>CM051235.1:545852325-548522967 GCA_027917425.1 Gastrophryne carolinensis | reverse complement strand
CTTCCATCCGTCTGGGGATGCAGTTGGTGGGCCTGATGGTGTCCTGCTTCGAGGCGGTCCACTTTGCTCAGTTTCACATGAGACCTCTTCAGTTGCACCTCTTGTCAGTTTAGGATTGGGACCCTGTGTCTCTGGATCAGGAATTTGCTCTGTCTCCTCTGCCCAGGTAGTCCCTTTCATGGTGGCTGGACTCAAGGAATCTTCTGGTGGGCAGGACCTTCCTGCCCCCCGTGCTGGGAGACGGTCACCACGGATGCCAGTCTGGCGGGCTGGGGGGGCTTTTGGAAGTCCCTACAATTCCAGGGTCGTTGGGGCCCCCAGGAGGCCTATGCTCCCATCAATGTCCTGGAACTGAGGGCGATCAGGTTGGTTCTGTCCCACCTGACCACACACCTTCGGGGTCGGGCTGTTCAGATCTGCTCAGACAACCAGACGGCGGTTACCTACATCAACCATCAGTTGGAGAAAGCGAACATTCAAGGAAGTGTCTCTGATTCTGTCTTGGGTGGAACAGAATGTCTCCTGCATCTCAGCGGTATACATTCCGGGGATGGAGAACCAGGTGGCGGACTCCCTGAGCAGGGGGACGTCTCGTCTGGGGGAATGATCCCTCAACTACCAGGTGTTCCCTGTGTCACTGCTGGGGTCATCCAGATGTGGACCTGTTTGTGTCCCGTCACAATCCGAAACTTCCCAGGTTTGTCTCCCTATCACAGGATCCCTTGGCCTTCGCCATGGATGCACTGGCAATGCCTTGGACGGAGTTACGGCTTCCCTATGTGTTCCCCCCGTTCCCTCTACTGGGCACGGTCATGCGCAAGATTGCCCAGGAGGGGGTGTCAGCCATCCTGGTGGCCCCCTGTTGGCCAAGAAGGGTGTGGTTCGCAGACGTCGTGCAGTTGGCAGTAGACCAGTACGTCTTGCCCAGGGATCCAGATCTTTTCACTCAGGAACAGCTACGCCATCCCAATTTACAAACGCTGGCTTTAACGGCTTGGCTGCTGAAACCTGCAAATTGACAGAAAAGGGTTGCCTGCATCTGTTGTGGAAGCCATGATTCGGGCTAGGAAGAAGTCCTCGTCCTTTATCTATTACAGGGTCTGGCATGCTTACATTGCCTGGTGTGAGTCCAGGTCTCTTCCCTGTCGGGTTTATTCTTAGTATACAGTACGTCCTGCTCCAGATAGATTACTTACACTTGGGTTATCCTCCGCCAGATGGCGCTGCACTGCAGAGACATGCAAAACAGGCTCCTCCCGGCCCCACAAATCCCCAGATTTCTCTGCAGTGCTTACTGCGAAGACATGAAATCATCACTCTGTCGCAGGTGAGCGGGGCTATTAAAGCCTGCGGCCCTGTTGGACTATTCCCACCCATCCTTGATGTGATGTGCCTCCCAGCCTGGGCTGTGCTGGTTGGGTGAAGGTAGGCAGCACCATGTGTGCTTAAGGAGCGCTGCTCCACCACAGTCCCCCACCAAAGGGTAGGCGGTATAGGCTGGTGGTGAGCCTTCATGGGATGCCCCTCCCGCATTATTGTCCCATGCCCCGGTAGCGGTGGGCCCTGTACAAAGGGCCGCCATCCTCCCTCATTCTCCCTGTAGCCTTCGGGAGGAAAAGAAGGGGGGGGGGTGTGGTAGTGTGAGTACCGTGATTCGTGTATATCGCCTGTCGGTATGTGTGTTGGGACTAGTATATGTGTGTCAACCGCCGCGCTGACTTGCCTTTTACTATTGCGAATGCCGCCACCGTGCGCGCCCTTTCCTTCATTGGATGCCCCGCGCCAGGCGGCGGCGTTGCCTCAGACGCTCCTGCGTCCTCATTGGCCGCTTGTCTGTGGACTTCGCGCTCTTCGGGGGGCCGGGGCCTGGCTTGGCGCGCCATGGCCCGCTCTGGCCCGCCCTTCGAGGTTCTTTTGGCGCCTTTCTCTGTACAGTCGCGCGCGCGTGTGTAACGTTCCCCCCTCCCACGGTCTGTAAGTGCCCTCGCGGGCGTCTTTAATACTCATAATTTTCTGTGTATGACTCTGACACCCCTCCTTCTCTTTGTGTCTTTCAGACCGGTGAATCCAGTGGCTTCTCCCGGCACGGTGTATTGTAGTTGGGCCTAGTATAAGTACTCCCACTCCCTAGCAGGTCATTGGGGCATCCAGGGTTGCTTTATAGCATCAATCCCTACTGGCATATTGTGCCTAATAATCACCATATGGAGGCATCCCAGGATATTGGGACCGGGGTTCCTTCGGGACAAGCCCGGCTGTGTGTAGCTTGTGGGGTCTCACCTATCAGGGGTGACAATGCGCGGGTCTGTGTCCCTTGCGCACAGCAAGGGGTCATGACGATTCTGGCTCTGACCCTTGGACCCCGGATGATACTGACAGACTGCTGCTCCAAATATTTGAGGTTTTGTCTATCTCTCCCCCGGTTGCGGCTCCCAGGCAAAGGGGGGAGCTTTTCCATACTGCTAAAGCTCGTCTGGAATTTCCTGAGCAAACCCATTTCAATAACCTCGTGCTTAAGGAGTGGGAATGTCCCAGTAGACTTCCCGGTATACCTAAGAGTTGGGACAGAAAGTACCCCTTCCCTGCTGACATGGTTAAGTGCTGGTCATCGCCCCCTGAGGTTGATGCGCCTATACTAGGGTTGTCTAACACCTCTATTATGCACTCCCCCGACACTACTACGCTGCGGGACGCTGAGGACCGGCGCATTGACCAATTAGCGTGTCATGCCTTTGCGTTTGTGGGGGCGGCGCTGTGCCCCGTTTGCGCCTCGGCCATTACGTCCGTGGTGCTCAGGACCCTGATCAGAAGTGTACTTGATGGGTCTGATGAAGGGCAACCTGATACATGTACTGCCCTGTCTAACTGTGATATGTTTGTGAACTTTATCCTATCTGCCTTGGATGATGCCATTAGGATGTGTGCCAGAACCTCTGCCTTGGCGGTAGCTATACGCCGCGTGGTCTGGCTGCGCCAGTGGGCTGCTGACAATGCTGCTAAGAGGGCCCTTACTGGGCTTCCATTTAAGGGGCTACGCCTGTTTGGAGATCGCCTAGATCTTTTTGCTAAAGGAGGTAAGTTACCCCAACGCAGGCGACAGTCTCGACCCTTTCGGGGCCAGGGGCCCCCTTCACTCCCCTACAGCGGTGCTAAGCAGGGCAAAGGGGTGTCCTTCGCGGGGGCTCGTACAGACCCCTGGTGCAGGAACATTGGACGACGCCCCGGCGCCTCCTGGGGCTCTAAACCAAAACCCTCTCCCAAGCCTCCCCAGGCATGATGGGGCGCCCTCGCCCATCAGGGTGGGGGGACGGCTACAGCACCTTGCGCACGTCTGGAGGCATCAGGTCTCAGACAGGTGGGTTCAGTAGGTAGTGTCCTCTGGCTACAAGATAGCGTTTGCTGTGCGCCCCCCCCCTAAGATTCGTCAAGTCCAGGATCCCCCAGGACTCTGCCTCAGCTCAGGTCTTGATGCATGCCGTGCAAGGCCTTCTGGATATGGGGGTCATTTGCAGTGTCCCCTTAAGAGAAAGAGGCAAGGGGTTCTATTCCAACATTTTCACAGTCCCCAAAAAGGATGGGTCAGTCAGGCCCATTCTGGATTTAAAGATCCTCAACAAATTTGTCAGAAACAAGCGTTTTTGCATGGAAACTCTGCGCTCGGCCATTGGCTCCCTGCGCCCAGGGGATCTCATGATGTCGGTGGACATCAAAGATGCTTACCTTCACATTCCTGTGTTCCCTGGACACCAGAGGTTTCTTAGATTCGCGTTGGAAGACCAACATTACCAATTTGTGGCCCTGCCCTTTGGTCTCACCTCAGCTCCCAGAGTGTTCACCAAAGTGCTGGCAGGGGTGATGTCTCTGGTGCGGTCAAGGGGCATACGCTTGCTACCCTACCTGGACGACATACTCATCACCTCTCGGTCTCTGCAACAGGCAGAGTTGGACACTCAGCTGGTGGTGTCCACCCTGGAGTCCTTCGGCTGGGTGATCAATCCCTGTCCCCTTCCTCGGTGACCCCATTCCTGGGAATGATTCTGGATACGATTCAGTCAAGGATATTCCTTCCTCAGCAGAAGGTGGAAGCTCTAACTGCGCAGGTGAGGTTCCTGCTATCGTGCCCCGGGCCCTCCCTCAGGCAGGGAATGCAGTTGGTGGGCCTGATGGTGGTGTGCTTCGAGGCGGTGTCCTTTGCTCAGTTCCATTTGAGGCCTCTTCAACTTCACCTTCTGTCAGTATGGGACAAGGATCCAACGTCCTTGGACAGGATCTGTGTGCTTCCCCCCTCGGTCCAACGGTCCCTTTCCAACGGACCACAGGAACTTGATGGGAGGCAGATCCTTCCTGGCCCCTCCTGGGAGACAGTCACCACGGATGCCAGTCTGTCAGGATGGGGGGTTTCTGGAAGTCCCTGCGGTTCCGGGGGAGGTGGGGCCCTCAGGAGGCCCACTTACCCATCAACATTCTGGAGCTGCGGGCAATCAGGTTGGTATTGGAGCAGTTGACCAATCACCTGAGAGGTCTGTCTGTGCAGGTTGCTCAGACAACAGCTGTGTACATTCCGGGGACAGAGAATCTACTGGCAGACTCTCTGAGCAGGGGGACCTCTCGTCAGGGAGAGTGGTCCCTCTGCAACAGGGTAATCCAGTCCCTGTGTCACTGTTGGGGTCTACCGGATGTGGATCTGTTTGCATCTCGTCACAATCACAAGCTCCAGGCTTTTGTCTCCCTATCTCAGGATCCTCTGGCCTTGGCCACAGATGCTCTGTCCATGTCATGGCAGGAATTTCGCCTCCCGTATGTCTTTCCTCCATTTCCCCTGCTGGGCAGGGTACTGCGCAAGATTGCTCTGGAAAGGGTGCCAGTGATTCTGGTGGCCCCCAGGTGGCCAAGAAGAGTGTGGTTCGCAGACGTGGTGCAGATGGCAGTAGATCAGTACGTCCTGCCAGCAGTACCAGATCTGCTCACTCAGGGCTCCCTATGCCATCCCAATTTACAAACTCTGGTTTTGACGGCCTGGCTGCTGAAACCTCCATCTTGATGGAGAAGGGCTTGTCTGCCTCCGTGATTGAGACCATGGTGTAGGCTAGGAAGAAGTCTTCATCTTCCATCTATTATAGGGTTTGGCGTGCTTACATTGACTGGTGTGAGTCTAGGTCTCTTCCCTGTCGGGTGTTCTCAGTTCCCAGGGTTCTAGAGTTCTTACAGCAAGGCTTGGAGTCTGGTCTCCAACTCAGTACTTTGAAGGGTCAAGTTTCTGCCCTGTCTGTATTCTTTCAGAAGTCCTTTGCTCAACATTCCTTGGTCAAGACTTTCTTTCAGGGGGTTACTCATGTGTGTCCCCCACGGAAACCTATGGTCTCTATTTGGGATTTGAATTAGGTCTTGTCTGCCTTGCAGGGTGCTCCCTTTGAGCCTATTCGGGATGCTGCTCTGGCTGTACTTACCCTCAAGGTTGTCTTTTTGGTGGCTATTACTTCGGTCAGGCGTGTGTCTGAGCTGGCGGCTCTGTATATCCAGCCTCCATACTTTGAGAGACACCAGGATAAGGTGGTGTTCTGCTTTAAGCCGGATTTCCTGCCTAAGGTGGTGTCTGCTTTTCCTTTGAACCAGGATATTGTTCTTCCTTCCTTGTGCCCTAATCCTAATGCTAAGGAAAGGGTTTTGCACTCCTTGGATGTGGTCAGGTCTCTGAAGTATTACCTAGTAGTCACTGCGTCCTTCAGGAAGACTGATGCTCTTTTTGTGGTCCCTTCTGGTCCTAGGAAGTGTTTGGCTCCTGCCAAGTCTACTGTCAGCAAGTGGATTTGTCAGGCTGTGATTCAGGCCTATTCGGCTAAGGGGAAGAGTCCTCCCTTCCGCCTTACTGCTCATTCTACTCGTGCTATTGTTGCCTCTTGGGCCTTCCAGCACCAGGCTTCTGTTGAACAAGTTTGCAAGGCCGCTACTTGGTCTTCTGTTCATACCTTTTCAAAGTTTTACAAGGTTGACGTTAGGGCCTCAGCTGATGCTGTTTTTGGCCGCAAGGTTTTACAGGCGGCAGTGGTTTAAACTGCCTGCTGTTACCTTTTCGTATTGGGGATCCCACCCTACATTATGGACACTGCTATTGGATGTCCCAAGTGTAAGTAATGTATCTGGAGCAGGACGTACTGTATACTAAGAATAATGCAATTCTGTGAAATACTCACCTGTAGAATTGGTATTATAAGTATACAGTACGTCCTGCTCCACCCCACCCTGTTGTTGCATTATTCTGGATCCCCTGTATGGTGATTATCATCATTGTTATAAGTTAACAGTTTTGTTTTGGGTGGTTAAATTCTCCCGGTTTCTTGTTCACTGCTTTTCAATGCTAGGGATTTGTGGGAGGTCCCCAGGTATTTGAGGGGCCGGGAGGAGCCTGTTTTGCATGTCTTTGCAGTGCAGCGCCATCTGGCGGAGGATAACCCAAGTGTAAGTAATCTATCTGGAGCAGGACGTACTGTATACTTATAATACCAATTCTACAGGTGAGTATTTCACAGAATTGTATTTTTCTATTCCCAGGATTCTGGAATTTTTGCAACATGGTTTGGATTTTGGCCTTCAACTAAGTACCCTCAAAGGCCATGTTTCAGCTCTGGCAATTTTTTTCCAAAGACCCTTTGCCAACCACCGGTTGGTTAAAATCTTTTTCCAGGGTGTTACTCATGTGCATCCACCTCGTAAGCCTGTGCTACCAGCCTGGGACTTGAATCTGGTGTTGTCTGCTCTGCAGGGTCCTCCCTTTGAACCTATCCGTGGGGCTGCTTTGCCCATTCTGACTCTTAAGGTAGCCTTTTTGGTGGCTATCACTTCTGTATGGTGAGTTTCTGAGCTGGCGGCGCTTTCCATCAAACCTATTTTGAGAGGCATCAGGATAAGGTGGTGTTTCGGCTGAAGCCGGATTTCTTATCTAAGGTCGTGTCTTCCTTTCATCTCAATCAGGACATGTCTTGCCTTCATTGTGTCCTAATCCTGCTAATTCCAAGGAGCGGACACTGCATTCTCTGGACGTGGTCAGGGCCCTGAAGTTTTATTTGGTCGCTACTGAGCCTTTCAGGAAATCTAATGCTCTTTTTGTTCTCACTTCTGGACCTAGGAAGGGTTTGCCTCCGGCTAAATCCACTAACAGCAAATGGATCCGTCAGGCGGTGGTTCAAGCCTATTCTGCTAAGGGGAAGGAACCTCCCTTTAGAATTGCTGCTCATTCCACTCGTGCTATTGGTGCTTCTTGGGCTTTTCAGCACCAAGCTTCTGTTGAACAAGTTTGCAAGGCCGCTACTTGGTCTTCTGTTCATACTTTTTCCAAGTTTTACAAGGTTGATGTTAAGGCCTCAACGGATGCTGCTTTTGGCCGCAAGGTGCTTCAGGCGGTAGTGACTTGAACTGCCGGCTGTTACTCATTGGGGATCCCGCCCTACTTTTAGACACTGCTTTTGGATGTCCCAACTGTTATGAATACCGAAGCAGGCCGTGCCATGCAACAAAGAAAAAAGCCATTCTGTGAGCACTCACCTGTAGAATTGTTTTTGTTCATGCATGGCACAGCCTGCTTCGACCCACCCTTGTTATCGTTATTCTTGGTTGCCTTTTTATGGTGATTGTTCCAAGTTAATTGGGGTTTTTTACCTTTTTTACATTTTTTAACTTTATTCTCTCCCGGCTTCTTGTCTCACTGCTGGTCTACGCTGGTTAATCCCGTTTTTATAGGGGGCCGGGAGATGCCACAGCTCTTTTGCAGTTCACTGCGCCACCTTGTGGCGGAATAGCCCAACTGTTATGAATACCGTAGCAGGCCGTGCCATGCAAGAACAAAAAAAATTCTACAGGTGAGTACTCACAGAATTGCTTTTTTATTCATTCTAGTTTAATTTAAAAAAAAAAACCCCAGAACATAGTTCATGTGGGCTGTTACAAGAGCAACATATAATCGATGAACTGAAACCAGCCATTAACCCTTTCAGTGCCAAGCACGTAGATTCTACGTGCTCGCTTCTACTCCACTTAAGTGCCAAGCACGTAGAATCACCCCCCCCCCCCCCCACGGCTCGTCAGCTTCAGAAGAGAGCCTGACAGGCCCTCTCCTCCTCTCTCGAAGGACGCTGCCATCTTGCTGCTAAGCCCCGCCCCTTATAACGTCACTCCCGGGTGTCGTCCTGGCTCTGGGCTGTCATTTATTTCACTTGTTATCGCTGGCCACAGGAGGGGAGAGGCAGGCGATGATCTGATCGCCTGCCTCCCCCCTCCAATGGCCAGCGATGACCCCATCTGCAATCAGAGCTGCGAGGGACACAGGAGCTGACGATCGGAGGTGAGTAAAGTAAAATAAACGTTTTTATTTTTTAATAAAGTCATTTTTAATTATGTGTGTGGTGTGTTTTTTTACTGTTAACCCTTTGTGAACTGGTAAGGAATCCATGAGACCCCTGTACAAGTTCACAAGGCTCTGGGTCTGGAAAGTCACCTGCGGCTAGCGGGTGACTTGCCGTTAACTCTGAGCCCCCCATTACCTGCCTCCCCAATGCCCGGGGGGGGTAGAAGAGCCTGTGGCCATAGGCTATGCCGGCTTGTAGTGTGGAGGGCCAAGGGCCACAAAAGCTGGCCCCTGCCACCGTCATTGGTTGGCGGGATCACGGGGGAGCGATTCGGGGGGGCGGGCTCTGCGGATGACGTTTTCCGCATCACTTATCTTCGGCCCGCCCCTCGAGGTATATGCGGACGCCATTTTTACCTTCCCCAGTCTGCGTGTCTGCTGTTTCCTACTGCGGTCCGTGAGTGCCCCTGCGGGGTGGCTTTTTATATATATATATTTTTTATTGTTATATTCTTATGGGGATGTCTTCTTATGTCTTTCAGGCGGGTAGACCTCATTGTGGTTTCTCCCGGTCCTCCCCCTTTTAGTTAAGGCTATTACTATTATATCTCCCACCTCCCTAGCGGGCTTTTGGGGCATCCCGGGTTGCTACCATTAGCGTTAACCCTATATTGGTCTATTGTGCCACTATAATCACCATATGGAGGCTTCTGGGGATAATGTGCTTGGGGTTCCTTCGGGACAAGCCCGACTATGTGTTGTGTGTGAGGTATCCCCTATAAGTGATGATGTCAGGGTGTGTGTACCCTGCGCCCAGCAGGTGCTTACGATGCAGTCTGGGTTGCCTGTTTCTGGGCCTGGGTCTGCACTCCCTCTGGCTTCGCCTACCCCCCCACGCTTACATCTGACCCCCACCGAGGGGCATACTAGCGGGGAGTCTCAACCTGATTTAGCTGCACAGGTGGCCAGCATTGAAAAACATTGCTGGGTCTGCCCCGCGTAAGGCTTCTGCTAAGAAGTGGCATTTATCACCCGCGGTTTCCCTCTTCCCTGTAGAAGATGAGGGCCCTTATTCACTCTCAGGTCCCTAACCCCTTGAGGAGGGAGAATTATTTTCTGATTCTGAATCCTCTGCGGAACAACCTAAGATTTACGGTGGTACTTGGACTCCCTTTGCAGAAGACCCGTGGTCCCCTGAGGACACTGACAGATTGCTGAGTCACATTTTTGAAGTGCTTTGTATTTCCCCTCCTGCAGTGGCTCCGCAGCAGCAGGGCGAGCTTTTTCATACGGTTAAGCCACGCTGGGAGTTACCTGAGCAGTCTCACTTTAATAATATATTGCTCAAGGAATGGGAACGGCCTAGCAAGCTGCCAGGGGTGCCTAAGAGTTGGGACAAGAGGTATCCCTTTCCTGCTGATGTTGTTAAGCGTTGGTCATGTCCTCCCGAGGTGGATGCGCCGAGAATCGGGTTATCCAATACTGTCATGCACTCTCCTGATATTACTACCTTGCGGGATGATGAGGACCGGTGCTTGGAGCAACTGGCCTGTCACGCCTTTGCCTGTGTGGGGACGGTGCTGTGCCCGGTTTGTGCTTCTGCTATCACGGCTATTGCCATTAAAGGGGTGCTTAAGTGTCTCTTGGACGGGGCATCTGAGGATGCGGGTAGAGAAGAGTATAGATCTCTCCTGCTTTGTGAGTAATTTATTGCATATATTCTTTCTGCTATGGATGATGCCATTAGAATGTGTGGTAGAACTTCTGCCTTGTTGGTGGCTATACGCCTCTCTGTCTGGCTATGTCAGTGGGTAGCTGATAATGCTGCTAAGAAGGCTCTCACTGGTTTCCCTTTCAAGGGCCTGCGCCTTTTTGGTGAACGCTTGGATTTGTTTGCCAGGGGCGGTAGGTTACCTCAACGTAGGAGGCCGTCCCTGTACTTTCGGGGGATGGGTGCCTTTCTCCCATCCTTCCGTGGTTCCAGAACTGGCCGAGGAGTCTCCTTTACTGAGGCCCGCGGAGATCACTGGGGAAGGGGCAGAAGACGTGGCCGCCCCAGCCTCTCCTGGGGTTCCAAGCCAAAATCCTCACCCAAGCCCCCTCAGGCATGAAGGGGCGCCCTCACCCATCCGGGTGGAGGGACGGCTCTGGCTCTTTGCTCAAGTCTGGAGGCTTCACGTCTCAGACCGGTGGATTCAGGAGGTAGTGTCCTCCGGTTACAAGATAGAGTTTGCAGCCTGCCCCCCCCCCCCCCCCCCCAAGATTCATCAAATCCTGGATGGCTCAAAACCCCCTGTCAGCTCAGGGTCTGTGCCTTGCTGTCCAAAACCTTCTGGAGTCGGGGGTCATCTGCCAGGTGCCTTTGAGGGAAAGGGGCAGAGGCTGCTATTCCAATCTTTTCACTGTTCCCAAAATAGACGGGTCCATCAGACCTATCCTGAATTTAAAGTGCCTTAACAAATATGTCAGATTCCAACACTTTCGCATGGAGACTCTGCACTCAGCTGTCAATTCACTACGCCCTTCGACTTCATGACCTCTGTAGACATCAAAGACGCTTACCTTCATGTACCAATCTTTCCAGGTCATCAGAGATTCCTTTGCTCTGGAGGATCAGCACTATCAATTTGTGGCTTTGCCTTTCGGTATCACCTCGGCTCCCAGGGTATTCACCAAAGTGCTGGCGGGCGTACTGGCTCTGCTGAGATCTCAGGGCATTCGCATCCTTCCTTACTTAGACGACATCCTCATCACGTCTCAGTCCCTCCAGCAGGCCGAGCTGGATACCCAGCTGGTGGTGTCCACACTGGAGTCCTTCGGCTGGGTGATCAACCACCCCAAGTCTTTCCTGTCACCGTCAATGGTGAGGTCCTTTCTGGGCATGACTGGATACATCTCAGGTCAAGATTTTTATCCCTCAGCAGAAGGTGGAAAGTCTTCAGTCCCAAGCCAGGCTCCTTATATCTTGCCCTCATCCCTCCATCCGGCAGGGGATGCAGCTGGTGGGCCTGATGGTGTCTTGCTTAGAGGCGGTTCCATACGCTCAGTTTCACATGAGACCTCTTCAACTTCACCTCTTGTCAGTTTGGGATCGGGACTCTCGGTCCCTGGATCAGGTTTTGGTTCTGTCCCCTCTGGCCAGACGGTCTCTCTCATGGTGGCTGGACTCAAGAAACCTGTTGGTGGGCAGATCCTTTCTGGCCCTGTGCTGGGAGGCAGTCACCACAGATGCCAGTCTGACAGGTTGGGGGGGCTTCTGGAAATCCCTAAAATTCCAGGGTCAGTGGGGGCCTCAGGAGGGCTACACCCCTATCAACATTCTGGAATTGAGGGCAATAAGGTTGGTTCTCACCCAATTGACTCCACACCATCGGGGTCGGGCGGTTCAGGTCCGCTCGGGCAACCAGACGGCGATTGCTTACATCAGTCATCAGGGAGGGACCCGGAGCAAGAGGGCCCTCAAGGAAGTGTCCCTGATACTGTCTTGGGCGGGGGAGAATGTTCCCTGCATCTCAGCTATGTACATCACGGGGGTGGAGAATCTGGAGGCAGACTCCCTCAGCAGGGGGACTTCTCGTCTGGGAGTATGGTCCCTCAGCAGCAGGGTGTTTCGCTCCCTGTGCCATTGCTGGGGTCAGCCAGATGTAGATCTGTTTGCGTCCCGTCACAATCACAAGCTTCCAGTCTTTGTCTCTCTGTCCCAGGACCCTCTGGCCTTGGCCATGGATGCCCTAGCAATGTCTTGGAAGAGCTTTCAGCTTCTCTATGTGTTCCCTCCTTTTCCTCTGCTGGGCAGGGTGCTGCGCAAGATTGCTTTGGAAGGGGTACCAACCATTCTGGTGGCCCCCTGTTGGCCAAGAAGAGTGGTTCGCAGACATCGTGCAGTTGGCAGTAGATCAGTATGCTCTGCCCAAGGATCCAGACCTGCTCACTCAGGGGCAGCTACGCCATCCCAATTTATAAGCGCTGGCTTTAACAGCCTGGCTGCTGAAACCTCCATCTTGATGGAGAAGGGGCTGCCTGCCTCTGTTGTTAACACCATGATTCGGGCTAGGAAGAGGCCCTTGTCATCCATCTACTATAGGGTATGGCATGCTTACATTGACTGGTATGAGTCTAAGTCGCTTCCCTGTCGGGTGTTTTCTATCCCCAGGATTCTGGAATTCCTGCAACATGGTTTGGATTTGGGTCTTCAACTTAGTACCTTCAAAGGTCATGTTTCTGCTCTGGTCATTTTCTTCCAAAGATCCTTTGCTCACCATCATCTGGTCAAGACCTTCTTCCAGGGGGTTACTCCCGTGCGTCCTCCACGTAAGCCTATGTTACCAGTCTGGGATTTGAACTTGGTCTTATCTGCTTTACAGGGGTCTCCCTTTGAGCTTTTGCGTGAGGCCCCTTTGTCCATTTTGACTCTTAAAGGAGCACTATCGCAAAATTGTGTAATATTAAAAATCCTTAAAAACACTTTAGCTAATAAGGGGAGGGGTCACTTATACACCCGTACTGAATAAAACTCCTGCCAATCTTGTGTTTTTTTTTCCCCTGGTAGGAATAAAATCCTGGAGTTACAGGTTTAGTCTATGAGGGGTGACAGAGTCTGTCACCCGAGATGTCCTTTTCCTTCCATTAAAATAAAAAAAACAAGCCTGGCTGGATATTTCTCGATACCGGGTGAATAAGTGACCCCTCCTCCTGCCTTCCAGCATATTTATTTGGATTTTTATTACTGGGCCATTTTTTCGTGATAGTGCTCCTTTAAGGTAGTCTTTTTGGTGGCTATCACTTCTGTTAGGCGTGTTTCTGAGTTGGCGGCACTTCATCAAACCCCCTTATTTTGAGAGACACCAGGACAAGGTGGTGTTACGTTTTAAGCCAGATTTTCTGCCTAAGGTTGTGTCTGCTTTTCATCTCAATCAGGACATTGTTTTGCCTTCTCTATGCCCTAATCCTAGTAACCCTAAGGAGCGGGTGTTACACTCTCTGGATGTGGTCAGGACTCTGAAGTTCTATTTGGTGGCTACTGAATCCTTCAGGAAGACTGATGCTCTTTTTTGTGCTCCCGTCTGGACCTAAGAAGGGTCTGGCTCCAGCTAAGTCCACTATCAGCAAGTGGATCTGTCAGGCTGTGGTACAGGCCTATTCTGCTTAGGGGAAGGAGCCTCCCTTCCGCCTTACTGCTCATTCTACTTGTGCTATTGGTGCCTCTTGGGCTTTTCAGCACCAAGCTTCTGTTGAACAAATTTGCAAGGCCGCTACCTGTTCATACTTTTTCTAAGTTTTACAAGGTTGATGTTAGGGCCTCAGCTGATTCTGCTTTTGGTCGCAAAGTTCTGCAGGCGGCAGTGGTTTAAACTGCCCACTGTTACTTTTTGGGTATCCCACCCTACCTTACGGGCACTGCTATTGGATGTCCCATGTGTAAGGAATATTCTGGAACAAGACGTGATGTATACTTAGAATAATACAATTCTGTGATTACTCACCTGTAGAATTGATATTATATGTATACACCACCCCACCCTTGTTATCATTATTCTTATTTACCTCTGTATGGTGATTGTTCATATGTTCATTTTTGAATTCTTGTTATTATTGTTCTCCCGGCTTCTTGTTAACTGCTTGTCAATACTGAGGAATTTGTGGGAGGTCCCTGACTTATATAGGGCACGGGAGGGGCCACAAGCTGTTTTCTGCAGTCCAGCGCCATCTTGTGGATGTATTACCCATGTGTAAGGAATATTCTGGAACAGGACGTGCTGTATACATATAATACCAATTCTACAGGCGAGTAATCACAGAATTGTATTTTTTTTTTTTTGGGGGGGGGGGATTTTTAGACCCAAAAAATGGGTCCTCCTCCCCTGGGAAGGGGGACCCCACGGCAATTTTTTAAAATTTAACCCTTTATAGTGTGGATAGCAGTTGTATTTTATTTGTAAATGTTATAAAGTGCTCTTTTCAGTTTGGGTTGTCTCCTGGACAGAAACAGGGGGGCTACCGATACACATGTGGTACCGTTGTAATCAGGAAAAATGTGGCTTTCACATGCAATATTGTTTTCTTTAGTAAAATAAATTGTTTATTTAAAATAAATGAGACAATTGAAAAGAAATAATCATTTTTTATTTTTTTCTGTTTTTTTACTTAAAAATATTTTAAAAACTGGGAAATACATTACAAACAACACATTTCATGTTAAAGCCTAAACTCTGCCTCAAAAAATGTATAACATTTTCCTGGAAAGTCCTGCAAAAATCACGGTTAAATATAGCACAAAATGGTAAAAAATGACCTGTCAACAGAGGCTGACAAAATTTCAAGTAGGCTGGCAAGTAAAAGGGTTGAAAGTAGCTATGCATGTTGGGTATTGTTCTGTTCAGGGCATCTTGCCTTTTTGGACTTAGCTTGTTTTTCTTGTTTGCATATTGATATTTTAGGGAAAGTGTTTTTTATTCTGCTTTTTTATAAATTTGTTAGGGAAACCCTGTGCAACCATAGAAATCTTCGACGGATTACTTTCAGAAAAATGAGCCCACTACAACAAGCTGGGTACGCTTAAAAAGCTTAACATAGAATCCAAAAGAATTTTTGGGGCACACCACCAGGTCATGTAAAAACAATAGATTTTATTTCACTTGTGACATTTACCAATTAAAACAGGCAATATTTATTATACTCCTATGGCCCAGAAAAAACAAAAATAAATAAATAAATAAAAAAAATGTTTTTTACATTTTTTTTATTTATTTATTTATTTTTTTTTCTGCTAGATTGTGGATTACTATTGTATTTTGGGGTATATTCAGGAAATAGTTATTTTTGGTACATAGGTAATGGATACATTTATGTATGGTGTACATTAAGATGGCCCGCTTAAGATGGCGCACACACCTGGGGAAATCATTGCAGTATAGCATATTTAGTGGTGCCCCTACAGTCTAGTCTTAAAAAGCTTAACATGTGTACTTTCAGGGAATATCTGGTTTGTGGGGGGTATTCCAAATGTAAAGGGTTGTTCTGGTAGAGAAAGCGCAAGGTGCGCACTTTGTTAGCAGAGCTGAAATTTTCAAGTAAAATTATTCTTACGCACATGCTTTACTTTGGGGTGTTTGGCAACTCTTCCCTTGAC
The DNA here is from genome assembly GCA_027917425.1 of Gastrophryne carolinensis. NCBI lineage: Eukaryota > Metazoa > Chordata > Amphibia > Anura > Microhylidae > Gastrophryne > Gastrophryne carolinensis. The sequence continues at coordinate 548,507,500 of CM051235.1, read as the reverse complement.
AGTACCCATGCATGTTGGGTATTGTTCTGTTCAGGGGTTGTTGCTTTTTCGGATTTAACTTGTTTTTTTTTTGTGACTTTGATTATGTTTTTTTATTCTTTTTTTTTTAGGGAAACCCTGTGCAACCAAATAATTAATTGAGGGATTACTTCCAGAAAACTCCACCCATGTCAACAAGCCTGGTATGCCTAGAAAGCTTGAGGTATGTACTTCCAGAGAATATATAGTTTGTGGGGGGTATTTCAAATGTAAAGGGCTGTTTTTCTTGAAAAACTGCAAGGTGCGCATAGCATAGTTGTATTTTATCTACTAAAGGGCTGTTCCAGTTTGGGGGAGTCTTCTGGACAGGAAAGGGTGTCTACCAACACACATGTGGTACCACTGTAACCGGGAGAAATGGAGCTTTTACATGCAATAAGATTTTATTGACAAACTCACATTTTTTATTGCAACAAAACTGTCAGGACTGTACCGGACACCTGTCTGACTTGAGCTGATAATCCCCAATCTCCACTGCCTCTTCTGCCTATAGACAAGTCCCCGCTTGTAGGAGACACGGGTAATGCCTCTCCTACTCGATTACCCCCAGGACTTATAGGGCGCAAAGATTACCAGCTCAAGGTGGAGACTGATGAACGGCAGGGAGTCCCAAATGAGGATGCCGGATGGCGGAAGTCCAAATACAGGCCGAGGTCAAAACCGGGAGGTCACGGGGCGAGGTATCCGAAGGAGGTAACGAAGAATAGTCGTACAAGCCGAGGTCAAATCCAGGAGGTCACGGTGCGAGGTATCAGAGGGGTCAGGCGGAATCGTGGTCAGGCAGGCAAAAGGTCAGGGCAGGCAGCAAGCGAGAGAGGTCAAGGTCCAAAGCCGAATAATAACGAAAGACAATATGAACACACTTCCAGAACCCAGAGGCTATAACGGGCACTGGGATACTGAAGCAGTGCGGCTTTATAGGGAATACTGGCCATTGGGGAAAGGGGACAATGGAGGGAATCACACTGATTGGTGCATACATAGAAAACGGGAGCGGTCCCAGGAGCTGGACGGCCCAGGCCAGACAGGCCGACCAGTCCCTGGGTCCGCTTCCAGGATCCAGCCACAGATAGGTTTATTTCAAACTTGCCCCCGGCGGGCGCGCTGGGGAAAGCGCCGCCGGGAGGCATAAAGAAGACGTGCTCGCGCGCGCCCCCGCCAGGAGCGGGAAGCGCCGCATCACGAGGGAGCCCAGCAGGGCCGCAGCGCGGCATTCGACAGCGTCCTGCACCGCCGGCCCCTGGTCCCCACGACGGCGTCGAGGAGTCGGCAGACCCGGGGACCGTCGGGCAGCAGCCCGCCGGGGGCCACCCGACAGCGCGCCGCGGGACCAGGAACGGCGACGAGGTAAGTGCCTAACATTACCCCCCCCCCCCCCTGAGGAGGGGCCCCTGGACCCTCCAAGCTGGGCTTCAGAGGATTCTCCCTGTGAAATCTCTTTACCAAATTCTGCGCATGAACCTCTCTGGCCAAAACCCAAGATCTTTCTTCCGGGCCGTACCCCTTCCAGTCAATTTAATATTGAAGAGAGTTTCTAAAAAAGCGGGAATCAAGAACCCGGGCAGTCTCAAACTCCTGATGCCCATCGACTAACACAGGACTAGGAGGACTATTGGATTCATGGTTTCTTGCAGGCTTAAGAAGTGAAACATGAAAGGATTTACAGATTTTCATGGAAGAAGGGAGGGCTAACTGATACGTAACCTGATTGATTTTTCGTGTTATGGGGAAGGGGCCGATAAATATAGGGCCTAACTTAGCGGAGGGCTGGCGTAAGGCTAAATTCTTGGTTGAAAGCCAAACCCAGTTCCCCACCTCATAACCAGAGTTAGAAGAACGTTTACGATCTGAAAATTTTTTCTGTTGAAAAAACGGCCTTAGTTAGATGTTGCTGGATTTTATTCCATAGCCCTGGCCATTTGGAAACCCATTCATCTAAGGAGGGAACTCTAGAGGGTTGGTCCGAAAGGGCTGAGAACTTCAGATCTTTGCCATAGACACAATGGAAGGGAGAAACCCCCGTGGAAGAATGTGAAGCGTTGTTTAATGCAAATTCAGCAAACGGTAGGAAGAAGGCCCAATCCGTCTGAGTATCAGCCGTGAAACAACGCAAATACTGTTCTAAAGATTGGTTTGTTCTTTCGGTTTGCCCATTCGACTGAGGGTGGAAAGCCAAGGAAAGAGAGACGGTGAAGCCCAGCTTAGTACAGAAAGCCCTCCAAAACCGGGAGACAAATTGGACCCCCCTATCCGAAACAATGTCTACTGGAATACCGTGGATTCTAAAAATGTGAGTGATAAAGAGTTGAGCTAATATTTGAGCTGTGGGAAGCTTTTTTAAAGGAATGAAATGAGCCATTTTGCTAAAGCGGTCCACTACTACCCAAATAACGGTATATCCCTGGGAAGGGGGAAGATCTGTAACAAAATCCATGGCCAAATGGGTCCAAATGAGAGGCAGGAATGGGCAGTAGAATGTAGAATGGTAGTAGAGGGCCTTCAGGAGAGTGTCTTAAAGACTTACTCCGAGCACAGACCTTACAGGCTAGGACAAATTTCTGTGCATCCCTTCTAATGGATGGCCACCAAACTTGGCGAGTCAATAAAGCAATAGTTTTCTTTACCCCCGGATGACCCGCTGTTTTAGTATCGTGAAAATGAGACAAAAAGGCAGTGCGGTAGAGAGAAGGCACAAACTGGACCGACTCAGGTTTTTCAGGTAGAGCCTCGGCCTGGAATTGAGCCAGATTAGGAAGTTGAGGTTGGATGGCGGCTACCACCAGGGAGTGGGGCAAGATGGGAATATCCATCCTTTCGGGTAAATCAGAGAAAGAAAAACTCCGAGACAGGGCATCCGCTTTAACGTTTTTGGACCCAGGTTTATAGGTTATAGAGAAGTTAAACCGGGAAAAGAACAAGGACCAGCGAGCCTGTCTTGGAGTTAGTCTTTTTGCGGATTGGATGTACTCTAGATTTTTATGATCCGTAAAGACTGTAACTGGGTACTGAGCCCCCTCCAGCCAGTGTCTCCATTCCTGAAAGGCCAACTTGATAGCCAACAATTCTCGGTTACCGATATCATAATTTCTTTCAGCCCCCGAGAATTTCTTAGAAAAAAAAGCACAAGGGTGAAGGCGTTCAGGTGACCCGCGATATTGTGACATAACCGCCCCCACAGCAATTTCAGAAGCATCCACCTCCACAAAAAAGGGCAATTGGCCGTCTGGATGAACTAAGACCGGAGCGGAACTAAAGACTCCTTTCAATTTCTCAAAGGCCTGGACAGCTTGAACCGGCCAAACTGACGGATACCCCCCTTTCTTGGTAAGATTTGTCAATGGGGTCACTAGAGAAGAAAAATTTTTAATGAACCTCCTATAAAAATTAGCGAAGCCCAAAAACCTTTGCAGGCCTTTCAGATCCCTGGGCTGCTCCCATTCTAATACTGCCTTCACTTTAGACTGATCCATGGATAGACCAGATTTAGAAATAATATAACCGAGAAAAGGAACCTCTGATACTTCAAATTGGCACTTTTTTAACTTAGCATATAAATAGTTTTCCCTGAGTTTTTGCAAGACCATGCGCACATGTTTGCGATGTTCGTCAAGAGATGAAGAAAAAATCAAAATGTCATCTAAATAGACGACTACAAAACGGCTAAGATAGTCCCTAAAAATTTCGTTTACAAAACTTTGAAAGACCGCGGGGGCATTACATAACCCAAATGGCATTACCAAATACTCATAATGCCCTTCGAGGGTATTGAAGGCCGTTTTCCACTCATCCCCCTGCCTAATTCTGATGAGGTTATAGGCCCCCCGGAGATCCAGCTTAGAAAAGACTTGAGCCCCAGCCACCTGCGTAAACAGCCCCTCAATAAGGGGTAGGGGATACTTATTTTTGATGGTAATATTGTTTAAACCCCGATAATCAATACATGGGCGGAGTCCCCCATCCTTCTTCTCCACAAAAAAAAACCCTGCTCCTGCTGGGGAAGAAGATGCCCGGATAAACTCCTTTTCCAGATTTTCTGCAATATATTCCCGCATGGCCTGATTCTCAGCTCGGGTTAAATTAAATATTCTTCCCCTAGGAGGCATGGTACCAGGAAGGAGTTCAATAGGGCAGTCCCACGGTCTATGGGGAGGAAGTTTGTCTGCCGTCTTTTCAGAAAAGACGTCAGCAAATTCTAGGTACGGAGTGGAAACTCTAGTTGGAGCTAGTTGCGTGACCCGAACCGGGAGTTCCAAACAACTCTGATGATTTGTCCCGAGACCCAGTCAATTTGGGGATTGTGCTCCTGTAACCATGGCAATCCCAGAATTAGAGGGGTGCTAGGCATGCTCAAGACCAGAAAACTGATCACTTCAGAATGATTAGCTCCCACCTTAAACTGTATAGGAAGGGTTCTAAACTGAACTAATCCCCCTGCCACAGGTGTGCCATCAATGGCAGAGACTCGGATGGGTGTAGGCAAGGACTGCAGCGTAATTCCTAAACTCTGAGCTAACTCAGAGTCAAAGAAGTTCCCTGCTGCTCCGGAGTCTAAGAGAGCCTTCAAATTTAGATATTTAAAATCAACTTTAAGCTGAACCGGAATAAGAACTGGTGACGATACATGAGGTGATACCTTACAGCCTAGGAGGGCCCCCTCGAAACCCCCTAGGCTCTGAAGTTTCCCGACGGCTTCCTTGGGCATACTCTGACCATGTGGCCAGTTCCGCCACAGTACAGACATAGCCCCTCGGATAAGCGACGACGTCTTTCAACTTCAGTAAGTTTTGTGGCGCCCAGTTGCATGGGTTCTTCCGCAGGTTGCGCTACTGGGGCCTCAGATCTTAAAACTGACTCGGAATGTGACCCTTTTTCTTGGCGCCTTTCCCAAAGACGACGGTCTATGCGAATGGCGAGGTGCATTAACTCATCTAGGGTTTGGGGTTCCGGATAATTCACCAAAGTATCCTTGATGGAATCGGCCAATCCAAGCCGGAATTGGCCGCAGAGAGCAGGATTGTTCCAGCGAGAGTCCACTGCCCAGCGTCGGAATTCTGAGCAGTAATCTTCGGCTGGACGGCGTCCCTGGCGAAGAGTACGCAGTTTAGCGTCAGCCGTGGCCCCTTTGTCGGGATCACCATACAGAACTTCCATCGCGGAAAAGAAACTGTCCACAGAGAGACGAGCAGGATCCTGGGATGATAAGCTAAAGGCCCAGGATTGTGGATCTCCTTGAAGAAGCGAGATAATCAGCCCAACCCGCTGCTCTTGTGACCCCGAAGAGACAGGACGAAGTTGGAAATACAATTTGCAAGAGTCCCGGAAGTTGGCAAACCTTGCCCTGTCGCCATGAAATTTTTCTGGGAGTGGAATTTTAGGTTCCACAGAAATTGCGGCCGGAGTCCCCTGAGGACTGGGGACGATAGGAGCAGGACGGTTCTCCTGGGCCGCAACCCGGTGGGCCAGGTGCTCTACCGCCGCTGTTAAGGCTTGCACCTGTTCCAGGATTTGGTCCATTCTTCTGGCCCGTTATACTGTCAGGACTGTACCGGACACCTGTCTGACTTGAGCTGATAATCCCCAATCTCCACCGCCTCTTCTGCCTATAGACAAGTCCCCGCTTGTAGGAGTCACGGGTAATGCCTCTCCTACTCGGTTACCCCCAGGACTTATAGGGCGCAAAGATTACCAGCTCAAGGTGGAGACTGATGAACGGCAGGGAGTCCCAAATGAGGATGCCGGATGGCGGAAGTCCAAATACAGGCCAAGGTCAAAACCGGGAGGTCACGGGGCGAGGTATCCGAAGGAGGTAACGAAGAATAGTCGAACAAGCCGAGGTCAAATCCAGGAGGTCACGGTGCGAGGTATCAGAGGGGTCAGGCGGAATCGTGGTCAGGCAGGCAAAAGGTCAGGGCAGGCAGCAAGCGAGAGAGGTCAAGGTCCGAATAATAACGAAAGACAATGTGAACACACTTCCAGAACCCAGAGGCTATAACGGGCACTGGGATACTGAAGCAGTGCAGCTTTATAGGGAATACTGGCCATTGGGGAAAGGGGACAATGGAGGGAATCACACTGATTGGTGCATACATAGAAAACAGGAGCGGTCCCAGGAGCTGGACGGCCCAGGCCAGACAGGCTGACCAGTCCCTGGGTCCGCTCCCAGGATCCAGCCACAAATAGGTTTATTTCAAACTTGCCCCCGGCGGGCGCGCTGGGGAAAGCGCCGCCGGGAGGCATAAAGAAGACGTGCTCGCGCGCGCGCGAGCACGTTGAGGACCGGGCGCGCCCCCGTCAGGAGGGGGAAGCGCCGCATCACGAGGGAGCCCAGCAGGGCCGCAGCGCGGCATTCGACAGCGTCCTGCACCGCCGGCCCCTGGTCCCCACAACGGCGCCGAGGAGTCGGCAGACCCGGGGACCGTCGGGCAGCAGCCCGCCGGGGGCCACCCGACAGCGCGCCGCGGGACCAGGAACGGCGACGAGGTAAGTGCCTAACAAAAATGCTACAATTTGTAAAAAATAGATTTTATATATTTTTTTGCACACATTTTACCCAAAAATATTATAAATATTATAAATAATACAAAATTACAAACATTTCATGTTAAAGCCCAGACTCTGATGAAAATATATAATTTCCCTGGGAAATCCCTTCTGCAAAATGGTCTGGCAACAAGGGTGACAAACTCTCCAGGTAGGCTGGCGGCGAAAGGGTTAATGTGGGGTTGGTATTTGGCCATCTGATCTCCTTTCTCAACAGCCCTGGAAGAGTAATGCACAGGGTGAAATTGCAACTCCCCTGGTTATGTGTCAGCACAAATTCCACTAATTTTAGAATGAATTTGTATTTACCGCCAGAGGCTCCCGACTCCATTCCCAGTACTTCACCACCTTCAATGTCATGCTGTGATATATTGTATATTTGTGTAGAGCAATTCTACATCTTCCGTTACAAGGTTCAATCCAGGGTTTCTCACACATATGAGGCTAGTGACAAAACAAAATTCTGTAAGTGAGCATCTATAAATATGCTGTTAATTGTTCAGTTAAAGTGCTGATCCCTGATTGCTCCACCCTCAAAAATTCAAAGGTGTCCCAATTAGTCACCTCAGTTATTACTGCCCTCTGTAGGATGATATTCAATTGTGTTACATATTCAACCACAGGGGTGCCGCTTTTTCATAATTTAAGTTGTCACTTAATTGCCTCATTACCTCCTTTACATAGTCTTCTGTTTTCCAGAGTACTATGTTTCCACCTTTATTTGCTTTCCTGATGATAAAGGTATTATTATAGTTCAGGGAGCAAATGTTTTTTATTCATCTTTGGACAAGTTATTTTTTTCTTTAGAATTGTATAATGCTCGTATTTCAGCACTCACTCGAAAAAAGGTTTGTTTTGTCGAGCAAGGTCCAAAAAGGTGTTACAAAAGAAGATGGCTTTTTAACCTTCACAGGATGTACATCAAATTGTCTATTGGACATCTGGGAAATATCGTCAGGGCATAAATCCCTCAGATCATGCAAAATTCGCTGATTAGAAATAGGCAATTCAAGAGGACAGTCAACCCTTTCTTTATCTGAGAAATGTTTTCTCAGGAGGAGGAGCCTGCAAAATAAAAGCAAGTACTTTACCGCTCTGAACTTGTCAATCTAAGGGTGGAGCAAGCAAAAGCAAGCCCTATATTCCATACGGACCTTTCGGTAGGGAATAGTACATAATCTGTTATTCAAAAATTTCAATTGTCCAGACGCCTCAGCCACAGATACTGGGGCTGTACCCTCAGAGGTTATGTTCTCTGTCATTTGGAACATTGGGATACCAATCTCATGGGCTCCTATGTTGTGCCCCCCACTGCCTTCCTCCTCTTTTTGTTCTTCTCCCCCCTCGTCCTCCTCTTGATTACCCCCTCGTGCAGTCTGAGGCTAAAAACATCTTGTAACATGTTGCTCTGAGGACTGGCTCCAGAAAGAGGAGCTTCTACTCACAGGAGGACTATGAATGTTATGTTTATCCCTTCTGTTACTATTATGTTTCCATCTATAAACATTATTTTCTTCTTTGTCTCTCCTATTTCTGGCCATTTTTGTGTGTTTGTTTTGTACCACATTCTCCCCATATTTTTCCATGTCCCTTTTTATAGTATCTTGAAAATCCTGTTCTGTTTCATCAGCAGCATTGTCTGCCAATTCCTGGTATAATTTTTGTAAGTCATTTTTTACTTTGACCAAGAGTTCCTTCTCAAATTCAATTATGCCGAAAGGTAAACAGCACTGATTGGACGAGAACCCCCTGCATGCGCTATTGGAGTGGGTAAAAGTGAGTTTTTACGGGATTTGGGGGATTTCACACAGCAAGGCATCCCGATTTTAGATGCTCCGGAGGAAAGCCAGCCCTGGAATCTTTTAGATTCCAGGCCGGGCGCTTGTGAGTTTTGTTCTGCTTTAAAGACACGAATATAAAGGTCTTCCAAACAAAATGGGCACAGTTCTCTTTATGCGCTTACCATAATTTAATCATTAAAGTAATAGCACAGAGCTCTTGAAAATAAATGTAAATGATGCAGCTGTAGGGAAGGAAAGAGGCAGCCAAGTATAAATCCAAAAATTCGAATCAGATAGTTTGTTCTATTTTGTGGCTTCATACTGCCCTCCCTGAAAGATACAGTAGATCTTACAGGGTTCCCATTGCAAAATGAAGAGTTGTTTGCAAAATGGTAGGTAGGCTGATAAAACATTAACATTCCCTGTTGACACACACCCATATGACCAGTTTCTGTTACGTCAGATGTTTAAATTAGTACTTGGATAACAAAACATAATGCTGATTTTTACAATACATGAATAGAATTACCTACCAAGATACCATAAATTATAGCCTATAACTAGGGATGAGTGAATCGATCCGGACGAACCCCAATTTGTTCCGAATTTCAGGAAAAATTAGATTCTGAATGAATCCGAATTTCCCCGCGATTTGATCGATCGAAGTTTTCCTTTAAACTCCATTTATTTCAATTACAGGAGGTGGAAGCACATGTCTGGACATGTTCCCTGGGGCAAGGTATCATGGGAAAGTCACATGCAGCCTATCAGCAGCCAGGAAGCCCGGTGACGTCACCGTGCTATATAAACGGGGCCATCTTCCTTGTGCGCAGTTCAGCGTTCTATTGCAGCCAGAGCACAGCTTGTTACACACAGGGACAGAGTTAGATAGATTAGATAGAGGTAGGGAGAGTCAGAGAGACCGACAGAGAGGCAGAAAGAGAGGTAGACAGAGCCAGGGAAAGATAGTCAAAGATAGGGAAAAACCGGAACGATCCAGGCAGGGACAGCATTGAAGTGACAGGGAATTTTTTTTTTTATTTTCATTAGCCAGATCACTTTTCAATTCAATTTCAGTTCTTTGTGCTGTAAACCTGCCTTGCCACTGTGCATCCCATCTATGCAGTGGCATATTTAACCCTATCTGTTACACACAAGCATTTCTCATAACTGGATTAGTTTTAATTTAGTTTTAATCTTTTTTTGTCTGCTTTAAATACACCAGCCCACATGGGCATCCCAAACCAGCACGTCACCCTATCTGTTATACTAAATAAGCGTTGTTCAGCCTCATTTTAATTAAGCTATTGCATTTTGAATTGGTTTTTGTCTGGTTTAAATACACCAGCCCACATGGGCATCCCAAACCAGCACATGTCACCCTATCTGTTATTCTAAATAAGCGTTGTTCAGCCTCATTTTAATTAAGCTATTGCATTTTGAATTGGTTTTTGTCTGGTTTAAATACACCAGCCCACATGGGCATCCCAAACCAGCACGTCACCCTATCTGTTATACTAAATAAGCGTTGTTCATCCTCAGCTTAATCAAGCTATTGCATTTTGAATAGTTTTTTGTCCTGCTGTCAAAAAACAGCAGGCCGAAGGGTATCCCAAACCTGCACGTAGCACCCTATCTGTTATACTAAATACGCTTGTTCATCCTCAGCTTAATCAAGCTATTGCATTTTGGATTGGTTTTTGGTCTGCTGCCAAAACACTAGGCCGCAGGGTATCCCAAACCTGCACGTAGCACCCTATCTGTTATACTAAATATGCTTGTTCATCCTCAGCTTAATCAAGCTATTGCATTTTGAATTGTTTTTTGTCCTGCTTTTAAAAAAAACACCAGGCCGCAGGGTATCCCAAACCTGCACGTAGCACCCTATCTGTTATACTAAATACGCTTGTTCATCCTCAGCTTAATCAAGCTATTGCATTTTGAATTGGTTTTTGTCCTGCTGCCAAAACACTAGGCCGCAGGGTATCCCAAACTCGCACATAGCACCCTATCTGTTATACCAAATATGCTTGTTCATCCTCAGCTTAATCAAGCTATTGCATTTTGAATTGTTTTTTGTCCTGCTTTTAAAAAAAACACCAGGCCGCAGGGTATCCCAAACCTGCACGTAGCACCCTATCTGTTATACTAAATACGCTTGTTCATCCTCAGCTTAATCAAGCTATTGCATTTTGAATTAGTTTTTGGTCTGCTGCCAAAACACTAGGCCGCAGGGTATCCCAAACCTGCGCGTAGCACCCTATCTGTTATACAAAATGCTATTGCATTTTGAATTGTTTTTTGTCCTGCTTTTAAAAAAAACACCAGGCCGCAGGGTATCCCAAACTTGCACGTAGCACCCTATCTGTTATACTAAATACGCTTGTTCATCCTCAGCTTAATCAAGCTATCGCATTTTGAATAGTTTTTTGTCTTGCTTTTAAAAAAAACACCAGGCCGCAGGGTATCCCAAACCTGCACATAGGTATCCCAAACCTATCTGTTATACTAAATACGCTTGTTCATCCTCAGCTTAATCAAGCTATTGCACTTTGAATTGGTTTTTGTCCTGCTGCCAAAACACTAGGCCGCAGGGTATCCCAAACTTGCACGTAGCACCCTATCTGTTATACTAAATACCCTTGTTCATCCTCAGCTTAATCAAGCTATTGCATTTTGAATAGTTTTTTGTCTTGCTTTTAAAAAAAACACCAGGCTGCAGGGTATCCCAAACCTGCACGTAGGTATCCCAAACCTATCTGTTATACTAAATATGCTTGTTCATCCTCAGCTTAATCAAGCTATTGCATTTTGAATTGGTTTTTGGTCTGCTGCCAAAACACTAGGCCACAGGGTATCCCAAACTTGCATGTAGCACCCTATCTCTTATACTAAATACGCTTGTTCATCCTGAGCTTAATCAAGCTATTGCATTTTGAATTGGTTTTTGTCCTGCTGCCAAAACACTAGGCCGCAGGGTATCCCAAACCTGCACGTAGCACCCTATCTGTTATACTAAATATGCTTGTTCATCCTCAGCTTAATCAAGCTATTGCATTTTGAATTGTTTTTTGTCCTGCTTTAAAAAAAAACACCAGGCCGCAGGGTATCCCAAACCTGCACGTAGCACCCTATCTGTTATACTAAATACGCTTGTTCATCCTCAGCTTAATCAAGCTATTGCATTTTGAATTGGTTTTTGTCCTGCTGCCAAAACACTAGGCCGCAGGGTATCCCAAACTTGCATGTAGCACCCTATCTGTTATACTAAATACGCTTATTCATCCTCAGCTTAATCAAGCTATCGCATTTTGAATTGGTTTTTGTCCTGCTGCCAAAACACTAGGCCGCAGGGTATCTTAAACCTGCATGTAGCACCCTATCTGTTATACTAAATACGCTTGTTCATCCTCAGCTTAATCGAGCTATTGCATTTTGAATTGGTTTTTGGTCTGCTGCCAAAACACTAGGCCGCAGGGTATCCAAAACCTGCACGTAGCACCCTATCTGTTACACTAAATATGCTTGTTCATCCTCAGCTTAATCAAGCTATTGCATTTTGAATTGGTTTTTGTCCTGCTGCCAAAACGCTAGGCCGCAGGGTATCCCAAACCTGCACGTAGCACCCTATCTGTTATACTAAATATGCTTGTTCATCCTCAGCTTAATCAAGCTATTGCATTTTGAATAGTTTTTTGTCCTGTTGTCAAAAAAACACCAGGCCGCAGGGTATCCCAAACCTTCACGTAGCACCCTATCTGTTATACTAAATACGCTTGTTCATCCTCAGCTTAATTAAGCTATCACATTTTGAATTGGTTTTTGGTCTGCTGCCAAAACACTAGGCCGCAGGGTATGCCAAACCTGCATGTAGCACCCTATCTGTTATACTAAATACGCTTGTTCATCCTCAGCTTAATCAAGCTATTGCAATTTGAATTGTTTTTTGTCCTGCTGTCAAAACACTAGGCCGCAGGGTATCCCATATTGGCAATTTTCATAGTATCTGGTGCAGAGAAGCAGTTCCTCACTTTATTTAGCTTCTGCTTTTTAAAGTTAACACATTTTTAACGTATCTATTGCGCATTTCAAGTGCCAGGATGTTCAAAGAGGAGTGGCAGAGGCCAAGATTCAGCAGGCAGAGGTCGCAGCAGACTAGGGGCGAGTGGCAGCAGGAGTCATGGTGAGAGACCTGATCTGCCTGTATCTGCTAGCGGTCGGCAGTAACGCATCTGCCGTGGTAGATTGGTTAATGCGTCATCCACATCATCACAAGTTACATCTGAGACCCCCAGTCTAGGGTCGGTAGGTTCCTCTGACACAACCCTGAGTTGGCATGCCCCGAGAGCAGTCCCTGTCCTCTTATTGCCTCTGTCCTACTCCGTTCCCTCCCCCAGTGACGTATCCTATGCTTTGGGTTCAGCTCCACTCTTTAGTGAGGAGGATGATCAGATAGAGGACAGTCAGCAGCTACTGCCCAGCCAAGAAATGGAGGTGGCTTCTTTAGCTAGGCAGACAAATAGCGATGTGGACAGTGTCGTGGGTGTTGCGAGCGTTCCAGCTCCTGCGCTAGACACTGTTGAGGAAACCGAGAACATCAGTGACGTGCAGCCACAACTCAGTGATGATGATGATGAAGAAGCCGATCGCACTTGGGAGCCGGGTGCAGAAGGGGCTTCATCGTCATCATCAGGAGAAGAGGGGCGCAGGTTGCCCCGGAGTCAGCAGCTGAGGCAGCAAGGTGTTAGCAGCATGGTTGGCAGTCAGCATGGGGGCAGAAATGTAAAGACTGGAGCCAAACGGGGCCGGGGTAGAGCACCTGCTGCACGGCAGGCTACCTTATTGGAAGGTAGTGGAGCAGGGGTTCCTGGAGTTGGTGACAGTAGCAGTGAATCAGTGCGGCCTGTTGGTGGGAAAAGTAGCTACTCGGCAGTGTGGCAGTTTTTCCTCAAGCATCCGCAGGAGGGTAACATGGCCACATGCAAGATATGTAGGCAGAAGGTGAAGCGTGGCCAGGGTCCAAATGTTAGCACCACGGCCCTGCATCAACATATGATGCGTCACCATAAAGCGGCCTGGGAGAACCGAGGCTCCGAAGAGGTGGTCCAGCCTGCTTCCTCACCAAGTGGCACGCCGCTCCCAATTTCTGCCAGCCAAGGCTCCAGCACCTCAGCCGAAGGCAGTTGTGCGTCATATCCATCCTCTGTCGCTCCTGATGCTACTGCTCCTCCTCCTCCAAGTCATGCATCCCGCCAGCAATCCATCAGCGAAGCCATGTCCAAGAGACCGCAGTATGCGCCCACTCATCCTACGGCGCAGAAGCTGAATGTGCTCCTGTCCAAGTTGCTGGTGCTGCAGTCGCTCCCTTTTCAGGTGGTGGACTCAGCACCTTTCAGAGAACTGATGGCTTGTGCCGAGCCGAGGTGGAGAGTCCCAAGCCGTCATTTCTTTGCCAAGAAGGCAGTACCAGCGCTGCACACTTTTGTTGAACAGAAGGTGGGCCAGTCCTTGAGCCTGTAGATGTGTAGCAAAGTGCATGGCAGCGCCGATGTCTGGAGCTGTAACTACGGTCAGGGACAGTACATGTTGTTTACGGCCCACTGGGTGAATGTGGTCCCTTTGCAGCAGCAGCAACTTGGACAGGTCACGCCGCTTCAGCCTCCGCGCTCCCTGGCCATTGCGCCTGTGACACCGTGCGACTCGGCCTCCTCATCCTCCGCCATCTCCTCACCCTCCACTGTAGACTCAAGTCTCCGTGCCCCTCCAGTCTACCATGTGTGCAGGGCACGGAGGTGTCACGCTGTGCTTCACATGGTTTGTCTTGGCGAACGGAGTCACACAGGGGAGGAACTGCTTAAATTTATTCATCATGAAATCCAAACATGGCTTACTCCAAGAAAACTTAAAATGGGAATCATGGTTACCGGCAATGGGAAGAACATTTTGTCTGCACTGCGCCAAGGAATCCTGACCCATGCGCCCTGCATGGCTCACGTCTTCAATCTGGTTGTCAAGCGGTTTCTGAAGTGTTCCCCCGATCTGCAAGACATCCTAACAACTTCAAGGAAACTTTGCATGCACTTCAGCCACTCATACACCGCCAAACACACCCTTCTTGAGCTACAGCGTCAGAATGGTAGCCCCCAACATAGTCTGATTTGCGATGTTTCCACCCGTTGGAATTCCACCCTTCTCATGTTGGACCGATTATATGAACAGAGAAAAGCCATCACAGATTTCCTGATGATCCAAGCGGATAGGGGGACTCCCCTGTGTAACTTCAATGTCAACCAGTGGCAGCTCATACGTGACACCTGCCGTTTGCAAAGGCCCTTTGAGGAAGCCACTTTATTCGTCAATCGGCAGGATTACGGGATGAACGACGTGATTCCACTGCTTCATGTACTACAGTGTAGTGACCCCAGAATTGTTTCCATTTGTCGCAGGGATGACTTCTGGCTGTCCACCTTATTGGACCCTCGCTTCCAGCACAAAATGGGGGCATTTTTTAAACCTGCCGAGAGGGAGGACAAACTGAACTACTACAAAGACATTCTACGTAGTCAGTTGGCCGATGCCTATCTGCGCCATGGTCCATACTCTCGCAGGTCTGACTCGGGGGGACCTCTGCGCTCACCTTCCACTGCCATGCCTGCTGGGGGGGGGTTGGCAGGAGCAGCAGCAGCAGCTTCATTAGCAGCAGCCTCAGTCATCAGTCGCTAATGAGTAGCTTTCTACACCCGCATAGTGAGGCTAATCATGAGCAGCAGGAAGACCTGGAGCAGGACCTCAACCAGCAGGTCATGTCATACCTTGACATGACCATGCCAACACACCTTGAGGATCCGCTGGACTTCTGGGCAGCCAAAATTGGCTTGTGGCCGCAACTAGCAGAGTTTGCCCTGGAAAAGCTGTCCTGCCCGGCCAGTAGCGTGCCATCTGAGCGGGTGTTTAGTGTGGCGGGGGCCATAGTTACGGCGAGGAGAACTCGTCTGTCAACTAAAAATGTGGAGAGACTCACCTTTGTCAAAATGAATCAGGGATGGATCAGCCAGGATTTCCACCCACCAATGGCTGATGCATGCGACTAGATTCAGCATGGTGCCACGTTTTACACTTTCCAAATGGTGCAAAACATATTTATGTCTTTAGGCCAATTTTCGGGCTTCTGCTGATGCCAACTTCAGGGTGTGCCTTTCAGCCAATTTTTGGGCTCCTGCTGATGCCAACTTCAGGGTGTGCCTTTCAGCCTATTTTTGGCCTCCTGCTGCTGCTGCTAACTCCAGGGTGTCTTTCAAGCAATGTTTGGGCTCCTGCTTCTGCTGCTGCCAACTCCAGGGTGTGCCTTCCAGCTAATGTTTGTGCTCCTGCTACTGCCAACTTCTGGGAGTGATTCATCCAATTTTTGGCCTCCTGCAGCCAACTCCAGTGTCTCTTTCAAGCTATGTTTGGGCTCCTGCTGCTTGCAACTCCAGGGTGTGATTCATCCAATTTTTGGGCTCCTGCAGCCAACTCCAGTGTCTCTTTCACGCAATGTTTGGGCTCCTGCTGCTGCTGCTGCTTGCAACTCCAGGGTGTGATTCATCCAATTTTTGGGCTCCTGCAGCCAACTCCAGTGTCTCTTTAAAGTAATGTTTATGCTCCTGCTGCTGCCAACTTCAGGGTGTGATTCATCCAATTTTTGGGCTCCTGCAGCCAACTCCAATGTCTCTTTCAAGCTATGTTTGGGCTCCTGCTGCTTGCAAGTCCAGGGTGTGATTCATCCAATTTTTGGGCTCCTGCAGCCAACTCCAGTGTCTCTTTCACGCAATGTTTGGGCTCCTGCTGCTGCTGCTTGCAACTCCAGGGTGTGATTCATCCAATTTTTGGGCTCCTGCAGCCAACTCCAGTGTCTCTTTAAAGTAATGTTTGGGCTCCTGTTGCTGCTTGCAACTCCAGGGTTGGATTCATCCAATTTTTGGGCTCCTGCAGCCAACTACAGTGTCTCTTTAAAGTAATGTTTGTGCTTCTGTTGCTGCTTGCAACTTCAGGGTGTGATTCATCCATTTTTTGGGCTCCTGCAGCCAACTCCAGTGTCTCTTTCAAGCTATGTTTGGGCTCCTGCTGCTGCTGCTTGCAACTCCAGGGTGTGATTCATCCAATTTTTGGGCTTCTGCAGCCAACTCCAGTGTCTCTTTCATGCAATGTTTGGGCTCCTGCTGCTGCTGCTGCTTGCAACTCCAGGGTGTGATTCATCCAATTTTTGGCCTCCTGCAGCCAACTCAGTGTCTCTTTAAAGTAATGTTTGGGCTCCTGCTGCTGCTGCTTGCAACTTCAGGGTGTGATTCATCCAATTTTTGGCCTCCTGCAGCCAACTCTAGTGTTTCTTTAAAGTAATGTTTGTGCTCCTGCTGCTGCTTGCAACTCCAGGGTGTGATTCATACAATTTTTGGCCTCCTGCAGCCAACTCCAGTGTCTCGTTCAAGCTATGTTTGGGCTCCTGCTGCTGCTGCTTGCAACTCCAGGGTGTGATTCATCCAATTTTGGGCTCCTGCAGCCAACTCCAGTGTCTCTTTCAAGCAATGTTTGGGCTCCTGCTGCTGCTGCTGCTTGCAACTCCAGGGTGTGATTCATCCAATTTTTGGGCTCCTGCAGCCAACTCCAGTGTCTCTTTAAAGTAATGTTTGGGCTCCTGCTGCTGCTTGCAACTCCAGGGTGTGATTCATCCAATTTTTGGGCTCCTGCAGCCAACTCCGGTGTCTTTTTAAAGTAATGTTGGGGCTCCTGCTGCTGCTTGCAACTCTAGTGTGTGATTCATCCAATTTTTGGCCTCCTGCAGCCAACTCCAGTGTCTCTTTCAAGCTATGTTTGGGCTCCTGCTGCTGCTGCTGCTGCTTGCAACTCCAGGGTGTGATTCGTCCAATTTTTGGGCTCCTGCTTGCAACTCCAGGGTGTGATTCATCCAATTTTTGGGCTCCTGCAGCCAACTCCAGTGTCTCTTTAAAGCAATGTTTGGGCTCCTGCTGCTGCTGCTGCTTGCAACTCCAGGGTGTGATTCATCCAATTTTGGGCTCCTGCAGCCAACTCCAGTGTCTCTTTAAAGTAATGTTTGCGCTCCTGCTTGCAACTCCAGGGTGTGATATATCCAATTTTTGGGCTCCTGCAGCCAACTCCAGTGTCTCTTTCAAGTTATGTTTGGGCTCCTGCTGTTGCTGCTTTCAACTCCAAGGTGTGATTCATCCAATTTTTGGGCTGTTGCAGCCAACTCCAGTGTCTCTTTCACGCAATGTTTGGGCTCCTGCTGCTGCTGCTTGCAACTCCAGGGTGTGATTCATCCAATTTTTGGCCTCCTGCAGCCAACTCCAGTGTCTCTTTCAAGCTATGTTTGGGCTCCTGCTGCTTGCAACTCCAGGGTGTGATTCATCCAGTTTTGGGCTCCTGCAGCCAACTCCAGTGTCTCTTTCAAGCAATGTTTGGGCTCCTGCTGCTGCTGCTGTTGCTGCTTGCATCTCCAGGGTGTGATTCATCCAATTTTTGGCCTCCTGCAGCCAACTCCAGTGTCTCTTTCAAGCAATGTTTGGGCTCCTGCTGCTGCTTCTGCTGCTTGCAACTCCAGGGTGTGATTCATCCAATTTTTGGCCTCCTGCAGCCAACTCCAGTGTCTCTTTCAGCCAATGCTTGGGCTCCTGCTGCTGCTGCTTGCAACTCCAGGGTGTGATTCATCCAATTTTTGGGCTCCTGCAGCCAACTCCAGTGTCTCTTTCAAGCAATGTTTAGGCTCCTGCTGCTGCTGCTGATTGCAACCCAGGGTGTGATTCATCCAATTTTTGGGCTCCTGCAGCCAACTCCAGTGTCTCTTTAAAGCAATGTTTTGGCTCCTTCAGCTGCTGCTGCTGCTTGCAACTCCAGGGTGTGATTCATCCAATTTTTGGCCTCCTGCAGCCAACTCCAGTGTCTCTTTAAAGTAATGTTTGTGCTCCTGCTGCTGCTTGCAACTCCAGGGTGTGATTCATCCAATTTTTGGGCTCCTGCAGCCAACTCCAGTGTCTCCTTCACACAATGTTTGGGCTCCTGCTGCTGCTGGTTGCAACTCCAGGGTGTGATACATCCAATTTTTTGCCTCCTGCAGCTAGCTCCAGTGTCTCTTTCAAGCTATGTTTGGGCTCCTGCTGCTGCTTGAAACTCCAGTGTGTGATTCATCCAATTTTTGGGCTCCTGCAGCCAACTCCAGTGTCTCTTTCAAGCTATGTTTTGGCTCCTGCTGCTGCTGCTGGCAACTCCAGGGTGTGATTCATCCAATTTTTGGCCTCCTGCTGCCAACTCCTGTGTCTCTTTAAAGCAATGTTTGGGCTCCTGCTGCTGCTGCTTGCAACTCCAGGGTGTGATTCATCCAATTTTTGGCCTCCTGCTGCCAACTCCAGTGTCTCTTTAAAGTAATGTTTGTGCTCCTGCTGCTGCTTGCAAGTCCAGGGTGTGATTCATCCAATTTTTGGCCTCCTGCAGCCAACTCCAGTCTCGCTTTCACGCAATGTTTGGGCTCCTGATGCTGCTTGTAACTCCAGGGTGTGATTCATCCCATTTTTGGCCTCCTGCAGCCAACTCCAGTGTCTCTTTCACGCAACGTTTGGGCTCCTGCTGCTGCTTGTAACTCCAGGGTGTGATTCATCCAATTTTTGGCCTCCTGCAGCCAACTCCAGTGTCTCTTTAAAGCAATGTTTGTGCTCCTGCTACTGCTTGCAACTCCAGAGTGTGATTCATCCAATTTTTGGCCTCCTGTAGCCAACTCCAGTGTCTCTTTAAAACAATGTTTGGGCTCCTGCTGCTGCTGCTGCTTGCAACTCCAGGGTGTGATTCAGCTCATTTTTGGGCTCTGGCTGCTGCCAGCTCCAGGGTGTGTTTTTCAGGCACTATAGGGGCCCCCCATAGTGATGCCACTTCAACTCTCTCGCAATTGTGCCGCTCTGTGATTCTATTAGCGATGCCTCTGATCTCCATGTGATAATTATTTACAGTATGATTTCACTAACCCAGCACGCATCCTATGCGTGTTTACAGCAAGGCAGAATGGTTTACAACCCTATTGAGGCTCTAGGAGGCTCAGAAATAGCCGTTTTTAATAGCAATTCGTCGATAATAAATTCGGGTCGAAACTATTTTTGACGTAAAATTCTGCGAATCAGTCGAATCTAATTTTTCAAAAGTTCGCTGATCTCTACCTATAACTTTTGGTCTCTATGTGGGAAATTCTGTTTACAGCCTTTTATTTATTCACTACCACTTGTATGGGCTGTCAGTCACCTAAAACCATAAAACCATGTTAAATGCCCAAAACAACCATTTCAAGTACTTAAAAAGCACACGCGTACAAACATAGATACCGTATTTCCTGTTCCATAAGACAGGCCATTTCCCCCCAAAAGTATGTGTGTGTGTCTGTGTGTGTGGTGGGGGGGGGGGGGGGGGGTGTCAGTGTGTCTTAAGGAGGGAATGTCCAGTCACCTTACCGGCAGTCCTACATTGTGCCAGGAAGATAATTAGACAGGGGTTTATAAAAAAAACCTTACCTCGTTCGGGATCCAGTGGCTGACGACGTGTACAGCAATGTTTTCTTTGCGGGGGTCTGCATACTGACTATTAAAGGGGAGGGCGTGGAGGAGTCTGTACACTGCCTATCAAAGGGGATTGGGGAAGTCTGCATGCCGGCTATTATAGGGGATAAGAGGGGCAGTGCGCATGTTGCCTATAAATTGGAATTGGGGAGATTGCATGCTGCAAATTATAGGAGACTGGGGGATTCTGCCACTGTTCCTGTTACAGAAGGATACTGCCACACTGCATATTAAAGGGGATTGAGGGGATTCTGCCACACTGCCTGTAATAGGGGATAGTTGGTCTGGAAACTTCCTGATATAGGGGGATCTGCCACTTCCTGTTATTTTTTTTTTCTTATTTTTCTCATACCCTAGGTGCATATTATGGTCAGATGCATCTTATGAAGCAAGTATGTTATATATTCTTTTTTGATTATTTTTTGATCAATAGCTATTATTGGTGTAGGATTATGCTTTTTTGCTCGACATTTTCCACATTTTTATGTATTGGTAGCATTTTCTACTTTCTGTAGACCTATTTGTTGTTTCGTATATATTTTCTGTTTGTTCAAGGCTATTGTACGTATAATTGGCTTTCCATGCCATTGTTTGTTAGATGAAATATTCCTCTTTAGTGCAGAACATAAAAAGATGAATCGTGAATCACATTGGCAATGGCATTTCAAGTTAGAAGGCACAGTTGTCTAAGAGACCTGACGTGATTGCAGGGATTTATACTGTTCTTGTCCTTTCTTTTCTTTATTACAAAAGTAGCTCCTTTAGCCTTTGGCCCAGGTTTGGTGCTTTGCCTGGGGTGTTGCTATACATTTTTTGAATTAAAACAGTCAAAAAAATATATAAATGATAAAATGTTAATCTTTTACACTGATAAAAAGCATGCTGCCAATTGCTGAATATTTGTTCAGATGCAATTTCACGTCTTTCAACCTCAAATAAATGGGAATGGATGAATAAAGAGTGGCCACATCCACGGTGCTCCATTTCCCTGTCTGTGGCCAGCTTGTCCCTGGATAAGACGTGCACTTAAACCGGACCAACAGCCTGGCACAGTTGGAAAAGAAAGGTAGCAGCCATTTGGAGCTTCCTCTCCCAGCATCTCAACCATGCTGCTGCCTAAATTCAACTGACTTAACTGACGATGCACAGTAACAGGAAGCCCAGCGGCATTTTGGTTTGCAGGTGGCCTGCAAATGCATGATCCGCCATTTTGTTTCTAAAATTGACTACAGGAGGAGAAAAGGGTAAATTAATTTTTATGTGCAGCAATCCAAGTTGCCCTGGGGAGCGATGCATAGGAGAACTGTTGTTTGCGTTGATCTGGTTTAAGTCAGTTTTGACTGTTGGTCTGCTTTAATGTATCCCGGGAGGCATTTCATTAAAGGCTGGTTTTGGCAGGTGGTGTAAATTTGCAGTTACAGGTATGTTCACTCATAATGTCAACCTGTTGTACAGAAAGGAATCCCAAGGTCATAGCCTCAGCGACTAGCTTAACCCTTTTGCTGCCAGCCTATCTGGAGATTTGAAAAAATAAGAAAAAGAATTCTAAACCAAATGGTATGCTAATATACCCCATTACAGACAGCATGCAGAATCACCACCTAATACAGGAAGTATGCAGCATCCCCCTATTAAAAGCAATGTGCTGCATTTCCCAATTACAGGTAGTGTACTGCATCTCCCCATTACAGGCAGTGCGGTACCCCCCCCCCCTCCCCCCACATTGAGTGTGTGAACAGGGAGCACATTGGAGGACCGGCAGGAAAGAAGCAGGTAAACTTACACTTGCTGCCTGATGGTCCTTCACTGCCTGGCAACACACAGACACACATTCTATACAGCGCTCCCGTCACACTGATTGTGTTTCTATTCACGGTGGGTGGGAGTAGCCTATGTCCGGCAGGTGTTCATGAATAGACACTGGCCGTGCATAGGCCACGCATTTAGTTGTGAAGGAGCCCTGTAAGGTATGGTGGTGTGTGTGTGTGTGTGTGTGTGTGTGTGTGTGTGTGTGTGTGTGTGTAGTGCTGTGCTGTGCAGTGGAGGACTGGCAGTCAGAAAGTGTAAGTTTATGGACCAATGGTCAGGATTCTGACCATCCTGGTGATTAGTCCTTGCCCTGCTGTGTGAAACCCACAGATCGCCCACAGATCGCCCACTATACCCCCCTTTTTGACGTTCCCACGGCACATGCGCAAGAGCTTGTCCAATCTCCGCTTTACATCGTGCATGCTAATGCACGGCATAAAGCTGTTGTTTAGAATGATGCGGCGATGCATGCATCTCCGACTCCCCTGTGGCATGCATGCTCCCGCTCCCTACCTGAATGGCTGGGTGCAGTGCGTGCGGGGATGTGACTGTGGCCGGCAATTGCATCAAGGGACCAGGGAAAGGTAAGGCTTGCGGGGGAGGCTCACGCAGTGGGGCAAGCCGAATCGGCATGCCCCGGGGGAACCTATTCGGCCATCTGGGGTGATTGGTCCCCTTAAACTGCTTCCTGCCTTCTGATCCTCCATTGCGCTCTCACCTCACACACACGCATTTGCTCCATAAGACACACCAATATTTTACCCTGACCTTAGGGGGTGCATCTTATGGAACTAAAATACAGTACTTACAATTCCCAACTGGATTTATGACTGCCATTGTACCTTAATTATTATTAAGGTTTATAAAGCTCCATCATCTTCCATGGTTACATGACAGAAAAGCACAAATACATAGTCATACTGAAATACATTAGAATAGATGGCCATGCCCTTGTGGGCTTACAATCTAAAGGATAAGGGTGGAGACAAAAGGTAGGTCACGTGTAGTATATACTTAGCATGATGGCAAGTGATCTGAAGTGGCTCATGCTGCCTTTTATCTAGACCAAGTGATATGCTCGTCTGAATAGGTGGGTTTTGAGGGCATCCTTAAGGTTTGTGGATTGGCAAATTCTATGGGGGAGGGCATTCCATAGTAATGCTGCGGCACGCGGGAAGAAGTGATTAAGGTTGAGGACAGGTGGAGGTCCTGGGGAGATTGTGGTGGATTGGTGTTTGTTGGTAAGCGATAAAATGTAGGCAGGAGCCTGATTGTAGAGAGCTTTGAATGTTAAGGTTGATATTTTAAATTGAATTCTCAGATATTGGCAGCCAGTGAAAGGGACCAACATAGAGGAGCAGCACTAGAGAAGCGACAGGAGAGATGAATCAGTCAAGCAGCAGAGTTGAGAATAGATTGGAGAGGTGCCAGTTTGTTTGTTGGTAGAGGACAGAGGATATTGTTGCCGTAATCTAATCTGAGACAGGGGCGGACTGGCTATAGGGAGACCCGGGACAATGCCGGGTGGGCCGCACTGCTTGGAGCCAGTTGGGCTGCTGCTTTTTACACCCACATTCAATCCCTGCCCCTTAGTCTCCCTTTCAGCCCCCTGTACTCAACCCCACTGTACTCACAAACCAAGGAACCCCAGCCCCCAATGCTATAGCCCGATCATCATGTTTGGGGGGCCACAGCAGGGATTACTCGGGCCGGCCAGGTGTAAAATCCAGGGCTGATTTTTGGTCTGAGATGATCAGGGCATGCAATAGGATTTTGGTGGCATCAGGTGAGAGGAAGAGGCTGATGAGGGAGATGTTTTTTATTTGGAGATGGAAGAATTGATACCTTAATGATTATGGATGGTGAGAGTCAGTGTCGGGAAAAGTGGTTGGGGACTTCCATGTTTCCCCAAGATACCGCTCATATGTGTAATGGGTATTAAAAAGGTTAATGATTGTATCTGCATTTAACCCAGGTAGGATTTGCCACTGAACAGAGCTAAATAGGAAGGCTATTGTGAAGCCTGAATTCTGACTTCTGTTGTTTGGGACATTGAATGCCTGCAAGATATTCTGTGTTGCTACTGCTGTAAGTCTTTGCTGAAGATAAAGCGACCAATGTGTTTGTTTTTTCTGCTAAAAAATAAAACCTCTGGGTCAGTTTTCTGAAAGAATCCTATGTGGAGGACATTTATTTCCTTGAACAGAACCTCTCTGTCTCTGACTGCTTTAAACTTCATGCTGACTACCTCTACAGAGATAATTCCCACAATTTAAAAACACAAACATTTTTGCGTCAGCTGAAATGATACTACATCAAAAAAGTCATGTAAAGTCTGAAAGCATGTACCAGGTATACTTCAAATAAATGGCTCTAGAGGAAATGACCGCGGTAAAAAACAAAAAAAAAAATATATATATATATATATATATATATATATATATATATATATATATTCTAAGCATACAGTACATCCTGCTCCATCTATAATACTTACACGTGGGTAATCCTCTGCCAGATGGCGCTGTTCACTGCAGACATGCAAAAACAGGCTCCTCCCGGCCCTTCATATACCCAGGGACCTCCCACAAATCCCCAGATTTCTCTGCAGTGCTGACTGTGAAGACATGAAGTATGACTCTCTCGCAGGTGAGCGGGGCTATTACAGCCTTCGGCCCTGTGAGACTATTCCCACCCGTCCTCTTCGATACGATGTGCCTCCCAGCCTGGGCTGCGCTGGTCGGGTGAAGGTAGGCAGCACCATGTGGGCTTACGGAACAACGCTCCACCGCAATCCCCCACCATAGGGTAGGTGGTCAAGGCTGATGGTGAGCCTTCAGGGGATGCCCCTCCCGCATCATTGCCCCACGCCTCATGTAGCGGTGGACCCTATGTTAACGGGTCGCCCTCCTCCCTCGTTCCCCCCTTAGTCAGGGGGAAAAGAAAGGGGGGGGGTTGTGTGTATGGCGGCCTCAGTGTATACTTACACGCTTATGGCTTGGCTGTGCTTCACTGGGATCGGGGATCAGAGCCGCGCTCTTACCTTACTGTTTACCGCAGCACCAGTAGTCTGCCTTCTGCTCGCACCGCACGTACGGCGGCGGCGTCTCCTTCTCCCTTCTTAGCCTTATCGGCTCTTCATAGGTTGTGCTGGCTTGAGCGCCTGTCTTAATCAGTATCACTGTCACAGACCGGGATTCGTTCCCCGACGGGGAGCCGCAGGAGAGCCCAAGTACAGATCTCGGCTGTGCCTGTCCCGGCTCCGAGCGCCATTTTTAATAGGCTTTTCCGCTTTTTTTACTTTTTTCCTTCTGTACCATCATTGGCTGGATGCCTTACGAGCTTTGCGCTCGCTGGAGAGGGGCGTGGTTTCGGCTTGGCGCGCTACGCGTCACGATCGGCTCAGACTCGCCCTCCGAGGTTCTTTCGGCGCCATTTTCTTCTCCCGCGCGCGTGGTGAAGATCGTCCTCTCCTCTCTGTATGTAAGTGCCCTCACGGGCGACTTTTCTTTACTCCTATCCCCATTGCGCATGGCTCTGACATACTGTTTCCCCCTTATGTCTTTCAGACCGCGGATTTCAAGTGGCTTCTCCCGGCCCAGCGTAGCTCCCGGTCATGACCATAAAAAAAAAATAAAAAAATACTCCCACTTCCCAGCGGATTATTGGGGCATCCAGGGTAGCTTACAGCGTCAATCCCTACTGGCATATTTTGCCGATTAAATCACCATATGGAGGCATCTCAGGATATTGTGAACGGGGTTCCTTCGGGACAAGCCCGGCTGTGTGTAGCTTGTGGGGTCTTACCTAGCAGCGGTGACAATGCATGGGTCTGTGTTCCTTTTGCACAGCAGGCGCTATCGGTGCTTCCCGTCTCCTCTGAGGCTGGGCCTGCACCCCGCTGCACTTCACCTACTCCCCCAAGCCTGAGTCTAACCCCCAATACCAGTGGGGATTCTCATCCTGATCTGGCCATGAGGCTGGCTAGTGTTGAAAACTTGCTTGCTAATTCCTTAGCGCGTAAAGCCACCGCCAAGAGGCGGCACTTGAACCCTGAATCGGCCCTCTTCCCTGTAGAACCTGATGATTTGTTGCATTCCTATGCCCATATCCCCTCAGACGAAGGGGAACTGTTCTCTGACTCAGGGTCATATGACGATGAGTCCAGGGGTCAGGAAGAGTCTGGCTCCGAGCATTGGTCCTCGGATGATATTGATAGACTGCTGGTTCAGATCTTTGAGGTTCTGTCCCTCTCTAGCCCCTGCTGCGGTTCCCCGGCAAAGGGGTGATCTTTTTCATACTGCTAAAGCTCGCTTGGAATTTCCCGAGCAGACCCATTTCAATAGCCTCGTGCTTAAAGAATGGGAACATCCCAGCAGACTTCATGGGGTCCCTAAGAGCGTGGATAGGAAATATCCCTTCCCTGCCCGAGGTCGATGCTCCTATTCTAGGGTTGTCCAACACCTCTATTATGCACTCCCCTGACACTACTACACTACGGGACTCTGAGGACCGGCGTATTGATCAACTGGCATGTCATGCCTTTGCATTTGGGGGAGCGACTCTGCGCCCGGTTTGCGCCTTAGCCATTACGGCAGTAGCGCTCAGGGCCGTGGTTAGGAGTGCTCTCGATGGCACAAATGAGTTGCCTCCTGATACTGTCAACGCTCTGTCCAGCTGTGATGCGTTTGTGAACTTTATCCTGTCCGCATCGGACGATGCTATTAAGATGTGTGCCAGGTAATCTGCCCTGGTGGTTACTATACGCCACGCGGTCTGGTTGCGCCAGTGGGCCGCAGACAATGCCGCCAAGAAAGCCCTCGCGGGGCTGCCATTTAAAGGGCTGCTCCTATTTGGAGATCGATTAGACCTCTTTGCCAAGGGAGGCAAGTTACCCCAGCGCAGGCGACAGACTCTGCCTTTTTGTGGCCAAGGGTAGAGGGGCCTTCGCAGGGGCCTGCGCTGATTCCTGGCACAGGAACAGAGGACACCGTTCAGGTTCCTCCTGGGGAACCAAACCCAAAGCCTCTCCCAAGGCCCCCCAGGCATGAGGGGGCGCCCTCACCCGTCAGGGTGGGGGGACGTCTACAGCACTTCGAGCACGTCTGGCGGTGCCACGTCTCAGACCGGTGGATTCAGGAGGTAGTGTCCTCCGGCTACAAAATAGAATTTGCTGTACGGCCCCCCACCAGGTTCATTGGGTCTCGAATCCCTCAAGACCCTGCCTCAGCTCAGGTCTTGTTGCTGGCCGTACAGGCCTGCAAGTACATACATATAGGACATATATGCATATATAAATTGTATATTTTAGGATTTTACCTTTTTTTTTGCCCGCTAGATGTCAGTGGCTATATATTATTGGGATCCTAGCAATCCTGATTACAATCTTTAATTGTATGCTTATTATTATCTCACCTCTGAGATAATGATAATTCTTTGGCATTTGCATTTAAAGTAAAATGTTTTGAAAGAAGATTGTACATTTCAGTACACTGCAGACTACTGTGTTTACTTTGTTTTGTTATAGAATGCTTTCCATTCATGCTTGGAGCAACTCATCTACAGGAAGGAAGATTAAATTCTTAGACAAATAGCTATGGAAATGTAATCATTTAATACCAATAGGCATTTCCTGTTGCTTGTTGTTCTTCAATGAAAAAAATGATTATCGTGTTAGGTCTCTCTTGATAGCAGTGTGCATGTCCATAAAATGCATGGTGAGTTTCTCCTGAATTGCAGGCTCTGACATGGACAACCATGTAAAACATATTGCCTATATCAACCAACATTGCATTCAGTTCAAAATATTTAGAGCTAAACCTTGCTAGAAATTCAACATGTGCAATGTGCAATTATTTATACTACAAGTCCTCCCCAGGGGCATACTGATTTGAGATTGCACACACCTGCACCAGGCATACCTGAATGATGTGCTGGCAGCAGGAGGGAGCGGTTTTGCGAGGTGCACAGTGATTAATTCTCATTGGAAGTGGCCCCTGCATGCACCAGTTGAAGGTAACAGTTGGGTTTTACACGCAGGAACTGTACCAAATTCTGCTATAAAGTTAAATCAAAGCAAAATTCAGTTGGGTTTCACTAGGTTAGAATGTGGGTAACATTAAGTAAACACAAGGAATAATAAATTTACTCACCAATTGCTATAGGCAATAGGCAGAAATATGCAAATCATCTCTTAACATCTCAGTGCCATCCAAGTCACACAGCCCCAAGAATTTGCTTAAAATGTACACAGCCAAACACTTTACTTGGGAACACGTTTTTGGGTTTGTGGCTCTCATTAGCTCAATACTGGAAGTATGTGTATTCAGGGGGGTGAGTTGCTGTAAGCAGGTTACTCGAACTAAATCGAATACTACTTCTGACAGACCCTGCATCAGAAACTGCATGATCATTGTTAGCAGCATACAGAGAGATCTTTAGGAAGTCATATATGGATTTCCATAGTTATTGGCAACAAAATTTCATTAAATGATTGCCATCCTCGCCTTGTCAACCTACCAGAATTTAGACCCTTTTCTACTATGTTGTTGAACTCCTTATTATGCCCTCTCTTAACATGGGCAAACGTAGCATGGTTCACAGGCTTCCCTTCAGCAGTTCTAGCATTGAAC
This sequence comes from Gastrophryne carolinensis, assembly GCA_027917425.1. Lineage (NCBI taxonomy): Eukaryota > Metazoa > Chordata > Amphibia > Anura > Microhylidae > Gastrophryne > Gastrophryne carolinensis. The sequence goes on along the minus strand of CM051235.1, from coordinate 548,479,111 downwards.
ATACCTGATGAGTCAAGCTTTTGGTCTACATGGGTAGGGGATCTGAAGCCACAGCGCCCTGTAACCCAACAGGTGTCTCCTTTTTGGAGGATGCATCAGCGATGGACCTATAGCGGTATATTCGTGTGTGTGTGTGTGTGTGTGTGTGTGTGTGTGTGTGTGTGTGTGTGTGTGTGAGACAGAGCACCAGTGGATCTTTTTCCCAGACATTATTATGTAGAGCGCAAGTAGATCGGTCCCTAAACCCAAAAATGAATACAAAGAACGCCAGCAGACACCCCTCCCAGACATTCTTCCCCCAGACCCAAACATGTATATACAGAACAGCAACCCCCTTCCCAATCAAAACAAATTAGGTAGCGCTGCAGAGAATGTTCCCCACCCACAGACCCAAACATCAACATGTGCCAGCAGACATCACAAGCTCAAAATAATGTGCAGAAAACAATTTAATGCAACTTGAGGGTGAGGGAAAGCTTCAAGTGGTCACACAAGTGGATTACGTTCTGTGGGATGGGTATTTCTGTTATTCAAGAGATCAAATATTGTAGGTGGGAATACAGGGAGTAGAAGGAATTGAAGGTGTAGTGGGGGCAGGGACCTACAGATAATTCTATTGATGTAATGGTCAGGAACAGATTGTCACCTCGATAATACTTAGGTCTTACTTCAGTCGAGGGGGCAGCAAGCAATATGTGGAGAGAAAGGGTTTATGGAGCAGGTGGAGCTTGGAGACCTGGAAGGGCACCAAGTACATGTGTGAAAGGGAAGGGGTTCAATGCAAGGAGGCCACAAAATTGAAGAGGGGGTTACTGTGGTAGGGGTAACAAAAGAATTGGTAGAATGGGGGATGTTTGGGGGGCAGCAAGCAATATGTAGAAAGGGTTTATGGAGCAGGTGGAGCTTGACATTTTGGAGGACTACAGAGAGTCTATAAGACTCTAGAGGTACTTAGACCTGGAAGGGCACTTAGTACATGTGTGAAGGGGAAGGGGTTCAATGCAAGGAGACCACAGAATTGAAGTGGGGGGGTTACTGTCATGGGGGTAACAAAAGAATTGGGTAAAATGAAGGATGTTTGGGGGGCAGGAAGTGACATTTAGGAGGGGATGTAGGATGCAAGGGGGAATTGTCCCAAGGACATACTTTTCAGGAGGGTGGTGTCAGGGAAAATGAAGGGAAAAGCTGGAGGCACATGTTGCTGTGTGGTGTTCTGGAGTGAGTGGGGGCTGTCAGGAATGTGGTCGGAGTGGACGGTAGCACCTGCAAGGCACTTTAGGGAGGTATGGTAAGGTGTGGGAGGGGTTGTTGAAAGTGTCCTGCAGGGGGGGGGTCTGTGGCGGGATATTGTCTTGATATCCAGGAACCATAAGGCTCTGCCTGGCTACTTTGAAAGGGGGAGGGGGCATTTTGCAGGAAGGGCCCTGTCTGTATACCTTGGGGTGTACCTAGCAAAGGGGCTTTGTCTAGGTACCTGGGGGCTCTGCCTGGTACAGAAACGGGGGTTTGTCTGGGTAATTGGGGCGGATAGGGGAGTGCCTTAACTTACTATTCTAAGTATGCATCACACCCTGCTCCAGAATAATTAATTACGTCTGGGCTATAGTCCACAAGAGGGCGCTTTACTGCAGAGATGGCAAAAAAGAGGCCCCTCCCGGCCCATATATACCCGGGACCTCCCACTCATTCCCCAGTTTAGTCTCTGCAGTCAGCGTCGATGGTCAAGATGATGGCTCTCTCTCTCCTTGCAGGTAAGCCGGGCTGCACAGCCCCCGGCACTTTTGTCCTATTTCCACCCGGACCATTTTAAAAATGCCTCCCAGCTACGGCTGCATGGTCCAGGTGATGGTAGGAGCACCTATTAGAGGTGTTTTTTACAATGGATCTAGACTCCACCGCAAATCCCCCATGACCTATGCTCCGGCACAGCACCCTACATTGTTAGATGTTTCTTTGCTATCTGTTTTGTTTTCAGTGCAGCAGTTTCACCAGCAAGATGTTTCTACTTTTGCAATGCTCCTTCCTCTGCATTGTTGACCTCTGCATGCTGGAACCAGAGGGGGGTCGAGCGTAAAAAAAAAGTAAAATGCTACTGACGAAACATCTTACAGGTGAAACTGCTATGCTGAAGCAGGTGATGTGAGGGGGGTAAAGTGAGCATACAGACCGCTAACAGAAATACCAAAACATGGCTAACAGCAATTTTTCACAAAGATTTATTACTTCGTTATTTTCCTGGTTATCCTGGTTTTAAGATTCAATAGAATTGTGTAAATAGCGTTGAAGAAAATGTTGTTTGCCATGTTCATGAAAGAGGAACATCGAGGGAGGTTAAAACCTCCCCTAAACCTCACCAGACTGCCTCCCCCTCCCGCTGGGTTCACAATTGAGGATTGTTTACTCACCTCGCCAGGAAATCCATCTTCGAGCTTTCTCCGATTCCTTGTGACCTCCTGATGGGTGGCGCCATCTTGCATGCCATCAGGCACTACCTGCGTACTGCATCAAATGCAGTGGAGCCGCCCAAAAAAAGACTTCGCGGAGCTGTGAGATTGCCGTGGGACATTGAAGAACACGACTAAGGCCGCGTTTGTCAGTTAGCGATGTCAGTGAGGATCGGGACCAAAAGGTAGGGGCCGATTGGGGGGGGGGGGTCAGCCCCTTTTTATGTTAGGTCCGATGTTCCTCTTTCATGATTCTGTGTATGCTGGACTGTGACATAGAAACAGTAATAAAAATAAATATTATATATTACTATATAATACTATATAAATGTAGTTTGGCATTATAAGGAAATGTGGTTTAATGAAATCTAGACAGCAGCATATACTGTAAATGCAAATTGGTGGAATTGGTTGAGCATAAACCCAATTTTCCTGTCAGATGCAGCATAATAAACAATTATTTCTTACTGTTTTGTCTGTGCTACTGGCTATTTAATGAAAACGGAAGCTTCCAAGCATCATTTCAGCATCAGGCTAGCAGGAGATACACAAGTAATGAATTTTATTTTGATCTCCTTTTAGATATCTTAAGACACATCATTTTATTTGGGATTCTCAGAACTGACTGATTTTAGACAGTGAATCTTTTGAAAATTGAAAATCTTTTCTTGTACACACTCATTTTTTGTATCTTTGTACACAATTATGGATTTATTATCCATAAAGTGGACCAAATCTTGATGGACTTTTGGTACACTGCCTAAGGTCCCAAGGAAGCATACCATACCATATCATACTATCTAGAGTTTTATCTATCTATCTATCTAGAGCATACTATCTAGAGCTCAACCTTTTGATGAGTGCGGGCCACTTAACGATTTGGAATCTGGTAATACTTTTTTCAAAGCATAAAGACACAATCAGGATACCCACAAACTTCACTCGTACGTCCTTCCACCATACCACTACATTTATATGTAACAACTCCCAAATGCTAGCAACACACATGTGTCAGACCAATTTGGTCTTGGCTTGGCAGATGCACATGATATTCCCAGTCATTGCTCTAACCGCCTCCTACTATCTGCTTGATGAGTTGACAGAGGAGTGTGGATCTCCAATGTATGATACTATTTCAATAGCCCTTGTGAATAATATGTTTTAGATATTTTGTACAAATAATTTTTATTCACTAAATAATTGTTTGTATTAAGTTCAGCTACATGTAGGATTTTTTTTTTGTATGTTTTCTAGATGGACTGGGACGTGGTGCTGGATCCTATACCTCCCGCCCCCCCTCCCATCTGATCAGCCTCAGACTGTCAGCCTGCTCCTGTGTTTGCCCCCCCCCCTTTGTTTCATTAGCGCTCTGGTGAGAGAAAGGGGAGGAGGGTGGCTAAGCATGGTTTTTGATACACTGTGATTCCTTTGTCTATTCCTGACCTGGTCCTTTGACCCGGCAGTAGATATGTGGACATTATGAGCCAGTGATTGGATGATGCAGGAGGAGGAGGGATCCAGCCCATTACTTGAGTCTAGGCAAGCCAGCATATTTTTAGCCTGAGGAAGTGGGAAGCATTTGCACGGAACACGTGGCTCTTGGGGTGGTAGGCGGTGGGGAGACCTGTTTGGCCTAATTCAGTTTATTTTGGTTGTATTTTGGTTTCATTTTGTGGCCTATACTGTGGTTCACATCATTAGCACACTTTGGTTTGGTTTGATGATGATGGGGGATTGATTTTGATACTGTTATTTGTGATTGTTATATAGGCATTGAATCGTGTTAGTTTTTTACCTTGATGGGGTTGGTTCTTTACAATATATATATATATATATATATATATATATATATATATTTATGATCCGGTTCATAGGCAGGTTTTGCACAATACATGCACATAGTTTCATATTTACATCAGAAACTTTTTTTTATTATGATGTGTATACAGATATATATAGGAATTTGATGGCAATATATATATACATATATTTTGATTGTGCTCTCCCCATCACCTACACACCTATCTATGTTAGTCTTTTTTGTTTGTCATTGTTTGATTTATGTTTTTTAATTGGTTTTAGCATGTTTAGGATTATATGTAGTGATTAACTTGTGTCAAGATCAAATAAAATAATAGGTTTTTGTATTAGTATTGATTCTAGTGTGCCTCCCTATTTAGTTGTAGTCTGATTAAGCCTTTGTAAGCTTTGGGAGTGGCACCTGTATTAATTTGAAGGGTTTGCTGCAGGTCCCCTTTGTTTGTCCCACACACATGCCAATTGGCTTACCTCTACCTCAACCCATTTCAATTCCCACCAATGGTCAGAATATAAGTAATATAGAAAAACTTTTTCCTTTATTGCATGGCACGGCCCGCTTCGGTATTCATAACAGTTGGGTTATTCCGCCACAAGGTGGCGCAGTGGTACTGCAGAAAAGCTGTGGCTTGTCCCGGCTCCCTATTAAAACAGGCTTAACAATAGAGTTCCCCAGTGTTCTCTCTGCAGTGGACTGCGAAGTTAGCAGATGGCACTCTCTCTTGCGCAGGTGAGCGGGGCAACCAAGCCTGCGGCCCTGCAAGTCTATTTCCATCCGTTTCTGGACCCTCACCGCCTCCCAGCCTTGGCTGACAGATCGGGTGAAGGTAGAAGAGCACTAGGGTCAAATGCTCCTGGAGCGCTGCTCCAAGCCGCAGACCCTGTAACACAAAGGGTAGCAGGCCATAGGCTTTATGGTGAGCCTAATAGGGATCTCTTTTTCCTTTGGGTCCCCCCCCCGCGCCCCCCTCCCTCCCTGACCATGCCTGCTCGCCGCTGCTTCTCTCTCTCTCTTCCCCCCCCCTCTAACTTGGTTGGGGGGGAAAGGGGGGGTGGCGGCGAGTAGTCATATCTGTGGTGTTTTTACATTTTTTGGTGTGTTTTCTGGTGTTTTTAGCTGGCGCGCCGCTTTGTACTGCGTTCCGCGGCTGTGGGCGCTATAACCTAAGGTGATTTTACTTTGTCATGGCACGGGCCGGGTCACGTGAGCGCAGTTTTTGCGCGCTCTTCGGAGGGGGCGGGGTCAGGTGATGACGCGTATCGCGTCGTTCACCTCACGGACCACCCCTCGAGGTACCTCTGGCGGCACCATTTTGGACGAGCTGCGCGTCTGAATTTCTCTCTTCCTGGCTGCACCGCTGCTTCCTCCGGCGGGTCGCCTTATCCAGCTGTCTGTGCCTGTGTGACTCCGCGATGTCTTTGGTCCGTGAGTCCCCCTTGGGGTTTTTTTTATTGAATCGGGGTGTATTTTCTGCGGGATGCTCATGTGTGTTTTTACTTATGTCTTTCAGGCGGGATACCATAGGGTTGTGGTTTCTCCCGGCTCCACTCCTTCCTCCCCCTCATTCCCCCTTTATTAACTTCTGGGGGCATCCCGTGGGAGGGCATCCCGGGTGGCTTCTGTCCTAAGCCTGTACCCACTGCTGGCCTATTGCGCCTGTGTTAATCACCATATGGAGGCTTCTGGGTATAGCGCGCTTGAGGGGCCCTTCGGGGAAAGCACGGCTGTGTTCCTTGTGTGGGGTATCCCCTGTGAGTAACAGTGTCACGGTGTGCGTGCCGTGTGCTGAAAGTGTCCTTGCGCTTCAAGCTGGTTTGCCTGCTTCGCTTCCCAGCTCTGCGCCTCACTCGGCTTCACCTACTCCCCCACGCCTGCAATTGGTCCCCAGTGAGGGGATTGTTGGCAGGGAGTCACATTCTGATTTGGCTATGCGGGTGGCTAACATTGAAAATCAGCTTGCCAGGAATGCTCCTAGGAAGGCCTCTGGCAAGAAGAGACACCTGGACCCCAGGCCTGCTCCCATTACTCAGATATATGTGGGGATTGATGAGCTTGGTGACTGTCACCCCCTTGAGATGGGGGAGCTCTCCCAGGACTCTGAAATTTTGCACATTGCGCCCCCTGAGGTAGCTAAAAAAAAGCAGGGGGAGCTTTTTCGCCCTGGTAAACAGCGTCTAGAGTTCCCTGAGCAGGAACATTTTACCACCTTGGTGCTTAAAGAATGGGAACATCCTAACAAGTTGCCTGCGGTGCCCAAGGGTTTGGATAAAAGGTATCCCTTTCCCGTTGATCTTGTTAAGAGGTGGTCATTTCCCCCTGAAGTGGACGCTCCCGTGCTAGGCTTGTCCAATACTTCGGTCATGCCTTCCCCTGACACTACCACTCTGAAGGACGGAGAGGAACGGCTCATGGATCAAGTGGCCTGCCATGCTTTTACCTGTGTGGGGGCTGGCTACTGCTACTGTCCTTAAGAAACAGCTTAAGCGTCTCATTGATGGCACAACAGCTGGTAGTGTGGGGGAGGAATATAGGACTCTCTTACTTTGCACTGATTTTGTGGCCTTTATCCTTACTGCTATGGATGATGCTGTGCAGCGGTGTGGAAGGTCCTCTGCGCTCTTGGTGGCTATGCGCCGCTATGTCTGGTTGCGCCAGTGGGCAGCTGACGCTGCGGCTAAGAAAGCTCTCACTGGCCTCCCCTTCGTGGGACTGCGGCTGTTTGGAGAACGTCTTGATGTTCTAGCCAAGGATGGAAGGCTGCCTCAGCGTAGGAGGCAGTCTCGGCCCTTTCGGGGGTCCTCTGCCCCACTCCCTTCCTTTCGCATTCCCAGAGGGGGCCGTGGCTCCCTCCTCTCCAGTGGTCGCAGAGATTCTTGGGGCCGTGGCAGAACCAAACCCTCTCCCAAGCTCCCTCAGGCATGAAGGGGCACCCTCACTCATCCGGGTGGGGGGAGGCTTCGGCTCTTTGTTCACATCTGGAGGCTTCAAGTCTCAGACCGGTGGATTCAGGAGGTAGTGTCCTCCGGTTATAAGATAGAGTTTGCAGCCTGCCCCCCCCCCCCCCAAGATTCATCAGATGCCAGATGTCTTTAAACCCCCTGTACGCTCAGGGATTGCTTCTGGCTGTTCATTGCCTGTTAGAGTCCGGAGTCATTTGTTTGGTGCCTCATCAAGAAAGAGGTCAGGGATACTATTCCAATCTTTTCACGGTCCCCAAAAAGGACATCTCTCTGAGGCCCATTCTGGATCTGAAGGGCCTCAACAAATTTGTCAGATTCAAGCATTTTTGCATGGAGACGCTGCGCTCTGCTGTCAGTACCCTTCGCCCAGGCGACTTCATGACCACTGTGGACATCAAGGATGCTTATCTTCATGTGCCTATCTTCCCAGGTCATCAGAGATTTCTAAGGTTCGAGCTGCAGGGTCAGCATTACCAGTTTGTGGCTCTACCCTTCGGTATCACCTCGGCACCTCGGGTGTTCACCAAGGTGCTGGCGGGAGTTATCGCTCTGCTAAGGAACCAGGGCATCCGCATCATTCCTTACCTGGACGACATCCTGATTGTGGCCGAGTCTTTTCCTCAGGCCGAGCGGGACACTCAAATGGTGACATCCACTCTGGAGTCTTTCGGCTGGGTGATCAACTATCCCCGTCATTGGTGAGGACCTTTCTGGGCATGACGCTGGATACCTCTCAGGTCAAGGTGTTCCTTCCTCAGCAGAAGGTGGAAGGTCTTCAGCTGCAGGCTCGGGCTCTGCTGTTGTGTCCTCATCCCTCCATCCGTCAGGGGATGCAGTTGGTGGGCCTGATGGTGTCCTGCTTCGAGGCAGTCCCCTTTGCTCAGTTTCACATGAGACCTCTCCAGTTGCACCGCTTGTCAGTTTGGGATCAGGACCTTGTGTCCCTGGATCAGGAATTTGTTCTGTCTCCCCTGGCCAGACAGTCTCTCTCGTGGTGGCTGGACTCAAGGAACCTCCTGGGGGCAGGTCCTTCCTGCCCCCGTGCTGGGAAACGGTCACCACGGATGCCAGTCTGACCGGCTGGGGAGGCTTCTGGAAGTCCCTGAGGTTCCAGGGTCGGTGGGGCCCACAAGAGGCCCATGCTTCCATCAATGTCCTGGAACTAAGGGCGATCAGGTTGGTTCTTTCTCGCCTATCCACTCACCTCCGGGGTCGGGCTGTTCAGATTCGCTCAGACAACCAGATGGCGGTTGCCTACATCAACCATCAGGGAGGGACTCGGAGCAAGCGAGCCTTCAAGGAAGTGTCCCTGATTCTGTCTTGGGCGGAACAGCATGTTCCCTGCATATCAGCAGTCTACATCCCAGGGGTGGAGAACCAGGTGGCGGACTCCCTGAGCAGGGGGGACGTCTCGTCTGGGAGAGTGGTCTCTCAACAACCAGGTGTTTCTCTCCCTCTGTCACTGCTGGGGTCAGCCAGACGTGGACCTGTTTGCGTCCCGTCACAATCACAAGCTTCCCAGATTTGTCTCTGTCTCAGGATCCTCTGGCCTTCGCCACGGATGCCTTGGCAGTACCTTGGACGGAGTTCCAGCTTCTCTATGTGTTCCCTCCGTTTCCTCTCCTGGGCAGGGTCATGCGCAAGATAGCCCAGGAGCGGGTACCAGCCATACTAGTGGCCTTTTGTTGGCCAGGAAGAGTTTGGTTGATGATACCTTGTCTATTCTGACCCTTAAAGTGGACCAACACCCAGGGGTGATCGGCCCGGGAATCTTATAGATCACCTTCCTCACCGCGGGGCATCTGAGATCGGGATGTCCCGCGGGGTGAAGCCCCCCCAAAAAACCCAAAAAACCTTACCTTATCGGCGACGGATCAGACGCCGCCGCCGCCTCCCACGCGCCCCCTAGCAGTGCGCGCGCCTGCGCCGGCCGTTTGGGAATGGCCAGCGCGGGCGCCCGCCCTGTAAGAGGGACGCGCGGGAGGCACGTTTTTGGGGCTTTTGGGGGGGTTTCACACAGCGGGGCATCCTGATCTCAGATGCCCCGCTGAAGTGGACCAACACCCAGGATAGTGAAAATCCTGGGTGTTGGTCCACTTTAAGGAAGCCTTTCTGGTGGCTATCTCTTCTATAAGGCGAGTTTCTGAACTAGCGGCACTTTCCATCAAACCTCCTTATTTTGAGAGGCATCAGGACAAGGTGGTGTTTCGGCTCAAGCCGGACTTCCTGCCAAAGGTTGTGTCTGCTTTTCATCTTTATCAGGACATTGTCTTGCCTTCATTGTGTCCTAATCCTGCTAATTCTAAGGAACGGACTCTGCATTCCCTAGATGTGGTCAGGGCTCTGAAGTTTTATTTGGTCGCCACTGAGCCTTTCAGGAAGTCTGATGCTCACTTCTGGACCTAGAAAGGGTTTGCCGGCTAAATCCACTATCAGCAAGTGGATCCGTCAGGCGGTGGTTCAAGCCTATCCTGCCAAGGGAAAGGAACCTCCCTTTAGGATTACTGCTCATTCCACTCGTGCTATTGGTGCCTCTTGGGCTTTTCAGCACCAAGCTTCTGTTGAACAAGTTTGCAAGGCCGCTACTTCTGTTCATACTTTTTCCAAGTTTTACAAGGTTGATGTTAAGGCCTCAGCGGATGCTGCTTTTGGCCGCAAGGTGCTTCCGGCGGTAGTGACTTGAACTACTGGCAATTACTCTTTGGGGATCCCACCCTACTCTGGACATTGCTTTTGGATGTACTGAAGCGGGCCGTGCCATGCAATAAAGAAAAAAGCAATTCTGTGAGTGCTCACCTGTAGAATTGTTTTTGTTGGGGGCGTGGCTATGTAACGGTACTGGTAGGACGTGTGGCACGAGGGCTCCTGATATACATCCTTTAAAAACCCCAGGAATTTCGTCTAAGTGCGGATTTGAGTGGAGGGAGACCCCCCACGGTAACACCAGGAGTACCTTGTGACGATCGGTGGGGCGATTCGGCCCGTCAGAAGATCCTGCTGCGACCATCCACGTGCCTTGGTCTGGCGCCATTTCCAGGGTGTGAGTGAGGAGAGAGGGACTGGGCTTGGCTGCAGATCCTGGAGTTGACGCCGCTGCTCTCTAGGAGAAGGACTCAGGCTGCGGCTGCCCTGCTTGTTTCCTGGGCGGAGGTGAGAGGGATCCGCCGAGGACTCGCTTCATTTTCCCCCCGCTCCCCGTTCCCTGCTCCCCGCTGTGATCGCGCTTCCCGCTCCCTGCTGAGATCGCGCTCTCCGGCCCGCATAGTTGTTTCCTTCTCGGGCGTCGGCTGCTTCTGCCTGCTAGGCGCGGGGGTGAGAGCGGCGCCGGCTGACAGTTCGGCTGAGTGCGCTGACCGCTCCTCCCTGGCCGGCGGTGGCGGCGGATGCACGTGCGGGCCCCGGGCGCCGGCTCACGCTGTCACTGTCACTGACTCCAACAGTGCACCTCATAAGTGCCCTTCATTAGCTCCCTCCTACATTAGTTCCCCCCAGCAGTACCCCCCATTAGCTTCCTCCAGCAGTGCCCTCCATTAGATCTTTCCAGAAGTGCCCCCATTAGATCCCTCCAGCAGTAAGCTCCTTAGCTCCCTCCAGAAGCACCCTCCATTAGATCCCTCCAGCAGTACCCCCCATTAGTTCCCTCCAGAAGTGCCCTCCATTGGATCCCTCCAGTAGTACCCTCCATTAGCTCCCTCCGGTGGCGCCCTTCATCAGATCTCTCTGGAGGTGCCCCCCATCAGCTCACTCCGGCGGTGCCCTCCATCAGCTCTCTCCAGCGGTGCCCTCCGTCAGCTCTCTCCAGCGGTGCCCTCCATCGGCTCTCTCCAGCGGTGCCCTCCATTAGCTCTCTCCGGTGGTACCCTCCATCAGCTCTCTCCAACGGTGACCTCCATCTGCTCTCTCCAGCGGTGACCTCCATCGGCTCTTCCCTGTGGTGCCCTCCATCGGCTCTCTCCAGCGGTGCCCTCCATCAGCTCCCTCCAGCGGTGCCCTTCATCGGCTCTCTCCAGTGGTGCCCTTCGGCGGTGCCCTCCATCAGCTTTCTCCAGCGGTGCCTTTCATCAGCTCTCGCCAGAGGTGCCCTCCATCAGCTCTCGACGGTGGCGCCATCCTCTGCTCCCTCCAGCGGGCCCTCCATCAGCTCCCTCCAGCGGTGCCCTCCATCAGCTCCCTTCAGCGGAGCCCTCCGTCGGCTCCCTCCAGCGGTGCCCTCCATCAGTTTCCTCCAGAGGTGCCCTTCATCATCTCCCTCCAGCGGTGCCCTCCATCAGCTCTCTCCAGCGGTGCCCTCCGTCGGCTCTCTCCGGCGGTGCCCTCCATCAGCTCTCTCCAGCGGTGCCCTCCATCGGCTCTCTCCAGCGGTGCCATCCATTGGCTCTCTCCAGCGGTGCCCTCCATCGGCTCTCTCCAGCGGTGCCCTCCATCGGCTCTCTCCAGCGGTGCCCTCCATGGGCTCTCTCCGGCGGTGCCCTCCATGGGCTCTCTCCGGCGGTGCCCTCCGTCGGCTCTCTCCGGCGGTGCCCTACATCAGCTCTCTCCAGTGGTGCCCTACATCAGCTCTCTCCGACGGTGCCCTCCATCAGCTCCCGCCAGCGGTGCCCTCCGTCAGCTCCCGCCAGCGGTGCCCTCCATCAGCTCCCGCCAGCGGTGCCCTCCGTCGGCTCTCGCCAGCGGTGCCTTCTGTCAGCTCTCGCCAGCGGTGCCCTCCAACAGCTTCCTCCAGAGGTGCCCTCCATCAGCACCCTCCTGAGGTGCCCTCCATCATCTCCCTCCAGTGGTGCCCTCCATCAGCTTCCTCCAGAGGTGCCCTCCATCAGCTCCCTCCGGTGACACCCTCCATCGGCTCCCTCCAGTGGCGCCCTCCATCAGCTTCCTCCAGAGGTGCCCTCCATCAGCACCCTCCAGAGGTGCCCTCCATCAGCTTCCTCCAGCGGTGCCCTCCATCGGCTCTCCCCAGCGGTGCCCTCCAGCGGTGCCCTCCATCAGCTCTCTTCGGCGGTGCCCTCCATCGGCTCTCTCCGGCCCCATTGACCTACCGCATACATCCCAGGGCTCGGGAGGCATTACAAGTGACTGTCCTTAATCCACCGCCACTACATGAAAGGCAATAAAAAAAGGCGCACTGTGGTACTACACTGTGGCACTCAGACCATGGCTGATAAGCATGATGAGCACGCAGCCTCACCTACTTCTATTCCTGATAATGCTGCGATAATGGCGGCAATCAACAACTGCCAAAGTGTCCTAACAGCGAAGTTTGACAACTTGCAAGAACAACTTAACTATTTCAAGCATGATCTAGACAAGATAAGGGACAGAGCGTCCGAGTCGGAGAGGCGGATCGGCGAGACGGAAGATGGTCTGTCAACGGTTGCCTCAGCGGTTCAATCTCTGCTACGGCAGGTGAAGCTCCTCACAGACCGAGCGGAAGACGCAGAAAATCGAAACCGCCGTAATAATATACGAATACTAGGGATACCGGAGAGGGCGGAGGGGGACGCCCCAGAAAACTTCGCTGAGGGTCTCATCCGTGGGGTTCTAGCACCAGAGGGCCTCTCACCATTCTTCGCGGTGGAGAGGGCGCACCGGATCCCGTTTAGGCCCCCACCGCCCGGGGCCCCCCCGCGCCCTTTTATCCTGAAGCTACTGAACTTTAGAGACCGGGACACAATTTTGGCAACCGCCAGGAGGCAACGGGACATCCAATATAACGGATGGCGCCTGTCTTTCTTCCCGGACTTCTCGCCTGAAGTGCAGAGGCAGCGCCGCTCCTTTAATGATGTGAGAGCACGCCTCAGGCAGAAGAAACTTAAATACGTGATGCTATTTCCCGCCAAGCTGCGAGTACAGGACGGGGAGACGGCGAGATTCTTCCTTAAAGCAGAGGATGCAAGCGCCTTGATTGACTCACTGCCGGCTGATTGAAGACGGGGGGGGGGGGGCGTGGATGCCCTGCCGTACATCATTTGTGGCCTGATGGGGCTGGGACTCTGGGGGGGGACTTTGACCTGAGGGAACCTTCCTCCTTCCCCCACTTGTTTCGGCAGGAGACTATGGGTTTTCTCTCCCCCCCCCCCCCCCCCCCTCTCCATCCCCCTTGGTCTGGGGATGATTGTACTCCCTGGGGTGTATAGATCCTGTACATCCCCCTTGAAGTGCCCACATCCAGTGAACACGTCTTGTTGGTAACACTACGCACAACCAGTGTTTAAGTTAGGTTAATTGTTGGTTTAAGGGAATAAGCTCGCCACAGTTGGGTTAGGTAGAGCAGGGTGGGAGTGGGTATTGTTTTGAAGCTAAGTTAATTGTTGATGTTTATTCATATATGAGGTTTGGGTGTGTAGATTTCTGGTATGTCTGTGATGGAGTGAATGGTGTGACCTGCTGCTTTAAAGCTCTGAGGGGGATGGTGGACCACTGGGGCCCTGGGCGTTTACCTGGCATATATGAGTTTCAGACTAAATTGGTATGGAGTGTAAAGTGATCTCGTGGAATGTGCGCGGCCTCAATGACAAGATTAAGAGATCCGCAGTTCTACAATTTTTGAAAAACCATAGGCCCGATATTATGATTCTGCAGGAGACCCACCTGCTTGGGCGGAAGGCAATGTCAATCAAAAGGCCATGGATCGCACATTTATTCCACTCCCACTACTCTAGTTATGCCAGGGGCGTTTCGGTGCTAGTGGCCAAACATCTACCCTTTGCCCTTATTTCAGTGCACTCGGACTTTAAGGGCCGGTTTGTTATTATACACGCGAAAATATATGATGTTAAGACTCTAATAGTGGGGTTGTATATCCCGCCTCCCTTTGACATAGGGGTCCTCCGAGAGATTATGGATAAAGTGGCTGCCCTCCCACCAGATCCCCTATTGCTGATCGGTGATTTTAACATGATCCTCGATAGAGCTCTAGACCGGGTGACGCCCGGGACGGGCCCGTCCACTCCGTTAGCGAGATGGGTGGTGGCCCTGGGCCTAACTGAAATATGGAGGTGGAAACATCCCGCGGAGAGGGCTTTCTCTTGCCACTCGATTCCCCATAAGTCCCTTTCACGCATAGACATGGCCTTTGGGTCTAAATGCCTGCTGGCTAGAGTGGGGACCTGCGAATACCTACCGCGGGGTATCTCGGACCACTCACCGTTAATGGTGACAGTCCACATGTCTGGGAACCGGGGGGGCCTGAAGCCTTGGACATTGAACCCCCTTTGGCTGGAGGATGAGGAGGTTTGTGGGTCAATGTTTAGGGAACAAGGAAGTTACTGGCAGTGTAATGGAGAGGGGACCTCGATTAACATACGATGGGATGCTTTCAAGGCAGTGGTTAAAGGCAGTGCCATCAGTGCCATAAAAGGGGCCAGAGTAAAGAGAGGGAAGACCATTCCGTGAGCTGGAAGAGAAAATAGCCAGAGCGGAAGAGAGATTTGTGAAGACAACTAGCCCCTCAGATCACGATTTACTTAATGCCCTACAGAGGGAGTATAATCTAGCACTAACAGAATCCACTAGAAAGAGCCTATTATTTAAACAGCAATCAATCTTTGAGAAGGGGGATAAAAATGGAAGGACCTTGGCATACCTCTCCAGAGCAGAAAGTCCACAAACGCTGGTTGCGGGTATCACCAATCAGACCCAATTTATCACTGACTTGGAGGGAACTTCTAGACAATTCTTTGACTATTACAGCTATCTGTATTCCTCTAAAGTCAGTTACGATCTGGATGAGCTGGATTCTTATCTTGCTCCTATAGCTCTCCCTTCTCTGTCGGAGTCAGATAGGGAAATGTTAGATAGTCCAATAACCTGCAATGAAGTGGTGAGAGCAATAGCCCTAATGTCCAACCGGAAGGCCCCCGGGCCAGATGGACTTCCCTCCGAGTGGTACAAGAAAAATAGTGAAACCATAGCGCCAAGGCTGCTGGAGGTTTTCTTGGGGGCCCTGCAATCAGAGCATCTTCCTGAAACCTTTGCACAGGCGACTATCATCCTTATTTATAAAGATGGTAAACCCCCGGATGCCTGCAGCTCCTATTGGCACTCCGCCTGAGTAAGGTAATACTCTCTCCCTCATTGGAAATGATCAGTCAGGCTTCATGCCAGGCCGGACAACGAGCATTAACCTAAGACGGTTGTTTGGCAATCTGCAAATTGGGCATGACAATGCGGGAAGTAGAGTGGTGGTCTCTCTCGATAATGAGAAGGCCTTCGACTCTGTTGAGTGGCGCTATTTGTGGGCAGTGTTAATTAAATTTGGCCTCCCCCCAACATATGTCAAATATGTCCAATTGCTCTATCAGAATCCCAAGGCGAGGGTCAGGGTTAACGGAGTTGTAACGGATGAGTTGGCGTTGGGTCGGGGTACACGACAAGGATGCCCACTCTCCCCGCTGCTGTTTTCACTGGCCATTGAACCATTGGCGTCAATGATCCGAGACTCCGCCGAGATTCAGGGGTAGAGACTGGGACAAGTGGTCGAGAAGGTCTCCATGTATGTGGACGATACTTTGGTCTACTTGGCGGATGCGGAGGGCTCTCTTGAGGCGCTGTGGGAGTTAGTAACAAAGTTTGGTTTATTCTCAGGCCTTAAAGTCAACTGGGAGAAGTCCAGCTTATATGTGGTGGATGAACCGGGGGGAACTCGTGTCTCCCCGGTCTCTTCCCTTAGGAGAGTGGACAACTTTAAATACTTGGGAATTGTCATGCACGCGGACCCCTCTAAATTTATTGAACTTAACATCTGCCAGATGGTAGACGCCCTCAAGAGAAAAGTGACCCAGTGGACGACTTTATCTCCCTTTATCGGTCATTGGTCGCATTAACATAATTAAAATGATCTTTCTCCCTAAGTTCCTATATATGTACCAAGCGTCGCCTGTGGTGCTGCCTGCCTCACACTTTCGACTTTTAGACTCCATCATATTCCAGTTCATATGGGGGGTCTCTCCTCCCAAAATGAACAGGACCATCCTAAAAGCCCCGTCGGGATTGGGTGGCTTGGCCGCACCGCACATGATGCTGTATTTTTATGCTGCACAGTTGGTATACACTACGTGGTGGATGAACCCTCCTGTTGGTAACCCGGTGGTGGCTCTTGAGTCCTCTCTGTTGGGCCCAACACTCCCGTTGCAGAGCCTGGTGTATAGGGGAACAAAGGGCCTCCCGCGCGCCACTACATGTATGAGAACAACGTTATATGTGTGGCAGAAGGTACAGGCTATGAGGAATCCCCCCCGGTCCCCTTTTGAATGGTCTCCCAATACCCCTCTCTGGGATAACCCTAATTTGCCAGAATTGAAGGCCCTTCCTGACACAATCTTCTGGAAAAGGCGGGGAATAATCTCACTAGCGCAGCTATTTACTGGAGGGACTCTGATGGCATACGAGCAGCTGTGCCATGCGTTCGCACTGACGCCCAGAGACTTCTTCCGGTACCTGCAGCTCCGGCATGCCCTGAGATCCCAGATCCCTATAGTAGGATTGCAGCTGGTGGAATCACCAATTGAGTCCCTGATAAGATCTGCAGACATAAGCAAGCCCACCTCTACGTTGTATAATGCCCTCATTATAAGCCAACCATCCCCTTTGGGAAAAGCACAGAGGAAATGGGAAGAATTGATCCAAGGTATGGACCAGGAGGATTGGGAAGAAGCGATAGATAACCTGTACTCCTCTGTTATAGATGCTAGAGATAGGCTGATCCAGGCCAAATGGCTCCATCAAGTTTATCTGACCCCAGTTAGGTTGAAAAGGATGGGCCTGGCAGAAACAGACCTTTGCCCTAGATGCAGCACCGGTATTGGCTCTTTGCGGCACATGATCTGGGAATGTCCGATTATCTCTGATTTTTGGGATGGGGTATCCAACTTTATCTCGACTTCCATAGGCCTTCCCGTGAGGAAGTCAGCGCCCCTCTGTTTACTAAGTATAGTAGAGCCCATGTTAGATGATGGCCCGCAAAAAATCCTGTTACGACTACTAATGTTTTATGCGAGGAAGTGCCTTCTTTTGCATTGGAAGCATCCAAACAAGCCGAGCCTTCCAGGTTGGAAGAGCTTGATAAACGATAAACTGATTCTGTATAAGCTGACCTACCAGGCCAGGGGATGCCCGGACAAGTTTGAGCGAGTTTGGGGACCGTGGCTTAATGCCCCCAACTCCACTAGTGGCTAGGGACTACCAGTGGTTCATCCACCAGGGCTATAACCTATCCTTCATAAGCTGAGCTCAATTTAAGCAGGTGAGTATGAGAGTGAATGTGGTGTGAATATGCTGGTGTGTATGTGTGGTTGTTGCGGCGGTTACGAGTGTAGTTGTAATGTAGTGTAATAATGGTAATATTGCATTGGTAATTGTATTGTATTGTTTTGTTGTATACTTTGAAAGCATAAAATAAAAACTTAAAAAAAAAAAAAAAAAAGAATTGTTTTTGTTCTTGCATGGCACGGCCCGCTTCGCCCCATCCTTGTTATCATTGTTCTTGGTTGCCTCTTTATGGTGATTGTTCCAAGTCAATTGGGGTCTTTTACCTTTTTGACATTTTTTACTTATTCTCTCCCGGCTTCTTGTCTCACTGCTTATGTACGCTGGGGAACTCTATTGTTAAGCCCGTTTTTATAGGGAGCCGAGACAAGCCACAGCTTTTCTGCAGTACCACTGCGCAACCTTGTGGCGGAATAATCCAACTGTTATGAATACCAAAGCGGGCTGTGCCATGCAAGAATAAAAACAATTCTACAGGTGAGTACTCACAGAATTGCTTTTTTTACCAAAGTATTACTACTACCTTTACTTGTCCGTTCTATTTACCACTTCCATCAGATGGCTCCAATGGCCACATGTGATCTAGAATAAGTCTGAGATTGTGCTATGTAAAAGTCCCCAGGGAGGTCAGCTGCAGCATCCCTTTTGCTCTGCATGCCCGGAACAGGGGACACCTTGAATTTCCTGGAAGGTTATTATAACAACTTATAGAGGGCTAAGGGCGGTGACTAGACAGGTCTTTCACTCTTTTTGGAATTGGAGATATCTTGGTGGGTTCCCCCTTTGCATTTGAGTAAGGCCTTGGCTAAAACCTTAGCCCTAACAGTGGTAATACAGGATAGTGTTTGGCTTAACTGGACCCGCACCCTTACAAAAAAACGTGCTATATGCATCCGTACCCAGTTCACTTCAGATTTCTGCTCATAAAAATTGATTTACCTTTTTGTAAATCCTGCTGTTTGATTTTCCCCCCTGGAAAGCATCCTTATGGACCAGCTAATGGCTTGCTAATATGAAATGCTACTGGCTTTCCTGCCACTGGGCATTGTGGGGTATGTTAGTTAAGCCCAGGCAGCATCATGGCTTGGATGCTGGGAAAGTAAGCCTCTCAGGTCCTGGGAGGTGTTTCTGGTTTGAGTGGGTGCAGGAGCAAGTGTAAGTGCTGACAATGGTTCGGTATCATGCATGCAGATGCAAGTGAGTTTTGGGGAGTTTTTTCAGCTGTGCAAGCTTGTTGCTCTGGTTTAACGTTCTAGTGACTGCACCCTGGATTGGGATTGTGTTAGGATTGTGCCTTATCAGCATACTGTTTCCAAGGTTCTTATATTCCTATGGCTCTGTAGTGCTAAAGTGGGAGCAGCTTTCCTGGCCTTGAATAAAGCTCCTAGTATAGTTTCTGATCACAAATTCCAAAAACCAGATAAGCTTATTACAGCTTTGGCTAAATCAAGCAGCATTAATGATCTCCATGGGAGAACGCTGCTAGTAACTCAGGAACCCAAGATTGTGATCTGAAGAGATTGAAATAGAGCAGAATGGGTTAAACCTGTCACCTTTACCTTAGCCAATCAGACGATTAGCAAGCCAGAGTCAGGAATTGGGGTTGATTTAGAGGCAGCTGAGAATTCTCACTCCTTTTGTAAGATAGAACACTGCCATTGACTTTAATTAAAAAGAGAATTTTTACTTGGCTCTTAATCAACCCCATTGTTGCTGGAGAAAAACATTTTCTGTTGACACAAATGCCCTCCCTAACAAAAAAAATGCTGATAGTCCAGGGGTCCAGATTGCACAATATGCTCTTTTGGTTGATTGTCCTTCACCTAAAATCTGGGGGATCCTGTAATGCCTTTTGATCTTTTTTTGATCAAAATTGCTATGTACAGTATGTTTCACTGTCAGTTGATGTCATTATAGATTTTTGATCCATACATGTTTAGGCATTATATGCCAGTTCTCAAGTCTGATAAAATATTGGAAGAAAAACCTTCATTCAGACTGTGTTGTCCCCTATAAGTGTCAAACCTTCTGGATAACCCTTCCATTTACATTAGTATTGAAGTAGAAGAAAAAAGGTTGAAAAAAGAGGTAGATAGAACAGTCACATAAACATAAACAAAACCTGTACTTTTCACTATCCAAGGTTTTGATTTGTGCACCGGGGGAACCCTGAATTGGGATGCCCAGCTGTGTGAAACCCCCCAGGTCGCCCAGTATGACTCATCTCTTCCTAGTCATCCAATTAGAGCCGTTTGCTGTGACTATGTCATTTGGTAAATGGCTCTGATAGGCTTCAGTAGGGAGCAAGAGTGGTTGCTTCCCCAGCTTCGCACGTACTCCATCCCTGCCTGAATGGCTGGGGCAGGAGCATGGCGCACAGCCTGTTTGCCGAATTACATAGGCAAGGCAATTGGCTTTGATTACATGATAGCAATAGCCATTGAAATAGGGAAAGGTGAGTGAATAATGGCGACCTGAGGGGTTTCACACAGTGGGGCATTCCAATTCGTGATGCCCTGCGGGAAGACCAGCCATCCTGGGTTTTGTTCCACTTTAAGTATAGGCTCATTAGGGATGGAAAGTTGCAAGGAGAATGATATACCATGTGTACACTTTGGTGGTTTTGGTTTGCCTAATAATAGTAAGGTTGGATGGTGTATGTGGAAATTAGGGGTTTAATATAAATGGGTAATGGGTGTGTGTCTGCAGTAGGTGTGGGTGCATTGGAAGTGTAAGATTTGATTGTGTGGGGAGGGGGCTGAGAGGACGAGAGGGTTTTTTTGTGACTATGATGAAACTGGGGGTGTTTGTTGATTAAAATGATGCTATTCAAAATAAGAAATCCAGGCACCGAATCACTTATTGGCCCACCATCTTCAAATGGTTGAGAACCCCTGATGTAGGGTTTGCCGGAAGTGACAGTTGGTTAGGACCTTACCAGGAGAGAAGCTTTTGGGCTTTCCCCTGGACAACATAGTCTGAGACAGGTAAATTGAATAAAAAAACTGAAAATAGCAGATTTGGTAGAACTAAAGTGGTTTTGAGGTTTAAAGTTTAGTTTTACCTTATCAATATTTCATTTTAATCACATTGTTAACCTGCAGCTTCTGCACCACCTCCTGAACTAGGTCAGGCTGCTTGACACCAGCCACCAGGCTTTCTCTTCCCAGATATCCCTGTGTATCCCAGTGGGGAATACAAATTAAATGCTAAAGGAAAAAAAACCCCAGTTACTGCATAATGCAGTGCTAATTTAATCAAGGCAACTGAATTGGCTACAATTTTACGCAGAACTTTTTGCTAGTTATCCAGCCAATGCTCTCAGTTAAGAATGACTGTTGTACATGAGTTTCTGACAAAAAGTGCTCTGGGATTTAGCGCCAATTCCACCTCCTCTGTTTACCATAAACAGCGTGAGGTCAAGGACCTCATGGACGTAAGGTGTTGATTGCATTTGCATGACTTGAGCTTATTAATGAATATTTCCTGCAAAAAAAGCACACTTCCACGACCGCCTGCAGGCTCCATCACATGGATGTGGTTTTAACCCCTTCTCTGGTAAACCGTTTTAAACTGATTGAATTTTAAATTTGTTTTATTTAAAGTAGTCTGTGATTTGATGTTTAAAAAACATACCAGCATTGTATTTTCCTAGTGCACAGCACGGCCTGTTTCATGTAGTCCTTACGTCTGGGGTATTCCGCCACAAGGTGGCGCAGTGGACTGCAGAAAATTTGTGGCTCCTCCCGGCCCCAAACAAAAACAACAAGAAGCACTGTTGTCGCTATGGTGTGGGGGTGAGTTGTGCTCCTGACTTGTGTTCCTAGCCAGTCTTCCCTTTTTTTCTGTCTGTCCTTCTTCCCTTCGGGTGTTTTTTCTCACTTGCCCACCGTCCCTCCCCTCTGGCCCCTTTTAGACGGTTCCCGCCACTGCCTGCCCTTTCCCTGACGTGTTTTGTCGGGGGTGGGGGGGTGGGGGTGGACGGCGATTGTGATGTGGTGTCCCGCTGTTGTGTCTTTCGTCGCCGCCGCGGGTGTACTATGCTCCGCGGCGGGCGGTGCTTTTACTGGTGTTTTCCGGTGACTGTCATGGCACTGGCGCCGGGTCACGTGGGCGCGCTTTCGCGCTCTTCATGGGGGGCAGCGCCGGGGGATGACGTGTATCGCGTCATGCCCCCACGGCCTGCCCCTCGAGGTGCTCGATCGCGGCACCATCTTAGTTGCTTGCTGCGTGCTTGGGACCTGTGCTCTGGAGGCTCCTTGTCAGCGCGGGCTGCGGCGGTGACTTGCTCTGCCTGATCTACCTCCGCGGATCTTCTGACTGTACTCCGGTCGCCTGTGTGTGCTGCGCGCGCTGCGCTCTTGGTCCGTGAGTCTCTCATGGGGTTTTTTCTTGTTGGGGCATGTACTGCGGGATGTGTCTTTTTGCTTATGTCTTTCAGGTGGGATAACAGTGTATTGTGGTTTCTCCCGGCCCTACCCCCCCCTTTTTTTTTTCCTCCTGGCCCTCTGGGCATCCCTTGGGGGACATCCCGGGTGGCTTTTGTTAGCACTTACCCTATACTGGCCTATTGCGCCTGTGTTAATCACCATATGGAGGCTTCTGGGGATAGCATATTTGGGGATCCCCTTTGAGTGCTGGTGGCGCGGTTTGTGTGCCGTGCGCCCAAAGTATTATTGCGGACCAGGCTGGGATGAGCGCTTCTCCTCCCCGTTCTGCGCTCCCTTCAGCATCTCCTACTCCCCCATGCCTGCATTTAGCCCCCAGTGAGGGGGATACTAGCAGGGGTCCCAATCTGATCTGGCACTATGCGTGACTCTCTAGAGGAGGGGGAGCTTTTCCATGATTCAGACTCCTCTGGGGGCCATCAGGAGGAGTACGACAGTGACCCGGGGTCCGCCTCTGATGAGGATTCCTGGCTCCCTGATGACACTGATAGACTGTTGTCGGACATTTTTGAGACATTGCACATTTCCCCCCCTAAGGTGGCGAAGAGGAAGCAGGGTGAGCTCTTTCGCCCTGACAAACCATGCTTGGAGTTCCCGGAGCAGGGCCATTTCTCCAATATGGAGCTCAAGGAGTGGGAACTTCCTAACAGATTGCCCACGGTGCCTAAAGGATTGGACAGAATGTATCCCTTTTCTGCTGACCTGGTCAAGTGCTGGTCGTGTCCCCCTGAGGTGGACGCTCCTGTTCTAGGGCTGTCTAACACCTCGGTCATGCTGTCACCTGACACTACTACACTGCGTGACAGCGCGGACCGCCATATGGATCAACTGGCCTGTCATGCTTTCACCTTTGTAGGGGCTGGCCTGCGTCCGGTTTGTGCCGCAGCCATTACGGCCATTGCCCTTAAGAAGAAGCTCAAGCCTCTCACGGAATGGCGCCATGGCTGTTAGGAGGAGGGAGGATTATAGGGCCCTCTTGCTTTGCTCTGATTTTGTTGCCTTTGTGCTGACTGTCATGGATGATGCCGTCCGGCTGGGCGGTAGGGCTTTGGTGGCTATGCGCCGCTCTGTTTGCGGCTGCAGCTAAGAAGTCCCTCACCGGGCTCCCCTTCACGGGACTTCGTCTCTTTGGTGAGCGTCTGGATGTTCTGGCCAAGGATGGTAGGCTCTCTCAGCGTAGGAAGCAGCCTCCGCCCTTTTGGGGGCCCTCCTCCTCCTTTCGTGCCTCCAGAGGAGGTTGTGGCTCCCTCTTCTCAGGTAGCCGCAGAGATTCTTGGGGCCGTGGCAGACCCCACGGTCGTCCCGGGCTCTCATGGGGATCCAAGCCCAAGGCCCCTCAGGCATGAGGAGGCGCCCTCCCCCGTCCGGGTGGGGGGACGGCTTCGGCTCTTTGCTCGCGTCTGGAGGCTTCTCGTCTCAGACCGGTGGATTCAGGAGGTGGTGTCCTCCGGTTACAAGATAGAGTTTGCAGCCTGGCCGCCCCAAGATTCCTCAGATCCCGGATGTCTCAAAATCCTCTGTCAGCTCAGGGTTTGCGCCTAGCAGTTCAACGCCTGTTGGAGTCAGGAGTTATTTGTCTGGTACCTTACCAGGAACAGGGTCAGGGGTACTACTCCAATCTTTTCACGGTTCCCAAAAAGGACGGTTCTCTGAAGTCCATCCCGGACTTGAAGGGTCTCAACAGGTTTGTCCGGTTCAAGCACTTTCACATGGAGACGCTACGCTCGTCTGCCAGTACCCTTTGGCCGGGCGACTTCATGACCACTGTGGACATCAAGGATGCCTATCTTCACGTACCAATCTTTCCAGGTCATCAGAGATTTCTGAGGTTCGCTCTGGAGGATCAGCACTACCAGTTTGTGGCCTTACCTTTCGGTATCAACTCGGCGCCTAGGGTGTTCACCAAGGTGCTGGCGGGCGTAATGGCACTTCTGAGGAACCAGGGCATTCGCATTCCTCCCTTACCTGGACAACATTCTGATTGCTGCTCAGTCTCTTCATCAGGCCGAGAAGGATACTCAGGTGGTGACCTCCACTCTCGAGTCCTTCGGCTGGGTGATCAACTATCCCAAGACTTCACTGTCTCCTTCATTGGCGAGGTCCTTTCTGGGCATGACTCTGGATACCTCTCAGGTCAAGGTATTTCTCCCTCAGCAGAAAGGGGAGGGCCTTCAGATGCAGGCATGGGATCTGCTCTTGTGTCCTCATCCCTCCATTCGGCAGGGGATGCAGTTAGTGGGCCTGATGGTGTCCTGCTTCGAGGCGGTTCCCTTTGCTCAGTTTCACATGAGACCTCTTCAGTTGCATCTCTTGTCAATTTGGGATCGGGACCCTGTGTCCCTGGATCAAGAATTTGCTCTGTTCCCTCTGGCCAGGTAGTCCCTCGTGTGGTGGCTGGACTCGCGGAATCTTCTAGTGGGCAGGACCTTTCTGCCGCCGTGCTGGGAGATTGTCACCTTTGCCACGGATGCGCTAGCAATTCCTTGGACAGAGTTTCGGCTCCTCTATGTGTTCCCTCCCTTTCCTCTGCTGGGCAGGGTGCTGCGCAAGATAGCCCAGAAGGGGGTACCAGCCATTCTGGTGGCCCCCTGTTGGCCGAGGAGGCTGTGGTTCGCAGACGTCGTGCAGTTGGCAGTAGATCGGTCTGTCATGCCCAAGGTTCCAGATCTTCTCACTCAGGGACAGCTGCGCCATCCCAATTTACAAAAGCTGGTTTTAACGGCTAGGCTGCTGAAACCTCCATCTTGATGAACAAGGGGTTGCCGTCCTCTTGATACCATGATTCAGGCTCGGAAGAAGTCCTCGTCTTTTATCTACTACAGGGTCTGGCATGCTTACATTGCCTGGTGTGAGTCCAAGTCTCTTCTTTGTCGGGTGTTTTCT
Organism: Gastrophryne carolinensis; assembly: GCA_027917425.1. Lineage (NCBI taxonomy): Eukaryota > Metazoa > Chordata > Amphibia > Anura > Microhylidae > Gastrophryne > Gastrophryne carolinensis. The sequence continues at coordinate 548,454,294 of CM051235.1, read as the reverse complement.
ATCCTCAGGATTCTGGAATTTTTGCAACATGGTTTGGATTCGGGCCTTCAGCTTAGTACTCTCAAGGGACAGGTGTCGGCTTTGGCAATTTTTTTCCAAAGATCTTTTGCCAATCACAGGCTGGTTAAGAACTTCTTCCAGGGAGTTACTCATGTGCGTCCGCCGCGTAAGCCTATGCTACCGGTTTGGGACTTAAATTTGGTGTTGTCTGCTCTACAGGGTCCTCCCTTTGAACCTATGTGTGGGGCTGCTTTGCCCATTCTGACTCTTAAGGTGGCCTTTTTGGTGGCTATTACTTTGGTCAGGTGAGTTTCTGAGCTGGCAGTGCTTTCCATGAAACCTTTTTTTGAGCGGCATCAGGATAAGGTAGTGTTTCGGCTTAAACCGGATTTCTTGCCCAAGGTTGTGTCTGCCTTCCATCTCAATCAGGACATTATATTGCCTTCCCTGTGTCCTAACCCTGCTAATTCTAAGGAACGGGTTCTTCATTCTCTGGATGTTGTCAGGGCACTGAAATTTTACTTGGTTGCTACTGAGCCTTTTAGGAAGTCTGATGCTCTATTTGTTCTTCTGGCTGGACCTAGGAAGGGTTTGCCTCCGGCCAAATCTATCAGCATGTGGATCCGTCAGGCGGTGGTGCAGGCCTATTCTGCTAAGGGGAAGGAACCTCCCTTTCGGGTTACTGCTCATTCCCCTCGTGCTATTGGTGCTTCTTGGGCTTTTCAGCACCAAGCTTCTGTTGAACAAGTTTGTAGGGCCGCTACTTGGACTTCTGTTCATACCTTTTCCAAGTTTTACAAGGTTGATGTTAAGGCCTCAGCGGATGCTGCTTTTGGCCGCAAGGTACTTCAGGCGGTAGTGGTCTGAACTGCCTGCCGTTACTCTTTGGGGATCCCACCCTACCTTTCGGACACTGCTTTTGGATGTCCCAGACGTAACGACTACATGAAACAGGCTGTGCTGTGCACTAGGAAAAATACAATTCTGTGAGTACTCACCTGTAGAATTGTTTTTACTATGCACAGCACAGCCTGTTTCATCCCTCCCTTGTATCGTTACTCTTGGTTGCCTCTATGGTGTTGTTCCAAGTTAGTTAAGAGGGTTTTTTACTTTTATTACCTTCCGCTTCTTGTATAACTTCTTGTCAACACAGGAGGTCTATTGGTGATTCCTGTTTTTGTATGGGGCCTGGAGGAGCCACAAATCTTCTGCAGTCCACTGCGCCACCTTGTGGCAGAATACCCCAGACGTAAGGACTACATGAAACAGGCTGTGCTGTGCATAGTAAAAACTATTTTACAGGTGAGTACTAACAGAATTGTATTTTCTTCTTCATGCCTTGGAATTCATAAAAGCATCATAGCTGTGAAAATTTACCCCCAGATTCTTTTGAGAGAATACTCTTTGGCATCAGACCTGATTTATTTAGCAATGCCAAGTTATTCCTGATGTCTTTTAAAAGTTTTTAATTATTTTAAGTACCCGTATAGTGCTGATGCTATACCCCTAAAAAAGTTTAAAATCCTTGAATGGCCTTCCCCTGATCATGCTTGTTAAAGCTATTAAGTGTAAGCAAAATTGTCCGCATTATATCTCACAGGGTATAGGTTGATATTGCATGGCCCAGGAGTATGCCATCACCCCAATACACAGTTCACTAAAGTGGCCCCTAACCCTTTCCTACAAGAGCCACCAGCAGCTCATGATTTCTGGATTTCCACATAGGTGCCTATATAGCTCTGCTGCTGCACTAATTGGGCCACTCACTGGCTGTAAGGAGCGATGCCGCTCACTGGTTGTAATAAGGGATGCCACACACTGCCTGTGATAAGGGATGCCGCTCACTGCCTGTAATTGTGGATGCCGCTCACTGCCTGTAATTGTGGATGCCGCTCACTGGCTGTAATGAGGGATGCTGCTCACTGGCTGTAATGAGGGATGCTGCTCACTGGCTGTAATGAGGGATGCTGCTCACTGGCTGTAATTGGGGATGCTGCTCACTGGCTGTAATGAGGGATGCTGCTCACTGGCTGTAATGAAGGATGCTGCTCACTGGCTGTAATGAGGGATGCTGCTCACTGGCTGTAATGAGGGATGCTGCTCACTGGCTGTAATGAGGGATGCTGCTCACTGGCTGTAATGAGGGATGCTGCTCTCTGGCTGTAATGAGGAATGCTGCTCTGTGGCTGTAATGAGGGATGCCGCACACTGCCTTTAAAGAAACGCACTCCCCCACACAGCCATTCACATAGGCTGGGTGTGGGAGTTCCGTACATTAGTATGCACAGCATTAAGTGCTGATTGGATGATAGCCCACGTATGTGCTGTAGGAAAAGGAGAAAGATAAGTTAAATGAGCCACACAGCGTCAGAAACACAGACTAATCACCAGGATAGTGGAAATAAGGATAGTGGAAATAAGTGAGGCTTCATCCCCAGTAACTTTGCATTAAAGTGTACCTTTATCCAGATAAGACGTTCCCAGACTGTTTCTTTTTTTTTTTTTAATAAAGCCAAATTTACTATGCCCAATATTCATAAAAATACCAACAGGAAGCACTATAATGTTGAATGACAGCCATATTCTAATTAATTCCAAGGTAAACTACCACGTAACGATATTTGAGCTTGTAATGCTTTCAGATTTATTGCAGTTATTATAGCTGATAAGGCTGACACCCAATACTGAGCTGTGTTTAACTGAATGTATCATAGCTGGATGAGCAGGGAGAAATATGGCTGACCATCTGAACAGTAGACTGCATCCGGTTACGGTTTTTATGAATATTGGGCAAACACTTTAGTAAAAAAAAGGTAACACAGGCTGTTTTGGGGCGCTGGGCTTGGGATAGTAGGTGACGACATAAACTTCCTTTCTGGATTTAGGATGAATTGAATGTTAATTTCGTTAGGAGCCTACCTGTTGCTGTGCGCACTGAAGCCTTCAGTTTTCCCTGAGCATTTCTAGTTGTCAGATTTACTATAGGTTTATATTGTTGAGACATGTTAATAACTCCCTTTTTCCGTTACAACCAACATATACAAATTTGATGTCCTGCCTTGGCTTAAAGGGTCCCTATGGACCAGGGCCCTTGCTGGTAAAGTTGGAAGATTGGGTTTGGCTCCATTTTAAGGTAGAGTGCATCTAAAGCAGATCTAAACATAACCATGCAGTTCTCTGCAGGGGCACTAAACTAAACTAATCTACCCTCTTAGGCCATCAATGAGCAACTAAATTTACCCCAGTAGGAGGTGGGCAGCACTGTATTGTTTATGTATTTCCTGTCTCCATCATTCAGCGCTCAAAGCCTAATTATGGCTACCAAAAGATCTTGCATTGTGGCAGCTATCTCCACCTTCAGTGTGAGTTCAGGGAAGCGGATCACTGCTCATATGCGCCCCCTCCCCCCAGTGCTGCCTCTGAGGGTGCAAATGCGCGCACAAACACACACTCTCGGATCCTGGCAGCGGGTGGCCGTGCCCAGCTGCAGGACACGCCCACCCAGACTTGTGTGTTTGCGCCCAAGGCAATGCAAAGGCGAGCAGGCAGGGATCAGTTACCCTGCCCCCTCCCTGCCCGTCTGCTGCTTCTCCATTGTTTGGTGCCCCAGTGGTAGGGAGAGAGTTTACACTGTCAGTGATTGAGGGCGGTTCTGCCACATTGCCTATAATGGTGGAATTTGGGGGGAATTCTGGTAAACTGCCTGGATGCAGGGGGTGGGGATCTGTAATAGGGGAATTTGGGTGGGTGAATATTCTCCTGCTCCAGAGATAATTCCTTACGTTTGGGTTATACATCCACAAGATGGCGCTGGACTGCAGAGACAGCAAAAAAGTAGCTCCTCCCGGCCCCTTATATTCGAGGGACCTCCCACAAAATCCTCAGTTCTTCTCTGCAGTCGGCGCTGCGAAGGCAAGAAGATGTCTCTCTCTACTCGCAGGTGAGCGGGGCTATTAGCCTGCGGCCCTGTAGGACTATTCCCACCCGTTCCTCCTTTTTCTGCCTCCCAGCTTTGGCTGCACTGGTCGGGTGACGGTAGGCAGCACCGCTGCCAGGTGCTTCAGGAGCGCTGCTCCGACCGCAATCCCCCACCAAAGGGTAGGCGGTATAGGCCCATGGTGAGCCTTATGGGATGCCCCTCGCCCCCTGCCCATCTGTGGGCTCCTGTTAGGTTGGCCGCTGCCCTCCCTCACTTTCCCTGGTATTTCTCGGGGTGGGGGGGGGGTGTATGTGTATTCTTTATACTCTTTGGGATTGTATCCCGTGGTATGCTTTGGCTTTGTGTTGCCGTGTACCAGTGTTGGTTGCACTGGCAGCTTTTTTAAAAAATGCGCCACCGCCACGCGCGCTTGTACGGCTTTCTGCGGTTGGTGGCGACTTTACCTCAGGCGCTGCTGCGCCATCATTGGCTGACATGGTCATGTGGGCGCCTTCGTGCTCTTCGGGGGGGCGGGCCTTGCGGATGGAGCGTTCTGCATCACTGTCTCTGCGGCCCGCCCCTCGAGTTATATGCGGGCGCCATTTTGCTCTCCTTGTGCTGCGCGGCTGGCGTCTACCTACCACGGTCCGTAAGTGCCCCTGCGGGCTTGCTTAATTTTTATACATATTATGCATGCATACTGCTTACGGGACCTTTCTGTTTATGTCTTGCAGACGGGTCAAACGTAATTGCGGTTTCTCTCGGCTATCCCTTCTATTTAGTTTGCTATTAGAGGCCTATTCTGCCTTAACTCCCACTCCCACTTCCCTAGCGGGCTATTGGGGCATCCCGGGTGGCCTTATAGCGTAAATCCCTAATGGCCGGTGGGCCGCGATAATCATCATATGTAGGCTTCTCAGGATAATGTGCTTGGGGTTCCTTCGGGACAAGCCCAGCTGTGTGTGGCGTGTGGGGTGTCCCCTACAAGTGATGACAATGTGCGGGTTTGTGTACCCTGTGCCCAGCGGGCGCTTGCGCTGCAATCTGGGTTACCTGTGGCTGGGCCTGCGCCCGTGTGGCTTCGCCTACTCCCCCACGCTTACATCTGACTCCCAGTGAGGTGCATACCAGTGGGGAGTCTCAGCCTGATTTGTCTACCAGGGTGGCTAGCATTGAAAAGCTGCTTGCTGGCTCTATAGAGCGTAAAGAGGCGGCATCTGGCGCCTGGTGTTAACCTCTTTCCTATGGAGGCTGAGGAATTTTTTGACCTGGCTGGCTATACCCCCCTGGAAGAGGGGGAATTCTTTTCTGATTCAGACTCATCTGATGAGCAGCCTAAGGGTTATGCTGATTCTGGCTCTGACCCATGGGCTCCAGATGATGCTGACAGGCTTTTGGCTCACATTTTTGAAGTACTTTCTATCTCTCCCCCTGCTGCAGCTCCTCGGCATCAGGGGGAGTTGTTTCACACTGCTAAGCCACGTTTTGAGTTTCTTGAGCAAACTCACTTTAATTACCTTGTGCTCAAAGAGTGGAAGCGACCAAGCAGGCTCCCTGGGGTGCCTAAGAGTTGGGATAAGAGGTATCCCTTTCCTGCTGAAGTGGTTAAGCGTTGGTCGTCCCCTCCTGAAGTGGATGCACCAATTCTAGGGTTGTCCAACACTTCTGTCATGCATTCCCCTGACTCTACTACACTGAGGGATGGTGAGGACCGGCGCATTGATCAGCTGGCTTCTCATGCCTTTGCCTGTGTGGGGTCCGCGCTGTGGCCGGTTTGTGCCTCTGCCATTACAGCTGTGGCTATTAGGACTCTGCTCAAAAGTATTTTAGATGGGGCTCCTGATGATACTGCTAGTGAAGAGTATAGAGCCCTTCTGCGTTGTGATGAATTCATTGCAAATGTCCTCTCTGCCTTGGATGATACCATTAGAATGTGTGGCAGGGCTTCTGCCTTGGCTGTGGCTATACGCCGCTCGGTTTGGCTGCGCCAGTGGGCAGCTGACAACACTGCCAAGAAGGCTCTCACTGGGTTCCCCTTCAAAGGACTGTGTCTATTTGGGGATTGCCTGTACCTGTTTGCTAAGGGAGGCAGGTTACCCCAGCGCAAGAGACAGTCTCGGCCCTTTCGGGGTTCTGGCTCCTTTATTTCCTCCTACCATGGGTCCAGAATGGGAAGGGTAGCGTCATTTGCAGGGGCCCGGGGAGATTTCTGGGGCAGGGGCAGAGGGCTGGCCGCCCTGGACCCTCCTGGGGTTCCAAGTCTAAGTCTTCCCCCAAGCCCCCTCAGACATGAAGGGGCGCCCTCACCCATGCAGGTGGGGGGACAGCTTCGGCTCCTTGCTCATGTCTGGAGGCGTCATGTCTCAGACCGGTGGATTCAGGAGGTAGTGTCCTCCGGTTACAAGATAGAGTTGGCAGCCTGGCCGCCCCCAAGATTCATCAGATCCCGGATGCCTTAAGACCCCCTGTCAGCTCAGGGCCTGTTGCTTGCTGTGCAGAATCTACTGGAGCTGGGGGTCATCTGCCAGGTGCCCTTAAGGGAAAGGGGCAAGGGCTATTAATCCAACCTTTTCACCGTTCCCAAAAGAGATGGGTCTGTCAGGCCCATCCTGGACTTAAAGCTTCTCAACAAGTTTGTCAGATACAGCCATTTTCGCATGGAGACTCAGCTGTAAGTTCACTACGCCCAGGGGACTTCATGACCTCTGTGGACACCAAGGATGTCTACCTCCATATTCCAGTCTTTCCAGGTCATCAGAGATTCCTCAGGTTCGCTCTGGAGGATCAGCATTATCAGTTCGTGGCATTGCCCTTCGGTCTCACTTCGGCTCCCAGGGTATTCACCAAGGTGCTCGCGGGCATTATGGCTCTGCTGAGAGCTCAGGGCATTCGCATTCTTTCCTATTTGGATGACATTCTTATCACTTTTCCGTCCTTCCAACAGGCAGAGCTGGATACTCAGGGGGTGGTGACCACACTGGAGTCATTCGGCTGGGTGATAAACCATTCCAAATCTTTCCTGTCTCCCTCTTTGTTGAAGCCATTTCTGGACATGAATCTGGATACAGCTTGGGCCAGGATCTTTCTTCCTCAGAAGAAGGTGGACAGTCTGCAAGCGCAAGCTCAGCTCCTTCTGTCCTGTCCTCATCCTTCCATCAGGCAGGGAATGCAGCTGGTGGGCTTGATGGTGTCCTGCTTCGAGACCGTTCCTTATGCTCAGTTTCACATGGGGCCTCTTCAACTCCACCTCTTGTCTGTATGGGACAGGGACCCTGTGTCCCTGGATCAGGTTTTGGTTCTGTCCCCCCTAGCCAGGTGGTCCCTCTCGTGGTGGCTGGACTCAAGGAGCCTGTTGGTGGGCAGATCCTTTCTAGCCCCTTGCTGGGAGACAGTCACCACGGATGCCAGTCTGACAGGTTTGGGGGGCTTCTGGAGATCCCTAACATTCCAGGGGCAGTGGGGCCCTCAGGAGGCCCACACTCCTATCAACGTTCTGGAACTGAGGGCGATCAGGTTGGTTCTAGCCCGCTCGACCCCGCACCTTCGGGCTGTTCAGGTACGCTCGGACAACCAGACGGCGGTTGCCTACATCAATCATCAGGGAGGGACCCGGAGCAAGGGGGCCCTCAAGGAAGTGTCTCTGATCCTGTCCTGGGCAGAGGACAATGTTCCCTGCATCTCAGCTGTGTACATTCCGGTGGTGGAGAATCTGGAGGCAGACTCCCTGAGCAGGGGGACTTCTCGCCTGGGGGAATGGTCCCTCAGCAACAGGGTGTTTCGCTCTCTGTGTCACCGTTGGGGTCAGCCAGATGTGGATCTGTTTGCGCCCCGTCACAGTCACAAGCTTCCAGTCTTTGTGTCTCTGTCCTGGGACCCTCTGGCCTTAGCCATGGATGCTCTGACAATGCCCTGGCAGGGCTTTCAGCTACTGTATGTCTTTCCCCCGTTTCCCCTGTTGGGCAGGGTTCTGCGAAAGATAGCTCAGGAAGGCGTGCCAGCAATCCTGGTGGCCCCCCGTTGGCCAAGAAGAGTGTGGTTCACAGACATTGTGCAGCTGGCAGTAGATCAGTACGCCCTTGCCCAAGGATCCAGACCTGCTCACTCAGGGGCGGCTACGCTACCCCAATTTACAAACGCTGGCTTTAACGGCCTGGCTGCTGAAACCTCCATCTTAATGAAAAAGGAGCTGCCTGCCTGTGTTGTTAACACCATGATCAGGGCTAGGAAAAGGTCCTCTTCTTCCATCTACTATAGGGTTTGGCGTACCTACATTGACTGGTGTGAGGCTAAATCTCTTCCCTGTCGTGTGTTTTCTATTCCTAGGATTCTGGAATTTCTCCAACATGGTTTGGATCTGGAGCTTCAACTCAGCACTCTGAAAGGTCACGTGTCTGCTTTGGCTGTTTTCTTTCATAGATCTTTTGCTCAGCATCATCTGGTCAAGATTTTTTTCCAGGGGGTTGCTCATGTGCGGCCCCCACGTAAGCCTATGTTACCAGTCTGGGACTTGAACTTGGTCCTATCTGCCTTGCAGGGGTCTTCTTTTGAGCCTGTGCATGAGGTTGCTTTGTTCATTCTTACGCTTAAGGTAGTCTTTTTGGTGGCTATCACTTCTGTTAGGCGTGTTTCTGAGTTGGTGGCACTTTCCATCAAGCCCCCTTACTTTGAGACACACCGGGACAAGGTGGTGTTTCGCTTTAAACCAGATTTTCTGCCTAAAGTTGTGTCTGCTTTTCATCTCAATCAGGACATTGTTCTGCCTTCTCTGTGCCCTAATCCTAGTAACCCTAAGGAGAGGGGTCTACATTCCTTGGATGTGGTCAGGAACCTGAAGTTCTATTTGGTGGCTACTGAGCCCTTCAGGAAGACTGATGCTCTTTTTGTGGTCCCTTCTGGTCCTAAGAAGGGTCTGGCTCCAGCTATACCTTTTCAAAGTTTTAAAAGGTTGATGTTAGGGCCTCAGCTGATGCTGCTTTTGGCCGCAAAGTTCTACAGGCGGCAGTGGTTTAATCTGCATGTTGTTGCTTTGGGGATCCCACCCAACCTTACAGACACTGCTATTGGATGTCCCAAACGTAAGGAATTATCTCTGGAGCAGGACGTGCTGTATACTTAGAATAATACAATTCTGTGATTACTCACCTGTAGAATTGGTATTATACGTATACAGCACGTCATGCTCCAACCCGCCCTTGTTATCATTAGTCTTAGTGCCTCTGTATGGTGGTTGTTATCATGGTTTAAATTGTTTGATTATGGGTGTTATTCTCCCGGCCTCTTGCTAACTGCTTGTCAATACTGGGGATTTTGTGGGAGGTCCCCGGAATATAAGGGTCGGGAGGAGCCACTTTTTTGCTGTCTCTGCAGTCCAGCGCCATCTTGTGGATGTATAACCCAAACGTAAGGATTTATCTCTGGAGCGGGATGTGCTGTATACGTATAATACCAATTCTACAGGTGAGTAATCACAGAATTGTATTTTTGCACACTGCCTGTTATGGGATTATTGGGGGGGGGGGGGGGGGGTTATGCACACTGCCTGTTATGGGTTGATGGGGGGTCTACACACTGCCTGTTATGGGGTGATTGTGGGTATTTTGTACACTGCATGTTATGGTGTGATTGGGGGGGGGGGTTCTGTTCACTGCCTGTTATGTACTGCCTCTACAAAGATGATATAAATATATATAGTGTAATGAGATGTTCTACACATGGTAATTCTTCAGGTCTGCGATGAAGTAGAGTAGCTGCGAGGGGCACAAGATCATAGCCTTTTTTTTGACCACATAGTTTTTTAAAGGCATCACATCTATCCTTACCAGTATTGGACCATAGAAAGGCAGAACACAAGTGAACGGAGTATGACCAGTAAAGAAATCTGCTATGTGTGCAAAGTCAGGAATTCAGGGCAGCCTGCAGAAGCTCTCAAGCTGGATAGGCCAGATAACTCTCACATATTCCTCAAACATAAGTAGGGATGGTTGTGACAGCATAAATGTTTCTTTCAAGTCAATTTATCACCACAAAGGCCCTGTGTGACAGTGGCTTCTGTGTATTCAGCAGAATCTAGTTTTGTTTGAAAAGGTGGGATATTTATTAACATTAACTATAAAGATATAAAAGCAAAGATTATAAAGTGGACCATAACCCACCCTGGAGTCTGAGACCCCCCTGGCTGGCTTCAAAAAGCATTTACAAATGTGATCTTTCAACTTGCTTAACTGTTCCCTTTGACATGTGTGCCAAAACTTTTGCATATAACCTTTCATGATGTTTTATTGGAGGGTTAGGATTGGAGACGAAGGTAGTTTAGTTAGTCATGGAGCTGCAATATTTTGTTTCTTGTTCCAATGATGTGAGTAGAGTTTAGCGGAATAAATTCTGCATTCTTATGTTGATTCTGGCACATGACATCAAGATTTTAAATTATAAAAATTGATAGTGTAACAATTATGTGTTTTATTTATTTATTTTCTCTTAATAACAGCGGTTGTTCGTTGATTGCATAATTCTGTGATTAGCACCAATCTTGAGGTGCTTCTGCCAGTGTTGTGTGAGCTGATTTCATGTACTTCATAATATGAATAAAAAGCTAATCCTGTAATAATAGAGTTGTTTGTGATCATAGAAATCACCATCTAAATACATGAATTATCTGATGTTCACCTTTCTTGGATACCAGCGTACGTACATTGTTTGTAGGGGAAGATGCCCTTTATGTAAACTTAAAAAAACAGCAAGACCAAATCAGTTAAATCTAATACACTGAATTGGAATACACACACAAAACCTTCTTTACAATGCCCAGGTTCTATTCTATATTAAATCACACCTTGAATGCTGCTGTGTGTCCCCTGCCAAAGACTTGGGCATTCCATTTAGTGATATTAGAGATTTTAGTTGATGGTATCTGTAATGTGTCTGGTATTTGAAGCCCATAATATGTTCTCACCTATTTTGGAGAATTGAGGCTCCACAACAGGGTCACAGGAAGCAAAACACAATATTAAAATGTATAAATATACAAAAAGGGCACAGAGCAGATAGCCAAGCCTTAAATAGAAAAAACAGCAATAGTCCATAAACGATGAGTTAGAAATCAAATCCACCGCTGTGACAACAAACTCCTAAAGTTTGAATGCCCCACACCAATATTTAAGGGTTCTTACCGGACATACATGAGGATTAGGTAGAATGTATTCCCTCTGTCTCTCAATATAGGGATATCATCTCCATAAAGAGTTCCCAATATGCCAATAATTCCAAGACACATGCCAATTGGCTTACCTCACGGAATATATGGGTATCTTATTTATAGCCCCTTCTCTATCAGTCCCACATCTTAATTTTCACAATAGTCATCTATGCTCCCACCAATGCTAAGCAAACAATTTTTATAGAAAAACTATTTCATCAATATTTTTGGCCAAATATTTCACCTCAATGTCACTTTATTCTATCAAGCCTACGATGTCACCTCTCACCTATTTGCCAATGTGCCCCCTCCTATATCACTCCTGGTGCAATCGCCCATCCTTATTGTACCACAATTTATCTACCTTTACACGTCAGTTCTATCTCCCCCTCACACTATTCTATTCTATATTAAATCACACCTTGAATGCTGCTGTGTGTCCCCTGCCAAAGACTTGGGCATTCCATTTAGTGATATTAGAGATTTTAGTTGATGGTATCTGTAATAGAGATGTGTGAGTTGTGAATGCTGCAGACTACAAGGCTTTAGGCCACTTAATAGACACTAATTAGTGCAGTGAAAAGTGGCCATGCAACCCAAGTTCCCCATTGGGAATTAAAGATTGTTTGGCTGGAACCACTATAGGCCTACACTGGTGATGTCACTTATTTTGCCTGACCCTTTCCGGATATCTTTTCAATTTGTGAACGAATAAGTGGTTAGAAAACCAGGAATAGAACCAGGGCTGTTCCTCTTGTGCGCTCGCACTAGGGCCAGTAAGCGCGCGATTATGCTCACACATTTGTGAACTCTGTGATTTATGTGCATGTGCGATTATGCGCGGGCATGCGCAGTGCAAATGCGTGGAAATGTGCTCGCTTTTGCGCACGCGTAGGGGCCTTTAAATACTGGCGAGCCCTGAGCTCTATTGCCAGTTGGTCATTTCTCCTGCTTGCTCCTGAGTTCCAGTCTTCCATCCCTGTGTACCGACCCAGCTTGATCCTGACTACGCTCCTGTTCTCCTGACAACCTCGGCCTGCTTACGACTCCGATCCTGATCTGCCTGCCCACGACCCCGGCTTGTTCTACAACTCCGTTCCTGATCTGTCTGCCCATGGCCCCGGCTTGTGCATAGGCTCTATCTAACAATCCAGTCTAAAACGTTGGAGCCCATGAATAGATTGTCAAAAATAGAGTTTGCAATATGTCATGGTTTTTGGCTTTGCATCTCTGGTGGGTTTGGTCCACCTTAGGTTTTTGTTTAAATTCTATATGTTTTAAGTCTGCTAGGCCTATTTTCAGGCTTTCTTATGCCACCCACCCCTAGAAAGATGAGATGTTGGAATAGGGGTGGCAAGTAGGTGGTGGAAGGAGGGTTTGCTTGCTGCTGATTGGATGCCACTAAGTTTTCCTTTTTACTTTAAATGTTTAGCATTTATTTTGTATATTGATGTGAATTTGTGGGCATTAAGGGTTGGGGGTGCCCTCATGATCTCTTGCACAAGGTACATCTCAGCCCAGGGCCAGCCCTGTAAAGGCATATTTGCTTTTAGACACCACTATAGGTGAGATAGTATAGCCAAGAGTGTTCTGAGGATTTGCTGGTATGTGGTTATTACTTGCTGTAGAATGAACCATGGCAATCATATAAACACAGCAACACCTTCCTGTTTTTTTAATTTCCAGATGTAGCTTTAGGCATATTTTTCACAGCTTCTGTGTTCCCCCCACTGAGATATCATCAGAAGAGAAAGCTGCTTTTCATATTTCAAAGCACATCGGGCAGCAGGATCATATGTTTGATTATTAGATGGACATACTGTTCTGTGACATATTTGAATATATGTATTATGTGTACACATCTATTCCCATATATATGTGTTAAAATTGAGGAAAAAATTATTATATTCAAGTATAATAATTCAAAATCTGCCTTACAGCAACCAGCAACTGAAAAAGGTATAAATACCTTTAAAATAAGGTATCGGAAAATTGTTGGTGATGGTTAGTATACTCACCATACAATACTTTGTATTTTTTAAGGTACACCACACCACAACTAGCAAGACACAAAAAAACTTCTCCCATTGGGCTTAATGTGAACCAAAACCCACGTGATTGGTCCGGGAACCTATAAGATTCCCAGGCTGATCGATTCCTGTCCCCCCGGGCATCCAAAATACACTCCGTCAGCATGCTCGGAGTCGCTCTCCTTTGACGAAGACTTTGACGACTTGACGTTAGTAGCTCCAAGTGTGCTGAGTGGATGAGCGGCCGCGCATGCAACGTAGAGCCGGGAAGATGTGGGTTGTTTTCGGCGACCTGGGGGGTTTCACACAGCAGGGCAACCCCGATCGGGGTGCCCCGGGGGCAAGGACCAAAACCCTGGATAGTCAAGATTTTGGTCCACTACCCCCCCCCAATCATGTCAGCTTGAGGAGAAGGATCATGGAAAGGGAACAAAAGAAAACAACTCCAGGGCATTTGCTTATAGTAACAGCATAATAAGAGTAAATCCTTATGTCTTATTATATGGTGAGATTTTCAGACTAGATTCTTGTACCCTTTTGTTCTGTGGAGGTGTTTTTTTTTTGTTATAGCAGAACAAAAATTTGGAATTTGACTTTCCCAGGTTTTGTTCCTTCGTCTGGGGCTACCCAAGTTGGGAAACTCCTGAGAAACCCTGTAATCCCTTACATATCCCTGGTTCAACAGCGCATGTGTGAGTTTTTACCCAATTGGAGTCAGTTTCCTTGACTGTCATTCAGCAAACGGCTCTCACTGACTTCAATGGGGAGTGTGTGCTGCCACATCGCTCGTGGCACATGTGCTCTTGTCTGATTGGCTGGGGCATGTGCTCTTCCTCATTCCCTGCATCCTCTGGCTGTGTGCACGCTCCTTTCCCAGCCACCCCCCTTTGAAACCAATAAGAGCCGCTTGCCGAATGACATAGTCACCGAGGAAAGGTAAGTGATTACCGGTGCCCTGGGGGGTTTCACACAGCGGGGCATCCTGATTCGGGTGGGTATAGGTATTCTAGAATGTCAGAAAAAATGTCAGCGGAAAAAATAATGTGTCTGGTATTTGAAGCCCATAATATGTTCTCACCTATTTTGAAGAATTGAGGTTCCACAACAGGGTCACAGGAAGCAAAACACAATATTAAAATGTATAAATATACAAAATGTACACAGAGCAGATAGCCAAGGCTTAAATTGAAAAAGCAGCAATAGTCCATAAATGATGAGTTAGAAATGCAATCCACCGCTGTGACAACAAACTCCTAAAGTTTGAATGCCCCACACCAATATTTAGGGGTTCTTACCGGACATACATGAGGATTAGGTAGAATGTATTCTCTCTGTCTCTCAATATAGGGATATCATCTCCATAAAGAGTTCCCAACATGCCAATAATTCCAAGACACATGCCAATTGGCTTACCTCACGGAATATATGGGTATCTTATTTATAGCCCCTCCTCTATCAGTCCCACATCTTAATATTCTAAGTGTGCCATACACTCCACTTCGATCTTCATGACATATGGGTATTCTCCAGTAGAGGGCGAACTTCTGCAGAGATGAATATGCAAAAAAAAGAAAGCCCCTTCCGGTCCATATATACCTGGGACCTCCCACCAATTCCCCAGTTCCTTTTCTGCAGGGAAGGCGACAAGACAGAAGATGAAGACTTCTTTACTTACAGGTAAGCCGGGCTCGCGCCCAGACGTCTATTGTCCCTATTACTGCCAGGACCCTTTCTAAATTGCCCCTATATTGAGCCTCCCAGCTTAGGCTACGGGTCCTGGTAAAGGTAGGCAGCAACATATGGGTGCTGAAGGAGCACTGCTCTACCGTGAGACCTCACTATGGGGTAGGCGGTTATCCAGGTTTTTTGGTGATCCTGGTGTGGGATGCCCCGTCCCTCTAGGCTCATGGCCGGATTCTGGCAGGGTTCCCCCCCTTCTGGGTTTCTTATTCCCCTCCGGGGGGGGGGGGTTGCCTAGCCTGGCCGTTATTCATTTTTTCCACATATGCCCCTGTGTATGTTGGTGTGTGATTCACTGTGCGTGTGGCAGACAGGAAGTGTTTTACTTGGGCCATGTCAGGGCTGTGATTAGCCTGGGGGAGCTTCTCCCCCTCAGGCTGTGTTCGGGAAGGGGGCCCCGCTCCCTTCTTTGGCGCAATTTCTGTGGCTCGTTTCTAGGGGATCCGCGTTGCTGGGAGGGGAGCGTGGCCTCGGCGAGCGCGCGTTCTGCGCTGGCCCGCCCTCCCCCTGCTCTACCTCTTCATGCATGAGGCACTTCTCGGGGGCCATTTTCAAACAGGATCTGAGCTGCGTTCCGTGTGGTAAGGGCCGGATGGCCACTTCCTTAGCTTGTATAGGGGCTCCTCTCTAGCGGGGTGCCACCACTGGTCGCGGGCATGTGTGTGTTGGTTTCGCATGTCTGGCTGGGATACAGTTAGAGATATATATATATATATATATATATATATATACTGGGTCGGCTCCTCCCGCTTCATCGCCTTCCCCTCCCCACCTCATCCGTACCCCAAGTGACATTGGTACCAGTGGGGAGTCGCTTTCTGATGTTTGGGCTAGGTTGGGCAGCATCGAGAAAATTATTGCTAGCACGGTGGGCAAGAAGGCCCAGGCTAAAAAGAGACATTTGTCGTCGGCCCAGCCCTTGTGGGATGTTGACGACGATTCCGCTGATTTGTCAGATTATTCCCCGTTAGAGGAGGGGGAATTGTATCAGGAAACAGAGGCTGACTATGTTCGGTCTGGGAATGCCAATGTCGGGCAGGCGCTGGGGGATGCCGTAGATACGGCCACAGTTTTGTCACATTTATTGGAGGTGTTGGATATTGAACCGCCTGAGGCGCCCCCTCTCAAGAAGGGGGAATTATTCTAAGCATACAGCACGTCCTACTCCATCTATAATAATAACATATGGGTAATACTTCGCCAGAGGGCGCTGTTCACTGCAGACATGCAAAAACAGGCTCCTCCCGGCCCTTCATATACCCAGGGACCTCCCACAAATCCCCAGATTTCTCTGCAGTGCTTAACTGCGAAGACATGAAGTATCACGCTCTCGCAGGCGAGCGGGGCTTTACAGCCCGAGGCCCTGCGGGACTATTTCCACCCGTCCTCTTCGGAAGAATATGCCTCCCAGCCTGGGCTGCGTGGGTCGGGTGAAGGTAGGCAGCACTTTGTGTGCTGAACGGAGCCACGCTCCACCGCAATCCCCCACCATAGGGTAGGCGGTTAGGCCGATGGTGAGCCTCTAGTGGATGCCCCTCCTGCATTCTTGCCCGTGCCCCTCACAGATTTAGTCCATGGACGCTGGTCTGCCTCTCCCTCGCTTCCTCCCGTAACTCGGGGGAAAAGAAAGGGGGGGGTATGTGTGGCAGTCCTAGTGTGAAGTAACACGTTAAGGCCTTTGGTTTTTATTTTAATTGGGTGTCAGTGTCGCGCTCCTTCCTATACAGTTGCAAGCCGTTTGTCTTTCATTAACAACTGCCTAGATGGCAGCATCATTTCCAGCGTGACAGCATCTTTATGCATGCGCCTTCTATCCAACTGTCCTACTTATTTCTGTTGGTTAGAGCTTCGCGCTCTTTGGGGGAGGCGGAGACTCGGCATGACGCGCTCCGCGTCACAGCCTGGTCTGGCCCACCCCTCTTGTCCCATTATGTCTTTCAGACGCCAGGACTTCGGTGGCTTCTCCCGGCCTAACATATATTACAGCGGGTCCACATAACAAATTCTCCCACTTCCTAGCGGGTCTTGGGGCATCCAGGGTTGCCTATTGTGTAAATCCCTGCGAGCATACTGCTCAGATAATCACCATATGGAGGCATCTCAGAATTATGTACCCGGGGTCCCTCTGGGACATGACCGGCTGTGTGCAGTGTGTGGTCAGCCCCAGGCTGAGGCTGACAGAGCACGGGTCTGCGGGCCGTGTGCTGAACAGGCAGGTCTGCCAGTGGCTGCACCTCCCTTCAATACACCCGTCTCCCCGGACCTAAATATCACTCCTGATGAGTCCCACTCGAGCGGGGATGACCTGCAAGCCGTGCCGCGCGTGCTGCCTACGGCTGAGCAGGTGCTGTCTGGATTGGCGGAGCGTATGGGCCCTGATAAGAAGCGGTCCCTGACGCCTCCTGGCTCTCCGGTTCCTAACGATACCGATGACTCTGCTGATATGCAGGACCTTGATCCTTCTGAGGATGGTGAACTATTCTCAGATTCGGGCTCCTCGAACGTGATGCCTGGGTGCTGTGATGATTCTGGGCCCGGTTCCTGTGTGACACAGATGACATTTTTATTAAGATCTTTGAGGTTTTGTCAATCTCCCCTCCTGGGGAGACCCCCAAACCTTAGAAGGGGAGTTTCCATACAGCGCCGCCGCGCTTGGAGTTCCTAGAACAGGATCATTTCCAGAATCTTATATCCCAAGAATGGGAATCGCCTTGTAAACTTACAGGGGTCTGGGATTGGAAGTACTCTTTCCCTCCTGATGTGGTTAATTTTTGGTCAGCACCTCTTGTGGTGGATGCACCGGTTATAGGGGTTACTAACCCCCCTTTCATGACGGCTCCTTTTTATTGTACCCTTCGGGATGCTGAGGACCGGCGCATTGACAGACTGGCTTCCCACGCCTTCTCGTGTGCAGGGACGGCTCTGCGCCCGGTCTGTGCCGCGGCCATCACTGCGGTGGCCGTCAGGACTCTTGTCAGAAAAGTACTAGATCACCGTCCTGAGGACCTCCCTTGGGGGGTGTTTAATGCGCTATCAGTGATGCGTTTGTGAAGTTTATCCTCTCAGCACTGGATGACACCATTAAGATGTGTGCTAGAACCTCTGCCCTTGTGGTAGCTATTCGCCGCCTGGTCTGGCTGCGACAGTGGGGTGCTGACGATGCTACGAAAAAGGCTCTCACTTGCCTTCCCTTCAGAGGACGGCGACTATTTGGGGCCCGTTTGGACCTTTTTGGTAAAAAGGGTAAGGCACCCTTGCGCAGAAGGCCGCTCCGGCCTCCCCGGGGCAGGGTTACCCCTCCACCTCCCTACGTTAGTGTCAAACGCGAACCTGAGGTGTGCTTCCAACTGTTCGGTGTGGATTTCCACCATGGGGTGGGCAGGCAACGCCCTGGGCCCTCTGGCAGGACTAAGTCCAAATCTGCCAAGACCTCCCAAGCATGAAGGGACGCCCTCGCCCTTCTGGGCGAGGGTACTGCTGCAGCAGCTATCCACCATCTAGGAATCTACCTTCTCCTTCTGGTGGTTCCAGGAGGTAGTTCCCCTGGACACAGGATAGCTTTTGCTGGGCGGTCCCTCTCAGTGGTTGTCAGGGTGCTTCTAGCCCCTGGTTTTCCCTCAGGTATTGGTGTAGGCCGTACTGGGCCTACAGAGTTTGGGCTTACTTACAGGTTGCCCTTAACAGTGTGGGGCTATGGCCTATATATTAACCTCCCTCCTTCCCTCAACAGTATGAGGCAGTCTGGGCCACGCTGGCCTATGGTAGGCCTGGCAATTCGACTCTCACAGGTAGTCCCTATATGACATCGCTGTCTTGGGACACAGGCGCCCTGTGTAAGGGGGGCTTCCGACCTCCTGTGGAGTTCTAGATCTTCTTAGTTCCCCCTGTGTCTGCTTGACACCAAGACCGTTACTAGGCGGTGTGGCAGGACCAACCATGCGGCTTGAGGCATTGTTGGTGGCCTCTCTTTCGCTCCCAGGCTACTCGCCATGGCGCGAATGGGGGTGATGTCTCGGACATGCCTGGGGGGGGGGGGGCGTCCGCATTAGGACCTACCGGGTCGTCTTTCCTTACTCCCCAGTCTCTACTTCAGGCCGAGTGGATTGGTCAGCCGGCGGTGTCCCCTGGGAGTTAATGGATGGGTGCTCAGTCACCTCAATCCCTCTTGGTCCCTTATCTGCTATCTCCATTCCTGGGATTCGGTTCAGGCTTGAGCCTTCTTCCTTGGCAACAAGTGGACTCCTGGTTACGGGGGCTCTGCCCCCCTTTGCTGACATCTTACTTTCACCAGGCAGGATTGCAGCTGGTGGGCCCGTTGGTGGCGTATACGATGATGTCTCCTATATACCGAGCCCTTGGGCTCTTCGGCACAGTAGGTTATTGATCCTACATGGGGTTCCAGCACCCCTGGGGCTTGGTCTGTGCTCATTATTCCCCCTTGGTAAGGTGGTTCCTCTTGAGCTGATCATATTCAAGGGCCCTGTCGGGGCACCCCCTTCTTTGCTTGCATCTTCCTGTGAATGGTCACCTTGGGTACCAAGTCTCGCAGGTAGGCGGGTGGGGGGGGGGACTTTCTTCCCAAGCCCCCTGTGGTTCCTAGGTAGGGTCCCTTAGAGGGTCCATCTTACCTACTGGTTGTTGCAACAGTGAGCCTTCCGTTGACTCTATACGGCTGGACTTCTCCTCTTTTAGGACCTATTTGGGGACTCTTGGTCTGTTGGAAGACAACGGTCTGTTTTATTATTGGTCTGGAGCTTGAAGCAGGCTGATCCCTCTGGAGGGTTCCTGATCCCGATCTGGGCGGGGGTCTACGCCCCCTGCTCCTCATCGGTATTCGCTCCAATAGATGCCTTTCAGTGGCAGGTTATGCTATCCCGGTGGCACTCTGAGAGCCAACTAGGGTGGCTCTGTTGGGTCTCGCTTATACCACAGGGGCTCCGCCCTGGTTTTTACTGTCCCAGAATATTCTGACTCTGGTCATGGGGGCTTAGTAAAATTATGCATAGACTTTCTATTTTATATGCCTTCTCTTCGCTCACCCTACTATGTGGGGTTCTGCGCACAGTTGTGCTGATAGAGAGACCCGTGAGATTGATGGCCTGGGTGGCCTTGGGAACTGTGGTTCGCAGATGCTTCTGCTGAGGTCTGCTGACCTGTACGCTCTCTCAGGAGTGCGGTTCTGCCCTTGTCCGGCCCCTTCTTTTGTCGTCTCAATCTACAGACTCTTGTCTGGGGCTTGACAGCTGATTCATTCACCCCTTGGAGACGGGATTATCTTCTGGGTGACTTGGTATATGGGGAGCTAGGAGCAAGCTTCCTTGGCTTCCTCTTCCTCCGTCTATTGTGGTTCATGGTGTACCCATAATGATTGGCATGAGTTTTGGTCTCTTACCTGTTGGACGTTCTTGGTTCCCAGGGTTCTAGAGTCTTTACAGCATAGGTTGGGGTTGGCCCCCCATCTAGGTACTCTGAAGGTCCAGGTTCTGTCCTGGCTGTCTTCCTGTAGGAGTCTGGTTCTGTCTTCCTTGTGAGGAATTCTCTTGGGGTTTGCTCATGGGCGTCTCCCAAGTAGTTGCTGTGGTTCCTGTTGGGATCCATTTTTCAGTGTCTGAGCTGCTTTGTAGTCCTAGTCTGAGTCCTCTGGGGGCTCCTGCCTCAGTCAGACGTGTGCCTGAGAAGGTGGATCTGATTACTTAGCCTTGGCTCGATATATATATATATATATATATATATATATATATATATTTATATATCTTTATCTATATGCACAGCATGCTGTGGTGGTATTCCGTCTTATGCCGGACCTCTTTGCCCAAGTGGTGTTTTTATGATCATTGTTTAAGTCCTTTTAGTCTAACTACGGACCTTATTCTTAATAATGCTAATGTTAAGGGTCTACATTCCCTCAACAGGTGTTGCAATTTTTCCTGATGGTTTCTTGTCCCTTAGGGGGACTGATGCCCTTGGGGTCTGCGGGCGCCTCCTTATGTATGCGCCTGATATCGCTTGCTTCCAGGGCCACTGCGCCCTTTGGATTGATCTTACTTGGATGCCTTCTGGTCCTGAGTAAAGCTTTCGGCTTCTTGCTAATGAAGGGGTCAGTATTCCCGCCTTTTGTCGGGTGACCAGTTCTCATTCCCCTTAGGGAGAGTTCTAAGTTTTCCACGAGGCTTCTGTTGCCTGTGGGCTGGTTGGGCCGTTACACTTCCTTTAAGGGGGAAGAATCTCCCTTTCTCATTTTATTCCGTTGGTGTTTGGGTACCATTGGTCCTTCAGCACCAGGTTTTTTCTGTTGAATAAGTTACTAGACTGTTGCTTGTCTCTGTTCATACCTTTCAAAGGTCTTGTTATGAGATTGACGTTAGAGCCTTTGCTCATGTTTGGTGGCAAAGTTTTGCAGGTGACAGCGCCTTTACTGTCCGCTGTGCCTTGTTTTTGGGGATCCCACCCTACTTTATGGACACTGCTATGTCCCGTGTGTTATTATTATAGATGGAGCAGTAAAGCTAATTAGGCTCATGGGACAAAGCCCAGAAACCCAAACAACAGGAGCACCAATTCAATCAATTATAATACAAAATCATTTATTAAGAGTCACATATGATCAAGAAAGACAAAAACACAACATACAATACACAACTTACACATTAAAAACACTGCGTATCCCCAAAATACATCCAGTGCTGCTATTCACAGCAAAAATACCTGGGCAACTCCTAAAATATCAGACCGTGTAAAAAATCCCCTTTAATAATCGCTCTTTTTGTGCCGGCACAAAACCCCCCCCCCCACAAAAAAGCCCCAAATATCTACTCAATTATATACTAAAGTGACAGTGCATAATCAACAACACAATCCGTGTACAATTCAAAAAATCTTCATCTAATTACATAACCAAATATTCAATACGTGTAAAAACATCGATCGAAGGTGTCCTCTCTGCTAACTCCCCACTCCGTATCTTACGTGTTATACCCGTTGCCAGGCTAAGTATTTTTTGCCTCCCTTTCTGCCCTGCTTTGCTTTTGTTGGTCTGTATCGAAGTGTTTGTTGTAGTATATGTTTTGTGTCCATGACCAATATTTATTTATACACTTATAGGTTATTCTCTATAACATTAGTTTGTATATATTTTCTCACACTGTATCACTGTAGATGTTTTTACAGAATAAGAGAATACAATTCTGTGAAATACTCACCTGTAGAATTGGTATTATACGCATACGGCACGTCCTGCTCCACCCCACCCTGGTTTTACATTTTTCTGGATCCCCTGTATGGTGATTGTTATCGTTACTATTGTTACCAGTTGGTGGTTGGTTTCTCCCGGCTTCTTTTCTCACTGCTTTTCAATACTGGGGATTTGTGGGAGGTCCCTGGGTAGATGAAGGGCCGGGAGGAGCCTGTTTTTGCATGTCTGCAGTGAACAGCGCCCTCTGGCGGAGTATTACCCATGTGTTATTATTATAGATGGAGCAGGATGTGCTGTATGCATATAATACCAATTCTACGGGTGAGTATTTCACAGAATTGTATTTTTTGGGGCCTGCAAGCTCCGTCTGGAATTCCCTACCCAGGGTCACTTGATGCGCTGATCCTTAGAGAATGGGAGAGGCCCAGTCAGCTTCCTGGTGTTCCTCAGGGATGGGATAAGAAGTATCCTTTTCCGGGGGAGGCGGTTAAGCGCTGGACTTCTCCTCCCGAGGTTGACACGCCAGTTTTAGGTTTGACCAACTCTTCTGTGCTGAACACCCCTGACGCCACTTCCCTTAAGGATGGCGAGAATAAGCGCCTTGATCAGATGGCGTGCCATGCATTTGCCAACGTGCGCTCGGCCCTGCGGACTGTTAGTGCATCTGCCCTGGTGTCGCTTGCTACCAGGTCTCTTATCAGGGACTGGCTGAATAACGCTCAGTTTGAACCAGCTATCCTTAAGAAATGCGAATTGTTCATGGATTTTGTTATGGCTGCGATGGAAGATTCTATTGTCGTGTGTAGTAGGACTTCAGCCTTACTGGTGGGTATGTGCAGATTGGTCTGGCTCCGCCAGTGGACAGCGGACGTTGGGGCCAAGAAGTCGCTCACAGCTCTTCCCTTCTTGGGTTCGCGGCTGTTTGGAGATAAATTGGATGCTGTTGCTAAAGGAGGTAAGTTACCTCAGCGGAGGAAACAGCGCCACCCCTTTCGGGGGGCGGGCTCGTTCACTCCTTCCTTTCGAGGGGCCAGAGCGGCTAGGGGTTTGGCCTTCCCCGGTGTCAGGGGCTCGTCCTGGAACAGGGGCAGAGGTCGGGCACGCCCCGCGCCTGCCTGGGGTTCCAAGCCCAAGCCTGCCGTTAAACCGGCTCAGCAATGAAGGGGCGCCCTCACCCACAAGGGTGGGGGGACGGCTGCGGCTCTTCTTCCAGGTCTGGGCCCGGGAGGTCACAGACAATTGGATCTTGGAAGCGGTCTCCTCCTGGTACAAACTGGAGTTCGAGTACTGACCGCCCCCAAGATTCTTAAGGTCTTGGGTGCCCTCGGACCCTCAGGCTGCACAGGGGCTCCTGTTAGCAGTAAAAAAAAAAAACCTTCTGGTCATGGGGGTTATATGTCCGGTGCCTCCGTCGGAGAGAGGCAGGGGTTACTACTCCAACCTTTTCAAGGCCTTTTCAAGGAGGGTTCGGTGAGGCCCATTCTAGATCTCAAGGTTCTCAACAGGTTTATCAGAGCCAAAAGGTTCCGCATGGAGACTCTGCGTTCGGCTATCAATTTCCTTCGCCAAGGGGATTTTATGACATCCATAGACATCAAGGATGCGTATCTGCATGTTCCGATTTTTCAGGCACATCAGAGATTCCTCCGGTTTGCGGTGGAGGATCAACATTATCAGTTTGTAGCTCTTCCCTTTGGTCTGACCTCGGCGCCAAGGGTCTTCACCAAGGTCTTGGCGGGAATAATGGCTCTGCTCAGAGCTCAGGGCATTCGCATTGTGCCTTATCTGGATGACCTGTTGATCTCAGCTTCTTCCATCCGTCAGGCAGAGCTGGACAACCACAGGGTGGTGTCGACCCTGGAGAGGTTCGGGTGGGTGATCAACCGCACCAAGTCTTCTCTCTCCCCGACTTCATTTCTGGGCATGAATCTGGATACCATTGGGGCCAGACTGTTTCTGCCCCAGACCAAGGTGCAGGGGATTCAGGGCCTGATCCGCCTTCTTCTGGCCAGTCCTTGTCCCTCTATCCGACAGGGGATGAAACTGGTGGGCCTGATGGTATCCTGCTTCGAGGCGGTACCGTTTGCACATGAGATCTCTTCAACTTCACCTATTGACGCATTGGGACAGGTGCCCGCAGTCATTGGATCAACCTTTCAGGATGTCTCCCAGGGTTCGGCAGTCCTTTCGGTGGTGGCTGGACTCGAGCTATCTGTTGAAGGGCAGATCCTTTCTGGTCCCTTGTTGGGAGACGGTTACCACGGATGCCAGCCTGTCGGGCTGGGGAGGTTATTGGAAGTCATCAGTTCAGCGGGGTGTGGGGTCCCCAGGAGGCTCACACCCCCATCAATGTTTTGGAGCTCAGAGCCATCCGGCTGGTTCTGGCTCGGCTGACCTCACATTTACGGGGTCTACCGGTTCAGGCTCGTTCGGACAACCGAACGGCAGTAGCTTACATCAATCACCAAGGAGGGACTCGCAGCCGGAGTGCCCTCAGGGAAGTCTCTCTGATCCTGCACTGGGCGGAGAGCAATGTTCCTTGCATTTCGGCAGTCTACATTCCGGGAGTGGAGAACACGGAGGCAGATTCCCTGAGCAGGGGATCCTCTCGCCAAGGAGAGTGGTCTCTCAACCCCGAGGTTTTTCTGGATCTTTGCCGCAAGTGGGGGACTCCGGAGATGGATCTCTTTGCCTCGAGGCACAATCACAAACTTCCGCCTTTGTGTCTCTTTCTCAGGATCCTCTGTCTCTGTCCGTGGATGCCTTGTCACCGGCTTGGAAGGAGTTGGGTTTTCTGTACCTGTTTCCACCCGTCTCCATGCTGGGCAAGGTAGTTCGCAAACTGGTTCTAGATGGGGCACCAGCGATTCTGGTGGCTCCAAGGTGGCCAAGAAGGGTTGGGCACGCAGACGTCATAAGGATGGCCGTAGATCAGTACCGGCTTCCCTTGTTGCCGGACCTGCTATCTCAGGGTCATCTACTTTACCCCAATTTACAAACGCTGGCTTTGACGGCTTGGCTGCTGAAACCTTCATCTTGAAAGAGGTTTGTCTGAGGCTGTTGTTCAGACCCTGATTAGGGCTAGCAAGCGGTCCTCTTCTGGCATTTACTATAGGACTTGGAGGTCCTATATTGATTGGTGTGAGGCTAGGGCCTTGCCTTGCAGGGTTTTTTCGATACCCAGGATTTTGGAGTTTCTTCAGCATAATCCGGATCTTGGGTTCCAGCTTAGTACTTTGAAAGGACAGGTTTCTGCTCTGTCGGTTTTCTTCCAGAGGTCTTTTGCTGTACACCCGCTGGTTAAGACCTTTTTCCAAGGGGTCGCACATGTGTGGCCCCATCGGAAGGCTGTAGTTCCTGTTTGGGATTTGAATTTGGTTCTTTCGACTCTACAGGGTCCTCCTTTTGAGCTGTTACAGGATATTGCTCTTTCGGTTCTCACTCAGAAGGTTGCTTTCTTGGTGGCTATTACCTCGGTTCGGCGTGTCTCTGAGTTGGCGGCCTTGTCGATTCAGGTCCCTTTCTTTGAGACACACCAGGATAAGGTGGTTTTTTGTTTTAAGCCGGATTTCCTTCCTAAGGTTGTGTTTGCTTTCCACCTCAATCAGGATATTGTTCTCCCTTCCTTGTGTCCTAAGCCTAACAATGACAAGGAGAGGTTTCTGCACAATTTGTATGTTGTTCGCTGTGTGAAGTACTATTTGGTGACTACTTCTTCCTTCTGCAAGACGGACGCTTTTGTTCGTGGTGCCTTGGGGGCCCAAGAAAGGTTTGGCGCCTGCTAAGTCTACGATTAGCAAATGGATTCGTCAGGCCATTGTTGGGGCCTATTCTGCTAAGGGGAGGATTCCCCCTTTTAGGGTCACTGCGCACTCTACTTGTGCTGTTGGTGCATCCTGGGCTTTTCAGCACCAGGCTTCTGTTGAACAAGTTTGTAAGGCTGCTACTTGGTCTTACGTTCATACTTTTTCCAAGTTTTACAAGGTTGATGTGCGGGCTTCAGCGGATGCTGTTTTTGGCCGCAAGGTTCTGCAAGCTGCAGTGGTTTGAGTTGGTACATTCTTTACTGTTTCTGGTTCCCACCCATGATGGACACTGCTATTGGATGTCCCATATGTCATGAAGAGCCTTTTTTTCAGGTATTCTGGGGCTTTTATATGGTGAACCATTGGTTTTGATTGTTAAGGTTATAATTGGTTCTTCCTGGTCCCCTTACTGCTTTTATACACTGGGGAATTGGTGGGAGGTCCCAGGTATATATGGACCGGTAGGGGCTTTCTTTTTTTTTTTGCATATTCATCTCTGCAGAAGTTCGCCCTCTACTGGAGAATACCCATATGTCATGAAGATCGAAGTGGAGTGTATGGCACACTCATAATACCCGTTTTAAAGGTGAGTACTCACAAAACGGTATTTTTCACAATAGTCATCTATCCTCCCACCAATGCTAAGCAAACAATTATTATAGAAAAACTTTTTAAAAGATTTTACCTCAATATCACTTTATTCTATCAAGCCTACGATTTCACCTCTCACCTATTTGCCAATGTGCCCCCTCCTACTATATCACTCCCGGTGCAATCACCCATCCTTTTTGTACCACAATTTATCTACCTTTACTCGTCAGTTCTATCTCCCCCTCACACTCTCCACAGCAGGACATAGATCACATCAGATGGCTCTAAGTACCAATTGTGGACCCGGGCTGTAGGCTGAGCATGTGTGATCTAACTTCTTATGGTGCTTTTTGGGTCTCCTGCACAGTTCTGAGAGGTCATTTCCATTTGCTTGGATACTGCCCCTTTTTATGCAGCGAATAATTCGATTAAAATTATGTTTGCTTTAAACAGGAAACAACAACTTTGATGTTATTGCTGTGCCTGAGACATGACTGGACTCCACACATGATTGGGCTGTTAATCTTCAAGGGTTTACCCGCTTTCGGAAAGACAGAGCAAGAAGGAAAGGGGGTGCCTTTATGTTAAACAAAATGTCAAAGCATATATTAATGAGGGGATACTAGCTGAGTATTGTGAAAATGTAGAATCCTTATGGGTAGAAATGTGGGGCGATGAAAACAATGTTAAAATACATATGGGTATAATCTATAAACCCCCAACATAATAGGAAATATCGGGTCAACTGTATAAACAGATAAAGCGTGCAGCACAGGCAGTTACAGTGTTGATAATTGGGGGTTTCAACTACCTAGGTATTGACTGGAGCGGAGCCACAGATCTGCTTCAACTGCTAAGGGGAGAGCATTCCTGAGCTTGCTGCAAGATAACTTTATGTGAGAGTAGGTGGAGACCCCTACTAGGGGTGATGCTGTATTGGATCTGGTAATATCAAATGATGATGACCTGCTAGGTACTGTAAGAGTGACCATAATATAGTTGTATTCTAAGTATACAGCACGTCCTGCTCCAGATAGTAATTCCTTACGTTTGGGTTATACATCCACAAGATGGCGCTGGACTGCAGAGACAGCAAAAAAGTGGCTCCTCCCGGCCCCTTATATTCCAGGGACCTCCCACAAATTCCCCAGAACTTCTCTGCAGTCGGCGCTGCAATGACAAAAAGATGTGTCTCTCTACTCGCAGGTGAGCGGGGCTATTAGCCTGTGGCCCTGTAGGACTATTCCCACCAGTTCCTCCTTTTAATGCCTCCCAGCTTTGGCTGCACTGGTCGGGTGACGGTAGGCAGCACCGTTGTCAGGTGCTTAAGGAGCGCTGCTACGACCACAATCCCCCACCAAAGGGTAGGCGGTATTCGCCCATGGCGAGCCTTATGGGATGCCCCTCCCACGCTATCGCCCCTCGCCCCCTGCCCATCTGTGGGCTCCTGTTAGGCTGGGTGTTTGGTGTGTGTGTGTTGTAGTGTATTCTTCACTCTTATGGTTTAAGTGGTATGGCTTGTTTTGTGTTGCCGCGCATGTGTTGGTTGCTTTTAAAAATGCCGCCGCCGCGCACGCTTGTACGGCGTTCCGCAGTCGGCGGCGACTTTACCTCAGGTGCTGCTGCACCATCATTGGCTGACATGGTCACGTGGGCGCCTTCGCGCTCTTGGGGGGGGGCGGGCCTTGCGGGTGGCGCGTTCCGCATCACTTCTCCGCGGCCCACCCCTCGAGGTATCTGCGGGCGCCATTTTGCCTTCTCGTGCTGCGTGGCTGGCTTCTACCTACCGCGGTCCATAAGTGCCCTTGAGGGCTGGCTTATCTTATTTTTTGTTGTGTATGCATACCACTTACGGGTCTTTTTGCTTATGTCTTGCAGGCGGGTCAAACTTAATTGTGGTTTCTCCCAGCATATCCCCTCTATTTAGTGCTATTAGAGGCCTAATCTGCCTTTACCTCCCAATTCCCTAGCGAGTTATTGGGGCATCCCGGGTGACTTTATTGTGTAAATCCCTATTGGCCGGTGGCTGCGATAATCACCATATGGAGGCTTCTCAGGATAATGTGCTTGGGGTTCCTTCGGGACAAGCCCGGCTGTGGGGGTGTCCCCTACTAGTGATGACAATGTGCAGGTTTGTGTACCCTGTGCCCAGCGGGCACTTGCACTGCAATCTGGGTTACCTGTGGCTGGGCCTGTGCCCCGTGTGGCTTCGCCCACTCCCTCACGCTTACATCTGACTCCCAGTGAGGTGCATACCAGTGGGGAGTCCAAGTCTGATTTGTCTACCAAGGTGGCTAGTATTGAGAAGCTGATTGCGGGCTCTACGGCACGTAAGGCCACGGCTAAGAGGCGGCATTTGGCACCTGGTGTTAACTTATTTCCTATGGAGGCTGAGGAATTTTTTGACCTGGCTGGCTATACCACCCTGGAAGAAGGGGAATTGTTTTCTGACTCAGAATCATCTGATGAGCAGCCTAAGGGTTATGCTGATTCTGGCTCTGACCCATGGGCTCCAGATGATACTGACAGGCTTTTGGCTCACATCTTTGAAGTACTTTCTATCTCTCCTCCTGCCGCGTCTCCTCGGCAGCAGGGGGAGTTGTTTCACACGGCTAAGCCATGTTTGGAGTTTCCTGAGCAAACTCACTTTAATAATCTTGTGTTCAAGGAGTGGGAGTGACCTAGCAGGCTCCCTGGGGTGCCAAAAAAGTGGGATAAGAGGTATCCCTTTCCTGCTGAAGTGGTTAAGCGTTGGTCGTCCCCTTCTGAAGTGGATGCACCAATTCTAGGGTTGTCCAACACTTCTGTCATGTATTCCCCTGACTCTACTACACTGAGGGATGGTGAGGACCAGCGCATTGATCAGCTGGCTTCCCATGCCTTTGCCTGTGCGGGGTCCACGCTGCGCCCGGTTTGTGCCTCTGCCATTACAGCTGTGGCTATTAGGACTCTGCTCAGGAGTATTTTAGATGGGGCTCCTGATGAGGCAGCTAGTGCTGAGTATAGTGCTCTTCTGTGTTGTGATGAATTTGTTGCTTATGTCCTCTCTGCCTTGGATGATGCCATTAGAATGTGTGGCAGGGCTTCTGCCTTAGCAGTGGCTATATGCCGCTCGGTTTGGCTGCGCCAGTGGGCAGCTGACAGTGCTGCCAAGAAAGCTCTCACTGGGTTCCCCTTTAAAGGGCTGCGTCTTTTTGGGGATCGCCTGGACCTGTTTGCTAAGAGAGGGTTACCCCAGCACAAGAGACAGTCTTGGCCCTTTCGGGGTTCAGGTTCCTTTCTTCCCTCCTACCGTGGGTCCAGAGTGGGAAGGGGAGCATCATTTGCAGGGGCCCGGGGAGATTTCTGGGGCAGGGGCCGTGGCTGCCCTGGATCCTCCTGGGATGCCAAATCTAAGTCTTCCCCCAAGCCCCCTCAGGCATGAAGGGGCGCCCTCACCCATCCAGGTGGGGGGGCAGCTTCAGCTCTTTGCTCACGTCTGGAGGCGTCATGTCTCAGACCGGTGGATTCAGAAGGTAGTGTCCTCCGGTTACAACATAGAGTTGGCAGCCTGGCCGCCCCCAAGATTCATCAGATCCTGGATGCCTCAAGACCCCCTGTCAGCTCAGGGCCTGTTGCTTGCTGTGCAGAATCTGCTGGAGCTGGGGGTCATTTGCCCTTAGGGGAAAGGGGTAAGGGCTACTATTCCAACCTTTTCACCGTTCCCAAAAGAGATGGGTCTGTCAGGCCCATCCTAGATTTAAAGCTTCTCAACAAGTTTGTCAGACCCAGGAGGTTTCGCATGGAGACTCTGCGCTCAGCTGTAAGTTCACTATGCCCAGGGGACTTCATGACCTCTGTGGACATCAAGGATGCTTATCTCCACGTTCCAGTTTTTCCAGGTCATCAGAGATTCCTCAGGTTTGCTCTGGAGGATCAGCATTACCAGTTTGTGGCATTGCCCTTCGGTCTTACTTCAGCTCCCAGGGTATTAACCAAGGTGCTGGCGGGCGTTATGGCTCTGCTGAGAGCTCAGGGCATTTGCATTCTTCCCTATTTGGACGACATTCTTATCACTTCTCCGTCCTTCCAACAGGCAGAGCTGGATACTCAGGGGGTGGTGACCACTCTGGAGTAATTCGGCTGGGTGATAAACCACGTCAAATCTTCCCTGTCTCCCTCTTTGGTAAAGCCATTTCTGGGCATGACTCTGGATACAGCTCGGGCCAGGATTTTTCTTCCTCAGCAGAAGGTGGACAGCCTGCAGGTGCAAGCTCAGCTCCTTCTGTCTTGCCCTCATCCTTCTATCAGGCAGGGAATGCAGCTGGTGGGCCTGATTGTGTCCTGCTTCGAGGCAGTTCCTTATGCTCAGTTCCACATGAGGCCTCTTCAACTCCACCTCTTGTCTGTATGGGACAGGGACCCTGTGTCCCTGGACCAGGTCTTGGTTCTGTCCCTCCCTGGCCAGGCGGCCCCTCTTGTGGTGGCTGGACTCAAGGAACCTGTTGGTGGGCCGATCTTTTCTGGCCCCTTGCTGGGAGACAGTCACCACGGATGCCAGTCTGACAGGTTGGGGGGGGGGGTGCCTAACCTTCCAGGAGCAGTGGGGCCCTCAGGAAGCCCACACCCCTATCAACATTCTGGAACTGAGGGCGATCAGGTTGTTTCTAGCCCGCTTGACCCCGCACCTTCGGGGTCGGGCTGTTCAGGTCCACTCGGACAACCAGACGGCGGTTGCCTACATCAATCATCAGGGAGGGACCCGGAGCAAGGGGGCCCTCAAGGAAGTGTCTCTGATCCTGTTCTGAGCAGAGGACAATGTCCCCTGCATCTCAGCTGTGTACATTCCGAGAGTGGACAATTTGGAGGCGGACTTCTCGCCTGGGGGAATGGTCCCTCAGCAACAGGGTGTTTCGCTCTCTGTGCCAGATGTGGATCTGTTTGCGTCCCATCACAATCAAAAGCTTCCAGTCTTTGTGTCTCTGTCCCAGGACCCTCTGGCCTTTGCCGTGGATGCTCTGACAATGCCCTGGCAGGGCTTTCAGGTACTGTATGTCTTTCCCCTGTTGGGCAGGGTTCTGCGAAAGATTGCCAGGGGTGCCAGCAATCCTGGTGGCCCCCCGTTGGCCAAGAAGAGTGTGGTTCGCAGACATCGTGCAGCTGGCAGTAGACCAGTACGCCCTGCCCAGGGATCCAGACCTGCTCACTCAGGGATGGCTACGCTACCCCAATTTACAAACGCTGGCTTTAATGGCCTGGCTGTTGAAACCTCCATCTTAATGGAAAAGGGGCTGTCTGCCTCTGTTGTTGACACCATGATCAGGGCTAGGAAAAAGTCCTCTTCTTCCATCTACTATAGGGTTTGGCGTACCTACATTGACTGGTGTGAGGCTAAATCTCTTCCCTGTCGTGTGTTTTCTATTCCTAGGATTCTGGAATTTCTCCAACATGGTTTGGATCTGGGGCTTCAACTCAGCACTCTGAAGGGTCATGAGTCTGCCTTGGCTGTTTTCTTTCAGAGATCTTTTGCTCAGCATCATCTGATCAGGACTTTTTTCCAGAGGGTTACTCATGTGCGCCCCCGCGTAAGCCTATGTTGCCAGTCTGGGACTTGAACCTGGTCCCATCTGCCTTGCAGGGGTCTCCTTTTGAGCCTGTGCATGAGGCTGCTTTGTCCATTCTTATGCTTAAGGTAGTCTTTTTGGTGGCTATCACTTCTGTTAGGCATTTTTCCTGAGTTGGCGGCGCTCTCCATCAAGCCCCCTTATTTTGAGAGACACCAGGACAAGGTGGTGTTTCGCTTTAAACCAGATTTTCTGCCTAAGGTGGTGTCTGCTTTTCATCTCAATCAGGATATTATTCTTCCTTCTCTGTGCCCTAATCCTAGTAACCCTAAGGAGAGGGCTCTACATTCTTTGGATGTGGTCAGGAACTTGAAGTTCTATTTGGTGGCTACTGAGCCCTTCAGGAAGACTGATGCTCTTTTTGTGGTTCCTTCGGGTCCTAAGAAGGGTCGTGCTCCAGCTAAGTCTACCATCAGCAAGTGAATTCTTCAGGCTGTTATTCAGGCCTATTCTGCTAAAGGGAGGGATCCTCCCTTCCGGCTTACTGCTCATTCTACTCGTGCTATTGGTGCTTCTTGGGCCTTTCAGCACCAGGCTTCTGTTGAACAAGTTTGCAAGGCCGCTACTTGGTCTTCTGTTCATACTTTTTCTAAGTTTAACAAGGTTGATGTTAGGGCCTCAGCTGATGCTGTTTTTGGCTGCAAGGTTCTGCAGGCGGCAGTGGTTTGATCTGCATGTTGTTTTGGGGATCCCACCCTACCTTACGGACACTGCTATTGGATGTCCCAAACGTAAGGAATTACTCTCTGGAGCAGGACGTGCTGTATACTTAGAATAATACAATTCTGTGATTACTCACCTGTAGAATTGGTATTATACGTATACAGCACGTCCTGCTCCACCCCACCCTTGTTTTTTTATTGTTTTTAGTGCCTGTATGGTGATTGTTATCATGGTTAAAATTGTTTGATTATGGTCATTATTCCCCCGGCTTCTTGCTAACTGCTTGTCAATACTGGGGATTTTGTGGGAGGCCCCTGGAATATAAGGGGCTGAGAGGAGCCACTTTTTTGCTGTCTCTGCCGTCCAGCGCCATCTTGTTGATGTATAACCCAAACGTAAGGAATTATTCTCTGGAGCAGGACGTGCTGTATACGTATAATACCAATTCTACAGGTGAGTAATCACAGAATTGTATTTTTATAAATGATATAGAAGATGGCATTAAGAGCACTGCCTTACTGCCTGTATTTTTGCGAATGACACTCAAGATAGCACAGTGCAGTCTATTGAAGATTTTCACAAGCTTTAGGTTGACTTGGACACTTTGAGTGTCTGAGCATCCACTTGGCAAATGAAGTTCAATGTGGATAAGGCCACATATGTTCTTGGGGGGGGGGGGGGAGCAAAACTGTAAGAGTCACTAGTTGAGAAGGATCTGGGGCTACTGGTAGACCATAGGCTAAATTACATTATGCAATGCCAAGCAGCTGCTTCTAAGGCTACCAAGATACTATCATTCATTAAAAGAGGCATGGAATCATGAAAAAGAGATGTAATTATTGCCTCTTTACAAGGCACTGGTGAGCTGTCACCTGGTATATGCTGTCCAATTCTTCTGCAAAGTTTGCAGAAGCCACCAAACTAATAAGGGGGATGAAGGATCTTAGTTATGAAGAAACATTACGGGAATTAAATCTGTTTAGTCTTGAAAGGAGACGTCTGAGGGGGGACATGATTAACTTGTATAAATATATAACTGGCCAATACAAAATATATGGGGAAAATTATTTCAACTAAAACCCTCTCTAAAGACGGGGGCATTCCCTCCATCTGGGGAAAAAAAGATTCAATCTCCGGAGGTGACAATCATTTTTTACCATAAGAACTATACATCTATGGAATAGCCTCCCACAGAATCTTGTCACAGCATCAACAGCTGACAACTTCAAAAAAGGATTAGATGCTTTTCTAGCAGAAAGTAACATTAACAGTTACTGTTAGCTGTTCATATTTAAAAAGAAAAAATCAAAAATCCCCAACCCCGTCCCTTGGTTGAACTTGATGGGCGTATGTCTTTTTTCAACCGTACGAACTGTGTGACAACTCCCTTTGTGAGTTTTATGAATTCCATGATTAGCAGGCTTAACAAACTTGTCAAGCATATTTCATGATCGGGATGTCCCGCGGGGTGAAACCCCCCAGAAACCCCAAAAAGACCTTACCTGATCCGCCGCCTCCCGCGCGCCCCTCCAGACGTGCGCGCACCCGTGCCGGCCCTCTGTGAATGGCCGGCGCGGGTGCCGAGAGTGACGCGCGGGAGGAGGCGGCGGCGGCGGAAGAGGCTTGTACGTTCCTGTCCCCCGCCTAGACGTTGGCGGGGATTGGCTGCGGCGTTCACGTGGGAGCGGGGAGAGGTGAGTTTTTTGGGGTTTCTGGGGGGTTTCACACAGCGGGGCACCCCCGATCGGGGTGCCCCACGAAGTGGACCAAAACCCAGGATAGTCAAAATCCTGGGTGTTGGTCCACTTTAACGTAGCTGACGTGTCAAATATTTTTGAATTAATGTACCATATTCTATCAAATGTATTTAAACCTTCATTAATGTTAGTTGAAAACCCATTGTTTATGGAAATTGCTCACTGCATGTCATATTCGGACAGTTACTTTTCAGGATTTTAACAGACAGATGCAAGAAAAGGTCTTACTCAGAAAAAGTGTGTTTCTTTTTGCTTTTCAACAATCATTATCTAAAGTTTTGACGCTTGCAGAATACTGATATTCTATTCTATTCTGATATTTTTTTTCTGAAGCCAAAATCAAGGGGTAGGATTATGACTCCAAATACATTTATTTAAAGTGGACCTTCACCCATGGGTGATCGGCCCGGGAATCTATAAGATTCCTGGGCCGATCACCTCCCTCACCGCGGGACATCCGAGATCGGGATGTCCCGCGGTGAGGGACCCCCCCCCAAAAAACTTACGTCATCGGCGGCCGCCGCCGCCGCCTCCCACGCACCCCTCTAGACGTGCCCGCGCCGGGCGTTTGTGAATGGCCGGCGCGGGCGCGCGCACTGTCAGAGGGGCGCACGGGAGGTGGCGGGCGCGCTGTGTTGTCCGCCACTGTCACCCGCTTGTCCGTCGGCGGTGATTGGTCAGCGCGGCCACGTGGGAGCGTGGTGAAGTGAGTTTTGGGGGGTTTCAAACAGCAGGGCACCCTTAATCGGGGTGCCCCCCTGAAGTGGACCAAAACCCAGGATAGTCAAAATCCTGGGTGTTGGTCCACTTTAAAGATATTTTTCATGCAAAGGGTAAAAATAACAGCAGCTTACCTTGCCAAGTGTTCCCCAGTAGTTTGCATCCTCTCAGGTTGAAACTGTGAATAGAGAAATATACTTCCTCATGCCCCTCTAGCCCCACCCTGCCAATACTAGCTCAAGGAGCTTGTCCAAACCACGCCCCTCTCCTTTAAAAGATGGCTTGAATGGCGCTTTCAGAGCCATTTAAGCACCGCTAAAACCACAGCCAGGGTGATGTGAATACCTGTGTCTGAAGACAGATCTTGGATTCTTACAGGCACAGCCCATTATTCTGATTATTATGCTGCATCACAGCTCCATCACTTAAACGCTTAAAGTGGATCAACACCCAGGATTTTGACTATCCTGGGTTTTGGTCCACTTCGGCGGGGCACCCCGATCGGGGGTGCCCCGCTGTGTGAAACCCCCCAGAAAGCCCCAAAATCTTACCTGTCCCCGCTGCCACGTGACTGGACGGTCCAATCCCCGCCAACGTCCAGGCGGGGATCAGGAACGTCCAAGCGGCTGCCGCCGCCGCCGCCGCCTCCCTCGCGTCACTTTCGGCGGGCGCGCGCACGTCTACAGGGGCGCGAGGTAAGCGATTTGGGGTGTCTGGGGGGGTTACTTTTGGTTATTTTCTTAATATAATACTACCTGCCTAATAATCTGATTAGAAAAGAAAAGGCTTCTTGAATAGGATGATTCCTATTGGATGATTGAATAGATAAAGTTCACTTGAGGACATAGATCCCCACCTGCATGGTTCTGACTCTTTGTTTTGTTTGGCTTATACCATATAGATTTTCTTTGACTTGCTGCCAGCATCTGAGACTGGTCTTCCACAAGGGGCAAGATACAGTTCTGTGTGCTGGGACATCCTATCTGGTTTCTAGTGTCTTCTTTCCTTACAGTTTTATTATCTGATTTGCTTCTTTTGGATGTTACTAAATACAACTGGAAATGGTGTTCCTAAAAAAGGGAAAGGTAGAATTCTGAGGGGTGAGATAGCTCTTTGGGTGTCCAACCTGATAGGCAGCACTAGAATCTGGGATTTTGTAAGTTTGGACCTGAATTAGGCATAGTTTAGTTGTGACATCCCAAGTGCACAGATACAGTCAATATATTTTGTCATAATATTTCTGTGCATGTGCAAGCCACTGATAACTATATCGAAGTGGGCCCCCAGACACCCCAGTCTGACACTGGGCTCAGTGACTCTAAATCTTTAACCAAAATGATTTAAGAATTGTTGTGGTTGTCTGCATAGTATATGTATGAGTATACCAACATACTCATTAAGACACATACTGACAAAGCCAAAAAGAAATGATATCAGCTGATGTAATGTTAGGGACCATTTTTACCTGTTGTGAATGAAAATTGGTGTTACATAGACTAACCCGCATTCTAGATATATCTGGTACATACAGTAACTGTAAAAAATAACCCCTGTGAATGGAAATTCAAGGGGACTCACTATTGTAACACTTTGCTATACAGATTTTCGTTGGAATGAATGTTATGTAAATAGCGTTTGGCTTAAAGAATGCCTCTAATCAAAATGTACTGGTGATAACTACTTACCACCCCCCTCCCCGATTTAGACATATTACAGTTGAAAAGTTGGCTAATGTAAAAAACGTACCCCACAGTGACAAAAATCTCTATTTCCCTGGCTCTGTATTGCTGTTATGTTATCCCCTCTGCAGGTAACCAATAGAGTTCACCAGGCAGACGTGCACAGGCCATGCATGGTATTGTGCATGCCTCCTTGAGAACTGTTGGCTGTGTGTCACATGGAACTCAAGTGCGGCATGGACCCAGCTAGATATTCAATCCAATCAGGCTTCCATCTAATATTCTAAGCATACAGCACGTCCTGCTCCATCTATAATACTTACACATGGGTAATCCTCCGCCAGAGGGCGCTGTTCACTGTAGACATGCAAAAACAAGCTCCTCCCGGCCCTTCATATACCCAGGGACCTCCCACAAATCCCCTAGATTTCTCTGCAGTGCTGAACTGCGAAGACATGAAGTATCACGCTCTCGCAGGCGCTGTGGCCCTGTGGGACTATTTCCACACGTCCTCTTTATGAAGAATATGCCTCCCAGCCTGGGCTGCGTTGGTCGGGTGAAGGTAGGCAGCACCTTGTGTGCTTAACGGAGCCATGCTCCACCGCAATCCCCCACCATAGGGTAGGCGGTTAGGCTGATGGTGAGCCTCAAGTGGATGCCCCTCCCGCATTGTTGCCCGTGCCCCTCACAGAGTTAGTCCCTGGACGCAGGTCTGCTTCTCCCTCGCTTCCTCCCGTAGCTCGGGGGAAAAGAAAGGGGGGGGGTATGTGTGGCAGTCCTAGTTCAATGTAACACGTTTAAGGCCTTTGATCTTTTATTGTACTTGGGTGTCAGTGTCGCGCTCCTTGCTCCACATAAGTTTATGGTTGCGAGCCTGTTTGTCCTTTCATTAACATTAGTGTACTGCCCAGACGGCAGCATCATTTTCTAACGTGACAGCACGTGGTTAGAGCTTTCGCGCTCTTTGGGGGAGGCGGGGACTCGGCATGAGGCGCTCCGCGTCACGGCCAGATCAGGCCCGCCCCTCGAGGTTCGCTTGGCGCCATTTTGACAATCTTCGCGCGTGGTGCGATCCACCTCCTCCCTTGCAAGTGCCCTCCGGGGCGGTATTGGTTTCTATGTGTTTTATTCGGCTGCGCATGGCACTGACACCCCCCCCCCCCCCCCCCCCCCTTATCCCATTATGTCTTTCAGACACCAGGACTTCGGTGGCTTCTCCCGGCCTAACATATATTACAGCGGGTCCACATAACAAATTCTCCCACTTCCTAGCGGGTCTTGGGGCATCCAGGGGATTATGTACCCGGGGTCCCTCTGGGACATGACCGGCTATGTGCAGTATGTGGTCAGCCCCATGCTGATTCGGACAGAGCACGGGTCTGCGGACCGTGTGCTGAACAGGCACTGACCCTGCAATCAGGTTTGCCAGTGGCTGCACCTCCCTTCAATACACCCTTCTCCCCGGACCTAAATCTCACTCCTGATGAGTCTCACTCGAGCGGGGATGACCAGCAAGCCGTGCCGCGCAGGCTGCCTACGGCGGAGCAGGTGCTGTCTGGTTTGGCGGAGCGTATGGGCCCTGGAATGAAGCAGTCCCTGACGCATCCTGGCTTTCCGGTTCCTAACGATACCGATGACTCTGCTGATATGCAGGACCTTGATCCTTCTGAGGAAGGTGAGCCATTCTCAGATTCGGGCTCCTCGGATGAGATGCCTGGGAGCCGTGATGATTCTGGGCCCGGTTCTTGGGGCCTGTGTGACACAGATGAACTTCTTATTAAGATCTTTGAGGTTTTGTCAATCTCCCCTCCTGGAGAGGCTCCCAAGCCTAAGAAGGAGAGTTTCCACACAGCGCCACCACGCTTGGAGTTCCTGGAACAGGATCATTTCCAGAATCTTATATCCCAAGAATGGGAATCGCCTTGTAAACTTAAAGGGGTCCCAGGGGTCTGGGATTGGAAGTACCCTTTCCCTCCTGATGTGGTTAACTTTTGGTCAGCACCTCTTGTGGTGGATGCACAGATTATAGGGGTTACTAACCCCCCCTTCATGATGGCTCCTTATTACCGTACCCTTCGGGATGCTGAGGACCGGCGCATTGACAGACTGGCTTCCCACGCCTTTTCGTGTGCAGGGACGGCTCTGCGCCCGGTCCGTGCCGCGGCCATCACTGCGGTGGCCGCCAGGACTCTTGTTAGAAAACTACTTGACCACCGACCCGAGGACCTCCCCTGGGGGGTGTTTAATGCGCTATCAGACTTTGATGTGGTTCTTTCTGAGGTTCATCCTCTCAGCGCTGGATGACACCATTAAGATGTGTGCTAGAACCTCTGCCCTTGTGGTAGCTATTCGCCGCCTGGTCTGGCTGCGACAGTGGAGTGCTGACCATTCTACGAAAAAGGCGCTCACTGGCCTTCCCTTCAGAGGACGGCGACTATTTGGGGCCCGTTTGGACCTTTTTGGAAAAAAGGGTAAGGCACCCCTACGCAGAAGGCCGTCCCGGCCCCCCCGGGGCAGGGCCACCCCTCCACCTCCCTACGTTAGTGTCAAATGCGAACCTGAGGTGTGCTTCCAACTGTTTGGTGTGGATTTCCACCATGGGGTGGGCAGGCAACGCCCTGGGCCCTCTGGCAGGACTAAGTCCAAATCTGCCAAGACCTCCCAAGCATGAAGGGACGCCCTCGCCCTTCTGGGCGAGGGTACTGCTGCAGCAGCTGACTCCTATCTAGGAATTTACCTTCTCCTTCTGATGGTTCCAGGAGGTAGTTCCCCTGGGCACAGGATGGCATTTGCTGGGCGGTCCCTCTCAGATGTTGTCAGGGTGCCTCTAGCCCCTGTTTTCCCCTCAGGATTTGGTGCAGGCCGTGCTAGGCCTACGGAGTTTGGGCTTGGGACACAGGCGCCCTGTGCAAGGGGGGCCTCCGGCTTCCTGTGCAGTTCTTGGTCTTATTAGCTCCCCCTGTGTCTGCTGGACACCAAGACCGTTACTAGTCGGTGTTGCAGGACCAACCCTGCGGATGGAGGCCTTGTTTTTGGCCTCTCTTTCGCTCCCAAGCTGCTCGCCATGGCGCAAAGGGGGGGTGATGTCTCGGACATGCCTGGGGGGGGCGTCCGCACTAGGACCTACCGGGTCGTATTTCCTTACTCCCCAATCTCTACGTCAGGCCGAGTGGATTCGTTGGCAGGCGGTGTCCCCTGGGAGTTACTGGATGGGTGCTCAGTCACCCCAATCCCTCATGGTCCCTTATCCGCTATCTCCATTCCTTGGATTCGGTTCAGGCTTCAGCCTTCTCCCTCGGCAACAAGTGGACTCCTGGTCACGGGGGCTCTGTCCCCCCTTTACTGACATCTTACTTTCACCAGGCAGGATTGCAGCTGGTGGGCCCGTTGGTGGCGTATCAGATGATGTCCCTTATATACAGAGCCCTTGGGCTCTTTTGCACAGTAGGTTACTGATCCTACTTGGGGTTTCAGCACCCCTGGAACTAGGTCTGTGCTCATTCCCCCTTGGTACGGCGGTTCCTCTTTAGCTGATTATATCCAAGGACCCTGTCAGGGGGCACCCCCTTCCTGGCTTGCATCTTCCTGTGAATGGTCGCCTTGGGTACCAAGTCTCGCAGGTTGGCGCGGGGGGGGGGGGGATTTCTTCCAAAAAAAACCCTGTGGCTCCTGGGTAGGGTCCCTTAGAGGGTCCATCTTATCTACTGGTTTGTTAAAACATGAGCCTTCCGTTGACTCTATATGGCTGGACTTCTCCTATTTTAGGACCTGTCTATTTTGGGAATCTTGGCCTGTTGGAAGACAATGGCCTGTTTTATTACTGGTCTGGAGCTTGAAGCAGGATGATCTCTCTGGAGGGTTCCTGATCCTGATCTGGGCGGGGGTCTACGCCTCCTGCTCCTCAACAGTATTCGCTCCAATGGATGTTTCTCAGTGGCAGGTTTTGCTATCCTGGTGTCACTCTGAGAGCCAACTAGGGTGGCTCTGTTGGGTCTCGCTTATACCACAGGGGCTCCGCCCTTGCGTTTACTGTCTCATAATTTTCTGACTCTGGTCATGGGGGTTTAGCAAAATTATGCATGGATTTTCTATCTTATATGCCTTCTCTTCATTCACCCTGCTGTGTGGGGTTCTGCGCACGGTTGTGCCGATTAAGAGACCCGTGAGTTTGTTGACTCCCGGGTGACCTAGTGAACTGTGGTTCGCAGATGCTTCTGCTAAGGTCAGCTGACCTGTTCGCTCTCTCAGGAGTGCGGTTCTGCCCTTGTCAGGCCCCTTCTTTGTCGTCCCAATCTACAGACTCTAGTCTGGGGCTTGACAGCTGATTCATTCACCCCTTGGAACGGGCTTATCTTCTGGGTGACCTGGTATATGGGGGGCTAGGAGCAAGCTTCCTTGGCTTCCTCTCCCTCCGTCTATTGTGGGTCATTGTGTACCCATATTGATTGGC
Source organism: Gastrophryne carolinensis (assembly GCA_027917425.1). Taxonomy (NCBI): domain Eukaryota; kingdom Metazoa; phylum Chordata; class Amphibia; order Anura; family Microhylidae; genus Gastrophryne; species Gastrophryne carolinensis. The sequence continues at coordinate 548,412,949 of CM051235.1, read as the reverse complement.
ATGAGTCTTGGTCTCTTCCCTGTTAGACGTTCTCGGTTACCAGGGTTCTAGAGTCGTTACAGCATAGGTTGGTGTTGGCTCCCCATCTCGGTACTCTGAAGGTTCAGGTTCTTTCCTGTCTGTCTTCCTGTAGAAGTCTGGTTCAGTCTTCCTTGTGAGGAGTTCTCTTGGGGTTTGCTCAAGGGCATCTCCCAAGTAGTTCTGCGGTTCCTGTTGGGATCCATTTTCATTCTGTTTGCCCTGCGGATTGTTCCCTTGGGACTTATTCTGGATGCTGTATGAGCTGTCTTGTAGTCCAAGTAGCTTCTCTGGGGGCTTCTGCTTCAGTCAGACGTGTGCCTGAGAAGGTGGATCTGATTACTTAGCCTTGGCTCGATATATATATATATATATATCTATATGCACACCATGACATGGTGGTATTCCGTCTTACGCCGGACCTCTTTGTCCAAGTGGTGTTTTATGATCATTGTTTAAGTCCTTTTAGTCTAACTATGGACCTTATTCTTAATAATGCTGAAGTAAAGGGTCTACATTCCCTCAACAGGTGTTGCAATTTTTCCTGGTGGTTTCTTGTCCCTTAGGGGGCCTGATGCCCTTGGGGTCTGCGGGCCCCTCCTTATGTATGCGCCTGATATCGCTTGCTTCCAGGGCCACTGCGCCCTTTGGATTGTTCTTACTTGGATGCCTTCCTGGTCCTGAGTAAAGATTTCGGCTTCTTGCTAATGAAGGGGTCAGTATTCCCGCCTGTCTGACGGAAGACCAGTTCTCATTCCCCTTAGGGAGAGTTCTAAGTTTTCCACGAGGCTTCTGTTGCCTGTGGGCTGGTTGGGCCGTTACACTGGCCTATTCCTTTAAGGGGGAAGAATCTCCCTTTCTCATTTTATTCCGTTATATTGGTGTTTGGGTACCATTGGCCCTTCAGGACCAGGTTTTTTTTCTGTTGAATAAGTTACTAGACTGTTGCTTGTCTCTGTTCATACCTTTCAAAGGTTTTGTTATGAGATTGACGTTAGAGCCTCTGCTCATGTCATACCTGGTTGCAAAGTTTTGCAGGTGACAGCGCCTTTATTGTCTGCTGTGCCTTGTTTTTGGGGATCCCACCCTACTTTATGGACACTGCTATTGGATGTCCCATGTGTAAGTATTATAGATGGAGCAGGACGTGCTGTATGCTTAGAATAATGCAATTCTGTGAGATACTCACCTGTAGAATTGGTATTATACGCATACAGCACGTCCTGCTCCACCCCACCCTGGTTTTACATTTTTCTGGATCCCCTGTATGGTGATTGTTATCATTACTTTTGTTACCAGTTGGTGGTTGGTTTCTCCCGGCTTCTTTTCTCACTGCTTTTCAATACTGGGGATTTGTGGGAGGTCCCTGGGTATATGAAGGGCCGGGAGGAGCTTGTTTTTGCATGTCTGCAGTGAACAGCGCCCTCTGGCGGAGGATTACCCATGTGTAAGTATTATAGATGGAGCAGGACGTGCTGTGTGCGTATAATACCAATTCTACAGGTGAGTATCTCACAGAATTGCATTTCTTCATTGGAAGAGGCACATAAAATCTGAATATCTGAATGCCCCCCGAGGATGGGGTGAGGGCATTATCACCATGTTTGCAAATTTTTTTTATAGTTGTTTCCCTCATTTTCTGTTCTTTATACCTGGTTACATGGTTACATTTCCATGCATTTATTTTGCAATGAAAGGTGTATATTTGTGTTGCCTGTATACTTTTGTAAATATTCCTTTATGCATCATAATCTATTAAGAATGTTTTAAAGAGGACCAAAACCCACTTGCTCTGCTGTGTGAAACCCCCCAGGTCGCCAGAAAACTGACCTTCGCTGCCGGTCCAACCACGCATGCGTGAGCAGCGGCCTCATCCCCTCTATCCCGTTAGCAGGGCGCATGCCCACGCCAGGCATTTGTGAATGGCCGGCGCTGGCACGCTCCCTGTTAGAGGGTAGCGGGGGATGAGGCTGTTAGCGCGCTTGGATCCCCTCACATTAGATGAGCTCCTGGGCGAAGGGGCTTGAGTGGATCTGGCTCGCTGATTGGACGAGTGGCCGTGCATGCGTCGTAGAATCACGCCTATAATCGGGGTGCCCCGTGGACAAGGACCATAACCCACTTTTTGGTCTACTTTAAGGCTGCCAAACAAGTAGCACCTGAAATTTAAAATAGAAGATATTCTTAGTATACAGTACGTCCTGCTCCAGATAGAATACTTACACTCGGGTACTACTGCAGAGACATCGAAATAGGCTCCTCCCGCCCGCTCAAATACCCAGGGACCTCCCACAATCCCCAGATCATCTCTGCAGCCTGCACTGCGAAGGACAAAAAGATGGCTCTCTCTTCTCGCAGGTGAGCGGGGCTATTAGCCTGCGGCCCTGTAGGACTATTTCCACCCGTTCCATCAGTAATTGCCTCCCAGCCTTGTCTGTGCTGGTCGGGTGATGGTAGGCAGCACAGCTGTTAGGTGCTTAGGATCGCTGCTCCACCGCAATCCCCACACCAAAGGGTAGGCGGTACAGGCATATGGTGAGCCTCTATGGGTTGCCCCTCCCGCCCTTGTGCCCCATTCCCCATCTATCGCTGGGCCCTATGTTAAGTGGCCGCTGTCCTCCCTCACTCTCCTTGTAGCCTTCGGGGGAGGGAGGGGGAGTGTGTGTGTATATATGTGTATTGGCTTTTATGCTTCACTACATTATACTTGGTGTCAGCCGCTGCGCTGACTTGTTTTCACTTATTGTGCCTTAAAACTGCCGCCGCCGCGCACGTTTTCCTGTGTTCCGCCTCACGGGCGACTTTATTACCGCTGTTAATTATTGTATACTTACGGCTCCCCTTTGATTATGTCTTTCAGACGGGCGAACCCTTTTGGCTTCTCCCGACCCTACTCCCTCTATTTAGTTGGTTAACTTGTGAGGCCTAGTGTTAATTACTCCCACTTCCCTAGCGGGTTATTGGGGCATCCCGGGTTGCTGTATAGCGTCAATCCCTATCGGCCTATTGTGCCGCTATAATCACCATATGGAGGCATCTCAGGATAATGTGATTGGGGTTCCTTCGGGACGAGCCCGGCTGTGTGTAGCTTGTGGGGAGTCCCATGTTGACGCTGACAAGGCGTGGGTCTGTTTATCCTGTGCCAAACAGGTGCTTGCACTGCAATCTGGCCTTCCAGTGGCTGAGTCTGCGTTTCGTTTCGCCTCACCTACTCCCCCAAGCTTAACTCTCACTCCCTCTGAGTTGCATACAAGTGGGGATTCTCAGCCTGATGTGTCTTCTAGACTGGCTAGTGTTGAGAAGTTAATTGCTAATACCTTGGCGCGTAAGGCCTCTGCTAAAAAGCAGCACTTAACGCCTGATGTCACTCTTTTCCCTATGGAAGCTGATGAGTTTTTGGAACTGTCTGGCTATACCCCTTTGGAGGAAGGGGAGCTATTCTCTGACTCAGGGTCATCTGATGAGAGGCCCAGGGGTCATGACGATTCTGGCTCTGACCCCTGGGCCCCGGATGATACTGATAGACTGTTGGCTCAGATTTTTGAGGTTCTGTCTATCTCTCCCCCTGTTGCGGCCCCCAGGCAAAGGGAGGAACTTTTTCATACTGCTAAGTCACGCTTGGAATTTCCTGAGCAAGCACATTTCAGTAACCTTGTGCTCAAGGAATGGGAGCGTCCCAGTAGACTTCCCGGTGAGTTGGGATAGGAAGTATCCCTTTCCTGCTAATGTGGTGAAGTGTTGGTCATCCCCTCCCGAAGTGGATGCCCCGGTCCTAGGGTTATCTAACACCTCTGTCATGCACTCCCCTGACTCTACTACCCTGCGGGATGCTGAGGACCAGCGCATTGACCAGCTGGCGTCCCATGCCTGTGCATGTGTGTGGGGACAGCGCTGCGCCCGGTCTGTGCCTCTGCCATTACGGCTGTGGCTATTAGGACCCTGCTCAGAAGTATCCTTCATGGTGCCCCTGATGATGTGTCTAGTGAGGAGTTTAATGCACTCTCTCGTTGTGATGTTTTTGTGACTTATGTCCTCTCTGCCTTGGATGACACCATTAGAATGTGTGGCAGAACCTCTGCCCTTGTGGTGGCTATACGCCGCTCGGTTTGGCTGCGCCAGTGGGCTGCTGACAACGCTGCCAAGAAGGCCCTCACTGGTTTTCCCTTCAAAGGACTACGCCTGTTTGGGGACCGCCTGGACCTATTTGCTAAGGGAGGCAGATTACCCCAGCGCAGGCGGCAGTCTCAGCCCTTTCGGGGTCAGGGCTCCTTTTGCTCCCCCTACAGTGGTGCTAGACAAGGGAGGGGGGTTTCCCCTTTCTGGGGCCCAAGGAGACTTCTGGGGTAGGGGCAGAGGACGGGGACACCCTGGCTCTTCCTGGGGCTCCAAGCTTAAGTCCCCCCCCAAGCCCCCTCAGGCATGATGGGGCACCCTCACCCATCCAGGTGGGGGGACGGCTTCAGCACTTTGCTCACGTCTGGAGGCTTCATGTCTCAGACCGGTGGATTCAGGAGGTAGTGTCCTCCGGTTACAAGATAGAGTTTGCTGTCTGCCCCCCCCCCCCCCCCCAATGTTCATCAGATCCCGGATTCCTCAGGACCTTGTGTCAGCTCAGGATCTAGTGCAGGCGGTGCAAAACCTTCTGGAGCTGGGGGTCATCTGCAAGGTCCCTTTAAGAGAAAAGGGCAAGGGCTTCTATTCCAACCTCTTCACTGTGCCTAAAAAAGATGGGTCAGTCAGACCCATCCTGGACTTGAAGATCCTCAACAAATTTGTCAGGTGCAGGCGCTTTCGCATGGAAACTCTGCGCTCTGCCATCAGTTCCCTGCGCCCAGGGGATTTCATGACGTCTGTGGACATCAAAGAGGCTTACCTTCATATTCCTGTATTTCCAGGTCATCAAAGGTTCCTCAGGTTCGCTCTGGAGGATCAACTCTACCAATTTGTGGCTTTGCCCTTTGGTCTCACTTCAGCTCTCAGGGTGTTCACCAAGGTGCTTGCAGGAGTGATGTCTCTGCTCAGGTTTCAGGGCATCCGCGTCCTGCCCTACCTGGACGACATTCTCATCACTTCCCGGTCTCTACATCAGGCAGAGTTGGATACTCAGCTGGTGGTGTCCACCCTGGAGTCTTTTGGCTGGGTGATCAACCACCCCAAGTCTTCTCTGTCTCCCTCCTTGGTGACTTCATGGGAATGAATCTGGATACAGTTCAGGCAAGGATATTCTAAGTATACAGTACATCCTGCTCCAGATATAATACTTACACTTGGGTTATCCTCCGCCAGATGGCGCTGTGCACTGCAGACATGCAAAAACAGGCTCCTCCCGGCCCTTCATATACCCAGGGACCTCCCACAAATCCCCAGATTTCTCTGCAGTGCTGACTGCGAAGACATGAAGTATCACTCTCTCGCAGGTGAGCGGGGCTATTACAGCCTGCGGCCCTGTTGGTCTATTCCCACCCGTTCTCCTTGTGATGTGCCTCCCAGCCTGGGCTGCGCTGGTCGGGTGAAGGTAGGCAGCACCATGCGTGCGTAACGGAGCCATGCTCCACCGCAGTCCCTCACCAAAGGGTAGGCTGTTTAGGCTGATGGTGAGCCTCTAGTGGATGTCCCTCCCGCATTATTGCCCCATGCCCGTGTAGCGGTGGACCCTGTATGAAGGGTCGCCATCCTCCCTCGTTTCCCCCCGTATTCGGGGGAAAAGAATGGGGGGGGGGTGGCGGTCTGAAGTGTACTGCTTTGTTATGCTTATGACCGTAGTTTTGCCCTTGGCGGCAACCGGGTGTCAGAGCCTCACTGCTTGCTCTTTTATTTGGCCGCCACCGTCTTTGCCTTCTCACTTTTTCATTAAAATTTACTGGCTGGGTGGCGGCGTCATCAGACTACTAGTATCCATTAGCAGATGCTTTTAACTGGCATATCCTATGCTTGGTTTGTCAAGCCTGGACGGCTAACTCAGAGCTTCGCGCTCTTTGGGGGAGACGGGGACCCGGCGTAGCGCGCTCCGCGTCACGCCCAGATTGAGCCCGCCCTTCGAGGTTCGGTTGGCGCCATTTTGTTGCTCTGCGCGTGCGTGTTTGCGATCCTTCTCCTCCCCAGGTCGGTAAGTGCCCTCGCGGGCGATTTCATCATTAGTATTTTTTCTGCTGCGCATGACCCTGACACCTTTCCCCATCTGTCTTTCAGACGTCAAAGTTTCCGGTGGCTTCTCCCGGCCTAACATATATTGTAGCGGGCTTACAAAATTCTCCCACATTCCTAGCGGGCCTTTGGGACATCCAGGGTTGCCTATTGCGTAAATCCCTACTGGCATATATTACATTAATAATCACCATATGGAGGCATCTCAGAATTATGTGACCGGGGTCCCTCCGGGACAAGACCGGCTGTGTACAGCGTGTGGACTGCCCCATGCTGATGCGGACAGAGCACGGGTCTGCGGACCCTGTGATGAACAAGTACTGGCCCTGCAGTCAGGGTTGCCAGTGGCTGCACCTCGTTTCAATACAACTCTCTCCCCGTGCTTAAATCTCACTCCTGATGAGTCGCACTCGAGCGGGAATGACCAGCAAGTCGTGCCGCGCAGACTGCCTACGGCCGATCAGGTGATTTCGAGGTTGGCAGAGCGCTTGGGCCCTGGTAAGAAGCGGTCCCTGACGCCTCCGGTTTCGCCCATTCCTTCTGAATCTGAGGAGTTCACTGCTGAGCAGGGTTTTGCTCTTTCTGAGGAAGGTCGGCTATTCTCTGACTCAGCTCATCTGACGAGGGGCTGAGGAGTCATGATGATTCGGGCCCCGGTTCTTGGGGCCTGTGTGACACCGATGAATTACTGATAAAGATCTTCGAGGTCTTGTCTATCTCTCTCCCTGGTGAGGCTTCCAGGCCTAGAAGGGAGAGTTTCCATACAGCACCGCCGCGTTTGGAATTTCTGGAGCAGGATCACTTCCAGGCTCTTGTACTCAAAGAATGGCAATGCCCTAGTAAACTTCCAGGGGACTGGGATTGGAAATACCCTTTTCCCCCTGATGTGGTTAACTGCTGTTCATCTCCTCCCGTGGTGGATGCACCGATCATTGGGGTTCTTAACCCCCCTTTATTGCAGCCCCTACTTATCGTACCCTTCGGGATGTTGAGGACCGGCGCATTGATAGGCTGGCTTCCCACGCCTTTTCTTGTTCAGGGACGACTCTGCGCCCGGTCTGTGCCGTGGCCATCGCTGCAGTGGCTGCTAGGACCCTCATCAGAAAGATGATTGATCATCATCCTGAGGATCTCCCCTGGGAGGTGTTTAATGCACTCTCCAGTTGTGATGTATTTGTAAGATTTATCCTTTTGGCGCTGGATGACACCATCAGCATGTGTGCAAGAACTTCCGCCCTTGCGGTAGCTATACGCCGACTGGTCTGGCAGCGACAGTGGGGTGTTGACGATGCTACAAAAAAGATTCTTACTGGGCTTTCCTTTAAAGGGCGACGCCTATTCGGGGCCCGTCTGGACCTGTTTGGAAAAAAGGGCAAAACCCCCCATTACAGAAGGCGGTCTCGGCCTTCTCGGGGCAGGGGCACCCCTCCACCCCCCTATGTTAGTGTCAAACCCGAACCAGGGGTGTCCTTCCAGCTTTTTGGTATAGATCCCTGCCCCAGGAGTGGCAGACAACGCCCTGGTCCCTCCGGCAGGACTAAGTCCAAATCTTTTACCAATACCCCCCAAGCATGATGGGGCGCCCTCGCCCGCTTGGGGAGGGGATGGCCGCAGCACCTTGTCCATATCAGGAGGCGTCATGCCTCGTTCTGATGGAGTCAGGAGGAAGTTTCCTCTGGATGCAGGATAGTGTCTGCTGGGCGGCCCCCTTCCCGAGATTGTCAGGATGCTTCTGGCCCCTGCCTCTCTTCTGGTGTTGGCGCAGGCCACGCGCGGCCTGCGAGGTCTGGGGTCACCTGCGGTTGCCCTTAACAGACAGAGGCAGGGGCCCCTACACCAACCTTTCCACATTCCTCCGAAAGGAGGAGACACTCTGCCCATTATGGCCTTCCATAGGTGAGGCAATTTACATTCACAGGCGGTTTTCTGCATGGTTTCTCTGAGTTGGGCCGCCAGTGCCCTGTGTCCAGGGACCTCTTGCCGTCTGTGGGGACCTAAGACGCTTATTTCATTGCCATTGTGCCTTCCGGGCACCAAGGACCTTACAGGTTAGTGTTGGTGCTCCAACACTGCTGATTGTGGCCTTGTTATTTGCCCTTGGTTCTGCTCCCAGAGTGATCGCCTAGGCGATGACAGGGGTGATGTCTCTACTGAGACCAAGAGGGCGTCCGCGCGAGGAACTGCCTGGTCGTCCCTCTTTGCTTCCCAATCTCTAGTCAGGCCGAGTTTGTTACTCAGCTGGTGGTGTCCTTTGGGAGTCTTTGGATGGGTGCTCAATCACCTCAATTCCTCTTTTTCCCCTTATTGGTATCTCCATTCCTAGGGTTGAACTTGGATTCAGTTCAGACGGGAACCTGCTTCCTTGACTATAAATGGACAATCTGGTTGCATGGGCTCGGTCCCTCTTGCTGTTCCCGTCTCTTCACCAGGCTGGATTGCAGCTGGTGGGCCTGTTGGTGGCTGTTCAAAGGTTGTGCTCAGTGCCCTTGGGCTTTTCTGCTACTCATACTGCTACTCATATTGTAAATGCTGGACTGGGTTCCAGCTTCCCTGGAGCTGGGTCTGTGTACCCTTCCACCTTGGTACGGTGGTTACCCCTGAGTCTGTTGTACTAGAGGTACCAGTCAGGGGGCGCCCCCTTCCTTGCGTCTTCCTGTAGTTGGACACCAAATCTATCAGGTTGACGGAGGGGGGACTCTTTTCTTCTATATTCCCCTGTGGTTCCGGGGGAGGTGGGACCTTTAGGGGTCCATTCACCTGTCTATTTTTGAAGCGGTAGGCTTTCAGGTTGGCTCTATCTCGCTGGACTTCTCCCTTGCGGGATTTGGCTATTTGGGGGCCCCTTGGTCTGTCCGACCACAGTGGCCTGTATTAGTTATCTGTGTGGACTCGGAAGCAGGATGATCTGCCAGGAAGGTATCTGACACTGATCTGGGTGGAGGACAGCGCTCCCTGCATATCTGCGATATTTGCTCCGGTGGATGTCCTTCTGCGACAGGATGTGCTAATTCTTGTGTCTCCATGTGATCTGTCTAGTGCGGATCTTTATGGGCCCGTCACTATCATGGATCCTAGGCCCTTGTTTCCCTGTCTCAGATTGTTCTGACCTTGGTCATGAGGCTTCGTAACTTTATGCTGGACATTCTGTTCTATATGTCTTATCTTCATTCACCCTGCTTGACAGGGTCCTGTGCAAGTTTGCTCTGGAAGGGGGAACCAGTGATACTGGCGGCCCCTGGGTGGCCTAGTGGAGTGTGGTTTGCAGATGTGGTTCTGTGGACAGTGGACCTGTACGTCCTGTCAGGAGTGCTGACCTGCTCAGGCCCCCCTTTTCTATTCTGGTCTGGATGGTCTGACGGTTGATTCATCCACCTTGATGGAGATGGGTGTACCTTCTGGGTGTCTGTGACTTCTGGAAGCCTAGGAGTTGAATTCTTCTTCCTCTTCTTCCGTCTATTGTGGGGTATTGTTTACTCATATTGATTGGTGTGAGTTTTGGTCTCTCCCCTGTGGGCACGCTCTGTTCCCAGGGTTATATAGTTATTACAGCATGGGTTGGAGTTGGCTCTCCTATTCGGTGCCCTGGTGGTTCAGGCTCTGCCCTGTCCATCTTCTGCAGAAGTCTTTACTCAGTTCCTTGCCTGGGTTGACTTTTCTCTCAGGGACTGCTCAGCGGCATCCCCCACGTAGTTCTAGGGTCCCTGTTGGGATTTGATTTCTATTCTGTTTGCCTTGCGGGGTGTTCCCCTTTGGCTCTATTCCGGATGCTGTCTGACTGTTCTTATCCATAAGGTTGTCCTTCTGGGGCTGTTACTTCAGTAGACCGTGTGCCTGAGCGGGCGGCTCTGTTTAGCTATCCCTCGTTCTTGATGTATATTCACCGAGATGAGGTGTTCCGCTTTACGCCGGATCTTCTGCCTAAGGTGGTGTCTTAGGCTCAGGTATTAAGACATTGTCCTTCTTCTGGGATTTTTTCCTTGTAATGCTGAGGCAAGGGAATCTATTTTCCCTCAATAGGTGCTGGCATTTTTTTCCTGGATTGTCTCTTGTCCCTTAGGGGGACTGATGCTCCTTGGGGTTGTGGGCACCTACATCTGGATGTGCCTGATCTCATCTGCTTCCAGAGGTTAAGCGGCCTTGGGCCTAGCCTTTACTTGGATAGATGTCCTTTCTGGTCCTAGGGAAGGTTTGGCTTCTTCCTGGGCTACCATTAGCTTTTGATCTTGTCAAGCTGTTACTCAGGCTATTCCTTAAGGGGAAGAGTTTCTTCTCACTCTATTTCTGATTCCACTGGTGCCTTGGTATCTTTGGGCCTTTCAGCACCAGGTTGGTTGAACAAGTTTGCTTTTACGCTACTTGTTTTTTGTTTGTACCCTTTCAAAGGTTGTTTTGATGTTGATGTTAGAGCCTTTGCTCGTGTTGCTCTTGGTAGCAAGGTTTGCAGGTGACAGTGCTTTCAACTGTCTGCTGTTGCCTTTTTGTTGGGGATCCCACCCTATTCTATGGACACTGCTATTGGATGTCCCAAGTGTAAGTATTATATCTGGAGCAGGACGTACTGTATACTTAGAATAATACAATTCTGTGAAATTCTCACCTGTAGAATTGGTATTATACGTATACAGTACGTCCTGCTCCACCCCACCCTGGTTGTTGCATTATTCTGGATCCCCTGCATGGTGATTGTTGTTATTGTTAACATTACCAGTTGTTTTTGGTGGTTGAATTCTCCTGGCTTCTGGTTCACTGCTTTTCTGCTTTTCAATGCTGGGGATTTGTGGGAGGTCCCTGGGTATATGAAGGGCCGGGAGGAGCCTGTTTTTGCATGTCTGCAGTGCACAGCGCCATCTGGCGGAGGATAACCCAAGTGTAAGTATTATATCTGGAGCAGGATTTACTGTATACGTATAATACCAATGCTACAGGTGAGTATTTCACAGAATTGTGCAGGTCCAGTTCCTGCTATCTTGTCATCATCCCTCCATCAGGCAGGGAATGCAGCTGGTGGGCCTGATGGTGGCGTGCTTCGAGGCGGTCCCTTATGCTCAGTTCCACCTCTTGTCAGTATGGGACAAGGACCCTGCGTCCCTGGACAGGCGGTCCCTCTCATGGTGGCTGGACTCCAGGAACCTGTTGGGGGGCAGATCCTTTCTGACCCCCTCCTGGGAGACGGTCACCACGGATGCCAGTCTGTCAGGTTGGGGGGGGGGGGGGTTCTGGAAGTCCCTGCAGTTCCAGGGGAGGTGGGGCCCTCAGAAGGCCCACACACCTATCAACGTCTTGGAGCTGCGGGCGATCAGGTTAGTTCTGGCTCAGTTGACTTATCACCTTCGGGGCCTGCCTGTTCAGGTGCACTTGGACAACCAGACGGCAGTTGCCTCAATCATCAGGGAGGGACCCGGAGCAAGAGGGCCCTCCAGGAAGTGTCTCTGATCCTGACCTGGGCGGAGGCCACTGTTCCCTGCATATCAGCGGTGTACATTCCGGGGGTGGAAAATCTGCTGGCAGACTCTCTGAGCAGGGGGACCTCTCGCCAGGGGGAATGGTCCCTCTGCAACAGGGTGTTTCAATCTCTGTGTCACCGTTGGGGCCAACCAGATATGGATCTGTTTGCGTCCCGTCACAATCACAAGCGGCCGGCCTTTGTCTTCCTGTCCCAGGATCCTCTGGCCTTGACCACGGATGCTCTAGCAATGTCATGGCAGGACTTTCAGTTCCTGTATGTCTTTCCTCCATTCCCCCTGCTGGGCAGGGTTCTGCGCAAGATTGGTCTGGAGGGGGTGCCAGCAATTCTGGTGGCCCCCAGGTGGCCAAGAAGAGTGTGGTTCACAGACGTGGTGCAGCTGGCAGTAGATCAGTACGTTCTGCCCAGGGTGCCAGACCTGCTCACTCAGGGTCCCTTACGCCATCCCAATTTACAAATTCTGGCTTTGACGGCCTGGCTGCTGAAACCTCCATCTTGATGGAGAAGGGGCTGTCTACCTCGGTTGTTGATACCATGATAAAGGCTAGGAAGAAGTCTTCTTCTTCCATTTATTACAGGGTTTGGCGTGCCTACATTGACTGGTGTGAGTCTAAGTCTCTTCCCTGTCGTGTGTTCTCTATTCCTAGGATTCTGGAGTTCCTGCAGCATGGGTTGGAGTTGGGGCTCCAACTCAGTACTCTGAAGGGTCAGGTTTCTGTGGCTGTTTTCTTCCAGAAGTCCTTTGCTCAGCATTCTCTGATCAGGACTTTTTTCCAGGGGGTGACTCATGTGCGTCCCCCACATAAGCCTATGGTGCCTGTTTGGGATGTGAACTTGGTTTTGTCAGCCTTGCAGGGTGCTCCCTTTGAACCTTTGCAGGATGCTGCCCTGGCCATTCTTACTCTTAAAGTTGTCTTTTTGGTGGCTATCACCTCTGTTAGGCGTGTGTCTGAGTTGGCGGCGCTTTCCATCCAGCCCCCCTACTATGAGAGACACCAGGACAAGGTGGTGTTCCGCTTCAAGCCAGATTTTCTGCCTAAGGCCGTGTCTGCCTTTCATTTAAATCAGAACATTGTTCTTCCGTCATTGTGCCCTAATCCTAGTAATGCTAAGGAGAGGGTTTTGCATTCTTTGGATGTGGTTAGGTGTCTGAAGTACTATCTGGTGGCTACTGCACCTTTCAGAAAAACTGATGCTCTTTTTGTGGTCCCTTCTGGTCCTAGGAAGGGTTTGGCTCCTGCCTAATCTACTACCAGCAAATGGATCCGTCAGGCTGTGATTCAGGCCTACTCTGCTAAGGGGAAGAATCCTCTCTTCCGCCTTACTGCTCATTCTACTTGTGCTATTGGTGCCTCTTGGGCTTTTCAGCACCAGGCTTCTGTTGAACAAGTTTGCAAGGCCGCTACTTGGTCTTCTGTTGATACCTTTTCAAAGTTTTACAAGGTTGATGTTAGGGCCTCAGCTGATGCTGCTTTTGGCCGCAAGGTTCTGCAGGCGGCAGTGGTTTAAACTGTCTGCTGTTACCTTTGGTGATCCCATCCTGCTTTATGGACACTGCTATTGGATGTCCCGAGTGTAAGTATTCTATCTGGAGCAGGACGTACTGTATACTAAGAATAATACAATTCTGTGATTACTCACCTGTAGAATTGGTATTATGAGTATACAGTACGTCTTGCTCCACCCCACCCTTGGTTTTGCATTATCTTGGATCTTCTGTATGGTGATTGTTATCATTGTTATAGTTACCAGTTTGGGTTGTTTTAATTCTCCCGGCTTCTCGTTAACTGCTTTTCAATGCTGGGGATTGTGGGAGGTCCCTGGGTATTTGAGGGGCCGGGAGGAGCCTATTTTCGATGTCTCTGCAGTCCAGCGCCATCTGGCGGAGTAATACCCGAGTGTAAGTATTCTATCTGGAGCGGGACGTACTGTATACTCATAATACCAATTCTACAGGTGAGTAATCACAGAATTGTATTTTTTGATTTTCTTTTTATTGTTCCCTAAACCACAATCTTTTTTGACATTCCTTGCATTTTTTCACAGATTTATCAAGTTGTCATTTGACCACCTTTCCAGATGCACTGTACTTGACTCTTGGTTCAGTATCTCAAGAACTCCGCTCAATATCTCTAGCTAAAAATGAGTTTAAGAGCCTGTCTGGAAAATTATTTTTACTTTTCTCCAATCTACAAGGTATGTAAAATGTCTACTGCATAAATCTAAAACATGTTCATTAAAAATTGAAAGAAATTTTAATGAAAATTAATGTAGGTGACTTTTTTTTCTAGGAAAACAAACTTTCTCATCTCTTCCATTCTAGGGAAAATCTCATCTAAAGGTGGGGACTGCAAAAAAAAATAAAAATAACTCTTTCCGGCCTATATAGGGCAGTTCTTTTCATGCAGTCGCAAGGGATTCTGAAGATGTCTGTATTTTTTTGTTTTTAGTTACACTGCTGATTGGGAGCGGGCTTCAACTCGGTCTTTCTCCCACCCCCTCATCAGCTGCAGCATTCCTGGGGAACCCCGATAGATGCCTGAAGTCAATTCCCAATACAAAGTAGGAAGCCGATTGCATGGGATCGTGAAGAGTGAGGGGAGCATGCACGGGTCCAGGTAAGCGTGCAGGGGCTCGTCCGGCTGTGTCTGACCTCTGAGGATCAAGATCCCGCTGCTCGCAGGGTACCTAATCTCTGGACCTTGCATGGTGGCCCTGCTATGTGTCTCCCGTGGAGCCCCTCTACCCCCTGGGTCATCTACCCACACTGGCCACAGTCTGCCTTCCCCGTGTCTCTGGGGGGGGTGGCCCGAGCTAGGTGCCAGGGCTCCCAGGTGCCAGTATGTTTGTGCTTTACTACTGCTGGCTGTCAAGCTCATTCAGAGCTTGGCTACCAGAGTTTTTGGAGGGGGAGGTGGCCTCACCACAGTGGGGGCATGGCCACCGGCACTGCAGCCTGCCTAGACCCGAAATGGGGCAAGCTGGCTAGGTCTGCGTCACCGGCAGGGGGAGCGCGGCTTCAACCCACTCGTGCCTGACAGTGGAGGATGGGAGTAGGGGGTGGGGTGCCCGCATTTGCGTGGGACATGGGTCTGCCCTCCTCGCTAATCGCACGAGACACCCCCGTATTGTGCAGTGCCCGGGGGTCCCTGCTTCACCCCCAGATCTTCGCTTGGCAGCTCCTGCACTGCCTCCCTGTTTCTGGGCTGATGATCGGATGCAGCCCCACGGTTTTCCCTGGTTAGCCGGTGTTCCCTCGATGGGCAAAGCCTTTTGACTTGTACTGATTCATTGGAAATCTGACATGTGTTCATGTTGTTGCATGGTGGGGGTCCGGAAGCTGCTGCATCCTTAGTCGGTGGGTTGATTTCAGCTACAGGGAGGTTACTTTTCCGGTAGCGTGGCCAGGTCTGACCAGTAGTTAACAGGCAGGAGGCTATGGGGACCAGCGCTCCTTCTGTATTGCAGAGCAGCCATTTTACCAAATCGGAGGCACCAGAGTCACCGGGGTTCCATATTTTAACGGAGAGTGGTGCAGCGTATCCCATGTGCCAGTCGCGCCTGACCTTGAGTGAGGTACCTCCTGGATGCACTACTGTTCTGCGCCACCTTACACAGCTTGCAGGATCCGCCCCTCAGCCAAATGGTCCAGTTTCTCCTGCGGCTTCTGGCTCAGACTTGTTGGAGCGGGATACCCTTGGCCCCTTGGGGGGGGGCTGCCAGGTCTATTTTTATCCCAGTTTCTGCCCACAGATGGGGTTCCCCCTTCAAACGTGATGGACAGTGTGGCTCGGTTGGAGAACATGGTCGGTGGCCTTCATCAGCAGTGGCATCCAGAGTCTGTCTCGGCCCATCCGGACTTAAAGGCTATGGCCAAGCATGGAATATACAGACACAGTCCTCTAAGATTCTAGCTCCTACGTCGAGGACCCCTTTAGGGTTTCAGTTTCTAGTTCTGGCCGGTCAGAGAGGGAGGTGTCGCACGGCAGCATTGAGGAACTGGATGCGCTAGGGAACCCTCCAGATCACTCGACAGACCAGATTGAGGAGCTCATTAAGACAATGGTGGCGAGGGGGCTAGCCTTGCTGGTCACCTTGCACCTCACAGACTGGTTGAAACAGTGGTCGCCCGACACTACTTCTAAGAAGACGCTTACTGCCATTCTTTTTCCGGGGTCATCTTTTCAGTGAGTCTCTGGATGACCTGGTCCGGAAGGCCACTGGTGGTAAGGACCTCGTTTCGTATGTCCGCCAAATTTTCTTACCTTCGGGAAGTTTGGAGGTTCGCCGCAAGGATTTTTCGGGTGAGTCCTCAGCCAAGCCCTCTCAGGGTTGACGGGGCACCCTAACTTGATTGGGTGGGGGGACGGCTTCTGCACTACGCATCGTTATGGGGGGTTCGGATATCCGACGCTTGGGTCCAGAAGGTTGTTTCTTCCAGAAACAATTCTGGACTAGGCGTCCAAGCCTTCCTACATCATGGAAAGGGAGGTGGCCTGCGGCCGCGTGATAGAGCTCTTGCTGGACCGGAGAGTTGTAGTACCTGTGCCTCCCTCAGGGCGGGGCTGTGGCTTTTACTCAATATTATTGATCATCCCCAAGAAGGACTGGTCCGTTCGGCCGATCCTGGATCTCCGGAGTCTGAGCAGTTACGTTTGGGTGCGGAAGTTCCGCATGGAATCTCTAAGGTTGGTCGTGATGTCTCTGCAACAGGGGTATATTCTGCCCATGGTGGACATAAAGGATGCTTATCCACATGTCCCGATCATTTCAGGTCACCAACAATACCTGCGCTTTGCGGTGGGAGTCCAACATTTCCAATTTGTGGCACGGCCGTTCGGACTATCCGCTGGCCCGCAAGTGTTCTTGAAGGTCTTGGCGATGGTGATGGCACTCCTTCGGAGGCAAGGTGTGCGCATCACCCCATACCTGTACGACTTGCTCATCTGAGCCCCATCTCTGGCAAGAGGCACTGGGGGATGTTTGGATGGTCCTGTCCATGCTGGAACTTTTCGGTTGGGTGATCAATTACTCCAAGTCCCAGGTGGTTCCCTCCATGGTGGTGACTTATCTAGGTATGATATACTCGACGGACACGGGTCCTTCCTCCGGTGAAGAAGGGTACGGAGACAGTAAGGTCTCTGCTGACAGCCGAAAATTCCACAATTAGACAAGGCATGCGTCTCCTTGGCCTGATGGTGTCTTAACAGAGGCAGTTCCGTATGCCCAGTTCCACTCCAGGCCTCTACAAATGCTGCTCCTATTGAAATGATGAAGGACTAGGCAGACGTTGAACCGTCGCTTCGTCTTCATGGACAATGCCCGGCCATCCCTGAATTGGTGGCTGCACCAGTAGTAGCTGGCAGTGGGTCGGTCCTTCCTGCTCATCTGGTGGGTCATCCCGACGACAGACGCCAGTCTGATGGATTGGGGTGGTGTTCTGGACAACCAGGCAGTTCAGGGTCTCTGGGACCGGCGGGAGTGCAGTCTTTAATCAGTGTGTTGGAACTGAGGGTAATGGTCCCTTGACCAGGATGTGTTTCAAGCCCTCGAGACCGGTGGGGAGTGCAGGAGGTGAATCTCTTCGCATCTAGGCACAGTTGGAAGGTCCAGAGTTTGGTGTCCAGGGTGCAAGACCCCTTAAGGGCCAGGTCCAATGGACGATCGTGGAGCATAGGTTAATCCGCACTTTATACAAGGCGCTGCACAGTTTCGGCCTCCACAGTGGTCACTGGGATCTCAGTTTGGTTCTATCAGCACTTCAGGGGCCCCCTTTGAACCCATGGTGGAGGCTGCCCTGACAAAGCTCATGTTGAAGGCTGTTTTCTTGTGGAGATCAGCTCCATCTGCTGGGTTTTGGAGCCAGCAGCGCTTTCGATCAGATCACCCTTTTTGGTGCTGCATAAAGACAAAGATGGGTTTCATGTGTAGCAGAATTTTTCCCCTTCCATCTAAATCAGGAGATGCTACTCTCCTTGTGCCCACGCCCCACTCGCCATAAGGAGCGACTCCTGCATTCCCTCTGTGGTCAGGGCATTTAAGTATTACTTAGCCGCTACTCAAGAGGTACGCAAGACGGATGTCATGTTTGTGATCCCAGAAGGACCAAGGAGGGGCCTGGCGGCTGCCAGGTCCTCACTTGGCAGATGGATCAGGCTGGCAGTACTACAAACCTACGCCTGCAAGGGGAAGGAGACGCTCTTCCGGGTCACCGCTCACTCCACTAGGGCGGTTGCCACGTCTTGGGCTTTACAACACCAGTCTCTCCATACCTTCACCAAGTTTTACAGACTTGATGTCAGGATATCTGCCGATGCTGATCTGAGGTGTAAGGTGTTACAGATGGTGATAAACCCCTCTCCAGAGGTATGAGCTTGAGGTGTCAGTGCCATTGTTCTTAGTTTTGTTGATGCAGTCAGCTGTTCTTGCACGGTCCCACCCTTATTGAAGGTACTGCTTTGGGACACTTGCTATTAGTGCCCTAGAATGGAAGAGATGAGAAAAGGGAAATTTGTGTGCTCACCAATAAATTTCCTTTCTCGTCCTCTTTTATTCCGGTGCAGCACACCTGCCCTACTGTTTGTGTTAAGACTGCGTCGGTGGCAATTGATGCCTTCTACATGGTTTTAGTTGTTGCACTGTTTCTCGTTGCTTGCATTATGCGCAGGTTACCTCCTGGTTTTGGCAGACTGCCACCTGTTCAGTGAAGGCCGTGGTACAATCATGTCCCTGACTCCCATGCCTCCCTATATTCTTTAAAAAATGGCTTTTCCCTAAAAAAAAAAAATGAAGTTACCCCAATTTGTGTCACAAATTTCCCAGTTTTGGCTATTTCTGGGATATATACACAGACCAAACTAACAAATGATTGGGGTTTCTGTCCAACAAATGAATCAACCAAAAGAATATTAAATGTGTACTAAAGCATCGTTATTTTTGTTGTAAAATGAGAGCACATATAAAAATAGATTAGAAATATCATTATTTAGAATTGTCATTATATAGAATTATATGACCATTATTAGCTATAGTTTATTATGGGTCTTCTAACCATTGTGAGAATCATGGTTTCTTACATTCAGCTCCATCCATAGAAACAGTGCCTAAGGTTCTTGTCCAGGAAACTCAAATGATATACTTTCCTTTTGTCCAACCCTAGCTTTTCTGTCCAACCCTAGCTCATTTCAGTGCAGAGGGGGTGTAATTCCTGGAGGTGGCGGCTGTTCCCTCGGAAATGGAGGCACGGTGTTGTGATTTTGTGAAAAACTGGAGCTAAACAGAAAAGCTGCAGGGCACAAAAGGTGAGTATATATACTTTTTTCCTTGCCTGGACAGTCCCTTTGGGTGTTTTTTAGTAGCAACATACAATAATATTTTTTGTGCAAAAAAAAGAGACCGTACATGCTGCAGAGGATCTACCAGCAGCCTTTGATCGGGGCTGAGATAGAATGCAAGGCAGATATTTCAGTGATCATAGTATTCTGGAACGAGTGTGGAAAGTAAATGTATAAACTAGCAACAACCTTTATGACCTAACTCAACTGGTGTTAAGAGATTCTGTGTGGGTGTGAAGTCCTTTTAAATCTAAAGGCTTTGCAAACCATCTTATGTGGCTTTTTAATTATTTTTGCTTCAATGCATTAGTTACTGAAGCGTGAAATGTATTTTCCTACAGAAACACAAACCTCTTTATGAGCAGGTCATTTTTGCTAATCAATATATCATGTAATAAACAATATCACTCTTATTTTATTTTGCCTGTATTTGAATAAAAAACAAAAAAGTATAGCAGAGAGCTTCTTAACTTGCTGGAAATAAATGTTAGCATTCTTGCCATTGCTTCTGTGTGGCATTCCCCCCACCTTATTCCCATAGACAGTGTAGCATTCCCCCCACCCCATTCCCATAGGCAATGTGGCATTCCCCCCCTCTCATCCCCATAGGCAGTGTGGAATTCCCCATCTCATTCCCTTAGGTAGTGTGGCATTCCCATTCCCCATAGGCAGTGTGGCATTCCCCCCTCTCATTCCAATAAGCAGTGTGGCATTCCTCCCTCCCATTCCTCATAACAGTGTGGCATTTTCATAGGCAGTGTGGCATTGCCCCCTCTCATGACCCACAGGCAGTGTGGCATTTCCCCGACCCCATTCCCCATAGGCAATGTGGCATTCCCCCTCCCCATTCCCTGTAAACATTGTGGCATTCCCATAGGCAGTGTGGCATTCCCCCATTCCATTCCCATAGGCAGTGTGGCATTCCCCCCACCCCATTCCCATAGGCAGTGCGGCATTACCCTCTCTCATCCCCATAGGCAGTGTGGCATCCCCCCCTCCCATTTCCCATAACAGTGTGGCATTCTCATAGGCAGTGTGGTATTCCTCACTCTCATTCCTCATAGGCAGTGTGGCATTCCCCCTTCCATTCCCCATAAACATTGTAGCATTCCCATAGGCAGTGTGGCATTCCCCCATCCCATTCCCTTAGGCAGCGTGGCATTCCCTTTACCCCATTCCTATAGGCAGTGTGGCATTCCCCCTCCCATAGGCAATGTGGCATTCCCCCTCCCATTCCCATAGGCAGCGTGGCATTACCTCCACCCCATTCCCATAGGCAGTGCGGCATTCCCCCTCCCATTCCCATGGGCAGTGTGATATTCCCCAGCTCCAGTGTGGCATTCCCCCCTCTCATTCCCATAAGCAGTGTGGCATTCCTCCCTCCCATTCCTCATAACAGTGTGGCATTTTCATAGGCAGTGTGGCATTGCCCCCTCTCATTACCCACAGGCAGTGTGGCATTTCTCCCACCCCATTCCCCATAGGCAATGTGGCATTCCCCCTCCCCATTCCCCGTAAACATTGTGGCATTCCCATAGGCAGTGTGGCATTCCCCCATTCCATTCCCATAGGCAGTGTGGCATTCCCCCCACCCCATTCCCATAGGCAGTGCTGCATTACCCTCTCTCATCCCCATAGGCAGTGTGGCATTCCCCCTCCCATTCCCCATAACAGTGTGGCATTCTCATAGGCAGTGTGGTATTCCTCACTCTCATTCCTCATAGGCAGTGTGGCATTCCCCCTTCCATTCCCCATAAACATTGTAGCATTCCCATAGGCAGTGTGGCATTCCCCCATCCCATTCCCTTAGGCAGCGTGGCATTCCCTTTACCCCATTCCTATAGGCAGTGCGGCATTCCCCCTCCCATAGGCAATGTGGCATTCCCCCTCCCATTCCCATAGGCAGCGTGGCATTACCTCCACCCCATTTCCATAGGCAGTGCGGCATTCCCCCTCCCATTCCCATGGGCAGTGTGATATTCCCCAGCCCCCCCCCATTGCGCGCCGGCCCGAGAGACGGTGGTGGTGCCGGAAGCCGCTGTCTGCCCCACTTTGACTTCTGGCACTGCCACTGCCTTTCGGGTGTTTGTGTCAGTGCACAATCGAAGCCAGAGCAGGGACAATGGACGTGTGACTCATGTAAGTATACTTTTTTTTTTTCTTTAACATTCACCCAATAAGACGCACTGACATTCCCCCCCCCCCCCCCCCCCCACACACTTTCTGGGGAAGAAAATAGTCAGTTTTATAGGGCGAAAAATATGGTAAGTGTGGTCAAGAAATTAAATGACTAGTCTTCTAGAATGATTACCCAACAGAAGGACATGCCTGAGATTATCTAAGGGAAGTCCTTGCGTAGACTAGCAGGAGGGGATTTTACTCTAATTTGAGGTGGCTGCCACTTTGTTGAACTCTAGACTGCTTATTCTAAGTATACAGTACGTCCTGCTCCAGATATAATAATTACACTTGGGTAATCCTCCACCAGAGGGCGCTGTGCACTGCAGACATGCAAAAACAGGCTCCTCCCGGCCCTTCATATACCCGGTGACCTCCCAAAAATCCCCAGATTTCTCTGCAGTGTTGACTGCGAAGACATGAAGTATCACTCTCTCGCAGGTGAGCGGGGCTATTACAGCCTGCGGCCCTGTTGGACCATTCCCACCCGTCCTCCCTGTGATGTGCCTCCCAGCCTGGGCTGCGCTGGTCGGGTGAAGGTAGGCAGCACCATGCGTGCTTAACTGAGCCATGCTCCACCGCAGTCCCCCACCAAAGGGTAGGCGGTTTAGGCTGATGGTGAGCCTCTAGTGGATGTCCCTCCCGCATTATTGTCCCATGCCCCGTGTAGCGGTGGACCCTGTGTAAAGGGTCGCCATCCTCCCTCGTTTCCCCCCGTATTCGGGGGGGGAATAAGAATGGGGGGGTGTGTGTGTTTGGCGGTCTCAGTGTACTGTATTGTCACGCTTATGGACGTAGTTTTGCCCTTGACTGGCAACTGGGTGTCAGAGCCGCGCTGCTTGCTCTTTTTATTTTTACCGCCGCCTTCTTTGCCTCCTCATTTTTTTTTATTAAAATTTACTGTGCGGGGTGGCGGCGTCGTCAGACTATGAGCATCCATTAGCAGATGCTTTTACTAGCAATGCTTGGCTTGTCAAGCCTGGACGGCTGCCTCAGAGCTTCGCGCTCTTTGGGGGAGGCGGGGACCTGGCGTGGCGCGCTCCGCGTCACGCCCAGATTGGGCCCGCCCTTCGAGGTTCGGTTGGGGCCATTTCGTTGATCTTCGCGTGCGCGTGTTTGCAGGTCCTTCTCCTCCCCAGGTCTGTAAGTGCCCTCGCGGGTGATTTCATCATTAGTATTTTTTCTGCTGCGCATGGCCCTGACACCTCTTATTCCCTTTCTGTCTTTCAGACGTCAAAGACTCCGGTGGCTTCTCCCGGCCTAACATATATTGTAGCGGGCTTACAAAAAATTCCTAGCGGGTCTTTGGGACATCCAGGGTTGCCTATTGCATAAATCCCTACTGGCATATATTGCATTGATAATCACCATATGGAGGCATCTCAGAATTATGTGACTGGGGTCCCTCCGGGACAAGACCGGCTGTGTACAGCGTGTGGACAACCCCATGCTGATGCGGACAGAGCACGGGTCTGCGGACCCTGTGCTGAACAAGTACTGGCCCTGCAGTCAGGGTTGCCAGTGGCTGTGCCTCGTTTCAATGCACCTGTCTCCCCGTGCTTAAATCTCACTCCTGATGAGTCGCACTTGAGCGGGAATTACCAGCAAGTCGTGCCGCGCAGACTGCCTACGGCTGATCAGGTGATTTCGAGGGCGGTCCCTGACGCCTCCGGTTTCGCCCATTCCTTCGGAAACTGAGGGAATTCACTACTCAGCAGGGTTTGGCTCTTTCTGATGAAGGTGAGCTGTTCTCTGACTTAGGCCCATCTGACGAGGGGCCGAGGAGTCATGATGATACGGGCCCTGGTTCCTGGGGCCTGTGGGACACCGATGAATTACTGATAAAGATCTTCGAGGTCTTGTCTATCTCTCTCCCCGGTGAGGCTTCCAGGCCTAGAAGGGAGAGTTTCCATACAGCGACGCCGTGCTTGGAATTTCTGGAGCAGGATCACTTCCAGGCTCTTGTACTCAAAGAATGGGAATGCCCTAGTAAACTTCCAGGGGTTCCAGGGGACTGGGATTGGAAATACCCTTTTCCCCCTGATGTGGTTAACTGTTGGTCATCACCTTCCGTGGTGGATGCACCGATCATTGGGGTTCTTAACCCCCCCTTTATTGCAGCCCCTACTTATCGTACCCTTCGGGATGCTGAGCACCGGCGCATTGATAGGCTGGCTTCCCACGCCTTTTCTAGTGCAGGGACGGCTCTGCGCCCGGTCTGTGCCGCGGCCATCGCTGCAGTGGCCGCTAGGACCCTCATCAGAAAGTTGATTGATCATCAACCTGAGGGCTGGATGACACCATTAGGATGTACGCAAGAACTTCCGCCCTTGTGGTAGCTATACGCCGCTTTGTCTGGCTGCGACAGTGGGGTGTTGACGATGCTACTAAAAAGAATCTTACTGGGCTTCCCTTTAAAGGGCGACGCCCATTCGGGGCCCGTCTGGACCTGTTTGGGAAAAAGGGCAAAACACCCCTTCGCAGAAGGCTGTCTCGGCCTTCTCGGGGCAGGGGCACCCCTCCTCCCCCCCATGTTAGTGTAAAACCCAAACCAGGTGTGTCCTTCCAGCTTTTTGGTGTAGATTCCTGCCCCAGGAGTTGCAGACAATGCCCTGGCCCTTCCGGCAGGACTAAGTCCAAATCTTTCACCAAAATCCCCCAAGCATGATGGGGCGCCCTCGCCCGCCTGGGCGAGGGGGTGGCCGCAGCACCTTGCTCCTAACAGGAGGCGTCATGCCTCGTTCTAGTGGATTCAGGAGGAAGTTTCCTCTGGATGCAGGATAGTGTTTGCTGGGCGGCCCCTTCCCGAAATTGTCAGGATGCTTCTGGTCCCTGTCTCTCTTCAGGTGTTGGCGCAGGCTGCCCTTAACAGGCAGAGGCAGGGGCCTCTACACCAACCTTTCCACATTCCCCGAAAAGGATGAGGCACTCTGCCCATTCTGGCCTTCCATAGGTGCGGCAATTTTCATTCACAGGCGGTTTTTGCATGGTTTCTCTGAGTTGGGCCGCCAGTGCCCTGTGTCCAGGTCCAGGGACCTCTTGGCGTCTGTGGAGATCTAAGATGCTTATTTCATTGCCACTGTGTCTTCTGGATACCGAGGATCTTACGGGTTAGTGTTGGAGGTCCAACACTGCTGATTGTGGCCTTGTTATCTGGCCCCTCTTCTGCTCCCAGAGTGATCGCCAAGGCGATGACGGGGGTGATGTCTCTGATGAGACCAAGGGGGCGTCCACGCGAGAAACTGCCTGGTCGTCCTTCTTTGCTTCCCAATCTCTACGTCAGGCCGAGTTTGTTACTCGGCTGGCGGTGTCCTTTGGGAGTCTTTGGATGGGTGCTCAATCACCTCAATTCCTCATTGTTCCCTTATTTGGTATCTCCATTCCTAGGGTTGAACTTGGATTCGGTTCAGGCGGGAACCTGCTTCTTTGACTATAAAGTGGACAATCTGGTTACAGGGGCTCGGTCCCTCTTTGCTGTTCCCGTCTTTTCACCAGGCTGGATTGCAGCTGGTGGGCCTGTTGGTGGCTGCTCAAAGGTTGTCCCTTATGCTCAGTGCCCTTGGGCTCTTCTGCAACTTATATTGTAAATGCTGGACTGGGTTCCAGCTTCCCTGGAGCTGGGTCTGTGTACCTTTCCACCTTGGTCTGGTGGTTCCCCTTGAGACGGTTGTACTCTAGGAACCAGTCAGGGGGGCACCCCCTTCCTTGCGTCTTCCTGTAGATGGATACCAAATCTATCAGGTTGACGGAGGGGTTTTTTTCTTCTAAAATCCCCTGTGATTCCGGGGGAGGTGGGACCTTTAGGGGTCCATTCACTTATCTATTTTTGAAGCAGTAGGCTTTCAGGTTGGCTCTATCTCACTGGACTTCTCCTTTGCGGGATCTGTCTATTTGGGGGCTCCTTGGTCTGTCTGACGACAGTGGCCTGTATTAATTATCTGTGTGGACTCGGAGCAGGATGATCCTCCAGGAAGGTATCTGACCTTGATCTGGGTGGAGGACAGCGTTCCCTGCATATCAGCGATATTCGCTCCGGTGGATGTCCTTCTGCGACAGGATGTGCTAATTCTTGTGTCACTATGTGATCCATCTAGGGTGGATCTTTTTGGGCCCCCTCACTTTCATAGGTTCTAGGCCCTTGTTTCCCTGTCTCAGATTGTTCTGACATTGGTCATGAGACTTAGTAACTTTATGGCTGGACATTCTATTCTGTATGTCTTATCTTCACCCTGCTAGGCGGGGTTCTGCGCAAGTTTGCTCTAAAAAGGGGGAACCAGTGATTCCGTCTATTGTGGGGTATGGCATACCCATATGATTGGTGTGAGTCTTGGTCTCTCCCCTGTTGGGCGCTCTTTGTTCCCAGGGTTCTAGAGTTATTTCAGCGTGGGTTGGAGTTGGCTCTCCTACTCGGTACTCTGGAGGTTCAGGTTCTGCCCTGTCCGCCTTCCTGTAGAAGTCTTTGCTCAGTTTTTTGCCTTGGTTAAACTTTGCTCAGGTGCATCCGCCACGTAGTTCTAGGGTCCCTGTTGGGATTTGAATTTTATTCTGTTTGCCTTGCGGGGTTTTCCCTTGGACCTATTCTGGATGCTGTCTGACTGTTCTTATCCACTGAGTTGTCCTTCTGGGGGCTGTTGCTTCCATCAGACGTGTGCCTGAGCGGGCGACTCTGTTTAGCTAGCCCTCGTTCTTTGATATATACACCAAGATGAGGTGGTGTTCCGCTTTACGCCGGACCTTCTGCCTAAGGTGGTGTCTTAGGCTCATGTATTCAAGACTTTGTCTTTCTTCTGTGCGTTATTCCTAGTAACGCTGAAGCAAGGGGATCTACTTTCCCTCAACAGGTGCTGGAATCTTTTTCCTGGATTGTCTCTTGTCCCTTAGGGGGACTGATGCCCCTTGGGGTTTGTGGGCACCTACATCTGTATGTGCCTGATCTCGTCTGCTTCCATGGGTTAAGCGGCCTTTTTCCTAGCCTTTACTTGGATGAATGTCCCTTCTGGTCCTAGGGAAGGTTCGGCTTCTTCCTGGGCTACTGTTAGCATTTGTTCTTGTCAGGCTGTTACTCAGGCCTATTCCTTTGAGGGGAAGAAGTTTCTTCTCACTTTATTTCTGATTCTACTGGTGCCTTGGTTTCTTTGGGCCTTTCAGCACCAGGTTTTGTTGCACAAGTTTGCTAGACCGCTACTTGGTTTTTTTGTTCATACCTTTTCAAAGGTTTTTCTGATGTTGACGTTCGAGCCTTTGCTCATGTCGCTCTTGGTAGCAAGGTTGCAGGTGACAGGGCTTTTCCTGTCTGCTGTGCATTTTTTGTTGGGGATCCCACCCTACTTTATGGACACTGCTATTGGATGTCCCAAGTGTAAGTATTATATCTGGAGCAGGACGTACTGTATACTAAGAATAATACAATTCTGTGAAATACTCACCTGTAGAATTGGTATTATACGTATACAGTACGTCCTGCTCCACCCCACCCTGGTTTTTTTTTTCCATTGTTCTGGATCCCCTGTATGGTGATTGGTGTTATTGCCAGTTTTTGGTGGTTGGATTCTCCCGGCTTCTTGTTTACTGCTTTTCAATGCTGGGGATTTGTGGGAGGTCCCCGGGTATATGAAGGGCCGGGAGGAGCCTGTTTTTGCATGTCTGCAGTGCACAGCGCCCTCTGGCGGAGGATTACCCAAGTGTAAGTATTATATCTGGAGCAGGACGTACTGTAAACGTATAATACCAATTCTACAGGTGAGTATTTCACAGAATTGTATTTTTGTCTTCTGCCAGCCAGGCAACATAGCCTGCATGGAATGCTGCAATTTGGGATCAGCCAGAGCCTTTCTGCTGAGGGTGGTGGTCAGACAGTCCCCAGCCTTCCTTGAACAGCCAGAGCTTGAGCTACGATTATTTTTGTGTTTGTAAGATTTTTTTTTTTAAGGTTGAAAATACAATTTATCGGTCATGCCTAAAAGGGGCTTTGTCACAATCTTTTAAGTGCAAGTTTCTACCACAAACCATATCCTCTATCGAAGTTTTGTGTTTTTGGTTTTAGACCACAAAAGTGGGAATGTCACATTCCCTAAGCTACTCTTGCAGCAGAGACTCCCAACTAATCCCAATCCCTAGCATTTTTAATTCGGCAGGACCATGCAAATAATCTTTTGCTGTGTCATGTCACTATTCAGAGCATAGTATAATTTGTTCATTTGTTAGATATATAGGTCAGAGAACTTGAATATTTTAGGTAGGTACAATTACATTTATTTTCTAAGCACTAATTGGAACAAAAATGCAAATTTTGTCTGGGCATGGATAGCCATTATGTCTTAATTCAGTAGACTTGGTAAAATGATCTTATTTATATGTTTCATGCTTTGTTTCATAATAAGGCAAGTTAAAATATTGGACTTAGTAGAGTCAAGTGGACTTCAAGTGCTAAAGATGCATAAACCCCAAGTATTGCTGGCACAAATACTTGTCCTGGATTGACTGGGTTATAAAAAATCACAAGATGTCCCAGTTAGAGATGAGCGAACTTTTGAAAAATTCGATTCGGCTGATTCGCCGAATTTTCCGACAAAATTCGTTTCGGTCCGAATTTATTCGCGACGAATCGCTATTAAAAACGGCTATTTCTGAGCCTCCTAGAGCCTCAATAGGGTTGTAAACCATTCTGCCTTGCTGTAACACGCATAGGATGTGTGCTGGGTTAGTTAAATAATACTGTAAATAAATATCACATGCAGATCAGAGGCATCGCTAATAGAATCGCAGAGCGGCACAATTGCAGAGAGTTGAAGTGGCATCACTATGAGGGGCAGGAGCCCAAACATTGCTTTAAAGCGACTGCAGGAGGCCAAAAATTGGCTGAATCACACCCTGGAGTTACAAGCAGCAGCAGGAGCCCAAACATTGCGTGAAAGAGACACTGGAGTTGGCTGCAGGAGGCCAAAAATTGGATGAATCACACCCTGCAGTTGCAAGCAGCAGCAGGAGCACAAACATTGCTTTAAAGAGACACTGGAGTTGGCTGCAGGAGCCCAAAAATTGGATGAATCACACCCTGGAGTTGCAAGCAGCAGCAGGAGCACAAACATTGCTTCAAAGAGACACTGGAGTTGGCTGCAGGAGACCAAAAATTTAGATGAATCACACCCTGGAGTTGCTAGCAGCAGCAGCAGCAGGAGCCCAAACATAGCTTGAAAGAGACACTGGAGTTGGCTGCAGGAGCCCAAAGATTGGATGAATCACACCCTGGAGTTGCAAGCAGCAGCAGCAGCAGCCCAAACATTGGCTGAAAGAGACACTGGAGTTGGCAGCAGGAGCCCAAAATTGGATGAATCACACCCTGGAGTTGCAAGCAGCAGCAGGAGCCCAAACATAGCTTGAAAGAGACACTGGAGTTGGCAGCAGGAGCCCAAAAATTGGATGAATCACACCCTGGAATGCAAGCAGCAGCAGCAGGAACCTAGAAATTGGCTGGAAGGCACCCTGAAGTTTGCAGCAGCAGGAGCACATACATTAGCTGGAAGGCACACCCTGGAGTTGGCAGCAGCATAAGCAGGAGCCCAAACATTGCTTGAAAGACACCCTGGAGTTGGCAGCAGCAGCAGCAGCAGGAGGCCAAAAATTGGCTGAGAGAGACACTGGAGTTGGCTGCAGGAGCCCAAAAATTGGATGAATCACACCCTGGAGTTGCAAGCAGCAGCAGGAGCACAAACATTACTTTAAAGAGACACTGGGGTTGGCTTCAGGAGCCCAAAAATTGGATGAATCACACCCTGGAGTTGCAAGCAGCAGCAGCAGTAGTCCAAACATTACTTTAAAGAGACACTGGAGTTGGCAGCAGGAGCCCAAAAATTGGATGAATCACACCCTGGAGTTGCAAGCAGCAGCAGGAGCCCAAACATTACTTTAAAGAGACACTGGAGTTGGCAGCAGGAGCCCAAAAATTGGATGAATCACACCCTGGAGTTGCAAGCAGCAGCAGGAGCCCGGACATTACTTTAAAGAGACACTGGAGTTGGCAGCAGGAGCCCAACAATTGGATGAATCACACCCTGGAGTTGCAAGCAGCAGCAGCAGCCCAAACATTACTTTAAAGAGACACTGGAGTTGGCAGCAGGAGCCCAAAAATTGGATGAATCACACCCTGGAGTTGGCAGCAGCAGGAGCCCAAACATTACTTTAAAGAGACACTGGAGTTGGCAGCAGGAGCCCAAAAATTGGATGAATCACACCCTGGAGTTGGCAGCAGCAGCAGCAGGAGCCCAAACATTACTTTAAAGAGACACTGGAGTTGGCAGCAGGAGCCCAAAAATTGGATGAATCACACCCTGGAGTTGCAAGCAGCAGCAGCAGTAGCCCAGACATTACTTTAAAGAGACACTGGAGTTGGCAGCAGGAGCCCAAAAATTGGATGAATCACACCCTGGAGTTGCAAGCAGCAGCAGAAGCCCGAACATTACTTTAAAGAGACACTGGGGTTGGCTTCAGGAGCCCAAAAATTGGATGAATCACACCCTGGAGTTGCAAGCAGCAGCAGGAGCCCAAACATTACTTTAAAGAGACACTAGAGTTGGCAGCAGGAGCCCAAAAATTGGATGAATCACACCCTGGAGTTGCAAGCAGCAGCAGCAGGAGCCCGAACATTACTTTAAAGAGACACTGGGGTTGGATTCAGGAGCCCAAAAATTGGATGAATCACACCCTGGAGTTGGCAGCAGCAGCAGCAGGAGCCCAAACATTACTTTAAAGAGACACTGGAGTTGGCAGCAGGAGCTCAAAAATTGGATGAATCACACCCTGGAGTTGCAAGCAGCAGCAGCAGCAGTAGCCCAAACATTACTTTAAAGAGACACTGGAGTTGGCAGCAGGAGCCCAAAAATTGGATGAATCACACCCTGGAGTTGCAAGCAGCAGCAGGAGCCCGAACATTAATTTAAAGAGACACTGGGGTTGGCTTCAGGAGCCCAAAAATTGGATGCATCACACCCCGGAGTTGCAAGCAGCAGCAGCCCAAACATTACTTTAAAGAGACACTGGAGTTGGCAGCAGGAGCCCAAAAATTGGATGAATCACATCCTGGAGTTGCAAGCAGCAGCAGGAGCCCGAACATTACTTTAAAGAGACACTGGGGTTGGCTTCAGGAGCCCAAAAATTGGATGAATCACACCCTGGAGTTGGCAGCAGCAGGAGCCCAAACATTACTTTAAAGAGACACTGGAGTTGGCAGCAGGAGCCCAAAAATTGACTGACACTCCCTGGAGTTGGCAGCAGCAGCAGGAGCCCAAACATTACTTTAAAGAGACACTGGAGTTGGCAGCAGGAGCCCAAAAATTGGATGAATCACACCCTGGAGTTGCAAGCAGAAGCAGGAGCCCAAACATTACTTTAAAGAGACACTGGAGTTGGCAGCAGGAGCCCAAACATTGGATGAATCACACCCTGGAGTTGCAAGCAGCAGCAGCAGGAGCCCGATCATTACTTTAAAGAGACACTGGGGTTGGCTTCAGGAGCCCAAAAATTGGATGAATCACACCCTGGAGTTGGCAGCAGCAGGAGCCCAAACATTACTTTAAAGAGACACTGGAGTTGGCAGCAGGAGCCCAAAAATTGGATGAATCACACCCTGGAGTTGCAAGCAGCAGCAGCAGGAGCCCAAACATTACTTTAAAGAGACACTGGAGTTGGCAGCAGGAGCCCAAAAATTGAATGAATCACACCCTGGAGTTGGCAGCAGCAGGAGCCCAAACATTACTTTAAAGAGACACTGGAGTTGGCAGCAGTAGCCCAAAAATTGGATGAATCACACCCTGGAGTTGCAAGCAGCAGCAGGAGCCCGAACATTACTTTAAAGAGACACTAGGGTTGGCTTCAGGAGCCCAAAAATTGGATGAATCACACCCTGGAGTTGGCAGCAGCAGCAGCAGGAGGCCAAACATTGGCTGAAAGGCACACCCTGAAGTTGGCATCAGCAGGAGGCCAAAAATTGGTTGGAAGGCACGCCCTGAAGTTGGCATCAGCAGGAGCCCAAAAATTGGCCTAAAGACATAAATATGTTTTGCACCATTTGGAAAGTGTAAAACGTGGCACCATGCTGAATCTAGTCGCATGCATCAGGCATTGGTGGGTGGAAATCCTGGCTGATCCATCCCTGATTCATTTTGACAAAGGTGAGTCTCTCCAAATTTTTAGTTGACAGACGAGTTCTCCTCGCCGTAAATTTGGCCCCCGCCACACTAAACACCCGCTCAGATGGCACGCTACTTGCCGGGCAGGACAGCTTTTCCATGGCAAACTCTGCTAGTTGCGGCCACAAATCAAGTTTGGCTGCCCAGAAGTCCAGCGGATCCTCAAGGTGTGTTGGCATGGTCATGTCAAAGTATGACATGACCTGCTGGTTCAGGTCCTGCTCCAGGTCTTCCTGCTGCTCATGAGTAGCCTCACTATGCGGGTGTAGAAAGTTACTCATTAGCGACTGAAGACTGAGGCTGCTGCTGATGGAGCTGCTGCTGCTGCTCCTGCCAACCCCCCCAGCAGCCATGGCAGTGGAAGGTGAGCGCAGAGGTCCCCTCGAGTCAGACATGTGAGAGTATGGACCATGGCGCAGATAGGCATCGGCCAACTGCCTACGTAGAATGTCTTTGTAGTAGTTCAGTTTGTCCTCCCTCTCTGTGGGTTTAAAAAATGCCCCCATTTTGTGCCGGAAGCGAGGGTCCAATAAGGTGGACAACCAGAAGTCATCCCGCCGACAAATGGAAACAATTCTGGGGTCACTACGCAAGCATGTGAGCATGCTTCCTGCCATTTGCGCAAGTGACTCGGATTGACTACCTGTCTCCATCTCCACTGCATACTGCCACGGTGTGTCCGGGTCCTCTGTCTCGCCTTCCTCAAAAACCTCTAGCTCCTCTGGCTGCTCCTGCTCCTCCTCTCCTGTCCGCTGACTAGATAAACCAGCCATTTCGCCAAGCCTAAACTGTGTTTCGCTGGGCAACTCCTCCTCCTCTTCCTCCTCCTCCTCCAGTTCAGCTCCAACAGGGTTCATGTGGCCGTAAGATGTAAACGCCATGTCTCCAGTGCCCTGACCAGCCATGATTTCCAACATGTGCTGTAGTACATGAAGCAGTGGAATCACGTCGTTCATCCCGTAATCCTGCCGACTGACAAATAAAGTGGCTTCCTCAAAGGGCCTGAGCAAATGGCAGGTGTCACGTATGAGCTGCCACTGGTTGACATTGAAGTTACACAGGGGAGTCCCCCTATCCGCTTGGATCATCAGGAAATCCGTGATGGCTTTTCTCTGTTCATATAATCGGTCCAACATGTGAAGGGTGGAATTCCAACGGGTGGAAACATCGCAAATCAGACTATGTTGGGGGATACCGTTCTGACGCTGTAGCTCAAGAAGGGTGTGTTTGGCGGTGTATGAGTGGCTGAAGTGCATGCAAAGTTTCCTTGAAGTTGTTAGGACGTCTTGCAGATGGGGGAACACTTCAGAAACCGTTTGATAACCAGATTGAAGACGTGAGCCATGCAGGGGGCATGGGTCAGGCTTCCTTGGCGCAGCGCAGACAAAATGTTCTTCCCATTGTCGGTAACCATGATTCCCATTTTAAGTTTTCTTGGAGTAAGCCATGTTTGGATTTCCTGATGAATAAATTTAAGCAGTTCCTCCCATGTGTGACTCTTTTCGCCAAGACAAACCATGTGAAGCACTGCGTGACACCTCCATGCCCTGCACACATGGTAGACTGGAGGGGCTCTGAGACTTGAGCCTACAGTGGAGGGTGAGGAGATGGCGGAGGATGAGGAGGCCGAGTCGCACAGTGTCACAGGCCCAACGGGCAGGGAGCGCGGAGGCCGAAGCGGCGTGACCTGTCCAAGTTGCTGCTGCTGCAAAGGGACCACATTCACCCAGTGGGCCGTAAACGACATGTACTGTCCCTGACCGTAGTTACAGCTCCAGACGTCGGCGCTGCCATGCACTTTGCTACACACCGACAGGCTCAAGGACTGGCCCACCTTCTGTTCAACAAAAGTGTGCAGCGCTGGTACTGCCTTCTTGGCAAAGAAATGACGGCTTGGGACTCTCCACCTCGGCTCGGCACAAGCCATCAGTTCTCTGAAAGGTGCAGAGTCCACCACCTGAAAAGGGAGCGACTGCAGCACCAGCAACTTGGACAGGAGCACATTCAGCTTCTGCGCCGTAGTGGGCGCATACTGCTGTCTCTTGGACATGGCTTCGCTGATGGTTTGCTGGCGGGATGCATGACTTGGAGGAGGAGGAGCAGGAGCGACAGAGGATGGGTATGACGCACAGCTGCCTTCGGCTGAGGTGCTGGAGCCTTGGCTGGCAGAAATTGGGAGCGGCGTGCCACTTGGTGAGGAAGCAGACTGACCACCCATTGGAAGCCTCGGTTCTCCCAGGTCGCTTTATGGTGACGCATCATATGTTGACGCAGGGCCGTGGTGCCAACATTTGGGCCCTGGCCACGCTTCACCTTCTGCCTACATATCTTGCATGTGGCCATGTTACCCTCCTGCGGATGCTTCAGGAAAAACTGCCACACTGCCGAGTAACTACTTTTCCCACCAACAGGCCTCACTGATTCGCTGCTATTGTCGCCAACTCCAGGAACCCCTGCCCCACTACCTTCCGATAAGGTAGCCTGCCGCGCAGCAGGTGCTCTACCCCGACCCCGTTTGGCTCCAGGCTTTACAATTGTGCCCCCATGCTGAGTTCCAACCATACTGCTAACACCTTGCTGCCTGAGCTGCTGACTCCGGGGCAACCTGCGCCCCTCTTCTCCTGATGATGACGATGAAGCCCCTTCATCACCCGGCTCCCAAGTGCGATCGGCTTCATCGTCATCATCATTATCACCGAGTTGTGGCTGTACGTCACTGATGTTCGTGGATTCGTCAACAGTGTCTGGCGCAGGAGCTGGAACGCTCGCAACACCCACGACACTGTCCACATCACTATTTGTCTGCCTAGCTAAAGAAGCCACCTCCATTTCTTGGCTGGGCAGTAGCTGCTGACTGTCCTCTATCTGATCGTCCTCCTCACTAAAGAGTGGAGCTGAACCCAATCAGTATATATGCACAGCAACGGTGTCTAAGCAGGCTCCAACAGGCCAAATTACTTTAAATAAGTGTGCAGCTTAGTGAAGATCAAGAAGGGTATGGTATGTTACAGAATGGGATGCCCCCACAGCAGACCTGAGATCAGTATATATGCACAGTAAAAGACAAGTGTCTAAGCAGGCTCCAACAGGCCAAATTACTTTAAATAAGTGTGCAGCTTAGTGAAGATCAAGAGGGGTATGGTATGTTACAGAATGGGATGCCCCCACAGCAGACCTGAGATCAGTATATATGCACAGCAACAGTGTCTAAGCAGGCTCCAACAGGCCAAATTACTTTAAATAAGTGTGCAGCTTAGTGAAGATCAAGAAGGGTATGGTATGTTACAGAATGGGATGCCCCCACAGCAGACCTGAGATCAGTATATATGCACAGTAAAAGACAAGTGTCTAAGCAGGCTCCAACAGGCCAAATTACTTTAAATAAGTGTGCAACTTAGTGAAGATCAAGAGGGGTATGGTATGTTACAGAATGGGATGCCCCCACAGCAGACCTGAGATCAGTATATATGCACAGTAAAAGTGTCTAAGCAGGCTCCAACAGGCCAAATTACTTTAAATAAGTGTGCAGCTTAGTGAAGATCAGGAGGGGTATGATATGTTACAGAATGGGATGCCCCCACAGCAGACCTGAGATCAGTATATATGCACAGTAAAAGACAAGTGTCTAAGCAGGCTCCAACAGGCCTAATTACTTTAAATAAGTGTGCAGCTTAGTGAAGATCAAGAGGGGTATGGTATGTTACAGAATGGGATGCCCCCACAGCAGACCTGAGATCAGTATATATGCACAGTAAAAGACAAGTGTCTAAGCAGGCTCCAACAGGCCGAATTACTTTAAATAAGTGTGCAGCTTAGTGAAGATCAAGAGGGGTATGGTATGTTACAGAATGGGATGCCCCCACAGCAGACCTGAGATCAGTATATATGCACAGTAAAAGTGTCTAAGCAGGCTCCAACAGGCCAAATTACTTTAAATAAGTGTTCAGCTTAGTGAAGATCAAGAGGGGTATGGTATGTTACAGAATGGGATGCCCCCACAGCAGACCTGAGATCAGTATATATGCACAGTAAAAGTGTCTAAGCAGGCTCCAACAGGCCAAATTACTTTAAATAAGTGTGCAGCTTAGTGAAGATCAAGAGGGGTATGGTATGTTACAGAATGGGATGCCTCCACAGCAGACCTGAGATCAGTATATATGCACAGTAAAAGTGTCTAAGCAGGCTCCAACAGGCCAAATTACTTTAAATAAGTGTGCAGCTTAGTGAAGATCAAGAGGGGTATGGTATGTTACAGAATGGGATGCCCCCACAGCAGACCTGAGATCAGTATATATGCACAGTAAAGGTGTCTAAGCAGGCTCCAACAGGCCAAATTACTTTAAATAAGTGTGCAGCTTAGTGAAGATCAAGAGGGGTATGGTATGTTACAGAATGGGGTGCCCCCACAGCAGACCTGAGATCAGTATATATGCACAGTAAAAGTGTCTAAGCAGGCTCCAACAGGCCAAGTTACTTTAAGTGTGCAGCTTAGTGAAGATCAAGAGGGGTATGGTATGTTACAGCATGGGATGCCCCCACAGCGGACCTGAGATCAGTATATATGCACAGTAAAAGTGTCTAAGCAGGCTCCAACAGGCCAAATTGCTTTAAATAAGTGTGCAGCTTAGTGAAGATCAAGAGGGGTATGATATGTTACAGAATGGGATGCCCCCACAGCAGACTTGAGATCAGTATATATGCACAGCAAAAGTGTCTAAGCAGGCTCCAACAGGCCAAATTACTTTAAATAAGTGTGCAGCTTAGAGGAAATACAGAGGCTAATGAGATCTTACAAAATGGTAATGTTCCCACAGCAGACTTGAGATTAGTTCAGTATATATGCACAACATCAAAAGTGTATAAGCAGCCTGAAAAAGCTAACAAAGCCAGTCAGCCAGCCAGTAACACGCAGGCTGGATGAAAAAAAAAAAAATCCCCCTGTCACTGCCTCCGATTTTTCCTAACTTTCCTTGCTTCTCGCTGACTTCCTGCCTGTCTCCTGCCTGTCCCTGGCTGTCCCTGGCTCTCTGTCTCTCCCTGAATACAGCAGTGTCCTGTCTCTCACGAATGCAATAGAGAAATGAAGAAAAGCAAGATTTCCGCCGCCTTAAATAGCGCTGTGACGTCACCGTGCTTGCTGGCTGCTGATAGGCTGCATGTGACTGCCCCAGTATGCACTGGAGCGGGGTAGATGTCTGGACATGTCCCGTCCGCCATCTTAGAATGCCTGTAATGTAAATGAATGGATGTTAACGAAAAACTTTGAGCGATCGAAGCACGGGGAAATTCGGATTCGATCCGGATCGAATCCGGGTTCGTCCGTATCGATTCGCTCATCCCTAGTCCCAGTGATTGAGGCGGACGTTCTCCGTTGCCATTTCTGCATAAATCACTTTTATCACTTATACTCTGAAGTTTTCCTTATCTAGATGTACAGTGTGCAAGACACTGTTACCTTCCACAGGAAGCAGAGCTCTGTTTCTTCAGCACAGTTGGATTTCACTTTAGCATTTCTGCGGTTAAAAAGTTCTTTGATCATCTGTGCTGGATCCTTTATTTCCATTATGCCAGTCTACCTGTGAAAATACATAGGAACCTTTATTATGGGACTTAAAGGCCTGCCAACATACGTGCAAGCTTTTGTTCTTCTCTACTGTATTTCTCTTGATGTGGCATATATTTTAAGCCTCCAATTTAGTTCTAACCTGTCAGTGGTGAGGATTAAGGAATTGTAGCAATTCTATTACTCTTTGAATAGCCAGTAAAATACCTCTGAAATGGTTTCAATTTTTAGATATGACATAATTCATTATTATTAGTGATTTAAACAGTAATTAAACTGGACCAACAGCCTGGCGCTCCTGTTTGCAGGTGGTCTGCAGATGCATGAACCACCATTTTGTTTTTAATATTTACCACAGGGGGTGTTAGGAAAAGGTAAATTAATGTTTATGTGCTGCAATCCAAATTGCCCTGGGGAGGGATAGGGATGCATATGAGCACTGTTTATTGTGGTCCACTTTAAATTAAGCGACACTTTATAAAAAAAGTTGCAGATATAGTGTCCAGCTTAAATACAACAGTTCTACTAAAACAGTACAAGTGTTCATTTGGAAAGCAAGGAATAAAACTAACAGTTAAAGGATGCAATGGGAGGTTGAGATCTTTGACCTTCTAAGCATAATTATGAAAAATAGAAGGTACAAGAGGTAGAAAAATAGATAGTGTGTGACCAAGCAATTTGTCGAACCTTTAATATAAAGGTATTGCGGAAAGAAGTTGGAGGGAAATCAGGAGCAATTCCTGAAAAAATTACTTTACTGAAAAAATATTATATGGTTAAACAACAGACCAGATCCTATTGCACTCCCCTATTTCCACTGTCCATCCTCGCCAATCTTGCAACTTTTCTGTATAGCCATCCTGGGCCAAGATGAGCGGCCCAGATACTAGGCTGCGCAGGCACGAGATCCCAGGGGCAGCGCAATTTATCCTGGGATTGAAGAAGGTGGCAAGATGGCGCTGCCCAACTGAAGGCACCTGGGAAAGAATAAACAAGCACAGAAGAAAGCGCAAAAGACAGGTACGTTTATTTATCCAATAGTCTAATCGAAGGTTAAACGAGAGGGTGAAGTTTAGGTAGTTCTCGAGAACTCCCCAGACTCTACATTGTTCCTCTCAGAAATTGTCAGCATATGTGGTTATATAAATACAATAATGGAAGGTGGAAGGTGAGGGGAATAATTTTGGAGACCAGAAGGACCCGATTTCTTTATCACTAGCGGCCGCAGTGTGAGGGATTGGGGACACCTTCGTTTTTATTGGATGCGTGTTTTAACAAGGAGTGTTTTGTAAGTGCATTTTATGAAGTATTAAAGAGTGATTCTGCTGTACCTACAGAGTTGCACTAGATGTGTTTCTTTGTTTTTGCCTTCTATATTGCTTGTGCATGGACATTGGCAAGTAACTAAGAAGCAGCTCAAGCTCACTAAAATTGTGGGTGCTCGTAATCATCAAGTATTCTGTCGGCAGTTTAAATACCCTGGAGTTGGTAAGAGTACCTTCAAGTGGTGGTGGGCACAGAAAAAATTTGGTGCATGCACAGTGGGACTCCATCTGGAAGCTCATTTTACCAATTGAATGGACTAGAAAAACTATTATTCTGCTCTGTGCCTTTCTGTTGTTGGTTTTATATGGTCAACAGTAAGTGGATTCAAACATGTCTGAGATGAACATTAATCTGTTCTAAAATTAGGGAAAAATGTACACATGAGGGAAGACTAGACGGATCATGTGTTTTTTTTCCCTGTCAAATGTCTATGTTCCATTTCTATGAATGATAAAGATAACCTTGAAACAAAGCTAATTATACTTATTACCCCAGCATATATTAACAATAGATACAAACTGCAAAGCCCTTGCTGTTTTGGTCAATAATGAAAATGTATCTTACGCATTGTTGTACATTCACAGTGTCCTAGTAACATTCTGTTTGCACAAATATACTGAATCTACAAGATGAAATTGCTTTTACTGCAGGTAAACTTTTCTGACATGCTGAAAAAATATCTGCCCCTATTACCGGCAGACACCTAAGAGCGACTCCCACTGAGTCCTCTACCTGGGATTACCTTATTTGTCTGTAGACCAGAGTTACCTTCACACTTCGGAATTCCGGAGCCCACACCAAGCGCAAGAAATACACAAAACAGCTATTCTCGGTGTGAACTGTTTATTACGTCATGATTTTCAGTATATAAAGCATGATAAGGCCTAGGCGGGGAAAAGGTTCTAAAGTGGACATTTGCCTTTTAATTGGAGTAGCTGTATCAACATCTTGCTGTCAGGGGTGTGTGCTGGGGGTGGCTGTACATCACCCCATTGTATGTCATTGTGTGTCATGGGTTTTTCCAGACATTCACCTACCCATGGACATTTTCACAGAAACAGATTGTTATGTTCTTCTGTCTGCACATTCCATTCCCAGAGATAACGGTCACTCCGTTATTCTCACCCTTGGAGTTTTAAAGCAATCCCCTTAAGCAAAAGCCAGGCATAACCATGCAGTAGCCATTTTGTTACTTTGTACCTACACCCTCTCAGGGAAAAGGGATGCCCCTTCTTTCACATGCCATTTGAGGGGTTAAGCTAATCATCTAACAAGATAGCATGAATATTTATGAAAAATACCTGACATGATAGGCTCGATTCAGAGAGACAACAAAAAATTTCCGTTTTAGTGCCGATCTGTTTTTTTTGTGAAATGTTTCCTTTCTCGTATGAGCGTACGAGTGATTCTATGCATGCATTGAAAACCTTCTGTAAAGTTTCCGTCCGTTCGTACGGCAGATTACGAATACGAGGATGTCATTTTCCATCCAGACTTTTCCGTTTAATTTTCACATGTTACAATGTAGGCTTTCGTTTTTGCCCTTTTCCCATCGTATACTCCAACGAATCCTTTACGTTTCCCGTTAGTGTCTGTTTCCCTTTTTTCAATAAATAATCGTACAGACGGAAATCCTTACGATCTTGCGCCTGCGCACTACAAACTTAACTCATTAAAGTGCTCGCCTACATATTTGCCACCCTCACTTCTACTACAATGTTTAGCTAAATCACTTAGCATTGTCCTCCATCTTCCCTTTTGGACCCTTTAAGCTCACCCACACCACTTAGCACTGTCCTCCATCTTCCCTTTTGGACCCTTAAAGCTCACCCAAACCACTTCTCGTTTAGGTTCTTCTTCCATTTTAGCCCCCATAGTGCCCGATTAGAGAACCCCTGGCCCGCATTCTGCAGGCAAAGAACGGGCATCAGGAGCAAGGGCGAGTGGCACATCTTGCAGTTCCTGCAACCAAATATAAAATAATTACACAAAGCAAAGGTAACCAACTAAAACAATAACTCCTACAACAAATTAAGATTCAAGTTCAACAATCCAAATATAATTCACAAAGGACATAAGTCTAAAAAAATATAGCAATTATATGGATGTGTGGAAAAATAAATGTTTACATGCTAAGGACTAACTTAGGTCAGCATTAAAATGCATCTATAAGGCATACATGAAATGTATTGATTCAGGTATGCATTGCTATACAATTTATGGCCTCGGCCATGCTGATACATGCAATGCCTTGGTGCTAAAGGCGCTCAGACTCCTCCACATAGCCTCAAAACATGTTCAACAATAGCAATCCGAGCCCTCAAAGGTCCCGTAAGTGGATCGGAAATGAAACGGATTTTTAGGGTGGTGATCCGTCGGAAATCAGCTCTCTGAATCAGACGGAAACCCATCCCAACAACGGAAATTATCTGAACGAACGGAAAATGTCCGATTTGCTTCCGTTCATCGAAAGCGCATTCCCGAACGTTCGTACGAATGAAAAATGAATGAAAAAAAGCAAAAAAATGACAAACACCCACCAAAACTTTCACAGAAGTCCGGACGAATGTGTCTCTGAATCGAGGCTGATATTTTACTTGCAACATCTGTCTCTAAGCTAGTGTTGTGTGCTAGGTAAATATGTTATTCATTTTCTAGCCAACTGACAAATCATGAAATTGGATGACAAACATATTGCAGTGTAGACAATGTTGTGCATGTGGATTAGAACACATAAAAATGTGCCAATTAGTAGGTGTAAACAAACACATTTTCTGTGTGAAGCATAGCTACCTATCCAGCTAACTATTGCACAAACCTAGCAATGGGGTGGGTTGGATGCCAGTGGGCTGTGGATTAATAAATGACAGTCTCTGTGATTATTTAATGAATTTAATGTAAGAATTGCGCTTTAGTCTACTTCCAGACAAAATGAAAAAAACAGCCCATACTTGCCAACCTGCAGCCTCAATTCCACAGAGCCCTGTGGGATGCAGTGGTCCTGATTTTAGGGATGTTGGGGATGCAGTGGTTCTGACATGCCTCATCTGACCTTAATGCATGTCATGTGGCTTGCATATTAACTGGCAGCAGGTTGACAGTGTATGCATCGGCCTGTTCAGGGTTTCGCTCTCCGCTTCGGGGCTAAAAGCACTACAACCAACTATAGATTCCAGGGCATACTGGTGCTTGCAGTTTTTTCAAAGGATGATGATGGGAAGCAATAATTTACATGGTTGGAGTAAATGATGTGGGCCTAAATGCTGATAAAGTTTGAAAAGTCTGTAATAATAATAATAATAATAATATGTGTTTATAATTACTATGCACTTCATAACTTGTCAAGCACAGAGTCTGATCCAAAACCCTGTTTCTGCATACAGAACATAGGGTCTGAAGTATTAAGCACTTCTGCCAGACAATGCAATTTCAGTGCAAATTAGAGTAGTGAAAAATATGATGTATATTTCTACAGCATATTACTGCTAATGTTTCAGTAAATGTGCTTCTTGTAGTGCAGCAATATTCAAGTGTAAAAAAAAAAGAAATATTTTATTATATATTTTACTACTCTTAATTTGCACCGCTTTGGCACTGTCTGGCAGAAGAGCTTCATAAATCAGGGCCATATTCTTTCTGAGATATATCACTGTACCCTCACTCACCTCATTATGAGAAAACATGATAAATACAATAAGCAGGACATGCTGAGTTTTGTAGTATATGACAGCAAGGAATGCGGGGAGATTGAGAATTTAATCTCTGCATGATCAGGCAGAGAGAAACCTCATTAAACTGTGAAAAAAGCTGAAACACTCAGGGCTTATTCTTAGTATACAGTACGTCCTGCTCCAGATATAATACTTACTATCGGGTATTATTCCGCCAGATGGCGCTGGACTGCAGAGACATCGAAAATTGGCTCCTCCCGGCCCCTCAAATACCCAGGGACCTCCCACAAATCCCCAGATTTTCTCTGCAGTCTGGACTGCGAAGGACAAGAAATGGCTCTCTCTACTCGCAGGTGAGCGGGGCTATCAGCCTGCAGCCCTGTAGGACTATTCCCACCCGTTCCATTATTAATGTGCCTCCCAGCCTTGGCCGCGCTGGTCGGGTGATGGTAGGCAGCACCGCTGTTAGGTGCTTAGGAGCGCTGCTCCACCTCAATCCCCCACCAAAGGGTAGGCGGTTCAGGCTTATGGTGAGCCTTTATGGGATGCCCCTCCCGCACTATTGCCCCTTGCCCCTGTTTATCGGTAGTGGCCGCTGTCCTCCCTCATTCTCCTTGTAGCCTTCGGGGGGAAAGAGGGGGGGGTGTGTGTGTATGCATATACGTGTATTGGCTTTGTGCTTTATTACATTGTGCTTTGTGTCAGCCGCCGCGCTGACTTCTTTTACTATTACTATAACTTAAAATTGCCACCACCGCCGCGCGCGCCTTTTCTTCACTATGTTCCGCACTTGGCGCCACGCGTTACCTCAGGTGCCGGCGCGCTGTCATTGGCTGCTTGTCATGTGTTGGCTTCTCGCTCTTCAGGGGGGCGGGGCCTGTCTCTGGCGCGTTCCGCGTCATTGCTCTTGCGGCCCGCCCCTCGAGGTAGACCGACGCCATTTTGTCTGCTTGGTCGGCTG
Organism: Gastrophryne carolinensis; assembly: GCA_027917425.1. NCBI lineage: Eukaryota > Metazoa > Chordata > Amphibia > Anura > Microhylidae > Gastrophryne > Gastrophryne carolinensis. The sequence goes on along the minus strand of CM051235.1, from coordinate 548,370,106 downwards.
CTGCGTGACGGACCTCTACCTACCGCGGTCCGTAAGTGCCCTCGCGGGCAGTTGTATTGCCACCTTTTTATTATTGTCTGCTTACGGCTCTTTTGATTGTGTCTTTCAGACGGGCGAATCCATTGGCTTCTCCCGGCCCTCTATTAGTTGGTTAACTTGTGAGGCCTAGTGTAATTACTCCCACTTCCCGGAATCCCGGGTTGCTGTATAGCGTTAATCCCTATCGGCCTATAGTGCCGCTATAATCACCATATGGAGGCATCTCAGGATAATGTGACCGGGGTTCCTTCGGGACAAGCCCGGCTGTGTGTAGCTTGTGGGGAGTCCCCTATTAGCGCTGACAATGCGCGGGTCTGTGTACCTTGTGCCGAGCAGGTGCTTGCTCTGCAATCTGGCCTTCCAGTGGCTGGGCCTGCACCTCGTTTCACTTCACCTACCCCCCAAAGCTTAAATCTCACTCCTACTGAGTTGCATACAAGTGGGGATTCTCAGCCTGATGTGTCTTCTAGACTGGCTAGTGTTGAGAAGTTAATTGCTAATACCTTGGCGCGTAAGGCCCCTGCTAAAACGCGGCACTTAACGCCTAATGTCACTCTTTTCCCTATGGAAACTGATGAGTTTTGGCATCTTTGTGGCTATACCCCTTCGGACGAAGGGGAGCTATTCTCCGACTCAGGGTCATCTGATGAGAGGCCCAGGGGACATGACGATTCTGGCTCTGACCCCTGGGCCCCGGATGATACTGATAGATTGCTGACCCAGATTTTTGAGGTTCTGTCCATTTCTCCCCCAGTTGCGGCTCCCAGGCAAAGGGAGGAACTGTTCCATACTGCTAAGTCACGCTTGGAATTTCCTGAGCAAGCACATTTCAATAACCTTGTCAAGGAATGGGAATGTCCCAGTAGACTTCCCGGTGTACCTAAGAGTTGGGATAGGAAATATCCTTTTCCTGCTGATGTGGTTAGTGTTGTCATCCCCTCCCGAAGTGGATGCCCCGGTCTTAGGGTTATCTAACACCTCTGTTATGCACTCCCCTGACTCTACTACCCTGCGGGATGCTGAGGACCGGCGCATTGACCAGCTGGCGTCCCATGCCTTTGCATGTGTGGGGACGGTCTGTGCCTCTGCCATTACGGCTGTGGCCATTAGGACTGTGCTCAGAAGTATACTTGATGGTGCCCCTGATGATTTGCCTTGTGAGGTGTTTAATGCACTCTCCAGATGTGATGTTTTTGTAAATGTTGTCCTCTCTGCCTTGGATGACACCATTAGAATGTGTGCCAGAACATCTGCCCTTGTGGTGGCTATACGCCACTCGGTTTGGCTACGCCAGTGGGCTGCTGACAGTGCTGCCAAGAAGGCCCTCACTGGTTTTCCCTTCAAAGGACTACGCCTATTTGGGGATCGCCTGGACCTTTTTGCTAAGGGAGGCAGGTTACCCCAGCGCAGGCGGCAGTCTCGGCCCTTTCGGGGTCAGGGCTCTTTCTCCTCCCTCTACCGTGGTGCCAGACAAGGGAGGGGGGTTTCCTTAACTGGGGCCCGGGGAGACTTCTGGGGTAGGGGCAGAGGACGTGGACGTCCTGGCTCCTCCTGGGGCTCCAAGCCTAAGTCCTCTCCCAAGCCCCCTCAGGCATGATGGGGCGCCCTCACCCATCCGGGTGGAGGGACGGCTTCAGCACTTTGCTCACGTCTGGAGGCTTCATGTCTTCATGATTCAGGAGGTAGTGTCCTCCGGGTACAAGATAGAGTTTGCTGCCTGGCCGCCCCCAAGATTCATCAGATCCCGGATTCCTCAGGACCCTGTGTCAGCTCAGGAGCTAGTGCAGGCAGTGCAAGGCCTCCTGGAGCTGGGGGTCATCTGCAAGGTCCCTTTAACCCTTTAAATGCCAGCCACATAAAATTTACGTGGTTGCCTCTCCGTCACTTAAGTGCCAGCCACGTAAAATTCACGTGCCTGGCATTTAACCCTGCTAGCGGGCGCAAAAAAAAAAAAAATACTCACCTGACCCCTCGTTGGATCCGGCCGGGTCTCCTCTTTAATTTGGTGCCATCCGATCCCCCGTGGGGGCTCGGATGGCTCCAGGAGAGCCCCCGGAATAGGCCGCCCCCCCAATTCGGCAGCAGCAGCTGCTAACTGTAAAAAGATAAAAAATAAAAATGACATTCACTTACCTCCATGTGCGCTGGCTCCCGCTGTCCCTCCTCTTCACCTGGGGGGCCTCCGACCCCCCCCCCCCAGGACTTACCGATCTTCAGGCGAGAGCACGGGAGGCTCTCTCCCCTCTGCTCCTCTGACGGCGGCTGCCATTTTGCCGCTAAGCCCCGCCCCTTTGGGGACGGGGCTAATGGAGTCATCCCGGCCCCGATCACCGGCTTCAGCTCTCTCAGCTGTCAGATGCCGGTGATCGGTGCCCGGGGAAGGAGGTGGCAGGAGATCCTCTCATCTCCTGACTCCCCCTTCTCTGAATGCCGATCACTGGCATCTGTCATCAGAGCGGCGAGGGACAAGAGCTTACAATCGGAGGTAAGTACAGTAAAACTTTTTTTTTTTTTTAATAAAATAGTTTTGTGTCTGTGTTTTTTGTTTTTGAACAGTTAACCCTTTGTGAGCTAGTAAGGGGTCCATGAGACCCCTTATACCAGTTCACAAGGCTCTGGGTCTGGCAAGTCACCTGCGGCTAGCGGGTGACTTGCCATTAACCCCCAGCCCCCCATTACCTGCCTCCCCAACGGCCTGGGGGGGGCAGAAGGGCCCGGCCACTTAGTGGCTATGTGGGCTAGTAGCCTGCAGGTCCAGGGGCCACCGACGCTGGCCCCTGCGCCCTGTTCTACAAGCCCCCATAGTTGGCCCGGGTCGGTAATGCTGGGCAGGGGGGCCCTATGTCAATTTTTTTTAAATTAACCGCTTATGTCCTGTTACACAGCAGGTATAAAATGATTAACAGCATTTTGTGGTGTGGTGTGTTTGTGTTTTTTTTTTTACATTTAAAGTGGACCAACACCCAGGATTTTGAGGAGCGGGATGCCCCGCTCTGTGAAACCCCCCCGATTGCCCACAATAACTCATCTCACCCCGATCCTATGGTGCATGCGCGGCCGCTCATCCAATCAGCGCGCTCAGAGCGGCTGAGTTATGGACGTCTAAGCTCAGCCACTCTGAGCGTGCTGGAGACCGCATCCCCCACTTCCCTCTAACAGGGATTGTGCCCGCGCCGGCCATTCGTAAATAGCCAGCGCGGGCACGCGCCCTGCTAGAGGGATAGCGGGGATGCGGCCCATGCATGCGCCGTAGGACCGGGATTCAGTTAAGTGGTAGCGGGTGTTCCGGGGGGTTTCACACAGAGGGGCATCCTGATTTTGGATGCTCCGGGGGGAGTGAATAGAACGGTCTGGGAATCTTATAGATTCCCGGGCTGATCAGCCCTGGGTGTTGGTCCACCTTAACCCATTGTGAACTTGTAAGGAGTCCATGAAACCCCTATACCAGTTCACAAGGCTGGGGGGCTGTCAAGTCACCCACGGCCAGCGGGTGACTTGCCATTACCCCGGCCCCCCTATTACCTGCCGCCCCTGCGCCCTGTTCTACAAGCTCTGCATAGCTGATCCCCGGGTTGGTTATGCTGAGTAGGGGGGGACATGTCATTTTTATGGGAATTTTTAAGGGTTTTTAACCCTTAAAATGAAAAAAAAAATGGGGATTACCCCCCCCCCCCCCTTGGAAGAGGAACCCCATGCCAATTTCTTGATTTAACCCTTTATAGTGTGGATTGTAGTTGTATTTTATTTTTACATTTTATAAAGTGTTCTTTTCAGTTTGGGGGGGCTTCTGAACAGTAACGGGGGGCTACTGATACATATGTGGTACCATTGTAATCGGGAGAAATGGGGCTTTCACATGCAATATGGTTTTCTTTAAAAAAAATAAGGTTTTATTTGAAATAAAGGAGACAATTTTCTAAAAAAAAAAATTTTTGTTTTGTTTAATTTACTCAAAAATATTTTAAAAAACAGTAAAAAAATTACAAACACGACATTTCATGTTAAAACCTAAACTCTGCTGCAAAAATAAAATATATAATTTTCCTGGAAATACCTGCAAAAATCACAGTTAAGCATAGTGCAACATGGTTAAAAATGACCTGTCAAGAGAGGGTGACAAAATCTCAAGTAGGCTGGCAGTTAAAAGGATTAATAGTACCTATGCACGTTGGGTATCGTTCTGCTCGGAGGACCTTGCGCTTTTAGATTTAGCTTGTTTTTTCTTGTTTGCATATTGATATTTTAGGAAAACTCATTTTTTATTCTGCTTTATTATACATTTTTTAAGGGAACCCTGTGCGACCAAAGAATTCTTTGAGAGATTACTTTCAGAAAGATGGGCCCACTACAACATGCTGGGTACGCTTAGAAAGCTTATCATGTGTACTTTCAAGGAATGTATGGGGGGTATTCCAAATGTAAAGGGTTGTTTTGGTAGAAAAAGCGCAGGGTGCGCACTTTGTCTGCAGAGCTGAAATTTTCAAGCAAAATTACCATTGTGCACATGCCTTACTTTTTGGTGTTTGGCAACTCTTCTTTTGACAGTAGCTATGCATGTTGGATATCGTTCGGTTCGGGGGATGTTGCTTTTTCAGATTAACTTGTTTTTTCTTGTTTGCATATAGTTTTTCTTTGGAAAATGTGGCTTTGATCCTGCTTTTTTTTATCCTTTTTTAGGGAAGCTCTGTGTAACCAAAGAATACATTGAGGGAGAACTTCCAGAAAACTGTGGCAACATCAACAAGCCCGGTACGTCTAGAAGGCTTGAAGTGTGTATTTCCAGAGAATATATAGTTTGTGGGGGGTATTTCAAATGTAAAGGGTTGTTTTTATTAAAAAACTGCAAGGTGCACATAGCGCTTAGCATAGCAGTATTTAATCTAAAAATCTCTTAAAGTGCTGTTTCAGTTTGGGGGAGTCTCCTGGGCAGGAAAGGGTGTCTACCAATACATATGTGGTACCGTTGTAACCGGGAGAAATTGGGATTTCACACGCAATAAGATTTTATTGACAAACTTTTATTACGAAAAAACATTACAAATTGTAAAAAATAGATTTTTTTTTCACATATTTCACCCCAAAATATTAAGAATACACTTGACAAATGACAATGAAACATTTTATGTTAAAGCCCAGACTCTGCTGAAAAAAACAATATATAATTTTCCTGGGAAATCCCTGGAAATCCCTTCAAAAATCACAGTTGAACATGCATAGTGCAAACTAGTGAAAAATGGTCTGGCAACAAAGCGTAACAAAAACTCCAGGTAGGCTGGCACTTAAAGGGTTAAGAGAAAAAGGCAAGGGCTTCTATTCCAACCTATTCACAGTACCCAAAAAAGATGGGTCAGTCAGGCCCATCCTGAACTGAAGATCCTCAACAAATTTGTCAGCTCCCAGGGTGTTCACCAAGGTGCTGGCTGGCGTGATGTCTCTGCTCAGGTATCAGGGCGCCCGCGCACTGCCTTATCTGGACGACATTCTCGTCACCTCCCAATCTCTACATCAGGCAGAATTGGATATTCAGCTGGTGGTGTCCACCCTGGAGTCATTTAGATGGGTGATCAACCACCCCAAGTCTTTGCTGTCCCCCTCCTTGGTGACTCCATTCCTAGGAATGAATCTGGATACAGTTCAGGCAAGGATTTTCCTTCCTCAACAGAAGGTGGACAGTCTGATTGCACAGGTCCAGTTCCTGCTATCTTGTCATCATCCCTCCATCAGGCAGGGAATGCAGCTGGTGAGCCTGATGGTGGTGTGCTTCGAGGCGGTCCCTTATGCTCAGTACCACTTGAGGCCTCTGCAACTCCACCTCTTGTCAGTGTGGGACAAGGATCCAGCGTCCCTGGACAGGGTCTGTGTGCTTACCCCCCTGGTCAGGAGGTCCCTCTCGTTGTGGATGGACTCAAGGAACCTGTTGGGGGGGCAGATCCTTTCTGACCCCTTCCTGGGAGATGGTCACCACGGATGCCAGTCTGTCAGGTTGGGGAGGTTTCTGGAAGTCCCTGCGGTTCCAGGGGAGGTGGGGCCCTCAGGAGGCCCACACACCTATCAACGTCTTGGAGCTGCGGGCGATCAGGTTAGTTCTGGCTCAGTTGGCTCCTCACCTTCGGGGCCTGCCTGTTCAGGTGCGCTCGGACAACCAGACGGCAGTTGCCTACATCAGTCATCAGGGAGGGACCCGGAGCAAGAGGGCCCTCCAGGAAGTGTCCCTGATCCTGACCTGGGCGGAGACCAATGTTCCCTGCATATCATCTGTGTACATCCCGGGGGTGGAAAATCTCCTGGCAGACTCTCTGAGCAGGGGGACCTCTCGCCAGGGAGAATGGTCCCTATGCAGCAGGGTTTTCCAATCTCTGTGTCACCGTTGGGGCCAACCAGATGTGGATCTGTTTGCGTCCCCGTCACAATCACAAGCTACTGGCCTTTGTCTCTCTACCCCAGGATCCTCTGGCCTTGACCACGGATGCTCTAGCAATGTCATGGCAGGACTTTCAGTTTCTGTATGTCTTCCCTCCATTCCCCCTGCTGTGCAGGGTTCCGCGCAAGATTGCTCTGGAGGGGGTGCCAGCAATTCTGGTGGCCCCCAGGTGGCCAAGAAGAGTGTGGTTCGCAGACACGATGCAGCTGGCAGTAGATCAGTACACTCTGCCCATGGTGCCAGATCTGCTCACTCAGGGCTCCCTATCCCATCCCAATTTACAAACTCTGGCTTTGACGGCCTGGCTGCTGAAACCTCCATCTTGATGGAGAAGGGGCTGTCTACCTCGGTTGTTAATACCATGATAAAAGCTAGGAAGAAGTATTCTTCCATTTATTACAGGGTTTGGCGTGCCTACATTGACTGGTGTGAGTCTAATTCTCTTCCCTGTCGTGTGTTCTCTATTCCCAGGATTCTGGAGTTCCTTCAGCATGGGTTGGAGATGGGGCTCCAACTTAGTACTCTGAAAGGTCAGGTTTCTGCCCTGGCTGTTTTCTTCCAGAAGTCCTTTGCTCAGCATTCTCTCATAAGGACTTTTTTCCAGGGGGTGACTCATGTGCGTCCCCCACGTAAGCCTATGGTGCCTGTTTGGGATTTGAACTTGGTTATGTCAGCCTTGCAGGGTGCTCCCTTTGAACCTGTGCAGGATGCTACCCTGGCCATTCTTACTCTCAAAGTTGTCTTTCTGGTGGCTATCACCTCTGTTAGGCGTGTGTCTGAGTTGGCGGCGCTTTCCATTCAGCCCCCCTACTATGAGAGACACCAGGACAAGGTGGTGTTTCGCTTCAAGCCAGATTTTCTGCCTAAGGTAGTGTCTGCCTTTTATTTGAATCAGGACATTGTTCTTCCTTCATTGTGCCCTAATCCTTGTAATGCTAAGGAGAGGGTTTTACATTCTTTGGATGTGGTTAGGTGTCTGAAGTACTATCTGGTGGCTACTGCACCTTCCAGAAAAACTGATGCTCTTTTTGTGGTCCCTTCTGGTTCTAGGAAGGGTTTGGCTCCTGCCAAGTCTACTATCAGCAAATGGATCCATCAGGCTGTGATTCAGGCCAACTCTGCTAAGGGGAAGAATCCTCCCTTCCGCCTTACTGCTCATTCTACGCGTGCTATTGGTGCCTCTTGGGCTTTTCAGCACCAGGCTTCTGTTGAACAAGTTTGCAAGGCCGCTACTTGGTCTTCTGTTCATACCTTTTCAAAGTTTTACAAGGTTGATGTTAGGGCCTCGGCTGATGCTGTTTTTGGCCGCAAGTTTTTGCAGGCGGCAGTGGTTTAAACTGTCTGCTGTTACCTTTTTTGGGGATCCCACCCTACTTTATGGACACTGCTATTGGGTGTCTCGATAGTAAGTATTATATCTGGAGCAGGACGTACTGTATACTAAGAATAATACAATTCTGTGATTACTCACCTGTAGAATTGGTATTATCAGTATACAGTACGTCCTGCTCCACCCCACCCTTGGTTTTGCATTATCTTGGATCCCCTGTATGGTGATTGTTTTCATTGTTATAGTTACTATTTTGGGTTGTTTAATTCTCCCAGCTTCTCGTTAACTGCTTTTCAATGCTGGGGATTTGTGGGAGGTCCCTGGGTATTTGAGGGGCCGGGAGGAGCCAATTTTCGATGTCTCTGCAGTCCAGCGCCATCTGGCGGAGTAATACCCGATAGTAAGTATTATATCTGGAGCAGGACGTACTGTATACTCATAATACCAATTCTGCAGGTGAGTAATCACAGAATTGTATTTTTCACACCTTTCTGCTTGCATTTCAGTGGAGTATAAATATTCGAAATGCAAGTGAGAAGTAAATTAATGAAATCCATGGGCTCCTTCACATCTATGGACTGTATTGTGGCATGCTTTGGGCATCCGCTGAAGGCACCATTACTACACTGCTGCCAAGTTTTGCCAGTCCTTCTGCTACTGCCTTGTCCACCAGGTTTTCTGCTAAAGGTACTGGTAGTCTTGGTCTTCTATCCTAAACACAACACTGGTGTATGCACCAGGGAAAAGGGGCATTGGCGATTGGAGTGCCCCCACCCCCAGTTTGGCCCAACACCTATTTTAGACAACTTTGTCTAAAGTAGATATTGGGCCTCTTTTTAAAGGAGCAGAAATATCACATATACACATATTAATTTTTTTAGACTCCAGAACCTCGCCACTGGCTAGGGCAACAATTTCCTGATGCTAATGCAGTCATAGTGGTAGTAACAGAGCTCCCACAGTATCAAGAGTTATCCCTCTATTCTGGGGGCATTCAATTACTGGAGGCAAAATGGAATAAGTGTGTTAAAGTCAAAGGGGGGTTACATTGGAAAGTAATATGTGTCTTATGATTACTGAAATAACTGACATACATTGACAAACAGAAGTATTTTAAATTGAACACACGTAATTTAATCATAACTCCATCCTAGATCTGAACCTAGAAGATAATCAACTTGCGAAACTCCCTTGTGAAATCAGTAGTTCACTGAAACTTAGAAACCTGAATTTATGCAAAAACAAATTTGAAACATTCCCAACTGAGCTAACACAAATAAAGTGTCTGGAGAACATCAACCTTGATGGCAATCAGATTAAAAGTAAGTGACAAGATTATCTGCTACATTATACAGTTTGTCAGGCTCAGACAACATGACAGTATAAAATGTGTCAATATGTTAGTTTTGTGTTTGTGTTTCTACCCACTTCAAACTCCTATGTGTCATTGAAGATAAATCTTAACTGGACCAACACCCTTACAAGAAAGTGTTTATATGCATCCGTCTCCAGGGGCATTCAGATTTCTACACATAAAAATCCATTTATCTTCCTGTAACTCCTGCTGTGGACGATTTTCAGTGGTGTCCTATGGATCTGTCAGTGGTCTCCAAAGTCAAAGTGCAACTGGGTTTCCTGTTGCTTTGCATTGTGGGTTATGTCCTTTAAGGCTAGTAAGCAGCACGGCTGGGATGCTAGAAAAGGAAGTAGCCTTCTGGGTGCTCCAAGTTGCCTCTAACAGGAGTAAATCTATGTGGCAGCTTTTCAGCTTTGAGTGGGTGCAGAAGCAAATGTAGGTGTTGACTATTATTCAGTATTATGCATGCAGAAGGGGCAAGTCACTTTTGAGGATTTTTTTATTCAACTGTGCAAGGCTGTTGGTCCAGTTAAAAAAATTGCCTACTGTAGCATTCCGAACAATCTTAAACAAAAATCTAATTTAAAACTTTGATCCAGCTGCCTCCATTTCCACTGCATACTTGTGATTCTAATAGAAGAGACTACACTTTGGATTTATTCTTTAAAGTGGACAAAAACCCCATATTTCTACCATCCCGGATTTTGACTCACTTTCCCTATCTGAGATACCCGACTTGTTCTAAATACTTACCTAAAACCTCTCAATTTGCCCTAAAAACCTTTCTACTGATCCCACTGCCATGCGTTTGACTCTCGTCCACAGGGCTTTACGTTTTGCATATTGCACGACAGACAGCGTGGTTTGGTACAGAGTGCAGGTATGGAAAGCGTCCGCATCCCTGGTTTTCAGTGCACTTCTGCCCCCTAGCTTATCTGAATGGCTGGGTCGCAGGAGCACGCCTCAACTGTGAGATGATGGAGATGTGGCCCATAACATGGGATCCCCAGGAAAGTCTCCAGAGTATTTTAGACTCCAGGGTCGGCGCCCCACCTTGGAATGTTCTTACACGCTCTTCCTTGCTTACTGCGCTATAAATATGGTAAATAAGTGTTCTTTTTAAGGGTCTAGTTTTATTGTGCCATCTGTATGCATATTTTATAAACAAGCTTTTTTTTTGTATTTTAGCAAAACCTAGAGATTTTTAATACACTGGAAAAAGAGGATTACCTTATACTTAGCCATAATAGTTTTCTGTTTGTGGTTTAATATATAATAGTTGTAAATGTAAAAAAACGTGAAAAATTAAAACACAAACTTCAGCACCGGACAATAATAAAGAAGTGTGCTAGACCGAGGGGAAAAAGAGAGCAAAATAAGTTCTGTAAGGGTGGGTTAGCCAGGCAGAACTGCCTACCCATAAAACAATGAATGCGTGGGTTACAGCACCTTTAGGGGTCCCCCCTCCTTCTCACCATTAGTTCCTGCTGTCTGATTATTCTTCCTCGTATTTGCCTTTTTTGCACATGGGCCCTAGTTAACTTTATATTTCTGTATTCACTTTGGTTGTTTGACCAAAGTCTTCTCACCAGCCTATGTATGTATTAGGGTTTTGCCGTGGGTTGCCATGATTGATGCCAAGACTGCAATTGAGGAGGCAGCAACGTGCCCATGGGCCATGGTCCGTCACAGGGATGGTACAGTCTGGATTTCTGCCAGTGGTAAGTTGTTGGTACAGGAATATCACTGATCAGCTGGACAGGATGACAGGTGACCAGGTATGACGTAGGGTCCCCCTTACCCGTCATAACCAGCCCGGGACCAGCTATGGGGGCTTGTAGGAACAGAGTGGAGGGGCCAGCTTTTCACCAGGGCATCTGACAGCTGAGCCGAGGAGAGGCAGCAAGAGGCCCGGGAGTGATGTCATAAGCCCCGCCCCCAAAGGGGTGGGGCTTAACAGCAAGATGGCCCTTTCAGGCTCTCCCCTGAAGCTGAAGAGGCTGGGGGGGGGGCGATCGGAGGCCCCCCCAGTGAAGAGGAGACCCGGAGGGAGGCAGCGCGACTGCAGGTAAGTAAATGTCATTTTTATTTATTTATTTTTCTTTACAGTTAGCAGCTGCTGCTGCCAAACGGGGGGGGTGGGGCTATTCCGGGGGCTCTCCTGGAGCCATCCGACCCCCCACGGGGGATCGGATGGCACCAAATTAAAGAGGAGACCCAGCCGGATCCAACGAGGGGTCAGGTGAGTATATTTGATTTTTATTTTTTTTTACTAGCAGGGGGGAAAGTCAAGCATGTAGATTCTACGTGCTTGGCACTGTAACCCTTTCAGTGCCAAGCACGTAGAATCTACATGCTTGAATTTCCCCCCTGCTAGTAAAAAAAATAAAAATCAAATATACTCACCTGACCCCTCGTTGGATCCGGCTGGGTCTCCTCTTTAATTTGGTGCCATCCGATCCCCCGTGGGGGGTCGGATGGCTCCAGGAGAGCCCCCGGAATAGCCCCCCCCCCGTTTGGCAGCAGCAGCTGCTAACTGTAAAAAAAAATAAATAAATAAAAATGACATTTACTTACCTGCAGTCGCGCTGCCTCCCTCCGGGTCTCCTCTTCACTGGGGGGGCCTCCGATCGCCCCCCCCCCCCCCAGCCTCTTCAGCTTCAGGGGAGAGCCTGAAAGAGCCATCTTGCTGTTAAGCCCCACCCCTTTTGGGGCGGGGCTTATGACATCACTCCCGGGCCTCTTGCTGCCTCTCCTCGGCTCAGCTGTCAGATGCCCTGGTGATCGCTGGGCAGAGCAGTGGAGGGGCAGGGGATGCTCTGATCACCACAGGAGCTGACAATCGGGTGAGGTGAGTAAAGTAAAAAAAAACTTTTTTTTTTTTTTTTTTTAATAAATGACATTTTTGTGTGTGTTTTTTTTTTTTTATGTTAACCCTTTGTGAACTGGTAAGGGGTCCATGAGACCCCTGTACCAGTTCACAAGGCTGGGGTCTGGCTGGGAGTGCCGTTAACCCTTTGTGAACTGGTAAGGGGTCCATGAGACCCCTGTACCAGTTCACAAGGCTGGGGTCTGGCTGGGAGTGCCGATAGGACAAGGTTGAGATCCTAGGATGGGAACAACGAGCGCCTCGGAGGCCCACGAACATGCACAGCGCTCTGCTTGAACATATGGTCTAAACTGTGCTCCGTGATCGGCCTTGTGAAGAAACTCCAGTATCCTGGGCAATGAGAACCTCCTACAGGGTTAGCTCTTTGACTTACACCAAGCCAAAAATACCCATCAGGCACTGTGGTAAATTCTGGAGGGTGTTGCAGGGGATCCTGCTGCAGAAGATCCGGATGGTTGGGAAGTCGACACGGGGCTCTGCTGCCAGGCTTACCAGATCCACAAAACACACCCTTCTGAGTGTGGGGCAATCAGGATGGTGGTAATCCATTTGCTGTTGACCTTTTTAGACCAAGCCCAGTAGCGGAAGTGGTTGAAAACACTTACAGCAGGTTGTTCCCTGACCAGGGGATGGCCAGCGCTGCTACCGTCAGGGGGTATCACACTCTGGACACGAACCTCTGGACCTTCCGGCTGCACAGAGACACAAAGAGGTCCACCTCCAGCACTCTCAATCAGTTGCAGCGGGCTTGAAACACGTCCTGCTGGAGGGAACCTTCCCCCTGTCCAACATCTCTCTGCTCAAATAAGCAGCCTGCAGATCATCCACCCCCGTAATGTGGATCGCTGAGATGCACGGAATGTGAAGCCCCGCCCACCTCATATTCCAACTCACCTCCTGGAACCCTGCCAGCTCCTCTGGATCCCCCTGATAGTTTATGTTGGCCACAGCCATGGAGTTGTCCAACTGTACCCTGACTGAAAGGCAGCGGAGCTAGCCAGTCCAATGTCGGAGAGCCAACAGAACTACCCTCAGTTCCAAGACATTGATTGGGAGATGACCCTCCCGCTGGTCCCAGCGACCTTGGACTGCCTGGGTGTCCAGGACGACAACCCAACCCATCAGACTGGCGTCTATGGTCAGGATGGCCCACCAGACCGGCTTGAAGGACCGACCCACCGCCAGCGCACACTGGTCCAGCCAACAATCCAGGGATCGCCAGACGGTGTCCGCCAAAGTTAACGACAGTCCAAGGCCTGTACCATCCTGATCCATTGCGACAGGAGCAGCAGCTGTAGCGGCCTTGTGTGAAACTGGATGTATGGAATTGCCTCGATGGTGGTTACCAATAGTCCCAGGAGGCACATGCCCTGTCAGATCGTGGGGTGGTCTTACAACAACAGAGGCCACACCCCCTCCTGCAAGGCTGTGCACTTCTAAACTGGAAGAAGGACCTGGGCCAGGTGAGTATCCAACGTCATTCCCAGGTAAGTTGCTACTCTGGAGGGGACCACCTGGGATTTGGGGTAGTTGAGCTCCAGTGTGGACAGTACCGTTTTGACGTCCTGCAGTGCCTCCGGCAGAGATGGCGTTCTGGTGAGCAAACCTATGTGCAGGCCTGGGTCAGAATTCGATCTTGTAACTGGAAGAGACAATTTCCCGAATCCATGCTTCAGACATTGAATCCGTTCACACTTGCACATAGTGAGCTGCCCTGTCAAACAAAAGGAAGGATTAACTGGAGCCGCGCTGGAGTCAGAAGCAGCAGAGCAGAACAGGATCAGTGCCGGGCACCAAAGGGACCAAACAAGGGGCCCACACTTGGCAGCAGGAACCTCGGGTACCGCTCCAACATGGCAATGACTCATAACGCTGAGAGAGAAGAGGGGGGGCAAAGTTCCGGTCCGCGCGGATATGGCGTGCCCACCCCCTCCCCATGTCCTCCAATTCTATGCCAGAAACGGCTTGAAGCCATGGCCCCATTGTTGCAGACGGCTGGTGGCCCCGTCCCCTGCCAAATACTGCCAAAGCAGTTATCCTAAGTGTATCTGCTAAAATATAATCAATAACCTCCCCTGATCCCCAAATTTATCTAAAATGACAAATGCAGATCAATTAATTGATCTGCATTTGTCATTTTAGATAAATTTGGGGATCAGGGGAGGTTATTGATTATATTTTAGCAGATACACTTAGGATAACTGCTTTGGCAGTATTTGGCAGGGGACGGGGCCACCATCCGTCTGCAACAATGGGGCCATGGCTTCAAGCCGTTTCTGGCATAGAATTGGAGGACATGGGGAGGGGGTGGGCACGCCATATCCGCGCGGACCGGAACTTTGCCCCCCCTCTTCTCTCTCAGCGTTATGAGTCATTGCCATGTTGGAGCGGTACCCGAAGTTCCTGCTGCCAAGTGTGGGCCCCTTGTTTGGTCCCTTTGGTGCCCGGCACTGATCCTGTTCTGCTCTGCTGCTTCTGACTCCAGCGCGGCTCCAGTTAATCCTTCCTTTTGTTTGACAGGGCAGCTCACTATGTGCCAGTGTGAACGGATTCAATGTCTGAAGCATGGATTCGGGAAATTGTCTCTTCCAGTTACAAGATCGAATTCTGACCCAGGCCTGCACATAGGTTTGCTCACCAGAACGCCATCTTTGCCGGAGGCACTGCAGGACGTCAAAACAGTACTGTCCACACTGGAGCTCAACTACCCCAAATCCCAGGTGGTCCCCTCCAGAGTAGCAACTTACCTGGGAATGACGTTGGATACTCACCTGGCCCAGGTCCTTCTTCCAGTTCAGAAGTGCACAGCCTTGCAGGAGGGGGTGTGGCCTCTGTTGTTGTAAGACCACCCCACGATCTGACAGGGCATGTGCCTCCTGGGACTATTGGTAACCACCATCGAGGCAATTCCATACATCCAGTTTCACACAAGGCCGCTACAGCTGCTGCTCCTGTCGCAATGGATCAGGATGGTACGGGCCTTGGACTGTCGTTAACTTTGGCGGACACCGTCTGGCGATCCCTGGATTGTTGGCTGGACCAGTGTGCGCTGGCGGTGGGTCGGTCCTTCAAGCCGGTCTGGTGGGCCATCCTGACCATAGACGCCAGTCTGATGGGTTGGGTTGTCGTCCTGGACACCCAGGCAGTCCAAGGTCGCTGGGACCAGCGGGAGGGTCATCTCCCAATCAATGTCTTGGAACTGAGGGTAGTTCTGTTGGCTCTCCGACATTGGACTGGCTAGCTCCGCTGCCTTTCAGTCAGGGTACAGTTGGACAACTCCATGGCTGTGGCCAACATAAACTATCAGGGGGATCCAGAGGAGCTGGCAGGGTTCCAGGAGGTGAGTTGGAATATGAGGTGGGCGGGGCTTCACATTCCGTGCATCTCGGCGATCCACATTACGGGGGTGGATGATCTGCAGGCTGCTTATTTGAGCAGAGAGATGTTGGACCAGGGGGAAGGTTCCCTCCAGCAGGACGTGTTTCAAGCCCGCTGCAACTGATTGAGAGTGCTGGAGGTGGACCTCTTTGTGTCTCTGTGCAGCCGGAAGGTCCAGAGGTTCGTGTCCAGAGTGTGATACCCCCTGACGGTAGCAGCGCTGGCCATCCCCTGGTCAGGGAACAACCTGCTGTAAGTGTTTTCAACCACTTCCGCTACTGGGCTTGGTCTAAAAAGGTCAACAGCAAATGGATTACCACCATCCTGATTGCCCCACACTCAGAAGGGTGTGTTTTGTGGATCTGGTAAGCCTGGCAGCAGAGCCCCGTGTCGACTTCCCAACCATCCGGATCTTCTGCAGCAGGATCCCCTGCAACACCCTCCAGAATTTACCACAGTGCCTGATGGGTATTTTTGGCTTGGTGTAAGTCAAAGAGCTAACCCTGTAGGAGGTTCTCATTGCCCAGGATACTGGAGTTTCTTCACAAGGCCGATCACGGAGCACAGTTTAGACCATATGTTCAAGCAGAGCGCTGTGCATGTTCGTGGGCCTCCGAGGCGCTCGTTGTTCCCATCCTAGGATCTCAACCTTGTCCTATCGGCACTCCCATGGCGATGGCCTATCTGACGACGCTCAATTCAAGGTGTTTTTTCTTGTGTCGATCACCTGCATCCAGGGGGCATCGGAGCTGGCTGCACTGTCTATCAAGTCAACCTTTTGGTGCTGCAGGAAGACAAAGCCATGTTTCATGTTAAACAGGATTTTTGCCCAAGGTGGTCTCTTCCCTCTATCTAAATCAGGAGATAGTGCTACCATCTTTGGGTCCACGCCCCACTCATCATAAAGGGAGTGGCTCCTGCATTCCCTGGATGTAGTCTGGGCATTAAACTATTACTTGGCGGCTATGCGAGAGGTACGTAAGGTGGATGTCTTGTTCGTGATCCCGGAAGAGACACAGAGGTTCTTGGTGGCTGCCAGGTCCACTTTCTTAGGATTATCAGACAGGCGGTCATACAATTTTACGCCTCCAAGGGCAAGGAGGCACCCTTCTGAGTCACCACTCCCTCTATCAGGGTGATTGCCGCGTCTTGGACTCCAGGCGTCTGTGGACCAGGTTGCAAGACGGAGACCTGGTCCTTTCTCCAGATCTTCACCAAGTTTTACAGTTAATGTCTGGGAATCGGCTGATGCCGCTCTGAGACGTAAGGTGTGGCAGATGGTGGTGAATCCCTTGCCAGGTGTCTAGTCTTGGGTTTTCAGTGCAACCATTCCTGGTTATGTTGGCGCAGTCGGACAGTTACTGTTTTAGCATGGTCCCACCCTTGCCGAGGGTACTGCTTTTGCTGATGGTGATGCCCCGTAATGGAAGGGACAAGAAATGGGAAATGTGTGTACTCACCGGTAAATTTCTTTTTTTCATTGTCTACCATTCGGGGGCACCACACCTGCCCTACTGTTTTATAGTTCAATATCTTTTTATTAAGTTTTGCATCATATAATATAACAAGACAGTAAAGAGCAATAGTACAGAAGAACATAAGACATGTAATTTCCCATATCCACGGGCACACATATGTTACCGATATACCAGAGTCAAAAGACACACTCCCTATCTCCCATCCCGGCCCCCCTCACCTCCGTAGATTGCACAATCAACACATTATTCAGGACTACCATCTTAGGCTTAATGCCCCCATCCCCTCAGTTCCTTCCATGTCCAGCCTGCCTACTAGGTAGAGCCACCTCACCAGGACCCAGGATTTGGGGCCAACGGGGAGTGGAGCAGGTAAGCCCAGTGCAGCCGAACTCCAAAGGATTCTCTTCCAAGGAAGATAGATGGCCTCCCGAGGTAGAAGGAGGGGGCCCGGGGGTCCCAAAAGACATGGGACATCAAAGACATGCGAAAATGAGAAGGAGGAAAAAAAAAAGAGGAGGGAAAGAGGGAAGGAAGGGGGAATGAGAACACAATAGGGGATAGAGTTACAAGAGTAGTAGAGGGGCGAGAGCACGATGGATTTCAGGACAGGGATAGGGGTAGAAACCCAATTACTAACACGTATAGAGCCAAAGATACGAAAAGGAGGGAGATATGGAGACAGAGGCACGCAGGCACAAGGCCCCCCACTATACCTCCAACGACAGGTAGGTGTCCCTATAGTCCAACCAGCCAGCCCATGTCATGGTATATCTCTCCTGCGTGCCCTCGGCGTCTGAGATCAGCTCCTCCATGCGGTGAATGGCTTCCACCTCCTGTGCCCATTCAGCTAGTGATGGTGGAGTTGTGGATTTCCATCGCCTTGGGATGATCGCTCTCATCGCCGTCAGAAAATGGCGCAGGACCCCCTTTTTGCTAATGGAGAGGGGACCGGGAAGCACGGACAGCAGGGCCACCTGTGGGGAGTTCTGCACCGACTCACCTGTGATGTTGCTATATATAGATAAGATCTTTTCCCAAAGGGCCTTAATTGGAGGACAGCTCCACCAGACATGGGCCATGTTACCCTGCCCCACCAGGCATCTCCAGCATCTATCAGAACATGAGGCGTCAAACTTGCTCAAATCTGCTGGGCACCTGTACCACCGAGATAGAACCTTGAAGTTCCTCTCCTGGGCCACACACGGGACCGCTAATTTGTGGGTAAGCAAATATATTTTTTGGTAAGCTCCTCCCTTGAAATAGATATCCCTAGCTCCTCTTCCCACTTCCGCATGAACCCTGGCGGGGAATCATGCAGTGCGCTCAGTAGGGTTTGGTAAAGGACAGCGATTGCATGTGCCGCGGGGGGTGCCTGTGTGAGGACGCATTCCAGCTGCGTCAGGGGCAGTCTACCCCGCTCTACTAAACCTTGGGTTCCCACAAAAGCGCTCAGCTGCCTATAGAGAAACCAGGAGACATACTGCCCCGGAACCCTTTCCCTTATTTCATCCAATGTGGGGAGTCCGTTCGGTGCCAAAATACTACCTATAGTGTGTAACGGAGAAGAGACATCAATTAACACGTGCTGGGATGCATTCAAAGCGGTGGTCAGGGGTAGGGCCATTAGCGCCATAAAAGGGGTTAGGGTAAAAAGTGGCAGATCCATGAGAGAGCTAGAGGAAAAAATAGCGAAAGCGGAGGAGAGATTTGTGGAGACGGCAAACCCCGCGGACCACAACTTACTTAACACCCTGCAAAGGGAGTATAGCCTTGCACTAACAGACTCCGCAAGAAAGAGCTTACTATTTAAACAGCAGACAGTGTTTGAGAAAGGGGATAAGAACGGGAGAACCTTGGCATACCTCTCCAGGGCAGAGACTTCACAAACGCAAATCGCAGGTATCACAAATCAAACCCAATTCATCACGGACTCGGAGGGCATTGCTAGGCAATTTTATGATTATTATAGTTACCTCTACTCCTCCAGAATATGTTACGATCCAGAAGAGTTAGAGTCTTATCTCACTCCCATAGCCCTTCCATCTCTGTCAGAACCAGAGAGGGCAATGCTGGATAGCCCAATAACTTGTGACGAAATTGTAAGAGCAATAGCCCTTATGTCTAACCGGAAGGCCCCAGGGCCAGATGGATTACCCTCCGAATGGTACAAAAGAAACAGTGAAACTATAGCACCAAGGTTGTTGGAGGTTTTTTCAGAGGCCCTGAGTCCTTTGCTCAGGCGACTATTACCCTGATCTATAAGCCTGGGAAACCCCCGGACTCCTGCAGTTCTTATAGGCCGATCTCGCTCCTGAATCAGGATGCCAAGGTTCTCGCTAAGATTCTAGCACTCCTTTAAATACAGTGATACTCTCTCTCAGTGGGAATGATCAATCGGGTTTCATGCCAGGCCGAGCGACAAGTATCAATTTGAGAAGGCTGTTTAGTAACTTGCAAATCAAGCATGACAATGCGGGGAGTAGAGTGGTTGTCTCGCTGGACGATGAAAAGGCCTTTGACTCTGTTGAGTGGAATTATTTATGGGCAGTCCTAACCAAATTTGGTCTCCCTCCAACTTTTATTAAATATGTCCAGCTGCTCTATAAATATCCCAAGGCAAGGGTTAGAGTCAATGGAGTCATGACGGCCGCCTTGGCTCTGGGCCGGGGCACACGGCAGGGGTGCCCACTTTCTCCCTTGCTGTTTGCGCTGGCGATTGAGCCTTTGGCGTCACTAATCAGGGACTCCCCTGAAATTCAAGGGTGGATTCTTGGTCAGACGTTTGAGAAAGTCTCCATGTATGCAGATGACACACTGGTTTACCTGGCTGATGCTGAAGGCTCTCTAGAGGCCCTGCTGGAGCTAATAACTTAATTTGGCTCGTTCTCAGGCCTAAAGGTCAACTGGGAAAAATCCAGCTTATATATAGTGGATAAGCCAGGGGGCACTCGGATCTCTCCAGCCTCGTCGCTCAGTATAGTAGATAAGTTTAAATACTTAGGAATAATCATGCATGTGGACCCCTCTAAATTTATAGAACTCAATATCAGCCCAGTGATTGATACCCTCAGGAGGAAAGTGACCCAGTGGACAACCCTCCTCCTCTCAGTCATCGGGCGTATTAATATATTCAAAATTATTTTTCTCCCCAAGTTCCTATATCTTTACCAAGCCTCGCCTGTGGTGTTGCCAGCCTCACATTTTCGGCTTTTGGACTCCATTCTATTATGTTTCATTTGGGGGGTTTCTCCCCCTAAAATGAACAGGACCATCCTTAGAGCTCCACCGGGACTGGGTGACCTGGCCGCACCGCACATGATGCTATATTTTTATGCTGTGCAGCTGGTGTATGCTACTTGGTGGATGAATCCTCCCACTGGTAACCCTGTGGTGGCCCTTGAGTCCTCTCTACTGGGTCCAATGATTCCTTTGCAGAGTCTTGTGTATCGGGGCGCGAAGGGTCTCCCATGTGCCACTGCTTGTATAAGAACGACCCTGCATGTGTGGAAGAAGACACAGGGTATGGAGAACCCCCCAAGATCACCCTCTGAATGGTCCCCTAACACACCTATCTGGGATAACCCCAATCTGCCAGAGCTGAGGGCCCTCCCTGACACATCCTTCTGGAAAAAACGAGGATTAACCTCATTAATGCAGATATTCTCTGGGGGGATTCTGATGACGTATGAGCAGTTATGTCAGGTGTTTGCGCTGCCGCCTAGAGAATTCTTTCGATATTTGCAACTCTGACATGCTCTAAGGTCCCAGATCCCTATAGTGGGATTACAGCTGGTGGAATCGCCAATCGAATCCCTGATAAGGTCTGCTAACCTAAGCAAACCCACCTCCACACTATATAATGCCCTCCTCCTGAGCCAACCGTCCCCGTTAGAGAAAACACAGAGGAAATGGGAGGAATTTATTCCGGGCATAGACCAGGATGATTGGGAAGAGGCGGTAGACAATCTGTATTCCTCAGTCATAGATGCCAGGGATAGGCTGATCCAGGCTAAGTGGCTGCACCAGGTGTACCTGACCCCGGTTAGACTGAAGAGGATGGGTCTAGTGGAGACGGATCTTTGCCCTAGATGTAACACAGGCACTGGTTCTTTAATACATATGATCTGGGAATGCCCGACAATTTCAACCTTCTGGGACGGGATATTCGACTTTATGTCCACCTCCTTGGGTCTCCCAGTGCGGAAGTCAGCATCCCCCTGCCTATTAAGTGTGGTAGAACCTTTGTTGGATGATGGCCCACAAAAAATCCTGGTGCGTTTATTGATGTTTTATGCAAGGAAGTGCCTTCTTTTAAACTGGAAGCACCCGAATAAGCCGAGTCTGTCAGCC
Source organism: Gastrophryne carolinensis (assembly GCA_027917425.1). Classification (NCBI taxonomy): domain Eukaryota; kingdom Metazoa; phylum Chordata; class Amphibia; order Anura; family Microhylidae; genus Gastrophryne; species Gastrophryne carolinensis. The sequence continues at coordinate 548,348,863 of CM051235.1, read as the reverse complement.
TGAAAGAGTTTATTAAATGGCAAGTTAATATTGTATAAGATGACTTACAAGGCCAGAGGCTGCCTGAACAAGTTTGAACGAGTATGGGAGCGGTGGCTTGATGCTCCTAGCTCCACTAGTGACTAGGAACTACTTGTGGCTCAACCTCCAGGGCTATAGTGTGGCTCTCAAAAAGGCAAGCTCAACCTATAGCAGGCGTGAGTTTGAATGAGTATGAATGGGTATGAGTGTATATGTGTGTTACATGGTTTTGTTTGGTTTTGTTTTGTTGGTTAATAGGAATAGATATGGGGTTGCGCGCTCATGTTAGTGGAGGCGAAATTTTTTGGGACGTGCAATTGCATTGTAATTGTAACTATGACCGTGATAGTAATGTAATGTAATGTAATTGTAAATGTTCTATGTTCTCTGGAAAAACATAAATAAAAATTTATTAAAAAAAAACAAAATACTACCTATAGTAATATTGGTTGAGGCCTCCCACGCCAAGAAGCCCCTAACCCGCACCCCTGGCATAAAGGAGTAATTGTCAAAGAGAGGGGTCAGGGGGCCCGGCCTGTTGATTATAGTGCCCCATTTAATCATCTTATCCCAGACCAGCAGGAACTGCCCTGCCAGGAATGGAAGTGATTTTCTCACCCGCCCGGGAAGCGGACCCCCCCAGGGCAACGAAGTCAAGTTTACAGGAGATATAGACTTCTCAATTTTTACCCATTGTTTCCCATCCCCCTTCTGGGCCCAATCTAATATGCGAAGTGTTATGACCGCTGCATGGGAGGTCTTCAGATCAGGAAGGCCAGCCCCACCGTCCGACTTAAGCCTGGTCAAGGTACTAAATCTTATACGGGGCTTACCTGTGCCCCACACGAATCTTAAAAAAGCCGTTTTCAGTTTCCTAAAGAAGCTACTAGGTAAGTGAATAGGCACTGTTTGGAAGGTATATAATAATTTGGGAAGAATGTCCATTTTTAGCACATTAATCCTTCCGAACCAAGTGAAATGCCTCATATCATATGTGGTCAGTTCACTTATTGTCTTCAAAAGCAAGGGTGAATAATTTAACTCGTATAGACGCGAGAGGTCTGAGGGAATCTGCACCCCAAGATATTTAATCGAGTGAGATTGCCATTTAAATGCAAAATTCCCCCTAAGCTGTTCTACGGTCTGCTCGGGGAGAGAAATATTAAGGGCCTCTGACTTTGCATAATTAATCTTAAAGTTGCTTACTCTGCCAAATGTCTCAAATTCCTTGAGAGCCGCCGGAAAAGAAGTCAGCGGGGCGGTCAAATGTAGGAGTAGGTCGTCTGCGTACAAGGACGCCTTACATTCCTTCTCCCCTATTATTATACCCCTGATATCCGGGTTCTGTCTTATGGCCACAGCAAGGTGCTCCATTGTGATGACGTACAGTAATGGGGACAAGGGGCAACCCTGTCGTGTGCCGTTGTTAATCCTAAAGGAAGAGGAAAGAAGGCCGTTCACCCTTACCTTTGCCGTGGGCTCTGAGTACAGTGCCAGGATCCGGGACAGGAGTACTGGGCCAACACCGATCTGCTGCAGGGATGCCTTGAGAAACAGCCAATCCACCCTATCAAACGCCTTCTCTGCATCACACGAAAGAAGGCATGCTTGGGCTCCCTCAGACTTAACATATGCTATTAGGTCAAAAAGCTTATTGGTGTTGTCCAGAGCCTCCCGCCCCGGCACAAATCCAGCCTGATCAAGATCTATTAGGCCTGGGAGGAGTGGCCCGAGTCTGGAGGACAAAACCTTGGCATAAAGTTTAATGTCAACATTTATCAAGGAGATCGGCCTATAGCTACTACATAATGATGGATCCTTCCCCGGCTTAGGAAGGACCGAAATGATAGCCTCCAATGACTGTCTGGGAAACCCACACTCTGGCCCAATGGGGTTAAAGACCCTGGTCATAAAAGGTACCAGTTCGGGCCCGAACTGCTTGTAGAATTTAGGAGTAAAGCCGTCAGCTCCAGGACTTTTGCCCTGTGGCGTCTCCTTGATCGCCTTAGCTACCTCCTGTGTAGAAAAAGGGTCCTCCAGGACCTCTGCCTCCCCCCTGGGTATTAAGGGAAGGGGCGTGTTGCGCACATAAGTCTCAACAGCTTCCGGCAGCTCTGCCTCGATCAAGGTGTCATCATTACGCCCCAAATTGTACAGCGAGTGGTAATATTCCTTGAAGCTATCCACAATTTGGGAGGGTGTTACAGCGGTTTGACCCCGTGGCCCATTTATGCTTGGAATATATGTGGTCGCAAGTCTCGGATGCAATGCCCTTGCAAGCAGTCGCCCACACTTGTCTGAAAATTGATAATATTGCACTTTCTGCCTCTCTCTGAACCTCAAATATGCTTGATTGTATAGACCCTGCAGCTTATCCCTGGCCTTCATCAGGTCCAGAAGCACAGCACTGGATGGGCTCCTTTTATGATCTTGTTCCAGGGCCTGGATTCGCAGCAAGGTCTGGGAAACCAAGGAGGCTCGTTCCCTCTTTAGTCTGGTTCCGTGCTTAATAAATTCACCCCTGATCACGCACTTCAAAGCCTCCCACTGGTAAGGGAGAGGCGTGGGATCATGCTCATGAATCCTAAGAAACTCCGAAATGACCTCTCTTACCCCAGACAGGCACGCAGCGTCCCCGAACAAATTGTTGTTAAGCCTCCAACTCCAACTTTTAGAATAAAGTCCAGGCAAAGCCACTGACAGGAAAACTGGAGCGTGGTCCGACCACAATAGCTGGCCAATCCATGCGCGTGGAGCCCAGTCCATGGCATGGTGATGAAGAAAGAGGTAATCAATTCTGCTATATGAATTCCTAGCGGCCGAGTAGAACGAGAAGTCTTTGTGTCGTCCATGTAGCACTCGCCAGGAATCCACCAGCTGCAGATCAGAGAGCACTCTCTTCAGCCTATTTCTTTTGCTCGAGGACACTGCCGACAAGCCCGAGGAGGTATCCAGCTCCGGCTGCATGGGAATATTAAAGTCGCCCCCCACCACTAGAGTACCCTCCATGAATTCTGTCAGGGCCCTAAGCACCCTGACACAAAAACTAACCTGGTCGGTGTTAGGGGCATAAATGTTAGCTACAGTATATACCCTGGAAAGCAATTCGATTTTGAGAAATATAAACCGCCCATTTGGGTCAACCCTAAGATCTAACACCTTATGGGGAAGAGATTTATGTATGGCAATCGAGACCCCAGTTGCTTTAATGTTGGGGTTGGGGGCATGGTGCCAGGAGGGGTAATACCGATTCCTGATAACTGGTACATGTCCTGCTTTGAAATGCGTCTCCTGGAGGAGTAAAATAGCTACTTTTTGCTTATGCATGTCATACAATACCTGCGATCATTTCTCTGGGATATTCAGCCCCTTTACATTAAAGGAGCCAATTATTAGCTCTACCATTGCCTACGCGCCCCTGCCCCCAACACAAAACAAAGTGGATGGAAATAACTAATGGGCGAGGGTCGGGTTAGACAGGGAGGGGGGGCAAGAGAAGGAGACACAGGAAAACCAAAGATGAAAGGAGAGAAAGGCGAGAGAAGAGAGAGAGAGAAAAAGAAAAAAAAAAGGAATCAGCAACAAAATTTTCCCAAAAAATACAAGAGAATGCTAGTGCTAATGTTCACTATCTCTCCAAGTGGAGTAAGCGAACTGACCTACTGGGAGAAGATGGAAGGCTACAATCGAGGGCCAGGAGATGCACTCTTTTACATCTAATTAACATACATCCATATCTCTTGACTATAACCATCGCTGAACCTGCCCAGAACCATTACATGAAATTGTATCAGAAACAACAACAGCCCGATCACTTAGAGCCCCCCCCCCCACACCGCCCGGCCAGCGGCGCAGACGAGCGGCAGGAGGAGTACCCAATGCCACCCACGGCCCCCCGCAACCACATGGCACCCAGCAACCCACCCCCAAAGTCCCCCATGTCCCACCACCACCGGGGGGGCCAGGGCAGGCCACACCGCGACCAGACCAGCCAGTCCTAGCCACGCTGATCCGCCAACGGTGCAGCCCCCCCAACAATCCAACCTGAGGCACCAACACCGGCACCCAATAGGCCGAGCGGAACTTAGCCAGCCACAGGAGGGGACCCCGCCACCAACCAGGGCCGGAAAAACCCGCGCCCAGCAGGCCGGAGCAGATTCACGCCCAGGGCCCCCGCCACCACTCCAACGGGGCCATAAGGCCCACTCTACATCTCAAACATGACCCCGGCCCCAGAGATGACCGACCCGGAGCCAAGGGCGACCACCAGCCGAGGCGGGCCGACCAACAAAACACGTCAGCCCATCCCACCGGCACCCACCCCACAGCAGCCGGGCCGCCAAGATGAACACCACCGCCAGCCCCCGGGCTACTCCCGGAGGCACGATGGAACCGCAGCCAAGTGTCCAGGCAGCCCACAGGAAATGGGCTAGACTATGCCACAGGGTCCAAGTCCGCCGCACAAAGGGCACCCGGCACTCCCGGCCACAGGGAGCACAACAAGGCAGAACAGGTAACCAGGAACGGGGGGGGGACCCCCCCAGGGCAACGAAGTCAAGTTTACAGGAGATATAGACTTCTCAATTTTTACCCATTGTTTCCCATCCCCCTTCTGGGCCCAATCTAATATGCGAAGTGTTATGACCGCTGCATGGGAGGTCTTCAGATCAGGAAGGCCAGCCCCACCGTCCGACTTAAGCCTGGTCAAGGTACTAAATCTTATACGGGGCTTACCTGTGCCCCACACGAATCTTAAAAAAGCCGTTTTCAGTTTCCTAAAGAAGCTACTAGGTAAGTGAATAGGCACTGTTTGGAAGGTATATAATAATTTGGGAAGAATGTCCATTTTTAGCACATTAATCCTTCCGAACCAAGTGAAATGCCTCATATCATATGTGGTCAGTTCACTTATTGTCTTCAAAAGCAAGGGTGAATAATTTAACTCGTATAGACGCGAGAGGTCTGAGGGAATCTGCACCCCAAGATATTTAATCGAGTGAGATTGCCATTTAAATGCAAAATTCCCCCTAAGCTGTTCTACGGTCTGCTCGGGGAGAGAAATATTAAGGGCCTCTGACTTTGCATAATTAATCTTAAAGTTGCTTACTCTGCCAAATGTCTCAAATTCCTTGAGAGCCGCCGGAAAAGAAGTCAGCGGGGCGGTCAAATGTAGGAGTAGGTCGTCTGCGTACAAGGACGCCTTACATTCCTTCTCCCCTATTATTATACCCCTGATATCCGGGTTCTGTCTTATGGCCACAGCAAGGTGCTCCATTGTGATGACGTACAGTAATGGGGACAAGGGGCAACCCTGTCGTGTGCCGTTGTTAATCCTAAAGGAAGAGGAAAGAAGGCCGTTCACCCTTACCTTTGCCGTGGGCTCTGAGTACAGTGCCAGGATCCGGGACAGGAGTACTGGGCCAACACCGATCTGCTGCAGGGATGCCTTGAGAAACAGCCAATCCACCCTATCAAACGCCTTCTCTGCATCACACGAAAGAAGGCATGCTTGGGCTCCCTCAGACTTAACATATGCTATTAGGTCAAAAAGCTTATTGGTGTTGTCCAGAGCCTCCCGCCCCGGCACAAATCCAGCCTGATCAAGATCTATTAGGCCTGGGAGGAGTGGCCCGAGTCTGGAGGACAAAACCTTGGCATAAAGTTTAATGTCAACATTTATCAAGGAGATCGGCCTATAGCTACTACATAATGATGGATCCTTCCCCGGCTTAGGAAGGACCGAAATGATAGCCTCCAATGACTGTCTGGGAAACCCACACTCTGGCCCAATGGGGTTAAAGACCCTGGTCATAAAAGGTACCAGTTCGGGCCCGAACTGCTTGTAGAATTTAGGAGTAAAGCCGTCAGCTCCAGGACTTTTGCCCTGTGGCGTCTCCTTGATCGCCTTAGCTACCTCCTGTGTAGAAAAAGGGTCCTCCAGGACCTCTGCCTCCCCCCTGGGTATTAAGGGAAGGGGCGTGTTGCGCACATAAGTCTCAACAGCTTCCGGCAGCTCTGCCTCGATCAAGGTGTCATCATTACGCCCCAAATTGTACAGCGAGTGGTAATATTCCTTGAAGCTATCCACAATTTGGGAGGGTGTTACAGCGGTTTGACCCCGTGGCCCATTTATGCTTGGAATATATGTGGTCGCAAGTCTCGGATGCAATGCCCTTGCAAGCAGTCGCCCACACTTGTCTGAAAATTGATAATATTGCACTTTCTGCCTCTCTCTGAACCTCAAATATGCTTGATTGTATAGACCCTGCAGCTTATCCCTGGCCTTCATCAGGTCCAGAAGCACAGCACTGGATGGGCTCCTTTTATGATCTTGTTCCAGGGCCTGGATTCGCAGCAAGGTCTGGGAAACCAAGGAGGCTCGTTCCCTCTTTAGTCTGGTTCCGTGCTTAATAAATTCACCCCTGATCACGCACTTCAAAGCCTCCCACTGGTAAGGGAGAGGCGTGGGATCATGCTCATGAATCCTAAGAAACTCCGAAATGACCTCTCTTACCCCAGACAGGCACGCAGCGTCCCCGAACAAATTGTTGTTAAGCCTCCAACTCCAACTTTTAGAATAAAGTCCAGGCAAAGCCACTGACAGGAAAACTGGAGCGTGGTCCGACCACAATAGCTGGCCAATCCATGCGCGTGGAGCCCAGTCCATGGCATGGTGATGAAGAAAGAGGTAATCAATTCTGCTATATGAATTCCTAGCGGCCGAGTAGAACGAGAAGTCTTTGTGTCGTCCATGTAGCACTCGCCAGGAATCCACCAGCTGCAGATCAGAGAGCACTCTCTTCAGCCTATTTCTTTTGCTCGAGGACACTGCCGACAAGCCCGAGGAGGTATCCAGCTCCGGCTGCATGGGAATATTAAAGTCGCCCCCCACCACTAGAGTACCCTCCATGAATTCTGTCAGGGCCCTAAGCACCCTGACACAAAAACTAACCTGGTCGGTGTTAGGGGCATAAATGTTAGCTACAGTATATACCCTGGAAAGCAATTCGATTTTGAGAAATATAAACCGCCCATTTGGGTCAACCCTAAGATCTAACACCTTATGGGGAAGAGATTTATGTATGGCAATCGAGACCCCAGTTGCTTTAATGTTGGGGTTGGGGGCATGGTGCCAGGAGGGGTAATACCGATTCCTGATAACTGGTACATGTCCTGCTTTGAAATGCGTCTCCTGGAGGAGTAAAATAGCTACTTTTTGCTTATGCATGTCATACAATACCTGCGATCATTTCTCTGGGATATTCAGCCCCTTTACATTAAAGGAGCCAATTATTAGCTCTACCATTGCCTACGCGCCCCTGCCCCCAACACAAAACAAAGTGGATGGAAATAACTAATGGGCGAGGGTCGGGTTAGACAGGGAGGGGGGGCAAGAGAAGGAGACACAGGAAAACCAAAGATGAAAGGAGAGAAAGGCGAGAGAAGAGAGAGAGAGAAAAAGAAAAAAAAAAGGAATCAGCAACAAAATTTTCCCAAAAAATACAAGAGAATGCTAGTGCTAATGTTCACTATCTCTCCAAGTGGAGTAAGCGAACTGACCTACTGGGAGAAGATGGAAGGCTACAATCGAGGGCCAGGAGATGCACTCTTTTACATCTAATTAACATACATCCATATCTCTTGACTATAACCATCGCTGAACCTGCCCAGAACCATTACATGAAATTGTATCAGAAACAACAACAGCCCGATCACTTAGAGCCCCCCCCCCCACACCGCCCGGCCAGCGGCGCAGACGAGCGGCAGGAGGAGTACCCAATGCCACCCACGGCCCCCCGCAACCACATGGCACCCAGCAACCCACCCCCAAAGTCCCCCATGTCCCACCACCACCGGGGGGGCCAGGGCAGGCCACACCGCGACCAGACCAGCCAGTCCTAGCCACGCTGATCCGCCAACGGTGCAGCCCCCCCAACAATCCAACCTGAGGCACCAACACCGGCACCCAATAGGCCGAGCGGAACTTAGCCAGCCACAGGAGGGGACCCCGCCACCAACCAGGGCCGGAAAAACCCGCGCCCAGCAGGCCGGAGCAGATTCACGCCCAGGGCCCCCGCCACCACTCCAACGGGGCCATAAGGCCCACTCTACATCTCAAACATGACCCCGGCCCCAGAGATGACCGACCCGGAGCCAAGGGCGACCACCAGCCGAGGCGGGCCGACCAACAAAACACGTCAGCCCATCCCACCGGCACCCACCCCACAGCAGCCGGGCCGCCAAGATGAACACCACCGCCAGCCCCCGGGCTACTCCCGGAGGCACGATGGAACCGCAGCCAAGTGTCCAGGCAGCCCACAGGAAATGGGCTAGACTATGCCACAGGGTCCAAGTCCGCCGCACAAAGGGCACCCGGCACTCCCGGCCACAGGGAGCACAACAAGGCAGAACAGGTAACCAGGAACGGGGGGGGGGGGGGGGCGCAGGACAGAACGGCCAGTTGCCGGGCCAACAGTAGGGGGAGAAGGAAAAAAGTGCAAAAAAAAGTAGACACGTAGGGTTCCTCAATTCCTCAGAATGCACATCAGTTTGTGGGAGGGGCAAATAGGGCAAAACCAAACAACAACAGGGCCAAGGGTTCCTCAACTTCACAGGGAACAAAGGACCCCCGGGACGCCGGCAATCAAGGTCGCTTCACGACTGGGCTAAACAACTTGACGTCGTCCGTCGCCTCTGATCCTGACTCGTTGTGGTCGCGGCTCTCCAGGACGCGGATGCGGGCCCGGCTCCCTAAAGTCCCCCAATGTAGGAGACATCCAGTCCTCCAGTTGCACGTCTGGGATTTCCAAGAAGCGGAAGAGTTCTGGAAGCTGTGCATGAGATCGCAGAACAAACGGGCAACCCCTCCTCGTGACCACCAAATGGAACGGATGTCCCCATCTGTATGTCGCACCAATCGACTTAATGGCTTCCAACAATGGTTTCGTGATCTGAAGAGTGCGTCTAGCCAAGTCAGGAAACAATGTTATCCGCGATCCGTTGTGGAGAATGGACCCCCTGTCCCAGGCTCTTCTCATAATTTCTTCCTTAACTCTATAAAAATGAACACGACACACCACATCTCTTGGTCTAGCAGGGTCGGCGGAGCGCGGGCCAGGTGCTCTGTGTACTCAATTTCAATTTCAACGCATTCATCCGGAGGCTTGCCCAGAACGTCATTGAATATCCTGGTAACGGTGCTACTGAGGTTGTTATTTTCAGGCACCTCTGGAAGACCACGGATCCGAATGTTGTTCCGACGACTTCGGTTCTCCAGATCGTCCAGATGCATCAAAGTTCTAACAGTTTGTTGGTTGGAGTCTGAGAGAGCCTGCTGTAGCGCCGATTGCGCCCTTTCAAGTGCACCCAGTCGTTGTTCAGTGGTAGCCTGCTGCTGCTCCAGGGAGCCCACCCTACCAGATACTTCAGAGACCGATCTTGTAACCTCTTCAAGCTCTCTTCTCAGCAGGGATTCCATTCTATCAATATAATTCTCGAAATCCCTACGAGACGGTAAAAACTTCAGCAATGTGTCAATGTTATACTGTTCCTTGGATAGAGCTCTGCGGTCTTGAGCACCAGGAGAATCCGTCGCAGCCCGAGACCATGTAGGGGATCGCAGGGAAGTCTGGCTGAGGGGCCCGTCTGAGAACGCTGGACTCATCGCGGCTACCGGGCGATTCTCATCGTTATCCGAGATACGAGGAAGAGATTCTTCAGAACCCGGAGAGCGCATGCTCCCTGCAACTGGCTTCCCCTGGGCTGCTCCGGAGGCCGGGAAACAAGTGCCCCCACGCCGGGGGAATTGGTCAGCCACGTCATGGGCAGGACTGCTGGGGGACATCACTTGCAGGTGTCCTTCATCGTCGCTTGAACTGGTCACGTCGCCATTAGGGGGCGGAGGGTGAAGCTCCACCTCCACCACCCTCAACGGTCTCCGATCTGGGGCCTCTGTGGTGGGCTCAGATCCCCCGACCTGCTGGCCCGCCCGCCCCTGTGCGCCATAGCTCTCTTCCACGCTGCTCAAGCCTGGGGAGCCTGCTTGATCCAGCACATTTTCTTCCCTGCCGAGGGAACGAGCCTCTGCCCTCTTCCGGGAGTCCTCCAGCTCCAATTCTGCTTGCTCCAGCCTAAGCCCAAAGTCTCTAGCATCTGTCTCCCGGCTGCCAAGCAAATGCCTCCCCTCTTCACCCTCAGCCACCAGGCCATCCCCTGTTTGCCGTCCGGCCAGTCCGACTCCCCTGCCGCTCTCACAGCTGTCTGTGCCGGCGCGCTGGAGGGCGCCCAGCTCCGCCACCCCCCTCCCCTCCCACGCTGCTGCCGAAGGGGCTGACGAGACACCGCGTCGGGCCGACGGGGCTCTGCTCTGCTCCCCCCTGCCCTCCCCGTTCTTTCGCACCTGGCGGCCGCTGCTGGTGGAGGCGGCGTCTCTCTCCTCCCGTTCCGCGGCCGCTCTCTTCCGCGTCACCTCCTCTGGGGGTGCCCGCACCGGCCCTCCAGCCCCCGGCGACGAAAGACCCGATGAGCGCTGATCCCGGGGCAAAGGCACGGCATCACCTGGGTCTCCTGGGGCATGATGCGGGTCACGATCTCCTCCGACCCGCCGCCCGCGCACCCCCTCCGCCTCATCCGCCATCTTGGCACCCACCGCACTGGTGCTATTCTTCTGTGCCACACTGAAGAACTTGCTAATTTTGCCCGGCCGTCTGCTCCCAGAAACTGGACGGCTCTTCCTGCGTCTGGACATGCCACAAAAAGTATGAAAATGGATGCGGAATATCCTTGTTACACTGTTGGTAAGTGCAGAGCTCCCACACACGTGTGCTCACTCCGCCATAGCCAAGCCACGCCCCCCCGCCCTAATGTTTTGTTGCGACTTTGTTGGTTGCTGTTGATGCCTTCTACAGAGTTATAGTTTTACAAAGTTCTGAACAAAGTTAGGCGCTGTATGGGCAGGTAGCAATGCTCTCCTGAGCAAATCCTGCCACAGCCTGCCCTATATAGGCCAGGAGCTTAGTTTGTTTCTTGCAGTTCCCACACGTTGCTGATGGTGGTGCCCCAAAATGGAAGACGAGGAGAAAAGAAACCAGTGAATACACAAATTTCCCTTTTTCTCCCTTATTTCTTTTACAGTATATACTATATATTGTTAGCCTTCTTGTGCACTTAAAAAATCTTTATTTGTTTTAAGTAGTGCAGCCAATTCAAGGTTAGTTTATTGGGGTAGCATTCTGTATAATTCTCATTTTGAATATTAAAAAGGTAATATTAAATAGCAGCAAACTGATTTTTAGATTATTGTGAACGGGGGTCCTGCTCCAGATAGATTAATTACACTCGGGTATTACTCCGCCAGATGGCGCTGGACTGCAGAGACATCGAAAATAGGCTCCTCCCGGCCCCTCAAATACCCAGGGACCTCCCACAATCCCCAGATCTTCTCTGCAGTCTGGACTGCGAAGGACAAGAAGATGGCTCTCTCTACTCGCAGGTGAGCGGGGCTATTAGCCTGCGGCCCTGTAGGACTATTCCCACCCGTTCCATCAGTAATTGCCTCCCAGCCTTGGCTGCGCTGGTCGGGTGATGGTAGGCAGCAATGCTGTTAGGTGCTTAGGAGCGCTGCTCCACCGCAGTCCCCCACCAAAGGGTAGGCGGTATAGGCATATGGTGAGCCTCTATGGGATGCCCCTCCCGCACTATTGCCCCTTGCCCCTGTTTATCGGTGGGCCCTATCTTAAATGGCCGCTGTCCTCCCTCACTCTCCTTGTAGCCTTCGGGGGAGGGTGTGTGTGTGTGTATATATGTGTATTGGCTTTTATGCTTCACTACATTATACTTGGTGTCAGCCGCCGCGCTGACTTGTTTTCACTTATTGTGCCTTGGAATTGCCGCCGCCGCGCGCACTTTCCTGTGTTCCACGCTTGGCGGCGGCGTTACCTCAGGCGCCGGTGCGCCGTCATTGGCTGCTTGTGACGTGTGTGGCTTTGCGCTCTTCGGGGGGGCGGAGCCTGTCTTTGGCACGTTCCGCGTCACTGTTCATGCGGGCCCGCCCCTCGAGGTATACCGACGCGATTTTTTTGATTGGTTCTGGCTGCTGCGTGACGGGCTTCTACCTACCGCGGTCCGTGAGTGCCCTCGCGGGCATTACCACTGTTATTTATTGTATACTTACGGCTCCCCTTTGATTGTGTCTTTCAGACGGGCAAACCCTCTTGGCTTCTCCCGGCCCTACTCCCTCTATTTAGTTGATTAACTTGTGAGGCCTAGTTAATTACTCCCACTTCCCTAGCGGGTTATTGGGGCATCCCGGTTTGCTTTATAGCGTCAATCCCTATCAGCCTATTGTGCCGCTATAATTACCATATGGAGGCGTCTCAGGATAATGTGCTCGGGGTTCCTTCGGGACAAGCCCGGCTGTGTGTAGCTTGTGGGGTGTCCCCTATTAGCGCTGACAATGCGCGGGTCTGTGTACCTTGTGCCGAGCAGGTGCTTGCGCTGCAATCTGGCCTTCCAGTGGCTGGGCCTGCACCTCGTTTCACTTCACCTACTCCCCCAAGCTTAAATCTCACTCCCATTGAGTTGCATACAAGTGCGGATTCTCAGCCTGATGTGTCTTCTAGACTGGCTAGTGTTGAGAAGTTAATTGCTAATACCTTGGCGCGTAAGGCCTCCGCAAAGATGCAGCACTTAACGCCTGATGTCATTCTTTTCCCTATGGAAGCTGATGAGTTTTTGGAAATGTCTGGCTATACCCCTTTGGAGGAAGGGGAGCTATTCTCTGACTCAGGGTCATCTGATGAGAGGCCTAGGGGTCATGACGATTCTGGCCCTGACCCCTGGGCCCCAGATGATACTGATAGACTGTTGGCTCAGATTTTTGAGGTCCTTTCTATTTCTCCCCCTGTTGCTGCCCAGGCAACAGGGGGAACTATTTCATACTGCTAAGTCACACTTGGAATTTCCTGAGCAAGCCCATTTTAATAACCTTGTGCTCAAGGAATGTGAATGCCCCAGTAGGCTTCCCGGTGTACCTAAGAGTTGGGATAGGAAGTACCCCTCTCCTGCTGATGTGGTGAAGTGTTGGTCATCCCCTCCTGAGGTGGATGCCCCGGTCCTAGGGTTATCTAACACCTCTGTTATGCACTCCCCTGACTCTACTACTCTGCGGGATGCTGAGGACCGGCACATTGATCAGCTGGCGTCCCATGCTTTTGCGTGTGTGGGGACGGCGCTGCGCCGGTCTGTGCCTCTGCCATTACGGCTGTGGCTATTAGGACCCTGCTCAGAAGTATCCTTGATGGTGCCCCTGATGATGTGTCTAGTGGGGAGTTTAATGAACTCTCTCGTTGTGATGTTTTTGTGACTTATGTCCTCTCTGCCTTGGATGACACCATTAGAATGTGTGGCAGAACCTCTGGCCTTGTCGTGGCTATACGCCGCTCATTTGTCTGCGCCAGTGGGCTGCTGACAACGCTGCCAAGAAAGCCCTCACTGGTTTTCCCTTCAAAGGACTACGCCTGTTTGGGGACCGCCTGGACCTATTTGCTAAGGGTGGCAGGTTACCCCAGCGCAGGCGGCAGTCTCGGCCCTTTCGGGGTCAGGGCTCCTTTTCCTCCCCCTACCGTGGTGCTAGACAAGGGAGAGGGGTTTCCTTTACTGGGGCCCGGGGAGACTTCTGGGGTAGGGGCAGAGGACGTGGACGTCCTGGCTCCGCCTGGGGCTCCAAAGCTTAAGTCCTCTCCCAAGCTCCCTCAGGCATGATGGGGCGCCCTCACCCACCCGGGTGAGGGGACGGCTTCAGCACTTTGCTCACGTCTGGAGGCTTCATGTCTCAGACCGGTGGATTCAGGAGGTAGTGTCCTGCGGTTACAAGATAGAGTTTGCTGTCTGCCCCTCCCCAAGGTTCATCAGATCCCGGATTCCTCAGGACCCTGTGTCAGCTCATGATCTAGTGCAGGCGGTGCAAAGCCTTCTGGAGCTGGGGGTCATCTGCAAGGTCCCTTTAAGAGAAAAGGGCAAGGGCTTCTATTCCAACCTCTTCACAGTGCCCCAAAAAGATGGGTCAGTCAGGCCCATCCTGGACTTGAAGATCCTCAACAAATTTGTCAAGAGCAGGCGCTTTCGCATGGAAACTGCGCTCTGCCATCAGTTCCCTGCGCCCAGGGGATTTCATGACGTCTGTGGACATCAAATATCCTTACCTTCATATTCCTGTATTTCCAGGTCATCACAGGTTCCTTAGGTTCGCTCTGGAGGATCAACACTACCAATTTGTGGCATTGCCTTTTGGTCTCACTTCAGCTCTCAGGGTGTTCACCAAGGTGCTGGCAGGAGTGATGTCTCTGCTCAGGTTTCAGGGCATCTGCTTGCTGCCCTACCTGGACGACATTCTCATTCTCGTCGGTTCTGAGGTAGGTGGAGGTGTGTGTGTGTCGAGTTGTGTGTGGGTGGGCGGGTGAGTGCATGCGTGGGTGGCATGCTGGGATCCATAGTGCGCCTGCCATCGCCTCCATTGTAATCCTTTTCCAACCGATCTGGTGTATGTGCTAACTGATCGGATGTAGGTTGGGGTGCCAGGGGGGTCTCTCGTGTGGGGAGGTGACTTTGCCTGGGTGGGTGGCCGTAGGAATGCTGGGACATGAAGTTCTCTTAACAAGTGCAGGAACCGACTTTTTTTTTTGTGCTGATCCTTGTTTTTTTATTTTTTAATGCTGATCTGAGGTGTGTGGGGGTGCTGGGTGTCACCACCGTGTGTGTGGGGGTCTTATTTGGTTGGTTGGGTGGCCGTAGGCATGCTGGGACATGTGATTCATTTGATTAAAAAAACAGTGCAGGCGACAAATTTATTTTTAGTATACAATACGTCCTGCTCCAGATAGATTAATTACACTCGGGTATTACTCCGCCAGATGGCGCTGGACTGCAGAGACATCGAAAATAGGCTCCTCCCGGCCCCTCAAATACCCAGGGACCTCCCACAATCCCCAGATCTTCTCTGCAGTCTGGACTGCGAAGTACAAGAAGATGGCTCTCTGTACTCACAGGTCAGCGGGGCTATTTGCCTGCGGCCCTGTAGGACTATTCCCACCCGTTCCATCAGTAATTGCCTCCCAGCCTTGGCTACGCTGGTCGTGTGATGGTAGGCAGCACTGCTGTTAGGTGCTTAGGAGCGCTGCTCCACCGCAGTCCCCCACCAAAGGGTAGGCGGCATAGGCATATGGTGTGCCTCTATGGGATGCCCATCCCGCACTATTGCCCCTTGCCCCTGTCTATCGGTGGGCCCTATCTTAAATGGCCGCTGTCCTCCCTCACTCTCCTTGTAGCCTTCGGGGGAGGGAGAGGTGTGTGTGTGTGTATATGTGTATTGGCTTTTATGCTTCACTACATTATACTTGGTGTCAGCCGCCGCGCTGACTTGTTTTCATTTATTGTGCCTTGGAATTGCCGCCGCGCGCGCTTTCCTGTGTTCCGCGCTTGGCGGCGGCGTTACCTCAGGCGCCGGTGCGCCGTCATTGGCTGCTTGTCACGCGTGTGGCTTCGCGCTCTTCGGGGGGCGGGGCCTGTCTTTGGCACGTTCCGCGTCACTGTTCATGCGGGCCCGCCCCTTGAGGTATACCAACGCCATTTTTTGGATTGGTTCTGGCTGCTGCGTGACGGGCTTCTACCTACCGCGGTCCGTGAGTGCCCTCGCAGGCGGCTTTATTACCACTGTTATTTATTGTATACTTACGGCTCCCCTTTGATTATGTCTTTCAGACAGGCAAACCCTCTTTGCTTCTCCCGGCCCTACTCCCTCTATTTAGTTGATTAACTTGTGAGGCCTAGTTAATTATTCCCACTTCCCTAGCGGGTTATAGGGGCATCCCGGTTTGCTTTATAGCATCAATCCCTATCGGCCTATTGTGTTGCTATAATCACCATATGGAGCGTCTCAGGATAATGGCTCGGGGTTCCTTCGGGACAAGCCCGGCTGTGCGTAGCTTGTGGGGTGTCCCCTATTAGCGCTGACAATGCGCGGGTCTGTGTACCTTGTGCCGAGTAGGTGCTTGCGCTGCAATCTGGCCTTCCAGTGGCTGGGCCTGCGCCTCGTTTCACTTCACCTACTCCCCCAAGCTTAAATCTCACTCCCATTGAGTTGCATACAAGTGGGGATTCTCAGCCTGATGTGTCTTCTAGACTGGCTAGTGTTGAGAAGTTAATTGCTAGTACCTTGGCGCGTAAGGCCTCTGCAAAGAAGCGGCACTTAACGCCTGATGTCATTCTTTTCCCTATGGAAGCTGATGAGTTTTTGGAAATGTCTGGCTATACCCCTTTGGAGGAAGGGGAGCTATTCTCTGACTCAGGGTCATCTGATGAGAGGCCTAGGGGTCATGACGATTCTGGCCCTGACCCCTGGGCCCCAGATGATACTGATACGGACTGTTGGCTCAGATTTTTGAGGTCCTGTCTATTTCATACTTGGAATTTCCTGAGCAAGCCCATTTTAATAACCTTGTGCTCAAGGAATGTGAACGCCCCAGCAGGCTTCCCGATGTACCTAAGAGTTGGGATAGGAAATACCCCTTTCCTGCTGATGTGGTGAAGTGTTGGTCATCCCCTCCTGAGGTGGATGCCCCGGTCCTAGGGTTATCTAACACCTCTGTTATGCACTCCTGACTCTACTACTCTGCGGGATGCTGAGGACCGGCGCATTGATCAGCTGGCGTCCCATGCTTTTGCGTGTGTGGGGACGGCGCTGCGCCGGTCTGTGCCTCTGCCATTACGGCTGTGGCTATTAGGACCCTGCTCAGAAGTATCCTTGATGGTGCCCCTGATGATGTGTCTAGTGGGGAGTTTAATGTAAACTCTCTCGTTGTGATGTTATTCTAAGCATACAGTACGTCCTGCTCCAATATAATACTTACACGTAATCCTCCGCCAGAGTTCGCTGTTCACTGCAGACATGCAAAAACAGGCTCCTCCCGGCCCTTCATATACCCAGGGACCTCCCACAAATCCCCAGATTTCTCTGCAGTGCTGACTGCGAAGACATGAAGTATCAACTCTCTCGCAGGTGAGCGGGGCTATTACAGCCTGCGGGACTATTTCCACCCATCCTCTTCGTTAAAGATGTGCCTCCCAGCCTGGGCTGCGCTGGTCGGGTGAAGGTAGGCAGCAGCTCGTGTGCTCACGGAGCTACGCTCCACCGCAATCCCCCACCATAGGGTAGGCGGTTTAGGCTGATGGTGAGCCTCTAATGATGCCCCTCCCGCATTGTTGCCCGTGCCCCTCATAGCGATGAATCGTGGGTGCAGATCCACTTCCCCCTCGCTTCCTCCTGTAGCTCGGGGGCAAAGAAAGGGGGGGGGGGGGTATGTGTGTGGCGGTCCCAGCGTAATGTTATCACGTTTATGGCTGTTGACCTTTTATTTAAACTTAGGTGTCAGTGACGCGCTCCTTGCTCCGCATAAACCTTGTCTGGTTGCGTGCGTGTGTGTCCGTTCATTACATAAGTGTGCAGCCTGGGCGGCAGTGTGAGAGCACTTGATTTCACTCTGTATGTGTGTCCTATCCACTACTGTCTTTGACGTTGCGCTGGTTAGAGCTTCGTGCTCTTTGGGGGAGGCGGGGACTTGGCATGATGTGCCCCGCGTCACGGCCAGATCAGTCCCGCCCCTCGAGGTTTACTTGGCGCCATTTTGACGGTCTTCGCACGCGCACGTGGTTGCGATCCGCCTCCTCCCTTGGTCATGTAAGTGCCCTCCCGGGCGGTTTTTGTTCCTATGATTTTTTGTTACGGCTGCGCATGGCACTGACACCCCCCTCTTATCCCCTTTATGTCTTTCTTTTACAAAGATTTTATTGGGTTTTACAAATAGAAACATATACAGTAGTGCATTCACAGAAATCTAGGAGCACAGGCGCTACAACATACATTGCATATTCATACAAAAGATCCAAGACATTGTTATCGTCAATGGTGTCAACCAGATATATAGGAGAGGGAGAGGCATTTGCGTGAAGACAACATGAGACATAATTCTAGAGATAGTCAGTCTTGAGATAACTACATAAAATTGCTTAGTAACCATATGTAACAATCCAATATAAGGATGAGAAACCAGAAATTATTAACGCTGTTTGAATACTCATGAAATACTATCATGGAAGCTGCAAGTGTGTTTGTAAGTGAGCCTAGCTGTATTTTACTAGAATGAGAAAACCTTTTTAGGGGGAGTGAGACAGACAAACAGCAGGGTAACCGGGTAGGAAAGAGGGGGGAGGGGAAACGTTGTGGGGCCGATAAGTCCAAGCGGGTTCAGAACATTCTATCCACATAAAAGACCCTAGTGAACAAACCTTCAAACTGGGAATACGGGGTCGGTCTGGCCTTTAGGTACGCTTATATGGTCCAGCCACGGGGACCAAACTTCAAGAAACTGGTCATATTGGTCTCTGAATATTGCAGTGAGTTTTTCATTGCACATAGTGTTTGAGACTCTGCCTTGTATCTCAGTCCAGGGCAAAGTGTGAAGTTTCCAGTTCCTCGCTATCGTAAGTCTAACGGCTGAGAGGACGTGTTGGGTCTAAGCGAGAGGAGTGCTTCCCAGGGATCTCCAACAAGTGTTAACTCCAGGACATCAGCCAAGAGCCTATATGTTTTGTTCCATATCTCCTGGACAAGTGGGCATTCCCACCATATATGGAGCATCGTCCCCGCGTCCTGGCAGCCTCTGAAGCAGAGGGGGGAGGAGGAGGGGGAGAATCTGTTGACACGTTCAGGGGTGTAATACCACCTGAAAAGTATTTTGTAGGCATTCTCTTGGATCAAAGCGTTATACGAGGTTTTGTTTGTGTTCCTAAGAATTGCCCGCCAGGCTTCCCAGTCCCTCTCAACTCCCAGCTCCGCCTCCCATTTAAGCATGTATGTGTGTTTTATTTTGGGAGGGGGGGCTGTCAGCGAAGCATAAAGATTCGAGATCAGCCCGCCAGCAAACTGGTCCTTGATGCAGCGTAGTTCAAACCCAGTGGTTCTGTATGGGGGGGATGATTTTTTCAGGTGTGTTTGGATGTAGTGTTGCAATTGTAATGATCTAAAGGTTTCAGCAGGGGGGAACCCTTCGTTAAGGGCCAATTGCTGCTGGGATTTCATCCCCCACGGGGTGCAAAAATCGTATAACAGGGTGAGTTGTTTACGCTTCCACCATTTAAATCCCATTTGGTGAGACAGACCCGGCGGGAACAGAGGGTTGCCGAACACAGGGGAGGCAGGCAAGTGGGGGGAGGTGAAGAGGTGCTTTATTGTGTCCCAAATATTCAGGGAGAAATTAAGTATACTGGAGATGGTCTTCGGTCTGGAGGATTTGGGGATCCATAGGAGCGAGGCTGGTGTCACCGGGCTGCATTCAGCTATATCATTTAACACCCAGAGTGGCCTGTCCCCCGGGGCATGAAGAAGGGTGAGTGGCGCAACCTGGGCGGCTAGATAGTATTTGTGAAGGGATGGAAAAGCCAATCCACCTTCCTCTTTTTTACAGTAAAGAATATTCCTCCTGAGCCGTGGTTTGGACTTATTCCATGAGAAGGAGAGGATCTTCCGCTGGAGGGTATCCAGCTGGCGCCTCGGCACAGGGACAGGGAGGACCCGAAAAAGATATAAAATTTTCGGTAGATATGTCATCTTCAAAGCGGCGATCCTCCCCAACCATGACAGTCTTAAGAAGCTCCACGACTGCAGTAGTGCGTCCAGAGATTTAATCATCTCCGGGTAGTTGGCGTTATAGAGGTCCCTATAATCTTTGGTCAATTTAATCCCCAAATATGGAAGTCTCTGCACCCAGGTCCAAGAGAAATTTTGGGCCAGTTGCTGTCTAGTGGTATCGGTTAGTGAAACGTCTAAGGCCATAGATTTGGAGGCGTTCAGCTTCAAGCCCGAAATTTCGCTAAAGGAGGATAATGTGCGGATTGCATTAGGGGCCGATACGTGGGGGGAAGTAAGCATAAGGAGCATGTCGTCCGCGAAAAGTGAGATTTTGTGGTCTCTACCAGCCCATGGTATGCCCCGGATGGAGGGGTTCTGCCTAATTTTTTCAGCCAACGGCTCAAGCGCCAATATAAAGAGTATTGGGGATAGTGGGCAACCCTGCCTGGTCCCCCTCTTTATCTGGAAATCGGTAGAGCTATAACCCGCGTACTTCACATGGGCCATGGGTTTCGAGTAAATGGCTGTAATCCAAGATAGTAGCCCCGGGCCAAACCCCCACTTCTGCAAGGAAAACCGGAGGTATTGCCAAGAGAGTGAGTCGAAGGCCTTCTCCACATCCAAAGAGAGCAGGAAAGCCTCCGAACTCCGGGAGCGAGCTCCCTCCAGCAACTGTAGAATCCGCCTCACTCCATCCCCCGCCTGTCTCTTAGGGACAAATCCCACCTGGTCCCTCCCTACCATCCCCCCCAAGAAGGTGTTTATCCTGTTGGAGATGATTTTGGTAAGGATCTTCAGGTCCAGATTCAACAGAGAGATGGGTCTATAGTTCGTCCAGGATTGGAGATCCTTACCTGGTTTTGGAATCATCACCACAGAGGCCCGAAGCATGTCCGGATCAATGGGGTTGCCCTGCTTTATATGGTTAAATACTCTTGCCAACCGAGGGGCTATGATCGGGGCCAATTTTTTATAAAATGAAGCCGTGAAACCGTCAGGTCCGGGTCTCTTGTTGGACTTGAGGTCCTTGATCACTTTAAGTACCTCTTCCACCCCTATATCCTCATCAACTTTCAGTTTATGGGTGTCCGAAATTGGGGACATGTTAATATCTTCAAAAAAGGCCCGGATCTGAGGTTCGGTACAGGGGGGGGGGAGCATCATACAATCCAGACAGGCCCGTGGAGAATTCCTCCACAATATTTATCGGGTTGTTAGTGATAAGGCCGGCACTGGTCTTCAGTTTAATGGGCTTCATCATGCGGGGTTGACATTTAAGTTGCGAGGCCAACAGGGTGCCGGGTTTGTTAGCTGAGATGTAATATTTTTGTTTGGAGCGGCGGTACCTTCCTTCAGCTTCCTCCGTTTGTAGGAGGTTCAGTTTGGTTCTGGCCATCTCCAAAGCGCGAAGGTTTCTAGAGCTGGGGTTGGTTTTAAAATTTTTAGCCGCTAACTCATAGTTTATCTGAAGTGTTTTGGACATGGCCAGCCTCTCTTTCTTCTTTCTGGAGGCGAGACCAACAAAAAAGCCCCTCATGACCGATTTGAAGGCTCCCCAAACCATGGTGGGCGCCGTATTCGGGGTCTCATTAAGTGTAAAATAATCTGAAGCAGCCCTGTTGGCCTCCTCCACCAGAAGTCTGGAGGAAAGAAGGGAGTCATTGAGCAGCCAAGAGGATGGCCTAGGCTTTGTGATTAAAGAAGTGCAGGTTATAGAGACCATGTCATGATCAGACCAGGGGATTGGATGTATGTCAGCCCGATCTATGCAGGGGATGAATGCAGAGGAGACAAAAATGTGGTCAATTCTGGTAGATAGGTTGTGGGGGGCTGAGAAGTGGGTATAGTCTTTTGCATGTGGGTGAAGGGCCCGCCATATGTCTAATAATTGGTAGGTGTCCAATAATTCTCCAAAGCGTTTCCCCTCGCTGGCCACCTGAGAGCTGGGGGGGAGGGACCGGTCCAGACGGGGATGGATCGTCAAGTTGGAGTCCCCACACACAAAGACGACTCCCCTTTGATGGTCCTTTAAGATAGAGAGTAGATGTGTTAAAAACTGGATTTGTTTGGTATTAGGGGCGTAATAGTTAAGGAAGGTGACCTCAGTGTCTTGGAGAGTTCCTTGGAGTAACAGGTATCTGCCGTCAGGGTCTGCTAACTGAGTGTGACATGTGAATGATATTCCATTGCGGAAGGCTATGAGCACCCCCTTCTGTTTGCGTTTACTAGTGGCCTGGTAGAATTGGGAGAATTTATGATGGATCTGTTTCGGAGAGGAAGTTGGGGTATAGTGTGTCTCCTGAAGGCAGACCACGTCTGCATGCTGGGAATCAAACAATTTAAACGCTCTCGATCACTTGTTAGGGGAGTTCAGGCCCTGGACATTTACAGAAACTACTTTAAGCGCCATGTGAGGTCAGATGGACGTAGGTATGTAGCACGTGGTTGGTTGTTCGTGACCTATAGGCCGGAACCCTTAGAAAGTGGGGTAATGGGGTTGAGGTGAAGGGTGGAAGAGGGGTAGAGGGGAGGGGAAGTAAAGACAACAAACATGTATACTGGGGTATATAAAACATTTTACCGTCAACCTGTGACAGAACAAGGGCTTCCAGACCCACAGGAGAGGAAACCAAAAAGATTCCCTCCTGGCTGGAAGTAGTGGAGCGCACGTGACCTGTCGGGAGGCCACTCACGGTGATTGCATCAAAGGGCGTATGTCTGACCCATGAGAAAATTATTACGGGAAGGTGTGCCGGGCGGTGCGCCCGACCCCCAACCCCCCGCCACCCCGACCCCCAAACCAACGAGGCCCAGGCCACAAGACCGGGGACCCCCCGGGGAGGAGGGACGGGGCGGCCGGGAACAAGGGGCCAAGCCAGCGCCAGCAATGTCAACAACTGGTTTGAACTATTGTACATAACAAAAAATGCTATATCCCTGAGGGGCCTTTAAGAGGCCTGAGCATTCCAGTTAGAACCGGTACACAAGATTACGGTCGGTAACAACCAAAAGGAGCCAGCGGCATATAAACATATATTACTCTAATACTTGACCTGAGGGAATAAAGGGTTAAAGGACCTAAACGGTGCAATAAACAGCATAACATTATAAACTGTCAAACTGAAAAGTCACTGTACTCACGACCCCGTGGTGGGGTGGCGTTCAGTCCCCAAGCGGGAAAGTATCCCGAGGTGTCGTCAGACCAGGAGCGCTGAGACGGCCCGAGCCACAAGAAAGGGAAGAGGAGAGGGAGCAGAGGGGCGAGTCCCGCCCCCGCTTCACAGCTCATGGGGCATCCCGCGCTTGTGCGGGAGAGGTTCTGAAGCAATACCGGCCGCTCATACCACTCCTGTCTCCCGGAGGGGTCCGAGAACGGAAAAAAGAGGGGGCTAGATGCTCAAACTGGCACGAATTTCTGTGAAATGAGTCTCCTCAGTACTTGAGAGCTTTGTTGTTGCTTGCGGTGTTTCAGAAGCGGGGAAGGTTGTGCAGTGGCCCTCTGGCTTGTTTTCGGGGTCCTCGGGGTGGAAGGAAGTGAGGAGGGGGACACCTCAGAGTCCGGGATCTTTTGTCCCAGACCCCTGAATTTCTCCAGAAGCTCAGGGACCGTGGAGACCTGGATTTGTCTACCTTGATGGAAAAAAGAGAGTTTGAAGGGGAATCCCCATCTATAGCGTATGCCATTAGCCTGGAGCGTTTGTAGGTAAGGTCGGAATGATCTTCTCTTAAGGATGGTCGTCTGGGAAAGATCAGTGAATATTTGGTAGCTGTGGCCCTGGAAGGCCAGGGGCGCTTTCTCTCTGGACGCTTTAAGGACCGCTTCTTTCGTCTGGTAAAAGTGGAACTTAACTATAATGTCCCGAGGGGGCCCGTCCACTGGTTTCTTGGAGAGGGCCCTGTGTGCTCTGTCTAGCTCCAGCCTGGCAACCGGGATTTCGGGGGTTAACTCCTGTAGGAGGGCTATGATGGTTCCATTAGCATCCTCCATAGACTCTGGGATACCCCTAAAACGTAAATTGGACCTCCGGTTCCGGTTCTCCAGCTCCTCGTTTAAGCCCTTCAATAAGGTAATCTCGTCCAGGAGCTTTTCCATCTGGGAGCCCTGTTCCTCCAGGACCACCGTGGCGTCATCCATCCTGGATTCCAGCGCATCGGTTCTGCCCCCCAGTTCCCTGATCTCCCTCAGCAGGGTGTCTGTATGTTTGGTTGTGACGGCAGTGACCTCTTCTCTCACTATTGCTCTTAATTGGGAGAGGATGTCATTATTTGTAAGTGGCTGTTGTGCTTCATGCTGAGAGGTCTGCTGGGGGGTGTGCTGGGAGACATGCAGGGAGGCATGGTGGGAGGTGTGCTGAGAGGTGTGCTGGGAGGCTGAGGGGGATCTGGGCCAGCTATCAGCAGAGTCCATGGAAAGATCTTCAGCCAGACTCACCCTTTCCAGCTCTCCTCCGTCAGGCACAGCAAGTTGCTCCCTCTCCTTCTCGCTCCCCGCCGCCGCCGCCGCCATCATGGACCTGCGGCCGTCCCTGCCACTCTTCTTCCTCCCCGCCTGGAGGCTCATAGTGACCCGCCGCCGATACAGCAGGTAATTGCCGGGCGGTATGGGGGTTCTGTGGGGTCCGATCGCCCGCTCGTGGTCTGTAAGCTGCTGCAGGGCCTCCCGACAGTGCGGAGCCGAGGGGTCAGGCGTCCATTACTCTCGGCCGCGCGCGCGCTCTTGCCCTTTATGTCTTTCTGACATATATTATAGCGGGTTCACTTAAAAATTCTCCCACATTCCTAGCGGGTCTTGGGGCATCCAGGGTTGCCTATTGCGTAAATCCCTGTGGGCATACTGCTCAGATAATCACCATATGGAGGCATCTCAGAATTATGTACCCGGGGTCCCTCTGGGACATGACCGGCTGTGTACAGTGTGTGGTCAGCCCCATGCTGACGCTGACAGAGCACGGGTCTGCGGACCGTGTGCTGAACAGGCACTGACCCTGCAATCAGGTTTGCCAGTGGCTGCACCTCTCTTCAATACACCTGTCTCCCCGGACCTAAATCTCATTCCTGATGAGTCTCACTCGAGCGGGGATGACCAGCAAGTCGTGCCGCGCAGGCTGCCTACGGCTGAGCAGGTGCTGTCTAGTTTGGCAGAGCGCTTGGGCCCTGGAAAGAAGTGGTCCCTGACGCCTCCTGGTTCTCCGGTTCCTAATGATACTGATGAATCTGCTGCTATGCAGGACCTTGACCCTTCTGATGAAGGTGAGCTATTCTCCGATTCGGGCTCCTCGGATGAGATGCCCTGGAGCCGTGATGATTCTGGGCTCGGTTCCTGGGGCCTGTGTGACACAGATGAACTACTGGTTAAGATCTTTGAGGTTTTGTCTATTTCCCCTCCTGGAGAGGCTCCCAAGCCTAAGAAAGAGAGTTTCCACACAGCGCCGCGCTTGGAATTCCTGGAACAGGAACATTTCCAGAATCTTATATCCCAAGAATGGGAATCGCCTTGTAAACTTAAAGGGGTCCCAGGGGTCTGGGATGGGAAGTACCCTTTCCCTCCTGATGTGGTTAATTTTTGGTCAGCACCTCCTGTGGTGGATGCACCGATTTATAGGGGTTACTAACCCCCCCTTCATGACTGCTCCTTATTACCGTACACTCCGGGATGCTGAGGACCGGCGCATTGACAGATTGGCTTCCCACGCCTTTTCGTTTGCAGGGACGGCTCTTCACCCGGTCTGCGCCGCGGCCATCACTGCGGTGGCCGCCAGGACTCTCATTAGAAAACTACTTGATCACCGACCTGAGGACCTCCCCTGGGAGGTATTTAATGCACTCTCAGACTGTGATGTGTCCCTCAGTGCTGGATGACACCATTAGGATGTGTGCTAGAACCTCTGCCCTTGTGGTAGCTATTCGCCACCTGGTCTGGCTGCGACAGTGGGGTGCTGACGATGATACGAAAAAGGCTCTCACTGGTCTTCCTTTCAGAGGACGGCATCTATTTGGGGCCCGTCTGGACCTTTTTGGAAAAAAGGGTAAGGCACCGCTGCGCAGAAGGCCGTCTCGGCCTCCTCGGGGCAGGGACACCCCTCCCCCTCCCTACGTTAGTGTCAAACACTAACCTGAGGTGTGCTTCCAACTTTTCGGAGTGGATTTTCGCCACGGGGTGGGCAGGCAACGCCCTGGGCCCTCTGGCAGGGCTAAGTCCAAATCTGCCAAGACCTCCCATGGGGTGCTTTTTACACTTGTTATGTGTGTGTGTGTGTGAGGAGAGAGCTAGCAGACGCAGGGTCAGCGCCGCGGTGTGCGGCGCGTGGCCTGAGCTGCTGGGGCTCTTTCTCTTTACTTTTTGTTTTTTAAACTTCCCCCCACGTTTGCATGCGGCGCCGCCATTGGGCGAGCCGCGTCACTGGAGTCCTGGGGGCGGGGCCGCGCTCTCTGTCAGCCTCGCTCTGTGACTCACTGGCAGGGGGCGTGGCCGGAGCGCGTCGCTCGCTGAGCCCGGGCCCGCATCACTTCCTCTGTCTCATTACAGAGACAGGTGCTGGAGCTGGCTGGGGAAAGGTGCGCGTCCAGGAGTGCGGCTGCAGCGGCAACAGATAGCGGTCCCCACCTCGCGCACGTGGGGCCATCATTTGAGCTGTAGTTTTTTCTTTGTGACTGTGTGTTACTTGTGTTTGATGGTTTCCCTGGCACTTTTAGCATTACTCCTGGAGGCACTTATCACTTTGAGATATATATATAGATGTGACAGACTCTCTGCCCCTTTGGACTTTACACAGGTTCATTACTTTCCTTTTCTTAAGCATGTTACAGACTGCCAGTGTATTGATTGATTACGTTATTCATTGTTCTGACTGCCATTGTATTGATTGATTACGTTATTCATTGTTCTGACTGCCATTGTATTGATTGATTACGTCACAGACAATGGCATTGTTCGGATTGAGTGTATTACAGACGTCTATTGTATTGCTGATTGCGTCACCGGCAGAGTTGAGGGATTGTATGCCCTATTGCTATTGGTCGGTGTGTGTGTCATGCAATGGAGACTTGTGTATATAAGGCCTAGTGTGGCACTAATAAAGACACTTCACCTTCACCCTCAATACTGAAGTTCTGTCTCTTATTGAGGGAAACGCTATATTACAATTCACTAGCCCTTGTAAGGGCTGTTCCTGTTTCCTCACGGACGACTCTGGAATTCCAGCAGCACCTCTTACGATTGGGAAAAGGACGTCTCGGGCGGTGAAGCCCTCCGGCGATAAGGGTTATCGCTACAATAGATATACATGTATAGTTGTATTCATGATGTATATATTGATCATGTATGGTTTACCATGATTGTTTTATGTATGAGTGTGATGCATACTGGCTTATTTCCCTGGGGGACTGACTGTGGTCTCTTTTCCCCCACAGATCCTGGGATCCCCTCACTGCAGTGGCTCTCCCGGTCTGATATACCTGGCTAGTCTTAGTCTCTAAATTGGGATTTTCCTAGGCTTAAAAAATCCTCCCACTCCCGGGACTTTAATTATAAAGGGGCATCCCGGGTTGCTTAATGTGTAAAACCCTGGGTTGTTGCGAATACCATAATTTCACCATATGGAGGCTTCCGACGTTACCGGAAATGGCTCTTCGGGGCTATCCAGGCTGTGTGGGGGTTGTGGGGCTCCGCTCCCAGGCGATGATGTCATATTATGCATTCCATGTGCAAAGCAGAATATTGCGCGCCAGTCCGTCGCTCCGACTTCTGGCTCCTCGCAACTTCCGTCATCTCCTACCCCCCCTCCCTTATTCCGGACCCCGTGTGACATTGTCAAAAGTGGGGATTCGCATTCCGAGGTGCGTGCGCGATTGGCCAACTTCGAGAAGATAATTTCCGCCACGGTAGCTCAGAAGGCTACGGCAAAGCGGAAGCACCTTTCTCCGGCAGCGCCTGCTTCGGAGGATGAGGTAGTTGAAATTTTGGATTGGTCCGATTGTCCCCCTGATGAGGAGGGGGAACTCCTTGAGGAGTCGGATGAGCCTGCAGACCAGCTATTGGTGGCGATCAGGCTGCGGGGGTGTCCCTTGACACTCCTTCCATTTTGGCTCAAATGTTTGAAATTTTGGTTTTGGATCCACCTGAGGCGGTCCCTCCGCCAAAGGGTGAGTTGTTTGATGTGCCCCAGCCGCGTTTGGTGTTTCCCAGGCAACAACACTTTGTGAGGGTTGTCCTTAAGGAATGGGAACAACCCACGCGCCTGGCTGGAATTCCTCCTAGTTGGGATAAACGTTATCCCTTTCTGGAGGATTTGGTGAAGCTTTGGTCGGTTCCCCCTGACGTCGATTCACCTGTGTTAGGGCTGTCGAACACGGCTGTGTTGCACTCCCCTGACACTACTACCATTAAAGATGGTGAGGATCGTCGGATTGATCAATTGGCTCGCCATGGTTTTATCAGTGCCGGATCGACACTGCGGCCGGTGTGTGCTTCGGCGCTTCTTCTGTTGGCAGTTAGGTCCATTATTAGGGATCTGTACGCAGGTCTTGATCCCGCTTGTGATGAGTTTAGTTCTCTCAAGCAGTGTGAGTCGTTTATTTCCTTTGTCTTGGCCGCCCAGGACGATGCACTTGCGATGAGTAGCAGGACAGCGGCACTGCTGGTTGCTATTCGTCGGTCAGTGTGGCTGCGCCAGTGGACGGCGGACCTTAACTCTAAGAAGGTGCTTACAGCGCTTCCTTTTGTAGGTTTGCGTCTGTTTGGCGATAAATTGGATTCAGTTACCAAGGGTGGTAAATTGCCTCAACGCAAGAGGCCCCGTCGCTCCTTTCGGGGTGAGACTTCCTTTAGTCCCTCCTTTCGGGGAGTCAGAGCCGGCAGAGGGGCGTCCTTTCCCGCTACCAGGGGTGCAGGGTGGACCCGGGGGAGGGGCCGTGGCCATCCCGGTCAGTCCTGGGGCATCAAGCCCAAGCCTGCTGGTAAGCCCGCTCAGCAATGAGGGGCTGCCCTCACCCGTGCGGGTGGGGGGACGATTGCGACACTTCTCCCTGGTTTGGGACCAGGAGGTTCCGGACAGATGGACCTGGGAGGTGGTGTCGTCCGGTTACAAGCTGGAGTTCGAGTCTCGCCCTCCTTCACGGTTTTTCCGGTCTCGGGGGCCCACCGATCCTTTGGCCGCGCAGGGGCTCCTGGCGTCGGTAAGGAATCTTCTGGAAATGGCGGTCATCCGGCCGGTGCCGCGTTTAAAGGTGGGCCTCGGTTTTTACTCCAATCTTTGCACAGTCCCCAAGAAGGACGGGTCGGTTCACCCCGTCCTGGATCTGAAGTTCCTCAACAGGTTCATCCGTACTCGGAAGTTTCGCATGGAAACTCTGCGTTCGGCCATCGGTTCTCTTTGGCAGGGGGACTTCATGACGTCCATAGACGTCAAGGATGCTTACCTTCATGTTCCCATCTGCCAGGCTCATCAGCGTTTTCTTCGCTTCGTAATGAAGGATCGGCATTTTCAATTTGTGGCACTTCCGTTTGGCCTCACCTCGGCTCCAAGAGTGTTCACCAAGGTGCTGGCAGGGGTGATGGCCATTCTCAGATCTCGGGGCATTCGTGTCGTACCTTATCTGGACGACCTTCTCATCATGGCTCCTTCCCTCAATCAATCAGAGACGGACACCAGGATGGTGGTCTCCACGCTGCAAAGCTTCGGTTGGGTGATCAACTTTCCCAAGTCCTCCCTCGCCCCTTGCCAGGGTGGTGTCCTTTCTGGGAATGCGGTTGGATTCTTGTCAACACAGGGTGTTTCTGCCTCAGTCCAAGATTCGTCTGATTCAGGAGTTGGCTCGGGTCCTTCTTTCCAATCCTCGGCCGTCCATCCGTCTGGGGATGAGACTGGTAGGGTTGATGGTTGCCTCGTTCGAGGCAGTTCCTTTCGCTCAGTTTCACACGAGGACACTTCAGCTTCATCTGTTGGTGTCCCGGGACCGGCGACCACGGTCGTTGGATCGGCCCTTCCAGTTGTCCTCCCGGGTCCGGCAGTCCCTTCAATGGTGGTTGGTCTCGGCCAATCTCTTGAGGGGCAGGTCTTTCCTGACTCCTCTTTGGGAAATTGTCACCACGGACGCCAGTCTTTCGGGATGGGGGGGGGATTCTGGAAGGATCTTCAATTCTGGGGGCAGTGGGGGCCTCGGGAGGCCCGCTTGCCCATCAATATTCTGGAACTGAGAGCCATCCGTCTGGTTCTTGTTCTTTTGACTCAACATTTTCTGGGCCTTCTGGTTCAGGTTCGCTCGGACAATCGAACAGTGGTTGCTTACATCAATCATCAGGGAGGGACTCGCAGTCTGGGTGCCCTCAGAGAGGTGTCCCTGATCCTGGCCTGGGCGGAGGCCCATGTTCCTTGTCTCTCGGCAGTTTACATTCCGGGTGTGGAAAACAGGGAAGCGGATCTGTTGAGCAGGTGCTCTTCCCGGCTGGGAGAATGGGCTCTCCATCCTCAAGTTTTTCGGTCGCTGTGTCTCCGGTGGGGGACACCGGAGGTGGACCTGTTTGCCTCTCGTCACAATTGCAGGCTCTTGACCTTCGTGTCGCTCTCCCGGGATCCTCTGGCTCTGGCGGTGGACGCCATGTCCCTGAGCTGGGGGGATCTGGGGTTTCTGTACCTGTTTCCTCCGATACCCATGCTAGGCAGGGTGGTACGGAAGCTGGCTCTGGAAAGGGTGTCTGCCATTCTCGTGGCTCCAAGGTGGCCAAGGCGAGTATGGTTCGCAGACATCGTTCGGCTGGCAGTGGATCAGTTCGTTCTGCCTCTGAGGCCCGATCTGCTCACGCAGGGTCGGCTGTGTTACCCCAATTTACCAACGCTGGGTTTGACGGCTTGGCTGCTGAAACCTCCATCTTGAAGGAGGAGGGTCTTTCTGACTCGGTCGTTAAGACTCTGATCAGTGCCCGGAAGAGGTCTTCTTCTATCATCTACTATAGGACTTGGAAAGCCTATATCGCTTGGTGTGAGATTAGATCTTTGCCTTGTAGGGTCTTTTTCGGTCTCCAGGGTTCTGGAGTTTTTGAAATCAGGGCTGGACTCTGGTCTTCAGCTGAGTACTTTGAAAGGGCAGGTTTCTGCCTTATCTATCTTTTTTCAGAAGCGTTTTGCGCTTCATCCTTTAGTTAAAACCTTTTTCCAGGGGGTTACGCATGTGCGGCCTCCCAGGAAACCATTACTCCCTGTTTGGGACTTAAACTTGGTTCTCTCTGCTCTTCAGGCTCCTCCCTTTGAGCCCTTGCAGGATATTGCTTTGTCTACCTTGACTCAGAAGACTGCCTTCTTGGTAGCTATCACTTCGGTTCGGCGTGTCTCGGAGTTGGCGGCCTTGTCGATTCAGGCGCCCTATTTTGGGAGGCATCAGGACAAGGTGGTCTTTCGGTTCAAACCGGACTTTCTTCCTAAGGTTGTTTCTGCTTTTCATTTGAATCAGAATATTGTTCTTCCCTCCCTGTGTCCTAAGCCTAAGAATGACAAGGAGAGGGTTTTGCATTGTTTGGATGTAGTACGCTGTGTTAAGTACTATTTAATTACTACTTCTCCGTTTCATAAAACTGATGCCTTTTTTGTTGTGCCCTGTGGGCCTAGAAAGGGTTTGGCTCCGGCCAAATCTTCCATTAGCAAATGGATACGTCAGGCCATTATTGGGACCTATTCTGCTAAGGGGAAAGTTCCCCCTTTCCGTATCACTGCTCATTCAACTCGCGCCGTTGGAGTGTCTTGGGCTTTTCAGCACCAAGCTTCTGTTGAACAAGTTTGTAAGGCTGCAACCTGGTCTTCTGTTCATACTTTTTCTAAGTTTTACAAGGTTGATGTACGGGCCTCAGCGGATGCTGTTTTTGGCCGCAAGGTTCTGCAGACTGCAGTCATTTAAGTTATGCTTCATTTTGCCTTCGGATACCCATCCCTTGTGGACACTGCTTTTGGATGTCCCGATCGTAAGAATTAAAGGGGAAGCGGGGTGTGTGACACACTGAGAATAATACCATTTTGTGAGTACTCACCTGTAAAATGGATATTGTCAGTGTGTCACACACCCCGCTTCACCCGCCCTTTTTGGTATCCTGGATCCTTTATATGGTGAAGCTTTTCTTTATTTTGAGGTTACCATTGGATTTCCTGGTACCTTGTCTTTCTGCTTTTGAATTCACTGGGTGTTAAGTGGGAGGTCCCAGGTATATATAGGCCAGAAGGGGCTCGTTTCCAAGACTTCTCTCTTCCACGTCGCCACCTGCCGGTGGAGTAACCCGATCGTAAGAATTAAAGGGGAAGCGGGGTGTGTGACACACTGACAATATCCATATTCTAAGCATACAGCACGTCCTGCTCCCGAATAGTAATAACATGTGGGTAATCCTCCGCCTCAGGCGCCGTGCACTGCAGACATGTACAAAACAAGCTCCTCTCGGCCCTACATATACCGAGGGACCTCCCACAAATCCCCAGATTTCTCTGCAGTGCTGGAACTGCGAAGACATGAAGTATCATGCTCTCGCAGGCGAGCGGGCCTTACGGCCCAAGGTCCTGTGGGACTATTTCCACCCGTCCTCTTCAGAAGAAATATGCCTCCCAGCCTAGGCTGCGCGGGTCGGGTGAAGGTAGGTAGCACCTGGTGTGCTGAATGGAGCCATGCTCCACCGCAATCCCCCTCCATAGGGTAGGCGGTCAGGCCGATGGTGAGCCTCTAGAGGATGCCCCTCCCGCAATTTTGCCCGTGCCCCTCACAGACTTAGTCCATTGACACCGTCAGCTTCCCCCCTAGCTTCCTCCCGTAACTCGGGGGAAAAGAAGGGGGGGGTGTGGCAGCCCTAGTGCTAATTCGCCTTAGACCTTGGTCCTTTAATCATGGGGTCAGTGTCGCGCCTCACTGTACAGTGCGAGCTGTCTTTTTTACCAACAGTCTGCTTCGGCAGATTCATTCCAGCGTGTCAGCATTAGAGGTTGCTTATTCTCCGCTGTTTTACTTTGCCGTTGGTTAGAGCTTCGCGCTCTTTGGGGGAGGCGGAGACTCGGCATGACGCGCCTCGCGTCACAGCCTGGCCCTCCCCTCGAGGTTCGCTGGCGCCATTTCCTCTATCTTCGCGCGCGCGTGTGGTGTGGCTCGCCTCCTCCCTTGGTCATGTAAGTGCCCTCCGGGCGGCATGGTTCTATGTTTTTCAGACAGCGCATGGCACTGACTCCACTCCCCTTGTCCCATTATGTCTTTCAGACGCCAAGACTTCGCTGCCGTCCCCGGCCTAACTTATATTACAACGGGTCCTCTTTACAAATTCTCCCACATTACTAGCAGGTTTGGGGCATCCAGGGTTGCCTATTGCATAAATCCCTGCGTCATACTGCTTAAAATCACCATATGGAGGCATTTCAGAATTATGGAACCGGGGTCCCTCCGGGACGTGACCGGCTGGTTGCAGTGTGTGGCCAGCCCCTGGCTGAGGCTGACAGGGCACAGGTCTGCGGACAGTGTGCAGAACAGGCAGGTTTGCTAACAGAGGAACCTCCCTTCCTCACCCCCGTCTCCCCGCTCCCAAATATCACTCATGACGAGTCCCACTCCAGTGGGGATGACCTGCAATCGGTGCCACGAGCGTTGCCCACGGCGGAGCAGGTGCTTTCTGGATTGGCGGAGCGTATGGGCCCTGGTAAAAAGCGGTCCCTGACGCCTCCAGGCTCTCCGGTTCCTGACGATACAGATGATTCTGCTGATATGCAGGACCCTGACCCTTCTGAGGAAGGTGAGCTATTTTCAGACTCGGGCTCCTCCCATGGGATGCCCGCGGGCTGTGATGAATCTGAGCCTGGTTCCTGGGGTCTGTGTGACACAGATGAAATCCTTATCAAGATTTTTGAGGTTTTGTCAATCTCCCCTCCTGGGGAGATCCCCAAGCCGAAAAGGGAGAGTTTCCATACAGCGCCGCAGCGCTTGGAGTTCCTAGAACAGGAACATTTCCAGAATCTTATATCCCAGGAATGGGAATCGCCTTATAAGCTTAAAGGGATTCCAGGGGCCTGGGAATGGAAGTACCCTTTTCCCCATGATGTGGTTCATTTATGGTCAGCTCCCCTGGTGGTGGACGCGCCGGCTATAGGGGTCACAAACCCCCCTTTTGTGACTGCTCCCTTTTACCGTACCCTTCGGGATGCTGAGGACCGGTGCATTGACAGACTGGCCTCACACGCCTTCTCGTGTGCTGGGACGGCCCTACGTCCGGTTTGCGCCGCGACCATCACGGCGGTGGCCGCCAGGACTCTTGTCAGAAAGATACTAGATCACCGCCCGGAGGACCTCCCTTGGGGGGTGTTTAGTGCGCTATCAGACTGCAAAGCGTTTGTGAAGTTTATTCTATCGGCACTGGATGACACCATTAAGATGTGTGCTAGGAACTCAGCACTTGCGGTAGCCATTCGCCGCCTGGTCTGGCTGCGACAGTGGGGCGCCGATGGAGCTACAAAAAAGGCTCTCACTTGCCTTCCATTCAGAGGACGGCGGTTATTCGGGGCCCGCTTGGACCTTTTTGGGAAAAAGGCTATAGCACCCTTCCGCAGAAGGCCGCTCCGGCCTCCACGAGGCAGGGTCACCCCTCCACCTCCCTCTGTTAGTGTCAAACGCGAATCTGAGGTGTGTTTCCAGCTGTTCGGTGTGGATTTCCAACATGGGGCGGGCAGGCAGCGCCCCGGGGCCTTCTGGCAGGACCAAGTCCAAATCTGCCAAAACCTCTCAAGCATGAAGGGGCGCCCTTGCCCGTCTGGGCGAGGGGACGACTGCCACAGCTGTCTCACATCCAGGAATATGCCTTCTCCTTCTGGTGGTTCCGGGATGTAATCCCCCTGGGCTCAGGATGGGTTCTTGCTGGGCGGCCCCCCCTCAGTGATTGTCAGGGTGCTTCTAGTCCCTGCCTTCCCTTCTGAAATTGGCGCAGGCCGGATTGGGCCTACAGTGTTGGGCGCACTTGTTAATTGCCTTAACGGTATGGGGCTTTGGCCTCTATATTTTCCTTCCTCCCCCCTCAACAGTATGAGGTAGTCTGGACCGCGTTGGCCTATGGCAGGCTTAGCAATTCTACCTTCACAGGTAGTCCATATATGACAACTCTGTCTTAGGCTTTCGGTCTCTTGTGAAGCTCTAGCTCTTCTTAGTCTCCCTGGGGTCTGCTGGACGCCAAGACTATTTCTAGACAGTGTCGCAGGATCAACCCTGCGGATGGAGGCATTACTTGGGGCCTCTCTTTCGTGCCCAGGCTACTAGCCTGGCGTGACTGGGGGGATGGCGACTGGTGGGCCCGTTGGCGGCACATCAAGATGATGTCACTTATATACCGAGCCCTTGGGCTCTTCGGCGCAGTAGGTTACTGAACCTACATATGTCCCAGCACCCCGGTGCTTGGTCTGTGCTCATGCCTTCTTGGTAAGGTAATTCCTCTTGAGCTTCCCATATGCGAGGGCCCCGTCAGGGGGGCACTCCCCTTCCTTACCAGCATCTCCTAGCGAATGGTCACCCTGGGTACCAAGTCTCGCAGGTTTGGCGGGGGAATGGGAAAATCCTTCCACAACCCCCGGTGATTCTAGGTTGGGCCCCCTAGAGGGTCCATCTTACCTGCTAGGCTTGTTGAAACGGTGGGCCCCCGTTTACTTTATATGGCTGGCCTTCTCCCCCGTCAGGATCGGTCGGTGTATGGGGGACTCCTGGTCTGTTGAAAGACAATGGCCTGTTTTTAATGCTGGTCTAAAGTTTGTGACAGGTTGCTACCTCTGGAGGGTCCCTGATCCTGTCTTAGGCGGGGGTCTACCCCCCCTGCTTCTCAGCGGTATTCGCTTCAATGGATGCCCTTAGTGGCAGGTTATGCTATCCCAGTGTTGCCCGGGGAGCCTAGCGTGGCTCTGAGGGGTCTCCCTCCTGACACAGGGCCTCTGCCCTTGTTCCTACTACCCCAGAATATTCTGACTCCGGTCAGGGGGGCTGAGTATTTAGGCATAGCCTTGTTAATCCATATGCCTTCTCTTCATCACCCTACTGGTGGGTTCTGCGCACGGTTGGCCTGATAGGGAGTCCCAGGGGATCTATGGCCTAGGCGGCCTTGGGAGTAATGGTTCGCAGACGCCTCTGCTGAAGGCTGCTGAATTGTGATATCTCTTTTATGAGTGCGGTCCTGCCCTTATCAGGTCTCTTCCTGTTTCCAATATAAGGTCTCTTGGCTGGGGATTGACTGCTGATTCATTCGCCCCTTGGGGACGGGCCTCATCTTCTGGGTGCCTTTAGTATGAGAGGGGGTCGGGAGCTAGCTCCCCAGCTTCCCCTTACTACGTCTATAACGGCTTGTGGTATCCCATATTGATTGGAATGGGCCTTAGTCTCTTCCCTGTTAGGCGTTCTCGGTTCCCAGGGCCTTTAAAGTCATTAGAGCGTAAGTTGGGGTTGGCTCCCCATCCGGGGACTCTGAAGGTGTAGGTTTTGTTCTGGCCTTCCTGCAGGAGTCTGGTTCTGTCACCCTTGTAGGGAATTCCTTTGGGGATTGCCTAGCTGCATTTCCCCAGTAGTTCCATAGTCCCTGTGGGGATCAATTTTCATTTTTACCCT
Organism: Gastrophryne carolinensis; assembly: GCA_027917425.1. Taxonomy (NCBI): domain Eukaryota; kingdom Metazoa; phylum Chordata; class Amphibia; order Anura; family Microhylidae; genus Gastrophryne; species Gastrophryne carolinensis. The sequence continues at coordinate 548,312,574 of CM051235.1, read as the reverse complement.
GCGGACTTCCTGGGGACCCTGCCTGGATGCTGTCTCAGCTGCCCTGTAGTCCAGCCGCTTCTCTGGGGCCTCCTGACTCCGTCAGACATGTGCCTGAGACGATGGATCTGGTTGCTTAACCCTGACTCGAAGTATACATACATATACATGTACAGATATATACGACTACAGGCACCCCATGCCTGGGGGTGTTCCTTTTACGCTGGGCTTCCGGTCCAGGTGGTCAGTTGGACCTTTGCTTCAGTCCCTTAGTCTAGCCATGGGCTTGTTCTTAATAATACTAATATGAGGGCCTACATCCCTCTACAGGTTTTTGCACTTCTCCCCATGCCGGCTTTCTTGGCCTTTAGGGGGACTGCTGTTCTTGGAGTCTACAGGCACCTCCTTAGGTATGCGCCTAATATCTATTCCAGCGCCATTGCGCCCTTGGATCAATCCTTCTGGATGCCCCCTGATCCTGAGGAAGCCTTGGCTTCCTGATAATTAAGAGTCTGTATTCCCGCCTTGGTCGGGTGACCTGTTTCTGTTTCCCTTTGGGGGTGTTACAAGTGTTGCCACAAGGCTTCCTTGCCTATGAGCTGGTTGGGTCACTACACTGACCTATGTTCCTTCAGGGGAGTGATTCTTCCCTTTTGCTGTTTACTCCGTTATCTGGGTGCTTGGGTACCACTGGCCCTTCAGCACCAGGGTTTTTCTCTGTTAGTTCAATTACTAGACTTATGGCCTGTCTCTGTTCATATCTTCATGGTCCTGTTATGAGACTAACGTTAGAGCCTTTGCTCATGTCATGCCTGTTGCAAGTTTTGCAGGTGACAGCGCCTTTACTGTCCGCTGTGCCTTGCCCTTTCTGGGGATCCCACCCTGCTTATGGACACTGCTATTGGATGTCCCACATGTTATTACTATTCGGGAGCAGGACGTGCTGTATGCTTAGAATAATACAACTCTGTGAAGTACTCACCTGTAGAGTTGGTATTATACGCATACAGCACGTCCTGCTCCACCCCACCCTGGTTGCACTTATTCTGGATCCCCTGTATGGTGATTGTTATCATTAAGATATTGTTACCAGTTATTCTGGGTGGTTTGTTCCTCCTGGCTTCTCTTCTCACTGCTTTTCAATGCTGGGGATTTGTGGGAGGTCCCTCGGTATATGTAGGGCCGGGAGGAGCTTGTTTTCTACATGTCTGCAGTGCACGGCGCCTGAGGCGGAGGATTACCCACATGTTATTACTATTCGGGAGCAGGACGTGCTGTATGCGTATAATACCAACTCTACAGGTGAGTACTTCACAGAGTTGTATTTTTACAGGTGAGTACTCACAAAATGGTATTTTCTGGATCCCCTGTATGGTGATTGTTATCATTGCCATTGTTACCAGTTTGGTGGTTGGTTTCTCCAGGCTTCTTTTCTCACTGCTTTTCAATACTGGGGATTTGTGGGAGGTCCCTGGGTATATGAAGGGCCTGGAGGAGCCTGTTTTTGCATGTCTGCAGTGAACAGCGCCCTCTGGCGGAGGATTACCCACGTGTAAGTATTATATTGGAGCAGGACGTACTGTATGCGTATAATACCAATTCTACAGGTGAGTATTTCACAGAATTGTATTTTTGTGACTTATGTCCTCTCTGCCTTGGATGACACCATTAGAATGTGTGGCAGAACCTCTGCCCTTGTGGTGGCTATACGCCGCTCGGTTTGGCTGAGCCAGTGGGCTGCTGACAACGCTGCCAAGAAAGCCCTCACTGTTTTTTTCCTTCAAAGGACTACGCCTGTTTGGGGACCGCCTGTACCTATTTGCTAAGGGTGGCAGGTTACCCCAGCGCAGGCGGCAGTCTCGGCCCTTTCGGGGTCAGGGCTCCTTTTCCTCCCCCTACCGTGGTGCTAGACAAGGGAGAGGGGTTTCCTTTACTGGGGCCCGGGGAGACTTCTGGGGTAGGGGCAGAGGACGTGGATGTCCTGGCTCCGCCTGGGGCTCCAAGCTTAAGTCCTCTCCCAAGCTCCCTCAGGCATGATGGGGGGACGGCTTCAGCACTTTGCTCACGTCTGGAGGCTTCATGTCTCAGACCGGTGGATTCAGGAGGTAGTGTCCTGCGGTTACAAGATAGAGTTTGCTGTCTGCCCCCCCCCCCCCAAGGTTCATCAGATCCCGTATTCCTCAGGACCCTGTGTCAGCTCAGGATCTAGTGCAGGCGGTGCAAAGCCTTTTGGAGCTGGGGGTCATCTGCAAGGTCCCTTTAAGAGAAAAGGGCAAGGGCTTCTATTCCAACCTCTTCACAGTGCCCAAAAAAGATGCTTACCTTCATATTCCTGTATTTCCAGGTCATCACAGGTTCCTTAGGATCGCTCTGGAGAATCAACACTACCAATTTGTGGCATTGCCTTTTGGTCTCACTTCAGCTCTCAGGGTGTTCACCAAGGTGCTGGCAGGAGTGATGTCTCTGCTCAGGTTTCAGGGCATCTGCGTGCTGCCCTACCTGGACGACATTCTCATCACTTCCCAGTCTCTACATCAGGCAGAGTTGGATACTCAGCTGGTGGTGTCCACCCTGGAGTCATTTGGCTGGGTGATCAACCACCCCAAGTCTTCTCTGTCTCCCTCCGTGGTGACTTCATTCCTGGGAATGAATCTGGATACAGTTCAGGGAAGGATTTTTCTTCCTCAGCAGAAGGTGGACAGTCTGATTGCGCAGGTCCAGTTCCTGCTATCTTGTCGTCATCCCTCCATCAGGCAGGGAATGCAGCTGGTGGGCCTGATGGTGGCGTGCTTCGAGGCAGTCCCTTATGCTCAGTTCCACTTGAGGCCTCTGCAACACCACCTCTTGTCAGTATGGGACAAGGACCCTGCATCCCTGAACCGGTTCTTTGCGCTTTCCCCCTGGTCAGGCGGTCCCTCTCGTGGTGGCTGGACTCCAGGAACCTGTTGGGGGGCAGATCCTTTCTGACCCCCTCCTGGGAGACGGTCACCACGGATGCCATTCTGTCAGGTTGAGGGGTTTCTGGAAGTTTCTGGAAGTCCCTGCAGTTCCAGGGGAGGTGGAGCCCTCAGGAGGCCCACACACCTATCAACTTCTTGGAGCTGCGGGCGATCAGGTTGGTTCTGGCTCAGTTGACTCATCACCTTCGGGGCCTGCCTGTTCAGGTGCACTCGGACAACCAGACGGCAGTTGCCTACATCAATCATCAGGGAGGGACCCGGAGCAAGAGGGCCCTCCGGGAAGTGTCTCTGATCCTGACCTGGGTGGAGGCCAATGTTCCCTGCATATCAGCGGTATACATTCCGGGTGTGGGAAATCTGCTAGCAGACTCTCTGAGCAGGGGGGCCTCTTGCCAGGGAGAATGGTCCCTCTGCAACAGGGTGTCACCGTTGGGGCCAACCAGATGTGGATCTGTTTGCATCCCATCACAAGCTCCCGGCCTTTGTCTCCCTGTCCCAGGATCCTCTGGCCTTGACCACGGATGACCTAGCAATGTCATGGCAGGACTTTCAGTTCCTGTATGTCTTTCCTCCATTCCCCCTGCTGGGCAGGGTTCTGCGCAAGATTGGTCTGGAGGGGGTGCCAGCAATTCTGGTGGCCCCCAGGTGGCCAAGAAGAGTGTGGTTCGCAGACGTGGTGCAGCTGGCAGTAGATCAGTACGTTCTGCCCAGGGTGCCAGACCTGCTCACTCAGGGTCCCTTACGTCATCCCAATTTACAAACTCTGGCTTTGACGGCCTGGCTGCTGAAACCTCCATCTTGATGGAGAAGGGGCTGTCTACCTCGGTTGTTGATACCATGATAAAGGCTAGGCCACCCACCCGTTAACTGCTTTTCAATGCTGGGGATTGTGGGAGGTCCCTGGGTATTTGAGTGGCCGAGAGGAGCCTATTTTCTATGTCTCTGCAGTCCAGCGCCATCTGGCGGAGTAATACCCGAGTGTAATTAATCTATCTGGAGTAGGACGTACTGTATACTCATAATACCAATTCTACAGTTGAGTAATCACAGAATTGTATTTTTTTGTGCTGATCCTTGTTTCTTTTTATTTTTTAATGCTGATCTAAAGGTGTGTGGGGGTGCTGAGTGTTACCACCGTGTGTGGGGGGGTCTTATTTGGTTGGGTGGGTGGCCGTAGGCATGCTGGAACATGTAGTTCACTTGATAAAAACATAGCCCAGGTGTCAACCTTTTTTTTTTTTTTTTGTGCTGATCCTTGTTTTTTCTTTAAAAATGTTATGCTGATCTGAGGTGTGGGTGCTGAGTTGGGGTGCTGGGTGTCACCACCGTGTGTGTGGGGGTCTTATTTGGTTGGGTGGGTGGCCGTAGGCATGCTGGGACATGTAGTTCACTTGATAAAAACATAGCCCAGGTGTCAACCTTTTGTTTTTTGTTTTTTTGTGCTGATCCTTGTTTTTTCTTAAAAAATGTTATGCTGATCTGAGGTGTGGGTGCTGAGTTGGGGTGCTGGGTGTCACTACAGTGTGTGGGGGGGTCTTATTTGGTTGGGTGGGTGGCCGTAGGCATGCTAGGACATGCAGTGCTCTTGATAAAAACATAGTGCAGGCGCCGACCCTTGTTTTTTTTTTTTTTTTTTTTTATTCTTTATTTATTGAAATTTTGCAAATATCACAGGTACAATGACATAAAATGGCAAAGAAAGGAAACATCAGCTTTGCACTTTGTCTGACTCAAATATCACAATCAATAAAACAATGAAATGAACAGAGGAATAGATAAACAAACAAATATGGGAAAGGAGGGGAGGACTAGGGGGGGGGGGTTGGTGCAGCTAATAACATTGCCTTAACAGTACTTTACATTCATCCTAGTCCGAAAAAAACATCCAGTTGTACCATGTCATTGAGTACTTCTCGAACCCTCCCTCCTGATTTAATACTAAATCTTCAAACCGCATGGTTTCATTAACCTTCAGGACCCAACTAACCAATGAGGGGGGAGAGGTCTTCCTCCACATCAGAGGAATGCAGGTTTTTGCGGCATAGAGAAGGTGACACACGAGGGATCTTTTGTAATCTTTCAGAGGGGCCTTCCCCAAATGTAGCAGACAAATTCCTGGATCTGCGGGTATTGATTCCCCAGTAAATACCCCTATCACTCTCCTCACCGAATCCCAATAGGACCGAAGTCTAGGGCAGGACCAGAATACGTGGAGAAGGTCACCCCTTGCAGCACCGCACCTCCAGCAATCTTCTGGTTTGCTTGGGAACCATTTGTGCAGGGTTGCAGGGACTCTATACCATCCGGTAAGAATTTTGTAATTGCATTCTTGGGTCCGGGTGCAAATGGAGGTCTTATGTGGCGGCGCAAGAAGTCTCCTTCGTTGCTCCGGCGTGAATGAAGCCCCTAAACTATCTTCCCAGTGTTTAACAAAATGGAGCTCTTCCCCTTCCTGCGGGGTAACCAACATTCTATAGATGGACGAGAGCACATGTCTCTCCACGGTAGAGCTGGAGCAAAGCTCCTCAAACTGGGTCAAAGGACGCATGCCCTCGGAAAACCCCCTTAAGGACTGAAGAAAGTGTGTTAGCTGAGTGCATTCCCAATTTGTCCATTTCTGAATGGCGCCTTTCTGTGCTAGGTCTTCTGTCTTAGCCCAACCAGAATTAGCCCAGAAGTGCCCAGCTCTGGAAAATCCTGCCCTACACCACTCTCTCACCTTAGGGCCGCAACAGCGGGGGGGAACTGTGGGTTACCCAGCACTGGAAGCATTGGCGAGGGGGCTGGGGAGATCCCAGACAGTTCATTATACCTGAATTTTTTTATGTTGTGGGGAAGCGCTAGAGTACATAAACAGAGCAGCAACTGGATTTGAGAGGCTAGCTCAAATAGTAAAAACAAAGGTTAAAGAAAGTTGACAAAGTAGATGGAAAAAATGTTGAACTTCAGTCGCGCTGCAATGAATAAACGTTTCTTGATTGTCATAGAGGATTCTAACCACAAATATATATAATATTAGGGTGATCTCTAGGAGTCCTCTAAATTTCAATTATTGGCTGTATCGGCAGATTTATCTGTCTTAGCAGCCCTGATAGGATCAGGAACAAGGGAGAGTATCCTTTTATATTTATGATCAATATTGCATTCCTAGCTCTAGTGTAAGTTGCCAAAAATTAGAAAGAATGGGGCACTTACCGCCGCGGCCCGGGGGTTAAAAAACCTGACCTGGGCCCTTGAGAGTTAACCACTTCTGAAGATGGACCTGAAGCTTGTTATCGGGTGTGCGCTGCTCGCCATGTATCCCGATGAAGTCAGGAGGTTATGCTTTTTCAGTATGTAAACTCTTTTAATATGATAACAAAATAAAAAAAAAACAAACAAGATGGTAGGCGAAGTAGTTAGTTGCCGTAGCTGTTGCAGTTAAATGTCCAATTTGTTTTCAGTCTTTGAGAGAAGGGAGAAAGTCTCCAGTACATCCACGTTTCTTTTCAGCAAGAAACGTGTATACTCTGAAGACTTTCTCCCTTCTCTCAAAGACTGGAAACAAATTGGACATTTAAGTATACTCTCCCTTGTTCCTGATCCTATCAGGGCTGCTAAGACAGATTAATCTGCCGATACAGCCAATAATTGAAATTTAGAGGACTCCTAGAGATCACCCTAATATTATATATATTTGTGGTTAGAATCCTCTATGACAATCAAGAAACGTTTATTCATTGTAGCGCGACTGAAGTTCAATGTTTTTTCCATCTACTTTGTCAACTTTCTTTAACCTTAGTTCATTATACCTCCAATAAGCACGTAACGTGGCCGCCACCATGGGATGTCTTAGTGCCGTCGGAATTTCCTTCCTCTCCAGCCAGGGTAGGTTAGCCAGCGGTGTCTCCAAAAATTCCTGCTCCAACCCAATCCATTGTTTATGTTTCGAGTGTAAGCACCAGTCCACCACTCTTCCCAAATGAGAGGCAGCATGATACAACACTGGGTCTGGGAATCCACACCTTTGATGTCAGGGTGCCTGCGGATAGAGCACAACAACGGTTCAAGGGTCAGGATAAAAATTAGAGGTGAGAGTGGACAGCCTTGTCCCATTATTGAGCGTAAAGGGGTCAGAGAGTACTCCATTGACTCGCACCGATGCTGAGGGGCCTCTGCAGAGACTCGTAATCCAATTTATCAGATTTGGCCCAAGTTCAATGTGATTAAGAGTGGCATTCATGTATCGCCATCTGACTCTGTTGAAAGCCTTTTTGGCATCGGTAGCGAGCAAGAGGGAGAGTTTATTTACTCTCTGAGCTAGGTGCACTAGGTTTAGGACTTTGATGGTATTGTCCCTAGCTTCCAGGTGAGGCATGAACCCCACTTGGTCCAGGGCAATCACATGATGCAAGTGGGGGGCTATTCTTGACGCTAGGATCTTAGCAAAGAGCTTGACGTAGGTGTTTAAGAGTGAAATGGGCCTGTAGCTAGCACACTGAACAGGGTCATTTCCTTCTTTGGGAAGAACTGTGATGTATGCTCTAAGAAAATCGGGGGGAGGGTCCCCCCATCTTTGATCGAATTGAAAACCCTTAGCAGGTTGGGGGCTAGGAGAGGGAACATTTATTCCAAGTATGTCACATACCCCGCTTCCAATATTCATGACATATGGGTTATAACCAGTAGAGGGCGAACTTCTGCAGAGATGACAGGAAAATAGAAGCCCCTCCCGGTCCATAAATACCTGGGACCTCCCAGTTTTCGTCTCTGCAGACGGCGCGCAAGTCAGAAGATGGCTGCGTCTCTTCCTTGCAGGTAAGCCGGGTCTACACCCGGCCACTTTGCCCCTATTTCTGCCCGGACCTTATTAATTTAAGCTCAATACTATGCCTCCCAGCCTTGGCTGAGGGTCCGGCCGAGGGTAGGCAACACCTTAGAGGTGTATTTAGGGAGCTATGCTCCCCCCCTGAGACCCCATATTAAGGGGTAGGCGGTATCCGGGTTGGTGGTCCCAGTTTGGGATGCCCCGTCCCTAGCCTATCCCTTACACCTCCGGTGCGGGATCCCCCCCCTTTCCAGGTCCCCCTGTTACCCTCCAGCCGGGGGGGGGGGGGGCTGTCATTTCCCCTTAATTTTCTTCCTTTCACTCTTTGTGCGTGTGTGTGTGAGTGCTTGTATGACTGTACTATTAAGGTGCACGCCGGCTGCTTGCTGGGGCCTTTATTCTTAGTATACAGTATGTCCTGCTCCAGATAGATTACTTACACTTGGGTTATCCTCCGCCAGATGGCGCTGCACTGCAGAGACATGTAAAACAGGCTCCTCCCAGCCCCTCAAATACCCGGGGACCTCCCACAAATCCCCAGATTTCTCTGCAGTGCTTACTGCGAAGACATGAAATTATCACTCTGTCGCAGGTGAGCAGGGCTATTAAAGCCTGCGGCCCTGTTGGACTATTCCCACCCGTCCTTCGTGTGATGTGCCTCCCAGCCTGGGCTGCGCTGGTCGGGTGAAGGTAGGCAGCTATGCTCCCCCCTGAGACCCCATATTAAGGGGTAGGCGGTATCCAGGTTGGTGGTCCCGGTTTGGGATGCCCCGTCCCTAGCCTATCCCTTACACCTCCGGTGCGGGGTCCCCCTGTTACCCTCCAGCCGGGGGAGGGGCTGTCATTTCCCCTTAATTTTCTTCCTTTCACTCTTTGTGCGTGCGTGTGTGTGTGAGTGCTTGTATGACTGTACTATTAAGGTGCACGCCGGCTGCTTGCTGGGGCCTTTATTCTTAGTATACAGTACGTCCTGCTCCAGATAGATTACTTACACTTGGGTTATCCTCCGCCAGATGGCGCTGCACTGCAGAGACATGTAAAACAGGCTTCTCCCGGCCTCTCAAATACCCGGGGACCTCCCACAAATCCCCAGATTTCTCTGCAGTGCTTACTGCGAAGACATGAAATTATCACTCTGTCGCAGGTGAGCAGGGCTATTAAAGCCTGCGGCCCTGTTGGACTATTCCCACCCGTCCTTCGTGTGATGTGCCTCCCAGCCTGGGCTGCGCTGGTCGGGTGAAGGTAGGCAGCACCATGTGTGCTTAAGGAGCGCTGCTCCACCGCAGTCCCCCACCAAAGGGTAGACGGTATAGGCTGATGGTGAGCCTTTATGGGATGCCCCTCCCGCATTATTGTCCCATGCCCCGGTAGCGGTGGGCCCTGTACAAAGGGCCACCATCCTCCCTCATTCTCCCCGTAGCCTTGGGGGGGGAAAGAAGAGGGGGTGTGGGTGAGCATGTATCGTGATTCGTACATAACGCCTGTTGGCATGTGTGTTGGGACTAGTATATGTGGTGTCAACCGCCGTGCTGACTTGTCTTTTTACTATTGCAAACGCCGCCGCCGTGCGTCCTTATTGGCTGCTTGTCGGGTGGACTTAACGCTCTTCAGGGGGGCGGGGCCTGGCGCGCCCTGCGTCACGGCTCGCTCTGGCCCGCCCTTCGAGGTTCGTTCGGCACCATTTTCCTGTACAGTCGCACGCGTGTGTAACGGTCCCCCCTCCCGCGGTCTGTAAGTGCCCTCGCGGGCGACTTTAATACTCATTATTTACTGTGTATGGCTCTGACGCCCCTTCTTCTCATTGTGTCTTTCAGACGGGTGAATCCAGTGGCTTCTCCCGGCCCGGTGTAATTGTAGTTGGGCCTAGTATAATTACTCCCACTTCCCTAGCGGGTCATTGGGGCATCCAGGGTTGCTTTATAGCGTCAATCCCTACTGGCATATTGTGCCTAATAATCACCATATGGAGGCATCCCAGGATAATGGGACCGGGGTTCCTTCGGGACATGCCCGGCTGTGTGTAGCTTGTGGGGTCTCACCTATCAGCGGTGACAGCGCACGGGTCTGTGTTCCTTGCGCACAGCAGGCGCTAACGTTGCAACCCGCCCCTCCGGTGGCTGGGCCTGCACCTCGTCTCACTTCACCTACTCCCCCAAGCTTGAGTCTCATCCCCATTGAATTACATACAAGCGGGGATTCTCAACCTGATGTGTCTGCTAGACTGGCCAGTGTTGAAAAATTGATTGCTAATATCTTAGCGCGTAAGGCCACCGCTAAAAAGCGTCACTTAACTCCTGATGCCACTCCGTCTCCTATGGAATCTGATGAGTTGTTGCATCTGTATGGCTACACCCCATCGGACGAAGGGGAGCTGTTCAGGGTCATCTGACGAGAGACTCAGGGGTCATGACGATTCTGGCTCTGACCCCTGGACCCCGGATGATACTGACAGGCTGTTGGTCCAGATATTTGAGGTTTTGTCCATCTCTCCCCCTGTTGCGGCTCCCAGGCAAAAGGGTGAGCTTTTTCATACTGCTAAGGCTCGTTTGGAATTTCCTGAGCAAACCCATTTCAATAACCTCGTGCTTAAGGAGTGGGAACGTCCCAGTAGACTTCCTGGTATACCTAAGAGTTGGGACAGAAAGTATCCCTTTCCTGCTGATATGGTCAAGTGCTGGTCATCGCCCCCCAAGGTCGATGCTCCTATTCTAGGACTGTCTAACACCTCTATTATTCACTCCCCTGACACTGCTACGCTGCGGGATGCTGAGGACTGGCGCATTGACCAATTGGCGTGTCATGCCTTTGCATTTGTGGGGGCGGCGCTGCGCCCAGTTTGCGCCTCGGCCATTACGTCTGTGGCGCTCAGGGCCCTGATCAGAAGTGTACTTGAAGGTTCTGATGAATTGCCACCTGATACGTTTAATGCACTGTCTAACTGTGATGTGTTTGTAAACTTTATCCTATCTGCCTTGGATGATGCCAGGCGGCAGTCTCGGCCCTTTCGGGGCCAGGGCCCCTCTTCACTCCCCTACCGCGGTGCTAAGCAGGGAAAAGGGGTGTCCTTCGCGGGGGCTCATGCAGATTCCTGGCACAGGAGCAGAGGACGACGTCCTGGCTCTTCCTGGGGGTCTAAACCAAAACCCTCTCCTAAGCCCCCTCAGGCATGATGGGGCGCCCTCGCCCGTCAGGGGGATAGCTGGGATAGCTACAGCACTTTGCGCACGTCTGGAGGCATCACGTCTCAGACAGGTGTATTCAGGAGGTAGTGTCCTCTGGTTACAAGATAGAGTTTGCTGTGCGCCCCCCCAAGATTCATCAGGTCCCGGATCCCCCAGGACCCTGTCTCAGCTCAGGTCTTGATACAGGCCGTGCAAGGCCTTCTAGATCTGGGGGTCATTTGCAGGGTCTCCTTAAGAGAAAGAGGCAAGAGGTTCTATTCCAACCTTTTCAGTCCCCAAAAAAGATGGGTCAGTCAGGCCCATTCTGGATTTAAAGATCCTCAACTAATTTGTCAGAAACAGGCGCTTTCGCATGGAAACTCTGCGCTCGGCCATTGGCTCTCTGCGCCCAGGGGATCTCAAAGATGCTTACCTTCACATCCCTGTGTTCCCAGGACACCAGAGGTTTCTCAGATTCGCGTTGGAAGATCAACATTACCAATTTGTGGCCTTGCCATTCGGCCTCACCTCAGCTCCCAGAGTGTTCACCAAGGTGCTGGCGGGGGTGATGTCTCTGGTAAGGTCAAGGGGCATACGCGTGCTGCCCTACCTGGACGACATACTCATCACCTCTCGGTCTCTGCATCAGGCAGAGTTGGACACTCAGCTGGTGGTGTCCACCCTGGAATCCTTCGGCTCTCTGTCCCAAGTTCTCTCTGTCCCCTTCCTCAGTGACCCCATTCCTGGGAATGATTCTGGATACGATTCAGTCAAGGATATTCCTTCCTCATCAGAAGGTGGAAGCTCTAACTGCGCAGGTGAGAATCCTGCTATTGTGCCCCCAGCCCTCCCTCAGGCAGGGAATGCAGTTGGTGGGCCTGATGGTGGCGTGCTTCAAGGCAGTGCCCTTTGCTCAGTTCCATTTGAGGCCTCTACAACTTCACCTTCTGTCAGTATGGGACAAGGATCCAACGTCCTTGGACGGGATCTGTGTGCTTCCCCCCTTGGTCAGACGGTCCCTTTCGTGGTGGCTGGACCACAGGAACTTGCTGGGGGGCAGGTCCTTTCTGGCCCCCTCTTGGGAGACGGTCACCACGGATGCCAGTCTGTCAGGATGGGGGGGATTCTGGAAGTCCCTGCGGTTCCAGGGGAGGTGGGGCCCTCAGAAGGCCCACTTACCCATCAACATTCTGGAACTGCGGGCAATCAGGTTGGTACTGGAGCAGTTGACCAATCACCTGAGGGGTCTGTCTGTGCAGGTGCGCTCAGACAACAGGACGGCGGTTGCCTACATCAACCATCAGGGAGGGATCCGGAGCAGGAGGGCCCTCCAGGAGGTGTCGCGGATTCTGACATGGGCAGAGACCAATGTTCAATGCATTTCGGCTGTGTACATCCCGGGGGCAGATAATATACTGGCAGACTCTCTGAGCAGGGGGACCTCTCTTCAGGGAGAGGGGTCTCTCTGCAACAGGGTATTCCAGACCCTGTGTCACCGTTGGGGTCTACCGGATGTGGATCTGTTTGCATCCCGTCACAATCACAAGCTCTAGGCCTTTGTCTCCCTGTCTCAGGATCCTCTGGCCTTGGCCACAGATGCTCTGTCCATGTCATGGCAGGAATTTCGGCTCCTCTATGTCTTTCCTCCATTCCCCCTGCTGGGCAGGGTCCTGCGCAAGATTGCTCTGGAAAGGGTTACAGCAATTCTGGTGGCCCCCAGGTGGCCAAGAAGAGTGTGGCTCGCAGACGTGGTGCAGATGGCAGTAGATCAGTACGTCCTGCCAGGAGTGCCAGATCTGCTCACTCAGGGCCCCTTACGCCATCCCAATTTACAAACTCTGGCTTTGACGGCCTGGCTGCTGAAACCTCCATCTTGATGGAGAAAGGCTTGTCTGCCTCGGTGGTTGAGACCATGGTGAAGGCTAGGAAGAAAACTTCCTCTTCCGTCTATTATAGGGGTTGGCGTGCTTACATTGACTGGTGTGAGTCTAGGTCTCTTCCCTGTCGGGTGTTCTCAGTTCCCAGGGTTCTGGAGTTTTTACAGCAAGGGTTGGAGTCGGGTCTCCAACTCAGTACTTTGAAGGGTCAGGTTTCTGCCCTGTCTGTCTTCTTTCAGAAGTCTTTTGCTCAACATTCCTTGGTCAAGACTTTCTTTCAGGGGGTTACTCATGTGCGTCCCCCACGAAAACCTATGGTCCCTGTTTAGGATTTGAACTTGGTCCTGTCTGCCTTGCAGGGTGCTCCCTTTGAACCTATTCAGGATGCTGCTCTGGCTGTACTTACCCTCAAGGTTGTCTTTCTGGTGGCTATTACTTCGGTCAGGCGTGTGTCTGAGCTGGCGGCTCTGTCTATCCAGCCCCCATACATTGAGAGACACCAGGATAAAGTGGTGTTCCGCTTTAAGCAGGATTTCCTGCCTAAGGTGGTGTCTGCTTTTCATTTGAACCAGGATATTGTTCTTACTTCCTTGTGCCCTAATCCTAGCAATGCTAAGGAAAGGGTTTTGCATTCCTTGGATGTGGTCAGGTGTCTGAAGTATTACCTAGTAGTCACTGCGTCCTTCAGGAAAACTGATGCTCTTTTTGTGGTCCCTTCTGGTCCTAGGAAGGGGTTGGCTCCTGCCAAGTCTACTATCATCAAATGGATCCGTCGGGCTGTGATTCAGGCCTATTCTGCTAAGGGGAAGAATCCTCCCTTCCGCCTTACTGCTCATTCTACTCGTGCTATTTGTGCCTCTTGGGCCTTCCAGCACCAGGCTTCTGTTGAACAAGTTTGCAAGGCCGCTACTTGGTCTTCTGTTCATACCTTTTCAAAGTTTTACAAGGTTGATGTTAAGGCCTCAGCTGATGCTGTTTTTGGCCGCAAGGTTTTGCAGGCGGCAGTGGTTTAAACTGTCTGCTGTTACCTTTTTTGTTGGGGATCCCACCCTGCTTTCTGGACACTGCTATTGGATGTCCCAATTGTAAGTAATCTATCTGGAGCAGGACGTATACTATTGTATTTTTGTATCGTACTATTGTACGATTGTATACTAAGAATAATACAATTCTGAAATACTCACCTGTAGAATTGGTATTATAAGTATACAGTACGTCCTGCCCCACCCCACCCTGTTGTTGCATTATTCTGGATCTCCTGTATGGTGATTGTCATCATTGTTACAGTTACCAGTTTTTGGGTGGTTAAATTCTCCCAACTTCTTTTTCACTGCTTTTCAATGCTGGGGATTTGTGGGAGGTCCCCGGGTATTTGAGGGGCCGGGAAGAGCCTGTTTTACATGTCTCTGCAGTGTAGCGCCATCTGGCGGAGGATAACCCAAGCGTAAGTAATCTATCTGGAGCAGTACGTACTGTATACTTATAATACCAATTCTACAGGGTATTCTACAGAATTGTATTTTTTCTTTTTTGGTGGGGAGCTTCTTCCCCTCAGGCTGCTCTGAAGAGGGGGCGGGGCCGGGCGCTCGCGCGTTCGCCGTGGCCCGCCCCCCTTGCTATTGGTGCCATTGTGGAGCCCAGCCTCCTGCTGGGAACCACGTCTCTGGTGTTTGAGGGAAGGGGGCGGGGCCAGGCGCGGCGCGCGATCCACGCTGGCCCGCCCTTCTTCTCCCTCTCTCCTTGGTCCTTCCTTGCTGGCCAGACGCCATTGTGGATTGTGAGTGCCCTGTTGGGCCCCCCCTTTTTTCTTGTATTTACTGAGCCACGTGCCCCATTTATAGCGCTGGTGCAGCTCTGCTCTTGTCCTTACTCCATATATTATCTGTATTACATATGTAATTTTTATGTGTGTGCATGTTCCTTCTTATGGGTCCCTTCACTTATGTGGAGACAGAAAGACTGGTCGCGAAAGAGAGTAAAACTAACCCCAAATTATTCTTTAGCTACATAAACCGTAAAAGGTACAAACCTGAGGGTGTGGGCCCCCTGAAAAGCAAGGAGGGGACCCCTATAGAGGGAAATGAGGAGAAAGTAAATTTGCTTAACAACTTCTTTGCTTCTATATTCACAAAAGAATTTGACATGCCGAGTGAAATGCAGGGGAATAACCGAAACATCCATTAAATGTCACTGGTCTAACCAAGGAAGAAGTCCAGCACCGTCTCAAGCAGATAAAAATCGATAAATCACCGGGACCAGATGACATACATCCTTGTGTTTTAAGGGAGTTATGTACAGTAATAGACAAGCCGTTATTTCTAATATTTGTGGATTCCATAACTACAGGGTCTGTTCCGATGGATTGGTGCTTGGCAAATGTGGTGCCAATATTCAAAAAGGGATCTAGGGGGGAACCTGGGAACTACATACCGGTAAGCTTAACATCTGTGGTGGGCAAGCTGTTTGAAGGTTTCTTAAAGTGGACCAACACCCAGGATTTTGACTATCCTGGGTTTTGGTCCACTTCAGGGGGGCACCCCAGAAACCCCCCAAAACTCACTTCACCACGCTCCCACGTAGCCACGGACAAGTGGGTGACAGCTGCGGACAAGACAGCGCGTCCGCCGCCGCCTCCCGCGCGCCCCTTTGACAATGCGCCGCGCCCGCGCCGGCCATTCACAAACGGCCGGCGTGGGGGCGCGCACGCCTAGAGGGGCGCGCGGGAGGCGGCGGCGGCAGCTGGGTTTTTTGGGGCTTTTGGGGGGGGTCCCTCACCGCGGGACATCCCGATCTCGGATGTCCCGCGTTGAGGGAGGTGTTGGGATACTATCCTGGAGCACCTTGGGGAAAATGACCTTATTACTCCATATCAGCATGGATTTATGAGGAATCGCTCCTGCCAGACAAACCTAATCAGCTTTTATGAGGAGGTAAGTTCAAGATTGGATCAGGGAGAGTCATTGGATATCATATATCTTGACTTTTCTAAAGCATTTGATACTGTGCCACATAAAAGGCTGGTACAAAAGATGAGAATGCTTGGACTGGGGCAAAACGTGTGCAGATGGTTGGGAAATTGGCTTAATGATCGGAAGCAGAGGGTGGTTATCAATGGTACACACTCAGATTGGGTCACTGTTACTAGTGGAGTACCACAAGGGTCAGTTCTGGGACCAATTCTCTTCAATATATATATAAATGACATTGGGTATGGATTAAACAGTAAAGTCTCAATCTTTGCAGATGATACTAAGCTGAGTAAAGTAATCAAAAACAAAAGAGGACAACAGGCAGCTACAAACAGATTTAGATAAATTGGAAGCATGGGCAGTTAAATGGCAAATGAAGTGTAACACAGATAAATGTAAGGTTATGCACATGGGAAGGAGAAATCTGTGTCATGATTACACACTAAATAAAGAAACACTTGGTAAAACAACAATGGAAAAGGACCTAGGGGTTTTTGTTGACAATAAGCTCAACTGTAGTAATCAATGCCAGGCAGCTGCTGCCAAGGCAAATAGGATCATGGGGTGCATCAGGAGGGGCATAGGTGCTCATGACCAGAGCATCATTTTACCCCTGTACAAGTCACTAGTCAGACCCCATATGGAATACTGTGTACAGTTCTGGGCACCTGTGCTTAAGAAGGACATATCAGAACTGGAGCGCGTTCAAAGAAGGGCAACAAAGTTAATAAAAGGAGTGCGGGGGCTAGAGTACCCGGAAAGATTGTCCAAGTTAGGCTTATTTAGTCTAGAAAATAGACGATTGAGGGGTGATCTAATAACTATGTATAAATATATTCAGGGTCAATACAAGGATCTGTCCCACAATCTATTTATACCCCGGAGTGTAACCATAACCCGAGGGCATCCACTAAGGTTAGAGGAAAGGTTCTTTCTCCACCGACATAGGAGGGGATTCTTCTCTGTAAGAGCAGTGAGACTATGGAACTCGCTGCCAGAGGAGGTAGTAATGATGGATACAGTAAAAATGTTCAAAAGTGGCCTTGATGCCTTCCTGGCATGTAATAACATTTCCAGCTATGGCTACTAGACCACTGGAAGGAGTTAAACAGGCTGAACTGGATGGACTAAAGTCTTTATTCAGCCTTACATACTATGTTACTATGTCTTTCAGGAGGACTCCCTGTCTATTGTATAAAAGGGGGTTCTCCCGGTCCTAGGGTCCCTGGCAGATAATTGGGGTACCTACAAATCCTCCCACTGGGACTTAAAGGGGCATCCCGGGTAGCTCAAACAGCGTAATTCCCTCTGGTCATTGCGACTACCTTAAAATCACCATATGGAGGCTCCCCAGGCTCAGGCTCCCTTCGGGACAATCCCGGCAGTGTGTGGGTTGTGGGGTATCCCTTACGGGGGAGAATGTACTAATTTGCATACCATGTGCTCAACAGGCCATAACGCGGCAGTCGGGGTCCCAGGCGTCTGGGTCCGTGCCGCCTGCCTCATCTCCTACCCCACATTATCCGTACCCCAAGTGACACTGTCATTAGCGGGGAGTCGCAATCTGATGTATGTGCCAGACTGGCCAACATCGAGAAATTGATTTCTAGCTCTGTGGTCAGAAAGGCCCCGGCTAAGAGAAGACACCTGTCACCAGCCGCGCCGTTATGGGATTTTGATGACTATGATTCCCTTGACTGGTTTATTCCCCGCTTGAGGATTGAATTGTTTGAGGAATCTGATGCTGAGGATCAGCAGGTTTTTGATACTGATGCCGGGCAGGCGCTGGGGGATGCTGTGGATACCCTCAAAGTCCTGGCCCATCTTTTTGAGGTTCTGGATATTTCACTGCCAGCGGAGGCCCCTCCGCAGAAGGGGGAATTCTTTGGGATTTCTAAGCCCCGCTTGGAGTTTCCAAATAAGAATCATTTTGATAGCATGATTCTTAAGGAATGGGAGAGGCTCAGCCGGCTTCCCGGTGTTCCTCAGGGATGGGATAGGAAGTATCCCTTTCCGGTGGACGCAGTGAAACGCTGGTCGTCCCCTCCCGAGGTCGATGCGCCTGTTCTGGGATTGTCCGACACCTCCGTTGTACATTCTCCAGACGCCACCACTCTTAAAGATGGTGAGGACAAACACATTGATCAGATGACATGCCATGCCTTTGCCAGTGTGGGTTCAGCCTTGCGGCCTGTTTGTGCCTCGGCGCTCGCGACTGTGGCTACCAGGTCTGTGGTTAGGGACCTGTTGAGTGGTTCCCAGCTTAACCCGGCCAGTGATGAATTCACAGCCCTTAAGCGGTGTGAATTATTTATGACCTTTGTTTTATCTGCTATGGATGACACAATTATTATGTGTAGTAGAACCTAGGCATTGCTGGTGGCTATTCGCCGATCGGTCCGGTTGCGCCAGTGGGCGGCTGACATTGCGGCTAAGAAATCACTCACAGCGCTACCCTTCCTGGGTACGCGGCTGTTTCGGGGATAAATTGGATTCAGTGGCGGAAGGTGGAAAGTTACCTCAGCGTAAGAAGCAGCGTCGCCCCTTTCGGGGGGCAGGCTCCTTCAATCCTTCCTTTCACGGTGCCAGAGCGGGCAGAGGTTTTGCCTAGTCTAATTTCAGAGGTGATTCCTGGAACAGAGGCAGAGGACGCGCACGTCCAGGCCCTAACTGGGGTTCCAAGCCCAAGCCCGCTGCCAAGCCAGCTCATCAATGAAGGGACGCCCTCACCTTTGCGGGTGGGGGGGGGGGGCGGCTGCGGTGCTTCTTCCAGGTCTGGGCCCGGGAGGTCACAGATAAATGGATCTTGGAAGTGGTCTCTTCCGGGTACAAACTGGAGTTCAAGTACCGGTCTCCTCCCAGATTCGTGAGGTCTCGGGTGCCCTCGGATCCCCGGGCTGCGCAAGGGCTCCTGTTGGCTGTAAAGAATCTTCTGGACTTGGAAGTCATATGCCCGGTGCCTTTCTCAGAGAGAGGCCGGGGCTATTATTCCAACCTCTTCACGGTTCCCAAAAAGGATGGATCCATGAGACTCATTCTGGATTTGAAGCATCTCAACAGGTTCATCAGAACCAAGAAGTTCCGCATGGAGACTCTGCGCTCAGCCATCTATTCCCTTCGTCAGGGGAATTTCATGCCGTCCATAGACATCAAGGATGCTTACCTTCATGTACCAATCTTCCCAGCACACCAGAGATTGCTCAGGTTTGTGGTGGGAGATCAGCACTTTTAGTTTATGTCCCTCCCTTTCGGTTTGACTTCAGCACCAAGGGTGTTCACCAAGGTGCTGGAGGGCATAATGGCCCTTCTCAGAGGCCAGGGCATTCGCATTGTGCCGTATCTGGACGACCTCCTCATTACGGCATCCTCTCTCAGTCAGGCGGAGCTGGACACCAGGTTGGTGGTGGCGACGCTGGAGAGGTTCGGCTGGGTGATCAACCAGCCCAAGTCTTCTCTCTCCCCCTCAAGGGAGATCTTGTTTCTGGGCATGAATCTGGATACCATTCAGGGGCTGTGGGGTCCTCAACCAGGGTGTTCCTACCTCAGTCCATAGCGATGAGACTGGTGGGATTGATGGTGGCTTCCTTTGAGGCGGTTCCCTTTGCTCAGTTCCACATGAGGTCACTCCAGCTCCATCTATTGTTGGCCTGGGACAGATGGCCGCAGTCATTGGATCAGTCATTCCTGATGTCTCCCAGGGTTCGGTAGTCCCTTCAGTGGTGACTGGAACCAAGCAATCTGATGAGGGGCAGATCCTTTCTGACCCCTTGTTGGGAGACAGTTACCCCGGACGCCAGCCTGTCAGGCTGAGGAGGTTTTTGGAAGAAACATCAGTTCAAGGGGCTGTGGGGTCCTCAGGAGGCTCACACCCCCATCAATGTCTTGGAGCTGAGAGCTATTTGGTTGGTTCTGTCATGCTTGACGCATCACCTGGTTCAGGTTCGATCGGACAATCGATCTGCGGCCACTTACATCAATCACCAAGGAGGGACTCGCAACAGGAGTGCCCTCAGGGAAGTTTCTCTGATTCTTGCATGGGCGGAGAGCAATGTTCCATGCATCTCAGCAGTGTACATTCCGGGAGTGGAAAACACAAAGGCAGACTCCCTGAGCAGGGGATCCTCTCGCCGAGGGGAATGGTTTCTCAACCACAAGGTATTCCGGTCCCCCTGTCACAAGTGGGGGATTCCGGAGGTGGATCTCTTTGGCTCACGTCACAATCACAAGCTCCCAACGTTTGTGTCTCTGTCTCAGGATCCTCGGGCCCTGGCAGTGGACGCCATGTCTCTTGCCTGGAGGGATCTGGGGTTCCTAACCTGTTTCCCCCCTTCTCCATGGTAGGCATGGTTGTGCGCAAGCTGGCTCTAGAGGGTGCGCCAGCAATTCCGGTGGCCCCAAGGTGGCCAAGACAGGTTTGGTTCGCAGACGTCGTAAGGCTGGCGGTAGATCAGTACAGGCTGCCCGTTTCCGGATCTGATCACTCAAGGTCAACTACGTTACCCCAATTTACAAACACTGGCTTTGACGGCGTGGCTGCTGAAACCTCCATCTTAAGGGAGGAAGGTTTGTCTGAGGCTGTGATTCAGACTCTTGTTAGAGCTAGGAAGAAATCTTCCTCTAACATATACTACAGGACTTGGAGGTCCTATGTTGACTGGTGTGAGGCTAGGGCCTTGCCTTCCAGGGTGTTTTCGATTCCTAGGATTTTGGAGTTTCTTCAACACGGTCTGGACCTGGGGTTCCAGCTTAGTACCTTGAAAGGACAGGTCTCTGCTCTGGCTGTCTTCTTTCAAAGGTCTTTTGCTCTGCATCCTCTGGTTAAGACATTTTTCCAGGGGGTCACTCATGTGCGGCCCCCTAGAAAGCCTCTGTTGCCTGTTTGGGATTTGAATTTGGTTCTGTCGGCCCTCCAGAGGCCTCCTTTTGAGCCAGTGCAGGATGTTGCACTTTCTATGCTCACTCACAAAGTTTTTTGGTGGCTATTACCTCTGTTCGACGTGTCTCTGAGTTGGCTGCTCTGTCCATTCAGGCCCCTTACTTTGAGAGACACCAGGACAAGGTGGTATTTCGCTTTAAGCCAGATTTCCTTCCTAAGGTGGTTTCTGCCTTCCACCTCAATCAGGATGTAGTTCTCCCTTCCTTGTGCCCTAAGCCTAGCAATGACAAGGAGAGGGTTTTGCACTCTTTGGATGTGGTTCGTTGTGTGAAGTACTATTTGGTGGCTACTTCTCCTTTCGCAAGACGGATGCCTTGTTCGTGGTGCCCTCTGGGCCCAGGAAAGGTTTGGCGCCCGCCAAGCCTACCATTAGTAAATGGATACGCCAGGCCATTGTTGGGGCCTATACTGCCAAGAGGAAGGTTCCCCCTTTTCATATCACTGCTCATTCTACTCGTGCTGTTGGGACTTCTTGGGCTTTTCAGCACCAGGCCTCTATTGAACAAGTTTGTAAGGCTGCTACTTGGTCTTCTGTTCATACTTTTATAAGGTTGATGCGCGGGCCTCAGCCGATGCTGTTTTTTGCTGCAAGGTTCTGCAAGCTGCAGTGGTTTAATTTTGTGCATTTATGCCTTTTTGGGATCCCCACCCATGTTGGACACTGCTATTGGATGTCCCATATGTCATGAATATTGAAAGCGGGGTGTGTGACATACTTGGAATAATACCATTTTGTGATTACTCACCTGTAAAATGGGTATTATAAGTATGTCACACACCCCGCTTCATCCCAGCCTTATTGTTTTCTGGATCCTTTATATGGTGAACCTTTTATTGTTAAGATTTTTGGATTTGGCTCTTCATGGTCCCCTTACTGCTTTCCTATACTGGGTAATGTGTGGGAGGTCCCAGGTATTTATGGACCGGGAGGGGCTTCTTTTTTCCTGTCATCTCTACAGAAGTTCGCCCTCTACTGGTTATAACCCATATGTCATGAATATTGGAAGCGGGGTGTGTGACATACTTATAATACCCATTTTACTGGTGAGTAATCACAAAATGGTATTTTTTTATAATATTGGGAGGGGAAACCATCCGGTCCCGGGGCCTTTCCACCAGCTGTTCCCGCTACAGCCCTCTGTAATTCTAACAAGGAGATGGGGACTTTCAATGACTCCACCACCTCAACTGGCAGCCTCGGAAGCCCAGAGTTCCTCAAGTATTCTGAGATAAGGGAGTCCATCTCCGGCTTCCCTGCTCCCCCGAATATTGTAGAGGGATTTGCAGAAGGTTTCCGCTATTTTCTCTGTCAGGTGCTCGCTACGGCCTTCTTGGTTTACAATCCTCGGGACAAAGGATTTCACCCTTTCTACCCTAAGCGCCCTTGCCAGCAGTTTCCCGAATTTGTCCCTTGACTCGTAGAAACTTTTCCTACATTTGGTCAACTGCGCCTTCACTCTTTCACAGCACAGTGATTTGAGTTTTTCTCTTAGGGATGTTAGGGTCACCAAATGGGCCACGACCAGGGACTTCTTGTGTAGTTTTTCTATTTTCCCAATCTCCGTTAGGAGGTCTTTAATTTGTTTAGATTTTTCCCTCTTGAGCCAATGCTAATTAGTGAGCCTCTGATTATGCACTTGTGTGCTTCCCAGAGGACCCTGGGGCCTCCTGAATCTCTGTTACAATAAGTTGGTCGTCCAAGAGAGAGGAGTTTAGACGCCAAGACCAGCTTCTGGGGATGGGACGGGGGGAGGGAAACCACCAATGAGACAGGGGCGTGATCAGAAATTGTAATATTGCCCATGGAGGATTCCACCACCCAGGAAAGTGAAGCGTAGGCAACCTGTGCCTTCAGAACTTTGAGGTTCCTCAAAATTAAGGATCTTTTTTCTGGGCTATTCAAGCCCTTCGCGTTAAGGGAAACCACATTAATCTCGGAAATAGGCTTTCCCTGCATTTCTGAGGTTCTCTGTGCTAGCCAAGGATGAGACGAATAGACCTAAGGAGGCCGCACTAGGAAGGGGCAATGGGGAGAATTGAGGTAAGGGATCGAACAAACAGTGGTTTAGGAAAAAATAACAATCAAAAGTAACAATTTTAACTTCCCTTATTCCAATTAAGGAAACCACAGGCCCAGAGGGTGACGAGAGCCCCCTGTAAGCCCAGCCTATTTGGGGTACTGCTCAGTCTCCTCATATGGAGTCAAGGGTTTTCTGAGATCTCTAAAGCTCCTCTGTCCGCAATGCGGTCTTCCTGAGAATCGTTCTCTAAGGACGACCAATCTGGCACTTGTATTGGCTCGCATTGAAGGAACGAGAATAGGCAATTTAAGTCCCGGGTGGATTTCAAGAAGTAACTTTTTTGGTCTTTTCTGACCACCAAATTAAACGGAAAGCCCCATCTATATGAGGCGCCTATATTAATTATGAGATCCAGAAGGGGTCTCAAGGCTCTTCTCATCTGCAATGTGCGAGAGGAAAGGTCCTGGAGAATCTTAACCGACGCTCCCTCGTATGCAATAGAACCCTTGTTGCAGGATTTCCGGAGAATTTCCTCCTTCAAGGGGAAACCCGGGATCGCGGTTTCTAGGACCCAGGGCCCTGTGCGCTCTGTCCAGCTCGATTTTTGTGTTAGGTTCTCTGCCCCAACACCAGATTGAAGACTTCTGTTGCGATGCACCCAACATCTTCCCCACCCGTCACTTCCGGGACGCCCCTGATCCTCAGGTTGTTCCTCCTACTCCGATTTTCCAGGTCATCCATATGGAAGTAACCGGCCCGCAACTGCGCTTCTTGCCGATCACATCTGGACTCCAGGGCTAAGATGTGTCTGGTCGTTTGCGCCTCCTCTGTTTCCAACAAATCCACTCTTTCCTCTACCACCGAGAGTTGCTGTTTGACTGCCGCTAGGTCACGTTTATGGGCTGCTTCATATCTGGCGATCAGACTTTCCATGTATGCTCTCGTTGGGAGGCCCTTCAGGAGGGAGAGAGTTTCCTGGTGGATCCCTTTATCCGATCCTGATTCTTCTGCCTTAACGTCTGCTACGTGCAGAGGCTCTGGATCCCCCGGCCATGATGGATGGCACGGTGGAGAGGAGAGTTGGTCTAATCGGGACATCAGGGTGGGGCCGTCTCCCACCGGGCTGGTAAGTCTGTCAGGGGTCGGTTGTAGGGAGTAAGGAGGGGACCCCGCGCCATGGGGCAGCTCAACTATTATTTCTTGCAGTAGGGGTCGCGCTGAGCGTGTTTTTGCATCACGTTGTGGGAGAGCCTCCATTAAGCCGATAGCATCTTGCCCTTTTAGAGTGGTGTCGTAAGCTGATTGTAAGGGGTCTCCCTGGGAGCGAATGCAAATCTGTGCAGACCTAGGTTATTCTTCGGGATTGCCACGGGCTTATGGGCCCCCCTTGTGACATCCCCTTTGAGTGGCTGAGCATTAATTTTGTGTAGGGGCTTGAGGGTCTCCTTTCTGGCCTCACTAGACTGAATGGGCTGCTCCCAGCCCGCAACTAGCCCTTCTTCAGCAGCTGACGGGACTATGCCAGATCCTGCAGCTGCCCCATGGAGCCCCATGCTTAAACCTGGTCATTGGACCAGGACGCCGGGCACGGCTCCCCGCGCCCTCCGCCGCGTCCGCTTTCCTTCGCGGCCAAGTCACTTGTACAAGACACCAGGCACGGCTCCCCTCGCCCTCCCCCGCGTCCGCTTTCCTTCGCAGCGAAGTCACTTGTACAAGATGCCAGGCACGCTCCCCGCGCCCCCCGCCGCCTCCGCTCTTCTTCCCGGCTGCTTCACTTGACCAAGACGCCGGGGACGGCTCCCCGCGCCCTCTGCTCTTCTTCACGGCCGCATCATCTACTTCACCTCTGCAGGCGTTCGGCTGAGGGTTTGAGGGGGTGAGAGACGGCGCGCCGAGAGCTCTGGCCGCCTTCTCACTCCACCCACCTGGATCGCCGATGAGCCCAGATTGCTTCATCGATGCCGCAGCAGTCGTCATCTGAGGGTCTCCGGCAGGACGATCGATCCCCAGCACCGGCCACTCTTGCTCTTCGAGTGAAGCCTCACTCCGTGGCGACTCCGAGCAAGAGAGTGCATCCAGGTCCTCCTCCTCTCCTTCCGCCATCTTGTCTGCAGCTCGCCCTTCTCCAGAAATCCGCTTCTCAAGCTCCATCTTCTTCTGTGAGGTAAATTTTTCTTCCCTTCTACCTCTCCTCTTGCTTTTACATTTTAGACATTGGGTCGGGTACTCCGCAGGTTGCTAGATGCACTTTTCAGGGTCGAGGGAACAGGAGCCAAATCAGCAGCGTCCTTTCCCTGCCATGCTCAGGACACGCCCCCCTGATCCTTGTTTTAAGAAAAAAAAATGTTATGCTAATCTGAGGTGTGTGGGGGTGCAGGGTGTCACCACTGTGTGTGGGGTCTTATTTGGTTGGGTGGGTCGGCGTAGGCATGCTGGGACATGTAGTTCACTTGGTGGCTGCCGTTGAAACTGTCTCTCTCGTTTAGGGGGGGCTGACTCTGCCTTGGTGGGTGGCCGTAGGCATACTGGGACTACTTGTCAGCTGCTATAAAAAGGTGGTGCGGGTTCCTACCTTTTTTCTTTTTCACCCACACTTTCTAATATTCTAAGTATGCAGCATGTCCTGCTCCAGATAGTATTCATAACATCTGGGTTATACCTCCACAAGAGTGCAGAGATGGCAAAAAGAGGCCCCTCCCAGTCCATATATTCCCGGGACCTCCCACTAATTCCCCAGATTCTTCTCTGCAGTGGGCTGCGAAGGACAAGATGATGGCTTCTCTTTTCGCAGGTGAGCTGGGCTTGCAGCCCATGACCCTGTACGACTATTCCCACCCGTTCCACTTTAATACTTTGCCTCCCAGCCTTTGCTGCGCGGTTGGGTGATGGTAGGCAGCATCTATTAGAGATGCTTTATTAGGAGCTTGCTCCACCGCAAATCCTCCACCAAAGGGTAGGCGGCCCAGGTTTTGGTGAGCCTGTATTGGGATGCCCCGTCCGCTCATAGCCCTACCTTACATATCCTAATGTAATTTTGGGCTTCCTACTTCCCCCTTCTCCCATTATCGTGGTTCGTCGGGGGGGGGGGGGGGGGGGTCTGTGTGTTTGAGTGCTTTGCTTTATTTCATTATTTATTTCTGTGCATTGTGATTACTGTGATACTCTGCAGACTCGCGCTGGCATTCAGTCAGTGGTTCTCCTCCTCCCTTGTCTCCTTTATTTGAATTACCCGCGCGCGCCCTGCGGCGTCCACGGTTTGCGGTGACGTCACGCTGGGGCCTGCTGAGCTCTGATTGGCTGCGGGAGGGCTTGCCTTCGGCCTGCGTTCCTGGAGGGGGCGTGGCCTAGCGCTCGGCGCATTCCGCAGGCGGCCCGCCCCTTCAGAGCCCTTCAGCGCCATCTTGCCCCTGCTGTCTGATAGATCGCAAGCTCTTCGGCGGTCCGTGATTCCCCCAGCGGGCCTATATTTGATTTATTGTTTATATATTTTGTCTTTATACTGATGGGGTGTATTGTTTTTTTATGTCTTTCAGGTGGGAAAACTGATTAGAGGTTTCTCCCGATCCCTTGCCCTCTATTAGTGCTAATTGACATTATTAGAGGCCTAATAATTTAACTCCTCCCACTATCCTAGCGGACATTTGGGGCATCCCGGGTAGCTGTGTAGCGTAATTCCTATTGGACAGTTGTGCCACAAAAAATCACCATATGGAGGCTTCACAGGATATTGTGCTCAGGGTCCCATCGGGAAAAGCCCGGCTGTGTGTGGGGCATCCCCTGTGAGCGATGATGTGCGGTTTTGTGTACCCTGCGCCCAACAGGCGCTTGCGCGGCATTCTGGGCTATCTGCTTCTGGGTCTGCGCCCACCATGTCTTCCCCCTCGCCCCCTCGGTTGATCGTGACCCCCAGTGGGATCAACACTAGTGGGGAGTCTCAGCCTGATGTGTCTTCCAGGCTGGCCAACATTGAGAGATTGATTGCTAGCTCTGTGGCCCGTAAGGCCCCAGCTAAAAGATGGCACTTGGCGCCTGCTGCGTCTGCCTTCCCTATGGAGACGGAAGGTTTTCTTGATTTGTCTGACTGTACCCCGCTTGAGGAAGGGGAGTTATTCTCAGATTCGGAATTTTCCGATGATCAGCATTTCCTTGAAGCTGATGCCGGCTCAGAGCATTGGAATGCTGATGACACCCATAGACTTTTGACTCAAATCTTTGAGGTGCTTTCCATTTCCCTTCCTGCTGCGGCACCCAGGCAACAGGGGGAATTGTTTGGTACTACAAAGTCACGTTTGGAATTTCCAGAACAGGCACATTTCAATAATCTGGTCCACAAAGAATGCGAGAGGCCTAGCCAGCTTCCTGGTATCCCTAAGGGATGGGAGAAAAGGTACCCTTTTCCCTCGGATGTGGTTAAATGTTGGTCAACTCCACCAGAGGTGGATACCCCTGTTTTGGGGTTGTCTAACACTTCTGTGGTGCATTCCCCTGATTCTGCTACCTTGAAGGATAGTGAGGACCGGCGTATTGACCAGCTGGCTTCCCATGCCTTTGCCTGTGCGGGATCGGCCCTGCGCCCGGTCTGTGCTTCTGCTATTACTGCAGTGGCCGTTCTGACTCTGGTCAAGGGCCTTTTGGAAGGCTATCCTGATGATTCTTCTAGTGCCAAATTTAGAGCCTTATCACAATGTGAGATGTTTATCGCTTATATTCTTTCTGCCTTAGATGACACCATTAGGATGTGTAGCAGGACCTCAGCTCTGGTGGTTTCTGCACCAGTGGGCAGCTGACAATGCTGCTAAGAAGGCTCTCACAGGGCTACCCTTTAAGGGGCTACGCCTTTTTGGTGACCGTTTGGACCTTTTTACAAAGGGAGGTAGGTTGCCCCAACGCAAAGGACAGCTGCGGCCCTTTCGGGGGTCGGGGTCCTTTACTCCCTCCTTTCGTGGACCCAGGTCGGGGAGGGGGGTATCATTTGCGGGGCACAGGGGAGATTTCTGGGGCAAGGGCAGAGGCCGTGCCCGTCCCAGATCCTCCTGGGGATCCAAGCCCAAATCTGTCATCAAGCCCGCTCAGCCATGAAGGGGCGCCCTCACCCTTTCGGGTGGGAGGACGGCTGCGGCACTTCGCTCATGTCAAGCCCGCTCATCCATGAATGGGCTCCCTCACCCTTTCGCGTGGGGGGGGGCGGCTGCGGCACTTCGCTCATGTCTGGGGGCAACAGGTCTCAGACAGGTGGATTCTGGAGGTTGTGTCCTCCGGCTACAAGCTAGAGTTCGCTGCACGCCCCCCTCCAAGATTCCTCAGGTCTCGGATTCCTCTGGACCCTCTGGCAGCTCAAGGTCTCTTCCTGGCTGTACAGAACCTATTGGATATGGGGGTCATCTGTCCGGTCCCTCCGGGGGAGAGAGGTCAAAGTTATTATTCCAATCTCTTCACAGTACCCAAAAGGGATGGTTCCATCAGGCCCATCCTGGACTTAAAGCTTCTCAAAAAGTTAATCAGAACCAGACGCTTTCGCATGGAGACCCTGCGCTCCGCGATCAGCTCTTTGCGCCCGGGGGACTTCATGACCTCCATTGACATCAAGGATGCTTACCTTCATGTGCCAGTCTTCCCAGGGCATCAGCGGTTCCTCAGGTTCGCCCTGGAGGACCAGCACTACCAATTTGTGGCACTTCCCTTCGGTCTCACCTCGGCCCCCAGAGTGTTCACCAAGGTGTTGGCGGGGGTGATGGCCCTCCTCAGAGCCAGGGGCATTCGCATTCTCCCTTATCTGGACGACCTTCTCATTGCATCTCATTCTATCCAGCAGGCAGAATTGGATACCCAGACGGTGGTGACTGCCCTGGACACGTTCGGATGGGTGATCAATTATCCCAAGTCCTCCCTCTCCCCGTCCCGGGTGACTCCCTTCCTGGGCATGAATCTGGATACCATTCAGGCCAGGATTTTTCTGCCTCAGCAGAAGGTGGATTCTCTTCAAGCTCTGGTTCATTTCATGCTGGTCAGCCCTCGTCTTTCCATCAGGCAAGGGATGCAATTGGCGGTCCCTCCTGTGGTGGCTGGACTCGAGGAATCTTCTGGGGGGCAGATCCTTTCTGACACCTTGTTGGGAGACGGTCACTACGGATGCCATTCTGTAAGGTTGGGGGGGCTACTGGAGAGCCCTCCAATTCCAGGGGCTGAAACTGAGGGCGGTTCGGTTGGTGCTGGCACAGTTGACTCCTCACCTTCAGGGTCTGCGGGTACAGGTTCGCTCCGACAACCAGACGGCGGTCGCTTATATCAATCATCAGGGAGGGACTCGGAGCAAGAGTGCCTTCAAGGAGGTGTCGTTGATTCTGTCCTGGGCCGACAATAGGGTTGATTCAGAGCCCCTTTCTCAATATTTTCATCCTTGAAAATTTCCATTCTCGTCCATTTTTCCCCCTCGTCTGATTCAGCAGAGCCTTTTGTTCTGCGAGAATATTTATGTGAAATGTTTTTATTTATGCATGATTTTTCGTTTGGTACCAAGACCTCCTAGAAAACAGCAACAAAGGGGCTCTGAATCAACCCTAATGTCCCTTGCATCTCGGCAGTTTATATTCCGGGAGCGGAGAATCTGGAGGCGGATTTCCTGAGCAGGGGGACCTCTCGCTGGGGGGAATGGTCCCTCAACAGCGAAGTCTTCCTATCCCTTGTCAACTTTGGGGGATGCCGGACGTGGATCTGTTTGCTTCTCGCCACAATCACAAGCTGCCAGCATTTGTCTCCTTGTCCCAGGATCCTCCGGCTCTGACGGTGGATGCTCTGTCTCTGTCCTGGCAGGGACTCGGTCTCCTGTACATCTTTCCTCTGTTTCCTCTTCTGAGCAAGGTTCTGCGCAAGTTGGTTCAGGAGAGGGTGCCTGCCATTCTAGTGGCCCCTAGGTGGCCAAGACAGGTGTGGTTCGCAGACGTCGTGCAGCTGGCAGTGGATCAGCACGCTCTACCCTTGGTTCCGGATCTTCTCACTCAAGGGCGGCTCTGTTATCCCAATTTACAAACGCTGGCTTTGACGGCCTGGCTGCTGAAACCTCCATCCTGAAGGAGAGAGGATTGTCTGATTCGGTTGTTCATACTCTTGTACGGGCTAGGAAGAAATCCTCTTCTACTATCTACTATAGGACCTGGAGGACCTACATTGACTGGTGTGAGTCTAGGGCCTTTCCCTGTCGGGTGTTCTCCATTCCTAGGATCCTGGAGTTCCTTCAACATCGTTTGGATATGGGTTTTCAGCTAGGCACTTTGAAGGGTCACGTGTCCGCCTTGGCTGTTTTCTTCCAGAAGTTTTCTTCCGGTCCCTCTGGGGGAGAGAGGTCAAAGTTATTATTCCAATCTCTTCACAGTACCCAAAAGGGATGGTTCCATCAGGCCCATCCTGGACTTAAAGCTTCTCAAAAAGTTCATCAGAACCAGACGCTTTCGCATGGAGACCCTGCGCTCCGCGATCAGCTCTTTGCGCCCGGGGGACTTCATGACCTCCATTGACATCAAGGATGCTTACCTTCATGTGCCAGTCTTCCCAGGGCATCAGCGGTTCCTCAGGTTCACCCTGGAGGACCAGCACTACCAATTTGTGGCACTTCCCTTCGGTCTCACCTCGGCCCCCAGAGTGTTCACCAAGGTGTTGGCGGGGGTGATGGCCCTCCTCAGAGCCAGGGGCATTCGCATTCTCCCTTATCTGGACGACCTTCTCATTGCATCTCATTCTATCCAGCAGGCAGAATTGGATACCCAGACGGTGGTGACTGCCCTGGACACGTTCGGATGGGTGATCAATTATCCCAAGTCCTCCCTCTCCCCGTCCCGGGTGACTCCCTTCCTGGGCATGAATCTGGATACAATTCAGGCCAGGATTTTTCTGCCTCAGCAGAAGGTGGATTCTCTTCAAGCTCTGGTTCATTTCATGCTGGTCAGCCCTCGTCTTTCCATCAGGCAAGGGATGCAATTGGCGGTCCCTCCTGTGGTGGCTGGACTCGAGGAATCTTCTGGGGGGCAGGTCCTTTCTGACACCTTGTTGGGAGACGGTCACTACGGATGCCAGTCTGTCAGGTTGGGGGGGCTACTGGAGAGCCCTCCAATTCCAGGGGCTGAAACTGAGGGCGGTTCGGTTGGTGCTGGCACAGTTGACTCCTCACCTTCAGGGTCTGCGGGTACAGGTTCGCTCCGACAACCAGACGGCGGTCGCTTATATCAATCATCAGGGAGGGACTCGGAGCAAGAGTGCCCTCAAGGAGGTGTCGTTGATTCTGTCCTTGGCCGACAATAGGGTTGATTCAGAGCCCCTTTCTCAATATTTTCATCCTTGAAAATTTCCATTCTCGTCCATTTTTCCCCCTCGTCTCATTCAGCAGAGCCTTTTGTTCTGTGAGAATATTTATGTGAAATGTTTTTATTTATGCATGATTTTTCGTTTGGTACCAAGACCTCCTAGAAAACAGCAACAAAGGGGCTCTGAATCAACCCTAATGTCCCTTGCATCTCTGCAGTTTATATTCCGGGAGCGGAGAATCTGGAGGCGGATTTCCTGAGCAGGGGGACCTCTCGCTGGGGGGAATGGTCCCTCAACAGCGAAGTCTTCCTATCCCTTGTCAACTTTGGGGGATGCCGGACGTGGATCTGTTTGCTTCTCGCCACAATCACAAGCTGCCAGCATTTGTCTCCTTGTCCCAGGATCCTCCGGCTCTGACGGTGGATGCTCTGTCTCTGTCCTGGCAGGGACTCGGTCTCCTGTACATCTTTCCTCCGTTTCCTCTTCTGAGCAAGGTTCTGCGCAAGTTGGTTCAGGAGAGAGTGCCTGCCATTCTAGTGGCCCCTAGGTGGCCAAGACAGGTGTGGTTCGCAGACGTCGTGCAGCTGGCAGTGGATCAGCACGCTCTACCCTTGGTTCCGGATCTTCTCACTCAAGGGCGGCTCTGTTATCCCAATTTACAAACGCTGGCTTTGACGGCCTGGCTGCTGAAACCTCCATCCTGAAGGAGAGAGGATTGTCTGATTCGGTTGTTCATACTCTTGTACGGGCTAGGAAGAAATCCTCTTCTACTATCTACTATAGGACCTGGAGGACCTACATTGACTGGTGTGAGTCTAGGGCCTTTCCCTGTCGGGTGTTCTCCATTCCTAGGATCCTGGAGTTCCTTCAACATCGTTTGGATATGGGTTTTCAGCTAGGCACTTTGAAGGGTCACGTGTCCGCCTTGGCTGTTTTCTTCCAGAAGTCCTTTGCTCTACATCCTCTGGTCAAGACCTTCTTTCAGGGGGTCACTCATGTGCGCCCTCCCCGCAAACCCATGGTACCGGTCTGGGATTTGAATTTGGTATTGTCTGTTCTTCAGGGTCCTCCGTTTGAACCGATGCATGAGGCTGCCTTGTCTATCCTTATCCTGAAGGTTGTCTTTTTGGTGGCTATCACCTCTGTCCGGCGTGTTTCTGAGTTGGCGGCTCTGTCAATTCAGGCCCCCTACTTTGAGAGACACAAGGACAAGGTGGTTTTCCGCTTTAAACCAGACTTCTTGCCTAAGGTTGTCTCTGCCTTCCATCTCAATCAGGATATTGTGCTTCCTTCTTTGTGCCCTAATCCTGGTAATCCCAAGGAGAGGGCCTTGCATTCTCTGGATGTTGTCAGGAATGTGAAATACTACCTGGTGGCTACTGCGCCTTTCAGAAAGACAGATGCCTTATTTGTGGTTCCCTCGGGTCCCAAGAAGGGGTTGGCTCCTGCTAAGTCTACTATTAGCAAATGGATTTGTCAGGCCATTGTTAGGGCCTATTCTCCTAGGGGGAAGGATCCTCCTTTCCGCCGTACTGCTCATTCCACTCGTGCTATTGGTGCCTCTTGGGCTTTTCAGCACCAGGCTTCTGTTGAACAAGTTTGCAAGGCCGATACTTGGTCTTCTGTTCGTACTTTTTCAAGTTTTACAAGGTTGATGTTAGGGTGGGTGGGGTTCTCACCCTGCTTGCTATTGGATGTCCCAAGAGTAAAGAATCTTATCTGGAGCAGGACGTACTGTATACTAAGAATAATACAATTCTGTGATTACTCACCTGTAGAATTGATTAGCATAATGTGGGTTTGATTCCGCCTTTTTACTATTTTTCTAGAGAACTCCTGTGCAACTAGTGAATTCATCGAAGGTTTGCGTCCAGAAAGCTGAAGCCAAGACAACAAGCCTGGTACACGTAGAATGCTTAAGGCGTGTACTTTCAGGGAATATATGGTTTATAGGGGGTATTTAATTTGCAAAGTGTTGTTTTGGTTGAAAAAGCGCAAGGTGTGCACTTTGTCTGCAGAGTAAGAATTTTCAAGTGAAATGCCCTTCATGCGTATGGTTACCTTTGGGGTGATTGGCAACCCTACCCTTGCAGGTAGCTATGCATGTTGGGTATTGTTCTGTTCGGAGGACCTTGCTCTTTCCAATTTTGTGGTCACTGCAGTCCAGCGCCATCTGGCAGAGTAATACCCAAGAGTAAAGAATCTTATTTGGAGCAGGACTTATATACTGTATACTCATAATAACAATTTTACAGGTGAGTAATCACAGAATTGTATTTTTTCATAACGTATGCTTAACTTTGGGGTGACTGGCAACCCTACCCTTGCAGGTAGCTATGCATGTTGGGTATTGTTCTGTTCAGGGGACCTTGCTCTTTTTTGGTGTGTTTTTTATGATTAGCATATTTTATTTTAGGAAAATGTGGGTTTGATTCCACCTTTTTACTATTTTTCTAGAGAAATCCGGTGCAACCAGTGAATTCATCAAAGGTTTGCGTCCAGAAAACTGAGCCCACGACAACAAGCCTGGTACGCCTAGAATGCTTAAGGTGTGTACTTTCAGGGAATATATGGTTTATAGGGGGTATTTAAATTGCAAAGTGTTGTTTTGGTTGAAAAAGCGTAAGGTGTGCACTTTGTCTGCAGAGTAAGAATTTTCAAGTGAAATGCCCTTCATGCGTATGGTTACCTTTGGGGTGATTGGCAACCCTACCCTTGCAGGTAGCTATGCATGTTGGGTATTGTTCTGTTTGAAAGACCTTGCTCTTTCCAATTTTGGTGTTTTTGTTTATGATTAGTATTTTTTTTTTTAGGAAAATGTGGGTTTGATTCCGCCTTTTTACAATTTTTCTAGAGAAATCCGGTGCAACCATTGAATTCATCAAAGCTTTGTGCCCAGAAAGCTGAACCCACGACAACAAGCCTGGTACACGTAGAATGCTTAAGGTGTGTACTTTAAGGGAATATATGGTTTATGTGGGGTATTTAAATTGCAAAGTGTTGTTTTGGTTGAAAAAGCGCAAGGTGTGCACTTTGTCTGCAGAGTAAGAATTTTCAAGTGAAATGCCCTTCATACGTATGGTTACCTTTGGGGTGATTGGCAACCCTACCCTTGCAGGTAGCTATGCATGTTGGGTATTGTTCTGTTCGGAGGACCTTGCTATTTCCAATTTTGGTGTTTTTTTTATGATTAGATTTTTTTTTTAGGAAAACGTGGGTTTGATTCCGCGTTATTCTAAGCAGACAGCACGTCCTGCTCCAGACATAGTCCTTACATGGGGGTATACCTCCGCCTTCAGCTCCGTGCACTGCAGAACATGAAGAAAACAAGCTCCTCCCGGCCCTACATATACCGGAGGACCTCCCACAAATCCCCAGATTTCTCTGCAGTGCTGAAACTGCGAAGACATGAAGTATCACGCTCTCGCAGGCGAGCGGGACTTGACAGCCCGAGGCCCTGCGGGACTATTTCCACCCATCCTCATTGTGAATTTATGGCTCCCAGCCTAGGCTGCGTTGGTCGGGTGAAGGTAGGCAGCACCAAATGTGCTTACGGAGCTAGACTCCACCGCAATCCCCCTCCGTAGGGTAGGCGGTTAATGCGTATGGTGAGCCTTCAATTGGATGCCCCTCCCGCACTAGTGCCCCTCTCCTGGTGTAGCGGTGAACCCAGTATTTTGGATCACCTTCCTCCCTAATTCCCCCGTTAGTGGGGGAAAAAAGAGGGGGGGGGGGTCGTGTGTACGATGGCTAACCCTTGTCCTAATCACACTAGTCACCCATTGTCTTAATGGGTACCGGAGTCAGAGCCGTGCTTCACTTTCAGCTTTTAGCTTCCGCAGCGCTTTTCATTGCATTTCTCGGCGCGTACTTCAGCTATATTCGATTGACGCTTGGCGTTCTATCACGGTATTCACCCTGTCAGAATTCTCTGAGGTGATTTTTCCCTGACAATATCTGTCGCTTCTGATTGGCTGCGCGCCTTTGAGCTTCGCGCTCTCCGGAGGGGGGGGGGGGTGTGGTTCGGTTGGCGCGTTCCGCGTCATCGCCCGCTCTGGCCCGCCCTTCGAGGTTCGCTTGGCGCCATTTCCTTCTCACATGCGCGTGGTGAAGACGGTCCTCCCCTCACTGTTCTGTAAGTGCCATCATGGGCGATTCCTTTCCTAGCTTTGGCTTCTTCGCGCTTGGCTCTGACATCCCTGTTCCGGATTTCGGCGGCTTCTCCCGGCCCGGCTTAGCATCCGGTCCAGACTATTTTATTCAAATCACTCCCACTTCCCAGCGGGTGTTTGGGGCATCCAGGGTTGCTTTACAGCATCAATCCCTACTGGCATATTAAATATAATAATCACCATATGGAGGCATCTCAGGATATTGTGAACGGGGTTCCTTCGGGACAAGCCCGTCTGTGTGTGGCTTGCAGGGTCACACCTAGCAGTAGTGGCAATGCACGGGTCTGCGTCCCTTGTGCCCAGCAGGCGCTAGCTGGCCTCCCCACCTCTTCCGAGGCTGGGCCCGCACCTCGCATTGCTTCTCCTACTCCCCCAAGCCTGAGCCTAACCCCCAATACTAGTGGGGACTCTCATGCTGATTTTGCCACTAGACTGGCTAGCGTGGAAAATTTAATCGCTGGCTCCTTGGCGCGCAAGGCTACTGCCAAGAAGCGCCATTTGAATCCTGAAGCTACTATTCTTCCTGTAGAATCTGACGACTTACATCTGTCTTATGCACATTCCCCCTCAGAGGAAGGGGAACTGTTTTCTGACTCAGGGTCCTATGACGACGAGTCCAGGAGTCAGGATGAATCTGGTTCTGATCTTTGGTCCCAGGATGACGTTGACAGATTACTGGCCCAGATCTTTGATGTGTTATCCCTATCTCCCCCACCCTGCGGCTCCTCGGCAAAGAGGTGATCTGTTTCATACCGCTAGGGTGCGATTGGAGTTTCCTGAATAAACTCATTTTAATAATCTCGTCCTAAAAGAGTGGTAACATCCCAGCAAACTCCAGGGAGTCCCTAAAGTTGTGGATAAGAAGTATCCATTCCCTGCCGACCTGATCAAGTGTTGGACTTCGCCGCCCGAAGTCGATGCCCCGATCCTTGGTCTGTCCAATACCTCTATTATGCACTCCCCTGACACTACTACGCTGCGGGATCTGGAGAATCGGTGGGTTGACCAACTGGCTTGTCATGCATTTGCATTTGGGGGAGCGTCGCTCCGTCCGGTTTGCGCCTTAGCCACCACGGCGGTGGCGCTCAGGACTGTGGTTAAGACTGCTCTTGAAGGGGCGGATGACTTGCCATCTGATGCCTCCAATGCTTTGGTTACCTGTGAGACTTTTATCAATTATATTCTGTCTGCATCGGACGATGCTATTAAGCTGAGTGCTAGATCCTCTGCTCTGGTGGTAGCCATACACCATGCGGTCTGGTTACACCAGTGGGCTGCTGACAATGTCGCCAAGAAGGCTCTTACGGGGTTTCCTTTCAAAGGGCTGCGTCTGTTTGGAGAAAGGTTAGATATCTTTGCTGCCCCAGCGCAAGCGTCAGATTCGGCCCTTTCGTGGCCCAAGCTCGCACTCGACCCCCTATCGTGGGGCTAAACAGGGAAGAGGGGTGTCCTTCGCCGGAGCTCGCACAGATTCCTGGAACAAGAACAGAGGACGCCGCCCCAGGCATGAAGGGGCGCCCTCGCCGTCAGGGTGGGGGGACGTCTACAGCATTTTCGGCATGTCTGGAGACGCCACGTCCCAGACCGGTGGATTCAGGAGGTAGTGTCCTCTGGTTACAAGATAGAGTTTGCTGTACTGCCCCCTCCCAGGTTTGTCGGGTCCCGAATCCCACAGGATCCTGCCTCAGCTCAAGTCTTGAGGCTAGCGGTGCAGGACCTTCTAGACCTCGGGGTCATTCGCATTCCCCTCAAAAGACAGGGGCGTGGGGTTTTATTCCAACCTGTTCACGGTGCCCCAAAAGGACGGGTCAGTCAGACCCATTCTGGATTTAAAAATCTTAAACAGATTTGTGAGAAACAGGCATTTTCGTATGGAAACTCTGCGCTTGGCCATTGCCTCGTTGCGCCCAGGGGACTTCATGACATCTGTGGACATCAAGGACGCTTACCTGCACATTCCGGTGTTCCCAGGGCATCAAAGGTTTCTCAGATTTGCGCTGCTGGATCAGCATTACCAGTTTGTGGCTCTGCCATTCGGTCTTACGTCGGCCCCCAGGGTATTCACCAAGGTGCTGGCAGGAGTAATGTCTCTGTTGAGACTAAAAGGCATACGAGTGTTGCCCTACCTGGACGATATACTCATCTTATCTCAGTCTCTGCAGCAGGCAGAGCTGGACACGCGGTCGGTGGTGACCACCCTGGAGTCCTTCGGCTGGGTGATCAATTACCCAAAGTCCTCTCTGTCCCCCTCCTCAGTAACCCCGTTTCTGGGGATGATTCTGGATTCAGTTCAGTCAAGGATATTCCTTCCTCCACAGAAGATGGAAGCTCTGATAACGCAGGCGAGGTCCCTGCTCTCGATCCCTCATCCCTCCATCCGGCAGGGAATGCAGTTGGTGGGCTTGATGGTGGCAAGCTTCGAGGCAGTGCCCTTTGCCCAGTTCCATTTGAGAACCCTACAGCTTCACCTTCTGTCAGTATGGAACAAGGACCCAGCTTCCTTGGACGAGATCTAGGTGGTTCCCCCCTCGGTCAGACAATCCCTTGCGTGGTGGTTGGACCACAGGAACTTGACAAGGGGCAGATCCTTCCTGGCTCCCTCTTGGGAGACGGTCACAACGGATGCCAGTCTTTCGGGCTGGGGGGGATTCTGGAAGTCCCTGCGCTTCCAGGGGAGGTGGGGCCCTCAGGAGGCCCATCTTCCTATCAATGTCCTGGAACTCAGGGTGGTCAGGTTGGTGCTGGAACGATTGACCCAGAACCTGAAGGGTCTGGCGGTTCAGGTACGCTCAGACAACAGGACGGCCGTAGCCTACATCACTCATCAGGGAGGAACCCGGAGCAAGGGTGCTCTCCAGGAAGTATCTCTGATTCTAACATGGGCAGAGACCAATGTCCAATGCATCTCGGCTGTCTACATTCCGGGGGCGGAAAATCTGCTAGCAGATGCTCTGAGCAGGGGGGCGTCCTGTCAGGGGGAGTGGTCCGTCTCCAACTCGGTATTTCAGTCCCTGTGTCACCGTTGGGGTGTCCCAGACGTGGATCTGTTTGCGTCCCATCACAATCACAAGCTCCCGAGCTTTTTATCCCTGTCTCAGGATCCTCTGGCTCTGGCCTCGGATGCTCTGTCAATGTCTTGGAGGGAGTTTCGGCTCCTGTATGCAAGATCGTTCTGGAAGGGGTACCCACGATTCTGGTGGCCCCAAGGTGGCCAAGAAGAGTGTGGTTCGCAGACATGGTTCAAATGGCAGTAGATCAGTACGATCTACCAAGGATTCCAGACCTCCTAACTCAGGGGTCTCTACGCCATCCCAATTTACTAACTCTGGCTTTGACGGCTTGGCTATTGAGACCACCATTTTAAAGGAAAAGGGGTTGTCCGCTTCTGTAGTGGCTACCATGGTCCAAGCCAGGAAGAAGACCTCTTCTGCTATATATTATAGGGTATGGTGTGCCTACATTGACTGGTGTGAATCCAGGTCTCTTCCCTGTCGGGAATTCTTAGTCTCCAGGGTGCTGGAATTTTTACAACATGGTCTAGACTTAGGTCTGAAGCTTAGTACTTTGAAGGGCCAGGTTTCTGCCCTGTCTATCTTCTTTCAGAAGACCTTTGCCCAGCACTCTCTTATCAAGACTTTCTTTCAGGGGGTCACTCATGTGCGCCCCCCTCGGAAACCTATGGTTCCTGTTTGAGATCTGAATTTGGTTTTGTCGGCCCTGCAGGGTCCTCCTTTTGAACCTATTCATGAAGCAGCTCTTGCTGTTCTCACGCTCAAGGTGGTCTTTCTGGTAGCCATTACCTCGGTTAGAGGTGTGTCTGAGTTGGCTGCCTTGTCTATTCAGCCTCCCTACTTTGAGAGACACCGGGATAAGGTGGTGTTTCGCTTCAAGCCGGACTTTCTGCCTAAGGTTGTGTCTGCATTTCATTTGAATCAAGATATTGTACTTCCTTCCTTGTGCCCTAATCCTAGTAACCCTAAGGAGAGGGTTTTGCATTCCCTGGATGTGGTTAGGTGTGTCAAGTCTTACCTGGTTACCAATCAGGAAGACGGATGCTCTCTTTGTTGTGCCTCACGGGCCTAGGAAAGGTTTGGCTCCCGCCAAGTCTACCATCAGTAAATGGATTCGTCAGGCTGTGGTTCAAACTTATACTACTAAGGGGAAGACTCCCCCCTTTCGTCTTACTGCTCATTCTACTAGAGCTGTTGGGGCTTCTTGGGCTTTTTAGCACCAGGCCTCTGTGGAGCAAGTTTGCAAGGCCGCTACTTGGTCTTCGGTTCACACCTTTACAAAGTTTTACAAGGTTGATGTTAAGGCCTCAGCTGACGCTGCGTTTGGCCGCAAGGTCTTGCAGGCCGTAGTAGTTTAAACGGCTTGCCGTTGCCTTCTGTTGGGGATCCCACCCTTCCTTACGGACACTGCTATTGAATGTCCCACATGTAAGGACTATGTCTGGAGCAGGACGTGCTGTCTGCTTAGAATAATACAACTCTGTGAAGACAGCACGTCCTGCTCCACCCCACCCTGGTTTCATTTTGTTCTGGATCCCGTTTGGTGATTGTTATCCTTGATATTTTTTTGCCAGTTTTGGGTGGTTGTTTCTCCTGGCCTCTCTCTCTCACTGCTTTTCAATGCTGGGGATTTGTGGGAGGTCCTCCGGTATATGTAGGGCCGGGAGGAGCTTGTTTTCTTCATGTTCTGCAGTGCAAGGCGGAGGTATACCCACATGTAAGGACTATGTCTGGAGCAGGACGTGCTGTCTGCATATAATACCACCTCTATAGGTGAGTACTTCACAGAGTTGTATTTTTACTATTTTTCTAGAGAAATCCGGTGCAACCAGTGAATTCATTGAAGGTTTGCATCCAGAAAGCTGAACCCACGACAACAAGCCTGGTACACGTAGAATGCTTAAGGTGTGTACTTGTCTCACACCCTGCTTCGGAAGTAGTCATTACACTTGGGTTATGTCCAGCAGAGGGCGAACTTCTGCAGAGATGACTAGAAAAAAGAAGCCCCTCCCTGGCCCATAAATACCTGGGACCCCCCACACATCCCCCAGTTTAGTCTCTGCAGACGGCGAGCAAGCAGAAGATGACGTCTCCTCCTTGCACAGGGGGATTTCAGGTAGCCGGGATGACTCCCGGCTCTCTATTTTCTCTGTTTCCGCCCGGATCCCTCCTTTGATCCCCATGCCTCCTAGCCTAGACGGCTGGTCCGGGTGAGGGTAGAATGGCACCTTAGTTGCTTAGGAGCCAATGCTCCACCGTGAGACCCTATATTATAGGGTAGGCGGTTATGTTGGCCCCAGAGTTGATGATTGACTTAAAACGTAAAACGTAATTCCATCCAAACCCCCCCCCCCCCCCCCCAAAGAAAAAAAACCCTTACCATGGTCCATCGACTCTCTCTCTGTTTTGGGGCAATGGGCCAGACAGAGAGATGGGCAGATAGAGAGAAATAGATGAACAGAGGGACAGAGCCATGGCTTGGATTTCTGAAGTAAAACAGACAGAAACAAAGATATAAAGAGGACCTGTACACGTATTGTAGGAAAATGCCCCACTGTTGTGGGCAGAGCTGGCGCTAGCACCCGGAAAGGTCGGGCATCTGCCGAGGACCCGCAGGTGAGGCACAATAACAGATGTAGTGAGTGCTAAGGGGGAGGGGGGCATTCTTCCCACATTGAAAACCTGGCGCTGCTGGCAGCACAGCGTGTGCATTGTCCGGCTGCGTACTGGGGATGGGATCAAGCGGCCACTGTATTGCAGAGTGGGGGGCTGGGAGCAGGCTGTAAACTCCCCCCCTCGGCTCTTCTTTCAGCTCTCCTCTGCACCGCTCATTGAAATGACAGAAGCTCTGATGTGCAGCTTTTGTCATTAATCAGCCGTGCAGGAGAAAACCGAATGCAGAGCCGAGGTGTGAGCAGGGGCGGGCTGCCATCCGGCTGCTTCCGGTAATATGGACGACGTCATCCTCACATCCTGTGTGTGAGTGATTTGCTGCTCCAGCGTTGCTGTAATTCAGCGTCGCTGAGATTAGCAGCGCAATGTGACTGCCGGCAAGATGACAAGCCAGGATGAAGAGTAAGTGGGGAGGAAGGGAAAGGCTACCATGAGAGGGTTTATGACTGGAGGGCTGCAGGAGGAAGCAGGGGAGGGGAAGGAGAAGATAGAGATAGGAGGGGATGGAAGAGAACACAGGGTATGACTCTGCATTATTCTAAGTGTGCCATACACTCCACTTCGATCTTCATGACATTTGGGTAATCTCCAGTAGAGGGCGAACTTCTGCAGAGATGAATATGCAAAAAAAGAAAGCCCCTCCCGGTCCATATATACCTGGGACCTCCCACCAATTTCCCAGATCCTTCTCTGCAGGGAAGGCGACAAGACAGAAGATGAAGACTTCTTTACCTACAGGTAAGCCGGGCTCCCGCCCGGCCGTCTGTTGTCCCTATTACTACCAGGACCCTTTCTAAATTGCCCCTGTTTGAGCCTCCCAGCTTAGGCTGTGGGTCCTGGTAAAGGTAGGGGGCACCATATGGGTTCTGAAGGAGCACAGCTCTACCGTGAGACCTCACCATGGGGTAGGCAGTTATCCAGGTTTTTTGGTGATCCTGGTGTGGGA
The DNA here is from genome assembly GCA_027917425.1 of Gastrophryne carolinensis. NCBI lineage: Eukaryota > Metazoa > Chordata > Amphibia > Anura > Microhylidae > Gastrophryne > Gastrophryne carolinensis. The sequence continues at coordinate 548,270,767 of CM051235.1, read as the reverse complement.
TGCCCCGTCCCTCTAGGCTTATGGCCGGATTCTGGCAGGGTTCCCCCCCTTCTGGGTCCCTTATTCCCCTCCGGGGGGGGGGGGGGGGGGTTGCCTGGCCTGGTTGGGTTCGTTTTTCCTTCTCCCACATATCCCCCTGTGTGTGCGGTGTGTGATTCACTGTTCGTGTGTGTGTGTGGGACAGTGAGTGTTTTCACTTTTGGGCATGGCAGGTGCTGTTACCAGCCTGGGGGAGCTTCTCCCCCTCAGGCTGTGGTCGGGAAGGGGGTGGGGCCAGGCTCTCGGCGCGGCCGTGGTAGCCCCACCCCCTTCTTTGGCGCGATTCTGTGGCTCGTTTCTAGGGGATCCGCGTTGCTGGGAGGGGGGCGTGGCCTGGCGAGCGTGCGTTCTGCGCTGGCCCGCCCTCCCCCTTCTCTCCCTCTTCCTGCCTGAGGCACTTCTCAGGGGCAATTTTGACCTGCGCTCCAAGTGGTAAGGGCCAGATAGCCACTTCCTTAGCTTGTATGGGGGGCCCTCTCTAGTGGGGGGCCCCCACTTATTGCGGGCGTGTGTGTGTTTTTTTTGTGGTAGGTTACGCATGTCTGGCTGGAATAAGGATATACAGTATATATATATATATATATATATATATATATATATTTATATACATATTCAATTAAGTATGTGTTTTTGCCATATATATATATATATATATATATATATATATATATATATATATGTAGGATGCACTGATGTTGCATGTTTTGTGTGTTACAGATCGCATTGTATATGTGCATATTAAGGGGTTCCTCCTGATCCTGGGGTTCCTAGTGAAAATTTGTCCACCTCAAATCCGGGACTTTTAAGGGGCATCCCGGGTTGCTTAGGTGTAAATTCCTGCGGTCTTGCGACTGACCACAAAAAATTCACCATATGGAGGCTCCACAGGATACTGGGCTCGGGCTCCCTCTGGGACAATCCGGGCCATGTGCGGGGTGTGGAGTATCCCTTACGGGGGAGAATGTGCTGATCTGTATACCATGCGCACAAAAGGCCATAACGCGGCAGTCTGGTACCCAGCCTTCTGGGTCGGCTCCTCCCGCTTCATCGCCTTCCCCTCCCCACCTTATCCGTACCCCGAGTGACATTGGTGCCAGCGGGGAGTCGCTCTCTGATGTTTGGACTAGGTTGGCCAGCATTGAGAAAATTATTGCTAGCGCGGTGGGCAAGAAGGCCCAGGCTAAAAAGAGACATTTGTCGTCGGCCCAGCCCTTGTCAGCTGATTTGTCAGATTATTCCCCGTTAGAGGAGGGGGAGTTGTATCAGGAAACAGAGGCTGACTATGTTCAGTCTGGGAATGCCGATGTCGGGCAGGCGCTGGGGGATGCCGTAGATACAGCCACTGTTTTGTCACATTTATTAGAGGTGTTGGATATTGAACCGCCTGAGGCGCCCCTTCTCAAGAAGGGGGAATTTTTTGGGGCCTGCAAGCCCCATCTGGAATTCCCTACCCAGGGTCACTTGATCCGCTGATCCTTAGAGAATGGGAGAGCCCAGTCGGGTTCCTGGTGTTCCTCAGGGACGGGATAAGAAGTATCCCTTTCCGGTGGAGGCGGTTAAGCGCTGGTCTTCTCCTCCCGAGGTCGATGCGCCAGTTTTAGGTTTGACTAACTCTTCTGTGCTGAACACCCCTGACGCCACTTCCCTTAAGGATGGCAAGGATAAGCGCCTTGATCAGATGGCGTGCCACGCATTTGCCAACATGGGCTCGGCCCTGCAGCCTGTTAGTGCATCTGCCCTGGTGTCGCTTGCTACCAGGTCTCTTATCAGGGACTGGCTGAATAACGCTCAGTTTGATCCAGCTGGTGCTGAGTTCGCTATCCTTAAGAGATGCGAATTGCTCATGGATTTTGTCATGGCTGCGATGGAGGATTCTATTGTCATGTGTAGTAGGACTTCAGCCTTACTGGTGGCTATGCGCATATTGGTCTGGCTCCGCCAGTGGACAGCGGACGTTGGGGCCAAGAAGTCGCTCACAGCTCTTCCCTTCTTGGGATTGCGGCTGTTTGGAGATAAATTGGATGCTGTTGCTAAAGGAGGTAAGTTACCTCAGTGGAGGAAACAGCGCCGCCCCTTTCAGGGGGCTGGCTCGTTCACTCCTTCCTTTCGAGGGGCCAGAGCGGCTAGGGGTTTGGCCTTCTCGGGTGTCAGGAGCTCGTCCTGGAACAGAGGCAGCGGTCGGGCACGTCCCGCGGCTGCCTGGGGTTCCAAGCCCAAGCCTGCCGTTAAACCAGCTCAGCAATGAAGGGGCGCCCTCACCCGCATGGGTGGGGGGACGGCTGCGGCTCTTCTTCCAGGTCTGGGCCCGGGAGGTCACAGACAATTGGATCTTGGAAGTGGTCTCCTCCGGATACAAACTGGAGTTCGAGTACTGGCCGCCCCCAAGATTCTTAAGGTCTCGGGTGCCCTCGGACCCTCAGGCTGCACAGGGGCTCCTGTTAGCAGTGAAAAACCTTCTGGACATGGGGGTTATATGCCCGGTGCCTGTGTCAGAAAGAGGCAGGGGTTACTACGCCAACCTTTTCACGGTTCCCAAAAAGGAGGGTTCGGTGAGACCCATTCTAGATCTCAAGGTTCTCAACAGGTTTATCAGAGCCAAAAAGTTCCGCATGGAGACTCTGCGCTCGGCTATCAATTCCCTTCGCCAAGGGGATTTTATGACATCCATAGACATCAAGGATGCGTATCTGCATGTTCCGATTTTTCAGGCACATCAGAGATTCCTCTGGTTTGCGGTGGAGGATCAACATTATCAGTTTGTAGCTCTTCCCTTTGGCCTGACCTCGGCGCCGAGGGTCTTCACCAAGGTCTTGGCGGGAATAATGGCTCTGCTCAGAGCGCAGGGCATTCGCATTGTGCCTTATCTGGACGACCTGTTGATCTCAGCTTCTTCCCTCCGTCAGGCGGAGCTGGACACCCACCAGGTAGTGTCGACCCTGGGGAGGTTCGGGTGGGTGATTAACTGCACCAAGTCTTCTCTCTCCCCGTCTCGTGTGATTTCATTTCGGTGCATGAATCTGGATACCATTCGGGCCAGAGTGTTTCTGCCCCAGACCAAGGTGCAGGGGATTCAGGGTCTGATCCTCCTTCTTCTGGCCAATCCTTGTCCCTCTATCCGACAGGGGATGAAACTGGTGGGCTTGATGGTATCTTCCTTCGAGGCGGTACCGTTTGCACAGTTTCACATGAGATCTCTTCAACTTCACCTATTGACGCATTGGGACAGGTGTCCGCAGTCATTGGATCAACCTTTCAGGATGTCTCCCAGGGTTCGGCAGTCCCTTCAGTGGTGGCTGGAATCGAGCAACCTGTTGAAGGGCAGATCCTTTCTGGTCCCTTGTTGGGAGACGGTTACCACGGATGCCAGCCTGTCGGGCTGGGGAGGTTATTGGAAAAGTCATCAGTTCAGCGGGGTGGGGGGTCCTCAGGAGGCTCACAGCCCCATCAATGTCTTGGAGCTCAGAGCCATCCGACTGGTTCTGGCTCGGCTGATTTCACATTTACAGGGTCTACCAGTTCAGGTGTGTTCAGACAACCGAACGGCGGTAGCTTACATCAATCACCAAGGAGGGACTCGCAGCAGGATTGCCCTCAGGGAAGTCTTTCTGATCCTGCACTGGGCGGAGAGCAATGTTCCTTGCATTTCGGCAGTCTACATTCCGGGAGTGGAGAACACGGAGGCGGATTCCCTGAGCAGGGGATCCTCTCGCCAAGGAGAGTGGTCTCTCAACCCCGAGGTTTTTCTGGATCTTTGCCGCAAGTGGGGGACTCCGGAGGTGGATCTCTTTGCCTCGAGGCACAATCACAAACTTCCGGCCTTTGTGTCTCTTTCTCAGGATCCTCTGTCTCTGGCAGTGGATGCCTTGTCACTGGCTTGGAAGGAGCTGGTTTTTCTGTACTTGTTTCCACCCGTCTCCATGCTGGGCAAGGTAGTTCGCAAACTGGTTCTAGAAGGGGAACCAGCGATTCTGGTGGCTCCAAGGTGGCCAAGAAGGGTTTGGTACGCAGACGTCGTAAGGATGGCCGTAGATCAGTACCGGCTTCCCTTGTTGCCGGATCTGCTATCTCAGGGTCATCTACTTTACCCCAATTTACAAACGCTGGCTTTGACGGCTTGGCTGCTGAAACCTTCCTCTTGAAAGAGGAAGGTTTGTCTGAGGCTGTTGTTCAGACCCTGATTAGGGCTAGGAAGCGGTCCTCTTCTGGCATTTACTATAGGACTTGGAGGTCCTATATTGATTGGTGTGAGGCTAGGGCCTTGCAGGGTTTTTTCGATACCCAGGATTTTGGAGTGTCTTCAGCATAATCTGGATCTTGGGTTCCAGGTTTCTGCCCTGTCGGTTTTCTTCGGGAGGTCTTTTGCCGTACACCCGCTGGTTAAGACCTTTTTCCAAGGGGTCGCGCATGTGCGGCCCCTTCGGAAGGCTGTAGTTCCTGTTTGGGATTTGAATTTGGTTCTTTCGGCTCTGCAGGGTCCTCCTTTTGAGCCGTTACAGGCTATTGCTCTTTCGGTTCTCACTCAGAAGGTTGCTTTCTTGGTGGCTATTACCTCTGTTCGGCATGTCTCTGAGTTGGCGGCCCTGTCGATTCAGGCCCCTTACTTTGAGAGACACCAGGATAAGGTGGTTTTTCGGTTTAAGCCGGATTTCCTTCCTAAGGTGGTGTCTGCTTTCCACCTCAATCAGGATATTGTTCTCCCTTCCTTGTGTCCTAAGCCTAGCAATGACAAGGAGAGGGTTTTGCACAATTTGGATGTGGTTCGCTGTGTGAAGTACTATTTGGTGACTACTTCTTCCTTCCGCAAGACGAAGGCTTTTTTCGTGGTGCCCTGCGGGCCCAGGAAAGGTTTGGCGCCTGCTAAGTCTACGGATTCGTCAGGCCATTGTTGGGGCCTATTCTGCTAAGGGGAGGACTCCTCCTTTTAGGGTCACTGCGCACTCTACTCGTGCGGTTGGTGCATCCTGGGCTTTTCAGCACCAGGCTTCTGTTCAACAAGTTTGTAAGGCTGCTACTTGGTCTTCCGTTCATACTTTTTCCAAGTTTTACAAGGTTGATGTGCGGGCTTCAGCGGATGCTGTTTTTTGCCGCAAGGTTCTGCAAGCTTCAGTGGTTTGAGTTGGTACATTCTTTACTGTTTCTGGTTCCCACCCATGATGGACACTGCTATTGGATGTCCCAAAAGTGGAGTGTATGGCACACTTAGAATAATACCGTTTTGTGAGTACTCACCTTTTATGAGTGTGCCATACACTCCACTTCGCCCCACCCCTTTTTTTCCGGTATTCTGGGGCTTTTATATGGTGAACCATTGGTTTTGATTGTTAATGTTATAATTGGTTCTTCCTGGTCCCCTTACTGATTTTTTACACTGGGAAATTGGTGGGAGGTCCCAGGTATATATGGATCGGGAGGGGCTTTCTTTTTTTGCATATTCATCTCTGCAGAAGTTCGCCCTCTACTGGAGATTACCCAAATGTCATGAAGATCGAAGTGGAGTGTATGGCACACTCATAATACCCGTTTTAAAGGTGAGTACTCACAAAACGGTATTTTTGTGTATCTCTGCACTGGATGCTTAACTGCTACTCCTTCCTTTGTATCCCAATCTCCCCCTCTCCAACTAATCACTCACCTACTTACCCAAGCAAATACCTACTTACTCCCACACTTACCTAGCCACTCTTCTACCTAGCTATTCACTAACGTACCTACTTTTAGCCACCAACTCAGTCACCCACCTACCTACCTATGAATACAACCTACCTAGCAAAGCAACCAAAACACAGCGGAACAAAACCCACCAGCAGCTGGCCTGAAATCTTAATGCCCTGAATTGGGATTCCCCACTGTGCGAAACCCCCCAGGGCACCCATAAAAAATCACCTTTCCTGACTCCAACGGTTCGTGCACGGGCTCTTGTCCAATCAGAGCCGCTTGCCCTTCAGCAGCTTTGATTGTTTAAAATGGGGAGTGCAAAGCCAGGGATACAGCAGCATGTGCTCCCCCATTCATTTCAATTAGTGCACTTTGCCAAAGGACATCAAGGCAAAGGGCTCTAATTGGACTAGGGGCCATGCACCATTGGACTGAGGAGAGGTGAGTTTTACTGAGGGGGTCCTGGGGGGATTCACATAGCGAGGCATCCCAATGAGACTCCTGGGCTGGCTGATTCCTTCTCCCTGGGGCATTCCGAACTAGGATGCTCCACTGTGTGAAAATTGAAAAAAAGCAATGTGGTCTGGCCCTGGAATGGCTGCTGGCTTTTCCTCAGGGCATCCCAAACCATGTGACTATGTCATACAGCAGACAGCTCTTGTTGTTGCTAATGAGAGTGCAGGGGATACAGCAGTGCATTCTCCCCATGATAGCCATTTGATGAATGACATAGTCACAGCAGACAGCTCTCATTGAATGGGAGTCCGCACGTGTACTTTTGGAACAAGGAAGAGGTGAGTAAATAGCAGCTTTCTGGGGGGTGTCACACAGCGGGGCATCCTGGTTTTGGATGCCCTGGGGAAAAACAAGCCACCCTGGAATCTTTTAGATCTGTTGCCCAGATATTTAAGCTGTGTGTGGATATGCATCAGGTAACCAGGAATGCAGCATTAAAGTGGAAGGTCCAGTGATATCCCCTTTACGCTGAGGCAGGATGGGGGCTTACATTAAAAAAACACTCCTTACCCCTGCCAGGATCCTGTGCTGTTCACCTGGCCATTCTGGCACTGGGTGCATTAATTTTGGTTCTGATGCACAGAGCAGCTTCCCCCACTCTGTGTACGCCCCCACCCACCTATACATTTGAATAGGTGGGTAGCACGCACACAGAGCAGGGGAAGTCACTCTGTGCAGCAGTCACAGGAGCACTTGGGACAGTGGTATACCTGTATACCCTGTCACGGGACAGGGGAAGGGGGGCCCACTGAGACCCTGTCGCCCAAGGGCCCACAAAACCCTAGAGCCGGCCCTGGCTGCAGGCATGCATTTACATTTACAGGCATCGGTGACTCAGACCCCCCCACACACCACTATGACAGTCTATTTACATTTGAAAGAGCATCCATGTTCTGTCTTCAGTAACTTGAATGAATCAACTCAGCTTCTTCACTGGTGTGAGTTACCTCAATTATTCCTATCTACCCCTTCAAGGGGTGGTGCTGAGGACACTCCATCATCAAGGGGCAGGGCGACAGCCTCTAGACACCATTCAGATGATATTTTATGCTTTGTAGTTCCGGGGGCAGACTGGGCGGGATGGACCTAATCATTTCCCTGCTGAGCCCCATTATCATGTGAATAGACCTCTTTGTAGTGCAAAGGGGACTCACCGCAGCCGACAGGTGCTATCCAGAGGCTGTCCTATGCAGCTTGCCTCCCTAGGTACAGGCCTAGGATTGCAATATGGTACATCCATGTTCTGCCTTCAGTAACTTGAATTAATCAACTCCGCTTCTTCACTGGTGTGAGTTACCTCAATTATTCCTATCTACCCCTTCAAGGGGTGGTGCTTAGGACACTCCATCGTCAAGGGGCAGGGCGACAGCCTCTAGACACCATTCAGATGATATTTTATGCTTTGTAGTTCCGGGGGCAGACTGGGCGGGATGGACCTAATCATTACCCTGCTGAGCCCCATTATCATGTGAATAAACTTCATTGTAGTGCAAGGGGGACTCACCGCAGCCGACAGGTGCTATCCAGAGGCTGTCCTATGCAGCTTGCCTCCCTAGGTACAGGTCTAGGATTGCAATATGGTACATTCGGCCCTGCCCACCACCCCTTTGTAATTAATATGCAGAGTGGCTAGTGTCCCCCCGTCCCCCAGTTTTTTTTTTTGCAGAGAAAGAAATGTGGCCAGTACAGGCTCATAGTAGGGGGGTGGTGTTGTCCATTCCTGCTTATGTGCAATGCTCAGTGTAGGGGGCCTTTGAGGCATAGACACCCTGTGGGGGGCACTGGCAGGTGTGCACTATGCATTTTAAATAAGGTCTTGGGTTTGCCCCCATGCCAGCCAGGAGGGATGCAATATTTTCCTCATGGGTCCATTTTGAGGATAATTAGAATTTCAAAAACCTGGATTATATACCCAGGTATTACATGAAACATAGATCTGCATTAAAAAAAATAGACGTTTGCGGGAGGTTTTCATACCTTCTTTTGTGAGGATAATGCGGTAACTACTGTCTTTGATTCACAATTGGTGTTGAATTGAATCAGCATCTCTGCGTGTTACTGGATCTTGGATGTCTTTGGCATGAGGGACTTCTACACCTACACACATTTCAGTCCTGCCGTACCACCTGCTGCTTTAATACACTACAATTGGCAATGGATGGGTGGCTGACTCATATAGTTCAGAAAAACAACTTTGAATTTCTGCACTGAGATCCCTAGCTATAAACCCCTTGGCTCAAATAGCAGTAAATATATGTGATTTATTCCAATTTATTTTTAATATTCAGTTCCAACAAAGGACAACACAGAAGTATATGAAATCAACCTTTGTTGATTAAGCCTGCAGAGCCAAGCTAACTTCAGGCTATGTTTTGTATGCAAGTCTGAATTGTGTTAATTTGGCTTTGAGCACCATTTTCAAATTTGTAGCTTGTCTTGTGAGCTGTTTAAATGGCATGGACGAATAATTAAGATTGGCTTGTTTGTAGTAGGCTAGAAAACCGAGGCAACATTTTGCAGTATTGTTTTAATCACAATAAATTTAATTTGTATTTCACTCATTATATACTTATATGTTGAATCAAAACTACCGGTATGTGATGTAATTAAAACAGAGTACAAAAAAAAATAATAATTATCACTGATGTATATCTGTTTGATTGATTGTAGGCGGCTAAGAGCTTTTACAAGCTTTTTAAACTGCAACTTTAATTTCTCTTTGTCAAATTAAAAACATTAAATCAGGTTGCATGTATATTTGGGAATGAATAATTTGGCCACTCTAGTATTAACATGATTGTTTTAGGCAATGTATGAATAGCTTTGGTTTTATATCTGCAGCTTGTGTTTTTCAGGAAGATACATCTCCTAATGGCAAGGATTATTGCAACTTGCATTAGTTTTTTTTCCTCCTTTGCAGAAAGATATTTCCTAATTTTGGCTTCACCTGTACACAAGATATAGTGTAACCTTTTAAAGTGAATGTAAACGGTGCTGCCGGCTCCTGGAATCAAAAAGATTCCTGGCCCGGCTGCTAGCCTACCCCTGGGGCATCCTACACAGGCTGCCCAGCTGTGTGAAACGTCTGTGTAAAACCTCTTACCTGATCCCGACGGGTCCCCCAACACTATCGCTGCAGCCACACTTGCTCCCGCACCCAGCCTTTTTTGAATGGGATGCACCTTGTTGCACCTTGTCACAGCACCAATTTTGAGAGAGTCAATTGGCTCTTTTTAAATTGCCTGGGGCCATGGCTTTGGTGGTGGAAAAGCCAGATTTTCTTTGAAACCGGGCCACCGCCAAGGCAATAGCAGCACCCAGCTGCTCGAGCGGGGGGGCCCAGACACTGAGCTATGGACCCAAAATTGGGTTTCCATCCGCTTTAGGGGAACCTACATCCTACACTTGTGTTTGCAAGACATTTCTCCAGGTGAGGTACATAATTTTTCCAGGGGAAGATTTTTTTTTGACAGTTTGTTGAATGGATGGGAGCAGCATTTGCCGTACTCACCCCCCCATGAGTCGAGTATTAGGACCTCTACCCCAGAAATGACTGGTGGTCTACTTGGAATGTTGAGAGGCGGGCATCCCCAGCACATACCCGCAAGCATTTCCTTGTTGCTGGCCCTTGGTACGACCCATGGGTGCTAGCAGCTAAAAGGGTCTACTGGGTGTTCGAGTGCAGTCTAAGCAGTTGTTTTTGATTTTCAGTCTGCTTTAAAGCTGAGGTAAATCATATCAATGGGGGTAATTCAGACAGGCTTTCCCTCGGAACTGTTGATGGGAACCTACAGTTTATTAAGCTGGACATCCAGTGTAATTGAATAGGTGGGCGTGGGCGCGGGCGCATACAGAGTGTGGGAAGCCACTCTGTGCAGCAGATACAAGATGGCTGCGTCCAGCAGCGGAATCACCGGCGATTAGTGCTGGATCCCAGGTGTGGTAAGAAGTTTTTTTGTTGTAACCAGGGGAGGAGGATGACAGGGCTGAGGGGTTACCCTTAGACTGGACATGTACTTACAAGTACACCTCTTACGTACACCTAAACATCTGTCCCACAGGCTCCGGTGAGTGATCCATCTTAACTTTTGTCAGACAAGAAACTACAAGAAAAACTGCAGCATCCACTGCATCCTACTTCTGCAGCATCCACTGCATCCTACTTCTGCAGCATTTCCTGTGGTTTCTTGTCTGTCCATAGATAAAACTTTCATTGGGAGCAGTAGAAAAGGTGTTTAGCTCAGTTTGCTTCATTTATCAGAATTGGCATGTGGCATTCCTAAAGTAGATACATATTTGGGCCTAGACCTCAAGAGTCAACATTTCTATCTTTTAACATCGAGATCCTCTATGTTTGAAGCAGTGGAAGTTTTCCTGTAGCTTAAAACCTGCCAATAACCTCTCATGTTGAGAGATCCAAGAATTAAAGAGCAGGTCCATTCTTGGGGTAAAAAAGACAAAAAATAAAGGTGACTAAATCTGTTGTTCCCAACTTGCCCAAGATTCACATGCCTGAACAGCCTCCTTTGGGCAAGTGCGTGGACTTGCAACATAAACCTATAGTTCAAGGAATGTCCGACTATATAAAGTACACCACGTGCTTGGAGAGCCCAAGATAGCCATTCTTGGCTGGATGAAGGGATTTATGCTACAATTGATGTAGATTTTCTGTACTCATTGATACCTCACTATTTGTGAATTACAGCTTTACAAAGGGACCATACCAGCTATGACATGTACCGTATGGAATATGTATGTATGGCCACAGAGTACCTCTTGTCACTCATTTATTATATGTACGACAGGAGGTTCTTTAACGGCACTGTGGAGCTTCATTGGGACGTGTATATGTAATATATATATATATATATATATATATATATATGTCTTGGTGGGAGAGAAAGATTTACAGGGCTTTAAACTTATTCCATATAAACATTGGTTATGGAAGACGAATGGTGAGCATATGGATGGGTTCTCATTTCAATAATAAATCATTTGAAATTGAAATGACATTTTTAAATCAAATTTTTTAGATATTTCCTTGTAAATTGTGAAAATCATTAGATGTACCCACCTTAAACACAAGGCGTATAACAGCACTTTGCATGTGTCTAATTTCCTTCTGAGGCATTACTATAGGTGAGGTGCCAGTTGGTGAATTTGTTAAGTGTAGCAGAAACAGTTTCTGTGATGAAGATAAAAAGGAAATTTAAAGTGGAGCAACAGTCAAAAATGATTTAAACTGGACCAACGCCCTTAGAAGAAACAGTGCTCATATGCATCTCTCCCCAGGGCAATTCAGATTGCTGCACTTAAAGTGGACCAACACCCACCGCTGATTGGCCCAGGAATCTATAAGATTCCCGGGCCGATCAGCTCCCTGCCTGTGGGGCACCTCGATCGGGGGTGCCCCGCTGTGTGAAACCCCCCAGGACGCCCACAAATCCTACCTGTTCCTCGTTCCAACAGCGCATGCGCGGGCCGCTGCCTCTCACGCATCCGTCTAGCAGGGCGCGCACCCACGGCGGGCGTTTGTGAATGGCCGGCGCAGGCGCGCTCCCTGTAAGAGGGACCCGCGAGAGGCGGCGGCGGGCGCTCTCACCTTGTCCGTCGGCGGTGATTGGTGGAGTGAGTCACGTGGGAGCGGGGTCAGGTGAGTTTTTGGGGCTTTCTAGGGGGTTTCACACAGCGGGACACCCCCCGATCGGGGTGCCCCGCGGAAGTGGACCAACACCCAGGATAGTGAAAATCCTGGGTGTTGGTCCACTTTAAAAATTAATTTACCTTTCTCTAACTCCTGATGTAGTAAATTTAAAAAACAAAATGGTAGCTGATGGATCTGCAGGCCATTGGCAAACAGGAAGTGCTGCTGGGTTTCCTATTGCTGTGCATTGTCAGTTATGTCAGTTGAATCCAGGTAGCAGCATGGCTGTGAGATGCTGGGAGAGGAAGCTTCAAAATGGCCGTTACCACTATAAAATCGTTGTGGAGGCTTTCAGCTGAGTGGATGCAGGAGCAAATGTCAGGCAATTGAGTTTTGGGGAGTTTTCTTTTCCAACTGTGCCAGGCTGTTGGTCTGGTTTAAGTCATCCAAAGTAGAATAATGTCTGGGCATAATGTCAAAGAGCTCTGACATGGAGTCGATGGGCTAGCAATCAAACAGGATAGAGAACATGTGCTAGCTTAACATCCGAGTACTAACTATAAACAGATGGACAGTCCTCTGACTATTGTCTTTACCTATTAACTACAATTTAATTAATTGAAATATATTAAATATAAATATATATATATATATATATATATATATATATATATATATATATATATTATATATAAACATATATAATATGAAATATATTATACTTAAACCGGACCTTCACCCTGAATAAGAGTCAATCTTCTACGTTTACCCCCACCCTGTATATACAGATTGCTCACATTAAAAATCATCCTACCTACAGCTACTGCATTTTCTGAGCCTTTAAACACAAGATGATGGGACATGGAGTCTCAGGCTGCCTGCAAACAGGAAGTATCTTCTGATTGTGCCACTCTGCATTCTGGGATTGCTGTCCTTTTCCTGACCCCAGCTCTGCTCTGTCTGTGCAAAACACAGCCATAACCCCCCCCCCCTGTACTTTTGCCCCCACTCTTCTCGCCTTAGTATGTGATGCATCTGAGACAAGGTGGCAGTGCCCGTACCCATACTATGTGCGAATCCCTGAATTATCCAATATCTTGAATGATGAATCAGAATGATTTCCCTCTGACCGCATCTGTCTCAACCAAATTATCGCCATCTATGTTGGCTAAGAGTTCCCCGTCTGAAGTCTGCTGGCTCTGTGTACAGTTAATGTATAAATGTGTGTGTGGGGGGCATCGTGAAATGCAGTTAATGTATAAATGTGTGTGTGGGAAGCATCATGAAATGCAGCCTCCAGCCAATGATCTTGTATGCACAATAAATGATACTGTGTCATTTCCAATTATAGCAGCATAATTGATGGGGATCACTTCTTTTGTATAGCTCCCAAATTCCCTAAGTTTGGTAGTGATTGTCACACTCTTTAAAAAAAATCAAATAAAAAAAAAATCCTGTGAAATAATATTTTTTTTTTGTTTTCACCTGTTCTTGTTGTTTTACTATTCCAAGTATGTCACACACCCCGCTTCCACTATTCTTGACATATGGGTTATGGTCCAGTAGAGGAGTAGAGGGCGAACTTCTGCAGAGATGAAAGCAAAAAAGAAGTCCCTCCCGGTCCATAAATACCTGGGACCTCCCACACATTCCCCAGTTCCTTCTCTGCAGGACGGCGAGCAAGTCAGAAGATGTCTGCTTCTCTTCCTTGCAGGTAAGCCGGGCTTACGGCCGGCCATTTTTTGCCCTATTTCTGCCCGGACCTTTATACATTAAGCCCAATATTAGCCTCCCAGCCTTGGCTGCAGGTCTGGCCGAGGGTAGGAATCACCTTAATAGGTGTTTAGGGAGCCATGGTCCCCCGTGAGACCCCATATAAAGGGGTAGGCGGAATCCGGGTTGGTGATCCCTGTCCCTAATTGTATATATATATATATCCCTTACTTGGGACTTGGTACCATACTTGGTACGGGATTATCCCCCTTCCGGGTCCCTCTGTCAACCCTCCAGCGGGGGGGGGGGGGGGGGCGGACTTTTCCTTTTTTCTTTCAAGTGTGACTGTGTGTATGTGTGCTTGGTGCTTCACATTACTGGCTGGTCGCCATTTTTTGCTTCTGCTGAGGGGAGCTTCTTCCCCTCAGGCTGCGGTGTTAAGGGGCGGGGACGGGCGCTCACGCCTTGCCACGACCCGCCCCCGCCCCCCCCTTCTGTTGTGGAGCCAATTGCGGAGCCCAGCCCACGGCTGGGAACCGCACTGCTGGTTGTGTGAGTGGGGGGGGGGGGGGGCGGCGCGCGATCCGCGCTGGCCCGTCCCTCCTTCCCTTTCTCACTCTCCTTCTCTCAGCTGAGAGCGGTGGCAGCCATTGTACAAAGCACGTGAGTGCCCTCCCGGGCTCCTCCCTTTTTTATGTACCTGACTTAGCCATGTGCCCCATCCTGTCAGGGGACAGCGCTAGTCCTTTGTCACTTTTTCCTTGATTTATGATGGTATATATAATATATATATATATATATATATATATATATATATATATATATATATAGGTGTGTGCATGTGCTTATGGCCACTCCTTTGTGTCTTTCAGGAGGACTCCCTGTGCCTTGCTTAAAAGGGGGTTCTCCCGGTCCTAGGGTCCCTAGCAGAAATTTGGGGCACTTATAAATCCTCCCACTTGGGACTTAAGGGGCATCCCGGGTTGCTTACCAGTGTAATTCCCTCGGGTCATTGCGACTACCAAAAAATCACCATATGGAGGCTCCACAGGATACCGTGCTCAGGCTCCCCTTGGGACAATCCCGGCTATGTGTGGGTTGTGGGGTATCTTTTACGGGGTAGAATGTACTTATTTGCATTCCATGTGCGCAACAGGCCATAACGCGGCAGTCGGGAGCCCAGGCATCTGGGTCAGTGCCTCCCGCCTCTCCTACCCCACCCTGCATCATCCGTACCCCAAGTGACACTGTCATTAGTGGGGAGTCGCACTCGGATGTATGTGCCAGGCTGGCCAACCTCGAGAAAATTATTTCTAGCTCAGTGGGCAGAAAAGCCACTGCTAAGAAAAGGCATCTGTCACCGGCTACGCCGGTAATTGATTTTGATGATTATGACTCCCCTGATTGGGCTGATTATTCCCCGCTTGAGGAGGGGGAATTGTTTGAGGAATCTGAGACTGAGGAATTGCAGTTCTTTGATTCTGATGCCGGGCAGGCGCTGGGGGTTATGGAGGTTCTGGATATTTCCCCACCAACGGAGGCCCCTCCGAAGAAGGGGGGATTCTTTGGGTTCTCTAAGCCCCGCTTGGAGTTTCCAAATCAGGATCATTTTGACAGCATGATTCTTAGAGAATGGGAGAAGCCGAGTCGCCTTCACGGTGTTCCTCAGGGATGGGATAGGAAGTATCCCTTTCCATTGGACGCGGTGAAGCGCTGGTCTTCCCCTCCCAAGGTTGACGCGCCCATTTTAGGATTGTCCAACACCTCCGTTGTACATACTCCTGATGCCACTACCCTTAAGGATGGCGAGGACAAGCGCATTGATCAGATGCCATGTCATGCCTTTGCCAGCGTGGGTTCTGCCTTGCGGCCTGTCTGTGCATCGGCACTCGTGGCTGTGGCTACCAGATAGGAGATCAGGGACATGTTAAATGGGTCCCAGCTTAACCCGGACAGCGTTGAATTCACAGCCCTTAAGAGGTGTGAATTGTTCATGAATTTTGTTTTGTCGGCTATGGACGACACTATTAACATGTGTAGTAGAACCACCTGTTGGTGGCCATGCGCCGATCGGTCTGGCTGCGCCAGTGGGCGGCTGCCATTGCGTCCAAGAAGTCACTTACAGCTTTGCCCTTTTTGGGAACGCGGCTGTTTGGAGACAAATTGGATTCTGTGGTGAAGGGTGGGAAGCTACCTCAGCGTAAGAAGCTGCGTCGCTACTTTCGGGGGGCAAGCTCCTTTAATCCTTCCTTTCGCGGTGCCAGAGGGGGCAGAGGTCTTGCCTACTCTGGCTTTAGAGGTGATTCCTGGAACAGAGGTAAAGGACGTGCCCGTCCAGCCTCTACCTGGGGTTCCAGGCCCAAGCCCGCTGCCAAACCAGCTCAACAATGAGGAGGCGCCCTCACCCTTGCGGGTGGGGGGACGGCTGCGGCTCTTCTTCCAGGTCTGGGCCAAGGAGGTCACAGACAAGTGGATATTGGAAGTGGTCTCATCTGGATACAAACTGGAGTTCGAGTCCCGGCCTCCTCCCAGCTTCCTAAGGTCTCGGGTGCCATCGGATCCTCGGGCGACACAGGGGCTCCTGTTGGCTGAAAGGAATCTGCTGGACATGGCGGTCATGTGCCCGGTGCCTCTTTCAGAGAGAGACCGGGGCTATTATTCCCACCTCTTCATGGTTCCCAAAAAGGATGGCTCCATAAGACCCATCCTGGATTTGAAGCTTCTCAACAGGTTCATCAGAACCAAGAACTTCTGCATGGAGACTCTGCGTTCAGCCATCGGTTCCCTTCGTCAGGGGGATTTCATGACCATGACGTCCATAGACATCAAGGATGCTTACCTTCATGTACCAATTTTCCCAGCACACCAGAGATTTCTCAGGTTCGTGGTGGGAGATCAGCATTTTCAGTTTGTGGCCCTCCCGTTCGGGCTGACCTTGGCACCGAGGGTGTTTACCAAGGTTCTGGCGGGCATAATGGCCCTGCTCAGAGCCCAGGGCATTCGCATTGTGCCGTATTTGGACGACCTACTCATTACAGCTTCTTCCCTCTGCCAGGCAGATTTGGACACCAGGACGGTGGTGGCGACGCTGGAAAGGTTCGGATGGGTGATCAACCACCCCAAGTCTTCTCTCTCCCCATCAAGGGAGATCTCCTTTCTGGGCATGAATCTGGATACCAGTCAGGCCAGAGTGTTCCTACCTTGGCCAAAGGTGCAGAGGGTTCAGGATCTGATACGTGTTCTCCTGACCAATCCTCGCCCTTCTATCAGGCTAGGGATGACTCTGGTAGGTTTGATGGTGGCCTCCTTCGAGGCAGTCCCCTTTGCTCAGTTCCACATGAGGTCACTTCAACTTCATCTATTGCTGAAATGGGACAGATGTCCACAGTCCTTAGATCAGACTTTTCTGATGTCTCCCAGGGTTCGGCGGTCCCTTCAGTGGTGGCAGGAATCAAGCAATCTGATGAGGGGCAGATCCTTTCTGGCCCCTTGTTGGGAGACGGTTACCACGGATGCCAGCCTGTCGGGCTGGGGAGGTTTCTGGAAGGATCATCAGTTCCAGGGGTTGTGGGGTCCTCAGGAGGCTCACAACCCCATCAATGTCTTGGAGCTCAGAGCTATCCGTTTGGTTCTGTCACATCTGACATTCCACCTACAGGGCTTTCCGGTTCAGGTTCGATCAGACAATCGAACTGCAGTAGCTTACATCAATCACCAAGGAGGGACTCGCAGCAGAAGTCTCTCTGATTCAGACATGTGCAGAGAGCAATGTTCCTTGCATCTCGGCGGTGTACATTCCGGGAGTGGAGAACACGGAGGCGGACTCCCTGAGTAGGGGATTCTCTCGCCAAGGGGAATGGTCTCTCAACCGCAGGGTATTTCGGGACCTGTGTCACAAGTGGGGGACTCCGGAGGTGGATCTCTTTGCCTCTCGGCACAATAACAAGCTCCCAACCTTTGTGTCTCTGTCTCAGGATCCTCTGGCCCTGGCAGTGGATGCCTTGTCCCGTGCCTGGAGGGATCTGGGGTTTCTGTACCTGTTTCCCCCCTTCTCCATGGTAGGCAAGGTAGTGCGCAAGCTGGTTCTGGAGGGGGCACCAGCAATTCTGGTGGCCCCAAGGTGGCCAAGACAGGCCTGGTTCGCAGACGTCGTAAGATTGGCGGTAGATCAGTACAGGCTGCCACTGTTTCCGGATCTGATCTCTCAGGGTCAACTACGTTACCCCAATTTACAAACGCTTGCTTTGACGGCGTGGCTGCTGAAACCTTCATCCTGAGGGAGGAAGGTTTGTCTGAGGCGGTTATTTAAACCTTGATTAGAGCTAGGAAGAGGTCTTCCTCTACCATTTACTATAGGACTTGGCGGTCCTATATTGACTGGTGTGAGGCTAGGGCCTTGCCTTGCAGGGTGTTTTCGATTCCTAGGATTTTGGAGTTTCTACAACATGGTCTGGATCTGGGGTTCCAGCTCAGTACTTTGAAGGGTCAGGTTTCTGCCCTGGCTGTCTTTTTTCAAAGGTCTTTTGCTTTGCATCATCTGGTCAAGACTTTTTTCCAAGGGGTCACTCATGTTCGGCCCCCTAGAAAGCCTTTGGGGGGTAATACCCATTTTAAAGGTGAGTAATCACAAAATGGTATTTTTCTCTTTTTCTGTGCATTATAATTAAATGTTCAGTTAAAGAGTAATATAATATTAATGTAATAATATATTATGTATATATATTCCGATAGCCTATGTATATTCTTTTTGAGTAACATCTCTATTTACACAAGAGATTCACTGATATGGTACTTGGTCCTAGAGATGTGGGCATCCTGGAAAACAGGGGCGGGCTGGCCATAGGGCATACTGGGCAGAATCCCGGTAGGCCGGCACATGGCAAGGCCACAACCTTCTCTGCTCATCGGCCGCTACCCCTTTATACGCGATCGCGGCCTTCGCTCTCTGTATCTGCGGCAGATATAGAGAGCGAAGGCAACGATAGCGGATGAAGGGGTAGCGGCCGCCGCTCTCACACACATTTGCAGGCAGCTCCTTGCTGTTGCGCACAGGTTGGTGGCCGTCAGTGGGCGGCGTCCATTGTTTTTATTGGACGCCGACCATATGTGGCACGCCCACCAACCGGCATGCAACAACCAGGAAGTGCCCACGCCCCTGAGCCTGCGACCAAGAGGTTGAGGCAGCCTCAGAATTAAATGCTTCAGTGGCGGAGTTCCGGTGCCACAATAGAAGCAGCAGCTGCGTGGGGGAGGCAGCCCGGTACCACACGGCAGCAAGAGGGGACTGCAGGCCACGAGCCGGACACACCGCACCTCCGAGGTACCGTGTGCGCGTGCGCAGAGAGAGCATCTCGTCGAGTCCCGGTGAAGGGAAGCTCATCAGCCTCTCGTATGACCACGGACAGTCCCGGGCAGGCTCGCGCTATTTGAACCCCGGTGAGACGCCCTGTTAGCATCTGCAGCAGAAAGGTAAGAGCCGGCTGTGTGCGTTCTCCTCCCAGCAGAGACAGCAGCGCCCTCTCTGCCTGTAAATGTGGGATGCCCCTCTCTGCCTGTAAACACGGGATGCCCCTCTCTACCGGTAATGCGGGACGCTCTTCTCTGCCTGTAATGCGGGATGCCCTTCTCTGCCTGTAATGCGGGATGCCCCTCACTGCCTGTAAAGCGGGATGCCCCTCACTGCCTGTAAAACGGGATACCCCTCACTTCCTGTAAAGCGGGATGCCCTTCACTGCCTTTAAAGCAGGATGCCCCTCTCTACGTGTAATGCGGGATGCCCCTCTCTACGTGTAATGCGGGATGCCCCTCACTGTCTGTAATGGGAGATGCTGCACTAGTACTACCTCCAATGTGGGATGATGCTCACTGGCTGTAATGGGTTGATTCGGAGGGGGAGATTTTAGCACACCATTTTGTTCATAATATTTTCTTTCTTATTTTTGTCCTCTAAACCCTGGTAAACCATGGAACAAAATAAGGTGTGTGTATATATATATATATATATATATATATATATATATATATATATATACATGAATATACTATACCGGGCCAAGAAAAGTGCAGCAGGGCCCAAAAAGTCCCGGGCCGTTTTTCTTTTACAAAGGTTTTATTAAGGCTATGACATTGTCTAACAGATATGTCTTAAACTGTTGTCAACTGAAATAAAGCTTATAGTCTCTCTGCTGACTATTATGGATCTCGTTGTCTGATTTTGTGCGCTAGTGTCCTGGATTTGACGGATAAAAGGATATAAAAGAATATTTAACTGAAATTTAGTTGAACTGGTTGCTGATTAAACCTTCTAAGGTAAACCTTGATCTTAATCTTTGCTTTGGTCCAAAGTGCTGTCTTTGCTGATATCAAACATTATAGACATAGATTTTAAGAATAACACAAACAAATTAGAGTTGGAAGAAATAGGTTTGGAGCGGGTGAGGGGGGGGGGGGGGGGAGGCGGGGAAGTGGCTTGAGTAAGATTACCAGGGATGGTGTATTGGTGTTCTTCAGGATAGTCCAGAGGGGGGGAATTAATTACACCGGGAATACTGGGTCAACCCTGGAGTTCTGCAGGCCTATATATTCCATAGATTAGTGTTAGGGCTTAAAGCACACCCAAAACCAATAATGAAGTGCCTTAAGCACTGATTTGTGGGTGCAAACCATCCGAGGTATCCCACCACACTATACCTCAATTAATAGATCATAGTAATGAGGGTGGAAAAGAATGCACACCAACTAGAATAATCATTATGCAAATAAAATTGTATTGATTTACAAATAGTCCATAAACACACAATTTAGTGCTGTACAATAAAGTGCAGTATTGCTATTCAGATTCAAAGCTCAAAACACTGAGATGTCACACATTGAAAAAAGGATATCTGATGAGGATTCTCTGTATGACGGCACCTCAGTCATCAGAATTGTCTGTGCACCTCAAGAGAGTAAAAAAGTAATAGTGGTAAAATAGCACTAGCAGTACTGGGTCAAGAGGCTATGGTAGGGTAAGTAATCCTTACCAAATAGATCTAAGAGGTGTATTGTTGGCAATCCTGACGTTTAGTGCGGCCATATATACAGTCCAGTGTGGATACAGTAGTAATACAGATATCTATGGATCAGGGTCTAATACCCTGGTCAGCATAGGTGATAAACATCATACCAGAGGAAACCTCATACAATGTGAATATACAGATTAATCATGCCGTGATCCATCATCAGTATTAGCATACATAAAGCATACATAAGATAAATATAGTTATACAAGTGGCAGAAAGGCAGAAGTGGCGATCGCTTAGTAACTAGCCTACGTTGCGGAGCTCACGGCTCCTTTGTCAAGGCAGCGATAAAGAAGATTATCTGAGTAGCACTTATATATAAATGTACCTCTCCCCTGGCCGGCCAGTAGTGACACTTCCGGGCACGCTCGTAGAGCGCGAGGCGGAGCGTCACATCCGGGTTGGAGGTCCCGGCCCACGTCACATCCGGCCCAGGCTGGCAATGTGGAGATTGCCAACCAGCCCTGAGTGACGTAGGTGCGCGGGGCCAGCGTTCCCGGATCATCGTGTCAGGGGAAAAAAAGGGAAGCAACAAGCTTTATTAACAATTGCCAAACACTGGCAGAAGGACGCGATGTGGAGAGGTGACAGGAGATCTTCAGATTAAGGAGAGGAGTCTCTTATTGCGCCGCTACATGCACTGTGATATATATGTATTAAAAAAACATATATATAAAATAAAAGAAATATAAAAACAAGAATATATATTCCACCCATGGGTCCCACACTTTCCTGAACTTATCATAGGAATCATTTACTATTACCGTTATTTTTTCATTGCAAAGGGTGTCAGATATTCTATTTTGTATCTCTGACCAAGGGATGGAGGGCGTTTTCCAACACCTGGCTATCGTGGCTTTCACTGCTGCGAAAATATGGAGGGCTAAATGCCATGGACTTCTGATATAACTTTATAGGCCCTATCCCATATGTCTCTAGTTACCGGGCAGTCCCACCAGACATGCATCATGTCACCTCTGACGTTACAGCCTCTGAAGCAGCAAGGGGATTCTGAAGGGGAGAATTTATTGATCCGATCAGGGGTGTAGTACCATCTGAATATCACTTTGTATGCATTTTCCAGCACTAGAGCGTTACTGGATACTTTCTTAGTTTGGCCCCAAATGCTTTGCCAAGCTTCTGGGGGCTTTGTATCTCCCAATTCTGACTCCCATCTTGCCATATAGGCGTGCTTGATCGGGTTTGGTGGGGTGGCCAGAACTGACTATATACCAGAGATGAGTCCGCCACTGAAATGATCGCGTATGCATCTAAGTTCAAAGTCTGTTCTCCTATAAGGATGGGAGGATTGTTTTAGTAAGCATTTAATAAAGTGTTGTATTTGAAATAGTCTGACATGTCATGTGGCGGGAATGGATCTCTGGGTGACAGCTCTTGCATAGATTTCATTCTTTTCGGTATACATAAATTGTCCACTATCATAAGATTTTTCTGTGTCCACCAGTTAAAGCTGGTTGGATGTGTGATTCCCGGAGGAAACATAGGGTTTCCTAACAACGGAGCGGCTGGTGTGTGGGGTGAAGTGAACTGGTGCTTAATTTTGTCCCATATTGATAAAGAGAATGAGAGTATGGAGGGGAGAAGTTTGGGCCTGCGTGCTTTGGGTGTCCATAATAGAGCAGCTGGCGACGTCGTACCACATTGCATTCTGTCAATGGAGACCCAAGTGGGAGCATAGTTAGAGGTGTGCAGTAGAACTAGTGGAGCTATTTGGGCAGCAAGGAAATACTTATGTAGGGATGGGAAGGCAAGGCTTTTTTAACCCTATGTTTAGCTTTGTTCCAGGTGTATGCTAGAATTTTCCGTTGTGCTATATCTAGCGCCGTTTTCAGGACTAGTATTGGAAGGACCCTGAATAAGTTCAAGATCTTAGGAAGGAATACCATTTTCAACGCCGCTATTCGTCCTAGCCAGGATAGCCTCACCATTTGCCATGATGTTAGTAATTTATCAAGAGTTTTGAAAAGTTCTGGGTAGTTTGCGTTGTAGAGCTTATCATAGCTGTTTGTAAGTTTGATTCCTAAATAGGGTAGTTTCTGGGTCCAGATCCAAGCAAAGTTATTAGTTAATGTTTGTCTGGTATTGTTTGTTAAGAAGATATCTAAGGCTGTTGATTTTGAAGCATTTAGTTTTAGGCCTGAGATGTGTCCGAAGTCTGAGAGGAGTTTAATGGCATTGGGTGCTGAGATGTGGGGGGATGTCAACATGAGGAGCATGTCATCCACAAATAGAGATATCTTATGGTCTTGATTAGCTAGTGGGATTCCTTTAATGGAGGGGTTTTGCCTCATTTTCATTGCTAGAGGCTCCAAGGCTAAAATTAATAATATGGGAGATAGGGGGCAGCCCTGCCTGATGCCTCGCTGTATGGGAAAATTTGAGGAGTTAAAGCCAGCATATTTAATGTGGGCGGATGGATGGGTGTAGATGGATGAGATCCAGGAGAGGAAGCCGTGGCCGAAACCCCATTTTTCCAAAGTGAAGTGGAGGTATTGCCAGGAGAGGGAGTCAAAGGCTTTTTCTATGTCAAGAGAGAGTAGCATGGCTTCAAGGTTAAGACCCTTTACGCCTTCTATTAGTTGTAATATTCTTCTGACTCAGTTTCCAGCTTGTCTCCTGGGCACAAAGCCTACTTGGACCCTGTGTATTATGCCCCCAAGAAACTCATTAATTCTATTAGCTAATATTTTAGTTAGTATTTTTAAATCTATATTCAGTAGTGATATTGGCCTAAAGTTTCTCCAATTTTGATGGTCCTTGCCCGGTTTGGGTATCATGACTATTGCTGCTCTCGGCATATCTGGGTCCATGTGATGGCCTTGTTTTATATAATTGTACACTTTAACCAAACATGGGGCTATGATGGGGGCCAGTTTTTTATAGAAGAGAGCTGAGAATCCGTCAGAACCAGGCCTTTTATTGGTTTTTAGTGTTTTAATTGCTTTTAGTACCTCCTCAACTTTAATATTATCATCCACCATTTCCTCTTGGGTTGTGGTGAGAGAGGGTCTTCAAAAAAGGCCTGAGCTTTAGGGATGTCCAGTTGAGAGGGGGCATCATATAGTTCAGAGAGGCCCAAGGAGAATTCTTCTAGGACTTTCTCGGGGTTACCGAGCGGGTTTTGAGCTTTACAGGCTTTTTACCTGGTCTTGGCATTTGAGCTGGGAAGCTAAAAGTGTCCCAGGTTTATTTGCGGAGATGTACTACCTTTCTTTGGCCCTCCTGTATCTTCCCTCTGCTTCCTCTGTTTGTAGGAGGTTGAGCTTGGTTCTAGAGCGCTCCATTTTATTCTGGTGCTCTGGGGAGGGGTTAGTTTTAAAGTTCTCTACATCTCTCAAATATTGGGCCTGTAACTTGTTTGCAAGGGCTATTCTTTCTTTCTTCTTCCTGGAAGCCAGGCCCAAGAAGTACCCTCTCATGACTGCTTTAAAAGCTCCCCACAGCATCGTTGGGGGGGTTTCTTGATTTTCGTTGGAGGTAAAGTAATTCATGGCAGCCTGGCTTGCCTCCTCCACT
Organism: Gastrophryne carolinensis; assembly: GCA_027917425.1. Classification (NCBI taxonomy): domain Eukaryota; kingdom Metazoa; phylum Chordata; class Amphibia; order Anura; family Microhylidae; genus Gastrophryne; species Gastrophryne carolinensis. The sequence continues at coordinate 548,246,599 of CM051235.1, read as the reverse complement.
AGGTGTGTTGAGGATAGGAGGGAGTCATTTAAAGTCCAGGAGGAGGGTTTGGGCTTTATCATTAGAGAATTGCATGAGATGGCCACCAGGTCGTGATCTGACCAGGGGATTGGGTGTATCCTGGCTTGCTCAACTCGTGGTAAGAAGGAGGAGGGGATAAGGATATGGTCAATTCTTGTGGAAAGTTTATGTGGGGCAGAATAATGTGTATAGTCTTTCCTGTGGGGGTGTAGGTCTCTCCACGGGTCTGACAGCCCGTAGTTTCCTAACAAGTCTGCGAACCGCTTACTGTCTTGGGTCACTTGGGCGTTTGGGGGCAGGGACCTGTCCATGCAGGGGTGAAGGGTCAAATTAGAGTCTCCACATAAAAATACTGCACCTTTTCTATGTTTCTGTACTAAAGAGCACGTATGCTCTAAGAAGGGGATTTGCTTTGTGTTAGGGGCGTAATATGTAAGGAAGGTTACCTCGGAGTCCTGGAGAGTACCCTGTAAGAGAAGGTATCTCCCATCAGGATCCGCAATCTGTTTATGACATATAAATTGTGTGCCATTGCGGAAAGCTATTAGGACTCCTTTTTTCTTCTTTTGACTGTTAGCCTGAAAGCATAAGGAGAACTTGTGGTTTAAGTGTTTTGGGGAGGAGTTAGATGAAAAATGTGTTTCTTGGAGGCAGACCACGTCTGCATGGATTGAGTTCAGGTACTTAAAGGCTCTGGAGCATTTTATGGGCGAATTAAGGCCCTGGACATTTAGTGATACAATGTTAGTCACCATGGTGTGTTTTGGGGGTGTCTATGTGCTGGAGATATACTATCCCTGGGGTTGGATATATATGTAGGAGGGAGGGAGGAGGAGGAGAGGGGGATGGGTAGGTGGGGGGATGCAGAAAGAGAAACAAAACATATATATATGCAACAGAAAACATTATGAACAAGTGATCTTTGCACACCTCTGTGTGAGCCTATTCCAGATGCTCGGAAAGAAAATAACAAGGTATTTCCGTGCACTGGAAAGTGGGGTGAGCTCCTTTTAAGATCGGGAGGCTATTCTGTAACATTACATAAAAATACAACTATAACATTTTCAAGTTATGAGTATATGAACTTCAGAGCGGTCCTCCGCCGGGTCCGGCCCCGCCACCAGCAGGAGAGACCCACCGAGGCAGACACCAGGCCAGGCATAGTCCCGCCCCACAGCCCAATTTCACATTTTGTCCCACCACTAGGCCAGCGACCCGCATCTATGGAATGCCCCGCCAAGGTTCATGCCCACCAGTGAGCCGCTGCCCAGCGGCGGGAGCCGACCGGACTAACATTTTGTAGATATAGGATCAGTAAGAGATTACCAAAACTAATAATAAGCAACTGTTGGTTAAGATAGAAAAATATATGTAACGCTGAAGGAGTAGATCCCACGGACCCCAGAGGTACAAGTCCTCAAGGGCAGCCCACGTGTCCCCCAAGGGGGGTTCAAGGCGCCTGCCGCTTGTAAGGGTGGACACATATCGCATATTTAAGTCTCAGTCCTATTAAACAGGGTGAAACTTCTGGGAGAGTAATCTTTTCATTGCTAAGGATTTCTGTGGTTGGGTATAATGCTTGGGGGATGGGGTGACTTGGTTGTTGCAGCTATGAATGGGTCTTGGTGTTCTGGGCGTCGAGGGGAGAGACGGGGCTGCTCTGTCTGCATTCGGCAGTCTGATGTCCAGGCTTTTGAATTTTTCTATGATTTCTGGTAAAGAGGAGGCTTGCACCTGTTTTCCCTGGAAGGAAAAGGAGAGATTAAAAGGAAAGCCCCACCTGTAATGCACTCCTTGGGCTTGTAATGCTTGGACATAGGGTCTGAAGGACCGTCTCTTCATGATGGTGGTTTGCGAGAGGTCGGTGTAAACTTGGTAGTTAGGGTTTTGGAATGTCAGGGGTGCCTTTTCCCTAGATGCTTTTAGCACTGCTTCCTTGGTTTGATAGTAATGAAATTTTACTATAATGTCCCGTGGAGGGCCGTCTGCTGGTCTTTTGGTTAAGGCTCTGTGTGCTCTATCGAGCTCCAGTTTTTCAACTGGTATTTCTGGGACCAGCTCTTGTAGGAGTGCTGTGATTGTGCCCACAGAGTCCTCCATTGCTCCTGGGAGCCCCCGGAATCTCAAATTGGACCTGCGGTTACGGTTTTCTAATTCTTCGTTCTGGCCCTTTAAGAGAGATATTTCCTCCTGAAGCTGTTCCAGCATGGCTCCCTGGCTCTCTAGGACTGTAGTAGTGTCATCCATACGGGATTCCAGGGCTTCTGTCCTCCCTCCCAGGTCCCCGATTTCCTTCAACACTGTCTCAGTGTGTTTTACTGTTACAGCAGTGATCTCTTCTCTAACAATAGATCTGAGGTGTGACAGGATGTCACTGCTGACATGAGGGATCTGAGGCTTAGGATGGAAGAGTCTAGGGAGAGGTCTTCTGCACTCACCACTCCTGTGTCTTGCTCTGGCAGTGTGTTGCCTGAGGGAGCCTCCTCGCATGTCCTCCCCTCTGCAGCCACCATCTTGGATCCAGGGGCTGCCGATCTGCGAGTCTCCCTGGGGCCCTTCTTCCTGCTGCTGACTGGGAGCATGGTCTGTGAGGGGTCCGGCCGCCTCCTGGATGTCTGCTGAGGCTGTGGGTGAGTTTGTGGAGCTGCATCTGTGCATATATATGGCTCAGGGCCTCCCAATCTATCAAAGCTGTGTCAGCAAGCAGCCATTACTCTCGGCTGCCAAGCCACGCCCCCGTCCCGGGCCGTTTTTTAGTCCCAGTCCGCCCCTGCTGGAAAATATGGCCACAGCCAGCAAGTCTGCTCTTCCCGCTGGCATCTGGCAATCACTTCTTGCTTCTGCTCTCATTTCAGCGGCTGTGATCGAGCAGGGACTTCGAGATTGGTGTTACCTAAAACCGAAATCCCATGGAAAACTATTATTCTTAGTATACAGCACGTCCTGCTCCAGATAAGATTCATTACTCTTGGGTATTACTCCGCCAGATGGTGCTGGACTGCAGAGACCGCGAAATTGGCTCCTCCCGGCCCCTCAAATACCCGGGACCTCCCACAAATCCCCAGAATTTCTCTGCAGTCTGGACTGCAAAGGACAAGAAGATGGCTCTCTCTTCTCGCAGGTGAGCGGGGCTATTAGCCTGCGGCCCTGTAGGACTATTCCCACCTGTTCCATTATTAATGTGCCTCCCCCTTGGCTGCGCTGTTCCGGGTGATGGTAGGCAGCACCGCTGTCAGGTGCTTAGGAGCGCTGCTCCACCGCAATCCCCCACCAAAGGGTAGGCGGTATAGGCATATGGTGAGCCTCTATGGGATGCCCCTCCCGCACTATTGCCCCTGTCTATCGGTGGGCCCTACGTTAAGTGGCCGCTGTCCTCCCTCGCTCTCCCTTGTAACTCTCGGGCGGGGGGGCATCCCGGGTTGCTGTTATAGCGTGAATCCCTATCGGCCTATTGTGCCACTATAATCACCATGTGGAGGCGTCTCAGGATAATGTGCTCGGGGTTCCTTCGGGACAATCCCGGCTTTGTGTAGCTTGTGGGGTGTCCCCTACTAGTGCTGACAATGTGCAGGTCTGTATAACTTGTGCCCAGCAGGTGCTTGCGCTGCAGCCAGCGGCTGGACCTGCGCCACGTATGGCTTAACCAACCCCCCCAAGCTTGAATTTGACTCCCATTGAGTTGCATACCAGTGGGGATTCTCAGCCTGATGTGTCTGCTAGACTGGCTAGTGTTGAGAAGTTGCTTGATAATACCATGGCGCGTAAGGCGTCTGCTAAGAAGCGGCACTTGACGCCTGATGTCACTCTTTTCCCTATGGAGGCTGAAGAGTTCTTTGAACTGTCCAGTTATACCCCCTTGGAAGAAGGGGAGTTGTTCTCTGACTCGGTGTCATCTGATGAGAGGCCCAGGGGTCATGATGATTCTGGCTCTGACCCCTGGGCCCCAGATGATACTGATAGGCTGTTGGCTCAGATTTTTGAGGTACTGTCTATCTCTCCCCCGGTTGCGGCCCCTAGGCAGCAGGGAGAATTGTTTCATACTGCTAAGCCACGTTTAGAGTTTCTGGAGCAAGCCCATTTTAATAATTTCATGCTCAAGGAATGGGAGCATCCTAGCAGGCTCCCCGGAGTCCCTAAGAGTTGGGATAAGAGGTATCCCTTTCCTGCTGCTGTGGTGAAGCGTTGGTCTTCCCCTCCAGAGGTGGATGCCCCAGTCCTAGGGTTATCTAACACTTCTGTCATGCATTCCCCTGACTCTACTACGCTGCGGGATAGTGAGGACCGGCGTATTGATCAGCTGGCATCCCATGCCTTTGCCTGTGTGGGGACGGCGCTGCGCCCGGTTTGTGCCTCTGCCATTACAGCGGTGGCTATTAGGACCCTGCTTAGAAGTGTCCTAGATGGTGCTCCTGATGATATGTCTAGTGAAGAGTTTAATGCTCTCTCTCGTTGTGAGGTTTTTGTGACTTATGTCCTCTCTTATGGCCTTGGATGATACCATTAGGATGTGTGGCAGAGCCTCTGCCCTAGTGGTGGCTATACGCCACTCGGTTTGGCTGCACCAGTGGGCAGCTGACAACGCTGCCAAGAAGGCTCTCACTGGGTTTCCCTTCAAAGGACTACGCCTGTTTGGGGACCGCCTGGACCTGTTTGCTAAGGGAGGCAGGTTACCCCAGAGCAGGAGACGAGCTCGGCCCTTTCGGGGCCAAGGCTCCTTTTCTTCCCCCTACCGTGGATCCAGACAGGCGAGGGGGGGTCTCCTTTACTGGGGCCCGAGGAGATTTTTGGGGTAGGGGCAGAGGACGTGGATGCCCTGGCCCATCCTGGGGCTCCAAGCCTAAGTCTTCTCCCAAGCCCCCTCAGGCATGAAGGGGCGCCCTCACCCATCCGGGTGGGGGGACTGCTTCAGCATTTTGCTCACATCTGGAGGCTTCAAGTCTCAGACCGGTAGATTCAGGAGGTAGTGTCCTCCGGTTACAAAATAGAGTTTGCTGCCTGCCCCCCCCCAAGATTCATCAGATCCCGGATGTCTCAGGACTCCATGTCAGCTCAGGCTCTAATTCTGGCGGTGCAAAGCCTTCTGGAGCTGGGGGGCATCTGTCAGGTCCCCTTACGAGAAAGGGGCAAGGGGTTCTATTCCAACCTTTTCACTGTGCCCAAAATATATGGGTCAGTCAGGCCCATCCTGGACTTGAGGATCCTCAACAAATTTGTCAGGTGCAGGCGCTTTCGCATGGAAACTTTGCGCTCTGCTATCAGTTCCCTGCGTCCAGGGGACTTCATGACCTCTGTGGACATCAAGGATGCTTACATTCATATTCCTGTTTTCCAGGTCATCAAAGAATCCTCAGGTTCGCTCTGGAGGATCAGCACTACCAATTTGTGGCATTGCCATTCGGTCTCACTTCAGCTCTCAGAGTGTTCACCAAGGTGCTGGCAGGGGTGATGGCTCTGCTCAGGGCATTCGCGTGCTGCCATATTTGGATGACATTCTCATCACTTCTCAGTCCCTCCATCAGGCAGAGATGGATACTCGGTGAGTAGTGTCCACTCTGGAGTCATTTGGCTGGGTGATCAACCATCCCAAGTCTTCCCTGTCTCCCTCCTTGGTGACACCCTTCCTGGAAATGAATCTGGATATAGTTCAGGCAAGGATTTTTCTTCCTCAGCAGAAAGTGGACAGTCTGCTGGTGCAGGTTCAGTCCCTGCTCTCTTGCCCTCATCCCTCCATCAGGCAGGGAATGCAGCTGGTGGGCCTGATGGTGTCGTGCTTCGAGGCGGTTCCTTATGCCCAGTTTCACATGAGGCCTCTGCAACTCCACCTCTTGTCAGTATGGGACAAGGATCCTGCGTCCCCGGACCAGGTCCTTGTTCTGTCCCCCCTAGCCAGGTGGTCCCTCTCGTGGTGGCTGGACTCCAGGAACCTGTTGGTGGGCAGATCCTTTCTGGCCCCCTGCTGAGAGACGGTCACCACGGATGCCAGTCTGACAGGTTGGGGGGGGGCTTCTGGAAGTCCCTACAGTTCCAAGGGCGGTGGGGCCCTCAGGAGGCCCACACACCTATCAACATTCTGGAACTGAGGGCGATCAGGTTGGTTCTGGCTCACTTGACCCAACACCTTCGGGGCCTGCCTGTTCAGGTACACTCGGACAACCAGACGGCGGTTGCCTACATCAATCATCAGGGAGGGACCCGGAGCAAGGGGGCCCTCAAAGAAGTGTCTCTGATCCTGTCCTGGGCGGCGGACAATGTTCCCTGCATGTCAGCTGTGTACAATCCAGGGGTGGAGAATCTGCAGGCAGACACTCTGAGCAGGGTGACCTCTCGCCTGGGAGAATGGTCCCTCTGCGACAGGGTGTTTCACTCTCTATGTCACCGTTGGGGCCAACCAGATGTCACAATCACAAGCTCCTGACCCTTTTCTCCCTGTCCCAGGACCCTCTGGCCTTGGCCAAAGATGCTCTAGCAATGTCATGGCAGGACTTTCAGCTCCTGTATGTCTTTCCACCATTCCCCCTGTTGGGCAGGGTTCTGCGCAAGATAGCGCAGGAGGGGGTGCCAGCTTCTCTGGTGGCTCCCAGGTGGCCAGGAAGAGTGTGGTTCGCAGACGTGGTGCAGCTGGCAGTAGATCAGCACGCTCTGCCCAGGGTTCCAGACCTGCTCAATCAGGGTCATTTACGCCATCCCAATTTACAAACTCTGGCTTTGACGGCCTGGCTGCTGAAACCTCCATCTTGATGGAGAAGGGGCTGTCTGCCTCTGTTGTTGATACCATGATAAAGGCTAGGAAGAAGTCTTCTTCTTCTATTTACTATAGGGTTTGGCGTGCCTACATTGACCGGTGTGAGTCTAGGTCTCTTCCCTGTTGCGTGTTCTCTATTCCCAGGATCCTGAATTCCTACAGCATGGGCTGGAGCTGGGACTTCAACTCAGTACTCTGAAGGGTCATGTCTCTGCCCTGGCTGTTTCCTTCCAGAGGTCCTTTGCCCAGCATTCTCTGATCAGGACTCTTTTCCAACTTGGCCTTGTCTGCCTTGCAGGGTGCTCCCTTTGAACCTGTGCAGGAGGCTGCCCTGGCCATTCTTACTCTCAAGGTTGTTTTTTTGGTTTGGGCGTGTTTCTGAGTTGGCGGCGCTTTCCATCCAGCCCCCCTACTTTGAGAGGCACCAGGACAAGGTGGTTTTCTCGCTTCAAGCCAGATTTTCTGCCTAAGGTCGTGTCTGCCTTTTATCTGAATCAGGACATTGTTCTTCTTTCCTTGTGCCCTAATCCTAGTAACGCTAAGGAGAGGGTTTTGCATTCCTTGGATGTGGTTAGGTGTCTGAAATACTATCTGGTGGCTACTGCACCTTTCAGAAAAACTGATGCTCTTTTTGTGGTCCCTTCTGGTCCTAGGAAGGGTTTGGCTCCTGCTAAATCTACAATCGGCAAATGGATCCGTCAGGCTGTGATTCAGGCCTACTCTGCTAAGGGGAAGAATTCTCCCTCCCGCGTTAATGCTCATTCCACTCGTGCTATTGGTGCCTCTTGGGCTTTTCAGCACCAGGCTTCTGTTGAACAAGTTTGCAAGGCCGCTACTTGGTCTTCTGTTCATACTTTTTCAAAGTTTTACAAGGTTGATGTTAGGGCCTCGGCTGATGCTGCCTTTGGCCGCAAGGTTCTGCAGGCGGCAGTGGTCTGACCTGTCTGTTGTTACCCTACTTTATGGACACTGCTATTGGATGTCCCAAGAGTAATGAATCTTATCTGGAGCAGGACGTACTGTATACTAAGAATAATACAATTCTGTGATTACTCACCTGTAGAATTGTTATTAAGAGTATACAGTACGTCCTGCTCCACCCCACCCTTGGTTTGCATTATCCTTGGATCCCCTGTATGGTGATTGTTATCATTGTTTTATAGTTACTAGTTGGTTCTGTTATCATTCTCCCGGCTTCTCGTTAACTGCTTTTCAATGCTGGGGATTTGTGGGAGGTCCCGGGTATTTGAGGGGCCGGGAGGAGCCAATTTTGCGGTCCCTGCAGTCCAGCGCCATCTGGCTGAGTAATACCCGAGAGTAATGAATCTTATCTGGAGCAGGATGTACTGTATACTCATAATAACAATTCTACAGGTGAGTAATCACAGAATTGTTTTTTTTTTATGTTATGGCCCAATCTCCTATAAATCCCTGCAAAAATTAGTTAAATGTGAAGTATATAGCACATAATGGTGAAAAAGGGCCTGGCAACAAAGGGTGACCAAATCTCCAGGTAGGCTGGCACCTAAAGGGTTAATGGCTCTTAGCTCCAAAAAGCAAGAGTAGTGTATTTTTTGCTCCTTAATTTGTTCTTTTTTCCCCCAAAGTGGAGGGGGGCTGGGTTGGAATGTCTGTACATCTTTTGGAGCAAATGTGGGACTGGTAAAAGGAAAGCTCACTCTCCTTACTGGTACTCCTGCGTCATTGATTGTCCTACTGCATCTGCTAGTCCTCCCACAGCCCTGGTACCAACTGTAGGGTGAGCAAGGCCTATGTATGGAACCAGGGCTGCAGGAGGATGCAGATACAGGTCAAACAGCGGTTCGGGAGCATCAGTAAGGTGGGAGGACAGGGCGGAGAGGTTACAACAAAGAACTCCTTTTACTTGAATGGGAGGGTAGCAATGCACACAAAGCTGGTGCACTGCCTGTGCACTGTCTGTGCAACCTCCCATGACCCTCTAGCATTGCTGGATCCCTGGCAAGTTAAGGAGGGTTTTTGTACCACCCTGCCCTGCCTCAATGTGGTGATTGGGGGGGGGGGGGGGTCTGCACACTGTGTTATAAGGGGGATTCTGCACACTGACTTATATTGGGAGAATTCTGCACACTGCCTGTTAAGGGTTATTTGGGGAGGGAGGGATTCACGCTGCCTAATACAGGTGATTGGGGAGGATTCTGTCTCACTACCTATTATGGGATGACTGGGTGCAGCAGATTATGCACACTTCTTATCATTAAGTTCTTGGAGGGGGTATGTTAGCACACCATTTGGTTCAGAATATTTTTTCTAATTTTGCTTCTCTAAACCCTATGTGCGTCTTACAGGTAGGTGCATCTCATAGGGGTCTATTCAGCGCGAGAAAACTCACTCTCCTGATTCAGCAACCATGTAAATTTTCACCTGGTATTGAATCACCCCCTGGGCAGGCAATTAAATGGCCTTACACTATATATGGTCTTTATATTTTTATTTTGGCCTGGCACATTGGAAATCACACTTAACAATTTGGACTAGTATGTTCTGACAACCTGTAGGATTAATTTGTGAAGCTGATGTGAATTCCAGAAAAATGCTTTTCTTTAACCTCAATTCGATGGGTTAATGGCTCTTGGTAAGTGGGGTCGTGACTGAAGGTGAAGCTTATTGTGAAGCATAGACACTGCTAGCAACATATAATGTGGTGTTCTACATTCTTGCTGATCAATTCATTCGCCAGTTATAAATTGGCGTGTCAGTTTTGCTATGACTCATTTAGCGTGGACAAAAAGATAAAGGAAAATGTCAATTGTTACATTTAATCATTTAGGTTAGGGGTTCCCAACCAGTGGTACTCTGGTCCTTTTTGGGTGGTACTGAAAGGCTGCAGGCTGACCTGCTTCCCAACCTCATCTGCTGCCTTCAATACTTTAATCAAGCCTGATGCTCTCAATAAGTTCCAGACTGTTCCAAATGTTGATGCAAACTATTGATGTGCCTTTTTGTGCACTTTAAAGAGGACCAAAATCCCACCCTGGCGTCTCTGAGACATAGAGGCATACTTGCCCCCCCCCCAGGGCACCCCGATAGGGGGTGCCCGATGTGTGAAACCCCCCAGGTCGCCCCAAAAACTCACCTTCGCTCCTGGTCCAACGGCGCATGTGCGAGCAGCGGGCACATTCCCGCAATCCCTTTAGCAGAGCGCAGACATGCTCCCTGTTAGAGGGTAGCGGCCGCCAGCTCACTTTGATCCGCGCGCATTAGCTGAGCTCCTGAATGAAGGAGCTCGAGCAGATCCGAACGCGCTGATTGAACACATGCATCGTAGGACCAGGAAGAGGTGAGTTTGTTTGGGCTGGTATAGGCAGGGGCTTTGGCCAAATGTATTTCACAAGTTCAGGGGGTCTGTTTTAAGTACTTACCTCTTACTTCTTAGAAAAAGGCAAATAATGATTTCTCCCCATTGAAACCCACTGAAAGGAGGTGTATCATGAAGTTGTGTAGTATTAATAATCCATACAAACACCTCAGCTAATAGTCATTTATACACCCGTACTGAATAAAACTCCCGCCAAGCTTGTGATTTCCCCAGGGGTGACAGGTTACTATGTGTATCAGTGGTGACACATACTGCCCCCCCCCCCCAATTACCCTTGCTTCCATTAAAACAAAGAAACAAGCCTGGCTGGAAATTCCTGATGCCGAGTGTAAAAATTACCCCTCCTCTCGCCATCTTGCATATTTATATGGATTTCAATCATTGGGGCATTTTTCTTTGTTGCATGGCACGGCCTGCTTCAGTATTCATAACAGTTGGGTTATTCTGCCACAAGGTGGCGCAGTGTACTGCAGAAAAGCTGTGGCATCTCCCGGCCCCCTATAAAAATGGGATTAACCATAGAGTTCCCAGTGTTTCCTCTGCAGTGAAACTGCGAAGATAGAAGATGGCTCTCTATGTGCAGGTGAGCGAGGCAACCAAGCCTGCTGCCCTGCAAGTATTTTTTCCACCCGTTTCTGGACCCTCACTGCCTCCCAGCCTTGGCTGACAGATCGGGTGAGGGTAGAAGAGCACTAGGGTCAAGTGCTCCTGGAGCGCTGCTACAAGCCGCAGACCCTGTTCCACAAAGGGTAGCCAGCCATAGGCTTTATGGTGAGCCTACTAGGGATGCAGAGTTCCTGTCCTGGCTTCTGAGGGGGTGAGTGTTATTCTTAGTATACAGTTCGTCCTGCTCCAGATAGATTACTTACACTTGGGTATTACTCTGCCAGATGGCGTTTGACTGCAGAGACATCGAAAACAGGCTCCTCCCGGCCCCTCAAATACCTAGGGACCTCCCACAATCCCCCAGATCTTCTCTGCAGTCTGGACTGCGAAGGACAAGAAGATGTCTCTCTCTTCTCGCAGGTGAGCGGGGCTATTAGTCTGCGGCCCTGTAGGACTATTCCCACCCGTTCCATTATTTATGTGCCTCCCAGCCTTGGCTGCGCTGGTCGGGTGATGGTAGGCAGCAGCGCTGTCAGGTGCTTAGGAGCGCTGCTCCGCTGCAATCCCCCACCAAAGGGTAGGCGGTACAGGCATATGGTGAGCCTCTATGGGATGCCCCTCCCACCCTATTGCCCCTTGCCCCTGTCTATCGGTGGGCCCTTTATTAAGTGGCTGCTGTCCTCCCTCGCTCTCCTTGTAGCCCTTGGGGGAGGGGGGGTGTGTGTATATGTGTATTGGCCTTGTGCTTCACTACATTTTTTATTATGCTTAGCGTCAATCGCCGCGCTGACTCGTTTGCACCTATTGTATTTTAAAATTGCTGCCGCGTGCGCTTCCACTGTGTTCCGCGCTTGGCGGCGGCGTTACCTCGGGCGCTGTTGCGCCATCATTGGCTGCGCCATGTATGGCTTCGCGCTCTTTGGGGGGGGGGGCGGGCCGCTTTTGGCGCGTTCCGCGTCACTGTCCCTGCGGCCCACCCCTCAAGGTATACCCAACGCCATTTTTTTCTTTCTTCCGGCTGCTGCGTTACGGGCTTCTACTACCGCGGTCCGTGAGTGCCCTCGCGGCCGGCTTTATTACCGCTGTTATTTATTTGTATGCTTACGGCCCCCCTTTGCTTATGTCTTTCAGACGGGACGAACCTTCTTGGCTTCTCCCGGCCCTACTCCCTCTATTTAGTTTTTAACTTGTGAGGTCTAGTGTTAATTACTCCCACTTCCCTAGCGGGTTATTGGGGCATCCCGGCTTGCTTTATAGCGTCATTCCCTATCAGCCTATTGTGCCGCTATAATCACCATGTGGAGGCGTCTCAGGATAATGTGCTCGGGGTTCCTTCGGGACAAGCCCGGCTGTGTGTAGCTTGTGGGGTGTCCCCTATTAGCGCTGACAATGCACGGGTCAGTGTACCTTGTGCCCAACAGATGTTTGCGCTGCAATCTGGCCTTCCAGTGGCTGGGTCTGCGCTTCGTTTCACTTCACCTACTCCCCCAAGCTTAAATCTCACTCCCACTGAGTTGCATACAAGTGGGGGTTCTCAGCCTGATGTGTCTACTAGACTGGCTAGTGTTGAGAAGTTAATTGCTAATACCTTGGCGCGTAAGGCCTCTGCAAAGAAGCGGCACTTAACGCCTGATGTCACTCTTCTCCCTATGGAAGCTGGTGAGTTTTTGGAACTGTCTGGCTATACCCCTTATTCTCCGACTCAGGGTCATCTGATGAGAGGCCCAGGGGACTTGACGATTCTGGCTCTGACCCCTGGCCCCAGATGATATGGATAGACTGTTGGCTCAGATATTTGAGGTTCTGTCTATTTCTCCCCCTGTTGCGACCCCGCAACAGGGGGAACTTTTTCATACTGCTTGGAATTTCCTGAGCAAGCCCATTTTAATAACCTTGTGCTCAAGGAATGGGAACGCCCCAGCAGGTTGGTCATCCCCTCCTGAGGTGGATACCCCGGTCCTAGGGTTATCTAACACCTCTGTCATGCACTCCCCTGACTCTACTACCCTGCGGGATGCTGAGGACCAGCGCATTGATCTGCTGGCGTCCCATGCCTTTGCATGTGTGGGGACAGCGCTGCGCCCGGTCTGTGCCTCTGCCATTACGGCTGTGGCTATTAGGACCCTGCTCAGAAGTATCCTTGATGGTGCTCCTGATGATGTGTCTAGGGAGGAGTTTAATGCACTCTCTAGTTGTGATGTTTTTGTGTCCTATGTCCTCTCTGCTTTAGAATGTGTGGCTGCGCCAGTGGGCTGCTGACAACGCTGCCAAGAAAGCCCTCACTGGTTTTCCCTTCAAAGGACTACGCCTGTTTGGGGACCACCTGGATCTGTTTGCTAAGGGAGGCAGGTTACCCCAGCACAGGCGGCAGTCTCGGCCCTTTCGGGGTCAGGGCTCCTTTGCCTCCCCCTACCGTGGTGCTAGACAAGGGAGGGGGGTTTCCTTTACCGGGGCCCGAGGAGACTTCTGGGTTAGGGGCAGAGGATGTGGACGTCCTGGCTCCTCCTGGGGCTCCAAGCTTAAGTCCATTCCCAAGCCCCTTCAGGCATGAAGGGGCGCCCTCACTCTTCCGGGTGGGGGGACGGCTTCAGCACTTTGCTCACGTCTGGAGGCTTCATGTCTCAGACCGGTGGATTCAGGAGGTAGTGTCCTCCGGTTACAAGATAGAGTTTGCTGTCTAGCTCAGGATCTAGTGCAGGCGGTGCAAAGCCTTCTGGAGCTGGGGGTCATCTGCAAGGTCCCTTTCAGAGAAAAGGGCAAGGGCTCCTATTCCAACCTCTTCACAGTGCCCAAAAAAGATGGGTCAGTCAGGCCCATCCTGGACTTGAAGATCCTCAACAAATTTGTCAGGTGCAGGCGCTTTCGCATAGAAACTCTGCGCTCTGCCATCAGGGGTTTTCATGTCGTCTGTGGACATCAAAGATGCTTACCTTCATGTTCCTGTATTTCCAGGTCATCACAGGTTCCTCAGGTTCGCTCTAGAGGATCAACACTACCAATTTGTGGCATTGCCTTTTGGTCTCACTTCAGCTTCCAGGGTGTTCACCAGGGTGCTGGCAGGAGTGATGTCTCTGCTCAGGTTTCAGGGCATCCGCATGCTGCCCTACCTGGATGACATTCTCATCACTTCCCAGTCTCTACATCAGGCAGAGTTGGATACTTAGCTGGTGGTGTCCACCCTGGAGTCATTTGGCTGGGTGATCAACCACCCCAAGTATTCTCTATCTCCCTCCTTGGTGACTTCATTCCTGGAAATGAATCTGGATACAGTTCAGGCAAGGATTTTTCTTCCTCAGCAGAAGGTGGACAGTCTAATTACGCAGGTCCATTTCCTGCTATCTTGTCATCATCATCCCTCCATCAGGCAGGGAATGCAGCTTGTGGGCCTGATGGTGGCGTGCTTCGAGGCGGTCCCTTATGCTCAGTTCCACTTGAGACCTCTGCAACGCCACCTCTTGTCAGTGTGGGACAAGAACCCTGAGTCCCTGGACCGGGTCTTTGCGCTTTCCCCCCTGGTCAGGCGGTCCCTCTCGTGGTGACTGGACTCCAGGAACCTGTTGGGGGGCAGATCCTTTCTGACCCCCTCCTGGGAGACGGTCACCACGGATGCCAGTCTGTCAGGTTGGGGGGGGGGTTCTGGAAGTCCCTGCAGTTCCAGGGGAGGTGGGGCCCTCAGGAGGCCCACACACCTATCAACGTCTTGGAGCTGCGGGCGATCAGGTTGGTTCTGGCTCAGTTGACTCCTCACCTTCAGGGCCTGCCTGTTTAGGTGCGCTCGGACAACCAGACGGCAGTTGCCTACATCAATCATCAGGGAGGGACCCGGAGCAAGAGGGCCCTCCAGGAAGTGTCTCTGATCCTGAACTGGGCGGAGGCCAATGTTCCCTGCATATCTGCGGTGTACATCCCAGGGGTGGAAAATCTGTTAGCAGACTTTTTGAGCAGGGGGACCTCTCGCCAGGTAGAATGGTCCCTCTGCAACAGGGTGTTCCAATCTCTGTGTCACCGTTGGGGCCAACCAGATGTGGATCTGTTTGCGTCCCGTCACAATCACAAGCTCCCGGCCTTTGTCCCCCTGTCCTAGGATCCTCTGGCCTTGGCCACGGATGCCCTAGCAATGGCATGGCAGGACTTTCAGGTCCTGTATGTCTTTCCTCCATTCCCCCTGCTGGACAGGGTTCTGCGCAAGATTGCTCTGGAAGGGGTGCCAGCAATTCTGGTGGCCCCCAGGTGGCCAAGAAGAGTGTGGTTCGCAGACGTGGTGCAGCTGGCAGTAGATCAGTACGTTCTGCCCAGGGTGCCAGACCTGCTCACTCAGGGTCCCTTACGCCATCCCAATTTACAAACTCTGGCTTTGACGGCCTGGCTGCTGTAACCTCCATCTTGATGGAGAAGGGGCTGTCTACCTCGGTTGTTGATACCATGATAAAGGCTAGGAAGAAGTCTTCTTCCATTTATTACAGAGTTTGGCGTGCTTACATTGACTGGTGTGAGTCTCATCCCTGTCGTGTGTTCTCTATTACCAGGATCCTGGAGTTCCTGCAGCATGGGTTGGCGATGGGGCTCCAACTCAGTACTCTGAAGGGTCAGGTTTCTGCCCTGGCCGTTTTCTTCCAGAAGTCCTTTGCTCAGCATTCTCTGATCAGGACTTTTTTCCAGGGGATTACTCATGTGCGTCCCCCACGTAAGCCTATGGTGCCTGTTTGGGATTTGAACTTGGTTTTGTCAGCCTTGCAGGGTGCTCCCTTTGAACCTGTGCAGGATGCTGCCCTGGCCATTCTTACTCTCAAAGTTGTCTTTTTGGTTTGGCTATCACCTCTGTTAGACGTGTGTCTGAGTTGGCGGCGCGCTTTCCATCCAGCCCCCCTACTATGAGAGACACCAGGACAAGGTGGTGTTCCGCTTCAAGCCAGACTTTCTGCCTAAGGTTGTGTCTGCCTTTCATTTGAATCTGGACATTGTTCTTCCATCTTTGTGCCCTAATCCTAGTAATGCTAAGGAGAGGGTCTTCTTTGGATGGGGTTAGGTGTCTGAAGTACTATCTGGTGGCTACTACACCTTTCAGAAAAACTGATGCTCTTTTTGTGGTCCCTTCTGGTCCTAGGAAGGGTTTGGCTCCTGCCAAGTCTACTATCAGCAAATGGATCCATCAGTCTGTGATTCAGGCCTACTCTGCTAAGGGGAAGGAGCCTCCCTTCCGCCTTACTGCTCATTCTACTCGTGCTATTGGTGCCTCTTGGGCTTTTCAGCACCAGGCTTCTGTTGAACAAGTTTGCAAGGCCGCTACTTGGTCTTCTGTTCATACCTTTTCAAAGTTTTACAAGGTTGATGTTAGGGCCTCGGCTGATGCTGCTTTTGGCCGTAAGGTTCTGCAGGCGGCAGTGGTATGACCTGTCTGCTGTTACCTTTGGGGATCCCACAATACTTTATGGACACTGCTATTGGATGTCCCAAGTGTAAGTAATCTATCTGGAGCAGGACGTACTGTATACTAAGAATAATACAATTCTGTGATTACTCACCTGTAGAATTGGTATTATGAGTATACAGTACGTCCTGCTCCACCCCACCCTTGGTTTTGCATTATCTTGGATCCCCTGTATGGTGATTGTTATCATTGTTGTAGTTACCAGTTTGGGTTGTTTTAATTCTCCCGGCTTCTCGTTAACTGCTTTTCAATGCTGGGGATTGTGGGAGGTCCCTGGGTATTTGAGGGTCTGGGAGGAGCCTGTTTTCGATGTCTCTGCAGTCCAGCGCCATCTGGCGGAGTAATACCCAAGTGTAAGTAATCTATTTGGAGCAGGACGTACTGTATACTCATAATACCAATTCTACAGGTGAGTAACCACAGAATTGTATTTTTGGGGACTGTGTCTCCTTCTTTTCCTTCAGGGGTCCCACCCCCCCTTCCTGGCTTGGATACTCGCCGCTGCCTTCTCGTCTCTCTCTCTCCCCCTCTCTGACTTTGTTCGGGGGGGGGGGGGGGGGGGGGGCGGGTGGTAGCGGCGAATGGTGTTAGTTGTGGTGTTTTGGCGTTTACAGTGTGTTTTTTGCCCGCCGCGCCGTAATGTGCTGCGCTCCGCGGCTGTGCGCGCTATAACCTGTGGCGTTTTTGCTTTGTCATGGCGCCGGCGAGGTCACGTTTTCGCACTCTTCGGGGGGCGGGGCCAGGTGATGATGTGTATTGCGTCGTCCCCCCACGGCCCGCCCCTTGAGGTACCTCTGCCGGCGCCATTTTGGATTAGCTGCGCGTCTGGATTTCTCCCTTCCAGGCTGCAGCGCTGTTTCCTCCGGTGTGTCGCTTCATCCTGCGGTCTGTGCCTTGGTGACGCTGTGGTGTCCTTGGTCTGTGAATCCCCCTTGGGGGGTTTTTTATTGGTCTCGCGGGGCATGTGCTGCGGGAGGCTCATGTGTCATTTTTACTTATGTCTTTCAGGCGGGATACCAGTGCGTTGTGGTTTCTCCCGGCTCTACCCCTTCCTCCCCCTCACCCCCCCCACCCTTTGCTGATCTGGGGGCATCCCGTGGGAGGGCATTCCGGGTGGCTTTTGTATTAGCCTTTACCCAGCGCTGGCCTATTGCACCTGTGTTAATCACCATATGGAGGCTTCTGGGGATAGCGTGCTCGGGGGTCCTTCGGGGCAATCTCGGCTGTGTTCCATGTGTGGGGTATCCCCTATCAGCAATGATGTCACGGTGTGCGTGCCGTGCACTCAAAGTGTCCTTGCGCTCCAGCTTGATTTGCCTGCATTGCTCCCCAGCTCTGCGTCCCCTTCAGCATCACCTACCCCCTACCCCACCTACAGTCTGATCTGGCACTTCGTGTGGCCAACATTGAAAAGTAGCTTGCCGGGCCTATTCCTAGGAAGGCTTCTGGCAAGAAGCGGCACCTGACTTCCACACCCTCACGCTCCACTGAGGAGTATGAGGAATTTGATGCTACTGGGGGACTTTATTCCCTAGAAGAAGGGGAACTGTTCGAGGACTCTGACTCCTCTGGGGACCAGCAGGAGGGTTGCATTAGTGACCCTGGGTCTGCGTCCGGGGAGGAATCATGGTACCCCGAGGACACTGACAATCTGCTGTCACAAATGTTTGATATCTTGCACATTGCTTCCCCTGAGGTGGCTAAGAGAAAGCAGGGTGAGCTTTTTCATCCTGGTAAACAGCGTCTGGAGTTCCCTGAGCAGGGCCATTTCACTTCTATGGTGCTTAGGGTGTGGGAACGTCCTAACAGGCTGCCCGCTGTGCCCAAGGGATTGTATAAGAGATATGCCTTTCCTGCTGATCTAGTAAAGCGTTGGTCCTGTCCCCCTGAGGTGGACGCTCCCGTGCTAGGCCTGTCTAATACTTCGGTCATGCCTTCCCCTGACACTACCACTCTGAAGGACAGCGAGGACCGGCACATGGATCAGCTGGCCTGCAATGCTTTTACTTGTGTTGGGGCTGGACTGCGCCCAGCCTGTACTGCTGCCATTACTGCTATTGCCCTTAAGAAACTGCTCAAGCGTCTCTGTGATGCCGCTATGGCAGATAGGAGGAGGGAGGATTATAGGGCCCTCTTGCTTTGCTCTGATTTTGTTGTATTTATCCTTACTGCCATGGATGATGCTGTGAGGCTGGGCGGTAGGGCCTCTGCACTTTTGGTGGCTATGCACCGCTCTGTTTGGTTATGCCAGTGGGCAGCTGATGCTGCTGCTAAGAAGGATCTCACTGGACTCTCCTTTGCGTGGCTGCGGCTCTTTGGTCAGCGTCTTGATGTTTTGGCCAAGGATGGCAGGCTGTTTCAGCGTAGGAGACAGCCCTGGCCTTTTCGGGGGACCTCCGTCTCCCTCCCCTCCCTTCGTTCTTCCAGAGGAGGTCGTGGCTCCCTCTTCTCAGGTAGCCGCAGAGAGTCTTGGGGCCGTGGCAGATCCCGTGGATGTCCCGGTCTCTCCTGGGGTTCCAAGCCCAAACCCCCTCCCAAGGCCCCTCAGGCATGAGGAGACGCCCTCACCCATCTGGGTGGGGGGACGGCTTCGGGTCTTTGCTCACATCTGAAGGCTCCACGTTTAAGACCGGTGGATTCAGGAGGTGGTGTCCTCCGGTTACAAGATAGAGTTTGCTGCCTGGCCGCCCCCAAGATTCATCAGATCCCGGGTTGTCTTTAAACCCCCTGTCAGCTCAAGGGTTACTTTCGGCGGTTCAATGCCTGCTGGAGTCAGGAGTCATTTGTCCGGTGCCCCATCAAGAACAGGGTCAGGGGTACTATTCCAATCTCTTCACGGTCCTCAAAAAGGACGGCTCTCTGAGGCCGATTCTGGACTTGAAGCGCCTCAACAAGTTTGTCAGATTCAAACATTTTCGCATGGAGACGCTACGCTCTGCTGTCGGTACCCTTCGCCCTGGGACTTCATGACCACCGTGGACATCAAGGATGCTTATCTTTATGTGCCTATCTTCCCAGGTCATCAGAAATGTCTGAGGTTTGTGCTGGAGGATCAGCATTACCAGTTTGTGACCTTATCATTCGGTATCACCTCGGCGCCTCCGGTGTTCACCAAGGTGCTGGCGGGAGTGATGGCTCTGCTACGAACCCAGGACATTCACATCCTTCTCTACCTGGACGACATCCTCATTGTGGCTCAGTCCTTTCATCAGGAGGAACATGACACTCAGGTGGTGATCTCCACTCTGGAGTCCTTCGGCTGGGTAATCAATTTTCCCAAGTCTTCACTGTCCCCGTCCAGAAGGTGGAGGGCCTTCAGAAGCAGGCACTGGCTCTGCTCTTGTGTCCTTATCCTTCCATCCGTATGGGGATGCAGTTGGTGGGCCTGATGGTGTCCTGCTTCGAGGCGGTCCCCTTTGCTCAGTTTCTGTGTCTCTTGATCAGGAATTTGCTCTGTCTCCTCTGGCCAGGCAGTCCCTTTCGTGGTGGCTGGACTCAAGGAATCTTCTGGTGGGCAGGACCTTCCTGCCCCCATGCTGGGAGACTGTCACCACGGATGCCAGTCTGACGGGCTGGGAGGGCTTTTGGAAGTCCCTACAGTTCCAGGGTCGTTGGTGCCCCTAGGAGGCCCATGCTCCCATCAATGTCCTGGAACTGAGGGCGATCAGGTTGGTTCTGTCCCACCTCACCACACACCTTCGGGGTCGGGCTGTTCAGATCCGCTCAGACAACCAGACGGCGGTTGCCTACATCAACCATCAGGGAGGGACTCGGAGCAAGTGAGCCTTCAAGGAAGTGTCTCTGATACTGTTTTGGGCGGAACAGAATGTCCCCTGCATCTCAGCGGTATACATTCCGGGGGTGGTGAACCAGGTGGCGGACTCCCTGAGCAGGGGGACGTCTCGTCTGAGGGAATGGTCCCTCAACTACCAGGTGTTTCTTTCCCTGTGTTACCGCTGGGGTCAACCAGATGTGGACCTGTTTGCATCCCGTCACAATCACAAACTTCCCAGGTTTGTCTCCCTGCCACAGGATTCTCTGGCCTTTGCCATGGATGCACTGGCAATGCCTTGGATGGAGTTTCGGCTTTCCTATGTGTTCCCTCAACTGGGCAGGTTCATGCGCAAGATTGCCCAGGAGGGGGTGTCAGCCATCCTGGTGGCTCCCTGTTGGCCAAGAAGGGTGTGGTTCGCAGACGTCGTGCAGTTGGCAGTAGACCAGTACGTCTTGCCCAGGGATCCAGATCTTCTCACTCAGGGACGGCTACGCCATCCCAATTTACAAATGCTGGCTTTAACGGCTTGGCTGCTGAAACCTACATCTTGACAGAGAAGGGGTTGCCTGCCTTTGTTGTGGATACCATGATTCGGGCTAGGAAGAAGTCCTCGTCCTTTATCTATTACAGGGTGTTGTGAGTCCAGGTCTCTTCCCTGTCGGGTTTTTTCCATTCCCAGGATTCTGGAATTTTTGCAACATGGTTTGGATTCTGGCCTTCAACTAAGTACCCTCAAAGGCCATGTTTCAGCTCTGGCAATTTTTTTCCACCGGTTGGTTAAAACTTTTTTCCAGGGTGTTACTCATGTGCGTCCACCTCGTAAGCCTTTGCTACCAGTCTGGGACTTGAATCTGGTGTTGTCTGCTCTGCAGGGTCCTCCCTTTGAGGCTATCCGTGGGGCTGCTTTGCCCATTCTGACTCTTAAGGTAGCCTTTTTGGTGGCTATCACTTCTGTAAGGAGAGTTTCTGAGCTGGCGGCGCTTTCCATCAAACCTCCTTTTGAGAGGCATCAGAATAAGGTGGTGTTTCGGCTTAAGTCAGATTTCTTGCCTAAGGTGGTGTCTGCCTTTCATCTCAATCAGGACATTGTCTTGCCTTCATTGTGTCCTAATCCTGCTAAT
Source organism: Gastrophryne carolinensis (assembly GCA_027917425.1). Classification (NCBI taxonomy): domain Eukaryota; kingdom Metazoa; phylum Chordata; class Amphibia; order Anura; family Microhylidae; genus Gastrophryne; species Gastrophryne carolinensis. The sequence continues at coordinate 548,225,548 of CM051235.1, read as the reverse complement.
TCCGAGGAGCGGACACTGCATTCTCTGGATGTGGTCAGGGCTCTGAAGTTTTATTTGGTCGCTACTGAGCCTTTCAGGAAATCTGATGCCCTTTTTGTTCCCACTTCTGGACCTAGGAAGGGTTTGCCTCCGGCTAAATCCACTATCAGCAAGTGGATCCGTCAGGCGGTGGTTCAAGCCTATTCTGCTAAGGGGAAGGAACCTCCCTTTAGAATTACTGCTCATTCCACTCGTGCTATTGGTGCTTCTTGGGCTTTTCAGCACCAAGCTTCTGTTGAAGAAGTTTGCAAGGTCGCTACTTGGTCTTCTGTTCATACCTTTTCCAAGTTTTACAAGGTTGATGTTAAGGCCACAGCGGATGCTGCTTTTGGCCGCAAGGTGCTTCAGGCGGTAGTGACTTGAAATGCCGGCTGTTACTCATTGGGGATCCCGCCCTACTTTTGGACACTGCTTTTGGATGTCCCATGAATACCGAAGCAGGCTGTGCCATGCAATAAAGAAAAAAGCTATTCTGTGAGTACTCACCTGTAGAATTGTTTTTGTTCTTGCATGGCACGGCCTGCTTCGACCCACCCTTGTTATCGTTATTCTTGGTTGCCTCTTTATGGTGATTGTTCCAAGTTAATTGGGGTTTTTTACCTTTTTTCAATTTTTACCTTTATTCTCTCCCGGCTTCTTGTCTCACTGCTTGTCTACGCTGGGAACTCTATGGTTAATCCCATTTTTATAGGGGGCCGGGAGGTGCCACAGCTCTTCTGCAGTACACTGCGCCACCTTGTGGCGGAATAACCCAACTGTTATGAATACCGAAGCAGGCCGTGCCATGCAAAAACAAAAACAATTCTACAGGTGAGTACTCACAGAATTGCTTTTTTTCACTATAACACTCCTTTAATGTTTGATAACTACGCAAAATGCCTAAGCATAAGTGAACTTTGTTTATTATACATGTTTATCAGGGATTTTGTTTTTACATATTTTTACAATATGCTCCATAAAATGCTCGGTTATGACAAAGTAAAACATTTTATCAAGTAGTTACTATTATAACTAAATACATGTTTTTTTTTCACAGATGTTCCTCTGGAGGAGCTAAATAAAATGCCGCATCTGTCGAGTGTGAGTGTAAAGGATAACCCTGTAGATAAAGAAAGTTTGAATGCTTGCACTGTTAAATTTAAACTTAACATGTAAGCCATCTTCTTGGCTGTTATTCAACTGGAACATCTCCTTGTGTTTATGAACACAATCGGACATTTATCTAAGCTGATATGATTGATTTTCTGATTTTTAATTATAGGTGTGCTTTTTATGCTTAACCCAGTTGTTGGATATTGGTTATAAATACTAATATATATGAATTAATAAAAGCATTTTAAAATGTAACTTTAAAGCTTGATATTTCTTTTTCTCTCACATTCTAAGGAGTTTTGGTAACTTGTTGTCTCTGTCAATCTACTGTATTTTCATCTTTAGTATTTTATTGCAGTGACTGGGAAACGGTTTACTTATTATATTTTTTGCCCTATAAGTCGCACCCAGGATTTGGAGGAAAAAAAAAAATTCTGAACCAAATGGTGTGCTAAAATACCCCCTCCCAATAACCCCATAGACAGTATGCAGAATTCCCCCAATCACACCATTACAGACCCCATGCAAGAAAACCCTCCCAATCACCCTATAGACAGTATACAGAATTCCCCCAATCACACCATTACAGACCCCACATTTCAGGCAGTGAGGGGCATCCCCAATTATGGGCAGTGAGCAGTATCCCACATTAAAGTCAGTGAGCAGTATCCAACATTAAAGCCAGTGAGGGGTATCCCAAATTACAGACAGTGAGCAGTATCACATTACAGGCAGTGAGTGGTATCCCATATTACAGACAGTGTGCAGTCATCCCAATTACAGGCAGTGTGCAGAAATCCCAATTGCAGGCAGTGTGTGGACGACCCAAATACAGGCAATGTATGGGCGTCCCAGTTACAGGCATTGTACGGGCATCCCAATTACAGGCAGTGTGTGGACATCCCAATTACAGGCAGTGTGCGGGCATCCCAATTACAGGAAGTGTGTGCAGGCATCCCTATTACAGGCAGTGTGCCACATGCTCCCCCTCCAAAAAACACATTACCCAGCAGCAGTCTCTCTTACACACACACACACTCTCACACACACAAACTCACACACGCCTTACTGACGTCCACCGCCGCTTCTCAGTTCCCGTAGATGCTGCTACCTGCCACTTCACACTCCCGCCGGTTCCAACTTCTGGGTGGGCGTGGCCTGTTACACCTGCCAGTGTCATTGAATGCTGGCAGGAGTCACAGGCCACGCCCCACCCATTTGCCTAAATCGGGTCTCTGGGTACAGCGGGCATCGGGCAGCAGCGTCAACTACGGGGACAACTGCGATGGCAGGCAACGGAAGCTGGTTATGTGTGTGGTGGGAGATGGGGAAAATAAGTGCGTCTTAAAGGGCGGAAAATATGGTATATTGTTCCTGAAAACAATCATTAATGCTGTTTTCTGATTTAACCTGCCCACTTCAAAACAACCAAGTCAAGCTGCAGTAATGTTGTGACCCATTTTAGGCAGATTTATCCTTGTTTTCTGACTGCGGTGACAAAAACAATCTCTGTGTTTTATTGAAACACATTTAAATGGGGGCCCTACACTTTGGGGTCGATTCAAAGAAACATGTAACAGCTTTGATTTTGGTGCTGATCATCCTATTTTTCCCGTACGCTCATGCGCTCGTATGAACTTGCGAGTGATTCTTATAAGCTAATACGTTTCTATCCTAAAATGTATGGCAGTTCGCGAATCAGACCTATGTCAGTTTCCATCCTGAATTTTCCGTTTTATTTCTCAGGTTGCAACATTGGTTTTGCCCTTTTTCCTTTTTTGTCTGGACGTAAATCCTTGTGATCTTGCGGCTGCGCACTACAAACTTACCTCATTAAAGTGCATTCTAAATATTTGGTCTTTTATTTTTCTTTATTTCATTCATTTTGTAGTAACCAACCATTAATGAATGCATTTGCATAAGTAAATCTTAATTTTTAGTTAACTTGCATTTTTTATTTGTGGATTTAATTTTAATATTTTGGCTTCAAATGCCCTCTACATACAGATTGCTCTAAAAAATTAAAAAACACCCAGCAACTTCTGCATGTTATGAGCCTAGAAACAGCCAAGATGGCGGGTCAGGTATTATCGGGCAGCCTGCAAACAGAAAGTGCCTTGTGACTGTGTTGCTCTGCATTCTTTGATTTCTGACCTTTCCGTGCCCCCAGCTCTACAGCAGTAACCCACATCCTGCACTTTATCCCGCTCTCCTCTCCTCAGTAAGTGTGATGCATCTGACCAAAGATGAGCTAAAATAATTAAACAAAGCAAAGGTAAACAACTACACCAATAAATTCAAACTAAAAATATTATTCTAGTACATCAATTTAAAAATAAATAACAAAGGACATAAGTTTCTTTAATTAACGCAAATATATGGATGTATTGCAAAATAAAGGTTTACATGCAAAGGACTAATTAAGGTCCACATTAAAATGCTTTTATAAGGCATACATGAAATGTATTGAATCAGGTATGCATTGCCATACAATTTATGGCCTCGGCCATGCTGATACATGCAGTTCATTGGAGCTCAAGACGCGCAGACTCCTCCACATAGCCAAAAAACCTGTTCAAGAACAGCAATCCAACTGCTAAAAGGTGTCGGCAGTGGCTTTCTTTTAAAACGTATTTAAAGGTTGGAAAACTGCTCTCTGAATTACACGTAAACACATCCGATTATCCTAAGTTTTACGTTTTGATCTTAAGTTTTACGTTTTGAACCTAAGTTTTACGTTTTGAACCTACAATTTAGGAACGAACTTCCGATGATCGTAAGAGCGTATACGAAATCGTACGTAGGCTCGTGCGAGTCGGAAATGGCCAAAAAAACAGGAAAAAATGACTAACACCCACCCAAACTTACGATTCTCGATCCAAAATCAATTAACTTTTGCTCTTTGAATCGAGGGGCTTGTGTCAGCGATATCACTTTTATCCCGGAAACCGTTAAATTCTGATGCCTGTAGATTGGAAATGATGATCACTGAAGACCAAAAAGGTTCATCCTACCATTCCAAAATATGTTGAAAACGAAATTTTACGAATGCTTTTTTTCTTTCAATCATGAGTCATTTTAGTACTTATTGGGAATTAATAAGACACAAATGGATTGTGAATTGTGGTATCGGTATTGTGAGGGGGGGGGTGATCTCCGTGGGTTTTGGTCCATTGTAAGTGGCTGCAGCATTTAAAAATGTGGAAACATTGAAGTGGTATAAATACTCGTTTAAGGTGCTGTAAGCATTAATACAAAGCCTATTCAAAATAATTATATTAAATAATTTACTATATCATAAATATATTATTTTGGTACTATAAATTCATGATGGTACAAATGAGTGCACAAGAGTTCATCAATTTAAAAAATGTAATAAATAAATAAATACACTTTAGATGAACAACATTTATATTTAAATTACATTTTAATTATTTAATTTAATTTACTTTAGACTTTAGAAATAATAGCAGCTCTAAATAATACATTTTAAATATAAAGACTGTGCACATGTAATAAATTAATAGGCATACTAATGTTTAACTAATATATATATTAGTTAATATATATATATATATATATATATATATATATATATATATATATGAGTTAATATAGGTCTGAAGTAGTTACAATTTCCCAAACCAATGTGCATTTAATATATTAGTATAATTACCTGCATTTCGGACACGACATCACGACACTGGAGTGCAATGCAACAATTAATAGCTAATAATTCTGCTTCCGGCTAGGCATCTGCATGTGATGGGATTCTGGGACACTAACCCAGCCATATATTACAGCTTGTTTTTAAAAGACTAATATTGCTGCTCGTGTCACTTCTAGTTTGGAATATGAAACTAGTATTGCAGTTCTGGTCTTTGTTCAGTCTGAGCCCTTAGTTACCGTATTTTTTGCCCTATAAGAAGCACTTATTTTCCCTAAAAGTTGGGGCAAAATGTTAGTACGTCTTATTGGGCTAATGTAGGGAAAAAAAGTAAACTCACCTTTCCATCCTTTCCGTTCACGCTCAAGCATCGGCCACTCCCACTGCTGTACCGAGCCAGGTGTTCGCTGTGTGTGCTGGTGCTGCAGAGAAGAAGCGGCGGAGGCAGCTGTATGGGGAATGGGAGGGGGGGAATGCTACACTGCCTATGGGAATGGGAGGGGGGAATGCCACACTGCCTATTGGAATGGAAGGGGAAAATGCCACACTACCTATGGGAGGGGAAATGCCACACTGCCTATATGGGGATTGGGAGGGGGGAATGACACACTGCCTATATGGAGATTGGGAGGGGGAAATGCCACACTGCCTATATGGGGGTTGGGTGGGGGGAATGCCACACTACCTATGGGAATGGGAGGGGGAATGCCACACTGCCTATACAGGGATTGGGGGGGATGCCACACTGCCTATATGGGGATTGGGAAGGGGAATGCCACACTGCCTATATGGAGATTGGGAGAGGGAATTCCACAACGCCTATATGTGAATTGGGAGGGGGGAATGCCACACTGCCTATATGGGGAATAGGAGGTGGAAATGCCACACTGCCTATATGAGAATCAGGGGGTGCCACACTGCTTATATGGGGAATAGGAGGGGGAATTCCATGCTGCCTATATGGGGTATGAGAGGTGGGATTGCCACACTGCCTATGGGCATGCGAGGGGAAAATGCCAAACTGCCTATAGAGTCATTATTGTGTATTGGCTACTAAAGAGGTAATGAGAAAATATATAAAGAATTTTTTTCCTCTGAGGAAGGTTCTGGAGGATGTTGCGGGACATACACTTATAATCTGATCAATAGGGAATGGCAGAAGTCAGGTTGTCTTCCGACCATTCCTAAAGTACTAGATACCATGTATCCTTTTCCTCCAGATCAGATTGAATTATGACTCACCCTCCTGTGGTGGACGCTCTGGGGCCAGGTCTCTAAGATTTTGGTTATGCCATCCTCTGATAGTGCTTCTCCAAAGGATCCAGCGGATGAGCGCGTGGATCAGGTGGCATGTCATGCTTTTATGGGGTCGACCTTGCGGCCGGCCTGTGCTACATCCATAGCATTTTTTGTGAGCAGGAGGTTGTTAAAACAACTGGACTCTTAAGACTTGTATGGCTCATTCACGGAAGCCATTATCCCAGTTGATCACAGCCAGTTGGCTCTAACAGGTATGTGATCCAGACTATGGAGGTTTGATCTGGTTGTGGGCCAGAGGCCTAGCTCTGGTGGTCACCTTAAGGCGTGCTTTATGGCTTAAGCAATGGCCAGCTGACATAGCCTCTAAAAAGGAATATGACGGGACTCCCCTTTTAAGGTGGGGCGTCTGTTTGGGGAGTGCTTGGTTGACTTGGTAAAGCATGCTACTAGTGGTAAGTCATTTGATCTGCCACAGAAGCCGAAGTCTAATACTGCTTCCGCAAGGACTCCGGGGTTCCGGCTAGAGGTTTGGCCTCTTCGGGATACCGAAGAGAATTATTTTGGAATTAGACAAAGTTCCAAACTAAGGCAACAGGTGTCTGGCATAATAAAGCCAGACCCCCTTCGAAGCCGGCTCAGACATGAAGGGATGCCCCCGCCCTTCAGGTGTGGGGAAAAAGCTTCTGCATTTGGCTCATATTTGCAGGCTTCATGTAACAGATATTTGGATACAGGAGGTTGTATCCTCAGGTTACAAAATCAAATTAGGAACCAGACCCCATCAGAAGATCTCTGGTCAGGGGTATTCCGAATTCAGCAGAAAGCAGAAGTACTGAGATCTGCCGTATTTCAGCCTTTTAGAGATTGGAGTCTTTATAACCACAGTGTATATATAAGGATGCATACCTACAGTGTAGTAGGTGGCCTACTTCTTCAGTTTGTGGCGCTACCCTTCGGTCTATCATCAGCACCAAGGGTGTTTACCAAGGTGTTGGCAGGTCTCATGTTTTTCTCTAAGAAGTCAGGGATACATGTAATCCCTTACTGAGTCTATCGGTTGATATGGGCCCCATCATGTCATGGGGCTCAGAAGGATATCTTTTCTTAGCTTCAAGAGTTTTTTGTGGGAATGTCATGACACATCTCTGGGAATGTCATGACACATCTCAGGCAAAAGTGCTTTTCCAACATAGAAGTGACTCTTACTTCAGGCCAGGGTACAGGGTCTCTTGTCTTACCCTCACCCGACGATTCTTCAAGAAATGTGTCTGTTGGGCCTGATGGTATATTGCTTGAGTCAGTACCTTTTGCACTGTTTTCACAAGACCCCATACATGGATGAGAAGAAAGCTTTTCCATGCATGTATTCATCGCTTCAGGCATGCTCCTGCAGCTGTGCAAGGTTTAACCAGGAACCCCCCCCCCCAGGGGGATTGTGGAATACATATACGTCTTGGGAGAACCAAAAGGGAGCACATAATGGTTCATGATATCCTTAAAGTGGACCAACACCCACCGGTGATCGGCCCGGGAATCTATAAGATTCCCGGGCCGATCACCTCCCTCCCCGCGGGACATCCGAGATCGGTGAAACCCCCCCAAACACCCCAAACTCCTTACCTTACCTTATCCCTCACGCCCCTCTAGACGTGCGCGCGCCCACTTACTGGGGTGATTCCCAGAATAGAGGTATTTTGATGTGTGCTGTCAAAATATAAGGAAACTGTATAATGAAAGACAGACCTTACTGGTATGCAGCAATACTTATGGTTGGTATATATACAATTGAAAGCCACTTAGCTTAGCACACAGAGAGCAACGTTGGCCGGCTGTCAGACCTTTATTAACAAAGAGCAACCAATCCATCGTTGGAATTTACAACAGACAACATCCAAGGTGGAGCCACAAATTTGAACACAGGTGTAAGCCAACCGGGAACCAGGAAGAAGATTCTCCCCCGATCAAAGCGTCATAAATTCATAGGCCCTGGGCAGGTCAAGTACCCCCGGGCCTCGGCGGTAAGTGCTTTTGCACATTTTTTCCAGTATATTATACTAAGCTAAGTGGCTTTCTATTGTATATATACCAACCATAAGTATTGCTGCATACCAATAAGGTCTGTCTTTCATTATACAGTTTCCTTATATTTTGACAGCACACATCAAAATACCTCTATTCTGGGAATCACCACAGTAAGTGGTACAGTATCAATCCCCCTGGATTAAATCCTCCTTGAACAGACCCTTGTTGGAGACACCCCCCCCCTTCCCCAGCGCGCCACAACAGACATCCCTTCTCCCAACCGCCCACCAGCCCAGTTGGAAGTCAGAAGCCCTTCAGGAACTCCGGACAGCTCTTTCATCCGCTAAGCAAGCGTACTTTAACTCTCTCATATGTAAACAAGCCCTTTCTGATTGTACGTTTAGTGTGTCTCACTCAAACGAGGTTTCCTCTCCCCGCCCTCTGTCAGTTGGTGCACCACAAGGTTCTGTTCTTGGACCTCGTCTCTTCTCAGTCTACTCAGTGAGGTAGCAGTGTTAAGCTACGTCCAAGAAGACCCTGGCTGCTCTACCCTTGGAGTAGTCACTTATTTGGAGAGTGGCTCTATGTATTGTTCAAGTGAGTACTCACTTCCTGCAGCACAATAGGCTCGATTCAGAAAGACAGAAAAATACTTTTGTTTTAGTGCCGATCTGTTTTTTTTTTTAATTTCCCGCTCTCGTATGAGTGTGCGAGCGATTCTATGCATGCATTGCTAACCTTCTGTAAAGTTTCCGTCCGTTCGTATGGCAGAGTACGAGGCTGTCATTTTCCATCGTGACTTTTCTGTTTAATTTTCTCATGTTCCAACGTCGGCTTTCGATTTTGCCCTTTTTCCATCGTCTCCTCCCACGAATCCTTTACGTTTCCCGATAGATTCTGTTTACCTTTTTCTTTTACAAAGATTTTATTGGGTTTTCCAAATAAAAACATATACAGTAGTGCATTCACAAAAATCTAGAAGCACAGACGCTACAACAAACATTGCGTGTTCATACAAAAGATCCAAGACATTGTTATCGTCAGTGGTGTCAAACAAATATATAGGAAAGGGAGAGGCATTTGCGTGAAGACAACATGAGACATAATTCTAGAAATAGGCAGTCTTGTGATAACTACATAAATTTGCTTAGTAACCATATGTAACAATCCACTGTTTACCTTTTTCAATAAATAATCGCCCAGACGGAAATCCTTACGATCTTGCGCCTGCGCACTACAAACTTAACTCATTAAAGTGCTCGCCTACATATTTGCCACCCTCACTTTTACACAATGTTTAGCTAAATCAATTTGCGCTATCCTCCATCTTCCCTTTTGGACTCTTAAAGCTCACCCCAACCACTTAGCGCTATCCTCCATCTTCCCTTTTGGACCCTTAAAGCTCACCCCAACCACTTAGCGCTATCCTCCATCTTCCTTTTTGGACCCTTAAAGTTCACCCCAACCACTTAGCGCTATCCTCCATCTTCCCTTTTGGACCCTTAAAGCTCACCCCAACCACTTAGCGCTATCCTCCATCTTCCCTTTTGCACCCTTAAAGCTCACCCCAACCACTTAGCGCTATCCTCCATCTTCCCTTTTGGACCCTTAAAACTTACCCAAACCACTTCCCGGTTAGGTTCTTCTTCCATATTCTAAGCATACAGCACGTCCTGCTCCCGAATAGTAACAACATGTGGGTAATCCTCCGCCTCAGGCGCCGTGCACTGCAGACATGTAGAAAACAATCTCCTCCCGGCCCTACATATACCGAAGGACCTCCTACAAATCCCCAGATTTCTCTGCAGTGCTGGAACTGCGAAGACATGAAGTATCATGCTCTCGCAGGCGAGCGGGCCTTACGGCCCAAGGTCCTGTGGGACTATTTCCACCCGTCCTCTTCAGAAGAAATATGCCTCCCAGCCTGGGCTGCGTGGGTCGGGTGAAGGTAGGCAGCACCTGGTGTGCTGAACGGAGCCATGCTCCACCGCAATCCCCCTCCATAGGGTAGGCGGTCAGGCCGATGGTGAGCCTCTGGTGGATGCCCCTCCCGCAATCTTGCCTGTGCCCCTCACAGACTTAGTCCATGGACACCGTCAGCTTCCCCCTCGCTTCCTCCCGTAACTCGGGGGAAAAGAAGGGGGGGGGGGTATGTGTGGCAGCCCTAGTGCTAACTGTACTTTTAGACCTTGTTTTTTTATTCTTGGGGTCAGTGTCGCGCCTTGTTATACAGTGCGAGCCGTCCTTTTCACTGACAATCTGCTTGTCGGCAGCATCTTTCCAGCGTGTCAGCTTTTTAGAAGTAGGCATATTCTCAGCTGTTCTACGTTTTGCCGTTGGTTAGAGCTTCGCGCTCTTTGGGGGAGGTGGAGACTCGGCATGACGCGTTCCGCGTCACAGCCCGGCCTGGCCCACCCCTCGAGGTTCGCTGGCGCCATTTTCTCTATCTTCGCGCGCGCGTGGTGTGGTTCGCCTCCTCCCTTGGTCATGTAAGTGCCCTCCGGGGCGGCATGGTTCTATGTTTTTTCAGGCTGCGTATGGCACTGACTCCACCCCTCCTGTCCCATTATGTCTTTCAGACGCCAAGACTTCGGTGCCTTTCCCCGGCCTAACATATATTAAAGCGGGTCCACTCTACAAGTTCTCCCACATTACTAGCGGGTTTTTGGGGCATCCAGGGTTGCCTATTGCATAAATCCCTGCGGTCATACTGCTTAATGATCACCATATGGAGGCATTTCAGAATTATGTAACCGGGGTCCCTCCGGGACATGACCGGCTGTGTGCAGTGTGTGGTCGGCCCCAGGCTGAGGCTGACAGGGCACGGGTCTACGGACAGTGTGCAGAACAGGCAGGTTTGCCTCTCCTCCTTACTCCCGTCTCCCCGCTCCCGAATATCACTCATGACGAGTCCCACTCGAGCGGGGATGACCTGCAATCAGTGCCCCGCGTGTTTCCCACGGCAGAGCAGGTGCTTTCTGGATTGGCGGAGCGTATGGGCCCTGGTAAAAAGCGGTCCCTGACGATACCGATGACTCTGCTGATATGCAGGACCCTGACCCTTCTGAGGGAGGTGAGCTATTCTCAGATTCGGGCTCCTCGAACAGGATGCCCGGGGGCTGCGATGATTCTGAGCCCGGTTCTTGGGGTCTGTGTGACACAGATGAAATTCTTATTAAGATTTTTGAGGTTTTGTCAATCTCCCCACCTGGGGAGATCCCCAAGCCTAAGAGGGAGAGTTTCCATACAGCGCCGCCGCGCTTGGAGTTCCTAGAACAGCAACATTTCCAGAATCTTATATCCTAAGAATGGGAATCGCCTTATAAGCTTAAAGGGGTTCCAGGGGTCTGGGAATGGAAGTACCCTTTCCCTCCTGATGTGGTTAATTTATGGTCAGCTCCCCTGGTGGTGGACGCGCCGGTTATAGGGGTCACAAACCCCCCTTTCATGACTGCCCCTTTTTACCGTACCCTGTGGGATGCCGAGGACCGGCGCATTGACAGACTGGCTTCACACGCCTTCTCGTGTGCTGGGACTGCTCTGCGCCCGGTTTGTGCCGCGGCCATCACTGCGGTGGCCGCCAGGACTCTTGTCAGAAAAATACTAGATCACCGCCCGGAGGACCTCCCTTGGGGGGTGTTTAATGCGCTATCAGACTGTGAAGCGTTTGTGAAGTTTATTCTATCAGCACTGGATGACACCATTAAGATGTGTGCTAGAACCTCAGCCCTTGCGGTAGCTATTCGCCGCCTGGGCTGGCTGCGACAGTGGGGTGCTACAAAAAAGGCTCTCACTTGCCTTCCATTTAGAGGACGGCGGTTGTTTGGGGCCCGTTTGGACCTTTTTGGTAAAAAGGGTAAAGCGCCCTTGCGCAGAAGGCCGCTCCGGCCTCCACGAGGCAGGGTCACCCCTCTACCTCCCTACGTTAGTGTCAAACGCGAACCTGAGGTGTGCTTCCAACTGTTCGGTGTGGATTTCCACCATGGGGCGGGCAGGCAGCGCCCTGGGCCTTCTGGCAGGACTAAGTCCAAATCTACCAAGACCTCCCAAGCATGAAGGGGCGCCCTCGCCCTTCTGGGCGAGGGTACTGCTGCAGCGGCTGTCTCCCATCCAGGAATATACCTTCTCCTTCTGGTGGTTCCAGGATGTAATTCCCCTGGACACAGGATGGCTTTTGCTGGGCGGTCCCTCTCAGTGATTGTCAGGGAGCTTCTAGCCCCTGCTCTTCCTTCAGGAATTGGCACAGGCCGGACTGGGCCTCTTGTGAAGTACTAGATCTTCTTAGTTTCCCTTGCGTCTGCTGGACACCAAGACCATTTCTAGATAGTGTTGCAGGACCAACCCTGCGGATTGAGGCATTATTGGGGCCTCTCTCTCATTCCCAGGCTACTCGCCATGGAGCGAATGGGGGTGACGTTTCTGACACGCCTGGGGGCGTCTGCGTTAGGACCTACCGGGTCGTCTTCCTTACTCCCCAGTCTCTGCATCAGGCCGAGTGGATTGGTCGGCCGGCGGTGTCCCTCCATCCCTCATGGTCCCTTATCCGCTATTTCCCATTCCTGGGATTCGGTTCAGGCTTGAAGCCTTCTTCTCTGGCAATAGGGGACCCCTGGTTACGGGGGCTCTGCCCCCCTTTACTGGCACCTTACCTTTACCAGGCGGGATGGCAACTGGTGGGCCCATTGGCGGCACATCAAGATGATGTCACTTATATACCGAGCCCTTGGGCTCTTCGGCGCATTAGGTTATTGACCTCACATATGTTCCAGCACCCCGGTGCTTGGCCTGTGCTCATGCCCCCTTGGTAAGGTGGTTCCTCTTGAGCTTCCCATATTCAAGGGCCCCGTCAGGGGACACCCCCCTTCTTTACTAGCATCTTCCAGTGAATGTTCACCCCGGGTACCAACTCTCGTAGGTTTGGCGGGGGAAGGGAAGTTTCTTCCACAATCCCCGTGGTTTCTAGCTAGGGTCCCCTAGAGGGTCCATCTTACCTGCTGGTTTTGTTGAAACGGTGGGCCCCCCGTTGACTCTATATGGCTGGGCTTCTCCTCCTTTAGGATCGGTCGGTTTATTGGGGGACTCCTGGTCTGTTGAATGACAATGGCCTGTTTTACTACTGGTCTAAAGATTGTGGCAGGATGCTCCCTCTGGAGGGTCCCTGATCCTGCCTTGGGCGGGGGTCTACTCCCCCTGCTTCTCAGCGGTATTCGCTTCAATGGATGCCCTTAGCGGCAGGTTATGCTATCCTGGTGTCGCCCGGGGAGCCTAGCGTGGCTCTGTGGGGTTTCCCTTCCAACACAGGGGCTCTGCCCTTGTTTCTACTGTCCCAGAATATTCTGACTCTGGTCATGGGGGCTGAGTATTTTAGGCATAGACTTGTTATTTCATATGCCTTCTCTTCATCACCCTACTTGTGGGTTCTGCGCACGGTTGGCCTGATAGAGAGTCCCGTGAGATGGAGGGCTTGGGTGGTCTTGCGAGCTGTAGTGCGCAGATGCCTCTGCTGAAGTCTGCTGACCTGTGCGCTGTCTTTCAGGAGTGCGGTTCTGCCCTTGTCAGGCCCCTCCCTTGTCCCAATATAAGGTCTCCTGTCTGGGGATTGACAGCTGATTCATTCACCCCTTGGTGACGGGCCTTATCTTCTGGGTGACTTAGTATGAGGGGGGGCTGGGAGCTAGCTCCCCAGCTTCCCCTTTCTCCATCTATGGGGGTTTTGTGGTAACCCATATTGATTGGCATGAGCCTTGGCCTCTTCCCTGTTAGACGTTCTCGGTTCCCAGGACCTTTAAAGTCATTACAACGTAAGTTTGGGGTTGGCTCCCCATCTGGGGACTCTGAAGGTGCAGGTTCTGTCCTGGCCTTTCCTGCAGGAGTCTGGTTATGTCGCCCTCATAGGGAATTCTTTGGGGATTGCTTAGCTGCATCTTCCAAGTAGTTCCATGCTCCCTGTGGGGATCAATTTTCATTTTTACCCTGCGGACTTCCTGGGGACTTTTGCTGGATGCTGTCTGAGCTGCCCTTTAGTCCAGCTCGCTTCCTGACTCCGTCAGACATGTGCCTGAGTCGATGGATCTGGTTACTTAACCCTGGCTCGATATATATATATATATTTATACAGATATATACGGCTACAGGCACCCCATGCCTGGGGGTGTTTCCTCTTACGCTGGGCCTCCGGTACAGGTGGTCTGTAGGATCATTGCTTTAGTCCTTTAGTCTAGCTAATAATACTAATATGAGGACCTACATTCCCTCTACAGGTGTTGCAATTCTCCCCATGTGGGCCTTCATGGCCCTTAGGGGGACTGATGCTCTTGGAGTCTACGGGCGCCTCTTTATGTATGCGCCTGATATCTACTTCCAGCGCCATTGCGCCCTTTGGATTAATACTTCTGGATGTCCCCTGATCCTGAGTGAAGCCTTGGCTTCCTGATAATTAGGGGTCTGTATTCCCGCCTTGGTCGGGTGACCTGTTCTGTTTCCCTTAGGGGGTGTTACAAATTTTGCCACAAGGCTTCCTTGCCTGCGAGCTGGTTGGGTCATTACACTGACCTATGTTCCTTTTCAGGGGAAAGAATCTTCCCTTTTGCTGTTTACTCTGTTATATTGGTGCTTGGGTATCACTGGCCCTTCAGCACCAGGGTTTTTTCTGCTGATTCAGTTGCTAGACTTATGGCCTGTCTCTGTTCATACCTTCATGGTCTTGTTATGAGACTGACGTTAGCGCCTTTGCTCATGTCATGCCTGTTGCAAGTTTTGCAAGGTGACAGCACCTTTACTGTCCGCTGTGCCTTGTTTTTTCCTGGGGATCCCACCCTGCTTATGAACACTGCTATTGGATGTCCCACATGTTATTACTATTTGGGAGCAGGACGTGCTGCATGCTTAGAATAATACAACTCTGTGAAGTACTCACCTGTAGAGTTGATATTATATGCATACAGCACGTCCTGCTCCACCCCACCCTGGTTCACTTGTTCTGGATCCCCTGTATGGTGATTGTTATCAATAGATATTATTACCAGCTTTTCTGGGTGGTTGTTCCTCCCGGCTTCTCTTCTCATTGCTTTTCAATGCTGGGGATTTGTGGGAGGTCCTTCGGTATATGTAGGGCCGGGAGGAGCTTGTTTTCTACATGTCTGCAGTGCACGGCGCCTGAGGCGGAGGATTACCCACATGTTGTTACTATTTGGGAGCAGGACGTGCTGTATGCATATAATATCAACTCTACAGGTGAGTACTTCACAGAGTTGTATTTTTAGGCCCTTAAAACTTACCCAAACCACTTCCCGGTTAGGTGGTTCTTCCATTTTAGTCCCCTAAAACCACTTCCCGGTTAGGTTCTTCTTCCATTTTAGGCCCCTAAAACGTACCCAAACCACTTCCCGGTTAGGTTCTTCTTCCATTTTAGGCCCTTAAAACTTACCCAAACCACTTCCCGGTCATCTGAATCTTCATATCTAAATATTTATTTCACCCTTGGTTTGGTGTTAATGTATTTGTGTTAATTCAATATAGGCAAAGAAAAAAAGGGGACCGCACCAGCTGTTCTCTATAAAGAGTGTGCACATTCAAGGGATGGCGGCACAATGTGCACTGTTACATACCAAACCCAAACAGAGAGTCCCACACTCCCTGTATCCACCCCCTACAGTGAATGGCACCACTCGAATTATAAATGCTAATTATTACTTCTTTATTGCAAGCATTTTTTTTACTATGTACATACATATTAAAAGGTTAATTAAAATACATATATATACATACAATTCCCCTGAGAGGGGGGGGGGGGGAGGAACAAATTGGATGGGGGGGGGGGAGGATAACACTATATTAAGTGTCCAGATGGATATACCTTTATGGCTATGCTAGTCAATCAATAGTATCTATCAATCTGCTGCTGCTCTAGCTCCCAAAGCTGCCTATCTACAAGTGACTAAATCATGAATTCAATTATTATTAATATATAAACACGTGCAAACAAAACCATGTCTTTTATATACATAAAGTGCTATGTGCCATGTTGCAATAACCTATATACATCTATCATAAGGACAGCCATGGGGAGATAAAAGCAGACACGTATATAATATGCAGAAAAAGTAAAGTACACAAAAACCCCCGGTGCCCGCCAGGAAGACCTATTGTGGCGGGCACGGGGGGCCTCACGGAAAAGGCATGCGTCCTTTTGGATAGACACCTTCAGTCCTTGGAGTCCTACGTTCGGGACTCCATGGATTTACTAAGACAACTGGATGATATAGTGATTCCTACGGAATTTTTTTAGACTTTTTTTTTTTTATACAAATTTTTAAAACAATTTTAAAAACAACTTTTAAAAATATTAAAAATTTAAAATCTAAAAAACTATTTACAAAACTAAAAACAGTGACAGGACCCAGAACACTATTCTTCTTCTGTTGTCCCCAACGAGTCAACCAGCTGCTGCATATCGGCCACCAACTCAACTCAACTTTTGCCCGTGTGGTCCCTGTATCAATTTTAAAAACAAAATTACTTAGAGACAAATACATGTTTCTCACCTGTGGATGGAATGTTTTTTAGTTGCCAACATAAATCAGGACGACATGTGTCATTCTGCTAAGTAAATACTCTAAGCAAGTGGGCATATGTCGTCTGCTAAGTAATTACTCTAAGCAAGTGGGCACTGGTCATTCTGCTAAGTAATTACTCTAAGCAAGTGGGCACTGGTCATTCTGCTAAGTAATTACTCTAAGCAAGTGGGCACTGGTCAGTCTGCTAAGTAATTACTCTAAGCAAGTGGGCACTGGTCAGTCTGCTAATGCCATTGACTATGGCTTGATGTATCTGGGTGATCATGTCACTTAACACATACTGCAAAGAATGACATTACAACTTACTTGGTTGGTGGCCGACGGATGCCTCGTTGGGGACAACCCTACGTCCTGGGCCCTGCCACCATTGTGAAGTAGAGGCTGTTGAGAGATGGCAAATAGGGTCACTTATAATGTCTTAGTCAACAGTAATCAAAATTCAGTTTCAATGTGTGTGTCACATCACTCACCTTCTCCCTGTGCCTCCTGGGCGAGATCTGCTACAGCCTGCGCTCCAGAAGCATCTACAAAAACAGATTAAGGGAATCAGCATGGGTGGAAATTGCATGTATATGTGTGTGCGGTTACATGAAGAGTCACATACCAGAGGCTCCCGCCTGCGCCGCTGGGTACGACTCCCTGCCCACGCTGTGCCGCCCCTCCTCTGTGGAAATGTCCAGGGGTTGGTCGGAGGACCCAACAGAGGAGGGGTAGGACCGTCGCACTGGAGATCCACCACCTTCACTTCCAGCTGCAGATTCATGCAGCACTGGTCGGCCTGTGCACCTCCGGGTGCGACAGATTCGGTAATCCATTTCCAACACTAGAAAAGAAAAACAATTATAAATAAATGCCTACCTTCTGCATGAGTTACATCTGCCATGCAATTGCTATGTACTTACTAGGGAAATGGATTCCGAAAAAGCGCCGCACCCGGGGCATGTGCAGCCGTTTCAGGTCCGACCAATGCTGCATGATCTGCATGTGGGTGAAGGTGGTGTCCGTCTGATGTTGTATTTAGGCAATGATCTCCAGGGCGACGGTGCGCTTCTCAAAAGAGTTGGGCAGGTAGTCGTACCTGCGCTCCAGCATGGTCTACAAAACACAAAATAAAGCAAGGTTTTAGTTAAAACTGCATACAAATATCTGTCAACAATCGATCATTTGACTAAATGACATTAACAGACACATTTGTAGCCTAATACAATTCTTTAAGCTGGCCTCAGTGTTGGTTCGCACGTGTGGGCCCTCACTTTGGTTTGGCACGGAGTTTGAGACACTTTTTAAACCAACCGTTTCTTCATGCGCTTCCTTAAGGGCTAGGCATGCATTTAGATGGCAAATCAAAGGCAGTAAAAGACACTTACAAGCATGATGATCTCTTCTTGTTGGCGGGTGAAGATTGTGGGCGCCATCTTGCCTCTTGTCTGCAGCATATAAGTAATGCCCCTGCGGTTTCCGGGTTCCGCGCGGCCGGACGAATGGCCGCACGCACGTCCGTACGCACGCGTGCGCGTAGCGTACCCGGCAATCTTATTTAAAGGGTCCTGGACACACAGCTCATTCTCTTTCAGAGTCCATGAGCAATGGCACCGAAAAAAAGCTCCTCAAAAAGCTGCAAAGGAGGCCACCACCAACAGGCAGCCAAACGGCAGGAGCCTGCTGAGGGGCCCAAGACTCGGTCCCAGATGACCAAAAAGAAGTTGTGGCCAACCCGCAGTGCCCAGGCAAAGGCACCCAGCACAACTAGGCAAAAGAAGGAGGCCGCTGGAAAAAGCAAGCCACAGGCCAGAAAGCCAACCCCAACAGAGGGGAAAAAAGGGACCAAGAGGGTGCGAAGCCCCAGCCCCCCAAGGTCACCACCCCCCACCCACGTGGCTACCATGGCAAGACAACCCAAAGGAGACACCGGGAAAGAAGCCCCACCAGTTCATCCTCCCCATCAACACCACCCGTACGGTGCCACAAGGCTCATGCCAAGAGGGCAAGGCACAGGGCCCAAAGTCCGAGTTCGCCCTCCCCACCCGCACGGGTGTCAAAATCATCGGACAAGAGGGCAAGGCACAGGGCCCGAAGCTCCAGCTCTGGGTCACCCCTGGACCGGCCGTCTACCTCCAAGGGGCATGGGTATTCAAAGGACCCTAAGAGGCACCGGGCCCCAAGCACCACTTCATCCACCACACCCTCTCCTCCTCGGCCACATTTTGCATCGGCACAGGTGGAAAGGGAGGCTGAAGATGCCACAGCTACAGCTGCTAGTTCAGTGGCCACCCAGCCAAGAACCCCAAGTCCATATCCAAGTCCAGTTCAATCAGAATTCAGCCACCTGTCCTACATTTCTCCCCCAACACAGCCAGCCCAGAATGTCCCCCGATTTGCCACCAACCACTGATGAGCCAGAACGTCTAGCAACAGGGCGAACATTGCGCCGAGGCCACTTGAGTGGCAGGTTTGGTGAGGCCCAAACTCTGGCATTGGCTAGTGGCCTCACATTGTATTATGATGAGCTATATGGGCGCAGATCCAAAGCTACAAGCAAGCAGCGCAATGCCGAGATTTTGGAGGAGCTCACCAGACAGGTCATTGCAGCGGGGAAAGAGCTCAAAGATGTGGAGCAGATACAAAGGAAAATATCGGACCTAAAGTATGCAGCACGGAAGAAAGAAAATAAACGGCATAATTACAGGTACATATATACTTTGTGGATTTGGCTTCGTCTTGTATTGCAAACATTTAGCTAAATGTGAGTCTTGAGGAACACTATTGAGATTAGCAAAGGACTGCCTGTTATGTATTTTGAGTAAATTGCATACAACACTTCCAGCTTTATCTGTAGGCAATTTGGTTTGGAGCTGTGCTTTGCTCAGAAAGACTTGATCTGGGGTGCTTGAAACTTTGACCTAGAAAGAATGGCAAACAGGATAATCTAATGGCAAATGCTATTTGCAAGATGAGTGTGGTCCCATAATGTGCTTTTAGGGATGTGTGAAGCCTCAGAACAGCCAGTACATGCATGTTTATTTTGGTTAAGACCAATGTGTATATACTTGTTGACTAATACATCTAACAGATAATGGCATTCATAGTCAAGTTAAACTTGGTCCGTTGGGGGAGTTGCCATTCATGCATGGGCCCGTGTTTTAGTGAACCATATGTGTTAATACACATCACCAATGCCTAGTTGTGTGTTAACATGCCTTCTTTTCCCCAATGCCGCCCAGCATCATCCCTCAGCTAGTGGGGAATCCTCTGCCAGTCTTCTTCCGTGCTGCCTCGGACCCAGGATCCGATATATACGGTAAGGGTCTTTTTATGATGTTGCTTATGCATGTGCCTTGCCATGTTTCTTTTTGCAGAACTACATATGTATTCCCCAAACTGAACCTTTTTAATTTACATGTCCCAACAGACTCACACACACTGATGGAGGAAATCCAGGAGCTGGAGGAGGATGGCACCTTCATTGGACCTTCTGAACAGCTCCCCCTGGGACAGAATCTGCAACTGTCCCAACATGTTTCTACAACAAATGCTCAGCAGCAGAGTGAAGCTGGCTGCATGCTGCCAGTCCATCATGGCCAGCATGCAGAGACTGAGCCAACAGTCCCCAGTGTTAGCTCTGCTGCTGAGGATTTGCCAAGCAGACCTGTGGCTGTTGGTGGACCTAGAGCCACATCATCTGCACACCCCCCAACCCGAGGAATAGGGATGCGTAGTCGACTACGTCGCCCAGTTTCCCAGGGGAGGGGCGCGCTGATGATGGTGTCAGCATGGCACCACGAGAGGCGGCTATTTCGCCTCCAAAATCAAAGAAACCACGAGCATCTTCATGGGCAATTAGAAACATTAAACAACACCTTAAACTCCATGCTGACTGAATTTAGGTCCAACAACAGCCACATGGCCACCTTATCCAATTATTTCAGCGCCGTGCTTGAGGAAGTTCGAAATAGCAACAGCCACATGGCCACCTTAACTTACAATCTCAGTGCCATGATGGCTGAATTTCGAACTTCCAATAGAAACATGTTGGAACAGTTGCAGATTCTGAATGCCACACAGGCCCAGGTGAGGGCCCACCTCCAAGGGCCCCAACCTGGGTTTTATGGGCATCCCCCTATTTTGCCTGTATCTGCTCCACGTCTTTGCTCTACATCCCCACTGCATTGACCTGTCTGGTGAGCCCTACCAATAAACCCTTTTGGGATGGCTTTGCTTGTTTGCTTTGGATTTGCGCCCATATAGCTTATTAGAGTGCTGAGGTAGCCCCCTAGCCAATGCCGGAGGTGAAGCCTCAATGAACCTGCCACTCAAGCTGTTGCGCTGCATGCTTGTGGTGAATTACATTGGTTCTGGCTCCTCCTGTTTGTAGGCATGATTTGGGGACATTCTGGCCTGGCAAACTACTACCTTGACCCCTGGCTGAGATTGAACTGGACTTGGATTGAGACTGGGGGTTCTTGTTTGGGTGTCACACTGACTAACAGGTGTAGATGTGGCATAGGTTTGGCTGCTTTACACCTGTGCCTGTGGTCAAGCAGGAGAGGGTGTGTCTGTGGGCCTATTTGTTTGCTGCCCAATGTGGACATGGCAATGCTTGTCACCTATGTTTATTAAATTTTCATTTGTCCGAAACTTTGCACAGGAGGGCCTTACTTTAAAACTCCTGCCTCTGGGCAATTGCTATGTGGCCTGATTTGGCTAAACTTTAATTTGTGTTTTGCCCATGTATTTTATGCAACTATGTGAGTGAACATCAACTCCAATGTTTGCTTTGGAAATAAACTACATCAAATTGTAATTAACCTGTTGTGGACTAAGTTTATGCCTTTATGTTTTTGGGGAATAAAGATGAGTTAAAGTAGGCAGTAACAAATTTGGAACATCCCAAAAAAAATCTAAAATCATGTGTGAGGTTCTTTGTATTTATTTCTTTACTGTTTGTAAAAGTAAGAAAAAAACGCAAAGGTCCAAAAGCACAATTAACAAAAAATAAAGGGAAAAAACAAACAAAGCAACACAAAATTAAGCAAAATGTGTCTCAATTAAATTAGACCGCACGGCTTGGGCAGACGCACTCGGTGTTAGGGCGAGCGCTGCACGCCCGTCTCACAGCAAGTCACTTACCTCCATGGCTGCATGCAGCCGTCATCCATCTTGCAGCACTTCCTCATGGCTGCATTCAGCTGCCGCCCTTCCCCCCCATGCTTCCTGCTCACATGCTCAGGTGCACGCACGTCTCTGTCCACTAGAGGGCGAGTGCACTGGATTCCTGAGATTTAAAGAGCCTGTACAGCACTGATTGGCGCCTGCTCATCCAATCCTGCATCCACTTCCCCTATTTAAAGAGGCACTTCCTTTCCTTCAGTGCCAGATCTTGGTCTCTCCATGCTTGTTGAAAGTCAGACATTCTTGGATTGCTCACCCGTGTACCGACCTCTGCCTGTCCCCGACTCTGAACCTTTGCTGCCTGCCTCGGCTACACACCTTTACCGCGAACCTGTGCTGCCAGCCCCGATCTCTGCCTGTACTACTACGCCTTTTGCCTGCCACTTGTGTACCTCACTGAACCTCGGCTGACTGTGGGACTGGGCCGCTGTTAGGGGGTAGCGACCTGCGGGTCACTCGCCGCACAAGACCAACCTGCCTTGCGGTGGGCTCTGGTGAATACCGGTGGCCTCTTAGACTCCGCTCCCCTGACACGGTACCCGCCATCGGTTCCACAGTTAAAGCAGATCCACACCTGAGTCCGCTCCACCCGGTCCGTGACACTCGGTGGGCCACGACAGTCCTCGTCTGGGTCATCGGTGGGTGTAGAGGGGGGCAAATCCACATACCGGGGGACACGCTGCAAAATAGCAAAATTATGCAACACTGCACAGGCCATTATAATATCTATGACCTTTTTGGGGTCATACTGAAGTGCTCCCCCGGTATGGTCCAAGCATCGGAAGCGGGTCTTCAATAGGCCAAACGCCCTCTCCACCACAGCCCTGGTCTTCCTGTGCGCCCTATTATATGCCTCCTCGGCTGCATTCTGGGGGCGGAGGATGGGCGTCAACAGCCACAGAAGGAGTGGATAGCCGGAATCACCTGCCAAAATGTATTATCAAAAACACAAATTACACATTACTCAATAAATGGAATCCCCTAAACAGCCCATCAATATGACTAAGAGGCTAGGTCACATTTGCTACACAGCATGAGCATACATAGTGCACAGGCCCAAAAAAAAAATCAAATAGATGTGGAAACAAATTACACATCAAAGATGGCGGATGAGGGCCATTCAGCCAGACTGCTAACAGGTATTGGTTTCGGACTGTGCTGCTCAGCATTATTGTATGTCTTAAATTCTCAGGACCCTGTATCTGCTTGATGGTATGAGTCTAAAACAGCTCTAACCCGCCCCCTGCACTTTATCCCGCTCTCCTCTACTCAGTAAGTGTAATGCATGTAATCAAAGATGGTGCAGACCCTATTATAAATTCAAGGACATAATTTAAGCAGAGTGTGGGGAAGACTAATTCTTACTTTACTCTAAATTCGATTTCCACATTTTTCTAATGCAGGATTAACATTTGGCAAGGCTTGGTTGCTTGAAAAATCTAATGGTTAAGGTCATGTTTCACATGTAAACAAGGTGTTCAAAAAGGCATAGTTTCATACATTCATACACAAATTAAATTCATAGCCATACATATAAAATAGGACGTTATTGGCGTCAACTTACCAAGGAGCCATCCACCGGAAAATTCCCCAGACTCAAACCGACCGTACAATCCAGATCTTCGAAGAATGTAGGCATCATGGGATGAGCCTGGGAACCCTGCGAGCAGACTAAGGAACCGCATGTCCGGGGACACCACTGCTTGGACATTCATTGAGTGGCCCATTTTGCGGTTCCTGGGAAAAACAAAAACATTATTAAGGGAAGGAAAACTAGGGTAACACTAACTAATCACACCCTAAGCCAAACCTGTGGCCCAATTAAAATAGCAATAAACAAGTACATAAGTATTTGGTCTTGCCAAAAAAGAATATGTATGTTTGAAAAAAAGATTAACTTTCCAGGGTCTATTTCAGGTACACATTAAAATGTTTCGTTGGTGAACATGTGACATTTATATGCAACTAAATACGGTCCATGGTTCCACAGGGACTCTTTACAAGGAGGGAATACTTAAAAGGAGGCATACATTACAATGAGGGCTAAATTACAAGGAGGGAAAAATACAAGGAGGGATTACTTACAAGGAGGTAATATTTACAAGTAGGAAATAATTACAAGGAGGGATTAATTGCAAGGAGGGAATATTTACAAGTAGGAAATAATTACAAGGAGGGATTAATTGCAAGGAGGGATTATGTAAAAGGAGGGATTATGTAAAAGGAGGGATAAATTACACGGAGGGATTAATTAAAATAAGGGAAGTATTTGAAAGGATGGATAACTTACAAGGAGGGATAAATTACAAGGAGGGAATCTACAATTTTACAAGGAGGGACTTTTAGAATTTTTTCGGACATAAAAAAAAAAAATGGTAAAAAATATGACTGATTGTACTTGCCTGTCGATATACTCTTCGACTGCCGGAGGGACCAGGGCAACGTGGGTGCAGTCAATTGCACCCATGACGTTGGGCATGTCGGCGATGTTATAAAATGCCAGCTTAATGGTGTTTCTGGCTACATGTCGTCAGGAAAACAAATATATTTGCGAGTAATGGTAGCCATGCCTTCCAAAAACTTGGATAGCGCACGGCTCAGCGTAGGCTGGGAGATCCCCATGGAGAGGGCACCCAGCCTCTGGAACGAGCCGTTTTTATGGAGAGAAGCGCGGTTAAGTCTGGTGAGCTAGAACAGCTCAATGTCATGCATGCCATCGATGTGCATGCGTCGCCGCCGGTGCAAACTGGTCTCAGCCCTCCGGACAATTTCAATGCCCATGAGCTGCAGATCCTCATGCTCCTCAAATACACTAGAGTCATCCATAGCTGCTAGTCTCGAGGTCAAAATGGTCCCGTAAGGGGATCGCAAAGGAAACGGATTTATAGGGTGGTGGTCCGTCGGCAATCAGCTCTCTGAATGAGACGCAAGCCCATAGCAATAACGTACGTTATCTGAACGAACGAAATATATCAGATTTGGTTTTGAAAATGACCCAAACTAACGCAAATGTTCAGATTTCCTTTCGTTCATCGAAAGCGCATATACGCATTTGCCCGAACGTTCGTACGAATAAAAAATGGACAAAAAAAAGCAAAAAAAATGACAAACACCCACTAAAACTTTCACAGGGAGCTACGGAAGTGCAGACGAATGTGCCTCTGAATCGAGCCTAATAAGCCCAAGCAACAGACTTGGTGTGGGCCTACCTTTTGTTCCCCCCCGTGCTTACATTTTACCCCCAGTGAGGGCCATACTAGCGGGGAGTCCCAATTTGATTTGGCTGCACGGGTGACCAGCATTGAACAACATATTGCTGGGTCAGCCCCGCGTAAGGCTTCTGTCAAGGAGCGGCATTTATTCCCTGCTGTTTCCCTCTTCCCTGTTGAGGCTGAAGAATTTTTTTGACATTTCTGGTTATTGTCCCCTTAAGGAGGGGGAATTATTCTCTGACTCATCTGAGGAACAGCCTAATATTTATGGTTGTACCGGGTCTCCCTTTGGAGAAGACCCATGGTTCTTAGATGACACTGACAGGTTGTTGTCTCACATTTTTGAAGTGCTTTGTATTTCCCCTCCTGCAGTCTGGGCTGTCTGTTACTGGTCCCGGCGGTGCGCCCACTATGGCCTCACCTACCCCCCCACGCTTACATATGACCCCCACCGAGGGGCATACTAGCGGGGAGTCTCAACCTGATTTAGCTGCATGGGTGGCCAGCATTGAAAAACACCTTGCTGGGTCTGCCCCACGTAAGGCTTCTGCTAAGAAGCGGCATTTATCACCCGCGGTTTCCCTCTTCCCTGTAGAAGATGAGGGCCCTTACTCACTCTCAGGTCCTACCCCCTTGAGGAGGGGGAATTATTTTCTGATTCTGAATCCTCTGAGGAACAACCTAAGATTTACGGTGGTACTGGGACTCCCTTTGGGGAAGACCTGTGGTCCCCTGATGACACTGACAGATTGCTGAGTCACATTTTTCAAGAGCTTTGTATTTCTCCCCGGCAGTGGCTTGGCAGTAGCAGGGTGAGCTTTTCCATACAGTTAAGCCACGCTGGGAGTTCCCTGGGCAGTCTCACTTTAATAATCTAGTGCTCAAGGAATGGGAACGGCCTAGCAAGCTGCCAGGGGTGCCTAAGAGTTGGGACAAGAGGTATCCCTTTCCTGCTGATGTTGTTAAGCGTTGGTCATGTCCTCCCGAGCTGGATGCGCCTGTTCTCGGGTTGTCCAATACATCTGTCATGCATTCTCCTGATACTACCCCCTTGCGGGATGCTGAGGACCGGCGCTTGGACCAACTAACCTGTCATGCCTTTGCCTGTGTGGGGACGGTGCTGCACCCAGATTGTGCCTCTGCTATTACGGCACGGGGTGCTTAAGTGTCTCTTGGACGGGGCATCTGAGGATGTAGGTAGAGAAGAGTATAGATCTCTCCTGCTTTGTGAGGAATTTATTGCATATATTCTTTCTGCCATGGATGATGCCATTAGAATGTGTGGTAGGACTTCTGCCCTGTTGGTGGCTATACGCCGCTCTGTCTGGCTACGTCAGTGGGTAGCTGATAATGCTGCTAAGGGCTCTCACTGGTTTCCCTTTCAAGGGCCTGCACCTCTTTGGTGAACGATTGGATTTGTTTACCAGGGGCAGGAGGTTACCTCAACGTAGGAGGACGTCCCGGTCCTTTCGGGGGATGGGTGTCTTTCTTCCATCCTTCCGTGGTTCCAGAACTGGCCGAGGAGTCTCCTTTACTGGGGCCCATGGAGATCATTGGGGAAGGGGCAGAGGACGTGGCCGTCCTGGCCTCTCCTGGCGTCCCAAGCCAAAATCCTCACCAAAGCCCCCTCAGGCATGAAGGAGGCCCTCAACCATCCAGGTGGGGGAACGGCTTCGGCTCTTTGCTCACGTCTGGAGGCTTCACGTCTCAGACCGGTGGATTCAGGAGGTAGTGTCCTCCGATTACATGATAGAGTTTGCAGCCTGGCCACCCCCAAGATTCATCAAATCCCGGATGGCTCAAAACCCCCTGTCAGCTCAGGGTCTGTGCCTTGCTGTCCAAAACCTTCTGGAGTTGGGGGTCATCTGCCAGGTGCCTTTGAGAGAAATGGGCAGAGGCTACTATTCCAATATTTTCACGGTTCCCAAAAAAGATGGGTCCATCAGACCCATCCTGGATTTAAAGCGCCTCAACTAATTTGTCAGATTCAAACACTTTCGCATGGAGACTCTGCGCTCAGCTGTCAATTCACTACGCCCGGGCGACTTCATGACCTCTGTAGACATCAAGGACGCTTACCTTCATGTACCAATCTTTCCAGGTCATCAGAGATTCCTCAGGTTTGCTCTGGAGGATCAGCACTTCCAATTTGTGGCCTTGCCCTTCGGTATCACCTCGGCTCCCAGGGTATTCACCAAGGTGCTGGCGGGCGTAATGGCTCTGCTGAGATCTCAGGGCATTCGCATCCTTCCTTACTTGGACGACATTCTCATCACGTCTCAGTCCTTCCAGCAGGCCGAGCTGGATACTCAGCTGGTGGTGTCCACACTGGAGTCCTTCGGCTGGGTGATCAACCACCCCAAGTCTTTCCTGTCACTGTCAATGGTGAGGTCCTTTCTGGGCATGACTCTGGATACATCTCAGGTCAAGATTTTTATCCCTCAGCAGAAGGTGGAGAGTCTTCAAGCCCAAGCCAGGCTTCTTATGTCTTGCCCTCATCCCTCCATCCGGCAGGGGATGCAGCTGGTGGGCCTGATGGTGTCTTGCTTCGAGGGGGTTCCATACGCTCAGTTTCACATGAGACCTCTTCAACTTCACCTCTTGTCGGTATGGGATCGGGACCCCCGGTCCCTGGATCAGGTGTTGGTTCTGTCCCCTCTGGCCAGACGGTCTCTCTCGTGGTGGCTGGGCTCAAGAAACCTGTTGGTGGGTAGATCCTTTCTGGCCCCCGTGCTGGGAGACAGTCACCACAGATGCCAGTCTGACAGGTTGGGGGGGCTTCTGGAAATCCCTAAAATTCCAGGGTCAGTGAGGCCCTCAGGAGGCCCACACCCCTATCAACATTCTGGAACTGAGGGAGATAAGGTTGGTTCTCGCCCAATTGACTCCACACCTTCGGGGTCGGGCGGTTCAGGTCCGCTCGGACAACCAGACGGCGATTGCCTACATCAACCATCAGGGAGAGACCCGGAGCAAGAGGGCCCTCAAGGAAGTGTCCCTGATACTGTCTTGGGCGGAGGAGAATGTTCCCTGCATCTCAGCTGTGTACATACCGGGGGTGGAGAATCTGGAGGCAGACTCCCTCAGCAGGGGGACTTCTCGTCTGGGAGAATGGTCCCTCAGCAGCAGGGTGTTTCGCTCCCTGTGCCACCGCTGGGGGCAGCCGGATGTGGATCTGTTTGCGTCCCGTCACAATCACAAGCTTCCAGTTTTTGTCTCTCTGTTCCAGGCCATGGATGCACTAGCAATGTCTTGGAAGAGCTTTCAGCTCCTCTATGTGTTCCCTCCTTTTCCTCTGCTGGGCAGGGTGCTGCGCAAGATTGCCCAGGAAGGGGTGCCAACCATTCTGGTGGCCCCCTGTTGGCCAAGAAGAGTGTGGTTCGCAGACATCGTGCAGTTGGCAGTAGATCAGTACGCCCTGCCCAAGGTTCCAGACCTGCTCACTCAGGGGCAGCTATGCCATCCCGATTTACAAACGCTGGCTTTAACGGCCTGGCTGCTGAAACCTCCATCTTGATGGAAAAGGGGCTGCCTGCCTCTGTTGTTAATACCATGATTCGGGCTAGGAAGAAGTCCTCGTCATCCATCTACTGTAGTGTATGGCATGCTTACGTTGACTGGTGTGAGTCTAAGTCGCTTCCCTTTTGGGTGTTTTCTATCGCTAGGATTCTGGAATTTCTGCAACATGGTTTGGATTTGGGTCTTCAACTTAGTACCCTCAAAGGTCATGTTGGCCATTTTCTTCCAAAGATCCTTTGCTCACCATCATCTGGTAAAGACTTTCTTCCAGGGGATTACTCACGTGTGTCCTCCACGTAAGCCTATGTTACCAGTCTGGGATTTGAACTTGGTCTTATCTGCCTTGCAGTGGTCTCCCTTTAAGCCTTTGTGTGAGGCCCCTTTGTCCATTTTGACACTTAAGGTAGTCTTTTTGGTGGCTATCACTTCTGTTAGGCGTGTTTCTGAGTTGCGGCACTTTCCATCAAACCCCCTTACTTTGAGAGACACCAGGACAAGGTGGTGTTTCTTCTTAAGCCAGGTTTTCTGCCTAAGGTTGTGTCTGCTTTTCATCTCAATCAGGACATTGTTTTGCCTTTTCTGTGCCCTAATCCTAGTAACCCTAAGGAGCGGGTTTTACACTCTCTGGATGTGGTCAGGACTCTGAAGTTCTATTTGGTGGCTACTGAATCCTACAGGAAGACTGATGCTCTTTTTGTGCTCCCGTCTGGACCTGAGAAGAGTCTGGCTCCAGCTAAGTCCACTATCAGCAAGTGGATCCGTCAGGCTGTGGTACAGGCCTACTCTGCTAAGGGGAAGGAGCCTCCCTTCCGCCTTACTGCTCATTCTACTCGTGCTATTGGTGCCTCTGGGCTTTTCAGCACCAAGCTTCTGTTGAACAAGTTTGCAAGGCCGCTACTTGGACTTCTGTTCATACTTTTTCTAAGTTTTACAAGGTTGATGTTAGGGCCTCAGCTGATGCTGCTTTTGGCCGCAAAGTTCTTCAGGCGGCAGAGGTTTAAACTACCCGCCGTTGCTCTTTGGGGATCCCACCCTACCTTACGGACACTGCTAGTAAATGTCCCAAGAGTAAGGAATATTCTGGAACAGGATGTGCTGTATACTTAGATTAATACAATTCTGTGATTACTCACCTGTAGAATTGGTATTATATGTATACAGCATGTCCTGTTCCATCCCACCCTTGTTATCATTATTCTTAGTTACCTCTGTATGGTGATTGTTCATATGTTCATTTTTGAATTCTTATTATTATTGTTCTCCCGGCTTCTTGTTAACTGCTTGTCAATACTGGGGAATTTGTGGGAGGTCCCTGACTTATATAGGGCCGGGAGGAGCCACAAGCTGTTTTCTGCAGTCAAGGGCCATCTTGTGGATGTATTACCCATGTGTAAGGAATATTCTGAAACAGGACGTGCTGTATACATACAGTATAATACCAATTCTACAGGTGAGTAATCACAGAATTGTATTTTTTTAATCTGGGATTGTCTTATATTTGGGCTTGATATCACTGTTACTAATAAAATATTTAATACATTTTTTTAAGCTGTAGTAGCTATCATCACCTGAACTGGTTAACATTGCCTTTATGTTTGTGTTTTTGATATTATGTGGAAACAAGCTAACACAATGAAGAAACTAACTAACTTTCTTTGTAAGATGAGAGACAACATCCTTTGACCCCACAAGGCAGCACTTTCCCTGGTCAGAAGACTGACAAGATTCACTTTTATAGAATGGCAGCAAAAAGCAAAATCTCTTCTACTTCTTCCACTTTTATGGGCTTTTGTCTAAGGTTTGTCAGGGCTCGACTAAATGTGTCCACACACTCAAATAAAGCTCTTTTTAAAAATCCAAACCACACTGGAATAAATACCACAGATCCTTATACAGGCCAAGACCACATGGTCAACTCCCCCTACACAAGGCTCCTGAAAAGTGAATCACATATAGAAAAGACAACACTTCTACAGGAGTGAGGCCAGGGTACCCAGATGTGCTCTTTCACCTTTTCTCTTACCCCGCTCCCCTCCCCCCTGTCCCCCTTTGTTCTCGTGTTCTTTTTTCTTATTTTGGTTCCTGTTCTCTGTCCTTTTGTTTTGTGCTACATGTTTAGTTTGTTTTGCTTTTGTTTAGGTAAAAATGAAACGAGGAGACTGGGGTGGCAGACGAAGGCCTAAAAGGTTTAATGGGCGGTACTCGGGACTGATGATTAGGGGAGCAGCGTGGTGATGTCGGGCTGGATTTGTGGCAGGTGCCTGCGGGTGCCAGACATTGCAGGACTGTCTCATCGGCTCTGCAGCTTCCTTTCGAGTATTTGCCTCGCTGCTGTGGTGGTATCCCTGTAAAACGCTAATACGATGTGTTTTGTCTCGGAGTTGTACTGCTCGCTATGTTTATGTTTATTTTGCCGATGATTGTCTGTAAAGCCTGTCTCTTCAATAAAAATTACAATTTAAAAAAAGAAAAGACAACACTTCTGTGGGACAAGGGGGTAAGTGACTCTTCTCTATAAAATACCAGCAGTCCTATCATCATGATGCTAAGAGCTTCCTGAAGGAGAACCTGAGCCTGCACCAACTTGGGTGCCTACTTCTACATGTAGGATATCTCCTACTACATGAGGTTGTTAGGAGGGGCTTAATCTCACCTTCTTCCAAAATTACCTCAGGGTGCCCTCCAAACATTCTGCTTCCTCTATAAGGAAAATTCCCAGGGCATTCTTTGATTGGTAGTTCATTAAAGGAAATAGTGTTGTTTTGTCTCATGTGCTTGCTCAAACCATGCTGACTTGTAGGTATTTCCTAAATGTCTGTCACATTGTCAGCAGGGAGGCAGAACAACTGTGGGGAACCAGGGTTCCACAGCCTGGGAAGATTTCCCTGGAACTTACTACACAGAACCCAGGACTAGACCCTGGAGACTAAGGACATTTCTAGCCTTCTCCACCCCCCCCCCTCCTCCAATGGGAGGATAGGTTTGCTGCTTGAGTGGTCCCAGGTCATCCCCAAGGACTCACTGGTCTGGGAAGATTGCATAGTCATACTTAGCTGAGGTCAAGAGGTGGAGATAGGGGGATAGTCAAAGCTAGTGGTCAATGGCTGGCACCGAGAAAGAGTCATTAAACAAAGCAGAATGGTGGGTTAATAGCAAAGGCTAGAGCCAAAAGGCTAGTAGCAAGCAGACAAAGTCCAGGAATAAGCAAGGGTCAATAACAGAAAGGCGTTCCAAGGGTTAAAGGTTCATGTTCATCGTCTGAGGTTTTCAGGGATAGGCAAGGTGAGTCAGAGGGAAAGGGAAATCTTCCAGCAACAACTTGGGGCCCAGGACAGCATCCTGTTTTGTCAGCAAACAGGGTTTCCTATTTAGGGGGCCCTGAACATGCTCGGTAGGTATGCACCTGTAGCCGATGATCACACACGTGTGTTATGGGCCACAGTCTTGCTTATGCATGCTACAGGTTCATTGGTGCGCAGAGACCTTTGACAATGTGCCTAAAATGTGCCATGTCCCCTTTTGGTGTGATAAATGCACTTTAATCATTTATAAAGCTTCAAAACTAATAAGACATGCAATCAAGCTACTCTAATCTTTGTTAAAATGTGGTGACCTTTCTATTCATGTTAAAAAGCATACAACAGATATTTTTAACTATTTATTAAAAAAGGTGAGAGAACAGAACATGATAATTGCTTTTGATGGATATGCAACATTACTTTAATTCAATTACATAGGTTTTGAGTTAGTTTTGACTGATTCGCCGAATTTTCCGACAAAAATCGTTTCGACCCGAATAAATTCGCGACGAATCGCTATTAAAAACGGCTATTTCTGAGCCTCCTAGAGCCTCAATAGGGTTGTAAACCATTCTGCCTTGCTGTAACACGCACAGGATGCGTGCTGGGTTAGTTAAATAATACTTTGAATAAATATCACATGCAGATCAGAGGCATCGCTAATAGAATCGCAGAGCGGCACAATTGCAGAGAGTTGAAGTGGCATCACTATGAGGGGCAGGAGCCCAAACATTGCTTTAAAGAGACACTGGAGTTGGCAGCAGCAGGAGCCCAAAAATTGGATGAATCACACCCTGGAGTTGGCAGCAGCAGCAGGAGCCCAAACATTACTTTAAAGAGACCCTGGGGTTGGCTTCAGGAGCCCAAAAATTGGATGAATCACACCCTGGAGTTGGCAGCAGCAGCAGGAGCCCAAATATTACTTTAAAGAGACCCTGGGGTTGGCTTCAGGAGCCCAAAAATTGGATGAATCACACCCTGGAGTTGGCAGCAGCAGGAGCCCAAATATTACTTTAAAGAGACACTGGGGTTGGCTTCAGGAGCCCAAAAATTGGATGAATCACACCCTGGAGTTGGCAGCAGCAGCAGCAGGAGCCCAAATATTACTTTAAACAGACCCTGGGGTTGGCTTCAGGAGCCCAAAAATTGGATGATTCACACCCTGGAGTTGGCAGCAGCAGCAGCAGGAGCCCAAATATTACTTTAAAGAGACACTGGGGTTGGCTTCAGGAGCCCAAAAAATTGGATGAATCACACCCTGGAGTTGGCAGGAGTTGACAGCAGCAGCAGCAGGAGCCCAAATATACACTGGAGTTGGCTTCAGGAGCCCAAAAATTGGATGAATCACACCCTGGAGTTGGCAGGAGTTGACAGCAGCAGCAGGAGCCCAAACATTACTTAAAAGAGACACTGGGGTTGGCTTCAGGAGCCCAAAAATTGGATGAATCACACCCTGGAGTTGGCAGGAGTTGACAGCAGCAGCAGCAGGAGCCCAAATATACACTGGAGTTGGCTTCAGGAGCCCAAAAATTGGATGAATCACACCCTGGAGTTGGCAGGAGTTGACAGCAGCAGCAGGAGCCCAAACATTACTTAAAAGAGACACTGGGGTTGGCTTCAGGAGCCCAAAAATTGGATGAATCACACCCTGGAGTTGGCAGGAGTTGACAGCAGCAGCAGGAGCCCAAATATTACATTAAAGAGACCCTGGGGTTGGCCTCAGGAGCCCAAAAATTGGATGAATCACACCCTGGAGTTGGCAGCAGCAGGAGCCCAAATATTACTTTAAAGAGACCCTGGGGTTGGCCTCAGGAGCCCAAAAATTGGATGAATCACACCCTGGAGTTGGCAGAAGTTGGCAGCAGCAGCAGCAGGAGCCCAAATATACACTGGAGTTGGCTTCAGGAGCCCAAAAATTGGATGAATCACACCCTGGAGTTGGCAGAAGTTGGCAGCAGCAGCAGCAGGAGCCCAAATATACACTGGAGTTGGCTTCAGGAGCCCAGAAATTGGATGAATCACACCCTGGAGTTGGCAGGAGTTGGCAGCAGCAGGAGCCCAAATATTACTTTAAAGAGACCCTGGGGTTGGCCTCAGGAGCCCAAAAATTGGATGAATCACACCCTGGAGTTGGCAGCAGCAGGAGCCCAAATATTACTTTAAAGAGACCCTGGGGTTGGCCTCAGGAGCCCAAAAATTGGATGAATCACACCCTGGAGTTGGCAGCAGCAGGAGCCCAAATATTACTTTAAAGAGACCCTGGGGTTGGCCTCAGGAGCCCAAAAATTGGATGAATCACACCCTGGAGTTGGCAGAAGTTGGCAGCAGGAGCCCAAATATACACTGGAGTTGGCTTCAGGAGCCCAAAAATTGGATGAATCACACCCTGGAGTTGGCAGAAGTTGGCAGCAGCAGCAACAGGAGCCCAAATATACACTGGAGTTGGCTTCAGGAGCCCAAAAATTGGATGAATCACACCCTGGAGTTGGCAGGAGTTGACAGCAGCAGCAGCAGCAGCAGCAGGAGCCCAAATATTACTTTAAAGAGACCCTGGGGTTGGCCTCAGGAGCCCAAAAATTGGATGAATCACACCCTGGAGTTGGCAGCAGCAGGAGCCCAAATATTACTTTAAAGAGACCCTGGGGTTGGCCTCAGGAGCCCAAAAATTGGATGAATCACACCCTGGAGTTGGCAGAAGTTGGCAGCAGCAGCAGCAGGAGCCCAAATATACACTGGAGTTGGCTTCAGGAGCCCAAAAATTGGATGAATCACACCCTGGAGTTGGCAGAAGTTGGCAGCAGCAGGAGCCCAAATATACACTGGAGTTGGCTTCAGGAGCCCAAAAATTGGATGAATCACACCCTGGAGTTGGCAGGAGTTGACAGCAGCAGCAGCAGCAGGAGCCCAAATATTACTTTAAAGAGACACTGGGGTTGGCTTCAGGAGCCCAAAAATTGGATGAATCACACCCTGGAGTTGGCAGGAGTTGACAGCAGCAGCAGGAGCCCAAATATTACATTAAAGAGACCCTGGGGTTGGCCTCAGGAGCCCAAAAATTGGATGAATCACACCCTGGAGTTGGCAGCAGCAGGAGCCCAAATATTACTTTAAAGAGACCCTGGGGTTGGCCTCAGGAGCCCAAAAATTGGATGAATCACACCCTGGAGTTGGCAGAAGTTGGCAGCAGCAGCAGCAGGAGCCCAAATATACACTGGAGTTGGCTTCAGGAGCCCAAAAATTGGATGAATCACACCCTGGAGTTGGCAGAAGTTGGCAGCAGCAGCAGCAGGAGCCCAAATATACACTGGAGTTGGCTTCAGGAGCCCAAAAATTGGATGAATCACACCCTGGAGTTGGCAGGAGTTGACAGCAGCAGCAGCAGGAGCCCAAATATACACTGGAGTTGGCTTCAGGAGCCCAAAAATTGGATGAATCACACCCTGGAGTTGGCAGGAGTTGACAGCAGCAGCAGGAGCCCAAACATTACTTAAAAGAGACACTGGGGTTGGCTTCAGGAGCCCAAAAATTGGATGAATCACACCCTGGAGTTGGCAGCAGCAGCAGCAGGAGCCCAAATATACACTGGAGTTGCCTTCAGGAGCCCAAAAATTGGATGAATCACACACTGGAGTTGGCAGCAGCAGCAGCAGCAGGAGCCCAAATATACACTGGAGTTGCCTTCAGGAGCCCAACAATTGGATGAATCACACACTGGAGTTGGCAGCAGCAGGAGCCCAAATATACACAGGAGTTGGCTTCAGGAGCCCAAAAATTGGATGAATCACACCCTGGAGTTGGCAGGAGTTGACAGCAGCAGCAGCAGCAGGAGCCCAAATATTACTTTAAAGAGACCCTGGGGTTGGCCTCAGGAGCCCAAAAATTGGATGAATCACACCCTGGAGTTGGCAGCAGCAGCAGGAGCCCAAATATACACTGGAGTTGGCTTCAGGAGCACAAAAATTGGATGAATCACACCCTAGAGTTGGCAGGAGTTGACAGCAGCAGCAGCAGCAGCAGGAGCCCAAATAGTACTTTAAAGAGACACTGGGGTTGGCTTCAGGAGCCCAACAATTGGATGAATCACACCCTGGAGTTGGCAGAAGTTGGCAGCAGCAGCAGCAGGAGCCCAAAAAATGGCCTAAAGACATAAATATGTTTTGCACCATTTGGAAAGTGTAAAACGTGGCACCATGCTGAATCTAGTCGCATGCATCAGGCATTGGTGGGTGGAAATCCTGGCTGATCCATCCCTGATTCATTTTGACAAAGGTGAGTCTCTCCACATTTTTAGTTGACAGACGAGTTCTCCTCGCCGTAACTATGGCCCCCGCCGCACTAAACACCCGCTCAGATGGCACGCTACTTGCCGGGCAGGACAGCTTTTCCAGGGCAAACTCTGCTAGTTGCGGCCACAAATCAAGTTTGGCTGCCCAGAAGTCCAGCGGATCCTCAAGGTGTGTTGGCATGGTCATGTCAAAGTATGACATGACCTGCTGGTTGAGGTCCTGCTCCAGGTCTTCCTGCTGCTCATGAGTAGCCTCACTATGCGGGTGTAGAAAGCTACTCATTAGCGACTGAAGACTGAGGCTGCTGCTGCTGATGTAGCTGCTGCTGCTGCTCCTGCCAACCCCCCCAGCGGCCATGGCAGTGGAAGGTGAGCGCAGAGGTCCCCTCGAGTCAGACCTGCGAGAGTATGGACCATGGCGCAGATAGGCATCGGCCAACTGCCTACGTAGAATGTCTTTGTAGTAGTTGAGTTTGTCCTCCCTCTCGGTGGGTTTAAAAAATGCCCCCATTTTGTGCCGGAAGCGAGGGTCCAATAAGGTGGACAGCCAGAAGTCATCCCGCCGACAGATGGAAACAATTCTGGGGTCACTACGCAAGCACGTGAGCATGCTTCGTGCCATTTGCGCAAGTGACTCGGATGGACTACCTGTCTCCATCTCCACTGCATACTGCCACGGTGTGCCCGGGTCCTCTGTCTCGCCTTCCTCAAAAACCTCTAGCTCCTCTGGCTGCTCCTGCTCCTCCTCTCCTGTCCGCTGACTAGATAAACCAGCCATTTCGCCAAGCCTAAACTGTGTTTCTCTGGGCAACTCCTCCTCCTCCTCCTCTTCCTCCTCCTCCTCCAGTTCAGCTCCAACGGGGTTCATGTGGCCGTAAGATGTAAACGCCATGTCTCCAGTGCCCTGACCAGCCATGGTTTCCAACATGTGCTGTAGTACATGAAGCAGTGGAATCACGTCGTTCATCCCGTAATCCTGCCGACTGACAAATAAAGTGGCTTCCTCAAAGGGCCTGAGCAAACGGCAGGTGTCACGTATGAGCTGCCACTGGTTGACATTGAAGTTACACAGGGGAGTCCCCCTATCTGCTTGGATCATCAGGAAATCCGTGATGGCTTTTCTCTGTTCATATAATCGGTCCAACATGTGAAGGGTGGAATTCCAACGGGTGGAAACATCGCAAATCAGACTATGTTGGGGCATACCATTCTGACGCTGTAGCTCAAGAAGGGTGTGTTTGGCGGTGTAGGAGTGGCTGAAGTGCATGCAAAGTTTCCTTGAAGTTGTTAGGATGTCCTGCAGATGGGGGGAACACTTCAGAAACCGCTTGACAACCAGATTGAAGACGTGAGCCATGCAGGGGGCATGGGTCAGGCTTCCTTGGCCCAGCGCAGGCAAAATGTTCTTCCCATTGTCGGTAACCATGATTCCCATTTTAAGTTTTCTCGGAGTAAGCCATGTTTGGATTTCCTGATTAATACATTTAAGCAGTTCCTCCCCTGTGTGACTCCGTTCGCCAAGACAAACCATGTGAAGCACTGCGTGACACCTCCGTGCCCTGCACACATGGTAGACTGGAGGGGCACTGAGACTTGAGCCTACAGTGGAGGGTGAGGAGATGGCGGAGGATGAGGAGGCCGAGTCGCACGGTGTCACAGGCCCAATGGGCAGAGAGCGCGGAGGCCGAAGCGGCGTGACCTGTCCAAGTTGCTGCTGCAAAGGGACCACATTCACCCAGTGGGCCGTAAACGACATGTACTGCCCCTGACCGTAGTTACAGCTCCAGATGTCGGCGCTGCCATGTATTTTGCTACACACCGACAGGCTCAAGGACTGGCCCACCTTCTGTTCAACAAAAGTGTGCAGCGCTGGTACTGCCTTCGGCACAAGCCATCAGTTCTCTGAAAGGTGCAGATTCCACCACCTGAAAAGGGAGCGACTGCAGCACCAGCAACTTGGACAGGAGCACATTCAGCTTCTGCGCCGTAGGATGAGTGGGCGCATACTGCTGTCTCTTGGACATGGCTTCGCTGATGGATTGCTGGCGGGATGCATGACTTGGAGGAGGAGGAGCAGGAGCGACAGAGGATGGGTATGACGCACAGCTGCCTTCGGCTGAGGTGCTGGAGCCTTGGCTGGCAGAAATTGGGAGCTCACTTGGTGAGGAAGCAGACTGGACCACCCCTTGGGAGCCTCGGTTCTCCCAGGTCGTTTTATGGTGACGCATCATATGTTGACGCAGGGCCGTGGTGCCATTTGGACCCTGGCCACGCTTCACCTTTTGCCTACATATCTTGCATGTGGCCATGTTACCCTCCTGCGGATGCCTCAGGAAAAACTGCCACACTGCCGAGTAGCTACTTTTCCCACCCCCTGGCCTCACTGATTCACTGCTGCTGTTGCCAACTCCAGGAACCCCTGCTCCACTACCTCCCGATAAGGTAGACTGCCGCACAGCAGGTGCTCTACCCCGGCCCCTGCCCCGGCCGGCTCCAGCCTTTGGAATTGTGCCCCCATGCTGACTGCTACCACCTTGCTGCCTCAGCTGCTGACTCCGGGGCAACCTGCGCCCCTCTTTTCCTGATGATGACGATGAAGCCCCTTCATCACCCGGCTCCCAAGTGCGATCGGCTTCATCGTCATCATCATCATCACCGAGTTGTGGCTGTACGTCACTGATGTTCGTGGATTCGTCAACAGTGTCTGGCGCAGGAGCTGGAACGCTCGCAGCACCCACGACACTGTCCACATCACTATCTGTCTGCCTAGCTAGAGAAGCCACCTCCATTTCTTGGCTGGGCAGTAGCTGCTGACTGTCCTCTATCTGATGGTCCTCCTCACTAAAGAGTGGAGCTGAACCCAAAGCATAGGATACGTCGCTGGGGGAGGGAACGGCGTAGGACAGAGGCAATGGGAGGACAGGGACTGCTCTCGGGGCATGCCAACTCAGGGTTGTGTCAGAGGAACCTACCGACCCTAGACTGGGGGTCTCAGACGTAAGTTGTGATGATGTTGTTGATGAGCGCGTCAACCAATCTACCACGGCAGATGCGTTACTGGTGGAGACCCGACCGCTAGCAGATACTGGCAGATTAGGTCTCTCAGCGTGACTCCTGCTGCTACTGGCCCCCAGTCTGATGCGAGCTCTGCCTGCGGAATCTTGGCCTCTGCCACTCCTCTTTTCACTTCCAGGCACTTGTCTGCCCGACATAGTCTAACTGGTGTGGTAGTAGGTGATATTTTAAGATCCCCCGGGCAGCGGTGGGTCTATATGAAACAGAATATAATGCACACCAAAAGTGAGCAGTAACACTCAGCCTCCAACAGGCCTGCTTAGTGTAAATAAGAGAGCTGCTTAGTGTAAATAAAGAGGGGTATGCTATGTTACAGAATGGGATGCCTCAACAGCACCTGGCAGGCAGCAGTAAGCCTATGCCCAGCAAAAGTGTCTTTATCAGGGCTAATTTCAAATATAATAAGAGCAAATGGTTATATGGTCTTAAACAGAGGCTGCTTTAGTCACAGAATGGGATGCCCCCAAAAAAGATCCAGTAGTACTATGCCCAGCAAAAGTGTCTTTATCAGGCCTAATTTCAAATATAATAAGAGCAAATGGTTATATGGTCTTAAACAGAGGCTGCTTTAGTCACAGAATGGGATGCCCTGGCAGGGACAAGTAGTGCTATGCCCAGCAAAAGTGTCTTTATCAGGCCTAATTTCAAATATAATAAGAGCAAATGGTTATATGGTCTTAAACAGAGGCTGCTGTAGTCACAGAATGGGATGCCCCCAAAAAAGATCCAGTAGTACTATGCCCAGCAAAAGTGTCTTTATCAGGCTAATTTCAAATATAATAAGAGCAAATGGTTATATGGTCTTAAACAGAGGCTGCTTTAGTCACAGAATGGGATGCCCCCAAAAAAGATCCAGTAGTACTATGCCCAGCAAAAGTGTCTTTATCAGGCCTAATTTCAAATATAATAAGAGCAAATGGTTATATGGTCTTAAACAGAGGCTGCTTTAGTCACAGAATGGGATGCCCTGGCAGGGACAAGTAGTGCTATGCCCAGCAAAAGTGTCTTTATCAGGCCTAATTTCAAATATAATAAGAGCAAATGGTTATATGGTCTTAAACAGAGGCTGCTTTAGTCACAGAATGGGATGCCCTGGCAGGGACA
Source organism: Gastrophryne carolinensis (assembly GCA_027917425.1). Lineage (NCBI taxonomy): Eukaryota > Metazoa > Chordata > Amphibia > Anura > Microhylidae > Gastrophryne > Gastrophryne carolinensis. The sequence continues at coordinate 548,185,229 of CM051235.1, read as the reverse complement.
AGTAGTGCTATGCCCAGCAAAAGTGTCTTTATCAGGCCTAATTTCAAATATAATAAGAGCAAATGGTTATATGGTCTTAAACAGAGGCTGCTGTAGTCACAGAATGGGATGCCCCCAAAAAAGATCCAGTAGTACTATGCCCAGCAAAAGTGTCTTTATCAGGCTAATTTCAAATATAATAAGAGCAAATGGTTATATGGTCTTAAACAGAGGCTGCTTTAGTCACAGAATGGGATGCCCTGGCAGGGACAAGTAGTGCTATGCCCAGCAAAAGTGTCTTTATCAGGCCTAATTTCAAATATAATAAGAGCAAATGGTTATATGGTCTTAAACAGAGGCTGCTGTAGTCACAGAATGGGATGCCCCCAAAAAAGATCCAGTAGTACTATGCCCAGCAAAAGTGTCTTTATCAGGCTAATTTCAAATATAATAAGAGCAAATGGTTATATGGTCTTAAACAGAGGCTGCTTTAGTCACAGAATGGGATGCCCCCAAAAAAGATCCAGTAGTACTATGCCCAGCAAAAGTGTCTTTATCAGGCCTAATTTCAAATATAATAAGAGCAAATGGTTATATGGTCTTAAACAGAGGCTGCTTTAGTCACAGAATGGGATGCCCTGGCAGGGACAAGTAGTGCTATGCCCAGCAAAAGTGTCTTTATCAGGCCTAATTTCAAATATAATAAGAGCAAATGGTTATATGGTCTTAAACAGAGGCTGCTTTAGTCACAGAATGGGATGCCCTGGCAGGGACAAGTAGTGCTATGCCCAGCAAAAGTGTCTTTATCAGGCCTAATTTCAAATATAATAAGAGCAAATGGTTATATGGTCTTAAACAGAGGCTGCTGTAGTCACAGAATGGGATGCCCTGGCAGGGACAAGTAGTGCTATGCCCAGCAAAAGTGTCTTTAACAGGCTAATTTCAAATATAATAAGAGCAAATGGTTATATGGTCTTAAACAGAGGCTGCTTTAGTCACAGAATGGGATGCCCCCAAAAAGATCCAGTAGTACTATGCCCAACAAAAGTGTCTTTATCAGGCCTAATTTCAAATATAATAAGAGCAAATGGTTATATGGTCTTAAACAGAGGCTGCTTTAGTCACAGAATGGGATGCCCTGGCAGGGACAAGTAGTGCTATGCCCAGCAAAAGTGTCTTTATCAGGCCAAATTTCAAATATAATAAGAGCAAATGGTTATATGGTCTTAAACAGAGGCTGCTGTAGTCACAGAATGGGATGCCCCCAAAAAAGATCCAGTAGTACTATGCCCAGCAAAAGTGTCTTTATCAGGCTAATTTCAAATATAATAAGAGCAAATGGTTATATGGTCTTAAACAGAGGCTGCTTTAGTCACAGAATGGGATGCCCCCAAAAAAGATCCAGTAGTACTATGCCCAGCAAAAGTGTCTTTATCAGGCCTAATTTCAAATATAATAAGAGCAAATGGTTATATGGTCTTAAACAGAGGCTGCTTTAGTCACAGAATGGGATGCCCTGGCAGGGACAAGTAGTGCTATGCCCAGCAAAAGTGTCTTTATCAGGCCTAATTTCAAATATAATAAGAGCAAATGGTTATATAGTCTTAAACAGAGGCTGCTTTAGTCACAGAATGGGGTGCCCTGGCAGGGACAAGTAGTGCTATGCCCAGCAAAAGTGTCTTTATCAGCCCTAATTTCCAATATAATCAGAGCAAATGGTTATATGGTCTTAAACAGAGGCTGCTTTAGTCACAGAATGGGATGCCCTGGCAGGGACAAGTAGTGCTATGCCCAGCAAAAGTGTCTTTATCAGGCCAAATTTCAAATATAATAAGAGCAACTGGTTATATGGTCTTAAACAGAGGCTGCTGTAGTCACAGAATGGGATTCCCCCAAAAAAGATCCAGTAGTACTATGCCCAGCAAAAGTGTCTTTATCAGGCTAATTTCAAATATAATAAGAGCAAATGGTTATATGGTCTTAAACAGAGGCTGCTTTAGTCACAGAATGGGATGCCCCCTAAAAAGATCCAGTAGTACTATGCCCAGCAAAAGTGTCTTTATCAGGCCTAATTTCAAATATAATAAGAGCAAATGGTTATATGGTCTTAAACAGAGGCTGCTTTAGTCACAGAATGGGATGCCCTGGCAGGGACAAGTAGTGCTATGCCCAGCAAAAGTGTCTTTATCAGGCCTAATTTCAAATATAATAAGAGCAAATGGTTATATGGTCTTAAACAGAGGCTGCTTTAGTCACAGAATGGGATGCCCTGGCAGGGACAAGTAGTGCTATGCCCAGCAAAAGTGTCTTTATCAGGCCTAATTTCAAATATAATAAGAGCAAATGGTTATATGGTCTTAAACAGAGGCTGCTTTAGTCACAGAATGGGATGCCCTGGCAGGGACAAGTAGTGCTATGCCCAGCAAAAGTGTCTTTATCAGGCCTAATTTCAAATATAATAAGAGCAAATGGTTATATGGTCTTAAACAGAGGCTGCTGTAGTCACAGAATGGGATGCCCCCCAAAAAGATCCAGTAGTACTATGCCCAGCAAAAGTGTCTTTATCAGGCTAATTTCAAATATAATAAGAGCAAATGGTTATATGGTCTTAAACAGAGGCTGCTGTAGTCACAGAATGGGATGCCCCCAAAAAAGATCCAGTAGTACTATGCCCAGCAAAAGTGTCTTTATCAGGCCTAATTTCAAATATAATAAGAGCAAATGGTTATATGGTCTTAAACAGAGGCTGCTTTAGTCACAGAATGGGATGCCCTGGCAGGGACAAGTAGTGCTATGCCCAGCAAAAGTGTCTTTATCAGGCCTAATTTCAAATATAATAAGAGCAAATGGTTATATGGTCTTAAACAGAGGCTGCTTTAGTCACAGAATGGGATGCCCTGGCAGGGACAAGTAGTGCTATGCCCAGCAAAAGTGTCTTTATCAGGCCTAATTTCAAATATAATAAGAGCAAATGGTTATATGGTCTTAAACAGAGGCTGCTTTAGTCACAGAATGGGATGCCCTGGCAGGGACAAGTAGTGCTATGCCCAGCAAAAGTGTCTTTATCAGGCCTAATTTCAAATATAATAAGAGCAAATGGTTATATGGTCTTAAACAGAGGCTGCTGTAGTCACAGAATGGGATGCCCCCCAAAAAGATCCAGTAGTACTATGCCCAGCAAAAGTGTCTTTATCAGGCTAATTTCAAATATAATAAGAGCAAATGGTTATATGGTCTTAAACAGAGGCTGCTGTAGTCACAGAATGGGATGCCCCCAAAAAAGATCCAGTAGTACTATGCCCAGCAAAAGTGTCTTTATCAGGCCTAATTTCAAATATAATAAGAGCAAATGGTTATATGGTCTTAAACAGAGGCTGCTTTAGTCACAGAATGGGATGCCCTGGCAGGGACAAGTAGTGCTATGCCCAGCAAAAGTGTCTTTAACAGGCTAATTTAAAATATAATAAGAGCAAATGGTTATATGGTCTTAAACAGAGGCTGCTTTAGTCACAGAATGGGATGCCCTGGCAGGGACAAGTAGTGCTATGCCCAGCAAAAGTGTCTTTATCAGGCTAATTTCAAATATAATAAGAGCAAATGGTTATATGGTCTTAAACAGAGGCTGCTTTAGTCACAGAATGGGATGCCCCCAAAAAAGATCCAGTAGTACTATGCCCAGCAAAAGTGTCTTTATCAGGCCTAATTTCAAATATAATAAGAGCAAATGGTTATATGGTCTTAAACAGAGGCTGCTTTAGTCACAGAATGGGATGCTCTGGCAGGGACAAGTAGTGCTATGCCCAGCAAAAGTGTCTTTATCAGGCCTAATTTCAAATATAATAAGAGCAAATGGTTATATGGTCTTAAACAGAGGCTGCTTTAGTCACAGAATGGGATGCCCTGGCAGGGACAAGTAGTGCTATGCCCAGCAAAAGTGTCTTTATCAGGCTAATTTCAAATATAATAAGAGCAAATGGTTATATGGTCTTAAACAGAGGCTGCTGTAGTCACAGAATGGGATGCCCCCCAAAAAGATCCAGTAGTACTATGCCCAGCAAAAGTGTCTTTATCAGGCTAATTTCAAATATAATAAGAGCAAATGGTTATATGGTCTTAAACAGAGGCTGCTTTAGTCACAGAATGGGATGCCCTGGCAGGGACAAGTAGTGCTATGCCCAGCAAAAGTGTCTTTATCAGGCCTAATTTCAAATGTAATAAGAGCAAATGGTTATATGGTCTTAAACAGAGGCTGCTTTAGTCACAGAATGGGATGCCCTGGCAGGGACAAGTAGTGCTATGCCCAGCAAAAGTGTCTTTAACAGGCTAATTTCAAATATAATAAGAGCAAATGGTTATATGGTCTTAAACAGAGGCTGCTGTAGTCACAGAATGGGATGTCTCACAGCAGACTTAAGATCAGTTCAGTATATATGCACAGTTAGTTAGTATAAGCAGCCTGAAAACGCTAACAAAGCCTGTCAGGCTGGATGAAAAAAAAAAAAAAACTGACAGCCTCCGATTTTCCCTTCCTTTCCCTGTTTTTCGCTGACTTTCTGTCTGTCTCCTGCCTGTCTCCTGCCTGTCTCCAGCCTGTCCCTGTCTGTCCCTGCCTGTCTAACTGTCTCTCCCTCAGCTACACAGCGTTCTGTCTCTCACGAATGCAATAGAGAAATGAGGCAGGAAAGCAAGATGGCCGGCCTTAAATACCGCTGTGACGTCACCGGGCTTGCTGGCTGCTGATCGAGCGATCGAATCGCGGGGAAATTCGGATTCGATCCGAATCGAATTTTTCCTGAAATTCGGATCGAATCCGGGTTCGTCCGGATCGATTCGCTCATCCCTACATGTAATGACTGAACTTATTCATTAGACAACAGTGCTGCAAACATTGATAATGGTAATTGACAACTCTGTAGACCTAGATATTTTCTATTAGCCACATAGCTTTCTATAAGATAAAGTCATTGGCATTGGGTCCAAAGTGTGCCTCCTGTTGCTGGGGAACTACAAATGTCAGCATATACTGTTTAGGGCTGTTTTGGGGGGGTAGGTAGGTAAACACCCTACTCAAGACAGGCTATGGTGCTTTGTTGGTAACAAAGAAAAGCTGAGCCTTCGCTGAGTAGAAAAGTGGGTTAAATGTTTGGTGCACTAGTGCCTCCACCCAGAATAGGGCCCTTACAACGAATAGTGAACACCTTACTGGAAAATAGATCAAGTAGTCTAAGCAAAACAATACATTTGGAGCAGAGGGACTACTGCTCCCAGAAAAATTTACCTAAGTCACTCACTGACACAGTCAAGTATAACAATACTATGAACTTTATGTAGTAAAGTTTAACTTGGCAATAGAAATGATTCATACTCAGTATAACACAATGAGAGGCCCAGATGGGGCTTTAGTTAGTCTGTACAGATATACCCGGGTATATATATAGTCTATAGCTAAATTCCTCCAGGAGAAAGTCAGCACAGGATGAATCTTGACTCGAAGAGATGATTCTTGACACGCAGGAGTCGATCAGACATGCAGCACAGTTGAAGATCTCCACAGGGCACACAGAAGGTAGACACACATGTTAGCAGGCAGAAGGCAAGGAAGTAGTTCAGGAGCAGCTACAGACAATCTAAAAAATAGTGGGGTAAAGTATAGCTCCACTGCGATATAAGTAAAATTGGCGATGTAAAATAGATTACAGAGGTCATGCAAAATTGATTGGTAGAATACAATAATTCTTGGCTTCCACTTCATTGGTTTGGTCAAGTGGGAATCTGTCATCAGCCCGGCTGCCACTCATAGTTGGTGTTTAGGAAGGAACAAATAAGTATTATGAGCCACAAAGGAATGATTAAGATAAATAAGCCACTGAAATCCATTCTAAATTTTAAACAAAATGCTATTAGCAGCTCTGCTTTAAAATAGAGTTCTGTCTGTGTTTGCATAGTGGAAGAATTCAATTTCTCTTCTCTTTACCCAGTCTTACGAAATTCTCAACATGTGAAAACGTGGTTGTCAACAAGTGATAATCAGGAGTATTGCTGATATGAAAGCAGAACAAAACACACTGGGTCCAGCCCTTAAACATTCCATGGCTTGCCGCTTGGGCTTGGCCTCCCCCTGGAAGGCCAGCATGCACCTGCTCATAGCTAATCAGATCTGCCCGCTGAACTAACATAATTCGGCGAGGCAGCTATGTTGTAAATGAAGAGTGAGAGTAACCGGGGTTGGGGTGCGAGCCCGGGCCCATTCACATTAATTAGAACTGCTCATCGAATTACGTCACTTCAACAGGTGGCTCGGACCGGTGCTGGTGGACCGGGAGAGGTGAGTCTGAATGCGCCGATCTGCTGCAAATATTTGTTTGTGGGGAGGGTAGCTATGCTGTTGCATACAGGCAAATGCTTGCTTTATTATCTAAGTTTGCAGTAATCATTTTTAAGTAATTTGGAAAGGGTCCATTTTAATATAACAAACTAGGCAAACATATTGGACACCCGAAGGAGTTTTGGTAAATCCCTAGGCCCTTTTCACACCTAGCTGTTTGTGTTGGAAAATTACTGCATGCTACATGTCCAATGCGGCATAAACACAGCTCAATAGACATCTATGGCAAGTTAAACGCAACACAGTGCAGTGCAGAGTAAACACAAGTAAAGTGCAGGTGTATGACAGGAGCCTTGTGCATAATATGGCGTTGGTGTCCCTTAGCAACTAAAGGGGCTTTTTACACTTCTGGGAAAACTTTCAAGAAGATTTTGGAGTGTGTCTATGGGATTTTTTGCCATTTGTCTAAAAGGGCATTTGTGAGGTGCGATACAGTACTCATCTTAAAGTGGACCAACATTAAAAAATGGCTTAATCCAGACCAACACAACAATCAGTGCTCATATGCATCACTCTCCATGGCAATTTAGATTTTGCACATAAAATTGTATTTACCTTTTTCCTGCTAGGCCGCATTAATGCTGGAACAGAAGAAAAACACATTTAAAAAAAAAGAGGAAGCATACAATTGTCCAAAATGTCTTGGTATGCTGAAACATTAGTATTTCTCTTCACCAGAAGTAAGAGGGCCTAGGCAAACCACTGATAAAATAACCTCACAACATTATCCCTCATCCACCAAACTTGCTATTAAAAAGTTAATGTTCTCTATGTTTGGTTTATGACAAAATAGTGAAGTGAAGAAAACCACATACAAAATGACATTCCAAAGATAAAATCCAAGACGCGCCTGCGTCCTTTCGCAAATATTGTTAACAGCGATACAAATTGCACATTTAAGCTTTGCAAAATTGTCTAAATTACAACAGGTGAAAACATTAGCAACATGTAAATTTACCTGTAACCGCACTTATGCCACCGGAAGGAGAGGAATCACCATCACGCTGCTGGATGCAAACATAAGAGAGGCATGGGGGTGATGCCCCTTAATGGGTGCAGGACCCAATGGAAACAAGACGTTCACCCCACTGGATGATCAGAGCACCATAACCCCGCCACCCCTTCCCTCCCTTACTCAGATGACCGACTAAGCATTTGGCACCTGGAGTACACCAGGAAGATCCTCCCATAGGGTGTGCCTCCAAGTGCAATGACAAAATATCAGCGATCTTTAATACACTGTGTTTGGGTCTCTTACTTGGTGGTTGAAGTACATAATTTATACTGACTACAATGGTACCTCTGTTTTACAATGTCATAGGCTAAAGAGGGGTTTCATCTCCTCGGTATATGGTTGTAAATAATGATTGATTTCGTCTGATTATTTTACCTTAATAGAACTTATTCTTAAGCTATGTTTTCATTAATTTATAAATGTGATATGTAAGCACATATCTTATGGTGATAATTTGTAATTTGATAAGTCCCACACTGTTTTGTCAGTTGTATTTCAGTTGTTTTATTTGATGTCATACTTGAATTCTTTATTTAATAAAAATCTATTGAAACGTAAAAAATAATATTCTTATGATATTCATTCAGACTTCAAGATGTAGAATCAAGATTCAGTTATTGAGTCCAGAGAACGATTTTATGCCCTTTGCTCCTCAGTGAACCCTGCTCTGGATCCTAGCTTGGTCTGCCAGAACTGTCGCTGAGGTTTGTTAATGCCTTCACTATTACCACTTCCTTCATTATTACTATGGAATATAAAGGAGGGTAAGAATTTCATTAACTAAATTGTTATGATTTTCTATTACAGTATCGCTCTCAAATGTTGTAACGATTAAGCAGACTAGCGCTACATGTGTCCCAATACTTTTGTCCATGTAGTGTATATTTATGGAAATTAACTTGAATGTTATGAAAAACAATGTGTAGAATTATTTCTTAAAAGCAGAACAATATTCAAAAGGAAACTATGTTCTGGTTTACCATTGGTGGTCCTCAAGTGGTTAAATTGAAAAAGGAATAGTCAAGTAATGAATAATACATTACATACATGTTCCTGTTTGCTGTGATTCAGGGTTGAGCCTTTCCTTTTATAAGCTATCTGCTTTAAAGTGGACCATCACCCAGGGGTGATCGGGCCGGGAATCTATATGATTCCCGGGCCGATCACCTCCCTCACCGCGGGGCATCCGAGATCAGGATGTCCCGCGGGGTGAACCCCCCCCCCCCAAAAGCCCAAAAAAACCTTACCTTATCGGCGACCGTTTCTGAATGGCCGCCGCGGGCACGCGCCCTGTAAGAGGAGCGCGCGGGAGGCGGCGGCAGCTTATCCGTCGCCAAAAAGGTACGTTTTTTGGGGGGTTTCACACAGCGGGGCATTCTGATCTCGGATGCCCCGCTGAAGTGGACCAACACCCAAGATAGTGAAAATCCTGGGTGTTGGTCCACTTTAAAGTGCCATTGCCAGCCTTGAAAACAGATTCACCCGCTAGGCACCCCCTAGACCTGGAGCACATCCAACCTCAAAATCTGCAGTTTCCTAATTGTCTATGAATAAAAAAAACAATGCTAAAAAAATATAATAATAAAAGATATAATAATGAATAAAAAATCCGAATGTCTTCTAGCAATGAATACAGAGCGCTGACTTAATTATGATTCATCCACCTGGAATAATCACTTTGAGACATTTATCTCTCTTTTTCTAGGATTTACTCACAGTTTGATTCAATCTAGGTGAAGCAGAGTTCATTTTAATTCTCCTAATATGCTAATTTCTTAAGACAGTTCCACTGTGCCTTTACATCCTGATAAATAGCTTAGAAGATAATTTACATCACCCAACAATGGAAAAATGTTCATTAAATAATCACATCTAACTTTGTTACACGTTTCCTGGGAGTCAACTATATTCTGAATGTCAAACATATTGGATGTCATTGACATGGAAATGCTGCTAATGTCTTATCAGATAATGTTTCTAACTAAATAGAATGCAGAGGAGAAGTGACGTGGCTGGTGTGCCCTTTTTTTTTAGCTGACTAGCTTTAGAATGAAAAAGATTGTTAAGGCCCTGGACATACCTTTGTGGTTGCAGCTTGGAGTTAAGCATTTACCGGTATATGTTTTTAGTATAATCAGATTTTATTGATTTTCAAAAGTAAAATACAACAAGTGGGAGGGAGAGAGAAAGGGGGGTACAGAAGGCAAAAGGAGTGGGGGGGGGGGGATAGGGAACATTGTACAAAGTTCACAACTCAACATCATGACATAAGGAATAACTCGTTTACAATGATGCTCGGCCCATTCAACATAACTGTTTGATTAACGGATACTTTATCAGAGCCGTGCTGTTGCTACTCATAAGGATACATGTAAACAATTTGTAAGGCTCTAACGCGTAACCAGGTTGTTTCCAAGGGTTGGGTTGAAAGAACTCTCCACTTATGGGAAGGGGGGGGGGTGATGGGAAGGTTGGAGGTGGGTGAGGTCTGGTAAACGACCTGGAAGTCCAGTGCTAAATATTGGTTGAGTCTGGGGTCTTATAATGCGGGTCAGTGGGACCAGCACTGACAGATTAGGTGGTCCAAGATAATTGGATGGATGTCGGTTGGACAACGATTGGGTGCATAACCAGCGTCTACTCGTTTACTTGCAATAGGGCTGGTAGGCGTGTGTCCCGATAATCCAACCAACTCGCCCATGTTGTCAAGTACCTATTGATGGATTCCGTGTCACTGGTAGTTAAGCTCTCCAAATAGCGAATAGACTCCAGCTCCTGCACCCACTCTGCTAGTGTGTGTGGGGGGGGGGGGGTCTGTTTGCTTCCAGTGCCTTGGGACAATGGCTCTCATGGCTGCTAAAAAATATGGCAGTACATCTTTTTTAGCGTTCGCTATAGAGTTAGGGGGCAGTGACAAAAGTGCCAGTTGGGGCGTGTTGGTGATGGAACTACCAGATACCTGCCCGTAAATAGAGAAGATTTCATCCCACAAGGATTTTATGCTTGGACAGCCCCACCAAATGTGGGTCATATTCCCCACCTCCTTCTGACATCTGTTGGACACCTATACCAGCGAGTTAGAATTTTATAATTACGTTCATTTATGGAGGTGGCTATTGATGAGCTGAGGGTGCAAATCAGCCTCTGAAAACTTAAGACTTAATTCTCTTTCCCACCCCTCTATGTATTTGGGTGGCCCTGTGTGGTATGATTTAGTAAGAAGAGTAAAAAGCACGGAAATCGTGTGGGTGGGGGGGGGGTTATCTTGCATAATCAGTGATTCCAGCTCTGTGGGGGGCATCCGGGCCTTTTCTGCCATGTTATTAGAGGTTAAGAAGGCATGTAACTGTCTATGCAGTAACCATGAAATGCATCTGTCCCTAGCCCTGGCCTTCAGGTCCTCTAGAGAGGGTATATCCCCATTTTGCAACACCTGGCCCACTGTGGTATCCTCGGAAGCCTCCCAAATCAGGAAGTTCCTTGATAGTACTCCCGGTTCAAGTGCTGGGTTGTCGAAGATTGGTGTAAGTGGGCCGGGTCTGCGAACTAGGTTGTATTTGTTTTGTAGGGGGTCCCAGATTTCTAGGAATTGTTGCATGACGAAGGGTAAAGCCCCCTTTTGAGACTTAGTTAAAGGGGCAGCCCATGCGATTGAGGTGGGATTAAACTGAGAGAGCGATTTCTCTAGTTGGACCCAGAGTTTCTCTTTCCCTCTGCGAGTCCAGTCCACCAGCCTCTGCAAGACTGCAGCCGTATGATAGGTTTTCAGGTCTGGAAGTCCCATGCCCCCCTCCCCTTTACCTCTAGAGAGAGTCGAGAGTCGTATTCTTGGTTTGGACGTCCCCCACACAAATTTCGAGAAAGCTGACTTCAATCTTTTAAAGAAACTGCTGGGTAGTCCTACCGGGGCCGCCTGAAAGACATATAGGAGCTTTGGGAGTATATCCATCTTTAAACTATTGACCCTACCAAACAAGGAAATTGGTCTTTTCGTGTATGCTTCTAGTTCCAGTCCTATTTTAGTCAGGAGAGGGGAGTAATTCAATTCATATATTTTAGAGAGGTTTGCCGGTATTTGAATGCCTAGGTACTTAATGGCCTGAGATTTCCATTTGAATGGGAAGTTTGCTTCTAGCTGGCATACTTCCCGGCGAGGGAGGGAGAGGTTGAGCGCTTCAGTTTTGGAGAAATTAATTTTAAAGTTGCTTACCGCACTGAAGCGTTCAAATTCCTTTAGGAGAGCTGGGAATGAGATATGTGGGGACGTTACGTGTAGCATTAAATCGTCTGCAAAAAGAGACGTTTTATAATGATTATCTGCAATTTGTATGCCCTTGATATCCGGATTGTTATGTATGGCTATGGCTAAGTGCTCCATCGTCAGAACGTAAAGAAGGGGGGAAAGGAGGCACCCCTGTCTCGTGCCATTGCTTATAGGAAATGGGGCTGAGTAAAGTTAAATTAACCCTTTTGTTGCCAAGCCCGTAACACCTACGTGCTGGCTTGGCTGGGCGTTAAGTGCCGAGCACGTAGGTGTTACGGGCTTCACATTCACTCACCTCCTGTCAATCAGCGGCCGCATTCAGCAGGGATTCCGGCTCCACGTTCTAGAAGGGTCCTGGGGGGTCATCTGGAGGTGACCCTGACTTCACCCGAGTCACCTGATCGCCGCTGGACGAATGAGAAGTGGGGCGCACGGCTGCTGTCATCAGCCGGCGCCACCACTATATAAACATCATGCTGTCTCCTGCTGCCCTCTTTGTTCGTCGGATCGGAGGTAGGTGGAGGTGTGTGGGGTTGTGTGTGTGTGGGGGGGGGTCACTGATTTGTTTGGGGAGTGGGTGGGTGGGTGGCCGTAGGTGCATGGATCGTTAGTGTGGTGCCGCAGATACAAGGGAACAGCGGCGACATGCAATCACTGCAAGGAAAACTGTGTTTGGGGGGGGCACTGATTTGTTGGGGGGGTGAGTGGGTGGGTGGCCGTAGGTGCATCGATCGTTAGTGCGGCGCCGCCGCCACCAGCTCAGAGGATCACATGCAATCACAGCAAGGACCAGTGTGGGGGGGGGTCACTGATTTGTTGGGGGGGTGAGTGGGTGGGTGGCCGTAGGTGTGTATTGTTTATATATATATATATCCATATATATATCCATCCATATATATAGATATAGATATATATATATATATAGATATAGATATATATAGATATAGATATATATATATATATATATTCACATATATTCACTGAGATTCACAAAATATGGCCCGGGGGCCATATGTTGCCCACACTGTTGTCAGTTGTCCCAGCCTGGCCCACACTGCTGTCATTTGTCATGGAGTTGGAGAGCTGAGCTTGTTTTCGTTCCGTTCAGTGCAAGCGACTGGCCACTTGTGGGCGATGCATCACTAATTCCCTAAGAAGTAAGTTAGGCAGTAATGAACTTCTCCGTAGAGGCTGGTGGCACCCATGCTGCTGGTGTGTTGTCTGGGTTCCATTATGCAGTATTCAGGCCTTTTCTTGAGGCATCAGCTTCACTGTCCCAAAGAGAGCACATCAATGTAGCCCACTCTATTCACTGAGGCAACTGATTTTCATAGGTAAACAGCCCACACCTGAAGACCAGAGCTGTATCTCTATCTATGCCTTTTCCGGGGGCATCCCAAATCAGGATGCCCTGCTGCATGACCCCCCCCCCGGGGCACCGCAGATCTGTTATGAGCCACTCTCCCCTTATGTGGACCTGTGTGTTCAGAAACCTGTCTTCCCTGTTTGTTTCCTTCTGAAGAGAGGATTTGTATACTATATTTTTTGCTCTATAAGACAAAAGTTAGGGAAAATGTGGGTGCGTCTTATGGGGCGAGTGTGCTCAGTAAACCTAATGGGGGAGCGACAATTGCAGGAGGGGCACAGGTGTGTGTGAAGTGCGGGGTCTGAGTGCCGAGGGCAAGTGCGGGGGACGGCATTTTGATTTATGCAGAATAAATGCAGCCGCTGTACTCACATCATCACATCTGATGCTGGGATTCAGTCTTACACCGTCCATAACCCCCCTCCTTAGCGCTCCCTCTTTTGCTGCCAAGCCCATAACACCTACATGCTGGCTTGGCTGGGCGTTAAGTGCCAAGCACGTAGGTGTTATGGGCTTGACACTTTCTTACCTTGGGGCCATCCGTGGCAGCAGAAGATAGCGATTGCGGTTCAGCTTTCTGGAGTCCTCAGGGGGTCATGTGGAGGTGACCCTGACCTCACCCCAGTCACCCGATCATCGCTGGACCAATGAGAAGTGGTGCCGGCGGAGATGAGCGATTTTTAAAAGTTCGATTCGGACGAACCCAAATTTCTTGGAGAAATTCGGCGAATCGCCAGAATCGAATTTTTAAGAAGTTCGCTCATCTTCAGGGGAGTCACTAGTAGAGTGAATCCCCTCGATTGCCAGTAAAACTTTACCTTACCACAGCTCTAGGTATAGCATAGTGCGGCTGTTGCCCATGCATGCGTCGTTAGATTGGGGGATCAGGTAGTTATTATCAGGCATTCCGGGGGGGGGGTTCACCCACAATCCCAAATCTTAACTTTTTCCCTTAGGTGGTTCGCTGAGAAGATCGCTACTGCCTTTGTTTGGACCTTGACCTTCACTTGCTCTTTTGGGACCCTAGCCCCCCCTCCTTTTGGGAGCCTAGCCCCCCCTCCTTTTGGGAGCCTAGCCCCCCCTCCTTTTGGGAGCCTAGCCCCCCTGTCCTTTTGGGAGCCTAGCCCCCCTGTCCTTTTGGGCGCCTAGCCCCCCCTCCTTTTGGGAGCCTAGCCCCCCCTCCTTTTGGGAGCCTAGCCCCCCTGTCCTTTTGGGAGCCTAGCCCCCCTGTCCTTTTGGGAGCCTAGCCCCCCTGTCCTTTTGGGAGCCTAGCCTCCCCCTCCTTTTGGGAGCCTAGCCTCCCCTCCTTTTGGGAGCCTAGCCCCCCCCCTTTTGGGAGCCTAGCCCCCCTCCTTTTGGGAGCCTAGCCCCCCCCCTCCTTTTGGGAGCCTAGCCCCCCCCCCTCCTTTTGGGAGCCTAGTCCCCCCTCCTTTTGGGAGCCTAGCCCCCCCCCTCCTTTTGGGAGCCTAGCCCCCCCCCCCCCTTTGGTAGCTTAGCCTCCCCCTCCTTTTGGTAGCTTAGCCTCCCCCTCCTTTTGGGAGCCTAGCCCCCCCCCCCTCCTTTTGGGACCCTAGCCTCCCCTACTCTTTTAGGCCAACCCTATTTCTAGATTGGTAGATTACCTGTTGGGGCCTAGTAGACCATCTCCCCAACTCGGTGGCTTGGTAAACGGGGCTCAATCAAACATTGACCTCGCCTTCTATTAATTGCAAAACCTTACTTGACTTTAAATTAATACATATTTATTTATTGTTGTTCTACACTAAAAACATACAGTATTGAAAATACATAATTAAAAAAGATAATTCATTATTGCGACCCAAAAATACATAGTTGAAATCGACAAATGTTTGTACATTACAGCCTCTAATAGTGCAGTTTGTTCCCTTTTAGCCTGGAATTCTATCTATTCGCTCTCAAAGCTTCTTCAGTGTCTGCAGGGACCAAACAAAGTTACTGTTACCATTGGTTGCATTCTGATATGCTGACCTTAGCAAAAGGATAGGAAATCACAAAAAGAAAAAACAAAAAAAGAAAGAAATTTTTCATAACTAGTTGTTTTGGAACTCTGTTCACATTCAGACAATAAGAACATCAATGAAAAAATATTATAAATTACCTATGAGTGCAGGGCATACACTTGGGCATTCAATGACTTGATCAAATTCACTTGCTTGTAGTAGGTTTATGTGTGTTCACTTGCAGTTAATAAAATTTTGGCTGTTGCCGCTAGTATTACACTGGGAAACGTATGTAAAAATTATATAATATATATATACATGTATAACTTTAAATAGGGTGAGATAGAAGGAAAGTTGCCGGAAAAAGTACCCAAAAATCCTCCCTTGTGACCAGGGAAGTGACAGATCACCATTGGGGCTGGAGGTAATATGCGTCCCATTCCCAATATATATAGAAAAACCATGCATTATCACATAGGATAGTCACCATTATGAGTGTAGTGGAACATGTGACCAGGTTGTGCTCCTTACCGCTACAAACAGATGAAATGTAAGTGTCTGGCTATGGATTTACAGGGTACCTGGCAATGCTGTAAAGTAGGGAACCTCCTCGGGTGCCGATTGGGTGCCATCCAAAAAATACCCTCTACGCCCGTACCGACGACAGGGGCCCGTATGCTGCGCCCCCGCCCACGCCAGGAAAGAGAGTGACGGCCTCCCCGATGGTGCCGCACAGCTGTCCTCCGCCACCGCCGCCCGAAGGCGGTTAAGTGAGCTTGGAGGGAATGAAGGTGGAAGTGCGGCCTCACCGCTTCCGGTCTTCGGAACGCACTGACCAGCCGGCGTCACATCCGGAAGTCATATGCGTTCCACCGGAGAACCAGAGCGTCACGGCACCCGGCCGCATCTCCAAAGCCCCCTGTCAGTGTCCAAAACAGCGGACACAAGAACCGTCAACACCAAGGTAACTGTAGTATTCATATGTTGGTATAGAGGGAAAGAGAAGTTCTATTTGATCATAACTAATACATGATCGCCCAGAAAAACTGGTTGTCAGCATTACCCTCATATATAAGAAATTAGATAGTGAAATTGTATCATGTTTGGTGTTGGTGGAGGTGCAAGTTCACCCCTTGGACGGCACTATGTGTAATAGGGGCGATGCGGCTAACGCCCCAATGAATGGCTAGTCAAACTGCCCCAGGTCACTCAGGGAGAATTACAGCTATGGTGTATCCCCTTCGTAAAATCACTGATGTCCCAGGGATGCCCTGCACTCTTACAGCATGTTCTAAAAAATCAAGGGGATGAGTAAATACAGAAGACAAAACCCTATAAGACACAAATACACAAACGGAAGCCATAACGAGGTAGGATATTGACATATAACACTCGCAGGGTGTTGTTTGAAATCACTTTCGACATCAGAAACCCCCTTCCCTATATGTGAAGAATCTTCACACTTCTACAGATACTTCAAAGTTGTCATAGGCATTTATTGACATGGGAATATGGTAAGGTTAATTTTAAATCTATGATTGGAACCCTACAAGAAAGGTACAAAACTGATCGATTCATTGAGGCCCGTGGGACGGTGGGCCCCAAAATAATAAATCCATCTAGTCTCTCTTTGAAGAGTAACTTTCTCTATGTCCCCCCCCCTAATGTTCGCATGTATACGGTCTAACCCTACAACCTTCAGACCTTCAGGGTTCTTATTATGATAGATGGAAAAGTGCCTTCCTATAGGTGTTTTAGAATTCCCTGTTCGTATATCGTAGGTGTGCTCATATATGCGTATCTTAAGTTGTCGGTTTGTTTTACCGATATAGAAACGTCCGCATGGACATATCATATATATCATAAATGACATGAGACGATTTGCAGTTAACATAATGTCTCAATTTTACTGGAGGTCTACTTCCTATAGTAAGGGTTTTAGTTGTCAATATGTATTTGCACATAGTGCAACTCTGGCACTGATATGTACCAATGGTTCCGCAGCACTGTTTCTCCGGTATGGCATTAAAATGGCTATGTACCAAATGGTCTCTCAAATTCTTAGTTCTTCTGTATACAAAGGAAGGAGTCCTAGGGATGAGAGGAGCCAGATTTTGATCATTTCTAAGTATATGCCAATGACGTATAAATATGGCCTTAATTTCGGCATGATGTTCAGTATATGTACTAATCATCGCTAGAGAAGTGTTCTGGCTCAAGATTTTAGGTTTATATAGCAGGTCCTGATGTGACCTGGCTTTTGCCTTTTTATATGCTTTCCTTAAAATTCGGGAGTTGTAACCCCTTGCATTCAGGCGAGTTCTAATATTGGCTGCTTCTAGCTCAAAATCTGAGTCTAATGTGCAGTTTCGCCGAGCACGCAGATATTCCCCATAGGGGATACTTGACACTAAATGCTTGGGATGAGCACTAGAGGCTCGAAGTATGTTGTTAGCGGCAGTTTCTTTGCGATAGAAATCAGTTGTAATATGGCCTGTACGGTCAATGGCAATCGATAGATCCAGGAATTTGACACTAGATACACTGTACTCGCAGGTAAATTTTAGATTCAGATTGTTGGTATTCAGAATAGACACCAATTGCTCCAACATATTTTCAGGGCCTGTCCAGATGATAAAAATATCATCTATGTACCAGCCAGTTCATCGTCTCCCCACAACCTCCTCTCCCACCCACCCAGATACAGGTTTGCATATGAGGGGGCGCAAGTGGTCCCCATAGGAGTTCCCTGTATCTGGTGGTTCAGTTGTTGGTCAAAGAAGAAGAGGTTGTGGGTGAGAATGAACTTTAAAAGTTTTAACAAAAATATGTTGTGATTATGTTGTTCAATGTTGAGTTCGTCTAAGAACAATCGAATCATCGCCAACCCTTTATGATGGGGGATGCTCGAGTACAGGGCCTCCACGTCGAGGGTAACAAGTAAGGACCCCGGAGCCACTGTCATGCCATCAAGTAGCCGTAGTAAATGGCTGGTATCTTTCAAGTATGACGGAAGCTGATGGACAAGTGGTTGGAGGTGGTGGTCGACATAGCGACTGGCTGCATCAGTGAGGGACCCAATACCCGACACTATTGGCCTGCCCGGTGGTGCACAAAGAGATTTGTGCACCTTGGGCAGTGCATAGAAGGTGGCATATGTGGGGTTAGGAACCTCAAGATACGCACCAGTCGCCCTGTCAACCACCCCTCCCTCCACTGCCTCGTCAATCAGTTGATGGTAGGCTCCGGAGTCCTCCCGTAGCCTCTACATGGGGGCCCTGACATACCACTCCCTGTTGTTAAGAATATCCATACACATTTTGATGTAAAGGTTTTTAGCCCTGACCACAATATTTCCCCCCTTGTCTGCCGGTTTCACTATCACATCGTGTAGATTTTGCAATTCGTCCAATGCTTCATTAAATTTTTTGGTCATATTGGAGTTTGTTTTATGTTTTAATTTTTCCACATCTGTGGACACCAGGTCCACAAAGGTCAAGACGTGGGCGTTGGCAGACAAAGGGGGGAAATACGTTGATTTTTTCTTAAATATTCGTTGTTTAAGGGTTGTCATTGGTGTTATACCTGTAGCCTCTGCGGCTAGGTCTAATAGATCTTGTAGTACTGATTCGTCATTAATCTGGGGTTCCATTTCTAATGGAGCTTGTAAATCAGGTTGTGTTTGAAACTGTAATTTACAAATTAACTTACGAGCAAATAAATGAAGGTCAGTAATTACCTCAAAGGTATCCGTGCGGCCCGTGGGGCAAAAGTTAAGGCCTAATTTCAATAGTTCTTTTTGATTATCAGTTAATATGTGTTCTGATAAATTAATAATGTCAGTACCTTTCTGGTCCCCTATTGACGAGGGGGTATCCAAACCCTCCTCCCCTATGGAATGATTTTTATCTATGTGGGATATTTTCTTGAGGTGGTTACTACGTCTCCTATAGTTCCTGGCCCTATTGCGTTTAAGCCTAAAAAATCTCTCTCTGGACCTTGACTGTCACTACTACTTTCCCTCCCTGTGGTTATCCCCTCTCTTATTCTCGACTTGGATCTCGTTTCCCGATCTGATTGAGTTTCTCGATAGGGGGGACCTTTTAATTTCTTAGTCCTATCGGTCCGAAAATGGGACTGTTTGTTTTGTGAGAGATCTCTGACGTTTGTAAATATACGTTCTCTGGAAGATGATGATTCTGATGAAGACTTTAGTCTGGGTCCCTGGTCTCTCCTAATTGGTCTAAAGTTATTGATAGGCCAGTTATATGCATATTTATTCTTATATGCTATTTTATCCCTTTGGAGTTTATGTTCTTTATTTAGAATTAGGTCTTTGTTAATTTTTTCTATAGATTCCTTTATCTGTTTGTCTCTATTAATAAAGTAGTCATCCTTTTTGTATTTATTGAGGTCCTCTATTGTACTCTGAATAGAAAGTTCCAAAGTCTGTATCTGTGATCTATGATGATCCAAGAGAAGTCTCATCAGAGTCAGAGAGCATGTTTGCGGAGTATCTTCCCATTTCGCCTTAAAGTCATCTGTAATTTGTCCTAATTGGGGGAAAAGTCTAATTCGCAGTCCCTTAGGAACAATTTTATGTTCTAGATATTCTTCCAAGTAATGAGTGTCCCACCACAGTTTCGACTTTTTGTGTAACAAATTATATAGGATGTTAAAAGTGGACTGAGTGCACTCCTCATATTTCTGCTGCCCCAGGAAGACCTTCTTCATCTGCTGGATCTGCTGATCCAAGGATGGTCTAAGTGCGCTGGGATCCCGTGACCTGCTGCTCCTGACTCCACCACTTCTCATCGGGTTGTAGCTATACAGTTGTATTTCTATTTTTGACTGTTTATTTGCTTTGTTTTATTGTGAAATTGTATTTTTTGTAATTTTCCTTTAGTTTTAGCCTTTAGTTTTAGCCTTTAGTTCGGGAAGACCCTTTAGTTTAATTTTTTTTAGATTTTTTTTTTGCATTGGGGTATGGCTGGTAAGCGGTACACTGCACAGGAAGCTGCGGCTTACCTGATGGCGTCTGACTCGGAAGATTTTAGTGAGTCAGGGTCTGAGTACTTCCCATCAGATAGCGAGTCAGACAGTGAATCCTCTACTGAGGAAACACAGCCGCGCAGTGCTACCAGTAGTAGCCACCGTAGAAGGGATAGTGCCGCACAAAGTGAGGCAACACTACAGGCGAGTGTAGTGCAGGATGAGGCATCGAGTGCTGCAGCTGGTGAAGGAGCGTCTGCGTGGGGGCCTCCTAATAATATTTCCCCCGAAATTCCCCCTTTTGATTCGGTCCCCGGGGTCAATGTAGACACCACAAATTTTGGTGTCATTGACTTTTTCAAATTGTTTCTCACAGAAGCCATCCTACTGGATATGGTCTTCTTTACCAATCTCTATGCCGAGCAGGTCTTAGCGCAAAACCCCCTGCAGAGGCTCGCCCGAGCTCAGGCATGGCATCCCACAAATTTGAGTGAGATAAAGAAATTTTGGGGGCTCACTCTAGCAATGGGTATCCTAAAAAAAATGAGTATTTCCTCCTACTGGGATACCCAAACCATATTGGCAACTCCATTATTTCCGGCCGTAATGTCCAGAAACCGCTACCAAATTTTACTGCGGTTTCTGCATTTTAACGACAATTCCACTGCTATTCCCCGTGGTGAGCCCGGTCACGACAGGCTGCATAAATTACGGCCCCTGCTCAACAGCCTGTCAGATCGCTTCGCAGTAGTGTACACCCCCGGCCAAAAATTATCAATTGACGAGTCACTACTGCTTTTCAAAGGGCGCATTGTTTTTCGGCAATATATCCCTAGCAAGCGTGCCCGCTACAGGATTAAATTTTACCAATTATGCGATAGTGTGACCGGGTACATCAAATATTTTCGAATCTATGAAGGAAAGGACACATATCTGGACCCCCCTGGTTGTCCCCTTGATTTGTCAATAAGTGGAAAGATCGTTTGGGACCTCATGACTCCACTGTTGGGTAGAGGTTACCACTTATATGTGGACAACTTCTATACCAGCATCCCCTTATTTCGCGCCCTTTATTCGTTGGATACCCCGGCCTGCGGCACCATCAACCCTAATCGCAAAGGATTGCCCAGGTCACTACTTGAAAAAAAATTAAAAAGGGGGGAGTCTTACGCTCTAAGAAGCGATGAGGTCCTGGCCATGAAATACATGGGCAAAAAAAATGTATTCCTCCTGACAACACTCCACGATGAGTCAGTTGTGAATGTAAGGCAACGTGGTCCCCGAGCCCCTTCCCAAAAGCCACGTTGCATAAAAGATTATAATAAATTCATGGGTGGCATGGATAAAACGGATCAAATATTAACTTATTACAACGCCACCCGAAAAACTAGAGCCTGGTACACTAAAATTGCTATACATTTGGTCCAAATGGCAACTTACAACAGCTTTGTTGCCTTCAAGGCAGCAGTGCCAGGTTCCAATTTATCGTACATAAAATACCAGCAGCAATTACTCCCTGCTTTGTTGTTTGGGGATACTGCGGAAGAACCAGATATGCCTAGCAATGACAACCAGGCCAGATTAGTGGGGAAGCAGTTTATAAAGTTGCTTCCCGATATTGGTAGAAAGCGGTATCCCCAGAGAGCTTGTAGGGTTTGCAGGAAGCGTGGCATTAGAAGAGATGTGCGGTATTATTGCCCGACCTGTCCCAGCCAACCCGGTTTATGCCTCGAAAATTGTTTTGAGGTATACCATACTCAATTAGATTATTGAGCAATGCATTTTTTTCTCCTGCATTTTTTGTTTTAGTCTGTAGGTGGGCCCCTTTTAGTTAAATTATGTTTCCTGTGTGCTGGCGCAGGTATTTTTTGTTGCCATTATATTTTATTTTCTTTTAGTTTCTTTGGAGCTGTTGCTAATCCGATGGGAAGTGCTGGAGCAGGAGCATCTGGTTACTTGTGGCAAGTGATGATTAAAAAATGTGACCCATTTCAGGTTCTTGATTCCTGATATTGGTCATTGATCACCGCACTGATCTTATAATCTGATGCCACAGCTACAGTATCCTAATTGCACTTCTTAGTACAGGTAAGAAATAGTTTTGTTGTTTTTCCATAGCGCATGTGTTAGTTTTGGGTGATTGGTAACTGTACCCTTGCAGGTAGCTATGCATGTTGGGTATTGTTCTGTTCGGGGGACCTTGTCGTTTTCAATTAGGTGTGTATTTTTATGATTGGCCTACTTTTTTTTAGGAAAATGTGGGTTTGATTTAGCATTTTAACTTTTTTTAGCAAAATCCAGTGCAACCAGGTCATTCCTTGAAGGTTTGCGCCCTGAAAGCTGCACCCATGGCAACAAGCTTGGTACGCCTAGAATGCCTAAGGGGTGTTCTTTCAGAGAATATATGGTTTGTGGGGGGTATTTTAATTGAAAAGTGTTGTTTTGGTTGAAAAAGCGTAGGGTGTGCATGTTGTCCGCAGAGTAGGAATTTTCAAGTGAAATGCCCTTCATGCGTATGCTTAACTTTGGGGTGATTGGTAACCCTACCCTTGCAGGTAGCTATGCATGTTGGGTATTGTTCTGTTTGGGGGACCTTGTCGTTTTCAATTAGGTGTGTATTTTTATGATTGGCCTACTTTTTTTTAGGAAAATGTGGGTTTGATTTAGCATTTTAACTTTTTTTTTAGCAAAATCCAGTGCAACCAGGTCATTCCTTGAAGGTTTGCGCCCCGAAAGCTGCACCCACGGCAACAAGCCTGGTACGCCTAGAATGCCTAAGGGGTGTACTTTCAGAAAATATATGGTTTGTGGGGGGTATTTTAATTGAAAAGTGTTGTTTTGGTTGAAAAAGCGTAGGGTGTGCATGTTGTCCACAGAGTAGGAATTTTCAAGTGAAATGCCCTTCATGCGTATGCTTAACTTTGGGGTGATTGGTAACCCTACCCTTGCAGGTAGCTATGCATGTTGGGTATTGTTCTGTTCGGGGGACCTTGTCGTTTTCAATTAGGTGTGTATTTTTATGATTGGCCTACTTTGAAAGCTTAAGGTGTGTACTTTCAATATATATATATGGTATTGGGGGGGTATTTCAGATCTAAAGAGGTGTTTTTGTGGAAAAACTGCAAGGAGTGCGGAATAGTTGTTTTTTCGTTGAAAATCTTTTCAGTTTGGGGGGTCTCCTGGACAGGAAAGGGTGTCTATCAATACATATGTGGTACCGTTGTAATTGGGAGGAATAGGGCTTTTACACACATTATAATTTTCTGGTAAACTTGCATGTTTTACTTGAAAAAAACACTACAAAATGTTAAAAAAAAAATGTATTTTTTTTAACGACTTTTCCACAAAAATAACAAACTTAAAAACAAGACATATAATATTAAAGCCCAGACTGTGCTGAAAAAAAACAATATATAATTTTCCTAGGAAATTCCTGGAAATCCTTTCAAAAATTACAGTTGAACATGTTCAGTGCAAAATGGCAGAAAAGGGTCTGGCAACACAGAGTCACAAATGCCGCAGGTAGGCTGGCAGCGAAAGGGTTAACTCTAACCCTAGCTACAGGGTTGTTGTACAGGGCCAGAATCTTGGAGAGGAGGCCAGGGCCAACACCAGCCTGCCTCAACGTGGCCGACATAAAAGTCCAGTCCACCCTATCAAACGCCTTCTCCGCATCACATGCGAGAAGGCAAGCCGGAGTCTTGGTGGAGGAAATATGCGATATCAGGGTGAACAGTTTATTGGTGTTGTCCCTGGCCTCCCTCCCCGACACAAAACCCACGTGATCTAAATGAATCCTGTCCGGGCGCAGCGGTTGCAGCCTTATGGCTATGACTTTTGCATATAGTTTAAGGTTAATGTTAATTATTGATATTGGTCTATAGTTACCACATATCGTGGTGTCTTTCCCCGGTTTGGGGATGACCAAAACTGTGGCCTCTAAAGCTTGTTTAGGAAAAGGGAAGTTCTCACAAATGGAGTTAAAAACCCTCGTTAAGAAGGGAGTCAGCGGGGCCCCGAAATGTTTGTAGAATTTGGGGGAATATCCATCTGGGCCCGGGCTTTTGCCGGCTGGTGAGTCTTTTATTGCACAGGCTACTTCTTGGTTTGAGAACGGCAACTCCAGGGATTCAGCTTCCTCTAAGGGAATAGCAGGCAATGGGGTGCTAGTTATATATTCATCTATCGCTAAAGAGGAGGCCCTATGACCTGAGGGGGAATTGGAGGGGTTATGAATATTGTAGAGAGAGTTGTAAAATTCCCTGAAGGTGGCTGCTATGTCTGAGGGGACCTGTGCTAGCGTCCTATAAGATTTCTTAAGAACTGGTATGTACAACGCTGTGGGCCGTGGGTGGAGGGTTCTAGCTAACATGCAACCGCATTTATTTGCCAGTCTATAGAGCTGAGCCCTGCCCTTGTCTCTATAGCTTAGATAAGATTGATTATATAATTTTTGCAATTTCTCTCTTGCTTCCTGTAGTTCTAATAGTTTGAGATTGGTGGGCTTGGTCTTATGTTCTACTTCCAGGGCGTAAATGTTGTCCAAGGTTTTTTTTATAAGTGCAGTTTTTTCCCTTTCTGGAGTCTGGATCCCTGCTTAATAAGCTCCCCTCTGAGAACACATTTCAGGGCTTCCGATTGGATGGGCAGAGGGGTTGAATCAGTTTTGTGGTCTTCAAGGAAATGCTCTATTGTCTGTTCCACTGCAGAGCCGCGTTATTGAGCAGATTGTCATTGAGTCTCCATGACCAACAGGAGGGAAAGAGACCGGGTGGGACTAATGAGATGAAGATCGGGGCATGGTCAGACCACAAAATGGGTCCTATCCACGCTTTAGTATTCCAATCAAGTGCGTGATGGCTTATGAACAGGTAGTCAATTCTGCTATAAGATCCAGCTGCATGTGAGAAAAAGGAGTAATCCCTTCTTGAGCCATTGAGTACCCTCCAGGTCAATTAACTGGAGGTTGGCTAGTGCTTTCCTCAGTCACTGATCACTCCCTCTGAGAATTCTT
Source organism: Gastrophryne carolinensis (assembly GCA_027917425.1). Taxonomy (NCBI): domain Eukaryota; kingdom Metazoa; phylum Chordata; class Amphibia; order Anura; family Microhylidae; genus Gastrophryne; species Gastrophryne carolinensis. Next base: position 548,160,253 of record CM051235.1, on the reverse strand, counting down.
CCAATAATTTGAGGGTCTGTATAGAAAAATTAATTGGGGGCATACATGTTTTCAATAGTGTAAATCTTACTGAACAATCTAATTTTAAGAAAAAGAAATCTGCCCTGAGGGTCGACCTTTACATCTAAGGTCTCATGGGGGAGCGATTTGTGGAGTGCTATCGATACACCCTTTGTTTTCCCTTCTGGATTGGAGCAATAATGCCATGTTACATAGTATCTGTCACGGATATTAGGGATGTGGTCTGTCTTGAAGTGGGTTTCCTGGAAAAGAACTATTTTAGCTTTCTGTTTGTGAAGGTCATACAGAATCTTTGTTCTTTTCTCAGGAATATTAAAGCCCTTTACGTTGAAAGAGCTAACTAACACCACTGCCATTTCTGGGTAATTTAAGTTGCCAGAGGCCAGTCACCGGCCCTCACAGGGAAGGTGTGTGGGGTGGGATGGGTGGAGGGGGTACAAGTAGGAGAAGGGGGGAAGGGACGGCGTGGGGCAAAAGGAGGATCTTAGTGGTAGGGGGTTGGGGTTCGCGGGAAGAGTTATCGGGGGGGAGAGGGTATCTAAATGTAACTAGTTACGTTCCTCGCTTCACCGAGCCCGGTGGAGGAAGGATAGACCTACGGTAGGGGAGAGGTAAGCTCTGACCACAGATCGGGAGATGCGCTTTCCTGAAGATAATCCCTCTAACCAGCGCTTACTACTGAAACATAACACTGCGGCTGATCGGCCACCCCAGCCCGAAGCCCCCCCCCCCGGCGAGAGACAGCGCAAAAAGCACCGCCCCCGGGGGGAGGCACCACGGGCAGGGGAGCCCATCCCGGCCCCGCAACCCAAATTGAAAATTGCTGCCACAGCAGTGCGAAACCACAAACCTCAGCACGACATAACCTGTTTAAACTCGCCAATCAGTTTAACTGATAATCATGAACATTTAACTATCGGCGTCGCTTCAAGATGCAACAACGAGGAGCAAAGACACCATGGTGATTTACTCATAAATGTCCCGTATTTGAAGACCTGGAGTCACCTACACCATGCTAGGCCGGTCCGATCCTGGGTCCGGCCCCCTCACCACCGGGACCCCGTGGTCAGTTCACCTGGTTCCGATGTCGGACTACGGGGCCGACGGGCACCCCGCTCCGGGCGCATGGGACCCATCTCACCAAGACCGAGGTCCAGGGAAAGCCAGTCCTCCACAGGTAAGGCCGGAAGTTCCAGGAAGCCGAACAGACCGGGTAGCTGGGACGGGGACCGTAGGAAAAAAGAGCGTCCCTGTTTGGAGACCACCAAGTGGAATGGGTGGCCCCATCTATAAGTGGCTCCCACTGATTTGATCTTTTCCAAAAGAGGCTTCACCTTTTCTGGAGGGTTCGCCTTGCCAGGTCCGGCAAAAGCAAGATGGAGGCCCCATGGTAAGACGAGGGACCTTTCTCCCATGCTTTCCGCATTATCTCTTCCTTGACTTTATAATAGTGGATACAGAACACTATGTCACGGGGTTTAGTTGGGGCTGCTCGCCGAGGGCCGGGCGCCCTGTGTATTCTGTCTACCTCTATATGCTCATCTCGACGTCGCCCCAGGAGGTCATTAAAGATGGTGGTAGCAACCGCCGCAAAGTTATCATGTTCCGGTGCTTCTGGGAGACCCCGAATTCTAATGTTGTTCCGTCTCCCTCTATTTTCTTGGTTGTCGAGATGAAGCAACGCTCTGGCAATATGCTGGGTCGAGTTGGCCTGGGCCCGCTGCAGGTCTGCTTGTGCTCTCTCTAGGGCATCCATACGCTGATCTGCGGATACGCGGTCCCGTTCTAAGGTTTGGACTCTCTCACCGACCTCCAAAACAGCCTTCGTCACTTCGTCCAGCTCCCTCCTCAACAAGGTCTCCATTCTGTTTGTATAATTTTCAAAGTCCCTTCTTGAGGGAAGGAACTTCAGCAAAACTTCAAGATTATACTGTGTGAAGGGAATCTGGTCACAAGCTGGAGTCTCAGGTGACCGCGAGCACTCTGAGCGACTCGGTGATGGGCCGGCAGGCCAGGAGCCCCAATCCGGACGTTGCTGGGCTACATTCGGGGGTACGATTCCCGGGCAAGTGGGCGCCCCAGCGCTGGTCTTTATGTGTCTATGAGACCCGTCTAAGGGGGTGGGGTCTCCTCCAGGGTGCGCCTGGTGGCTCTGGGTCGTTGGCACCCACCCCATCCATTGCCGCAGCGTCTGGGTCCCCGGGCGCCACCCACAGATGGTCTTCTGCCGCTGGCCGCCAGTTACATGGCTGAACAAGGCCCAGTTCACTCGGAGTCCCAAAGCGAGGGGAGGAGGGAGGGTCCGCCAGGTTCAGACCTCTGCTGCCATCCACCCCCTGGTACTCTAACGCCCAGCTCATGGACATCGGATGACCCAGGGGAGCATTCCATGCGCCTCCCAGGCGAGCCTCCGCGGGGCTACAGCACAGGGAGCAGCGCTGGGGTTGCACAGAGGTGAAGGTGCGTTCTACTTGTGGTGATGTCAAGGGTGAAATGGGGGAAGCCGGCGGCTGCTCTCTCTGTGTTGGGGGGGCTCATGTGCGCCCACATCCCCCGTCCACCCCCGTTCAGAACTAATATGGCGAGGGGGCGCCACTCCCGCAGGTGGCGGTGGGCGCTTATGTGCCTCCCCGGCTGGACTCCCACGACCTCCCGCCTCCGAGTCTTCCGCCCGCATTGAGCGGCGAACTGAGCTCCCGCCTCTCCTCTTCTGCGGCATTAGACACGGCCGGCGCGTCAGCCTCCCGGGGCGCCAGCCCGCCGCCGCTCTCTCCACCTCCACTCCCACCTCACCTCCGCTCCAGGTGATCTCCTGAGGTGCCGCCGCAGCCGACTCCGCTCCGCTGTCCTTCCGCCGGGCCCGGTCTCCCGACTCCCGGCCACCGCCTCTCTGCAGCTGACCCGAGGCAGCAGGTGAGTTTTGCAATCCTGTTGGCAGTGTCTCCGGGACATCTGGTGTACCTTACAGAGGTGACTTTCCCAATCAGGGCTAAAAATGACCACATCATCGAGGTAGGCAGCTGAGTAATCACAATGTGGTCGCAAAATCAAGTCCATCAACCTCTGGAAAGTCGCAGGTGCTCCATGTAACCCGAACGGCATCACTACTTACTGGAATAGCCCATCAGGGGTGGAGAATGCAGTTTTCTCTTTAGCCTCATCAGTAAGTGGAATCTGCCAGTAGCCCTTTGTGAGATCGAGGGTGGTTATGTACCTGGCATTACCCAACTTCTCAATCAACTCATCTGCCCTGGGCATAGGATAAGCATCGAATTTTGAGATCTCATTCAACTTTCTGAAATCGTTACAGAACCTCCAAGTTCCATTAGGCTTTGGGATTAATACAATCGGGCTGGACCATTCACTCTGCGACACCTCAATTACCCCCAGATCAAGCATACGTTTTACCTCGGCAGATACGGCTTCCCTACGTGCTTCCGGTATCCTATAGGGCTTGAGGTTTACTCTGCTTCTAGGCTCAGTTTCAACGTGATGATAGATGAGGTGTGTACACCCTGGAAGGTCAGAAAACTTGTCTTTGTTTTTCTGTAAAAATTCCTGAGCCTCCTGTTTCTGTGACACTGATAGGGTATCACCAACCTTGACTGGAGGGATTGGTTGTGACAAATTATTAACAGTATTTGTTGCCCCCAAGGATTCCCTGTCTTTCCAGGGCTTAATCAAGTTTACGTGGTAAACTTGGAAAGGCTTCCTTCTACCTGGTTGGTGCACCTTGTAGTTCACCTCACTAACCTTTTCAACAATTTCATAGGGACCTTGCCACTTCGCCAGGAATTTACTCTCCACAGTGGGAACTAGTATAAGGACCCTATCGCCTGGGTTAAATGTCCTGATTCTTGCAGACCGGTTGTAAATTCTACTTTGGGCCTCTTGCGCCCTCTGGAGGTGTTCCCTTACTAGGGGCATTACAGTGGCTATACGGTCCTGCATTTGTGCTACATGCTCAATAACACTCTTGTATGGGGTGGACTCGCTCTCCCATGTCTCTTTTGCAATGTCCAGTAGACCCCTAGGGTGACGACCATAGACCAACTCGAATGGTGAGAACCCTGTGGACGCTTGGGGCACTTCCCTAATAGCAAACATGAGGTAGGGTAACAAATGATCCCAGTCACGACCATCTTTTTCCACCACTTTTTTCAACATATGTTTCAAAGTTTTATTAAATCTCTCCCCCAATCCGTCCGTCTGGGGGTAGTATACAGAGGTACGGATGGGTGAGATTTTAAATAGTTTGCATAACTCCTTCATCACCTTTGACATAAAGGGTGTACCTTGGTCAGTCAGGATTTCTTTGGGGATTCCAGTCCTAGAGAACATATAAAACAACTCACGTGCAATTGTTTTAGATGCGGTGTTTCTTAAGGGCACAGCCTCAGGATAGCGGGTCGCATAATCCATGACCACCAAAATATACTGGTGTCCTCTAGCTGATTTTACAATGGGACCCACTAAATCCATGGCTATACGCTCAAAAGGCACCTCTATAACAGGGAGCGAAACCAAAGGACTGCGAAAATGTGACACTGGGGCACTAAGCTGACATGTGGGGCACGACTCGCAGTACTTTTTAATATCATCATATATCGCCAGCCAGTAAAACCTCTGGAGAACCCTCTCCTGCGTTTTGTCAGTCCCCAAGTGTCCCCCAAGAACATGGTTATGTGCCATGTCAAGCACCTGACGCCGGTACGGCTTAGGCACCAGAAGCTGTTCCACAATCTCATCCTTAATCTTAGTGACTCTATAGAAAAGATCATTAGTCACAGAAAAATGTGGAAATCTTTTCTCAGCATCTGGTTCCTGAGGTACCCCATTCATGACAGCAACCTGCTCTCTCGCATTTTTGAGAGTGGGGTCCTGTAACTGTGCAGTCCCAAAATTATCCCTAGACACCTCTAAGTCTGGTATATTTTGCTCAGTGGGAGGAGCCTCCTCCTCTCCAGCCAGGACCTGCAAAGGAAAACAATCATTTTCATCCTGCACACTTTTATCATTTACAGTGGGTAATGCAACAACCTTAGGAGTATCCTCACTCCTTTCGGGGGATTTTCTTTTTCCCCAGAGAGCCCAGAATAATGGAAAATCGCGCCCCAATATTACGTTATGCATGAGATTTTTAACCACACCCACTTCATATTGTACGGTGCCTTGTTCAGTCCCGACTTTAGCCAGCACTATAGGGTACACTTTTGTATCCCCATGTATACACACAACACTCACATGCTTTTTACACTCAAAGTCCCCAGCCGCCAGGCTGGCATGCACCAAGGTTACGAGGCTTCCTGAGTCCAGCAACGCCTTAACAGGAAAGTCATTAATTGTAATGTTGCAGATTTGCGGTTCAGTCTCTAGTCCAGGAACTGCAACACAGGATGGTTCCGCAAATAGCGACTGACGCCGACTAGCCTCACACTCCATGGGCTCAGTGGTAAGAGGGCAATGGGCAGACACGTGTCCCGTCTCATGGCATCTCCAGCACTGGATAGAGCCTGGTCTCCTTGGCAAGGAGTCCTTTTTAGGGCCACTTAGCCACCCGGGACCATCCCCAGTCTTTTGCCCCTGAGACACCACTTGAGCCCTTTTTCCTCCCTCAGCACCCCTCCACACTGCCCCAATAGATGGAAGTCTCTTACCAGCTGATGGCACAGATCTGGCACTCCGGGGAGGTGAAGATGCTGCAGGAATATCACGGAGATAGTCCTCAGTCGCCTGGAACCTCTCCACAAGGTTGACAAGTTCGTTTGCATTCTTAGGGTCACCTTGTCCCACCCAGCGTTGCAGGTCAGCAGGCAGTACTCGGAGGTAGCGATCCATCACAACCCTCTCTAGGATCTGTGCAGGAGAAGAAGAGTCTGGCTCCAACCACTTTCTCGCCAAATGGATCAGGTCATACATCTGGGACCTCGCTGATTTGTCCAAACTGTAGCTCCAGTTGCGTACCCTCCTGGCACGAACCGCAGTGGTAACGCCTAGCCGGGCAAGTATCTCCGCTTTTAGCCGAGTATAGTCCTTAACCTCTTGCTCACTGAGGTCATAGTAGGCCTTTTGAGGTTCTCCTGTTAAATAGGGCGCAATTACCTCTGCCCACTCAGCGACTGGTAACTTCTCACGCTCAGCTACACACTCAAACACAGTTAGGAAGGCCTCAACATCGTCCTCAGCAGTCATCTTTTGCAGCGCTCGCTGCACAGCTCTTCTCACATCAAAAGTCTCTGGAGCGGCTCGCACCACTGTTTGGGGGTTAGCAACCACAGGCGCCTCTTGTTTTGCTATCAGGTGTTCAATAAGTTGTTGTTGGGCAGCCATGGTCTGTTCATGTCGTCTATTGGCCTCTATCTGTCCACACCGTTGCCCCTAGCACCCGTTTTTGCCCGCTCCGCAGCACCAATTGTAGGGATCCTCCCGGGGGATGGTGTGTTTGGACACAGTTCACAGCAGACGTAGATTTTATAAAAGCAGGTCTTGGTGTTTATTCATGGCATAAACAGTCCAGCAAACAAAAACATACAGCAACAACGTGCTGCTTTTATACAATCAAAAATAAAAAGACCTAGCCCGGCTGGGCGCTTACTAACAGGTTCTTCTCACCTATCTGACACTTTCAAAGCACAGCTTTCGCCTGGATATCGCAGGGTAAGTTTCAGCTCCAGCAGTGGCTGCGCTCGCAGCTTTCTCCAAACACCCGCAGGCTGTTCATTCCTGGCTGAGAGCAATCACCTGCAGGCTCTGCAGAGCTTTTACCTTCCCAGGCTAATTAGGATCAGAGCTCACCTGATCCAAAACCCAAACTGGATCGGGGGGGTGTGGAATGACAGGTCCCTCTACCAAACCTACCTGCCATTCCATATAAATCCAGGCCCGGCAAGATTAAACAACAACTCAGCAGCATATCACTGCTGAGAAACAAATCAATCCTGGGCTTACCATCTCACCCTGCGTAGTAACCTAGGTGAAATGTACACCCCCTCGACCACTTCTCCAGTGACATGTCTACTATATATATATATAATGTGACAGGCCTTTATTGATGACAATAAACTATCATATCTTAAGAGAGAGCAACAGCCACTACATCCTTTGTGCATTTTTATATAATTTTTACATAGAAACCTACATTTTGCTTTGGATGCATGTTACTTTGATCTTGAAGACCCTTCTATCTAAAGTGTTGTCAATTTAGCTTGTACAGAGAAAGGCATATATCCACAAATGAACACTTGTGGATATACAGCTGACAGATGAGGAACATATATATATATATATATATAAAATATATATATAATCTGCCTACAGATGCCTTTTAACAGTGCAGGTTTAAATAGTCTACAGTATATTAATACAACTGTCTAAATCTATAGTTTCGTTAAAGTGGACCAACACCCTGCATGATCGGGCCAGGATTCTATAAGATTCCCGTGCCGATCCAATCCCTCCTCGCGGGGCATCCAAAATCGGGATGCCCTGCTGTGTGAAACCCCCCAGGGCGCCCGCAAACCTTACCTGAATCCCGGGCCAATGGTGCATGGCACATCTCGCGTGCCCACACCGGCCATTTGTGAATCGCGAGCACGCTCCCTGTTAGAGGGAAGCGCGAGATGCGGCCACCAGCATGCTCGGAACCGCTGAACTAAAACGTCGCTTTGACGCGCATAGCTCAGCGGCTCCAAGCGTGCTGATTGGACGAGCGGTCACTCATGCGCGTAGGAGCGGGGTGAGGTGAGTTTTATCGGGAAATCTGGGGGGTTTCACATAGCGGGGCACCCCCATTTGGGGTGCCCCGGGGAAGTGGCCCAAAAGTGGAAAAGTGGACCAGTTGGAGGAAATTGGAGCACCTGGAGGAAACCCACACAGACACAGATAGCACTAAAATAAAATAAAGGTTACAGAGATGTAGAGTGGAGCCTGTTGGACTAAACTGTATGCTATCTGGGGAAAGAAAGTCAGCAATGTAATTGTTTTGTAACCCAATTTTGGTTGGAGTCAAACCAATGGGCATATTGCTGCAAAGTAAAATTGCTATTTTTTCAGTATGCTTACTGCAGCTTGTCCTTTCTTTTTCTCTTCCTTTTTTTTTTTTTTTTTTTTTTGCAAGGAGCTTGTAAAATTTAACGTTATGCTGCATATTTCAGGAGACAGGAGTTGAAATGTGTCTTAAATACACTTGTCTCTCAATGGTCACTAAATACGTTAACTACACTGCTCAATAAAATAAAGGGGAATTCCACATCCTAGATCTCATTGAATAAAATATTCCAGTTGCAAATCTTTATTCAGTGGGATGTGTTTAGAACAATAAAACATAAACATGATCATTGTAAATCAAAATGAATATCCAATGGAGGTCTGGCTTTGGAATGATCCTTAAAATCAAAGTGAAAAATCAAATTACAGGCACATCCAACTTCAGTGGAAATGCCTCAAGACTAGGAAATGAGGCTCATTAATGTTTGTGGCCTCCATGTGCCTGTATGACCTCCCTACAAAGCCTGGGCATGCTTCTGATGAGGTGGTGAATGTCCTCCTAAAGGGGTCTCCTCCCAGACCTTGACTAAAGCATCAGTCAACTCCTGGACAGTCTGTGGTGCAACATGGCATTGGTGGATGGAAAAAGACATGCTGTTCCAGATGCTTGATTGGATTCTGGGTCTGGGGAATGGGCAGGCTAGTCCTAGAATCAGTGCGTTCGTTATGCAGGAACTGCTGACACACTTCAGCCATACAAGGCCTAGCATTGTCATGCATCAGAAGGAACCCAGGGCTGACGGGACCTGCATATGGTCTCACAATGTGTCTGAGGATCTTATCCTGGTTCCTAGTGTCAGTCAGGGTACTTCTTGCTAGCATATGGAGAACTGTGCGGCCCTCCAAAGAAATGCCTTCCCGCACCATTACTGACCCACTGCCAAACCTGCCATGCTGGAGGATGTTTCAGACATGTTCTTCATGGTGTCTCCAGACTCTTACATCTGGCACATGTGTTCAATGGGAACCTGCTCTCTTGCTTGAAGAGCACAGGGCACCAGTGTTGAATCGAACAGTCTTGGAGTACTCTGCCAAATGGCAATAACCCTGCATGGCATTGAGGTGTAAGCACAACACTGACTTGTGGACGTCATACCACCCTCACGAAGAGGCCTGCTGGAGGTCATTTTTTTTAGTGCTGTGGCACTGCTCCACCTGTTCCTCCTTGCACAGGAGAAGGTAGCCATCCTTCTGCTAGTTGCTGCCCTCCTACGGCCCCCTCCCTGTCTCCTACTGGTTGTTTCCACAGAAGTGAGCATTGTATTTAAGATTAATGTACTAAGCTAAATATCAAAGATCATAGTACAAGAAATACTAAACACAAATGTGGTTTTCTGGAGGGTGTAATGGGTTTATTCATTGGCGGAAAGAACTCTGACCCTTTATGAAGTGAAAGTAACTTTTATTTCAAACACCCAATTACATGCATTAGAACTTGGCATATGCTTAATCATTTGAAGTGAACACAACACTTGTGTGAGATCTCTTCAGCAATTACAACCTCCACCCCCCGTCTTTTTCCATTTTCCAATGTTTATAATGTGCTGTGGGCGCTGCAAGTCATTTGTCTCTGCCTTAATAAGAAATAAAAGAGAAGTCAAATAGTAATTTTCTGCTGGTGGAGATTCCAGCTTATAAGGTCTATTTTGTTACACTTTGTATTAAAATAGTGCAAAAAATTCCATGTGCACACAGTACACAGATTATTTTCTACAGTAACAATACATGTAAAGCTTAAATTATTACTGTATATGATTAATACCGAGGCCAGAAATGTCAGTAAAAGAAAAAAAATACAGTTTATATGACATTGCCTGCACAAGGTGCATGCATATACACCTAGAATAAGTGTTTCCTGTTTGCTCATTATGCCCTACCATCACTTCCCCTGCTTGTGAATTTCTTGGAGTGCCAGTGGTGCAGATAACATTAAAAACCAATTCACATTGTGTCCAAGGTGTCCAACGTTTCTTAGAAGGAGTCTCACAGACATAAGGGTCGATTCAAAGAAACATGTAACAGCTTGGATTTTGGTGCCGATCATCCTATTTTTCCCGTCCGCTCGTGCGTTCGTATGAACTTGCGAGTGATTCTATAAGCAAATACGTTTCTATCCTAAAATGTACGTCCATTCGTATGTTATCTCCCGAACTTGCCTCAGTCAGTTGTCAATCGTAAAAAACAGGTTGATGTGATCACTTGTTGCGGCGGCAGCCTGTTTTTTCGGCCGCTTCCATCGTCCACCTCTTCCAATTACTTGCGTTTGCCTCTGGTTTTCAATGGTTTTTAGCCTCTTATATTCGTTCGTTCGTATGTATATAAGGTCTTGCGCATGCGCGATCCAAGCTACACTCCACAAACCAATGTGGGCCCTATCTGACACTACTGCCTCGCGCCAGGCTACCACTTACCTTTAGGAACCATAAAACTTACCCAAACCCCTTAGCGCTTGCATCCTTCTTCATTTCTCGGACCCTAAAACTTACCCAAACCCCTTAGCGCTTGCATCTTTCTTCATTTGGACGACCCTAAGACTTACCCAAACCCCTTAGCGCTTGCATCCTTCTTCATTTGGACGACCCTAAAACTTACCCAAACCACATAATGTACATATGTCTATATGTTTCTAAGCATGTATTTTCGTGTTTGTGTAAATGTCTTTTTTGGCGCATATTAGAAATGACACATTTCTAAAGCCTTAAAATATTATTTATTTTAAAATTTTTTTTTTTTTTTGGCTTTGGGTTTGTAAAAACATGTTAAAATTTTAAAAGTTTTTTTTTTGTAAAAATTATAAAATTTGGGAACCTAAGAACAACTGTAAAACTAGTTTACAAAATTAGCCAGGACCAAGGGCACTAATCCTCCTCCTCTTCTTCTTCTGTTGGCCCCAACGTCGCCTGTATGGCCAGCAGCTCGGCCACCAACTCCTTGATCCTTTTTTTTTTGCCCTCCAAGGTTTTTGGGATCATCCCTGTAACCAATAGAGAAATAAACATAAATAGTAGTACCAGACCGGTTTGTATGCTGGGAATAGATTTTGGGTTAATCAAATACATGTAAATGCATGACATATGTCATTCTTCCAAGGGATAAAGTAAATGCATTTCCCACTGGTAAGTATTGAAACTCCTTAAACCGGACCTTCAACATGATTTAATGAAAATCCAAAACTCTTTCCAAATGATTCTGCACCCGTTAAAAGTACATTTTGGTGCATTTTTTATTACTGCGCCGCCATCTGGACTCAGAAGCATAACACTTAATGAGGAGAGGAGAGTGGGATAAAGTACAGGGGAGCAGGTTACAGTTGTGCTTTGGTAATACAGAGCATAGCTGGGTTCAGGGAAAGGTCAGCAGTCCCACAATGCATGGCAGCACCTTACTTTGTTAAATCTGGATGCCATGCTGCCTGTAAATATGGCGCATTCCATATGCCGCCATCTTGTATGTTTAAAGGCTCCTAACATGCAGTAGATGCAGGTAGCCTGTTTTGGAATGTTCGCAATCTGTATGTACAGTGTGTGGGATACTTATTAGCTAGGCTCTTAATACGAGTTAGGGTCCGCTTTAAGCTAACGAAGTGCCCACATGAAAGTGTTAACTATACATTGGCTACGCCTTTAGTTATGTGTGTGTTCTTAGCAAAAAACACATAAATATGAATAATGGCATGGCTACTTACTTTGTTGGTGGCCGACAGATGGCTGGTTGGGGCCAACAGGATGCCCTTGGTCCTGGCTATGCTGTGAAGAAGTCCCTGGAGAAACATGTGACATTTGGTTAGTAGTTGTATAGAGTCACTATTCCCAACATATCTGGCTCCCAGTCTGGCTGACATCACTCACCTTCGCCAGGATCAACTTCCAGCATCTCTGCTGCCTCCTCCTCCACTATCTCACCCGCTCCAGAAGCATCTAGAAATAAATAATAAAGGAGCACTTAGTTTTTGGCCTTGCATGTATATCTTTGTGCATATACATGAAGAGTGTTATACCAGAGCCTTCCCCATGCCTGGCCGGGCATGACTCCACGCCCACGCGGTTGGGCCCCTCCTCTGTGGTAAGGTCCAGGGGCTGGTCTGAGGAGGCCACAGAGGAGGGGTAGGTCCGTCGCCCGGGAGATCCACCACCTTCACTCACAGATGCAGAAGCATGCAGCACTGGTCGGCCTGTGCGCCTCCGGGTGCGGCGAATTCTGAAATCCATTTCCAACACTAACAAAGAAAAGTCATTATAAATAAAGGCATAACTTATACATTTGGAACATATACCATGCAATCGCTTTGTACTTACTTGGGAAATGGATCCCAAAAAACCTCCGCACCCGGGGCATGTGCAGACGTTTCAGGTCCGACCAATGCTGCATTATCTGGGTGTGAGTGAAGGTGGTGCTGGTGACACGGTGTATTTCCGCGATGATCTCCCGGGCGATGTCCCTTTTTCGCACACATTGGGCGCGAAGTCATACCGGCGCTGAAGCATGATCTGAAAAACATAATGGACACAGAGCTTTTACTTTTACACACAGAGCCATATGTGTTGCATCACAAGTTGCGAATGTCATGTCATTAACACACACATTTAGAGTGCCAGCCATTTTTGGGGAGTGCCTTAAAGCGGACGTTCACTCTGATTCAGAGTCTGGTCTTATGTTATATGTTTCACACACCATGTACATACAGATAGCCAACATTACAAATCAGGCCACCTGCATCTATGGCATGTTATGATGGTTTGAACATCCAAGATGTCGGCTTATGTAAAATGCCTTCTTTGCAGGCAGCCTGCAAACAGGAAGTTCATGCAAACTGTAAGTGTGTGTGCTGCTCGGCATTCTTGGACTGATGACCTTCCCATGACCACAGCTCTGCTGTGTCTGAACAAAGCACTGCTATAACCCACCCCCCTGTACCTTATCCCACTCACCTCTCCTCAGTAAGTGTGATGCTTCTGAGTACAGATGGCTGCGCGCATCTCTTAAATTCTTGAGCAAAGTTTCAGGCCAGTGGAGGCAAGACTAATAAGTTATTGGCTTCAAATGGCCCATTTGGAAATGTCATAGGCTGTGTACTTGTTTTTTAGGTTTTATTGCTTTTTAGTCAATCACGCTGAAGGCCCGGTTTCTGTCTTTTTGCCCACGTGTGTGGCTTGCCGTTGTGTTTTGATGTCTTAGGCAAACAGTGGTCCTCAAACATCCACATCAAGGTCCGAGACAGGCCAGGTTTGACAGGTAGCCACGCTACTCCACAGGTTAATTAACTGGTGCTAAGCCAGAGCAATTGCCCTAATTAGGACATCAGCATAGAGAGGTGAAAACGTGGCCTGTCTCGGCCCTTGAGGATGAAGTGTGAGGAGCCTGTTCTAAAACATTAAGATCCCCAAAACTAGTTCCAACCGCATCATTTACATTTAGTACATCAGTCAGTATTAGCTTAAAAGGCAGAGCAAGGCACTTACCAGCATGAGGATCTCTTCCTGTTGACGGGTGAAGATAGTGGGCGCCATCTTTATGCTTCTTCAAGGCAGCAGATAAGTGAAACCCCAGCGGTTTCCTGGTTCCGCACGAACATACGTCCGTACGAGCGCGTAGTCGTGCGCATAGGCGTCAGATGCTGGGCGCATGATTTAAAGGTCCCTGCACCCAAAGCTCATTCTCTTTGAGCTTTTTGCGAAAATGGCACCCAAAAAGGCAGCAGCTAAACGCGCACAGCCAAGGCAGACCTCTGAGGGCCCAACCACCAGGTCCCAGCAAGGCCCCAAGAAGCTAAGGTCCCAGAAGGCAAGTACCACCTCGGCCCCACCAAGGGACACTGGACCCTCCCTTTCCCAAAAAAGGGCCCCAAAGGCACGTGCCCCTGCGGCCAAAAAACAGCCCACAGCAGCCACCACCACCTCTGCCCCCAGAAGAGGCCGCCCAAGGGAGCCCACACCATCCATGCTCTCAAGCCGGGCACTTAGCCAACCCAGGCCCCGCAGCAGGCCCAGAAGCCCATCCAGGCCCCGCAGCAGGGCCAGAAGCCCATCATGGCACCGCAGCAGGGCCCGAAGCCCATCAAGGCCCCGCAGCAGGGCCAGAAGCCCATCATGGCACCGCAGCAGGGCCCGAAGCCCATCAAGGCCCCGCAGCAGGGCCCGAAGCCCATCAAGGCCCCGCAGCAGGCCCAGAAGACCATCCAGGCCCCGCAGCAGGGCCACAAGCCCATCAAGGCCCCGCAGCAGGGCCCGAAGCCCATCAAGGCACCACAGCAGGGCCCGAAGCCCATCAAGGCCCCGCAGCAGGCCCTGAAGACCATCCAGGCCCCGCAGCAGGGCCACAAGCCCATCAAGGCACCACAGCAGGGCCCGAAGCCCATCAAGGCCCCGCAGCAGGGCCCGAAGACCATCCAGGCCCCGCAGCAGGGCCCGAAGCCCATCAAGGCCCCACAGCAGGGCCCGAAGCCCATCAAGGCACCACAGCAGGGCCCGAAGCCCATCAAGGCCCCGCAGCAGGCCCCGAAGACCATCCAGGCCCCACAGCAGGGCCCAAAGCCCATCAAGGCCGCGCAGCAGGGCCCGAAGCCCAAGACCTGGCACCAGCCGGGCACCTAGCCCCTGACCTGGCACCAGCCGGGCACCTAGCCCCAGACCTGGCACCAGCCGGGCACATAGCCCCCCAAGAGGCCCAAGAATGGACATCATCCGGACCACATCTACACCTGGAAGTTCGGTGGCCAGCCACGCAAGAACACCCAGTCCCTTGGCCAGTCCAGTCCAGTCATTGGGAAGCCAGCAATCCTTCCATTCCCCTACACAGCCCCAGGTCATAATGTCACCACATGTGTCTGCACACATGGAAGAGCACCCAAGCCAACCATCTGTCCGCACATTGCGGCGCGGACATTTGAGTGGGAGATTCTCCCATGACCAAAATATGGCATTGGCTAGTAGCCTTACATTATACTATGACGAGCTCTATGGGAGCAAATCAAAACACACCACTAAGCAGCGCAAGATGGAATTGTTCGAAACCATCCCACCCATGACCAAAATATGGCATTGGCTAGTGGCCTTACATTATACTATGACGAGCTCTATGGGAGCAAATCAAAACACACCACTAAGCAGCGCAAGATGGAATTGTTCGAAACCATCCTACGACAAGTAAATGCAGCGGGGGAAGAGAGGAAAGATGTGGCCCAAATCCAGAACAAAATTTCGGATCTGAAATATGCTGTACGGCAAAAAGAAATTAAAAGGCATAATTACAGGTAAATAAATGATGTATCCAAATGTAATGATTAGGGCGTACTGTATGCACCTTTTCTGGGTACCAAACTATTTTTTCATTTCAGCATGAAAACTGGAGGTGGCTTTCCAACAAAACTGGAGTTTACACCTGCTGAGGAGATTGTGCTGGGCCTTCTCCATCCTGTCGCGGTCGGTGGCCATGCGGGTCTAAGGGACACAGACTCACTGACCCGTACACAAGGTGAGTACTCTTAATCTGCATGTTTGCCTGTTTGCAAAGTACATTAAAGTTCACTAGTACGAAGATGACGGTATGGCCCTATGGTGTGGCTTGCTTGGCCTCGCACTACTGTGCCTGTTTGTGTCCTGTTTTGGTCCGTGTGAATCACACATTTCGGACCACATACATTATGTAAAATAACAATTAACACTAATTATGTGTGAAGTAACGAAGTTTATGAAGAAAAGTGATATATTTGGACTCAATCACAAAACACACATCATTAGGGATGTGTTGGCTATTTGTTGTGTGAGTTGTGTTTGAGGTAACAATTTAATTCAAGACCCCCAAACATATCTGACCTAGAGCAGCGATACTCAACTGGCGGACCGGGGTCCGAATGCGGACCTTGGCACCAGATTCCCGGACCCCTGCCCAGACAGCCCTGCACTCAGTTACTTCTGTGTTGACGTGCTCAGAGCTGCCCCCTTGATCGGCGATATAGTGCTTAGTCTCCCGGCCAATATCATGGCTCCCTGAAACCTAGCATTGCAATATGAAGTACTGCACAGGCAGTGGCATTGCAAGGTACACACTAACTTGGTGCATCATTCTCTTTGTCCAATCCTGTCCCGCTGCCCCAGCTCTGCCCCATCTGCCCCTGTCCCACCATCTGCCCCCCCCCCAGATCAGCCCCATCCATTCCTAACAGATTTGCTCCATCCATCCCATCACCATCCATTCCTGTCCTCCCAGCTTTATCCATCAAATCCCTGTCCCCTCAGCTCTGCCCCATCCAGCCCAGCAAGGGCAAGCAGCCTTTATTAGTTTGCACTTGCCAATCTATAGCCCCTCCCCCAGTGTGCTGATTTCTAACTAGACACCCTTTAAATGGACCTTTACAAGAAGTGGTTGAGTACCCCTGACCTAGAGATTGGTAGTCAAACTCAAAATAGTTGCTCTGCAAGTTGTATGCTGACTGGGTACACTTCCTGACTTCGAACTGAGGTCAGTTAGCAGTTTACTCGATCCATTGCACATATCTTTAATTGAGTGTATTTTACCAATCGTCCCCGTTGCTGTAGAGTTGCTTAAGATTCCAAATAGTGGCTTGTTTTATGACCTACCCAAACAATGCTTATGTGTGTGTTTACCTTGTTTTGTTTTCTCTTCTTCAGCCCTGCATGACCCCTCAGCAAGGGTAAACTCACCCCCCAGTTTGATTATGCCTACCAGGTCCGTACAGCATAGGAGCCCAGATCCGAGTTTTCCGGTAAGTTTATTTAGTACCAAAAATACTACCAAGTGCTTAAGCATCTGTTAAACTGATGGAATCCTAATTTGGGACGCCAGCTTAAACATTTTTTTTCTATGTCCCTACAGACCCACACACTCATGGAAGAGATCCAGGAAATGGAGGAAGATGATGTATCCCTGCTGGCCACGTCCGATGACCTCCCCCTGGGTCCCAATCTGCAACTGCTCCCTAATGTTTCTCTGGCCAATCCTCAGCAGCAGAGTGAATCTGCATCCATTGTGCATGCACATGGGGAGACTGAGACAACAGTCCCCAGTGTTCACTCTGCTGCTGAGGATTTGCCAAGCATGCCTGTTGCTGTTGAGGGGACGAGACAACGCGGCAGGGCACGCCCAAGAGCCAGGGTAATTGTGTGTCGGACTCCATTACGCCGCACAATTTCCCAGGGGAGGCACAGTGCCCTGCTTGATTTATGGAACCAGGAGAGGGACTCTTTTGAGGCACAGCTCCAAACTGAGCGGGAGGAAAGGCATGCCGATATGGTCAACCTAACTAACACCTTACAGGGCATCCTCGTGGAGTTTCGGACCCTCAACAGCAACATGGTCAATGCAAGTAATGGCATCCAGTCAGCCATGGCTGAGATGATCAATATGCAGAGAAACATTATGGAGCAGTTTCAAATTAACAATGCAACCATGGCCCAGGTTAGGTCCCATCCCCACGGACCTCCACCTGGGTTTTATGGGCAGCCACCCTATTAATCCATGAATGTGTGGGACATCTTTTCACTTCCCCCCCACTGTATTTACTTGTCGTTTGATGTTTCGAACAATCCATTTTGTGTTTCACATGCAGGTTGTGTTTTGTATTTGCTTCCATAGAGCTCCTTAGAGTAATGATTAAGGCCACTAGCCAATGCCATAGGTCTATGTGCAGTCTAGTTGGCAACTATTATGTGCCAATTATGGCTTTTGACATTTGTTTGGTTTGTGCTCCTCCTGTTTGCAGACATGTTTGTGTGACATTATGGCCATGCCCAAATATCCCTTGGCACAGGCAATATTAATGACTGGACTAGGCTGGCCTTTGGACTGGGTGTCCTTGTTTGGTTGTGCCACTCACTTCCAGGTGTAGATGTGGTAGATTTAATGTTAATAACTTCTTGCTTTTGGAGCCACAGTTGGATGTGGATTTCTATTTGTTATGCACCACCATTAAAAGTGCAAAAAGTAAAAAAATTTCACACTTACAATACTTGTTGCGTTTTGAGTTGAAACACATTTAACATCACCTTGGGCTAAAGCAGATACATTTTTGGTTAAGAGGTGTAAAAATGCAAAGATCAATCTAAGTAAACACCAGGAAAAACATTAGGCAACAATTAAGGGAAATTGTGTATTTATTTAAGGTAATGCCACATTACGGGCAAACAAATATTTGAAAAAAAAGGCAAATACACACACACAGAATGGGAAGCCAAAAAAAGGCTTTAACTAAAATGCTGCAAGATCAAATTTTCTCTCACTGATTGGCCAGACTCACTGGGTGGGCCCACATAATTGTCACCATCATCTTCTCGGGCTGTAGAGGGCAGAACATCCACATAACGGGGGACACGTTCTTGAATGGCAAAATTATGCAGAACAGCACATGCCATTATGATGTCTATCACTTTGTTAGGAGCATATTGCAGGGCGCCCCCGGTATGGTCCAAACAACGAAAACGTGTCTTCAACAGTCCAAATGCCCTCTCAACAACAGCCCTGGTCTTGCGGTGCGCACGATTGTAGGCTTCCTGAGAGGCATCCTGGGGCCGCAGCACAGGCGTCATGAGCCAGGGGAGAGGTGGGTAACCGGAATCACCTTAACAAGACAATTAAATACAAAAAATTAACACATTGCAAGACAACAAACACAAACAATTTGACATATATCAAAATGAGGTAAGCTAAAGGCCCAAAAAAGACACCCAGGGCACATTACAAAAAACACTATTGGGCCAAATGTAGTACATAACTAAAATTGCAGCTTAAATAAAGCAAAGAATGATAAAACATCTGCACGGACAAGGATTTTTAGAAATATGTTTTTTTTTCGGGTTTCGCAAATGTTACAATTAGCATGCTGCTGAGGGGCCCACACCATTTCGATAAAGAATGCACTGTATGCAGTTTAAGTCCACTTTGGCCTTGAAAGACCAATACTACAAAAGGACAAAAAACTAGCAGATACTTCGGGACAATCTGCTACCCAATATATTTTTGGACATGGAAGTTACAGACATCCTAACCAAAGTTAAAAAATTCTGAAGCACAAAGTGAGCCAAGCGTTTGGTTGAAAAACAAAATACAATCCACAAAAGCCCCCCCCAAAAAATGCTGGTTCGTGTTTATGACAAGAATTATAAAGCTAAAATAGCCAAACAATACAGATTCCTGGGAAATATCACTAACCAAAAATAGGACACACTTACCAAGCAGCCATGCACCCGAAAATTCCCCAGACTCAAATCGCCTAAACAAACCAGATCGTCTCAGGATATAGGAGTCGTGCGACGATCCAGGGTAGCCGGCAAGGACACTCAGGAAACGCATGTCCGGCCCCACCACGGCCTGGACATTAAGGGAGTGTCCCATTTTTCGATTCCTTAAGGCAAAAACCAAAAAAAAAGGGTAAGTGATAAGGGTAAAAAACATTTTGAAGAAAAAACATGTCTGCACACAATTTCAAACAACAAATGAGAAGCCTAAATAAGGCATGTACACAAAAGGCCAAACAAAAATATGCTGCCGCCAAGGAAAATAGGTTACATTACACGTTGGGCCCCATAATAACCAAAACCCAAAATATATACCTATATATATATTCGTCGGATGCCCTAGGTACGAGTGCCACATGTGTGCAGTCAACAGCACCAATTACGTTGGGCATGTCGGCCACATTATAAAAACCAAGCTTAATGGCGTTTCTGGCTGCCATATCATCCGGGAAAAAAATATATTTGGGAGTTATGGCAGCCATGCCTTCCAAAAATTTAGAGAGTGCGCGGCTCAGCGTAGGCTGGGACATCCCCACGGAGAGGGCACCCAGCCTCTGGAACGAGCCGTTCGCCAAAAATTGCAGGCAGCCAAGCATCTTGGTCATACCTGAAATTGCATGCCCCTTCCTTGTGGTGCGGGCTAACCATGGCCGCAGCTCACTATATAATTTATGGAGGGAAGCGCGATTAAGCCTGGTCAGCTCAAACAGCTCAACATCATTCATGCTATCGATGTTCATGCGACGACGCAGGGGCAATCTGCTCTCAGACATCCGGATCAAATCGATGCCAAAAAGCATAAGCCCTTGATGTGCCACAAACTCGCTCCTCTCCATCCTACTCCCGAGGCCAAATAGCTGCCGGCAAACATTTCGGGAAGCAGCTCTTTAATGGCCTTCAAAACAATTAGCAATCACCTCTCTGAATTGGTCGCAAGCCCATGTGAAGCACGTAAAAAATAGGATCGGACCTAAAAAATACGATTTTGACGGGAAAAACACACGAACTAACGCAAAATATACGATTGACGTCCGAAAAGCGTATGTTCATATACGTCTATGCGCGAACGATCGTGCGAATACGAAATGGCCAAAAAAAAACGAAAAAATGACAAACACCCACCCAAACTTACGATTCTCGATCCGAAATCAATTAACTTTTGCTCTTTGAATCGAGGGGATAGACTAGAATCAGAGAGAGCCTAAGTTATCAATCTTCGGCTCCAGTCAATGCCATATTTAGCCAATATTTAGCCTCAGTGCCTCTCAGTTATCAGTTATTTCAGTCAGTCAGTTATCGCCAGCATCATGTACAATAGTTTGCAGTGACCGACACTCTTCTCAAAGCTGCACCAGTTTATAGTGGCACTGTAAGTTAATCTCCCATAGACCACAATGGGTAGAAATGTACTGAAGTGTTTCTTGCTTATTATTAATTATTATTATTAAACACAATTATTTGTACAGAACTTGAATTGGTGACTTAATAAAAATGCAAGACTTATATGTCACCAAATGTCATTGAATTATTTTCAGGAAAAATCATATTCTTAGTATACAGCACGTCCTGCTCCAAATAAGATTCATAACAAATGGGAATTACTCCGCCAGATGGTGCTGGACTGCAGAGACATCGAAATTGGCTCCTCCTGGCCCCTCAAATACCCAGGGACCTCCCTTAATCCCCAGATCTTCTCTGCAGTCTGGACTGCGAAGGACAAGAAGATGGCTCTCTCTTCTCACAGGTGAGCGGGGCTATTAGCTTGCGGCCCTGTAGGACTATACCCACCCGTTCCATTATTAATGTGCCTCCCAGCCTTGGCTGCGCTGGTCGGGTGATGGTAGGCAGCACCGCTGTCAGGTGCTTAGGAGCGCTGCTCCACCGCAATCCCCCACCAAAGGGTAGGCGGTATAGGCATATGGTGAGCATCTATGGGATGCCCCGTCCCGCCCTATTGCCCCTTCTATTGGTGGGTCCTATGTTAAGTGGTGGCTGCCCTCTCTCGCTCACCCTTGTAGTTTTCGGGGGGGGGGGATGTATGTGAATTTGCCTTGGTGCTTCACTGTATTATGTTTTTCTGGTTGGTGTCAGTTTCCGCGCTGACTTGGTTGCACTGGTTGCTTTTTAAATTTGCTGCCGCCACCGCGTGCGCTTCCACTGTGCTCCACGCTTGGCGGCGGCGTTACCTCAGGCGCTGGTGCACCGTTATTGGCTGCTTGTCACGTGTGTGGCTTCGAGCTCTTTGGGGGGGGGGGGCGACCTCTATTGGTTTCTCCCGGCCCTACTCCCTCTATTTAGTTATTAAACGTTGAGGCCTAGTGTGTAAATTACTCCCACTTCCCTAGAGGGCTATTGGTGCATCCCGAGTTGCTTTTATAGCGTGAATCCCTATTGGCCTATTGTGCCGCTATAATCACCATATGGAGGCGTCTCAGGATAATGTGCTCTGGGTTCCTTCGGGACAAGCCCGGCTGTGTGTAGCTTGTGGGGTGTCCCCTATTGGTGCCGACAATATGAGGGTCTGTGTACCTTGTGCCCAGCAGGTGATTGCACTGCAGCCTGGTTTACCAGTAGCTGGGCCTGCGCCTCGTATGGCTTCACCTACTCCCCCAAGCTTAAATTTGACTCCCATTGAATTGCATACAAGTGGGGATTCTCAGCCTGATGTGTCTTCTAGACTGGCTAGTGTTGAGAAGTTGCTGGCTAATACCTTGGCACGTAAGGCCTCTGCTAAAAAGCGGCACTTAACGCCTGATGTCACTCTTTTCCCTATGGAAGCTGATGAGTTTTTGGAATTGTCTGGTTATACCCCTTTGAAAGAAGGGGAGTTATTCTCTGACTCAGAGTCATCTGATGAGAGTCCCAGGGGTCATGATGATTCTGGTTCTGACCCCTGTGCCCCAGATGATTCTGATAAGCTGTTGGCCCAGATTTTTGAGGTTCTGTCTATATCTCCCCCGGTTGCGGCCCCTAGGCAACAGGGGGAATTGTTTCATACTGCTAAGCCACGTTTAGAATTTCCTGAGCAAGCCCATTTTAATAACCTTGTGCTCAGGGAATGGGAGCGTCCCAGCAGGATTCCCGGTGTACCTAAGAGTTGGGATAAGAGGTATCCCTTTCCTGCTGATGTGGTGAAGTGTTGGTCATCCCCTCCTGAAGTGGATGCCCCGGTCCTAGGGTTATCTAACACCTCTGTCATGCACTCCCCTGACTCTACTATGCTGCGGGATGCTGAGGACCGGCGCATTGATCAGCTGCCGTCCCATGCCTTTGCATGTGTGGGGACACCCTGCACCCGGTCTATGCTTCTGCATTTATGGCTGTGCTATTAGGACCCTGCTTAGAAGTATCATTGAAGGTGCCCCTGATGATGTGTCTGGGGAGGAGTTTAATGCACTCTCTCGTTGTGAGGTTTTTGTGACTTATGTCCTCTCTGCCTTGGATGATACCATTAGAATGTGTGGCAGAACCCCTGCCCTTGTGGTGGCTATACGCCGCTCGGTGTGGCTGCGCCAGTGGGGCTCCAAGCTTAAGTTTTCTCGTTTTCTCCCAAGCCCCCTCAGGCATGAAGGGCGCCCTCACCCATTCGGGTGGGAGGACGGCTTCAGCACTTTGGTGTCCTCCAGTTACAAGATTTTGCTGCCTGCCCTCCCCCCCAAGATTCATCAGATCCCGGATTTCTCAGGACCCTGTTTCAGCTCAGGCTCTAGTGCTGGCAGTGCAAAGCCTTCTGGAGCTGGGGGTCATCTGTCAGGTCCCCTTACGAGAAAGGGGCAAGGGCTTCTATGCCATCCTTTTCACCGTGCCCAAAAGAGATGGGTCAGTCAGGCCCATCCTGGACTTGAAGATCCTCAACAAATTTGTCAGGTGCAGGCGCTTTCGCATGGAAACTCTGCGCTCTGCCATCAGTTCCCTGCATCCAGGGGACTTCATGACGTCTGTGGACATCAAAGATGCTTATTTTCATATTCCTGTGTTTCCAAGTCATCAGAGGTTCCTCAGGTTCGCTCTGGAGGATCAGAACTACCAATTTGTGACATTGCCCTTTGGTCTCACTTCAGCTCCCAGGGTGTTCACCAAGGTGCTGGCAGGAGTGATGTCTCTGATCGGGTCTCAGGGCATCCGCGTGCTGCCCTAACTGGATGACATTCTCATCACTTCCCAGTCCCTGCATCAGGCAGAGTTGGATACTCAGCTGGTAGTTTCCACTCTGGAGTCATTTGGCTGGGTGATCAACCATCCCAAGTCTTCTCTGTCCCCCTCTTTGGTGACTCCCTTCCTGGGAATGAATCTGGATACAGTTCAGGCAAGGATTTTTCTTCCTCAGCAGAAGGTGGACAGTCTGATCACTCCTGTTCAGGTACGCTCGGGCAGCCATACGGCAGTTGCCTACATCAATCATCAGGGAGCAAGAGGGCCCTCCAGGAAGTGTCTCTGATCCTGGCCTGGACGGAGGCCAATGTTCCCTGCATATCAGCTGTGTACATCCCGGGGGTGGAGAATCTGCAGGCAGACTCTGTGAGCAGGGGGACCTGTCACCTGGGAGAATGGTCCCTCTGCAACAGGGTGTTTTAATCTCTGTGTCACCGTTGGGGACAACCAGATGTGGATCTGTTTGCGTCCCGTCACAATCACAAGCTCCCGGCCTTTGTCTCCCTGTCCCAGGATCCTCTGGCCTTGGACAGGACTTTCAGCTCCTGTATGTCTTTCCTCCATTCCCCCTGTTGGGCAGGGTTCTGCGCAAGACAGTTCTGGAGGGGGTGCCAGCAATACTGGTGGCCCCCAAGTGGCCAAGAAGAGTGTGGTTCGCAGACGTGGTACAGCTGGCAGTAGATCAGTACGCACTTCCCAGAGTGCCAGACCTGCTCACTCAGGGTCACTTACGCCATCCCAATTTACAAACCCTGGCTTTGACGGCCTGGCTGCTGAAACCTCCATCTTGATGGAGAAGGGGCTGTCTGCCTCTGTTGTTGATACCATGATAAAGGCTAGGAAGAAGTCCTCTTCTTCCATTTACTATAGGGTTTGGCGGGCCTACATTGACTGGTGTGAGTCTAAGTCTCTTCCCTGTCGTGTGTTTTCTATTCCCAGGATCCTGGAGTTCCTGCAGCATGGGTTGGAGATGGGGCTCCAACTCAGTACTCTGAAGGGCCATGTTTCTGCCCTGGCTGTTTTCTTCCAGAAGTCCTTTGCTCAGCATTCTCTGATCAGGACTTTTTTCCAGGGGGTTACTCATGTGCGTCCCCCACGTAAGCCTATGTTGCCTGTTTGGGATTTGAACTTGGTCTTCTCTGCCCTGCAGGGTGCTCCCTTTGAACCTGTGCAGGAGGCTGCCCTGGCCATTCTTACTCTCAAGGTTTTCTTTTTGGTGGCTATCACCTCTGTTAGGTGTGTTTCTGAGTTGGCGGTGCCTTCCATCCAGCCCCCCTACTTTGAGAGACACCAGGACAAGGTGGTGTTTTGCTTCAAGCCAGATTTTCTGCCTAAGGTAGTGTCTGCCTTTCATTTGAATCAGGACATTGTTCTTCCTTCCTTGTGCCCTAAGCCTAGTAATCCTAAGGAGAGGGTCTTGCATTCTTTGGATGTGGTTAGGTGTCTGAAGTACTATCTGGTGGCTACTGCACCTTTCAGGAAAACTGATGCTCTTTTTGTGGTCCCTTCTGGTCCTAGGAAGGGTTTGGCACCTGTCAAGTCTACTATCAGCAAATGGATCTGTCAGGCTGTGATTCAGGCCTATTCTGCTAAGGGGAAGAATCCTCCCTTCCGCCTTACTGCTCATTCCCCTCATGCTATTGGTGCCTCTTGGGCTTTTCAGCACCAGGCTTCTGTTGAACAAGTTTGCAAGGCCGCTACTTGGTCTTCTGTTCATACCTTTTCAAAGTTTTACAAGGTTGATGTTAGGGCCTCAGCTGATGCTGCTTTTGGCCGCAAGTTTCTGCAGGCGGCAGTGGTCTGACCTGTCTGTTGTTACCTTTGGGGATCCCACCCTACTTTATGGACACTGCTATTGGATGTCCCATGTGTTATGAATCTTATCTGGAGCAGGACGTACTGTATACTAAGAATAATACAATTCTGTGATTACTCACCTGTAGAATTGATATTATGAGTATACAGTACGTCCTGCTCCACCTAACCCTTGGTTTTGCATTATCTTGGATCCCCTGTATGGTGATTGTTATCATTGTTAGTTACCAGTTTGGTTCTGTTTTAATTCTCCCGGCTTCTCGTTAACTGCTTTTCAATGCTGGGGATTGTGGGAGGTCCCTGGGTATTTGAGGGAGGAGCCAATTTCGATGTCTCTGCAGTAATACCCATGTGTTATGAGTCTTATCTGGAGCAGGACATACTGTATACTCATAATACAAATTCTACAGGTGAGTAATCACAGAATTGTATTTTCTGAAGGCTTATTTTTCTTACCAATGTATATTTTGGAGCACAACAACTAAAATGCAGCCTAAACGCACAGCAGTGATATCATGTAACTGTAATGGAAAAATGAAATGCTGACAAGCGCCTGTTACATACAATGCCAATCTTGTCAGTGTGCCAAAAATGATTAAATATGAAGTGTAGCACCTAAAAGTTGGAGGCACAGAGTGGTGCATGCTGGCGCTGTTCTAATCACCTTTTGAAAAGTTTATTTTTTTTAAAAATGTAATGAACAACTTTGTTTATATAAAACTTAGGCCCTTATTTATGAAGGAATAGCGACAGGTAGCGACTGGTGAGCGGCCGGTAATGACGGGCACCGCCACGAGAACGCCGGCTCCCCACCACAATCGCACATTTATCAAGCCGATCCTGCTTAGCGACTGACTCATTCATCATTATTCCAGCCTCAGCCCACAGCGCCAGCGTCCGACCTTGAACAGCGACAGGTATGACCTCTCGCTACCTGGCGCTCTCCAATGCATTTCAATGGAACAATCTTTAAATATTCATAATTAATTGTTATCAATGTTTTTTTTTTTTTTTTTTAAATGTGAAAAATTCTGTGACCACTTCTGCCATGTTAGATAATTTTTTTAAGGTAAAAAAAAAAAAAAAAAAAAGAAAATTGTGCAGAATTGATATTACAGGTCTGATATTATTGTATTCATATTACTAAATTCTTTAAAAAATGTTTTTTTTTTGGTTTCCAAAAATATGGGGGTTTGGGGGTTAAAAAACTACTTTTAACACATCGCCGCCAGCGCTCTGGGGTTTAAACATGCATTTCACAGCGCAAGAATTTTTTGAGCGTGATTTTTTGATGAATATGGTGGAAGCCGGTCGCTCTGACCAGTCGCTATCATGCGCTCCCATACATTGTGGAACCGGTCAAATAGCGACTCGTCACCCCGTATTCAACAATACTGCACACCGACTCAGTTGCTATCAACAACCGAACAATGGCCAAGCACAGCGACTACTAGGGGGCGCTGTGAAAATACTGCTACAGTCGCTCAACTGTCGCTACCTGCCGCTATTAATGAATCGGCCTCTTAATGCATGTACCTTATTATTCGCCCAATAAGACACTTATTTTTCCCCAAAAGTGGGAGGAAAATGTCAGGCGAATGTTAAAAAAAAAAAAAAAAAAACATTTCCATCTCTCGAGCGCTGCTGGCCAGACCACCATAGCCACGGGAGGTCAGAAGATGGAGCAGCAGGTGGCTGAGTAGGGCAACCTATCCTTGCATAGAGCTGGGTGTTTGCTCTGTGTGTGCAGGTGCCGCTGAGAGGAACAGTGTGAACGGCGGAGAGAGCGAGCAGGGAAGCTGCCCTGCCCGTCTGCCTGCCCCTACTCCATCTTCTGGCCTCCCGTGGCTGTGGCGGCCTGGCCAGCAGCCCAGGAGTGATGGAAATGGGAGTTTACTTTTTTTCTTTTGCCTGTGGGGAATGGGAGGTAGAATGCCACATTACCTATATGAGGAATGGGAGAGGGAAATGCCACACTGCCCATGGGGAATGGGGGGTAGAATGCCACACTGCCTATGGAAATGGGACGGGTGGAATGCCACACTGCCTTTGGGAATGGGAGGGGGAATGCCAAACTGCCCATGAGGAGAGATTGCACTCTGCCTGGGGGGATTCTGCACCTTGCCTATTATTTGGTTCTTGAGGGGATGGTGTTTTAGCACAACATTTGGTTCAGAACATTTATTATCTTATTTACCTCCAAATCCTGGGTTATTTTTTTCAGGGCAAGAAATACACCCCCCCCCCAAAAAAACTTAAAAGGTCGTATTTAATGCTATCTTAGGTTGCTACTATATATTAGGCAGGACGAGTTGCACAAAAGCTGCTCCTAGCATCAACTGATTGATTCCTGGCGTGCTGCTGGAAAATACACACCACAAATATTACCTTACAAGGGCAATATTTTTGGCATGGAAGTTTGCAATAAAGTCACTACTAGAGATATGTTTTTATACCTGGCCAACTGCTGGCGAATATCCACCCCACATATACCCTCAAAGGCATTTTCTTTTAAGTTATTTCACCTGAAAAATAAATTAAAAGATAAGACCAAAGAGCTAGAGTCCTATTTTTGTAAGAAAGGCCTTCCCTTTATACTTTTCAGAGAAAAAGCTTTATGTAACATGATTCTTGAAAGTTTGTGAAACCTTCAGAGTTTTCTGCATGCATATGACCTAAAAATATATTAGATTTTCAAGTCCTAAATGTAGATAATGAGACCACATCAACCAAATGATTCAAATATAATAATCTTGGTCATTTATAAAAGTATCCAATATCACACATCTATACTGTATGTGACCCTCTGCTTTCACTATCTGATATGACACCCTCTTCGTTCAGCAATAATTGTATCTAAAATTGTCTTGCAGTTGTTGATTAGTCCTGAACACATCAAATGTGAATCCATTCCTCTTGCTTCAGGTCCTTCCACATTTCTGTTGGATTAAAGTCAGAACTTTTCCATTCTAGATATTTAACCTTCTTGTTTTTAACCATTCATTGATAGAATAATGTATGTGCTTAGAGTAATTGTCTTTCTGCATAAACCAAGTTCTCTAGATGATGACAAGTTAGTACAATTGTAATAAAAAAGGTAGAGGATCAAAAATGATCCCCAGCGTGATTGCACCCCCTTTGGTACTATTTTAATTCAGAATTCATTGCTCCATCAATGATGGCCAAGATGCACAAATGAAAAAAATAATACCATCATGGTATTTCACCAATGAGATTAGATCCTTTTTCTGAATACAGTTTTTCTTTCTCTAATTTAACCCTTTAAGTGCCAGCCTACCTGCAGCTTTTGTCACCCTCTGTTGCCAGACCATGTTTCACTATTTTGCGCTACACGTGTTCAACTGTGATTTTTGAAAGGATTTCCAGGGATTTCCCAGGAAAATTATATAATGTTTTTTTCAACAGAGTCTGGGCTTCAACATGAAATGTCTTGTTTGGCCTTTTTTAGTGTATTCTCAATACTTTTTGGTGAAATATTTGCAAAAAAAAATAAAAAAAATCTATTTTTTGCAAGTTGTGGTGTTCTTTTGTAATAAAAAATGTAAGTTTGTCAATAAAATGTTATTGCGTGCGAAACCCCAATTTCTCCTGGTCACAGCGGTACCACATATGTATTGGTAGACACCCTTTCCTGCCCAGGAGACTCCCCCAAACTGAAACAGAGCTTTAGGAGATTTTCAGATAAAATACAACTGCGCTATGCGCTATACGCACCTTGCAGTTTTTCCAGAAAAACAACCCTTTACATTTGAAATACCCCCCACAAACTAAATATTCCCTGAAAGTACACACCTCAAGCTTTCTAGGGGTACCAAGCTTGTTTATGTGGGCTTAGCTTTCTGGAAGTAATCCCTCAATGTATTCTTTAGTTGCACAAAGTTTTCCTAAAAAAGAATAAAAAGGAAGAATCAAGCCACATTTTTCTAAAAAAACTATGTGCAAACAAGAAAAACAACTAAAAATCTCAAAAAGCAACATGCCCCGAACAGAACGATATAAACATGCATAGGTGCTGTCAAGGGAAGAGTTGACAAACACCACAAAGTAAAGCTTGCGCATAACAGTAATTTTATTTGAAAATTTCAGCTCTGCAGACAAAATGCGCACCTTGCAATTTTTCAACCAAAACAACCCTTTACATTTGGAATATCCCTGATAAACCATATATTCCCTGAAAGTACACATGTTAAGCTTTCTAAGAGTACCCATCTTCTTGTAGTTGGCTCACCTTTCTGGAAGTAATCCCTCGAAGAATTCTTAGGTTGCACAGGGTTTCCCTAAAAAAATTAATTAAAAAACTGAATAAATAACATGTTTTCCTAAAATAAAAATATGCAAACAAGAAAAAACAAGCTAAATCTGAAAGAGCAAGGTCCCTGAGCAGAACAATACCCAACATGCATAGGTACTATTAACCCTTTTAATTGCCAGCCTATTTTAAGTTTTGTCACCCTCTGTTGACAGGTCATTTTCCCCCATTCTGTGCCATGTTTAAGCGTGATTTTGGCTGGAGTTTCCAGGAAAATTATAGATATATATTTTGCAGCAGAGTTTAGGCTTTAACATGAAATGTCTTGTTTGTAATTTTTCTACTTTTTTTTTTAATATTTTTGTGTAAAAAAATAAAATAAATAAATATTTTTTTAGACAATTGTCTCCTTTATTTTAGATAAAACATTTGCTTTATTAGAGAAAGCCATATTGCATGTGAAAGCCCATTTTCTCCCGATTACAACGGTAGCCCCCCCATTCTTGCCCAGGAGACCCCCCAAACTGAAAATAGCACTTTATAACATTTATAAGTAAAATACTACTACTATCCACGCTATAAACTAATAAACATAAGGGGTTAATTTTTTTAAAAAATACATAGGGTCCCCCCTCCCAGGTTAAAAACCCTTAAAAATCCCCCCAAAAAATAAAATGGGGTTCCCTTACCCAGCATTACCAGCCCGGGACCAGCTATGGGGGCTTGTAGGAACAGAGTGGAGGGTCCAGCTTTTGTGGCCCCCCCACCCTGCAGCCTACAAGCCCACATAGCCTATGTGGGCCCGGGCTCTTCTGCTCCCCCCTGAGCTTTGGGGAGGCAGGTAATAGGGGTGCCGGGGGTTAACGCCAAGTCACCCGCTAGCCGCAGGTGACTTGCCAGCCCCCAGCCTTATGAACTGGTATAGGGGTCTCATGGATCCCTTATATATAGGAGAGGGAAGAATGAACACCAAAAGGTTTAAGCCAAAAAGCAAATGTTTTTAATGCGCATAAATTAGTGATACAAGCAAAGTGATAAAGACTATTGGCCTGATGCAGAGCCTCCCCCGATCTGATCTTATTTTGTTCCGTTTTTCCTATGGCCCGTTTTGCTTACATTTGTCCTGGGGTTAAAATGTGATGCAGAGCCGCCGTCGGGGGAGCTCTGTTAATCCTCCATTTCTGTGTCCTCAATCGGGAAGGGTTTTTTTCCCCTCTCGGGGGCATGCTATCTCGTCATGGCTTCCGTTCCCGTTCACACGGACAATCCGTTTTTGCCTCCTTTTTAATGGGTTTCCAAACGTACCTTCTTGCCATCCGTTTCCGTTTTCACCCCTATTTTGATGTTTTTAACAAGTATACATACATCTCCATGTATTTGCTGTTGTCAATCTTGGTCCACGTAAGCGCACAACCAAAATACTCCCTAAACCTTAATCTATCCCACAAACTGACACTTATTCACATACCCAAACTTAACCCACCAAATTCATTTTTCTTCTTCTTCCTTGTCTTTAATGCTTACCTTAATCTCTGTCTCTTCTTCTTCCTTGTCTTTAATGCTTACCTTAATCTCTGTTTCTTCTTCTTCCTTGTCTTTAATGCTTACCTTAATCTCTGTTTCTTCTTCTTCCTTGTCTTTAATGCTTACCTTAATCTCTGTTTCTTCTTCTTCCTTGTCTTTAATGCTTACCTTAATCTCTGTTTCTTCTTCTTCCTTGTCTTTAATGCTTACCTTAATCTCTGTTTCTTCTTCCTTGGCTTTAATGCTTACCTTAATCTTGGTTTCTTCTTCTTCCTTGGCTTTAATGCTTACCTTAATCTCTGTTTCTTCTTCTTCCTTGTCTTTAATGCTTACCTTAATCTCTGTTTCTTCTTCTTCCTTGTCTTTAATGCTTACCCTAATCTCTGTTTCTTCTTCTTCCTTGTCTTTAATGCTTACCTTAATCTCTGTTTCTTCTTCTTCTTCCTTGTCTTTAATGCTTACCTTAATCTCTGTTTCTTCTTCTTCCTTGTCTTTAATGCTTACCTTAATCTCTGTTTCTTCTTCTTCCTTGTCTTTCATGCTTACCTGAATCTCTGTTTCTTCTTCTTCCTTGTCTTTCATGCTTACCTGAATCTCTTTTTCTTCTTCTTCCTTGTCTCTCATGTTTACCTGAATCTCTTTTTCTTCTTCTTCTTTGTCTTTCATGCTTACCTTAATCTCTGTTTCTTCTTCTTCCTTGTCTTTAATGCTTACCTTAATCTCTGTTTCTTCTTCTTCCTTGTGTTTAATGCTTACCTTAATCTCTGTTTCTTCTTCTTCCTTGTCTTTAATACTTACCTTAATATCTTTTCTTCTTCTTCCTTGTCTTTAATGCTTACCTTAATCTCTTTTCTTCTTATTCCTTGTCTTTAATGCTTACCTTAATCTCTTTTCTTATTCTTTGTTTTCTTCTCCTTCTTCTTTCTATTCCTTGTCCCATATACTTACCTTTTGGGACATGTAACAGTATGATTATGTTATGATAACGTACATTGGCAGGAAATAAAACACACCACACTTTTTTTTTTTGGTTTTTTTACTGTACACATTTTTTTTTAAGAACTGTTGAAAAATTCTAGAAAATTTTAAAAAGAACAATATAAAATTGGAAAGAAACATGGGTGGCTCCTTTAAAACAGTTGCCGTTGTCTTTGATCTGTGAAAGAAAAACATCATTTTTTTTTTGGTGGACATGAGTTTAAACTATTTTTCCTATAAATAACTAAAACTTACATTGCTTTTGGGCAACAGGGCTGGGGCGCAGCCTCCTCCCTGGGTCCAGCAGTACGTCTGGCTCTGAATCTGTTTGGATCCAAAACACAAGTATATTAGTTACTCTTTGTGCCTCCTGAATGTCAGATTAGGTTATGCTTCTATGCATCAAATCACTCACCTTCCCCAGCCACCTCTTCTGGTTCGGCATCTCCCTCGACTATCCCTTGGGATGGGCCTGCGACGTCAGAATCTACAAACAACAATAGTGCACATTAGTCTATGTCTATCTTGCATGTATCAGGACATATGTTATTTTGATAGTCTTACCGGAGTCAGGTTGCTGCTCAGTGAGGCTAGACTCCCTGCCGTGCGATTCCCCCCCCCCTGCATACTGAGGTCTAAGGGGCCCTCATACTCACTGGCAGAGGAGGGGGTGGGCGTTGGCACTGGCGGTGGGCCACCTATACCGTCCCCAGATTCGTCCAACACTGGGCTGCGGGCTCTTTTGCGGGTGGGGCGGCAACGCATAGTCCATTCATTAGCTGCAATATAAACACAATCATAAAAACAGGCCCAGCCAAGGCCAGTGTGATTCTTGCATGTCAAGTTGCCACACTTACCTGGAAAATGTTTTGCAAAGTACCGCCTCACCCGGGGCCTATACCTCCTCTTTAAGTCAGACCAGTGTTGGGCGATCTGGGTGAAGGTATAGGTGGTACCCGAAATGCGGGCAATCGTGTCCACCACCGCCAGCGCCAACGTCCTCTTCTTGAAATCGCACGACAGGTAATCGTAGCGGTTCCTCAGCATCATCTGTTTGTACAAAACACAATGGAACAGCATTAGTCACACATATACATGTCAAAATGTCATGCCCTATCTAAACTCAGATTATGCGCGTCATTCCTGCTCACATGGGCCTAGTTCTGCAATCTGCATCTAGCCTAGTTTTCTGTTGCACACATGTTATAAACTAAGCCGGTGTAGTAGTTTACTTTAACAAGTCTGTTGTTCCTCACTAATCTTGCCCTGGCATAGATTTTTTTTGTTTAGGTGCTTGTGCGCGCACATAAACGCATGCTCGCCTACTCACATCCATGATAATTTTATCCTGCTCCTCTGTATAGATGGCGGGCGACATCTTTCTAAGGCTTCCGGATCAGGTTATGACGTTCCCCCGCGGTGGCGTGCGTGTGCGCTGGCACGAAGGCACACACGCTGCCGAACACGCCCACACGGTAAAAATATTTAAAGGTCAATGCGCTCAGCTCTGTGTTGGATACCATATCACTATGGCCAGACCAAAAGGGAGCCGTAAGACCCAAAAAGCCCTGAGGCACATACTAGCCGCTCAGATCCAGCACACAAAAAACAACACAAGAGCAGCCACAAGAGCCAGGATGGACATGCACCTACTAAAAGGGTGGATAAGCCACACACACAGGCAGCTCACCCAAAACACAGGAGCAACGAGCCCTTGCCACATTCGCCAGCACCTGCTAAATCAGCCAGGCCTCACAAGGGACCAAAATCTGTTAAAAGCCTGCACCCTGCCCCTCCTCCACACACAAAGCATGGCCAAAAAACAAGACACACCACCAAGGGGAAGCGTAGGTCCAAAACCTCCACCCCACCCAGGCCACCCACCCCTCCTCCGCAACACTCTGTGTCACAAAGTACCACTACCACAGATTCACTAGAGAGCTCAACAGGTGAAAGCTCCACAGGCACCCAGCCATTAACACAGAGCAGCACCCATACTCCATCACACTCATCCATAAGCCCAAGAACCCAACACGACTCCCCAGACAGCCAGCCATCTATTTCATCTGATGCAGGGGACACCACACACCCATGTGGCCGTCAGCTACACCGTGGCTCACTTACAGCCCGTTTTTGTGATGCCCAAAGCATGGCTGTAGCCACTGGTGTCTGTGAGCACTATGATGCCCTATTTGGCCGTTATTCAAAATCCACCCCAAAGCAGGCAAATCAGGAGATCTGGGCTAATATTTGCAGCCAAGTTAATAGTGTTGGCTCTGTCAGGAGAGATCTTGAGCAAATTAAGCGCAAATTTGGTGATCTCAAATATTATGGTAAAAAAAAAAATGGACATGCGCCGCCAGCAGAGGTAAAGTCCATTTAGAGTGTAAATGCATGTCTAGGCTGCTTTGTAACAGGATGTAACACTTAATAGGTGTGATTTAATCTACCCCAGCCAGCAGACAGGGGGTGGTCTCCCGACTAAAATCACACTAACCCCAGCAGAAGAACATGTCTATACATATATTCACCCTGCAACCCTTCAGGGCCTGCCAGAGGGCCTAGACACAGACAGGAATGTCAGGTCGAAAGGTGAGTTTGTTTTTACAGAGAGACTTTTCAATGGGGACACAAAAACTTTGCTAACCCTTAATACACACTGTGGTTGTTGTTAAAAATAACATTACATTCTCTCTTCCAAGAACAAACTCCACACACGTCACAAGGCCAAGCAACCCCTGGCTTGTCCCAGAGGCCCATGCAACACCAGGTTTGTTCCCACACAAACCAAATTGAGTGTTTGGATGAGGTAAGTCAATGGTCCACTGTGTAGACTTTGGAAATTGCGCTTGCATCCATTTTTGGGAAAATAGTGAACTCAATAAATGCTACATTTCTTTACAGAACATACAAAGTCCCCCAATTATTGAAGACATTCGAGATTTGGAGGAGGACACAAAGCAGATGCCGCAAATGCCTACAGAACCAGTGTGCGAACATCAGAACCGACAGGCACAGCAACTTCATCACCTGGTGTCCACTACCACAACCTCTGTGCCAACAACCACTTCTGCCGTCCGCACCACACACTCTGTGGCAACCCAACCATCAGCACCAACTCAATCTGGTGCAGAACCACCCACCCGTGCCAGTGCAAGAACACAGCCAAGGCAACATATAAGCCAGAGGAGACAGCTTCAGATTATGGAGGAAGCCTGGCACCAGGAGAATATAGCATTTTCACAAACCACACAACAATTTAATGACACGGTGTGCACCCAAATAACATCGATGAATAACCAATTAGAGGTTTTAAACACAAATGTGTCTGGCCTACTGGCAGAAACAAGAAGCCTAAACAGGCATATGGGTGAAATGGTCCAACAATGGCAGCACATTAACCAAAGCCTGGCACATATTGCTGCACACATTCACCCACCCCAACCAGCAACTGCAACATCAGACTCTACCTACCACTAAATGGTTGTGTTAATGTATATGACCCCACGTTTAAGTTTAAAAAAAAAAAAGGAGTGAAAAGGAATTTTTGTTGATTCACAAATAAATTTAAAAGAAATACATTTCCAAGGCTTGTGTTTTATGCAAAAACATTGTCCACTAGTTGAGCACGTATTGCCTGTGCTGTGCCACTTGGTGATCCGGAGTATGGAGGGGTGTGATCTTCAGAAATCTCTAAAGTGTCCTCAGGCAGGTCAGTGTATCTGGATATCCGGCCTCGAATGGCAAGGTTGTGCAGGACACCACAAGCAAGAATGATTTTGATGACCTTGGCAGGCTGATACTGTAGTGCACCCCCAGTCTGATCCAGACATCGGAAGCGCATCTTGAGCAAGCCAAAGGCATGTTCCACCACTGAGCGAGTCCTCCTATGGGCAGTGTTATACCGCTCCTGGGCCTGGGAAGATGGGTGCAGGATGGGTGTGAGTAGCCATGGTAGCAAAGGATAGCCAGAATCACCTGCAAAAAAACAAACAAAAAATAAGCACTAACAATAACACAAACACACATGACAAATGTGCCTATTGGAAACATATGTAGTGTCTGGCACCATAACTAGTCAACACATAACTATAAGGCCAACAAAAAATAACAAATAACTCTAAATATAATAACTAAACAATATCCACAAGTACCTTACATGCATTAAACAATTGCATGTTAGGTAACTTGAAAAGCCTAACAACATGGAACAACAGACAGAGCCCTAAGGGGAATAACCTCAATAATGTTTAGGTGTGTATTAAAGCATTATTGAACACGGACAAATAGGTGAGCTTTGCAGTGTCAGAGCAAAGCACAGTTCTGATGAGCCAACATGCACATCCAACCAGTACACTCCTATACAATGACTGTGGTATGCTACATAGCTAAGAGGGCCAGGACAGGACGCAATAGTGGAGAATACATACAAGAATTAAGATGATCAAATAGTGGTAAGTAAGTGATTGCCAACTTGTACTGTTTCATTGCTATCTATCACAGATTAGTGGGGTACAGGCACCAAAAAAAGAATGAAAATTTGGACAGCAACAACAAGTTTGAGACACATACCCAGTAGCCATTCGCCAGACAGATCTCCAGATTGAAAACGTTCAAAGAGGCAGGAATTCCTCAAAATGTGGGAATCATGCGTGGAACCAGGGAAGGCTGCAAATATACTAAAAAATTGCAGATCAGGGCGGATACTGCCTGGACATTAATCGAATGGCCCATCTTCCTGTTCCTGCACAAACCAAACATAACTGTAATTAGTGTGACCATAAGTGTCAAGATGCACACAAATATTCTTAAACATCAACAACATTACTAAACAATGGATGCTAGTGATACACAGGGTGTAGGTCTGCTTGAAAACACACAAAAAAGCTTACCTAAACCACATACCTGAACAGATATTCCTGGTCAGCAGGCGGAATGATCGATATGTGGGTACAATCAATGGCACCCATGACGTTGGGCATGTCGGCTATGTTATAAAAGCCCAGCTTAACCGCATTCCAGGCTTCCCCTGTGTCTGGGAAAAATATAAATTTGGGGGCCAGGGTAGCCATGCCATCCAAAAACTTGGTTAGGCTGCGGCTCAGCGTAGACTGGGATATCCCCACGGAGAAGGCACCCAGTCTCTGGAACGAGCCGTTCGCCAAAAACTGCAGGCAGCCAACCAATTTGGTCAAACCTGCAATTGCATGCCCCTTTCTTGTGGTGGGGGCTAACCATGGCCGCAGCTGGCTATACAAGTCCTGGAGAGAAACACGGTTAAGGCGGGTGAGCTCGAATAGCTCAACGTCATGCATGTCATCGATGTCCAAACGTGTTCGGTGCAGCCTGGTTTCTGCCATGCTCAAAAGTACAAGACCGCGTAGCTGACGCCTTTGATGCTCGCGCACAGAGGAAATCATGATACGGAGCTCAAATACGTGTGCTAATAGTGGCCGTAAGTGAAGCATCGAGCCCCTCGTTAAATGGGGCTGGTTTCAATCGGAAATCAAGGCTCTGAATCAATTAAAAAAACGGACCAATCAACGGCCAGTCCTTTTTCACGGAGTTCAGCCTCTTGCGAGCTGTCAATTGGAAAGGCGCATGCCGACACACCTGAGCGCATAAATGCACACAAAAAGCAACATAGCACCCTTTCAGGACCTGATCACAGGCCAAAAACAATGGGAAAACGTACAGGATAGCTGAACGGGGAGGCTCTGCATCAGGCCATATATACAGTGCATACATGGATTCTATATACACAGAGACAATGATCCATCAAGATCCAAGAATATCGATATGCAGCATAAGGTAACATACATAGGCTTAGTCTATTAGGACAAGCAGACATTTCTAGGCTTAGTGCATTAAGACAGGCAGACCTAGTTTAGTTAAGGCAGAGTATCAATATTCGCAAATGTATATCACTTTAAACATAAAGCTTCCATAGCAAAACCACGGTTAATAGAAGATATCATAAGGTATAAAGAACAAGGCTTACAGGCTGACCGCAAGTGAAAAACACCTCAACGTTTCGGTCTAGGGCGACCTTTCTCAAGAGGATGCGGTATCCGAAATAAACACAGGCAGCTTTTTATAGTAATCCTGAGGTCTCCAGCTAACAGGGAAATGGCGCCAAATGCGACGCGCGCCGGCCAGTGACGTCATCAATGGTGTCCCTCTAGCGTCCCGATCACTCCATCAGTCAGGGGAATGACGCACGGGGCGTTGCTTGTGCTCTACTGACAGGAGCGGCACTTCCGGCTTCCACCCGTCGCCGCATACACATTCCGCCATTTTGTTGGTTATTTTATGTGTCACCCAGCCACCATCCTTTTGGTTACAGTCGCCCCGCTGGGCGTCGCCATTTTTTCCTACTTCAGAATCACGTTCCCATTCTCGCGGGTCCTGCAATGCCCCGTGCGTCATTCCCCTGACTGGTGGAGTGATTGGGACGCTAGCCCCCAGCATTGTGAACTGGTATAAGGGGTCTCATGGACCCCTTACCAGTTCACAAGGGGTTAAATGTAAAAAATTAAGACACTGACACTGAAAGAGAAAAAAAAATGACATTTTTTTTTTTTACTTTACTCACCTCCGATCCTGTGTCCCCTGGCGATCTGCGATGACAGTCTGCTTGGGTGTTTGGAAGAGACAGCCTGGGGAGGGGAGATCACAGCCCTCTCCTCCTCCCCAGCTCT
The DNA here is from genome assembly GCA_027917425.1 of Gastrophryne carolinensis. Classification (NCBI taxonomy): domain Eukaryota; kingdom Metazoa; phylum Chordata; class Amphibia; order Anura; family Microhylidae; genus Gastrophryne; species Gastrophryne carolinensis. Next base: position 548,121,497 of record CM051235.1, on the reverse strand, counting down.
CTCCTCCAAGCACCCGAGCAGACTGATTCTCTGTCTCGGGTGCCGGTCTTAAGAGGCCAGCTACTGACATCACAGTGAGGCGGGGCTAGCAGACCCGATGCAGGAAGTGGTGGGGAAGGGCATTTTCTGCCCTCTCCTCGCCACGGAAGAGGCTGGGGGGGGGGGCGATCGGAACAGGTTAGTTACTGGAGCAGGCTGGCAAAACTGGAGCACTGGTAGCTGGAGCTTGACAGCTTGAACTTCAGCTTCTGGTGCCCTAGAAAAAGACTCTGGTGTGAGAACCAGGTATCAATCAACACCTTATGTTTCATAATATAAAAAAAAGCTAAATAAAGGTAAGGAATATGTAGACTATAGCGATAATATACTGTGGATTTTGTGGGACTTTAAACTTGGGATTCAACAAAGATATATTCATCTCTAATGTATTACCGCAGAATAATGCGATTGTGTAATGCATTATATTTCTTACAAGGATCAGGATTATCATCAAAAGATCTGCAGGAATTTTAGCATGAAGAATGGCGGTATTCAATCCCATTGTGAATTGTGTATTGCTTCCATAAGTTAATTGTTCCTGAGGATTCCATGGTGCAGTGAAACTACCAGCCCTAGTCTGTTCCTGCCCTAGGATTAGCTTTTTTTCCAGTTATTTACCATGTGATATTTCTGGTATCTGCTATTTGTGAATTGAGCACCCCATCTTCAAGGGCTCTGCTGTAGAAGCAGAGTGTGTTGGGTCTGTCCCTTGGAGCAGTCAGCTGGTAACACCTACAGTAGCTCAAAACCTTGCTGGCTTTTGCTGTGGCCAATGTCTATGCCTCTAAATCTCACCCCTGACCAATCTTGTTCATATATTTCCTTAAGCCAGACTAAGTGCCTTACACAGTTGAAAAAAAAGTCACCAAAACTCACTTGCCAAACCTGCATGCATGACACCGAACCATTGTCAGCACTTACATTTGTTCTTGCATCCACTTAAACTAATAATGTCACCTCACTGATTTTCTTCTGGTCACCACAATATTGGAACAACCTTGTGAGCAGTTTTGTGTGCATGCTTTATTATACTTTTTGGGGGCTGATAACATCTGATTCCTGCCTAAGTGTAAGTCCATGCTGACTTGATCCTGTTGCCAGCAGCCTCCCTGCTCCAGCTGCCTGGATTTGGGCATTTAAAATAAAAAAACAGACACTAGTCGCCCACTACCTAACAGATCAGCAGCAGCCACAGGGAGACTCCTCCTGTTACTAGGCGGCATGAGAGTAAGGTAATCTGTGTTTATATAAAATGCCCAAATCCACCTCTGCTCCAGAGAGGGGAATAGCAGTATTTATGTGCACTTATCAATTTCTGGGAGACGGTGTGAAACCATTCACAGTCTGCCTGTTTATTGTGGAATGAGGGGAATCTGCTTGCACTCTGCCTACTAATATTTGGGAACTGGTGAGCATCCACTTGCACTCTGACTTTTCATTTTTGAAGGCTAGAGGGGATGGGATTGTTCTCTGTCCTTTAATTTGGGGAATGGGAGGCTGATCAAACTATTTTTGGGACCTGGGGAAGGTCTACCCACAGTTAACTTTTCAGGTTTGGGTTTAGGAAAATCTATTTTGGGTTACCTATTTAATGGGGTCTGGGGGCACAATTAACTAAAGGCATAGATTGCTGAAAAATGGAGGCACATGTGGCAATGGCAGAGCAGTTACCGACTATGAGGAATAGGGCAAATATTGTATTTTATTCCTGATGCTTGCCCCCTTTCCCATTCCAACAAAAAGTCCCCTTTTCAAAAACCAGCCTCTAGCCCAGGTGTTAATCCACACAGCAAGTCCTGCTATCAGGATAAGGAGATATAGAATTGCACCGTCCCGCTAACTGTTATATAGGTGCTAAAGCCAATGTGGTCAAAAGGGAAGCAGAAGAATCTATATAGTGAGGGGAACCTGGATATATCCCCCCAAAAATGACCACCATACAACAGGCCGCACTCAAATTATTAAAATAACCATCTATTTTATTAATAAATTAACTACATAATGATTTTAGAAAAATTATATATACAAATAGTAATTTTATCAACATATACAACAACACAAGACATGATTAAAAAACATATATACAAACACAGGGGATCCTATCTATGGAGACTATATAAATGATACTGGTGCTGGGTGGCAAGTAATGAACTGATCAAAACATCTGATTGGATAATATATATAAATATGCCAGCACAAGGAAAAGGGGAAAAGGGAAAAGAAATTAAAACAAGTGATGTGACCTATATCAAGTAAAGTGCAATGTGCCAATATATGTGCAATTCAATAATAATAAAAAACAACAATCCAAAAAATGAAAAAATGTATATAATATATATATGAAAAAAGTATAAGCAATTATAATAATAATTGCTTAAAAAAGTGCATACAAAATAGAAACCTATTTACAAAGCCACAATGGGTGATGAATCAAAGTGCTATAGTGCAATGCAGCATACGTATAATGATTAGACCAACCAAGAGGATATAAACAAGGAGTTGGTTGAAGCACCACCGAGCAAGAATGATACAGAAAAATATATACAAGTAACAAAAATTTATACAAGTAACAAAAATTTACATCACCTGTCTCCCGAGGATCCCCCGCCGCGTTGCGTGTCAATTAGACACTTCGCCAGGGTGTATCGGCTGGTGGGGATTCCCTCTCCCGAAGTACCCCAAAGCGATAACAAGCTGGCCAATGGAATGGGGCCGCGTCACCGCCCGCACGCACGCCCCGCCCGGCCAATGGATGAGGCCGTAAGGGCAATACGTCAGACGGCGCGCCGCCGCATCACCACTGGACCGCAATAGCGGTATGCGCCTGCGCGAGACACGCCACCGGGCGCGCGGCAGGCCGGACGCACTCCCCTGCAGTAGGAGGCTCCGGCCAGGCCACCCGCCCGGCCGCGCGCACATCGCGCCTGCGCACACCGTCCACCCAGCAGCTGAAGACATATCAGGTGCAGGAGCGTGGAAAGTGAGTATTGGGGGAGGGGGAGGAAAAACACCTGATACATGTACATATAAGAAAAACATGTAAGACAATAATAAAGACGCCACATTACTGTACAATACACCTACATCAATACAACACCAATGAATATTTATAAGTGTGTTGTATAAAGTTGAATCAATAAATCTCTGGTATATCTATTGGATTTAAGTGGAAAAGGTAAGCAGTGATGCAACTTATTATTGATTATTCGATAGGGATAAATATATATAAGTATCAGCATGTATACCATATAATCTCAATCCCATATATTGAAAGGGGGGCCACCCCCCGTATAATACAGCAATATAGCCACCTCTGTGGGACCAAAGGGTTATAAGCAAGAGGAATCTAATATCAGGGCCATATATCATGGCTCTATTGTGCTCCAAGCGGCCACTGGAGGGTGATTCCCTCATAACATTAACCCCCAGGGTACATTTGGCATGGGGGTGTTTAAAATAAGTGGAGAAAGTCCCCACATTGCCCAGGTGTAATAAAAACGAGGCCACTCAATGCTAGGTGGTCAAGGGCCAGCTGGAACATAATCAATTATCAGTTTCATTATTAATGGGACCACATATTTAATTGGGGTCTGTTGGGACGTATAGAAGTAACCACAAACCAATTCATCACTGGGATACCATAAGGTCAATTTAGTACTTAAATATACAAAGCGCAAAGAATAACAAAGGGATAAACAAGGAGAAGGCGAGAGAAGAACAATACAGCAGAGACAAACACTGCAACCTCAGATTTAACAGTATAATCGTCCCAATTTCAACTTGCAGCTTGATGTTTATATCGATCAGGTTTATGTATTTGCGCCATACAGTAGTTAGACGCTGCTCGCACCCAACATGTTAATGATACATGTGCATCTTATTCACAGAAGTTGTATTTCCCAAAAGTTGTTCACAGAGGTGGTTCTTCACAGGAGTATGTTTATCCCCCTATAAGACACGAGATAGAAATAAACAGAATAATCAGTCCATATAGCAAAAGGTTCTGACATTGTTCTAGTGTAAGCCCATATATGTAGAGGCCTAGGACATGCCCAATACAGCCACATAGCGGTGCACACAGATGCCACCGACAGTAGAAATAATCAGATAAAAAAATAGTAATAATAATAGAACCCAGAAGAATATGTATGATTAGTCACAGTCACGTCCCAAGAATGAGGTAAATCCAAAATCCTCATTCATGCCATACGGGGCACGTGTCCTTAAGGTATATATCCATTGGGTTTCTTTTTGTTCAAGCCTCCTTTTTATGTTTCCACCCCTGATCCCCAGATGTACCTGGTCTATGAAAAAAACTTTCATACCGGCTGAACTCCCCTGATGCATGTGCAGGAAATGGGCTGCCACTGGGGTAAGTGGTTTCCCACTGTCTGCATCCCTTGCAGCCAGTCTGATGGTCGAAAGGTGCTTTTGAATCCTGATCTTCACTGCGTTTATGGTCTCGCCCACATAGTATTTAGGACATGGGCATTTAAGGACACAAATGACCCGCTGTGACTTACAATTCAGATGTTTAGTCAATTTAATGTCCCTTTGTGTATGTAAGTCTTGGATGGTACTAGTCTTCTCCACAAGGGGGGAGACCGTGCAACCCCCACATGGTCTACTCATTGCTCCATGCAGGGTTTGTAACCACGTTGCCGGTGCACTGAAGTGACTTTGCGCTTTGTATATTTAAGTACTAAATTGACCTTATGGTATCCCAGTGATGAATTGGTTTGTGGTTACTTCTATACGTCCCAACAGACCCCAATTAAATATGTGGTCCCATTAATAATGAAACTGATAATTGATTATGTTCCAGCTGGCCCTTGACCACCTAGCATTGAGTGGCCTCGTTTTTATTACACCTGGGCAATGTGGGGACTTTCTCCACTTATTTTTAACACCCCCATGCCAAATGTACCCTGGGGGTTAATGTTATGAGGGAATCACCCTCCAGTGGCCGCTTGGAGCACAATAGAGCCATGATATATGGCCCTGATATTAGATTCCTCTTGCTTATAACCCTTTGGTCCCACAGAGGTGGCTATATTGCTGTATTATATGGGGGGTGGCCCCCCTTTCAATATATGGGATTGAGATTATATGGTATACATGCTGATACTTATATATATTTATCCCTATCGAATAATCAATAATAAGTTGCATCACTGCTTACCTTTTCCACTTAAATCCAATATATATACCAGAGATTTATTCAACTTTATACAACACACTTGTAAATATTCATTGGTGTTGTATTGATGTAGGTGTATTGTACAGTAATGTGGCATCTTTATTATTGTCTTACATGTGTTTCTTATATGTACATGTATCAGGTGTTTTTCCTCCCCCTCCCCCAATACTCACCTTTCACGCTCCTGCACCTGATATGTCTTCAGCTGCTGGGTGGACGGTGTGCGCAGGCGCGATGTGCGCGCGGCCGGGCGGGTGGCCTGGCCGGAGCCTCCTACTGCAGGGGAGTGCGTCCGGCCTGCCGCGCGCCCGGTGGCGTGTCTCGCGCAGGCGCATACCGCTATTGCGGTCCAGTGGTGATGCGGCGGCGCGCCGTCTGACGTATTGCCCTTACGGCCTCATCCATTGGCCGGGCGGGGCGTGCGTGCGGGCGGTGACGCGGCCCCATTCCATTGGCCAGCTTGTTATCGCTTTGGGGTACTTAGGGAGAGGGAATCCCCACCAGCCGATACACCTTGGCGAAGTGTCTAATTGACATGCAACGCGTCGGTGGCGGCTGCGGCGGGGGATCCTCGGGAGACAGGTGATGTAAATTTTTGTTACTGGTTATTTTAATAATTTGAGTGCGGCCTGTTGTATGGTGGTCATTTTTGGGGGGATATATCTAGGTTCCCCTCACTATATAGATTCTTCTGCTATCAGGATATGTGCAGGCATGGCACCCCAGGGGAGCCTGGTTCCAAAGACCACCCCTGTGGCATTTCACCCCCTTGGCCTGAGATACAGCCGCAAGGTCTGACCAACATAATACCCCATGCAGAGAGCAGCCTCTCTTCCCGCATGCTATCCTCAGACTGCCAATGCAAACAAAACTTACAATAACGGTGCCACTATCCCAGCATCAAGCCAGGTACAGAATTGGAACCAGCCGAGCATCTCGAGCCATCCCCATATCTAATGTAAAACCTGATACAAGGGGGTAAATGCCAGGCTACTATATGGCGGGAGCTGTCCATCTTGTGCGGGGTCATTGACATGTATATGGAGAGGTCCAGGTTCCAGCAGGCTGCCGTATGCTGTTAGCGGTTGCCCTGCACAACAACTCATCTGAAAGCATTTAAGGTATTGTCATTTTTGTTGTATCATTGTTTGTAATCTACTTACCTGCAACCTGTATTCTGTTCTCAGACCTGTATGTGTGGTATTTCCACAATATCATATGCTTGTAATAATTGCCTATATATATATTTAGCTTGAACTGTCTGTTTGCCTAACTTGCAATTGCAGATTTGTTGGCTAAATGGAGGCTGTGTAGTGATTGTGGTGTTATTATGGAGTTATTTTTCTGTAATAGGAGCAGCAGGTAAATTGTGACTTTCCCACTCAATTTAGTAATGACGTTCTGCCAGTTGTTGGTAGGGAAATGCTATGCGGTCTTTTTCATGTAACACATTAAACCGGACCAACAGCCTGACACAGTGGGAAAAGAAAGGTAGCGGCAATTTCGGGGCTTCCTCTCCCAACTGACATAATTGAAATGCACAGTAACAGGAAGCCCAGCACGACTTCCTGTTTGCAGGTGGCCGGCATCTTATTTTTATAATTTATCCTAGTAGACGTTAGAAAAAGGTAAATAATTTTTTTGGTGCAGCAGTCTAAATTGCCCTGAGGAGGGATGCATATGAGCACTGCTTGTTATGTTGGTCTGATTTAGTTTATTTTTAACTGCTGGTCCGCTTGAAATTCATATAGCAGCCCTGAACTTCATGTTGCTTACTTGTTGGAAATCTAGTACTATATGTAAAGTGCATCTGTATGTTATGAGAAAAATATTTACTACTGTGCACACATTTAAATAAGGCATGGGAAAAAAATACAAACAAGTCATTACCACTTATTTCAATTAACAACAAAATTGAATCAAATCAATATTTGGTATTAATACCATTTGCCTTCTGAGCAGCATTCTTCTTGGTACACTCACTTGCACAAATTCATAGATTTGGAAGGATTCTAGCCAGGTGCATGATTAACCAATTATGCCAATTCATAATGATTATTATGTTCATACGTAGACACAGTCATTAACTAAAACAGAAATATCTGAAGCTTAAATCTTGCTGAGAAACAGCCAAACTCTGGTATTAATATGATGTTGTGGAAGGCTATTTCCTGTCACAAAGAAACAAATAGTCATCCTACAATCCAATGCTCATAATAGCCTATTACAAACTCATGTGGGGCATACTCTCAGATAATCAACGTGAGAAAAAAATTTGACATTTATTGACGCTAGATAAAAAAAATTAATGGAGCTTACATGCCAACATCCATAGAAAAAGTCATGACTAAGGACTGGCTTGTCCAAAACAGGTTGATATGTGAGGATGTATGGCTTTTTCTATTGTTCAGGGAATGTTTGTGATAATCATTCTTAATAATATTTAAATAAATGTTCTATTTGATGGAATTACTAATAACAGGTCATACACTATGGCAAGACTGCGCACACAAACAAGACATAAAGGCTGAGGTTTAACCCTTTCGCTGCCAGCCTACCTGGAGTTTTTGTCACCCTTGGTGCCAGACCATTTTGCACTATTTTGCGCTCCCCATGTTCAAATGTGATTTTTGAAGGGATTTCCAGGGATTTCCCAGGAAAATGATATATTGTTTTTTTCAGCAGAGTCTGGGCTTTAACATGAAATGTCTTGTTTGTAATTTTTTAGGTGTATTCTCAATATTTTTGGGTGAAATATGTGAAAAAAAAATAAAAAAAAATAAATTTTTACAATTTGTAGTTTTTTTTGTAATAAAAAATGTAAGTTTTTCAATAAAATCTTAGTGCGTGTGAAATCCCAATTTCTCCCAGTTACAGCGAAACCACATATGTATTGGTAGCCACCCTTTTCTGCCCAGGAGACTCCCCCAAACTGAAATAGCGCTTTAGGGGATTTTCAGATAAAATACAACTATGCAATGCAATATGCGCACCTTGCAGTTTTTCCAGAAAAACAACCCTTTACATTTGAAATACCCCCAACAAACTATATATTCTCTGGAAGTACACACCTCAAGCTTTCTAGGCGTACCAGGCTTGTTGATGTGCCCATAGTTTTCTGGAAGTAATCCCTTTGGTTGCAAAGAGTTTCCCTAAAAAAAGGATAAAAAAGCAGAATCAAAGCCACATTTTCCTAAAAAACTATGTGCAAACAAGAAAAAACAAGTTTAATCTGAAAAAGCAACATTCCCCGAACAGAACAACACCCAACATAGCTACTGTCAAGGGAAGAGTTGCCAAACACCCCAAAGTAAAGCATGTGCGTAACAGTGATTTTACTTGAAAATTTCAGCTCTGCAGACAAAATGCGCACCTTGCGATTTTTCAACCAAAACAACCCTTTACATTTGGAATATCCCCCATAAACCATATATTACCTGAAAGTACACATGTTAAGCTTTCTAAGCGTACCCAACTTGTTGTAGTGGGCTCATCTTTCTGGAATTAATCCCTCAAAGAATTCTTTGGTTGCGCAGGGTTTCCCTAAAAAATGTATAAAAAAGCTGAATAAAAAACACCTTTTCCTAAAATATAAATATGCAAACCAGAAAAAAACAAGCTAAATCTGAAAGCGCAAGGTCCCCCGAACAGAACAATACCCAACATGCATAGCTACCTTTAACCATTTTAATTGCCAGCCTACTTGAGATTTTGTCACCCTCTGTTGACAGGTCATTTTTCCCCATTTTGCGCCATGCTTTACGCCATGTTTTGCGCCATTTTTGCTGGAATTTTCAGGAAAATTATATATATATTTTTTGCAGCAGAGTTTAGGCTTTAACAAGAAATGTCTTGTTTGTAAATGTTATTTTGTTTTTTACAATATTATTAAGTAAAAAATAAATAAATAAATAAAAACATTTTTAGAAAATTGACTCCTTTATTTTAAATAAAAAATGTATTTTATTAGGGAAAACCGTATTGCATGTGAAAGCCCCATTTCTACCGATTAGAACTGTACCACATATTTATCGGTAGCCCCCCGTTCCTGCCCAGGAGACCCCCCCTAACTGAAACAAGTACTTTATAACATTTACAAATAAAATACAACTACCATCCACGCTACAAAGGGTTACATCGAGAAAAAAAATTACATAGGGTCCCCCTTCCCGGGGGGACCCCATTTTTGGGGGGGATTTTTAAGGGTTAAAATCCCTTAAAAATCCCCCAAAAAATTGACATGGGGTCCCCCTTACCCAAAGTAACCAGCCCGGGACCAGCTATGCAGGGCTTGTAGAAACAGGGCACAGGGGCCAGCTTTTGTGGCCCCTGGCCCTGCAGGCTACAAGCCCGCATAGCCCGTGGGCCCGGGCTCTTCTGCCCCCCCCTGGGCTTTGGGGAGGCAGGTAATGGGGGTGCCGGGGGTTAATGGCAATCACACGCTAGTTGCAGGTGACTTGCCACCCCTCCAGCCTTGTGAACTGGTATAGGGGTTAAATGTAAAAAAAACACAGACACACAAAAGAGAAAAAAATATTTTATTAATTTTTTTTTTTTTTTTTATACTTACCTCCCATCCATCCTGGAGCACTGTGTCCCTCGGCGATCACTGGCTTCTGCTCACCTGCTGGAAGCCTTTTATAGCTGCTGGATGACAGAACACAAAGGGTTTATTAAAAAAAAAAATGACATAGGGTCCCCCCTCCCAGGGGGGCGGACCCCATTTTGTTTTGGAATTTTAAGGGTTAAAAACCCTTAAAAATCCCCAAAAAAATGAAATGGGGTCCCCCTTACCCAGCATTACCAGCCCGGGACCAGCTATGGGGGCTTGTAGGCACAGAGTGGGGGGCCAGCTTTTGTGGCCCCCCCCCACCCTGCAGCCTACGAGCCCACATAGCCTGTGTGGGCCCGGGCTCTTCTGCCCCCCCCGGGCTTTGGGGAGGCAGGTAATTGGGGGTGCTGGGGGTTAATGGCAAGTCACCTGCTGCGGCAAGCGGGTGACTTGCCATCCCCCAGCCTTGTGAACTGGTATAAGGGGTCTCATGGACCCCTTACCAGTTCACAAGGGGTTAAATGTTAAATAAGACACAGACACATAAGAAATAAATTTTTTTTCTTTATTTTTTTTTATTTTACTTTACTCACCTCCGATCCTGTGTCCCCCGGCGATCTCCGATGACAGCTCTCTGTCTGCTCGTGTGTTTGAAGGAGAGAGCCTGGGGAGAGGGGGGCAATCTCAGCCCTCTCCTCCTCCCCATCAGCCCTCCTCCAGGCACACGAGCAGACTGATTGTCTGTCTTACGGTCCCGGCATTAAGAGGGCTGCTGGTGACATCACCTAAGAGGGCTAGCAGACCCGTTCCAGGAAGTGGGGGGGGAGGGCAATATCTGCCCTCTCCTCGCCACCGAAGAGGCTGGGGGGGGGGGCGATCGAAGGCCCCCCCAGTGAAGAGGACACCCATCGGGAGACAGCGCGGCCTCAGGTAAGGAAATGTCATTTTTTACAGTTAGCAGCTGCTGCTGCCGAAGCGGGGGGGGGGGCCCTATTCCGGGGGCTCTCCTGGAGCCATCCGACCCCCCACGGCACCAAATTAAAGGGGAGACCCGGCCGGATCCAGCGAGGGGTCAGGTGAGTATTTTTGATTTTTATTTTTTTTACTAGCAGGGGGGAAAGTCAAGCACGTAGATTCTACGTGCTTGGCACTTAAGTGGAGTGGAAGCGAGCACGTAGAATCTACGTGCTTGGCACTGAAAGGGTTAAAAGCAAGCTTTTTTGAAGAAACACAAAGAAAGGTTGAGAACCTTGTAGTTTCAGTGGTCAGTCAAGAAAAGTTAGTGCAATCGATCACATACATAATGCTTACTTTCCTTTAAACTTGGAAGATATCCAGCATCGCCAGCAGCGATTTAAATATTTGGCTGTAACAGGAGAAATATTTTTCAGAAGAGCTGGAGAGTGCTATCATAATAGACTACAGTACATCTACATCTACAGACAACAGTAAAGCATGGAGGAAGTTCCTTGCAAGTTTGCATTTTAGCAAATTGAGTTGGAGATTTGGTCAGATTCATGGGATTCTCAATGCTGGGAAATACAGACAGATAAGTATCCACCAGACCATACCAGCATGGTGCATCCATAATTTTCTGCAGCATAAAAACTCTCAAGGTACAGTGAATGTCAAATAGAACCATCTTTAGTGTAGAGAAGAACAACGGATAGTGGAAGCCCCACAGAGCCATGATCTCAGCATAACTGAGTCTGAGTTTCCATAGAGACAGAAGTATTTCAGTAAGCCTACATCTACAGAGATGCGGTTAGTTTTCCAAGATGTTTTGAACAACCTCCTTACTGCGTTCCTTCAAAAACTTTGTGCAAGTGTACATTGTAATGGAAGTATGGTCTCTTCAAATATTCAGTTAAGATTTTTTTTCTCTGAAAATTGATAATAAATTATTAACATCTGCCTAAAACTGCTGCATAGCTGTGTACTGTGATGCCCTAACAGATTGCTGACCTTTGTTCAGATGGCAACCTTCAATCTAGATCCACCTTCTTCACCTATGTTAGGGCCCATGCTCAGTCTCAAGAGGCGCTAAGTGTTGTCCTAGCACTTGGTTGCCCCCCAGGTCTTATGGGTGCAAGGATATGTCACCTATTGCCTCACAGGTCGACGTACCACCAGAGCAAGACAAAGGTCTTGATAGGCCAGGGTCATTAGCAGGTAATCAGCTCCAGAAAGCATCACTAGGTGTAGTGGGCAGTACAGAAAGTGTGGTCAAGCTGACAGTTAAAGGTTAGGCCGAGAAGTCATAGGGATGAGGCAGGTTCGGGCAGACAAAAGGTCGGTTCTGGCGGCAGACTGGGTAAGGTCAAACAAAAAAAACAAAGGTTAGCAACTAGGAAACACTATCCTAAACACACCCTAAAGAGACTAACCCCACCATGAACATGGACAGGCAAGACTTGCTTTATAGGATGTCTGACCAGTCACTTATGGCTACAGGAGGCCAAAACAGACCTTGGTGTATTGGGGTGGAACTATCCCTGCCACAACATAGTGAGACAGTAAACTCTGAAGCGGCATCTCCCATCTGTAGTGTAGATGCCGCTGATGTGAAGGAGAGTACTTCACATGTATATTCACCTAATCCCATGGACAACTGATTCAGTACAGTATTGCCAGCTTGAATTTCCTCTGGTTTCCACCATAAGGGTGGAAGTAAGGGTGGATTAAGGAAGAAGCAAACTGCAACTGAAACTGGCTGCAGGGAGCCCAGTGGGAAAAGAAAGCAATTTGAGCAGACAATGCTTTTCTTGTTCAGATGTCTGTTGGCCGAGTATATCATTTAATTAAATATAAACAAAAAGCTGCTATCTTATGTTACATTACCTATGGGACCAGTCTGCTAGGGGTTCCAGAGAACAAGTATGAGAAATTTATTGGGTTATATTTGATAATACACACATCCTTGAATCCCCTGGACAAATGCCTCGCAATATAATCTATATGTTTCCAACCCAATAAGTAAATCTCAACATTCACTTGAAGGACATTGTCAATGTCAGTTCATTCAAAATTCTTTTTTATTTGTATCCATGTGTATCAAAGCACCAATTCATATACTATTCAGTATGTCCACTAAATAATTGTCCTTGAGCACCATAAAGTGGATATAAAAGCACAACAATCAATAAATATAATGACATACTTGTACATTACCATAACCCTTTAAAAACATGTTAATAGTAATTAATAATTAATAGTAAATAGTCAGTATTCAAGACATCCCAATAAAGAAAAACATTTTTCTCAATAGTAATATAAAATACATTTGTTTCATGGGACTAGATAGGATACATGAAAATGAAAGTGGAGGGAATATAGAAAAACTGCCTCTCAAGTATATTTATAAATATGGAGCACATCAGCCACCTGAATTGAATGAAGGGTGCACCATTCCTATGACCTTTACCCCTCTTTCAAAGAAGTGTAATCTGGTTAATAATTTCTAATTGTCATGTTCTCATCCCCAGTCCATTATATTTGGTAATAATCTAAATCCCATGGATCTGGTTGTCTACAATTAATGGTTTACTAAGTTTATATTGGACTATAGTATTGTAAAATACATTACAGTATGTAATCTTATATTGACTGACATTGTAGGTGCACTTCAATTTGATTAAATTGAGATTATTATGCAGGCCGCTGAGAGATACATCACTTACTACGGCTATAGGGGCAGTTATTTTTGATTCCCTTATAAGGCTATGTTTTTTTAATTTAGCGGTCTGGACGACAGCAAGCAGTCAATTAACCACAACCCCAGCTTTGTCGCCCGACCTGGGGGCCAGACATATGTTTGCTGGTGGTGATGCCTAAGCAGACTGATCGGGGTGCATAGACTATTGGATGGAGGGTGGTGCCTTGCGGAATTGTGTATGCTGTAAAATCCAAGAATTATAACACGTTTCTCCTAACTCCAATTAGTCTCTTATCTAATCAGCCAGTCAGGCTGCAACATCTTCAAAGACAATTCCTATAATTTAATGCAAATTTCCATAAAGCTTAAAGATTTATGTAAAATGAGGCTGATTACATTATCTAATAAACTTAATAGACAGTCATGTTGGAACCTGAACTTTGTCTGGAAACCGTCTGTATCACTGGTTTTAAACCAGTTTCAAACCTTTGGAGACAAATAATAACATGGAATGAAGAAAGGCTGTCAATCAACATTCAGTATAATGCTAGGTTCTGTCTCCTAAATGGCTCTGAATAGAATAATTGCTAAAAAATAAAAATCAGGCTATTTATGCAGCAAAAGAATATCCCTGTTAGATGGGGTAACCCAATTTCACCTGATAAGCCTATGGCACAAAGATCTTACAAGATGAAGTGAAATATGCAATTAATCCAGCAGATGAGGAACAGCTTACAGCAGTAACCAGGGCGGTTAATAGACAGAATAATCAGTCCAGATCACCAACATCCAATATATGAGGCGTTGTTGATTAGTCCCAATACAGTCAGAATGAGATAGTCATAAACTCCATTTACAAAGGAATATCATAGATGAAATCCAGAATTCCAGATAAAGCTGGTTCACCACTGTCAGACTTCCTGTGCGGTCTAACCAGGCCTATATGTGTACATATGTTTGTAAACTATAAAGGACATACTCTGAAGTAAAAAAAAAGAATAATAATATAGTGTTAGTAAAAATGAAACTAACCGCCATTCCAGTGTCTTAGCAGTTGTGTGTATTGGGCACACAGCCCTTCTTTGGCGGTCCTGTAGCCTATACTGGGGCCCAGCTCCACCTTGTACCTGGGTTCAGCTCTGCTACAGCCAGCACTGGGACCTAGCTCTGCCATAGCTTGCACTGGGGCCCAGTTCTGCCATATTCTGCACTGGAGAACAGACCATCCGCTTTTTTCTTGGGTATGTCTGCCCTGTGACCACCAAAGGACCACCCGGGGGCCTGTACATCTCCACCTTCAGAAGCGCTGTTAAAGAACTTGGTGGGTTATATACTCTCTGTCAAGCATCGGACCTCCCATCCTCTGTGTGGTCGGCAGCTTGCCTCTTTGGTGGCGGTGGTGGGTCATTTGTCTTCTGTCCTTTGTGTACCTAGTCCCGTATTCCACTGTCCAGTCCCTTACCACACTCTTGCAGTACTGGCACAATGCTGAACTGTATCAGACAGATTGTGAAAGGTTGAAGAGAAAGAAGCAATTGCGGAAAAGGCCTTCGACCGAGTTTCCTGGGGCTTTCTGGCAGCAGTTTTAAAACGGATTGGGCTGGGCCCAAACTTTATAGGAAAGATAATGAGTTTATATAACAATCAAAATGCCCGAATCAACATCAACAGATCGCTAAAAAATAAGCTCTTTCTAAAAAATGGTACAAGACAAGGATGCCCGCTGTCGCCATTTCTATTCAACCTCCACCCAGAGGCCCTAATAAGTATAATTAACAATGATCCTCTGATCAAAGGAATAGGAGAAGGAAAATCCAACCCCAAACTATTAGCATATGCCAATGATATATTATTGATACTTGAAAATCCAAAAGCTTCTCTCCAACGCTGTTTACAAATAATTGGACTCGTCGGCATGTATTCAAACCTTAAGCTAAATATGGAGAAATCAATAATACTGCCCTTCAACCTAACTCCTTCGGACTTTAAAGAACTTAAACAGTCGGTCAGCCTAAAAATTGAAAAAAACTTCATTAAGTATCTAGTTGAACTAAACTATATCCCACTACTTCAATGGCTTAGGGAGGCCACCAAAAAGTGGAATAAAATCCCACTGAATATAATGGGAAGGATATCCCTGGTTAAAATGACATTTCTCCCCAAAATAATTTTCCTTCTTCAATAACAATCCCAGAAAAACTCTTCAGTGAACTCTCCAGAATTACTACACTATTTATATGGAGAGGTAAGAGACATAGGACAAAATACAGTTACCTAAGTCGCCCACTAGAGCAAGGAGGCCTAGGGGCACCAGACTATCGAATATATTACTATTCTACACACTTGCAATGAATATTTAAATGGAACCACATGCTTGATAAAGAAAATTGGGTACAGATGGAACTAGGTCCAATTAACATTGATGAAGTTTTCTCCCTAAACCTAAAAAAGCTGAATGAAGTAACCAGGCGCCTAACCCACCCCATTACACTACCAGTAATCAACACGCTTAAAAAATTAATCACAGACCTAGAAAAATCGCCGTACCCACAACGCCTGATTGCCCTAGACAAGAGAGAAACATTAGTTAAAAACAATATGATTCAGGCTTTTGACAGGAAATACATCGGGATCGAGGGCATTTGGACCAGAGAAATCGAACTAAATATGCTATACCCTAAGGAAAAAATAGAAATAGATATGAATCTCCATTTAAACTACATTAAATCCCGTAACTTACTTAACACAATCACCCGCTAACTCCACTAACAAGGTTTCAAAAAATATTTTTCCTACCAGACACAGTTATCCTTCTACTACAAGCTATTACTGGAGTACAACAACAATAAAAATAATAAACCAGACTCATACAAAAAGAAATGGAATCAAGATTTAGGAAAAACCTTAGGTGTGGCAGATTGGCAACAAGTCCACAAGGCCAACTTAAATATATGATCAACACCACTCAGAATTTTGAACTTTATATACATAACATGATACATAACAATGGACTATAATGAAAAGATGACCCCCTTTTCATGTTGGTGGTGTAGAGATCACCCGGCTACAATGAGTCACCTGTGGTGGAACTGTAACTTTACTAAGAACTTATAAAGGGAAGAAGTAGTAAATTTCATCAACATAAAAGGAGGGATAAACATGATGCATACTAAAGATAAAATCCTGTTAGAACCTCAAGGGACATCTCAAGAGCCCACAAACCTGGCCATAATACATTTGATAACTACAGGTACAAGATAATATATAGGTAGCTGCTGTGCTAACTCAAATTCCCCCACATTCATAGCATGGAAGCAAAAGATGTAAAATACATTAGAAAGCGAACTTCTAAATTTAAAGCCTGGAAATACCGCAAGAAAATATCAAGCACTTCTTGCGGCCTTTCTGAACCCATAGAAACTCCATAAAACCATTGGAAGTAGATATAAACTAGCTTTTACTTACCTACCTGTCCCACCGACCAATAGATTAACTGACACTAGGGGAGGGGGGAGGGGGAAAATGATCTTCTTTTAATCAGTTTTTTTTCCTCACTGCTCTATTCTCGTTTCATTTCTTTATCTTTTTCTTGCTTTCTTCTTCTTATTCCACATGCTTTGTTACCGGAATGTAAAAAAAGGGAAGGAAATACGTATACACTTAGATAAACCTGCACTTAATTTGTGGCCTTCCCATAATGATTTACCTTACCATGATCTTAAAGCTACGAAAACCCTGCACAAAAGTGCTATTTGTCCAGCACCACCCAAAACAATGATACTAAAAGCAGACCTGGTGTGCCACAAAGGTATCCCAAATGTACACCAATAAACAAAAAAAGATTGGTGGCGCCAGCACACCACCAAAGGGAACTATATACCTAAGGGCTGGTGAGGATCCTTCCAGCAGGGGTGAGCAAATTTACTACACTGAGGTGAAGGTCGGTCAGCTTGGCCTGGCACTATATCGCATATTTTTTCACAATTGTCTTTATTCAGCACTTAGCGCTTTATTTTGCATTCAGCACTTTGTATCATTCAGGTTGAGGATATGATGGATTTATATATAAGTAGTTTAGGGAGATTTTTTTTAGGGTCACTCCTGCTGGGAGGTAATTGTATGTTGTATTTTAAATGTAGGTGATTGTATTGTTTATGCTGATGTTTTAATAGTCATGAATCAATAAATTTATCATGATGAATTATTAGTGTCATTTATGGTTAGCAGATAGGTGGTGCCCTAATGGTATATAGTTCCCTTTGGTGGTGTGCTTGCGCCACCGATCTTTTCTTGTTTAATGATCTTAAAGCTAATGATAAGAGATGATTATCGAGCAACTAAATTAAGATCCATACTGAATGGGAAAGAAGAGAAAAAAAAAGAAGCAATTCAGGGGATTCTTGTACCCCAAAGTCACCACTATGGTGTTCCAAAGATCTAACAATTTGGCCAACGTTTCTTCCATGAATCTCAGCAAATGCTCCACTGCCCTTAACTCTTTCAGTGCCAAGCACGTAGATTCTACGTGCTCACTTCCACTCCACTTGAGTGCCAAGCACGTAGAATCTACGTGCTTGACTTTTCCCCCTGCTACAGTAAAAGTACATGACCCCTCACCTGACCCCTTGTTCGATCCGTCCGGGTCTCCTCTTCATCTCGGGGGCTTCGATCCCCCACCCAGGCCCCCCCGGGTGCAGGGGAGGGCCCGAAATAGCCACCCCCCCTTCAGCAACCGCCAAAATACATGTAAAAGTAAAAATAATAATAAAAATGACATTTACTTACCGGTACCTCAATGTTCGATCCCTCCCGCAGGATCTCCTCTTCACCAGGGGGGCCTTCGATTGCCCCCCCCGGCTCTCCAGCTTCAGGAGAGCGCCTGAAAGGCCCTCTCCCTGTCCTCCTCGATGGGCCCCGCCTCCTTGGGGCGGGGCTTATGATGTCACGCCTCAGGTGTCATCCTGACTCCGGCTGTCATTTATTTCACTTGTCATCGCTGGCCACAGGAGGAGGAAGGCAGGTGATGATCTGATCAACTGCCTCCCTCCTCCACTGGCCAGCGATGACACCAACTGTCATCAGAGCTGTGAGGGACACAGGAGCTGATGATCAGAGGTGAGTAAAGTAAAAAAAAAAAATTATTTTTTTATAAAGTCATTTTTTATTCTGTGTGTGTTTTTTTGTTTTACTGTTAACTCCTTGTGAACTGGTAAGGGGTCCATGAGACCCCTTATACCAGTTCACAAGGTTTGGGGGTCTGGCAAGTCATCTGTGGCTAGCGAGTGACTTGCCATTAACCCCTGGCACCCCCATTACCTGCCTACCTGGGGGGGCAGCAGAGCCCGTGGCCATGGGCTATGCGGGCTTGTAGCCTGCAGGGCCAGGGGCCACAAAAGCTGGCTCCTGTGCCCTGTTCCTACAAGCCCTGCATAGCTGGTCCTGGGCTGGTTACTTCGGGTAAGGGGGACCCCATGTCATTTTTTTTTTTGGATTTGGATTTTAAGAGTCAATCCTCTCTACAATCAAGAAATGAACAGCATTATTTTTTATCCGACAGCGAGGGGGGAGAAACAGGAAGAGGACAAGGGGGGGGGGGAAAGGCAAGAGGAGGAAGGAGCAAACGGTGGGAGAACCACAAATGGGAGCCCTTACGGATGTTACCTCAACTATCAAAGCGCCGGAGACTGTAATCGGACCGGTCCCTCCTCTACCCCAACCACCACCATCCCCCGTAAGTGAAACCCCTAATACATTGGAAATAATTAATCTGACTGATCATATATTGACTACAACTGAAAAAAGTGTTTTAAGCAGGGGTTTGAGTTTCTCGCCCACTAGTGGAATGGATAAATTTGATCTAACCAAGGATCTTTTCTTATTTTGTAGAAAATTACTCCTAAAGAGGGACTTTGAAGGAAAGGATAAGGGACAGTTATCTGGGTCCAGGAAAGAGATATCCCAAAGGGAGGAGGAGGTAGAAATCAATAAGGACACTGAAAATATCTCTAAGAAACAACTTTTCAAAAAGCCGTCCACCAATATTCCCCGTTTGGATCAAAAGCAGCTATACAGACGTTTTTTAGAGTGGTAAGTGATGAAATCCAAAATCTACCTAATCATAGCCCAAATAAGAACATAACAAGGGAAGAACATCAAGCAATAAATTCACTTAGCAAAAATGAATCCTTCGTAATCCGCAAAGCGGATAAGGGTGGAAATATTGTGTTATGGAGTGTAGAGGACTACATGAGGGAAGCCAGGGGACAATTGAATGATAAGAACAATTATATAAAGCTAAAAAATAATACTATCATAGAGTATACTTGGGTATTTGAGGAAATCCTGGGTAGAGCAATCTCTAATGAAGTAATCGGGATACCAACGACTTTTTAAGAGTCGAATTCCCAAAAATACCTACCTTTTATTTGCTCCCGAAGGTGCATAAGAGCCTAAAGACACCACCAGGACGTCCAATAATATTGAGTTTGAGATGCCTTACGGGACAGGCGAGCACCTTCGTGGATGCACATTTACAAGGATTTGTTACATCATTAACATCATATGTACAAGATTCCTTGGATTTATTAAACAAATTGGAAGGTATATTCTGGGAGGAAGATACTCTAATGATTACGGCGGATGTAGAATCCCAATACACAAATATTTCCCATGATTGGGCTTTGAAAGTAGTTAAGTACTTCCTAGATATGGAGGGTAGAGCCTTAAGTATTAAACATGAATTCATTTTAGAATTGATTGGATTTATTCTAACTCACAACCACTTTATCTTTGATTTGCAGCATTACCGCCAGAGTAGAGGAGTGGCGATGGGGACACGGTGCGCTCCCTCCATCACCAACCTTTTTCTAGGATGGTGGGAAAGGGAGGTGGTGTTTGGGGATGAAATGAGTGAATACCAGTCCTATATTATAGGCTGGTATTGCTTTTTGGGTGACGTGCTATTCTTTTGGCAGGGCCCCCAGGAATTATGTCGATCCTTTTTGGAAAAACTGAATCAAAATGAACAGAATTTTTTTCTTACATACCATATATCAAAAGTGGAATTTTTAGATTTAAGATTGAAAATGAATAATGGTAGGATATCTACAACATTATTTAGGAAAAAAACATCGGTGAACAGCCTCCTACATTATCAAAGCTTCCATCCTGAACATCTGAAGCGGGGGATTCTGTGGGGACAATTCGCACATATTAAGAGGAACTGTTCAGAAGAGGAAGAATTCAGAAAACAGTCAAAGGATCTAACTAAACGATTTAAGGACCGGGGGTATCCCAAAAAGATGATTTCCATAGCCTTTCAAAAAGTCAACGGGGGGGGACCGGATTGAAATGCTGAAGCCACGCACACGCAGAGAGGATAACAGGGTAAGATTTATTACAAAATATAATAACAATTGGTGTACCCTGAGGAATATCTTGGAAAAACATTGGAGCACCCTTACCCTGGATCAAAGTCTAAATCCTTTTATCCAACAGAAGCCAACCCTGACAGTAAAACGGGCTACAAATTTAAAGGACCGTCTATGCAGAAGCCATTTTACGAGGCCGCAAACCTGGTTAAGAAGAACAAATAGGGGTGATAGGGGTGATAGTCAACCATGTGGTGGATGTTCAATTTGCAGGTTTCACACTTAGCTTGTTTTTTCTTTTTGGGGTGTTTGGCAACTCTTCCCTTGACAGTAGCTATGCATGTTGGGTATCGTTCTGTTCGGGGGATGTTGCTTTTTCAGATTAAACTTGTTTTTTCTTGTTTGTATATAGTTTTTTTTAGGAAAATGTGGCTTTGATTCTGCTTTTTTATCCTTTTTTTAGGGAAACTCTTTGCAACCAAAGTTTACATTGAGGGATTACTTCCAGAAATCTGTGGCCACATCAACAAGCCTGGTACACCTAGAAAGCTTGAGGTGTGTACTTCCAGAGAATATATAGTTTTTGGGGGGTATTTCAAATGTAACGGGTTGTTTTTCTGGAAAAACTGCAAGGTGCGCATAGCGCATAGCATAGTTGTATTTTATCTGAAAATCCCCTAAAGCGCTGTTTCAGTTTGGGGCAGTCTCCTGGGCAGGAAAGGGTGTCTACCTATACATATGTGGTACTGCTGTAACCGGGAGAAATTGGGATTTCACACGCAATAAGATTTTTTTGACAAACTTACATTTTTTTTTACAAAAAAACACTACAAATGTTTTTTCACATATTTCACCCAAAAATATTGAGAATACACCTAAAAAATGACAAACAAGACATTTCATGTTAAAGCCCAGACTATGCTGAAAAAAGATATATCATTTTCCTGGGAAATCCCTGGAAATCCCTTCAAAAATCACATTTGAACATGGGGAGCGCAAAATAGTCTGGCAACAAGGGTGACAAAAACTCCAGGTAGGCTGGCAGCGAAAGGGTTAAAGTAGAAGGAACTTTTTTCATGCAGATGTGATTTTTTAAGTATACTTTACCTTACCTCTCTGAAGTTGTTTGCCCTTGAAGTAAGCCCTATCGCTTAAATTAGAACAAATGTTGGAAGATTATTTTTCTGCTCTTTCCTGTCTTCTAAGACAAGAAAAAGGAACTTCTTACTGCCAATTTCCGGTTTGAGTGACCGCAGCCTTGCAACCAGTCATTACTTTAATGAGGGAGTTTAATTCTCCATCAAGCAGCTTTCCACCCTTGTATGTAAGATTAACTAGCATTCTATTGGCAGCTAAACCTCCAGAGTATGCTTCCAGACAAAGAGGACAGCTAACGACCACTGAAGAGCCATGGATCTTCACTGCAATTGTGAAGAATAGTACCTTGCAAGCCCGCCTGACATCAATGTGTCACAGGGATTGCGCCGTGCGGTAGCTTTGTCTTTACCAAAATCTGACATTCTGCACCCCATGGGCATACGGGAGGTAGGCGTGGCACTGTTGAAAACAAACACCCCCTGGTTAAAATGGCCACAGGACGAGACTGGGGTGAGAGTGTGGTCAATGTGACTGCTGGCAGGGTAAAACATGCTCTCACACATTGAGAGGCCCTTTCACTCATGAACAGCTCTGTTTGATATAATCCCAGTCGGTTAACAGGATTATCAGTCGAAAAGCCAGTCCAGATAGCATGTAACCTTAAAACCAGAAACATGGACTGTGAGTTCGTGGATTGAGATAAATGGCATCACAAGTTGAATTTGTCCATTGAATATACGACACACTAGACGAACACTACATAAACAATACACATGTAACAAATAGATATAGTCAGGGTGCCAGTTCCCACAAGTTTAAATCCACTTTAAGATGTTCTACAGCACTAATATAGTGTTACTTAAAGCAGGATTTTCATCCTCCTGGGATTTACTTTGATCCCTGTTTCCACAACGTATGCGCAGCATACCCTCCAATCAGCACTGATTGCATGTACATTAATGTCTAACATTCAACTGTGAATGAAAAGATTGGCTGACACCTGACGCTAGCTATTCAGCTATGCCTGGTGGAAGTGTGTGCATCAGATAAAGGGGTGCTGGGGATGCTGCTGAGTACCGTGAGAACCATGGTAAGGTTACATGTGATCCCTGGAGTTTCACATAACAGGTGAAATGTCGGGCAGATTGTCTCCATTCAGATGGCAACCCCTTCTGTTTATCCCATTTACTGGGATGCTAGTCATGCCTCACCGGACATATTGCCCACAGGACTTGTTTAGTACAGAAAATTTCACCTGGGAGTGGAGACCTATATACTACACAAGGAAGCTGGGCACTAATGGTCTGGACATGGTAGGGATGACTTGCAGGTGAGTGACACAGAGGTCAGACTCAGGCAATGTCTGGGTAGGGTTTCCATCTGGCTGGTATTTTTGTTTTTTACTTTACTGGCCATCCTAAATTACCAGTAAAAAAACAAATACAAGCACCGCCAGGCCAGTGGCCTGTAAAGTAAAAAAAAAAGGAAGGGATAGTCTGGGTGGCAATCAATCGTGATCTGAAACAAAGCACGGTTAGCAAAAAAATCACAAGGAGTAAACACAACTAAAGTAGCCTAGCAAATGGCTATCACAGGCATGGGACTAAAGCAGATGCTAGGCTTTATGTGGCACCAGCCAATCAGGGCTGGAGACCAGATAACCAGTGGGAGGCTACTTACAGCTTACTAACCTTAACTCCTGGCTATTCTGGAGGCAGTGCTGACCTGCAATGATCAGCAGAGCTCAGCCATGGTATATACTTAGGAGTATGCACATCTAAAGGGATGCCGGGGGTGCACAAGATTACAAGGATTCTGAAGCACATCCAGGGAGGACAAAGCAGGTGATTAATTAGGACAAGTATGACAAACACGCAAAGCCTACAGCAGGCCATAACAAATCGAGATACTCCTGGAGCTTGGGCTATCCCAATCATGCACATACTATCTATATATTTAATACTGTCAATAATCATTCCATCCTGATTGGCTCATTCCCACACTGACCATTTTTTGGGGGGCCTCAAAGTGAGACAGTTTAATCAAGTTTGTGGGAGGGGGGTGCACATTAGGTGGTGTGGCTTATTTAAGGACTTTTGAAGAACATATCTGGGGCTTTTGAAGAACAGATATCTGCAGCATTCTACGCTACTCAAGTTGGTGGAAATGGATTAATGCACACCACTCACAAAGTTTGTTTGCAAATAAAGATTATATTGAAATAGAACAAAAAAAAAATCAAATATATACATGATTTCCATACAGATTGTATTGTATCAAGAAAAGGATACAGTATTGGTATTGTAGTACACAGAGAAATGCGCAAGGATCATAGTGCACCTCAAGATAACAGAGAATTAATGAGTATATTGAATAGGCGGTAATATGATAACAGGCAAAAAATACCTTAGAACACTATACCTATGAGGTGGTGGCTACGCTGGTCCTGAAGAGTGTAATAATTAGGTTGCTCTGTATGAAACAATCTCTGACCAATGTAGTCAAGGAGACATGATGATTGAGATATAAGCAAGATCTATGAATTATCTGGTCAGAGTATGTCTCAATGGCCAAGCATCCTACCAGATTAGGTCAAATAATACAATCAATCACACAGGCAAATAAAATCATGACGTGCATCATTACAGAATAAAGAGACAAGTATGTAACATTATTACCAAGTGACAGAGCACTGTGATCGCGTGGGTTGCCAACGTTTAGGGGCCTGGGCCCCTTTCTCAAGGCTGTCCCCGGATTAGATTTGCACCCAATATCGATACCTTCTATTTTTTCTGATGGTGTGCTGAGTACCTACCTTTTTTAATATACGCTACTCAAGTTGGTAACTAGGTGTAGATCTGCCTCACAGTTAAGAAAGGGTATTCTCCAGCTCAGATGTGGACAAAATAACAGTTTATTACTCACATGGTTAAAAGAGGAAATCCATCAATCCTTCACATGAATTAAAACGGCTATACGCCTGAAATATGGTGTGTTTTGGATGTTGCTGGTATGTTTTTATGATGAAGGAATTTCCTCTTTTAACCATTTGAGTAATAAAGGACTGTTATTTTATCTACATCTGAGCTCGAGACTACTCATTTGTAACTATATGTATTGACTGGCAATTCACTCCGTGATGTTCATCTTCATTTCTAGTATCGAGTTATCATTACCTGTGTTTATTAGATCTGCCCCAGTCACATGCTCCAGGGTTCTTGAGTCCATAAAAGATGATGATCAGCCAATCCAGGCATTCCACTCCCACCTTCCATCCATGTCTTACGTCAGCACTGTGGCACATTCTGACATCCCCAGAGTGCCTCAAAAAAGTGGAACATCCAGGCAGATTTCTCATTCAGCTTTATTGGCACACAATTCCATTTTGTTGCTCTTGATAATGTCAACCATGCTACTAGATGAACTCCAGTGTCATGCTAAAATGACCCTCACCTTCCTTCTGTCATTTTTCTTACATTCTATGTCAGGGATCCCCAACCTCAGGAGCCACATGTGGCTTGCAGGCCTCTGCTTTGTGGCTCTCCAACTGTCTGTCAGACCAGAATACATGTGGAGGTCATTGCCCTGCATGGGGTTAATGAAGTGTTGGGCATGTGAAGAGATATTCCAATCCTGGAACACTTAAATCACATTCCTGGGGGCATGGAGGACACAGAGTGCATTAAAGGAACTGCCAGGGGGCAAAAAGGCACCAATGGTTCTACACAGCAGATCATCCTCTTGCAGCTCTGATTTGTGAAGCTCTTAGCTGCACTTCCTGGTTCCAGCTGGTAGGTGGGCGTGCCCTGAATCTGGCTATCTCCCATTGAAAACATAGGAGACATGTGTACAGGGAACTTCCATGTACGGAGATGTACAATGTTTTCAATGGAAGCCAACCGTACCCAGGTTTTTCTGAATTTCAGATATGTTTCAGTATTGCAGTATATAGGCAAAGAACCTTGAATACTGATGGAAGTCTTGATGCAACCTTGAATGCAGATGGAAGTCTTTTACTTACAATAGACCCACCAACTGCAAACTAAATACTAACTGTTTAACTCTTTGAAAAACTGTGGAGAAGCCCCTGTCCAGGCACACACTAACGTCCTTCCCCACTTATCACCTTTGGAATTAATGTAAAATGATTCATTTCAACAATATATTTTCATCTCCAATTATATGTAAATACCTTATGTGTTCTAAGAAAAGCCGCTTTCTTCACTTCAATTATTGGGTTGTAACTGACCTGAGGAGGGGCATGTCATGGCACAGCTGTAGGAGTCAGGAGCATGCTCTGCTGCATTCATAGAAAGTTGTAAGACCACTGTGGTTTTTTGTGCTCACTCGTGCTGAGCGCAATAAGGGAAAGAGTGACTAATTTTTTTGTGTGGTCCTGGAGCAATGAAATTGAAAAAAGGGCAAACTTTGGAGCCCTGCTATGGCTGCAGGAAATGGAGGAGGGGCACATGGGACAGGCATCAGGGTAGCTGATGCCTTATGTTAGCCATTGGCAATTATTTTTTTTTTTACATGTTTTTAAAAACAAATGCTTCAAATGATACATTTTTGGGGTTTCATGCACTATAGTGGCTTGGACAATGTACTTTGGTCCTTCCCTGTGTAATTCTGTTTTTATTATCATTGCAGGCTAAACTTTTAAAATAGAAAATTGATATTGTCCATATTACATATCCAGCTTCTGTTGAATTTTCTATTATATTAACTAATTCAATCTAGAAAGACTTCTAACTGTAAAACCCCAATCTACATTTAGGATATGGTGCAAATTACTATCATAAAGCAGAGCACCAGATTGTATGTTAATGTTGTGGCATCTTCTAAGAATCATTGTTACTAGAGATGAGCAAACCAATCCAGTAGAACTCGGTTTCGACCCAAATTTCACAAACCTGGCAGGATTTCACCTGCCCCACCCCAAAGGTCACGGCCAGCCAAGGAGAAGCATAGAGACAGGTTGCAGCTTAAGAGGTCAGGGTAACTGGGCAAAACAGTAGGAGCTATTGCAGGAGATAGTCATGTGATGCGGCGAATATCCACCGTTATCAAGCTGGCTGTTGCAGAGAGAGCATTGCTCTTAGAACGTGGACAGTTTGGGGCTTTTTGAACAACAGCATAGGAGAAAAGAAGTAACAGAAAAGGAAGTGGGCCCAGTGGGACACTGAGTGGGAGTGTGCTACACAGATAAAATGCATCTGCCTGTGCAGGGACCTGCTGGGCATTGTAGTCCACCCTGCAATTTTGAAAACTTCAGTGAGGGTTATTTTATTTTTTGGCCACATCTCTCTGGTTTAGCATGCCCCTGTCGCTGTGTTGAGGTACACAGTGCCTCAGTGTTTAATACAGGTTTTTTTTTTAAATACTAAGTCAAATGGGAAAGGAAGGGGTAGGGAAGGATGGGGTAGAGGAAAAGACATCCCTGCAATTCCTTGTGCCACTAAGGATAAGGATGTTGGTGCCAGTACCAACACTGTGGTCAGAAGCTATGTGCCCAGTCCCAGTAAAAGTAGCACCAGCCATTCTCCCAGGCCCAGCCATAGTATTGCTCAGGCCCACCACTGCTAGTAGCAGCACCAGCAGCAATGTATGTGGTAGTAGTAGCAGCAGTAGTAATGTACGTGGTAGTAGTAGCAATAGGAGTTGTCCATTTCCTCCAGTGGGCGTGTTATTTTGGACAATGCATCCATTATGTACTGGTTGACTTGCTCACGCTCATCTCAGGAGGAGGAAGACTCTGATGCAATGACTTTGAGCCAGGTTTCTCTTTACTGCCCCTATCTAGTGGGGCACCAACTTTTCTCAGCAGCCCGGTTGCTATGGATAGTGTTTTTGTCAGCCTTTGTAGTGTGTTGCGGAGGGGGTGGAGGTGGAAGCGGTGTTTGAGACGCATAGCTGTGGCAGAGGGGGAGGTGGCAGACATGGACATACTAGAAGTTATGAAGGTGGTTGTGGTGTGGGGAGGCAAGTAGACCATGATGAAACATCAGAACAGGGAAATGGCAGGGGATCAGGAGGTGGAATATGATAATGTAGTTTTGGACAGGACCTGGGAACCAGGCAACAAGAAAAGGACATCATTAGAGCAGGAGGGTACTTCTGGCAGTGACAAAAAAACGAGCCAAGGTAGGGCCAGATCATCTGCAAAATGGCACGATGCTAGGTCTGCTATTATGGTCCACTCAAGAACAGGTGAGGGGAAACTGATGCTGCTTTTGTAGACTCCAGAAAAAAGCCTGCCAGAGGAGGAGCAAAGTCAGGTGGTGATGGTGGATATTCTAGATCTTCTAATTTATGGTATGCTGCCATGTGGCAATTGTTTCATACATTCCCTGGAGAAAAAAAACCTAGCACAGTGTCAGATATGAAAGCAGAAAGTAAGCCATAGCCAGGGCACAAACCTAGGACTAGGAACTACAGCTCTACATAGGTACCTGGAACGGCATCACAATGCTGCATGGGGCAATCAAAATGCCCCTTTTCAATTTCCAGGAAGCCAATCTTGTTGCTACCCCTCTAAAAATGGGATCATTTTTTGAGTTCTTGTCAGCTACTGCCAGTGCCAGGCCTACACAAGGCCTACACAACAACCAGAAGTCTCCTGTAATTTGGCCTAGTGTTTAAAATATGTGCCTCTGCTAATGCTACCACTACTAGCACCCATGATGCCGTCTACTAATACCAGCCCTACACAACCACCACAGGTCTCCTGTCCCTCTGCCTAGTTTATAATTACTGCCAATGCCACTACTACCACCAACAGCACCTCCACTGACATCATCTGCTACTACTAGGCCTACACAACCGCATGTCTACGCCGTGAGCACAAAATAGGTACATTTATCAAGGCTTGCAAAAAAAGCCATTGTTTGGTCTTCTTTAACTAAGTTATCAAGATGCCAATCCTGCTGTTACCGCCATAGACATGGGATCATTTTTGGGGGGCTTGCCCACTACTGCCAGCCCTACACAACCACCACAGGTTCCTGTCCATCTGCCTAGTCTTTTAGTACTACTAATGCCACTACTACCACCAACAGCACCTCCACTGTCACCCTCTGCTACTACTAGGCCTACACAACTGCAGGTTTACGCCATGATGCACAAAAGGGGTACGTTTTTCAAGGCTTGTAAAAAAAAAAAAGACATTGTTTCGTTTTCTTCAACTAAATTGTCAAGATGCCAATTCCACTGCTGCCACCATAAAAATTAGGTCATTTCCTGAGGGCTTGCCCAATCGCAGGTCTACCGCTTTGTGATACCCAAAATGGGTACATTTTCCAATGCTTGTAAAAAGCCTTTACTTCTTTTCACTTTGCCGGAAACGCAAACCCTGTTGCTTCTCCCCATATTTTATGTGCTTAAATGATCAAACACAACCACGCGCAATTCAAATGCTAATTAGTCCACAAAAACATATTTTATACAGCCTTGGGCGACTTCAGAGTCTTATAAAGGACTTGTAGGGCCGCCAGCCATTGTTTTCCATACGTTTTAGACGAAAGTTCATCTCAAACTAGTTTGTACCAAACCAAACTTTTTTGGAAAAGTTCGGCGAATCGCTGATCCAAACTTTTGAGTTCGCTCATCTCTTGTTGTCATACCACTGCACATATTATAGACTGCACTTTGCATTGACTGAAATCAATATACCCATAACAGCATTAAGGGGAATCCGACATCAAGAAAACAGAGCAGTTCCATAATTAGTTAAGGCTTCTTACACCAACTGTCAGCATCTGTCTGAAAGTTTGTGTGTTATTATAATCAAGTTTGAGTTTGGACATTCTAATTTATTTATAATTTAGAGTTCATGGTAATAATATGTATAAAAAATAATTGCCTTTGTTTCATGTAGTACATGTCATAGAAGCTAGCAGGTTTAATTACTGGCAACACAATATTTCCTATGTGTAGCAAATACTTAACGTTAATATTAGCTAATTAGCTTTTTGAAGGTAATGCAAAAGCATAAAGCTGGCCATAGACTAGGTAATGTTTTCTAGCCTTGGGCAATGTTGGCAAAAAGAACAGAACTGCAACTCAGAATGAATGAATTTGTGATTGTATTCTTCAGTTAATGAGAAAGATTAATTTGTTAGCCCAGGGGAGCTTAAGCAATGACTGCTAATGAACTAAAAAAACTACAAATTTGCATAAACCTCTCTTTATTATTATAACTCTATCCATTGGACAAAAACACTTCTTGGAAGATATTTGTTCCACTATGTCAAAATAAGATTTTTTTGCAAACTTAAAACTTTTGATTTTTGTTTCTTTAGGCAGATTTTTCCATCCACAGATTTAATGCTGTTGTAAAAAAACTTGAATAGTTTCAGACTTTCACCTGAATGGCTTCCAAGCTGAAAATATTCTGCTTATCACTACTCACAATGGCGCTTCCCAGTATAACCTCCATTGCCTATCCCCTATTCTAAAATTGGCTTTGCAAATAGGGGGTAAGCCAATTCAAAACATACTAATACATTTTACAAAAATTGGTGTTGCGATAAAAAAGTTCAAATGAGGTGCAGGGTTTTTCTATTGAGGTAACCAAAGTAATTTAATGACTTCTGAGAGCCACAGTAATTTTTGGAGGCTAGAGAAACTTTCCAACTTTCCACATTCTAAGGTGAAAAAAATGTTAATTGTGTTTTTAAGGAAATCTAGTGTATCTGAATGGGTTAGTGTGTGTTGAGTTGAAAAGTCTCCCTCAAACTCAGCCTGTTACAATGAAATTCTAGCCACTGGAGTGATGTTCTCAAAGTGAAGATGTCAAAGAAGATGGCCTATCACCAGTAGCAAAAGCCCAAGAGTCAACTCAGTGCAACCCTGCCTTCACTAGAGCCCCCCTGGGGGAAGACCCAGTTTGTGCCTTAGGAAATCAAGGGACTGGGCAGGAAGCAGTAGTCACCCAGCAAGATGGATGGCATATGTGAGTTTGCAGGTCACAGACAGTGGTGCAGAATTCAAGGGGTAGCTGAGGTCAAGGGTCACAAGCGAAAATGCAGAATCCAAAGGGAGGCCAAGGTTAGACACAGCGAATCAGTCCTAAGGGATATCCCAAGAGAAAATGTTAAGACAGTTCCAGGATCATATACAGCTAAACAGTCCAAAGGGCAATCCAACAGCAAGGTTAAAGGCAAGTCCGAGGTCATACACAAGCAATCCAGAATTCCAAGGTTCACAGGTTCAGGGATCAAGAAGAAGCAGAAGCAGAACAGCCTAGGAATCTTCTAGTACCATATTGCCACCAGAAGCTTTCTTATAAAAGGGCCTATAGCACTTGGTTTGGTCCCTGCTTTCAGCTGACTGGATTGGGTGCACCTGGTATTTAAATCTTGTGGCAAAGACTTATGGCCAAATATATTTTCCCAAGCCTGTGCTGATCAAACATTTCCCATGCATATGCCGATCACTCGTAGCTGCTCATTGGCAGTTGGATATGCTGATTTACTCCAAGCCTGTGTTGATGGTATCAGGTGATATATTTTTAAGATGAATATGACAGGAGGCGGCTAGGGACTGAATATAACTTGAAATGAAAGAGGAGTCCACTTTAAGACCAAAACATGAGTGTTGATTCAGAGAGACAAAAAAAAACTTTTGTTTTTGTGTCGATCTGTATTTTTTTTTAAATTTTCCCGCTTTCGTTGTTCGAGTGTTGTATCGAGTGTTCGAGTGATTCTATGCATGTATTGCAAGCCTTCTGTAAAGTCTTCGTCCGTTCCTATGCCAACGAGAACGAGTCATTTTCCAGCTTTCATTTTCCATCTTTTTTTCTCATGTTACAACGTCGGCTTTCGTTTTTGCCCTTTTTCCATCGTCTCCTCCCACAAATCTTTTATGTTTCCCGTTAGATTCTGTTTTCCTTTTACATGAAATAATCGTCCAGACAAAAATCCTTACGATCTTACTCCTGCGCACTACAAACTTAACTCATTAAAGTGCTCGCCTACATATTTGGTTCACTCACTTGTGCTACAGTGCTTAGCTAAATCACTTCGCGGTCTCATTCTTCTTCCATTTCTCACCCCTAAAACTTACCCAAATCACTTCGCGGTCTCATTCTTCTTCCATTTCTTACCCCTAAAACTTACCCAAATCACTTCGCGGTTAGGTTCTTCTTCCATTTCTCACTCCTAAAACTTACCCAAATCACTTCGCGGTTAGGTTCTTCTTCCATTTCTGACCCCAAAAACTTACCCAAATCACTTTGCGGTCTCATTCTTCTTCCATTTCTTACCCCTAAAACTTACCCAAATCACTTTGTGGTTAGGTTCTTCTTTCATTTCTCTCCCCTAAAACTTACCCAAATCACTTCGCGGTTAGGTTCTTATTCCATTTCTCACCCCTAAAACTTACCCAAATCACTCCGCGGTCTCATTCTTCTTCCATTCTCACCCCTAAAACTTACCCAAATCACTTCGCGGTTAGGTTCTTATTCCATTTCTCACCCCTAAAACTTACCCAAATCACTCCGCGGTCCTGTGAATCTTCATCTCTAAATATTTCTTGGCCCATTCATTTTGTGTTAATGTGTTTGGAAAATAAAATGACACTAAAACAGTTTTTTTGGGGGGTTTAATACAAAGTGCCATTTTTTTTATGGCTTTTTAAAAAAATTTTGGATAATAAAAATGTATAAACTTTTTTTTATTTACAAAATATAAAAATTTAAAATGTTTACATTTAAAAAAATATAAATGTTAAAAACTATATAAAAAGCAATGGCAGGACCCAGAACATTAGTCTTCTTCTGTTGTCCCCAACGAGTCACGCAGCTCCTGCATGTCGGCCTCCAACTGAAGGACCCTTTCACTCATTGCTGCCACTCTGGCATGTGTGGTCCCTGTATAAAAAAGAAACAAACATTATTTGTTAGCAAATACTTGTTCCTTATCTGTGGATGGAATGTTTTTTAGGTGGCAAGCTAACTCATGACGCCATATGTCATTATGCTAAGTAATTAATCTAAGGAAGAGGGCATATGTTATTATGCTAAGTAATTAATCTAAGGAAGAGGGCATATGTCATTATGCTAAGTAATTAATCTAAGGAAGAGGGCATATGTCATTATGCTAAGTAATTAATCTAAGAAAGAGGGCATATGTCATTATGCTAAGTAGTGAATCTAAGGAAGAGGGCATATGTCATTATGCTAAGTAATTAATCTAAGGAAGAGGGCATATGACATTATGCTAAGTAATTAATCTAAGGAAGAGGGCATATGTCATTATGCTAATGCCATTGACTATGGCTTTAGGTATCTTGGTGATCATGGCAATTACCACATACTCAAAAGAATTACATTACAACTTACTTTATTGGTAGCCGACATCTGCGTCGGGGACCACCCTGGGTTCTGGGACCTGCCACTGCTGGGAAGTTGAGGCTGTAGAGACATGTCAAATAGGGTCGCTTCTAATGTCTGAGTCAACAGTAAGCAAATGACAATTTGAATGTGTGTGTGACATCACCCACCTTCTCCATGTGCCTCCTGGACCTGATCTGCTGCAGTCCCTGCTCCAGATCCTTCACCCGCTAACGAATCATCTTGAAAAAGAGATTAGGGGAATCAGCTTTTGTTTAAATAGCATGTATGTGTTTGTGGTTACATTGAGATTCACATACCCAAGGCCAAGGGCTCCGTCGCTTGGTACGACTCCCTGCCCACGCCGTGACGCCCCTCCTCTGTAGAAAGGTCCAGGGGCTGGTCGGAGGCCCCTACATAGGAGGGGTAGGACAGTCGCCCTGGAGATCCACCACCTTCACTTGGTGCTGCAGATTCATGCAGCACTGGTCGGCCTGTGCGCCTCCGGGTGCGTCGTATTCGGTACTCCATTTCCAGCACTAGAAAAGAAAAGCATTTATAAATAAAGGCCCACCTTCTGTATTAGTTACATCTACCATGCAATCGCTATGTACTTACTTGGGAAATGGAGCTCGAAAAATCGCAGCACCCGGGGCATGTGGAGTCGTTTCAGGTCCGACCAATGCTGCATGATCTGCGTGTGGGTGAAGGTGGTGTCCGTCTCGTGCTGGATCCTGGAAACGATCTCCAGGGCAACGGTCCTCTTCTCAAAAGAGTTGGGCAGGTAGATGTACCTGCGCTGAAGAATTGTCGAAAAAACACCAAATAAACATATTTTTTAGATCAAACTGCATACAAATATCTGTCACTATTAGATCAGTTGACTAAATGACATTCCCAGACACATTTCTAGCCTCAAACTATCCTTCTAGATGTTAGTGAGTTGGTTCGCACATGTGCGCACTAACTTCTGTTTGCCACAGAGTTTTACCAACTTTTACACATAACTGTTTCTTCCTGCGCTTCCTTAAGGCCTAGACATGCATTTAGACGGCAAATCAAAGTCATTACAATACCCTTACGAGCATAATCTGCTCTTATTGTTGATGGGTGAAGATCGTGGGTGCCATATTTCTTCTTGTCCGCAGCAGATAAGTAATGCCCCAACGGTTTCCTGGTTCCGCGTGGCCGGACGAACGGCCGTACGCACAATTTCCTAAATTTGTCAGTCTATATTTTTCAGCTTACAAACTGGTGGAGGCTTCCCCACAAAATTACAGTTTACCCGAGCTGAGGAGATGGTGCTGGCGCTGATACACCCCGTCGCATTAGAGGGCCTCTCTGGCAGACGCGACATGGACATCCCTACCATTCCTGCCGGTTAGTAATGTTAGTGTGTATGTGAAATGCTTTAATGAGGCTCACAGGCATATATGAACACATGCCCCTAGGGAGTGCCTTGTAGGGGAGGTTACAGTTTTAGCAGGGTGTATAATGTGTGCGGAATGTTCCTTTTCAAATTTGCAAGGCAATACACGACCTTGGAGAGTATTTATGGTCACTATTATAGTCTTAATATTATCAAAGCACTGCCTGTTATGTGATTCTACTCAATCATATCCAACCTTCTTTGTCTTTAGGCCACTTGGGTTTTAGCTGTGCTTTGGTCTCAAATACTTGATCTGGGTTCAGGGAAAGGTCTACATAGAAAGAATGCCCACCAGCATACTCTTAAGCCAAATGCTATTTGCAAGCTGAGTGTGGGTCCCTAATAGCCCTTTAGGGATGTGGGAAGCCTCATAACATGCAGTACATGCATGTTTGTATTATTTAAGGTGACCAATGTGTATGTACAGGGTGAGTCATACATATAACAGATAATGACATTCATAGTGAAGGTCTCCTTGGACTGTTGGAGGAGTTGCCATTCCTGCTTGCCCACGTGTTTTATTGAAGCATATGTAGTAATCCAGATCATCAATGGATATTTGGGTGTTTACGCGCCTTTTTATTTACAATACAGCCCAGCATCAACCCGCAGCAAGTGTGGAAGCCTCGTACAGTCGGACCACGCAGTCAACTTCCATGCTGCCTAGGAGCCAGGAGCAGATATATACGGTAAGTGTAATTTGATGATTCTGCTGATGCATGTGAATGGATATGACTAATTTGCATACCAAATATATTTAGGAACCAAACGTAACATTTTTTGCACATGTCCCAACAGACCCATACACTGATGGAGGAAATCCAGGAGATGGAGGAGGATGCCACCTTGATGGGACCTTCACAACTGACCCCCCTGGAACATAATCTGCCACGGTCCCAACATGCTACTGCACCAAATCCTCTGCAGCAGAGTGAAGCTGGACGCATGCTGCCAGCCCATCGTGGGCAGCATGCAGAGAATGAGCCTACAGTCCCCAGCGATAGGTCTGTTGCAGAGGATTTGCCGAGCACATCTGCGACTCTTGCTCGCCCTAGACGTCCAGCATCTGCAGGCGCTCAAACCCAGGGAATTGGGAGACGTAGTCAGCAACATCGGCCAGTTTCCCAGGGGAGGCGCATGCCGATCCTGGAGTCAGCGTGGCACCATGAGAGGCGTTTATTTCACCAGGTGACTCAAAGAACCACAGAGCAGCTTACTGCACAATTAGATACATTAAATAATACATTCACCTACATACCGACAGAATTTAGGACGAGCAACAGCCACATGGCCACCTTAACTAATAATTTGACAGGCATGCTCGAGGAAGTTAGAAATAGCAATAGACTCATGTTGGAACAGTGGCAAATTCTGAATGCCACACATGCCCAGGTGATGGGCCATCCCCAAGGCCCACCACCAGGGTTTTATGGGCAACACCCATTTTAACAGCTATTTGCCCTGTATCTGCTCCACATCTCTCCTCTACATCCCCACTGTATTGACCTGTCTGGTGAGCGCTACCAAGATTGCCTTTTTATGGCTTTGCTTGTATGATTTGGAATTTCGCCCATATAGCTCATTAGAGTGCTGAGATACCCCACTAGCCAATGCCTGAGATAAAGCCTCACCGAACCTGCCGCTCAAGCTGCCACGCTGCAGGCTTTGGCCTAATGAAATTGTGTCTGGCTCATCCTGTTTCTAGGCATGATTGGGGGACATTCTGGCCTGGCAAACTACTACCTTGAACCCTGGCAAACATTGGACTGGACTTGCATTTGGACTGGGGGTTATTGTTTGGGTGGGCCACTGACTTACAGGCGTGGATGTGGCATAGGTATGGCTGCTTTCCACCTGTGCCTGTAGCAAATGTGGCCAAGCAGGAGAGGGTGTGTATGTGGCCCTATGTATTACTGGCCAAATATTGACATGCATATGCTTGCTCCCTATGTCTGTTTATTTTATTTGTTATTTAAACTTCGGCCTGGAGTGCGTTACTTTAAAACCCCTGGATGTGGCCAATTGCTAGGTGCCCTGATTCAGCACCAATGTATATTTTTGGTGTACTATGTATGTACATGAAGTCTGCGAGTGCCCTTCAACTACAATTTATCATATTTCCCAAAAATATATTGAATGTGACTTTAGGTGTTGTTGACTAAGTTGATGCATTAATGTTTGGGATATTTTGACATTACTAAAGGTTTTTAAAAACAAACAGGGCCCAAAAAGTCTCAGATCATGTGTGAATATTTTAATAATTAACTCATTACTATTTGATACAAAAACAATACTAAAGCATTCACAAAGCCACATTATAGTATAAAATAAGAATTACATGCAACAAACACAGGACAAACAAATTAGGCAAAATAGGTATTAATCAAATTGGCCCGAACAGCTTGGCCAGAGGCACTAGGTGTGCCACGGTAGTTCTCTTCTGGGTCCTGGCTGGGTGGAGAGGGGGGCAGATCCACATACCAGGGGACACGCTGCATGATGGCAAAGTTATGTAGGACACAGCAGGCCAGTATGATATCGATGACCTTGTTGGGGTCATACTGGAGTGCCCCCCCGGTATGGTCCAAACACCCGAAGCGAGTTTTTAACAGGCCAAAGGCCCTCTCCACAGCGGCCGAGTTTCTTGGTGGGCCCGATTGTAGGCGTCCTGTGCTGAATTCTGTGGCCGAAGGACGGGCGTCATCAGCCAGGGAAGTAGCGGATAGCCGTAATCCCCTGAAAGAATAAGAAAATACTAACATAAATTACACATTGCAACAAAACATTTTGTGAAAAGCGGTCATTCCCCCTGACTAAGAGCCTATCTTATATTTTAGACTCACCCTGTACATACAGATTGCTCTGCTAAAAAACAGCCTAACACCATCTAATGCATGTTCTGACCCTTTAAACATCCAAGATGGCGGATGAGGGCAAATCAGGCAGACTGCAAACAGGAATTGGGTTAGGACTGTGCTGCTCAGCATTTTTGGATGTCTTACCTTTTCAGGATCCCAGATCTGCTTTGTCTGAGCCAAGCACAGCTCTAACCCGCCCCCTGCACTTTATCCCGCTCTCCTCTACTCAGTAAGTGTCCTGCTTCTGAGCAAAGATGGCGCAGACCCTATCATAAAGTCAAAAACGAAATTGCAGCTGAGTGTTTGAAAGAATAATAAGTAATTTGCTAGAAAGTAGAAATATATTATTCGGAAATGCTGGGAAATCAGTTTTCAAGAGTTTGTGCTTTGCTAAAGATCATGGTTAAGGTCCGGTTGAACATGTCATCAAGGGGTTAAAACAGCCATAGGTCATCAACTATATTCATAGGCATACATTGAAAAGTGAATGACGTTATTTGTGTCAACTTACCAAGGGGTTATCCACCGGAGAATTCTCCAGACTCAAACCGATGGTACAATCCAGATAGTCGCAATATGTATGCGTCATGGGATGAGCCTGGAAACCCGGCGAGGACACTAAGGAACCACATGTCCGCGGCCACCGCTGCTTGGACATTCAGTTAGTGGCCCATTTTGAGGTAACAAAAATTAGCAAGGCAAGGTAAACTACTCAAACACTAACTCCTAACACCCTCCAAAAACATGTTGGTCAATACAAATAACACTAACTAAGTTCCCAAGTATTTTTAGCCCAAAAAAGGATATGTATGTTGGATCAACTAAAGATTAACTTTAAAATGACTAATTAAGGTCCACATGAAAATGTTTGGCTTTGGCCGACATTAAAAACATTGATGAAGCTAAAGACGGCCAAATGTATCACAGGGACAATTTACAAGGAGGGATTAATAGATATCCAGGGTCAGCTATTTCACAGGGACAATTTACAAGGAGGGATTAATAGATATCCAGTGTAAGCTATTTCACAGGGACAATTTACAAGGAAGGATTAATAGATATACAGTGTAAGCTATTTCACAGGGACAATTTACAAGGAGTGATTAATAGATAGTTAAAAGAGAGTTTTTGGTCTGGGAGGTATAGATGAGTGTCATTTATAAGAAGTGATAGGTTGGAAGCTAAATGAAATTTGGAGTTGTCCATGGCTGTTGGTGTAGTCTGATAATAGTAGCGGTCCAAGAATGGAACCTTCTAGTACACCGATAGACAGAGGGCAGGGAGGGGAAACCATGTTTGAATAGGATGTGTTATATTGTGTGATCAGAGAGCTAAGAGGAGAACCATGGGAGTGTCCGATTTTGAATTCCCAGAGAGGCCAGTATGTGGAATAGAAGATTATAGTCAACAGCTTTGAAAACAGAGGATGGAATAGTGGCCTTAAGATTTGGCTGTTAATAGATTTTGGAGAGGGCAGTTTCAGTAGAGTGGTTGCAGCAGAATCCAGATTGAAGATGATATAGTAAGGAGTCAGCAGATAAATAGCTTGCCAATTCAGAATGTATTATTTCAGAAGTTTGAATGAAAAAGGAAGAACTGAGATGGTTCAGTAACTAGTGAAGACTGGGAGGTCAAGGGAGGATTCTATTGTGAATTGGGTGCATTTTAGTAGTGAAGGGATGTTTCTGATGAGTTCTAGGTTGAATAGGGATGTGAGAGTTGGAGTTCGGGATAAGGAGGCAATTAGTAAGGTGGACCTTACAGATGAGCAGAGTGAAAGGGGTTAGGGAAGTCATGGGGGGAGTCAGGTGGGGTAAAGTGGATAGATAAGTTAAGTCAGCATAGATTTTGCCAGTGAAAAATGTGTCAAACTACTAAGCTGTTATTTGGGAGGCGAGGGGGTAGTAGGGGAAGCAGTTGTTTGGGATGAGAGCGATAAAGTATGTTTGTTTAGCAGATGGGTTAGCACTGAGTTCCCGAGGAGCTTGTTTGTGTAGCAGGAAATTATCTTTGGATTTAATTTCTGCCAAGGCTATTCAGTGACTCATGAGCTCTATTTCAGTTTAGTGATGTTTGTATTGAACCATGGTTGTTTGCGTGTTGAGGATGGCTGTGCGTGATGGGAGAACCCAAAATCTAAGGCTGAGGCTAAGGTGTTGTAGTATTGCAGGACTGCAGAGTCTATGTTAGTGATTGAGGACAGTGTGTGAAGATTCAAGGAGTGAATAAAAATCTAGCGCGTGTAGGTTTTGGTGTGAGATTGTCTGTGTGTGGGTAGCAGCAGTAGATGGAGTAGAAGGGAGGATCAGTGTTAGCATGTTGTGGTCAGAGGGATAGATGAGAAGAAAAGTAGTTTGATACTGAACGGAGGCTAGTAAAGAGAAGTATGGCTGTCCCTATTGGTGGGGGCAGAGGACCATTGTGTGAGGCAATGAAAGGCCTATATTACCATGTAACTTGGCCTCTGAAGATATTTTTTGTATACTCTTTTTATTGTCAATATAAGTAGACACAAATACAGAGAAAAAAAACAGACATAGACATGCATCTCAACAGGATTAGATAATAGGGGTATAACAGTGTGCTGGGAAACACTCCTAGGATGGCAAATAGCAGTGGCACCAGCTAAGAAAACGTAGAGTCTTGGTCTACCTAATAACAAAAACAGAAACCCTAACATGCTGGCGCACTCACCCAAGGGCCTTATGACAGATTCTGGCAGTCTCCAAACCCTGGTAGCTACAGGTACAGACTTTGGTTCAGATCACCAGACACAAAACACACAAGCAAACAAACAAAATCCTGCTGCACCAGGTGGAAGGCAGATCCTACTTAAATAGCTCCATTTCCCGGGTGCAGCAGATGATGGGGAGAGAGCATCCAGGGCTCTGCTGACACCCGCTGGTAGCTGATGGGACTGCAGATGACACAGCTGGGCATCAGCCGAACCTGGGGTTCTAACAGTGGTGGGGTGGCCTTGGAAGAACCCAGACCTCGGTCCCGTATCAGCAGCCAGGGATCTTTTTGTACTGATCAGATTCTATTAATAAAAGCCATGGCATCCAAGTTAGTATGCAATGCTCATCTCTACTATCAAGTGAGAGCGTAATCTCCTCCATTTCCATGTGCACCTATCTCAGCCAATCTCTGACTATGGGTGGAGTCTCTTTCTTTGTGTGTCAAACACTCCAAACAGACAAAATAGGGATACCACTCCCTCCTTGACTTTGACACTGTACCCTTATGGAAAGCCTCTACCAGGCACTTAACCTACTCGCTCAGAATAACCGTCCCCCACAAAAGAAGCCAAGTGGCTACTAAATCTCCAAACACTTCTGAGGAAGAAAAGAAAAACAGAGAAAATTACAGCCAAGAAATACAGGGTAAACCTGGCCAGCCTGCATAGCTAAACACAAAAAGGAAACATTATGTGGCTATTCCAATGTCTTTCTACAGAGATTGACAACCTTAAAAACATTTTATTGACGTGATCAAGGAACTAACCTCAGCCAACCTTCAATCGATGCAAGACACAGTACGCATAACATTATCTTGCAGGATTCAAATAATTCCACAAGGACTAGTCTTTAGAAGTCAATTATATCATCTTAGCATAGGAACACAAGCAAACCCATTAGAATTGTGAATCAGCAAGCTCTTTTAATTGTGCTAGCTCAAAAAACAAATTATTTAGAAAATCATTCTAGAATAAACTATTTGAAAATTCAAGGAGTGTGTAATGACCACTGGGACACCCGCCTTCTGTGAGCTGACAACCCCCAGTCTTTACCGCCGCTTCTGCCCCCGTTTTCCAGGATGCTTGTTACGCATCACTGGACACAGCTGCCCCCAAGTCTTAATAGGCACAAATAATGTCAGATTATGGTGAAGACAAGTGAACCAAGAGGGTGATCCGGGAGCCAATGTCATACACAGGTAATCAGTCCAATGATGTGTCAAACAATAGGATGAAACAGAAGAATGGTCAAGCGATGCCAAGGTGTCAAGCCAAAAGGTCAGAGATAGTGGAGTATCCAAAGGAGCAGGCAGATTTGTGGTCGGACAGGCAGAGATTGATTCAGGCAGCAAACAAGGATGGTTGGTAAGAGCAAAGTCTGCAACAGGTAAAGCACATCATATGGCACAACCCTAAGCCTGGTTACCTATAACGGGCACTGAGGCCAGGGCATGGTCTCTATTTAAGGGATGACTGGCTAATAGGAAACAGCGGATGTAATGGGAGATGATTGGTGCAACTAGAATGCCTATCTGGAGTGGTTCTATGAATCCCAGGGGCTGGTCAGCTTTGGCCAGCAAGGCTGACCAGCCCCTGATGACTTTCAGTTTGTTGAGGAAGCTTCACCGACTGCCACTGACAGTGCAGCGCCACCTTGTAATGACTTTGCCTGACAATACTTCAGGGAGCAGCTAGTGCACCCCACTCCAGTCAGCAGGGGAGCTATCCACCACCCAGGGGATGCTTGCTGCGGGCCTTCCGACATAGGTAGGTTTCTTACAGAGTGTCTACAAAAATAACAAAGTAGGAACTAAAGCAGAACCCAAAGGGCAATTGGTCTACCTGTCACAGACGTTGAAGACTTTCCTCCGGGCATGCAGTCTGCGGCGTGGCACATGTGAAACTTCCAGTAGCAGCATGTCTGAACCCAATGTTCAGACACCAGGGCTGATGGAGAACGCAGTGGGCCGCAAGGGCCAGGTAAGAGTCTTACATTAGGTTATATCATGAGGCCTTGTGCTTCAGTTTCCTGGAATGGACAAATAACCAATTAGAATCAGAGCTTTTACCACAGGAGTTGTTTGCATAATCATTAGGAAATGATAACCAAATCTTATGCCTGTTGTTTTGGTCCCTTTTTTAACCGGTTCATAGTTACATAGTTAATAATTTTT
This sequence comes from Gastrophryne carolinensis, assembly GCA_027917425.1. NCBI lineage: Eukaryota > Metazoa > Chordata > Amphibia > Anura > Microhylidae > Gastrophryne > Gastrophryne carolinensis. The sequence continues at coordinate 548,079,053 of CM051235.1, read as the reverse complement.
TTACTGATAACCACTAATAGTAACTGTTAATGTTATTTTCTCTACTAAATAAGCATCCAATCCTTTTTTGAAGCTGTCAGCGGTTGATGCTGTAACAAGCTTCTGTGGGAGGCTATTCCATAGATTTATAGTTCTTATGGTAAAAAATGATTGTCGCATCCGGCACCCCTTGTCTGTAGAGAGGATTTTACCTGAAATAGTGTTTCCCCATATATTTTGTATTGGCCATTTATATATTTATACATGTTAATCATGTCCCCCTCAGTCATCTCCTCTCAAGACTAAAGAGATTTAATTCCCATAATCTTTTCTCATAACTAAGATCCTTCCTTCCTCTTATTAGTTTGGTGGCTCTCCTCTGCACCTTTTCCATAGTCATACCCCTCGATTCAAAGAGCAAAAGTTAAGTGATTTCGTATCGAGAATCGTAAGTTTGGGTGGGTGTTTGTCATTTTTTCTGGTTTTTTTGGCCATTTCGTATTCGCACGATCGTTCGCGCATAGACGTATATGAACATACGCATTTCGTACGAGAATCGTATAATTTGCGTTAGTTCGTGTGTTTTTCCCGTCCAAATCGTATTATTTGCGTCCGATCCTATTTTTTACGTCCTTCACATGGGCTTGCGCCCAATTCAGAGAGGTGATTGCTAATTGTTTTGAAGGCCATTAAAGAGCTGCTTTACGAAATGTTTGCCGGCAGCTATTTGGCCTCGGGAGTAGGATGGAGCGGAGCGAGTTTGTGGCACATCAAGGGCTTATGCTTTTTGGCATTGAGTTGATCGAGATGTCTGAGAGCAGATTGCCCCTGCGTCGTCGCATGAACATCGATAGCATGAATGATGTTGAGCTGTTCGAGCTGACCAGGCTTAATCGCGCTTCCCTCCATAAATTATATAGTGAGCTGCGGCCATGGTTAGCCCGCACCACAAGGAAGGGGCATGCAATTTCAGGTATGACCAAGATGCTTGGCTGCCTGCAATTTTTGGCGAACGGCTCGTTACAGAGGCTGGGTGCCCTCTCCGTGGGGATGTCACAGCCTACGCTGAGCCGCGCACTATCTAAATTTTTGGAAGGCATGGCTGCCATAACTCAAAAATATATTTATTTTCCTGATGATATGGCAGCCAGAAACGCCATTAAGCTTGGGTTTTATAATGTGGCCGACATGCCCAACGTTATTGGTGCAATTGACTGCACACATGTGGCACTCGTACCTAGGGCAGCCGACGAGTATATATATAGGTATTGAGATTGGTTATTATGTTGCCCAACGTGTCATGTAACCTGTTTTCCTTTGCGGCAGCATATTTGTTTATCCCTCATTTGTGTAGCTGCTTTATCTCGGCTTTTCATTAGTCTTTCCCAATAGAGTGCAGACATGTTTTGTGGTTAATTTATTAGTTTGGGTCAAATATCAATTACCCTTTTTGTATGTTTTTGCCTTAAGGAATCGTAAAATGGGACACTCACTTAATGTCCAGGCCGTGGTTGGTCCGGATATGCGGTTTATGAGTGTCCTTGCCGGCTACCCCGGATCGTCCCACGACTCCTATATCCTCCGGCGATCTGGGTTGTTTCGGAGATTTGAGGCAGGTGAATTTTCGGGGGCATGGCTGCTTGGTAAGTGTGTCCTATTTGTGTGTTATTAAATGTGGCATTAATCTTGTATTTGTTGATATGTTTTTTAAGGATAAATTTACAGAAGCGTACAACTGCATTTTTCTTGGCTCATATATTAGGAACTTACCCTAAAAATCCTTGTCTCGCTGTGGCCTTCAGAATGTTTTCCCTTTAGTTAGGATGTCTGTAAGTTCCTTGTGCCTAAATATATTGGTTTGGAGTTTATACCCAAGGATCTTTTGACCTTTGGCTCCTTTGGGACTATTGGTCTTTAAATGTCAAAGTGGACTTAAACTGCATACATTGTAGTTTCCAGAGAAATGTGGATAGTCCCTCCGCAGCATCCTAATTGTAACATGTCTGAAAACTACAAATATATGTAAAATACAAATACCCTTGGCCGTGCAGATGTTTGTTAATTAATTGGTATATAGAAGTGCCATTTTTATTTAGGTGATACCTTAGTGCAATTTTTGTGGGCCCTAATGTGCCCTGTATTTTTTTGGGAACACTTTACCTTACATCATTATGTAATCTGTTAAATTTTGGGTGTTGGTTGTGTTGCCTTTTTAATTTTGATTACATTTAATTCTCTGTTTAAGGTGATTCCGGGTACCCACTTCTACCCTGGCTCATGACGCCTGTGCTGCGGCCCCAGGATGCCTCTCAGGAAGCGTATAACCGTGCGCATCGCAAGACCCGGGCTGTTGTGGAGAGGGCCTTTGGTCTGCTGAAGACACGTTTTCGTTGCCTTGATCATACTGGGGGGGCCCTGCAATATGATCCCAAGAAAGTGATCGACATTATAATGGCATGTGCTGTTTTGCACAATTTTGCCATCATGGAACGTGTCCCACGTTATGTGGACAGCCTGCCCTCTTCAGCCGTCGAGGATGAAGCCGAGAATTTTGAGGGGCCCCCCAGTGAGTCTGGCCAATCTGTTCGAGCCAACCTGATCAGCCAGCATTTTAGTTAACTTTTTTCCCTGTCTCACCATTCTGTATGTCTGTGTTATCCTTTTGGAAACATATGTTGTTTTGCCCTAATGTGGCATTACCTCTAAGTAAAACATTTCGACCTTAATTGTTGCCTAATGTATTTCATGTAGTTTCCTTAGCTTTCGCTGTGCATTGTTACACCTCTTCCAACCAAAATTATCTGGTTTAGGCCAAGCTGTTAAAAAAGTCTTCCCACTAAAAACGCCACAAGTATTGGAAGTGAAATTTTTGTTTTACTTAGCAAAGGAAAAATTATAGTGGTTAACAGAAATCAGTCCACATACATCTGTGGTAACAAATGGATAACATTAAAAAAAACATCGAGCACATCTACACCTGGAAGTTAGTGGCACAACCAAACAAGGACACCCAGTCCAAAGGCCAGCCTAGTCCAGTCATTAATATTGCCTGTGCCCAGGGATATTTGGGCATGGCCATAATGTCACACAAACATGTCTGCAAACAGGAGGAGCACCAACCAAATACATAGGTAAAGCCATAAGTGGCCAGATAAACTCCACATAGACCTATGGCATTGGCTAGTGGCCTTAAGCATTACTCTAAGGAGCTATATGGGAGCAAATACAAAACACAACCTGCCAGAGCAACACAAAATGGATTGTTTGAAACCTCAAAGGACAAGTAAATACAGTGGGGGTTAAGAGAAAAGATGTCCCACACACCCATGGCTTAATAGGGTGGCTGCCCATAATACCCAGGTGGAGGTCCAGGTGGAGGTCCATGGGAATGGGACCTAGCCTGGGCCATGGCAGCATTGTGAATTTGAAACTGCTCCACAATGTTTCTCTGCATATTGGTCATCTCAGCCATGGCTGACTGTATGCCATTACTTGCATTGGCCACGTTGCTGTTGAGGGTACGCAACTCCGCGAGGATGCCCTGTAGACTGGTATGGATGTTCACCATGTCGGCATGCCTTTGCTCACGCTCTGTAACGAGCTGGGCGTCATAAGAGTCCCTTTGTTGGGTCCATAATTGAAGCAGGGCACTCTGCCTCCCCTGGGAAATTGTGGGGCGGCGTAATGGCGTCCGCCGCACAATTACCCTGGCTCTTGGGCGTGCCCTGCCGCGTGGTGTCGTACCCTCAACAGCAACCGGCCTGCTTTGCAAATCCTCAGCAGCAGAGTGAACACTGGGGACTGTAGTGTCAGTCTCCCCATGTGCAAGCACAATGGATGGAGATTCACTCTGCTGCTGAGGATTGGCCAGAGAAACATTATCGAGCAGTTCCAAATTGGGACCCAGGGGGAGTTCATCCGACGTGCCCTGTACGGAGACATCATCATCTTCCTCCATGTCCTGGATCTCTTCCATGAGTGTGCGGGTCTGTAGGGACATATCAAAAAAAAAAAGGCTAAGTTTGCGTCCCAATTTAGGATTTCAACAGTTTAACACATTCTTAAGCACTTGTTAGTATTTATGCTACTAAATTAACTTACCGAAAATCTCTGATCTGGGCTCCGATGCTGTACGGACCTGGTAGGCATAACCAAACTGGGGGGTGAGTTTACCCTTGCTGAGGGATCATGCTGGGCTGAAGAAGAGAAAAAAATACCACGTAAACACACACACATAACCTTTTTTTTGATAGGTAATCAAATATAGCTCTATTTGTAATATTATTCAACTCTAGAGCAATGGTGACCTTTGTTCAAACCCACGCAAGTTTACATAGGTGCAATGGCTCGGACAAACTGCTAAGTGACCTCAGTTCTAAGTCATGAAGTGTACCCAGTCACCATCCAACTTTCAAGGCACATTTTTTGATTTAGCCTACCATTCGCTAGGTCCGGGGTACTCAAACAATTGTTTGAAACGCCCATTTAAAGGTATGTGGTGAGAGGTGAATGTCTGGCCATGGTGCTGACGCAGGGGGTGTCTAGTTAAAAATAAAGACACTGGTGGAGGGGCTGGAGATTTCTAAGTGCCAACTAATAAAGGCTGCTTGCCCTTGCTGGGCTGGATGGGCCAGAGCTGAGGGGACAGGGATTGGATGTCTAAAGGGGGGAGTTAACGTATTGATGGTGATGGGATGGATGGAGCCAATCTGTTACAAATGTATGGGGCTTATGTGGGGGGGGGGCATGGGGGGACTGGGGCACATGGGCCAGAGCAGGGGCAGCGGGACACGATTGTGGCCAGTGAAAATTTAAATAAGTTACTGTGTACCTTGCAATGCCACTTCCTGTGCAGTACTTCATATTGCAATGCTATGTTTCTGGGAGCCATGACATTGGGCAGGAGACCAACCACTACATGGCCGATCAAGGGGGCAGCTCTGAGCACGTCAACACAGAAGTAACTGAGTGCAGGGCTGTCTGGGCAGGGGTCCTTGAATGTGGTGGCAAGGCCCGCATTGGGACCCCGGGCCGCCAGTTGAGTCTCGCTGCTCTTGGTCACATATGTTTGTGGGTGGCTAATTAAATTGTTAACTCAAACACAACTCACACAACCAAAAGGCAACCCATACATAATGATGTGTGTTTTGTGATTGATTCAAAATATCTCACTTATCTTGCGAAACTTCATGACTTTAACAATCCAATTGGACATTTGATCTTTGCCATAATGGCTGTGGGCCTAAATGTGTGATTCCCAGGGACCAAAAGAGGACACAAACAGCCACAGTAGTGCGAGGCCAAGCAAGGCAAACCATAGGGGCATCCCGTTATCTTGTTACTAGTGAACTGTAGATTATTTAGCAAACAGGCAAACATGCAGATTTAAGAGTACTCACCGTGGGTACGGGTCGGGGAGTCTGTGTCCCTTAGACCAGCATGTCCACCGACCGCGACCGGATGGAGAAGTCCAAGCACAATCTCCTCAGCAGGGGTAAACTCCAATTTAGATGGAAAGCCACCTCCAGTTTTCATGCTGAAAAGAGAAAATCGTTTGGTACTCAGAAAAGGGGCATACAGCACATCCCAAACATTATATTTAGCGAAAACATTTATTTACCTGTAATTATGCCTTTTAATTTCTTTTTGCCGTACAGCATACTTCAGATCAGAGATTTTCTTCTGAATTTGGGACACATCTTTCCTCTCTTCCCCCGCTGCATTTACTTGTCGGAGGATGGTTTCAAACAATTCCATCTTGCGCTGCTTGGTGGTGTGTTTGGATTTGCTCCCATATAGCTCGTCATAGTATAATGTAAGGCCACTAGCCAATGCCATATTTTGGTCATGGGAGAATCTCCCACTCAACTGGCCGCGGCGCAATGTGCGGCCAGATGGTTGGCTTGGCTGCTCCTCCATGTGTGCAGACACATGTGGTGACATTATGGCCTGGGGCTGGGTAGGGGAATGGCCGGATTGGTGGCTTCCCAATGACTGGACTGGACTGGCCAAGGGACTGGGTGTTCTTGCGTGGCTGGCCACCGAACTTCCAGGTGTAGATGTGGTCATGGTTGCAATTCGGGGCCCTCTTGGGGGGCTAGGTTCCCGGCTGGTGCCAGGTCGGGGGCTCTGTTCCCGGCTGGTGCCAGGTCGGGGGCTTCTGGCCCTGGATGGGGTTCGGGCCCTGTAGGGGCTTCTGGCCCTGGATGGGGTTCTTCTGGCCCTGGATGGGGTTCGGGCCCTGTAGGGGCTTCTGGCCCTGGATGGGGTTCGGGCCCTGTAGGGGCTTCTGGCCCTGGATGGGGTTCGGGCCCTGTAGGGGCTTCTGGCCCTGGATGGGGTTCTTCTGGCCCTGGATGGGGTTCGGGCCCTGTAGGGGCTTCTGGCCCTGGATGGGGTTCGGGCCCTGTAGGGGCTTCTGGCCCTGGATGGGGTTCTTCTGGCCCTGGATGGGGTTCGGGCCCTGTAGGGGCTTCTGGCCCTGGATGGGGTTCTTCTGGCCCTGGATGGGGTTCGGGCCCTGTAGGGGCTTCGTGCCCTGGATGGGGTTCTTCTGGCCCTGGATGGGGTTCGGGCCCTGTAGGGGCTTCTGGCCCTGGATGGGGTTCTTCTGGCCCTGGATGGGGTTCGGGCCCTGTAGGGGCTTCGTGCCCTGGATGGGGTTCTTCTGGCCCTGGATGGGGTTCGGGCCCTGTAGGGGCTTCTGGCCCTGGATGGGGTTCTTCTGGCCCTGGATGGGGTTCGGGCCCTGTAGGGGCTTCTGGCCCTGGCTGGGCTTCTGGCCCTGGATGGGGTTCTTCTGGCCCTGGATGGGGTTCGGGCCCTGCTGCGGGGCATGGGTTTCCGAACTGCCCTACTTGAAGGCATGGCCGGTGTGGTCTCACTTGTGCTGCCTGTTCTGGGGGCAGAGGTGGTGGGTGCTGCAGTTGCCAGCTTCTTGGCTGCAGGGGCACGGGGCTTGGGGCCCCTTTTTTTGGTACCTGAGGCTCCAGGATCCCTTGGTGGGGCCGAGGTGGGAGTCTTGCCTCTCAGTTTTCGGCCAGCTTGCTGGGACCTTGTGGTGGGGCCCTCCGCGGTCTTGCTTGCCTGGGGTCGCTTGCTGATCGCCTTTTTTGGTGCCATCGTACAGAAATGCTCAAAGAGAATGAGCTTGGGGGGAAAGGACCTTTAAATAATGAGCCCAGCGTGTGACGCCTATGCGCACGACTACGCGCTCGTACGAACGTACGTTCGAGCGGAACCAGGAAACCGCTGGGGTTTCACTTATCTGCTGCCTGGAAGAAGACTAAAGATGGCGCCCACTATCTTCACCCGTCAACAGGAAGAGATCCTCATGCTGGTAAGTGGCTGCCTGTGCATTTTAATAGAATAGTCAATGATGGCCTAAATGTAAATGATGCTTTGGGAACTAGTTTGGGGTCTCTTAATGTTTAATCACTGGCTCCTCACACTTCATCCTCAAGGGCCGAGCCTGGCCACGTTTTCACCTGTCTATGCTGATGTCCTAATTCGGCCAATTGCTCCGGCTTAGCAACAGTTAATTAACCTGTGGAGTAGCGGGGCGAGCTGTCAAACCTGGCCTGTCTCGGACCTTGATGCGGATGTTTGCGGAACACTGTTTTCCTAAGCCATAAAAACACAACGGGAAGCCACACACGTGGTCCAAAAGCCTAAGCATTAGGCTACATCTTGGATCTTTAAAACATCCTAACATGCCATAGATGCAGGTGGCCTGATTCTTGATGTTGGCTATTATCTGTATGTACATGGTGTGTGATACATATAACATAAGACCAGACTGTCAATCACAGTCAACGTCCTCTTTAAGGCACTCCCCAAAAATGGCGGCCATTCGAAATGTGTGTGTTAATGACATTAAATACTCAACTTGTGATGAAACACATATGGGTCTGTGTGTAAAAGTAAAAGCTCTGTGTCCATTATGTTTTTCAGATCATGCTTCAGCGCCGGTATGACTTCGCGCCCAATGTGTGCGAGAAAAGGGACATCGCCCGGGAGATCATCGCCGAGATCCACCGTGTGACCAGCACCACCTTCACTCACACCCAGATAATGCAGCATTGGTCGGACCTGAAGCGTCTGCACATGCCCCGGGTGCGGAGGTTTTTTGGGATCCATTTCCCAAGTAAGTACCAAGCAATTGCATGTTATATGTTCCAAATGTCTAAGTTATGCCTTTATTTATAATGACTTTTCTTTGGTAGTGTTGGAAATGGATTTCAGAATTCGCCGCACCCGGAGACGTACAGGCCGACCAGTGCTGCATGACTCTGCATCTGTGAGTGAAGGTGGTGGATCTCCCGGGCGACGGACCTACCCCTCCTCTGTGGCCTCCTCAGACCAGCCCCTGGACCTTACCACAGAGGAGGGGCCAAGGCGCGTGGGCGTGGAGTCATACCTGGCCACGCATGGGGAAGGCTCTGGTATGTCACTCTTCATGTATAGGCACAAAGATATACATGTCAGGCCAAAAACTAAGTTATCCTTTATTATGTATTTGTAGAAGCTTCAGGAGCGGGTGAGATAGTGGAGGAGGAGGCAGCAGAGATGCTTGAAGTCGATCCTGGCGAAGGTGAGTGATGTCAGCCAGACTGGGAGCCAGATATGTTGGGGATAGTGACTCTCTACAAATACTAACCAAATGTCACATGTTTCTCCAGGGACTTCTTCACAGCAGAGCCAGGACCAAGGGCAGCCTGTTGGCCCCAACCAGCCATCTGTCGGCCACCAACTCCGTAAGTCTCCATGCCATGATTCAGATTAATGTTTTGTAAGCTAATAACACACACATAACTAAAGGCGTAGCCAATGTGTAGTTAACACTTTCATGTGGCCACTTCTTTAGCTTAAAGCGGACCCTAACTCGTATTAAGAACATAGCTAATAATTAGGCAACACACTGTACCTACAGATTTGAAACATAGAAAAACAGACTTCAGCCATCTAATGCATGTTAGGAGCGTGAAAACAGCCCATATTGCGGAATATGGAAGGCGCAATATTTACAGGCAGCATGGGATACAGATTGTAAAAAGTAAGGTCCTGGCATGCATTGTGGGATTGATGACCTTTCCCTCAACCCAGCTATGCTCTGGATTGTCAACGCACCACTGTAACGTACTCCCCTGTACTTTATCCAACTCTCCACTCCTCATTAATTGTTAGGCTTCAGAGTTCAGATGGCGGCGCTGCAAGCCATAAACGTCAAAACTGTACTTTGATCTGGTGCATAATCATTTAGAAATAGGTATTGGTTGTCATTAAATAATGTTGTAGGTCCGGTTTAAGGAGTTTAAATACTTACCTGTTGGAAATGCATTAACTTTAGCCCTTGGGAGAATGACATATGTCATGCATTTACATGTATTGGATTAACCACAAATCTATTTACAGCATACCAACCGGTCTGGTACTCCTATTTAGGTTTTTTTCTCTATTGCTTACAGGGATTATGCCAAAAACCAAGGCAGAGAAAAAAAAAAGGATCCAGGAGTTGGTGGCCGAGCTGCTGGCCATACAGGCGACGTTGGGGCCAACAGATGAAGAAGAGGAGGATGAATAGTGCCCTTGGTCCTGGCTACTTTGTTAAAATTTTTATATACATTTTACTGTATTTTTAAAAAATTTAATATGTTTTAAATGTTCAACAAAAAATTTTACTTACAAAAAAGAAAAAAAAAAAAAAAAAAAAATGTTTCCCAGATAACTATTTAAGTAAAAAAAGTTAGTAAAAAAACTAACTACAAATTTTAAAAATTTATAAAAAATATAGCACATTTTAAAAAATTAATATTGAAATAAAAAAATATTTTAAGCCTTCATAAATGTGTCTTTTCTAATATGCGCAACAAAAAACAACTACACACAAAATTACATACACACTAAAAAAAATAAAGACAGATGTACATTATGTGGTTTGGTGACGTTTTATGGACCGAGAAATGAAGTTGGATGCAGGCGCTAAGGGGTTTAGGTAAGTTTAAGGGACCGAGAAATGAAGTTGGATGCAGGCGCTACGGGGTTTAGGTAAGTTTGAGGGACCGAGAAATGAAGTTGGATGCAGGCGCTAAGGGGTTTAGGTAAGTTTTATGGACCGAGAAATGAAGTTGGATGCAAGCGCTAAGGGGTTTAGGTAAGTTTTATGGACCGAGAAATGAAGTTGGATGCAGCCGCTACGGGGTTTAGGTAAGTTTAAGGGACCGAGAAATGAAGTTGGATGCAGGCGCTAAGGGGTTTAGGTAAGTTTAAGGGAACGAGAAATGAAGTTGGATGCAGGCGCTACGGGGTTTAGGTAAGTTTTATGGACCGAGAAATGAAGTTGGATGCAAGCGCTAAGGGGTTTAGGTAAGTTTTATGGACCGAGAAATGAAGTTGGATGCAGCCGCTACGGGGTTTAGGTAAGTTTAAGGGACCGAGAAATGAAGTTGGATGCAGGCGCTACGGGGTTGAGGTAAGTTTAAGGGACCGAGAAATGAAGTTGGATGCAGGCGCTAAGGGGTTTAGGTAAGTTTAAGGGACCGAGAAATGAAGTTGGATGCAGCCGCTACGGGGTTTATGTAAGTTTCTGGTTGAGGGTGCGCATGCGCAAGATCTTATAAACATACGAACGCACGAATCTAAGAGGCCAAAAACCAATGAAAACCAGAGGCAAACGCAAGTAATTGGAAGAGCTGGACGATGGAAGCCGCCGACAAAACAGGCTGCCGCCGCAACAGGTGAGCACATGAACGTGATTTTTACGATTGCCAACTGACTGAGGCAAGTTCGGGAGATATCATACGAACGGACGTATCTTTTAGGATAGAAACGTATTTGCTTATTGAATCACTCGCAAGTTCATACGAACGCACGAGCGGACGTAAAAAATAGGATGATCGTGAGCAAAATCCAAGCTGTTACATGTTTCTTTGAATCAACCCAATAGTCTATGAATGGGTGCCCAGAACTAGAAGGCATATTCCAGGTAAGGACGCACCAGTGCCTTGTAAAGAGGCAAAATTACATCCCTATCCTGTGATTCCAGGCCTCTTTAATGCATGATAGTATCTTGGTGGCCTTGGAAGCAGCTGCTTGGCATTTCATGCTGTTATTTATCCTGTGATCTACCAGTACCCCCAGATCCTTCTCAACAAGTGATTCTCCCAGTTTTACTCCCCCGAGGATATATGTGGCCTTCAGGTTGTTAGACCCCAAGTGCATGACTTTACATTTCTCCACATTGAACTTCATTTGCCAAGTGGATGCCCAGACACTCAAAGTGTCTAAGTCAGCCTGAAGCTTGTGAACATCTTCAACAGACTGCACAGTGCTACATATCTTTGTGTCATCTGCAAAAATAGAGGCAGTTCTTTTAATTCCATCTTTTATGTTGTTTATAAACAAGTTAAATAATAGTGGGCCCAGCACTGAACCCTGGGGTACACCGCCTACAACTGGTAACCATTCAGAGTAGGTATCATTAACCACAACTCTCTCCACACGATCCTTCAGCCAGTTTTCAATCCAGTAACAAACTGCGTTTTCTAATTCTGAAGATCTCAATTTCCCCAATAAGCGTTTATGGGGGGGCAGTGTCAAATGCTTTAGCAAAATCCAGAAGAACTATATCCACAGCCACCCCTCTGCCCCGGCTTCTACTCATCTCCTCATAGAAGCCAATCAGGTTAGTCTGGCAGCTTCTGCCCTTAGTAAAACCGTGCTGGTTGTCATTCATAATATTATGGTTAGTAACATATAGTTACATATACAAGTAGAGCTTTAGTAATCAATGTTATTGTCACATAGTATACGTGCAGTAATTAGAATCTGAGCGATGACTGAACATGTTTTGTCTGATTAAAAGCGTATAACCAAGAATGCACTTATAATCCGGTTTGTCTAGCTATCGTGACCCACACAGGTCAGTCATTTTTTAATTTTTGTCTGTCCTTTGTTCTTTTTTTTTGTTTTCCATAATTTTACCTTAGCAACAGAGAGGGGGAGAATGTGGTAGGGGGTTAAGAGGTCCATGTGTCCTTATCTCCCTATAAAAAAGCACACAGGAAATGACCACACAATCTATGACATACTGTATCTGTAAAGGTATATTTATGCTGGGGGAAAAGGAAGGGACTCTATTACATTTCTGTGCCAACAACAATTCTCCATATAAAAGATCACTTTTATCACACAAGACTATGAGATCAGAGGTAGATGTTATTTTTTTTATTATATAAAAAATCCCCACTATTTGCATTTAAAAAAAAATGGCTCTAATGAATTATTCTAATGTTAACATCAAAATGAGGGCCAGAGAAGTAGCTATCTTAATTAGTACCAGACAAATCTGAGAAGATGAAGCTAAACTGATTATATTAATAGAGAGATTAAATGGATACACTCTGGTTAATCACAGTGACACTTTATTATTAAATTAATATAAAAGAAGATTAGATTAAACGTGGTATGCTTCTCTGGGTTGGGAATAAGAATCTGATATCAACATATGGATACAACGGGTTCTTTGAGGACCTTATCTGATACGCTAGCAAATCAATTACTCACAAGGCAATTTATTCATGACTAAGATTCTTATTAGTTTGGTTGCCTACTTCTGCACCTTTTCCATAATCAGAGTGTCCTTTCTCTGAACTGGTGCCCAGAACTGGACTACATATTCTAGATAAGTACCCACCAGTGCCCTGTAAAGAGGCAATATTACATCTCTTCCCTGTAATTCCATGCCTCTTTTAATGCATGACAATATTTTGGTGGCCTTGGAGGCAGCTTCTGGACGTTGCATACTGTTATTTGGCCTGTGGTCTAACAGTATGCCCAGATGCTTCACAGTGCGGTAGCCTCAGTTTAAATGCCCAACATAGGTAGTAGCAGTACACAGGATTAAAGGGATGAATGCTAACCCCCCAAAACGCACCCTGAACCTGGCTGGGCACCATTTCACATAAAACTGCCTCTTTTAAAGCTTCACAGTTAACAGCTACATTTTACCTGCACCTTCGTACATTGATTACTAGGAGATGGATCATATCTTCACGCCACAGCAGCCTTTCCGTGTGCCTATCTCACTGAACGGACACATTAACAAGAGAGTGAGCTGTTAATCTTTTCTTTCTGCTTTTTAGGGCAGTGTCAGTAACTGTGAGTGTATACTCATACCTTCTTCTGCAGTGTCAGTCATTGCCAGTGTATACTCATACTATCTTCTACTGTTATGACACCCATTTTGCAGCCCTCTACCCCTTACTACCCCAATTTTACAGACATTTTTGGGTGACCAAGTTCAGGTCCCCATTGATTTCAATGTGGTTTGGGTTTTGGTCAAGTTTGGGTACCCGAACCAAACTTTTGTTTAAAGTTCATAAGAACTTGCTGAACCCAAACTTCTACATGTTCGCTCATCTCTACTTAGGTCTCTACAGGTGGAAGGCCAATTGTTTGCACCAACAATAGGGGCACTTATGAAAAGAGTAGAATATTTTCTTTTTTGGGAAAACCAGGATTAAAATGTTGTTGCATGCTGGGACAAAATAAATGAAAGTACTCTACCAAAACAATTGTGGCACAGTCCTCTTCATTGGAGGAGCACTCACAAAGGTACCCTATGATGACACATAAGCTGTGGCCCGGTGCACGTTGCTAAAAATAATGTGCAACAAAGCAACAGCCCATTACATTGTCCCAGGTTTCAGCAATATTGTCATTACATTTATAGATACATTTATAGATACATGTTGTATACATGTTGTAGTCATGATTCAGGTAAGACAGAGAAGGCCTGGCCACCCTTTTCAGATCCAACTACCCAACGTGAGACCCTATATTTATGTCCTGGTGAGGAAGAAGTGAGGAAGGCTTTTGAGATGCATGAAGCATTTCATGCACCTTGCCTTCCTCAGATTAGCAACAATATGAAAGGTTTTAATACTTCTTTAAAAATGTCTAGTCAAAAAGTAACCCCCCACCCTGCCTCCTTCCCCTGGGTGGACTGGCCATAGGGACACCTGGGACAATGCATGGTGGGCGCCTCTGCTTTGGGGCCAGTTGGGCTTCTTTTAACACCCACATTCTCAGCCCCCTCTACCCAGGCCCGCTGTACTCACAAGCCAAGGAACCCCCTCCAATGCTATAGCCCCAGCATCATGGTTGGGGGACTCAGCGGGGATGTCTCGGGCCAGTTATGGGCTTGTGAAATCCATGGGAGATTTTTGGCCCCAGTGGCCCATGGCCTGGAGCTAAGGCAGGATAGGGGGGTGTACAACAAAATAAATTTCTTATCTCACTCAGGATCCAGCGCTGGGAGCAGCCATCTTGAATCTGCTGCACAGAGCAGTTTACCCAGCTCTGTGTGCGGTCCCACATGCCCATTCACTTGAATGGATAGGTATTTATGGTTACAGACATAGAATGCAGATGCAGAATTATTTTGTCCAAAACAGATGCAGATTTTTTTTTGAGCAGGACAGATGCAGAATTATTTTACCTAGGACAGATGCTGAATTATTTAGAGCAAGACAAACACAGAATTATTTTGCCCAGGACAGATGCAGAATTATTTTGTCCCTGACAAATGTAGAATTAATTTTTTTAGGACAGGTGCAGAAATATTTTGCACAGGACAGATGCATACACTAAATTATTTTGCCCTGGGTAGCCCTACAATAATTGTTTTCACCCTACCTGGCAAACACTGGCAATAACCCCTGTAGCAGATGTTGGTGGGTTAGGCGGCACCCCTTGGGAGGGGGACAGGACAGCTGCAGACACTACTCTCTTTTCCCCAGAACATTAAAAAAAGCGGAGAACAGCCATTTTATAGGCCCCGTGCTTGGGGCAGGATTGGAGGCAGTTTTGTTCTCCACAGTAGTATGCCACGTACTAGTGCAGCACCACACACGCATGCAGAGATATGCTGCTTGTGTCAGAAACCTATGTGTGACTGGGCAGGCTAGAAGGAGCGCCACCCAGCTGTTGCCAACTGGCACATGTCAGAGGACCACATAAAAGGGCTCCGGAGGGCTGAATCTGACCCCAGGTCTTGATTTTGACACAGGTGATTTATCATCATGGCCCTGATAAATGGGCCATTGTATATTGTATTATCTGCTTCAATAAATAGTTTGAAACTAAAATATTCCTACTTAAAGTACAACAAGAAGTGCAAAAACAAAAAAAAACTATACTTACTTTAGGGCACACAGCTTTAATCACTTGCATTCTTGCCTTGTCAGCAATCCTTTAATATGATCACATAGTATGTCCCCTGCTGCCAGCCATTGGGGGAGCCTGTTCCCTCACGACTGGAAGCAGAGGTGTGCACTGAAGCCAGAGCTGACAGCACAGTAACAAATATAGTTCAAAGTAATGTATATGTTTATTTATATATATTTATAGAAATGGGCCATACAGGTTACTCCTGCTCTCTAGACAGAAAATGTTTTTAAATGTATTAAAGACAGCCAAATTAAATAAATATATTGAAATATAAACACATTTATTAAGGCTGATGTATGGCATACATAATTAATATTTTAATTGTCAATAATATATGTGTTATAAGGTAATATTATTTCCCTTATGATATGTACAACAGTATAATATAAGTACATTTGCATATAGTAAATCTTATATTAAAATGCTGCTGCTTAATTATACAGAAAACTCATACATATTAACACACTTAACACACGCAACATCTAAAAAAGAAAAAAAATCATAAGGTGATATTACTGGTAAATATATAAATAGTAAAGGCAGGCGTTGTTTTTCCGTGTGAACGTCGCTTCCCCTAGGGGATGAGACAAGAATAGTGTCTAATCCCTGCGTTCCCTCAGCTTGAATAATAAAAAGTGTGCCCTTAATAGCTGATATTTTGGGGGTGCATTGGCTTTATTGATGATATCCTCATCTTGTTGCAGGGATTTGTGGATGGATGCCAGGAATGCATTGAATAACAATAACACAAACATTTTGCTGACACAAAAGATGTCACAAAAACAGGTGGACTTCATTTATCTAGTGATCGATGTGGATAATGATGGGAAACCACAAACAACCGCTGTTAACAGTTTTCTTCATTTTAAGAGTTTTCATCCTCATAATGATGATAGAGGAGGGGGGTTACAGTTTGAAATTGGGGTTAATGTTGAGTTCTCACTTAAAGCAATCCCACACCCTTCTATTTGACTCAGTGTCCCCCTGATTTACTACCACTGCTCTACAGATTTATATTTGTATTTTTTGTGCAGAAATAACTTTTATAGAACATGGGGCCCTTGCATTCCCAGCCTCTGTCCAGCCATCTGCCAATCTGTGAGGAAGCTCTAGTCAAGGCCTAGAAATGCAAGGGAAGAGAAAAATTACCTCCCAGCTTGCAATGTGTGGAGACGCCGTATTTCTAGCATCGCTATTATGCGATTGTCTGCAACAAGGAACCAAGATGGTGCTGAGGAGGGCAAATTTTGAGTCTGCAGAGCTATCTGCAGACCAACAATAAGGTATTATTGAATTTATGGTGGGCTAGGTATTGGATTGCTTTAATTAATAAAACGCATCATTTATTTATCAAAATGTTAAAACATTAAGGCTGAAACCTGAATGGATAACAATTAGCCAGTCCCTTAGATTTAGGAGGAATTGTTCCAAATAGGTGAAGTTTAGGTCACAAGCTCAGGATTTGACAAGATCATGCCAAAGGAGAGGTTACCCCCGATCTCTAAAGCCCCGATCTCTAAAGCCTTCAAACACCAGGAATACACCTCGGAAACAGCTTTGTATCCTAAAAGTCATAGACAAGACCAGATAATGCAATTCAGCAATTCAACAATCAGTGGAGAGATATACAAGCCATTCTGAAAAAATAATGGCCTATTCTCTTGACTGACCATGATCTGGCACCCTTTTTGTGTACAAATCCGAGTTTGGTGAAAAGTAAACAATCAGAGATATTCTGTGCTATAGGCCAGGGGGCCCCAACCACTTTCTATTTTCTAATTTTCTCAAGTACCACCCGAGTGGTAGGTATAAAAAAATAATGTCATAATCTCCAAGCTTAAAATGTATAAAATTATTGCATGTTAATAACTATAGGGATAGAACTTAATCAACATGCAACAATCACAGACTACAATAATGATCAAACAAAACAGAAACAACAGTGTGCGTGGAGTCATAGCTCCTGTCCCGGATCTGTATCGAACTTTGTGGGTTTGTGAGCGTACGTTCAGCATTTGGGCATCACTCGGAAGAAGGCTGATTGACTGCACAGCAGCCAGTAAGCCTTCTTCCTGCCCTTTCCTCCATTGACCCGATGGGACACGTGGCCCCGCAGTATAAAAGGTGGGGTCTGTGTCACGCCTCGCAACACCGCTGTTTGCTCTTCAAGTTAGATAGGGAGAGGTTCCTGCTGCAGCAGTTTAGGGAGAGATAGGCTCTTTTTGTTTAAAAAAATGCCCCTTTCAGGGCAAACTATAGTCAGGAATAGCGGCTGGAGTGAGGACTAGAGTAGGGTTGGACTCACTACTGCTGCACTAATACCACTGGCTTGTCACTACTTTTCACTTGTCACTATACCACAACTTGCTGTAAAGACTGGGGTGAGAGAGCCTCCTTATGCCACAGCCAACTGTAAGGACTGGGTGAGTGTACCCCTTTATACCACAACTTGCTGTAAAGACTGGGGTGAGAGTGTCCCCTTATACCACAACCAGCTGTGAAGACTGGGGTAAGTGTGCCCCCTTATACCACAACTTGTTCTAAGCAATGGGTTGGGAGTGCCCCCCTATACCACAACTAGCTGTAAAGACTTGGGTGAGTGTGCCACCTTATACCACAACTTGCTGTAAAGACTGGGGTGAGAGTGTCCCCTTATACCACAACTTGCTGTAAAGACTGGGGTGAGAGTGTCCCCTTATACCAGAACTAGCTGTAAAGACTAGGGTGAGTGTGCGCCCTTATACCACAACTTGCTCTAAAGACTGGAGTGAGAGTGTCCCCTTATACCACAACTAGGTGTAAAGAGTGGGGTGAGTGTGCCCCCTTATACCACAACTAGTTGTAAAGAATGGGGTGAGTATGTCCCCTTTATCCAACTTGTTCTAAACACTGGAGTGTGTGTCAATACTCCAATACAATTTCATGAAAGTAAAACGCCCTCTTTGGATTTTGGTGTTCTGCCTTATTGTTTTCCTCTTCTGGAATATAAAAAATGCCCCCAGACCTCTGATTTACTTATCAGCATGATGTTTCCAAGTTTCTTATATTCCTGTGTGTCTGTGATGCTAAGATGTGAGTTTTTTCTGGCCTCAAGTAAAAAGTATTGAATACATATCCCAGAATCCTTCCACTGTAACAGATGACCACATTAGCAGCTTTAGCTAAGTCAAGCAGCAGTAATGACCCTTCCCAGCTCAGAATGCTGGCAGTAAGATTGCGATCATCCCTAACTGTATAAGCTGAATTACATAAGAATGGGTTAAACCTGCCACCTGTGTCTTAACCAAGCAGAATATTTAGCAAGCTAGTGTGAGGAAGTCTCTGTATCTGTACAGCTAATGCACCAGTTGATGTACATTGCTAAGGTAAACCCATTTTTGCTAGGGAAAAGTGTTTTCTTTCATAACACAGGGCTGCAAACAAATAGAAAAAAATATTAGACAAGCTTAGCATATTGAAGAACACAACTGGGCCCTCGTAAATGCTTGTGCGCTGACAGCCGCATTGTTAGCATGAAGCAATAATAGGAGTAGTGGATCGTTACACTTTTAGACCCTCAGTATAAAGCCAAAATGGGGGAATTGCAAAAGCAAAAATGGCTTATTACTGAGAGAAGACATGCAGCCAGTTAGCCATGGCTTCCAAACGGCAGACACCTGCCACAAGCATGTCTGACCGGGTGTCCACTCTCCGCTCCCCACTGAGTCAATGCACTACCTTCCCACAATATGCATGTTATCATATAGTAACCAAGAAATTCATGATCCCCATGAATTTCTTAGTTAATTGAACCCAAACACCATACATAAGTATGATACTATGTGGATTATCAGTCTTTGGCCAATATACATATGCCATGTTTGATATCAAATGAACGGTCTTATAATCCTAAATAACACTCTCGCATTAATATAGTCATAACTGTCATATTTCAGGAGTTACATCGCTCTCCACAAATAACATCTGTGTCTAATGTGTATTTGAATGACTTGTTTGTGTCCAACCTAATTAGGAATTCAAAGATTCCTTTTGAAGAGGAAATGAGCTGCAGTCCATTAAACACTTCAGCTATTGAGGTACATTTTTGACAGATAGGCGTGAACCTACCTGCACTATTACCTTGACTGTGGCCTTGCTGGAGGAGATATAACTCAGACCCCTGGAACATTTGGGTGAGTAGATTGGACCGTTGGCCAGAGCTAGGACAGTTTGCCATGGGGATCTTTTCGACCCCCAAGCATAACATTGGTAAGGGTGGTGTTGTCACCCCTAAGTGGACAAGGACAAAAGCATGGAAAAACTAAGTTTTGTAAAGATGAATCAGGCGTGGATAGGTGGCGATTTCAAAACCCCTGATGCTGCCTGATACCACTGATTAGCATGCCACTACTAGCACCGACAGCGTTGCTGCTGCCAGCCCACCACCATTTGCTACTGCCAGGCCACCACACACGCAGGTCAACCTTCTGATGCCCAAAATGGGCAAATGTTTCAAGGCTTGCAAAAAGCCATTGCTTCTTCTTAATTGTCAGGAAGCCAAACCCACTGCCATCCCCCTTTACAACTGCAACAATATCTGAGGGCTTGCCAGCTACTGCAAGGCCTACCCAACCACCACAGGTTTCCTGTGCCATGGCCTAGTCTTTCTTCAACAGCTGCAGCTTCTGCTAATGCTGCTACTTCAACAGCGCCTCCGCTGCCAGCCTGCAACCCTCTGATACTGCCAGGCCAACACAGCCACAGTTTAACTCTGTGATGCCTAAAATAGGCAAAATTTTCAGTGCTTGTAAAAAGCCATTGCTTCTTTTTTAACTAAAATGTAAGGGTGCCGATCCCGCAGCCACCCCCCGTTACAAGTGGGACAATTTTTTGGGCTTGCCCACTATTGCCAGGTGTACATAACCACTACAGTTTTTCTGTGCCACAGCCTAGTCTCAACAGCTCTGCTACTACTAGTATGTCACACCCCCACTTCCCGATATTCATGACACTTGGGAACCCGGCCTGTAGAGGGCGATCTTGCAGAGATGACATGGAAAAAAGGAGCCCTCCTGGTCCATAAGTAATGGGTTCCTCCCACTATTCCTCAGTCTTTTCGTCTCTGCAGTCGGCGAAGCATTCACCTGTTTGGTTATATTGTATGCCTCCCAGCCCTGGCTGTGTGGTTCAGACAAAGGTAGATACATACACCTTCTGGTGTATACAGGAGTATTACTCCTCCGTGAGACCCAAATGTGGGTAGGCGGCTTCCGGGTTGGTGATCCCAGCATGGGATGCCCCTGTCCCTTTATAATCCCCTTGTGCCTTATGGGTGCATTTCTATCCTCTCCCCTTAGTCTCCTTTAACCCTGCTGGGTAAAAAGGAGGGGGGAAGGGGGGGCGTTATCTGTGCTTATTTGTCACCATGCACAAAAAAAAAAAAAATAAGAGATATATAAAATAAGTCTTTATTTCTTATTTTTATTATGTATGTTTTACTATACTATTTAATAGGAAATGTTTTATTTAGATTTTCCTATCTCTGTCTAGGCAGCATTTTTTGCTTACCTATTAAAGCTCTTTGTTTTCTGGCTGTGTTCAGATTTGAATTTTCCCTCCATTTTTGGCCATGTGATCCTGGAAGTGGGCGGAACTTATTGCATGGGCTGTGAGTACCCTTCAGCTTGGCTGAAGGGAGTTTTTTTCTGTCATTTATTTATATTGTGTGCATTTGGTGACTGTTTTTTTTTGTTTTCTCTGTAGGTAGAAACTCCTTATTTAAAAAGGGGTTTCTCCTGGTCTTTATATAAAAAAAAAAAAAGCCCTTAAGCCTTATTTGGGGGTCCATTTGTGTTTCAATCCTCCCACTTGGCACTATTTAAAGGGGCATCCCGGGTAGCAATTGCGTAAATCCCATATATACTTGGCGACTATAATCAATTATAGTATAATACTAAACACCATATGGAGGCATCCCAGGATAACGGACATGCAATTCCCTCTGCACAGACTCGGCAATGTTTTGGATGTGGGGCATCCCTTGTTGGGGATAACGCAATTCTTTGCGTCCCTTGTGCACAATTAACTATTATGCAGCAAACTGAGGCCCAGGCTTCAGGGCCTGCGACTAATGCCTCATCTCCTACTCCGCCAAGTCTTGTCCGTACCCCCAATGATATTGTCATGGGTGATGAGTCGCATGCTGATTTAGAAAGAAAGAAAGCACTTGACTCATGCCGCTCTGGCAAGGGAGTCAGACAATTGTGAATTGCTTGATTGGTCTGATCCTTCTCAGTTAGATGAAGGAGAATTATTATGAGGAATCAGATGTTTCTGATGAACAGCAATTTGTTGGTACTAAGATTGAGCAGGGTGAAGCAAGTGTTGTGGATACCCCAAAAGCTTTTGCTCAGTTATTTGAGGTTTTGGTTATTACTCCTCCTGAAGTAGTCCCTCCTCAAAAAGGGGAATTCTTTGGAGTCTTTAAACCTTGTTTAGAATTTCCAAATCAAAAGCATTTTGATGAAATTATTCTTGATGGGAGAAGCCTGCGCGGCTTCCTGGCATTCCCTTGGGCTGGGACAAGAAATATCCCTTCCCAGCTGATACTGTTAAGCGTTGGTCATCACCACCTGTGCCCACCGCTCTGGGCATGTGTACACTCACTGCACGGATGAGTTAAATGCGGAGGACAAATTCCTATGTGTGCGCAAGCATACAATGGCCATCTATGCATTAATATTTAATTAATTTATAGAGAGACTGGATTTTTAAAAGATACTCTGCTCATGGGTGGATGCCCCTGTGCTTAATTTATCCAATTCTTCTGTGTTGCATTCTCCTGACTCCACTACACTTAAAGATGGAGAGGATAAGCGTATTGATCAAATGGCGTGCCACGCTTTTTCCAGTGTGGGCTCGGCCTGCTGCCTGTTGGTGCTTCGTCACTCATGACAGTGGCTATTAGGTCTGTTGTGAGAGACCTAATGAATTACTCAGGGCTTGATCCGGCCTCTGATGAGTACGCCGCTCTTAAGCGATGTGAGATGTTTGCATCTTTTGTACTTTCTGCCTTAGATGATACTCTGCTCATGTGCAGCAGAACCTCTGCCTTGTTAGTCGCCATCCGGCGGTCAGTATGGTTGCGGCAGTGGGCAGCTGATATTGTAGCTAAGAAATCGCTTACAGCACTCCCTTTTGTGGGATTGCGCCTCTTTGGAAAAAGAATTGGATTCTGTCACTAAAGGAGGTAAATTACCTCAGCGTAAGAAACAACGTCGTTCCTTTCGTGGAATAGAGGAAAGGGACGTGGCCGTCCAAGTCTGAATTGGGGGTCCAAAACCAAATCTGCCACTAAGCTTGCTCAACAATGAGGGGATGCCCTCACCCTTACAGGTGGGGGGACGGCTGCGGTTCTTCTTCCAGGTCTGGGTTCAGGAGGTATCAGACAACTGGGTTCTGGAAGTAGTCTCTTCCGGTTACTAACTGGAATTCGAGTCCCGGCCTCCTCCCAGATTTTTCATGTCCTGGATGCTGTCAGATCCGGCAATTGCGCACGGACTGTGGGCAGCAGTAGCGAATCTGTTAAACATGGCTGTTATCGGCCTAGTGCCTCCAGCCGAAAGGGGTTTGGGGTTTTACTCCAACCTATTCACGGTACCCAAAAGGGACGGCTCTGTTCGGCCTATCCTAGACCTAAGGAGACTCAATCAATTCATCCATTTCGGAAAATTCCGCATGAGTCTCTGCGATCAACGATCGATGCTCTCCGTCAGGGGGACTTCATGACATCCATAGACATCAAGGATGCTTATTTGCACATTCCTATTTTCCAGGTCACCAGAGATTTCTCAGGTTCTCGATAGAAGACCAGCATTATCAATTTGTGGCCCTGCCATTCGTCCTTACCTCGGCCCCAAGAGTCTTTACCAAGATGCTGGCAGGAGTGATGGCTATATTCAGGGTCCAGGGCATCCGCATTGTGCCTTTTCTGGACGATCTTATTTTCGCGGCCTCCTCCCTCGAACAATCAGAGTTGGACACCAGGATGGTGGTCTCTACGCTAGAGAGGTTCGGATGGGTAATAAGTTACCCCAAATCCTCTCTCTGTCCGTCCAGGGAAATTCCCTTCCTGGGCCTGATTCTGGATACATTTCAGGCCAGGGGTTTTTCTTCCTCTGTCCAAAATGGTCCTGATTTAGGGCTTGATTCGTCTATTCTTGTCCAACCCTCGTCAGTCTATCCGTCTAGGGATGAGACTAGTGGGATTGATGGTAGCTGCATTCGAGGCAGTCCCGTTTGCCCAGTTTCACATAAGGGTGGTTCAGCTCTTCCTCTTGGCAAAGGGGTACAGGTGCCCACTATCATTGAATCAGACTTGTCTATTGTCTCCCCAAGTTTTGCAGTCCCTTCAGTGGTGGTTAATATCGCACAACCTCCAGAAGGGCAAGTCATTTCTGACTCCGCGTTGGGAACTGGTTACTACGGATGCCGGGCTGGGGGGGCTTCTGGAAGAAGCATCAGTTTCAAGGATTGTGGGGGCCTCAGGAGGCTCATTCTCCAATCAATGAATTAGAGCTCCGGGCCATACGTCTTGTTCTACTTCGACTGACCCATTTCTTACAGGGTCTGCCAGTTCAGATTCGGTCAGACAATGAACAGCTGTTGCATACATCAATCACCAGGGAGGGACTCGCAGTTGGGGTGCCCTCCGGGAAGTGTCTCTGATCATTCAGTGGGCAGAGATCAATGTTCCCTGCATATCAGCAGTTTACATTCCGGGGATAGAGAATGTGGAGGCAGACTCCCTCAGCAGGGGATGTTCTCGCCAGGGAGAATGGTCTCTCAATCCAAGGGTCTTTTAGTTCCTCTGTCACAAGTGGGGGACTCCACGGTTGTACCTGTTTGCTTCTCCTCACAATCACAAGCTGCCAGCTTTTGTGTCTCTATCCCAGGATCCTCTGGCAGTGGCAGTGGATGCCATGTCTCTGACCTGGAAGGATCTGGGGTTCCTATATCTGTTTCCCTCATTCTCCATGATCAGCAAGGTGGTGCGCAAGCTAGCACTGGAGGAGGTGCCAGCAATTCTGGTGGCGCCAAGGTGGCCAAGACGTCTGTGGTACGCAGACATCGTAAGGCTGGCAGTGGATCATGTCCATCTGCCTCTTCTTCCAGATCTCATCACTCAGGGTCAACTTTGTTACCCCAATTTACAAATGCTGGCTTTGCCGGCATGGCTGCTGAAGTCTCCATCTTGAAAGAAGAAGGTCTTTCTGATGTGGTTATTCAGACTCTTATTGGAGCTAGGAAGAAGTCTCCCTCTGTCATTTATTACAGGACTTGGAGGTCCTATATTGATTGGTGTGAATCCAGGGCTTTGCCCTGTAGAGTATTTTCTATTCCTAGAATTCTGGAATATCTGTAACGAGGTCTGGATATGGGATTACAGATTAGTATTTTGAAAGGGCAAGTCTCTGCCTTGGCAATTTTCTTTCAAAGATCGTTTGCTCTTCATCCTTTGGTTAAGACCTTTTTCCAAGGAGTCGCGCATGTGCGGCCTCCCAGAAAGCCTTTACTTCCTGTTTGGGATCTTAATTTGGTGCTTTAGGCTATGCAAGCTGCTCCCTTTGAGCCTTTGCAGGATATTCCTCTTCCTATTCTTACTCAGAAGGTTGCCTTTTTGGTTGCTATTACTTCTGTCCGCCGAGTTTCTGAACTGGCGGCTTTGTCTATTCAAGCCCCTTATTTTGAGAGGCATCAAGATAAGGTTGTGTCTGCTTTCCACCTAAATCAGGATATAGTTCTTCCTTCCTTGTGTCCTAAACCTAGTAACGACAAGGAAAGGGTCTTACATTCTTTGGATGTAGTTCGTTGTGTTAAGTATTATTTAGTTACTACCTCGGCCTTCCGCAAGACGGATGCCTTTTTTGTTGTGCCTTCTGGGCCCAAGAAGGGTTTTGCTCCTGCCAAATCTCCCCTTAGTAAGTGGATACGTCAGGCTATCATTGGGGCCTATATGGCGAAGGGGAAGGTTCCCCCTTTTCGTGTCACCGCTCATTCTACTCGTGCTATTGGAGCCTCTTGGGCTTTATAGCACCAAGCTTCTGTTGAACAAGTCTGCAAGGCTGCGACTTGGTCTTCTGTGCATACTTTTTCTAAGTTTTACAGCGGATGCTGTTTTTGGCTGCAAAGTTCTGCAAGCTGCAGTAATTTAAGTTATGCATTATTCCTTTGGGATCCCCACCCATTATAGACACTGCTATTGGATGTGCCAAGTGTCATGAATATCGGGAAGTGGGGGGTGTGACATACTAGGAATAATACCATTTTGTGAGATACTCACCTGTAAAATGGTTATTACGAGTATGTTACACCCCCCACTTCCCCTGCCCTTTTTTGTTCGAGGGATCCTTTATATGGTGATTATTATTATTATTTCAAATAATTTTCCAATTATTGAATATAATTGGCTCTTTTTGTTTTAAGGGATCCTTTATTTGGTATTATTATTCTCATATAATTTTCCAATTATTGAATATAATTGGCTCTTCCTGGTTCTTCACTGCTGTTTAAAAAGACCGAGGAATAGTGGGAGGAACCCAGTACTTATGGACCAGGAGGGGCTCCTTTTTTCCATGTCATCTCTGCATGATCGCCCTCTACAGGCCGGGTTCCCAAGTGTCATGAATATCGGGAAGTGGGGGATGTGACATACTCGTAATAACCATTTTACAGGTGAGTATCTCACAAAATGGTATTTTTTGTGGCTATAGCGTCAGCTTCGGAGTGCTGGCCTTCCCGTCTTGTCTTGCATTGTGCTGTGTACTACATTGGCGGTAGCAGACATTAGCTTTGATGGTTGCATTTAGGTATTGGCTGGCCTATGTCTGATTATCCCAGCACCAGTGAGCGCCACTTTGTACTGCAGGTTTTCTGGCACTCCCCAGCATATTTATGACATTTTTCAACCTTGCAATCTTTGGTACCAACAACAAGGTTCAGATGAACCCACAATATACGACCCTACCAAACCATGTAAAACTTGGAAAAAAAAAAAATTATCCAATAATGAGGACGCCTGGGGTGACCCAAGAGACCTGAACAGATTGGGCTGGTATGGTACCGGGCTCAAAGCCTAATGCAGCAACAGTAAACGGGGGTTATTGGGTACCCCCAGAAAAAAAACTGCGACAGAGCTCCGGTTAACTGCACCACGCCACTAAAAGAGACTTAAATACAGTGAAATATAATATACCATTATAATTTATTTGTACATACTAAGTAGAGATTTAAGACATCAAAATCCACAAAACATAGAAGTGGACACAGCAACAAAAATATTAATGGTGACACTAATAAGAACAACATGTACAAACAATATAAATATACAAATATCATACAAATATAAGTGAAACAACAATTAGATCATAATGCAGTGTGTTTAATCCATGACCATAAAGGCTCTGGGCGGACTAGTTTCGCCTGCATCCCAGGCTTCTTCAGCGCCCCTTTGTTCACTCTATTTCAAAATTATATCATAGAAAATAAACAACAAAAAGAAAAAAGAAAAAACAATTTTTAAATAAAAAAATTATAACATCTAAAGCCACATCGCAAACACATAAACATTAGGAAAATCAAAAAATGTATCAAATCCAATATCAAAAAGCATCCATCCATATGGATGATCATTATTTAAGGCACAATACCTGTTCCAAGGAAACGCACACAGATCTTGGCTTGGGAAACCGACTTTTGGGTCAAGATATATCAATGGTTGCTCAAGGACTAGAAGTATTCAACTAAAGGCACACCACATGAAACCGGTCTAGGCAGAGTTAAATATAGAATGAAATTAGGTAAATGTTCCATCTGCCAGTATATGGTCAGGTCTACTGAGTTTAGGAGTGAACACAGAAATAAAGGTTACAAGATCTCCTCCTTTATTAATTGCAGGACTCGCTCTGTGGTCTACTTGCTTTGTTGCGACTGCCCAAAGAGATATGTAGGGGAGACCCAAAATGCCTTGAGGATCCGGATACAAGGCCACTTATCTAACATTAGACTGGCCCGACGAGATATGGAGGCAGGTAAGCCAATTTCAACGGTGGCCAGACATTTTTTGGAGAGTCATGGGGGAGATCCCTCCTCTTTAAAAGTGATAGGGATAGAGAGGGTCCGCTTGGGACCTCGAGGGGGTGACTTAAAACGCCGACTTCTACAGCGGGAGTTAAGATGGATATTTGAACTAAACACCAGATCACGGATAGGTTTAAATGAAGATTGGTCGTTTTCCCCGTTTTTAGGATAAATATGGTTAGAGGTGTCTGAGCCTCTGGTCCGCCCTGAGTAAGGGTTGTGGACATTCACTTCTGACGCACAGCATGTTGATATAGGGTTGATTTTACCTCCTGTGGGTGGGGCGTTCTAGGGTTAATCAGTTCCTGGGGTTGTATATAGTTTCCAGGTTGAGTGGTGGGGAGAGTGACAGATGACGGATTTAATTGATTTCATTTCATCTTATGATGGGGATTAATAGTGGTTTTGTTGATCACACTCACGGGCACGTTTTCACTTAGATATGGTTATCACGTTTAGCAATTAAACAGGGGATACAAGAGATGTCACTTGTATAGTTTGATTGTAGCAGTATATTTTTACATATCTTTACAAATATTGCGTTCACTAATGGTTTTTGTTTGTTGGATTATTGTTTGTACTTCACAGCACTCATGTATGGATTGGACATTGGTTCACGTTATTTTGGGGAGGATATGCCGTCTACTGTCACCAAAATGCCACCGGCAGGAAGATCGATCATGAGTCAGTGAGAACCTGGTTGGGAAGATCGACACTCCACTTCAGCCCAGTACGCCCTTTCCAGAAATATACCTCAAAACAGGAGGGCATCCCGACTATATACCACAGCTGTTTGTGAAGGATGAAAATCTGAGAGCAGGAGGACAGCAGTATATATACTGCCTATATAAGCTAGGATATCCATTTCCTCCATAATTGTGTATAGCGAGTCTGGTCTCCTTTAAGAGCTTGCGAGTTGCGGCCAGCCGGTATCTGATTGTGACATTTTGGGGGTATGAAGTGATATATCCTCTTTTTGAATTATAGCTGGACTAACTATCTGAATCTCCTTCAAGATGGGATTGGGATATCCCTCAAGAAAAGATGTACATTTATAGTACAACATTTGGGTGTAAATATGTAAATAATTGTCAGTTGCTGAGATAGTGGGCCTGTAGGCATAGTGTATAGAAGTATTTAGGCCCAGTTACTTAATATGAGTTGTTACACATTCTGGAAGTCAAGCTAATAGGAGCCATTGATAAATGTGATATGCTTTACTTTGCTTTGGGGTGGCTGCCTTTTGCCTGCCCCGCCGGCGCACTCGCTCTGTGCTGCCGGTTGACTGTCTCTGTCTGTATGGCTTTGGTCTGCAGAGGGCGGGCCTCCTGCTGGTGGGAGGACCGCCACCTTCTGCCCTGCTGTGGGGTTTTTCCTTGGTGTCAGGGGGACTCCCGCGGCATTGGGGGCGGAGGGCGGGGACACGTCACTCGGCGGACACCGCCTGCCAGTGGCTGGGGTCATGTGCTCCGGCTCTGACATGACGTCGCCACGTCCCGACATTGCGCACGTCTCGTGCGGTGGGCGTGCGCCTGGACGGCGAGCGGCATGGCGGGAGCGCCGGTGGGGCAGGAGATGGGCAGGTACCTATATAAATGAGAGCTAGACATTGTTAGACTGTACCTTCACCCTTCTGAAGCCGCACGGGTTTTTTGTGCGGTCCCTCTTGAATGATGTCTGCTGACAGGCTCCTGGCTTTACGTTGGGCACTGGTTGTATATATTTTGATTCCTTGTGCTGACATTTTATCTGTGCCGTTGTGCTCTTTGTGTATCCCATATCACCTGACATATTACATCCGGCAATTTAATGTATGACTGTTGATTTATATATGGTTTCACTAAGTTTACCACTTTGTTTTACACAAGTCTTTATTACTTAGGAATCAGACTAGCTACAGGTTTTGGTTCATATAGATGCAGTAGAGTTATATAGGATGATCCTATGAGTACTTTCAGATAGCACTTAGCACTTTAGGTGTTGTGGTATTGCACTCAGCACTTTATATAGAGATATTGTATAGTATTTTCGCTTAACAGTTGTATTTTTGAGAATATACTTTTACTATTTACACATTTTTATACATTGGAATTGTATATTGGGGATAGGATTGTGGAAGTCAACAGAGACCCACCTTAGGGTGCCGGCACGGATACCGGGATAAGTGGGTATAGAGGTATTTCACCTCTGCATGCACAGACCCCGGTACTATATATATAGGTATTGGGACAATCTGTGGCACTGAGCAAGGAAAAGAGGGAGCCCTAAGTAAATAACAGTAAATATCTAACCAATGTTATGCAGCAGTTTTTATTTGTTTAAGAGCATGATCTTTTTTATATATATAAACCACAACTTCTTAAGAGAAATGTTAAAATGTAATATACCCAGCCTAATGTCAAAACAAATGAGTAAAACCAATACCTTGGAGTCCTTTATCAATGTGCCTCCCTAATTCCCTAGGAGACCACACAGCATGGAAGTCTCCCCATCGAGGTGCTGCTACCCAGCCGTCAGCGTGCCAGATGGACCAACAAACACGTGCAGCCGGGTTGATGGCTGGGTGAGGCTGTTTTGACGCGCATGCCGTCAACCCGGCTGCACGTGTTTGTTGGTCCATCTGGCACGCTGACGGCTGGGTAGCAGCACCTCGATGGGGAGACTTCCATACTGTGTGGTCTCCTAGGGAATTAGGGAGGCACATTGAGAAAGGACTCCAAGGTATTGGTTTTACTCATTTGTTTTGACATTAGGCTGGGTATATTACATTTTAACATTTCTCTTAAGAAGTTGTGGTTTATATATATAAAAAAGATCATGCTTTTAAACAAATAAAAACTGCTGCATAACATTGGTTAGATATTTACTGTTATTTACTTAGGGCTCCCTCTTTTCCTTGCTCAGTGCCACAGATTGTCCCAATATTGTGTTTGATTTTTTTTGACTTTTACTGACCTTCTCTGATTTTCCGTGGTCTATCCTAATTTCATTCTATATTTAACTCTTCCTAGAGCGGTTTCATGTGGTGTGCCTTTAGTTGAATACTTCTAGTCCTTGAGCAACCATTGATATATATTGACCCAAAAGTCAGTTTCCCAAGCCAAGATCTGTGTGTGTTTCCTTGGAACAGGTATTGTGCCTTAAATAATGATCATCCATATGGATGGATGCTTTTTGATATTGGATTTGATACATTTTTTGATTTTCCTAATGTTTATGTGTTTGCGATGTGGCTTAAGATGTTATAATTTTTTTTATTTAAAAATTGTTTTTTCTTTTTTCTTTTTGTTGTTTATTTTATGATATATTATGATATAATTTTGAAATAGAGTGAACAAAGGGGCGCTGAAGAAGCCTGGGATGCAGGCGAAACTAGTCCGCCCAGAGCCTTTATGGTCATGGATTAAACACACTGCATTATGATCTAATTGTTGTTTCACTTATATTTGTATGATATTTGTATATTTATATTGTTTGTACATGTTGTTCTTATTAGTGTCACCATTAATATTTTTGTTGCTGTGTCCACTTCTATGTTTTGTGGATTTTGATGTCTTAAATCTCTACTTAGTATGTACAAATAAATTATAATGGTATATTATATTTCACTGTATTTAAGTCTCTTTTAGTGGTGTGGTGCAGTTAACCGGAGCTCTGTCGCTGTTTTTTTTCTGGGGGGTACCCAATAACCCCCGTTTACTGTTGTTGAAATTTTTGGTGCTGTATTTTTCTTGTACTGTTCAGCATTTCATTATTTCAGTTACAAGAAATCAAAGGGGACAAACTTTACAGTGTGTTTTGGCTGTGTTTTAACTGTCCAAATTACAATTTGTTAAGCAAAAGAAGCCATTAAAATCTATTTTAATTACCCCGAAAAAACATTTTGAATGAGGCCACAAAGTTCTGTACAAATAAATGTATTTAATATTAATTATAAGCATTAAACACTACAATCCAGTTCTGCCCATTGTGCTCTATGGGATCTTGAGCTACAGCATCATGTTTCATTTGGTTCTGCTTCAACAAGAGCACCCAGCACTGCATCTTTTTCGGCACTAGTGTTAAATAACACGCTAGCCGGGGCTGCACCAGTGTTAGCGTTTTTTTAGTTGTTAAATCAGATGCCGCTGAGGTGATGTGTGGTGCTGACACATTCAAAATAAAGCTCCCAGTCTGGTCATGCAAACCTAGAAGTAATGAGGCCGCATATCTAGTTCCTGAGTTTCCTTCCAGTTGGGCAGTGACCCAATATACCAGACAAAAGACACACATCAACTCTTTTTCTCCACACCAAAAATACATAAGTATCTGATATAAAGTTTACAATAAGACTAATGTATAAAGCTAACACGCATTTTATAACAAAAAAGCTATTTCTTTAGAAATGCAATACATACATATTTACCTGTTTCTCTTTCTCCTTAGATGCACATCAAAGTACTCCAAAAAAACGGCACCAAATAAAAGGTTGCTACTATCATGTTTTAACCCTTTAAGTGCCAGCCTACCTGGAGATTTTGTCACCCTTTGTTGCCAGACCATTTTTCACCATTTTGTGCTCCGCATGTTTAAGTGCAATTTTTGAAGGAATGTTTAGGGATTTCCTAGGAAA
Organism: Gastrophryne carolinensis; assembly: GCA_027917425.1. Classification (NCBI taxonomy): domain Eukaryota; kingdom Metazoa; phylum Chordata; class Amphibia; order Anura; family Microhylidae; genus Gastrophryne; species Gastrophryne carolinensis. The sequence continues at coordinate 548,047,114 of CM051235.1, read as the reverse complement.
ATTATATATTGTTTTTTTTGGCACAATTTGGGCTTTAACATAGAATAGCCTGTTTGTAATTTTTTCAGTACTTAAGCAATATTTTGGGGTGAAATATGTGGTAAAATAATAAAAAAATTCAATTTTTTACATTGTGTAGTGTTTTTTGTAAGTAAAAAAATTAATTTTATCAATAAAATTGTATTGCGTGTAAAAGCCCAATTTCTCCCGGTTACAATGGTACCACATATGTATTGGTAGACACCCTTTCCTGCCCAGGAGACTCCCCCAAATTGAGACAGTGTTTTAGGAGATTTTCAGATAAAATACAACTGCTATGAGCACCTTGCAGTTTTTCAAGAAAAACGACCCTTTACATTTGAAATACCCCCCACAAAGTATATATTCCATGAAAGTACACACCTCAAGCTTTCAAGGAGTACCAGGCTTGTTGTTACGTGCAAAGCCTTCTTCAAGTAGTTATACGTCAAATAACTTGATTGCAGCGGGTTTTCCTAAAAAAATATAAATAGGCAGAATCAAAACCACATTCTTCTAAAGAAAATAATATGCCAACAAGAAAAAACACACTAAATCTGAGAGCGCAAGGTCCCCTGAACAGAACAACAACCAACATGCATAGCTACTTCGCAGGGTAGGGTCGCCAAACACCCAAAACGAAAGCATGCGCGTAAAGGTCATTTCACGTCATTTTTTCAGCTTTGCTGACAAAGTGCGCACCTTACACTTTTTTAACAAAAACGACCCTTCACAAATAAAATACCCCCCACAAACCATATATTCCCTGAAAGCACACATCTTAACCTTTCTAGACGTACCAGGCTGGTAGTTGTGGGCGCAACTTTCTGGACGCAAACGTGTGAAGAAATCATTGGTTGCACAGCATTTCCCTGCAAAAATACGAAAAAAACACAATCCACACCACATTTTATTAAAAAAATAATATGCCAACAAGAAAAAACACACTAAATCTGAGAGCGCAAGGTCCCCTGAACAGAACAACACCCAACATGCATAGCTACTTCGCAGGGTAGGGTCGCCAAACACCCAAAACGAAAGCATGCGCGTAAAGGTCATTTCACGTCATTTTTTCAGCTTTGCTGACAAAATGCGCACCTTACACTTTTTTAACAAAAACGACCCTTTACAAATAAAATACCCCCCACAAACCATATATTCCCTGAAAGCACACATCTTAACCTTTCTAGACGTACCAGGCTGGTAGTTGTGGGCGCAACTTTCTGGACGCAAACGTGTGAAGAAATCATTGGTTGCACAGCATTTCCCTGCAAAAATACGAAAAAAAACACAATCCACACCACATTTTATTAAAAAAATAATATGCCAACAAGAAAAAACACACTAAATCTGAGAGCGCAAGGTCCCCTGAACAGAACACCACCCAACATGCATAGCTACTTCGCAGGGTAGGGTCGCCAAACACCCAAAACGAAAGCATGCGCGTAAAGGTCATTTCACGTCATTTTTTCAGCTTTGCTGACAAAATGCGCACCTTACACTTTTTTAACAAAAACGACCCTTTACAAATAAAATACCCCCCACAAACCATATATTCCCTGAAAGCACACATCTTAACCTTTCTAGACGTACCAGGCTGGTAGTTGTGGGCGCAACTTTCTGGACGCAAACGTGTGAAGAAATCATTGGTTGCACAGCATTTCCCTGCAAAAATACGAAAAAAACACAATCCACACCACATTTTATTAAAAAAATAATATGCCAACAAGAAAAAACACACTAAATCTGAGAGCGCAAGGTCCCCTGAACAGAACAACACCCAACATGCATAGCTACTTCGCAGGGTAGGGTCGCCAAACACCCAAAACGAAAGCATGCGCGTAAAGGTCATTTCACGTCATTTTTTCAGCTTTGCTGACAAAGTGCGCACCTTACACTTTTTTAACAAAAACGACCCTTTACAAATAAAATACCCCCCACAAACCATATATTCCCTGAAAGCACACATCTTAACCTTTCTAGACGTACCAGGCTGGTAGTTGTGGGCGCAACTTTTTGGACGCAAACGTGTGAAGAAATCATTGGTTGCACAGCATTTCCCTGCAAAAATACGAAAAAAACACAATCCACACCACATTTTATTAAAAAAATAATATGCCAACAAGAAAAAACACACTAAATCTGAGAGCGCAAGGTCCCCTGAACAGAACAACACCCAACATGCATAGCTACTTCGCAGGGTAGGGTCGCCAAACACCCAAAACGAAAGCATGCGCGTAAAGGTCATTTCACGTCATTTTTTCAGCTTTGCTGACAAAATGCGCACCTTACACTTTTTTAACAAAAACGACCCTTTACAAATAAAATACCCCCCACAAACCATATATTCCCTGAAAGCACACATCTTAACCTTTCTAGACGTACCAGGCTGGTAGTTGTGGGCGCAACTTTCTGGACGCAAACGTGTGAAGAAATCATTGGTTGCACAGCATTTCCCTGCAAAAATACGAAAAAAACACAATCCACACCACATTTTATTAAAAAAATAATATGCCAACAAGAAAAAACACACTAAATCTGAGAGCGCAAGGTCCCCTGAACAGAACAACACCCAACATGCATAGCTACTTCGCAGGGTAGGGTCGCCAAACACCCAAAACGAAAGCATGCGCGTAAAGGTCATTTCACGTCATTTTTTCAGCTTTGCTGGCAAAATGCGCACCTTACACTTTTTTAACAAAAACGACCCTTTACAAATAAAATACCCCCCACAAACCATATATTCCCTGAAAGCACACATCTTAACCTTTCTAGACGTACCAGGCTGGTAGTTGTGGGCGCAACTTTTTGGACGCAAACGTGTGAAGAAATCATTGGTTGCACAGCATTTCCCTGCAAAAATACGAAAAAAACACAATCCACACCACATTTTATTAAAAAAATAATATGCCAACAAGAAAAAACACACTAAATCTGAGAGCGCAAGGTCCCCTGAACAGAACAACACCCAACATGCATAGCTACTTCGCAGGGTAGGGTCGCCAAACACCCAAAACGAAAGCATGCGCGTAAAGGTCATTTCACGTCATTTTTTCAGCTTTGCTGGCAAAATGCGCACCTTACACTTTTTTAACAAAAACGACCCTTTACAAATAAAATACCCCCCACAAACCATATATTCCCTGAAAGCACACATCTTAACCTTTCTAGACGTACCAGGCTGGTAGTTGTGGGCGCAACTTTTTGGACGCAAACGTGTGAAGAAATCATTGGTTGCACAGCATTTCCCTGCAAAAATACGAAAAAAACACAATCCACACCACATTTTATTAAAAAAATAATATGCCAACAAGAAAAAACACACTAAATCTGAGAGCGCAAGGTCCCCTGAACAGAACAACACCCAACATGCATAGCTACTTCGCAGGGTAGGGTCGCCAAACACCCAAAACGAAAGCATGCGCGTAAAGGTCATTTCACGTCATTTTTTCAGCTTTGCTGACAAAATGCGCACCTTACACTTTTTTAACAAAAACGACCCTTTACAAATAAAATACCCCCCACAAACCATATATTCCCTGAAAGCACACATCTTAACCTTTCTAGACGTACCAGGCTGGTAGTTGTGGGCGCAACTTTTTGGACGCAAACGTGTGAAGAAATCATTGGTTGCACAGCATTTCCCTGCAAAAATACGAAAAAACACAATCCACACCACATTTTATTAAAAAAATAATATGCCAACAAGAAAAAACACACTAAATCTGAGAGCGCAAGGTCCCCTGAACAGAACAACACCCAACATGCATAGCTACTTCGCAGGGTAGGGTCGCCAAACACCCAAAACGAAAGCATGCGCGTAAAGGTCATTTCACGTCATTTTTTCAGCTTTGCTGACAAAATGCGCACCTTACACTTTTTTAACAAAAACGACCCTTTACAAATAAAATACCCCCCACAAACCATATATTCCCTGAAAGCACACATCTTAACCTTTCTAGACGTACCAGGCTGGTAGTTGTGGGCGCAACTTTCTGGACGCAAACGTGTGAAGAAATCATTGGTTGCACAGCATTTCCCTGCAAAAATACGAAAAAAACACAATCCACACCACATTTTATTAAAAAAATAATATGCCAACAAGAAAAAACACACTAAATCTGAGAGCGCAAGGTCCCCTGAACAGAACAACACCCAACATGCAAAGCTACTTCGCAGGGTAGGGTCGCCAAACACCCAAAAGTATAGCATGTTCTATAAAAGACACACAAAACAACCCACATTTCTTTTTTTTTTTTTTTTAAATTCTTTATTTAAAGGTTTTTGCATATAAACAGACATAAAGGAATCACAATGCACCATACATTACAATACAATGCACAATAGGGTAAGGGGGAGGGGGCAGGTGGGTGCGGGTCGAGTGTGGGGAGGGACAGGATAGCAGCTGAATCACCTATATGGCACGCAGGTCCACAGGCACGCATCTCAACACTGCTTAGAGGCCGTTAAGCGCGGCCGCTCCCTCTGGGACACCGCGTGTCGCCCACCAGGCCTCTTGGAATTATGGTAAAGACCCACCACCAGGGGGGTCAAAAGTAAAAAGGGAGGAAGCAGGGAAGGACCCCAAGTACTACACGCCAGAGTAACAGCACAACATTAACTCAGTGATTCTCTGGCTCCTTGAATAGCTGCTTAAACTCCTCAGACTCCTGGTAGATTAGCCAGGGCATCCACGTTCTCCTATACTGTTCGTCCCTATCGTGCATAGAGAGTGTGAGATCCTCCATCTCTGCGATGCTTGAAACCTCCGAGGCCCAGTCCCTCACCGTGGGGGGTCTTTTTTGCTTCCAAAATCTTGGAATCGCTAGCTTAGCTGCATTCAACAAATGGACCCGCAATGATTTCTTATACTTGCTTACGGAGAGATTCGTCGAATGCAGCAGAATCTGAGCTGGATCAGTGAGGGCCTGGCCCCCCGTAAGCCGAGAGACCACGGCCAACACATCCTCCCAGTATGCACGGATCTTGGGACAGGACCACAGGATGTGTATCAGGGTACCCCGCTCGGCCCCACACCTCCAGCAGTAAGGATCTACCGAGGCACACATTCTATTAAGCCTGTCAGGGGTATAGTACCATCTGGTCAGAACCTTATAGTTAGATTCCTGTACTCTTGTGGCTATCGAGGATCTGTGGGCCAGTGATGCAATCTTCTCTCTCTGCTTCTTATCTAACTCAGTTCCTAGGTCGACCTCCCATTCCCTCCAGAACGCCGGAGGGTTCTCCCCCTCTCCCGCCAATAACGAGTACAATTTGGAGGTCAGATGATCGTTTGGTACCTCACCCAGACAAATCCTCTCGAGTTCAGAATGGGACCTGCACTTGTCTTTCTTAAATCCCTGTCCCGCTACAAAAGATTGCAACCTAACCAGGGTCCAAGGGTCCAGGTTCGCATTCTCCCATCTGGCTCTCAAGTCTGACAACGGCGTCCAACCACTCTTCGTAATCAAGTCTCCTGCCCGCAACTGGGCCAGTCCCCCCCACTCCCTGAGGTCTGCTCTGGATAGTCCAGGGGCCAGTAGTGGGTTAGTGATTATAGGTACCATGGGGGATGGCCACGGAGAGATCTCTGAGTAAGATCTGTACTTCCCGAAAACCCCTAATGTTGCTGCGATAGTCGGGTGTCTTTTTAGGTCTGGAGGTAGGACCACCCTGCCCCACAACGAGACGTCCGCTGGGGTAGGGGTCACGGCGCGTTCTAGTTGAACCCATCTCTTCGTGTCTCGGCATGTCGCCCACTCGCAAACTCTCTGCAGATGTGAGGCCGCCCAATAGAGCTTAATGTCTGGCAGAGACATGCCCCCCTGGATCTTGGGTCTGCAAAGCGTGCGCCTCCCAATTCTCGCGCGCTTCTTGTTCCATACGAAGCTCAAGAGGGACCTGCTGAGATCAGCAAAGAAACCCGCAGGGATCCGAACCGGCAGGGCCTGGAACAAGTATAGCAGCCTGGGCAAAATTGTCATCTTAATTATGTTCACCCTTCCCATCCAGGAGAATGTGGGGAGGTCCCACCTCTCCAGATCTGCTCTGATTCTTCTGGCCAAGGGGAGGAAATTCAGGGACACTATGTTGTACAGGGAGCATGGCAACTGGGTACCCAGATATGTCAATGAAGCCTTGGCCCACTTAAAGGGGAAGGACTGCCTTAAGGTCCGAACTAGATCCCCATGAAGGGAGACATTCATGGCCTCAGATTTATCAAAATTAATTTTTAGGTATGAGAGCCTCCCGTAGGACTCGAATTCCCTCATCAGGACGGGGATAGCTACGGATGGATTGGTGATAAAAAAGAGCAGGTCGTCTGCGTAGGCGGCGACCTTGTGTGTACTCTCACCGGAGTCAAGTCCCCGAATGTCATCTTTATTTCTAATTGTACACAGGAACGGCTCAAGTGACAGAGCAAAGAGGAGGGGCGATAGGGGGCAGCCCTGACGGGTCCCATTCCTGATCCACACCGGGTCAGAGAGGTGGCCGTTGATTCTTATTCGGGCCGAGGGGGTGGTATAAAGTGCCTCTATCAGCAATCTCATGTTGTCCCCTAACCCGATGTACCGAAGAGACTCCCTCAGGAAGGGCCAACTTACCCTATCAAAAGCCTTCTCGGCATCGGTGGAGAGGAGCATCAGGGGGGTCCCCGAGGATTTGGCCGCATGGATAACATTAATGGCACGGATAACGTTGTCTCTGGCCTCTCTACGGAGTACAAACCCAGTCTGATCTAGGTGCACAAGGTGAGGGATCAGAGGTGCCAGCCTATTTGCCAGGATTTTAGCATAAAGCTTCATATCTGCGTTGAGCAGGGAGATGGGTCTATAACTTTTACAGGATAGCGGGTCTTTACCTGACTTATGTATGACCGTGATATGGGCTTCTAATTCCCTGCCAGAGAAAGCTCCCGGGTTCTCCTCATCCAATATTGAGTTCCAGGCCCTCACCAATCGCGGGCCCAGCAAGGCCTCAAAAGCTTTGTAGTACCGAGACGTAAATCCGTCTGGCCCCGGTGCCTTGCCCGTTGGTGTAAGTTTAAGGGCCTCGGCCAGCTCTCCCGTGCCAATTGGGGCCTCTATCAGGGCCGCGGCCTCCTTTGAGATCTTAGGCATCTTAGAGTCTTCCAGGTATTTCCTAATTCTCTCTACCTGCCTCAATCCCGACGTGTCTCCACGTAACCCGTAGAGACCCGCATAATAGTTCCTAAATGTGCCCGCTATCGACTCAGAGGTATGCTGTCGCTGTTGAGAGTCGTCCATAATTTCCGATATAAAGTTCTGGGCCTGCTGCTGTTTGAGGGCTCTCGCAAGGAGAGCGCTGTTTTTGTTGCCAAACTCATAGTATCGCCTTTTACATTTCCTGATTACGTGCTTAGCTTTTTGTCTTAGTAAGGCGTTAAGAGCCACTCTAGCTTGCGTAAGCTCGCCGAGTACACTCACCGCCTCAGTCCGTTTGTGGGACAGCTCCAGGGTATTGACCCTCTCCGTCAGCCTCGCCAATAAAGCTGTGTTCTCCCTCTTTAATCGCGAGGCGTGGCTAATTAAAATGCCCCGAATAACGCTTTTGTGGGCCTCCCAGAGGGTCAGGGGCGAGACCTCCCCGTTGTCGTTCTCATTAAAGTATGAGGTAATACCATCCCTGACGGCCTGCAGCACCACCGAGTTCTGCAGCAGGGATTCGTTCAGCCTCCAAGTAAAGGGGGAGAAGGGCCTGTCTACCAGATCCAGATCCAGGTAAACTGGGGCATGGTCTGAGAATGAGGTGGGGTAAATGCCGTCACCCGACACTCGCTCCAGCATGCTATGTGAGACCCAAAGATAGTCAATCCTGGAGTAAGTCCCGTGGACCTTTGAGTAGAATGAGTAGTCCCTGGCAGTGGGGTTTCTAATACGCCACACGTCAACCAGCTGCAGGCCATGCAGTCTCTTCCTCAGGGAGCGCAATGCTGGTTGGGTGATCGACGATCTCCGCGCTGAAGTGTCGATGAGAGGGTCAATTGGCAAGTTAAAATCACCACCGAGGATCAGTTCGCCCTCTGCAAATTTTTCCACTTTATCCAGCGTCTGCTTGAGGAACTGAATCTGACCCTGGTTGGGCGCATAAATCGAGATCAGGGTGTATCGCTTCTGATTAATTGTACCTTTGACCATGACCACTCTCCCCGAGTCGTCAGCCCAGGTATCCAGCAATGCAAATGGGGTGTCTCTAGCTAGCAAGATGGCCGTCCCCTTTCTCTTGCCCTCCGAGGCGCAGCTGGTGAAGACGTGTGGGAAGGATCTACTATTCAACCTAGGGGAAGCCCCTCTTTTAAAGTGTGTCTCCTGGATAAAGGCTATTTTCGCCTTATGTCTCTTCAACTCTTGCCACAATATTGTTCTTTTTTCTGGCGTGTTAAGGCCCTTCACATTAAGGGACACAACCTTCAGCGAGCCCATGCTGTTTGAGTGCCTGTAGACCTCGCCCAAGAAAAAGTGACAATGGGAAGTCGCTGCTAAAACTTACGAGGTTTTGAGTGGTCGGGAAAGGGATTAGGAGTAGGGCCAGCAATGAGGGTCTAGGGGGACACAGGGACAGGGGAACAAACAATTAAGTAACAAAGAATGAGACTAGGTAATAGTCAACCGGTAGTCCACTGGTAACGTGTTCCGGAGATGGTGCTTTTTAGCGGAGGATGGTGGGATTCCGCTCTGTTTCCCCAGTTATGGGGGCAGATAGCAGACCGCTTCTGTTTTCCCCTCCACGAGGACTGGAGTCGTCAGTAGAGGGGTGCACCTGTATTATAGGGGGAGAGGAGGACAAGGGCCGCAGTCCACAGGGGAGGGACCGCACATTATTGCAAGTTTCCAAGCTGTTGCACTCATAGGCTTCAGTGTTACCGGGGAGGGTACAGATGATTCAGTGGCTGATAACCGTGTGAGGGGATATCGGGACCCGCAGGGCACCGCAGTGGACACAGTCGCCTGTCATCCACAACAGCAGCCCCTGTCCACGCGGAGGGCCCCCCCCAAGGGAGGGGCACCCCAGCACGCGGCCAGAGGGCCCCGCTCAACCAGGACCGGTCCGCAGCCCTACATATACATATGTCATCAGACAGGAATAATGCCAAATACAAGAACCAACAGGAAACAGTCATAGAGAATCAGTAAATTGTTAACACCGCACCTCTCACCCCGCCCGCTCCGGCCGCCCACTCCCAAACTTTAAATCACAGGGTGGTGGGGTTAGCCGGCACAGGGAGGATCCGGGCGCCAGCACGGCAGGATCAGCGACCTCGCCTGTTTCTTCTGCCACCGCCACGGACAGGACCAGCGTCGCCTCGTGGCGCTCGTCCGCCGAAGATCGGCAAATCCGGAGCAGTCCAATCAGGCACATCCACTGGGGCCGTCTCCAGGAAGTGAAACAAGTCCCGAAGCTGGCTTGGGGATTTCAGTACGAAGAGGGTTCCATTTCTCCGGACTCTGAGTTGAAAAGGGTGACCCCAGCGATAGGTAGCACCCCGAGACTGGACAACTTCCAGCAGGGGTTTTAGTAGCCTCCTCATTTGCAGAGTCCTACGAGATAGATCCTGCAGAATAATCACCTGGGCGCCCCGGAACGCAACGGGGCCCTTCTCCCAAGCTCGACGGGTAATCTCCTCTTTAATTTTGAAGAAGTGGACCCTGCATATGATGTCTCGGGGTCTATCTCCCTCCGCAGGGCGAGGGCCCAACGCACGGTGCACACGGTCAAGTTCAATATGGTTGGTGCTGGGAAGCTCCAAAAGCTCATTAAAGATCGATATTGTCGCAGCCGCAAGGTCTCGAGGTTCCACAGACTCAGGCACCCCCCTCAAGCGGAGATTGTTTCGGCGGTTGCGATTCTCAGCGTCGTCGTGTATAAGGAGTAGGTCAGACACTTGGCGCCTGTTCTCTGTTTGCTGTCGTTCCAGAGATGCCACACGTGCCTCTAGTGCCCCGCATGAGTTCTCCACGCCGTCGACTCTCAGTGCGACCTCCGTCACAGCCCCCTGTAAAGTTGCCAGTTCTTTCTTAAAGGCCCCCTCCATCCTGGAGACATATCCATCAAAATCACCTTTGGTAGGGAGACCACATAGGGCCTCTTTGATATTGACTTTGACCGCTTCCGCAACCACGTGCGACAGAAGATCCAGTGGGATAGAAGGACAGGGACCACGGCTATAGGTCGGTCGCGCGGGATCATGCGGGATCACCTCTTCCGCACCGGGGCTGGGCTCGAGGTTGTGTGCCCCGTGCTCAACACGACTGGCTGCATGGTAGGGGGGACCGGTCGGACCCCTTTCGTCCCAGGGGCGAAGGCCATGCCCATCACGTCGCGGCGGCTCATGCGCATCCCATGGGGGGCGGTTGCAAAGACCCTTATTATTCTTATTATGCCTCTTCAGGCCTGACTCATGGTGGGACCCCCAGAGCGGGGAGGGGCCCCTTGGAGATGTCGGGCCGCCCGGCGTACTCATTGGTTCTGGGGAGAAGGTCATGGGCTCCGGCGAGAGTCGTGTCACATTTCCACTTTCCGGGGACGCATAGATCATACCCCAGCTATGGGGTGGCGAGTCTGGGGAAATACTGTCTGCCTCCAGAGGTCTGGACACATCCACTCGCCTCTGGCTGTGCTCCCTCGGGGGTAGGCTGCCATCTGGCCTCCGCTGCTGATCCCCCCCTTCCCCAGGATGATCCCCAGGTAGCTGTGGGTCATCCCTCATCATGCCCTGACTGGGCATGTCATTCACTTGGCTCAGGGAGGTGTTGTTACCTGCGCCGCCGGGTATTCCGCCGGTAGTTCCCGCACTGCCGTCCGACCCGCAGTGTATCTGAGCTGTCACACGCCGGCTGCAGCTTCCGACCGCCGCTCGCGCACCTTCGCCTCCTCCCTTCATTGGAGATATAAGGGCAGCGGCTCCCGCACCCGCCGGGGCACGGCTGTCATCTCCTGCCTCCGACGTCGGCGGCCTCAGGGGGGGGGACTCCTCTCTCCCCGCCGACTCGCGCCCGCCGCTCACTTCAGCTGTCTGGGCCCCCAGGGCCACACTGTCACCGGGGCATCCGTCCTCCATCCTCTGTGCGGGATCGCGTGGGGCATCATGAGCGGGAGGGGCCGCGGCCCCATTCAACTGTGTGCGTCCCGCCGCCATCTTGCTCCTCACCTCGTGGGCCGGACCCTCTTCCAGGGCGCTGAAGAAGGAGGGAATGGAGCGATCCCGGAGCTTCCTGGTGGCTCCCCTGCCTCTCCCCTTCCTGGGCATCAAGAAAAGCAGCTCTCCTGGAGCACCCGAGTGCCAGCAATTACAGGTATGTGCGGAGCTCCCCTCTCGTGCGTCTCTACGGCGCCATGTCAAGCCCCAACCCACATTTCTTGATGGTACCAAGAGCCGCAGTCAGGGTTAGCTGTGAGGTGCAATTAGGATATAGTAGATGTGACATCAGATTATAAGATCAGTTATCAAGATCCAGAAACTGGGCCCACATTTTAATCATCATGTGTCACAAATATCCAAGCTGCTCTTGCTCCAGCGTTTTATATACTGACCACACAGAGCGTAAACATTATAGTGGGTGTCCAGTCTCAGGCTAACCCTGCCACCCTCCCCTGGTGCTAAGGCGGGGAGTTACAGAGAAAAAAAAATCCTTACAACGCCCACCGTTTAGTGCCGTTCCTCGGGGCCAGTAAGACCACTGGGACGGTCGTACTGGCCACCAAGTAGCTGGCGCTTGCCTGCAGGCGAGGTAAGTGTTTTCTGCCTTTGTAACCTGTATCCTGCTTCAGTTTCAGCGGAGCGTGGCAGGGCAGGGGTATGCAGAAGAAAAATAATAAATCAAAAATCCAACTGCGTATGAAAAATTTCGAAACAATCATCAAAACACAGACCTGGTTGGCTGGGACATGTCGGGCAGTAGTACCGCGTATCCTTCCTAATGCCACGCTTCCTACATACCCTGCAGGCCTTTTGCGAATACTTTTTTTTATCGGTGGAGGGAATGCACTTTATAAAGTGCTTTCCAATTAGCCTGCACTCGTTGTCACTACCAGCTAAGTCTGGGGGCTCCTCACCATGCCCAAAAAGCAAAGCAGGGAGTAACTGCTGCTGGTACTGGATAAAGGTCAAATTGGAGCCTGGTACGGCTGCCTTAAAGACAATGAAGCTGTTAAAAGTTGCTAACTGGATCAAATGAATTGCAACTTTTTTGTACCATGCTCGCGATTTTCGGGTGGCGTTGTAGTAAGTGAGAATTTGGTCGGTTTTATCCACGCCACCCATGAATTGGTTGTAATCTCTGATACAACGTGGCTTTTGGCTTGGGGCTTGGGGACCACGTTGCCTTACACTTGTTACTGACTGGTCGTGGATGGTAGTCAGCATGAACACATTCTTCTTATCCATGAATTTAACGGCCAGGAGCTCATCACTTCTCAGGGCGTAAGACTCCCCACGCTTGAGTTGTTTATTCAGTAATGCCCTTGGCAAGCCTTTCCGGTTACGGTTCACTGTGCCGCAGGCGGGAGTGTCTAAGGTGTAAAGGGCTCTAAACAGGGGGATGCTGGAATAAAAATTGTCCACATATAAGTGGTACCCCCTCCCGAGCAGTGGGGTGATGAGGTCCCAAACGATCCGGCCACTGACACTCAAATCAAGGGGACAGCCAGGTGGGTCTAGTTGCGTGTCCCTTCCTTGATAGATTCTAAAAAATTTTGTGTACCCGGTCGTACTTTCGCACAATTTATAAAACTTTATCCCATAGCGGGCACGCTTGCTAGGGATATATTGCCGAAATATAATGCGCCCCTTAAAAAGCAGAAGTGACTCATCGATAGTTAAATTTTGGGAGGGGGTGTACACATCTGCAAAGCGCTGTGACAGGCTTTCAACTAGGGGCCGTATTTTATGAAGCCTGTCATGACCGGGCATATCACGGGGAACAGCAGTGGCGTTGTCGTTGAAATGTAGAAACCGTAGTAAAATTTGATACCGGTTTCTGGACATTATGGCCGGAAATAAGGGTGTTGCCAATATGGAATGGGTATCCCAGTACGATGCTAGGCTAAATTTTCTGAGAAGACCCATTGCCAAAGTGAGCCCCCAAAATTTTCTCATCTCACTAATATTGGTGGGGTGCCATGCCTGAGCTCGGGCGTGCCTCTGTTGGGGGTTTTGTGCCATGACCTGCTCAGCATAGCGGTTTGTATAGAGGACCATATCCTGTAGGATGGCCTCTGTAACAAACAGATAGAAGAAGTCAACAAGACGTAAGTTACTTGTGTCTATGTTGACTCCAGGGACCGAATTAAAGGGGGGAATATCGGGGGAATAATTACTAGGAGGCCCCCACGCCGGCTCTCCTGGACCAGCTGCAGCACTCGATGCCTCCGCCTGCCCTGCCTCCACCTGCCCTACACTCTCCCCCAGCGTGGCCTCATCTTGTGCGGCACTAGCCCTTCTACGTTGGCTACCTGTACTAGTACCACTGCGTGGCTGTGTCTCCTCAGTAGAGGAGTCACTTTCTGACTCAGAAGGCAGATACTCTGACCCTGACTCACTAAAGTCCTCCGAGTCAGAGGCCATCAAGTAAGCCGCAGCTTCTTGCGCAGTGAATTTCCTCCCAGCCATATTCAATTCTGATTGGAAAGAAAAAAAAAAAAAAAAAAGGCTAAGGCTAAGGGCTAAAGGCTAAGGGCTAAACGCTAAAGGCTAAGGGCTAAACGCTAAAGGCTAAGGGCTAAACGCTAAAGGCTAAGGGCTAAACGCTAAAGGCTAAGGGCTAAACGCTAAAGGCTAAACGCTAAAGGCTAAGGGCTAAACGCTAAAGGCTAAACGCTAAGGGCTAAAGGCTAAAAGCTAAGGGCTAAACAAAGTAAATTAAAATTACACAGTACAGTTAAAGAAGAAAAACAAACAAATCAAAATGCAGTCAGTTTATTACAAAAAAAAGTGTACCTAAATTGAAGAAAAAAAAAAAAAGTGCAATGTGTAGCTAAAGTGTAAAAAAAAAACAAAAAAACATAAACCTCTTATGTGTAAGTGTGTATGTCCAATACGTTACAATGTGAAGCGGTGGAGTCCGGAGCAGCTTCAGGTGGGGGAAGGGGAGGGGGAGGGGAATAGGAGAAAAGAGGGGGGAGAATAAGAGAAAAGAGGGGGGAGAATAAGAGAAAAGAGGGGGACTGGGTACCAAAGTGGAGGAAAATGAGACTAGAAGGGTGGCGGCAGAGACGATTCAGTGGCAGCAGAGGCAACGATCAGGCGGCGACGGCGATCCACAGGAGGCGACAGCGATCCACAGGAGGCGACAGCGATCCACAGGAGGCGACAGCGATCCACAGGAGGCGACAGCGATCCACAGGAGGCGACAGCGATCCACAGGAGGCGACAGCGATCCACAGGCTATGAAGAAAGTGAACAGGAAGATTAGTTACAGGCAACGGGGCAGCAACCCCCCATCACAGGCATGACAGGATCACCCCCCCCCCCAAAAAAAAAAAAATCAGTGGCAGCAGGTACAAACTGCGCATGGGGAGCGGGAGGAGGGGCATGCCACACTTGGGGATGGGGAGGAGGGGCATGCCACACTTGGGGAGGGGGAGGAGGGGCATGCCACACTTGGGGAGGGGGAGGAGGGGCATGCCACACTTGGGGAGGGGGAGGAGGGGCATGCCACACTTGGGGAGGGGGAGGAGGGGCATGCCACACTTGGGGAGGGGGAGGAGGGGCATGCCACACTTGGGGAGGGGGAGGAGGGGCATGCCACACTTGGGGAGGGGGAGGAGGGGCATGCCACACTTGGGGAGGGGGAGGAGGGGCATGCCACACTTGGGGATGGGGAGGAGGGGCATGCCACACTTGGGGATGGGGAGGAGGGGCATGCCACACTTGGGGATGGGGAGGAGGGGCATGCCACACTTGGGGATGGGGAGGAGGGGCATGCCACACTTGGGGATGGGGAGGAGGGGCATGCCACACTTGGGGATGGGGAGGAGGGGCATGCCACACTTGGGGATGGGGAGTGGGATCACCACCGCCCCCTCCCCAGAACTGCATCCACAACACACTGCCCACAATCGCCGCCGCCGCCCCCACCTCACCCCCAGAACAACTTAATCGGCCCCCGATTGCCGCAAAACCACCCAACCCACCCCCGCTCAGTCGGCGATCGGCGGGCAACCGGCGATCGGTCGGTGATCGTCGATCGCCGCTTGCCACCACCGCTCGGTCGCCGATCGGCTTGCCCGAGCGGGGGTGGGGGGGTGGCAAGCGGCGATCGCCGCTTGCCCGTCGACCGAGCGGGGGTGGTGGCAAGCGGCGATCGCCGACCGATCGCCGCTTGCCCGCCGACTGAGCGGTGGTGGGGGGGGTGGTCATTCGGTCGGCGGGTAAGCGGCCGTCCCAAAGTGTGGCATGCCCCTCCTCCCCCCACCCCCGCTCAGTCGGTGGTCAGCGATGGCCGCTTGCCACTACCCCCCACCCCCGCTCAGTCGGCGGTCAGCGATGGCCGCTTGCCACCACCCCCCCACCCCCGCTCAGTCGGCGGTCAGCGATGGCCGCTTGCCACTACCCCCCACCCCCGCTCGGTCGGCGGTCAGCGATCGCCGCCCCCCCCACCCCCGCTCGGTCGTCGATCGGCTCAGCGATCGCCGCTAGCCACCACCCCCCACCCCCGCTCGGTCGGCGGTCAGCGATCGCCGCCCCCCCCACCCCCGCTCGGTCGGCGATCGGCTTGCCCGAGCGGGGGTGGGGGGGCGTCGATCGCTGACCGCCGACCGAGCGGGGGTGGGGGGGGGGTCGCCGCTTGCCACCACCCCCCACCCCCGCTCGGTCGGCGGTCAGCGATCGCCGCCCCCCCACCCCCGCTCGGTCGGCGGTCAGCGATCGCCGCTTGCCACCACCCCCCACCCCCGCTCGGTCGGCGGTCAGCGATCGCTGCCCCCCCCCACCCCCGATCGCCGCCCCCCCACCCCCGCTCGGTCAGCCCCCCCCCCCCGATCGCCGCTTGCCACCCCCCCACCCCCACTCGGCGATCGATTGCTAACACCCCCCCCACCCCCGCTCGGTCGGCGGGCAAGCGGCGATCGGTCGGCGATCGCCGCTTGCCACCCCCCCCCGCTCGGTCAGCCCCCCCCCCGATCGCCGCTTGCCACCCCCCCACCCCCACTCGGCGATCGATTGCTAACACCCCCCCCCACCCCCGCTCGGTCGGCGATTGGCCCCCCCACCCCCAGAACAACCTCACCGCCCCATAAAAGACCCCCCCACCCCCGCTCGGCGGTCAGCGATCGCCGCCCCCCCCCCACCCCCGCTCGGTCGGCGAGCGGGGGGCGGCGATCGCTGACCGCCGACCGAGCGGGGGTGGGGGCTTGTACACCCCCCACCCCCGCTCGGTGGTCAGCGATCGCCGCCCCCCCCACCCCCGCTCGGTCGGCGATCGGCTTGCCCGAGCGGGGGTGGGGGGGCGTCGATCGCTGACCGCCGACAGAGAGGGGGGGGGGGGGGGGGTCGCCGCTTGCCACCACCCCCCACCCCCGCTCGGTCGGCGGTCAGCGATCGCCGCCCCCCCACCCCCGCTTGCCACCACCCCCCACCCCCGCTCGGTCGGCGGTCAGCGATCGCCGCTTGCCACCACCCCCCACCCCCGCTCGGTCGGCGGTCAGCGATCGCTGCCCCCCCCACCCCCGATCGCCGCCCCCCCCACCCCCGCTCGGTCGGCGGGCAAGCGGCGATCGGTCGGCGATCGCCGCTTGCCACCCCCCCCCCCCCGCTCGGTCAGCCCCCCCCGATCGCCGCTTGCCACCCCCCCACGGCGATCGATTGCTAACACCCCCCCCACCCCCGCTCGGTCGGCGGGCAAGCGGCGATCGGTCGGCGATCGCCGCTTGCCAATCGGCGGGCAAGCGCCGATCGCCGCTTGCCCCCACCCCCACTCGGTCGGCGATTGGCCCCCCCCACCCCCAGAACAACCTCACCGCCCCATAAAAGACCCCCCCACCCCCGCTCGGCGGTCAGCGATCGCCGCCCCCCCCCCCCCCACCCCCGCTCGGTCGGCGAGCGGGGGGCGGCGATCGCTGACCGCCGACCGAGCGGGGGTGGGGGCTTGCCACCACCCCCCACCCCCGCTCGGTGGTCAGCGATCGCCGCCCCCCCCACCCCCGCTCGGTCGGCGATCGGCTTGCCCGAGCGGGGGTGGGGGGGCGGTGATCGCTGACCGCCGACCGAGCGGGGGTGGGGGTGGTGGCAAGCGGCCATCGCCGCTTGCCACCACCCCCCACCCCCGCTCGGTCGGCGGTCAGCGATCGCCACCACCCCCGCTTGCCCCCCCCCCTCGGCCGCACCCCCACCCCCGCTCGGTCGGCGGTCAGCGATCGCCGCTTGCCACCACCCCCCACCCCCGCTCGGTCGGCGGTCAGCGATCGCTCGCCGCTTGCCAACACCCCCCCCCCACCCCCGCTCGGTCGGCGGGCAAGCGGCGATCGGTCGGCGATCGCCGCTTGCCGATCGGCGGCCAAGCGGCGATCGGTCGGCGATCGCCGCTTGCCCCCACCCCCACTCGGTCGGCGATTGGCCCCCCCACCCCCAGAACAACCTCAACCGCCCCATAAAAGACCCCCCCACCCCCGCTCGGTCGGCGATCGGCTTGCCTGAGCGGGGGTGGCAAGCGGCGATCGCCGACCGATCGCGATCGCCGCTTGCCCGCCGACCGAGCGGGGGTGGGGGGGGTGTTGGCAAGCGGCGATCGCCGATCGATCGCCGCTTGCCAACACCCCCCCCACCCCCGCTCGGTCGGCGATCGGCTTGCCTGAGCGGGGGTGGCAAGCGGCGATCGCCGACCGATCGCGATCGCCGCTTGCCCGCCGACCGAGCGGGGGTGGGGGGGGTGTTGGCAAGCGGCGATCGCCGATCGATCGCCGCTTGCCAACACCCCCCCCACCCCCGCTCGGTCGGCGGGCAAGCGGCGATCGGTCGGCGATCGCCGCTTGCCGATCGGCGGGCAAGCGGCGATCGGTCGGCGATCGCCGCTTGCCCCCACCCCCACTCGGTTTGCGATTGCACCCCCCACCCCCAGAACAACCTCCTTACCTTCTCACGAGGTCCAGTTTGAATGAAAATGGCGCCTGCACCAGCTATTTATACAGCTAGTGCAGGCGCCGGGTGATGACGTCGGAGCCGCTTTCTGATTGGCTCCTGAGAATCCGGGTCACAGGAGCGTCATTCCTGTGACCTGGACCTCATCCAAAGATGGCGCTGGGCACGATCTGCCCAGCTACACAGGCCTCAGGGACCCCTGATGGCCATAAGGTAAGTGAATGCCAAGAACGTAGTTTCTACGTGCTTGGCACTTAACGGTTGGAGAGGCAACCACGTAGAAACTACGGGCTTGGCATTTAAAGGGTTAATTGTCTCTGTGCAAGAGTATTCTTCTGGCCCCAGATAGATACAATGCTTTATTTACAGAACATGAAATTGTGAAATGAAATTTTACTGAGAATCAGATAAATGAACTAAATGAAAGTAACAATGGGCTTCCTACTGAATAGAACATACATCTAGATTTCTGAATGAAAACACATTAAACATATTTCTCAATGTAGCCATAATGTAGCTATTTATAATATTATCTCTTTCTGCCTTTTTTCACTATCCTGAGTGCCTTAGTATGCTTGAGATGGGCAGTGCTCTTGCTTTTGTATTCTATACAGCCATATTTAACCCAGTGATGAGTTAATACACTCTTCTGTAATTTGGTTCTTTCAGTAGTACGATTTTCAGTCTTTCTTGGCCTACCGTATCAAGCCTGACATGGGTCAGAATGCTCTTGCTACTTTTGTAGCACCAGAAAGCCCAAAACATGTATATAGAAGTGGGAAAATTATGACATGCAAAAAATCTGGAATTGACCATTTCATCAGTTCTGACATGCTCACAGTGGTGAGAGGAGGCAGAAACAGATGAATTGCAAGCCTCTTTTAGGTGGCTATGAGCAATGGGTAATTCTGTCTTTCGTTAGTAGCAAATTAATAATTTGTTTTAAAAAACACTCTTTCTAGACAATTCTAAAGTCACATGAAAAATATACAACATCCTTTCTTTGGCAAACAATCTGCACAACCAAAATAAATAACAAAGGTGAGATAGACCAGAGAGGGCATATGAACCACTGACTGTCTAAAAGAGTGTTGAAATGTGATGGATTTGGGAAAGAAAAAATCTGATCTCTTAATTTAAATGAAACAACCTTGTCACTGTAAAAAAACACAAAACAGCACTTGATGAACTTGACTCAAATATAAGTAACCATCAGAAAAAAATGTTCTTTAAAAGGAGCATGACAAGTTGAGGCCATTTACAAGCTGCCTCTCTCAAAAAGGTCTTAGTCATGTGTGATTGTCTTCTTAAAAAATGTTAATCATCAAAGCAGGCACCTGATCCTTTAAGGCAGTGGTCCCCAACCCTGTCCTCAAGGCCCACCAACAGGCCAGGTTTTGCAGATCTCCACAAAGATGCACAGGTTGAGTAATTAGTGCAGCTGCAGAGCAATAGAGCTGGCTATTTGGAGATCCAAAAAACATGACATGTTGGTGGGCCTTGAGGACAGGGTTGAGGACCACTGCTTTAAGGTACTCACTGGTAAATAAATGTCTAATCCTGTCTGAAAAAAATATTAGGAATTTAGAAAACTGGGATGGAAAAATCCAGAAAAGCACACCACCGAAAAAAGGCTATCCAGTATCCATGAAGTAACAACAGGAGGAAAGGGACAGGCGCACATAATTCTGACTTGCTCAAAATATGGCTTTACTCGTGTTTTAGCAGTTTAAGGACAAATTGGCCCATGATGGCACCTCTAAATCTTGTGAGGGCTTAATCCAATTGACTATCCAAATAGGCTGTCAGTTGCAGGATTGATGAAAGGAACAATCTGGAACCTCCTACTGGTCTTCATTCTTCTCATAAAGGAGTCAGTTTCAACTTCCACACCTAAATCCAGGGCATATGCACTCAAGCAATCAGATGCCACATTAATAGCCTTTTCATAAGAAGGACAATGCCACAGACAGGCCACTCTCTGTTTTTAATATGGGACTTCTGGTCACTATCAGGCAAACTTTCAGATTAGTCCACAAGGTAAGAATGAAGTTACACAAGGCTTTAAAGTGATTTTGTTTTTTTTTTCATGGTGTCCATGTCTTCCAGCAGACCAGAACGGTTGAGGCTCAGGGCGTTGTGGACTATTGGGCATGTAGTTGCTTCATTGGCCAAGAATTTGCCCTGCTACATAAAATTCATTCTGAGGTCCTTATGACTCCTCAGAGCAGGAAGAGCTTACCACTGGAGAATAGCATGTCTGTCAGATATGGCCCCATTACCCATAGGACTAGGGGTCTACAGGTACTCCTGATAGACATTCTTCATTTTGACATCATGGGTCTTTCTTGATGTTATTTGTCATCATTTATCTCGAAGACATCTATTCTCCATTACTGGAGGAACAATGCGTTCATGTTTGCCAAGTCCTCCTCTGTCTTTTACAACATCATTTTCATGCAAAGCTGAAAAACAGTTTAAACATTTTCCATCCTGTTCCTATGGCTCAACATTTAGGACTCTTGGGCTCTGGAATATTAGCGTTGCCAACTATAAGCTTTCATTAAGAATTTCTCTAAAGTGGATCAATCAATTGCCAACCTAACCAAGAAAGACTCCACTTTTCATGGTCCAAGGTGAAGCCTACAAGCTCAATTGACGATTTACCTCTGCACTTATCTTGATTAATGCTAACCCTGAGTTACCCTACATTCGCAAAGTAGATTGCAGTAGAACAGTAGAAGTATAATTAGCTGTGAAAAAGGGAACTTCACCCTATTGTATTATTTTCTAAAAAGTTGACTCCTACTAAACAAAATTATGATGTCAGCGATTGCAGACTGTTAAAATTGAAATGAAAATATAACAAAATAAAAGGAACCGAGCACCCTATCTTATTTCTGACTGATTACAAAAACTATGAGTACCTCTTTTTCTCCAGATTTGACTCACATTTCCCAAGCCTGATGTATTGTCTTTACATTTTAGTCTGAAAAAGTGAGCCCAATGATCAATTTCCTTACAATTTAGTCACTTCCTTGTTATTGAATCCATACTAATTTCTGATATCCAAATAACTTCTCTTGCTGTCCTTGGCAGTCTTGAGAGAGCGCTGATCCATGCAGATGGTTTCCTTTTCCTCCAAGGGAGTTCCCAAGTACTTTGTTCCCAAGTACTCCCTTCCCAAGGTCTTCTCAAGTACTTATGATCACCCCCCTGGTTCACCATTTTGAATCCAAGAAGACCCTCTACATAGCTTTGAGAGTCTATTTCTGGTGGGTTTCCCTACAACAGGACTGCTAGTTCTATGTATCGTTTTGCTTGAAAGAAGCATGCTACACCCAAACCCAAAGATCTTTTCATGCCCTTGCCAGTACCAGAGAGACCATGGAAACAACAGACCATGGGAACAAGACTCTATGGACTGTTGTCGAGCTGCCACACCCCGAAGGTTGGTAGCAGCTGATTACCTGATGCAACCCTGTCTTTTTTTCTACAGAGTTGGTATGAGTTATCTTGAATGATGTTATCCACCCCCATGGTCTTTCTGCTTAGATAGTTTTGGATTGAGGTTCACAATTAATGGCAAAATCGGATGCCAATCCTCCACACTCTAAAAAGTCGTTTGCAAGAAATTGCATACAAAAATTCTCACCACCAGCAATATGTTGCAAAATATAAGTTTGACTCCAAGCTGCCTCCTGATACCTGTATTCCAGTTCACACTTCTGCTGCCCAGGGCCTTAGTTACAGTTGGCTGAGTTACACTATGTCTATCTCAAGGGAGTTAAATATTATGTACTTAAGTCTCAAGATTCTCTATTGGGGTCCTAGACCTTTTGAGATTTGAATCTCCAATGTCTATTGGTCCAAGTACATAGGCCCATTCAAAATAAAAGACTAATGTAAGTACCCAGAAGGACACCAGCCTCCTGCCAAACCACAACCTCCGGTAACCACCACTGCTTCTGCCTTTAGACAAGCCCCTGTCTGCTGATATATAAATATATATATATTCAAATATTTTGAACCTAATTTTGAATTGCTTTACTATATTTTATTGTATAACATAGAATTTAACCCTTCTGTTATATCCATGCTTCCTGCTTTAGGATAATGTATGTGTTTGACTATAGATCTAAAAGGACATTTAGGTTTGAAGAATCACTAACTAGGGACCCAATGGCTAGTGAGAGAATCAATAGAGGCCTTGCAGAACAATAGGGTTGATTCAGAGAGACAAAAAATGACTTTCGTTTTTGTGTCAATCTGTTTTTTTTTTAATTTTCCCGCTCTCGTATGAGTGTAGGAGCGATTCTATGCATGCATTGCAAGCCTTCTGTAAAGTCTTCATCCATTCGTATGCCAGAGTACTTTTCCATTTTATTTTCTCATGTTACAACGTCGGCTCTCGTTTTTGCCCTTTTTCCATCGACTCCCACGAATCCTTTCCGTTTCCCGTTAGATTCTGATTCCCTTTTTCCATAAATGATTGTCCAGACGAATCTTATGCCTGTGCACTACAAACTTAACTCATTAAAGTGCTCGCCTACATATTTGGGTCACTCACTTCTGCTACAATGCTTGGCTAAATCACTGTGCTTTCCTACATCTTCCATGTATGACCCCTAAAACTTACCCAAATCACTTCGTGGTTAGGTTCTTCTTCCATTTTTCACCCCTAAAACTTACCCAAATCACTTCACAGTTAGGTTCTTCTTCCATTTTTCACACCTAAAACTTACCCAAATCACTTCGTGGTCATGTGAATCTTCATCTCTAAATATTTCTTTGCCCATTCGTTTTGTGTTAATGTATTTTTAAAATAAAATGACACAGAAACATTTTTTTGGGGGAGTTTTAACCAAATGCCATTTTTTGTGGCTTTTTTTGTGTTACATTTTTTTGTTAAAAATGTACAAACTTTTTTTTTGTTTTTTGCTTATAAAAATGTACAAATATTTAAAATATCTTATATGTTTTGATATAAAATAATTCAAAAATATATACAAAACAATGGCAGGACCCAGAACATTAGTCTTCTTCTGTGGTCCCCAAAGAGTCACACAGCTCCTGCATGTCGGCCACCAACTGAAGGACCCTTTCACTCGTGGCTTCCACTCTGGCATGTGTGGTGCCTGGAGAAAAAAGAAACAAACATTATTTTTTGACAAATACATGTTTCTCAGCTGTGGATGGAATGTTTTTTAGGTGGCAAGCTAACTTATGACGACATATGTCATTATGCTAAGTAATTAATCTAAGGAAGTGGGCATATGTCATTATGCTAAGTAATTAATCTAATGAAGTGGGCATATGTCATTATGCTAAGTAATGAATCTAAGGAAGTGGGCATATGTCATGATGCTAAGTAATTAATCTAAGGAAGTGGGCCTATGTCATTATGCTAATGCCATTGCCTATGGCTTTAGGTATCTTGGTGATCATGTCAAATACCACATAATCCAAAGAATGACATTACAACTTACTTCGTTGGTGGCTGACGTGTGCCTCGGGGGCCACCCTCCGTTCTTGGCCCTGCCACTGCTGGGAAGTTGAGGCTGTAGAGACATGTCAAATAGGGTCACTTCTAATGTCTTAGTCAACAGTAAGCAAATGACAAATTCAATGTGTGTGTGACATCACCCACCTTCTCCATATACAATGCTTTGCTAAATCACTGTGCTTTCCTACATCTTCCATGTATGACCCCTAAAACTTACCCAAATCACTTCACAGTTAGGTTCTTCTTCCATTTTTCACCCCTAAAACTTACCCAAATCACTTCGTGGTCATGTGAATCTCCATCTCTAAATATTTCTTTGCCCATTCGTTTTGTGTTAATGTATTTTTTAAATAAAATGACACCCAAAAAAGCCGTCGGGAAGGCAAAAGCAGCCAAGGAGGGCAGCAGCAAAAAGCAAGATAAGCGTGAGGAGGCTTCTTCAGGCGACAATACCAACAAAGTCTGCTAAGGCACCACCAACCAGCAAACCAAAGGAGGCAGCGGCGAAGAAGAATCCCCAGGCCACCAAGCAGACAGGTACACCCGCAAAAAAGGCCACTAAGAGGGTGAGAAGCCCCAGCCCACAAAGCTCACCATCTCCACACCCACGTGGAAAAAGCGGGCATGGGAAGAGCAAAAGCCACCGGGACAGAAGTCCCAGCCCCCAAAGCTCAGCATCACCACACCCACGTGGAAAAAGTAGCCATGGGAAGAGGAAAAGCCAACGGGACAGAAGTCCCAGACCCCAAAGCTCAGCATCCCCAAACCCACGTGGAAAAAGCGGTCATGGGAAGAGGAAAAGCCACCGGGACAGAAGTCCCAGCCCCCAAAGCTCAGCATCACCACAGACACGTCCAACTACCTCCCAGGGGCATGTAAGCACAAGTCTCAAGGGCCCACAGAGGCACAGGGTAAGAAGCCCAACAACATTAAGCACACCCACTCTTCCTCGGCCACATTTGCCACGGCACAGGTGGCAAGGCACTCTCCATATGCCACATCCACACCTGCAAGTTCAGTGCCCACCCAGCCAAGGACCCCAAGTCCATATCCAAGTCCAGTACAATCTTTAGCCAGCCACCTGTCCTACATTTCTCCCCAACACAGCCAGCCCAGAATGTCCCCCGAATTGCCTGCAACCACTGATGATCCGGAACATCAAGCAATAGGGCGGACATTGCGTCGAGGACAGTTGAGTGGCAGGTTTGGGGAGGCCCAAACTCTGGCATTGGCTAGTGGGCTGACCTTACATTATGATGAACTATATGGGCGCAAATCCAAAGCAACCAGCAAAATGCGCAAAGCTGAAGTTTTAGAGGAGCTCACCAGACAGGTCAATGCAGCGGGGGAAGAGCTCAAAGATGTGGAGCAGATTCAAAGCAAAATATCGGAAGTATGCAGCAGGGAAGAAAGAAAATAAACAGCGAAATTACAGGTACATATATGCTTTGTGCATTTGTCTGCTTCTTGTATTGTCCATATTTTCATACATTTCCCAAACTATATTTTTCAGCTTACAAACTGGCAGAGGCTTCCCCACTAAATTACAATTTACCAGAGCTGAGGAGATGGTGCTGGGCCTGATACATCCCGTGGCCTTAGAGGGACACTTGGGGCGATGGGACACGGACATCCCTACTATTCCAGCAGGTTAGTAATGTTAGTGTGTATGTGAAATGTTTTAAACGTGTAAAATGAGGCTCACAGGCATATATGAACACATGCCCCTAGGGAGTGGCTTGTAGGGGAGGTTACAGTTTTAGCAGGGTGTGGAATGTCTTTGGGATGTTCATTTTCTAATTTGCTAGGCCATACATCACCTTGGACAGTATTTATGGTCACTATTAAAGTCTTAATATTAGCTAAGAACTGCCTGTTATGTGATTCTACTCAATCATATCCAACACTTACTTCTTTGTCTTTAGGCCACTTGGGTTTGAGCTGTGCTTTGGTCTCAAATACTTGATCTGGGGTCAGGGAAAGGTCTACATAGGAAGAATGCCCACCAGCATACTCTTAAGGCAAATTCTATTTGCAAGCTGAGTGTGGGCCCCCAATGGCCCTTTAGGGATGTGTGAAACCTCATAACATGCAGTACATGCATGTTTGTTTTATTTAAGGTGACCAATGTGTATGTACAGGGTGACTCATACATATAACAGATAATGACATTCATAGTGAAGGTCACCTTGGACCGTTGGGGGAGTTGCCATTCCTGCTTGCCCACGTGTTTTAGTGAAGCATATGTAGTAAGACAGATCATCAATGCATATTTGGGTGTTTATGTGCCTTTAGTGTGGAAGCCTCATCCAGTTGGACCACGCTGTCAACTTCTGTGCTGCCTAGGAGCCAGGACCCGATATATACGGTAAGTGTAATTTGCTGAATCTGCTGATGCATGTGAATTAACATGGCTAATTTGCATACCAAATATATTTAGGGCACAAACTGAACCTTTTATTTCACATGTCCCAACAGACTCACACACTGATGGAGGAAATCCAGGAAATGAAGGAGGATGCCACCTTGATGGGACCTTCACAACAGACCCCCCTGGAACATAATCTGCAACAGTCCCAACATTTTTCTTCACCAAATCCTCTGCAGCAGAGTGAAGGTGGCCGCATGCTGCCCACGATGGGCTGGAGACTGAGCCTACAGTCCCCAGTGGTAGGTCTGCTGCAGAGGATTTGGCAAGCACATCTGTGGCTGTTGATCGGCCTAGACGACCATCATCTCCAACCCAGGGAATTGGGAGGCGTAGTCAACTACGTCACCCAGTTTCCCAGGGGAGGCGCGTGCCGATCATGGAGTCAGCATGGAACCATGAGAGGCGTTTATTTTGCCAACTAACTGAAAGAACCACAGAGCAGCATCATGCACAATTAGAGACCTTAAATATTACATTAAACACCATTGTGACAGAATTTAGGTCGACCAACAGCCACATGGCCACCTTATCTACTAATTTCACAGCCATGCTTGAGGAAGTTCGAATTAGCAACACCCACATGGCCACCTTAAGTAGTAATTTCAGTGCCATGCTGGATGAAGTTTGAACACCCAATAGAAACATGTTGGAACAGTTGCAGATTATGAATGCCACACATGCCCAGGTGATGGGCCACCTCCAAGGCCCACCACCAGGGTTTTATGGGCATCAACCATTTTAACACCTATTTCCCCTGTATCTTTCCTCTACATCCCCACTGTATTGACCTGTCTGGTGAGCGCTACCAATATAGCCTTTTGGTATGGCTTTGCTTGTATGCTTTGAATTTTCGCCCATATAACTCATTAGAGTGCTGAGATACCCCACTAGCCAATGGCTGAGCTCAAGCCTCACTGAACCTGCCACTCTAGCTGTTGCGCTGCAGGCTTTGGCCTAATTACATTGCTTCTGGCTCATCCTGTTTGTAGGCATGATTGGGGGACATTCTGGGCAGGCAAACTACTACCTTATACCCTGGTATAGGTCGTTCACCCTGAATAAGAGCCTATCTTATATTTCAGACACACCCTGAACATACAGATTGCTCTGCTAAAGAAACAGCCTAACACCATCTACTGCATGTTCTGACCCTTTAAAGATCCAAAATGGCGGATGAGGGCAAATCAGGCAGACTGCTAACAGGTATTGGCTTAGGACTGTGCTGCTCAGCATTCTTGGATGTCTTACCTTTTCAGGACACCAGATCTGCTTTGTGTGAGCCAAGCACAGCTCTAACCCCCCCTGCACTTTATCCCCCTCTCCTCTACTCAGTAAGTGTCATGCTTCGGAGCAGACCCTATCATAAAGTCAAGAACAGAACTGCAGCCGAGTGTGGGGAAGAATAATAAGTAATTTGCTAGAAAGTATAAATATATTTTTTATTAATTGTGGAAACTCATTTTGTAAGGGTTTGTGCTTTGCTAAAGATCATGGCTAAGGTCCGGTTTCACCTGTCGTCAAGGGGTAAAAACAGCCATAGCTTCAGACATGGGTCCGAAACTATATTAACCCTTCTATTGCCAGCCACGTAAATTTTATGTGGCTGCCTCTCCAACCGTTAAACGCCAGCCACGTAAAATTTACGTGCCTGGTTTGCCCCCTGCTAGTGCCTGCAAAATTAAAAAAAAACACTTACCTGACCCCTCATTCGAACCGGCCGGGTCTCCTCTTTACCCTGGGGGGCTCCGATCCCCCGTCAGGGCTCCTCCGGAGGAAGGGGAGAGCCCGGAGTAGCCCCCTCCCGTTTTTGCGGCCGCTGGCTTTTCCTGTAAAAATAAAAAAAAATGAAAATTACATTTACTCACCTCCATGTGCTCTCGATCTCGCCAACCCTCCTCTTCACTCGGGGGGCCTCCGATCCCCCCCCCCCAGGGCTCTCTATCTTACTGTTAACCCTTTGTGAACTGGTAAGGGGTCCATGAGACCCCTGTACCAGTTCACAAGGCTGGGGGCTGGCAAGTCACCTGCAACTAGCGGGTAACTTGCCATTAACCCCCGCACCCCCAATTACCTGCCTCCCCAAAGCCCGGGGGGGCAGAAGAGCCCGGGCCCACATAGGCTATGTGGGCTTGTAGGCTGCAGGGTGGGGGGGCCACCAGAGCTGGCCCCTCCACTCTGTTCCTACAAGCCCCCATATCTGGTCCCAGGCTGGTTATGACGGGTAGGGGGGACCCTACATCATTTTTTTTTTAATTTTAAGGGTTAAGGTTAGCCTAACCCTAACCCTTAAAATTAAAAAAAAAAAGGGGGGACCCTACGTCATTTTTGTTTTAAATTTTAAAGTGGACCAACACCCAGGATTTTCACTATCCTGAGTGTTGGTCCACTATCCTGAGTGTTGAAACCCCCCAGAAAGCCCCTAAAATCTTACCTTATCTGCGACGGACAAGCGCCGGATAAGCCGCCGCCGCCTCTCAGGTGTCCCTCTTACAGGGCGCGCGCCCGCACCGGCCATTCACAAACGGCCGGCGCGGGTGTGCGCTCTGCTAGAGGGACGCGCGGGAGGCAGCGGCGGCAGCTTATCCGGCGCTTGTCCACTGCCGATAAGGTAAGATTTTAGGGGCTTTCTGGGGGGTTTCACACAGCGGGGCATCCCGATTTTGGATGCCCAGCGGGGAGGGAGCTGATTGCCAGCCGATCAGGGGTGGGTGTTGGTCCACCCCCTAGAAAGCCCCTAAAATCTTACCTTATCGGCGACGGACAAGTGCCGGATAAGCCCCCGCCGCCTCTAACGCGTCCCTCTTACAGGGAAAATGTACAAACTGTATGATGGGGATGAAGTACAAGAGTCTATAGAGAATTGAAAGATATTTTCATTGAATGTGGATTTAGGTTAATTGAAAGGTTAGTTGGTAAGAAGAAATGGCAATTACTTCAGGAGTGACTAAAAGAAATTACTTTGCAAGTCTGGAGGAAAGAAGGGAGACATCATTATGACCTTTATATATGTGAAAGGATTGAATAAGGTCCATGAGGGAAGAGATTTTAAGAAGAAACTTAATTATACAACAAGGGGGCACAACCCGAATCTAGTCAGAGGGAAGAACAGGAGTACCAGCAGTAAATATGATTTTACTGAAAAAGTAGTACACAGTTAATACTGTTGAAAAAAGACATGTCCATAAGTTCAACCAAGGGTCGGGTTGGGGCAAAAACATAGTAACACAATGACATAGTATGTAACGCTGAAAAGCCTTTGTATTGAAATGTACTGAAAATGACTTTAGTCCATTCAGTTCAGCCTGTTTATTAGTGGTCTAGTAGTTATTGCATGCAAAGAAGGCTACTTTTTGAACTCTTGTAGTGTATTTCCCATGACTACCTCCTCTGGCAGAGAGTTTCATAATTTCTTACAATAAAGAATCCCCTGCACTGTTTGTGTAAGAATCATCTTTCCTCTAAGCTTAGTGGATGCCCCCACGTTTTACTCACAGTCCTGGCTTTCAATAGATAGTGGGGCAGATCTTTGTATTGACCCCAGATATATTTATACATAGTTATTAGGTCTCTAACCTTTGGAGGAGGAAAATAATATTCTGAACCAAATAATAGGCAAGGTGCAGAATCCTCCAATTACATGCAGAGTGGCATCCCCCCTCCCATTTCCATAGGCAGTGTGGCATTCCCCTTTTCCTTTCCCATAGGCAGTGTGGCATTGCCCCGTCCTATTCTCATAGGCAGTGTGGCATTCCCCTCCTCCCATTCCCATAGATAGTGTGTCACCCCCTCCCATTCCCAAAGGCAGTGTGGCATTCCCCTCTCCCATTCCCATAGGCAGTGTGGCATTCCCCCCATCCCCAGACAGTGTGGCACCCCCTCCCATTCCCATAGGCAGTGTGGCATTCCCCCCATCCTCATAGACAGTGTGGCACCCCCCTCCCATTCCCATAGGCAGTGTGGAATTCCCCCCTCCCATTCCCATAGGCAGTGTGGCATTCCTCTCTCCCATTCCCATAGGTAGTAAGTCATTCCCCATATAAGCAGTGTGGCACCTCCCTCCCATTCCCCATATAAGCAGTGTGGCACCTCCCTCCCATTCCCCATATAAGCAGTGTGACACCCCCCTCCCATTCCCCATATAAGCAGTGTGGCATCCCCCTCCCATTCCCCATATAAGCAGTGTGGCACCCCCTCCCATCCCCCATATAAGCAATGTGGCACCCCCTCCTATTCCCCATATAAGCAATGTGGCACTCTCCCGTTCCCCATATAAGCAGTGTGGCACCCCCCTCCCATTCCCCATATAGTCAGTGTAGCACCCCCCTCCCATTCCCCATATAGGCAGTGTAGCACCCCCATCCCATTCCCCATATAGACAGTGTGGCACCCCCCTCCCATTCCCTATATAGGCAGTGTGGCACCCCGCTCCCATCCCCCATATAAGCAGTGTGGGAACCCCCCCGTTCTCTATAGGCCACAGAAGAAGTCACAACTCACATGTAAAAAAAAAAAGGTAACTCACATGTTATGGGTGTGCCCGCATTGCTGGCCAGGCTTCCACACTGCAGGAGGCTAGAAGTAGATGGAGGAGCATCCCAGCTGATGCTTCTACAGCCGGGCACACACAAGCACCCAGCTCCATGAATCAGGCCACCCCCACCCCAATTTGGTCACCTCCAGCATTCAACTTTTTTATGTTTTTATGTTTTAAAGAATAGATTTGATGAGAAGTAATCTGGAGGATTTTACTACAAGTGAAGTAAGCTGTTTTACCATATTAGCCATTGATGCAGCCAGGAAATCAAAGGTTAAAGTAATACCATTTATTCACTAACTCAATAGTTTAAAAAGGCGAGCTTTTGAAACATGCTAGGATCCTTCTTTAGGCATAATACAAATCTGTGACTTACAGACACACATTTATACAATACAAAAGAGGCACATTTGCTTTTCAAGCGACACACATGAATAATTACAAAATGGTACAATTATGGCCTGTGGCGGTGTGTGTCCTCTGTTGATTGGGGGGGGGGGGGGGGGTTAAAAAAATGCCTTACCTTGTTCAGAAGATGCATGACAGACACACAGAGATATAGAGATGCCTTCCTTGTACTGTGTGTGCTCCTCGGGGGTGGGTCTGTGCACAAATTGGGGATGCCTCTTCGTACAGCCTCAGCAAGATGGCTTTGCCCAGCACTGTAATTGAAGGGGGAACTGAGCTAGATTTTCAATGCGGTGAGATTTTTTTTTTCTATTATTATCATTATTGTTTATTTATAAAGCTCCTTCATAGTCTGTGACACTCCCCCCTATCCTGCTTAAGCCTGAGGGGAGGAGGTAGGGCAGGAGGTTGCTTCTAGACTGCACTTCACTTTAATATTATGAAATTTTTTTTTTAGACACCCTATAATGCTCCTAGGATAAAATTGACAGAGGGGAGCAATGTGAAGACTAGATTTTTGTGCTTAGCCAATTGTTCATTGTTTAATCCGGTAAATACTGCTAACTATAATGTGGACATAGTATGTTTCGAAAGGATAGGTCCCTGGATAACCTGGTGGTAGTCACAGTATATCACAAGGATTAATAATCCCTGACAACACTTGGAGGATGCAGTGTTGTGTCAAGTCTAGTTTGGAAGAAATACCCTATTTTGATTTGAATATAGTTAAAAAAAGGGGGGGGGGGGGGTGAAATGATCATGAACAAGTCTTTTTAGGAAAATGGACCACATGGGTTATGTGCCAAACAGTAGTGGACATCATCTAAACTGGCCTTTTGGAGGAAAGATTTATATAGAATCTATAGGTTATGCAGCAAGAAATAGTGAATGTGGGAAAAATGTATAGGGTAGGGTGGTTGTGGTTCATATTTTGCCTGTAAAAGGTATTAATACAAAAGTGAAAAGTTAATAGTTTGTCTCATTCAATACAGAGACAATGGTTACAATCAATGTATGTACTACTTGTCATTCCATATGCAATATGTGGGGTGAAGCACGAGAACATATGTATAATACTACAAGGGGGTTTGTTGTGCTCAGTTTATCTACTCACATTAAGGAATATCAATCATCATTCAGAAAAGTGATGTCTCTCCAAATGGATCTTGACCTTGAACACTTTGGTACCTCAGTAGCTTGGTTTTATTGGCAGCTCATGAAAGGTTTTTTCTATAAGTCTTTGTTTTTTTATTCTGTTTATGAATTGTTTGTGTAGAATTTCTCTTAATCTTTGCAGGAACAGCAGAAGAAGTGGCTATGCACCTTTCATTGTTTCTCATATAATATTTCTATCACTTAATAAATAAGTCATAATTCCGTTTCCAAGAAGTCAGGATGGAGAGAGAAAACACTTATACTGGTATTTCTGGGGAAATCATATTCTATTCCCTTCTAAGATACTTTGGTACCTAATTTCTAAATGTATTCAGGCTACTCGAAAACCCTCGCTTGGTGGGCCATTTGTGGCTTGGATGGCTATTCACAGAACATCTAGTGCTCCAGACTTCATTCCACATGCACTCAATTCCTCTTGAATTTTATTATGAATTTCAATATCTTATTGCAACCAATTATATCGTATGTCCTTTACTACAGTTCAAGGCTTTACATAATTAGCCATCTGTAATAATTCAGAATAATTCTTTTAAAGAGAACCTGTTATAGATGTAAGAAGAACTGATCCCTCTTTCATAACAGGTCCTTTTAACAGAGGAAACAACTCATCAGTCTCTTTCTCCAACCAGAGAGCACAGGGCAAAACAGGGCATCAAGCTCAGACATGAAGGGCTTAGTTAGTGTCAGCAAAACTCTTTCATATAGGTGTGATTCCTGGGTAATGCCTACAATTTGCTCCCTTCTATTTTAAAAATCAAACTGGATAGCACAAGAAACATTGTTTTTTCAAAGTACCCCCCTTCAAGCCACTGTCAGACTCACAGAGTGGACAGGGCAGACAAGCTGCTGAAGTGTCCTCTGCTATTGCCATATTTAATTGTAAGTACATTGCCCGATCTTTTTTTCTATATGGTTTTGCTGCAGGGTTTCACAAACCTTAGGCCTTGCACCACAAGTCTAATTTAAATCAAATTTAGACTTTTGGTCCGCTTTATAGAGGCCTGTCTTATCCACAGAAACACACTGGATTACTGTACTCTGGACCACACATTTGAGTTTTTTCTTTAATTAAACTACGTGATCAATTAAGAATAGAATCAATGTGAGTGTCTTAAGCAAAATATAAAACCATATAAAATAAAGCTTCTACACCATATAATCAGAAATCAGACACAGCATTTTTGGACTATGATCTAGCATGTTGCTTTAACAACTAAACATTGTTACACTCATGCATTTACCATTTAGTTTCCTGCAGCAAACCACATTACTTTTTACATTCAGCTGCCTGATGCCTTCTTTAATATGTACAGACACCTATGAAAAAAGGGCATATTATCAGACAGCTGTCGCTATAGTTTTGTAAGACTACTGCTTCAAATTTCTCAGAAGAGTGTAGTCTAAGTGGAATAAGTTCACGAGGCTCCAAACTAGGAGCTAGGTGGGTTGCTTCACTCTAAGAGTGAGCAGTCCTTTCCTGCTTTTTGCCCCGTTTTAATCTACAGGCTGCCATATGAAATATTTTAATAATAAATGCATGTAATGTAATGTACTACACTCTCCATTAAAATTAACTTGAACCTCAACCAAAAAGATTTTTAAATAACTAACAGAATCTTTAGATACTTTAGTGTAAAACATGTAAGGCCTTATTTAT
Organism: Gastrophryne carolinensis; assembly: GCA_027917425.1. Lineage (NCBI taxonomy): Eukaryota > Metazoa > Chordata > Amphibia > Anura > Microhylidae > Gastrophryne > Gastrophryne carolinensis. The sequence goes on along the minus strand of CM051235.1, from coordinate 548,013,290 downwards.
GATGTGCACCTTTTGGGTCAATTAAATGCGATCTAGCAGGCTTAACAACAGGGTTTAGTTTCAACAGCAAGAGGTGGATTTTTGGAGGCAGGTGTGTGGTTTTGTGTGGCCTTTCACACTAACTAGGCTATTAACACCTGGGCATAAAACAAAATGCAAAAACTGTCAGATGTGCTTAAATGGGATGCCCTGGGGAGAGCCAGTTAAATGGGCTACTGCAGGCTTAAAAAAAGGGATTTGTTGCAAGATGTGGATTTATTTGGACAGGTGTGCGGCCTTTCACACTACCTGGCCCATGAACACTTGAACATAAAACAAAATGCAAAAACTCTCAGATGCGCTTAAATGGGATGTCCTGGTGAGGGCCAGTTAAATGGGCTACAGCAGGCTTAAAAACAGGGACTTGTTGCAAGAGGTGTATTTATTTGGGCAGGTGTGTGGCCTTTCACACTAACCGGCCCATGAACACTTGAATTTAAAACAAAATGCAAAAACTCTCAGATGCGCTCTCAGACAGCCTCAGTCTCACTGAAAAATATCAGAAAAACAAGTGAATGCCGCACATAGCCTCAGTCTCACCAAAAAATATCAGCTAAGCATGTAAAGGCAACACTGCTGCTATCTGAGTCCAGATTTTCTTGGTATGCTTGATAAAAGTAGCTGATTTTCCCACCAACTGTCCACACTAATTCACTGCTACTGCCGCCGACTCCAGATACCCCTGTTCCACTACCTCCCAAGAAGGTAGCCTGCCGTGCAACAGGTGGTCTACCCCAGCCCGGGCAAGTTTGTCTGCAGACTTTCCACTTCTGCCACCATGCTAACTGCCAACCATGCTACCACCTTGCTGCCTCAGCTGCTGACTCACGGGCAACCTGCAGCCCTCTTCTTCTGATGATGATGAAGCCCATGTCTGCTTCAGGAGGCAGAACGCTTGCAACACCACCTCCCACGCCACTCTCTTCATCACTATTTGCCCGCCTAGTGGAGGAAGCAGCGAGTGTCTCCTCCACTTCCTGGCTGGGCAGTAGCTGCTGATTGTTCTCTATCAGATCCTTCTCACTGAATAGTGGAGCTGAACCCAAAGCATACTTTGCTGGGGGAGGAAACAGCAGACAGAGGCAATGGGATGCTAGCTAATACCAGGAGGCCTCTCACTGCGACTCCTGCTGCCACTCACCCCTAGTGTGCTGTGACCTCTGCTTGATGAATTTAAGTCTCTGCCACTCCTCTGTGCCCATCCTGGCACTTCTCTGCCTCACATACTGCGTATATGAGGGGAGGACAAAATACCACACTATCCACTGCTACAATATGGATAGTGCAAAACCGATTTACGGTGCTGCTCTCCAGTTACAGACATTCCTCCACATCAGACCACAAGTGATTATTGAGGAAATGCATTACATAAAACTTTTTTTTAGATTCTTTATTTAAAGATTTTTCGCATAAACACATACAAGAAATGATACAAAAACACCATATAAACATATAAACAATACACATTAGGCAATGGGGTAAGGGTTCAGAGGGTAAAGGGGCAAGCGAGGGGGGGTAGGGGAGCAGCTTGGTGGTTTGCAGATCACACACGCACATGGGTAGATGGGTTAGCTACACATTGAGGCCGTCCATGGGACCATCGCCCACGGGTCCGAGGTGCCCACGCCCGGGTCAGAGAGAGGGGGGGGGGGGGCTGGAGTGTACCCCCTACTCGGTATTCCGTCCTGGCAGCACCTCTCCCGGTCTCAAACTCCCCAGCTCCCCGAAAGACTGTCTGAACTCCCCAGACTCCTGGTAGGTCAACCAAGGCGTCCATGTTCGCCTATACTGCTCATCTCTGTCATGCATAGCCAAAGTGAGGTCTTCCATTTCCGAGATATTCAGCACTTCCATAACCCAATCCCTCAATGCGGGGGCTCTTTTTTGTTTCCAGTATCTCGGGATCACCATCTTTGCCGCATTCAGCAGGTGGGCCAGCAGGGACTCTTTGTACCTGTTTATGGGTAGGTCTGTTAAATGCAGCAAAATCCGAGCTGGGTCAGTGAGGGCCGGCTCCCCTGTAAGTCGAGAGATTATGGCAAGTACACCCTCCCAATAGTCTCGAATCTTGGGACATGACCACAATATGTGTATTAGTGTGCCTCGCTCGGATCCACACCTCCAACACTGGGGGTCCGCTTCGGCTGATATTCTGTTGAGTCTGTCGGGGGTGTAATACCAACGGGTCAAGACCTTATAGTTGGACTCCTGCACTCTGGTAGCTATTGAGGATCTGTGGGCAAGGGTTGCAATCCTCTCCCTCTGCGCCTCATCCAGTTCCGTCCCCAGGTCAATCTCCCATTCCTTCCAGAATGACGGGGGGCCATCTCGCTCTCCCACTAGTTGTAGGTACAGTTTGGAGGTTAGATGCTTGTTTGGCACCTCACCCAAACAAATTCTTTCGAGGTCAGTATGGGGCCTACATTTTTCTCTCTTCAGTCCCTGCCTGGCTACAAAAGACTGTAAGCGAACCAGAGTCCATGGGTCGAGGTCTACATTTCCCCATTTGGATCTCAGGTCCGCTAGGGACGTCCAACCGCTCCCCGTGATCAGGTCCCCTGCTCTCAGCTGGGTCAACCTCCCCCACTCTCTGAGGTCTGCTCTGGATGATCCCCGGGCAAGTAACGGATTAGTGATAATGGGTACCATGGGAGAGGGCCATGGGGAGATCCCAGAATAGTGCCTATGCTGCCGGAAGACCTTCAGCGTCGCTGCAATTGTCGGATGGCTCTTTAGTTCTAAGGGGACGGCCTCCCCCCCCCCACATCAAGACATCGGGTGGAGTGTGGGCCGCAGCTCGTTCCAGCTGGACCCATCTCTTTGAGTCTTGACATGTAGCCCATTCACACATTCTCTGCAAGTGCGTGGCCACCCAGTAAAGCTTGATGTCTGGTAGTGCCATGCCCCCCTGGTTTCTGGGCCTGTAGAGAGTGTGTTTCCCCAATCTCGCTCGCTTTTTGTTCCATACAAAGCTCATAAGGGATTTGTTAAGGTCTGTAAAAAAACCTGCAGGTATCCGGGTCGGCAGGGCCTGGAACAGGTACAGCAGTCTGGGAAGGATCGTCATCTTTATTATATTTACCCTCCCCATCCAGGAGAATGTGGGGAGGTCCCATCTCTCTAAGTCGGCCTTAATCTTTTTGGCCAGCGGGAGGAAATTCAGGGGTACCATGTTATACAGAGAGTTTGGTAACTGGGTCCCCAGGTATGTCAGGGATGCCCTGGCCCATTTAAAGGTGAAGGACTGGCGCAAGGTCTCGACTAGGTCTCTCTGGAGGGAAACGTTCAAGGCCTCTGACTTCTCAAAATTAATTTTTAGGTAGGAGAGCCTCCCGTAGGTCTCAAATTTCCGCATCAGGACTGGGATAGTCACAGAGGGGTTGGTGATGAAAAAGAGCATGTCATCCGCGTATGCAGCGATCTTGTGGGTGCTCTCGCGGGATACAAATCCCTGGATGTCTGGATCGTTTCGGACTGTGCACAGGAACGGCTCGAGAGATAAGGCAAAGAGGAGGGGTGAGAGGGGGCAACCCTGCCGGGTTCCATTCTTGATCCACAGCGTGTCGGAGAGGTGGCCATTAATTCTCACACGCGCTGAAGGGGTAGTGTACAGCGCCTCTACGAGCCGTCTCATGTTGTCGCCCAGGCCAATATACCGAAGGGACTCCCTCAGAAAAGGCCAGCTCACCCTATCGAACGCCTTTTCGGCATCCGTGGAGAGGAGCATCAGGGGAGTCCCCGAGGTCCCGGCCGCGTGCACAACATTAATGGCGCGAACAATATTATCTCTGGCCTCTCTATTGAGCACGAATCCTGTCTGGTCTAAGTGCACTAGCTGGGGGATCAGTGGAGCCAATCTATTGGCCAGGATCTTGGCGTAGAGTTTCATATCTACGTTGAGCAGAGAGATGGGCCTATAACTTTTACAAGACAACGGATCCTTCCCCGGCTTGTGTATAACCGTAATGTGGGCTTCTAGTTCTCTGCATGAGAAAGCCCCCGGGTTTTCCTCATCTAGTATGGTGTTCCAGGCCCTTACCAGCCGCGGACCCAGCAGGGGCTCAAAGGTTTTATAGTATCTGGCTGTAAATCCGTCTGGTCCTGGCGCCTTGCCCCCGGGAGTGAGTTTAAGAGCCTCCGCTAGCTCCCCCGTGTTAATTGGGGCTTCTATTAGGGCTGCAGCTTCCCTGGTGATCTTTGCCATGTTAGAGCGCGATAGGTATTGCCTGATTCTCTCTAACAACTTCGGCCCTGGTGCGTCCCCGCTCAGGCCATAAAGGCCCGCATAGTAGTGCCTAAATGTTCCCGCTATTGACTCAGAAGTATGTTTTTTCTGACCGGATTCATCCAAAATCTCAGATATGAAATTCTGGGCTTGCTGTTGCTTGAGGGCTCGCGCTAGGAGGGCGCTATTTTTATTGCCATACTCATAGTAGCGCCTTTTACATCTCCTAATGTCATGCTTGGCTTTTTGTCTCAAGTGTGTGTTGAGGGCGATCCTAGCCTGTGTAAGTTCACCCAGTACCTTCGCCGCCTCTGACCGTTTGTGGGAAAGCTCCAAGGCATTGACCTTCTCTGACAGCTTCTCTAAGAGTGCTGTATTTTCTTTTTTCAGTCGTGAGGCATGGCGGATCAAGATACCCCGGATGACGCTTTTATGAGCCTCCCACAGGGTCAGGGGCGAGACCTCCCCGTTATCGTTTTCGTTGAAGTACGAAATGATATCTTCTCTGATCCCCTGCAGGACCACTGAGTTTTTCAGTAGAGATTCATTCAGCCTCCAGGTTAATGGGGGGGGAGGTCTATTTACGAGATCCAAGTCTAGATATATCGGGGCATGGTCTGAAAACGAGGTGGGGTAGATGCCATCTCCCGTGACCCCCTCTAGTAGGCTATGAGAGACCCAAAGGTAATCAATTCGGGAATAAGTCCCGTGCACCTTTGAGTAAAATGAATAGTCTCTAGCTGTGGGGTTCCTGATACGCCACACATCTACCAACTGCAGTTCCTGCAGTCTCTTTCTAAGAGATCTCAGAGCCGATTGGGGGATTGTCGACCTACCCACCGAGGTGTCGATGAGAGGGTCTATCGGGAGATTGAAATCCCCACCCAGGATCAGCTCACCTTCAGCAAATTTTTCAACCCTGTCCAATGTCTGCCTAAGAAACTGAACCTGGCCCTGGTTGGGAGCGTAGATCGATACCAGGGTGTATCGCTTCTGGCTAATAGTACCCTTCACCATGACTACTCTCCCCGAGTCATCAGCCCAGGAGTCCAACACCGAGAAAGGGGCATCTCTCGCTATTAGGATGGCTGCTCCTTTTTTCTTACCCTCAGGGGAGCTACTGGTAAAGACGTGAGGGAAGTATTTACCGTTTAACTTTGGGGATGCCCCTCTTTTAAAATGTGTTTCCTGGATAAAGATTATTTGCGCCTTATGTCTCCTCAACTCTTGTCTCAGTATTGTTCTCTTTTCGGGCGTATTGAGGCCTTTGACATTCAGGGAGACTACCTTCAACGGACCCATGCTGGATGGGCCCCCACGGGCGAACCTCAGGCAGGACGTGCGGGATGGGGTAGCTGCCAGGACCTCAGGGGCTACGGGGGAATTAGAGGGGGGGGTTAGGTGTGAGGGTTCGGGATAGACCAGAAAGGACCCTAAGACAGGGGAATAAACAAATTTGTAACTAGAACTAGACTAGTTGATAGTCTGTTAGAGGATCACAAAGCACGTGTTCCCAGAAAGGTGCCTTTTAGCGGAGAACAGTGAAATTCACTCTGTCCCCCCGAGTATGGAGGTGGGGGGCAGTCCGCTTCTGTCTTCCCGTCTACGAGGACCGAGGTCGTCGCTAGAGGGGTGCACCAATTGTTTGGGGGTGAGGAGGGCAAGGGTCATAGAGCCGCTGGGGGGCAGCCGCACTATAGTATTGATGTTCATTCTACTGCACTTGAGGGCAATGTACTTATAAACGGACATGTGTCGTGACAGATGGGGGCCGCAGATCGGCGCACCGGGATCATCAAGGCTCCACTGCATGCAAGGCAGGGCGGTCCCGCCGAGTCGTCACTCAGAATCCTGCCCAGGCAGAGATCCGTGCATCAGACTCCTTGCCAGGAGACAAGTGGATCGCCATCGGTTGGCCGACCGGCCCGCCCCGCCAGGCACCAGCGGCACCCATATACACGCCCATGTGGGAAAATCAGCAACCAGTCCTAACAAAGTTATCATAACAACATATTGATAAACAGATAAAGAGGCCCGGGGGCGTGCACCCCGCCAGACACGGGGAGGCTTATAGTAGCCAAGCCGCGTAGGGCGAGGCGCGAGCCCACGGTATAACACTTAACTCGACCACCTCGTTCTGAGCGTCCGATCGGTCACCCACGCGAAGCGGGCAGCCAACCGGGGGCCCACCCCGCAGGGACCCCATCTGGTCGCCAGCAGGTGAAGATGTTTCCAACACTGTTTCACCCACCTCACCTGCCCCGGTCACCCACCCCCACGTTGTAATACACTGGGTTGTGGGGATAACCGACACAGGGAGGCCCGGGCGCCAGTGCAGGATGATCAACGTCCTCTTCTGTTTCCTCGTCCTCTACCCCGGATAGGACCCGCCGCTCCACGCGGAAGACGACCACCAAGGGCTGGGAGATCCGGGGCAGTCCAATCAGGAATCTCCACTGGCGCTGCCTCTAGGAAGCGGAATAAGTCCCGGAGCTGGCTTGGGGATTTCAACACAAAGAGATCACCATTTCTTCGGATTCTCAGCTGGAAGGGGTGGCCCCAGCGATAAGTGGCGCCCTGGCTCTGGGCCGTCTCCAGCAGGGGTCTCATGAGCTTCCTCATTTGCAAAGTTCTGCGGGACAAGTCCTGTAGAATGATCACCCGGGCACCTTGGAACATGACGGAGCCCTTCTCCCAGGCTCGGCGAGTGATCTCTTCTTTTATCTTGAAGAAGTGGACCCTGCATATAGTGTCTCTGGGCCTATCTCGCTCCGCAGGTCGCGGGCCCAGCGCACGATGTACGCGGTCGAGCTCTATGCAATTAGTGCTGGGGAGCTCCAGTAGCTCATTAAAGATTGCCGTAACCGCAGCCGCGAGGTCGCGGGTCTCTACAGACTCGGGTATCCCCCTTAAGCGGAGGTTGTTACGCCGGTTGCGGTTCTCGACATCATCATGTGCGAGGAGCAATTCGGACACATGGCGTCTGCTCTCGTCTTGCTGTTGTTCCAGAGCCGCCACACGTGCCGCCAGCTCCCCTTGTGAGTTTTCAACGACGTCCACTCTGAGCGCAACATCTGCCACCGCTCCTTGCAAGGCCGCCAACTCCTTCTTAAGAGCCCCCTCCATTCTGGACACATATCCATCAAAGTCACTCTTGGTAGGGAGTCCGCATAGGGCCTCCTTGATGTTAACTTTAACCGCCTCTGAGACTATTTGCGATAAGGCATCAAACGGTATGGACGGGTGGGAGCCCCGGCTGCACCCCGGAGGCGCGAGGTTCATGGGGGTCATTCTTCCATCACGAGGGTCGATCCCAGGATCCCGGGGGTCTAGCCCAGCTGCATATAAGAAGGTGTGAGGGGTGTGGGTTAGACTTCCCCCGGTGGAGAAAGGGTGTCCGCATGCCCCTTGCTGTAGCTGACCAGCGGGGGCCCAGGATGGGTGGCCACTCTTCACAGACTGTGGAGTCAGATCCTGTCGGCCTCCCCACGACAGGGTACGGCGTCTCGGGGACGACGGGGCGCCCGACGAGTCTCCGGGCTCAGGTGAGAAAGCAAGGGGCACGGGCGTGACCGGTGTCTCCTCTCGACCGCCCGAGGACGTGCTTCGTGGTCTGGGGGTCAGGGGCAGCATGTCCAGGGTTTCCCCGGCGTCTCCCCGGTACCCGACCCCATCTGGGCGCTCCTGCGATACCCCCGGGGAGGGTCCGCCATTGCACCCCTGCCACACGTCGGGTGTAGGATCCGGGCAGGTCTCATACTGTTGTGGCCTCTCCCATGCCCCTCCTAAGTTGGTGGTTCTGTTTGCACTACCCAGGGAGTCTTCTGGCTCAGCGCCGCCGGGTGTTCCTCTGGTGTGTCCGGGAGGCCCGTCCGCCCCACTATGAACCTGGGCTGCTGTCAAGCCGCGTCTCCCGCTCTCCAGTGCCGCCCTCGTCTCAGGCGCCACTCCTGCGGCAGGCATGGGGGTATGTCCGCCCACGGCCGCCCGGCCATGACCGTCCACGCTGCTCCCCGGTGACGGCGGTAGGGGGAAGTCTCCCGCCCCTCCCGCCGGATCGCGCGTCCCGCTCCCGTCCGCTTCTGCCCCTATAGGGGGCTTACCTTTGCTCGGCGGGCGGGCGTCTCTCTCCTCTGCACCGCCGGGACCCCGCTGGGCAGCACAGGCAGGGCGGGCGGTCTCCTCATCCTCGTCCCGGCGTCCGGCCGCCATCTTTGATTCCCCCTCACACGCCGGCTCGTCCTCTCTGGCCCGGAAAAAAGAGGGGATAGAGCGCTCACAGGACTTCCTGGGGGCTCCCCTTCCTTTCCCCCTCCTTGGCATTTAGGGTTCTGGTTCTATTGGGTCGCCCAAGTGGCTCTGATAATGATGATTTGTGCGGAGCTCCCCTCACGTGTGTCCTCACGGATCCATGCCAAGCCACGCCCCCCATTACATAAAACTTTTAATAATATTCTTAGGATAACATATATGTGCCCAACAAGTTTATATGTTCTCCTCATGCTGCTGCCAACCCCAGAGTGTGTCTTTCAGGCAATATATGGTCTCCTTATGCTGCTGCCAACTTCAGTGTGTCTTTCAGGCAATATATGGGCTCCTCATGCTGCTGCCAACTGCAGGGTGTGTCTTTCAGGCGATATATGGTCTCCTCATGCTGCTGCCAACTCCAGTGTGTATCTTTTGGGCAATATATGGTCTCCTCATGCTGCTGCCAACTCCAGTGTGCCTTTCAGGGGGTATATGGTCTCCTCATGCTGCTGGCAACTTCAGTGTGTATCTCTCAGGCAATATATGGTCTGCTCATGCTGCTGCCAACTCCAGTGTGTCTTTCAGTCAATATTTGGGCTCCTCATGCTGCTGCCAAGTCCTGGGTGTGTCTTTCAGGTGATATATGGGCTCCTCATGTTGCTACCAACTCCAGGGTGTGTTTTTCAGGCAATATATGGGCTCCTCATGCTGCTGCCAACTCCAGAGTGTGTCTTTCAGGCAATATATGGTCTCCTTATGCTGCTGCCAACTCCAGTGTGTCTTGCAGGCAATATATGGGCTCCTCATGCTGCTGCCAACTCCAGGGTGTGTCTTTCAGATGATACATGGGCTTCTCATGCTGATGCCACCTCAAGGCTCTGTCATTGTGCCACTCTGTGGCAGCAATTCTAATAGCGATGCCTCTGATCTGCATGTCATTACTTCATTACAGGATTATTTCACTAAACCAGCCTGAATCCTATGCATGTTACAGCAAGGCTATTGAGGCTCTCTGTAGGCCTGAATTAGCAGTTTTTTAATAATGATTCAAAAATTCGCTCATCTCTAGTAATAGTGCAAATAATGGCCATTGTGTGTTAATGCACACATGGAATTTCCCCTCTGCATTTTCATCTGTGCACTTGTGAACACATTTCTGTGAACACACAAATGAATAAACACTATATGAGTGACTACACACAAGTGAATAAACACTATATTAGTGAGTACACATAAGTGAATTACACACAGTGAACATACCAGTCAATAAACACCATATGAGTGACTACACACAGGCGAATAACACACTAAGGGGCAGTGAAGTGCACATGTGCCCAAAGAGGTGGGCAGCCCTAAACTCAGTGCTGGGGAGCACTGGCTGCTAGCTAAGAGGGTTGATTGCTCTGGCTCCTTTAGGCTTTGTGTCTTCTAATTGCCCTGCTCACGCACACCTTCTGGGTTAGTTATTAATTGGTCCACCCCTGCCACCCCTCCTATGTATCTTTGGATTTTGTGCAAGCACATGGGATGGGAATCTTGAGCTGTATGGGGGAGGCTTCCAATGCTTCCCACTCGAGGTATAGGGCAACCTCAGGTAAGCTGTTCTCAGTTTATTCATTGCGTTGAATGTCCTAAAGGGGGCTTGCAACGATTTGCTGTTAGAACTACACCAACAGAGGCACCTAGGCTTTTGTGGTGCAGCTTCACCATAACTCATCAGATGTGTGGCAACTGAAATCCCTGTTTTTGGTCCAGATTTTAGAGACCAATAACATTACTGTATTTTTCGCCCTATAAGACGCACCTAGTTTCCCCCAGGAGTGAAGGAGGAAATGTCAGTGCGCCTTATCAGATGTATGTAAAACAAAAAAAGTAAACTCACGTTACGGGCGCTCCCGTGTTACTGACTGGGCTGTCTACCACACTGTGGGAGGCCAGAAGAAGATGGAGGAGCGGCAGGCTATTTCCCTGTCGCTGCTATCGCTGTCTTTTCTGGCAGCGACAGCAGTGGCAGCAGCTGCAGGACAGAGATTGTTCCTGTCACTCCTCCAATTTCTTCTGGCCTCCAGCTGCTGCTTTTTCTGACCAGGGCACACACTAGCTCCCGGGACCATGCAGCAGGTGGGTCCTGGGACTGTGGCACTGCATGGACCCAGGTGTTCCAGGGATTATGGGGAATGGGAGGGGGTGCCACACTGCTTATATGGGGAATGGGAGGGGGACGCCACACTGCCTATATGGGGAATGGGAGGGGGTGCCACACTGCTTATATGGGAAATGGGAGTGGAGATACCACACTGCCTATATGGGGAATGGGAGGGGGATGCCACACTGCCTATATGGGGAATGGGAGGGGGATGCCACACTACCTATATGGGGAATGGGAGGGGGAATGCTTCACTGCCTATAGAAATGGGGGATGCCATACTGTCTATGTGAATGGGAGGGGGGAATGCCACACTTCCTCTATGGGGATTGGGAGAGGGGAATGCCACACTGCCAATTTGGGAATGGGGGGGTGCCACACTGCCTATGGGAATAGGATGGGGGGAATGCTACACTGCCTATGGGAATGGGATGGGGGAATGCCACACTGCATATGGGAATGGGATGGGGGAATGTCACACTGCCTATGGGAAGGGGGAATGACACACTGCCTATTGGGAATGGGAGGGTGGATGCCACCACCAGGATTCTGCACCTTGCCTATTTTTTGGTTCAGAATATTTTTTTCCTCCTCCAAATTCTAGGTGCGTGTTATATGGCAAAAAATATGGTATATAAAATTAGTTGCTAGATAATAAGGTTAAGTGCTGTAACCCCTTTAAGATATGTGTATTCTAATTACTCCCCAAACATGCACCTCCCAGGTTAGGTCTGAGCAGCTGCCACCTCTCTGTATCTTAGAAAAAGGCTCAGTTTACCCAACCTCTAGCAGGATAAATGCCAACTCAGCCCTGCAAATTGAATTGTAGCCATTATTCTGCTTCCATCCCTAGTGCCTTCCCAGTCATCTGGGATTGTGCTGTCAGCAGCAGGACTAAAAGCAGAAGAGTGGCCATTCATCAGGCAGACTGAGAAGTTTTTGTGAACTCGCCAAATATGACTGTGGGTTGCCACAATTGCCCGAGTGAACACATTTGGAGCAGGGTTGGGGAAAATGGAAAGAATAGGAGAGACAAACTTATGGAGCCCTGCTACAGCATCTACATTGTGCTACAGGCAATAGAGAAGAGGCAGATGGGACAGGCTTCATATGAGCAGCTTGATCCTTTATTATTGTCGAAATCCCTAACAACAAGTCAAAAGGTCATTCATAAATTAGTGTTAATAGACTTCCTTTGGCCCAAAAAAAATTCAAATACGGCATTTGTTTGTTAATTACCAATCCCGTTGCTACAAGAAACTGCTTTCAGTTGCAATAGTTAATGAATTTAGACATAATTAAGATGTTTTCCCATAAAGGTTAATCAAGGTCATTAGCTGCTATGGGGTTAGGCACATTACTAAATGATACGCTATATATTTAAACTTAGAGGCCGATTCATTAATAGCGGCAGGTAGCGACAGTTGAGCGACTGTAGCGGCATTTTCAGAGCGCCCGCTAGTAGTGGCTGTGCTTGGCCGTTGTTCGGTAGTTGATAGCGACTCAGTCAGTTTGCCGTAATGTAAAATATTGGGTGAGGAGTCGCTATTTGACAGGTTCCGCGCTGTATGGGAGCACATGATAGCGACTGGCCATAGCGACCGGCTCCCACCATATTCATTAACAAATCACGCAAAAAAAATTATCGCGCTGTAAAATGCATGTTTAAACCCCAGAGCGCTGGCGGCGATGGGTTAAAAGTAGTTTTTTAACCCCCAAACAACCATATTGTTGCAAACCAAAAAAAACAAGTTTTTTAAATAATTTTGTAATATGAATACATTAATATCAGACCTGTAATATCAATTCTGTACATTTTTTTTTTTAACTTAAAAAAATTATTTAAAATGGCAGAAGTGGTCACAGAATTTTTCACATTAAAAAAAAAAAAAATAATAAAATTAATAACAATTAATTATGAATATTTAAAGATTGTTCCATTGAAATGCATTGGAGAGCGCCAGGTAGCGAGAGGTCATACCTGTCGCTGTTCAAGGTCGGACGCTGGCGCTGTGGGCTGAGGCTGGAATAATGATGAATGAGTGGCTATCTGGCGCTCTGTCAGTCGCTAAGCAGGATTGGCTTGATAAATGTGTGATTGTGGTGGGGAGCCGGCGTTCTCGTGGTGCGGCCCGTCATTACCGGCCGCTCACCAGTCGCTAGCTGTCGCTATCCCTTGTTAAATAAGGGCCTAAATTAAAATGTACTAACGCTGGTTGTCCCAAACGCTAAATAAAAGATCATATGCAGAATACTAAAGAGCAGCCTGGTCCCATATTTAATGAAAATAATGATTGCAGTGCATTCCTGCACTGGGAAGAGCTGTCCAACTCCATACCTCAGACATCCATAAGATGAAGAACACCCGTGTGCTAAGCGTTTCAGATGTACTGTGAGGTGCTCTAACCTCAAGGCTGGCCATAAATTGAAAGGTGCCCTATTCAAGTCTGCAGGATGGTGCCACCCCAAGGACCCACACACCTAAAAAATACATCTGGCAATAGATATTCTCTTGCCCCAAACCTGGGCCATATTGCACCAGTCCATTTTAAAAGAAAAACTTGCCAAATAAGAAAAGTGTCAGCTTCTCTGAGATGATGGAGCCCCGCGAGGCAGCTCCATCGACATACCCTAAAGGCCAGATGTTTTGTCTGGTGACAAGGATAGAAGGAGCTGGGCCAGAATGGAATGGTGGCAATGCAGGGGAAAATACACGGCATAACCCCTGAGTAAATGGTGCATGTGCCCCATTTCATGCTGCTGCAGTAAAGACAGGAGGAACATTGGTGTCTGCTCTGCTGCCCTGAAATGAAATAGTGATAAAATTAAATATGCCACCAATAGGCTCACCATTTTATTTGTCTGACACCTTAGGGGAAAATTAAAGAGCAGAATCTAGAGAACTTTAGGACCGGAGCCTCGATTCAGAGAGACACAAAAAACTTCCGTTTTAGTTCCGATCTGTGAAATGTTTCCGTTCTCGTATGAGCGTACGAGCGATTCTATGCTTGCATTAAAAACCTTCTGTAAAGTTTCCGTCCGTTCGTACGGCAGATTAGGAACTACGCGGATGTCATTTTCCATCCAGACTTTTCCGTTTCATTTCCACATGTTACAACGTAGGCTTTCGTTTTTGCCCTTTTCCCATCGTATCCTCCAATGAATCCTTTACGTTTCCCGATAGATTCTGTTTCTATTTTACAAAAAATAATCGTCCAGACAGAATCCTTACGATCTTGCGCCTGCGCACTACAAACTTAACTCATTAAAGTGCTCGCATACATATTTGCCACCCTCACTTCTACTACAATGTTTAGCTAAATCACTTAGCACTATCCTCCATCTTCCCTTTTGGCCCCTTAAAGCTCACCCAAACCACTTAGCACTATCCTCCATCTTCCCTTTTGGCCCCTTAAAGCTCACCCAAACCACTTAGCACTATCCTCCATCTTCCCTTTTGGCCCCTTAAAGCTTACCCAAACCACTTAGCACTATCCTCCATCTTCCCTTTTTGACCCTTAAAGCTCACCCAAACCACTTAGCACTGTCCTCCATCTTCCCTTTTTGACCCTTAAAGCTCACCCAAACCACTTCTTGGTTAGGTTCTTCTTCCATTTTAGCCCCCTAAAACTTACCCAAATCACTTCTCGGTCATGTGAATATTCATCTTTAAATATTTCTGGGCCCATTAGTTTTGTGTTAATGTATTTTGTAAATGAAATGACAATGTAAATTTTTTTTTTAATTCCATCATAAAATATAAAATTGTTAGAAATTTTAACAACTATAAAAAAACAAAATACATAGCAATGGCAGGCGACTGACCATTATTCTTCATCTCTGGTCCCCAACGAGTTGCGCAGCTCCTGCATCTCGCCCACCAACTGAAGGACCCCGACACTCAGTTGTGCCACTCTGGCACGTGTGGTCCCTGTTAAAAAACGTAAATGAAAATATTGGTATAACCTTGTTGGGGTCATACTGCAGTGCCCCCCCCCCCCCCCCCGTTTGGTCCAAACACCTAAATCTGGACTTCAAAAGCCAGAGGGCCCTTGCCACCACGGCCCGGGTTTTTGCATAGTGCCCGATTAGAGAACCCCTGGCCCGCATTCTGCAGGCAAAGAACGGGCATCAGGAGCAAGGGCGAGTGGCACATCTTGCAGTTCCTGCAACCAAATATAAAATAATTACACAAAGCAAAGGTAACCAACTAAAACAAGAACTCCTACCACAAATTAAGATTCAAGTTCAACAATCCAAATATAATTCACAAAGGACATAAGTCAAAAAAAAATATAATTAAATTAAATATAAAAATATAGCAATTATATGGATGTGTGGGAAAATAAATGTTTACATGCTAAGGACTAATTTAGGTCAGCATTAAAATGCTTCTATAAGGCATACATGAAATGTATTGATTCAGGTATGCATTGCTATACAATTTGCTGATACATGCAATGCCTTGGTGCTAAAGGCGCGCAGACTCCTCCACATGTCGAATGTGTCTCTGAATCGAGGCTCAGATGATCACATGTAATTGGAGCATCCAAATATGGTTTGACACACAGTTTGCCCAGTTTTGCCATATGCTCCCCGGTTTTGCCATATACTTTTCCAAATCCCATCCTATATACTCAGGCCTCCGGCAGCATTCTCTCTCTCTGGGGGAGGGGGATTTAGGGTGCAGAGTGCTAGAAGCTGAAGGGTGCTGCTGCTAACTAGAATGTGCCATCCTTAGCTGAAACATTCCTCAAGAGGCTATGGGATTATGGATCAAGGTAAGTATGTCGCAAAACCAGGGGATTTAATGCTGTGAGGCCTCTAAAATCAGGATGTCCATGGGGGAGATATAAAGTGGACCAATTACCAGGATTTCGATTTTCCTGTTGATTGGTCCCTGCCCGGGGGCATCACAATGTAGGATGCCCCCCTCTGTCAAATGCCTCCGATTGCCCACTTTCACTCACCTTTCCCTGTTCCCACAGTGCATGCGCGTCCGCATCCCCAGCTTTCCTGTAGAGTGCATGCTCCCATGCACCCCCGTCTATCTAAATGGCTGGGGGAGTGCTCACAGCTGCAGAGAAGCCAGTGATGTGGCACCGACGGAGATTGCATTGCAGGACCTGCCAGGATCAGGTAAGATCACCAGCTCCTTGGTGGGTTTCACACATCGGGGCATCTGATATAAGATTCCAGGGGCCAGGCCAGCCGCAGGGGTGACTGGTCCACATAAAGAGGACCAACTCATTTATACTTGTTTAGGTCCACTTTAAAAAAGAGCCAAACCCCACTAGGCACATAGACTCTATGTTTTTCCTCTATTTCTCCCTGTTTATGGGATGCGCCGCTGTGTGTACCCTTGACCTCACTTTGCCAATGGTCCCACTCTGCGTCCTCAGAGGGAAGCCAACCTCCCACCACTATTATACTAGGCGCGAGGGCATGCCCCACAGCTAGAGGTGAGCAGGAATGAGGCCGGACCCTGCATGGACTGTGGGAACAAACAAAAATAAGTTGAGGTTTTGGGAGATCAAATCAGGATGCCCCAGACAGGAGGAATGAGACCCAAGATAGAGATTTTGTGTTTTTTGCTCTTTAAACTTCCTAAATTAATAGCCCCCAGTGGCCAGATAAAGTACTGAATTTTGCCCTATAAGATGCACCTAGGATTTGGAGGAGGAAAAGAAATAAAAAATATATTCAGAACCAAATGATACTAAAAAATCCCCCTAGAACAACATAGGCAAGGTGCAGAATCCCCAATCCAGGCGGTGTGTTATTCTCCCACTACCTATTATAGGCAGTGTGGTATTCCCCATCCCATTCCCCATAGGCAGTGTGGTATTCCCCATCCCATTCCCCATAGGCAGTATGGATCAGTTACCCTGCCCTCTCCCTGCCCACCCCCCACTCTTCCATCTTCTGGCTGTGGCAGGACGGCCAGCAATGCAGTAAAGCTGGTTATGTGAGTTTAGTTTGTTTATTTTTTTTACATTCACCGCATAAGACACATGCTCATTCCTCCCCCCACGCACTTTTGGGGGAATAAAGGTTTGTCTTATGGGATGAAAAATGCGGTCTTCCTTGACATATACCGTATTTTTCGACTTATAAGACGCATATGTTCATAAGATGCACCCAGGATTTTTTTTTTTTGGGGGGGGGGGGGAGTGCAGAATCCTCCAATTACAGACAGAGCGGAATCCCCCTCCCATTCCCAATAGGCAGTGTGTCATTCCCCCTTTCCATAGGCAGAGTGGCATTCCCACATCCCATTCCCATAGGCAAAGTGGCATCCCCCCTCCCATTCCCCATATAGGCAGTGTGGCATTCCCCCCTCCCATTCCCATAGGCAGTGTGGCATTCCCCCCATCCCGTTCTCCATATAGGCGGTGTGGCATCCCCCCTCCTATTTCCACAAGCAGTGTGGCATTCCCCCTCCCCTTCCCATAGCCAGTGTGGCATCCCCCCTCCCATTCCCATATAGACAGTGTGCCATTCCCCTCCTCCCATTCCCATAGGCAGTGTGGCATCCCCCCTCCCATTCCCATATAGACAGTGTGCCATTTCCCTCCTCCCATTCCCATAGGCAGTGTGGCATCCCCCCTCCCATTCCCCATATAGGCAGCGTGACATCCCCCCTCCCATTCCCCATATAGGAAGTATAGCACCCCCCCTCCCATTCCTCATATAGGCAGTGTGGCACCCCCTCCAATTCCCCATATAGGCAGTGTGGCATTCCCCCTCCCATACCCCATATAGGCAATGTGGCACCCCCATATAGGCACCCCCCTCCCATTCCCCATATAGGCAGTGTAGCACCCACCCTCCCATTCCCAATACAGGCAGTGTGGCACCCCCATATAGGCACCCCCTCCCATTTCCCATATAGGCAGTGTGGCATTCCCCCCTCCCATTCCCCATACAGGCAGTGTGGCCAAACCCCACTAGGAACATAGACTCTATGTTTTTCCTCTATTTCTCCCTGTTTATGGGATGCGCCGCTGGCCGCTGTGTGTACCCTTGACCTCACTTTGCCAATGGTCCCACTCCGCGTCCTCAGAGGGAAGCCAACCTCCCCCCACTATTATACTAGGCGCGTACCGGTACCAGGCAGTTCTAAATGGCTGGCGAGGACATGCCAAACAGCTAGAGGTGAGCAGGGATGAGGCCAGACCCTGCATGGACTGTGGGAACAAACAAAAGTAAGTTGACGTTTTGGGAGATCAAATCAGGATGCCCCAGACAGGAGGAATGAGACCCAAGATAGAGATTTTGTGTTTTTTGCTCTTTAAACTTCCTAAATTAATAGCCCCAGTGGCCAGATAAAGTACTGAATTTTGCCCTATAAGATGCACCTGCCCATAAGACGCACCTAGGATTTGGAGGAGGAAAAGAAATAAAAAATATATTCAGAACCAAATGATACTAAAAAATCCCCGTAGAACAATATAGGCAAGGTGCAGAATCCCCAATCCAGGCGGTGTGTTATTCTCCCACTACCTATTATAGGCAGTGTGGTATTCCCCATCCCATTCCCCATAGGCAGTATGGATCAGTTACCCTGCCCTCTCCCTGCCCACCCCCCACTCCTCCATCTTCTGGCTGTGGCAGTATGGCCAGCAATGCAGTAAAGCTGGTTATGTGAGTTTAGTTTGTTTATTTTTTTTACATTCACCGCATAAGACACGCGCTCATTCCTCCCCCCTCGCACTTTTGGGGGAATAAAGGTTTGTCTTATGGGATGAAAAATGCGGTCTTCCCTGACATATACCGTATTTTTCGCCTTATAAGACGCATATGTTCATAAGACGCACCCAGGATTTTTTTTTTTTTTTGGGGGGGGGGGGCAAAGTGCAGAATCCTCCAATTACAGACAGAGTGGAATCCCCCTCCCATTCCCAATAGGCATTGTGTCATTCCCCCTTTCCATAGGCAGAGTGGCATTCCCACATCCCATTCCCATAGGCAAAGTGGCATCCCCCCTCCCATTCCCCATATAGGCAGTGTGGCATTCCCCCCTCCCATTCTCATAGGCAGTGTGGCATTCCCCCCATCCCATTCTCCATATAGGCGGTGTGGCATCCCCCCTCCTATTTCCACAAGCAGTGTGGCATTCCGCCTCCCATTCCCATAGCCAGTGTGGCATAACCCCCTCCCATTCCCCATATAGGCAGTGTGGCATCCCCCTCCCATTCCTATATAGACAGTGTGCCATTCCCCTCCTCCCATTCCCATAGGCAGTGTGGCATCCCCCCTCCCATTCCCCATATAGGCAGTGTGACATCCCCCCTCCCATACCCCATATAGGAAGTATAGCACCCCCCTCCCATTCCTCATATAGGCAGTGTGGCACCCCCTCCAATTCCCCATATAGGCAGTGTGGCATTCCCCCTCCCATACCCCATATAGGCAATGTGGCACCCCCATATAGGCACCCCCCCTCCCATTCCCCATATAGGCAGTGTGGCATTCCCTATAAAGGCAGTGTGGCATCCCCCTCTCATTCCCCATATAGGCAGTGTGGCATCCCCCTCCCATTTCCCATATAGGCAGTGTGACATTCCCCCCTCCCATTCCCCATATAGGCAGTGTGACACCCCCTCCCATTCCCCATATAGGCAATGTGGCATTTCCCCCTCCCATTCCCCATATAGGCAATGTGGCATCCCTCTCCTATTCGCCATAGAAGTAGAGTGCCCCCCCCCCCCCCCGTTCCACATAGCCACACAATCATGACAAAAAAAATAAAAAATCAGCTCACATGTTACTGCCGCTCCTGCGTTGCTGGGCGGGCTGCCACACTGGGACGCCAGAAGAAGATGAAGGCACGTCCCTGCCCTTCCTTCTTACTGGCCAGGCCATGCAGACACCCGGCCCTGTGAATCGGGTGGGCATGGCCTGCGCCACGTCGGCATGCAACGCGTCGGTGCAGGCCACGCCCACCAGTTCTATGTAGCCGAGTGTCTGCGCGGTCCAGCCAGTAAGACACAGACAGCTGCTCCTTCTCCGCTGCCTCTTCCGGCAAGGGCAGGAGCGAACAGCCGGGTCAATGCAGAGAGTGGGCATCCACCTGCTGCACGGACCCGGGTGCTCGCATGGGCCCCGGCCGGAAGAGGCAGCAGCTGGAGGACAGGAGATGATGGCAGAGCGGCAGGCGCTGCCTCCGTCCCTGCCACTGCTATCACTGCTCACAGAGCCTGCCGCTCCTCTGTCTTCTTTTGGCCTTCCGCAGTGCGGCAGCCAACGCGGGAGTGCCGGTAACGTGTTTACTTTTTTTTTTTATTTATTTATAATTTTTTACATTCGCCCGATAAGGCGCACATACATTTCCCCCCCACTTTTGGGGAAAAATAAGTGCGTCTTATAGGGCGAAAAGTACGGTAAGTTGCTGACTTGCTAGGAGCTCTGACGTGCACCTGTTATGCAATAGAAATATAAAGAAGAAAATTTATAAAAAATAAATCAGAAGCTCCTTCCTGAATTTGTTCTTGCATTAGACTTGCATTATACTTACCTTACCCCCTAAGCCACCCGCCTCAGAGCTGACAGCAGAAGAGGTCGGAAGATCAGCTGATGACTAAGTAGGTGAACCTCTTCTGCTGTCAGTTCATTACTGGAGCAGCTGACCCAGGGGTTAAGGTCAGTATATTTCAGCTACAGATGTGTAAAGTATTTCTATATTGCTTTAATAGAGTTTAACAAATTTTACATTAATGAGTGGGAACCCCCATGAGCTGATCAGTGTGGGTTCCCATCAGCTGTTTTCTGTAGTGCTGTGGGAGTAGACTAAGGCCTCAACTCTATACAGTTTATGATAGACAAATGTTATAGATTGGAGCTATTATTTATTGCTGCTAGATTCCTGTTCAAGGCATTCTGAATTGAAAAAATCCATCAGCTGACTAGCAAAATGACATAAAGAATATAAAACAGTAAGTTCAGTTATCTTGCATTATATGTATTTCTAGATATATACCCTTGACAAACTGCCCACAGAGTAGTCACAGTTACCCCATTTAGAAAATGTGTTATCTAAGAAAAACATTATTGGAGGTTTTCTTAAAGTGGAACTAAACCTGGGATTTTGACTATCCTCGGATTTGTTCCCTATCCCGGTGACATCCCAATTTGGGGTGCCCTACTGTGTGAAGCCCCCCCCAGATCCCCTGAAAAAAACACCTTTACCATGCACAAGGAAACAGCTGTTTATGGTGGGAGCATGGGCAACTGCACCCCCAGCAGATAGGCTGTAGGATCCCACATCCAATCTGCTAGGGTGGGAGTACACACACACAGCCCAAAATTCTGGAAATGTGGCCACCAACATTTATTGGTGAGGGATCCAGGAAGAAGGTGAGTTTTCAGTGCTCGGGGGGGGGGGGGGGGGGTTTACACAGTGGAGCATCATTGGTCCAATCCAGGTCCAGCCCTGTTCTGTTTTGCTCTGCTTTAACCACAATTTTATTTTAGGACATTAAAGTCATTCACCAGGCATCAAAACAAAGAAACACTATACTCACCTTTTATGCCCTGCAGACGATTGCCCCTAGTCTGGCACTCTGACACTTACCCGCTCATCTGCTCCAGGCCCTGCACCTCCCCGTCTCTTTCCATAGTATTGACAATGAACGGCCCCTGGCATCCATCACAGGGACTATAGCACCCTATATCCATTCACAGCTGCAGAGAGCGGCATGCCTGTCTTCACATGCCCACTCCACTGCAGTAAATGGAGGAAGCATGCCATAGTCTCTCTGATGGATGGTGGGGGTGGTCTAATACAGAAGCAGCGGGTCAGATTAGATTATCAGGTAAGCGTCAGGAGCGATCTACAGGGGGAAAAAGGTGAGTATAGTGTTTTTTGTTTTAAAGCGGATGAAAAGTCAAAAAAAAGAAATGGGATCATGAGCTAAAGCGTTGCTTCAACCAGAGCACCCAGCACTGCATTATTTTGGTGTTAGCGTTAAATAAGACGCTAGCTGGCGGCCGCATCAGCGTTAGTGTTTTTTATTTGTTAAATCTGATGCTAGTGGCCAAAAAAGCGGGCTGATGCTCTACGAAAAGTTAAGAAAGTAGGTGATTTCCCTGCATTTTTTTAGATGCTGTCTATCCTCTATACTGCACAATGACTTCTGTCACTTTACTCTCACTAAACACTTTTTCCTTCATTTTCTTGGATCATGACCCTCACCTGATTGAGCCTCAGAATAAAAATGTCTGCCTAGGTATGACCCTCTGAGTTTAAGAGAAACAAATCAGCTCTGATCTCTGGTTTCATTCTTCACGAGGAACATTTGAAGGTTAGGTGCCTTGCTAAAGAGCACCTTAGTCATGCCCCAGCCAGGAACCGAACCTGCAACCCCCCAGTCACACAATCAATTCCCTAACCACTAAAGCCTCTAATAGTTTGCAATAGTTTGCATCACCCAAATCCGAATCACCATTAAAGTCCCATTACAATTTGGTATGCGCTTTTGGGTCTCTGAAAAGCAACTAAGGTAGTCAAATGCCCCCAAATTGCATGATGGGAAGACCAGAAGACCTGGGGCACATTGTTCCAATTGAAGAAAAAACATCAGAGGTACCCTTAGCCAAATAATTTATAATGTCTTTTTTATAGGAAAGAAAATAAGCCTTGCATTTCATATAGGCTAGAGGTTTATCTTTGTAAAACATCTGTATATAAAGCTAGAGCTGTCCTTAAAAAAATGAAAAAGAACAATCCCAAATAACTTTAGTAACCTTCAACATATTTCACCATCAAAGGCTTCTTTTCTTTGCTGATACAATGGGGTCGATTCAGAGCTAGGTGAAAATTCACACTCATTCTTTAGGAGGGAAAACTGTCATTGACTTTACCGGGTGTAAAGTTTCACCTGGCTCTGAATCAGCCCCAAGGTAGACAATGAAAGTCAATGGCAGATTCCGAGTGAGAGTTCTCACCTGGTTCTAAATCAACCCCAATGTTTTTTACTGTATGCAGATGTACCATAAAGAAAAGAGAAATATGTCCACTTTAAAATTACATTGTTCTGTTGCAGGGGACATCTAGCTTTTTAAAGAGGAATCATTCATTTACTGTGAAAGTACATTATTCTGTTAAACGGGACCTCTAGCAATAATTGTGAAGAATACTATAGTTTAAGAGGGTTACTTCTATTTTTCCCACTTTCATATATATTAGCTGTCTAATAGTGCCCTCTATTTAATCCAATAAAAGCTGAGGTGAGCTGAGGCTTGTGTTGCCAATACTGTACATCTAATATAGTGATTATTTTTACTTATACATGAATAAACGCACCCATAGAAGTGCTTTTACACTGTTGGTATTGTATACCTAGGCCCTTATTTATGAAGGAATAGCGACAGGTAGCGACTGGTGAGCGACCGGTAATGACGGGCCCCGCCACGAGAACGCCGGCTCCCCACCACAATCACACATTTATCAAGCCAATCCTGCTTAGCGACTGAGATAGCGCCAGATAGCCACTCATTCATCATTATTCCAGCCTCAGCCCACAACGCCAGCGTCCGACCTTGAACAACGACAGGTAGGACCTCTCGCTACCTGGCGCTCTCCAATGCATTTCAATGGAACAATCTTTAAATATTCATAATTAATTGTTATTAATGTTTTTTTGTTTTTTTTTAAATGTGAAAAATTCTGTGACCACTTCTGCCATGTTAGATATTTTTTTAAGGTAAAAAAAAAAAAAAAATTTGTGCAGAATTGATATTACAGGTCTGATATTAATGTATTCATATTACAAAATTATTTAAAAAACTTGTTGTTTTTGGTTTCCAAAAATATGGTTGTTTGGGGGTTAAAAAACTACTTTTAACCCATCGCCGCCAGCGCGGGGTTTAACCATGCACTTCACAGTGCAAGAATTTTATGAGCGTGATTTGTTAATGAATATGGTGGGAGCCGGTTGCTATGGCCAGTCGCTATTATGCGCTCCCATACAGCGCGGAACCTGTCAAATAGCGACTCCTCACCCAATATTCAACATTACTGCACAACGACTGAGTCGCTGTCAACAACCGAACAACGGCCAAGCAGCGGGCGCTGTGAAAATACTGCTACAGTCGCTCAACTGTCGCTACCTGCCGCTATTAATGAGTCGGCCTCCCCGTGCCTTGTAACTCATGTATCCTCCAATAAGTAGGCTTTTCTATATGGCCACTGATGAAAAGATTCTTAGAACAGATTTATGACTGGTGATCTAAATATCCTAAGTCTAATGTGGCCAGACACTGCCAAAGCAAACATAAATCTAAGGGAGACCACCTTAAAGTGTGTGTGTCTTGGAGAAGGTCAGTCTGAAACCACGTGGTAGGTATTTTCGTAGCAAATTACTTACCAGAGAAGGTTTTTGGATTTTCAATCTTGAAACTCATATTCCACATACGTTTGAATGCTGGTATGAACATTACACTTCATACTCCCAAAAAGTATTTTTTACACAGGAAGCTTTATCGCTCACATGTTAATCACCAGCCTTTTGATCCCATTGTTGTTATTATGATTTTCTACAAGTTCCACTTGAACAATTATTCCAATAGTGTAACTCAATAGGGTAAAAATAAGTAACTAGTTTAAGGCATACACCATCTTTTTCCCGTTAATAATTCTTTTATGTATCCTCCGATATTTTATGTGCCTTATGTGACCAACCAACTATTTTATGTTCTGCTCATTTCTTGATTTAAAACACACTTGTACCTGGTCTTTAGAGCATGTGGCTGGCTATTTGGGCAATATATTAGGAGATCTGTTGTTAAATTTTGTATACACCTTAGTAATTTAAAATATTCCATTGCCTGGGGCTGTCTGTACAATTTTATTGGAGGTGTTTTCTAGCTGCAACATGTATTCTTATCATGAATTTTCAGTTAATTTTATATCTAATTTCATGACAAAAAAACAACAAATATTTAATTAATTAAGGAGAATATTAGTTATCCCTAACATAAGTTTATTTACCAATTATAATTTGTGCAATCCTTTTTGTTTGGCAATACATGCGCTAACAAACAGTGCAAAGTGGCGTTATATGTTTAGTTGTTGTGCTACTTCGGCAGTCAGCATTGCTATTCATTTGTTTTCACTGTGCACACAACAAATACAATACAATGCAACAAGCCCGTGCACCCGTGGGGTGTGTTGGGCTCACATATGTCACTCATAATTTTTGCGCATGCTCTGTTTCACTTTGTCAGTTCTGAATGTTGTTTTTCATAGTAGTTCAAATTCGATGGCGATTTAACTTATTAAAAATATTCGCTTTTAGGCATGTGAATATATATATATATATTTATATTCTTTTAAAGTTAACTCTTTAAGTGCCAACCTACCTCGTTATTTTGTCATCCATAATTGCCATTTTTCACTATTTTGCACTATATATGTTTAACTATGGTTTTTGAGTGAATGTCAAGGGATTTTCCAGGAAAATGATATATATTTTTTTCAGCTCCGGCTTTAACATGGAATGTCTTGTTTGTTATATTTCCAGTGCTTTCTTAATCTTTTTTAATCTTTTTTGGTGAAATATGTGAAAATAAATTAAAAATAAATTACATTTTTTTTACATTTTGTAGCTTTTTTGTAGCTTTTTTAAAAAAAATTAAGTTTCCTGATAAAATGACATTGAATGTAAAAGCTCCATTACACCCAGTTACAATGGTACCAAATATGTATAGGTAGACACCCTTTCCTGCCCCAGGATACACCCCAAACTGAAAAGAGCACTTTAGGAGATTGTTAAAGGCGTACCAGGCATGTTGCCATGGGCGCAATTTTCTGGACGCAAACTCTCACGGAGTTCACTGATTACACAGCGTTTCCCTAAAAAGTGTATAAAAAACTGAATAAAAAACAAATTTTCCTAAAATATTAATCTCTAAACAGGAAAAAACAAGCTAAATCTGAAACGGAAAGGTCCCCTAATTAGAACAATACCCAACATGCATAGGTTCTTTTAACCCTTTAGATGGCAGTACTTACAGTTTTGGGGTCTATTAAGAGCCAGGTGAGAATTCTCACCTGTGGAAAACTGCCAATGGGGAGGCCGATTCATCAATAGCGCCAGGTAGCGACAGATGAGCGACTGTAGCGTGTTTTTTTCAGCGCCAGCCAGTATTCGCTGTGCTTGGCCGGCGTTAGCTTGATGACAGCGACTCAGTCGGTGTGCGGTAATGTTGAATACGGGCTGGGGAGTCGCTGTTTCACAGGTCCAGCGTTGTATGTGAGCGCCTGACAACGAATGGCCAGAGCGAACGGCTAGCTTCATATTCATCAAAAAATCACGCTCCGAATGTGCTGTCGCTGTCCATTCCTTGTTTAAACCCCAGAGCGCTGGCGGCGATCTGTATTAACTAGTTTTTAACCCCTAAACAACCATATTTTTTTAATGTAACATTATACATGTTTTTAGAATCATTTTGTTATATGAATACATTAATCTCAGACCTGTTAGATCAATTCTGCACTTTTTTTTTTTTTTTTTTTTTTGACTTAAAAATAATTCCTAACATTGCAGAAGTGTTCTCCGAATTTTTGACATTAAAAAAAAAAAAAAAAAATTAATACCAATTAATTATGATTAATTATAGCTTGCTCCATTGAAATGCATTGGACATCGCCAGGGAGCGACAGCTCATACCTGGCGCTGTGAGGGAATTTGCAGCGGCGCTGTTCGGTCCAGGCGGCTTCATGATGAATGCCGCGCTAGCCGTCGCTCTCGCCGGCGCTAGCCTCATTTTGCTTGATAAATGCGTCATTGTGACCGCCGCGGGCGTACTTGAGTCGGTAGTCGCCGTTAGCTGCCGCTACCTGGCGCTCGTCAGACACTACCTGGCGCTATCGCTTGATGAATAAGGGCATTAGTTCAATATCGGGTGTCTACACAGTATAAATTTTCACCTGGCTCTGAATCAGCCCCAAGGTATGCAATTAAAGTGAATAGCAGCTTTCTCTTCTAAAAAAGGAGCGAGAACTCTCCCCTGGCTCGTAATCGACCCCCTTCTGTCTCCTTCGGTTGGCGGGCTATTTTTCACCATTTTGCTCTATGTATGTTAAACTGTCATTTTTGCAGGAATTTCCAGGGATATCCAGGAATATTATATTGTGTTTTTTTCTGCAAAGTTGTGACTAGGGATGAGCGAATCGATCCGGACGAACCCGGATTCGTTCCGAATTTCATTAAAAATTCGATTCTGAACGAATCCGAATTTCCCCGCGATTCGATCGATCGAAGTTTTCCTTTAAACTCCATTTACTTCAATTACAGGCATTGTAAAATGGTGGATGGACATGTCTGGACATATCCCCTGGGGCAAGTTATCATGGGAAGGTCACATGCAGCCTATCAGCAGCCAGGAGCCCCTGTGACGTCACAGCGCTATATAAAGCGGCGACCATCTTGCTTGTGCGCATTTGAGACTTGCAGTGCACAGACAACGGAGGACAGGGAGAGAGTAACAGAGAGGCAGGGAGACCCACAGAGACCCACAGAGTGCCAGGGAGAGCCAGGGAAAGATAGTGAAAAATCGGGAACGATCCAGGCAGGGACAGCAGTTAAAGTGACAGGGAAAGAAAGCTTTTTTTATTTTCATTTCACTTAATTTGCCAGATCAGTTTTAAATTGCTGTGTTTTGTGCTGTAAAAATTCCTGGCCACTGTGCATCCCATGTTGGCAGTGGCACATTTAACATTTCTTATAGCTCGATTAGTTTTATATTTTTTGGTCTGCTGTAAAAACCCCAGCCCACAGGGGCATTCCATTTCAGCATGTAACCCTATCTTTTATACAAAATCCCACACCTGCACCTAGCACCCTATCTGTTATACAAAATAAGCGTGTTTCAGCCTCAGCTGTACTAAGTTATTTAATTTTGCATTAGTTTTGGTCTGCTTTAAATACACCAGGCCGCAGGCTATCCCAAACCACCACGTTGCACCCTATCTGGTATACTAAATAAGCGTGTTTCAGCCTCAGCTGTACTAAGTTATTTAATTTTGCATTGGTTTTGGTCTGCTTTTAATACACCAGGCCGCAGGGTATCCCAAACCACCACGTTGCACCCTATCTATTATACTAAATAAGCGTGTTTCAGCCTCAGCTGTACTGTTATTTAATTTTGCATTGGTTTTGGTCTGCTTTAAATACACCAGGCCGCAGGGTATCCCAAACCACCATGTTGCACCCTATCTGTTATACTAAATAAGTGTGTTTCAGCCTCAGCTGTACTAAGTTATTTAATTTTGCATTGGTTTTGGTCTGCTGTCATTAGACCAGGCCGCAGGGTATCCCAAACCCCCACGTTGCACCCTATCTGTTATACTAAATAAGCATGTTTCAGCCTCAGCTGTACTAAGTTATTTAATTTTGCATTGGTTTTGGTCTGCTTTAAATACACCAGGCCGCAGGGTATCCCAAACCACCACGTTGAACCCTATCTGTTATACTAAATAAGCGTGTTTCAGCCTCAGCTTTATCAAGTTATTGCATTTTGAATTGTTTTTTGTCCTGCTGTCAATACACCAGGCCGTAGAGTATCCCAAACCACCACGTTGCACCCTATCTGTTATACTAAATAAGCGTGCTTCTGCCTCAGCTTTATCAAGTTATTGCATTTTGAATTGTTTTTTGTCCTGCTGTCAATACACCAGGCCGCAGGGTATCCCAAACCACCACGTTGCACCCTATCTGTTATACTAAATAAGCGTGTTTCAGCCTCAGCTGTACTAAGTTATTTAATTTTGCATTGGTTTTGGTCTGCTGTCATTACACCAGGCCGCAGGGTATCCCAAACCACCACGTTGCACCCTATCTGTTATACTAAATAAGCGTGTTTCAGCCTCAGCTGTACTAAGTTATTTAATTTTGCATTGGTTTTGGTCTGCTGTCATTACACCAGGCCGCAGGGTATCCCAAACCACCACGTTGCACCCTATCTGATATACTAAATAAGCGTGTTTCAGCCTCAGCTGTATTAAGATATTTAATTTTGCATTGGTTCTGGTCGGCTGTCATTAGACCAGGCCGCAGGGTATCCCAAACCACCACGTTGCACCCTATCTGTTATACTTAATAAGCGTGTTTCAGCCTCAGCTGTACTAAGTTATTTAATTTTGCATTGGTTTTGGTCTGCTGTCATTACACCAGGCCGCAGGGTATCCCAGACCACCATGTTGCACCCTATCTGTTATAATAAATAAGCGTGTTTCAGCCTCAGCTGTACTGTTATTTAATTTTGCATTGGTTTTGGTCTGCTTTAAATACACCAGGCCGCAGGGGGTCCCAAACCACCACGTTGCACCCTATCTGTTATACTAAATAAGCGTGTTTCAGCCTCAGCTGTACTAAGTTATTTAATTTTGCATTGGTTTCTGTCTGCTGACATTACACCAGGCTGCAGGGTATCCCAAACTTGCACCTAGCACCCTATCTGTTATACAAAATAAGCGTATTTCAGCCTCAGCTGTACTAAGTTATTTAATTTTGCATTGGTTTCTGTCTGCTGTCATTACACCAGGCCGCAGGGTATCCCAAACTTGAACCTATCACCCTATCTGTTATACAAAATTAGCAAATACATAAAAATGTCAGGCAGACAAGTGCCAGGAAGTTCAAAGAGGAGTGGCAGAGGCCAAGATTCTGCAGGCAGAGGTCACAGCAGACTAGGGGCGAGTGGTAGCAGGAGTCATGGTGAGAGACCACCACGTTGAGGAAACCGAGAACTTCAGTGACGTACAGCCACAACTCGGTGATGATGATGATGATGATGAAGCCGATCGCACTTGGGAGCCGGGTGATGAAGGGGCTTCATCGTCATCATCAGGAGAAGAGGGGCGCAGGTTGCCCCGGAGTCAGCAGCTAAGGCAGCAAGGTGTTAGTAGCATGGTTGGCAGTCAGCATGGGGGCACAATTGTAAATCCTGGAGCCAAACGGGGCCGGGGTAGAGCACCTGCTGTGCGGCAGGCTACCTTATCAAGAGGTAGTGGAGCAGGGGTTCCTGGAGTTGGCGACAGTAGCAGTGAATCAGTGTGGCCTGTTGGTGGGAAAAGTAGCTACTCGGCAGTGTGGCAGTTTTTCCTGAAGCATCCGCAGGAGGGTAACATGGCCACATGTAAGATATGTAGGCAGAAGGTGAAGTGTGGCCAGGGCCCAAATGTTGGCACCACGGCCTTGCGTCAACATATGATGCGGCACCATAAAGTGGCCTGGGAGAACCGAGGCTCCGAAGAGGTGGTCCAGCCTGCTTCCTCACCAAGTGGCACGCCGCTCCCAATTTCTGCCAGCCAAGGCTCCAGCACCTCATACCCATCCTCTGTCGCTCCTGCTCCCCCTCCTCCTCCAAGTCATGCATCCCGCCAGCAATCCATCAGCAAAGCCATGTCCAAGAGACAGCAGTATGCGCCCACTCATGCTACGGCGCAGAAGCTGAATGTGCTCCTGTCCAAGTTGCTGGTGCTGCAGTCGCTCCCTTTTCAGGTGGTGGACTCTGCACCTTTCAGAGAACTGATGGCTTGTGCCGAGCTGAGGTGGAGAGTCCCAAGCCGTCATTTCTTTGCCAAGAAGGCAGTACCAGTGCTGCACACTTTTGTTGAACAGAAGGTGGGCCAGTCCTTGAGCCTGTCGGTGTGTAGCAAAGTGCATGGCAGCGCCGACGTCTGGAGCTGTAACTACGGTCAGGGACAGTACATGTCATTTACGGCCCACTGGGTGAATGTGGTCCCTTTGCAGCAGCAGCAACTTGGACAGGTCACGCCGCTTCGGCCTCCGCGCTCCCTGGCCGTTGTGCCTGTGACACTGTACGACTCGGCCTCCTCATCCTCCGCCATCTCCTCACCCTCCACTGTAGGCTATAGTCTCAGTGCCCCTCCAGTCTACCATGAGTGCAGGGCACGGAGGTGTCACGCAGTGCTACACATGGTTTGTCTTGGCGAACGGAGTCACACAGGGGAGGAACTGCTTAAATTTATTCATCAGGAAATCCAAACATGGCTAACTCCAAGAAAACTTAAAATGGGAATCATGGTTACTGACAATGGGAAGAATATTTTGTCTGCACTGCGCCAATCCAGGCTGACCCATGCCCCCTGCATGGCTCACGTCCTCACTCTGGTTGTTATGCGGTTTCTGAAGTGTTCCCCCCATATGCAAGACATCCAAACAACTTCCAGGAAACTTTGCATGCACTTCAGCCACTCATACACCACCAAACACACCCTTCTTGAGCTACAGCACCAGAACGGTATCCCCCAACATAGTTTGATTTGCGATGTTTCCACCCATTGGAATTCCACCCTTCACATGTTGGACCGATTATATGAACAGAGAAAAGCCATCACGGATTTCCTGATGATCCAAGCGGATAGGGGGACTCCACTGTGTAACTTCAATGTCAACCAGTGGCAGCTCATATGTGACACTTGCCGTTTGCTCTGGCCCTTTGAGGAAGCCACTTTATTTGTCAGTCGGCAGGATTACGGGATGAATGACGTGATTCCACTGCTTCATGTACTACATGGCTGGTCAGGGCACTGGAGACATGGCGTCTACATCTTACGGCCACATGAACCCCATTGGAGCTGAACTGGAGGAGGAGGAGGAGGAAGAGGAGGAGGAGTGGCCCAGTGAAGCACAGTTTAGGCGTAGCGAAATGGCTGGTTTATCTAGTCAGCGGACAGGAGAGGAGGAACAGGAGCAGCCAGAGGAGCTAGAGGGTTTTGAGGAAGGTGAGACAGAGGACCTGGACACACCGTGGCAGTATGCAGTGGAGATGGAGACAGGTAGTCCCTCCGAGTCACTTGCGCAAATGGCAGGAAGCGTGCTCACATGCTTGCGTAGTGACCCCAGAATTGTTTCCATTTGTCAGCGGGATGACTTCTGGCTGTCCACCTTATTGGACCCTCGCTTCCGGCACAAAATGGGGGCATTTTTTAAACCCGCCGAGAGGGAGGACAAACTGAACTACTACAAAGACATTCTACGTAGTCAGTTGGCCGATGCCTATCTGCGCCATGGTCCATACTCTCGCAGGTCTGATTCAGGGGGACCTCTGCGCTCACCTTCCACTGCCATGCCTGCGGGGGGGGTTGGCAGGAGCAGCAGCAGCAGCTCCATCAGCAGCCGCCTCAGTCTTCAGTCGCTAATGAGTAGCTTTCTACACCCGAATAGTGAGGCTGCTCATGAGCAGCAGGAAGACCTGGAGCAGGGCCTCAACCAGCAGGTCATGTCATACCTTGACATGACCATGCCAACACACCTTGAGGATCCGCTGGACTTCTGGGCAGGCAAACTTGGCTTGTGGCCGCAACTAGCAGAGTTTGCCTGGGAAAAGCTGTCCTGCCCGGCAAGTAGCGTGCCATCTGAGCGGGTGCTTAGTGCGGCGGGGGCCATAGTTACGGCGAGGAGAACTCGTCTGTCAACTAAAAATGTGGAGAGACTCACCTTTGTCAAAATTAATCAGGGATGGATCAGCCAGGATTTCCACCCACCAATGGCTGATGTATGCGACTAGATTCAGCATGGTGCCACGTTTTACACTTTCCAAATGGTGCAAGACATATTTATGTCTTTAGGCCAATTTTTGGGCTCCTGCTGATGCCAACTTCAGGGTGTGCCTTCCAGCCAATTTTTGGCCTCCTGCTGATGCCAACTTCAGGGTGTGCCTTTCAGCCAATTTCTGGCCTCCTGCTGCTGCTGCTGCCAACTCCGGGGTGTCTTTCAAGCAATGTTTGGGCTCCTGCTTATGCTGCTGCCAACTCCAGGGTGTGCCTTCCAGCTAATGTATGTGCTCCTGCTGCTGCCAACTTCATGGTGCCTTCCAGCCAATTTCTAGGTTCCTGCTGCTGCTGCTGCCAACTCCAGGGTGTGTCAGTCAATTTTTGGGCTCCTGCTGCGGCTGCTGCCAACTCCAGTGTCTCTTTCAAGCTACATTTGGGCTCCTGCTGCTGCTACTGCTGCTTGCAACTCCAGGGTGTGATTCATCCAATTTTTGGGCTCCTGCTGCCAACTCCAGTGTCTCTTTCAAGCTATGTTTGGGCTCCTGCTGCTGCTGCTTGCAACTCCAGGGTGTCATTCAGCCAATTTTTGGGCTCCTGCAGCCAACTCCAGTGTCTCTTTCAAGCTATGTTTGGGCTCCTGCTGCTGCTGCTGCCAACTCCAGTGTGTCTTTCAAGCAATGTTTGGCCTCCTGCTGCTCCTGCTGCCAACTCCAGTGTGTCTTTCAAGCAATGTTTGGGCTTCTGCTGCTCCTGCTTTCAACTCTAGTGTGTCTTTCAAGCAATGTTTGGGATCCTGCTTCTCCTGCTGCCAACTCCAGTGTGTCTTTCAAGCAATGTTTGGGCTCCTGCTGCCAACTCCAGTGTCTCTTTCAAGCAATGTTTGCGCTCCTGCTGCTCCTGCTGCCAACTCCAGTGTGTCTTTCAAGCAATGTTTGGGCTCATGCTGCTCCTGCTGCCAACTCCAGTGTGTCTTTCAAGCAATGTTTGGGCTGCTGCTGCTGCTGCTTGCAACTCCAGGGTGTGATTCATCCAATTTTTGGGCTCCTGCAGCCAACTCCAGTGTCTCTTTAAAGCAATGTTTGTGCTCCTGCTGCTGCTTGCAACTCCAGGGTGTGATTCATCCAATTTTTGTGGTCCTGCAGCCAACTCCTGTGTCTCTTCAAAGCAATGTTTGGGCTCCTGCAGCTGCTGCTGCTGCTTGCAACTCCAGGGTGTGAATCAGCTAATTTTTGGGCTCCTGCTGCTCCAGCTCCAGGGTGTGTTTTTCAGGCACTATAGGGGCCCCTCATAGTGATGCCACTTCAACTCTCTGCAATTGTGCCGCTCTGCGATTCTATTAGCGATGCCTCTGATCTGCATGTGATAATTATTTACAGTATTATTTCACTAACCCAGCACGCATCCTATGCGTGTTACAGCAAGGCAGAATGGTTTACAACCCTATTGAGACTCTAGGAGGCTCAGAAATAGCCATTTTTAATTGCGATTCGTCGCGAATAAATTCGGGTCGAATCGATTTTTGTCGGTAAATTCGGCGAATCAGTCGAATCAAATTTTTCAAAAGTTCGCTCATCTCTACTAAAGACTATGTAACAAAACTCCTTTTTTAATCTTATAAATATGCTCATGAAGCTGAACATTGTAACAATATACCATATTACTCGTACAGCATGTGATAAATGATTTGATTCTAAAATGTTCACCTGTAATTCTGGTGATTATTGGGGACTATTTTTCATCCCACACAGTCTCCACATTTGTAAAATCCTGTACTGTTGCTCAGTATCCCATTCACAGTCTCTTGATGGGTGCTCGGGCAATTGTGGACCTAGAATCTCATCCTGTTTAGAATGTTCCAATGCTTATTAAAACTGCTGCTATTGCTTTATGTTGATTATTATATTGTGTTATCACTGCACACTGATATTCACCCATATCCCTCCTCCCCTCCCTCTCTACCCCTTTCCTTCAGTGTTAAAAGTCTCCTGTTCAATAACTTTACTCCTATCAATTTCTTTCTGAATGGAAACTGGGTTGTACCCTTTTTTGTCCAAACCTTTTGCCAATAAGTTGAGCATGTTCAGTATAGTCACTAATATTTGTGCAGTTTCTTCAAACCCAAAGGGGTTGTCTCCAGGGGAATATTCTCAAGCCAGCATGGATGGTGACAACTGGCATGTGGGACATAAGAATTCCTGCCCGTTTTTTTATAAATTTTTTGTTATAATCCTGCCCTCAATAATTGCAAATACAAAAAATACACCTCTTTCTTACTATGCTTCACTGTAAAGATGATATCCTCAATCATTTACTTTAATAGAATGAATAAATTATTGTATTTTTATATGTGTTTTAATTTCCCTCCCACACCACCAGCACATCTTCTATGTATCTATCTATGTATTCATCTATGTATCTATGCCAGCATTTTAGGTGAGCATGGTGGTATGAGTGGATAAATTGTTTCTTCCAACTGCCCATGAACAAGTTGGCGCAAGAATGAAAACTATGCAAGAGCTGTCACCCAGAGATCCATTCGTGCCACATGAGATGTTCAGACTATTTCAAATACAACACTTTATTAAATGCTTACAAAAACAATCCTCCCCTCCTTATAGGAGAACAGACTTTGAACTTAGATGCATACGCAGTGGCGGACTCATCTCTGGTATATACCACCCCACCAAACCCAATCAGGCATGCCTATATGGCAAGATGGGAGTCAGAATTGGGAGATACAAAGCCCCCAGAAGCTTGGCAAAGCATTTGGGGCCAAACTAAGAAAGTATCCAGTAACCCTCTAGTGCTGGAAAATGCATACAAAGTGATGTTCAGATGGTACTACACCCCTGATCGGATCAATAAATTCTCCCCTTCAGAATCCCCTTGCTGCTTCAGAGGCTGTAACGTCAGAGGTGACATGATGCATGTCTGGTGGGACTGTCCGGTAACTAGAGACATATGGGATAGGGCCTATAAAGTTATATCAGAAGTCCTCCATACACCATTGAACAAAGACCGATGGGAAGCCCTTCTGTCTCTTAAAATGGGCACATTTTCCAAAGCAGGATGGCATTTAGCCCTCCATATTTTCGCAGCAGCGAAAGCCACGATAGCCAGGTGTTGGAAAACGCCCTCCATCCCTTGGTCAGAGATACAAAATAAAATATCTGACACCCTTTGCAATGAAAAAATAACGGCAATAGTAAATGATTGCTATGATAAGTTCAGGAAAGTGTGGGACCCATGGGTGGAATATATAGGCCTGCAGAACTCCCGGGTTGACCCGATCTTCCCGGTGTAATTAATTCCCCCCCTCTGGACTAGCCTGAAGAACACCAATACACCATCCCTGGTAATCTTACTCAAGCCACTTCCCCGCCTCCCCCCCCCCCCCCCACCCGCTCCAAACCTATTTCTTCCAACTCTAATTTGTTTGTGTTATTCTTAAAATCTATGTCTATAATGTTTGATATCAGCAAAGACAGCACTTTGGACCAAAGCAAAGATTAAGATCAAGGTTTACCTTAGAAGGTTTAATCAGCAACCAGTTCAACTAAATTTCAGTTAAATATTCTTTTATATCCTTTTATCCGTCAAATCCAGGACACTAGCGCATGAAATCAGACAACGAGATCCATAATAGTCAGCAGAGAGACTATAAGCTTTATTTCAGTTGACAACAGTTTAAGACACATCTGTTAGACAATGTCATAGCATGTGATTTTTTGATATGCTGTCTTTTGTACTTGAAAACCTTAATAAAACCTTTGTAAAAGAACAAGTTGGCGAGGCTGGGAGCAAACATTTTTTTACATTCAATTTTCAAAAAAAAAGTCTACATCCACAAACAACTTAAAACGATTAATATGGGACGGAGTCCCAAATCCTGCATTTCCAGCTTGTCTTCATCCAGACCTTTACTACTCAGGTCAAAAATACACCTCTCTTTCTCCATTAAAACCTGCCCATTTTTCTTTGACCCCCCCCCCCCCCCCATTCCTCTTCTTCCCCTTTTTCTTCTGCCGCATTCCTTTTCCTTGGGGTACCCCAGAAAATATTGGTGGTTCCTGTATTTCCCCCCAAAAAAATCTTGTGGGGATAGCCTGGGGCCTCTTCTTTGTCCTCATTATCGCCTCGTAAAAGGGGATTTTCAAGGTTCTCCCCCTACCGACCACCCACCACCAGGTTGTGATAGTGGTGCATACATATTATACTGAAAAAGGTTATTTTCTCTTATTTTTATGTTTAAACCAGGAGTTGTTCCTCTTTCTCTCCATTGTCTCCATGGTGTTGGTGAGCACTGGTTTTCTCTGCCAATAACTTTCTTTGTCCCCATTTTAGAATGTGGCCACTTAAATACATTATTATGTTAGTAGTCCCAAATATCTATTTTCCTGTTTTTTTATTTTAATTTGATTGTCCTCCTGTGTAATAATTTTTTGAAGAATATCAGAAAGGCTACAATATTTATCTATCCTTTTAAACTGATCGAGGTTAGTTTACATTTCCTTATATTTAATTATCATTAACATTTTTTTGTAAAAAAAAGTATTGTTTCTTTTTTTGGTTTATTAACGTGTTTAATAAATCTAATCCACGCTGGCTCAAATATTGAAACCAAAAGGTTTTTCCCTCTTCAGTATTGGCACCATCATAAATGTGTTAATTCCATGTGTGTTGTGGGACAATGCCTTTCTTCACTTCTTCACTTTTTGTTTGGCAATGTCCCACTACAATTTCAGTTCTTTGTTCATCATATGGTAATGCGATTTAAGGGTACCTTCTAAACTTTCCCTAACGTCATCACTCTTTTCATCCACATTATAAACTTCCTCTAAATTTACCTGGGCCCTATTTCTGAAAATATCCATTTTTTCTTTGAAGCCAATAGAAATTGTGGGAGCAACGACAGACCACAGAATAGAATGTAGAAAACGGCAACACATTTAAAAGGGTTCACAATCTTTGCTGCGCTACCACGTGGAGAAGACAATTGGTTGTCTAATCCAAAGAACAATAGAAAAAAAAACCAAGTCCACAGAGTTGCAAAAAAGTTCACTAAAAACATTGTTAGTTCTTCAGTAATTTCATCAACGGTGTACACTCTCCATCACCAATATTTGTTTACCAAACAGCTGATGTAATCAAGGCATTAAATCCTCCTTTATGATAAAAAATATAGTTAAGCTTTATAGGCGTAAACTATTTTTTCCACATCAAGGTAAATGCCAGTCAAACCACTGCTCAACCATCCCTCCTCCTGTCCCTGCTTTGCTAGTTCCTCATGTGCTTGCATTACCTAGCCACCCATGCAGAGAAGGTTTTTGATCGGGTGTCCTGGCCCTTCCTGGAATAGGTTCTGGCAAGAGTAGGTTTGGACCCAAATATTTTAGGAAAAATCATGGTTCTTTACAAAAACCTGAATACTCTAATACAAGTAAATAATTCCAATACGTCAAAAATTAAAATATTACCGTATTTTTCGCCCTATAAGACGTACCTGCCCATAAGACGCACCTAGGATTTGGGGGAAGAAAATAAGAAAAAAAAATTTTCAATCAAAAACGCACCATTACAGACAGTGTGGCATTCCCCTATCCAATTCCCATAGGCCGTGTGGGATGCCCCCATTCCATAGACAGTGTAGCATGCCCCCATCCCATTCCCCGTATATCCAGTGTGGCATCCCCCCCTCCCATTCCCCATATACCCATTGGCTGTGTGGCATCCCCCTCTCCCCCCATTAGTATAGGCTGTGTGGCATCCCTCTCCCCACATTCCCATAGGCTGTGTGGCATCCACCTCTCCCCCCATTCCCATTGGCTGTGTGGCTTTCCCCCTCCCCCCATTAGTATAGGCTGTGTGGCATCCCTCTCTCCCCATTCCCATAGGCAGTGTGGCATCCCCCTCTCCCCATTAGCATGGGCTGTGTGTCATCCCCCTCCCCCCATTAGCATGGGCTGTGTGGCATCCCTCTCTCCCCATTCCCATAGGCTGTGTGGCATCCCCCTCTCCCCATTAGCATGGGCTGTGTGGCATCCCCCTCTCCCCATTCCCATAGGCTGTGTGGCATCCCCCATTCCCATAGGCTGTGTGGCATCCCCCATTCCCATAGGCTGTGTGACATCCCCCTCCCCCCATTCCCATAGGCTGTGTGGCATACCCCTCCCCCCATTCCCAAAGGCTGTGTGGCATCCCCCTCCCCCCATTCCCATAGGCTGTGTGGCATCCCCCATTCCCATAGGCTGTGTGGCATCCCCCTCCCCCCCATTCCCATAGGCTGTGTGGCATCCCCCATTCCCATAGGCTGTGTGGCATCCCCCTCCCCCCATTCCCATAGGCTGTGTGGCATCCCCCATTCCCATAGGCTGTGTGGCATCCCCCATTCCCATAGGCTGTGTGACATCCCCCTCCCCCCATTCCCATAGGCTGTGTGGCATACCCCTCCCCCCATTCCCATAGGCTGTGTGGCATACCCCTCCCCCCATTCCCAAAGGCTGTGTGGCATCCCCCTCCCCCCATTCCCATAGGCTGTGTGGCATACCCCTCCCCCATTCCCAAAGGCTGTGTGGCATCCCCATCCCCCCATTCCCATAGCCTGTGTGGCATCCCCATCCCCCCATTCCCATAGCCTGTGTGGCATCCCCATCCCCCCATTCCCATAGCCTGTGTGGCATCCCCCTCCCCCCATTCCCATAGGCTGTGTGGCATACCCCTCCCCCCATTCCCAAAGGCTGTGTGGCATCCCCATCCCCCCATTCCCATAGGCTGTGTGGCATCCCCATCCCCCCATTCCCATAGGCTGTGTGGCATACCCCTCCCCCCATTCCCATAGGCTGTGTGGCATACCCCTCCCCCCATTCCCAAAGGTTGTGTGGCATACCCCTCCCCCCATTCCCATAGGCTGTGTGGCATCCCCATCCCCCCATTACCATAGGCTGTGTGGCATACCCCTCCCCCCATTCCCATAGGCTTTGTGGCATACCCCTCCCCCCATTCCCAAAGGCTGTGTGGCATCCCCATCCCCCCATTCCCAAAGGCTGTGTGGCATCCCCATCCCCCCATTCCCAAAGGCTGTGTGGCATCCCCCTCCCCCCATTAGTATAGGCTGTGTGGCCCCTCTCCCCCCCCATTCCCATAGGCTGTGTGGCATCCCCATCCCCCCATTCCCACCCCCCTCCCCCCATTAGTATAGGCAGGCGCCATAGTAATAAAAAAAAAAACTTAAACTCACCTGTCCGCTGACACCGCTGCGCTGAGCGGCCGGCTCCGTGAATGGGGTGGGCGTGGCCTGCGCCGCAGCGTTGACGCAGGCCACGCCCACCCCATTCACGAGCTGGCTCTGTCCCGGCCCCGCCGCTGCGATCGCTGTCTTTTCAGGCAGCGATGACAGCGGCGGGGCCAGAGACAGAGCCCCCGCCGCTCCTCCATCTGCTCCCCCACATGCGATCACGAAGGTCCGGGCAGCGGGTGGGCGTGATCGCATGTGGGGGAGCAGATGGAGGAGCGGCGGGGGCTCTGTCTCTGGCCCCGCCGCTGTCATCGCTGCCTGGAAAGACAGCGATCGCAGCGGCGGGACCGGGACAGAGCCCCCGCCGCTCCTTTGGCCTCTCGCAGTGTGCCAGACAACGCGGGAGCGCCGGGGACGGGTGAGTTTTTTTTTTTTTTTTTTTTTTTTTTTTACATTCGCCCGATAAGGCGCACTGACATTTTTCCCCCACTTTTGGGGAAAAATAAGTGCGTCTTATAGGGCGAAAAATACGGTAAATGGTACTCGGCAGGGCTGTCCACTCTCTCTCCTGCTTTTCTATATCAATTTAGAGGTGCTTCTGGCCTATGTTGCAAAAAAAACACTTATCGATAGTATTACTATCCATAACTTTGAAGTGAAAACACTGGCTTATGACATTATGTTGTGTATAACATATCCTCTTTTATCACTGCCACATTGTATGCACCTACTGGAAACATTTGAAGAGTACTCAAACTCAAACTACTTCTCTGTAGCACATGAAGACGAAACTGATTAAATGGAAAAACTTACACTTAAATGTGTTTGGTAAAGTCTCGCTGTAAAAAATGTCAGTCCTGCCCAGCTTCATCTACTTGATTCAGAATTTACCACTGCCATATTTGCCGTATGTTACATCTATGGTGGCACTGTGAAAGATGGATGCTCTGCTCTGATCCCCTGCCCCCCCCTCCTCTGGCCAGCGATCACCAGGGCATCTGACAGCTGATGAACACAGGAGCTGACAATCGGGTGAGGTGAGTAAAGTGTTTTTTTTTTTTAATAAAGGTTTATTTAAAAAATGTTTGTGTCTGTCTTTTTTTTTTACTGTTAACCCTTTGTGAACTGGTAAGGGGTCCACGAGACCCCTTATACCAGTTCACAAGGCTAGGGGCTGGCAAGTCACCTGCAACTAAAAAAACGTATTTTTTTTTTATTTTTACGGGTTAGGGTTAGCCTAACCCTAACCCTTAAAATTCAAAAACAAATTCAAAAAATTTTTTTTAAGGGTGAGGGTTAGGGTTAGGCTAACCCTAACCTTAACCCTTAAAAAAAAAAAAGAAAAAAGAAAAAATTACCGTATATACTCGAGTATAGGCCGACCCGAATATAAGCCGAGGCACCTAATTTTACCCCAAAAACCTGGAAAAAGTTATTGACCCGAGTATAAGCCGAGGCGGCTTTTTTCAATTGGAATTGGAGTTGATTTGAGGAATCACCCCTGACCACGCCCCCAGCCATCACCTAAGAATTAAATAAAAATAAATAATAATAATACAGTGAGGGGCATCCCTTGTTACAGCCAGTTAGGGGCATCCCTCATTACAGCCATTCAGGTGTAACACAGCACACACACAACATACACACAGCACACACAACACACACACAAACACAACACAGCACACAATACAGCACACATACACACACAAGGCACACACAGCACACAACACAGCACACATACAATGCACACAACACACACACTCACCAGTTCAGCTCCTGCAGAATCTTCAGCGAGGCTCCTTCCAGCGACGGTGCGGGACAGAGTGAGGACGGCGCGGGACGACGGCATGGGTCCATCTAGTCGCAATGCCCCTGGACGCAGGGCAGAAGAGCCGCCTCAGAGGCTTCAGAACTCGGCGGGGAGATCAGTACACCCAGCGCGAGGTGGGTGTACCAAGATGGCGGCCGGCGCGCTCCGCGCCGCCACGTCACTGAGGCCCGGGCCGCCATCTTGGTACACCCACCTCGCGCTGGGTGTACTGATCTCCCCGCCGAGTTCTGAAGCCTCGGCGGCTCGTCTGCCGCCTCGGAGGCTCTTCTGCCACTTCCTCCGCCCCCTCGCTCAGGTAAGTCACTGACTCGAGTATAAGCCGAGGCTGCTTTTTTCAGCCCAAAAAGTGGGCTGAAAAATTCGGCTTATACTCGAGTATATACGGTACGTACGGGGGGGGGGGGCGGAACCCATTTTTTTAAATAACCCTAACCCTTAAAATTCCACAAAAATTGGGGGACCCTGTGTCATATATATATATATTTTTTTAAGTGTTATGGTTAGGCTAACCCTAACCCTTAAAAATAAAAATGATGTAGGGTCCCCTTCCCTAACCCTTGAAATTCCCCAAAAAATGGGTCTCTCCCCTCTTAGAAAGCTTAACGTGTACTTTCAGGGAACATATGGTTTATGAGGATATTCTAAATTTAAAGGGTTGTTTTGGTTGAAAAATCGCAAGGTGCGCACTTTGTCTGTAGAGCTGAAATTTTTAAGTAAAATTACCGTTATGCGCATGCTTTACTTTGGGGTGTTTGGCAACTCTTCCCTTGACAGTACCTATGCATGTTGGGTATTGTTCTGTTCGGGGGATGTTGCTTTTTCAGATTTTACTTGTTTTTTTCTGTTTGCATATAGTTTTTTTTAGGAAAATGTGGCTTTGATTCTTCTTTTTTATTCTTTTTTAGGGAAACTCTGTGCAACCAAAGAATTGATTGAGTGATTACTTCCAGAAAATTGCGCCCATGTCAACAAACCTGGTACGCCTAGAAAGCCTGAGGTGTATACTTCCAGAGAATATATAGTTTGTGGGGGTATTTCAAATTTAAAGGGTTCTTTTTCTGGAAAGACAGCAAGGTGCGCTTAGCGCGGTGCATAGTTGTATTTTATCTGAAAATCTCCTAAAGCGCTGTTTCAGTTTGGGGGAGTCTCCTGGGCAGGAAAGGGTATCTACCAATACATATGTGGTAACGCTGTGACCGGGATTAATTGGGGTTTCACATGCAATAAGATTTTATTGACAAACTTACATGTTTTATTACAAAAAACACTACAAATTGCAAAAAATAGATTTTTTTTTATTTTTTTGCACATATTTCACCCAAAAGTATTGAGAATACACCTAAAAAATTACAAACAAGACATTTCATGTTAAAGCCCAGACTCTGCTCTAAAAAACAATATATCATTTTCCTGGGAAATCCCTGGAAATCCCTTCAAAAATCACATTTGAACATGGGGAGCACAAAATAGTGCAAAATGGTCTGGCACCAAGGGTGACAAAAACTCCAGGTAGGCTGGCAGCGAAAGGGTTAATAGCAGCCAAGATGTGCATACTCAAGCAATTGAAACCAACAAGAAATAACAAAACTAAAAGCATGGCCAAATATATGGGTGAATCAGGGAAGAGAGATGGAGTATTATTAATATCAGAAATTAGAGGGAAGAAGATATAGACATGAATAGGGAATAGGATTGGTAAGATTGAACTCCTACCAAACTTGTTGTATTAGATCATAATATATTGTAACATCCCGTTGCCGAACTCTAAAAGACTCCAGGTTGCTATTGTCCACCTAAAACTGAGAAATCTCAGATAAATAAGGTGCCAAAAGAGTCCACGCAGAGGGGGAAAATCACCCAGCCCAGTCACTCCCATCAGAAAAGACAGAGAAAAAGTCAGGTAAATCTTTATTTCATGATAACTTGGCCAAAAAAGCCTTATTTCTAAAACCAAAAAATGTTTAGAGCATTGCCACTTGTATTGCACCATTGCCCATATGGTGCTTTTGTTTGCAGTCATGAATGCAGTCATGAATATTGACTTTAGGTGGTGGCAATATGTGAGCCTTATATAGTTAATGTATAATGTTTTACTTTTTCTGTTTCACATTGGACTGGTAAAGTGTAAATCATGTGAAAACATGGCACATGCTATTTTACAAGCACATACTGTATACCTGGGATTTCTCTTGTACTACATGTTTAT
The DNA here is from genome assembly GCA_027917425.1 of Gastrophryne carolinensis. Lineage (NCBI taxonomy): Eukaryota > Metazoa > Chordata > Amphibia > Anura > Microhylidae > Gastrophryne > Gastrophryne carolinensis. The sequence continues at coordinate 547,969,835 of CM051235.1, read as the reverse complement.
CTGTTATACTTTGTTATGCACTTTATTGGATGGGCAATGAGGTCAATAGTTAGCCCCCAGAGGTCACAGAGAATGAGCCTATACTTTTGCAGAGATGCCCACGAACCTAATGTGGCAACAAAGACTTATCAACCATCACATTAGGCTCGATTCAAAATCCCAAATGTCATTATTGTTCAAGAAGAAAAAGTAAAACATAATGGGACGGGGAGATAATGTTATAAAACCAAGGAAGCAAAGGCTAAATCAGATAGCGTACTATAAACAATAATTAAAATCTCAAAATTATAGCCCATTCACCAATCATGTTTAATAAATTATCCATTCAACAGCTATATTATAAAAGCTAATTTGTTTTGAAAAAAAGTCACAATGTACCCTATCTGCATAACTCAACGTTTCAGGGTAACACCTAATATGTAATATTTATAGCATAAAATTAGGCATTTAGTTACATGACTTACACATTTATCTTTTTTCTAGATACTTGTCTGTTTGCTGTTCCTTATTACCTTGAGCCTTGAGATAATTACAGAACATCTGCAAATGCATTAAGGAAGTCATCAGTTCCTTTTTTTCTTTTAATTAGAAAGTCTTCTGTGGCATAAGTATGTAGTACTAATTTAACATTCATATCTGATTGCTAATTTACCAGAATTATTACTAATTATATAGGGAGAGAAACACGAATTACCCTCCTAATTACAAAAATAAGATCAATGCACCTTGCGGAAACATGCCATGATAATTACACGTCTTAGGTGGAAATTTCACAGTCTCATTTGGTATTTGGCCTACCCTGGGTATAAAAAAGGGCTGCACTAGCCTCATTCTGCAGTCATCTTTTAGCAAGGCAGAACAGACTGTGGGCTGACGAGGTGAAGCTAGTTAGGAGTTTCTTTGGGGGGGGGGTTGTAATGCAGTGGAGGGTTTACACGCTCTATGATTGTTAGTTTACCAGTACTATCCTTGCAATATTGAATATACTATCCTATAATATTGCAACAAGAATTGACAGACAAGGCAGTACTAGTGCATAACCATTGAACCTTTGAAAGTAATTGCAGCATATAATGGGTTATTTTCAGTGTTTTTACAATTTACAAAATAAAATCACTGCGCTCATGGCTAAAAAATAATTCACAGTATACATGTAATTAATAATATCATTGTGGTAACTAGGCTTTTTAATCAGCTGCAGAACAACCAAGCTGTAATAGAACATCATGGAGGTGGTGTTTGTCTTTGCCTTCAACCACAGCATGTAGACAATGTAGTAGTGTAAGTTTCAGCATAACCACCACCTTCCCTTTCTGTCATTCTATGATAAAACCCCCGTACGCCTTTAAACAAACAATATGGATTATTCTACAAAAATAATTCTGCATTCTATGCTGGCAAGCTCAATAAACAGAGAACCAAGACATTCTTTGTACTTACTTGAGGAGCAGGATCAGCCAACGGTGGGTTAAGGTGTGTGGCTAGCCCTCCACAGGTCCTGTCCAAACAGGTTGCTTGACAGAATGTTTTTGCATGTGCATCCATTTCTTTCCTTATATATATTGTGGTAAGGTGCAAGGGGCCGTTATTGACGGCAGGTATGTAGCACCAATGTACCTGGCATTGGTGCAGTAAAGCCGTATAGCTTGTTTTCCAGCATCAGCTGCTGGTGGCAGTTTGCTGCTGATGATGTAGAATAGCCGAAAGGCTAACCTGGGACAGCTTTACTGGGATGGAGTAGAGCAGGGTGGGACTCCATCCCACTACCCAGGTCCGGGTTTTGCGGGCTGTTTAAATAGCCTGGAGAATCAGCTGTGCTCTGTCCTTTGTCTAGAGCTCACATGGGAGTGAGACTCTGTGAGCCTGGCTGAAATCTCCTGTGGAGGCTGTTCATGCGGACCTGAGGCCTATTTGACTGTAAACAGGACCTTTGCTCAAGGACTAAAAACTGTTTGCCTGACTGTATCATTTATGCTGCGGTTTCCTGAAAAGGTGATGTAACCTGTATGGACATATGCTTTTGTGGATTTTTGTGTGAAATAAACACAGACTTTACTTTGAACTGTTTGCCTCCGCCTCTATACTGCTGACACCCGGTCGCCTACCAGAGCTAATCTCCACATTTGGTGTCGGATGCGGGCACAGCAGTGAGGCCGTTGCTAGAAGCAACCGACGAAAAAGTTTTTGTTTTGTGCATGTCCTATATTAAACCTGCCAGGCTGCTACCTGGGACTGTAGACAAAATGGAGGCGGTCGTGAAAGCGCTCCTGGAGGCCAACAAGCAGCAGCAGGAGACCAACCAGCTGTTTTTGCAACATATGATGGCGCAGCAAGCTGCAGGTGCGCCCAAAAGTATTCCTGATGCCCGGAAAGCTGTCCGCTCGGCGCTCACAAAAATGACCCCTTCAGATGATGTTGAGACTTACCTGGCGGTGTTTGAAAAGGTGGCTGCAAGGGAGAAGTTGCCGCATGACCAGTGGGCTGATGTCATCGCTCCATTTCTGGCGTCTGGACCCCAGCAGGTGTTGTTTGATCTCCCAGAGGACCAAGCCGCTGACTACCCGACTTTGAAGGGTGAGATACTGGCCAGACTGGGGGTGAATGTGTGGGTTCGGGCTCAGCGGGTGCATCAGTGGAGCTACCAGTCGGCAGAGCCCGCCCGACCCCAGTATTATAAACTGCTGCACCTGCTGCAAAAATGGCTGCAGCCGGAGTTGTTAAGCCCCACTGCCATGTTGGACTGCTTGCTGGCGGACATTTTCTGGAGGGCTTTACCGCACCCTCTTCAGCACTGGGTTGGCCAGGTATCCCCTGACAATGCACTAGGGATGGTGGACCTAGTGGAGCGATATGAGGCCACCAGGAACGTGCAAGGCGGCTCCATAAGGAGGGATTCGGGGAAACCCCGGAGGTCCCCGCCCCAGCTCAGGCGAGTGGCGTCCCCTAAACCCCCTCAGGACCTACCCCCCAAAGTCCCTGCCCAAGTGTTGTGTTGGGGATGTAAGGAGCCGGGACATATCAGAGCCAATTGTCCCCACCAGGGGGAGCCCATGGACGTGAACTTTGGTTACCGCCCTTCCATGTATGCCAGGAGGCTGTGTGCTGCCGGTGTCCCTGAGCTTGTGGGGCAAAGTCACCTCTGTCAGGTGAAAGTGGGAGACACCCTGGCTGTGGCCCTTTTGGACTCGGGGAGTATGGTTACTCTGGCAAGACCCGCCTTAGTACTGCCCGATGAGTACACTGGGCGGAAAACCGGGGTTTTGTGCATTCATGGGGACTTGAGAGACTATGCCACAGCACAAGTGTCTCTCACCACCGTCTCCGGCAGCTGGAAACATGAAGTCGCTGTCGCCGCTAAACTCCCGTATGAACTGATTATTGGGAGAGATTTTCCAGGGTTCAGGTCCCTGTGGGCCAAGTTGGCAGTTCCGGAAACCCGCGAGGCGGGTGTGTCCCCAATAGACTGGCCCTACTCAGGGGAGACCCCGGTACCCTGGGAACCGGAATCAGGAGGCACCGTGGAAGAGGTGCCCACCCCTAAAATGGAAGAGGGGGAGTCAACCCCACTAAATGTTATGGTTGGAGATGTGGAAGAGTTGGCAACAGGTCCAGAGTTGGCAGATCTCCATGTCCCCACAATTAACTTTGGTACCGCTCAACACCAGGACCCGACACTGTCTCGGGCCTGGGAGAATGTTCTTGAGGTGGAAGGTGAACCACAACAGCCAGGGGCGGAGTTACAGTTTCCTCGCTTTGTGGTTCACCAGGAAATGTTGTACCGAGTAAACAAGGTACGTGAAGAGGCGGTGGAACAATTGGTGGTACCCAATCCATATCGCAAGTTGGTGTTGGATTTGGCCCACCAACATGTTCTGGGTGGACACCTAGGCCAGCAGAAAACTCTGGACCGCGTTTTACAACGATTCTACTGGCCCAGTGTGTACAAGGAGGTGGAGAGATATTGTGAGTCCTGCCCAACATGTCAGATGACCAGCCCTCAGCCTCATTACCGTGGTCCCTTAGTTCCTCTACCAGTTATTGAGGTGCCCTTTGAGTGGATTGCCATGGATCTAGTGGGTCCAGTGCCAAAATCCGCTAGAGGGCACCAACATATTCTGGTGATCTTGGACTATGCCACGCGGTACCCTGAGGCAGTGCCCCTGCGTCACACCTCTGCCAAGCTCATTGCTAAGGAGCTTATGGAAATGTTTTCCAGAGTAGGTCTGCCTAAAGAGGTCCTGACCGATCAAGGTACCCCGTTTATGTCGAAAGTAATGAAAGAGCTCTGTAAACTGCTGCAGGTGAAACAGTTGCGGACATCCGTTTACCACCCGCAAACAGACGGCCTAGTAGAACGGTTTGATCAAACTTTAAAGACCATGTTAAAAAGGGTGGTCGCCAAGGATGGGAAGAATTGGGACTTGCTGCTGCCCTATCTGATGTTCGCAGTGCGAGAGGTGCCCCAGGCCTCTACGGGGTTCTCGCCCTTCGAACTCTTATACGTCGACGTCCACAGGGCCTGTTGGATATAGCCAAGGAGGCCTGGGAACAGCAACCCACACCCCACAAAAGTGTGGTAGAGTACGTTACTCACCTACAGGAACGGATAGAGACCGTCTTGCCGCTTGTCAGAGAACACATGGAGGCAGCGCAGCGGGCCCAAAGCAGGATTTATAATCGGCAAGCCAGGGTACGGAACTTTAACCCAGGTGACAGAGTTGTGGTTCTGGTACCCACGGTGGACAGTAAATTTCTAGCTAGGTGGCAGGGTCCCTATGAGGTCATTGAAAAAGTTGGGGAAGTGACTTACAAGGTACATCAGCCTGGGCGGAGGAAGCCAGAGCAGGTGTACCATGTAAACCTGTTGAAACTGTGGAAAGACAGGGAGACCCCTGGGGGTGACAGTCCCCGACCAGGTATGGTGGGGGTGGAGCTTCCCATTCCTCGGTCTGTTATTAGAGAAGCAGTAGTCGAGGTGAAAACTGGCGACAACCTCTCCTCTAAACAGACTCAGGAAGCCAGGGAGTTTATTAGCAGAAACACGGACGTGTTTTCAGAACTCCCTGGGCGCACTTCGGTCATCCAACATGATGTTGTCACGGAACCTCAGGTCAAGGTCCGGTTGAGGCCTTACCGGGTACCTGAGTCCCGGCGACAAGCTATCGTGGAGGAAGTGCAGCAAATGCTCCGGTTAGACGTGATTGAAGAATCAAAGAGTGAGTGGGCCAGCCCCATAGTCTTGATTCCCAAGCCCGATGGTACGTTGCGGTTCTGTAACGATTTCCGCAAACTTAATGAAGTTTCCAAGTTTGATGCCTACCCTATGCCCCGGGTAGATGAACTCATCGAGAAGCTAGGCCAAGCCAGGTACTTTTCGGTTTTGGACCTCACAAAAGGGTACTGGCAGGTGCCCTTGACTGAGGCTGCCAAGGAGAAAACAGCCTTTATTACACCAGAGGGACTGTTCCAATACAAGGTATTACCCTTTGGGTTACACGGCGCTCCCGCTACGTTCCAAAGGTTAATGGATATTGTCCTCAGGCCACATCGTCGGTATGCTTCGGCATATCTGGACGATATAATTATCCATAGCACGGATTGGGAAAGTCACCTACCCAAAGTCCAGGCCGTAGTGGATTCCCTCAGGAAGGCTGGGTTGACGGCAAACCCGAAAAAATGTGCTTTAGGCCTAGAAGAAACAAAATACCTGGGCTATGTGATTGGACGAGGAGTGGTCAAGCCCCAGGTGAACAAACTAGAAGCCATCCGTAACTGGCCCCGGCCTAACACCACCCGCCAGGTAAAGTCATTTCTGGGGTTGGTGGGATATTATATGCGGTTCATTCCCAATTTTGCCACCCTAGCGGCACCATTGACAGACCTGTTAAAGGGACGCAAGTCTGTCATGGTGAAGTGGAATGAACAGGCCGAAAAAGCGTTCTCCGCTTTGAAGTCTGCCCTGTGTGGGTCTCCGGTGTTGGTGACACCCGACTTTAAGAGGGAGTTCATAGTGCAGACCGATGCCTCCGAGGTAGGTCTCGGTGCTGTACTGTTTCAGGAAGTCAACGGGGAGGAGCACCCCGTTGTCTACATGAGTCGCAAATTAACACCCACGGAGACCCGGTATAGTATAGTGGAGAGGGAGTGTTTGGCCATTAAATGGGCCCTGGAGTCTCTTCGCTACTACTTGCTGGGGAGAAGGTTCCGGCTGATTACGGACCACTCTCCCCTCAAGTGGATGTGCCAGGCTAAGGACAGAAATGCCAGGGTCACCCGATGGTTCTTGTCATTACAAAACTTCAAGTTTACAGTAGAGCACAGAGCGGGACGATTATTGTGTAATGCGGATGCCCTGTCCCGAGCACATTGTTTGACATGTGTCCACCCCCTCAGGGTTGAACAAGGGGGGGGGTATGTGGTAAGGTGCAAGGGGCCGTTATTGACGGCAGGTATGTAGCACCAATGTACCTGGCATTGGTGCAGTAAAGCCGTATAGCTTGTTCTCCAGCATCAGCTGCTGGTGGCAGTTTGCTGCTGATGATGTAGAATAGCCGAAAGGCTAACCTGGGACGGCTTTACTGGGATGGAGTAGAGCAGGGTGGGACTCCATCCCACTACCCAGGTCCGGGTTTTGCGGGCTGTTTAAATAGCCTGGGGAATCAGCTGTGCTCTGTCCTTTGTCTAGAGCTCACATGGGAGTGAGACTCTGTGAGCCTGGCTGAAATCTCCTGTGGAGGCTGTTCATGCGGACCTGAGGCCTATTTGACTGTAAACAGGACCTTTGCTCAAGGACTAAAAGCTGTTTGCCTGACTGTATCATTTATGCTGCGGTTTCCTGAAAAGGTGATGTAACCTGTATGGACATATGCTTTTGTGGATTTTTGTGTGAAATAAACACAGACTTTACTTTGAACTGTTTGCCTCCGCCTCTATACTGCTGACACCCGGTCGCCTACCAGAGCTAATCTCCACAATATATAAAACTTGTTCTTGTTATTTTTTGTGCTTGTCTTAATTTGTGCTTACATCATACAATATTTCTACTCACTTACCACTATCGGCCTTTTGCAAAAGAAAATTCAAGTGCTGTATGCTGCCACTTTTGATTAGTGTTCCCTTGTTTTTTTTGCCACGTGTAGTTCACCAATCTAGCAGTGGTGTAATGAGAAAATGCCAGCATTTCCCACTTGTTCTGTGACTTTGTGGCCTGAACTGAACCCTAGAAACTCAACCAAGGCAATTCTTTGCAAAAATCTGACCCTGTTCTGTAATGCCAAGAAAAAGGCCAAAGTAGACCAAAACTGGTCTATACCATCCTAGGTCCAGTTAAATACCAACCCCTGTGGCATCTCAATTTGGGATGATGTAATTGTCTGCAGGGGGAGAAAATAAGCACCCAAATATATAGCAACTGCTAAAAAAAGTAACATGTTTTAATGTGATAGGACAAAAATCAGGAAGAATCATTATTATATAGGTATAAATGTACAAGACTCATTACAATGTAAGACCACTATAAAAAGATTCATGAACACAGCAAGGGAACAGCAGTATGTAACAATGACACAGAGAACATTAGTGGGACAGCTCAAGATAGGAACTAATGTGTCAGATGTCTGGGAGGTGTGGTAGAAGGGAGTCCCATACTTTCCTGGTCATCTGACACTGCTACGGCTGAGGCCATTTTTTGGTTGTCAACACTACATATCACTGAACTGTTGTTGACCTTTTTTCTATCCGCCATCTTTTTGGTTAGCTAATAAGCCCTTCCACACTGCAATGTCACTTCTTACCTCTTGTGTCTTGTCTGAGCTGCTTGGCCCTCCTGCCTCTCATTGGTCAGAACCTATTGAGATCCCGCCGATGATGCCAACCAGTTTTTCACACTACTTACAGCAGCCCTGTAGCACATAGGATACCGATCCCTCTTGATGAAGGTCTCCTGACCAAAAAGTTGAGGACTATCTTGGCTACCACCCATCACCCTAACCTGTAAAATGTTCTCTTTTTTCATGGACATACAGCCCCGTTGGGATAATAGTGTTTGCTTTTGCATTAGTGACTAGTTTCAAGGGCAACACAAGGGCAGAGTGTATAATTCCTATCTTGACCTGTCACACTGTGTATTCATTTTTCTGTGTTTTTTTATTTTTATTGTGCTGCTATTTCCCCCCAAAACAAAAAAAACAGGGATTGCAACAGGCGCTGTATGCCTGCAATCCCCCTTATTTTAATTCTGAATTTCGGTGCTTTACCAGCACTTCCAGATGGCACTAGGGTTCAATAGTGCATTGGCTTTACAAGCCCTGCACTTGTGCCCTGCCATCGCACAAGAGGGAGAGAGGTCACAGCAACGGCTCTCTGCAGCTGTCTCTGCAGTCTGGGTGGCCTGAGGGTCTCACGAGAGATGTTCAAGTGCTGCCTGCACATTTTATTAAAAAATAAGGCAGCCTTTGTTGCCTATAAACTGCATAGGTATTAACGTTTTGGGCCCACATTGATTGATATTTGGAACTGTTCATAATACCTTCCACCAACTGCAGAAAAACAGGCCCAAACCATAATTTGGCCTACATAATGCTTCACTGTGGTGATGGTGCTCTTTTGGTAAATCAGCTGTTTGACAAACATACCTTTCTGAATTATGGCTAAAAAGTTCAACCTTGGTCTCAGGCGTCAGGCATTAGATACATTTTCCCACATGTTTTTGGCAGCCACGCGCTAGGCAAATCCTAGCTGGGCTTGCATGTTTTACTTTGTAAAAAAATGCTTCCATCTTGCCACCCTACCCCACAGTCCAGACATATGTGAAATAATTATTATATGCAGTACACAACCAGTACAGGAAATAATTTCAGCTCTTTTAATGTTGCCAGCTGTAGGCCTTTCGGAAGCCTCCAGGCACAATTTTGTTCATGCGTTTTGGTGATCTACATAGTTCCTGGTAATGTCATTGTTTTTAATAAATCAACTTCTTGATGCTTTATTGTATATCTATGCCATGGAAGTGTTTTGTACCCTTCTCTTGGCTGATATGTTTAACAAGTTCAATTTGTAAGATGATTATAGACCAGGGCTTTTGCCGTAAAATGCAACTAAGAAAATGTAAGGAAAATCCTACTAGAACAGCTGACCTTTATATGGAGTTAATCAGAATCAATTTAAATAATAGCAGTTGTGTAAGGACTACTTTTTAACATGAGCACCCCCAAGTATAGGAGAGTTTTATACTTCATGAACCACGTTATTTGAGTTTTATTTGAGCTTTGTTATGTTTATTTTGCACCTTCTAAAATATTTAGTTCCAATGATTAAACATAGTAAAATCTATGTGTCATACTGGCAACTGAAACATTTATGAAATGATTCTTTGTAAAAGACGATCTTTTCTACCTGTGATTTTCACGTGGTTTAATTTTGACTTAATAAGAAATATATTTCTGCAATGGCATGCTACCATGTTTTATGGTTTATTTTATATCACCTTACCAATTCATTGATTTTGATCGAAGAATTGTTTCTAATTAACTGCCTGAACTGGATGGACTAAACTCAGTTGTGGTCCCCAGCACTGCTGTCTACCTTTACCCACCTCACCTCTGCTTACATCTGCCCAACTGCCTTGCCTCTAATCCTCTCACCTCTTCCTGCCTCACCAAACTCACCTCAACCCTCATCACCTTTCCTGTCTGAGGAATGCCCACTTCTTGTCACCTTACCTCTTCTTCCCACCTTACCTCTTCCTGACTCTGCTCTCACTGTAGGTAGAGGCCCTTGATCTGATTAAGTATATGCAGGTCTAGAGTTATGCTTAAATAATATTTATTTAGGAGAAGCAGCTTGAGAAATAGCTTGTTCTGTGGAATATTTACTTAGCATTGTCAAGCCTGAAATGTTCTGCAAAATATATATAATGCACATAGTTTTCTGAGAAATTAGTTCTGTGTAAGATTTTGTGTTTGGTTTTACACAGGAGCATGAAAGTGGGGGCTAGCTGGATGCGCTTCTTTGTTTAAGACATGTGTAAGATTGCTAGCTTGGCTGAATAAACTTAGATTTCTATGGTGGATGACTGTCTCTGCATTTCTTTCGATTTGCCATACAATTCCCCATCTCGAGTTGCTTGGTGGAGATGTGAGGGTGTCAGATGCTTAGTGGGGGGTCCGAGGTACCCCAGGGAGAAGCCCCCAACATATTTTTGGTGTCAGAAGTGGGATATCTGTGACCCGCGGGTAGGTGATTCTTTTGATATTATTTACCCGGGGTAGTAGGGAGTGCCCGAGCCTGTTTGGGGGTGTTCTGAGATAATTTGAGACCGTCCTGTGAGACGGCAGTGACCTGTGAGGTGCCAGGGAGTCCTGTGGAGACTACAGAGTTATTAGAGTATAGCGCTATAGAAATATATGATTTTGTAAGCCTATGACACCATCTCAAACATAACCCGAGGATCTACTTCTTGCTTTCTCTTACTGTAGCGTAGAAGTATACAATTATTTGTTGTGTGGATTTGATGAGTGTGAAGGTGAGCATGCTCTAAGCCGCTGTTGAAGAATATAAGTAAGATTATTATTGTCTATCATGGGTGGCCCCTAAGGTGGGAGAGACATGTGTTCAGTATGTAGAGAGGCAGACAGAAACAGGATTCTTTGTACAACTATTTGTGAAATGTTTGGCGGAATGGACTGAAGATCTGGGCAGCACCTTCCCCTTTCCCCGGGATGGTGACAATAGTGAATTCCATATAGACATGATCAAAGGCCTTTGTCTGGGAGACAAAGATGCTTTCCCCTGTTCCGGAGATCCCGAGTGGGACAAAGAGTATATGAAAACATGTGGGAAGAAGTGGTTAGAAGTTGCAATGAGATGGTACAGCCGGGAGATCTGCTGCCAGCTGCGCGCCAAGAATATAAGCAATAAGAATTATGGGCAAAGGGCTTAAGGAAAAGAACGCCACTAGTGGCCTTGAACAGGAGTCACAGGGAGCCACTGCCCTGGCCCTGCCACCCTACATCCCAGCGTCACAACTACCCAAGGGAGTCAAAGTAGTTTCCTATCACCTCTCATTATCAGAACAAGTGGCCATATTAGCAACCCCCAAAGTGCAGAGGCTCCACAGGCATCCAGAAAGAGGACCAAGAATTAGTGAAGGAAAGATTAGAACAAGAAAGGAGGCGAGTACAGAAGTTTAATGAGAAACGGAGGAAAGAGCTGGAGGCACAGGGAGGTCTCTCAGGTGAGTATAAGAAGTGCACTGCCGAATGTACCAGAAGTCATGATAGCAAACAGGAGCAGGGAGCAACTGGAGGGGGGTAGTGATGAGGATGAGAAAGAGCTCCCACTACTTGAGGAAGTTTTCACTCGTGACGTTGGGGGGACACCACTGTGAGGGTGGCATTGGACATAAAAGAAATAGACATATAGTTAAACACTGTCCCAAAATTTCTAACACAGACCAAAGGGTCTAACACAGACCCAATGGTCGCCCTGCAGATTAGGCAACAGGTTCCCCATTGGGCAAAGGGGACTCAAATGAACTGGCAAGCCCAGGGAAAGGACAATTCAGGAAAAGAGGCAATATTAGGGAACAAGGGGGTCAAAGGTTTGGGAGATGCTTGTTGCCACCAACAAGAGGTTGTTTTAGATGTGGGGCACCAGACCACTAGAGGGCACAATGTCCTCAAAGATATATGGAGGTGAACCCCACTCAGGGTGCACAGCCTTTCCTCCCAATCCCAGATGTAGGGGCTCCAGGAAATCAGAGAGCAAGGGACCCCCAACCATGGGCTCAGATGTCTGCCCCCAGCTCCCCAAGACCAGAGACAGGTACAGGTCAGATATCCTCTGAACTGAACCCGACAGGGGGGACAATGAAGGGGCCCAGAGGGTGGTATCTTGGCATTTCCACTGTTTCAACAGATTCAACAGATTACACATAGTCTCCCATTGTAATATTAAAGATAGCAGACATAATAATAATAAATGGGATACTGACAAAAACTTTTAAAATCCTTCCTTTGTCAGTGACTGACTTTAACATGACAGGACCTAAGATACAGCACTCTTTCAGAATTCTAACCAGCTGCCCAGTTAGCCTCCTGGGACGAGACCTAATGGGTAAACTTGGCATTTCAATGATTACTAATGAACAAGGTGGCCTGGAAATATGCTCTAAGCTCCTACAAATAGACAACAGGGGTGGATATTTCTTTTATGGAATACTGACATCACAACACCCAGAACTGCTACAACAAAGGGCAAAAGGTCCTTTTGATGTAGGCTTGGTAGATTGCACTCCTTACAAGGCGATCTTGAAACCGGCAGCGGGCCGTCTTTTTCACAAACAATACCCACTCTCGTGGAAAAAGGAAGAGGGCATAGCCCCTCTTATAGGGAAATTTCTAGAGCAGGGGATCCTGAAAGAGACCCTCTCCCACTACAATTTACCCATCAACCCGGTGAGAAAATCTGACAGCACGTAAAGATTTGTGCAAGATCTTAGAGCCATTAACAACCTGGTGGTCCCACTAGCGCCCATTGTTCTCGATGTGGTTTCCTTGCTCACCTCCATCCCTCATGATCATGGAATGTTTAGTGTATTGGACTTGAAAAATGTTTTTTTGGGATACCTGTAGAGGCAGAGACTAGGCCACTTTTTCGCTTTTACGTACCGCTCAAATCAGATGAGTCTCATGTGGTTACCATAGGAGTTTGTCAACACCCCTGTAGTTTTGCCATTGTCCTCAGGGAAACACTCAGAGCCTGGACTGCCCCGCTAGGGTCAGTCATATTACATTATGCGGACAAGGGAGGCCTTGACAAGGGAGGCTGCCCAGGTTCATGGTTTGAGCCTACTACAGGCACTATGTGACAGAGGTTTTGAAGTGTCTAGAGAAAAAATGCAATGGTGTCAGGAGAAGGTTGAGTGCCTAGGTTTTGTGCTGTCTAAGAGAGAAATGAGCCCAAAGAGAATTGCTGCCATTGTGGGTCTACCCTGTGCACAGACCAAGAAAGACATGCTAACCTTTCCTGGCATGATTGGTTACTGCCGCCAATGGATTAGATGGTCCAAAGAAATGTGTAAATGCCTTTGTTTACTTAAAGAATGCTTTAGTTTGTGCACCGGGATTGGGCCTCCCTGACTATGGAAAAATGTTTCATTGCATGCACATGATAGTTGTAAGACCATAGCTGGAGTTTTGGCTCAGGAGCATAGGGGCAAATTACCCCCAGTGGCATTTATTTTCTAAAATGATGCCTATGCAGGTTCAGCACATTCCTGCCTGTCTACGGGCATTGGCAGCTTGTGCCATGGTAGTAGAAAAAGAAACCACATTGGCTCTGCGACACCACACCACTTTACATGCCTCGCATAATGTGTCATGTGGATATGAGGTAATACTGATGTCAGATCCAAATGCTTTATTTGGATTAAAGGGAGAACAGGATGAGAACGCACCAGAACACGACTGCTTAGAGATGATAAATCAGGATACCTCCCCCCACCTGACTTACTTTCCACTCCCACAGAAGGAGCAGGAAATGTTTTTGTAGACGGCTCCTGCTCGCGACTAAATAACAACACATGCCACGCTGGATATGCTGTAGTGGAGTTGCCAGACAAAGCGAAGCCAAACCCATCTCTTACAAGTCAGCACAGGCTGCAAAATTAATTGCACTCACCCAAGCCTGTGAGTTGTTTGCAGGGAAATCAGTTAACATTTGGAGTGATAGTACTCACACCTAAACCCTCACTTTTTATTACACCTAGAGGGAAATGCGGGTGAACAAGATCTTTTGCATTGGGAGATGTAGGTACCCAAAAGAACTCTATAGGTCTTTTGTGCAAAGAGGGGAAACCTTGTATACCAGAATCCATTACACCTCTATTTATAGCAAAATATCACGGGATAAGACACAAATGCAGGAAGAATACTTTCCAGCTCATTCAACATGATTTTTACTTTTCCAACGGTAAGGAATTAACTAAACAGTATGTGGCAAGGTGTATTGTTTGCATTAGAAATAATGCTAATATCCCCAAAAAGGCAAAACAGGATCACCTTATGTACCCTACCACACCGTTTACTCACCTACAGATTGACTTTACTCGTATTCCCAAGACAGGGAGAAAACAAGAGTATCTATTAGTGATTGTAGACATGTTTTCTAGATGGGTGAGATGTTTTGTAACTAGCAGGGAAGACGCAGGTACTGTAGTATAAATACTGACTCAGGAAATAATACCATGTTTTGGGTGCCCGCTACAGTTGAGCAGTGATAACAGCATGGAGTTCACTGCTAAGGTAAGTCAAGATCTAGTCAGGGCACTTAGAATATAATGGAAATATTCTTGGTGGGCCACACACCCCGCTTCACTTCTTAAATATTCATCCATTAATGGGTTAATCCACCGCCAGGTGACGTAGTGCAGAGAGGAAGTCTTGTAACGAGCCCCCTTCCGGCCTATATATACCTGGTACCTCCCTTCAATCACCAGTATTTTTTCTCTCTGCTTGCTGACAAGTCAGAAGATGGAAGTCTCCTGCTTACAGGTAGGCCGGGGTATTCTTACCCCGCCACCCCCCTTTTGGTCTATTTCTGCCCGGTTTGAGTTTGTATACCTTTATGGTGGAATGGAAGCCTCCCAGCCTAGGCTGCTCACCGGGCAAATGGTAGATGGCACTTTAAGTGCCTAGGAGCTTATCTCCTACCACTTGACCTCATGCGTGGGGCAATGCGGCTATCCGGCATGGTGATCCGGAAATGGGATACCCCTGTCCCGAGGGTCCCCGTAGCCCCTTTCTCTCCCGTTACGATCCCTTCTCCCTTCACTAGGGGGGGGGGGGTGAGGGTGTGCTTTAAGTATGTGTGTTTCACTTGTATCACTTCATTTCAACATGTGTGTGTGTTCATGATTATGCATTCACTGTATTCAGCATGCGTATACTTGGTTTTGGTCTGCTTGAAGGGCAGGCTGCGCTGGGTAGGGGCTGGCCACTTTTCTTTGCAGACTGTTGCTTTATGGCCCCCTACCCCCTACCCCCTCCCCTCTCCCCTTTTCCCCGCCTGGCATTTTATGTATTCTTTAGGCTGCGCCATGCGGTCTTTATCCTCCCCCCTACGCCGTCTGGGCGCACGTGTAGTGGCCCATCTGAGAGTGATTTCCAGCTGATCGGTGTAGGGGGGGGGCGGGTCCCGCTGACGCAGCGTCGGGGGCGCGGCGCCGATGTCATGCGGCGTCTTGCGGCGGGCCCAGCGTTTACTTCCTTTCAAAAGCAGGAAGTCGCGTGGGCGCGCGGCCGCACTTAGTCTTCCGTGCTGGCTGCTGGCTGCAGTCTTGCTCCGGCTGCTGCCTTCGCTGACCAGGTAAGCGGCCCCACCCGTTGGGGCCGTTAAGTGGGGAATGCATTTCCTTGCAGTGATATAGTATGGGAGTCACTTTGTATTAAGGGGGCGTGATTTGGCTCTTATTTAAAGGCACTTTGGTGCCATGCTTATATGTTTTTTATACACATGTGAGGATCTGATGGTTTTTCTTTTCCTTGCAGATCCTGGGATCCCTGCTTATGGTGGCCCTCCGGCTCTATGTGCCTGGCTAATTATTGGGATATCTATTTAATGTATATATACATAGACTATATATAAATATATATATATATATAGTTTATTAAAGGGGACCTTAAAAAAAAAAAAAAAATCCTCCCTCCCGGGACATTACTAATAATGGGGCATCCCGGGTTGGCTTATGCCTTAAAAGTCCCAATATTGCGAATACCATAAATCACCATATGGAGGCTTCCGTAATTTCCGGAAACGGTTCTGCTGAGCCGTTCGGAGGGTGCGTAGGTTGTGGGGTTCCACTCCCAGCTGATGATGTCTTTATTTGCATCCTTTGTGCAAAACAGACTATTGCGCGCCAGTCCGTTGCTTCGGCTGCGGGTCCATCGCATCCTTCATCATCTCCTACCTCTCCCTCCCTATTCCGGACCCCGCATGACACTGTCAAAAGTGGGGATTCGCATTCCGAGGTGGCAGCACAGCCCAGCCCCCGGAAAGTAATGCCCGTTAAAGCAGCGTTAAAGGCCGCTGCAAAACGAAGGCACCTGACTCCGGTACCTTCGGCTCCACAGGACGAGTTTTGTGAACCTGTGGAATGGTCCGATGGATCCCCGGACGAGGATGAATTCCCGTCGGAGTCAGATGAGCCGACAGGTCAGCTTGTGGCTGATGAGATTGGCGATTGGTCAGAGGGGTTGTTTTTGACCCCCCTTCTATTCTGGCTCAAATGTTTAAAATTTTGAGTTTAGATACGCCTGAGGCGGCCGCCCCGCCAAAGGGTCAGTTGTTTAAAGAGCCTCAGCCGCGTTTGGTTTTTCCCAGACAACACCACTTTGAGAGGGTGGTTCTTAAGGAATGGGAACATCCCACGCGGTTATCTGGAATTCCTTCCAGTTGGGAAAAGCATTATGCTTTTCCACCAGAATTGGTGAAGCTTTGGTCTGTCCCTCCTGACGTTGATACCCCTGTACTAGGGCTCTCCAGCTCGGCTATGGTACAATCTGCTGAGACCGATGTCCCTAAAGATGGGGAAGATCGTCGGATTGACCAATACGCTCGACATGGTTTTATCTATTCCGGGTCAGCGTTGCGCCCGGTATGTGCTTCAGCCCTTCTTCTATTGGCAATTCCAGATTCTGGAAGGAGCTGCGGTTTCAGGGGCAGTGGAGACCTTAAAGGCCCCACTTACCCATCAATATTCTGAATCTGAGAACCATCCGTCAGGTGCTTGCTCTCCTGACTCAGTACGTTCTGGGCCTTCTGGTCCAGATGTGTTCAGGCAATCGATCAGCGGTTGCTTACGTCGGTCTTCAGGGAAGGACGCGCAGTCTGAGTACTCTCAGAGAAGTGTCCCTGATCCGGACCTGGGCAGTGTTCCATGTTCCCTGTCTCTCGGCGGTTTACGTTCCAGAGGTGATGAAACAGGTAGAGGGCCGATTGAGCAAGGGCTCTCCCCGTCTGGAAGAATAGGCTCTCCATCCTCGGGAGGTTCGCTTACTGTGTCTCCAATGGGAGACCCCGGAGGTGGACCTGTTGGCCCCTCATCACTATCACAGGCTCCCGAACTTCGTGTCGCTCTCCCAGGATCCTCTGGCTCTGGCAGTGGATGCTATGTCCCTGAACTGGGGAGCTCTGGGATTTCTATACCTGTTTCCTCCAATGCCCATGCTGGGCAGGGTTTTTCAGAAGTTGGCTCTGGAAAAGGTGTACGCCGTTCTCGTGGCCCCAAGGTGGCCAAGATGAGTGAGGTTCGCAGACATCGTTCGGCTGGCAGTGGTCCAGTTCGTTCTGCCTCTTCGGCCCGATCTGCTCACTCAGGGGCAATTGTGTTGCCCCAATTTACCAGCGCTGGGTTTGATGGCCTGGCTGCTGAAACCTCCATCCTGAAGGAGGAGGGTCTTTCTGATTCTGTCGTTAGGACTCTGATCAGTGCCCGGAAGAGGTCTTCTTCCATCACCTACTATAGGACTTGGAAAGCCTATATCGCGTGGTGTGAGATAAGATCTTTTCCTTGTAGGGTCTTTTCGGTCTCCAGGGTTCTGGAGTTTTTACAATCAGGGCTGGACTCTGGTCTCCAGCTTAGTACGTTGAAAGGGCAGGTCTATCTTTTTTCAGAAGCATGTTGCGCTTAAACCTTTAGTTAAAACTTTTTTCCAGGGGGTTACGCATGTGCGGCCTCCCAGGAAACCATTACTCCCGGTTTGGGATTTGAATTTGGTTCTTTCGGCTCTTCAGGCTCCTCCTTTTGAGCCTTTGCAAGATATTGCTTTGTCTACCCTGACTCAGAAGATTGTCTTCTTGGTAGCTATCACTTCTGTCCGGCGTGTCTCAGAGTTGGCGGCCTTAAATATCCAGGCGCCTTACTTTGAGAGGCATCAGGATAAAGTGGTCTTTCGGTTCAAGCCAGACTTTCTTCCTAAGGTTGTTTCTGCTTTTCATTTGAATCAAGATATTGTTCTTCCCTCCTTGTGTCCTAATCCCAAGAATGACAAAGAGAGGGTTTTGCATTGTTTGGATGTAGTACGCTGTGTTAAGTACTACTTGATTATCACGTCTCCTTTTCGTAGGACGGATTCCTTTTTTGTTGTGCCCCATGGGCCTAAGAAGGGTTTGGCACCAGCCAAATCTGCCATTAGCAAGTGGATACGTCAGGCCGTTACTGCGGCCTATTCTGCTAAGGGAAGAGTTCCCCCTTTTCGTATCACTGCTCATTCTACTCGCGCCGTTGGGGCGTCTTGGGCATTTCAGCACCAAGCTTCTGTTGAACAGGTTTGTAAGGCCGCCACTTGGTCTTCTGTTCACACTTTTTCTAAGTTTTACAAAGTTGATGTGCGGGCCTCAGCGGATGCTGTTTTTGGCCGCAAAGTTCTGCAGACTGCAGTCATTTAAGTTATGCTTCACCTGGCCTTGAGATGCCCTTCCCTTGTGGACACTGCTTTTGGATGTCCCATTAATGGATGAATATTTAAGAAGTGAAGTGGGGTGTGTGGCACACCAAGAATAATACCATTTTGTGAGTACTCACCTGAAAAATGGATATTGTTGGTGTGCCACACACCCCGCTTCACCCCCACCCTTTTCGGTAATACCGAAGCATTTATATGGTGAAGCCCTTTTTTATTTATATCAAAATTGATTTTTGAGGTTACCGGTGGAATCCTGGTACCTTGTCTTTCTGCTTTTTAAATATACTGGTGATTGAAGGGAGGTACCAGGTATATATAGGCCGGAAGGGGGCTCGTTACAAGACTTCCTCTCTGCACTACGTCACCTGGCGGTGGATTAACCCATTAATGGATGAATATTTAAGAAGTGAAGCGGGGTGTGTGGCACACCAACAATATCCATTTTTCAGGTGAGTACTCACAAAATGGTATTTTCACACCCCCTACCATCCACAAAGTTCAGGTATAGTGAAGAGAATGAACAGAACAATAAAAGACAAGCTGAGAAAAGCCACAGGAGGTGGTTTATTGCCTTTTGAGATTTTGATTAGGGATGAGCGAATCGATCCGGACGAACCCGGATTCGATCCGAATTTCATGAACAATCCGATTCGGATCGAATCCGAATTTCCCCGTGCTTCGATTGCTCGAAGTTTTTCTTTAACATCCATTCATTTACATTACAGGCATTCTCAGATGGCGGACGGGACATGTCCAGACATCTATCCCGCTCCAGTGCATGCTGGGGCAGTCACATGCAGCCTATCAGCAGCCAGCAAGCCCGGTGACGTCACAGCGCTATTTAAGGCGGCGGACATCTTGCTTTTCCTCATTTCTCTATTGCATTCGTGAGAGACAGGACACTGCTGTAGTCAGGGAGAGACAGTTAGAGAGACAGGGACAGACATGGACAGGCAGGAGACAGGCAGGAAGTCAGCGAGAAGCAGGGAAAGTTAGGAAAAATCGGAGGCAGTCACAGGGAGATTTTTTTTTTTTTCACCCAGCCTGAGTGTTACTGGCTGGCTGACTGGCTTTGTTAGCGTTTTCAGGCTGCTTATACACTTACTGTGCATATATACTGAACTGATCTCAAGTCTGCTGTGGGAACATTACCATTTTGTAAAATCTCATTAGCCTCTGTATTTACTCTAAGCTGCACACTTATTTAAAGTAATTTGGCCTGTATGAGCCTGCTTAGACACTGTTGCTGTGTGCATATATACTGATCTCAAGTCTGCTGTGAGGCATCCCATTCTGTAACATACCATTAGCCTCTGTATTTACTCTAAGCTGCAAACTTATTTAAAGTAATTTGGCCTGTATGAGCCTGCTTAGACACTGTTGCTGTGTGCATATATACTGATCTCAAGTCTGCTGTGAGGCATCCCATTCTGTAACATACCATTAGCCTCTGTATTTACTCTAAGCTGCAAACTTATTTAAAGTAATTTGGCCTGTATGAGCCTGATTATCCACTTTTACTGTGCATATATACTGTTCTAAAGCCTGCTTGGGGGCATCCCATTCTGTAACATCACATTAGCCTCTGTATTTCCTGTAAGCTGCACACTTATTTAAAGTAATTTGGCCTGTATGAGCCTGATTATCCACTTTTACTGTGCATATATACTGTTCTAAAGCCTGCTTAGGGGCATCCCATTCTGTAACATCACATTAGCCTCTGTATTTACTCTAAGCTGCAAACTTATTTAAAGTAATTTGGCCTGTTGGAGCCTGCTTATCCAGTTTTACTGTGCATATATACCGTTCTAAAGCCTGCTTGGGGGCATCCCATTCTGTAACATCACATTAGCCTCTGTATTTACTCTAAGCTGCAAACTTATTTAAAGTAATTTGGCCTGTATGAGCCTGATTATCCACTTTTCCTGTGCATATATACTGTTCTAAAGCCTGCTTGGGGGCATCCCATTCTGTAACATCACATTAGCCTCTGTATTTACTCTAAGCTGCAAACTTATTTAAAGTAATTTGGCCTGTATGAGCCTGATTATCCACTTTTACTGTGCATATATACTGTTCTAAAGCCTGCTTGGGGGCATCCCATTCTGTAACATCACATTAGCCTCTGTATTTACTCTAAGCTGCAAACTTATTTAAAGTAATTTGGCCTGTATGAGCCTGCTTAGACACTGTTGCTGTGCATATATACTGATCTCAAGTCTGCTGTGAGGCATCCCATTCTGTAACATACCATTAGCCTCTGTATTCACTCTAAGCTGCAAACTTATTTAAAGTAATTTGGCCTGTATGAGCCTGCTTAGACACTGTTGCTGTGTGCATATATACTGATCTCAAGTCTGCTGTGAGGCATCCCATTCTGTAAAATACCATTAGCCTCTGTATTTACTCTAAGCTGCAAACTTATTTAAAGTAATTTGGCCTGTATGAGCCTGCTTAGACACTGTTGCTGTGCATATATACTGATCTCAGGTCTGCTTGGGGGTATCCCATTCTGTAACATAACATAACCTACCTCTCTTATTTACACTAAGCAGCTCTCTTATTTAAACTAAGCAGGCCTCTTATTTACACTAAGCAGCTCTCTTATTTAAGCTTAGCAGCTCTCTTATTTAAACTAAGCAGGCCTCTTGGAGGCTGATTGTCCACTTTTGGGTGTGCATTATATTCGGTTTCATATACAGTGGGGTATCCCAATTTGTAAGATAACCCACCCCAACCATGTAAACTAAAGAGGCCTGTTGCAGCCTGAGTTTTTCTGCTTGCGTATGGTCTGCATTACAATCTGTCTCTTTCAATGACATTGCTGCCTGGGGTATCCCAATTTGTAAGATAACCCACCCCAACCATGTAAACTAAAGAGGCCTGTTGCAGCCTGAGTTTTTCTGCTTGCGTATGGTCTGCATTACAATCTGTCTCTTTCAATGACACTGCTGCCTGGGGTATCCCAATTTGTAAGATAACCTACCCCAACCATGTAAACTATAGGTTACGTCCTTCCAAAAGGAAAACTTATGCCGAACACTATTTTTGTTGGGGGCATTGACCTTTGGATTGATCGGCATGAAATTAAGGATTTTTTTTCAAAGTATGGCGCTGTAAAGAAGGTCAAAACTTGGATTAGTGTTAAATGTTTCTGCTCAGCTTAAAATACATTTCGCCACACTGGCTTCCCAAGGCACATGCTATTTAACCCTATCTGTTAAGCACAAGCATTTCACATACTTGGATTATTGTTACTTTTTGTTC
This sequence comes from Gastrophryne carolinensis, assembly GCA_027917425.1. NCBI lineage: Eukaryota > Metazoa > Chordata > Amphibia > Anura > Microhylidae > Gastrophryne > Gastrophryne carolinensis. The sequence goes on along the minus strand of CM051235.1, from coordinate 547,948,104 downwards.
ATCTTAAAATATACCAGGCCACAGGGGCATCCCAAGGCACATGCTGATTAACCCTATATGTTAAGCTAAAGCATTTCTCATACTTGGATTATTGTTACTTTTTGTTCAGCTTAAAATATACCAGGCCACACGGGCATCCCAAGGCACATGCTGATTAACCCTATCTGTTAAACACAAGCATTTCTCATACTTGGATTATTGTTACTTTTTGTTCAGCTTAAAATATACCAGGCCACATGGGCATCCCAAGGCACATGCTGATTAACCCTATATGTTAAGATAAAGCATTTCTCATACTTGGATTATTGTTACTTTTTGTTCAGCTTGAAATATACCAGGCCACACGGGCATCCCAAGGCACATGCTATTTTAACCCTATCTGTTATACAACATAAGCGTTGATCAGCATCAGCTTCATTAAGCTACTTCAGTTTGCACTTCCTTTTTGACTGCTTTCAATAAACCAGACTGCAGGGCACCCCAAAGCTGCACGTTGCACCCTATCTGTTTATACTAAATAAGCATCTACAGCCTCAGCTTTATTAAGCTATTGCATTTTTAATTGGTTTTGGTCTGCTTTAAATACATGAGGCCGCAGGGTATCCCAAACCTGCATGTTGCACCCCATCTGTTATACTAAATAAGCGTTGTTCAGCATCAGCTTTATTAAGCTATTGCATTTTGCATTGGTTTTTGTCCTGCTGCCAAAACACTAGGCCCCAGGGTATCCCAAACCTGCACTTAGCAGCCTATCTGTTATACTAAATACGCTTGTTGATCCTTCCTCAGCTTAATCAAAGTATTGCATTTTGAATTGTTTTTTGGTCTGCCTTTAACAAAAAAAACACCAGGCCGCAGGGCATCCCAAACCTGCATTAGGCAGCCTATCTGTTATACAAAATACGCTTGTTGATCCTTCCTCAGCAGAATCTGAGCATTGCATTTTGAATTGGTTTTTGTCCTGCAGTCAAAACACTAGCCCATATGGGCATCCCAAACCAGCACATGTCACCCTATCTGTTATACTAAATAAGCTTCTACAGGCCCTTTTTTTTATTTATTTATTTTTATTTATATAGAGCTGTAATAGATTATATAGTGAGGTAAATTCGCCATTTTGCACCATTATATAGAGAAGCTCACTGTGTAAATCTGTGGAGCAATAGTTTATACAGTATTGTGAGGTAAATTCGCTGTTTTGCACTATTATATATATCAACCTAAATCCCTGTGTAAATCTGAGGAGCAATAGTTTATATTGTGAGGTAAAGTTGCCATTTTATAGAGCAGGCCCTGTCTGAAAATCTCATTTTGCAATCTATGTTATATTGTGAGCTAAATTCGCCATGTTGCACCATTCTTTAGAGTGGCCCTCCTGTGTAAATCAGAGCAGCAATAGTTTATTGGACAATACATTTGCCCTGTTTTGCACAATTATATGGAGCAGCCCCTGAGTAAACCTGGGGGGGAATAGTTTATATTATGAGGTAAATTCGTGGTTTTGCACCATTACATAGAGCAGTCCCTATATAAACCTGAGAAATAGGTTATATTGTGTGAGTTAAATCCGCTGTTGGTTTTGTAGCATTTTATAGAGCAGGCCCTGTGTAAATCTGAGGGGCAATAGCTTATATAGTGAGGTAAATTTGCCATTTTGCTTCATTATATAGAGCAGCTAGAGATGAGCGAACTTTTGAAAAATTCGATTCGACTGATTCGCCGAATTTTCCGACAAAAATCGTTTCGACCCGAATAAATTTGCGACGAATCGCAATTAAAAACGGCTATTTCTGAGCCTCCTAGAGCCTCAATAGGGTTGTAAACCATTCTGCCTTGCTGTAACACGCACAGGATGCGTGCTGGGTTAGTTAAATAATAATTTGAAGAAATATCACATGCAGATCAGAGGCATCGCTAATAGAATCGCAGAGCGGCACAATTGAATTCAAGAGAGTTGAAGTGGCATCACTATGAGGGGCAGGAGCCCAAACATTGCTTTAAAGAGACACTGGAGTTGGCAGCAGCAGGAGCCCAAAAATTGGATGAATCACACCCTGGAGTTGGCAGCAGCAGCAGGAGCCCAAACATTACTTTAAAGAGACCCTGGGGTTGGCTTCAGGAGCCCAAAAATTGGATGAATCACACCCTGGAGTTGGCAGCAGCAGCAGGAGCCCAAATATTACTTTAAAGAGACCCTGGGGTTGGCTTCAGGAGCCCAAAAATTGGATGAATCACACCCTGGAGTTGGCAGCAGCAGCAGGAGCCCAAATATTACTTTAAAGAGACACTGGGGTTGGCTTCAGGAGCCCAAAAATTGGATGAATCACACCCTGGAGTTGGCAGCAGCAGGAGCCCAAATATTAGACATGATGTTAGAAGGTGGTCGAACAATGAGTTGTTTAAGAGGGATGGCTTGCATCCTTCACAGAAAGGCACAGAAGAACTTGGAGTGGAACTCAGAGCATTTTTTGATTTAAACTAGAGGAAGGGGACAGAGATGTAACTTGCGAGGGTGATTTCTGTCCCCTACCATTTAGGATGAAGCAGGACATTGAAGCAGGAAACCCGGTTAGTGGTAGGCTAGAGGTGGAAAAGATCAAGGACACACTAAAATACAATACCAACAACATCCACATGATGTGTACTAATGCTCGCAGCTTGGGCAACAAGCTCTGTGAATTAATGGCTATCATATCCAGAGATGAATTGGATCTTGTTGCAATAACAGAGACTTGGTTCAAGGATAACAATGACTGGGAGATAGCCATACCCGGTTACACATTGTACAGAAAAGACAGATTGGATAGAAAGGGCGGTGGAGTAGCCATTTATGTCAAGACTACCCTTCAATCAACAATAATTCAGCATACACATAATGAACTAGAAACTCTCTGGGTTACCATGCAGACTAAGGAGGGAGCTGTGGTCAGAATTGGTGTGATATATAGGCCCCCTGGACAATCTGAGGATCTAGATAACCTGTTAATAGATGAAATCAGTGGAATGGCAGAGAAGGGGGACGTTGTAATTACAGGTGACTTCAACATGCCTGATGTGGACTGGAATATCCCAAGTGCATCGGCATGCAAGAGCAGGACTATATTAGAGGCACTTAATGGAGTGTCTCTAAAACAACTTGTGACATTGCCAACTAGAGGAGATAACATTCTGGACTTAGTTCTGACCAATGGGGATCTGGTGTCCGAGGTCAGGGTTGAAGAAAATCTGGGTTCCAGTGACCATCAATGCTTATGGTTCAGAATAAAAACAGACATTGTGCAATCACACACCAGAACCAAAGTGCTAGACTTTAGGAAGACAAACTTCAAGGAAATGGCGGAGTATGTAGAAAGAAAATTAGGTGAGTGGAACAGAGTAGCAGAAGTGAGTGCCCAGTGGTCACTATTAAAAATGGCCATCTTAAAGGCAACTAAGCAATATGTGAAACAAACTAGCAAGAATAAAAGGAAGAAGAAACCATTATGGTTTACTAGGGAAGTCAGCACTATCATAAAAGATAAGAAGTCTGCCTATAAGAAGTATAAAGTAAGTGGAAGTGTAGCTGACAGAGAGGCGTATAAAATTAAACAGAGGGAAGCAAAACTAATTATAAGGACTGCTAAAAGGCAAAAAGAGGAAGAAATGGCCAAATCTATGAAGAGGGGAGATAAAACCTTTTTCCGATATATTGGGGACAGAAAGAAGAAAAACAATGCAGTCTCAAAAATTAGAAATAGGGAAAATAAATATATTGACGGAGATAAGGCTGTGGCTGACCATCTGAATAGCTACTTTTGTTCGGTATTTTCAGATAGTAGCAGGCATGGTCATAGCACAACATCCAGCTGGGAGGGCACAGCTCCGGAGTTTCTGGAGGCTGATGTCTTAGCCGAGCTGGCACATCTAAAGGTAAGTAAGGCAATGGGTCCAGATGGAATCCACCCCAGAGTTCTAAGGGAACTTAGGTTTGTGATTGCAGCCCCTCTGACTGATTTACTTAACCATTCCCTTTCAACTGGTGAGGTTCCAGATGATTGGAGAATGGCCAATGTCGTACCAATCCATAAAAAGGGGAGTAGAGAAGAAGCCAGTAATTACAGGCCAGTTAGTCTAACATCTATAGTGGTCAAATTAATGGAAACACTCTTAAAAAAACAGATAATTTCCCATCTAAAAATTAATGACCTATTGGACCAAAAACAGCACGGCTTTACTGAGGGCAGATCATGTCAGACCAATCTTATTGATTTCTTTGACAATGTCACTAAAGTGTTAGATGAAGGTGGTGCTGTGGATATCGCCTATCTGGATTTTAGCAAAGCCTTTGACACTGTACCACATAAGGAGCTCATAGATAAGTTATTGAAGGTAGGACTCAATCCCTGGATAGTTCAGTGGATTTCCAGTTGGCTGAGGGATCGGTATCAGAGCGTTGTTGTAAATGGCGTGCAATCTGAACAAAGGCGAGTTACAAGTGGTGTGCCGCAGGGCTCTGTCCTGGGCCCCATTCTTTTTAATATATTTGTAAGTGACATAGGAGATGGCTTGGTAGGAAAAGTTTGTCTGTTTGCTGATGATACAAAGGTTAGTAATAGGGTGGATATTCCTGGAGGTGTCTGCAACATGGAAAATGATTTAGCTTTACTGGATAGATGGTCAAAACTGTGGAAACTAGAGTTTAATGTCTCTAAATGTAAAATCATGCACTTGGGTAGAAGGAATCCCTGCTCTGAGTACCGTATGGGCAGTACTGTGTTAGCCAGGACCTCGGAGGAGAGAGATTTAGGGGTACTGATTACTGATAGCTGCAAGATGAGTGGACAGTGTAGCCAGGCAGTGGGAAAAGCAAGCAGGATGCTCGGCTGCATAGCTCGAGGCATCACCAGTAGGGATGAGCGAATCGATCCGGACGAACCCGGATTCGATCCGAATTTCAGGAAAAATTCGATTCGGATCGAATCCGAATTTCCCCGCGATTCGATCACTCGAAGTTTTCCTTTAACATCCATTCATTTACATTACAGGCATTCTAAGATGGCGGACGGGACATGTCTGGACATGTATCCCGCGCCAGTGCAAGCTGGGGCAGTCACATGCAGCCTATCAGCAGCCAGCAAGCCCGGTGACGTCACACAGCGGTATTTAACGGCGGCCATCTTGCTTTTCCTCATTTCTCTATTGCATTCGTGACAGACAGACAGAACGCTGTGTAGCTGAGGCAGTTAGACAGGCTGGAGACAGGGACAGACAGGGACAGGCTGGAGACAGGCAGGAGACAGGCAGGAGACAGACAGGAGACAGACAGAAAGCCAGGGAAAGGTAGGAAAAACGGAGCTGGCTGACAGGGAGATTTTTTTTTTTTCATCCAGCCTTTGTTAGCGTTTTCAGGCTGCTTATAGTAACTAACTGTGCATATATACTGAACTGATCTTAAGTCTGCTGTGAGGCATCCCATTCGGTGACTAAAGCAGCCTCTGTTTAAGACCATATAAGCATTTGCTCTTATCATATTTGAAATTAGGCCTGATAAAGACACTTTTGCTGGCCAAAGCACTACTGGACCCTGCCAGCTCGATTCCTGCCCGGGGCATCCCATTCTGTGACTACAGCAGCCTCTGTTTAAGACCATATAAGCATTTGCTCTTATCATATTTGAAATTAGCCTGATAAAGACACTTTTGCTGGCCAAAGCACTACTGGACCCTGCCAGCTCGATTCCTGCCCGGGGCATCCCATTCTGTGACTAAAGCAGCCTCTGTTTAAGACCATATAAGCATTTGCTCTTATCATATTTGAAATTAGGCCTGATAAAGACACTTTTGCTGGCCAAAGCACTACTGGACCCTGCCAGCTCGATTCCTGCCCGGGGCATCCCATTCTGTGACTACAGCAGCCTCTGTTTAAGACCATATAAGCATTTGCTCTTATCATATTTGAAATTAGGCCTGATAAAGACACTTTTGCTGGCCAAAGCCCTACTGGACCCTGCCAGGTCCATTCCTGCCCAGGGCATCCCATTCTGTGACTAAAGCAGCCTCTGTTTAAGACCATATAAGCATTTGCTCTTATCATATTTGAAATTAGGCCTGATAAAGACACTTTTGCTGGCCAAAGCACTACTGGACCCTGCCAGCTCGATTCCTGCCCGGGGCATCCCATTCTGTGACTAAAGCAGCCTCTGTTTAAGACCATATAAGCATTTGCTCTTATCATATTTGAAATTAGCCTGATAAAGACACTTTTGCTGGCCAAAGCCCTACTGGACCCTGCCAGGTCCATTCCTGCCCAGGGCATCCCATTCTGTGACTAAAGCAGCCTCTGTTTAAGACCATATAAGCATTTGCTCTTATCATATTTGAAATTAGGCCTGATAAAGACACTTTTGCTGGCCAAAGCACTACTGGACCCTGCCAGCTCGATTCCTGCCCGGGGCATCCCATTCTGTGACTACAGCAGCCTCTGTTTAAGACCATATAAGCATTTGCTCTTATCATATTTGAAATTAGCCTGATAAAGACACTTTTGCTGGCCAAAGCCCTACTGGACCCTGCCAGGTCCATTCCTGCCCAGGGCATCCCATTCTGTGACTAAAGCAGCCTCTGTTTAAGACCATATAAGCATTTGCTCTTATCATATTTGAAATTAGGCCTGATAAAGACACTTTTGCTGGCCAAAGCACTACTGGACCCTGCCAGCTCGATTCCTGCCCGGGGCATCCCATTCTGTGACTAAAGCAGCCTCTGTTTAAGACCATATAAGCATTTGCTCTTATCATATTTGAAATTAGCCTGATAAAGACACTTTTGCTGGCCAAAGCCCTACTGGACCCTGCCAGGTCCATTCCTGCCCAGGGCATCCCATTCTGTGACTAAAGCAGCCTCTGTTTAAGACCATATAAGCATTTGCTCTTATCATATTTGAAATTAGGCCTGATAAAGACACTTTTGCTGGCCAAAGCCCTACTGGACCCTGCCAGCTCGATTCCTGCCCGGGGCATCCCATTCTGTGACTACAGCAGCCTCTGTTTAAGACCATATAAGCATTTGCTCTTATCATATTTGAAATTAGCCTGATAAAGACACTTTTGCTGGCCAAAGCACTACTGGACCCTGCCAGCTCGATTCCTGCCCGGGGCATCCCATTCTGTGACTAAAGCAGCCTCTGTTTAAGACCATATAAGCATTTGCTCTTATCATATTTGAAATTAGCCTGATAAAGACACTTTTGCTGGCCAAAGCCCTACTGGACCCTGCCAGGTCCATTCCTGCCCAGGGCATCCCATTCTGTGACTAAAGCAGCCTCTGTTTAAGACCATATAAGCATTTGCTCTTATCATATTTGAAATTAGGCCTGATAAAGACACTTTTGCTGGCCAAAGCCCTACTGGACCCTGCCAGCTCGATTCCTGCCCGGGGCATCCCATTCTGTGACTACAGCAGCCTCTGTTTAAGACCATATAAGCATTTGCTCTTATCATATTTGAAATTAGCCTGATAAAGACACTTTTGCTGGCCAAAGCACTACTGGACCCTGCCAGCTCGATTCCTGCCCGGGGCATCCCATTCTGTGACTAAAGCAGCCTCTGTTTAAGACCATATAAGCATTTGCTCTTATCATATTTGAAATTAGCCTGATAAAGACACTTTTGCTGGCCAAAGCCCTACTGGACCCTGCCAGGTCCATTCCTGCCCAGGGCATCCCATTCTGTGACTAAAGCAGCCTCTGTTTAAGACCATATAAGCATTTGCTCTTATCATATTTGAAATTAGGCCTGATAAAGACACTTTTGCTGGCCAAAGCACTACTGGACCCTGCCAGCTCGATTCCTGCCCGGGGCATCCCATTCTGTGACTACAGCAGCCTCTGTTTAAGACCATATAAGCATTTGCTCTTATCATATTTGAAATTAGCCTGATAAAGACACTTTTGCTGGCCAAAGCACTACTGGACCCTGCCAGCTCGATTCCTGCCCAGGGCATCCCATTCTGTGACTAAAGCAGCCTCTGTTTAAGACCATATAAGCATTTGCTCTTATCATATTTGAAATTAGGCCTGATAAAGACACTTTTGCTGGCCAAAGCACTACTGGACCCTGCCAGCTCGATTCCTGCCCGGGGCATCCCATTCTGTGACTACAGCAGCCTCTGTTTAAGACCATATAAGCATTTGCTCTTATCATATTTGAAATTAGGCCTGATAAAGACACTTTTGCTGGCCAAAGCCCTACTGGACCCTGCCAGGTCCATTCCTGCCCAGGGCATCCCATTCTGTGACTACAGCAGCCTCTGTTTAAGACCATATAAGCATTTGCTCTTATCATATTTGAAATTAGCCTGATAAAGACACTTTTGCTGGCCAAAGCACTACTGGACCCTGCCAGCTCGATTCCTGCCCGGGGCATCCCATTCTGTGACTAAAGCAGCCTCTGTTTAAGACCATATAAGCATTTGCTCTTATCATATTTGAAATTAGCCTGATAAAGACACTTTTGCTGGCCAAAGCCCTACTGGACCCTGCCAGGTCCATTCCTGCCCAGGGCATCCCATTCTGTGACTAAAGCAGCCTCTGTTTAAGACCATATAAGCATTTGCTCTTATCATATTTGAAATTAGGCCTGATAAAGACACTTTTGCTGGCCAAAGCACTACTGGACCCTGCCAGCTCGATTCCTGCCCGGGGCATCCCATTCTGTGACTACAGCAGCCTCTGTTTAAGACCATATAAGCATTTGCTCTTATCATATTTGAAATTAGCCTGATAAAGACACTTTTGCTGGCCAAAGCACTACTGGACCCTGCCAGCTCGATTCCTGCCCGGGGCATCCCATTCTGTGACTAAAGCAGCCTCTGTTTAAGACCATATAAGCATTTGCTCTTATCATATTTGAAATTAGGCCTGATAAAGACACTTTTGCTGGCCAAAGCACTACTGGACCCTGCCAGCTCGATTCCTGCCCGGGGCATCCCATTCTGTGACTAAAGCAGCCTCTGTTTAAGACCATATAAGCATTTGCTCTTATCATATTTGAAATTAGCCTGATAAAGACACTTTTGCTGGCCAAAGCCCTACTGGACCCTGCCAGGTCCATTCCTGCCCAGGGCATCCCATTCTGTGACTAAAGCAGCCTCTGTTTAAGACCATATAAGCATTTGCTCTTATCATATTTGAAATTAGGCCTGATAAAGACACTTTTGCTGGCCAAAGCCCTACTGGACCCTGCCAGCTCGATTCCTGCCCGGGGCATCCCATTCTGTGACTACAGCAGCCTCTGTTTAAGACCATATAAGCATTTGCTCTTATCATATTTGAAATTAGCCTGATAAAGACACTTTTGCTGGGCATAGCACTACTGGACCCTGCAAGGGCATCCCATTCTGTGACTATAGCAGCCTCTGTTTAAGACCATATAAGCATTTGCTCTTATCATATTTGAAATTAGCCTGATAAAGACACTTTTGCTGGCCAAAGCACTACTGGACCCTGCCAGCTCGATTCCTGCCCGGGGCATCCCATTCTGTGACTAAAGCAGCCTCTGTTTAAGACCATATAAGCATTTGCTCTTATCATATTTGAAATTAGGCCTGATAAAGACACTTTTGCTGGCCAAAGCACTACTGGACCCTGCCAGCTCGATTCCTGCCCGGGGCATCCCATTCTGTGACTAAAGCAGCCTCTGTTTAAGACCATATAAGCATTTGCTCTTATCATATTTGAAATTAGCCTGATAAAGACACTTTTGCTGGCCAAAGCCCTACTGGACCCTGCCAGGTCCATTCCTGCCCAGGGCATCCCATTCTGTGACTAAAGCAGCCTCTGTTTAAGACCATATAAGCATTTGCTCTTATCATATTTGAAATTAGGCCTGATAAAGACACTTTTGCTGGCCAAAGCCCTACTGGACCCTGCCAGCTCGATTCCTGCCCGGGGCATCCCATTCTGTGACTACAGCAGCCTCTGTTTAAGACCATATAAGCATTTGCTCTTATCATATTTGAAATTAGCCTGATAAAGACACTTTTGCTGGGCATAGCACTACTGGACCCTGCAAGGGCATCCCATTCTGTGACTATAGCAGCCTCTGTTTAAGACCATATAAGCATTTGCTCTTATTATATTTGAAATTAGCCTGATAAAGACACTTTTGCTGGCCAAAGCACTACTGGACCCTGCCAGGTCCATTCCTGCCCAGGGCATCCCATTCTGTGACTAAAGCAGCCTCTGTTTAAGACCATATAAGCATTTGCTCTTATCATATTTGAAATTAGGCCTGATAAAGACACTTTTGCTGGCCAAAGCACTACTGGACCCTGCCAGCTCGATTCCTGCCCGGGGCATCCCATTCTGTGACTACAGCAGCCTCTGTTTAAGACCATATAAGCATTTGCTCTTATCATATTTGAAATTAGCCTGATAAAGACACTTTTGCTGGCCAAAGCACTACTGGACCCTGCCAGCTCGATTCCTGCCCGGGGCATCCCATTCTGTGACTACAGCAGCCTCTGTTTAAGACCATATAAGCATTTGCTCTTATCATATTTGAAATTAGCCTGATAAAGACACTTTTGCTGGCCAAAGCCCTACTGGACCCTGCCAGGTCCATTCCTGCCCAGGGCATCCCATTCTGTGACTAAAGCAGCCTCTGTTTAAGACCATATAAGCATTTGCTCTTATCATATTTGAAATTAGGCCTGATAAAGACACTTTTGCTGGCCAAAGCACTACTGGACCCTGCCAGCTCGATTCCTGCCCGGGGCATCCCATTCTGTGACTACAGCAGCCTCTGTTTAAGACCATATAAGCATTTGCTCTTATCATATTTGAAATTAGGCCTGATAAAGACACTTTTGCTGGCCAAAGCCCTACTGGACCCTGCCAGCTCGATTCCTGCCCGGGGCATCCCATTCTGTGACTACAGCAGCCTCTGTTTAAGACCATATAAGCATTTGCTCTTATCATATTTGAAATTAGCCTGATAAAGACACTTTTGCTGGCCAAAGCCCTACTGGACCCTGCCAGCTCGATTCCTGCCCGGGGCATCCCATTCTGTGACTACAGCAGCCTCTGTTTAAGACCATATAAGCATTTGCTCTTATCATATTTGAAATTAGCCTGATAAAGACACTTTTGCTGGCCAAAGCACTACTGGACCCTGCCAGGTCGATTCCTGCCCGGGGCATCCCATTCTGTGACTAAAGCAGCCTCTGTTTAAGACCATATAAGCATTTGCTCTTATCATATTTGAAATTAGCCTGATAAAGACACTTTTGCTGGCCAAAGCCCTACTGGACCCTGCCAGGTCCATTCCTGCCCAGGGCATCCCATTCTGTGACTACAGCAGCCTCTGTTTAAGACCATATAAGCATTTGCTCTTATCATATTTGAAATTAGCCTGATAAAGACACTTTTGCTGGGCATAACACTACTGGACCCTGCAAGGGCATCCCATTCTGTGACTATAGCAGCCTTTGTTTAAGACCATATAAGCATTTGCTCTTATTATATTTGAAATTAGCCTGATAAAGACACTTTTGCTGGCCAAAGCACTACTGGACCCTGCCAGGTCCATTCCTGCCCAGGGCATCCCATTCTGTGACTAAAGCAGCCTCTGTTTAAGACCATATAAGCATTTGCTCTTATTATATTTGAAATTAGGCCTGATAAAGACACTTTTGCTGGCCAAAGCACTACTGGACCCTGCCAGGTCGATTCCTGCCCAGGGCATCCCATTCTGTGACTAAAGCAGCCTCTGTTTAAGACCATATAAGCATTTGCTCTTATTATATTTATATTATAAGACACTTTTGCTGGGCATAGGCTTACTGCTGCCTGCCAGGTGCACTTCTGTTGAGGCATCCCATTCTGTAACATAGCATACCCCTCTTTATTTACACTAAGCAGCTCTCTTATTTACACTAAGCAGGCCTGTTGGAGGCTGAGTGTTACTGCTCACTTTTGGTGTGCATTATATTCTGTTTTATATAGACCCACTGCTGCCTGGGGGTTCTTAAAATATCACCTACTACCACGCCAGTTAGACTATGTCGGGCAGACAAGTGCCTGGAAGTGAAAAGAGGAGTGGCAGAGGCCAAGATTCCGCAGGCAGAGCTCGCATCAGACTGGGGGCCAGTAGCAGCAGGAGTCACGCTGAGAGACCTAATCTGCCAGTATCTGCTAGCGGTCGGGTCTCCACCAGTAACGCATCTGCCGTGGTAGATTGGCTGACGCGCTCATCAACAACATCATCACAACTTACATCTGAGACCCCCAGTCTAGGGTCGGTAGGTTCCTCTGACACAACCCTGAGTTGGCATGCCCCGAGAGCAGTCCCTGTCCTCCCATTGCCTCTGTCCTACGCCGTTCCCTCCCCCAGCGACGTATCCTATGCTTTGGGTTCAGCTCCACTCTTTAGTGAGGAGGACGATCAGATACAGGAGGACAGTCAGCAGCTACTGCCCAGCCAAGAAATGGAGGTGGCTTCTTTAGCTAGGCAGACAAATAGTGATGTGGACAGTGTCGTGGGTGCTGCGAGCGTTCCAGCTCCTGCGCCAGACACTGTTGACGAATCCACGAACATCAGTGACGTACAGCCACAACCCGGTGATGATGATGATGATGACGATGAAGCCGATCGCACTTGGGAGCCGGGTGATGAAGGGGCTTCATCGTCATCATCAGGAGAAGAGGGGCGCAGGTTGCCCCGGAGTCAGCAGCTGAGGCAGCAAGGTGGTAGCAGTCAGCATGGGGGCACAATTCCAAAGGCTGGAGCCGGCCGGGGCCGGGGCCGGGGTAGAGCACCTGCTGTGCGGCAGTCTACCTTATCGGGAGGTAGTGGAGCAGGGGTTCCTGGAGTTGGCAACAGCAGCAGTGAATCAGTGAGGCCAGGGGGTGGGAAAAGTAGCTACTCGGCAGTGTGGCAGTTTTTCCTGAGGCATCCGCAGGAGGGTAACATGGCCACATGCAAGATATGTAGGCAAAAGGTGAAGCGTGGCCAGGGTCCAAATGTTGGCACCACGGCCCTGCGTCAACATATGATGCGTCACCATAAAACGACCTGGGAGAACCGAGGCTCCCAAGGGGTGGTCCAGTCTGCTTCCTCACCAAGTGAGCTCCCAATTTCTGCCAGCCAAGGCTCCAGCACCTCAGCCGAAGGCAGCTGTGCGTCACACCCATCCTCTGTCGCTCCTGCTCCTCCTCCTCCTCCTCCAAGTCATGCATCCCGCCAGCAATCCATCAGCGAAGCCATGTCCAAGAGACAGCAGTATGCGCCCACTCATCCTACGGCGCAGAAGCTGAATGTGCTCCTGTCCAAGTTGCTGGTGCTGCAGTCGCTCCCTTTTCAGGTGGTGGAATCTGCACCTTTCAGAGAACTGATGGCTTGTGCCGAGCCGAGGTGGAGAGTCCCAAGCCGTCATTTCTTTGCCAAGAAGGCAGTACCAGCGCTGCACACTTTTGTTGAACAGAAGGTGGGCCAGTCCTTGAGCCTGTCGGTGTGTAGCAAAATACATGGCAGCGCCGACATCTGGAGCTGTAACTACGGTCAGGGGCAGTACATGTCGTTTACGGCCCACTGGGTGAATGTGGTCCCTTTGCAGCAGCAACTTGGACAGGTCACGCCGCTTCGGCCTCCGCGCTCTCTGCCCATTGGGCCTGTGACACCGTGCGACTCGGCCTCCTCATCCTCCGCCATCTCCTCACCCTCCACTGTAGGCTCAAGTCTCAGTGCCCCTCCAGTCTACCATGTGTGCAGGGCACGGAGGTGTCACGCAGTGCTTCACATGGTTTGTCTTGGCGAACGGAGTCACACAGGGGAGGAACTGCTTAAATGTATTCATCAGGAAATCCAAACATGGCTTACTCCGAGAAAACTTAAAATGGGAATCATGGTTACAGACAATGGGAAGAACATTTTGTCTGCGCTGCGCCAAGGAAGCCTGACCCATGCCCCCTGCATGGCTCACGTCTTCAATCTGGTTGTCAAGCGGTTTCTGAAGTGTTCCCCCCATCTGCAGGACATCCTAACAACTTCACGGAAACTTTGCATGCACTTCAGCCACTCCTACACCGCCAAACACACCCTTCTTGAGCTACAGCGTCAGAATGGTATCCCCCAACATAGTCTGATTTGCGATGTTTCCACCCGTTGGAATTCCACCCTTCACATGTTGGACCGATTATATGAACAGAGAAAAGCCATCACGGATTTCCTGATGATCCAAGCAGATAGGGGGACTCCCCTGTGTAACTTCAATGTCAACCAGTGGCAGCTCATACGTGACACCTGCCGTTTGCTCAGGCCCTTTGAGGAAGCCACTTTATTTGTCAGTCGGCAGGATTACGGGATGAACAACGTGATTCCACTGCTTCATGTACTACAGCACATGTTGGAAACCATGGCTGGTCAGGGCACTGGAGACATGGCGTTTACATCTTACGGCCACATGAACCCCCTTGGAGCTGAACTGGAGGAGGAGGAGGAGGAAGAGGAGGAGGAGGAGTTGCCCAGCGAAACACAGTTTAGGCTTGGCGAAATGGCTGGTTTATCTAGTCAGCGGACAGGAGAGGAGGAGCAGGAGCAGCCAGAGGAGCTAGAGGTTTTTGAGGAAGGAGAGACAGAGGACCCGGGCACACCGTGGCAGTATGCAGTGGAGATGGAGACAGGTAGTCCATCCGAGTCACTTGCGCAAATGGCACGAAGCATGCTCACATGCTTGCGTAGTGACCCCAGAATTGTTTCCATCTGTCGGCGGGATGACTTCTGGCTGTCCACCTTATTGGACCCTCGCTTCCGGCACAAAATGGGGGCATTTTTTAAACCCACCGAGAGGGAGGACAAACTCAACTACTACAAAGACATTCTACGTAGGCAGTTGCCCGATGCCTATCTGCGCCATGGTCCATACTCTCGCAGGTCTGACTCGAGGGGACCTCTGCGCTCACCTTCCACTGCCATGGCCGCTGGGGGGGTTGGCAGCAGCAGCAGCAGAAGCTCCATCAGCAGCAGCAGCCTCAGTCTTCAGTCGCTAATGAGTAGCTTTCTACACCCGCATAGTGAGGCTACTCATGAGCAGCAGGAAGACCTGGAGCAGGACCTGAACCAGCAGGTCATGTCATACTTTGACATGACCATGCCAACACACCTTGAGGATCCGCTGGACTTCTGGGCAGCCAAACTTGATTTGTGGCCGCAACTAGCAGAGTTTGCCCTGGAAAAGCTGTCCTGCCCGGCAAGTAGCGTGCCATCTGAGCGGGTGTTTAGTGCGGCGGGGGCCATAGTTACGGCGAGGAGAACTCGTCTGTCAACTAAAAATGTGGAGAGACTCACCTTTGTCAAAATGAATCAGGGATGGATCAGCCAGGATTTCCACCCACCAATGCCTGATGCATGCGACTAGATTCAGCATGGTGCCACGTTTTACACTTTCCAAAGGCCATTTTTTGGGCTCCTGCTGCTGCTACTGTCAACTCCTGCCAACTCCAGGGTGTGATTCATCCAATTTTTGGGCTCCTGAGGCCAACTCCAGTGTATATTTGGGCTCCTGCTGCTGCTGCTGCCAACTTCTGCCAACTCCAGGGTGTGATTCATCCAATTTTTGGGCTCCTGAGGCCAACTCCAGTGTATATTTGGGCTCCTGCTGCTGCTACTGTCAACTCCTGCCAACTCCAGGGTGTGATTCATCCAATTTTTGGGCTCCTGAAGCCAACTCCAGTGTATATTTGGGCTCCTGCTGCTGCCAACTTCTGCCAACTCCAGGGTGTGATTCATCCAATTTTTGGGCTCCTGAAGCCAACTCCAGTGTATATTTGGGCTCCTGCTGCTGCTGCTGCCAACTCCTGCCAACTCCAGGGTGTGATTCATCCAATTTTTGGGCTCCTGAGGCCAACTCCAGTGTATATTTGAGCTCCTGCTGCTGCTGCTGCCAACTTCTGCCAACTCCAGGGTGTGATTCATCCAATTTTTGGGCTCCTGAGGCCAACTCCAGTGTATATTTGGGCTCCTGCTGCTGCTACTGTCAACTTCTGCCAACTCCAGGGTGTGATTCATCCAATTTTTGGGCTCCTGAAGCCAACTCCAGTGTATATTTGGGCTCCTGCTGCTGCTACTGTCAACTCCTGCCAACTCCAGGGTGTGATTCATCCAATTTTTGGGCTCCTGAGGCCAACTCCAGTGTATATTTGGGCTCCTGCTGCTGCTACTGTCAACTCCTGCCAACTCCAGGGTGTGATTCATCCAATTTTTGGGCTCCTGAGGCCAACTCCAGTGTATATTTGGGCTCCTGCTGCTGCTACTGTCAACTCCTGCCAACTCCAGGGTGTGATTCATCCAATTTTTGGGCTCCTGAAGCCAACTCCAGTGTATATTTGGGCTCCTGCTGCTGCTGCTGCCAACTTCTGCCAACTCCAGGGTGTGATTCATCCAATTTTTGGGCTCCTGAAGCCAACTCCAGTGTATATTTGGGCTCCTGCTGCTGCTGCTGCCAACTTCTGCCAACTCCAGGGTGTGATTCATCCAATTTTTGGGCTCCTGAGGCCAACTCCAGTGTATATTTGGGCTCCTGCTGCTGCTACTGTCAACTTCTGCCAACTCCAGGGTGTGATTCATCCAATTTTTGGGCTCCTGAAGCCAACTCCAGTGTATATTTGGGCTCCTGCTGCTGCAACTGTCAACTCCTGCCAACTCCAGGGTGTGATTCATCCAATTTTTGGGCTCCTGAGGCCAACTCCAGTGTATATTTGGGCTCCTGCTGCTGCTACTGTCAACTCCTGCCAACTCCAGGGTGTGATTCATCCAATTTTTGGGCTCCTGAAGCCAACTCCAGTGTATATTTGGGCTCCTGCTGCTGCTGCTGCCAACTTCTGCCAACTCCAGGGTGTGATTCATCCAATTTTTGGGCTCCTGAAGCCAACTCCAGTGTATATTTGGGCTCCTGCTGCTGCTACTGTCAACTCCTGCCAACTCCAGGGTGTGATTCATCCAATTTTTGGGCTCCTGAAGCCAACTCCAGTGTATATTTGGGCTCCTGCTGCTGCTGCTGTCAACTCCTGCCAACTCCAGGGTGTGATTCATCCAATTTTTGGGCTCCTGAAGCCAACTCCAGTGTATATTTGGGCTCCTGCTGCTGCTGCTGCCAACTCCTGCCAACTCCAGGGTGTGATTCATCCAATTTTTGGGCTCCTGAAGCCAACTCCAGTGTATATTTGGGCTCCTGCTGCTGCTGCTGCCAACTTCTGCCAACTCCAGGGTGTGATTCATCCAATTTTTGGGCTCCTGAAGCCAACTCCAGTGTATATTTGGGCTCCTGCTGCTGCTACTGTCAACTCCTGCCAACTCCAGGGTGTGATTCATCCAATTTTTGGGCTCCTGAGGCCAACTCCAGTGTATATTTGGGCTCCTGCTGCTGCTACTGTCAACTCCTGCCAACTCCAGGGTGTGATTCATCCAATTTTTGGGCTCCTGAGGCCAACTCCAGTGTATATTTGGGCTCCTGCTGCTGCTACTGTCAACTCCTGCCAACTCCAGGGTGTGATTCATCCAATTTTTGGGCTCCTGAAGCCAACTCCAGTGTATATTTGGGCTCCTGCTGCTGCTGCTGCCAACTTCTGCCAACTCCAGGGTGTGATTCATCCAATTTTTGGGCTCCTGAAGCCAACTCCAGTGTATATTTGGGCTCCTGCTGCTGCTGCTGCCAACTTCTGCCAACTCCAGGGTGTGATTCATCCAATTTTTGGGCTCCTGAGGCCAACTCCAGTGTATATTTGGGCTCCTGCTGCTGCTACTGTCAACTTCTGCCAACTCCAGGGTGTGATTCATCCAATTTTTGGGCTCCTGAAGCCAACTCCAGTGTATATTTGGGCTCCTGCTGCTGCTACTGTCAACTCCTGCCAACTCCAGGGTGTGATTCATCCAATTTTTGGGCTCCTGAGGCCAACTCCAGTGTATATTTGGGCTCCTGCTGCTGCTACTGTCAACTCCTGCCAACTCCAGGGTGTGATTCATCCAATTTTTGGGCTCCTGAAGCCAACTCCAGTGTATATTTGGGCTCCTGCTGCTGCTGCTGCCAACTTCTGCCAACTCCAGGGTGTGATTCATCCAATTTTTGGGCTCCTGAAGCCAACTCCAGTGTATATTTGGGCTCCTGCTGCTGCTACTGTCAACTCCTGCCAACTCCAGGGTGTGATTCATCCAATTTTTGGGCTCCTGAAGCCAACTCCAGTGTATATTTGGGCTCCTGCTGCTGCTGCTGTCAACTCCTGCCAACTCCAGGGTGTGATTCATCCAATTTTTGGGCTCCTGAAGCCAACTCCAGTGTATATTTGGGCTCCTGCTGCTGCTGCTGCCAACTCCTGCCAACTCCAGGGTGTGATTCATCCAATTTTTGGGCTCCTGAAGCCAACTCCAGTGTATATTTGGGCTCCTGCTGCTGCTGCTGCCAACTTCTGCCAACTCCAGGGTGTGATTCATCCAATTTTTGGGCTCCTGAAGCCAACTCCAGTGTATATTTGGGCTCCTGCTGCTGCTGCTGCCAACTCCTGCCAACTCCAGGGTGTGATTCATCCAATTTTTGGGCTCCTGAGGCCAACTCCAGTGTATATTTGGGCTCCTGCTGCTGCTACTGTCAACTCCTGCCAACTCCAGGGTGTGATTCATCCAATTTTTGGGCTCCTGAGGCCAACTCCAGTGTATATTTGGGCTCCTGCTGCTGCTACTGTCAACTCCTGCCAACTCCAGGGTGTGATTCATCCAATTTTTGGGCTCCTGAAGCCAACTCCAGTGTATATTTGGGCTCCTGCTGCTGCTGCTGCCAACTTCTGCCAACTCCAGGGTGTGATTCATCCAATTTTTGGGCTCCTGAGGCCAACTCCAGTGTATATTTGGGCTCCTGCTGCTGCTACTGTCAACTCCTGCCAACTCCAGGGTGTGATTCATCCAATTTTTGGGCTCCTGAGGCCAACTCCAGTGTATATTTGGGCTCCTGCTGCTGCTACTGTCAACTCCTGCCAACTCCAGGGTGTGATTCATCCAATTTTTGGGCTCCTGAGGCCAACTCCAGTGTATATTTGGGCTCCTGCTGCTGCTACTGTCAACTCCTGCCAACTCCAGGGTGTGATTCATCCAATTTTTGGGCTCCTGAAGCCAACTCCAGTGTATATTTGGGCTCCTGCTGCTGCTACTGTCAACTCCTGCCAACTCCAGGGTGTGATTCATCCAATTTTTGGGCTCCTGAAGCCAACTCCAGTGTATATTTGGGCTCCTGCTGCTGCTGCTGCCAACTTCTGCCAACTCCAGGGTGTGATTCATCCAATTTTTGGGCTCCTGAGGCCAACTCCAGTGTATATTTGGGCTCCTGCTGCTGCTACTGTCAACTCCTGCCAACTCCAGGGTGTGATTCATCCAATTTTTGGGCTCCTGAAGCCAACTCCAGTGTATATTTGGGCTCCTGCTGCTGCTGCTGTCAACTCCTGCCAACTGCAGGGTGTGATTCATCCAATTTTTGGGCTCCTGAAGCCAACTCCAGTGTATATTTGGGCTCCTGCTGCTGCTGCTGCTGCCAACTCCTGCCAACTCCAGGGTGTGATTCATCCAATTTTTGGGCTCCTGAAGCCAACTCCAGTGTATATTTGGGCTCCTGCTGCTGCTGCTGCCAACTCCTGCCAACTCCAGGGTGTGATTCATCCAATTTTTGGGCTCCTGAGGCCAACTCCAGTGTATATTTGGGCTCCTTCTGCCCCTCATAGTGATGCCACTTCAACTCTCTGCAATTGTGCCGCTCTGCGATTCTATTAGCGATGCCTCTGATCTGCATGTGATATTTCTTCAAAGTATTATTTAACTAACCCAGCACGCATCCTGTGCGTGTTACAGCAAGGCTGAATGGTTTACAACCCTATTGAGGCTGTAGGAGGCTCAGAAATAGCCGTTTTTAATAGCGATTCGTCGCGAATTTATTCGGGTCGAAACGATTTTTGTCGGAAAATTCGGCGAATCAGTCGAATCGAATTTTTCAAAAGTTCGCTCATCTCTAATCACCAGTAGGAAGAGGGAGGTTGTGATGCCGCTGTATAGAGCCCTGGTAAGGCCACAGCTAGAATACTGTGTGCAGTTCTGGAGACCTTACCTGCAAAAAGACATTATTCAAATAGAACGTGTCCAAAGGCGGGCAACGAAAATGGTGGAAGGACTTAAACTTAAAACTTATCAGGAGAGACTTAAAGAACTTAATTTGTACAGTCTGGAGGAAAGAAGGGAGAGGGGGGACATGATTGAGACCTTTAAATATGTGAAAGGATTGAATAAGGTTCAGGAGGGAAGTGTTTTTAAGAAGAAACTTAACGATAGAACAAGGGGGCACAACCTGAAGCTAGTCGGGGGGAAGATCAGGAGCAATGTTAGAAAATATTATTTTACAGAAAGAGTAGTAGGTGCTTGGAACAAACTTCCAGCAGAGGTAGTTGAAACATCAACAGTCACTGAATTTAAACATGCCTGGGATAAGCACACATCTATCCTAAGATAAAGAGTACATACAGTATACACATAAGGGCAGACTAGATGGACCGTATGGTCTCCTTCTGCCGTCAACCTTCTATGTTTCTATGTTTCTATTACCTTAAAGAGACCCTGGGGTTTGCTTCAGGAGCCCAAAAATTGGATGATTCACACCCTGGAGTTGGCAGGAGTTGACAGCAGCAGCAGCAGGAGCCCAAACATTACTTTAAAGAGACCCTGGGGTTGGCTTCAGGAGCCCAAAAATTGGATGAATCACACCCTGGAGTTGGCAGAAGTTGGCAGCAGCAGCAGGAGCCCAAACATTACTTAAAAGAGACACTGGGGTTGGCTTCAGGAGCCCAAAAATTGGATGAATCACACCCTGGAGTTGGCAGGAGTTGACAGCAGCAGCAGGAGCCCAAATATTACTTTAAAGAGACCCTGGGGTTGGCTTCAGGAGCCCAAAAATTGGATGAATCACACCCTGGAGTTGGCAGGAGTTGGCAGTAGCAGCAGCAGGAGCCCAAATATTACTTTAAAGAGACACTGGGTGTTCTGCCCAGCAGGGTATAGAATCATTATAATTCATTTCTGCCCTGTCATCGTATCATTAGTGAGGTTATAGCACCATCTAGTGGTGATAAGTTGTTTAACATGTTCTTCCGAGTTAAAAGTATTATGGGAGATTGCAATGCATTCTGGGAGGAAGAAGTGGGCTGTCTTTATCCTCCAGACACAGAGCTTCCATGATATTCCTCTCATCTAAAACTCCACCATCTGTGTAACAGCATATCTGGTGAGTCATTTACCTCAGTTACTAGGGCATTATGATATCTAGAGCTGTTTAGATATTTGTACTACTCAGAGAGTTTAATGTGTAGATGTTAAACTGCTAGCTAGCCATGCAATCCTTCTCATATGCAGCCTTTTTGTCGTGTACTTCACTGTTATGTAATGTATGATATCTACAGATGTTATACTGTACTTATGCATTGTCATCTGTATTTTTATAGTTTTACCAAACACACACAACCTGTTTCGCCATCACATAATAAACCTGTTAAACTGCAGACAACAGGCCTCTTATTTGGAAGACAGGAATGGTTTATGCTGAATGTTGGATTACACACTGTATGAACGTGTAAGAAGACAGAACAGTAAAACAGATGCTAATTACCAGCGATAGTGGATCTGACTACACGGAGCCGCTATCGTCCACGTGGTCATGCGCAAAAGATTGCAGCGGCTGCCATACAGTCACTAGAAGCGAGAGTGCAGCCCACAGCAAGCACAGCACGATCCAATCCACGCCAAAGCCGGTTTTCACCTAGACTGTGTCTGCACAGAGTCATCAAGCAGCCAGCAACAGGTACACCATTGGGTTGATTCAAAGAAACATGTAACAGCTTGGATTTGGCTCACGATCATCCTATTTTTCACGTCCGCTCGTGCGTTCGTATGAACTTGCGAGTGATTCAATAAGCAAATACGTTTCTATCCTAAAATATACGTCCGTTCGTATGGCAGTTCGGGAATCAGACCTATGTCAGTTTCCATCCTGAATTTTCCGTTTCATTTCTCAGGTTGCAACATTGGTTTTGCCCTTTTTCCTTTTTTGTCTGGACGTAAATCCTTCTGATCTTGCGGCTCCGCACTACAAACTTACCTCATTAAAGTGCATTCTAAATATTTGGTCTTTTATTTTTCTTTATTTCATTCATTTTGTAGTAACCAACCATTAATGAATGCATTTGCATAAGTAAATCTTACTTTGTTTAATTTTTAGTTAACTTGCATTTTTTACTTGTGGATTTAATTTTAATATTTATGCTTCAAATGGTACAACTTTAAATTTGTAGCCACACCCTCTACATACAGATTGCTCTCAAATATTAAAAAACACCCAGAAACTTCTGCATGTTATGAGCCTAGAAACAGCCAAGATGGCGGCTCAGGTATTATCGGGCAGCCTGCAAACAGAAAGGGCCTTGTGACTGTGTTGCTCTGGATTCTTTGATTTCTGACCTTTCCATGCCCCCAGCTCTACTGTGTCTGTGCAAAATACAGCAGTAACCCACATCCTGCACTTTATCCCGCTCTCCTCTCCTCAGTAAGTGTGATGCATCTGACCAAAGATGTGCTTAAATAATTAAACAAAGCAAAGGTAAACAACTACACCAATAAATGCAATCTAAAAATATTATTCTAGTACCTCAATTTTAAAATAAATAACAAAGGACATAAGTTTGTTTAATTAACGCAAATATATTGCAAAATAAAGGTTTACATGCAAAGAACTAATTAAGGTCCACATTAAAATGCTTTTATAAGGCATACATGAATCAGGTATGCATTGCCATACAATTTATGGCCTAGGCCATGCTGATACATGCAGTTCATTGGAGCTCAAGACACGCAGACTCCTCCACATAGCCAAAAAACCTGTTCACGAACAGCAATCCGGCTGCTAAAAGGTGTCGGCTGTGGCTTTCTTTTAAAACGCGTTTAGAGGTTTCTCTGAATCACACCTAAACACATCCAATTAACCTAAGTTTTACGTTTTGATCGTAAGTTTTAGGATTTGATCCTAAGTTTTACGTTTTGATCCTAAGTTTTACGTTTTGATCCTAAAATTTAGGAACGGACTTCCGCTGATCGTAAGAGCATATACGCATTCGTACGTAGGCTCGTGCGAGTCGTAAATGGCCAAAAAAACAGGAAAAAATGACTAACACCCACCCAAACTTACGATTCTCGATACGAAATCAATTAACTTTTGCTCTTTGAATCGAGGGGCATGTCTACTAGCAAGGCATCAACATATGGGACAAGGTCACGAGCAAGCCGCTCTAGCAAGTCCTCCATAAAAGAAATGGCTGCTCTTGCCCGCGCAGAAGCTGAGGCCGCAAAAGTAAAGGCTTCCTTCGCTGAACAGGAGATGCAGCTAAAGCAAGAGACAGCGCGCCTGCAAGCTTCACTGGAAAAACTTGCAGCAGAGAAACAAGCAGCAGCCGCAATAGCCAAGGCAGCGTTCCTAGAAGCTGCAGAGTTTTCTGAATCTGAGAAACACAGCCAAGTACTCGGAGCAGACTTAGATCAACAGGATCCAGCACATCGCGTCGTAGAATTCGTTCACCAGCATCCCAAGACAGATGACAACTACGATCCTGTGTATCAGCCAGCTTATACAGAGCACCAAAGACCCTACCTTGCATCACAGCACCTCGAGCAAGACAGTATGCGACAACGTGATCCTGATCACAACTGCCACTTTACAGAACGAAAGCTGCAACCTTCACTCCGACTTAAAGGGGCACCCTTCGCGTCTGAACAGTATTATTCAGACTTCTCTATGCTAGAAACTCCTAAAAGGTATGGTGATACACCACGCACACTGCATAACAACAGCATACCAGGTATCACTGGTACTAACCAGGCTGCCATGGACTTTGCTAAGTTCTTTGCTAAACGGGAACTGGTTACCAAAGGACTTATAAAGTTCACCGATCGCCCTGAGAACTACAGGTCATGGCGTGCCTCCTTCCAGAACGCTATAAGGGACTTAGATCTTTCCTGCAGTGAGGAGTTAGATCTCTTGGTAAAATGGCTCGGAAGTGAGTCTGCTGAACACGCCAGAAGAATCAGAGATATTAACATAAACTACCCGGGCAAAGGCCTAAAGATGGTGTGGGAAAGACTTGATGAATGTTATGGGTCAATAGAAGCTATAGAAAATGCTTTATATAAGAGAATGGAAAGTTTTCCCAAAATAATGGGTAGGAGTTACCAAAAGCTCAGGGAACTCAGTGACTTGCTAACAGAGGTACAGGTTGCTCAGGCAGAAGGTGATCTCCCAGGGCTAGAATTCCTGAACACTGCCAGAGGTGTTAATCCCATCGTTCAAAAACTCCCTTATAACCTACAAGAGAAGTGGATCACACATGGTTTTTGTTATAAACAGGTTCATAATGTACCTTTTCCCCCCTTTAGAGTGTTTGTAGACTTTGTTGCTCAACAGGCAAAGATCAGAAATGATCCCAGTTTTGACTTTACATTGTCATGTCCCACTGCCCCTGGTGTCAAGCCCCATAAAACACCAGTGGCAGTGCATAAGACTAACGTTGCCTCAACAGGTTCTCCTTACAGGTCATTTAGGTCTTCTCAAGAAGGAAACAAACTGGAAGACCTTACTAAGCAATGCCCCCTGCACAAGAAACCACACTCTCTACTGAAATGCAGAGCCTTCAGGGAGAAGTCTTTAGAGGACCGCAAGGAATTCCTCAAAGAGAACAACATCTGCTTCAAGTGCTGCACTACAACATCGCACTTCGCCAGGAACTGTAAGGTCAGTGTGACATGCACAGAATGTGGTAGCACAGGACACAACACGGCTTTACACCCCGGACCACCCTCTCAGTTATCATCCCAAGCAGAGGAGCATGACAGAAAGCAGATAGACACGGACACAGACACCGCAGTAGTCACCTCTCAGTGTACAGAAATCTGTAAAGGACTCGCAGGAGGGAAGTCCTGCTCAAAAATCTGCTTTGTCAGAGTTTATCCAGCCGGTCAGCGAGATAAGGCGCTCAAGATGTATGCAATCTTAGATGATCAAAGCAATAGGTCTTTAGCTAAAGCCGCCTTCTTCGACACCTTCAACATCGTAGGGCCTGGTTCTCCCTACTCCTTACGGACATGTGCAGGTACCGTTGAGACGGCGGGGAGGAAGGCAACTGGGTACAAGGTAGAGTCCATAGATGGCAAGACCTGCTTGTCCTTACCAACTATACTGGAGTGCAACCACATTCCTGACAACCGGTCTGAGATACCAACACCAGAGGTAGCAGCATACCACCCCCATCTGAGGCGTATAGCTCACCTGATACCAGAACTGGACCCGGAAGCCCCAATACTCCTACTCCTTGGACGAGACATATTACGAGTTCACAAGGCTAGAGGACAGATTAATGGCCCTCAAAACGCTCCATACGCCCAGAGACTAGACCTAGGATGGGTCATCATAGGAGATGTCTGTCTAGGAGGAGCACACAAGCCGACCTCAGTCAACAGTATGCTCACCAACACACTTGAAAATGGGCGTCCTTCCCTATTTCAGCCGTGTCAGAGTAGTTTCCTGATAAAAGAATTGCCACATAGCGCTCCCATTCTTTGTCCTTACGTAGATCCTTCCTGTGAAGATCACGCCTGCGATGGTGAGCAAGGTCACTTAGGGTGCACAGTCTTCCACAGGACAAGAGAAGATAACAAGGTCGCAATGTCCATAGAGGACAGGCTGTTCTTGGATATCATGGATCACGGAATAGAAAAAGACAAGTCAAAAAGCTGGATTGCACCTTTGCCATTTAAACCGCAGAGACGACGCTTACCTAACAACAAAGAACTTGTCTACAATCGATTTATCTCCCTCATACACAAACTTCAGAGGAACCCAGAGATGAAAGAACATTTCTTTACCTTCATGGAAAGAATATTGCAGAACAACCACGCGGAAATGGCACCCACGCTCCAAGATTCAGAAGAGTGTTGGTATTTACCCATATTTGGTGTGTATCATCCTAAAAAACCAGGACAGATAAGAGTGGTATTCGACTCAAGCGCTAAGTGTGAAGGTGTCTCGCTAAATGAAGTCTTGCTGTCTGGTCCAGACCTCAACAACAGACTTCTTGAGGTACTTCTACGCTTTCGCAGAGATTCCGTAGCATTCATGGCTGACATACAACAGATGTTCCACTGCTTCCTTGTCAAGGAAGAACACAGAAACTACTTGAGGTTCTTCTGGTACAGCAACAACGACCCCAATGAGGACATTGTAGAATACCGAATGAGAGTGCACATCTTCGGGAACAGTCCTTCCCCTGCAGTTGCTATATACGGTCTCAGACATTCAGCCCGAGAAGGTGAAGCAAAGTATGGGTCGGATGTCAGGTCTTTTGTGGAAAAGGATTTCTTTGTGGACGACTGCTTGAAATCTACACCTACAAACGAGACAGCCATCAGTCTCCTCAAGAGAGCTCAAGAAATGCTCGCTCTATCGAATTTAAGGTTGCACAAAATCGCATCCAACAGTCGTGAGCTAATGGAGGCCTTCTCACCCCAAGACCACTCAAGTGGTCTAAAGGACTTGGATCTAAGTACAGACTCCCTTCCCATGCAGAGAAGCCTTGGTTTGCTCTGGGATTTAAAGGCAGACACATTCACCTTCCAAATCAGCAAGGAAGAAAAGCCCTTCACACGTAGAGGGGTCCTGTCTACCATAAACAGTTTATATGATCCTCTGGGATTCGTAGCACCTGTTACCATCCAAGGTAAAATGATGTTAAGAAACTTCACCACAGAAACGGCTGATTGGGATGATCCGCTTCCCATGGAGAAAAAAGACCAGTGGATAGGATGGAGGAAGTCTCTCGAAGCTTTGTCCAGCCTTCAGGTGGCACGACCGTATGCTTCTGTGCCATCAACTGAGGTCAAGATGCAAAGACTATTTATCTTCTGTGATGCTTCAGTCAAGGCAATTGCGGCCGTAGCATACCTAAAGACCATAGATGTCAAAGAGCAATGCCATGTGGGTTTCGTTATGAGCCGGACCAAACTGTCGCCACTCCGTGAGCACACAATACCCAGACTAGAACTCTGCGCTGCCGTACTTGCAGTGGAGTTAGCTGAACTTATAACAACAGGACTGAATCTGGGAATCGAGGAAGTTGAGTTCTACACGGACAGCAAGGTAGTCCTAGGATACATTTGCAATGAAATGAGACGCTTCTACGTCTATGTCAGCAATCGGGTGCTAAGGATCAGGAGATCCACTAGTCCTAAACAGTGGCACTATGTGTCCACACATCATAATCCTGCAGACCACGCAACTAGATCTGTTGCAGCAAGCCACCTCAAGGACACTACATGGTTTAAAGGTCCTGCATTCCTGTACCGTGCAACGTCTTGCAACATCGAATCTAACTCGTTTGAATTGGTCGACCCAGATGTGGATGAAGAAATCCGACCTGAAGTATCTGTTCTAAATACAGCCATTACGGACCACCAACTCAAATCTCACCGTTTCGTCAGGTTCTCCACCTGGATGTCGCTTGTTCGTGCTATAGCCTGTCTAGTTCATATAGCTCAGTCTTACCAGTCATCATTACCCGTGAGTGAGAAGCCATGCAAAGGTTGGCATCACTGCAAACATGCAGTTACCATTTCCAATATGGAAAAGTCCAAAGACATAATAGTTCGCACTATACAACACGAAAGTTTGACCACCTTCTTGGCAGAAGTTTCAGCTATTATGAACGCAAGACCGTTGACTACCCTTTCCAGCGACCCTGAAGATTTAACCATCCTCACTCCTGCCATGTTACTTACGCAGAAGACCAGCACTCCGAGCGCTCCTCTTGGAGAATTTAGTGATAAAGACCTCTACAGACGACAATGGAGGCAGGTGCAAAGTCTTTCTAATGCCTTCTGGGACAAGTGGAGGAAACAGTATATTTCTACCCTACAATCAAGAAGGAAGTGGCAAACTAACAAACCGAACATCAGACCTGGGGATGTCGTGCTCATAAAAGACAGCCAGTCACACCGGAATGAGTGGCCATTAGGCCTAATCAGCAACACATTCCCAAGCAAGGATGGGAACGTACGCAAGGCCAAGGTCAAAGTGTGGAAGCTTGGCGAATGCAAGTTCTTCCTCAGGCCAGTAGCGGAACTAGTTTTGTTGTTTTCACCTGAACAACCTAGTAGTGGCATCAGTTGACGCCAGGCGGGGAGTGTTCTGCCCAGCAGGGTATAGAATCATTATAATTCATTTCTGCCCTGTCATCGTATCATTAGTGAGGTTATAGCACCATCTAGTGGTGTTAAGTTGTTTAACATGTTCTTCCGAGTTAAAAGTATTATGGGAGATTGCAATGCATTCTGGGAGGAAGAAGTGGGCTGTCTTTATCCTCCAGACACAGAGCTTCCATGATATTCCTCTCATCTAAAACTCCACCATCTGTGTAACAGCATATCTGGTGAGTCATTTACCTCAGTTACTAGGGCATTATGATATCTAGAGCTGTTTAGATATTTGTACTACTCAGAGAGTTTAATGTGTAGATGTTAAACTGCTAGCTAGCCATGCAATCCTTCTCATATGCAGCCTTTTTGTCGTGTACTTCACTGTTATGTAATGTATGATATCTACAGATGTTATACTGTACTTATGCATTGTCATCTGTATTTTTATAGTTTTACCAAACACACACAACCTGTTTCGCCATCACATAATAAACCTGTTAAACTGCAGACAACAGGCCTCTTATTTGGAAGACAGGAATGGTTTATGCTGAATGTTGGATTACACACTGTATGAACGTGTAAGAAGACAGAACACTGGGGTTGGCTTCAGGAGCCCAAAAATTGGATGATTCACACCCTGGAGTTGGCAGCAGCAGCAGCAGTAGCCCAAATATACACTGGAGTTGGCTTCAGGAGCCCAAAAATTGGATGAATCACACCCTGGAGTTGGCAGCAGCAGCAGCAGGAGCCCAGACATTACTTTAAAGAGACACTGGGGTTGGCTTCAGGAGCCCAAAAATTGGATGAATCACACCCTGGAGTTGGCAGCAGCAGGAGCCCAAACATTACTTTAAAGAGACACTGGGGTTGGCTTCAGGAGCCCAAAAATTGGATGATTCACACCCTGGAGTTGGCAGCAGCAGCAGCAGGAGCCCAAATATACACTGGAGTTGGCTTCAGGAGCCCAAAAATTGGATGAATCACACCCTGGAGTTGGCAGTAGCAGCAGCAGGAGCCCAAATATTACTTTAAAGAGACCCTGGGGTTGGCTTCAGGAGCCCAAAAATTGGATGAATCACACCCTGGAGTTGGCAGAAGTTGGCAGTAGCAGCAGCAGGAGCCCAAATATTACTTTAAAGAGACCCTGGGGTTGGCTTCAGGAGCCCAAAAATTGGATGAATCACACCCTGTAGTTGGCAGCAGCAGCAGGAGCCCAAATATTACTTTAAAGAGACCCTGGGGTTGGCCTCAGGAGCCCAAAAATTGGATGAATTACACCCTGGAGTTGGCAGCAGCAGCAGCAGGAGCCCAAACATTACTTAAAAGAGACACTGGGGTTGGCTTCAGGAGCCCAAAAATTGGATGAATCACACCCTGGAGTTGGCAGGAGTTGACAGCAGCAGCAGGAGCCCAAATATTACTTTAAAGAGACCCTGGGGTTGGCTTCAGGAGCCCAAAAATTGGATGAATCACACACTGGAGTTGGCAGGAGTTGGCAGTAGCAGCAGCAGGAGCCCAAATATTACTTTAAAGAGACACTGGGGTTGGCTTCAGGAGCCCAAAAATTGGATGATTCACACCCTGGAGTTGGCAGCAGCAGCAGCAGTAGCCCAAATATACACTGGAGTTGGCTTCAGGAGCCCAAAAATTGGATGAATCACACCCTGGAGTTGGCAGCAGCAGCAGGAGCCCAAACATTACTTTAAAGAGACACTGGGGTTGGCTTCAGGAGCCCAAAAATTGGATGAATCACACCCTGGAGTTGGCAGCAGCAGGAGCCCAAATTTTACTTTAAAGAGACCCTGGGGTTGGCTTCAGGAGCCCAAAAATTGGATGAATCACACCCTGGAGTTGGCAGCAGCAGCAGCAGGAGCCCAAACATTACTTCAAAGAGACCCTGGGGTTGGCTTCAGGAGCCCAAAAATTGGATGAATCACACCCTGGAGTTGGCAGGAGTTGACAGCAGCAGCAGCAGGAGCCCAAACATTACTTTAAAGAGACCCTGGGGTTGGCTTCAGGAGCCCAAAAATTGGATGAATCACACCCTGGAGTTGGCAGAAGTTGGCAGCAGCAGCAGGAGCCCAAACATTACTTAAAAGAGACACTGGGGTTGGCTTCAGGAGCCCAAAAATTGGATGAATCACACCCTGGAGTTGGCAGGAGTTGACAGCAGCAGGAGCCCAAACATTACTTTAAAGAGACCCTGGGGTTGGCTTCAGGAGCCCAAAAATTGGATGAATCACACCCTGGAGTTGGCAGCAGCAGCAGCAGGAGCCCAAATATTACTTTAAAGAGACCCTGGGGTTGGCTTCAGGAGCCCAAAAATTGGATGATTCACACCATGGAGTTGGCAGCAGCAGGAGCCCAAATATACACTGGAGTTGGCTCCAGGAGCCCAAAAATTGGATGAATCACACCCTGGAGTTGGCAGCAGTAGCAGCAGGAGCCCAAACATTACTTTAAAGAGACACTGGGGTTGGCTTCAGGAGCCCAAAAATTGGATGAATCACACCCTGGAGTTGGCAGGAGTTGGCAGCAGCAGCAGCAGGAGCCCAAATATACACTGGAGTTGGCTTCAGGAGCCCAAAAATTGGATGAATCACACCCTGGAGTTGGCAGAAGTTGGCAGCAGCAGCAGCAGGAGCCCAAAAAATGGCCTAAAGACATAAATATGTTTTGCACCATTTGGAAAGTGTAAAACGTGGCACCATGCTGAATCTAGTCGTATGCATCAGGCATTGGTGGGTGGAAATCCTGGCTGATCCATCCCTGATTCATTTTGACAAAGGTGAGTCTCTCCACAT
Organism: Gastrophryne carolinensis; assembly: GCA_027917425.1. Taxonomy (NCBI): domain Eukaryota; kingdom Metazoa; phylum Chordata; class Amphibia; order Anura; family Microhylidae; genus Gastrophryne; species Gastrophryne carolinensis. The sequence continues at coordinate 547,917,015 of CM051235.1, read as the reverse complement.
TTTTAGTTGACAGACGAGTTCTCCTCGCCGTAACTATGGCCCCCGCCGCACTAAACACCCGCTCAGATGGCACGCTACTTGCCGGGCAGGACAGCTTTTCCAGGGCAAACTCTGCTAGTTGCGGCCACAAATCAAGTTTGGCTGCCCAGAAGTCCAGCGGATCCTCAAGGTGTGTTGGCATGGTCATGTCAAAGTATAACATGACCTGCTGGTTGAGGTCCTGCTCCAGGTCTTCCTGCTGCTCATGAGTAGCCTCACTATGCGGGTGTAGAAAGCTACTCATTAGCGACTGAAGACTGAGGCTGCTGCTGCTGATGGAGCTTCTGCTGCTGCTCCTGCCAACCCCCCCAGCGGCCATGGCAGTGGAAGGTGAGCGCAGAGGTCCCCTCGAGTCAGACCTGCGAGAGTATGGACCATGGCGCAGATAGGCATCGGCCAACTGCCTACGTAGAATGTCTTTGTAGTAGTTGAGTTTGTCCTCCCTCTCGGTGGGTTTAAAAAATGCCCCCATTTTGTGCCGGAAGCGAGGGTCCAATAAGGTGGACAGCCAGAAGTCATCCCGCCGACAGATGGAAACAATTCTGGGGTCACTACGCAAGCACGTGAGCATGCTTCGTGCCATTTGCGCAAGTGACTCGGATGGACTACCTGTCTCCATCTCCACTGCATACTGCCACGGTGTGCCCGGGTCCTCTGTCTCGCCTTCCTCAAAAACCTCTAGCTCCTCTGGCTGCTCCTGCTCCTCCTCTCCTGTCCGCTGACTAGATAAACCAGCCATTTCGCCAAGCCTAAACTGTGTTTCGCTGGGCAACTCCTCCTCCTCCTCTTCCTCCTCCTCCTCCAGTTCAGCTCCAGCGGGGTTCATGTGGCCGTAAGATGTAAACGCCATGTCTCCAGTGCCCTGACCAGCCATGGTTTCCAACATGTGCTGTAGTACATGAAGCAGTGGAATCACGTCGTTCATCCCGTAATCCTGCCGACTGACAAATAAAGTGGCATCCTCAAAGGGCCTGAGCAAACGGCAGGTGTCACGTATGAGCTGCCACTGGTTGACATTGAAGTTACACAGGGGAGTCCCCCTATCTGCTTGGATCATCAGGAAATCCGTGATGGCTTTTCTCTGTTCATATAATCGGTCCAACATGTGAAGGGTGGAATTCCAACGGGTGGAAACATCGCAAATCAGACTATGTTGGGGGATACCATTCTGACGCTGTAGCTCAAGAAGGGTGTGTTTGGCGGTGTAGGAGTGGCTGAAGTGCATGCAAAGTTTCCTTGAAGTTGTTAGGATGTCTTGCAGATGGGGGGAACACTTCAGAAACCGCTTGACAACCAGATTGAAGACGTGAGCCATGCAGGGGGCATGGGTCAGGCTTCCTTGGCGCAGCGCAGACAAAATGTTCTTCCCATTGTCGGTAACCATGATTCCCATTTTAAGTTTTCTCGGAGTAAGCCATGTTTGGATTTCCTGATGAATACATTTAAGCAGTTCCTCCCCTGTGTGACTCCGTTCGCCAAGACAAACCATGTGAAGCACTGCGTGACACCTCCGTGCCCTGCACACATGGTAGACTGGAGGGGCACTGAGACTTGAGCCTACAGTGGAGGGTGAGGAGATGGCGGAGGATGAGGAGGCCGAGTCGCACGGTGTCACAGGTCCAATGGGCAGAGAGCGCGGAGGCCGAAGCGGCGTGACCTGTCCAAGTTGCTGCTGCTGCTGCAAAGGAACCACATTCACCCAGTGGGCCGTAAACGACATGTACTGCCCCTGACCGTAGTTACAGCTCCAGATGTCGGCGCTGCCATGTATTTTGCTACACACCGACAGGCTCAAGGACTGGCCCACCTTCTGTTCAACAAAAGTGTGCAGCGCTGGTACTGCCTTCTTGGCAAAGAAATGACGGCTTGGGACTCTCCACCTCGGCTCGGCACAAGCCATCAGTTCTCTGAAAGGTGCAGATTCCACCACCTGAAAAGGGAGCGACTGCAGCACCAGCAACTTGGACAGGAGCACATTCAGCTTCTGCGCCGTAGGATGAGTGGGCGCATACTGCTGTCTCTTGGACATGGCTTCGCTGATGGATTGCTGGCGGGATGCATGACTTGGAGGAGGAGGAGCAATAGCGACAGAGGATGGGTATGACGCACAGCTGCCTTCGGCTGAGGTGCTGGAGCCTTGGCTGGCAGAAATTGGGAGCTCACTTGGTGAGGAAGCAGACTGGACCACCCCTTGGGAGCCTCGGTTCTCCCAGGTCGCTTTATGGTGACGCATCATATGTTGACGCAGGGCCGTGGTGCCAACATTTGGACCCTGGCCACGCTTCACCTTTTGCCTACATATCTTGCATGTGGCCATGTTACCCTCCTGCGGATGCCTCAGGAAAAACTGCCACACTGCCGAGTAGCTACTTTTCCCACCCCCTGGCCTCTCTGATTCACTGCTGCTGTTGCCAACTCCAGGAACCCCTGCTCCACTACCTCCCGATAAGGTAGACTGCCGCACAGCAGGTGCTCTACCCCGGCCCCGGCCCCGGCCGGCTCCAGCCTTTGGAATTGTGCCCCCATGCTGACTGCTACCACCTTGCTGCCTCAGCTGCTGACTCCGGGGCAACCTGCGCCCCTCTTCTCCTGATGATGACGATGAAGCCCCTTCCTCACCCGGCTCCCAAGTGCGATCGGCTTCATCGTCATCATCATCATCACCGAGTTGTGGCTGTACGTCACTGATGTTCGTGGATTCGTCAACAGTGTCTGGCGCAGGAGCTGGAACGCTCGCAGCACCCACGACACTGTCCACATCACTATTTGTCTGCCTAGCTAAAGAAGCCACCTTCATTTCTTGGCTGGGCAGTAGCTGCTGACTGTCCTCCTGTATCTGATCGTCCTCCTCACTAAAGAGTGGAGCTGAACCCAAAGCATAGGATACGTCGCTGGGGGAGGGAACGGCGTAGGACAGAGGCAATGGGAGGACAGGGACTGCTCTCGGGGCATGCCAACTGAGGGTTGTGTCAGAGGAACCTACCGACCCTAGACTGGGGGTCTCAGACGTAAGTTGTGATGATGTTGTTGATGAGCGCGTCAACCAATCTACCACGGCAGATGCGTTACTGGTGGAGACCCGACCGCTAGCAGATACTGGCAGATTAGGTCTCTCAGCGTGACTCCTGCTGCTACTGGCCCCCAGTCTGATGCGAGCTCTGCCTGCGGAATCTTGGCCTCTGCCACTCCTCTTTTCACTTCCAGGCACTTTTCTGCCCGACATAGTCTAACTGGCGTGGTAGTAGGTGATATTTTAAGATCCCCCGGGCAGCGGTGGGTCTATATGAAACAGAATATAATGCACACCAAAAGTGAGCAGTAACACTCAGCCTCCAACAGGCCTGCTTAGTGTAAATAAAAGAGCTGCTTAGTGTGAATAAAGAGGGGTATGCTATGTTACAGAATGGGATGCCCCAACAGAAGTGCACCTGGCAGGCAGCAGTAAGCCTATGCCCAGCAAAAGTGTCTTTATCAGGGCTAATTTCAATTAGAATAAGTGCAAATGGTTATATGGTCTTAAACAGAGGCTGCTGTAGTCACAGAATGGGATGCCCCAAAAAAGATCCAGTAGTGCTATGCCCAGCAAAAGTGTCTTTATCAGGGCTAATTTCAATTATAATAAGTGCAAATGGTTATATGGTCTTAAACAGAGGCTGCTGTAGTCACAGAATGGGATGCCCCAAAAAAGATCCAGTAGTGCTATGCCCAGCAAAAGTGTCTTTATCAGGGCTAATTTCAATTATAATAAGTGCAAATGGTTATATGGTCTTAAACAGAGGCTGCTGTAGTCACAGAATGGGATGCCCCAAAAAAGATCCAGTAGTGCTATGCCCAGCAAAAGTGTCTTTATCAGGCCTAATTTCAATTATAATAAGTGCAAATGGTTATATGGTCTTAAACAGAGGCTGCTGTAGTCACAGAATGGGATGCCCTAAAAACCAGCAGTAAGTACACCTGGCAGGGCCCAGAAGTACTATGGCCAGCAAAAGTGTCTTTATCAGGCTAATTTCAAATATAATAAGAGCAAATGGTTATATGGTCTTAAACAGAGGCTGCTGTAGTCACAGAATGGGATGCCCTAAAAACCAGCAGTAAGTACACCTGGCAGGGTCCAGAAGTACTATGCCCAGCAAAAGTGTCTTTATTAGGCTAATTTCAAATATAATAAGAGCAAATGGTTATATGGTCTTAAACAGAGGCTGCTGTAGTCACAGAATGGGATGCCCTAAAAACCAGCAGTAAGTACACCTGGCAGGGTCCAGAAGTACTATGCCCAGCAAAAGTGTCTTTATTAGGCTAATTTCAAATATAATAAGAGCAAATGGTTATATGGTCTTAAACAGAGGCTGCTGTAGTCACAGAATGGGATGCCCTAAAAACCAGCAGTAAGTACACCTGGCAGGGTCCAGAAGTACTATGCCCAGCAAAAGTGTCTTTATCAGGCTAATTTCAAATATAATAAGAGCAAATGGTTATATGGTCTTAAACAGAGGCTGCTGTAGTCACAGAATGGGATGCCCTAAAAACCAGCAGTAAGTACACCTGGCAGGGTCCAGAAGTACTATGCCCAGCAAAAGTGTCTTTATCAGGCTAATTTCAAATATAATAAGAGCAAATGGTTATATGGTCTTAAACAGAGGCTGCTGTAGTCACAGAATGGGATGCCCTAAAAACCAGCAGTAAGTACACCTGGCAGGGTCCAGAAGTACTATGCCCAGCAAAAGTGTCTTTATCAGGCTAATTTCAAATATAATAAGAGCAAATGGTTATATGGTCTTAAACAGAGGCTGCTGTAGTCACAGAATGGGATGCCCTAAAAACCAGCAGTAAGTACACCTGGCAGGGTCCAGAAGTACTATGCCCAGCAAAAGTGTCTTTATTAGGCTAATTTCAAATATAATAAGAGCAAATGGTTATATGGTCTTAAACAGAGGCTGCTGTAGTCACAGAATGGGATGCCCTAAAAACCAGCAGTAAGTACACCTGGCAGGGTCCAGAAGTACTATGCCCAGCAAAAGTGTCTTTATTAGGCTAATTTCAAATATAATTAGAGCAAATGGTTATATGGTCTTAAACAGAGGCTGCTGTAGTCACAGAATGGGATGCCCTAAAAACCAGCAGTAAGTACACCTGGCAGGGTCCAGAAGTACTATGGCCAGCAAAAGTGTCTTTATCAGGCTAATTTCAATTATAATAAGAGCAAATGGTTATATGGTCTTAAACAGAGGCTGCTGTAGTCACAGAATGGGATGCCCTAAAAACCAGCAGTAAGTACACCTGGCAGGGTCCAGAAGTACTATGCCCAGCAAAAGTGTCTTTATCAGGCTAATTTCAAATATAATAAGAGCAAATGGTTATATGGTCTTAAACAGAGGCTGCTGTAGTCACAGAATGGGATGCCCTAAAAACCAGCAGTAAGTACACCTGGCAGGGTCCAGAAGTACTATGGCCAGCAAAAGTGTCTTTATCAGGCTAATTTCAATTATAATAAGAGCAAATGGTTATATGGTCTTAAACAGAGGCTGCTGTAGTCACAGAATGGGATGCCTCACAGCAGACTTAAGATCAGTTCAGTATATATGCACAGTTAGTTAGTATAAGCAGCCTGAAAACGCTAACAAAGCCTGTCAGGCTGGATGAAAAAAAAAAAAAAAAACTCCCTGTGACAGCCTCCGATTTTTCTACCTTTCCCTGTTTTTCGCTGACTTTCTGTCTGTCTCCTGTCTGTCTCCTGCCTGTTTCCAGCCTGTCCCTGTCTGTCCCTGCCTGTCTAACTGTCTCTCTCCCTGCCTACAGCAGCGTCCTGTCTCTCACGAATGCAATAGAGAAATGAGGAAAAGCAAGATGGCCGGCCTTAAATGAGCTGCCAATGGTTTACATTGAATTTACACAGGGGTGTCCCCCTATCTGTTTGGATCATCCAGAAATCCGTGATGGCTTTTCTCTGTTCCTATAGTGGATCCTGCATATGGAGGGTGGAATTCCAACGGGTGGAAACATGGCAAATCAGACTATGTTGGGGTACACCGTTCTGACGCTGAAGCTCAATAAGGTTGTGCTTGGTGGTGTAGGAGTGCCAGAAGTGCATGCTAACTTTCTTTCCTGCTGTTCGGATGTCTTTTAGATGGGCGGAAGACTTCAGAAAATGCTTGACAACTAGACTGACACGTGTGCCATGTCAGGACGCATGACTCTGGCTTCCTTGTCGCAGCGCAAACAAGATGTTCTTCCAAGTGTCAGTCACCATGGGTCCAAATTTGCAGTTTTCATGGATTAAGCAATGATTTCATGGATTGAGTTCTCATTTTTAGTAGTTCCTCCCATGTGTGACTCTGTTGGTCAAGGAAAACCATGTGAAGAACAGCGTGAAACCACAATCACCAAGGGGACCTAAAAGGATATATATTGTCCACCGTGAGTCCATAGTTACAGCTCCAGACGTAGACAACACTGTGCACTTTGGTACACACTGACAGGCTAAAGGACTGGCCCACCTTCTGTTCAATAACATTTTACAGGGCAGGTACTGCCATCTTCGCAAAGCAATGATACCATGGGACTCTCCACCTCGGCTCGACACAAGCCATCAGTTCTCTGAAAGGTCCACCACTGGGTAATGCAGCAGGCTGGACTTATGGTGACGCTGTCTGAGAGGAGAAATCAATTTTGGGCTCCTGCTGCCAACTCCAGTGTCTCTTTAAAGTAATGTTTAGGCTCCTGCTGCTGCTGCCAACTCCAGGGTGTGATTCATCCAATTTTGGGCTCCTGCTGCCAAATCCAGTGTCTCTTTCAAGCTATGTTTGGGCTCCTGCTGCTGCTGCTTGCAACTCCAGGGCAGGTACTGCCATCTTCGCAAAGCAATGATACCATGGGACTCTCCACCTCGGCTCGGCACAAGCCATCAGTTCTCTGAAAGGTCCACCACTGGGTAATGCAGCAGGCTGGACTTATGGTGACGCTGTCTGAGAGGAGAAATCCCTCAGACATCAAGATTAAAAATTCCAAGAATTTTTGAGGGCTAATTATTCAGAGGCAATGATACCTAGTTGTTTCTGATTTAATTACAAGGTGGAAACACACCCTCAAACAAAACTTCACTTTGGCAATACTATTGCATTTGTTTATTCATCATTTATGTATATATACTAACTAACCTACTTTTTTTTCCACAGGATTGTGGATGCTGCATGAAAAACTGCCACATCGCTGAGTAGCTGATTTTTCCTACCAACAGTCCGCAATAATTCACTGCTGCTGCTGCTGCTGCTGCCGCCACCGCCGCAGACTCCAGGGACCCTCTTCCACTACCTCCGCTTGCAACACCTCCTCCCACGACACTCTCCTCATCACTAATTGCCCGGCTAGTGGAAGAAGAGGCGAGTGTCTCCTCCACTTCTTGGCTGGGCAGTAGCTGCTGAATTTTATGATTATCAGATCTTCATCAATGGATAGTGGAGCTGAACCCAAAGCATAGCAACAGACAACAGACAGTTGACTGGGGTGTCAGATGCCACTTGTGATGCAGTGGACTGTTTTGCAGCACTTCCAGACAAAGTTGCTTCATTGGATGACACAATGACTGGTAAAGCTGTGGAACATATGGTTGAAAAGCAAGAATAACCATTTGTTTTTATATGAAAAAGACCCTGGTTTATACATACATTTTTTTTCCAGAGACTGCCCTGCGTGGAAATGAATGGCGCATGGATCAGCCAAGCTTTCCTCCCAACAATGCCTGATGTATTCCAGTAGATTGATGACGGGGCCAGACCAACACTAAAGAAATAGGGATCGTGCAAAACAGATTTAAGGCGCTGCTCTCCAGTTACAGACATTCCTCCGCATCGGACCACAAGTAAGTATTGATAAAAAATCCTTTACGTTACTCTTACTTTTTATTAATATTCTTCGGATAAGACGGATCAGACATCCAGATTAAAAATTCCAAGAATTTTTGAGGGCTAATTAGTCAGAGGCAATGATAACTTGTTGTTTCTGATTTAATTAAAAGGTGGAAACACACCCTCAAACAAAACTTCACTTTGGCAATACTTTTGCATTTGTTTATTCATAATTTTATGTAGATATTACTAACTAAGCTACTTTATCTCCACATGACTCTCCACAGGGTGTGATTCATCCAATTTTTGGGCTCCAGCAGCCAACTGCAGTGTCTCTTTCAAGCTATGTTTGGGCTCCTGCAGCTGCTGCTGCTTGCAACTCCAGGGTGTGATTCATCCAATTTTTGGGCTCCTGAAGCCAACCCCAGTGTCTCTTTAAAGTAATGTTTGGGCTCCTGCTGCTGCTGCTGCCAACTCCAGGGTGTGATTCATCCAATTTTTGGGCTCCTGAAGCCAACCCTAGTGTCTCTTTAAAGTAATGTTTGGGCTCCTGCTGCTGCTTGCAACTCCAGGGTGTGATTCATCCAATTTTGGGGCTCCTGCTGCCAACTCCAGTGTCTCTTTAAAGTAATGTTTGGTCTCCTGCTGCTGCTGCTGCCAACTCCAGGGTGTGATTCATCCAATTTTTGGGCTCCTGCTGCCAACTCCAGTGTCTCTTTAAAGTAATGTTTGGGCTCCTGCTGCTGCTTGCAACTCCAGGGTGTGATTCATCCAATTTTTGGGCTCCTGAAGCCAACCCCAGTGTCTCTTTAAAGTAATGTTTGGGCTCCTGCTGCTGCTGCTGCCAACTCCAGGGTGTGATTCATCCAATTTTTGGGCTCCTGCTGCCAACTCCAGTGTCTCTTTAAAGTAATGTTTGGGCTCCTGCTGCTGCCAACTCCAGGGTGTGATTCATCCAATTTTCGGGCTCCTGCTGCCAACTCCAGTGTCTCTTTAAAGTAATGTTTGGGCTCCTGCTGCTGCTTGCAACTCCAGGGTGGGATTCATCCAATTTTTGAGCTCCTGAAGCCAACTCCAGTGTCTCTTTAAAGTAATGTTCGGGCTCCTGCTGCTGCTTGCAACTCAAGGGTGTGATTCATCCAATTTTTGGGCTCCTGCTGCCAACTCCAGTGTCTCTTTCAGCCAATGTTTGGGCTCCTGCTGCTGCTTGCAACTCCAGGGTGTGATTCATCCAATTTTGGGCTCCTGCTGCCAACTCCAGTGTCTCTTTAAAGCAATGTTTGGGCTTCTGCTGCAGCTGCTTGCAACTCCAGGGTGTGATTCATCCAATTTCTGGGCTCCTGAAGCCAACACCAGTGTCTCTTTAAAGTAATGTTTGGGCTCCTGCTGCTGCTGCTGCCAACTCCAGGGTGTGATTCATCCAATTTTTGGGCTCCTGAAGCCAACCCCAGTGTCTCTTTAAAGTAATGTTTGGGCTCCTGCTGCTGCCAACTCCAGGGTGTGATTCATCCAATTTTTGGGCTCCTGCTGCCAACTCCAGTGTCTCTTTAAAGTAATGTTTGGGCTCCTGCTGCTGCTGCTGCCAACTCCAGGGTGTGATTCATCCAATTTTGGGCTTCTGCCAAGCTATGTTTCTTTCAAGCTATGTTTGGGCGCCTGCTGCCGCTGCTTGCAACTCCAGGGTGTGATTCATCCAATCTTTGGGCTCCTGCAGCCAACTCCAGTGTCTCTTTCAAGCTATGTTTGGGCTCCTGCTGCTGCTGCTGCTGCTGCTGCTTGAAATGCCAGGGTGTGTCAGTCAATTTTTGGCCTCCTGCAGCCAACTCCAGTGTCTCTTTAAAGCAATGTTTGGGCTCCTGCTGCTGCTTGCAACTCCAGGGTGTGATTTATCCAATTTTTGGGCTCCTGCAGCCAACTCCAGTGTCTCTTTAAAGCAATGTTTGGGCTCCTGCCCCTCATAGTGATGCGACTTCAACTCTCTGCAATTGTGCCACTCTGCGATTCTATTAGCGATGCCTCTGATCTGCATATGATATTTATTTAAAGTATTATTTAACTAACCCAGCACGCATCCTATGCGTGTTACAGCAAGGCAGAATGGTTTACAACCCTATTGAGGCTCTAGGAGGCTCAGAAATAGCCGTTTTTAATAGTGATTCATCGCAAATAAATTCGGGTCGAAACTATTTTTGTCGGAAAATTCTGCGAATCAGTCGAATCGAATTTTTCAAAAGTTCGCTCATCTCTAATTTTGATGGAAAGGCCATTTCCCACACCATGGGACAGGACCCCTAGGATTTTAGAATCAGGGGCTTTAGAGGTCATCAGAGAGTATGTGAAAAATTGAATTGTGACTTTAGACTCTCTGGAACAAAAAGTCTCTCGGACCTCTCCTTTTTTTCACAGGCTCCGCTGAATTTGCTGCAGGTTGGAGATCGAGTAGTGGTGAAATAGCTGAACCAGAACAAGAAGCAAGCGTTCCCATTTGGGCCTGGGACAAGAGTGATTGTGGTGACGAGGACTGCGGTGCTTGCGGAAAACTGCCAATCATGGATACACGCATCTCGAGTGAAGAAGATACCAGACCCTTTACCTATAGAGGAAAGCAAACCTGCGTCACAGGGTGACCAAGAAAATCAGACACTCTACCGAGAGAGCAAGAGGAGAAAGAGACTATAACAAAACCGATCAATAAGAGACCGATCCGTACCACAATTTGGTTGCTGGATTCTGGACCATTTTGAAAGACAACGGTGGTGATGTTTATGGTGGTAACTGTTTTATGGGTCTTGCTCCATTGTCAGTATGAACAGCACCTGCTGGGTCCAGTGGCTAAAATCTGCTGAAACCACAGACAGGGATGTGACACCAGAAGGGAGAGAATAGAATGGCCCTGGATATGATACCGACTGAGAAGGGTGGAGTATGCAAGATGATTGGGGAAACCTGTTGCACCTATATTCCTGATAACCTAGGTCCCACAGGAAAGACCACTTTGGCCATACAGAAACTAGATTCACTAGCCATAGAAATGATGAAGAATTCTGGAATAAACGATCCCTGGGAGCAATACTTTGTTAAGTTCTTTTGGGGATGGAAAGGGATCTTGATGCAGATAGTCACTGTAGTCATTATAAGGGCGATATTATATGCTTTATTCAGAATAGTAATGTGCATTATTGCCTCATGATATACAGATGCTGCCATGTCGTATGTAATATCTACGGGCTAGAGAAAGGGAATAGTCTTTGAGAAATCATATTTGACTTCTCCAAAATGATTTAAGAGGGGATTGTGGGTAGAGGTCCTTGTTTTGATTGAGTATATGCAGGTCTAGAGTTATGCTTTAGTAATATGTATTTACGAGAAGCAGCTTGAGAAGTAGCTTGTTCTGTGGAATTTTACCGTATCGTCTAGCCTGAAATGTTCTGCAAAATCTGAACGCACATAGTTTACTGAGAAATGTGTTTTGTGTAAGCTAGCTGGCTGTGCTCCTTTGTTTGTGACATGTATAAGATTGCTCGCTTGGCTGAATAACCTTAGATTTGTATGGTGGATGACTGTCTCTTCCTCTCCTTCGATTTGCTATACAATTCTCCGGCTCAAGCTGCTTGGTGGAGGTGTGAGGGTGTCAGACGCATAGTCGGGGGTCCGAGGTACCCCAGGAGATGCTCCCCAACACTTACCATCTCAACTCACCTAACCTCTGCCCCTTTTTATTTACCTCACCTCAGTTGTTCCTGTCTCACCCCTGTTCACTTCTTTCCACTTCTACTGTCAGGGATCGCCGGACACCCTTCTTTCATAAGCCAAGCAATCCCCAATCTCCACCGCCTCTTGTGCCTATAGACAAGCCCCCGCTTGCTGGAGACACGGGTTATTCCTCTCCAGACTCAGTTGCCCCCAGGACTTACTGGCGCAAAGATTGCTGGCTTATGGTGAAGATAGGTGAACGGCAGGGTATCCCAAATCGGAAGTTCAAGCGGGCTGAGTCCGAAACGTTGAGTCCAGCAGGTTAGGCAAGAATGGTCGAGACGAGCAGGGGTCAAAGCCGGGTGGTCACAGGGCACGGTATCCAAGGGGTTAGATGGAGAATGGTCAAGACAGGCAGGGGTCAAAAGCCGGGTGGTCACCAAAGCGCGGTATCAAAGGGGTAAGGCAGAAGCAAGGTCAGACAGGCAGATGGTCAGTGCGGGCAGCGGGCAGGAATGGTCAAAGACGGAGCCGGATCAAAACACACTAAACGCAAATCCAACAGCACACCCAAGCTAATAATGGCTATAACGGGCACTGATGGTCAGGGCAAGGACACTTTTAAAGGGGAACTGGCCAATGGGCAGGGGGGAAGGGGTGTGTGTGTGTGATTGGTGCAACACTGGTGATTGGTGCAACATATGAACCTGCTCCTGATAGGAGCCCCCCAGGGACTGGACCGCCCTGACCAGCTAGGCTGTCCAGTCCCTGGGTTCCTAATCCCCACAGGACCCCCCTCCTGGACCGATACGGGGTGCACGTGTGGGGGCAGGGGCGGCGGCGGCCACACGTCAGCGCAGCGTGGGGCATAAGAGAGGAGGGAAAGTGAGGGAAAAGAACAGCCATCCCGCCCTGGTGAAGTGGTCCATCCACGCAACGCGTCGGCAGGCTGACAGAATGGGGGACCCCTGGCTACAGATGATATACTAAACGGTGATGTAATACCTTCCTTAATTACATATGTATCACAGTGTAGTTGTGGCCAGTGTATTTTGATCTTCCTCAGTGAAGGCATTCATGCACAGTGTTCACACATCCTTTTTGGGTACAAATATCTGCTCAGCATTTTTTCTCTTTAAAGTTTATTGCACATAGCACTTTCCTTTTTTTGCTAATTTGTTTCTTATCTGTTAACTGCAGGTGGATATAACAATATCCACCTGCCTATTTAATTCTTACTGGCACTTAGCACTGTGTAAATTCATACCCTTTATTATTTATATACAAGATTAGGAAGGATATTTTTATAATCATATTTATATACTTAAAGCCGCTGTGTGGGAAACCCCCTTTCTTTTTTGTCATTGTGTTTGTGTATTTTAATATGTCGATTGTCTTGTGTATTTATGTTTTTCATGAGTCTTTCTAACATAAATAAAATTAGATATCATTTTAGCATATAGTTTGTTGATGCCCGGAGCAGCGCCGTGGGAACGGCCCGCAGGTAAGTTCCTTACATCTACTGTTCCTGTCTCACCTCAGCCAACCTCACCTCTACTCAACTCACCTCTTTCTGCCTCACATCAGCCATCCTCACCTCTGTTCAGTTCACCTTTTTCCACCTAATGTCTACTTAACTCATGTCTACCCATTTCATACGTGCCTACCTCTAGTCACCTCTGCTCCCCACTTTCTGTCCCACCTCTGCTAACCTCCCATTTTCCTGCATTACACCTGCCCACTTCTTTCCACCTCACCTCTGCCTACATTATATATACATAAAAGCATATACAATGCTTTAAACTGTAATGATGTCCCCACATACTGAAACACCCTGTAAAATATAAAAAAGTAGAAATCCTTCTTTTCAAATAGATCGAATGGTGAAATGGAGTACTGCGAGGTCTTACAGGTTTGTGGCTCTTTAATCAATTACTATAAGTGGGGTACATCTTTCTGTAATCAAAAGAAAATAAAACAATTCTTGGATAACACCATTCCAAAGATTTTATTTCATCCCTGCACTTTAATTAGGTCTGCTCTTCATGGAAATTCACTCTGCATTGGCTTTGTGAATCTACTTTCTAACAGCAATAATCACTGCAACTGCAGACATGCTGATGGGAAGATTTTAATATCTGCCTTTGAATTGTGCTAAAAATCTCTTTCATAAAGATATATCTTTATATTACTAAAAAGCGCAATCAGAGAAAGATATCGGAACTGGTGTATTATTACTATTATTTGCCAGCATAGCAGACACAACTCTATATTATCCTGGCAAAATGAGGAACCCATAATAGCAAATATAACCAAATGAAGATATGGACTACATTACAGAGGTGGCACTTTGTTGTGCAAATCTGATGGCTTATATTTGACAAAAATTGTATTGCATTAGAGTGTAGTTTGTTTATTGCTTTCAGAGCAAATTATATACTGACAACCTTAAAATTTGATTTGATACATTCAGCTGTGTTTAGACTTCTGACATATTTGTGGAGAATGTATACTCTAGGAACTATTTTCTTGTTGGCATGTGTACAGTATGCATGTGGCGATAACAAACAAACAGGCAAATGTACACACTAGGAGGTTATTATATTCAAAACCTGGTACAGCATGGTGGTTTTAGTGCAGCCTCCTGGCTAGTGAAATGCTTTAGGTCTCATTGTAGGCAGTAGTAAGCTGTTGTATTATGTGATCCATGGATGGTAGGCATAAAATCCAAAGTTAAAATAAATAGGATTAATGACAATTTCAGATCCTTCACCCTTTGTTTGGAGTATAAACCCAATATAAAAAAAAGAATACAAGAGCGCTGGATTCCGTCCCTGGATGTGTTGACTGACACTTTGTTTCAGAATAAAATCAAAGAGGTACTGAAAGAATACTTTACCTACAATAATACAGATGAGGTATCCTCTAAGACATTATGGGAGGCACATAAAGTATTTTTCGTCCTATAAGACACACCCAGTATTTTGAGGAGAAAAAAATATTCAGAATCAAATGGTGCGCTAAAATACCTCCCTCCCAATCACTCTATTATAGACGGTATGCAGAATCCTCCCCATCACACCATTACAGACCCCACATTACAGGCACTGAGCAGTATCCCACATTAAAGGCAGTGAGGGCATCCCAAATTACAGACAGTGTTTGAATTTTTTACAGCTCTTTTGTGTGCAGGGCTATGTCCCATTTTGTGCTGAGAACTTCTCACAATCAGCTGTAGAGACTCTTCTCCCTGTGTTGAATGGGTTGGAGCTTCTACACGATGTTTTAAGACAACCAAAGGTGCATTATTTCTTGTGTGGGATTCTTTAAATTGTAAAAGGTTGTCTCTAGGGAAGTGGAGTGCTTTTTGTATCTGGGCATCTGTTGCTGATGGTTTATATCCCTTCTGTCCATGGTGCCAGAACAAATCCTTTTGTATCTGATACGGTAAAGATTAGGGAGGAGCGAATCGATCTGGACGAACCCGAATTCGTTCAGAATTTCAGGAAAAATTCGATTCTGAACGAATCCGAATTTCCCCGCGATTCAGTCAATCGAAGTTTTCCTTTAAACTCCATTTATTTCAATTACAGGCATTCTAAAATGGTGGAAGCACATGTCCGGACATGTTCCCTGGGGCAAGGTATCATGGGAAAGTCACATGCAGCCTATCAGCAGCCAGGAAGCCCGGTGACGTCACCGTGCTATATAAACCGGCAGCCATTTTCCTTGTGCGCAGTTCAGAGTTGTATTGCGGCCAGAGCAGAGCTGGTTACAGACAGGGACAGAGTTAGAGATAGACAGAGCCAGGGAAAAATAGTGAAAGATAGGGAAAAACCGGAATGATCCAGGCAGGGACAGCATTGAAGTGACAGGAATTTTTTTTTCATTAGCCAGATCAGTTTTCAATTCAATTTCAGTTCTTTGTGCTGTAAACCTGCCTTGCCACTGTGCATCCCATCTATGCAGTGGCATTTAACCCTATCTGTTACACACAAGCATTTCTCATAACTGGTTTAGTTTTAATATTTTTTTGTCTGGTTTAAATACACGTCACCCTATCTGTTATACTAAATAAGCGTTGTTCAGCCTCATTTTAATTAAGCTATTGCATTTTGAATTGTTTTTTGTCTGCTTTAAATACACCAGCCCACATGGGCATCCCAAACCAGCACATGTCACCCTATCTGTTATACTAAATAAGCATTGTTCATCCTCAGCTTAATCAAGCTATTGCATTTTGAATTGTTTTTTGTCCTACTGTCAAAAAAACACCAGGCCGCAGGGTATCCCAAACCTGCACGTAGCACCCTATCTGTTATACTAAATACGCTTGTTCATCCTCAGCTTAATCAAGCTATCGCATTTTTAATTAGTTTTTGGTCTGCTGCCAAAACACTAGGCCGCAGGGTATCCCGAACCTGCACGTAGCACCCTATATGTTATACTAAATACGCTTGTTCATCCTCAGCTTAATCAAGCTATCGCATTTTGAATTGGTTTTTGTCCTGCTGCCAAAACACTAGGCCGCAGGGTATCCCAAATCTGCACGTAGCACCCTATCTGTTATACAAAATACCCTTGTTCATCCTCAGCTTAATCAAGCTATTGCATTTTGAATTGTTTTTTGTCCTGCTTTTAAAAAAAACACCAGGCTGCAGGGTATCCCAAACCTGCACGTAGCACCCTATCTGTTATACTAAATACGCTTGTTCATCCTCAGCTTAACCCTTCTATTGCCAGCCACGTAAATTTTACGTGGCTGCCTCTCCAACCGTTAAACGCCAGCCACGTAAATTTTACGTGGCTGCCTGACTTTCCCCAGTAATAACATAAAAAGTTAAAAAAAAAGACACTTACCTCACCCCTCGTTTGATCCGGCCGGGTCTCCTCTTCAGCAAGAGGGGCTCCGATCGCCCATCGGGGCTCCTCTGGCTGCAGGGGAGTGCCCAAAATAGGGTCCCCCCATTTCAGCAGCCACCCGGTTTCCTGCCAAAAAAAAAAATGACAGTTACCTACCTTTGTCCCCGCCGGCTCCCGCAGGCTCTCCTCTTCACGGGGGGGGGGCTCCGCTCACCCCCCCCGCTCTTCCATCTTCTGGAGGGAGCATAACAGCCCTCCTCCCTCTGCAGCTTCCGATGGCGGCCGCCATCTTGGATTCTGGCCCCGCCGGGTGTCATCGGGGCACCCGGTGGTTCAGCTGTCAGATGCCGGTGACGGCTGGACAGAGGAGGAGGGAGGTAGGCGATCATCCGATCACCTGCCTCCCCCCTCCTCTGCCCAGCTGTCACCTGCATCTGATAAAGTTTATTTGAAAAAAGTGTGTGTCTTTTTTTTTACTTTTAACCCTTTGTGAACTGGTAAGGGGTCCATGTGACCCCTATACCAGTTCACAGGGCTCGGGGGTCTGGCAAGTCACCTGCAGCTAGCGGGTGACTTGCCATTAACCCCTGGCCCCCCAAATTACCTGCCTCCCCAAAGCCCGGGGGGGGCAGAAGAGCCGTGGCCCTAGGCTATGACGGCTTGTAGCCGGCAGGGCCAGGGGCCACTAAAGCTGGCCCCTGCGCCCTGTTCTACAAGCCCCCATAGCTGGTCACATGCTGGTTACGCTGGGTAGGGGGGACCTCACGCCATTTTTTGGGGGGGATTTTTAAGGGTTTTAACCCTGGGAGGGGGGACCCTATGTCATTTTTTTTTAATTAACCCTATGTTACCTGTAACCCAGTAGGTACAAAAGGCTTCCAGCAGCAGCAGGAGAGCAGAAGCCTAAGTGATCAGCGTGGGACACAGGGATGGATGGGAGGTAAGTATTAAAAAAAATTATTAAAAAAAATAATTTTTTTTAATAAAGTAATTTTTAAAGTGTATCTCTGTGTGTTTTTTTTTAACTTTTAACCCTTTGTGAACTGGTAAGGGATCTATGAGACCCCTTATACCAGTTCACAAGGCTCTGGGTCTGGCAAGTCACCTGCGGCTATCTGATCATCCTCCTCACTAAAGAGTGGAGCTGAACCCAAAGCATAGGATACTTCGCTGGGGAAGATTCAAGGGTGAGAATAACGGAGTAACCGTTATCTCTGGGAATGGAATGTGCCGACAGAAGAACATAACAGATTTCCAGATTTCACGTTCCCCCTCTTAGGTCCTATTGCTGTATATGCTAAGGAAACACCCCTCCTCCTCCAGGGGCAGGGTCAAAGGTACAGGGCCCAGATGAGGACGGGCAGCTGCACAAACATAGCAATCTGTTGCATGAGACACAGGGATGGATGGGAGGTAAGTATTAAAAAATATATATTTTTTTAATAAAGTAATTTTTAAAGTGTGTCTCTGTGTGTTTTTTTTTACTTTTAACCCTTTGTGAACTGGTAAGGGATCTATGAGACCCCTTATACCAGTTCACAAGGCTCTGGGTCTGGCAAGTCACCTGCGGCTATCTGATCATCCTTCTCTCTAAAGAGTGGAACTGAACCCAAAGCATAGGATACGTCGCTGGGGAAGATTCAAGGGTGAGAATAGCGGAGTAACCTTTATCTCTGGGAATGGAATGTGCCAACAGCAGAACATAACAGATTTCCAGATTTCACGTTCCCCCTCTTAGGTCCTATTGCTGTATATGCTAAGGAAACACCCCTCCTCCTCCAGGGGCAGGGTCAAAGGTACAGGGCCCAGATGAGGATGGGCAGCTGCACAAACATAGCAATCTGTTCTGTTCTGGCTCTGTGCCGTATAATGAGCCAATTTAACCCATAAATTGGTGTTACTGTCAAACCCTGTCTCAGAGGCAAAAGTATCCTCAGGGGAAGGGTTGGTCATGACCTGGACCTCTTGCAGTGACAATTTTCTTATCCAAGGGGTCATTTGAGGGAAGTGTTGGGGCTCGGGGCTTTCCCCTAAAACTGGACATATCCCGGGAGTAAAACCTTCTTCCCCAATCTGAGCAGCCACTACAGGAACAAAAAACCAATAGGTCCCATTGTCTGAGGGGGAAGGATTTTCTATAGTGAGGGTAAAAGTTGAGCAAGGATCTCTTCCTATGGCCTGGAAGCGGCAGATGTGTGGGGACCCTATCCTTATTTATCCCTATTATACACATAAACATTTTAAACAGCAAATATAAAAGCAGAAGTATTAAAAGTATTGACTAGTATTGATATTGACTAATTTCAAAAGAACGCATTCCCTCATGATCTTTAACAAGACCAATTACAGGGATTAGGACAGCCATATAGCACCATCCTTTCAGCTCTAGTGGGAACCAGGGGTAACACACTTTCCCCACAACAAATGTAAATGTTATTACACAAGCTCATATCTTGTGTTATGCTCCTATTTCTAAACTTCCTTTATATTATCCATCATCAAGAACATAAGAAAAGCAGAACATTATAAGAAATTCAGGCACATACAGATTAAGCAAAATGAAATTCCAGCCAGTTGCATTGTATTGGGCATTGATCTCAGCTGGCTTAGAAATATTAAACTAAGAATGGGATTTTCACTTCCCTATTAGATTTCCCAAACTTAAAACCAGCAGTCTGGGTTGTGGGTCTTATATCTGAAGCAGGGCTCTAAGCGGCCTATTCTTATTTTGCTCTGTGCCACATCACTGTATGTTAACCTTGGCCCTACTGGGATATTTGGGTTATAGCACGTTGAGTAGTTCTCCTTTGTAAAACATAACAATACTTGTCTGCAAACACTATAACAAATTTTAGCGCAGTAATCTTTCCCAAATCTTTTTTTTCCCCAAAATCTCCAAAAACTTTGATAGCTATCAAATGACCTGTAATATTTCAGGGTGTAATTTCGTACAGATCCAACACTGGACTTTCAGGCATAGGCATCTATGAACTTTAAAAGTAGCATCTTAGGAGGTCACCTTCACTTGTCCCTCTTTTTCCTAATTTCTCTAATTTTACTTTTCCCACATATACATTGAGTGGGGCCT
The DNA here is from genome assembly GCA_027917425.1 of Gastrophryne carolinensis. NCBI lineage: Eukaryota > Metazoa > Chordata > Amphibia > Anura > Microhylidae > Gastrophryne > Gastrophryne carolinensis. The sequence continues at coordinate 547,897,491 of CM051235.1, read as the reverse complement.
AACACCTGTGGGTCATAAATGCACAAAGTAAGCACATATATTATCACAAAAGGAATAAAAGCAAGTATCAGAAGTTTAGCCATTTCAGCCCCAGAGTCCAGCAAATAAGGCCTGGTCAAGGGCTTCGTCTGTTCTTCCTTCTTCGGGGACCCTAGATCCCCTGCATTAGTCATCATCTTCATACTTTTCCTGTGCTCTAGGTAGCACGGTCTGCTTGTCCTCCGCTCTAGGTAGCGGTGTCTGCTTTTTGCTTGGGCATTTCTTCACTCGGCACCCACGACTGGCAATCCTCCACTAGGACTGGTTCTGGTCACTGCGATCACCAAGGCAGCCTTGCTTCTTTCTGCGATTCAGCTACTGGATCACAACCATGGCACCTACTTCAGAAGGATGGATGGATGGATGAGGGACATCTGTGAATAAAAAGAGAGATACGAGACAGAGAGGTGCAAGCCATATTTTTTTCAACATTTTCCAAAGTTTTAATCAGCTTCCTCACATATTCTTCCTATATCAGGTCTAGGTCCCCTCTTTCTAACATAAAGGGGCACCCTAGCCCAGGGGGTGGGGAATGGTCTTCCCATTAAAACCTCAAATGATGATTACCCAGTGACCTTAGGAGGGGTCATTCTAATTCCTACCAATCCTACTCCTGGAAGGACTCTTTTACATTTAGCGTAAGTTCCCTCCTGTGGCTTTTTTATCCTCTCTGGTCCAATTTATTTATTTATATATTTTTTTATTTCCCCAACTACTCCTGGGCTCTGAGGGTGGTAAGGGATGTGAAACCAGAGATATGGCCATTAAAACACCTCGTGCAACTGGTACATATCGTTCCAAGACATTAAAACACATTTTTTAACGTACCTATTGCGCATTTCAAATCCATAAAAATGTCAGGCAGACAAGTGCCAGGATGTTCAAAGAGGAGTGGCAGAGGCCAAGATTCAGCAGGCAGAGGTCGCAGCAGACTAGGGGCGAGTGGCAGCATGAGTCACGGTGAGAGACCTGATCTGCCTGTATCTGCTAGCGGTCGTGTCTCCACCAGTAACGCATCTGCCGTGGTAGATTGGTTAACGCGGTCATCCACATCATCACAAGTTACATCTGAGTCCCCCAGTCTAGGGTCGGTAGGTTCCTCTGACACAACCCTGAGTTGGCATGCCCAGAGAGCAGTCCCTGTCCTCCCATTGCCTCTGTCCTACGCCATTCCCTTCCCCAGCGACGTATCCTATGCTTTGGGTTCAGCTCCACTCTTTAGTGAGGAGGATGATCAGATAGAGGACAGTCAGCAGCTACTGCCCAGCCAACAAATGGAGGTGGCTTCTTTAGCTAGGCAGGCAAATAGTGATGTGGAGAGTGTCGTGGGTGTTGCGAGCATTCCAGCTCCTGCGCCAGACACTGTTGAGGAAACCAAGAACATCAGTAATGTGCAGCCACAACTCGGTGATGATGATGATGAAGAAGCCGATCGCACTTGGGAGCCGGGTGCAGAAGGGGCTTCATCGTCATCATCAAGAGAAAAGGGGCGCAGGTTGCCCTGGAGTCAGCAGCTGAGGCAACAAGGTGTTAGCAGCATGGTTGGCAGTCAGCATGGGGGCACAATTGTAAAGCCTGGAGCCAAACGGGGCCGGGGCCGGGGTAGAGCACCTGCTGCATGGCAGGCTACCTTATCGGGAGGTAGTGGAGCAGGGGTTCCTGGAGTTGGTGACAGTAGCAGTGAATCAGTGCGGCCTGTTGGTGGGAAAAGTTGCTACTCGGCAGTGTGGCAGTTTTTCCTGAAGCATCCGTAGGAGGGTAACATGACCACATGCAAGATATGTAGGCAGAAGGTGAAGCGTGGCCAGGGCCCAAATGTTGGCATCACGGCCCTGCGTCAACATATGATGCGTCACCATAAAGCGGCCTGGGAGAACCGAGGATCCGAAGAGGTGGTCCAGCCTGCTTCCTCCCCAAGTGGCACGCCACTCCCAATTTCTGCCAGCCAAGGCTCCAGCACCTCAGCCGAAGGCAGCTGTGCATCATACCCATCCTCTGTCGCTCCTGATGCTCCTGCTCCTCCTCCTCCAAGTCATGCATCCCGCCAGCAATCCATCAGCGAAGCCATGTCCAAGAGACAGCAGTATGCGCCCACTCATCCTATGGCGCAGAAGCTGAATGTGCTCCTGTCCAAGTTACTGGTGCTGCAGTCACTCCCTTTTCAGGTGGTGGACTCTGCACCTTTCAGAGAACATATGGCTTGTGCTGAGCCGAGGTGGAGAGTCCCAAGCCATCATTTCTTTGCCAAGAAGGCAGTACCAGCGCTGCACACTTTTGTTGAACAGAAGGTGGGCCAGTCCATGAGCCTGTCGGTGTGTAGCAAAGTGCATGGCAGCGCCGACGTCTGGAGCTGTAACTACGGTCAGGGACAGTACATGTCGTTTACGGCCCACTGGGTGAATGTGGTTCCTTTGCAGCAGCAGCAGCAACTTGGACAGGTCATGCCGCTTCGGCCTCCGCGCTCCCTGGCCGATGTGCCTGTGACACCGTGCGACTCGGCCTCCTCATCCTCCGCCATCTCCTCACCCTCCACTGTAGGCTCAAGTCTCAGTGCCCCTCCAGTCTACCATGTGTGCAGGGCACGGAGGTGTCACGCTGTGCTTCACATGGTTTGTCTTGGCGAACGGAGTCACACAGGGGAGGAACTGCTTACATTTATTCATCAGGAAATCCAAACATGGCTTACTCCAAGAAAACTTAAAATGGGAATCATGGGTACCAACAATGGGAAGAACATTTTGTCTGCGCTGCGATAAGGAAGGCTGACCCATGCGCCCTGCATGGCTCACGTCTTCAATCTGGTTGTGAAGCGGTTTCTGAAGTGTTCCCCCTATCTGCAAGACATCCTAACAACTTCAAGGAAACTTTGCATGCACTTCAGCCACTCATACACCACCAAACACACCCTTCTTGAGCTACAGCGTCAGAATGGTAGCCCCCAACATAGTCTGATTTGCGATGTTTCCACCCGTTGGAATTCCACCCTTCACATGTTGGACCGATTATATGAACAGAGAAAAGCCATCGTGGATTTCCTGATGATCCAAGCGGATAGGGGGACCCCCCTGTGTAACTTCAATTTCAACCAGCTCATACGTGACACCTGCCGTTTGCTCAGGCTCTTTGAGGAAGCCACTTTATTTGTCAGTTGGCAGGATTACGGGATGAACGACGTGATTCCACTACTTCATGTACTACAGCACATGTTGGAAACCATGGCTGGTCAGGGCACTGGAGACATGGCGTCTACATCTTACGGCCACATGAACCCCGTTGGAGCTGAACTGGAGGAGGAGGAGGAAGAGGAGGCGGAGTGGCCCAGTCAAGCACAGTTTAGGCTTGGCGAAATGGCTGGTTTATCTAGTCAGCGGACAGGAGAGGAGGAGCAGCCAGAGGAATAGGAGGGTTGTGAGGAAGGCGAGGACCAGGACACACCGTGGCAGTATGCAGTGGAGATGGAGACAGGTAGTCCCTCCGAGTCACTTGCACAAATGGCAGGAAGCATGCTCACGTGCTTGCGTAGTGACCCCAGAATTGTTTCCATTTGTTGCCGGGATGACTTCTGGCTGTCCACCTTATTGGACCCTCGCTTCCGGCACAAAATGGGGGCATTTTTTAAACCCGCCGAGAGGGAGGACAAACTGAACTACTACAAAGACATTCTACGTAGTCAGTTGGCCGATGCCTATCTGCGCCATGGTCCATACTCTCGCAGGTCTGACTCGGGGGGACCTCTGCACTCACCTTCCACTGCCATGGCTGCTGGGGGGGTGGCAGGAGCAGCAGCAGCTCCATCAGCAGCAGCCTCAGTCTTCAGTCGCTAATGAGTAGCTTTCTACACATAGTGAGGCTAATCATGAGCAGCAGGAAGACCTGGAGCAGGATTTCAACCAGCAGGTCATGTCATACCTTGACATGACCATGCCAACACACCTTGAGGATCCTCTGGACTTCTGGGCAGCCAAACTTGGCTTGTGGCCGCAACTAGCAGAGTTTGCCCTGGAAAAGTTGTCCTGCCCGGCCAGTAGCGTGCCATCTAAGCGGGTGTTTAGTGCGGCGGAGGCCATAGTTACGGCGAGGAGAACTCATCTGTCAACTAAAAATGTGGAGAGACTCACCTTTGTCAAAATGAATCGGGGATGGATCAGCCAGGATTTCCACCCACCAATGGCTGATGCATGCGACTATATTCAGCATGGTGCCACGTTTTACACTTTCCAAATGGTGCAAAACATATTTATGTCTTTAGGCCAATTGTTGGGCTCCTGCTGATGCCAACTTCAGGGTGTGCCTTTCAGCCAATTTTTGGCCTCCTGCTGATGCCAAATTCAGGGTGTGCCTTTCAGCCAATTTTTGGCCTCCTGCTGCTGCTGCTGCCAACTCCAGGGTGTCTTTCAAGCAATGTTTGGGCTCCTGATGCTGCTGCTTGCAACTCCAGGGTGTGATTCATCCAATTTTTGGGCTCCTGCAGCCAACTCCAGTGTCTCTTTCACGCAATTTTTGGGCTCCTGCTGCTGCTGCTCTCAACTCCAGGGTGTGATTCATCCAATTTTTGGCCTCCTGCAGCCAACTCCAGTATCTCTTTAAAGTAATGTTTGGGCTCCTGCTGCTTCTTGCAACTCCAGGGTGTGATTCATTACATTTTTGGCCTCCTGCAGCCAACTCCAGTGTCTCTTTCACGCAATGTTTGGGCTCCTGCTGCTACTTGCAACTCCAGTGTGTGATTCATCCAATTTTTGGCCTCCTGCAGCCAACTCCAGTGTCTCTTTCAAGCTATGTTGGGCTCCTGCTGCTGCTGCTGCTTGCAACTCCAGGGTGTGATTCACACAATTTTTGGGCTCCTGCAGCCAACTCCAGTGTCTCTTTCAAGCAATGTTCGGGCTCCTGCTGCTGCTGCTGCTTGCAACTCCAGGGTGTGATTCATCCAATTTTTGGGCTCCTGCAGCCAACTCCAGTGTCTCTTTCAAGCAATGTTTGGGCTCCTGCTGCTGCTGCTGCTGCTGCGTGCAACTCCAGGGTGTGATTCATCCAATTTTTGGGCTCCTGCAGCCAACTCCAGTGTCTCTTTCACGCAATGTTTTGGCTCCTGCTGCTGCTGTTTGCAACTCCAGGGTGTGAGTCATCCAATTTTCGGCCTCCTGCAGCCAACTCCAGTGTCTCTTTCACGCAATGTTTGGGCTCCTGCTGCTGCTACTTGCAACTCCAGGGTGTGATTCATCCAATTTTTGGCCTCCTGCAGCCAACTCTAGTGTCTCTTTAAAGTAATGTTCGGACTCCTGCTGCTGCTTGCAACTTCAGGGTGTGATTCATCCAATTTTTGGCCTCCTGCAGCCAACTCCAGTGTCTCTTTAAAGCAATGTTTGTGCTCCTGCTGCTGCTTGCAACTCCAGGGTGTGATTCATCGAATTTTTGGCCTCCTGCAGCCAACTCCAGTGTCTCTTTAAAGCAATGTTTGGACTCCTGCAGCTGCTGCTGCTGCTTGCAACTCCAGGGTGTGATTCAGCTAATTTTTGGGCTCCTGCTGCTGCCAGCTCCAGGGTGTGTTTTTCAGGCACTATAGGGGCCCCTCATAGTGATGTCAGTTCAACTCTGATGCCTCTGATCTGCATGTGATAATTATTTACAGTATTATTTCAGTAACCCAGCACGCATCCTATGCGTGTTACAGCAAGGCAGAATGGTTTACAACCCTATTGAGGCTCTAGGAGGCTCAGAAATAGCCGTTTTTAATAGCGATTTGTCGCGAATAAATTCGGGTCGAAACGATTTTTGTCGGAAAATTCCGCGAATCAGTCGAATTTTTCAAAAGTTTGCTCATCTCTAGTAAAGATCCCCAACCCCCTTCTACAATGCCCACCAACAGGCCAGGGTTTGCAAATCTCCATACACAGGTGAAGTAATTAGTGCAGAAGCAGAGCTATAGAGGCAACTACAGTATGTGGAGAGCCACAAAACATGAGCTGTTGGTTGACCTTGTAGAAGAGGGTTGGGGACCACTGTGATAAAATGACAATAATATCATGGGCTATTATGATGGCCCAAATTTAAAAAATTAAAAAGGAATCAAGGATTACAATTGCCACATGGTCTCAAATAAACCATACTGCCTAGACTAACCAAACTAACATTGGAAATAATTTTCCCCATTCAAAATACATTTCACTTACCATGTAGAACTGCCAAGTTACATGGACAGGGAATTTTTTACTTTTAAATAGAAGAAAACATTTTTTTTATTTTACTTTATTGTGTGCTGATTGAGAAAAGCAGTCACTCAAAATCATTAAATGTCCATCTAAATACTAGCATCCCTAAGTTTGTTTAGATTTTCCATTCAGTGTTATTTTGTGTTATATGCCCCATTCAAAATAATTTCACTCTCCCCTATATAACTACCCCATAACATGTGCAGAGGATTTTTTTATGCTTTGTATAAAAGAAAACTATTTTCTTCACTTTTTGGTGTGCTAATTGTGAAAAGCAGACACTGTCTATACAACTGTAGCTTTCTTGCGCAGATATGTATGATTAAGGGCTGCACTCAGCCCGAAACACATTACAAGGTCCCTGTGGTGGTATTAATAATTCAATTGGTCTGAAAGATGCATGCTGGACTTTGATCACTTTTCCTGTGTGGATTTATGCTCTATTTTAAATTCTGTATTAAAGGTTAAGTTTTAATTAACCAACAAGCTGGACACCTGACTGTTTGAAACTGTCCATACAAACACAGGCCCTTATTTAACAAGGGATAGCGGCAGGTAGCGAATGACGCTCACCGCCACGAGAACGCTGGCTCCCCTCCGCAATCACACATTTATCAAGCCGATCCTGCTTAGCGACTGACAGAGCGCCAGATAGCGAATCATTCATCATTATTCCAGCCTCACCCCACAGCGCCAGCGAGCGACCTTGAACAGCGACAGGTATGACCTCTCGCTACCTGGCGCTCTCCAATGCATTTCAATGGAGCAATCTTTAAATATTCATAATTAATTGCTATTATTATTATTTTTTTTTTTTTTAAATATCAAAAATTCTGTGACCACTTCTGCAATGTTAGTTATTTTTTTTAAGGTAAAAAAAAAAAAAATGTGCAGAATTGATATTACAGGTCTGATATTAATGTATTCATATTACAAAATGTTTTGAAAAACATGTTTTTTTTTTCTCTAAAAATATGGTTGTTTGGGGGTTAAAAAACTACTTTTAACCCATCGCCGCCAGCGCTCTGGGGTTTAAACAAGCATTTCACAGCGCGAGAATTTTTGGAGCGTGATTTGTTACTGAATATGCTGGGAGCCGTTCGCTATGGCCGTTCGCTGTCATGTGCTCCCATACAGCGCGGAACCTGTCAAACAGCGACTCCTAACCCCGTATTCAGCATTACCGCACACCGACTGAGTCGCTGTCAACAGCCGAACAACGGCCAAGCACAGCGAATACTAGCGGGCGCTGTGAAAATAACGCTACTGTCGCTCATCTGTCGCTACCTGGCGCTATTAATGAATCGGCCTCACAGCCTCTCCAGAAAAACGTGTTCTTCAACAAATATTTTATGGGTCGCACAAACACATTTTTTGAAATTGAAGAATAAATTTATTATTTTAACTTTTGAAAAATAACCCTTTTTGGGAAGCAGAAACATGTTTGTTGTTAGGTGTTAGGTTAAGCATGGCTTTGAACCATTCTGGGAAGCAGTTTTTGACTTGTTTTATTTAATTTGTGCTGGGAGTTTCAGCACAGTATGGAACCTGACAGGCACAGAGGATGTCCAGCTGCAAGGGGCAGTAGCAGCAATATAATATAAAACATGATAGACAGGTCGACAGCTGCAGTGGCATCATTGGACTGGGGATAAATAGCACTTAGCCATGGTGGATAAAGACAGTATATAGGAAAATCCTCCCAGATCCATGCCTAATCCATGTTTATTGATTTCTACATATGAGCAGTAAAGTTTGGTCCGTCTTGGTGTTACAATACCTCCTGCCATGCAGAATATCCTCTATGTACAATGATAAAAAAACTGGGTCAATTCTGCCACTAGTCCAATCTGCTGACCCAGAAGTTGATAGGCTCAAGGTACTGTATCGGCCGAAGCAAGGGCCCAGTCCAGGTGCGACTCTATTGCAGATGATAAAAAAAAGCCCCCAGGTGTTATCTGATAAAGTCAGACAAAAAAACACATGTCATACAAATACTTTTATAATATATCTTTTATTAATAAACAAAAGAAGAGGAAGATAAAATCTGACTTTAAGTGGTGTTACTATCAGGGCCGGATTAAGTGTGGTGGAGGCTCCAGATACAGTATTTTTTCCTTTAAAGTGGACCAAAACCCAGGATTTTGACCGGTGCCCCGCTATGTGAAACCCCCCCCGATCGCCGCAGCAAACTCACCTCACCGCGTCCTACTGTCCATGCGCTGCCGCTCCTCCAATCAGCACGCTCGGTGCCGCTGGGCTATGGGCGTCTAAGCGACATCTAAGCTCAGCGGCTCAGAGAGCGCTGGCGGCCGCATCTCACGCTTCCATCTAACAGGGAATGGTCGGCGCGGGAACGCACCCTGCTAGAGGGACAGCTGGGATGCAGCCGCGGCCCGTGCATGCGCTGTTGGAGAGGGAAAGAAGGTGAGTTTATGGGCAACCTGGGGAGTTTTACACAGCGGGGCATCCCGATTTTGTATGCCCAGCTGGAATGGATCCAGCTGGCATTTGGTCCACTTTAAAATAATATTCAGCAAAGTAACTGATCGGTGGTTGTCTGGCACCCGCCCACTTACTGGAAGGTCAGATTGAGTCCCTTGTGCCACCCTTGTATGGGTGCGTGCTGCTCAGGAACTCCTGCTTTGCCATTCTAGGTGATTGAGGGAGATGTGTAGTAGCCCAGCTGGTCCAGTAGAAACCTTGGTGGCTTATGTGCAGTGAGCGGCGGCCAATTAACAGCTCTGCACCCACCCATCACTGTAGCGAGGCTGACGGAGGCTTTGCTGCTCTAGACTCTTCATCCTGCCCTGTGGTGGCTTTGGTTGCAGGTTTGCAAAACCAAAAAAGGCATGCCCAGGTGCAGGGGGGGCCCACTGTCGCTGTTAGCTTTGTTGCTGGCCCCCCGGCCTGTCAGACCAAAGACTGAAAATCCCCCTGGACCAGACTATAACTTAAAGGTTGGTGGAGGCCCCCCTCTGCAGGGAAAGTGGTGGAGGCCCCCTTGTGCCCATGTCATAATCCAGCCATGGTTACTATTATAACTCTTTTAAATTCCCTGCTGGTTAGTGTTGGTACAGTATATCCTAAAAATATTGTTGCTTGTGTCCAAGGGAGGGATAGAGTTCCTGGATCATTTAAAAGTGTAGAGTGTGGCTATTTTGTATGCCTTTCAGATTAATTTACACTGAATTATTGTATTTGACTTCATACTTGCTATCAGGGGATGACATTGTTGATGCCACAATTGTCCAAACAGACAAATCTGGTATTCTCTTTGAAGGGCCCATTGCGGTCCTCAAATCCATGATGAGCTGCCAATGATTGATCTCAAAAGCAGTCTCTGGGCTCTCTTTATGTCTTATAGCTTATCTAGTTTTTCTTTTGGCTCAGAGAGGGTTGGCCAAGTAATTTAGTACAACCTGTTTAAGGAAATGAGAAAAGGGGCGCTTTCCTAAAACTGAAATTATTTGCACAGTGCCCAAAATAGCATTACCCATCAATCCTTGCAGCAGGCCGGCTTTGCATGTCATCTCTTTATGTCTCTGAGCAATGTGAGAGCCTTTGAAATGCTAAGTGTGCAATGCCAAGGATTAGCTTTAAATTTACACAGCCAACTAGTGGACATGTGTCGAGCTTTAGGCTCTCATCAGCACTAGGCTGGATGTTTCTGGCTTGATGTTGGTACAACATTCTTACAGATCCAAACTGCGGTTAGTTTTAATTGGTCTGTAAAATTGTCAATTTGGTTAGACATGTGACAACATGACTCATGAACACACCATTTCAGTTTGTTTATAAAATTGTAGTACAGTATAAAAGTGAAAGGGAGAGAAGGGGAAGAGAGGGGGATACAAATATACAAATGTATTGTGAGGCGCTTGAGTGCCAGGATTGGGGCTTGCCGCCAAAGACAGACTTTAATAGTACAAACAACAGTGGAGCTCAGCTGTACTATTATTGTTTATTATGATTAGCTGGAAATTATTAAAGCATATTGAGCAAAGGGAAAATTTTGTTTTTGACTGTAACATAATATATAGCTGGATATTAAGCTCTTCACTCCTGCACGGAGTATACATACCAGTTAAAGCAGACTTCAATGTACAAACTAAATCTTGCAATCAGGTTAATAAAAACTGGCATAAAATAACAAGAACTAAATCAAAGCCTTGTATCAGGCACGGTCAGTATTCAGATGCAGACTGGCTACCAACTCAGAGAGATGGGGTACAGAAGAGCCCTGCAGACTGACTGCAGCACATAACAGGTGACCATACAGAATACTGACAAAACCCTGCAGCAGTGGCCCAGCCACTTTGTATAACACTATCTCAGGTGTTACAAATAAGGGGCTAGGAAGGGAAAGCCAGAATGCAATTTTGAAATCTGATAAGCTTTAATAAACTTAACTAGGAGGGATCATTTGCCGTGTACAAAACAAGTATTCATGTTTGCTTCTTCTGCCCAGATTGTCCCTTTAAAAAGGATCAAACCCTTTTGAGCAGCCCTGAAGGTAAACAACCTAAGGGTGCCCCCGGGGAGAGGGACCATAACCTGGGATAAGCAAAATCTGTCCCAGGCTGAGGGTCTAAGGGGGCTGGAGGGGGAAAAGAAAAAATTGGACATCTGAGTAGAGGCAAGATTTGGGCCCCAGACTGATTCCCTGGTGCTGTGGATGGTGGAGCTGAAGGGAAGGGAGATGCTGTCTGTCCACTCCTTGAAGAAAATGGAACATGCAGAGCGAGACCTTTTCATCTCCAGTGGAGCTTTTTTGCCATTGAAGTAAGTAACTGGTGCCATCATGTGTGTTTTCCTGCCTTAACCTTTCATATCCTTCTGCTGGGAGACATTTAGGAACTTTGCTGTAAAGCCACATTTGCAGTCAGTGTTCAACACATTTTCCCAAGTTCAAAATGAGCCTGGGGCAAGTGTTATACCCTGACTGCAAATGTGTCTTTACAGCAAAGATTCTAATTGTCAGACTACCAGCATGGTATGAAGAGTTAAGCCAGACACACAGACACTAAATCACTCCCCAAGTAACATTCATGTACTCTCCCCTCCTCTTAAATGTCCATTGTCTAGCAGTGTGCAGTTCACTAGTAGCTCACCTCCCTCCTCTGACTCCCACCCTGACATTGACCCACACATCTAAGCCCCCCTCTCCAGCTGCTGACCTGAACCCTCTCCTAACACCTCTCTCCAGCTTCTAACCCAAGCCCCTCACCAACCCCCCTCCCCAGCTCTGGACCCGACTCTCTGACATAACACCCCTCCCCAGCTCCTAAGCTGAACCCCTCACCTAACCTGCCCCACTGTGTGAAACCCTGCCATTCCCCAGCCCATTCCTCCATTCAGCTAAAAAACAGCTCTAAATGGAATCCCAGCCACACACACAACTGGTGCGGGACATCACTCGCATCCTTTGGTTTGAGAGCCACACCTGCACCATGGGCTCAAGGAAAGGTAAGAACAGCGGGAGATCTGGGGGGTTTCATGCAGCAGGGCATCCCAAACTCACTTAAATGGTGAGAATCTCAGGCTTGGGTCCACTTGGGTTGCCTAGCTGCATCTGAGTTAAAAAGCAAAAAACTTTACTCTATGAGCCTTGACAGGGCCCCATGTCTTGCCCCTGGGTCCCATGTCATCACATTATAGGTTCTGGGGGTTCCAGACACTATGAGCTGTATGGTCTGGAATAAGGTGGAGGTTGGGTCATGGGTGGTATATACCGAGTGGGGGTTAGGAATGAGGCTGAAAGTAAAAATATTGCAATAAACAGAACACTGGAAGGCAGTGGGAGAGGTTCAGCTGTAGTATGACATTATTATGCACATGACGCTTGATGACCCCTCCTGAAGAGAAGTGAAGACAGGGGCAGGTAAATATAACCCGATAAATCTTCTCTTCTCAAATCTGATTTTTAGATTAATAGTTCCTTTGAGGTTTTTCTTCAGTTTTGTGTATTTGTATATATATATATATATATATATATATATATATATATATATATATTGTGGTAAGGTGCAAGGTGCCGTCATTGACGGTATGTATGTGGCACCAAGGTACCTGGCCTTGGTGCAGTAAAGCTGTATAGTTTCTCCAGCATCAGCTGCTAATGGCAGTCTGCTGCTAAAATGTTAGTATAGCCGAAAGGCTAACCCGGGACGGCTTTACTGGGATGGAGTAGAGCAGGATGGGACTCCATCCCCTACCCAGGTCTGGGTTTTGCGGGCCGCATAAATAGCCCTGGGGAGTCAGCTGTGCACTGGCTGTGTCTAGAGCTCACTTGGGGAGTGAGACTCTGTGTGCCTGACTGGAAGCTCTTATACAGGCTATTTCATGTGGACCCGAGGTGGATTCGGCTGCAAGTGTGCAAGCTTGGACTAAAACTAAGAAAGGCCGTTGCCTGTCTGATGCAATACTATGGCATTTTTCCTGAAAAGGTGATGTAACCTAAAATGGATATTTTATGTTATGGACTTTATGTGTGAATAAACACGGACTTTACTTTGAACTTTTCGCCTCTGAGCCTCTATACTGCTAACATCCTGCTGTCTACCAGAGCTGATCCTCACAATATATATATATATATATATATATATATATATATATATATATATATATTATTATATTACCAGTTTGTACATTTGTTTTCAGTGTAAAGCACTTTTTCCTTATGTCTACTTCCCATCCTTTTTAAAACCATACATTTGCATTGCTTTGTCCTGCTTACAGTTGTTGTCACTGAAGTTTTATACATTCCAATTTTGACGGTATTGTCTGTGAATTACACTTTTAAATGGCCAGTTCAGCCAGACTACCTGTTTAAGTTTACGCCCCTATCGCTGAAGCAGGACGTGGGGCATTCCATGCTCCCGATGGCAGGAGCGGTTGAAGAAAAGTTTTAACAAAACAAAACATTTGTGTACATCTTTGAGGATCAAAATGGGGTGTTGAGGGGCAGACATTCTGGCTGTATGGGGCCCCAACATTCCTAGTGGTAGCCCTGTCACAATCACACCACCAATGGCTGAATCTTTTTTTGCTACCAATGTCTCTTCCACCCTTATGTTTTTTTTTTAGTCCACTAACCATCTTGCCTGTATTTTGTTTCAGCCCTTTCTCTATTTGCTTTGCGCCTGCCTATTTCCTGAGATGCTATCTCCTCTCTATCCTCAACTAATGGCTGCATCCTGGTTAGAGATGAGTGAACTTTTTAAAAGTTTGTTTCGTGTGAGCGGGGAGGGGAGCGGGTATGAGATGCTGCTTCCTGCAGCGGGGAACAAGATGTCAGATACTGGATAGATCGGCTGCCATAAGCAGAGGTGGATGGTGCGGGACACTAGTGAATGGCAAGGTAATTAGGGAGGAAAAATAAATTAAAGGAGCACTATGACCAAATTGTGTAATATTAAAAATACATATAAATGCTAATGAGAGGAGAGGTCACTTATACACCCAAACTGAATAAAACTCCCACCAAGCTTGTGGTTTATTCTCTCATAGTAGAAATAAAATCCAGGGGTGACCGGTTTAGTTTGTCAAGGGTGACATATCCTGTCATCCCCGATGGCCTTTTAATTCCATTAAAAGAAAGAAAAATAAGCCTGGCTGGATATTTCTTGATGTTGGCTGTATAAGTTACCCTTCCTCCTGCCATCCAGCAAATTCATTTGGATTTTTATCATTGGGTCATTTTTCACGATACTGCTGCTATAATTAAATATTTTTTCGTTGTATAGGTGTATTTTTTACATTTAACCCTTGAGACCTCTATAACAGTTCACAGGGCAGGAGGGGCTGGCAAATCACCTGCCAGCAAGGGAGTGATTTGTTATAGCCCCCCCTATTATCTGCATCCCCAGGGGGGTGCAGAGGAGCATGCGGGTCATAGTGGCTATGCGGGCTGTTAACCTTCAGGGCCAGGGGCTGGCCTCAATGCCCTGGTCTACCAGCCCCCATTGCTGGTGCCCGGGCTGGTTTTACTTGGTTTTAATGGTTACATAGTTACATAGTTAATACGGTTGAAAAAAGACATATGTCCGTCAAGTTCAACCAAGGGTGTTAGGATAGGGAAAGTTATTTTTTATTTTATAGGTGGAAGTTATTTATTTTATTTTTTGTTTTTCTACTGATAAACTCTAATAGTAACTGTTAATGTTATTTTCTTCTAAATAAGCATCTAATCCTTTTTGAAGCTGTCAGCAGTTGATGCTGTTACAGACTTCTGGGGGAGGCTATTCCACAGATTTATATTTCTCCGGAGGCTAAATTTCTTTTTCCAGTCGAAGGGAGTGTCCCCTTGTCTTTAGAGAGGATTTTACGTGAAATAGTGTTTCCCCATATATTTTGTATTGGCCATTTATATATTTATACAAGTTAATCATGTCCCCCCTCAGTCATCTCCTCTCAAGACTAAACAGATTTAATTTTCGTAATCTTTCCTCATAACTAAGATCCTTCATTCCCCTTATTAGTTTGGTGGCTCTCCTCTGCACCCTCTCTATAGTCAGAGCGTCCTTTCTATGAATGGGTGCCCAGAACTGGACGGTATATTCCAGGTAGGGCGCACCAGTGCCTTGTAAAGAGGCAAACTTACATGCCTGTCCCGTGATTCCATGCCTCTTTTAATGCATGATAATATCTTGGTGGCCTTGGAAGCAGCTGCTTGACATTGCTTGCTGTTATTTAGCCTGTGATCTACCAGTACCCCCAGATCCTTCTCAACAAGTGAGTCTCCCAGTTTTACTCCCCCGAGGATATATGTGAATATATGCAGGGTGTTAGACCCCAAGTGCATGACTTTACATTTTTCCACATTGAACTTCATTTTCCAAGTGGATACCCAGACACTCAATGTGTCCAAGTCAGGCTGAAGCTTGTGAACATCTTCAACAGACTGCACTGTGTTACATATCTTTCTGTCATCTGCAAAAATAGAGACAGTGCTTTTAATTCCATCTTCTATGTCGTTTATAAATAGTGGGCCCAGGACTGAACCCTGGGGTACACTGCTTACAACCGGTAACCATTCAGAGTAGGTATCATTAACCACAACTCTCTGCACACGATCCTTCAGCCAGTTTTCAATCCAGTTACAAACTGTATTTTCTAATCTTGAAGATCTCAATTTGCCCAATAAGCATCTATGGGGGACAGTGTCAAATGTTTTTGCAAAATCCAGAAAAACTATATCCACAGCAGCCCCTCTGTCCAGGCCTCTACTCACCTCCTCATAGAAGCCAATCAGGTTAGTCTGGCAGCTTCTGCCCTTAGTAAAGCTGTGCTGGTTGTCACTTATAATATTATGCATAGTTACATATTTGTGTATGTTGTCCCTTAAAAGCCCCTCAAGCAATTTCCCCACAATGGATGTTAAGCTTACAGGTCTGGAATTGCCTGGAGTAGACCTAGAGCCCTTTTTAAAAATGGGCACCACATTTGCCTAGCGCCAGTCCCTTTGGCACTATACCAGTTGCTAGAAGAGGGACCACGAACAAAGAACCCGGCCATCCGCGCCCGCCGCCCCCGTGCGGCTTCAGAAGGGTGAAGGACACCTTTTTTGTGCTGGCATTCACTCTACTTTGTGGCTTTGAGCCTTTGTGTTTTTTGCTTGGTTGGGGGTCAGTTATATTAGTTATCGTGTAAATATATATTTATTCAGTGTATATATACTTATCCTTTGCATTATTTTAGTGTAATTAGTCAAATAATGTAGTATTTCTTAGTATGACACAGATTGATACAGCAGAGACACATAGGTAATAGCCTATGGTCACAGCTGATAGCACTTTGCACTTTATTATATTTTTTTGTGTATGTGTATATAGTACGCTTATTTTATAACAGTTTTTTCAACATAGTAGTTGTACATATATATTTTCTTGTTGGGTTTTATTACACAGATTTTTAGTAATACATTTATATATTATTGTATATAGTGTGGTTGGGTATGACAATTTTTTAGAGACCTTGTTTTTGGTCTTTTGGGTGCCGGCACCTATACTGGGGGAAGTGGGTGTAGGGGCAATTTATTGCCTCTGCACTACTGACCCCAGTATTATTATTTTTAGGGATATCTAATCACCCATGTTTTATCCATTTTTCATTGGAGCTTTGTTTGCAGTGTAATATATGGTATATATGATTCCCCATGTTTGGGGTCTATCAAGATATTTAGATAATTACAATAATTGGGGCCCGACCTATGGTTTTTAATTGTCTTGTGTCATGTGGTATTTTTTGTGTACATGTATTTTATGAGTTTATAGGCTACAATAAATTTTGAATTCTAAGATTTGAGAAATTTTGGTGCTCCTTGTGGGAAGGGAGGTGTGTGGTTTTTTCATGGCCGCTCCCTTTGGAAATGTTGGTATAGTTTAGAGTGAGCACAATTACATCAGAGATTAGTGGTGCACCCCATAGTAGAAGCTGGTTTAACCCTTAAAAATAAAGAAAAGGCATAAGATCCCCCTATCCAAGTAAAACCATCCTAGACACCAGCTAAGGGGGCTGGTAGACCAGGGGGCAGAGGCTGAGCCCATATAAAAGCCCCTTCCTGTGGCGGAGAGTGATGCTGGGAGCCCAGCCAGAGCTGTGGATTCTACAGCAAGCAGTGTGGGACAGTGACTGTGAGACAGCAATCGAGCAGGTGAGTTTTTAAATTTTTTAATGGATTTCTGGAAAAAAATTTGAAGAGCAGGAATCACACAGCTATTTACAAGCGGTCAAAGGATACTCAACTCCAAACTGTTTTTGTATCTACTGACAACAAGATCTATGTATTAAAATTAACAATATTGCTTCTATAGTAAAAGGGTTGTGCTGTGCTGTGCTTTCCATCAATTGAACCAGTAAAATATTCCAGTAAAATGTAACTCAATTTAATTTGCGTTCACAATCTCATTTGCTTTTGTTCTGAAGGTTCAGACCAAGATAATGACTTTTGACATTGCCTGCTCCATCCTGCATCCTGCCTAAACATAAAGGTTAGCTACAAAATGAAGAACACTTATTCTAAGACACATACGGCTACAATATTACCTAAAAACACTAGAAATATGGTGGAAAAAATTGTCTATTCTAATTTTCTCCAGTGAACTTGATGAGTCTGGTGTACATTAATTTGGTCTTCATAAATGCTCCATAGTGAAAATATGATCAACTTTGGATGGAATCTATTCCTTTGCAATTTATGGACAAACTTTTAAAAACTCCACAAATTGTCAGAGATCTGATATAAAAGGAATTAAGTTGGGGGGTATTGAACAGGAATTAATGTTGTTTTCTGATTATTTACTATTGGGCATAACATCACCTTTTATTTCATTACCTAATATTTTTAGTTTCAAACACTTTATTGAAGCACATAGTACAATATATAAAGACCCACATGGCAGGGCCATGATGATTAGTTGTCTACATGCCAGAAAACAGCATTGGATATAACTCACATATTCTTCACAAGAATTTCAACGTCAAGGCCAAGAAAACATGTATGTATTGAGGGTAGATATTTGCTCTTACATAGGAAAATCACAGACCAGGAGACCACAATTCTGTCTTATTATGCACTCAATGTGAAACAAGGCCCCTTCTTTTATAGAATTTGTAATAAATGTAAAAGCTTGAGCCTTCTCTGTGTTGATTCCAATGTTGCTCGTAATCCTACACTAGACAGATCATCATCAAACTCAGCCTGTAGCTCAAAGGTTGTAAGTATTTTCAAAGAAATTATTCACTCACATGGACCAGCAGATGTATAGCAAGATGTTCATCCTAAATCCAGGAACTATACTAATTTTTGAAATCCCCACAAGTTTTACTATCAAATAGACCATATATTGGTGCCCAGGCCCTTCTTATCTGAAATTATATCTTTGACTATACAAGAAATTACCCGGTGGTTATTTCCTGTAAGATGGTGCGGTTTCCCTTCATTGTAAGGCAATTACATGAGGGTGCGTTATACAACTGGCTTCTAGAAGGAAAAAAACTGAATTAAAAAAAATGAAGGAAGCTTATGAAAAACATCTAAGGCTCTGAATAAAAAAAACTCTCTCCGATATTGACTAATGAAGATAAAGGAGGACTATCATGAAAAAATGACACAATGATTAAAATCCATATAAATATGCTGGATGGTGGGTGGAAGGGGTCATTTATACACCCAGCATCAAGAAATAGCAAGCTAGCCTTGTTTCTTTCTTTTAATGGCAGGAAGAGGAAACTGGGGGGAAAGGTTCTGTCCCACGATACACTTAAACCTGTCACTACTGGATATTATTCCTACCAGGAGAAGAAAACCACAAGCTTGGCGGGAGTTTTATTCAGTACTGGGTGTATAAGTGACCTAGTATCTGGTTTTGACCTAGTGATCTGGTTTTACAGTGTGCGGTGTTCTATTTCTTCTTTGGCATCAAATGCGGTTCACGTACAGGTCCAGCTTGGTGAGCAAATGCTGTCAGCCTATAACCAATACCACCACAATCCAACAGCACAACTTGAATGCCAAGTTGCCTATATTCAAGCCCAAGTTAAGCCACTTCAGCAGCAGAACCAGACTTTTGCAGGTGCTGAATCAGTTTGTGCAGCAACAAAAAAGGACTATCCCATGGGTTCGAGGATGTTACTGTGACTCACCAAGGGCAAAAATGCCCAACCCCCGGCTCCTGCAGCATAAGATCAAGCACAAGCAGACCCGAAACAGGCAGTTCACCTACTGGATCTGCCTCCCTATACAGGATCTCTAACCCTAGTTTGTTTTATTGATTTCTGTCAATAGGATTAATGCCTGTGTGTCAAAAACCCTTAAACCATGCGCAAGTGCATACATATGCAAAACAACTTGAGATTCAGTATGAATCACAAGTTTCACATTGTACATCAAATAGCTGCAAACTGCTGCATGCTTATTAATGACCTACTCACCTTACCAGTCTGCCGGTTTAATCTTAGTTGTTACTGTAATCTGCAAAAAAAATTTCACCCAAACCTTGATAAAAAAACATAACACACAGCACATAAAAATACCAAAAGCATACAGGAAAGAGAATATGGCAAAAAGACATACTTACATGTACAATCAGGCCACGGGCGCAGTCATCCACCTGTTAGTGTGGCATGTTGATGTCTTGCAGTGCTGAGGACAAGAACCAACAATGCCTTAACAACTGCTGTCATTAGTGTGCAAGGCTTGCTAATAACTAGGCCTTGAAATCTTCAATGCTTGATTCATATAGTGTACTTTAAACAAGCATAACGCTACAAATAAACTGCAAAAAGAGAATGTACATGTGAAAAGTAAAAATACTGTATGAACAAGAAGTGAAACTCAGAAAAAAAAATGGCCAGAGCCAAGCAAGCAGCATGTGCCATATTTAACATGTTCATGGTGCAGCTAACAACACAAGCTAACGACACTCAGCCTGTTTGTTGCGTCACATCAGCTAAAAAAATTAACATGATGGTGCTCATGTTGGCAGTTGTTTAGGTTGACATTGATAGGCGTGGCGTAATATGCCAAAGCACAGGGATGTTCTAGTATACATTTGGACATCCAAACAAGATCAACCGTAGTACTTTAGAACAACAGCAAACAAGACGCGGGGGGGGGGGAGCAAAAACATTGTGGGTGGTATGTAAGACATGCTAAGGCCACATAGTGCCAGATGAACGTCAGGTGAGTGTCAGGTCCCAGTGCAAAAGTTGTATTTATCAAGGCAAAAAGCATTGTCCCATATATTTCAAAGGGCTGGGATGGTTATAGTTATTTTGGAAGTTTTATTTGAACTTTTGTGTTGGGCTGCAAACTTGTGATCTGGGCCATGCAAATTATGTGTCCTGTCGTTCATGTGCCCCCAATGCCATCCCCCCAAAAAAGGGGGTATACTACAGGTGCAGGGCACCTGGAATCCCCTTTTGACCGGCCAGGAGCTATGTTTTTTTTTTTTATGGAAGTGGCTGATTTTCAGCGCTCCCAGGCGTTGTTTTCGGCTGCAGTCGCATTGGCATTTACAAGCATGTGCTGCGCTGACCCATTGGCTGGGAGGGAGTGCAGGCATTAAAATCAAGTGGCATCGGAAAGTGGTTATATTATCTCCTATTCTGTTGGCATATCACTCCAGAAAAAGTGGCCCATTAGAGTCCTGAGGCTTCGGTGCTGTGATTTAGGTGGAACAGGATCCCTGCTCCATACATTTTGGGACTGTTCCATGGTGAAGAAATTATGGACTAAGGTTTATAACATGATATAGCCTGTCCTAAATCAAACTATAAACAATAATCACCAAAATCATTTCTGTAAGAGTGCAATTTTAGGGCTGTGAGGAGATTTATAACAGATAGTGCTGGATTCAGTAAAGTAAAAAATGAGTTTTCATGTGTTTTTTTTCTATAGGTTTCATTAAACTTGAAATAACTTGTTGATCCAGACACCACTCATGAGAAGGGATTCCATCTCTCCTTTGATCTGTCTCTAACTTTTTGTTGTAACTCTTTTACCTTATTTAAATGTGCCTCTATGGGGTCTCTAGAGTCAGTCCAAGTACAATACTTGTGGTCTCAATGGTAATTATTCCATCCATAAGGTTAGCAAACTTGTTAAGTCTATTGGCCACCTCAATACCCCAACATGTCCAGGCAGGAAACCACATCCAAGCTTTATCCACGCGAAAAATCTATAACCATTACATTAATACAGGGTCTAATGTCTTGCACTTCCTATGGTGCAATTACCCCACGCTCCCATGGGGAGCCATCAATAGGCCTTATTTCTACAGAGATAGTATAGTCCTTGTTTCAAAACCCTGGGGACTATCCTGCTGTGCTGCTCATATTTTTATATACCTTAGTTGGGCAGCTTCATGTGTCCTTCTCTTTTACTGGGCAAGTACACCTTAGAGAACATTGTGCCTTTATGACTGCACAGCAGCACAGGCTATTACAATTTTCCTGTACCTAATTGCATGATTCACCATCATATTCCATGGTAAATTTCAGTGTAGAATTTGTGCAGTCTGTTTCCTCTACGTGTACCTTAGGTAAGCCGACTATGTGTCCATTCAACTGGGTTGTGTGGTTAGTGTACATAGGTCCTAAACACATAGTGGGAGTGGAGAGCCAACAATTTCTATTGTCCTGGAGTCTGAAATGACATTGTGACTTGTCTGGTCAACATCTATTGTCACCTCATAACTATAATCTGTGAGATTAAGATCATTCATTGATATTTGGACACCAAGCAAAGGGATGCCTTGATGACTTCCTGGGGCGTGCGAGAAAATCCAGCAATTAGTATAATTTAACTGTTTGGCAGTTTGTTCATGCAAGAGCCAGATGGTATTCTTTCACCTACCACCACTCTCACCTGCATACAGAGGAGTAAATGCATTTTGACAGCTACTCAATACTCCTTACCCCGTGAGGTCTCACCTTTTTGGTACTGGGTAATGTCACTGACCTGAAACTTGACCTTCTTACAGTGGGAAGTGTGGATCAAGTTAGGCTTCCCCTCAACCCTAACTGAGGTGGGTTTGGTCAGTAGCACCTGGTATGAGCCATCTAATCGGGTTACCAGACCTTTCCTTATGTATTTTTGGAGTAGTACCCAGTCTCCAGATGCAGGGTATGGGTTCCAGTCATTCAGTCCAATCTTGTGGGTCTGAAGAGAAAAATGTGCCATGCAAATCAGTCAGTTGTTCATGCACCTGTATTACATAATCAGTTAGAGAAGCAAACGGTCCATGCTGCTCTTGTGGAAAGAAAAGACCTGTCATGGGTGGTCTGTCAAACAGAATTTCAAACAGTAGGGCTTATACCCAGGTGAGCTTTGTATGCCCAGATTAACTGTGTGTAATATCCAGTTAAAATTATTGCGCCCATTTTGGTTAGAGTTCCACTCAATATGTTTTACTAATCTATGTGTTCTCTTTTAGCTACTTTAGCACTGCTACTACCTGTCCACGTGTCTCTTGGTACTGAGTGATAGGTCCTCCCCGCTCAATTTCTGGGTCAGTAAACTGAACACATGACCAGAGCTTGCCCTCTATGCCTTGGAAGTGCTGGTCTTCCCTGTGGCAATTGTCCTATTGGAACGTGTGTTCAGCACCACAGGGGGTGTCATCACCAACAGGATCCTCCTGTGCACAGCCAACGTGGACATGCTTTCATTTCTTAAGATGATTCAGGCATAAATTCCATGCGACTTGACTGTGCCAGCACCTGAGTGTGTGGTTAAAGCATTTGCTACCTCCTCCTCCTCTTGTGCTTAAACTGCTACATCCACTTCCACCACTTCTTCCTCCCCCCGACATATGACACCTGTAAAAAATGTAATATTTAAATGTATTAATTATTATTTTGAGTACTTTCCCTACCCAATTTGCCCAGGACAATTCCCCAGGTGTTACCCCCCCCCCCCCCAATTTGGCACCCAAAACCCTTAAAAAAAAAAAAAAAAATATATATATATATATATATATATTTTTTTTTTTATTTATGTATGTATTTCTTTAATTTTTTTGTTCTCTGTTATTATTTTGAGTACTTTCCCTACCCCATTTGCCCAGGTCAATCCCCTTGGTGTTACGCCCCCTCCCCCAATTTTCCACCCAAAACCCTTAAAAAAATAATATATATATATGTTTTTTATTTATGTATGTATTTCTTTAATTTTTTATTTGTTCTCTGTTATTATTTTGAGTACTTTACCTGACACCCATAAAAAATCAATATATTAATTTGTGCAGGGCAATCACCCAGTTGTTACCACCCCAAACCAATTTGGCCTCGACACCAGTAAAAACATGAATATATATATTTTTTTATGTATGTATTTAATTTATTGTTTTTTTGCTGTTTTATTTTGAGTAGTTTCCCTAGTCCATTTTGTGCAGGACAACCACCATGGTTTTCCCCTCAATTTGCAGCCCTCTAACCCTTGCTACCACCATTATCCAGGCATTTGTGAGCCCCCAAGTTCAGTTCCAGTTCAGAGACCCAAACCGAACTTTAGCGACAAGTTCGTCCAAACTCGTCGAACCGCAACTTCCATGTGCTTGCTCATCACTATTCATCAGATCTGAGAGTCTTTAATATTTGTAAGAGCAAAGAAGTAGAAGAAGGCGTTATGCGTGTATTGAAGCTTGTTATATTTAATATAAATATTAACGGTACTCAATACTATGGCTACATTCATTAATATTTCATTAATATTTACAGTTGTCAAATGCACATGTCTTACAATTTTATATAATGCATTCTTCTAATAAAAATATTGAAACAGCAAATTTAGACACATTAAAATTGGATATTTTAGATCTTTTTTGTCGCACACTTTAAATTAGATTTTACAAAATGATTTTGCAGAAAAATCGTTTGGATAACTAATATGCATAGGTGGCGGTTTAGCAATTTACAATCCCAAATCCAATAAAGTTGGGACGCTGTGTAAAATGTAAATAAAACAAGAATGTTTTAAATTTCTTATAAGTATATTTTATTCACAAAAACTCATAGTAAACATTTGAAAAGTTTGAGAAAAAGTAAGGAATTATTTATCTGATTTCAGCCTGTATTGTACACGATAAGGTGAAACAAACCAAACCCTCTGCAGCTACAATGGGTTCTTTTTAAAAAATTTTGTGAATTAAACTACGCACTGTTGGTGTGGTGATGTGCTGGGTTGCAACGGACAGTGTTTGAATAAAAGGCTTGCATATTTTTATACATGATTATAAATATGTATACAACTACCATCACCAGCGAACCTATTTACTCACATATTCTAATTCACATTATTCATAGATGCATTGTGTTACTCCTGACTAGAGTTGAGCGAACCGGTAGAACACGGTTTCGATCCAAATTTCAGGAAAACTTTTGTTTGCCGCAAGCCCGAATTTCACACGGTTGGTGGCGGAACGCAGAAGACAAACCTGGCACCATCCCAAAGGTCACTGCCAGCCAAGGAGAAACAAAAAGACAAGGGTCACATGTTCGCAGCTTAAGAGATCAGGGTAGATGAGCCAATCACGAGGCGCTATTGCAGGAGATAATCAGGCGACGCGCCATCTATCCACCATTATTTAGCAGGCTGTTGCAGAGAAAGCATTGCTCTTAGAATGGGGACAGTTTAGGTCATTTTGAGCCACAGCATAGGAGAAAAGAAGGGACCGGAAAGGAAGTAGGCGCAGTGGGATGCTGGGGGGGGGGGGGGTGTTGCACAGAAAAACTGCATCTGCTTGTGCTGGGATCTGCTGGTCATTGTAGTCCACCCTCTCTAAGTTGGGGTCCCCTCTGACTTTTTGTTAAATACAGTTTTAAAAAAATATATCTTCTTCACCTGCCAAGGATTTGGGGAGGGGGGGGGCTATGTTTTAGCTGCGCAGGTCATCTCTCTCTAAGTTGGGGTCCACGGTGCCTCTTAAATACAGTTTAAAAGAAACAGGGGGGCAGCTCTGTTTTAAGTTTGCTGACCCCATCTCTCTCTAAGTTGGGGTTCATGGTGCCTCTTTGTTAAATACAATAACAATAACAATCTTTTTAACCTATCAAGGAATATTTTAGGGAACATCTATCTGTTTTAGGAAATACTAAGTAAAATGTCTGGGAATCCTCCTGCCACTAAGGATAAGGATGTTGGTGCTAGTGCCAACACTGTGGTCAGTAGCCATGTACCCAGGCCCAGTAAAAGTAGCACCAGCCATTTGCCCAGGCCCAGCCATAGTAGTGGAGGCATCCATTTGCACAGGCCAGCCACCTCTAGTAGTAGCAGCAGCAGCAATGTAGGAAGTATTAGCAGAAGCAGCAATGGACACAGTAGTAGTAGCAGCATCAGTAAGCCAGAGTTGTCCATTTTCTCCAGTGGGTGTGTTATTTCAGACAATGCATCCATTGCGGACTGGTTACTTACTTTCACTCATCTCAGGTGGAGGGAGACTTTGGTGCAATGACTTTGAGCCAGGTTTCAGTGGATTCTTCTTCTACTTTAGCTACACATCACAGTAAAAGAAGCATTTCCCTTTACAGCACCCTCCTAGTGGATGCCAGCTTTTCTCAGCAGCTCAGTTGCTATAGATAGTGATTGTGAAGGAACGATCAGAAACCTCACATATTCCCAGTCTGGGCCGATCACCCCTGGGTGTTGGTCCACTTTAAGCCCCTTGTTCTAAAGGCAAATGCACAAGTCCCTTAGCTATGCAGGAAGGGATAATTAGCAGGTATATGTGAACAGCTCAGCTCACAGACCGCCTGCTGGTCGTGTCACACCTTGGGCTGCGAAGCTGCCGGGCGGTCTCAGTGGACTTCCTGCTGTGAGTTTGTCATAAGCAGAATTTAATAGACAGATTCCCGGCACCGATAGAATTTGGATCATATCTCGGCATCCATGTATCCTAGCGCCAAACCGGTTACAGAATCAGAACCGGCTCCCAAAACCGCATCAGGGCATAGTAAATTGCGGTCATAAAAACACAGCAAAAGCTTGTAAACGGAGAACTTAGTTTCTGGACAAAATAGAAACTCGATTCCAGGACTTATCGCGAATGTGGCGTCCAGATTGATAGTTTGGTACCGCTTGCAAGGCCATATGACCCCCCTGCTGCAAGTTATAGCTCCAAAAAGGGTTCTGGGGCAAAAAGCCCACTCCAAAACAGTGGGAGGTGGCATCCCCGCCCACAGAAGGGAGGGGAGGTTGAGAGCCTGGCAGCATAAATAGGATGGTCAAAAACCAGGCTGGTGTCACTCAACGGGAAGGGGGTTATGCAGCCGGCATACCCAGGGGTGTCCATTACCATAACCATCATCATAAGCTCTTGACACACCCCCTTGTGGGAGCTTCTCTGATCACGATTGCATGCCAAGGTAACTTATGCTTATTGTTTCTCTGTGTAACTCACTCTGTTCTGTAACCATCTCAAGAATAGCATATTTTGTTTATCACCTGTAACATTTCATATTTCTTCATAGTAAAATGCTTGTTAACTCTGCCTATTGTGCTCATAGCAATTAAAACGTATATTTAATTTGAGCGGTCTGCTTTGCCTTAAACCAAGAATCGGTGTGTCCGAAGGCTTTGAGCTGGGTATCCCTGATAGGAGAGGGATCGGACAAAGGGTTTTTGGGAACGCGATTGGTGTGCACGGAGGTCCCTGGTTGTAGTCGGACCTCGTGACGCTCGGTTCCCTGACAAATTGGTGGCAGCGCGGTGGGATAAGGCAAATAGTGTAAGTGAGTGTGGGCCCCATACTCTCATACACTAAAGATTACCAGCAGTGGCTTTTCTGTTGCTGGGATCTTAAGATTGGCTCAACACTAGGCAAATTCTGAGAGAGGGTTACAGTAAATTGTGTGATTACAACAGTGCGCAATCGAGCAGCTGCAGGCATGGCAAGTGGCACCAGGGCCAGAAGCAGGGATGTGGCTGCCGATGTTACACTGGGTGCAGAGGGGCCCAGCCAGGGCTCTCCCAGAAGCCAGTCACCAGCCCTCAGCATCCCGGAGGACCGAGCCCCGCCTGCTGGTCCTCCCAGCCAAGCAGGCTCAGTCGCTCTCCTGCACGCCGCTTTGGCAAGTCTCCGGGCCGGAGACCGCAACACCTATGAGGTCCTCATGGAGGAATGCCGGGTGCAGGCTGAACGCGAGGAACGCCGTGAACGTGAGCAGATTGAGGCTGCCGAGCGCCGTCAATGGGAGCAGATCGAGGCTGCCGAGCGCCGTCAACGGGAGCAGATCGAGGCTGCCGAGCGCTGAGAGCAAGCTGAACGCGAACACCAGCTCCAAGTCTTGCAGCTACAGCTTCAGCACCCTCAACCCAGCGCATCTAGCGGGCCCCCTGAGAACCAGGCCCCAAAGTTGCGTGCGGAGGATTTCCCCGTCCTGGACAAAGGCACAGATCTGGACACCTTTCTGCTGGCTTTTGAAACTGTTTGTCATCAATACCATGTCCCGGAGGATCAGTGGGTCAGGTACCTAACCCTTCGGCTGAGGGGAAAAGCCCTGGAAATCTTTGGGTACCTACCCAGCGAGACCACCCTGAGCTACGAGGGGGTCAAGCAAGCCCTGATCCGACAATATAACCTTACCCCGGAATTTTATCGCAAGAAGCTGCGGGGTTTGCGACGGGGCCCCAGCGATAGCTGGGCTGATCACATGAGGGCGCTACAGAGAGCAGTCGAGCAGTGGACCACCTGCTTATAAATCACCACCATCCAGCGACTGAAGGAGCTGATTGCCATAGAGCAGTTCCTCTGGAATTGCCCTGAGGAACTGCAGCAGTTTTCTGCCGAAAGCCGGAGGGGGCCTCAGCAACTGCAGCACTGGCAGATGAATACAGCCACAACAGAGCCCAGGAGCCCCGGAAACCTGCCAGCTGGAAAGTGGGTAAGCCACCGCTGGCATCTGTTGTACATGCCCCTCAGCCCAAAGCCCCTACCCCCTTCTACAGGCCAGGAGGGCCCCAACTGTGTCACCACTGCAACCAACCAGGACACTTCAAGGCCGCCTGCCCCCAGCACCAGCGGGGTGCGGCCCAGCGCCCCTCCAATGTGTTGTGTGTTGGTGAGGGGGCAGGGCGATATCGGGACAACATACAGCCCATCACCGTAGGCCAGGCTGTGGCCATGGGACTTAGGGACACCGGTGCTGAGATGACCCTGGTGCGACCAGAGTTAGTGTCCCCACAGGACTTGGTGCCCGGGAAGACCCTCGTGGTCTCCGGCATTGGAGGAACTGAACCGGCACTGCCCTTTGCCAAGGTTTATTTGGACTGGGGTGCTGGACAGGGAGTGCGGGAGGTGGGGGTATCATCGAATATCCCTGCCAGTGTTTTGCTAGGGACAGACTTGGGGCGGCTAGTGTCTCACTATGTGGCCACTGAACCCCCAAGGTCTGGTCCCCTAGACGTTAATGTAATGCATGAGACAATGTGTACAGGCAAGAGTGATGTTTATAACCTGCCTGCTACAGGGAATGTGGGGGTGGGTTAAGTGGGGTGCCCTTCTTCCCTCGGGGAAGAGGAGGGTGACCCAGTTGGTTGTAATCTCTTGTCCCCAGAGATCATCCCCAACGCAATGAACCGGGGACAAGCAAAGGCGGTGGTAGGACCTGCAACTGAGGAAGGGGCTGTCCCAGGAGATGTGGGGCCCCTAGGTGAGTCCGCATTGCCGGATGGCCGCACTACTGGGGTATTAAGGGGCCAGGCAGGCCAGTCTGGTCTGGCGACTTGGTTGGAAGCTGAACGGGATCTGGCGCTACCAGCGGCCACAGCCACTGCGGCCGCTGGTAGCGCCAGATCCCGTTCAGCTTCCAACCAAGCAGTGGGGCCGCTGCCACCCGCAGTGGGGCCGCTAGGGGCCCAGGGGCACCTCCGGGGTCTGACGGTGTGTTCCCTTCCAACCAAGTGGCTGCCAGGACAGAGGGTGGTCAGGTGACAGATCCGGAGGAGCGATCTGAGGACATGGCCGTCTTTTCAAGACTGGCCACGTCCAGCCAGGGGTTTCAGGCGGCTTTGGAAGCCGATGAAAGCCTGAATGCTCTCAAGGAGCAGGCAGCGCGGCCTCCCTTGGGCTCAGACAAAGAACGAGTTGTCTGGGACCAAGGACGGCTGTACCGCATGACGGTCTCGCAGGGTTCCCCAGAGGAGTGGCCTAGGGACCGACAGTTGGTGGTCCCCTACCCCTTCCGGGTGGAATTGTTGCGGGTTGTGCATGAGATTCCGATGGCAGGACACTTTGGGGCCACAAAAACCAGAGCCAGACTAGCCCAGCACTTCTACTGGCCAAAAATAGGGGCCGATGTGTCCGCCTACTGCCGTTCGTGTGAAGTCTGTCAGAAGGTGGGGAAGGCCGGGCCTCGCCCCAAAGCACCGCTGGTGCCTCTGCCAATCATAGAGGAGCCCTTCAGGAGGGTGGCGGTGGATTTGATCGGACCACTGTCCATTCCCAGCAGCTCCGGGAAACACTTCATACTAACGGTAGTAGATTATGCCACACGGTACCCAGAGGCAGTGGCCTTATCATCCATTCGGGCCGACAAGGTGGCCACTGCCTTACTGGAGATATTTTCTCGGGTAGGCTTTCCCCAGGAAATGCTCACGGATCGGGGGACCCAGTTCATGTCGCAGCTGATGGAGTCTCTCTGTAAGCAGATCCAGGTGCAACATCTGGTGACCAGCCTGTACCACCTGCAGACAAATGGCCTCTGTGAACGGTTCAATGGCACCCTGAAGCAGATGCTTAAGATGTTGGTTGATGCCCACGGGTGTGACTGGGAGCGGTATCTCCCTCACCTGCTGTTTGCCTACAGGGAGGTCCCACAGGCCTCAACCGGATTCTCTCCCTTCGAGCTCCTGTATGGACGACGTGTGCGGGGACCCCTGGCCCTGGTGAGGGAGGCTTGGGAGGGGGATCTGCCCCCCCCCCAAAGTGTCAGTCGTCGAGTATGTGATGCACTTCCGGGACAAGATGCAGGCCTTGGCGCAGCTGGTGCACGACAACGTGGTACAGGCCCAGGCCGAGCAGAAGAGGTGGTACGACCAGAACACCTTTGATCGGACCTACCAGGTGGGCCAAAAGGTGTGGGTGCTGGTCCCGGTACCCCAGGATAAGCTTCAGGCGGCCTGGGAAGGTCCCTATCTCGTGCACCAGCAGCTCAATGCCGTAACGTATCTAGTCACCCTAGACCCTGCCCGAGAACGGCGGAAGGCCTTCCATGTGAACATGAGGAAGGCACATCATGAGCGGGAAGCGTGTGTTCTCCCGATCTGCAACCTACCAGAGGGGGGGAAGCTGAAACCCTCCTGGACATGCTGGCCCAGGTCAAGGAGGGGGGGACCCACGAGGATGCCCAGATTGGTCATCAACTGACAACAGACCAACGGGCCCAGCTCTGGGCCACCCTGCACCCCTTCCGAGACTTGTTCGACAGCAAGCCCGGACGAACTAAGCTAGCCGTCCACCATGTGGACACCGGGACTCACCCTCCGATCCGACGGGCGACCTACCGTGTCTCCCTGGAGATCCAGCAGCAAATGCATCAAGAGATTGACGAGATGTTGCAGCTAGGGGTCATCCAAGCATCCAGCAGTGCTTGGGCCGCCCCGGTGGTCTTTGTCCCCAAGAAGGACCGGACCCTCCGGTTCTGCGTGGACTACCGGGGGCTCAATGCTGTCACGGCTGCAGATGCATACCCCATGCCACGCATCGATGACCCGCTGGACCAGCTGGCCGGGGCTAGGTATCTGACCATCATGGACCTGAGCCGGGGATACTGGCAGATTCCTCTGACCCCCGAGGCCAGGGAACGGTCGGCCTTCATTACCCCATTCGGATTATATGAATCCACCGTCATGTTTGGCATGAAAAATGCCCCTGCCACTTTCCAGCGGATGGTTAACACCTTGCTCCAGGGACTAGAGGGGTACGCAGCTGCATACCTGGATGACATTGCCGTCTTCAGTCCCACATGGGAGGAACACCTAGAGCACCTGTCGCAGGTGCTCGGGTGGGTCCGGCGAGCAGGCTTAACCATCAAGCCAGGAAAGTGCCAGTTGGGCATGGGCGAGGTCCAGTACCTAGGACATAGGGTAGGAGGAGGGACCCTGAAACCGGAGCCGGGGAAGGTGGAGGCAATCGCCTCCTGGTCAACCCCTAGGACCAAGACCCAGGTGCAGTCCTTTTTGGGCACCGCTGGATACTATAGGAGGTTCGTTCCCCACTATAGTACCCTGGCCAAGCCCTTGATGGACCTCACCAGGAAAAAGCTGCCCTCCGCAGTCAATTGGACCTGTGACTGCGAGACAGCCTTCCAAGCCCTGAAAGATGCCCTCTGCAGCTCTCCCGTACTACAAGCGGCCGACTTTACGCGGCCGTTTATAGTACAAACTGATGCCAGTGATTTTGGCCTTGGCACCGTGCTAAGCCAGGTCGACCCGACGGGTCAGGAGCACCCCATCTTGTACTTGAGCCGCAAGCTCCTACCCAGGGAAGTGGCGTATTCAGTCATGGAGAAGGAGTGTCTCGCCATTGTATGGTCACTGTAGCGGCTGCAGTCATATTTGTATGGTCGCCACTTCATTGTGATACATAACCCTCTCCACTGGCTACACATGGTCTCTGGAACAAATGGGAGATTGTTGCGGTGGAGCCTGGCTCTCCAACAATACCAGTTTGACATCCGCCACAGAAAGGGCAGAGACCATGGAAATGCAGATGGCCTGTCCCGGCAGGGGGAGGTAGCCAGTGGGTGCATGGGTCAGCACCGACAGGTTCTTGCCCCTAGAACCCTCTAAAGGAGGGAGGTGTGAAGGAACGATCAGAAACCTCACATATTCCCAGTCTGGGCCGATCACCCCTGGGTGTTGGTCCACTTTTAGCCCCTTGTTCTAAAGGCAAATGCACAAGTCCCTTAGCTATGCAGGAAGGGATAATTAGCAGGTATATGTGAACAGCTTAGCTCACAGACCGCCTGCTGGTCGTGTCACACCTTGGGCTGCGAAGCTGCCGGGCGGTCTCAGTGGACTTCCTGCTGTGAGTTTGTCATAAGCAGAATTTAATAGACAGATTCCCGGCACCGATAGAATTTGGATCATATCTCGGCATCCATGTATCCTAGCGCCAAACCGGTTACAGAATCAGAACCGGCTCCCAAAACCGCATCAGGGCATAGTAAATTGCGGTCATAAAAACACAGCAAAAGCTTGTAAACGGAGAACTAAGGTTCTGGACAAAATAGAAACTCGATTCCAGGACTTATCGCGAATGTGGCGTCCAGCTTAATAGTTTGGTACCGCTTGCAAGGCCATATGACCCCCCTGCTCCAAGTTATAGCTCCAAAAAGGGTTCTGGGGCAAAAAGCCCACTCCAAAACAGTGGGAGGTGGCATCCCCGCCCACAGAAGGGAGGGGAGGTGGAGAGCCTGGCAGCATAAATAGGATGGTCAAAAACCAGGCTGGTGTCACTCAACGGGAAGGGGGTTATGCAGCCGGCGTACCCAGGGGTGTCCATCACCATAACCATCATCATAAGCTCTTGACACACCCCCTTGTGGGAGCTTCTCTCATCACGACTGCATGCCAAGGTAACTTATGCTTATTGTTTCTCTGTGTAACTCACTCTGTTCTGTAACCATCTCAAGAATAGCATATTTTGTTTATCACCTGTAACATTTCATATTACTTCATAGTTAAATGCTTGTTCACTCTGCCTAGTGTGCTCATAGCAATTAAAACGTATATTTAATTTGAGCGGTCTGCTTTGCCTTAAACCAAGAATCGTTGTGTCCGAAGGCTGTGAGCCGGGTATCCCTGATAGGAGAGGGATCGGACAAAGGGTTTTTGGGAACGCGATCGGTGTGCCACCAGACAACAGTATGCACCCAGACATCCGATTGTCGTGCGTCTGAATTCACACCTGGCAAAGTTGTTGGTGGTGCAGTCACTGCCATACCACCTGGTTACTACCTTTAAGCAATAATGGGGTGCACCCAGCCCAGGTGACCATTTCTTCTCCAACAAGGCCATCCCCGCCTTGCACACGTTACGTGGAAGAGAAATTGCCCCCCAGCTACCGCTGCTGCCCCCCTCGTGCCCCCCCCGCATACCGCTGCTGCCCCCATGCACCTTCCTCCGTAAGCCCCGGTGTCACTGCTGCCCCCCCTCGTGTACCCCCGGGACGAGGGTGTGCATGTGTGTGTGGGAGTGTGTGCATGTGCATGGAAGTGTATGGATGTGCATGGAAGTATGTGCATGGGAGTGTGTGTGTGTGCATGGAAGTGTGTGCATGTTGTGTGGGAGTATGTGCATGGGAGTGCGTGCAAGTGTGTGCATGGCAGTGTATGCATGTGCATTGGAGTGTGTGCATGCACTTTGAGAGTGCACAAATGCAAGTTTGGTAGTGTGCACATGCACTTTAGAAGTGCACGCATGAACCGTTAGGAAAGTGCACATGCAAGTTTTGGGAGTGCACGCATGGACCTTTGGAAGTATGAAAAAAAGCCCCCTGTGGCAGCTGCATGGAAAGTGCTTAGAGCAACATCCCCTGCTCTGTGCACACTGCCATCCGCCAATTCAAGTGAATAGGCAGACAGGCCCACACACAGAACGAGGGAAGCCGCTCTGTGTTTCCTGTCCCAAATGACTGCGTCAAGGATGCAAAGAGCCAGG
Source organism: Gastrophryne carolinensis (assembly GCA_027917425.1). Lineage (NCBI taxonomy): Eukaryota > Metazoa > Chordata > Amphibia > Anura > Microhylidae > Gastrophryne > Gastrophryne carolinensis. The sequence continues at coordinate 547,864,080 of CM051235.1, read as the reverse complement.
AGAATGATGCTGAATAGCGGGTGAGGTAAGTTTTTTTGTAGTAACCACCCTGCCTCAGCATCGGGGTTTAATTGATTTATAGAGTTTTTTATTTGTTTAGACTAAGTGGTTCAGAGGCCAGCCCCAGGCCTTGCTGGTATACCAGTACATGTGCCCCTTGCCACCCCTGAAATGGACACATACCAGAGGTATGAAGTACTTAGTGAAAAAGGCTGAAGGACTCGACACCCTGGCATTGTAGGGGGCAGCAGGACGATAGCAGGTATACGCGAGGTGACAGCAGTGGGGACAGCTGGTGCAACATAGCACACTTAAATGCAATGCATGCCCTGCATTGCCCACAGATGATGGGCAAAATGTTGCAACATTTGAAAAGAGAGAGTCCATTTTACTTAATTGCGGTATCTGGCCATTTCACTGGACTGCAACGCAGCACAGCCAAAGTGCAATGCATGTGCTTTACCCACTCTGATAATAAATTTGTGCGGGCTGTCCTACAGGCATATGAAAGGGCCAACTTACTTTAATAAGCTACATTTTCTTCCTGTTTGTCTCACTTTGAAGTAATTATTTTACAACGCATTGCAAACGACGTTCCAAATTTCAGGAAATATTAGATTCTGAACGAATCCGAAATTCCCCGCGATTTGATCGATCAAAGTTTTCCTTTAAACTCCATTTACTTTAATTACAGGCATTGTAAAATGGTGGATGGACATGTCTGGACATATCCCCTGGTGCAAGTTATCATGGGAAGGTCACATGCAGCCTATCATGCAGCCAGGAAGCCCGGTGATGTCACCGTGCTATATAAAGCGGCGGCCATCTTGCTTGTGCGCATTTCAGGTGGTTGCTGCAGACAGGGACAGACAGTTAGCGATAGGTAGGGAGAGTTACAGATAGGTAGGGAGATTTACAGATAGGTAGGGAGATTTAGAGAGGCAGACAGAGCCAGGGAAAGATACTGGAAAACCTGAACAATCCAGGGACAGCATAAAAGTGACAGTGACAGGGTGATTTGCCTGATCAGTTTTCAATTCAATTTGATTTCTTTGTGCTGTAAATCGTAATCTGCCTTGCCACTGTGCATGCCATCTATGCAGTGCCTTATGTAACCCTATCTGTTATACTAAATAAGCGTTGTTCAGCATCAGCTTTATTAAGCTATTGCATTTTGCATAGGTTTTTGTCCTGCTGTCAATACACCAGGCCGCAGGGTATCCCAAACCACCACGTGGCACCCTATCTGTTATACTAAATAAGCATCTACAGCCTCAGCTTTATTAAGTTATTGCATTTTGAATTGGTTTTGGTCTGCTTTAAATTCACCAGGCCGCAGGGTATCCCAAACCTGCACATTGCACCCTATCTGTTATACTAAATAAACATCTACAGCCTCAGCTTTATTAAGTTATTGCATTTTGAATTGGTTTTTGTCCTGCTGTCAATACACCAGGCCGCAGGGTATCCCAAACCACCACGTTGCACCCTATCTGTTATACTAAATAAGCGTTGTTCAGCATCAGCTTTATTAAGTTATTGCATTTTGAATTGGTTTTTGTCCTGCTGTCAATACACCAGGCCGCAGGGTATCCCAAACCACCACATGGCACCCTATCTGTTATACTAAATAAGCATTGTTCAGCATCAGCTTTATTAAGCTATTGCATTTTGCATAGGTTTTTGTCCTGCTGTTAATACACCAGGCCGCAGAGTATCCCAAACCACCACGTGGCGCCCTATCTGTTATTCTAAATAAGCATCTACAGCCTCAGCTTTATTAAGCTATTGCATTTTTCATAGGGTTTTGTCCTGCTGTCAATACACCAGGCCGCAGGGTATCCCAAACCACCGCGTGGCACCCTATCTGTTATACTAAATAAGCGACTACAGCCTCAGCTTTATTAAGTTATTGCATTTTGAATTGGTTTTGGTCTGCTTTAAATACACCAGACCGCAGGGTATCCCAAACCACCACGTTGCACCCTATCTGTTATACTAAATAAGCGTTGTTCAGCATCAGCTTTATTAAGCTATTGCATTTTTAAATGGTTTTTGTCCTGCTGTCAATACGCCAGGCCGCAGGGTATCCCAAACCACCACGTTGCACCCTATCTGTTATACTAAATAAGCGTCTACAGTCTCAGCTTTATTAAGCTATTGCATTTTGAATTGGTTTTTGTCCTGCTGTCAATACACCAGGCCGCAGGGTATCCCAAACCATCACGTTGCACCCTATCTGTTATACTAAATAAGCATCTACAGCCTCAGCTTTATTAAGTTATTGCATTTTGAATTGGTTCTTGTCCTGCTGTCAATACACCAGGCCGCAGGGTATCCCAAACCACCACGTTGCACCCTATCTGTTATACTAAATAAGCGTTGTTCAGCATCAGCTTCATTAAGCTATTGCATTTTGCATTGATTTTTGTCCTGCTGTCAATACACCAGGCCGCAGGGTATCCCAAACCACCACGTGGCACCCTATCTGTTATACTAAATAAGTGTCTACAGACTCAGCTTAATTAAGCTATTGCATTTTGCATAGGTTTTTGTCCTGCTGTCAATACACCAGGCCGCAGGTTATCCCAAACCACCGCGTGGCACCCTATCTGTTATTCTAAATAAGCATCTACAGCCTCAGCTTTATTAAGCTATTGCATTTTTCATAGGGTTTTGTCCTGCTGTCAATACACCAGGCCGCAGGGTATCCCAAACCACCGCGTGGCACCCTATCTGTTATACTAAATAAGCGACTACAGCCTCAGCTTTATTAAGTTATTGCATTTTGAATTGGTTTTGGTCTGCTTTAAATACACCAGACCGCAGGGTATCCCAAACCACCACGTTGCACCCTATCTGTTATACTAAATAAGCGTTGTTCAGCATCAGCTTTATTAAGCTATTGCATTTTTAAATGGTTTTTGTCCTGCTGTCAATACGCCAGGCCGCAGGGTATCCCAAACCACCACGTTGCACCCTATCTGTTATACTAAATAAGCGTCTACAGTCTCAGCTTTATTAAGCTATTGCATTTTGAATTGGTTTTTGTCCTGCTGTCAATACACCAGGCCGCAGGGTATCCCAAACCATCACGTTGCACCCTATCTGTTATACTAAATAAGCATCTACAGCCTCAGCTTTATTAAGTTATTGCATTTTGAATTGGTTCTTGTCCTGCTGTCAATACACCAGGCCGCAGGGTATCCCAAACCACCACGTTGCACCCTATCTGTTATACTAAATAAGCGTTGTTCAGCATCAGCTTCATTAAGCTATTGCATTTTGCATTGATTTTTGTCCTGCTGTCAATACACCAGGCCGCAGGGTATCCCAAACCACCACGTGGCACCCTATCTGTTATACTAAATAAGTGTCTACAGACTCAGCTTAATTAAGCTATTGCATTTTGCATAGGTTTTTGTCCTGCTGTCAATACACCAGGCCGCAGGTTATCCCAAACCACCGCGTGGCACCCTATCTGTTATACTAAATAAGCGTCTACAGCCTCAGCTTTATTAAGTTATTGCATTTTGAATTGGTTTTGGTCTGCTTTAAATACACCAGGCCACAGGGTATCCCAAACCACCACGTTGCAACCTATCTGTTATACTAAATAAGCGTCTACAGCCTCAGCTTTATTAAGTTATTGCATTTTGAATTGGTTTTTGTCCTGCTGTCAATACACCAGGCCGCAGGGTATCCCAAACCACCATGTTGCACCCTATCTGTTATACTAAATAAGCGTCTACAGTCTCAGCTTTATTAAGCTATTGCATTTTGAATTGGTTTTTGTCCTGCTGTCAATACACCAGGCCGCAGGGTATCCCAAACCACCACATGGCACCATATCTGTTATACTAAATAAGCGTTGTTCAGCATCAGCTTTATTAAGTTATTGCATTTTGCATAGGTTTTTGTCTTGCTGTCAATATACCAGGCCGCAGGGTATCCCAAACCACCATGTGGCACCCTATCTGTTATGCTAAATAAGCGTCTACAGCCTCAGCTTTATTAAGTTATTGCATTTTGAATTGGTTTTGGTCTGCTTTAAATACACCAGGCCGCAGAGTATCCAAAACCTGCACGTTGCACCCTATCTGTTGTACTAAATAAGCGTTGTTTAGCATCAGCTTTATTAAGCTATTGCATTTTGCATTGGTTTTGTCCTGCTGTCAATACACCAGGTCGCAGGGTATCCCAAACCACCACGTTGCACCCTATCTGTTATACTAAATAAGGGTTGTTCAGCATCAGCTTTATTAAGCTATTGCATTTTGCATTGGTTTTTGTCCTGCTGCCAAAACACTAGGCCGCAGGGTATCCCAAACCTGCACGTATCACCCTATCTGTTATACTAAATACCCTTGTTCATCCTCAGCTTAATCAAGCTATTGCATTTTGAATTGGTTTTTGTCCTGCTGCCAAAACACTAGGCCGCAGGGTATCCCAAACCTGCACGTATCACCCTATCTGTTATACTAAATACCCTTGTTCATCCTCAGCTTAATCAAGCTATTGCATTTTGAATTGGTTTTTGTCCTGCTGCCAAAACACCAGGCCGCAGGGTATCCCAAACCCCAAACCTGCACATTTGACCCTATCTGTTACACTAAAGCAGCTTTAAATGGCTATTTCTCATAAATATATTGCAGTTTGAATTGTTTTTGTGTGTGCTGTAAAAAAAACAGGCCTCAGGGTATCCCACACCTGCACATTTGACCCTATCTGTTACACTAAAGCAGCTTTTAAAGGCTATTTGTCATAAATATATTGCAGTTTGAATTGTTTTTGTGTGTGCTGTAAAAAAACAGGCCTCAGGGTATCCCAAACCTGCACATTTGACCCTATCTGTTACACTAAAGCAGCTTTCAAAGGCTATTTCTCATAAATATATCGCAGTTTGAATTGTTTCTGTGTCTGCTGTAAAAACCCCAGCCCACATGGGCATCTCAAACACTAGCATAAATATCTCAAGACTACCTGTCTAATAACTGCTTGCATTGTATAATTAACATCACTTTTCCACAATCAAGGGATGCCTCCTTTGTATGTGAGGAGGGGGCATCCCAAACACTAGCAGTAATATTTCAAGAGTTCCTGTCTATTAGCTGGTTGCATATTGTAATGAAAGTCACTTTGTCAAATTGCCAGCAGCCATTGCCTTTAACCGGGGGGCATCCCAAATATGCTAGCATGCGTCTTTTAAGAGTGCTCACATTGGAGTTGGCAGCAGCAGCATTAGGAGCCCATATATGGCCTGAAAGACACACATATGAGCTGGCAGCAGCAGCATAGGGAGCCTATATATTGCCTGAAAGACACACCCAGGAGTTGGCAGCAGCATAGGGAGCCCATATATTGTCTGAAAGACACACCCAGGAGTTGGCAGCAGCATAGGGAGCCCATATATTGCCTGAAAGACACACCCTGGAGTTGGCAGCAGCATAAAGAGCTACCATGCATCAGCTACTACCATGGATCAGCCATTGTTGGCTGGAAATCCTGGTTGAACCATGTCTGATTCATCTTCACAAAGGTGAGTCTCTCCACATTATTCGTGGACAGACAAGTTCTCCTTGGCATGACTATGGCCCCCGCCGCACTAAACACCCACTCAGATGGCACGCTACTGGCTGGGCAGGACAGCTTTTCCAGGGCAAACTCTGCTAATTGTGGCCACAAGTCAAGTTTGGCTGTCCAGAAGTCCAGCAGATCCTCAAGGTGTGTTGGCATGGTCATGTCAAGGTATGCTGCTCATGAGTAGACTCACTATGCGGGTGTAGAAAGCTACTCATTAGCGACTGAAGACTGAGGCTGCTGCTGATGGAGCTGCTGCTGCTTCTTCTTCCACCCCCCCAGCAGCCATGGCAGTGGAAGGTGATCGCAGAGGTCCCCCCCGAGTCAGACCTGCGAGAGTATGGACCATGGCGCAGATACCAACTGACTACGTAGAATGTCTTTGTAGTAGGTCAGTTTGTCCTCCCTCTCCGCGGGTTTAAAAAATGCCCCCATTTTGTGCCGGTTCAGTTCCGACACGGCTTGATCGACCATTCCTGTCTGCTGCCTGTACTGACCTCTGCTTTGTCTGACCATGAAGCTACCTGCCCCTCTGGATACCCCGCGATCTCTGACCTCCTGGCTTGATCCTTTGGCTACTCCTGACTACGCACCTGTCTCATCCCTGTACTCTAACGCACCCTCCGGATTGACTACCTGTGAACGAGCTCGGCTTCGGGATACCCTTGTGGTTCATCAACCTTCACCGTAAGCAGCCATCCTTTGCGCCTATTAAGACCTGGGGGCAACCGTGTCCAGTGAGGCGTACCTAGCGTCCCGGCAAATGGGGGATTGACTATAGTCAGAAGCGGCGGTGGAGATTGGGGGTTGCCTGCTTACAGAAGGCTGGTGTCCCGCTGGGCATCACAGTATGGACCATGGCGCAGATAGGCATCGCCCAACTGACTACGTAGGATGTCTCTGTAGTAGGTCAGTTTGTCCTCCCTCTCAGTGGGTGTAAAAAATGCCCCCATTTTGTGCCAGAAGCGAGGGTCCAATAAGGTGGAGAGCCAGAAGTCATCCTGCTGACAAATGGAGACAATTCTGCTGTCACTACGCAAGCACGTGAGCATGCATCGTGCCATTTGTGCAAGTGGCTCGGAGGGACTACCTGTCTCCATCTCCACTGCATACTGCTACGGTGTGTCTGGGTCCTCTGTCTCACCTTCCTCACAACCCTCTAGCTCCTGTGGCTGCTCCTGCTCCTCATCTCCTGTCAGATGACTAGATAAAATGGCCATTTTGTCAAACCTGTGCCCCTCCTCCTCCTCCACTTCAGCCCCCACAGGCTTCATGTGGCAGTGAAATGTATGCGCCATGTCTCCAGTGCCCTGACCAGCCATAGTTTCCAACATGTGTTGTAGTACATGAAGCAGTGGAATCACATCGTTGATCTCATAGTCCTGGCGACTGACTAATAAAGTAGCTTGCTCAAAGGGCCTGAGCAAACGGCAGGTGTCACGTATGAGCTGCCACTGGTTTACATTGAAGTTACACATTGTTACACACACAGTCCCCCTATCCGTTCAGATCATCAAGAAATCCGTGATGGCTTTTCTCTGTTCCTATAGTCGATCCTGCATATGGAGGGTGGAATTCCAACGGGTGGAAACATCACAAACCAGACTATGTTTGGGGATACCGTTCTGACGCTGAAGCTCAAGAAGGGTGTGTTTGACGGTGTAGGAGTGGCTGAAGTGCATGCAAAGTTTCCTTCCCGTTGTTAGGATGTCTTGCAGATGGGGGGAAGACTTCAGAAAACGCTTGACAACTAGATTGAACACGTGTGCCATGGCAGGACGCATGGCTCAGGCTTCCTTGTCGTAGCGCAGACAAGATGTTCTTCCCAGTGGCAGTCACCATGGGTCCCATTTGCAGTTTTCGTGGAGTAAGCCATGATTTAATTTATTGAGTTCTCATTTTTAGAAGTTCCTCCCTTGTGTGGCTCTGTGGCTCAAGGCAAACCATGTGAAGAACAGTGTGAAACCGCCGTGTCCTGCACACATGGTAGGCTGGAAGGGCACTGGGGAAAATAAAAAATAAAAAAAAAATATTTAGAAAAAACAAAATACAAAAAAAAAATTGGTACAAAAATTCACAAAATATTAAAAAAAGACAATGGAAAAAAAATATACAAAAAAAAAAAAATAAAAAATAAAAAAAATATATGTTTTTAAAAAATACAAAATATGAAAAAAAAAATCCACAAATAAATAAAAAAAAAATTTGATAAATGTTATATGTTACTGTTATTATGTTAGATGTTATTATTGCTATGTTATATGTTATTATATGTTATTATTATAAATATGTTCAAAAAAGATAAATGTTAACCACTTATAATATGTAATTGACAATTAGCCACTTTTTTCTGTGACACCATTGCTAAGTGCAAGTGCACTGTCACAGGCACAAAGGCCTAGGAGCGTGGAGGCCACAGCGGAGGGACCTGTCCAAGTTGCTGTTGTGGTTGTGCAGGAACCACAATCACCCAGTGGGCTTTAAAGGAAATGTATTGTCCCTGACCGTAGTTACAGCTCCAGACGTAGGCACTGCTTTGCACTTTGGTACACACTGACAGGCTAAAGGACTGGCCCACCTTCTGTTCAACAAAATTGTACAGGGCTGGTACTGCCTTTTTCGCAAAGAAATGACAGCATGGGACTCTCCACCTCTGCTTGGTACAAGCCATCAGTTCTCTGAAAGGTCCACCAACTCAAAAGGGAGGGACTGCAGCACCTGCAACTTATACAGGAGCACATTTAGCTTCTGCATGTTGGATGAGTGGGCACATACTGTTGTCTCTTGGACATGGCTTGGCCAATGGATTGCTGGTGGAATGACTGACTCGGATTAAAAGGAGGAGGAGCATCTGGAGCGACAAAGGATGGGTATGACACACAGGAGGTGGTGGAGCCTTGGCTGGCTGGAACAGAGAGCGGCGTGCCACTGGGTAATGCAGCAGGCTGGACCACCACTTTGGAGCCAACTCTCCCAGGCCGCTTGATGGTGACGCTGCAAATGTTGACGCAAGGCTGTGGGTCCAACATTGGGCCCCTGGCCCCACTTCACCTTCTGCCTACACATCTTTCATATAGACATGTTAACCTCCTGCGGATGCTTGATGAAAAACTGCCACATGGCCTTGTAGCTGATTTTTCCTACCAACAGTCCGCACTAATTCACTGTTGCCGCCGCCGCCAACTCCAGGAACCCTCTTCCACTACCTCCTGGGAAGATAGCCTGCCGCGCAAGTGGTCTACCCCGAGCACATTTGCCTCCATACTTTCTGCCACCATGCTGGCCGCTAATTCTGTCACTCTCCATCACTCCAAGCCTTTAAAAGTGCCCTCAAAACTCACTGATGTCCTCCTCAGGTTCCTCAACAGTGTCTGCTTAAGAAGCCAAAACGCTTGCAACACCACCTCCCATGCCACTCTTCTCATCACTACTTGCCCGCCTAGTGGAAGAAGCAGCGAGTGTCTCCTGCACTTCTTGGCTGGGCAGTAGCTGCTGATTTTTTTGATTATCAGATCGTCCTCACTGAAGTGTAGTGGAGCTGAACCCAAAGCATAAGACATAACCGACAGTTGACTGGGGGTGTCAGATGTCACTTGTGATGCAGTGGATGATCGTGTTAACCAATGGATGATGGCAGATGGGTTGCTGGTCAAGACATGACCGCTAGCTGATCCCGGGAGATCAGTCCTCTCACTGAGACTCCTGCTGCCACTCACCCCTAGTCTGCTGCAACCACTGCTTGATGAATTTAGGCCTCTGCAACTTCTCTGTGCCCATCCTGCCACTTCTCTGGCTGACATACTTAGTGCGTATATGAGGGGAGGACAAAACGCTACACTACACTTAAAACAGGATTTGTCGATAAGAGCAGCAGGTGTGTAACTATCTATGGTCTTTCACTAAGTAGTAACTAGGCCCTGAAGACTTTAACACGAACAAAGTGCTGAAACTCTTAGATGTGCGTAAGTGATGCTCTGATGAGAGCAATTCAATGTGCTCCAGTATGCTTCAAAAATGTTTTTTTTTTTCAGAGACTGGCCTGCGTGGAAATGAATCGGGCATGGATCAGCCAAGATTTCCACCCACCAATGCCTGATGCATTAGAGTAGATTGATCATGGGGCCAAACCAACACTAAAGAAATATGGATAGTGAAAAACAGATTTAAGGCGCTGCTCTCCAGTTACAGACATTCCTCCGCATTAGACCCCAAGTAATTATTGAGAAATTGCTTTACGTTACTCTTACTTTTTATTAATATTCTTCGGATAAGATATCTTTGCCGAAAATCTGTATATGTTCTCTTAATGCTGCTGCCAACTCCAGGGTGTGTCTTTCTGGCAATTTTGGGCTCCTGCTGCTCCTGCTGCCAACTCCAGTGTGTCTTTCAAGCAATGTCTGGGCTCCTGCTGCTGCCAACTCCAGTGTGTCTTTCAAGCAATTTTGGCCTCCTGCTGCTGCCAACTCCAGTGTCTCTTTCAAGCTATGTTTGAGCTCCTGCTGCTGCTGCTTGCAACTCCAGGGTGTTATTCAGCCAATTTTTGGGCTCCTGCTGCTCCTGCTGCCAACTCCAGGTGTGTCTTTCAAGCAATGTTTGGGCTCCTGCAGCTCCTGCTGCCAACTCCAGTGTCTCTTTCAAGCAATGTTTGGGCTCCTGCTGCTGCCAACTCCAGGGTGTCTTTTAAGCAATTTTGGCCTCCTGCTGCTGCCAACTCCAGTGTCTCTTTTAAGCAATGTTTGGGCTCCTGCTGCTGCTTGCAACTCCAGGGTGTCATTCAGCCAATTTTTGGGCTCCTGCTGCTCCTGCTGCCAACTCCAGTGTCTCTTTGAGCCAATGTTTGGGCTCCTGCTGCTTCTGCCAACTCCAGTGTGTCTTTCAAGCAATATTTGGGCTCCTGCTGCCAACTCCAGTGTGTCTTTCAAGCAATGTTTGGGCTCCTGCTGCTGTCAACTCCAGTGTGTCTTTCAAGCAATGTTTGGGCTCCTGCTGCTCCTGCTGCCAACTCCAGTGTGTCTTTCAAGCAATGTTTGGGCTCCTGCTGCTCCTGCTGCCAACTCCAGTGTGTCTTTCAAGCAATGTTTGGGCTCCTGCTGCTCCTGCTGCCAACTCCAGTGTCTGTTTCAAGCAATGTTTGGACTGCTGCTGCCGCTGCTGCTGTTTGCAATGCCAGGGTGTGTCTTTCAGTCATTTTTTGGGCTCCTGCTGCTGCTGCCAACTCCAGTGTCTCTTTCAGCCAATGTTTGGGTTCCTTCTGCTGCCAACTCCAGTGTGTCTTTAGGCCAATTCTTGGGCTCTTGCTGCCAACTCCAGTGTCTCTTTCAGCCAATGTTTGGGCTCCTGCTGCTGCTGGCAACTCCAGTGTCTCTTTTGGCCAATTTTTGGGCTCCTGCTGCCAACTCCAGTGTGTGTCTTCAGGCCAATTTTTGGGCTCCTGCTGCCAACTCCAGTGTGTCTTTCAGCCAATATTTGGGCTCCTGCTGCTGCCAGCTCCAGGGTGTGTTTTTCAGGCAATATAGGGGCCCCTCATAGTGATGCCACAACTCAACTCTCTGTAATTGTGCCGCTCTGCGATTCTAATAGCGATGCCTCTGATCTGCATGTCATAATTATTTACAGTATTATTTCACTAACCCAGCATGCATCATATGCGTGTTACAGCAAGGCAGAATGGTTTACAACCCTATTGAGGCTATAGAAAGCTCAGAAATAGAAGTTTTTAATAGCGATTCATCGCAAATAAATTCGGACCAAATCAAATTTTGTCGGAAAATTCGGCGAATCAGCCGAATCGAATTTTTCAAAAGTTCGCTCATCTCTAGCTAAAATACAACCTTGCAACAATGTAATCCCAAACAATTGTACAAATGTGCTTGAATGTTCTGTTCTGCCATAAACATGCCTTAAATGGGAATATAAGTAGGGTGCCTTGACATTTAATAAAATATAAAAAAATAAATCTGGTTCCAAAATCTTGGTAGTAATAATTAGGGATGAGCGAATCGATCCGGACGAACCCGGATTCGATCCGAATTTCAGGAAAAATTCGATTCGGATCGAATCCGAATTTCCCCGCGATTCGATCACTCGAAGTTTTCCTTTAACATCCATTCATTTACATTACAGGCATTCTAAGATGGCGGGCGGGACATGTCTGGACATGTATCCCGCGCCAGTGCAAGCTGGGGCAGTCACATGCAGCCTATCAGCAGCCAGCAAGCCCGGTGACGTCACACAGCGGTATTTAACGGCGGCCATCTTGCTTTTCCTCATTTCTCTATTGCATTCGTGACAGACAGACAGAACGCTGTGTAGCTGAGGCAGTTAGACAGGCTGGAGACAGGCTGGAGACAGGGACAGACAGGGACAGGCTGGAGACAGGCAGGAGACAGGCAGGAGACAGACAGGAGACAGACAGAAAGCCAGGGAAAGGTAGGAAAAACGGAGCTGGCTGACAGGGAGATTTTTTTTTTTTCATCCAGCCTTTGTTAGCGTTTTCAGGCTGCTTATAGTAACTAACTGTGCATATATACTGAACTGATCTTAAGTCTGCTGTGAGGCATCCCATTCTGTGACTAAAGCAGCCTCTGTTTAAGACCATATAAGCATTTGCTCTAATCATATTTGAAATTAGGCCTGATAAAGACACTTTTGCTGGCCAAAGCACTACTGTACCCTGGCAGCTCGATTCCTGCCCGGGGCATCCCATTCTGTGACTAAAGCAGCCTCTGTTTAAGACCATATAACCATTTGCTCTAATCATATTTGAAATTAGGCCTGATAAAGACACTTTTGCTGGCCAAAGCACTACTGTACCCTGGCAGCTCGATTCCTGCCCGGGGCATCCCATTCTGTGACTAAAGCAGCCTCTGTTTAAGACCATATAAGCATTTGCTCTAATCATATTTGAAATTAGGCCTGATAAAGACACTTTTGCTGGCCAAAGCACTACTGTACCCTGGCAGCTCGATTCCTGCCCAGGGCATCCCATTCTGTGACTAAAGCAGCCTCTGTTTAAGACCATATAAGCATTTGCTCTAATCATATTTGAAATTAGGCCTGATAAAGACACTTTTGCTGGCCAAAGCACTACTGTACCCTGGCAGCTCGATTCCTGCCCGGGGCATCCCATTCTGTGACTAAAGCAGCCTCTGTTTAAGACCATATAACCATTTGCTCTAATCATATTTGAAATTAGGCCTGATAAAGACACTTTTGCTGGCCAAAGCACTACTGTACCCTGGCAGCTCGATTCCTGCCCGGGGCATCCCATTCTGTGACTAAAGCAGCCTCTGTTTAAGACCATATAAGCATTTGCTCTAATCATATTTGAAATTAGGCCTGATAAAGACACTTTTGCTGGCCAAAGCACTACTGTACCCTGGCAGCTCGATTCCTGCCCGGGGCATCCCATTCTGTGACTAAAGCAGCCTCTGTTTAAGACCATATAAGCATTTGCTCTAATCATATTTGAAATTAGGCCTGATAAAGACACTTTTGCTGGCCAAAGCACTACTGTACCCTGGCAGCTCGATTCCTGCCCGGGGCATCCCATTCTGTGACTAAAGCAGCCTCTGTTTAAGACCATATAACCATTTGCTCTAATCATATTTGAAATTAGGCCTGATAAAGACACTTTTGCTGGCCAAAGCACTACTGTACCCTGGCAGCTCGATTCCTGCCCGGGGCATCCCATTCTGTGACTAAAGCAGCCTCTGTTTAAGACCATATAAGCATTTGCTCTAATCATATTTGAAATTAGGCCTGATAAAGACACTTTTGCTGGCCAAAGCACTACTGTACCCTGGCAGCTCGATTCCTGCCCGGGGCATCCCATTCTGTGACTAAAGCAGCCTCTGTTTAAGACCATATAAGCATTTGCTCTAATCATATTTGAAATTAGGCCTGATAAAGACACTTTTGCTGGCCAAAGCACTACTGTACCCTGGCAGCTCGATTCCTGCCCGGGGCATCCCATTCTGTGACTAAAGCAGCCTCTGTTTAAGACCATATAACCATTTGCTCTAATCATATTTGAAATTAGGCCTGATAAAGACACTTTTGCTGGCCAAAGCACTACTGTACCCTGGCAGCTCGATTCCTGCCCGGGGCATCCCATTCTGTGACTAAAGCAGCCTCTGTTTAAGACCATATAAGCATTTGCTCTAATCATATTTGAAATTAGGCCTGATAAAGACACTTTTGCTGGCCAAAGCACTACTGTACCCTGGCAGCTCGATTCCTGCCCGGGGCATCCCATTCTGTGACTAAAGCAGCCTCTGTTTAAGACCATATAAGCATTTGCTCTAATCATATTTGAAATTAGGCCTGATAAAGACACTTTTGCTGGCCAAAGCACTACTGTACCCTGGCAGCTCGATTCCTGCCCGGGGCATCCCATTCTGTGACTAAAGCAGCCTCTGTTTAAGACCATATAAGCATTTGCTCTAATCATATTTGAAATTAGGCCTGATAAAGACACTTTTGCTGGCCAAAGCACTACTGTACCCTGGCAGCTCGATTCCTGCCCGGGGCATCCCATTCTGTGACTAAAGCAGCCTCTGTTTAAGACCATATAAGCATTTGCTCTAATCATATTTGAAATTAGGCCTGATAAAGACACTTTTGCTGGCCAAAGCACTACTGTACCCTGGCAGCTCGATTCCTGCCCGGGGCATCCCATTCTGTGACTAAAGCAGCCTCTGTTTAAGACCATATAACCATTTGCTCTAATCATATTTGAAATTAGGCCTGATAAAGACACTTTTGCTGGCCAAAGCACTACTGTACCCTGGCAGCTCGATTCCTGCCCGGGGCATCCCATTCTGTGACTAAAGCAGCCTCTGTTTAAGACCATATAAGCATTTGCTCTAATCATATTTGAAATTAGGCCTGATAAAGACACTTTTGCTGGCCAAAGCACTACTGTACCCTGGCAGCTCGATTCCTGCCCGGGGCATCCCATTCTGTGACTAAAGCAGCCTCTGTTTAAGACCATATAAGCATTTGCTCTAATCATATTTGAAATTAGGCCTGATAAAGACACTTTTGCTGGCCAAAGCACTACTGTACCCTGGCAGCTCGATTCCTGCCCGGGGCATCCCATTCTGTGACTAAAGCAGCCTCTGTTTAAGACCATATAAGCATTTGCTCTAATCATATTTGAAATTAGGCCTGATAAAGACACTTTTGCTGGCCAAAGCACTACTGTACCCTGGCAGCTCGATTCCTGCCCGGGGCATCCCATTCTGTGACTAAAGCAGCCTCTGTTTAAGACCATATAAGCATTTGCTCTAATCATATTTGAAATTAGGCCTGATAAAGACACTTTTGCTGGCCAAAGCACTACTGTACCCTGGCAGCTCGATTCCTGCCCGGGGCATCCCATTCTGTGACTAAAGCAGCCTCTGTTTAAGACCATATAAGCATTTGCTCTAATCATATTTGAAATTAGGCCTGATAAAGACACTTTTGCTGGCCAAAGCACTACTGTACCCTGGCAGCTCGATTCCTGCCCGGGGCATCCCATTCTGTGACTAAAGCAGCCTCTGTTTAAGACCATATAAGCATTTGCTCTAATCATATTTGAAATTAGGCCTGATAAAGACACTTTTGCTGGCCAAAGCACTACTGTACCCTGGCAGCTCGATTCCTGCCCGGGGCATCCCATTCTGTGACTAAAGCAGCCTCTGTTTAAGACCATATAACCATTTGCTCTAATCATATTTGAAATTAGGCCTGATAAAGACACTTTTGCTGGCCAAAGCACTACTGTACCCTGGCAGCTCGATTCCTGCCCGGGGCATCCCATTCTGTGACTAAAGCAGCCTCTGTTTAAGACCATATAAGCATTTGCTCTAATCATATTTGAAATTAGGCCTGATAAAGACACTTTTGCTGGCCAAAGCACTACTGTACCCTGGCAGCTCGATTCCTGCCCGGGGCATCCCATTCTGTGACTAAAGCAGCCTCTGTTTAAGACCATATAACCATTTGCTCTAATCATATTTGAAATTAGGCCTGATAAAGACACTTTTGCTGGCCAAAGCACTACTGTACCCTGGCAGCTCGATTCCTGCCCGGGGCATCCCATTCTGTGACTAAAGCAGCCTCTGTTTAAGACCATATAAGCATTTGCTCTAATCATATTTGAAATTAGGCCTGATAAAGACACTTTTGCTGGCCAAAGCACTACTGTACCCTGGCAGCTCGATTCCTGCCCGGGGCATCCCATTCTGTGACTAAAGCAGCCTCTGTTTAAGACCATATAAGCATTTGCTCTAATCATATTTGAAATTAGGCCTGATAAAGACACTTTTGCTGGCCAAAGCACTACTGTACCCTGGCAGCTCGATTCCTGCCCGGGGCATCCCATTCTGTGACTAAAGCAGCCTCTGTTTAAGACCATATAAGCATTTGCTCTAATCATATTTGAAATTAGGCCTGATAAAGACACTTTTGCTGGCCAAAGCACTACTGTACCCTGGCAGCTCGATTCCTGCCCGGGGCATCCCATTCTGTGACTAAAGCAGCCTCTGTTTAAGACCATATAAGCATTTGCTCTAATCATATTTGAAATTAGGCCTGATAAAGACACTTTTGCTGGCCAAAGCACTACTGTACCCTGGCAGCTCGATTCCTGCCCGGGGCATCCCATTCTGTGACTAAAGCAGCCTCTGTTTAAGACCATATAAGCATTTGCTCTAATCATATTTGAAATTAGGCCTGATAAAGACACTTTTGCTGGCCAAAGCACTACTGTACCCTGGCAGCTCGATTCCTGCCCGGGGCATCCCATTCTGTGACTAAAGCAGCCTCTGTTTAAGACCATATAAGCATTTGCTCTAATCATATTTGAAATTAGGCCTGATAAAGACACTTTTGCTGGCCAAAGCACTACTGTACCCTGGCAGCTCGATTCCTGCCCGGGGCATCCCATTCTGTGACTAAAGCAGCCTCTGTTTAAGACCATATAAGCATTTGCTCTAATCATATTTGAAATTAGGCCTGATAAAGACACTTTTGCTGGCCAAAGCACTACTGTACCCTGGCAGCTCGATTCCTGCCCGGGGCATCCCATTCTGTGACTAAAGCAGCCTCTGTTTAAGACCATATAAGCATTTGCTCTAATCATATTTGAAATTAGGCCTGATAAAGACACTTTTGCTGGCCAAAGCACTACTGTACCCTGGCAGCTCGATTCCTGCCCGGGGCATCCCATTCTGTGACTAAAGCAGCCTCTGTTTAAGACCATATAAGCATTTGCTCTAATCATATTTGAAATTAGGCCTGATAAAGACACTTTTGCTGGCCAAAGCACTACTGTACCCTGGCAGCTCGATTCCTGCCCGGGGCATCCCATTCTGTGACTAAAGCAGCCTCTGTTTAAGACCATATAAGCATTTGCTCTAATCATATTTGAAATTAGGCCTGATAAAGACACTTTTGCTGGCCAAAGCACTACTGTACCCTGGCAGCTCGATTCCTGCCCGGGGCATCCCATTCTGTGACTAAAGCAGCCTCTGTTTAAGACCATATAAGCATTTGCTCTAATCATATTTGAAATTAGGCCTGATAAAGACACTTTTGCTGGCCAAAGCACTACTGTACCCTGGCAGCTCGATTCCTGCCCGGGGCATCCCATTCTGTGACTAAAGCAGCCTCTGTTTAAGACCATATAAGCATTTGCTCTAATCATATTTGAAATTAGGCCTGATAAAGACACTTTTGCTGGCCAAAGCACTACTGTACCCTGGCAGCTCGATTCCTGCCCGGGGCATCCCATTCTGTGACTAAAGCAGCCTCTGTTTAAGACCATATAAGCATTTGCTCTAATCATATTTGAAATTAGGCCTGATAAAGACACTTTTGCTGGCCAAAGCACTACTGTACCCTGGCAGCTCGATTCCTGCCCGGGGCATCCCATTCTGTGACTAAAGCAGCCTCTGTTTAAGACCATATAAGCATTTGCTCTAATCATATTTGAAATTAGGCCTGATAAAGACACTTTTGCTGGCCAAAGCACTACTGTACCCTGGCAGCTCGATTCCTGCCCGGGGCATCCCATTCTGTGACTAAAGCAGCCTCTGTTTAAGACCATATAAGCATTTGCTCTAATCATATTTGAAATTAGGCCTGATAAAGACACTTTTGCTGGCCAAAGCACTACTGTACCCTGGCAGCTCGATTCCTGCCCGGGGCATCCCATTCTGTGACTAAAGCAGCCTCTGTTTAAGACCATATAAGCATTTGCTCTAATCATATTTGAAATTAGGCCTGATAAAGACACTTTTGCTGGCCAAAGCACTACTGTACCCTGGCAGCTCGATTCCTGCCCGGGGCATCCCATTCTGTGACTAAAGCAGCCTCTGTTTAAGACCATATAAGCATTTGCTCTAATCATATTTGAAATTAGGCCTGATAAAGACACTTTTGCTGCCAAAGCACTACTGTACCCTGGCAGCTCGATTCCTGCCCGGGGCATCCCATTCTGTGACTAAAGCAGCCTCTGTTTAAGACCATATAAGCATTTGCTCTAATCATATTTGAAATTAGGCCTGATAAAGACACTTTTGCTGGCCAAAGCACTACTGTACCCTGGCAGCTCGATTCCTGCCCGGGGCATCCCATTCTGTGACTAAAGCAGCCTCTGTTTAAGACCATATAAGCATTTGCTCTAATCATATTTGAAATTAGGCCTGATATAAAGACACTTTTGCTGGCCAAAGCACTACTGTACCCTGGCAGCTCGATTCCTGCCCGGGGCATCCCATTCTGTGACTAAAGCAGCCTCTGTTTAAGACCATATAAGCATTTGCTCTAATCATATTTGAAATTAGGCCTGATAAAGACACTTTTGCTGGCCAAAGCACTACTGTACCCTGGCAGCTCGATTCCTGCCCGGGGCATCCCATTCTGTGACTAAAGCAGCCTCTGTTTAAGACCATATAAGCATTTGCTCTAATCATATTTGAAATTAGGCCTGATAAAGACACTTTTGCTGGCCAAAGCACTACTGTACCCTGGCAGCTCGATTCCTGCCCGGGGCATCCCATTCTGTGACTAAAGCAGCCTCTGTTTAAGACCATATAAGCATTTGCTCTAATCATATTTGAAATTAGGCCTGATAAAGACACTTTTGCTGGCCAAAGCACTACTGTACCCTGGCAGCTCGATTCCTGCCCGGGGCATCCCATTCTGTGACTAAAGCAGCCTCTGTTTAAGACCATATAAGCATTTGCTCTAATCATATTTGAAATTAGGCCTGATAAAGACACTTTTGCTGGCCAAAGCACTACTGTACCCTGGCAGCTCGATTCCTGCCCGGGGCATCCCATTCTGTGACTAAAGCAGCCTCTGTTTAAGACCATATAAGCATTTGCTCTAATCATATTTGAAATTAGGCCTGATAAAGACACTTTTGCTGGCCAAAGCACTACTGTACCCTGGCAGCTCGATTCCTGCCCGGGGCATCCCATTCTGTGACTAAAGCAGCCTCTGTTTAAGACCATATAAGCATTTGCTCTAATCATATTTGAAATTAGGCCTGATAAAGACACTTTTGCTGGCCAAAGCACTACTGTACCCTGGCAGCTCGATTCCTGCCCGGGGCATCCCATTCTGTGACTAAAGCAGCCTCTGTTTAAGACCATATAAGCATTTGCTCTAATCATATTTGAAATTAGGCCTGATAAAGACACTTTTGCTGGCCAAAGCACTACTGTACCCTGGCAGCTCGATTCCTGCCCGGGGCATCCCATTCTGTGACTAAAGCAGCCTCTGTTTAAGACCATATAAGCATTTGCTCTAATCATATTTGAAATTAGGCCTGATAAAGACACTTTTGCTGGCCAAAGCACTACTGTACCCTGGCAGCTCGATTCCTGCCCGGGGCATCCCATTCTGTGACTAAAGCAGCCTCTGTTTAAGACCATATAAGCATTTGCTCTAATCATATTTGAAATTAGGCCTGATAAAGACACTTTTGCTGGCCAAAGCACTACTGTACCCTGGCAGCTCGATTCCTGCCCGGGGCATCCCATTCTGTGACTAAAGCAGCCTCTGTTTAAGACCATATAAGCATTTGCTCTAATCATATTTGAAATTAGGCCTGATAAAGACACTTTTGCTGGCCAAAGCACTACTGTACCCTGGCAGCTCGATTCCTGCCCGGGGCATCCCATTCTGTGACTAAAGCAGCCTCTGTTTAAGACCATATAAGCATTTGCTCTAATCATATTTGAAATTAGGCCTGATAAAGACACTTTTGCTGGCCAAAGCACTACTGTACCCTGGCAGCTCGATTCCTGCCCGGGGCATCCCATTCTGTGACTAAAGCAGCCTCTGTTTAAGACCATATAACCATTTGCTCTAATCATATTTGAAATTAGGCCTGATAAAGACACTTTTGCTGGCCAAAGCACTACTGTACCCTGGCAGCTCGATTCCTGCCCGGGGCATCCCATTCTGTGACTAAAGCAGCCTCTGTTTAAGACCATATAAGCATTTGCTCTAATCATATTTGAAATTAGGCCTGATAAAGACACTTTTGCTGGCCAAAGCACTACTGTACCCTGGCAGCTCGATTCCTGCCCGGGGCATCCCATTCTGTGACTAAAGCAGCCTCTGTTTAAGACCATATAAGCATTTGCTCTAATCATATTTGAAATTAGGCCTGATAAAGACACTTTTGCTGGCCAAAGCACTACTGTACCCTGGCAGCTCGATTCCTGCCCGGGGCATCCCATTCTGTGACTAAAGCAGCCTCTGTTTAAGACCATATAACCATTTGCTCTAATCATATTTGAAATTAGGCCTGATAAAGACACTTTTGCTGGCCAAAGCACTACTGTACCCTGGCAGCTCGATTCCTGCCCGGGGCATCCCATTCTGTGACTAAAGCAGCCTCTGTTTAAGACCATATAAGCATTTGCTCTAATCATATTTGAAATTAGGCCTGATAAAGACACTTTTGCTGGCCAAAGCACTACTGTACCCTGGCAGCTCGATTCCTGCCCGGGGCATCCCATTCTGTGACTAAAGCAGCCTCTGTTTAAGACCATATAAGCATTTGCTCTAATCATATTTGAAATTAGGCCTGATAAAGACACTTTTGCTGGCCAAAGCACTACTGTACCCTGGCAGCTCGATTCCTGCCCGGGGCATCCCATTCTGTGACTAAAGCAGCCTCTGTTTAAGACCATATAAGCATTTGCTCTTATTATATTTATATTATAAGACACTTTTGCTGGGCATAGGCTTACTGCTGCCTGCCAGGTGCACTTCTGTTGAGGCATCCCATTCTGTAACATAGCATACCCCTCTTTATTTACACTAAGCAGCTCTCTTATTTACACTAAGCAGGCCTGTTGGAGGCTGAGTGTTACTGCTCACTTTTGGTGTGCATTATATTCTGTTTCATATAGACCCACCGCTGCCCGGGGTTTTTTTAAATATCACCTACTACCACGCCAGTTAGACTATGTCGGGCAGACAAGTGCCTGGAAGTGAAAAGAGGAGTGGCAGAGGCCAAGATTCCGCAGGAAGAGCTCGCATCAGACTGGGGGCCAGTAGCAGCAGGAGTCACGCTGAGAGACCTAATCTGCCAGTATCTGCTAGCGGTCGGGTCTCCACCAGTAACGCATCTGCCGTGGTAGATTGGTTGACGCGCTCATCAACAACATCATCACAACTTACGTCTGAGACCCCCAGTCTAGGGTCGGTAGGTTCCTCTGACACAACCCTGAGTTGGCATGCCCCGAGAGCAGTCCCTGTCCTCCCATTGCCTCTGGCCTACGCCGTTCCCTCCCCCAGCGACGTATCCTATGCTTTGGGTTCAGCTCCACTCTTTAGTGAGGAGGACCATCAGATAGAGGACAGTCAGCAGCTACTGCCCAGCCAAGAAATGGAGGTGGCTTCTTTAGCTAGGCAGACAAATAGTGATGTGGACAGTGTCGTGGGTGCTGCGAGCGTTCCAGCTCCTGCGCCAGACACTGTTGACGAATCCACGAACATCAGTGACGTACAGCCACAACCCGGTGATGATGATGATGATGACGATGAAGCCGATCGCACTTGGGAGCCGGGTGATGAAGGGGCTTCATCGTCATCATCAGGAGAAGAGGGGTGCAGGTTGCCCCGGAGTCAGCAGCTGAGGCAGCAAAGTGGTAGCAGTCAGCATGGGGGCACAATTCCAAAGGCTGGAGCCGGCCGGGGCCGGGGCCGGGGTAGAGCACCTGCTGTGCGGCAGTCTACCTTATCGGGAGGTAGTGGAGCAGGGGTTCCTGGAGTTGGCAACAGCAGCAGTGAATCAGTGAGGCCAGGGGGTGGGAAAAGTAGCTACTCGGCAGTGTGGCAGTTTTTCCTGAGGCATCCGCAGGAGGGTAACATGGCCACATGCAAGATATGTAGGCAAAAGGTGAAGCGTGGCCAGGGTCCAAATGTTGGCACCACGGCCCTGCGTCAACATATGATGCGTCACCATAAAACGACCTGGGAGAACCGAGGCTCCCAAGGGGTGGTCCAGTCTGCTTCCTCACCAAGTGAGCTCCCAATTTCTGCCAGCCAAGGCTCCAGCACCTCAGCCGAAGGCAGCTGTGCGTCATACCCATCCTCTGTCGCTCCTGCTCCTCCTCCTCCTCCTCCAAGTCATGCATCCCGCCAGCAATCCATCAGCGAAGCCATGTCCAAGAGACAGCAGTATGCGCCCACTCATCCTACGGCGCAGAAGCTGAATGTGCTCCTGTCCAAGTTGCTGGTGCTGCAGTCGCTCCCTTTTCAGGTGGTGGAATCTGCACCTTTCAGAGAACTGATGGCTTGTGCCGAGCCGAGGTGGAGAGTCCCAAGCCGTCATTTCTTTGCCAAGAAGGCAGTACCAGCGCTGCACACTTTTGTTGAACAGAAGGTGGGCCAGTCCTTGAGCCTGTCGGTGTGTAGCAAAATACATGGCAGCGCCGACATCTGGAGCTGTAACTACGGTCAGGGGCAGTACATGTCGTTTACGGCCCACTGGGTGAATGTGGTCCCTTTGCAGCAGCAACTTGGACAGGTCACGCCGCTTCGGCCTCCGCGCTCTCTGCCCATTGGGCCTGTGACACCGTGCGACTCGGCCTCCTCATCCTCCGCCATCTCCTCACCCTCCACTGTAGGCTCAAGTCTCAGTGCCCCTCCAGTCTACCATGTGTGCAGGGCACGGAGGTGTCACGCAGTGCTTCACATGGTTTGTCTTGGCGAACGGAGTCACACAGGGGAGGAACTGCTTAAATGTATTCATCAGGAAATCCAAACATGGCTTACTCCGAGAAAACTTAAAATGGGAATCATGGTTACCGACAATGGGAAGAACATTTTGTCTGCGCTGCGCCAAGGAAGCCTGACCCATGCCCCCTGCATGGCTCACGTCTTCAATCTGGTTGTCAAGCGGTTTCTGAAGTGTTCCCCCCATCTGCAGGACATCCTAACAACTTCACGGAAACTTTGCATGCACTTCAGCCACTCCTACACTGCCAAACACACCCTTCTTGAGCTACAGCGTCAGAATGGTATCCCCCAACATAGTCTGATTTGCGATGTTTCCACCCGTTGGAATTCCACCCTTCACATGTTGGACCGATTATATGAACAGAGAAAAGCCATCACGGATTTCCTGATGATCCAAGCAGATAGGGGGACTCCCCTGTGTAACTTCAATGTCAACCAGTGGCAGCTCATACGTGACACCTGCCGTTTGCTCAGGCCCTTTGAGGAAGCCACTTTATTTGTCAGTCGGCAGGATTACGGGATGAACGACGTGATTCCACTGCTTCATGTACTGCAGCACATGTTGGAAACCATGGCTGGTCAGGGCACTGGAGACATGGCGTTTACATCTTACGGCCACATGAACCCCCTTGGAGCTGAACTGGAGGAGGAGGAGGAGGAAGAGGAGGAGGAGGAGTTGCCCAGCGAAACACAGTTTAGGCTTGGCGAAATGGCTGGTTTATCTAGTCAGCGGACAGGAGAGGAGGAGCAGGAGCAGCCAGAGGAGCTAGAGGTTTTTGAGGAAGGAGAGACAGAGGACCCGGGCACACCGTGGCAGTATGCAGTGGAGATGGAGACAGGTAGTCCATCCGAGTCACTTGCGCAAATGGCACGAAGCATGCTCACGTGCTTGCGTAGTGACCCCAGAATTGTTTCCATCTGTCGGCGGGATGACTTCTGGCTGTCCACCTTATTGGACCCTCGCTTCCGGCACAAAATGGGGGCATTTTTTAAACCCACCGAGAGGGAGGACAAACTCAACTACTACAAAGACATTCTACGTAGGCAGTTGGCCGATGCCTATCTGCGCCATGGTCCATACTCTCGCAGGTCTGACTCGAGGGGACCTCTGCGCTCACCTTCCACTGCCATGGCCGCTGGGGGGGTTGGCAGCAGCAGCAGCAGAAGCTCCATCAGCAGCAGCAGCCTCAGTCTTCAGTCGCTAATGAGTAGCTTTCTACACCCGCATAGTGAGGCTACTCATGAGCAGCAGGAAGACCTGGAGCAGGACCTGAACCAGCAGGTCATGTCATACTTTGACATGACCATGCCAACACACCTTGAGGATCCGCTGGACTTCTGGGCAGCCAAACTTGATTTGTGGCCGCAACTAGCAGAGTTTGCCCTGGAAAAGCTGTCCTGCCCGGCAAGTAGCGTGCCATCTGAGCGGGTGTTTAGTGCGGCGGGGGCCATAGTTACGGCGAGGAGAACTCGTCTGTCAACTAAAAATGTGGAGAGACTCACCTTTGTCAAAATGAATCAGGGATGGATCAGCCAGGATTTCCACCCACCAATGCCTGATGCATGCGACTAGATTCAGCATGGTGCCACGTTTTACACTTTCCAAATGGTGCAAAACATATTTATGTCTTTAGGCCATTTTTTGGGCTCCTGCTGCTGCTACTGTCAACTCCTGCCAACTCCAGGGTGTGATTCATCCAATTTTTGGGCTCCTGAAGCCAACTCCAGTGTATATTTGGGCTCCTGCTGCTGCTACTGTCAACTCCTGCCAACTCCAGGCTGTGATTCATCCAATTTTTGGGCTCCTGAAGCCAACTCCAGTGTATATTTGGGCTCCTGCTGCTGCTGCTGCCAACTTCTGCCAACTCCAGGGTGTGATTCATCCAATTTTTGGGCTCCTGAAGCCAACTCCAGTGTATATTTGGGCTCCTGCTGCTGCTGCTGTCAACTCCTGCCAACTCCAGGGTGTGATTCATCCAATTTTTGGGCTCCTGAAGCCAACCCCAGTGTATATTTGGGCTCCTGCTGCTGCTGCTGCCAACTTCTGCCAACTCCAGGGTGTGATTCATCCAATTTTTGGGCTCCTGAAGCCAACTCCAGTGTATATTTGGGCTCCTGCTGCTGCTACTGTCAACTCCTGCCAACTCCAGGGTGTGATTCATCCAATTTTTGGGCTCCTGAAGCCAACTCCAGTGTATATTTGGGCTCCTGCTGCTGCTGCTGCCAACTTCTGCCAACTCCAGGGTGTGATTCATCCAATTTTTGGGCTCCTGAAGCCAACTCCAGTGTATATTTGGGCTCCTGCTGCTGCTGCTGCCAACTTCTGCCAACTCCAGGGTGTGATTCATCCAATTTTTGGGCTCCTGAAGCCAACTCCAGTGTATATTTGGGCTCCTGCTGCTGCTGCTGCCAACTTCTGCCAACTCCAGGGTGTGATTCATCCAATTTTTGGGCTCCTGAAGCCAACTCCAGTGTATATTTGGGCTCCTGCTGCTGCTGCTGCCAACTTCTGCCAACTCCAGGGTGTGATTCATCCAATTTTTGGGCTCCTGAAGCCAACTCCAGTGTATATTTGGGCTCCTGCTGCTGCTGCTGCCAACTTCTGCCAACTCCAGGGTGTGATTCATCCAATTTTTGGGCTCCTGAAGCCAACTCCAGTGTATATTTGGGCTCCTGCTGCTGCTACTGTCAACTCCTGCCAACTCCAGGGTGTGATTCATCCAATTTTTGGGCTCCTGAAGCCAACTCCAGTGTATATTTGGGCTCCTGCTGCTGCTGCTGCCAACTTCTGCCAACTCCAGGGTGTGATTCATCCAATTTTTGGGCTCCTGAAGCCAACTCCAGTGTATATTTGGGCTCCTGCTGCTGCTACTGTCAACTCCTGCCAACTCCAGGGTGTGATTCATCCAATTTTTGGGCTCCTGAAGCCAACTCCAGTGTATATTTGGGCTCCTGCTGCTGCTGCTGCTGCCAACTTCTGCCAACTCCAGGGTGTGATTCATCCAATTTTTGGGCTCCTGAAGCCAACTCCAGTGTATATTTGGGCTCCTGCTGCTGCTGCTGCCAACTTCTGCCAACTCCAGGGTGTGATTCATCCAATTTTTGGGCTCCTGAAGCCAACTCCAGTGTATATTTGGGCTCCTGCTGCTGCTGCTGTCAACTCCTGCCAACTCCAGGGTGTGATTCATCCAATTTTTGGGCTCCTGAAGCCAACTCCAGTGTATATTTGGGCTCCTGCTGCTGCTGCTGCTGCCAACTTCTGCCAACTCCAGGGTGTGATTCATCCAATTTTTGGGCTCCTGAAGCCAACTCCAGTGTATATTTGGGCTCCTGCTGCTGCTGCTGTCAACTCCTGCCAACTCCAGGGTGTGATTCATCCAATTTTTGGGCTCCTGAAGCCAACTCCAGTGTATATTTGGGCTCCTGCTGCTGCTGCTGTCAACTCCTGCCAACTCCAGGGTGTGATTCATCCAATTTTTGGGCTCCTGAAGCCAACTCCAGTGTATATTTGGGCTCCTGCTGCTGCTGCTGTCAACTCCTGCCAACTCCAGGGTGTGATTCATCCAATTTTTGGGCTCCTGAAGCCAACTCCAGTGTATATTTGGGCTCCTGCTGCTGCTGCTGCCAACTTCTGCCAACTCCAGGGTGTGATTCATCCAATTTTTGGGCTCCTGAAGCCAACTCCAGTGTATATTTGGGCTCCTGCTGCTGCTGCTGCCAACTTCTGCCAACTCCAGGGTGTGATTCATCCAATTTTTGGGCTCCTGAAGCC
The DNA here is from genome assembly GCA_027917425.1 of Gastrophryne carolinensis. Taxonomy (NCBI): domain Eukaryota; kingdom Metazoa; phylum Chordata; class Amphibia; order Anura; family Microhylidae; genus Gastrophryne; species Gastrophryne carolinensis. The sequence continues at coordinate 547,837,472 of CM051235.1, read as the reverse complement.
AACTCCAGTGTATATTTGGGCTCCTGCTGCTGCTGCTGTCAACTCCTGCCAACTCCAGGGTGTGATTCATCCAATTTTTGGGCTCCTGAAGCCAACTCCAGTGTATATTTGGGCTCCTGCTGCTGCTGCTGCCAACTTCTGCCAACTCCAGGGTGTGATTCATCCAATTTTTGGGCTCCTGAAGCCAACTCCAGTGTATATTTGGGCTCCTGCTGCTGCTGCTGCCAACTTCTGCCAACTCCAGGGTGTGATTCATCCAATTTTTGGGCTCCTGAAGCCAACTCCAGTGTATATTTGGGCTCCTGCTGCTGCTGCTGTCAACTCCTGCCAACTCCAGGGTGTGATTCATCCAATTTTTGGGCTCCTGAAGCCAACTCCAGTGTATATTTGGGCTCCTGCTGCTGCTGCTGTCAACTCCTGCCAACTCCAGGGTGTGATTCATCCAATTTTTGGGCTCCTGAAGCCAACTCCAGTGTATATTTGGGCTCCTGCTGCTGCTGCTGTCAACTCCTGCCAACTCCAGGGTGTGATTCATCCAATTTTTGGGCTCCTGAAGCCAACTCCAGTGTATATTTGGGCTCCTGCTGCTGCTGCTGTCAACTCCTGCCAACTCCAGGGTGTGATTCATCCAATTTTTGGGCTCCTGAAGCCAACTCCAGTGTATATTTGGGCTCCTGCTGCTGCTACTGTCAACTCCTGCCAACTCCAGGGTGTGATTCATCCAATTTTTGGGCTCCTGAAGCCAACTCCAGTGTATATTTGGGCTCCTTCTGCCCCTCATAGTGATGCCACTTCAACTCTCTGCAATTGTGCCGCTCTGCGATTCTATTAGCGATGCCTCTGATCTGCATGTGATATTTCTTAAAAGTATTATTTAACTAACCCAGCACGCATCCTGTGCGTGTTACAGCAAGGCTGAATGGTTTACAACCCTATTGAGGCTGTAGGAGGCTCAGATATAGCCGTTTTTAATAGCGATTCGTCGCGAATTTATTCGGGTCGAAACGATTTTTGTCGGAAAATTCGGCGAATCAGTCGAATCGAATTTTTCAAAAGTTCGCTCATCTCTAGTAATAATGAATGGTAATAATAAAAAATATAATAAATAATAATAATAAAAAAAATTAAACTTTTTGGACTAATATTAAATATCATCAAAATCCAGACATCAGGATTAAATGCTCTCACCAACACAAGGGTCATGAAAGTAGAAATGGCTGAAAGTAGAAATGACTGAAACCTTGAATAATTCTTCTTATCCTTATCATATATATATATATATATATATATATAGGCATATATATCACTTTTGTTAAATCCAACCAAGTATAATATATTCCTGTGACTGGGCCTATTATGTTTTAATGTAAGGTAGTTTGTGGGGGCTTAATTAGGCGATGCGTGTATGCATAGTTCTGTAAGATAAATCATTTGGTGATTAATGTATTCATTTAAAACTTGCCCTGCCTTCTTAGCACAAGGTCTTTTGGCATTTGGGATTCAATATGTATATTTGAGCTATATGGATTTTAAACAGTACAGGGAAATTATTAACCACATGGAAATGGCCTTTGAGGTCATGAGTGAGTAAAGAGGGCGATAAATTAAAGATCTATGAAAACAGATGACATCTTAGTATGGATAATTAGTTGAAAAAGACCTTGACAATTTGACACCATCTTCGACCTTGACATAATGAAAGTTTAAATGACGTAGTCATCAAGGAAAGTGATTGGATTGGGGCATGGTTATATATTTTCTTTCTTGGAGTTACAATTAAAATAAGTAGATTATTATCTACTTGTTGGATAGTTACTTTTTCCCTTCAGGTTTTCAGACCATCCCATACTGCCAGTAAACTGCAAAATGCAACCAACTAAAGTACCGTCCAACTAAAGTAAACTAAAGTAAACCATGAATCACACACATAGACCAATTTATAGAGAGTCCAGAAACATTGTGCTAAAACTATACAAAACTATGCATAAAATTCAGCACCATTTGTATAAAGTTAATTTTCGGTGAAAAAAATATAAGTGTTTATTTACACCTATTGCTTACCCCTAGGTAAAATAAATGTAAATGAAAGTAAATAGCAGTATTTACTCCCATATTTGACCACCCTTCTTTCCTTACATGTGTAATCTCTATACACCAAGTGCTACAGAACGCAAGATACATGGACCATACTAATTGTATTAATAGGTGGTAAAAATCAATAGCTTTGATTCATGGGCAGTACGCAAAAATGCTCAAGCAGAGTGGACATGAATCTGCATGTGCCTAGACGCATGATTCGTGGATGAGTGCACGCTCTGGGCACATGTGCGAACCGCAACAAATGGCAAGCACATGGGAGAAGTGCAAATTGCCTCTTCTTGTGTCAATTTGCGCCTCCTGCAAGGAAAATCTGCTATTTTTAATTGCAAATGGCCCTGTCCCACATGCATTTGGCCGGCTAAATGCTTAACTGATCCTGATGGTCCCCCATGTTTCTCCCCTTTCCTTTACTGTTTCTCCATAGCAATTTGATCTTTACATCTTCTGTATTTTCTTCTAATCTATATTCGACATTTCAGAGTGTATTCTCAAGAGAACATGTGTTCTCCATTTTATGGGGGAATATTCTGATTCCAGTTAACTCTTACAGGCTGATTCATCACTAACGCCAGGTAGCGACAGATGAGCGTCTGTAGCAGACATTTCAAAGCGCCCGCTAGTAGTCGCTGTGCTCGGCCATGGGTCGCTAGTTCATAGCGACTCAGTCGCTGTGCAGCAGTGAAGAATACATTGTGAGGAGTTGCTATATGACCAGTACAGCGCTGTATTGGAGCGCATGTTAGCGAATGGTCAGTGCGACCGACTCACAACATATTCATCAAAAAAAACAGCCTCACACACCTCCGGCAATCAAAAATGCTGTGCTGCAGCCCAGAGCGCCGGAGGCTGTGTGATTAAAGGTTGTTTTTTAACATGTATCCACCAGTAACAAAGCGAAAACATATGGAATTACATTGTAATAACATTGTAACATGAAGACATTAATGCCAGACCTGTAATGTCAATTCTGCATAAGTATATAAAACATGAAAAATATCTTAAAAAATGGCTAGGCCAGGATAGGTCACTTCATTGAAGTGTATGGGAGAGCGACAGGTAGCGAGAGGTAAGACGTGGCGCTCTGAAAGTTTGAATGCCGGCGCTGTACGCTGGGGCTGGGATAATGATGAATCGGACGCTACATGGCGCTATCCCAGTCGCTCAACAAATTCTGTTTGATAAATTTGTAATTGCGTACCGTGTCCGGCGTTCACCTGACGCTACCTGTCATATACAAGGCACTACCTGACGCTATCCCTTCATGAATAAGGCCCTTAATGTTTTTTTGCCCAATGTTTTGTCCCAGATGTTCTCTTTAACCCTCCCTTCCCTGTTTGGTTTGCATATTAATGCTTAATGCTTTTAATTTAACTATAATATTTCATTGTGTTTTTTTTTGCTAAAATTTGTGTCCCAATATCCACACTTTTGTTTGGACCTTAATTTATGTGATCTTTGACAATTTTGAAATTTTTTTTCAAACAAAAACTAAAACAAATGGTGCAATAAAAAGAACTTGCGGCTGACACTTGCATTGTTCAAAAAAAATTTAGTTTTCAAAATGTAATGCCTTTTACTCATTGGATTCAGAAGTTTCCTCCACCTATTTGCTGGAGGAAATTCACTCTTCAAATTGCCACATTTGCGCACGCTTTTCTGCCCTCTAAACATATCATAAATCAGGCACCAGAGTCAATTTGGCAGAAAATTTCAGGTACAAACTGATGCATTGCGAATGCTAGTGTGCATGACTTAGTGCTCAAAAAAACATGCGCAAGGTCGCATATGCACAACCATGAATCAACCCTAATATATTGGAAGCACACCTCGCCAAAATGTAATTTTTGTCCCACAAACTAAAACTAGCATGCACCGCCCAAGAGAGAAATGCTTGTTGCTGTGGTCATGCATGTTCAGGTGGAATCCATCAAAGAAATCACGTTTCACAAGGTTTCTTTTATAAATAAAGAAAACAGAATCCAAACTATATTTGACTGAAAAAACAATATCCTAACAAGAAAACAATATGCTAAATCTGAAATGGCAAGATCCCTTGAACAGAACAATACCCAACATGCACAGCTACCTCCAAGTAAAGAAGAAAATTCCTGCTCTGCAGACAAAGTGCGCACCTTGCGCTTTTTCAACCAAAACATCCCTTGGGCATGTCAAGCAGTTGCTCCTTCCTGATGACAGGCTTTCTGCACACTCTACAAGCCTTCTTTATAAAGTGCTTCCCAATTAACCTGGCCTCGTTGTTATTAGCTATCACCGTGGTGCTAACTCGATATCCCCAAACAACAAAGCATGGAGTAACTGCTGCTGGTACTTAATAAAGGACAAATTGGAGCCTGGTACTACTGCCTTGAAGACAACAAAGGAGATATAATTTGCCAGTTGGACCGAATGAATTGCAACTTTTTGTACCAGGCTCTGGATTTTCAGGTGGTATTGTAATATGTTAGTATTTGGTCCATCTTATCATCACCACCCATGAATGTTTTATAATTCTTGATACAACTTGGCTTTTGGGAAGGGGCTCTGGGACCACATTGCCATACATTTATGACTGACTCATTGTGGATTGTCGTCAGCATAATTACTTTTTTTTGAAGAGCTCATCGCTTCTTAAAGCATACGACTCTCCATGATTTGGTTTCTTTTGCAGCATTGACTTAGGCAAGACCTTTCAATTATATTTGATGGTGCCGCATGAATGGATGACTAATTAGTAGAGGGCTCTAAATAAGGCGATTCTGCCATAGAAGTGGTCTACGTATAAGTGGTTATCTCTCCCCAGTAGAGGAGTCAGGAGCTCCAACACAATCTTTCCACTGAAGCTTAAATCAACCGGACAACCAGAGGGATCCAGGTGTGTGTCCCTTCCTTCATATATCCAAAAATATCTGATATAGCCGGTCATACTCTCACATAATTTGTAAGATTTAATCCCATAGCGGCCATGCTTGGTAGGGATATACTGACAAAATACAATGCCCTTTGAAAAGCAGAAGCATTTCATCAATACTTACATTTTGTGAAGGGGCGTATGCTTCTGAAAAACTCTCTGACAGTCTGATAATCAGGGGACTTAATTTATGCAGCCTGTCATAACCGGGTTCACCATGGTGAATAGCAGTGGAACTGTTGTTGAAATGCAGAAACCGCTGTAAAATTTCGTAATGTTTTCTGCCCAATATGGCTGGAAACAATGGGTTTTCCAGTATTAAGGAATGGATATCCCAGTAGGAGGCACTGCTAAATTATTTCATGATTGCCATTGCTAAAGTGAGCCCTCAAAATGTTCTCATCTCACTTAAATTTGTGGGTTGCCATGAATGAGTTCAGGTGTGCCCCTGTGGGGCCCATCACATGGCAACCAGAAATCAGCCAGGAATCAGCCAGCGTTCTGTCCGACATCCCCCTCTTCCCTGCCACCTAACCCCCCCTACATCGCCAGCTGCACCCGGGAGTGAGCCAGACTCAGCGCAGACCTGTCATCCCCCAACCCAATAACCAATCAGATTAGCACACAACTTCAGGCCAAAACATTTATAAAACAGCATAAAACTGCAAGCAAATACTGCTTTGATCGCATTGTGGGGGTGGGGTATGGGTGGCAGGTGCACTCCGGGCCTGGCTCACCCAGTAAGCACCTGGGTGCAGCCGAAAACAGAGGGGGGTAGAGGTGGCGATGGGAGGAGGATGGAGACAGTAAATAGCTCATGGCTATCACATGGCAAGCCAGCACTATGCCAACACCCCCCCCCCCCCCCTTCCCTGCCACCTCACTCACCTGGTTAGATCTCATTGCACTAATGAGATTCATTGTGTTGGCAGTAGTGTTAGTAAAAGTGTAAGATTCATTCATAAAATCAGATTCATTCATAAAAGCTAAATGAATGAACCTGATTTAAAGATTGGATTTACACATGTACTACTACTACTGTTTAATATGAAGTAAAATTAGCCTGCAGCATGCATTAGAAGTATTCAGTTGCTTGATCAACGATGAGTATATATAATATATACACCCACCTTGACAAGCAACTGTAAGCTCCAAATGCAGGCTGCTTGGGACAGTAAACAGCAGTAGTAGTAAGTAGTAGATCTCATAGTAAACAGATTCACTCACAAAAAAATGGCGATCTAGCTGACTTTTTTGGCAAGGATCTCATTACTATGGGATCTACATGCATGCCACAGTCACCTACGACCTCCCACCTCTCAAGTGTGCTCCCCACTCCTCCCCAAAGGTCATGAGGTAAGGAAACTCTAGCCAAGTAGAATTTATAGGGCTGGCATTAGAATGGTTAATGGTAGTAATGAATAACTAAACACAACAGCATATATATATATATATATATATATATATATATATATATATATTTATCTATCTTGTTTTAATAGATTACTTTTTAATGTGTTAGAAAAGAGAAATATAATTTTAATGCAAATACAATTTTCAAGGAAAGGATTATTTGTTTCACATCACTCCTGTAAAATATAATAAAAAGCAACATTCCAGCACGCATGATATCAATGCTGTAGTAGTCTGACCTCTACTGGCGTCAACCATCATGGCACACATATGGGAAAAATTAGTATGTGTCTCTATCACAAGTCTTACAATGTTTAATACAATTTACTGCAAATATATTAGCGTTACAGTATTTACCATTTTTTCACCCTACCCTGAACCAGGGAATTGGAGGATTAAAGTTAGAAAAAAATATTCTGAACCAAATGGTGTGCTAAAATACCCCCCATCACCCTATTATAGACAGTTAGACAGTGTACAGAATTCCCTCAATCACACTATTACAGACACCACATTAAAGGCAGTGAGGGGCATCCCACATTACAGACAGTGAGTGGTATCCCACATTACAGGCAGTGAGGAGCATCCAAATTACAGGCAGTGTGTGTGGCATGCCAATTACAGGCAGTGTACGGGCATCCCAATTACAGGTAGTGTGCGGGCATACCAATTACAGGCAGTGTGCGGGCATTCCAATTACAGGCAGTGTGTGGACATCCCAAATGCATGCAGTGTGTAGTCATCCCAAATGCAGGCAGTGTGTAAGCATCCCCAATGCAGGCAGTATGTGGGCATCCCAAATGCAGGCAGTGCATGGGTATCAGTGTGTAGCATGCCCCCCCAAAAACACTTACATTACCCAGCTCCCACCCAGCCGTCTCCCGCTGACATAAATACATATACACACACATATATTCATTACCGATGTCTGCTGCCTCCGCAATCACCGCCGCTGGCCGCCAATGCCACCTTCCCGCCCCCATAGCTGCCGCTGCCTGCAACCTCGAGCTCCCAGAATGCGGGTTCCAACTTTCAGGTGGGCATGGCCTGTGACTCCTGCCAGCATTCAAACGTGAAGTTTTTTTTTTTTTTTTTTTTTTTACATTGACTTCCCCCCCCCCCCACTTTTACTTGACAATACAAGGCTATTCTGACTATACCTTCCTGCAAAGATTCTAGATTCATCTAACAAGACAGATACATTACCGCTAAGAAAGCAGCCAACTGCACACTAAATAATTGTTATACCTGCTATTTAACATTTTGTTGAAGAATATAGTTAGGTATACTGATAAAGCTTACAATTCTTCCCAACACCAAATCTTTACCTTATATTTTAGTGTTTTAGCATAAATTGGTCCTTCATGGTTTTTTTTACCTTTTATAAATAGAAGCCAGGTGGAGAAATGTTATATCTCAATTATCAAAACATAGCAAGAAACTGAAACGTGCAATCCACTACAGATAGCAGATTGATTTAAAGTTTTTTTTTAATAAGCTAAACAATTTAAAAGAGAACCATCCATCCAGTCTATACTCTGGTCCCTTTGATATTTTTGAGGACTTAGGGCCTGATGCAGAGCCTCCTCTGAACTGCCCTTAAAACCCTCCGATTGTCCGGGGCTCCCGTTTGAATCGTGGCTCAAATGTGATGCAGAGCCTCCGTCGGAATGGCTCCCTAACTGATCCGTCAATTTCACTTTACTCGGAAAGCTTTTTTTGCTCTCTCGGGTGCCTTCAATTTGATCGGGGCTCCCGGTCACGTTCACACGGGCGGCCTGTTTTTCCCTGATTTTTCCTGGCTTTTTGAACGTACCTGCTTGGTTTCCGTCGTATTTGACCTTCCATTTTGGTGGTTTGAGCAAGTATACTTACATCTCCATGGCTCTTCAGTTGCCAATCTGGCTACACGCAAGCGCACATCCCTCAAACTCCATTGGAATATACATATGGCAACCACTGCCAATTTGACACATATTTTTTTGGGAACCATAAATTTGGGTTCTTCCTTTTTCCTTGCCATTAATGCATACCTTAATCTCCTTTGTGTTCCTTTTTCCTTGCCATTAATGCATACCTTAATTCTTTCTGATTCTTTTGGATTTATTGTACCATATCTAAACTTTTTGTGTCATGGAAATGTGTGATGATGTTGTGTGATTGTACATTTGCAGGAAACACAACTTTCTTGTTATTTTTTTTTTTTTTTATTTTATTCCAGCGTTTGAAATTGAATTTTTTACACAAAGTTTTTTACAAATAATTGAATCTAAATGTTTTAACAAATAAACTATTTGCTTTTTAAGCCAAATTAAAATTCTTTAGGCCTCGGTGTCTTGTGCCTGTGATTTTCTTGTATCTGTGAATGAAAAACAACATTAGTTTAGCATTGTTTATTTGGTTTGGTTGTGCGTGGTTTTTTTGGGGCCCTTTTTAAACCGGACCTTCTGCGTTTTTTACTGAAAAGGCCAAACTCTTAACCAAAGATTCCGCAGCATCTCCAAATAATAGATAGTAATTTTTTAGTCAATCAATAATTATTCTGTCCACCACTGGGCTGCAACTCAGTTCAGGAATTTAGTATACGGCCGCCGCCATCTTGACTCAGAAGCATCACACTTACTGAGGAGAGGAGAGTGGGATAAGGTACAGGGGGTGGGTTATAGCTGTGCTTTGCTCACACAGAACAGAGACCTCTTGAAAAGGTCAGCAATCCCAGAATGCAGAGCAGCACAGTTAGAAGGCACTTCCTGTTTGCAGGCTGCCTGATAAGATGGCGACTTCCATAATCCGCCATCTTGGATGTTGAAAGCCTCATAACATGCACTAGGTGCAGGTAGGATGATTTTGAAGGTGGGCAAACTTTATGTACAGGGTGTGGGAAACATATAAGATAGACTTATTCTGAGTGAAGGTCCGCTTTAAGGGCTTTTTAGACAAAGTCTTTGGTTTTTTTTTTTGGTTTGTACATTTTGTGGCCAATGGAATTGTTGGTTCATTTACTTTGGTCCCCAAAAACGCCACTTACCATGTTTTAGGCGCATATTGCGTCAGGGGCGGAGGCTCCATTCTTGCTCCCTTGGTTGCTGCTGTGAATCTGTTTGCATGACAAAGACACTGATATTAGAGACTGTTGTTGTCTCATGTACACAAAAAGCATTAACAAGTTTGCTGGCCTAACTAAAGTCACTTTTTGAACCTCTTGCTGCCTCACATTGCCCTAGTTCTTCTATCTGCATGTAGCCTAGTTTTGAGCTGCGTACATGTGTTAAACTAAGGTGGGCTTGTATGGAACGTGAAAAACGAAGTTGTTTCAGACTATTCTGGTGTTGTTTTTTTTTTTTATTACAAGGAATGTGTGCGCGCACATAAACGCACGCGCGCATACTCACATCCATGATGATGTCGTCCTGCTCCAAGGTAAAGATTGCGGGCGCGCACCCGCTGTTGACCACGCCCACACGGAAAACATATTTAAAGCACAAGGCACTCAGCTCTGTGTTGGATACCATATCAATATGGGCAGACCTAAAGGGAGCAAAAAGAGCCAACCAAGGGCCGAGGCACATAGCAGCCGCACACATGCCTCATCCTCCACAAGACAGAAGAGCAGGCACCAGACACATGCCGAACATGCCCCCACTAAAACGGTGGATACTCCACACAAACAGGCACATTCCAAAAAACGCAGGACCAAGGGTACATTAACCCATTCACCACCACCTGCAAAAAAACCACGCACACACAAGGGTACCCCATCTAGTCAGACCATGCAGCATCCTCCACCTCCACACACCAAGCATACCCACAAATCCAAACACATAAGCAAGGGTAAGCGCATTGCCAAAACCACCACCCCACCCAGGTCACCCACCCCTCCACCTCCACCCTCTGGTTCCCCCAATTCCAGTACCTCAGATTCCACATGCAGCTCCACATCTGATAGCTCAACAGGAACCCAGACATTAAGCCAGAGAAGCACACACACAACATCCCCCTCCCCATAAGCCAAAGAAGCACACACGACTCCCCAGATACCCAACCATCAATTTCCTCAGAGGCAGGGGAGACCACACACCCATGTGGCAGACAACTACGGCGTGGCTCACTAACTGCCCGATTTTGCGATGCTCAAAGCATGGCGGTGGCAAATGCAGTTTGCGAACATTATGATGCCCTATTTGGCCGCACCTCCAAAACAACCACAAAGCAGGCTAAGATGGAAATCTGGACTAATATTTGCAGGCAGGTCAATAGTGTGGGATCAGTCCGGAGAGATATTCAGCAAATAAAAAGGAAATTTGGGGACCTGAAATACTACAGCAAAAAAAAAATGGACATGCGCCGTCAGCAGAGGTAATGGACAATTTTTAGTCACATTGTTAAAAGGATGTAACACTTATTAGGTGTAATTTAATCTTCCCCAGCCAACAGACAGGGGGTGGAGCAGAAGTAAAGGAAAAAGTAAAATGCATTTTTTGTAACATTGTTAAAAGGATGTAACACTTATTAGGTGTGATTTAATCTTCCCCAGCCAACAGACAGGGGGTGGCTTACCCACTAAAATTATCCTTACGCCCGCCGAGGAACATGTATATACATTCATACACCCGGCCAGCATCCAGGGACTGGCAGAGGCACAAGACACAGACCGGAATGTAAGGTCCTAAGGTGAGTCTGATTTTGCCATGACCTAGTACAAAAAGTTCAAGAAGGCAGTGTTATGCTACACAACACACTGTACTTGGCCATTTACCTAATCTTCCTATCTACATACTAAGGACCAAGTCAACAGGACACACCAGGCCCCCAAACCCCTGCGTTAGCACCGAGGCCAAGGGCACACCAGGCTTCTACACCACAAACCCAAATTGTGGATTGCGATGAGGTAAGTCAATGGGCCTTGATGTGTACTTTTAACATTGATATTTGCGAGCTTGTGTGGACAGAAATAAACTAAAAGGATGCTATATTTCTTAACAGACCACAGGAAGCCCACCCATCATCGACCATATACGAGATTTGGAGGAGGACACCCCACATATGTCACTAACCACTACTGCAGCAGTGGCAGCAACGCAGGCAACCCCGGCACAGCCACCACATCCACAACCACCTTCGGAACCAGAACCAACCACCCGTCCCACTGCTCCTACCCAGTCTAGACGCCATATTTCCCAAAGAAGGCAACTTCAAATTTTGGAGGAAATATGGAGGCAGGAAAATATTGCCTTTGCTGCGACAACACAGCAATTCAATGAGACTGTGTGCACCCAACTCACAAACCTCAACGCTCAAGTAGAGGTATTAAACAGCAATATCTCTGCCCTAACCAGCCATATGGCTGAGATTAATCAAAGCCTGGCCCACATTGCAGCCCATTTGCAGGCACAACATCATTCCTCGTCACCATGCAACCCAACATACCACTAATTTGTGGGGAATACATTTTCTCTGCCCACGTGTAATTTTTCTTTTGGGCCCAAAAAAACAAATGACAAAACAAAATTTGTTTGAAAAAAAAAAAAAAAATACAACAAAATTGTGGTCTCTGAAAAAACACTAAACACTAGTTGTGCACGTATGGTTTGCGCGGTGCCACTTTGGGTGCAAGAAAAAGGAGGGGTGGGGAGGGCTGAAACTAAAGGTGGTGGAGTAGCCCACAAGCCAGGATTAGGTTTAGGACCGTTGCAGGCGTCTATTGTAGTGCCCCCCCCCCCCAGTCACATCAAGACAACGGAACCTCATCTTCAAGAGAACAAAGCCTGGCTCCAACACAGAGCGAGTCCTCCTGGGGGCAGTATTGTAGCGCTCCTCTGCCTGTGAAGATCGGTGCAGGATGGGGGTCTTCATCCAGGGGACCAAAGGATAGGCAGAGTCTCCTGCCCTAAAACCAAAAAACAAAAAAAATTAAAAAAAGGTGTGCATTGCAACAATAGAAATGAGGGACAAATAGGTGAGCGGGGTAGGGTGGGAGGAAAGGACATTTGTAATGAGACTACATGCACATCCAACCTGTACTCTGATTACAAAAGTCTGGGGAATACTACTTACATAAGAGGGCAAGAACATGACGCAATAGGGTACAATCACTTAACCCATTTAATTTGTAGATCAATAATTGGGCTCCAAATATACTACGGCAAAAGTTACCAAATAGTGTGTTACGGGAACAAACACAGTCAGAGAGGGTGGGCAACCAATACAAGTTTCAGACACATACCCAGTAGCCAGCCACCAAATAGATCGGCAGATTTGAATCGCTCAGGTAGGCAGGAATACCTAGGCAGGGAAAGCCAGAAAAACGACTCCCAAAAACCAAATCAGGGCCAGCCAGTGCCTGCACATTTATCCTATGTCCCATCTTCAAATGCCTGCACACAAACAATAAAATAAAAATGAGGGAGACCCTGTAAAAAGGATACCCCAAAAAAAACTATAAAAAATATCAAATACTCATGCCATCGATGTCAAAAAGCCGTGCGGTGCAGCCTGGTTTCTGCCATACTCAGCAGGACAAGACCGCGGAGCTGGCGCCGCTGATGTGCTCCAACAGAGGACTGCATATTATTGCCCGAGTGCAAATACGGCTGCTCTGACTTGCCGTAAGTGAAGGCTCGGCGGCCCCGTTTTATTAGGGTGATTTCAATAGGAAATCAAGGCTCTGCATCACTGAAAAAAACGGACCAATGAACGAGGCGTACGTTTTCCCGGGAAACAGCCTCGTGCAAGCCGACAATCGGAAAGGCGGCTGAGCGCACACCTGAGCGCATAAACGCACACTAAAATCAACGTAGCACCCTTTCCTGACCCGATCAAAGGCCAAAACCAACGGGGAAACGCACGGGGGAGCTGAACGGGGAGGCTCTGCATCAAGCCATTTGTTATTAATACTTCACCCCTGTCATATTTCAAGAACAAGTATTGTAGAGGCCTTGGAAACTTCCTTTGGAGTCCAGGATGTGCAGAGGGCTATCAAGGGAACTCCATCGGACAAGAACCTGGGCCCTGATGGGATTACACCTAGGTTCTACAAACATTTGGAACTTCTACCAACCCCATTTGTAACTAGGGTAATTAGCCCTGTGGACATCTTGCAATCTCTTTCAGACCTATTCTTGGCCCTACTGAAAAGAACTCAATCTGAGTTGATGCAAAATATGGCGCAAAACAATATACCGGGTTTGGTAGGATCAACATCGTAAAAATTGACATATTGCCCCACTTATTATTTATTTTTCAGACAGTGCCTATTGCCTTTCCAAACTCTCTAACAGTTTTCTTAGAATCTTGAATTTGGCCTTCACCAAATTCGTTTGAGGGGTTAACAAACTGTGTATTGAACTCAATTGCCTAACCAGACCAAAGATGTAAGAGGGCAGGCCTACCCTACCTAATTCTGCAGATTTTCTTCTGAGAGTTTTGGACCAGACATGTAAGGACTACAATAAAACCTGGGTTGGTTTAGAGTAGGAGCTTGCCCCTTCAGAGAGACTCTTCAATTTTTAGCCTAACATTGCTTTAGTATATGGGATAATATATCTACTAAATACATCCATGTTGAAATGGCATACAAGAGCAATGCATATAATAAAAAAAACAGTGCCCTGCCCACCTTAGCCAGAAATAAAAGCTGAGTCTCCCAGTATTTCCTGGTCCATTCACAGTGCTTGTACCATCTCAAAAACTTTTAACCTTGACAACTATTCCTGTCACTGACATGGAGAAGCTCCTTTGCCCAAATAAACAGTCCACATGCAATTTCATTATTGTATCATATGCTGGTGAATGGCATTGGCCCTATATCATAATAATTGAGAAGGCATTAGGCCTAGTCTACTTAGATGATGACCTGTACAAATTATTTTTACTTACCCTCAATGGTCTGCTCGATGCAGGAAAAAACTATAAGATTGTCACTAGGTGGTACAAGGTGCCCTGTGGATATTAAATGGCTCGACCCAACCACATAAGACAAGTGCTGGCGATGCTCAACCACGTAAGGAACCTTTACACACATATTTCCTGCAATTAGAACCTAGTGTTCAAAATAATATCTCCCAATCACTCAGATGGATACATTTTCTGGGTGCTGCATCTACCTCGACATTGGAAGTCCTGCACAACCCCTTCTCTATTTGAATGAGTAAACAAGGTAGATGTATGGAGGAATTGATTTCTGAGTCAATACATAGAGACATGGGCTGGCTAGGTTATAGAGGCTCTGACTGTATGAAGGCAATATCTTTTGAGTATCAATAGTGATTTAAATACTTGCTAAGATGCCTAATAGACCAGCTCAATTTTTGATTACAAATTTCCTTTATTTGTTGACTAGTTTACTCTAAAAGGCAATTAAAAAAAATTGCCATTGCTAATGCTAAATAAAACATGTAAAAGCCTATTCATACCAAGGACCTATTATTTGTTATTCCTGCATGATATCATTCAGGTGAGACTGCATCCTCAACAATATAGCAGCACTGCCTAACCAAATACTATGCATTCGTATTGTATATGTATTGCTCTCATATTCTTTAATAAAAACAGATTAAACAAAAAAAAAACACTTTAAAATAAAAGTTAGTTGTTATGCTTGCTCTTTAATTTTCCTTTTTAACTATAATTTTAGATTTATATGCTGTATTTCCTTAAGCTAGTCATCCCATTTGCTTTCTCAATTTAGGATGACTTTTAAAGTCGCAAGGAGTAGCTCCAATTTGTGCCCTCTGTTTACCATCAAGGAACTTATGGAGGTAAGGTGTTGATTACATTGGCAAATTGTGGTTATGAGGTGGTAATCTGCCCAAGAAGGGGGTGTTAAAACAGAACTGTATGCTTGAGACATTATGTCTCATCTCCTCAACTCCATTTAAGTTTAACCCTTTCCATTTTTACTATAAATAGCTCCTTTTGAACCAGTCCTCCACTATGTCCTCTATATATAAACTTAATCATCATCAAATGCATACCTTGTGTGTATAGTTCAATAAAACCTCTTAGCTCCAATCTTGCTAACACAACACCTTATGTCCACGAGATCTTTTACCTAATGCTGTTTATGGTAAACAGAGGATGCTGGATGTTGAATTGTATTCATTGCTGGAGATTCCAGTATTAGTCATTCCGAATTATGAAAGTCAATCAGATAACTAGGGGTATATGTTCAAGAAAAATGAAAAATAAGTCTGGCTGCCTTGTTTTTTGTACTATAAATATACCATGACCATTAACCTTCACAGACACATGCATTGTACAGCTACAGCTATAATGTAGATAAATAATTATAATATTTCAGTACTGTCAGAGGAATGTTTTAATGTTACTTATGCCTGCATAACCCCCACAGTGCAGTTGTGGGGGAGGTTCCTGGTTTATACATGGAGCTTTTTTCTCTGCTTGACGATTTAGTGGCAAATAATTATTAGCATAAATCTGGCTTAAACTAATTATCATAAATCTACTGATTGAAGTAAGATCCATAAAAAAAATGAATGAATAGCTAATTTACATTAAGAACATAGCAATCCATATTGCTTTGACTTTGCTTTGCTTTTTACAGACATACCGTAACCCAGATAAATTAAATTAAAATCTTCACGGCTATACTGTACTATATGCTAACTGTGACAGTGGGGAAAACCTTTTAAAATGAGTACCAGTATATAATAAAATTGTTGGAAGTCAGCATCCAATGTGAAAACACGTTTGCATTCACATTTTAAATAAGACTGGTCTGTGAAAAGGAGCAACAGATTTCTTTCAAAGCAAGAAATATGCATTGTCTGTTAGAGATTGGAAGCAGGAGTAGTTTAGCCTGAAACTGTCATGTAAAACTTTTTCTGATGAGACAGAGCCCTGCATTTCTTCAAGGCACAGTGCCATTGCCACATTACCAATTCTATTTTGAAGCCTAAGTAAGTGAAACATGCACTTGTGTAAAAAAATGTGCAGCTTTACTTCTGTATATAGATAATTATAATACATGTGCATCCTACTTTTTTTTTGTTTCAATATTTTTTTATTGAAGTTTCCAACGATACAGATCCTCAAGACATACAGCATGGTATTGCCATCCCACGCAGGGGAGGTGTATAGAAAAGGAAAAGGGCTAGCGGTGTATGTTTTTACAGTACAGTAGGTGAACCAAACCAGTGTTCTAACAATTCTCATAGTAACTGCAAGCATGGAGAGGCACGGGACATGAGCTTGGTACTACCAGAGCAATTTACGTTACGTCACGACTGTGTCCGGGACCGTGCGGACCACGGAGCCTCATCCGCAGCCAGCACCGCCATCCGTACACCCATGATCTCGTGCTAGTCACGCCATGACCATTGAGGTATGCCAGTGGGCAGGCCCACACAGTCGTGCACATGCAGCTATTGTATTACAAAAAAGGAAGAGGAAGGTGACCCCACGTGGGGGCCAAAGTATAGAGAGGGGGGGGGGAAGAGAAAGAAAAAGGGGGGAGGGGTTGTCACTCCCGTGCTCCACTAGACGCCACATATGGTTATTATAGTGCCCGCAGAGAGTCACCAGAAAGCCGTTCATTCTGGCCCACACCTCCGAAATTGGGGTAAATTGTTTCTTCCAGGCCTTAGCTATAGTCTGCTTGGCCGCCAGGAGAAGGTAGACAAAAAGTCTGTGTTGCTTATTGGACAATGTACAGGGTTTACAGTGCAGGAGGGCTACCCAGGGATCTTTCTTCATGCTAGATCCGAAGATTTCATTGGCCATCCTAAACACCTGGTTCCAAAAGCGGGCCAGCATAGGACAGGTCCACCAAATATGCATAAAGTCCCCATCTGCACTGCAGCCCCTAAAGCATGACCTAGCCTGCTCCGGAAACATCCTGCTCAAGCGGCTTGGCACAAGGTACCAGCGGAGCATCACCTTATAAGCCGTTTCCACTGTCAGGACGTTAATATAGAATTTTGAGATGCGAGACCAGATCTCTGTCCACCCCCTGTCACCCCCAGGCGGACCCAGATCCCTTTCCCAGTTACTCACATATGCATGGGACTCTGGCTTGATTACATTTAGCGCAGAATAAATTAGGGAGATTATTCTTCTTTGAAAGGGGTTGTCAGCGCATAAATCCTCAAAGGGGGTCTTCGCCCGGAAGGAAGGACACAGTTTTGTCAGGGGCAGAATCCAATGCCTTAGTTGAATATAACGGAAATATTCCTTGTGGGGGATACCATATTTCTCCTGCAAGTCGCGGAAAGACCCCAGGCCTTGAGTAGGTCAGATATTTTATTTATACCCCGGTCTTGCCACCACTTAAAAGCCAATTTGTTCTGCACACCTGGGGGGAAACTAGAGTTATCCCATAGATGTGCTAGGGGGGTGTGGGGGGACATCAAGGAGGCAGAATACTTGACCGAGTCCCATACTGCAAGTGAAAGTCTCATTTGGGGGCTAAGCGTTTTGGGCCTAAGTCCGGGGTCCGTCCAAAGTAAGCCTTCGATAGGGCGCAATTGGGATGTTCAAGGAAAACCCACAGTGG
Source organism: Gastrophryne carolinensis (assembly GCA_027917425.1). Lineage (NCBI taxonomy): Eukaryota > Metazoa > Chordata > Amphibia > Anura > Microhylidae > Gastrophryne > Gastrophryne carolinensis. The sequence goes on along the minus strand of CM051235.1, from coordinate 547,819,539 downwards.
GGGCCTGAGGTGTGAGTGCATGGGGACCAGCTGGGCGATCTGTGAGGCTTTATAATATTTAAATATGTCGGGTACTCCCAGCCCCCCTTGTGCTCTGTGGGCTAGCATAGTGCGTTTGGATACCCTAGGGCGACCCGCAGACCACACAAAAGCCAAAATCCTCCTCTGCATCACCCGGAGCATGTACAACGGGATTTTAGTTGGCAGCGCTCTGAAGAGGTAGAGCAATTTCGGGAGAATCGTCATCTTGACCGTGTTAATGCGACCTATCCAAGAGATCGGGTATGACCTCCAGACCTCCAATAGGCGGGTTAGGGACTTAAACAGAGGAGGATAATAGCTGAAATGTGCACCCCCAGATATGGAAGCGGCCCCGTTTCCCAGCGGAAAGGGAAGTTGGCTTTGATCTGATCCACCACGTCCAATGGCAGAGACACATTCAGTGCCCTCGACTTCTCATTGTTGATTGTTAAGCCTGAGACTTGGGCAAATTGGCCAAGGACTTTGTACAGGTTTGGGAGCGAGGTGACCAGCTGAGTTATGGCAAGCAGGGCATCGTCCGCGAAAAACATAGCTTTGTGCTGGACGCCAGCTACCTCCAAGCCTTTAATGCTAGGATAGTTTCGGATTGCTATGCCTAGCGGCTCCATGGCCAGGATGAAGAGGAGCGGGGATAAAGGGCATCCCTGCCGAGTCCCCCTAGCAATACCAAATGTCCCTGAAGTAAAGCCCAGGTATCGTACTCAGGCTGCAGGTGACTTGTATAGGGCTCCCACCCATTCCAGGAACTGCTGCCCAAAGCCCCATCTCCCAAGCACCCACAACAGGTAGTCCCAAGATAGGGAGTCAAACGCTATCTGTATGTCTAGGGAGAGTAATGAGGCCGGAATACCTCTGGAGTGGGCGTGGTGGACCAGATGTGCAGCCCTCCTGATGTTATCCCTGGCCTGACGGGTTGGGACAAATCCTACTTGGTCTCCATGTATAAGGTCAGCTACAAATGTGTTCAGCCTCGCTGCTAAAACTTTTGCCAGCAGCTTCACATCGATGTTTATCAAAGATATTGGCCTATAATTTTGAGCGAGCAGTCCATCTTTATCTGGCTTGGGAACCATGCAGATATCCGCCAACAGCGAACTGGGGTTAAGGGAGGTATCTGCACACAAGGCATTAAAGAGGTTCGAAAGATGTGGAGCCAGAATGGGGGCAAAATTTTTATAATACAGGCCACTGAACCCATCCGGACCCCGGGACTTGGCAGGCTTCAACGATTTAATGGCAAGGAGCACTTCATTTTGTGTAATGGGAGCCTCCATCCTGTCCACATATCTCTGCTCAATGTGGGGTAATTCAACCTGGTCAAAGAACTCATCCCGCACAGCCGTATTCGTGTCCGCTGGGGCTGAGTAAAGAGCCGAAAGGAAGCCCCCAAAGGTCGAAACAATTTTATTGGGGTCCGCCGTAACTATCCCCGAGCTGAGCTTCAGTTTTATGGGTTGCCATCTATCAAGGTCGGCGGCCCTCAACCTCCGGGCCAACATCGTGTCCGGCTTATTGCCTCTTGAATAGAATCTTTGTTTCGACCACCTGAGTCATTTCTCAGCCTGCTCGTCCTGGAGAGCATTAAGCTCTAATCGCAGTTTGTCCAGTACCCTTTTATTTCTAGTGTTCGGGGCCCCCTTCCACTGGATCTCAGCTCGCTCAAAACTCAATGTCAGCTCCCTCAATCTCCTTGATCTTTCAGGCTTTTCAGCAGAGGCTATAGAGATAATATTCCCTCTCATGGTGGCCTTATGGGCCTCCCACAAGGAGATCGGGGAAGAGACCGAGCCAGATTTGAGCGAGAAGTATTCCTAAAGGGCCTCTTGGATTTTAAGGCAGGTGGGTTTTTTTTGATAGAAGAGAATCATTGAGCCGCCAGCTATAAGAGTGCTTAGTCGTGACCAGGAGGTCCAGGACCGCCGTTACTGGACTGTGATCGGTCCAGGCTGTGGAGTAAATTTTAGAGTCAACAGCAGAAGGTAGCGCCGATTGGGGGACTAGTACGTGATCTATCCTACAAAACGTACCATGGGGATTAGAATAAAATGTGAAGTCATGGACTCTGGGGTTCTTTTCACTCCAGACATCGCACAGGCTGTGGCGACCAAGGAGGTCGCGGAAGACCACAGACTGGGCATCTGGGGCTGGGAGCACCGTCCCAGGTCGCCCTGAACGCCGCCTGTCCAATCTAGGGTTTATTACTAGGTATAAATCCCCTCCCATTATCAGAACCCCTCTGGTATTATTCTGGACTACCGTCAACAGATGTTTGAAGAAACGGGTCTGGAAGGTGTTGGGGGCATAATACGTGACCAAGGTGATCTCCGCATCGTAGAGGCTACCTTGCAGTATGAGATATCTGCCAGTGGGGTCTGAGATCTCCTTAGAGCAGATAAACGGAAGGTTTTTGCGGAAGGCAATCAGGACTCCCCTTTTCTTTTCTCTAGCACAAGCAAGATAGGCCAAAGGGAAGTGACCACTAAGGTACTTTGGCCTGGAGTGGGTGGAGAGTCTGGTTTCTTGCAGAAAAATCACATCCGCTTTACAGGACTTATAGTAGTGGAAGGCCTTGTTACGCTTAGCAGGTACATTAAAGCCCTGGACATTGTGAGACACAACCTTAATGTTCAGCCCAACCATGGCGGACCTGGTGGAGTAGGACGTTAATGTCTGGCCTAGTGGAACGCGGGAAACCCAGATGGGGGAGGGGGGGATGAAAGAGGGAGCGGGAATGGAATATAGGGAGGGCAGAAGAAAAGATTAGGAAGCATAAAACTCATAAAAACAAAAAACCTTGGGTCGATGCACGGAGCAATACCGCCAAAGACCCGTCCAGATTCTGCAGTAGCAGAATTAGGATAATAAGTCAAGGCCAAGCATGGCCCTGACTGGACCATTTGACAACTTGTCAATCGGGTGGCTTACCCCGGGGACATAGGACAAACCTGCGGAATAAACAACTTATTCAGGCAAAAAACAGGGAAGCAAACCGTAATGAAGTAACCCAGCATTTAGCAGTAGTATAGGACTCAATATTGGGCAACAGAGGTCAGCATGGAATAACGCATCTCAAGTTTGACATTGGGCAAGCATAAAAAATTACAAACAACTAATCAGAACTTTGCGAAAGGCACGACTACTGGTGGAACCGCACGGCCCGCAGCCAAAGCCGCCTCCCGATGTGAAGCCCAGGGCAGCACCAAGTGATGTGAGCCCAGCCCTAAACCCGAGCCCCACAAGTGGGCCAACCCAGATCGCGCGGTAGGCCACCACCACGGGAGACCAAATTGGTCCGCCGCAGCAGAGGCCCCCACCACCAGGAGGCCAAAACAGCAGGGCCGTTGTCAATAAGTGTCTGTGGTAAGGTTTGGTTAATAATTATCATAAATTTGGTTTATAATAATTATTGTGAAGTTAGATCCAAGTAAATACATGGCAGTGAATTTTGTAAATTTTCATGCTGAACATAAAAAAGGATGACTATCTAATTACCATTATGAACATAGCACGTCCCATTGCTTTTACTTTACTTTGCTTTTTACAGACATACCGTAGCCAAGATAAATTAAAATCTTCACAGATATACTATAGGCTAACTGACAGTGAGGGAAAGCGTTTTAAAAAAGAGTATACAATAATACTGGTGGATGTCAACAGCCAATGTGAAAACACTTTGCATTGACATTTTGATTAAAATGGGTCTGTAAAAAAGAGCAGTCGATATCTTTCAAAGCAAAGAAAGATGCATTTTCGGAGACAGAGCCATGCATTTCTTCAAGGTACAGTTATATTTCCATCTTACCAATTCTAGTGTGAAGGCTGCAGAGATTGAAATGATTGGTGCTCAAGGTATGATTGCACGATTGAGAATATGTTAGTGTTACTATTTAAAGGGTTACCAAAGCCCTTCCGACACTCTGAATCCTCCTGGTTTCAGACAAAGCATTCCCGATGCCTCACGCGCCATCCTGCCCCTCCCATCAGTCAAACAGAGCCATCCATTCATTGCAATAATGGAGCATGGGATCTGGCGGAAGCTGCAAGGCTCCGATGACTGCTCGCTGTTAATTGGAGAGGAGGAAGCACCCCCCACCGCTGCCCCCAGTGTCACTCTTGGAAACCGGGAGGTCTCTGAGTGGCAGGCAGGGCTGCTGCGCGGTAACCACAGTGAGTGCCTGGTTGTTTTTTTGAGGGCTTTAGTAGCCCTTTAAGTGTTTTCACCCATCTTTCAAATGATCTCTTTTGTTCACACATTTGTAAGGTTGTTTCCATACAATATAATGTATGATTTCATCAGTTGCTAGGAATATTAGCTGCCACTGAGCTTGAATGGATCCACAAAAAGTAAACACCCTTCTCCCCACAAAAAAGTGCTCAAAATTACACAGCATTTCCCCTACCCTTGGAGAGGATGCTGCAATATATTGGAAAGTTCTTGCCACACTGGAAATGCATAGTTTGTCTTCCCCTGTTGCCTAAAGGCCTTCAGATTCATTGTAAAAGTTGTCTGCCAGGATGAATAATATGCCAAAAATAGGCATTACTGGATGGCAAATTGTTGGATAATGCTACACAAAGACTCCAGAAGGGAGTGGCATGTGTTCAGTTACCGACAATTTAAATGGAGCTGCCAGTAAGGTGCTTCCTACCTTGAGTGTGGCAAGCAAGGGTAGCAGGGTGGGTCCTACTGGTCATGTAGCTCAGTCAAGTGCAAATCCAGGCTGGCATGGCTACAAAGGGACTGACAATGCTCAAGAGTGACGTCCTGCTGTTGGATTGGCTGATGGGGTGCAGAGAACACCTGCAGTTTGACTCTGAAGAGCATTGCAGTCAAGTGTCAGTGTGAGGACTGGTGTAGCCTGGAACAGGATAGGTGCCAGTGTGTTCTGGAGACACTGGAAGGCTAAAGGAGGACCATCTGCTGCAAGGAGCACATGAGTGCCCTAGGATGCCGCTAAATCTGCAGTCGAACTGTGCAAAAAGAGGACAAGTGGCCCTGTTCCTGTTTTGTGGGACTAAACTGTGACTAGGCCAGGAGGCAGAGGAAAGTTCTGAATTAATGCTGTTTTCACTTTTTTATATAAAATTCATCTGGGCTTTGCTGAACATATGCTAAATGTGTTAGCATATGTCTTTGATATATGAAGAATAATGTTTTTGTTATACGAAGAAAAACAATTTGAGCTGACTCCCACATTGTATTCTGCATCTTTTTGATGCACAGAAGGTCCTGCAGGTATACACTGTGCATTATTTGCATCTCCAGTTGAAATAATATCAAGCTGCTAGCACCCAAGTGATCATTATTAAATCATATTATTGTTGCTAATCTTTTATACTCTTTTCTAAATTCTCACGTGAAGACCCAGCCACCATTACCTAAGACTTATAACACGTGTCCTCTTGGTTAATAAATCAACCACTGTCATTTCCCAGCAAACACAAGGCTTCCTTCACATTTTGTACGTGAAGGTCGAATTTGAAAGGCTGACTTTTTACACTGTTATTGTGACACACACGCATTGATATTTTCAGCTGAGTGATCTTCTGATTCAATTTTTATATAGATCCAATTTGTTTCTCTATTTTCAGTTCCTATAGATCATTCAGAAATGTAATGGGGCATAGGAGCATTGGATTTTTCAGTCAAATGCCCAGTGTAAATGCAGAACAGGGTTTAAAGTGGACCAACACCCAGGATTTTCACTATCCTGGGTTTTGGTCCACTCCCGCGGGGCACCCCAGATCGGGGTATGTACGGACAAGCGATGGACAACCGCAGCGGCTGTGAGCACGCTGGAGGCCGCATCTCGCGCTTCCCTCTAACAGGGAGCGCGCCCGCGCCGGCCATTCACAGACGACCGGCGCGGGTGCGCGCCCTGCTAGACAGAAGCGCGAGATGCGGCCGTGGCTCGCGCATGCACCGTTGGAACGGGGATAAGGTAAGGTTTCTGGGCGTCCTGCGGGGTTTCACACAGTGGGGCATCCCGATTTCAAATGCCCCGCAGGGAGGGATCTGATCGACCCGGGAATCTTATAGATTCCCGGGCTGATCCCCCTGGGTGTTGGTCCACTTTAATACCATGCATGATAGGTCAGTCATTTAAAAAGGTGAAATCGAATGATCACTCCAAAAGTGATGTAGGTGTGGCTCACCTCACACTTAACCATTACAGTAACAATGACTGAGCAAGCCATTGTTTAATAAAATTACATTAAAGGGAAAGTCTACTTCCAGTAGCATTGTTTGTGTGTCAAAATGATGTCCTCAAGTTGCTTAGAAGATCTAATATTTTTATTTTTCCTATGTTAGTAAATGTGTGTTTTATGGAAGCAGTTTTCACTACCCGCAAAAGCTATTGGCAACTGTACAGCAAAAGAGAGAAGTGAGCCCTGTATACACAGAACATTGCTGATATGGCCACTGCTGAGGTGAGGGAGCTCACTCAGGCTTACACATGTCCAGCAGCAGTATTCTGTGTGTACAGGGCTCACTTCTCTCTCCTGCAAGATCTGTTAATTAATGAGATAACAGCAGTCTCTACATGTATGCTGGGTCCTCTCTACATACGGTATATCCCTGCGGATCTTGCAGATCTTGGTGTGCAGATTTGGGCCCTTATTCGTGAAGGGATAGCGTGAGGTAGTGCCTTGTAAATGAGAGGTAGCGACAGGAGTACGCCGGACACGGCACGCAATTACACATTTATCAAGCAGAATCTGTTGAGCGACTGGGATAACGCCATGTAGCGTCCGATCCATCATTATCCCAGCCTCAGCGAACAGTGCCGGCGTTCAGCCTTGCAGAGCGCCAGGTATGACCTCTCGCTACCTGTCACTCTCCCATACATTTCAATAGACGTTCTTTTATTTCTCTTTAAACAGGGGTTTTTTATTATTTTTTTTTTTTTATCTCAAATAATGTTGTGACCTCTCCTGGCCTAGAAAAATACATTTTTGAAAATATTTTTCATGTTTTATATATTCATGCAGAATTAACATTACAGGTCTGGCATTAATGTGTTCATGTTACAATGTTATTACAATGTAATTCCATATATTTTCCCTTTGTTACTGGTGGATACATGTTAAAAAACAACCTTCACATAGCCTCCGGCGCTCTGGGCTACAGCGAAGCATTTTTGAGCGCTGGTGGTGTGTGAGGCTGTTTTTTTAATTAATATGTTGTGTCGGTCACACTGACCAGACTGACCAGAAGCATTTTTGAGCGCTGGTGGTGTGTGAGGCTGTTTTTTTAATTAATATGTTGTGTCGGTCACACTGACCAGACGCTAACATTCGCTCTCATACAGCGCTGTACTGGTCATATAGCGACTCCCCAAAATGTATTCATCAATGCTGCACAGCGACTGAGGCGCTCTGAACTAACAAACAAAGGTCGAGCACAGAGACTACTAGCGGGCGCTCTGAAATGCCTGCTACAGACGCTCATCTGTCGCTACCTGGCGTTAGTGATGAATCAGGCTGTCCGTGTACAGTTGCCAATAGCAACAGATTGCAGGTAAAGAAACTGCTTCCATAAGAAACTGCTTCCATAAAACACACATTTGCCAACATTAGAAAATAATCTCAGCCCCTTGAGGACCTCTTTTTTGGCACAAAAAATATACACTTTCAAAAATACCATTGCAACTGGACTTTACATATATACAAATAAATGTGTTTGTGTGTAGTGCAGCAAAGAAATCAACTTCTCAGTATGTTATAGATAAACTTATATCCAAACGCTTCCCCCATAACTTGACATACCACTGGTTCAAGTTCTGGTTCTAAAGACAAAGCAGATTCGACACACATTTCTTTATCAGCCAGCAGTATAGTGTTTTTCCAAACAGAAGTCAACTTGCACATACAAGTTGTAGTCTGGAATAAGCTGTGTACACAGCCGGAATATTGCAGCGAGATGTATAAGAACAGTTATTATGACTCTATTTAAATTGTTGGCTTAAAATGACATGGGTTTTACTGTACTGGAATTGCTTTAACAATGCTGATTACCCCAAATTAGATATCCATGTAGGGATTTACACATCTGCTACTGCTCACCTATTGCTTGCATGTTTGTACTTTATATAGGGAATTATATACACAGTTGTTGGAGCTACTGTGTCATCTGTAGTGCAACTGTTTACTGGCATATGCTCATTGCTGTTGAAGGATATCACACTGCTAAATTTCCTGCTGTCGAAGTTAATGCCATATTGTTCCCATTAATTCTAGTTTTCTGGCACAGACACTGAATTTATATAACAAAATATGATTCATGGTACAACAACTCTGCTTAGGTCTTAGTTATGCAGGCTATAGATAGCTCACAGTATGTAACAAGTGACACTGGTTAAGAATGACATAATATTCCGCAAATAAAGAAATCAAGGTCCTCGGGGATATACTGTATGTAGAGAGTATCCAGCACACATGTAGAGACTGCTGTTATCTCATTAACATCAGCTACAGGTTGCTTTCCTGACACATCTATCATAATCCATTCCACAGACATCCATCTGCATTTTAAACACAGAGGGATGGAGAAAAAGGTGACCATATAGTTTGCCCATATCTTTGTATGTTCTCTTTATCTTAGTATAGTTGCTTATCCTGGGCATTTTAAAATTCGCTTACTGTTGATTTTGTAACTACTTCTGCTGGAAGTGTGTTCCAAACATCTACCACTATTTACTCTTTCACTAAAATCAAAATGTTTAAAGTTGCGCCTAATCTTGCCTCCGACCAGCTTTAGGCTATGCTCTCTTGTTTTAGAATTGAGTTTCCTCTTAAAACACCTTCTGAACCTTATTCCATCGTTTCACATATTTACAGGTCTTAATCATGGTCCCTCTTTTCTCCAGGCTGTACAAATTAAGTTCTTAAATTCTCTCCTGATGAGTTTTGAGTCCTTCCACCATTTTTGTGTCCCACCTTTAAACAATTTCCATTTGAATTATGTTTTTTGTAGATGAGGTCTCTAGAACTGCACACAGTTTTCCATCTGTGGCCTCACCAGGGATCTATACAGCAGTATAACATCTTCCCTCTTCCTATTGGTGTAGCCTGTTCATCTGCTGGACTGAAGAAGGCACTATACCCTTGCTTTTTGCCTTTTAACTTTTGGAGAATAGAGGTCTTCCAGTAATCTATTTTTTTTTTTAATGTAATGAGATACTGACACTCTGACACAACAGTTTGTTGTCTGGCGGATGTGTTGGAACTCTACATTTCAATTTGGGTTCTTCTCACTTAGCAGTCTGAGGGGAGATATACTGGAACACAGGTGGCAGCAAGGAGATGGTTAATGATTGTGTCCCTATGTGGAGCACATATGGACAATTTCTAGCCAAAATAGCTCACAAAGGAAAAACATCTTGCTGCTGCGGTGCCATATCTATCACTGTACTCAGTTTCCCAATGTCCCTATATCATGACTAGGGTTGCCATCTGGACAGTATTTTCTTCTTTACTTTACTGGCCACTGGCCTGGCGGTGCTGGTATTTGGTTTTTACTGGTAATTGAGGATGGGAAAAGTAAAACCTGCAATTACATTTACCAGTAAAATTACAGTTACCTTTTTTATACTATTTAAAATGGATTTTTGGGGATGAGGGACTATATTGGCACTATGCTTAATAATTAAGGGTTAAGGGATGAATTCACCAGCACCCTGCTTATCTTATTATTGCTATTTTGGGAACTGGGGGGATATGCATGCACACAAACTGACTGATAATTTCAAGTTCTTCATTGAATTATTAGTTGGAACCAATTCCACTCCAGGTTCCAAAGTTCAGGTACGGCAAGTTCGGCTTCGAAAAAAAATGTTTGGGGTTAGGGACCCACATTTTAACCGGCTCCCTACTGAAATAAATGGGGACCTGGTAATTCTTCCTTAGGTGGCTCTCCCACTCCCCACCCACCGGGATGTAAAAAAAAAATTGTGATGTGGGGGGGGGGGGGCAAGGGGGGGGGGCATTCTGTAAAACATTAGATTAAAATATTTGCACACAACAGAGAGACACAAAGGAAACTGTTATCTACTGATTTCACACAACTCAAACTTGTCTGGATTCTCATTGAATTAGTTGTTGGTTCAGTTATAGTAGATGTTATGAATCTGACAGATTGAAAAGGTAGCCAAACTACAACAGGGACAGCAACTGCAGCTGCTTAGCTGAAAATCCATACTTTCCTTTTTATTACCCATTAATATTTAATACACCTGCCGCCATTTTTTTGAAGTTCTTGTCAGCTGGGGTTTGCCTGTGATGTGGAGAACGCCGGCGCCCAACGACCAGCAAGGACTTCAAGATAATGGCGGACACTGTGGCACCACCCATTCCGAAACAGGATTCCGAGTGAATGTGTCTTTTTTTTGCTCTTTTTTGTGCTCAAGCGCTAATGGGAGGGGGCAGGGTGGAAAGCTAAAAGGAGCGGGCAAGGTGGGGATTATGCTAATATTTAAAATGGGATGCAGTAGTCCTTTAATCAACCTACTTATCCCTCTTCAGAGCACTTGCTACCATACTTGCTACCATACTCTATTTGTGACCTCTTTTACCCATCCTCATCCATTATATTGCAAGCTTGCAAAAGCAAGGTTCCATCTCCTACTCTACTCCAAAAAGCATATATCTATCCCTGTATGTAGTAATACGCGTTTGGACAATTAACACAAATGGAGATGTGGATTCACTGTCCACTGCCCAAGACGGGGAGTCTAATGGGCCATAGAGTAGAAGGGGCAGCCAGGTCCTCTGTAGTACAGTCCCAGTTAGTGGCCACCAAACTTTCCAGGACAGAGGTGTGCCAGCGGTAGCAGCAGAGCCAGAAAGATGTACTTGGCAGCAAAGGAAGATGTCTCACAGCAGGACTGTCTGGTTTCACAACATAAATAACATGTAATAAATAACATCCAGGGTTTCTGGACAGGCATGGCTAGATCCCAGTAGAACATGGAACAGGCTTGTTGCTCACTCCAGGCCGACAGGCTGTGTTTGATTTGGAATGCAAGGAAGCAGGTGGGGCTCAGAGTGTGATTGTTCAGTGCATGCCAGCATCCCTCTAGATGTGCTATGTCAAGAAGGCTGACAATAAAATGCACTCACAATAAGAAAGTTAAAGAAAGTAAAGAAAACATTTTAATATCTATTTTTTTAATGTAACACACAATAACTGTTACAGACAAATGAAAAATTGTTCCTATTGTGCAGAGTGGACTAATTTAGTTATTGAGGGGCACATACACGGGCAGTTGCGGACTGGCCATAGGGAGACCCAGATCAATGTCCAGTGACGCACAGCTTTGGGGCCAGTTGGGATGCTGCTTTAACACCCACATTCAATCCCTGCCCCCTTAGTTTCCCTCTCAGCCCCCTGTACCCAGCCCCACTGCAGCCACAAGCCAAAAAAACACAGCCCAATGCTATAGCCCTGCCATCATGGTTGGGGCCTCAGCACGCATCAAGCATAGGGAGGGGACAGCTACTGTTAACAGTGGACCAGGCTGCAATGTGGACCCCTCTTCAACAAACACGGGTGGCACCATAACCAACTGGCATGTGTCTTATATACAGAGGGCCCCATGGAACGACAGTCTCTACCTTCAGATGGGAGGGGGAGGTGGAACATGTATTAGTTGTGTGGACTGCAGCCTCGGCAGGGAAGTTTTAGGTTTTGTTTTTATTTGTTGCATTGGGGGTGGGTGGAGGGCTTAGGCTGCAAACTGTACTGGGGAAGCGTAAGTGAGTTACGTTGGCCTGTTGCTTTTCACACAGTGGGGCATCCTGTTTCTGTGAAGAAATAGGTTTGGCCTGGAATCTTGAAGTTTGCATAGTGGCCATAGGTGGGTTTTTTCACCTTAACAATTTTAAAATAGAATGACCTGATTCCCTCTTCCTGTAAAAACAAAATTGGGATTTCCAACAGTCTGCAAACAACCCAATAGACCATTATGCTTATCTAACCAAAGAGGCTAATGGGGCCACAGTGGACAACTGTGTACTTACCAGGGGAACAGACACTGATGCCGCCTTCAATCTCCTAACTGATTGAGGCAGAAACAGTAAAAGCCATCATTACAAAAACAACCAGGATATGGTATTTCTTATTTCTCAATACAAGGTACAATATTACAATCAAACTTTATTAGGGAGACAGTTGTGACAATTGAGGACAAAATATCTAGTGCTAAATATCGCTGCATTAAGCCAGCATCTAGAAATCCAAAATAGCCCACACATACACCATTCCAGAAGGCCTCATGCAATTGTTCTGAAGGTCAGGTGGATGGGCCAGCATGTTATAAGCTGAAGGATTTATTTTATTAAAATTAAACATCACCCCGTGCATTATAGAGAATAGGAATAAGTGTCCCAAGACTAAGCACGCTGTAAGGGACTTACCTTTGCCAGGGGGCCGGAGGCGAGCGTCCGTGGGGCGACGCGGCACTCCTGCTGCTGGGAGCGCGGCGTGTCACTCTGGCAGCCTCCCTCCGGTGAGGCGTACCTAGCGTCCCGGCAAACGGGGGCTTGACTATAGGCAGAAGCGGCGGTGGAGATTGGGGGTTGCCTGCTTACAGAAAGGTGGTGTCCCGCTGGGCATCACATTATCACAGGCCCCACAAATGGACCAAATTTTTGAACAGGTGCAGGCCCTGACTGCGGCCATGGAGCACCTGGCACTTCGAGTAGCGGTTTAGGAGAACCGTCCAGCTCCTGCACCCTCTGTGCCCCAGGGGGCAATAGCCGCCTTTCCGGTTGAACCCAAGATTCCCCTTCCAGAGAAGTTTTCGGGGGACCAGAGTAAATTTGCCAATTTCCGGGATGCCTATAAGCTCTATTTTCAGCTTCGCCCTCATGCTTCCGGCTCCCAGGAGCAACGGGTGGGACTTATCATCTCCCTTCTGCATGGGGATTCCCAATCCTGGGCTTTTAGCCTCTCCCCTCAGGATTACACCCGCCAATCTGTCGAGGAATTCTTCAAGGCTATAGAGATCCTGTATGATGACCCAGACAGAGGGGCAACTGCTGATGCCAAGCTACGATCTCTCAGACAGGGGTGAAGACCGGCAGAAGAATATTGCTCGGAATTTCGACGCTGGGCAGTGGATTCTCGCTGGAATGACCCAGCATTGTGTGGGCAGTTCAGGCTAGGGCCTCGATTCAATAAAGGTAGAAAAAAATTCTCATGGTAGTAAAAAATTCAATTCATGAGAATAAAGCCTGAGAATGTCACTGTTACTGAATCACCAGATAGGAAAACAATGACAGTCAATGGCACTTTTTTACTCCTAAGAAAAGTAGAGAACTGTTTACTCCTTTCTACACTGTAGTAAAAGCTGCCATTGACGTTCATTGTCTTTTTATCTAGTGATTCAGTAACAGTGACATTCTCAGGCTTTTTTCTCATGAATTGAATTTTTTACTACCATGAGAATTTTTTTCTACCTTTATTGAATCGAGGCCTAGGTCTGTCACAGGTCATAAAAGATGTCATGGTAAATCACCCATTACCTAACACCTTGGATGAAACCATGTAATTGGCTATCCGCATCGGCCGATGCATACGAGAAAGACGCCTGGAAAAAGGGGCCCAGTCTGAAGTCAGTATGAAGCCTGAGGCCTTTTTCCCCTCTTCTTCTGAAGAACCCATGCAGCTTGGGGCCACCAAGCTTTCTGAAGCTGAGAGGCGGAGGCGTCTGTCGCAAGGTCTATGCCTTTATTGCGGAGAAGTCGGTCACCTGGTCCGCTCCTGCCCTTGGAAACAAGCATCCGGAAACTTCAGAGCCTAGGTGGGGTCGAGGAAACCCTCCTAGGCTGCAAGGTATTTCCTCTGTGTTGCACACAAATTACGTTGCCTGTCGAGATTACTCATGATTCTGAGTCCAGATCTGTAGAGGCTCTTTTGGATTGTGGGGCTGCCGGGAATTTTATTGATTGGGGCCTGGCTCAAGCGTTAAAGATTCCGCTGCAATCTTTAGTCAATGCAATTAGAGTCAAAGCCATTGATAATACCCCCCTTGTTGGGGGCCTGATTCAGTACCGTACTCCACCAGTGTTTGTTAGAGTGGGGGCGGGACATACCGAGCTAATGAGCTTCCATCTCCTTAAGATGCCTCTTACCCCTTTGGTTTTGGGCTGTCTAAACACAATCCCCAAATTGACTGGGTCTCTGGGCAGGTTATCAAGTGGGGGCCTCAATATCTCCAGTCTTGTCTTGAACTCCCTGTACGTGCCACTCGCTTGACTGCTGAGGGCATCCCTACCCCCTATGCAGATTTCGCAGACGTGTTTTCTGAAAAAGCCACTGATGAACTCCCTCCTCATAGGCCTTTTGACTGCCCGATTGAACTATGCCGCCTCGGGGAAAGATTTATAATTTAAACCTAGCTGAGAATAAGACAATGAAAGAATACATTGCTGAGAATCTGCAGAAGGGATTTATTCGGCCGTCTACCTCACCAGCGGGTGCCGGACTTTGTGGAAAAGAAAGATGGTGGCTTGCGCCCCCTGTATTGATTATAGGGGCCTGAATAAAATTACAGTTAAAAATAAATACCCCCTTCCCTTAACCCTTCTAGTGCCAGCTACGTGAGTCTCACGTAGCTGCCTCTCCAACCGTTAAGTGCCATAAACCCCATAAACCCCATTAAAAAAATACTATAAAAGATACAGACTTACCTGACCCCTCGTTTGATAGTGCCAGTGATTCTATTCAAGAATTCAAGAAGAAAGATTTTCACCCCCGGGCCTCTGATCTTCAGGAGGGGGCCCGGGATAGCCACCCCCCCGCACCATCTGAAAGAAAAAAAGAAAAAATAATGACACAAACTCACCTCGCAGCCCGATCGCTCTCCCCAGGTCTTCTCTTCACCAGGGGGGGCTCCGATCCCCCCCCTGGACTTACCACTCTTCGGGTGAGGACCCAGCAACAGGCCCTCACCCTCCTCTCTGTCCAGCGCTGGCCCCGCCCTAGCCCCGCCCACTTGTGGGATGGGCTGGATGACATCATCCCGATCCTCAATACCGGCACCCGGGCTCCGACTGTCACTTGTCGGTAGCGATCGGAGCAGGGAGGGTGGCAGGCAGGGAGGCTCTGATCTCCCTGCCTTCCACCCTCCCTGCTCCGATCACTACCGACAAGTGTCATCTGCAGCGGCGCGGGACACTGGATGGGAGGTAAGTATAAGTAAAAACAAGAATAATAAAGAATTTTGTGTCTGTGTCTTTTTTTACTTTTAACTATTTGTGAACTGGTAAGGGGTCGATTGGGACCCCTTATACCAGTTCACAAGGCTCTGGGGCAGGCAATCCCCTGCGGCTAGCAGGTGACTTGCCATAATCCCCAGCCCCCCCATTACCTGCCTCCCCAACGGCCGAGGGGGGGCAGCAGGGCCCGGGCCACTTAGTGGCTATGTGGGCTAGTAGCCTGCAGGGCCAGGGGCCACCAACGCTGGCCCCTGCGCCCTGTTCTACAAGCCCCCATAGCTGGTCCGGGTTGGTAATGCTGGGTAAGGGGGACCCTACGTCATTTTTGGGGGGGATTTTAAGGGTTTTTAACCCTTAAAATTCCCAAAAAAATGAGGTCCCCTATGTCATTTTTTTTTAAGTTAACCCCTTACAACTATGCAATCATATTGCGCGCAATAATATTTTATTAACAAACTTACATTTTTTATTACAAAATAACACTACAAATTGTTAAAAATAGATTTTTTTTCATTTTTTTGCACATATTACACCCAAAAGTATTGAGAATACACTAAAAAAAGGCCAAACAAGACATTTCATGTTGAAGCCCAGACTCTGCTGAAAAAAAACAATATATAATTTTCCTGGAAAATCCCTGGAAATCTTTTCAAAAATCAAGGTTGAACATGTGTAGCACAAAAACATGAAAAGTAGTCTGGCAACAGAGTGTGACAAAAAATCTAGGTAGGCTGGCACTTAAAGGGTTAATAGAGGGACTCTTTAACCAGGTCATTGGGGCCCAGGTTTTTTCTAAGCTTGACCTGAGGGGGGCTTACAATTTAATCAGGATCCATCAGGGAGACGAGTGGAAGATTGCCTTCAACCCCCAGGACGGGCACTATGAATATCTTGTTATGCCATTCGGCCTATGTCTTCCAGGACTTTGTTAATTAAGTTTTTAGAGAATACTTGGGTCGTTTTGTGGTCATCTACTTAGATGACATCCTAATATTCTCCCTGACCTTAACCAAGCATAGAGAGAATGTACGGATGGTTCTACAGAAATTGAGAGAGAATCACCTCTACGCCAAGCTAAAAAAGTGTGTTTTTGAATTTTCTGAGGTTCCGTTCCTGGGATTCATTGTTGCCGATACTGGGTTAACAATGGATCAGGCCAAAGTATCTGCAGTCCTCCAGTGGGAACAACCCAAAGATTTGAAGGGCTTACAGAGGTTTCTGGGATTTGCTAATTTTTATAGGCGCTTTATAAAAAACTTTTCCACCTTGGTAGCCCCACTCACCGACCTCACTAAGAAGGGGGAGTTTACCCCTACTTGGTCGGGCCAATCCATCCAGGTCTTTGAGAACCTTAAGTCTGCCTTTAGTTCGGCACCTGTGTCCCACCCTAATATCCACCGAGCATTCATAGTCGAAGTAGATGCATCCGAGCTCGGGCTTGGGGCAGTTCTCTCACAGTACAGTGGGTCTCCTGAACGGCTACATCCCTGTGCCTTTTACTCAAGAAAATTTAATTCCGCTGAGCAGAACTATGATATTGGCAATCGAGAACTTTCAGCTGTGAAATTAGCCTTTCAGGAATGGAGACATTGGTTAGAGGGGGCCCAGTTCCCAAATACGGTATTCACAGATCACAAGAATTTAGAATACATCGAATCAGCTAAAAGATTAACCCCCCGTCATGCCCGATGGTCTCTTTTCTTCTCCCGATTTAATTTCACTATAACATACAAACCAGGAACAAAGAATATTAAAGCTGACACTCTCTCCAGAAGTTTCACAGTTGATTAAGTCCCTGTAGAGGAGATCCTTCCCATAATCCCACGACACAAGGTCATAGCTGTCATCCAATCTGACCTGTCGAGTGAGCTAAGCCGTTTTTAATCGGATTCTCCTCCGGGCAAACCCGATCACCTCCTCTTTGCACCCCTGTCCCACCGTCTGGCAGTACTTCAGCAGCTTCATGACTCCAAGATGGTGGGTCATCCAGGGGTTAAAAAGACTTTGGCCCTTCTAGCCCGTCATGTCTGGTGGCCATCTTACAGGAGAGATACCCAGGCCTTTATTCAGGCCTGTAAGATCTGTGCCCGTAGCAAAACCCCCAGGTCAGCTCCTGCCGGACCTCTGGTGCCCCTGTCCACTCCTTCAAAGCCTTGGACGCACTTGGCAATGGATTTTATTACTGATTTACCACAGTCCCAGGGATATACCGTTATCTGGATTGTGGTACATCGATTTAGCAAAATGGCGCATTTTGTCCCCCTAAGAAAGCTGCCCACAGCCCAATAATTGGCTCAATATTTCTTAGATCATATTGTTAGACTTCACAGAATTCCAGATGTGGTCTCAGATAGGGGGTCCAATTTGTGTCACGCTTCTGGAGGGAATTCTGCACCCGGCTAGGCATCACTGTTTCTCTGTCTTCAGCTTTTCACCCTCAGTCCAATGGGCAGACGGAAAGGACCAACCAGCCATTAGAACAATATCTCCGTTGCTTCACCTCCGATATTCAGTCAGAGTGGTCCCAATTTCTTCCCTTTGCCGAATTTGCCTTCAGTTAACTCCTCCACGGGGGTATCATCCTTCCGGTGTGTATATGGGAGGGATCTTAAGTTCTCAGCACTTTCAGGCTCGTCCTCTGGTTTGCCTTCTTTAGACGATTGGTTGTCCCAGTGGCCAGATTTATGGGCCAAGATTCAGCGGCATTTGGTCCAGGCCTCGAGTCAGCAGAAGGTCTTTGCGGATCGTCGCCGATCCAATAATCCAGACAATAAAGGGTGGGATTTGGTCTAGCTCTCTACCAAAAATTTAGCGCTACGCCAATTCTCTGTAAAATTGGGACCACAATATATCGGCCCTTATCCCATTTTAGAGAAAATTAACCAAGTCACATACAGATTCAAACTTCCACCATCTCTGAGGATTTATAATTCCTTTCACGTTTCCCTCCTTAAGCCTGCCAGGGGAGTGGAGGAGGATTCTTCTCCTTCTTCTATTCTAGTTGATGGTGAGCATGAATTCTGGATTCCCGTTTCCTCCGGAATTCCTTGCAATATGTAGTCGACTGGAAGGGATATGGGCCAGAAGAGAGGAGTTGGGTTCCAGCTAGAGATGTGCATGCGGACTGTTTAATTAAAAGATTTCATAAAGAAAATACTCTTAAACCCAGGGTGGAGGGTCCTGGGGCCCCTCCTCAAGGGGGGGGGTAATGTAAGGGACTTACCTCTGCCAGGGAGCTGGCGGCGAGCGTCCGCGGGGCGACACGGCACTCCTGCTGCTGGGAGAGCGGCCTCCCTCGCCCCTCTCTAGCTGTGCAGGCGCGCATCCCGCAGTCTGTAAATTTCGCCACTAGGGGGTGCTGCTCTGCGAGTGGCAGGCAGCACAGAGTGCTCCACACCTGATGGGAATCAGGGGCTGATCAGCCTTTCAGCCAAGACTGACCAGCTCTTGGATAGTGCCTCCAATCACTTACAGTTTTGTAAGTTCCACCAATCAGCACATACACTCCCCCCCAGGGTGGCCATTGGTCGATTCCCCAATAAATATGGAGTAAGCCCAGCACTCAATGCCCATGATAGTCGCTTGTGATTAGGGTGTGATTCAGTTAGTTGTTATCTGATTCCGACCCGGCTTGATCGACCATTCCTGTCTGCTGCCTGTACCGACTTCTGCTTTGCCACGAACCTGCCTGCCCCTCTGGATACCCCGCGATCTCTGACCTCCCAGCTTGACCCTTTGGCTACCCCTGACTACGCACTTGTCTCATCCCTGTACTCTGAGAAACCCTCTGGATTGACTACCTGTGAACAACCTCGGCTTCGGGATACCCTCGTGATTCTTCAGCCTTCACCGTAAGCAGCCATCCTTTGCGCCTATTAAGACCTGGGGGCAACCATGTCCGGTGAGGCGTACCTAGCGTCCCAGCAAACGGGGGCTTGACTATAGGCAGAAGCGGCGGTGGAGATTGGGGGTTGCCTGCTTACAGAAGGCTGGTGTCCCGCTGGGCATCACACACGCATGACATTGGAAGGGCCAAAAGGACAGGCAGGGAGGGAGTAACAATCCATAAACCCTATGCCCTGTTGGTGGAAGGCCCTTTGTCTGCCTCATCCTCCTCCTTCTGTAATCCTACAAGTAGTACAGTACAAAAAGCAGATAAACTTGCAAAGAGTCATTATGCTAAAAACCACCCTACCAAACAGTCCTAACAAACTGCAACCCAATAATGAAAGAAATAGCTCACTACTTGCTAGGCCGAAGACAAAAATATGAAGCAACCATGCTGACACAAGTTACTCTGTTTAAACTTGATGGTGTCACACCATGCGTGTTTAAGAGGTGTGAATGTTGAATTCACACACTCAAGTGTCCAAGCAGTCAAGTAAAATTATGGGAATTTTGAAGCTATAGCTAAATATTAATAGACTAATCCAGCATCTTACAAATCATGTTGTCCCACCCAGGTAATCCCCAGGCCTTCATGTTACTATCCTGAATGTCAGGGGGGAGGGCAAACATGGGTCCCTGTTCTAAGCAGAAGTGAGTATTTTTATAAATTTACACCCAACACCATGCAGTCTGTACTAATAAGGGCGTTGCAGATGAGCTGCTAGTAAGGGGGTGACTAAAAATGGTCCAGATAAAGACATGGTGTGGTTCAGGGAAAGTAATGTCACATTAATAAGCACACATGACATAGGAAGTGGCATAGAGAATGAGAGGGCATAAAGGGAACCAGCAACATTTCATGAAGACATTTCTGGGCACAAGAGTAGTTAGAAACATAAAACCAGACTATACTTTCCAGAAGAAGGAGCACTGCTGGTTCCGCCTTGTGGCAAGCCAGTATCCACCAAGATCAGTGACTTTATAACACAGATGCATGTGTATATGTGTGCTAGACATAGGAACTGATAGGGGCAATGCAAATTAGGAAAAAAATAATCAAGTTACATCAGGGCCGATTTTACAAGCATTGTTTCCTAAGGCCGCACCATTCGCAGGCAGATGCCCATCACCAACGCTTTTGCAGTTAATATGGCTAAAGAGCTCATCTGAGAGTGTTGGAGCAAATTCCATTAGTAAATGCAGCACACACAAAACATGAGAAAAATAAGCAGAAACGACTGAAAAGGGTGGGAAAACATTTAGGAAATTACCCCCTTAAGGGGTAATCATGAAATTGTGTAATATTAAATATCCATATAAACACGTCATCTAATGAGAGGAGGGGTCACTTATACACCCGAATAGAATAAAACTCCTGCCAGGCTTGTGGGTTAGTGCACAAAAAGTGGGGTAATCCAGAATAACCCCACAGTATACCTGTATCAAAGTATCCGCACAACCAAAAGTAAAGATATGATAATAACCATTTATATTATATATGGGTATTTACAACAATTCTAGGTCACACTGTAAAGTTAAAATCTAAAGTTAAAAACACCAGACCCCATGGGTTATCATAACAGGCTCTAAAATATTGACATTAAATATAAAGTCCCTATAAGAAATATCCAAGTATCCAATTGCGTAGCGTGACTGTGGGTTATTATCATATCTTTACTTTTGGTTGTGCGGATACTTTGATACAGGTATACTGTGGGGTTATTCTGGATTACCCCACTTTTTGTGCACTATATGGCCTATACCACTTGGGGTTAGGACCTGTACATATCCGGCACACCATGATATAAATAGTGGTGTGGAGTAATATGGTGTGTCTCATGCTTGTGGGTTATTCTCTCATGGTAGGACTAAAACACAGACGTGACAGATCTAGTCTATCAGGGGCGACATCTGTCATCCCAAATGTACTTTTCTTTCCATTAAAAGAAAGAAAAGCAAGCCTGGCTGGATACTTATTGATGGCAGGTATATAAGTGACCACTTCCTCCACCATCCAGCATATTTATATGGATTTTTATCATTTTTTTCGCGATATTGCTCCTTTAATGCTAAAATGTAACAGTTACTGATATATTTGTATGCTTTGTATGCCTTTGTAAGACAGAGCTGTTTGATTTGGACCCAAATTTAGCAAATATTCTATTCTACCCGAAACAAACCAAATGTGAAAAAATCTGGTCGATTTTAACTTTGACCTGAATACGAAGCTTAACACAAATGGTAACCTGTAAATAAGGGGTTCCCAACCTCTCCTCAAGGCCCACCAACATGTCATGTTTTGTGGATCTCCGCGTAAGAGTTGATTCAGCACCATATTTTTTTACTCACATTTTGTTTGAGAGAAAACACTTCTTTTCTGTGATACAAATCACTACCATATTTAGCTGTACAATTTTGAAAAAAATGAGCACAGCTTAATATGTTGCTGAATCGCATCGAGGGAAAAATCAGGAGAAAATGCTGATCTGCTGAAAACCGTCACACACTTATATTCCCTCAATCATGGCAGCTGCATCCGTGTCCTTCACGCCCCCTGTGACCAATAGGGCATAATGCCTGCCAGTGTTCATGTCAAATGCTCAAGCAGTGCTAGAGTGCAGGCCCAATCAATTTGTTGTCGGACTTTAGCTGTTGCACCACTTTAAATAATGAAATCTCTCAGCCTACAGCACTAAATAAAAAAGTGCCAGACCATGACAAAGTTAAAGAGTAGTCCACGAACATGGTTGAGGGATGGTTGTTTGACACGGATGTGGGTGAGTAGGGATGTTGTGGTACTCAATCTTGGAAACCATTAAGTTTTATCAAAGCAGAGTAGGATGAAGACCACCATGCACTGCACCACCATAAATTAATTCAGCTGACCCCAAGCCAAACAGTTAATTTAACTTACCCCCAGACAACCATAGGTTAAAGCAGACCAAAACCCTAATAACCCTCTGAAGTCACAAACAATTGTGTCTACTCACCTTGGAATACGATTCCACAGTGAATGCGCAGGTCTCTGGCAAAATCCCTAGCACTCCTCTAGGCGATACATTCACCCACTGCTAGTATATTTGAATGGCTGGTGAGGTTCTACACAACAGAGATGGCACAGCCAGCGGGAGGCATCCAACAATCCTGCCATTCAGAACTATAATTCCCTTATGCATTGTAGTGAGTGCTAAACAGACAGCCCATGCATATGTCATGCATATGTCATATATAATGAGAGTTTCACACAAAGAGGCATCTAAAATGTGGATTAATGCAGCCCAAAATCCTGGGTTTTGGTTGACTTTAATGCAAACCCAGCACGAATGAACACCTTCCATCACCCTGATACCAACATTAATGTACAACCTTCTTAACTAGCCTATTACTTTTCGCAGAGAGGCTGGTCCCACCCTGCAGAATCTATATTCCTGGTTCCCAGCATTCCATCAGATGCATACAGGGGCAGCAGGCAGCACTGTCACAGCCCTGCCAAGTCCAAGCACCACAACCCAGCAGCCACTGATCAGGCCTCTCCAACATCCATACTGGCCTGTCCACCACTGATCGTGTCCCACCACCACTGATCATGGCCCCGGCCTCTGTCTGTTGGGCCCGACTGCTGTCTGCTGCTGCTTGGGGCCCACTGGAGAATCGAACCCTGGAGCTAGAGCAGATATGCAAGTCAGGAATAAGTAAATTGAGCTACAAGCATAGGTTCACTTACTTGAATATAGGTTCACTTACAATGGCTTATTCTATATTGGAGATAATTTGTTTACCATTTTTTACTTTTTTGAAATGCCACTGGCAGATAAGTGTTTAAAAAATGTGTTTGTTGAGAACAGTTAGCACATAATACAAAATGAGCTGATCAGTTAACACAGATAATGGCTGTAATGAATTAAGCGTGCATGCTCATTATCTCAGGAGACTGTGGGTCAGTGAGAAAATCTATATATAACATCTATGGATGCCTTTAGCAGCGTTAACCTTTCCAAGTCTACAGCAGAGAGATCATCTAAAAAATAGAAAATGAGCAAAATAAATGACTGCCTTTTACTGACTGGAGACATTATATAGCAATATATTCTATGGTTACTCAATAGTGGACAACTGCATTTTCCCTGTTGGATCTAGAATCATATCCAGTTTATTTAGCCATGTATATACAATGTACAATGTACATACTAGAAATATTTTGTTACAAGAGACATAACATTCCCATAGTGGGGGGGTGCATAACTATTAAAAAGCAACTACATTAACAGTTATTTATAATCACTAAAACATCAACATCAATAGGTGTTTACATGTATTTATACTACTGACCAATGATTTAAGTTGGATTAGTAGTTTGTGCTTCGTGACCTGCGATGGCCATTAATGGTCCGAAAGTGGTGGCCATATTGGGGTAAATATGCAATGGGGTAAAAGATGTTTTTATGATAGTTTTAATTTGCAAAACCCTGTGTCTTTTTTTGTTTGTTGTTGCAGATTTTCTTGGTTGGAACCAGCATGTCTTTTCAAAATACAATATATAGCACTGAGTCTGCTCAGCTACCTAGGTCCATATCTGATTTCTCAAATATTTCCCAGCTGGTGTTGTTGAAGCGCACTTGTACGTTGAGTTTTGCTTCTTCTGTCCACTTTTTAACAGTCTTGACTGTTGGTTTGATAGACTTTGGTTTTTAAATGTATTTGGGGACCAGGTGGATCAAAAATTGGTCAATAACACCTAGGTCAAACTTGGTCAATAACACCTAGGGCTTCTTTTGATCTTGATCTGTAGGCCCAATTCAGCACAGTATATAGCGTGCTACCTTCCCATGTTTGGCAAGTGCTGCTTGTACTTTGGTAATTCACAGTGGATATTTTCCCTGTTGAAATTGCCCATGACTCAAGTTAAAGTGATCCTATGTTGTCAAATTCTATCCCCAGCCCAGTACCCCAAAAGGGCCTGTGTTTCCTCTTTTACAAAAGCCTTTCCCCAATATTAAAAGTACTAAAAGTACTAACAGGAAGCAGTATGATGTTCCAATGTCTTCCCTATTCTAAGTTACAACTAAACTGTCACATAATGGAGGTTAGGTTGAAATGCTCCCCAATCCTGAGCTGTGTGTACTGTAACTGAATATATCCTCTCTGGAAAGCAGCAGGTGCTGGGCTGCTCAGTAAGGGAGCAATATGGCTGACTGCATCCAGTTTGTGTTGTTATGAATCTTGGGCAAAGGCTTTAGTAAAAGCAGATGCTGTTTTGGGGCACTGTCTCAGGGCAGAAGGTGAAAACATAAACTTTAATAGCCAAATACTTCAGATGAGTTGAACATCCTTTCCTTAGCAGTTTTATGTCTGTACATCAGCCAATTCCAATTGCGGAGCAACCTATAACAGGATCCTCCAATTGTGTGACCCACATATATGTATGGAAAGCACCGGTTGGTGCATGGTCAAGCGTCATAGACACACTGCTGAGTCTGGGTTTAGGCAATCCCCAGAAAACATAGATACGCTTTTGACCAGGACCACACCATTTATTATTCAAAATTATTTATTATTATATTACTCATTAAAATAAATTAGTTTACAAAATACATACTCATTAAGCTCTCAATTAATTATTTACATAGTATTTACAATTCGATCAATTTTGTACATTGCGTTGGATAATTCATATTTTTCAGTGTATATTCAATACATTACTCCCTGCTGTCTTAGTGATCAACTGGGTTCACTGTCCCTTCATAGTTGGGCAGACATGTTTCGCCTGTTATATTGGCTTCCTCCGTGCCCTTGTCTAAAAAAAGGGGAGTCACCATTACATGAGAGCATTTATATTATCAAACTCCATCATTATTACAGTCTCACAATAATATGATTTTTTTACATATATACCTAATTAAGGAAATCTTGGGTGCTCTTTAACATTTCATCATCATATATCGTGTAATTGTTCAATCTGTACATCATATTTATATATCCTGTACCTCTGAGAAGTCTGGCTCATTCACCCTTATAGTGCAGAATTGAAGCTTTCTGATCCTTTAGGGTTAGAAATACTTAATTACTTTGGGGATTTTAATGTGCATATTTGCCTGTATCTATCTGGTCTTATATACCTCCAGATTGGTTTATATGCATACAATGAATGTACCTGGTTGTTTTCTATGTTGTCCCTGCAGTCTTGTGGGTACTGTCTATCCTTCAGGCTGCTCCCCAGTTGCGTATTACTGAAATTTCAAACATTATAATTAGCCATATGCTCTATCCGCTGAACACCACTGTGAAAATAGTAAGAACTAGCCCTTTCAATAAAAACCGCACTGTACCTTTAAAAGTGCGCTGTCATGTCAGCAAGCAGTTCGGGCATCATGTGTGTTGCCCCTGTGTTTTTGTAGTGCGTGAGCCCTCCCAGGCCTTCCAGATCCTCACTGCTCATTTGTCTAGGGGCGCACTGACGCCTCCCAGGGCGGCGTTTTTAAACTGCGCACTCCGGGACCCGGCGTAGCACGTCACCCGGCGTAGCATCGGCCTTGACGTCATATGCCGCACAATCACCGCACACTGGCCCCTCTCTCACTGGCCTCTGTGTGCGGTTCAGACAACCTGTCTGCTCGAGTGCCTCCATTTTCTTGGAGCCCATCATCATTTAACTGGCTGTCTGTTTGGCATTATAATAAAGAACAAAAGCTTTCCTACAATATCTCCCATATCTATTTGTATGGCAGGTTATAAATATGGGTAAGCACTACCCTATTCATTTAGGTTAGGAAAGATATGTTATAGTACTATATGCCAAATTAAATGATCTCCTCTCCTCTGTTGCGACAATTGTCTGAAAAACCGCTGCTACATGGGTTATACTCTAGTCTAGTTCTCCCTTATCACTGTTATTTCATGCTTTCCTACATTTCAGGTGAATGTCCAGCTTTCTCTGGGTTTACACTGGGTTTATTCTAATATAACAAGAAACAGAGTATGTTTCTTAAAAAGAAACATACTCTGTTTATTGTTATATTAGAGTTTCTTCTTAATTTATACAGTATTCCAAATACAATATCCTCAAGTAAGGTATTTCCATGCACCCTGGGATAGATACTCCCTCCTACCAATTCCCTACTGAGTACTTCTAATTTCCCACTTATTGTTCCTATAATTCTCACTGTTAGGTCTGGGTGGGTCTATAGAAACGGGGCATAGCTAAGTGTGTCGTTTAGTCCCGGATATCGGGATGCCCCAAGTTTATAGATCCACCTCGCCTCAACCTGTAGTGTTATTTTTGAGATGTTCCCGCCCCTTTGTGAATCATGCACTCTATCTAAGCCCTGGAATTTTAATGAGCTCGGATCTTTATTGTGATGTATAAAAAAATGGCGGCCCACCGGCGTCTTTTGGTTTCCCGTTCTTATACTGTACACATGTTCGTAGATACGTCGCCTAAATTGGCAATTTGTCTTGCCAATGTAATAACATCCACATCCACATGTTAAGATGTAGATAACATTGGTAGTTGAGCAGTTTGTAAAGTGTTTCATTGTGTAATTCCCCTTACTCGGTACAGTCACCATAGTGCCTGTTCTGATGTACCGGCACATGCTACATCCCCCGCAACTGTATGTCCCCCTCTGCTTACAACATGATTCCTTCCTATTGATGTTAAAGTGACTATGAACTAGTCGGTCACGTATGTTTTTTGGTCTCCTGAATATTATTCTTGGTTCCCTTGGTAGGAAAGTCCTTGGTAGGTGGTTGTCGTTTAACAAGATCGGCCAGTATTTTTTAAACACTTGTCGTATTTGTTGGTGTGAACCATTATAAGTCATTATTAGTGCAGGGCCTAACTGATTCTTTTCTTTTCTTGGTTTATAGAGGAGAGTTTGTCGATCTAGCTTTCTTGCTCTTTGAAACGCCTGTTTCAAAGTTCTTTGTTTATAGCCTCTTGCAGATAACCTCTGTCTAATTAGATTCGCCTCTGCTAGGAAGGACTCCATGGTGCTACAATTGCGACGTGCTCTCACGTATTCACCATATGGGATGCTTTTCAATAGGTGTGGCGGGTGGGAACTAGTGGCCCTTAACATAGTGTTTGCCGCCGTGTCTTTCCGATATAAAGTGGTTGTAATCTGGCCCTCACTACCTTATTGGAATTATACTCATATGTTAAATTTAGGTTCAGATCATTTTGATTTAGAAGGGTAATAAAATCTTCCAGTTCCTGCTACGGCCCCTCCCAGATGACCAAGATCATCAATGTACCTGTGCCATGCCGAGACATGGCACAGGTACTTGGCCATCCTGTTCTCTGCCCACAACCCCCTCTCCCACCAACCCAGGTGCAGGTTTGCGAACGACGGGGCACATGTAGTCCCCATCGCCGTGCCCTGCACCTGGTGGTAGAGAGTGTTCTTAAATAGAAAGAGGTTGTGGGAGAGGACAAAATTGAGGAGTTGAAGCAGGAAGAGATTATGATTGTGCTCTTCAATGTCGAGCTCTTTAAGAAACATCTCCACCGCCTTTAGGCCTTTTGTGTGTGGGATGCTGGAGTATAAGGCCTCCACGTCCAGAGTCACCAGGAATGCATCAGGGCTCACCCATATACCGTCAAGGATGCGGACTATATGTCCTGTATCCTTGACGTATGATGGTAAGCCCGCCACCAGGGGCTGGAGATGCTGGTCTATGTATCGGCTTGCATTTTCTGTAAGAGCCCCCATGCCCGATACGATGGGACGTCCCGGAGGTGCCGTCAGACTTTTATGCACCTTCGGTAGTGCATAAAAAGTTGGAATTTTCGGGCATGGGGACTCCAGAAAGCAAGCCGTAGAGGCATCTACCACTCCCTGGTCGCGGGCCTGTTGGATGAGAGTATGATATTCCTGAGCATCCCTGGTGAGTCTGGACGCGGAGGCCCTCTCATACCAGGCTTTATTATTGAGGATGCGCATGCACATCTCCTCATATTGTTCCACCGACATAATCATGATATTCCCCCCTTTGTCAGCGGGTTTCACAATGATATTTGTGTTTGATTCTAATTTACTTAAGGCCTGTTGCATTTCGGCATTTAAGTTGGAATAATGTTTAGGTTTTTTGGCCATTTGTTCCACTTCCCTTGTGACCAGATCAACGAAGGTCGCCACATTGTGGTTGATGGGTAATAAGTCGATGGCTTTTTAAGTAGTTTTTTCTGTTTGGGGTTCCCTGTTTGATGGCCTGCTACCTCCATCGCTAGCTCTTCAATCTCTTTTTGTAACTGTTGCTCTGAGGGCTGATTCAGTGCATTTATAGATTCTCCGTCCTTGGGCATAAACTGAAATTTGCATATGACTTTGCGTGAGAATAGGTGAAGATCTTTAATTGTCTCAAATATTTCAAGGTTTTGTGTGGGGCAAAAATTCAGCCCTAATTTCAATACCTCATATTCGTTATCTGTTATGTGATATGGGGACAGGTTGATGATGTCAGTTTTGGTACTATTGTGCTGGGATTGTTCGGTAGCTACTAGGGTTAGGATTCGGGGAACAGCGTTAGCTTCTTGGACTTTTGCGTTAGCCCCTTGTTTGTTCCTCCTGGCTGCGTTCCGCCTTGCATTTCTGCAGGCGTTTCGCCGCTTCCTAAAAAATCCCTCCGTTGGTTTGGAGTTTGTATGTAGTATGTATTTTTTAGGCCTTCCTCACTATTATCTAGCGAGATTTTCCGCAGGGGAGGCCCTCTCCTCCTCTGTCTTCTATCTCTTTCCATGGGGGTTTTAAATCTCCGCTGTGGGCCCCAATGCTCAGCATTCTGTGGTATTGTTCTTTCCCTAGATGAGGAGGTACCCGATGAATTTGAGAAGTGTCCCGGATAGTCTCTCCTTCCTCTTCCCTGAGTTTGTTGATCTGGCCAAATATAGGCCTCCTTCTGCTTATACGCTAATTTATCCCTAATTAATTTTTTCTCTTTAATCTGGATTATTTCTTTGTTTAACCTTTCTATTGTGTCCTGAATATTTTTATCTCTCTGATGAAATTTGTCGTCCTTTTTCACTCCCTCAAATGAGTTGACGACTATTTTTATTTGATCTGTTATTGTCTTCAAGTGTTTAGTATGATGGTCTATTAACAATTTAATTAGTTGAAGGGAGCAGTCCTGTAGTACCGCCTCCCACTGTTGTTTTAACATTTCATCCGGTGAGGCCACCTGCGGGAATAACCGAATTCTCAACCCTTTCGGGACAAGTCCATTATCAAAATATTCCTGGAGATACTGTACGTCCCACCATAATTTGGATTTTTTTGTTAAAAGCCTATGTAGTTTGTAGGAGGCACTCGAGCAGACAGGTTGTCTGAACCGCACACAGAGGCCAGTGAGAGAGGGGCCAGTGTGCGGTGATTGGGCGGCGTATGACGTCACGGCCGACGCTACGCCGGGTGACGCACCGTGCGCTCCGGGGCCTGGGGCGCACGCGTCACTTCCGGCGGAAGCAGGTGTGACGCGGCGCCCCGGGTCCCGGAGTGCGCAGTTTAAAAACGCCGCCCTGGGAGGCGTCAGTGCGCCCCTAGACAAACGAGCAGTGAGGATCTGGAAGGCCCGGGAGGGCTCACGCACTACAAAAACACAGGGGCAACACACATGACGTACGAACTGCTTGCTGACATGACAGCGCACTTTTAAAGGTACAGTGCGGTTTTTATTGAAAGGGCTAGTCCTTACTATTTTCACAGTGGTGTTCAGCGGATAGAGCATATGGCTAATTATAATGTTTGAAATTTCAGTAATACGCAACTGGGGAGCAGCCTGAAGGATAGACAGTACCCACAAGACCGCAGGGACAACATAGAAAACATCCAGGTACATTCATTGTATGCATATAAACCAATCTGGAGGTATATAAGACCAGATAGATACAGGCAAATATGCACATTAAAATCCCCAAAGTAATTAAGTATTTCTAACCCTAAAGGATCAGAAAGCTTCAATTCTGCACTATAAGGGTGAATGAGCCAGACTTCTCAGAGGTACAGGATATATAAATATGATGTACAGATTGAACAATTACACGATATATGATGATGAAATGTTAAAGAGCACCCAAGATTTCCTTAATTAGGTATATATGTAAAAAAATCATATTATTGTGAGACTGTAATAATGATGGAGTTTGATAATATAAATGCTCTCATGTAATGGTGACTCCCCTTTTTTTAGACAAGGGCACGGAGGAAGCCAATATAACAGGCGAAACATGTCTGCCCAACTATGAAGGGACAGTGAACCCAGTTGATCACTAAGACAGCAGGGAGTAATGTATTGTATATACACTGAAAAATATGAATTATCCAACGCAATGTACAAAATTGATCAAATTGTAAATACTATGTAAATAATTAATTGAGAGCTTAATGAGTATGTATTTTGTAAACTAATTTATTTTAATGAGTAATATAATAATAAATAATTTTGAATAATAAATGGTGTGGTCCTGGTCAAAAGCGTATCTATGTTTTCTGGGGATTGCCTAAACCCAGACTCAGCAGTGTGTACATCAGCCAGAGTTCACATATAAACACCCCCTCCCTTCTTTTTTCCTGAAGCCAATGGGTAACCATTTTCCCTTATGATGCTAAACCCAGGAAGCACCAAAGCAGAATAGACATCTTGTGGCTACCCTAGAAGGATAGAATTCCCTTCCTTATCTGATATTTAGTGAAGGTTTGGACGTTTCCATCCATCCTCCCTGAGTGCACTGTATGGATCTACTCAGTGTGCCACCAGTAATCCGGGGTACATTTTTGTGATTGGTTTGTTATGCAGTGCCTTGGCATGAATAACAGCTTTGTTTCTAGTACATTACTACATCTCTTCAAACTTTACCTTCACTTGATCTCAGGGAGGCAGAACTGTATTGCCTATTGGGCTAACTCAAAGCTTACCTGACCTGTGCAGAGGGGCACCCAAGGGGGGGGGGGGCAGGCGCCTGGGCCTTCCTTCTCAGACTAGGTGGAGCACAATGCCTCTGTGGCCCCTGTCTTTTGTGGCACTCTTGAGCACAGCATGGCCACTGTTTACATTAGGGGATGCTTAGAAGAAATAAGCAGGCAAGCAATCACTATGTAGCAAGTGAGAGCAGCAAAGAATAAGGCCCTACAGTTTCTGCAGCAGTCAAATTTTCTCAATAACCTCTCGGCAGCTGAGAAATACGGAAGCCATGTCTATCTGTGCCACACCCCCTACCACTCCCCCCAATAAAGTTCCTGGGTGCCCCAATCTCTTTGTAACCCCAAGAGGGCAAGACATTCCCCAAGACATTCCCCAAATTTAGAATGAAAAAGCCTAGGAATGCCCAAAAGCATATAGCTATAGTCACCCTCTGCAATTAAGCAGAATAGCAAGAACCTGACAAAAGGAAGTTTTCCTTTAAGCAGACCAAAAGTATATTTTGAATTTTGGTATGATTTAATGCTTCTCAATAGGAGATGGGGGGGATACATTCATGAATTATTTGTTCAACTTATTTTGTGTAATTGATACAATAGGCTCGATTCAGAGAGACAATAAAAGACTTTCGTTTTTGTGCCGATCTGTTTTTTTTTTAAACTTTCCTGCTCTCGTATGAGTGTGCGAGCGATTCTATGCATGCATTGCTAACCTTCTGTAAAGTTTTCGTCCGTTCGTTTGCCAGAGTACGAGTACGAGGATGTCATTTTCCAGCGTGACTTTTCTGTTTAATTTTCTCATGTTACAACGTAGGCTTTCGATTTTGCCCTTTTTCCATCGTCTCCTTCCACGAATCCTTTACGTTTCCCGATAGATTCTGTTTTCCTTTTTCAATAAATAATCGTCCGGACGTACATCCTTACGATCTTGCGCCTGCGCACTACAAACTTAACTCATTAAAGTGCTGGCCTACATATTTGCCACCCTCACTTCTACTACAATGTTTAGCTATATCACTTAGCGCTATCCTCCATCTTCCCTTTTGGACCCTTAAAGCTCACCCCAACCACTTAGCACTATCCTGCATCTTCCCTTTTGGACCCTTAAAGCTCACACCAACCACTTAGCACTATCCTCCATCTTCCCTTTTGGCCCCTTAAATCTTACCCAAACCACTTCGCGGTTAGGTTCTTCTTCCATTTTAGGCCCCTAAAACTTACCCAAACCACTTCCCGGTTAGGTTCTTCTTCCATTTTAGGTCCCTAAAACTTACTCAAACCACTTCCCGGTTAGGTTCTTCTTCCATTTTAGGTCCCTAAAACTTACCCAAACCACTTCGCAGTTAGGTTCTTCTTCCATTTTAGGTACCTAAAACTTACCCAAACCACTTCCCGGTTAGGTTCTTCTTCCATTTTAGGTCCCTAAAACTTACCCAAACCACTTCCCGGTTAGGTTCTTCTTCCATTTTAGGTCCCTAAAACTTACCCAAACCACTTCCCGGTTAGGTTCTTCTTCGATTTTAGGCCCCTAAAACTTACCCAAACTACTTCGCGGTTAGGTTCTTCTTCCATTCTAGGTCCCAAAAACTTACCCAAACCACTTCCTGGTCATCTGAATCTTCAGCTCTAAATATTTTTTTTTTTTGCCTTTGTTTGTTGTTAATGTAGTTTTATTAAAAAAATGACACGGAAACGTTAGTTTTTTTTTTTTTTTTTTTTTTTTTTAATATTATAAGCCCATTTTTTTTTTTTGGGGGGGGGGGGGATACAAAAAATTTAACAATAAAAACTTTAACTTTTTTTTAAATAAAAAAATTCAAATATTTTTTACATTTAAAACAAGTAAACTATTTACATTATAAAAAATACAGTGACAGGACCCAGGACACTAGTCTTCTTCTGTTGTCCCCAACGAGTCAACCAGCTGCTGCATATCGGCCACCAACTCAAGGAACTTTCGATTCATTGCTTCCACTCTTGCATGTGTGGTCCCTGTATAAAATGTGAAAAAATACATTAGTTTGAGACAAATACATGTTTCTCACCTGTGGATGTAATGTTTGTTATTTGTCAAATTAAATCATGACGACATTTGTCAGTCTGCTAAATAATTAATCTAAGGAAGTGGGCAGAGGCCATTCTACTAAGTAATTAATCTAAGGAAGTGGGCAGAGGTCATTCTGCTAATGCCATTCACTATGGCTTGAGGTATCTGGGTGATCATGTCAATTACCACATACTGCAAAGAATGACATTACAACTTACTTGGTTGGTGGCCGACGAATGTAGGACAACCCTACATCCTGGGCCCTGCCACTGGTGTGAAGTAGAGGCTGTAGAGACATGGCAAATAGGGTCACTTATAATGTCTTAGTCAACAGTAATCAAATGTCAATTTTAATGTGTGTGTCACTCACCTTCTCCCTGTTCCTCCTGGGCGAGATCTGCTGCAGACTGCACATCTTCACCCGCTCCAGAAGCATCTAGAAAAACAGATTAAGGGACTTAGCTTTGTAGTAAATAGCATGTATATGTGTGTGCGGTTACATGAAGAGTCACATACCAGAGGCTCCCGCCTGCGTCGCTGGGTACGACTCCCTGCCCACGCCGTGCCGCCCCTCCTCTGTGGAAAGGTCCAGGGGCTGGTCGGAGGACCCAACAGAGGAGGGGTAGGACCGTCGCCCTGGAGATCCACCACCTTCACTTCCAGCTGCAGATTTATGCAGCACTGGTCGGCCTGTGCGCCTCCGGGTGCGGCGGATTCGGTACTCCATTTCCAACACTAGAAAAGAAAAGCAATTATTAATAAATGCCTACCTTCTACATGAGTTACATCTGGCATGCAATCGCTATGTACTTACTAGGGAAATGGAGTCCAAAAAAATGCTGAATCCGGGGCATGTGCAGCCGTTTCAGGTCCGACCAATGCTGCATGATCTGAGTGTGGGTGAAGGTGGTGTCCGTTTGATGGTGTATTCTGGAAACTATCTCCAGGGCGACGGTGCGCTTCTCAAAAGAGTTGGGCAGGTAGTTGTACCTGCGCTCCAGCATGGCCTACAAAACACAAAATAAACATAGGATTTAGTTCAAACTGCATACAAATATCTGTCAAAAATCGATCATTTAACTAAATGACATTAACAGACACATTTCTAGCCTAATCCATTCCTCGTAGCTGGCCTCAGTGTTGGTTGGCACGTGTGGGCCCTCACGTCGGTTTTGCACCGACACTTTGGAAACAAACCATTTCTGCCGGCGCATCCTTAAGGGCTAGGCATGCATTTAGATGGCAAATCAAATTCCTTAAAAGACACTTACAAGCATGATGATCTCTTCTTGTTGGTGGGTGAAGATTGTGGGTGCCATCTTGCCTCTTGTCTGCAGCAGATAAGTAATGCCCCTGCGGTTTCCGTGTTCCGCATGGTCGGACGGACGTCCGTACGCACGCGTACGCGTAAGCGTCAGACCCCGCTAATCTTATTTAAAGGGTCCTGGACACACAGCTCATTCTCTTACAGAGTCTCAACATTATGGCACCAAAAAAACAATTGCAAAAAGCATCAAAGGACGCCAGCAGCAGCAGCAGCAAACTGCCATCCAAGAGTCAGGAGCAATGTTCAGGGCCCACAACTCGGTCAAAGATGCCAAAAAGCAAGCTGCAGCAAACCCGCAGTGCACAGCCGAAGCCTCCTCCAAAATCCAGGCCAAAAAAGGATCCAGCAGCCAAGAGGAAGCCACAGGCAAGCAAGGCAACAACCAAGGGCAAAAAAGGGACCAAGAGGGTGCGAAGCCCCAGCCCCCCTAGGTCACCATCACCCCACCCATGTGTCTACCAAGCCAAGGCTCCAAAAAGGACACACCGGGAAAGAAGCCCCAGCAGCTCTAGCTCGCCATCACCACCACCCCACGTGGTGAAAAAACTTCAAAGAGCCAAAGTCACCGGCAAACAAGGCCCAGAAGCCCAAGCAGAACGAGCTCGGCATCCCCACCACCCGCACGTGGCCACAAGCCTCATGGCAAGAGGGCAAGGCTCCGCCCAAGAAGCCCTAGGTCGCCATCCCCACCCGCACGGGTCTCCAAATCCTCAGCCAAGAGGGCAAGGCACCGGCCCAGAAGCCAAAGCTCTGGCTCACCCGTGGACCAGCCGACTACCTCCAAGGGGCATGGGTCTTCTAAGGGCCCACAGAGTCACAGGGCCCCAAGCATGACTTCCTCAACAACACCCTCTCCTCCTCGGCCACATTCTCCACCAGCACAGGTGTCAAGGCCCTCAGAATATGCCACATCTACACCTGTGACTTCAGTGGCCACCCATCCAACAGGGCGCACATTGCGCAGAGGCCAGTTGAGTGGCAGGTTTGGTGAGGCCCAAACTCTGGCATTGGCTAGTGGCCTCACCTTGTATTATGATGGGCTATATGGGCGCAGATCCAAAGCTACAAGCAAGCAGCGCAAAGCCGAAATTTTGGAGGAGCTCACCAGACAAGTCAATGCAGTGGGGGAAGAGCTCAAAGATGTGGAGCAGATTCAAAGGAAAATATCGGACCTCAAGTATGCAGCACGGAAGAAAGAAAATTAACAGCGTCATTACAGGTACATATATACCTTCTGTATTTGTCTTCGTCTTGTATTGGCATCATTTAGTTAAATGTGTCCAACTATCATTTTCAGCTTACAAACTGGCAGAGGATTCCCCACTAAACTGCAATTAACCCGAGCTGAGGAGATGGTGCTGGGCCTGCTACATCCTGTGGCCTTAGAGGGACACTTGGCACGACAGGACACGGACATTCCGACTATTCCTGCCGGTTGGTAATGTTAGTGTGTATGTGAAATGTGAGCTACGTATAAAATGATGCTCCAAGCCGTATATTAACACATTCCCATAGGGTGTGCCTTGTAGTGGAGGTAACAATTTAAACAGGGTGTGTTATGTGTGTGGACTTTTGCTAATTTCCTTGCCCATACATGGGTTTGGAGAGTCTTGAGGAACACTATTGAGATTAGCAAAGGACTGCCTGTTATGTATTTAGAGTCAATTACATCCAACACTTCCACTTGATCTGGGGTGCTTGAAAGTTTGACCTAGAAAGAATGGCAACCAGCATAATCTGATGGCAAATGCTATTTGCAAGTGTGGTCCCCTAATGGGCTTTTAAGGATGTGTGAAGCCTCAGAACAGCCAGTACATGCATATTTATTTTGGTTAAGGAGACCAATGTGTATGTACTTGCTGACTAACACATCTAACAGATAATGGCATTCATAGTCAAGGTTAACTTGGTCCGTTAGGGGAGTTGCCATTCATGCGTGGCCCCGTGTTTTAGTGAACCATATGTATTATTACACATCAGCAATGCCTAGTTGTGTGTTAACATGCCTTCTTTTCCACAATGCGGCCCAGCATCATCCCTCAGCTAGTGGGGAATCCTCAGCCAGTTTGACCATGCCGTCAACTTCCGTGCTGCCTCGGACCCAGGATCCGATATATACGGTAAGTGTCTTTTTCTGACATTGCTTATGCATGTGACTTGCCATGTATCTTTTTGCGAAATTACATATATATTCTCCAAACTGAATCTTTTTTATTTACATGTCCCAACAGACCCACACATTGATGGAGGAAATCCAGGAGCTGGAGGAGGATGGACCCTTCATTGGACCTTCTGAACAGCTCCCCCTGGGACAGAATCTGCAACTGTCCCAACATGTTTCTACACCAAATCCTCAGCAGCAGAGTGAAGCTGGCTGTATGCTGCCAGCCCATCGTGGGCAGCATGCAGAGACTGAGCCGACAGTCCCCAGTGTTAGCTCTGCTGCTGAGGATTTGTCAAGCAGACCTGTGGCTGTTGGTGGACCTAGAGGCACATCATCTGCATGCCCCACAACCCGGGGAATTGGGAGGCGTAGTCAACTACGTCGCCCAGTTTCCCAGGGGAGGGGTGCACCGATGATGGAGTCAGCATGGCACCATGAGAGGCGGGTATTTCGCCTCCAAAATCAACTAAACCACGAGCATCTTCATGGGCAATTAGAGACAATAAACAACACCTTAAACTCCATGCTGACTGAATTTAGGTCCAACAACAGCCACATGGCCACCTTATCAATTTATTACAGTGCCATGCTTGAGGAAGTTCGAAATAGCAACAGCCACATGGCCACCTTAACGAACAATCTCAGTGCCATGATGGCTGAATTTCGAACTACCAATAGATACATGTTGGAACAGTTGCAGATTCTGAATTCCACACAGGCCCAGGTGAGGCCCACCTCCAAGGGCCCCAACCTGGGTTTTATGGGCATCCCCCATTTTAAGGCCTATTTGGCCTGTATCTGCTCCACATCTTTGCTCTACATCCCCACTGTATTGACCTGTCTGGTGAGCCCTACCAATATACCCTTTTGGTATGGCTTTGCTTGTGTGCTTTGGATTTGCACCCATATAGCTCATTAGAGTGCTGAGGTAGCCCACCAGCCAATGCCGGAGGTGAAGCCTCAATGGACTTGGATTGGGACTGGGGATTCTTGTTTGGGTGGGCCACTGAGTAACAGGTGTAGATGTAGCATAGGTTTGGCAGCTTTACACCTGTGCCTGTGGCAAATGTGGCCAAGCAGGAGAGGGTGTGTCTGTGGGCCTATTTGTTTTCATAAAAATCTGGACATGGCAATGCTTGTCACATATGTTTTTGTATTGTAAATTTGTATTAAACTTTTGCCAGGAGTGCCTTACTTTGAAACTCCTGCCTGTGGCCAATTGCTATGTGGCCTGGTTTGCCCAAAATGACATTTGTTGTTTGACCATGTATTTTCATGAACTATGGGAGTGACCATCAACTCCAATGTTTGCTTTTCAAATAAACCCCATACATTTTTACTTAACCTGTTGCTGACTAAGTTTATGCCTTTAGGTTTATGGGGATAAAGATGAGTTCAAGTTTGCAGTAACAAATTGGAGATGGGGGCAAATCCACATACCGGGGGACACGCTGCAATATGGCAAAATTATGCAACACTGCCCAGGCCATTATAATATCTATGACCTTTTTGGGGTCATACTGAAGAGCTCCCCCGGTATGGTCCAAGCATCTGAAGCGGGTCTTTAATAGGCCAAACACCCTCTCCACCACAGCCCTGGTCTTCCGGTGTGCCCTATTATATGCATCCTGGGCGGCATTCTGGGGCCGGAGGACTGGCGTCAGCAGCCACGGAAGGAGTGGATAGCCTGAATCACCTGCAAATATTGTAAGCAAAACACATAAATTACACATTACTCCCTAAATTGAATCCCAAAAACGGCCCATCAACATGACTAAGAGCCTAGG
Organism: Gastrophryne carolinensis; assembly: GCA_027917425.1. NCBI lineage: Eukaryota > Metazoa > Chordata > Amphibia > Anura > Microhylidae > Gastrophryne > Gastrophryne carolinensis. Next base: position 547,781,150 of record CM051235.1, on the reverse strand, counting down.
TCACATTTGCAAAACAGCATGAGCATACATATTGCACAGGCAAAAAAAAGTCTAGAAACATCTAATAGATGTGGGAACAATTTAAACATCAAAGATGCCGGATGAGGGCCAATCAGCCAGACTGCTAACAGGTATTGGTTTAGGACTGTGCTGCTCAGCATTCTTTGATGTCTTAACATTTCAGGACCCCGTAGCTGCTTTGTCTGAGGCAAAAACAGCTCGAACACGGCCCCTGCACTTTTGCACTTTTTTTCGCTCTCCTCTACTCAGTAAGTGTAATGCATCTAAGCTAAGATGGCGCAGACCCTATCATAAAGTCAAGAACATAATTTCAGCTGAGTGTGGGGAAGAGTAATGATTAATTTACTATAAATTCAAAGTTTAAAATTAGCAAATGCAGAACCAACATTTGGCAAGGCTTTGTTGTTTGAAAAATCTAATGGTTAAGGTCGTGTTTCACATGTAAACAAGGTGTTCAAATAGGCATAGTTTCATACATGGGACACAAACTAAATTCATAGGCATACATATAAAAAAAAAGGACGTTATTGGCGTCAACTTACCAAGGAGTCATCCACCGGAAAATTCCCCACACTCAAACCGACCGTACAATCCAGATCTTCGCAGAATGTAGGCATCATGGGATGAGCCTGGGAACCCGGCGACCACACTAAGGAACCACATGTCCAGGGCCACCACTGCTTGGACATTCAGTGAGTGGCCCATTTTGCGGTTCCTGTGAAAAAAAAAAACATTATCAAGGCAAGGCAAACTAGTGAAACACTAACTAATCACACCCTAAGCAAAACCTGTGGGCCAATACAAATAACACTAACCAAGTACATTAGTATTTGGTACACAAAAAAAAAGGATATGTTTGTTTGAAAAAGTAAAGATTAACTTTGAAGTGTCTAATTCAGGTACACATTAAAATGTTTCCATTTTGAACACATGTTAAATTTTGGAGAAACTAAATATGGTCCATTGTTTCACACGGACTCTTTACAAGGAGGGCATAATTACAAGGAGGCCATAATTACAAGGAGGGACTTTTTACAAGGAGGAACTTTTTACAAGGAGGGACTTTTTACAAGGAGGGAATTATTACAAGGGGGGACTTTTTACAAGGAGGGAATTATTACAAGGAGGGAATTATTACAAGGGGGGACTTTTTACAAGTTGGCCTTCTCAAAAATTTGGAAATCAATAAGGTCAAGTAATTGTAAAAATGACAGATTGTACTTGCCTGTAGGTATACTCGTCGGCTGCCGGAGGCACCAGGGCAACATGGGTGCAGTCAATGGCACCCATGACGTTGGGCATGTCGGCGATGTTATAAATGGCCAGCTTAATCGCGTTCCTGGCTACCATGTCCTCAGGAAAACAAATATATTTCCGAGTAATGGTAGCCATGCCTTCCAAAAACTTGGATAGCGCGCGGCTCAGCGTAGGCTGGGAGATCCCCACGGAGAGGGCACCCAACCTCTGGAACAAGCCGTTCGCCAAAAATTGCAGGCAGCCAAGCATCTTGGTCATACCTGAAATAGCTTTCCTCTTCCTTGTGGTGCTGGCTAACCATGGCCACAGCTCACTATACAATTTATGGAGGGAAGCGCAATTAAGTCTGGTGAGCTCGAACAGCTCAACGTCATGCATGCCATCGATATGCATGCGTCGCCGGTGCAATCTGGTCTCGGCACTCCAGACAATTTCAATGCCCATGAGCTGCAGATCCTCATGCTCCTCAAATGCACTAGAGTCGTCCATAGCTGCTAGGCTCGAGGTCAAAATGGTCCCGTAAGGGGATCGCAAAGGAAACGGGTTTATAGGGTGGTGGTCCATCGGTAATCAGCTCTCTGAATGAGATGCAAGCCCATAGCAATAACGTAAGTTATCTGAACGAACGAAAAATATCAGATTTTGTTGGGAAAATGATCCGAACTAACGGAAATGATCCGATTTGCTTTCGTTCATCGAAAGCGCATATACGCATTTGTCCAAACGCTTGTACAAATGAAACATGGCCGAAAAACAACAAAAAAATGACAAACAAACAAAAAACGTTCACAGACAGCTACGGAAGTCCAGACGAATGTGCCTCTGAATCGAGCCTAATGTTCAGATTGGAAAAAGGAAGAGAAAGAGGGATGACTAAAAACAAAGATCCTTATTTAAAAAAAAAATGTATAACACACTTAAAACAAAAAACACTGAAGCACATTTTAGGTTTTCTAATCAAATGCAAGTTAAAAAAAATATTAGCGCTTCCCCTCCAACCTGTCTCTCTTTTAAGTGGAAATATCTTTTAGGGAATGGGAAGACTGAGTTATTATTGTTTTTCTATTATATAATTCTAAATATTTTTTATACAGTTAAACTTGATAGTCAGACCTTTAGTACCATGTTTCGTTTTTGTGCAGGGGTTATAGTTTTTCATTTTTAAAGGACAAGTATAATTTGATAACTCTTTTCTTTTTAAGTGTGTATTGTGTGCACTCTGTATTCCTTGGTGATTCAGTCACCCAGATAAGGAGCATTTATTGAGGGCTTCCAACTGATGCAGCGCTGCTTCTACCTCCCTGAGAAAGATGCTCATTGTTTGTGTGAGCTCCCAGCAACAGCAGGAGAGCGGTCTGCTGGACAGTTATGAATCATCAGCTGGTGTCTATCATGCCGTGAATAGGGTTCTCTGCAGCGCCACTGATTGCTTCTCTTCTGGACTTCACAGTAGCAGTAAAACCATAACCGGAGATTTTGTGTGTGAGGGGGAAGTGGCAAACATAAACCCAAACCACTTAATCACTAGTGAATAGAAAGATAAGTGCACACATTACACACTTAAAACAGAGGCGAAGCTAAGCTTTTCATTTTTGCATAATAGTTTTTATTGAGAGAGATAACAACACACTCCAAGACCAAACATTCAATACATTTTGGGGGTTTATTAATCAAGGGATAGCGCCAGGTAGTGCCTCATAGTGGCAGGCAGCGTCTGGTGAACGCTGGGCGCTGTACGCAAAACCACATTTATGAAGGTGATTCTGGTGAGCGACTCTAACAGCGCCACGTAGCGTACGATTCATCATTACAGGTGGCTCAGCGTATAGGGCCGGCGCTCTATCTTCCAGAGCACCAGGTATTACCTGTTGCTACCTGACGCTCTCCCATACATTCCAATGGACGTTCCTTTTCTTCTGTTTAAAGAGGGTTTTTTGTTTTTTTCTCTCAAATAATTGGGTCACCTCTCCTGGCCTAGAAAGAGCCATTTTTAAAAACTTTTTTGATTTTTTATATTTGTATGCAGAATTGTCATTACAGGTCTGGCATTAAAGTATTAATGTCACAATGTTACAACAATGTAATTCCAATGCTTTGTTACTGGTGGATATGTGTTCAAAAACAGACTTTAATCACATAGTGTCTGACGCTCTATGCTATAGCGACCAGATCCAAAGTGTGTACGCTTTGTGTGTCTGTTTATTTGTTGAATATGGTGTGAGTCGCTGAGAGTTGGTCGCAATGAGCTGGTGCTACCTTTCGGTCCATGCAACGCTGTACTGGTGTTAGAATGCCCAACATACATCTCATTCATCAATGCCGGCCAGGTTACTACAGTGAATGAGGCACTCTATTACAGCGCCCGATAGCCGATCACAGCGTATACTAGAGGTCACTCTTAGAGCCTCTGTAAAGACGCTCATCTGCCGATACAAAGTTGAATTCTACAAAACCTGCCTCTGTAAACCAAATTATACTAACAATCAGATCATACTGCGGCCACCCTCCCTCATCACCCTTCCTCCCCTATATTCACCCTCCCCACTGGGTCCCAAAAACGGGACTCCACGGACCAGGGAGGGGAAGAAGGGGGAATACACAATACTTAAAACATTGCGCAATATTATGAGGGGAGGATGCTCAACTGAGGAGCAAAATGTACAACAGGAAAGAAAAGGAGAAGCAAGTCCAAAGAGAGAAATAAGAGAGAAGAAGAAAGACAGAAGAAAGAGAAAGAGGATTGGCTCCAGGCCTCCACCAGACCAAATGGCAGCCAAGATAGCAACCTAGATCACCAGGAGCTCTCTGTCAAAGTGTCCCGGTAGGAAGCGGGCAATCTGATCCTCCCCGGTAGCCAGAAAGTCCCCCTGCATAGAGCCCGTCATTTTTTCAAAGAACATAATCTCGTTGACATAAGAGGTCAGACTCCCGCTGGTAGCTAAACTTTTCTGCATCCGGGACAGAAGATTCAGAATAGCACCCCCCCCCCCCCCCCCAAATAAGCCTAAAACGGACCAACAGTCAAAAATTAATTAAATCAGACTAATACAATAAACAGTGCTCATATGCATCCCTCGCCAGGGCAATTTAGATTGCTGCACATAAAAGATAATTTACCTTTTTCTAACGCCTACTGGGATAAATTTTAAAAACAAGATGGCCGCTCATGCATTGCAGGCCATGCTGGGCTTTCTGTTACTGTGCATTTCAGGTATGTCAGATGGGAGAAGAAGCTCCAAAATGGTTGCTACCTTTCTTTTCCAACTGTGCCAGGCTGTTGGTCCAGTTTAAGCTGAATTACCCCATGCCCAATTGACTAGCTAAACTTTTGTTCCATGCCCCCGGGGCATCCTGAATTGGGATGCCTCGCTATGTGAAACACCCACAGTTCGCCCAGTAAATCTCACCTTTCATTGGTCCAACGGTGCATTCTCAGGCTCTGGTTTAATCAGGGCCCTTTGTCATGTTTACATCCTTGGCAAAGAGCTCTGTCTGCCTTTTGCAGGCCACCGGGGATGCGGCAGCGTGTGCTCCCCACTGTAAACAATTAGAACCATTTGTCGAAAGGCAAACCGCTTGGATTAGATGAGAGTCTGCGCATTGGACCAGGGAAAGGTGAGTTATTATCAGCACCCTAGGGGGTTTCACACAGAAGGGCATTCCGCTTTAGAAAGCCAGTGGTCCGTCCTGAAATCTTTTAGATTCTAGGCTGGCCACTGGTGGGTTTTGTTCCACTTTAAAGAGAAAATCCAGAAAAAAACTCACCTCTCTTCACCGGCTGCTTCAGCAATATCTGGCGGAATGCTCCTTCAAAACCACTATCAGGTACCGCAATGTGCATATGCCTGAGGTTTCCACCCATACACTTGTGACATGCTCACTTCATTCACTGCAATGGGGGGAGTGTGCGTGGAAGCCGGGGAACCTACTCTTAGGATTGAGTAAGTGTTAAGAAGGTGGATATTGCTGAAGCAGGTGCAGGGGAGGAGGGGTAAAAAAAAACCTAGGCATAGTAATTGGAAACTACTTTATCCCATGGCAAAATACATAGCCAATATATTAAAATCAACATGGCCAATATATGTACAGCATATAAAGTAGATGAGTCTATTAAAGTGGACCAAAACTCTTGATTTTCACCCTGCTGGGTTTTGGTCTGCTCCACAAGGGCACCTTGATTTGGGATGCCTCTATATGTGACACACTTGGATGGTCACAAGTCTTATCTCATTTTATGCTCAATGGACATTTCAACAATAAGAATAGACTGGGACATCTCCTGCTAGCCGTGTGCGCACCCACTGGCCTTTCAGTTATTTCTGGCGTGGGTTTAACTTTGGATAAGGGGGTGGGAGGATTGCACTGACAATCCCCCCATTATAAGGAAATCTGAAATTAAAGAGCACTGATGATTGGCTGAGCGACCAACATGGGAACAAGGAAGAGGTGATTTTTTGGGCAATTTGTGGGGATACATACAAATCGGCATGCCCTGCCAGAGAGGAACAAAACCCAAGAAAGTCAAATACTTTTGGTTTTGTTCCTCTTTAAGGTAAACTGACAAAGCCATATATAGTCCAGTGCAACTAAAATCCATCCAGAATAGAACCATCTTACTCCCTATGAAGACATGACAGGGTGCCATAAAACCTCTACCAAACTAATCCTAAATAAATATTTAAAGCAGAACCAAACATGGGAATTTGACTTTCCTGGGTTTTAATCCGTGACCCGGGGGCATGGGATGCCTTGCTGTGTGAAACCCCCCAGGAAGCCAAAAAAACTAATCTGTCCTGGCTCCAATGACGAATGGGTAGACTCTCATTCAATGAGAGCCGTCAGCTGTGACTAAGTAATTCGGCAAGAAGTTCTCATTCACTAGAATGGGTAGCGCGGTGCCGCATCCCTGGCCAAGCGGTCATTTCCTAGAATAGCTAGCGTGCTGCCGCATCCCTGGCCGTGCGGTCATTTACTAGAATGGGTAGCGTGCAATGGCACATACACAGGCTCTAGTCCAAGCGGAGCCATCTGCCGTGTATGTCATTCGGCAAATAGATCTGATTGTTTTCAATGGGGAGTGCACGCTGTCACATCCCTTGCATGTGCGACCCAGCCATTCAAATAGGCTGAGGCAGGAGCGGGCATGTGGGAGATTCCACTTCCCATTGAAGGCAATCAGACCCATTTGCCGAAGGATGTAAACATGGCAAAGGGTTGTGATTGGATGAGAAGCTGCACAAGCGCAAAAGGAGAGATGAGTATTGCTGGGTGAACTGGGGGGTTTCACACAATGGGGCATCTCGATGGAGGATGCCCCGGGGGCACGGAACAAGTCCTGGGAAAGTAAAATTCCTGGGTTTTGTTCCACTTTATGTTACTGGAAAACAAGATTCTGATTTCCATATCTATATAAGAGGTTAAGAGGCTTAAGCCTGTTGTCTCTGCCTTAACCAGTCAGTGTCAGGAAGTCTCTGATATGTACACCAAAACATGACTTGCTAACACAAACACATTCTTGCTAGAGAATTTTTTTTTTTAATAACAGAGTTGCAAACAAATAGAAAATAAAACAACTTATAGATAAGCTCAGCACCGTGAGAACATCATCTCTACACACAATAATGAAAACTTTTAAAAATGCCATAGAAAGTGGACTTACCCTTTATTATTGTCACATATATTTGCAAAAAGCGCTCTACTACTTATATGGGTTGTTATCAGTGGATGCATATTGTAGGTATCCATGGAAATAGAAAACACAGCAGCAATCAGCCCCTGCTGACCCCCCCCCCCCCCTCTTTAGGGGAAGCAGCAGCATGATCTGCACCAACGCTGGTGAGTCAGGCTATTAATGAAGGGAGGGTATTCGGAGCTGTGAATAAGATGGGGAGGAGTAACCTAAGCTACGAAGGACCACTAGTTGCTGTCAGCGTCTCAGTCCAAGCACACCGGTACAGCACCCTGGAACTGCATGTCTGCTGCTGCTCATCATCTGCATCAATATCATACACAGCCGGCTTCGTGGATTTAGTTGTGCTGTTTCACAGTTGGAAAAGTAGATGATAAAAGATTATTAAATATATGAAAAAGGGTTAATCAAATGGTAGATAGCGAATGTTGCGTTCTAATTATATTGCTGTAAACTTTAAAGTCTTGGAAATATAAAAATCAATGCTGTTTGGAGCCAGACAGCTCTCAGTAATGCATGGCTAATATATGAATCAAGTTCCTTGAGCACGAGTCACTGCAGACCAGCTGGATTTGTTACCTTGCAGTGCTTTCAACTTATCACTAGACGCATCGCTGGGGCTATGTGGATCCTAAACAGGTGATTGCAGGAACTGTAGGTGATACCAAGCGCCAGACGCAATTAAAGCTTTCTTCATACTCAGAGCAACTGGGAGACTCCTGGAATTACAGACACAATGGAAGGTAAGGACAATCATACCTCTGTCTATTTTATATATACAACCTAATAAAAAACACATACAGTATGTTCCTATACATTTATTCCTCCTTTCCCTCTTTCCTACATGTTAAATGTATTTACTTCTGATCATAAAGCTAGAGTGTACGGGCAAGAGCTGATCGCATCATTTATCGTACTAAAGCTTCCAGTGCTCTTTAGCCCCAATCTTCCAACATTAGCAATGCTTGCCTTCATTATAAGAACAAGGTTTTGATTCATTAATTTATTCATTAACAGATCATGTTAGTCAATGCCATACACGTGTTGACAGCTTCTCTTGACAACACACTGCACCAGGATAAAACCCTGCGGTAAAATCCTGCTGACAGCTGATTTTTCCAATTAAAAGAATCTCCTAATTATGTGCCAACTATGAAGACTATGCCAATTCCTAGGCTTATCGGTCTGCCAATAAGACATTCATATGCAATCTTCTGCTGGTACCAAAATAAAAGTGTTGCAGTTTATACTACTAGGATGTCAAACACTTTTAGTTCATCATTATGACTTCAAACCAGTTGATGCCTTCCTAAATAATAAATAACTAAATAAAACTGAAGCATGTGAAACATATATGCAGCAACCTCTGGTAAAAGACATGGAAGCAGAATGGCGGTCAAAAAATTGTTAAGGTTCTTATTAAACCTCAACCTTCCATTAATAATAATCTAATTTTCATGGGTACGGTATTACATTGCCATATAGATTTTACAGAAAAAACTTTTATGCCTGTAAGCATTTAGCCAAAGTTAAGGTGGGACATCCTGAAGCTGAATGGGGCATGATGGGAATTATTCAACAGAGATCCTATCCCTGTAAAGTTATAGCCAGGTAGTATTGTATGTGCCTTATGAAATGTGCACAGTTACTGGGTTCAATATGATTGTTCTTATACCATTGTTCTTTAAGAAAAAAATAAAAAGAATGTTGCTTTAAATGATCTTACCTTAAAGGTAAAGTTTACTTTTAAAAGAACAATGTATGTTTAAAGTTACCCTCTAGTAAAAAATAACTGGAGGATCAATCAACATGGTAGCATGCTGCCACTAGAAGCCGGATACCAGCACAGATACCCACCTTTCCTCACCCATGTTTCCTCACTTCAACTGTCGGATCAGTCTAGTGATTTTGTGGTGCAGAGGAGAGCCGCTAAACTAATAAGGGGAATGAAGAATGAAGGAACATTATAAGTTAAATGTATTTATACTTGAGAGGAGATGTCTAAAGGGACATATGATTAACTTTAGCAATGGCCAATAAAAGATATGGGTAAAAGCTATTTCGTGGGGTACTCCCTCTGTATGCAGAAAAAACAATTCAGTCCCCAGTGGTAACAATGCTTTTTTACCATAAGATTCATAAATCTGTGGAATAACCTACCACAGGAGCTTGTCACAGCATCACAAGATAACAGCTTTAAAAAGGATTACATTCTTTTCTTTTAGATGATGGTTACTACTAGCTATTATCTGTAAATTAAAAAAAGCCCCATCCTTTGGTTGAATTTGATGGACATATTTATGGACATACAGTATGTATACGGTATTAACTTTGTAACTATGACCCCATGTAATTGCCAGGTTTGGCTTTCCTGAGGGAGATCACAGTACTATGCTATCTCACCTGCAAATTTCACTTCCTGTTGCCTGAGAATCTGCAAAGGTAAAAAGTGTTACCTAGTTACCCTTAAATCATTTTTGACTGGAACAAAGTGAAATCAAAATACATTTTAAAGGGTCGCTAAACCCAAAATAAAAAAACAACTTCTCTGCCATGCAGCAGCTCATGGCTGGTCCACCATTCTGAAACCGCCCGGGTTTCCAGGAACGAGGAGGCGAAGCGAGCATGCAACTCACAATTCTTTGGGACATGACTAATGCTCACTGTAGGTCGTGGACCCGTCGCTTTTTCAATCACTGTGCCCGTGCACAGCCCCCTCCATTCATTGCAACAGAGGGGATGTGCCAGGTACTGCCATGCACATCTCCTCCGTTGAATGGGCATCACTGCGCATAGTCACAGTGATTGTCGTTAGGAGCGGGACAGCACACGAGACACCGGGAGCCCCTTTCTGGGAAACTGGAAGGTTTCTAAGAGGCGGAGCATCCGGTACCTGCTGGGCAGGAGAGAAGGTGGGTGTCTGTTTATTTTGGGTTTAATGACCCTTTAACTCTTTGAGAAACATTTGTATATACAGTAATGTTAGTGTCCTGCAACAAAAATATTTTTTTTTAAGAAGATTGACTTTTTACTTGGTAGCTTACCAGCTGCAGTGTCAGTCCTATGCTTTACTTTTGCTCCGGGCTCTGAAAGGAAAGAGGATTCCTTCTTCCTCATTGCTGCTTCCAGTGCCTATCTCTTGATCCTGACCATAAATAAATTCCTAAGGGTCCTGTCATGTGGACAGCCCCCTATCCAGTATTAAGCAAAGCACCCAGGGTGCTTGCATCACTCAACCCTGCCACTCCCATCACAGAGCACATCAGGTAAAACTTAATTTCATAATTACTCCAGCAATATAGTTTTTTTTTTTTTCAAAAAGGAAAAGACAAAATGAGAATGTAGCCCAACACAATGGGAATCATTTTGAGTGTGACTGGACAAGGACTTTAAAGTGGACCAAAACTCAGGATCTTTCCCGCGCTCTGAAACCCCCCAGATCGCTGAGCTCAACTCACCTCCTCCCGGTCCTATGGCACATGTCTGGCTCGTCCAATCAGCACGCTCAGAGCGTTGTCTAAGCCATCATCTAAGGGCAACATGCTGGCGGCAGCATCCCCCGCTTTCCTCTAACAGGGAGCGTGCCCGCACCTGCCATTCACAAATGCCTGGCGCAGGTACGTGCCCAACTAGAGGGATACAGCCGCAGCTCGTGCATGCGCCATTGGACAGGGAAGCAAGTTAATGAATGGGGTGACCTGGGGGGTTTCACACAGCAGGGAATCCCGATTTTGGATGCCCCTGAGGAAGGGAATCAATCGGCCCGGGAATCTTGCGCTGGGGTTTGATCCACTTTAAATCCAGTAATTCATGGGTAGATAATAGCCCTTCTAAAAAAGATGAATACAGTTAACTACAGTACTCACTCCCTTCTCTATATATAAATGTATTTGTTAGAAAAATTGGACACCCGCCATTACTGAAGCTGAAGAGGACTCATTGTTTCATTCTAGCATTATATACAGGTATTTTCCATTCTTTATGCTAAAATACATTAGTTGGCTGTTGGCTGTAGTTGTAATTCTGCAAAAATTACAAATAATAAATGCCTAATTTTTTTTAAGAATAGCTGCCTGACATTTACTTTGTCGTAATTCTGTTCAAATGTAACTAATCCAAAATTATGCAGGAACAAAACTAAACATAATTATTTTATCTAGTGTAAAAGCAACAGGTCGGCTATGTTCCGTTGCTTTTGCTTGCCAGCAAGGATAAATTAGATAATTCAGAGTGGCATAACTGCGAACTCCGGGCTGTGCCCCCCTGCCTTGCACCCCTTCCTTTGCCCTCCTACATCCCTCAGTACCCCCTGGGGAGTAGTTTGGCCAACTGATAAGTAGCTGGCAGGTGATGTTTCAGATAAGTGGCCGGGGAAGGGGATTAGGCCAGTGGCAGAGTGGGAGGTGAGGGGTCCAGGCAAATAGCTGTGAGCAGAGGTGTGAGTTTCAGGCCAGAGGTTGTAGAGGGAGGTAAGAGGTTCAGGCAGTTGTGGGGAGGTAAAGGGTTCAGGACAGTGGCTGGCTACAAGGTTTGGTGAAGCGTTTGGACCATCGGCTAGGGAGTGGGATTATGTGAGGGACTCTGGTCAACAGCTGTGCAAGGGTGTGGTGAGGTTGCAGGTCAACAGCTGGGTAAAGAGCGAGATCTGAGGGGCGGCGCAGTGCATGCCTCAGACGGCACAGGACTGAGGGATGCCGGAGCGCAATGCAACGGACAGGTAAGTCAAAAGCTATATAATGTGAAACCAGAGGGGCTTTTCAGGAAAGCTTTCCAATGAAGTGTAACTGCAGGTAAAAATGAAGCGGTTATACTATCCTAACATCCCACTGCTTTTATCCTAAGAGACGCATTCCCCAGCTGGCTACAGAGCATGTACCTTTGATGCGAGTTATTATGTTCTGCAAATTCAGTATTGGCTACAAGTGAATCACTTCAAATAGTAAATACAACATGTTTTCGATCTTAACCAGGAAGAAGAACCAGCTGAACACTCTCTATAATGTTGTATACAGACCTGGTGGGGAGGGCTGCTGATAAAAGTGCCAATCATGGGAGTTTATAAGCTAGACATTGCTCAGGGCTCAGAGATCAAGACCTTGAAATTCAGCAGTGATTTGGGGTCGATAGGCAGAGGAGACAGGCTGATTGTCAGACTGAGGCTCAGACAGCTCATTTAGCAACACAGATGGACAGAAGTTAGATAATGAGGGACTCATGGGAAAAAAGAAAATGCAGCTGTATAATTATAACATTTCTTCGTTGAACGTGAACGGAAAACATATGCAAAAAGATAAGGTCACTCTCATTCAGCATCACAGCATCACAATCTAATGCAAAGGGTAGGAGTTATACAATTGTCCACACTGTATAATCTTTCTCCATATACAGGCTACACTGAAGCGGAGCAATCACTGACCTAGAGCTAATAAGGCCCTTATTTAAGAAGGGATAGCGTCAGGTAGCGCCTGGTTAATGAGAGGTAGCGACAGATAGCGACTGGTCAACGCCGGACATGGCATGCAATTACACATTTATCAAGCAGAATCTGTTTAGCGACTGGAATAGCGCCAAGTAGCGTCTGATTCATAATTTTCACAGCCTCAGCGAACAGCGCCAGCGTTCAGCCTTGCACAGTGCCAGGTATGACCTCTCGCTACCTGTCGCTCTCCCATACTCATGGACGATCCTTTTATTCTCTTTAAACTGGTTTTTTTTTTCAAAAAAATCAAACAAATAATTCTTTGACCTCTTCTGGCATTGAAATAGCATTTTTTTCATAATTTTTTCATTTTTTAAATATTTCCTCAAAAATGACATTACAGGTCTGGCATTAAAGTTTCATGTTACAATGTTGTTACAATGTAATTCCATAGGTTTTCGCTTTGTTACTAGTTGATAGATGCTTGAAAACAGACTTTAAACACACCGCCTCCATCGCTCTGGGCTTCAAACAACTATTTTTCAGTGCCAGAGATTTGTGAGGCTGTTTTTTTCCTGAATATGGTGTGAGTCGGTCGCTAACATGCGCTACAGCGCTGTACTGGTCAAATAGCGACTCCTTACAATGTATTCAACATAACTGAACAGCGATATATATAAGTAGCGACCCACGGCCGAGCACAGTGACTACTAGCGGGCGCTCTGAAAATGCCTGCTACAGACGCTCATCTGTCGCTACCTGCCGCTAATGATGAATCAGCCTCTAAGACTCTAGGGCTGGTGCTCTCTCGATTTCAGATGCCCTGATGCGTTTTGATGTGTTTTCTTATTGTTTGTGTGACACCCCAGAACTGTAATAGCTAGCTACCCAGTGCCTACCTGTAATATTTTTTTGTGGGGGGAAATAGTTATAAAGATGTCTTAATTCTAACTAACAGTCTGCTTCAACTGTGACATACATAACTCAATAACCAGTTCATGCTCAGTGGCACCTCATTTGAAAGTCAGGTTACAGACAGAATGGCAAGTCAGGGGGTCATACTAAAACAACTCCCATCTGTATGAAATCCTGAGATCACTGAGTACTGACATACCAATGGCACATACGTGGGCCTCGGCCATGTAACACTTTACGACCAGATGAAGTGTATACCCCTGCCAGACATTTCTAAATTGCTGGCATGGGTATGCGGAGGAGTGTAGGTGCAGTCAGTGGCATGCATGCTCCATTCAGCTTGCTCACTGCTTCAATATCAGAGCAGCTAACAGAAGTTGAATGGAACAGAGCACAATGATTGGCTGTTCACCCATGCATGCACTGTGGATCGCCAGATAGGTAAGAAAATGCAGTGATCCAAAGAGATACACACAGCGGGGCATGCCAAATTGGAGTGTCCTGCCAGAAAGGAACAACACCCTGAACAGCGAAAAGAGAGTTGCTCTATAAAGGAAACACATTTGCCAATTCATCCGCTAGTAAAAAGTAGTGTAGGTTAATGTAGTGCAAGTAGCAGCAAGTTGCATTCAGACAGTAATTGCAGGACACAGTTTTCTATCACCTTTCCATTGCATCATCTTGTCTTTACTGACCCCTAGTGAGCTGCCCTCTTTGCTGTAAGGAGATAGTGTTCCAGTTGATGAGAACAGTCAGATTTTGGACTGTGATGAGGAAGAGGATAAGTGCAGTAATTACCTGAGATGCATGATTATAGTATGAAAAAAAGTGTGTGTGTGTGTGTGTGTGTGTGTGTGTGTGTGTGTGTGTGTGTGTGTGTTATTATTATGTGCTGTAGAGGACTTGTGAACTGGATCAGGATAGGACAAAGAGGTAACAATTTTGGAGGAGGGGGTAGTGGTAAGAGAGAAACTGATATGCGTCCATTAAAACCTGCTGGGCAAATCTGCTTCCGCTGTAATCAGCTCAGAAACAGGTGATGATGATGCTGCTGCAGCTTTTGATGCAGGCAGAAAAGGTGGTGGAGGCTGTGGATATGTATCTCATGTTTGGTAATTGTTCTCAGCATTACCATATAACAAAAGCAGGGCAGTGTGCCAGCTCTGCAGACAGACAATAAGCTGTGGCTATTCAGACACGAATGCAGGAACTAAGCATCTCTTTATAGACAAGAGAGAACATCACCTGCTTATGTAGAAAACCAAACAGCTCATTAAATGGAGCCCAGTCATTGCTCTTACTGTGCCCTTTTTCTTGTTATTTTAACTCAGTTGGATACAACTAGACAGCTAAAGACTGAAACATCCAAGACAAATGGTGCTTCTTTGTCCATTACATAATATCCATCCATGTCCATAATAAATAAGATGGAAGAGAAACAATGATGGGGCCTCTGACCTTCTGGACCCTGGTGCAGTCATACTCACTGCACACCCTGTAGTTACACCCCTGATCATCACTATCATGTCCTGCTTCTTCTACTCCTGCAATTTTGCATTGCCAGTGTATATATAATGGAATTATGTTTGCAAAAAAATATTTATGCTCAGTCTTCTGCTTGTAAGCCAAACTGGTGGTGGTGGTGGTGCTGTAATCACTGATGTACCACATAGTGACTTGCACTGTCTTTAGACAAATGATGGTGTGTTCTCAGCCTCTGTTGTTGATACCTAGCATTTAATATTGCCTAAAAAAAGCCATCCATGCCTAGAACCTTCACGTGGTGGTGAATGTGGGCTGCTCCCTGGAGGAGTCACTGTGTAGCAAAGTGCCCAACACTGCTGACTCCTTGAGCTGTGCTTATAGACTGAGACAGTACAAATCTTTAATCCAGTAATTCAATGTATTGAGCAAAAGAACATTGCTTTGACCCCCGCTCCCTCCTCTTTTGTGTGTAAGTTGAAGGGCTGCCATGCTGTCTTACACCTGATAAGCATGGGTGAGAAAGGGCACATAGTGGTTGAGTTGCTCCTCTGCATCAAGTAGCAAATTTCTGAATGTATGCCTCCTGTACCAGCTATAAGTGGGCAGTGTAATAAGCTACAGTAGCATGCACTGCATTTGGACAATCTAACTCATGCCCCCCCACCCAATGGTTGGAGGGCATAACTGGCAGTCACAAAACATGTTGCTTTTGTTCTACTCCATCTCTAATGCTGGAACCTTGCATATGCAGGAATGTCAATATGAGCAGTGGCAAACAGTCACTCAGCCTGATTCAGAGCCTCTCTTGCACGCATTCCTGTCAGCCAAAGGACCATATTTGGTCTATTTTCTGTGTCAGGTGATTCAGAGCCTTGTTTATGTGGCCGAGTTGTCATTTTTGCAGCAAATGGTATAGGTATGCCAAACAGAGTGTAAGGCTCAAGGCTTCTGTGCGTCCATAGCCTTATGGGTTTTGCCTGCGCTTGCATGGGATTCAGAGCCCTGATTTGTGGGTTTTTGGACCTATAAAAGCCATAGGTTTCCGGTTCAAACTTACACCATCTTTTTGCTAGCTGGAAAACTTGAACAGTCTTTTGTTGCTAGTGAAAATACAGCCTAAATCCTCTGCACCTACCATGGAGCCCCTTGACGAGTTTTGTGAAGAGTATGAGTGTCTCCAGCAGCGGTGGCTGTTAACCATGTACCTTTCAGAGCCTAGGCATAGCCGCCGTTGCTTGTATATCGATCAGATGACCAATCAGCAGGTGTCTGACTGAACCGCCTTTCTCTTGAGAAGCTTTACTTAGAGTTGCAGCCATGGTTGGCCCCTGCCACAAGAAAGGGGCATGCAATTGGATGTATGGACAAATTGGTTGGCTGCCTTCAATTTTTAGCAAATGGCTCCTCCCAGAAGCTAGGGGCACTGTCAGTTGGCATGTTCCAGCCTTTACTGAGCCACACCCTAAATTTCTCGATGGCATGGCTGTCCTGCAGTGCGGTTGGGTTTTTTCAACATTGCAAGTGTCATGGGTCCCATCAATTGTACTCATGTGGCCCTGGTTCCCCGAGCAGGGGTATATGTTTTGGTATGTTTAGGTCCACATAGCTCCTCCTTATAGCCTACTCTCCTCTCTTGAGGCTAACTTAGCTTCCCCTCCCCCAAAATACCTTTCCTTTGTCTCAGTCTGTTTAGGTCCACATAGCTCCTCCTTGTAGCCCACTCTCTTCTCTTGAGACTAGCCTAGCTTTCCCTCCCCCCAAACTGCTTTCTCATGTCCCATTTGGCCCTTGTCATATATTCTTTTTGCTGTTCATTTGTTGTTGCCAGTCTAGTGACCCTTTTTTATTTGCAACTTCTTTTTAGCGTCTAATGTGTAGTGGGGCCGGATTTTCCCTTTTTTAGTGTTTTGGCTGGTTTCCCTGGCTCGTCCCCATGATGCATTTATCTTGAGGAGTTCCGGTTTTGAGAGTGGCGAGCTGGCTGGCTGTTGGCTTTTGGGTAAGTCTCTTTATTGCTGCAGTGGATCCGCCTGTTTATTGTTTATGTTGCATTTGCAATGTGTTTTTCTTTTGTTATGTGCCCCCTTTTTGTAACTGGTCAAAGTTTCTTGTGTTAGGCAATTGCTCTCCCGGACCTTCATCACATTGGCTGTGCTCATGCCCCTTTTTGAATGTCCCCTTCTGCGTGTTGCAATTACAAATGCTTAGTCCGAGTATTCTACCTTACCTTTTGCTTGTTTGGCCCTACTCTTTTGTAATACTTACTATTTGTTCAAGTCTGTTTTAATGTTGTGTTGCCTGTTAGTAATTACATTTTAATTTTCATTTCTCTTTTAGGTGACTGTGGTTATTCGTTGCTACCCTGGCTCTTGACGCCCTTCTTAAGGCCCCAGACACCGGGCAAGGAGGCTTATAATGTGGCCCACCGCTGCACAGGGGCTGTAGTTGAGTGTGCCTTTGGGCTGTTAAAGACCAGATTTAGCTGTCTGTACCACACAGGGGATGCCCTTCAATACAGAAGAAGAAGGTTGGGCAAATTATCATGGCGTGCATCAGCCTTCATAACTTTGCCCTGAATGGGAGGGTGGCAGCATATTTGAAAAATACAACCTCTGCTTCTGCTCCAGGGATTCTTGGACATCTGTATGATGGCCCGCAGAACCATGCGGGTCAAAGCATTTGATGGACTCCACTTTTTCTTGAATTACATTTTTTTACTCACTTTCCAATTTTGATTTATTATATCCATTGCCTTGTCTGGGTGTGATTAAATAACAGTCAAACAACATTCTATTTTTTGGTATTTATTCTCTAATAACATGTTAATTGTCACAAGTTGTTATGGCACAACTGTGGATGCAGGTCAAAAGAAAATTGATCAATAAAAATTCGCCTGTTCAGTGTAACTAAATCTTGGGTACCCCCACAACCCAAAGTCCTACATGGCAGGTTAGGGGGATGTTGCACAGCTTTGGGTGTTTGCAGCTTGCTGTGCCTTAAGCCTCTCCAGACTTTGAAGGGCAACCTAGTTGGCCTCCACCAGAGCCCCAACCAGCATCTCTATCTGCTGGTAGTGGCTCTGCTGCTCCACAAACACTGCAGTCAGGTCTTCCTGGAGCAAACTGTTGGTCCGTCGCACAACTTTAAAAACTCTGTTGGTGTTTTGTTGGATGCCAGTTTACCTCCATGATTTGTCACCACCTTAAAAAAGACAGGTGACACCTGCAGCAGTCTTCCTACTGGGTGCTCTGTGGAGCTGGTGGGGCTGTTACTGGCAGAATGAAGCTGGAGCTGCAGGGAGGAGTGGTGATGGCCAGTTTCCGTGGTGCCAGCAGCTGGGGGAGGTGTCCAGATAATATTGGGTGTCTCATCCAAATGTTCAGAGTGCCCTTGCTCCAGCTCATTACTTTCATCCAGGAGAGGTGCTGTCTGTGTGAAGAAAGGTCAGCATTAATGTTAGTTTTTTCCACAAAGCCTCCAAGGCCCCAAACTTTACCTTGGGTTCACCCTCCTCCTCGACCTTGCCCCTTGGCCTTTGCTGGCTCATTTACCTCATCACTGTCTGGACTGAGCTCCCTTGGTGGCTGGCTGGCCGATGGGCCCAGGCTTGATGTTATCTTGGTGGTAGCCAAACCAGAGTAACCGGCTGTGGCTGCAGGTGGCGGGTCTTGCACATGAGGTCCTGCTGGTTGGGGTGTTGCTGCAAAGTCAAGGTAAAGGCACTGGTAGTTTCCTCTTAACAATATATGTGCCCCTTCAAAATCTCTACAAGGGATACACACTGGGTCCCACGTCAATGTGGGCCCCCATATAAAGGTTGCTTAAAGTGGACCAACACCCAGGATTTTGACTATCCTGGGTTTTGGTCCACTTCAGGGGGGCACCCCGATTAGGGGTGCCCCGCTGTGTAAAACCCCCCAGAAACCCCCCAAAACTCAACTCACCACGCTCCCACGTAGCCACGGACAAGCGGGTGACAGCTGCGGACAAGACAGCGCGTCCGCCGCCGCCTCCCGCGCGCCCCTTTGACAGTGCGTGCGCTGGCCATTCGCAAACGGCCGGTGCGGGGGCGCGCACGCCTAGAGGGGCCGCTGCCTCCGCCGATCAGGTGAGTTTTTTGGGGCTTTTGGGGGGGGTCCCTCACCGCGGGACATCCCGATCTCGGATGTCCCGCGGTGAGGGAGGTGATCGGCCTGGGAATCTTATAGATTCCCGGGCCGATCACCCCTGGGTGTTGGTCCACTTTAATACTCTTGGTGTGTGTAGTTGCACGACATATGTTGCGCAGGCAAGACATCAAAGTTGCCTGTGCATGTGGGAACTAAGGTTGGTGGGTGGCATGTTTGGTTGGCCATGCCAAGCTACTATCTGCTATCAAGTCTTACAACTGGTGGACACATGCTGTCTATCCAAGTGTCCATGGTGTTGGGGTGGAGCATCCTGCTCCTCAGCATGGGTAAATTGTAGAGTTTTGGGGAGTCCCACACCAATTTTCAAGCTAGATTCAAACAAAGGAAATGATGGCTTTAGCTTTGAGCCATTCAGCTCTGTTCTTTTATACCCAACTGAGTGGGTAATTGTATTGGAAACTGTATAGGTTATTTATCAGTTCCCTAAATGCACAAGCAACCTATAGGCTACATGTGCATATGGACGCAAGCACACTTCCGGGGTCCACCAGGAGTGTGTCATACAGACATCCAAAGGCCCAACATGGCATCCACCATGTTTACTCGTGAGCAGCAGGAGATGGGAGAGCTGGCTTCGCCTTGTTGCTGGCCATGGTTAGCGAGCCCTATCTGTTGAGAGTTTGGTGCACCTTTTGGCCTGTGGGCCTGCACTTGCAATTTGCTACTATTATGGGATGGGAGAGATGGATTAGTTAGTATTGGCATACACTAGTGTATACAAGGCTTAAGTGCTTGCACTGCCCCTGAAAATTACTTGAAGGGGCAGGGGCATGCCTCTGGAGCTAAAGGAGACCCAAACAGAGGACATACGTTAACAATGTTGTTAGCAGACCGTCATGGATCAAGGGTAAAACTTCAAGGCCAACACAAAGAGGACATTGGCAGAGGAAGTGGCAGCCCATGTGAATGGCGTGGGGATGTCACCTTACACCTTCACCCAAATAATGCAGCACTGGTCGGACTTCAAATGGCAAAAGTGGCCCTGGGTGAGGAGGTTGTACACAACAGAGAAGCTGGAGAGTTCTGGCTGTGGATCAAGCCCACCCAGAGGTGAGGGGTCCAATCATTGGGGCAAAGATGATAGGATGTGGGAGTAAATATATATACACTCCTTTATTGAATAAAGATAACTTTACAGACCTCTATTTCCTTATTTAAAACAAATAAATAAAACGACTGATTGTGCTAGAAAACTAGTTTCCCCTAGTTACAATGTGAGGGAATGGTAGCTCAAGCAAAGCCGTTCTCGTGCAAAAAACACATGTAAAATAAAAAAAAATAATCAAAATATCCAGAGAATAAATACATACGCATCTCCCTTGGAGCAGTATTTCTATTTTTATTTTCATAATTTTGTTTGGCTTATATTAATTTTTTTTATCTATTTTTATATCTTGTATATCTTTTATATTGTGCTTCCCTGTCCCTAAAGAACCAGAGGGTTAGTACACTGCAATGGGGTCACTCGATACAGAAGCAGCGCAAGCCAGTGAAGCAGAACAATGCCGAAGCATTACACAAACAACACATGCCCATAAATACTAACTCAGGTTCTTTTCCTCTCTACAGACCCTGAAAAAGGCATGGTGCTGAGGAGGAGGGTGGTCCCCTAAAAATATGCGTCAACCAGTTTGGGTAAGTATGTAAAAATGTGCGTGCATGTACAAGCACACATGTGGACTGTGCTAAGTGCTAATGTATATTTTTTTCTTTTTGCAGGTACCATGCTGGTCCCAGAAAATGTAAATATAAAGAAAAAATAAATAAATAAATAAAAAAAAATATATATATATATATATATATATTTTAATATACATACCACTTTAAAAAAAAGTAATTAAACAAAAAAATACATTTTAATTAAAACAATAGTTGTAAAGTTACATGCTGCGTGGTGATGTGTTTTATATGCAACTACATAAATCAGATGCTAAGCGAACAGTGTAAAACAGAACACCAAAACAGAAGATGGCCAAAGTATGAGGTGAGTGGGTAAAACAGGTGAGTGGGTAAAAGCAGATGACATGGCAACCAGGGTACAAAAGTAAGTATTTGCAAGGACATGCAGACTATATGGGATGCCCTAGATGCCAGCAGGGGGAAGAAAGGTAAGTATGTACAAAGACATGCAGACTACATGGGATGCCCCAGATGCCAGCAGGGGGAGGAAAGGTATGTACGTGCCAGGACATACGGACTACATGGGATGCCCTAGATGCCAACAGGGGGAAGAAAGATAAATATGTGCACGGACATGCAGACTACCATGGGTACAGTGGCGGGGCGGAGAGAAGCACATTAAAATAGTTGTTTACAACAAAAAAGGCATGTGCCGGAAAGCCATGCAAGGACACGGCACACCGAGATCAATGGGCTCCAAAGCAAGTTTAGTCCGAAAACAGGTAAAAAACTCAGCTTTCGAAACTACTTCGACTGCAAATACCGTAAATGTTCAGCTAAACCATATGCGTACGCAAAGCAAATATGCATGAACAAACTTCTCGTAACGCGACTGTGAATGATACAAGCGTTCGCAATTTCCCCGTTACCAAGGTCAGTTCCCTAAAAAATGAGCATTCACGGGCAGGCTCGGATTCAGGCGAAATGATTACATAATGCAGCACACCACAGGGAGGGTATGTGTTTTTGAGATGTGGTATTGATCGATGCATATTGCTTACTTTAACACTTTAAATACTAAGCACATAGATTCTATATGCTCTCGTCTCCTAACGTTAAGTGCCAAGCATGTACAATCTATGTGCATAGCATTTCCCCCTGCCAGCGAAAAAAAAGGCTGACCTGCGTCCTGGAGGCTGCCTCTCTCTGCAGCTCTGAAACCCCGCCCTTCTCTCTCCATTCACCTTAATCACAGTGTGCTTACATCACTTCGCTGTTGCCACACCCACTGTTTCTCTTCATTTTTTTCTGAATACTCTAATACATTTAAAGATACCTTAGGAACTACAGGGTCTTTTTGAAAAAGGATTGAAGTTTGGGACAGTGCAACATGTAGCCTGAGACAATGGGACAACAATCAGGCTTGCCTTTAGTATAACTTTAATTTATCACTAATAGTGATATGTATTCCTAGAAACCCATCCATGATTCTTTTAAAAGCCCCTAATCTATCTAATAATATTATTGCAAGCAGTATTGCATTGTACCATGTTAGCAATTGCAAATAGTAGAAACTGGACCAACAGCCTGGCACAGTTGGAAAAGAAAACTCAACAAAACTTACTTGTCCCATCTGCATGCATGATACTGACTCATTGTCAGCACTTACATTTGCTCCTGCATCCACTCAAAGCTAAAACACCGCCTCACCGATTTTCTAGTGGTAGCGGCCATTTTGGAGCATCATTTCCCAGCATCCAAGCCATGTAGCTGCCTGGATTCAACTGACATAACTGACAATGCACAGTAACACGAAATCGAGCTGCTCCTCGTGTTTGCAGGCAGAAACAACAATATATAGAAATAATTAAAAACAAAAGCACAGAACTCAGTAGATAAGGCGCCTTATAGATAACCCCTTAGGTCTTCACTTGGTCCTTCTTCTCAAGTTATAATATGGAGCTTTGCCGTCACAATTATCTCAAATCTCTGGTCGGCTTCAGTTTCAGTCAGCTCACAGTTCAAAAGACATCAGTCAGCCTTCACCAAACTGGGCAGCACGATTGTCCTCCTCCTCCTCCTGCAGACTTGAGAAGAAGGACCAAGTGAAGACCTAAGGGGTTATCTATAAGGCGCCTTATCTACTGAGTTCTGGTAAGAGCGGTAGCATCACACTTGGTGACCTGAGTTTAAGGTGGTGGAGCATGCACTACGGGATGAGAATTTCCAGTGGAGGACTTTACTTTTATTAGCTCTGTGCTTTTGTTTTTAATTGTTTTATTACTACAAAAGAGGAGGAACTTTTGACTGCACGTTGAGCTTAGTGTATTATTGTTAGCGCGGTATTTTGTTTTGTACATATATAGAAATACCATTTAAAAAAAATCATTAAAAGATCGATGTAGATCAGGTGAGGAAACAAGCAATGGTACATCTGACCTAATTATTTATACATATGTACCAGGATCATAATATATATATATATATATATATATATATATATATATATATATATATTAATTTAAAATAAAAAATATCCCAATTGTGTAAATTACTAACACCTCAAAAAAAGAATATCATTAGTGCTACAATTTAAAGTGGACTAACACCCACGCATCCCGGTATTGGTCTGTGTGGCAATATGACAGACGAACACCCACATTGCATCAACTGTGAGGCCGATTTATTAATAGCGACAGATGAGCGACAGTAGCGTGATTTTCACAGCGCCGGCTAGTATTCGCTGTGCTTGCCCGTTGTTCGGTTGTTGACAGCGACTCAGTCGGTGTGCGGTAATGTTGAATAAGGGGTTAGGAGTCGCTGTTTGACAGGTTCCGTGCTGTATGGGAGCGCATGACAACGAATGGCCATAGCGAACGGCTCCCAGCATATTCATTAACATATCACGCTCAAAAAATTCTCGCGCTGTAAAATGCATGTTTAAACCCCAGAGCGCTGGCGGCGATGTGTTAAAAGTAGTTTTTTAACCCCCAAACAACCTTATTGTTGGAAAAAAATAATAAACAAGTTTTATAAACATTTTGTAATATGAATACATTAATATCAGACCTGTAATATCAATTCTGCACAAATTTATTTATTTTTTTTTTACCTTAAAAAAAAGATATAACATTGCAGAAGTGGTCACCGAATTTTTGACATTTAAAAAAAAATAAAAAACATTAATATCAATTAATTATGAATATTTAAAGATTGCTCCATTGAAATGCATTGGAGAGCACCAGGTAGCGAGAGGTCATACCTGGCGCTGTGATGGGATTAGCAGTGGCGCTGTTCGCTGAAGGCCGACGCTCTCGCCGGCGCTAGCCTCATTTAGCGTGATAAATGCGTGATTGTGTTCGCAGCCTGGCGTTCTGGAGTCGGTAGCCACCGATAGCTGGCGCTACCTGGCGCTAGTGAGACACTACCTGGCGCTATTCCTTGATAAATAAGGCCCTGTAACTTTCACACTCTAATAAACTGAATCCAAAAGATATATAAACATGAACACTCCAGGTACTTACTAATAAAGTAAATACTACTAAAGAATGTATCTATAGGAGTCATACTGTATATCAGGGATGCCTCAACCCCCAGCCCCTTACAGCCTTGGTATCTAACTCCTATAGATACATTTGTATGAGTAAGTAACTGTTCATGTTTATATACTTCATCTGATTTAGTTTATTATGGTGTGAATGTTACAAAAAGAAACACATTTGTGATCCAAGTAACTAGTGTTTTTTAGAGTTAAAAGTAGTGGCTCAAAAAATAAAAAAGGATGTGGGGGTGTGGGGAGCACTCTGTATTCATGGTGGATGAGATAGATAAAATACACATCAGTTAATTCAATGTTCTAAAACACTTGCTGGACTACCATGATCAGATTGATGGTGTCTCCTACCTGAATACCATTTTCATTTTTCTTAAAGAGGAACATCAGACCGAAAATAAAAAGGGACAGATTCCCCCCTCCCCTTGGGCCCCTACTTACCTTTTGGATGTCTGCCTGCTGCGGCAACAACATCTGGCTGCTTCAGGGCCCAAGCCTCACCCCCCCTTCTGCTTAGTCGTCTGTTAATGACAAACACATCCTTATCCATGCTTGTTAATGTCTAGTGGCTATCTCGCAGCTCAGTGAAGTCTCGTGGGATTTCGGGCAGCCCCATTGCATCCCATTTATGGGCACTGCGCAGACACGAGATCGGGGGCCGTGCGCAGTGCCTGATGGGATGCAAAATGGCTCCGGAAACCAAAGGACCTAGAAGATGGATCCCTTTTC
Organism: Gastrophryne carolinensis; assembly: GCA_027917425.1. NCBI lineage: Eukaryota > Metazoa > Chordata > Amphibia > Anura > Microhylidae > Gastrophryne > Gastrophryne carolinensis. The sequence continues at coordinate 547,756,272 of CM051235.1, read as the reverse complement.
GAGGTGAGTAACGAATGGCCAAAGGTAAAGCCGGAGGGAGGGGCAGCAGATCGGTGAGGCTTGGGGTAGGTTTTAACCTCCCCTAATCTTCCTCTTTAATAATGCCGGTGGGCTCACCGTCTGGAAAGACGGGAAAGAAGAGAAAAGACAAGCTGGGTGATGTGAAGCATGCATCCCTTTATGCTTTCAACTCCAATGATGGTGGCTTATGGTATTGAAGATTAATTGCCAAAACGCTCATTGATTATTTTGTGCCTTTTTGTCGATGGAATACAAGCATGTGAAGATACAGGCTGAGTTGCAGCAGTGTGTTGTCACGGTGGGAGAATATTTAATCAACAGGGTTGCCAAAGACGTGACCTACAGTATTACCCCAAGGAGGAGAAGCTACTTGGTGAAGGGCTGCTGCAGTTAAGCTGGAATACTATCTATGATCAGCCCCAAAGCCCATCCTATGGCTCTAGCAATGAGTAAATACTGGGCATCCTTTTTATATGACAATGCTGCCTTCGCTCCGCTTAATTGTGCAGTTGGAGTGCACTGCTGGATTTCATCTGTGAGACAATCTTCTATCGTCATCACGCCATGATACTCTGTGTGAGTAAAATTCCAGCACAATCAGTGAATCTGCTTTTCTACCTGCAATATAAAGTGTCATTTAAAGGCTAACTTTGCCTTTTAAGCCTTTAAATTCTCCCATTTGCTAAAAAAAAAACATAAATAATAAATAGGCATTGATTAAGGCATCCAACCAGTAAGAAGATGTGTGACGGGCATTGCACATTGAGAATTAAAAAGTATGTGGGGAAGAGGAAACAGAATACAGTAATTAAAAGCTCTGTAGTCTGATTAAAATATACTGGTCACATGAAAGCTCTTGCATATTGTTCTGCATCAAAGGATAAATAAAATAAAAAAGATTAAATAAAATAATTATGAGTGTCATTTATCAAGCATCAGTGCCAGTTAATGCCACTAAGCGCCAATATTTCGCCTCAGTGGCACTGATTTAGCAAACAAAAACAGTCAGCGCCGATGCATCCGACAGCCTGCATCTAATTTAACTCCGGTGCCATATAAGTAATCGCAGAGGCAGGTGCACAGGTCCGCGGTGGCGCTGCTTCATGACAATAGAAACACAAAAGACCGGCACACCATTGTGAGAATTGCAATAAAGCAGAGCTATATTAAGGTAATAATACAGCAAAGCAAAGTCACATAAACAATGTAACCAGTGCGGTAAAGTCCATATATTGCGGTCAATATATTCCAACGTTTCGGGGGTATACTGTTCTCCTTCATCAAGGAGGACTGCCATATTGTGCTAGACAGTAGAACCCTAGATATACGGGAGAATATAGAGGATTCAAAATTTCTGTCCTGCCTTTATAGTGACGTCAGCGGGCCCGTAGAATGTGCATATCAAAACAAAACAAAAGCCTGTGACAGTGACAGAGAAAGACAGGGACAGTTTAACGTGATTGCATTAGCTTCGAAGCCTATTTAGTGTTAATAATACACCTGCCTATTTAGCTTTTCCTTTTCCTGGTGTCATTCTTTAAAAAGCATGCTAGCATTAGGATTTCAAGACTACCTGTATATTAGCTGGTTGGATTTTGTAATCAATGTCCCTTTACCGCTATAAAAGGAGCCAACCTCTGTATGTGAGAAGGGGGCATCCCAAACACTAGCATAACTATTTCAAGACTACCTGTCTATTAGCTGGTTGGATTTTGTAATCAATGTCACTTTACCACTATAAAAGTAGCCAACCTCTGTATGTGAGAAGGGGGCATCCCAAACACTAGCATAAATATTTCAAGACTACCTATTAACTGGTTGCATTTTGTAATCAACGTCACTTTTCCACAATCAAAGGAGCCAACCTCTGTATGTGAGGAGGAGGAATCCCAAACACTAGCATAAATATTTCAAGACTACCTGTCTATTAGCTGGTTGGATTTTGTAATCAATGTCACTTTACCACTATAAAAGGAGCCAACCTCTTTATGTGAGGAGGGGGCATCCCAAACACTAGCATAGATATTTCAAGACTACCTGTCTATTAGCTGGTTGCATTTTGTAATCAATATCACTTTACCACTATAAAAGGAGCCAACCTCTGTATGTGAGGAGGGGGCATCCCAAACACTAGCATAAATATTTCAAGACTACCTGTCTATTAACTGGTTGCATTTTGTAATCAACGTCACTTTTCCACAATCAAAGAAGCCAACCTCTGTATGTGAGGAGGGGGCATCCCAAACACTAGCATAAATATTTCAAGACTACCTGTCTATTAACTGGTTGCATTTTGTAATCAATGTCACTTTACCACTATAAAAGGAGCCAACCTCTGTATGTGAAGAGGGGGCATCCCAAACACTAGCATAAATATTTGAAAACTACCTGTCTATTAACTGGTTGCATTTTGTAGTCAATGTCACTTTATCACTATAAAAGGAGACAACCTCTGTATGTGAAGAGGGGGCATCCCAAACACTAGCATAAATATTTCAAGACTACCTGTCTATTAGCTGGTTGAATTTTGTAATTAATGTCACTTTACCCCTATAAAAGGAGCCAACCTCTATATGTGAGGAGGGGGAATCCCAAACACTAGCATAAATATTTCAAGACTACCTGTCTATTAACTGGTTGTATTTTGTAATCAACGTCACTTTACCAGAATCAAAGGAGCCAACCTCTGTATGTGAGGAGGGGTCATTCCAAACACTAGCATTAATATTTCAAGACTACCTGTCTATTAACCGGCTGCATTTTGTAAAGAAAGTCACGTTGTCAAATTGCCAGCAGCCATTGCCTTTAACCGGGGGGGCATCCCAAATAATGCTAGCATGTGTCTTTTAAGAGTGCACACATTGGAGTTGGCAGCAGCAGCATTAGGAGCCCATATATTGCCTGAAAGACACACCCTGGAGTTGGCAGCAGCATAAGGAGCTACCATGCATCAGCTACTACCATGGATCAGCCATTGGTGGCTGGAAATCCTGGCTGATCCATGCCTGATTCATCTTCACAAAGGTGAGTCTCTCCAAATTTTTGGTGGACAGACGAGTTGCCATGACTATGGCCCCCGCCGCACTAGACACCCGCTCAGATGACACACTACTCGCTGGGCAGGAAAGCTTTCCCAGGGCAAACTCTGCCAGTTGTGACCACAAGTCAAGTTTGGCTGCCCAGAAGTCCAGCGGGTCCTCAAGGTGCATTGGCATGTCAAGGTATGACACTACCTGCTGGTTCAGGGCCTGCTCCAGGTATTTCTGCTGCTCATGATTAGCCTCACTATGCGGGTGAAGAAAGCTACTCATTAGCGACTGAAGACTCAGGCTGCTGCTGATGGAGCTGCTGCTGATGCTGCTCCTGCCACCCCCCCCCCCAGCTGCCATGGCAGTGGAAGGTGAGCGCAGAGGTCCCCCCGAGTCAGACCTGCAAGAGTATGTGTAAGGGACTTACCTCTGCCAGGGGGGCGGCGGTGCTCCTGCTGCTGGTAGCGCGGCGCGTCACTTTGGCAGCCTCCCTCGTCCCTCTCTAGCTGTGCAGGCGCGTGCCCCGCAGTCTGTAAATTTCGCCACTAGGAGGCGCTGTGCTGCTGTGGAGTCTTCCACACCTGTTGGGAATCAGGGGCTGATCAGCCTTGCAGCCAAGTCTGACCAGCCCCTGGATAGTGTGTCTAATCACTCACAGTGTTGTAAGTTGCGCCAATCAGCAAATACACTCCCCCCAGGGTGGCCATTGGTCGATTCTCCAATAAATATGGAGTCAGCCCAGCACTCAGTGTCCATGATAGTCGCTTGTGATTAGGGTGTGATTCTGTTGATATCTGATTCCGACCCGGCTTGATCGACCATTTCTGTCTGCTGCCTGTACCGACCTCTGCTTTGTCTGACCACGAACCTGCCTGCCCCTCTTGATACCCCGCGATCTCTGACCTTCCGCCTTGACCCTTTGATTACCCCTGACTACGCACTTGTCTCATCCCTGTACTCTGACGCACCCTCGGATTGACTACCTGCGAACGGCTTCGGGATATCGGCATTGGGATGAACCTCGTGGTTCATCGGCCTTCACTGTAAGCAGACATCCTTTGCGCCTATTAAGACCTGGGGGGAACCGTGTCCGGTGAGGCTTACCTAGCGTCCCGGCAAACGGGGGCTTGACTATAGGCAGAAGCGGCGGTGGAGATTGGGGGTTGCCTGCTTACAGAAGGCTGGTGTGCCGCTGGGCATCACAGTATGGACCATGGCACAGATAGGCATCGGCCAACTGACTACATAGAATATCTCTGTAGTAGGTCAATTTGTCCTCCCTCTTAGTGGGTGTGAAAAATTCCCCCATTTTGTGCCACTAGCGAGGGTCCAATAAGGTGGAGAGCCAGCCTGACAACTGGAGACAATTCCGCAGTCACTATGCAAGCACTTGAGCATGCATCGTGCCACTTGTGCAAGTGACACAGAGGGACTACCTGTCTCCATCTTCACTGCATACTGCCACGGTGTGTCTGGGTCCTCTGTCTCGCCTTCCTCACAACCCTCTAGCTCCTCTGGCTGCTCCTGCTCCTCCTCTCCTGTCAGATGACTAGATAAAATGGCCATTTTGTCAAACCTAAACTGAGCTTCGCTGTACCCCACCCCCTCCTCCTCCTCCACTTCAGCCCCCAAAGGCTTCATGTGGCCGTGAAATGTAGGCGCCATGTTTCCAGTGCTCTGACCAGCCATGGTTTCCAACATGTGTTGTAGTACATGAAGCAGTGGAATCCCATTGTTCATCCCGTAGTCCTGGCGACTGACTAATAATTGGCTTCCTCAAAGGGCCTGAGCAAATGACAGGTGTCACGTATGAGCTGCCACTGGTTTACATTGAAGTTACACAGGGGAGTCCCCCTATCCGCTTGGATCATCATGAAATCAGTGATGGCTTTTCTCTGTTCGTATAGTCGATCCAACATATGGAGGGTGGAATTTCAACGGGTGGAAACATCGCAAATCAGACTATGTTGGGGGATACCGTTCTGACTCTGTAGCTTGGCGGTGTTGGAGTGGCTGAAGTGCATGCAAAGTTTCCATCCCGTTGTTAGGATGTCTTGCAGATGGGGGAAGACTTCAGAAAACGCTTGACAACTAGTTTGAACACGTGTGGCATACAGGACGCATGGCTCAGGCTTCCTTGTCGTAGCGCAGACAAGATGTTCTTCCCATTGTCAGTCAACATTGTTCCCATTGGCAGTTTTGGTGGAGATTTATGATTTTTAGCAGTTCCTCCCATGTGTGACTCCGTGGCTCAAGGCAAACCATGTGAAGAACAGCGTGAAACCGCAGTGTACTGCACACATAGCAGGCTGGAAGGGCACTGAAATAAAAAATAAATAAATAAATAAAAATAAGCAAAAATAAATAAATAAATAAATAATAAATAAATAATAAATACAGAAAAAAAATATTTAGAAAAAACAAAATACAAAAAAAAATAAAAAATGAAAAAAAAATTGTAAAAAAATTACCAAAATATTAAAAAAAGACAATGGAAAAAAAATATTTAAAAAAAATAAAAAAAATAAAAAAATCTATATTTTTAAAAAAGAAAAAAATATTAAAAAAAGAAAATGAAAAAATGCAAATACAAAAATTAACCAAAAAAAAAAATTTGATAAATTTTATGTTATTGTTATTAATTATGTTATATGTTATTATATGTTATTATTATAAATGTGTTCAAATAAGATAAATGTTAACAATTAATATGTAATTGACAATTAGGCACTTTTTTCTGTGACATCATTGCTAAGTGCAAGTGCACTGTCACAGGCACAACAGCCTAGGAGCGTGGAGGCCACAGCGGCGGGACCTGTCCAAGTTGCTGTTGTGATTGTGCAGGAACCACAATCACTCAGTGGGCCTTAAATGATATGCATTGTCCCTGATGGGTATGACACACAGGAGGTGGTGGAGCCTTGGCTGGCTGGAACAGGGAGCGGCGTGCCACTGGATAATGCAGCAGGCTGGAACACCACTTTGGAGCTAACTCTCCCAGGTCGCTTTATGGCGACGCTGCAAATGTTGACGCAGAGATCCATACTTTCCCCTTCTGCCACCATGCTGACCACTAAATCTGTCACTCTCCATCACTCCAAGCCTTTAAATGTGCCCTCAAAACACACTGATGTCCTCCTCAGGTTCCTCAACAGTGTCTGCTTAAGAAGCTAAAACACTTACAACACCACCTCCCATGCCACTCTCCTCATCACTACTTGCCCGCCTAGTGGAAGAAGCGGCGAGTGTCTCCTCTACTTCTTGGCTGGGCAGTAGCTGCTGATTTTTCTGATTATCAGATCGTCCTCACTAAATAGTGGAGCTGAACCCAAAGCATAAGATATAACCGACAGTTGATTGGTGGTGTCAGATGTCACTTGTGATGAAGTAGATGATTGTGTTAACCAATGGATGATGGCAGATGGGTTGCTGGTCAAGACACGACCGCTAGCTGATACCGGGAGATCAGGCCTCTCACTGAGACTCCTGCTGCCACTCACCCCTAGTCTGCTGAGACCTCTGCTTGATTAATTTAGGCCTAATATGTTACTATGTTTCTAATAATATGTTACTATGTTACTAATGTTACTAATATGTTACTATGTTACTAATATGTTACTATGTTACTAATATGTTACTATGTTACTAATTACTAATATGTTACTATGTTACTATGTTAATAATATGTTACTATGTTACTAATATGTTACTAATATGTCACTCTCCATCACTGCAAGCCTTTAAAAGTGCCCTCAAAACTCACTGATGTCCTCCTCAGGTTCCTCAACAGTGTCTGCTTAAGAAGCCAAAATGCTTGCAACACCACCTGCCACGCCACTCTCCTCATCACTACTTGCACACCTAGTGCAAGAAGCGGCGGGTGTCTCCTCCACTTCTTGGTTGGGCAGTAGCTGCTGATTTTTCTGATTATCAGATCGTCATCACTGAATAGTGGAGCTGAACCCAAAGCATAAGATATGACCAACAGTTGACTGGGGGTGTCAGATGTCACTTGTGATAAAGTGGATGATCGTGCTAACCAATCGATGATGGCAGATGGGTTGCTGGTCAAGACACGACTGCTAGCTGATACCGGGAGATCAGGCCTCTCACTGAGACTCCTGCTGCCACACACCCCTAGTCTGATGAGACCTCTGCTTGATAAATTTAGGCCTCTGCAACTTCTCTGTGCCCATCCTGGCACTTCTCTGCCTGACATACTTAGTGCGTATATGAGGTGAGGACAAAACGCTACACTACACTTAAAACAGGATTTGTCGATAACAGCAGCAGGTGTGTAACTATCTATGGCCTTTCACTAAGTAGTAACTAGGCCCTGAAGACTTTAACAGGAACAAAGTGATGAAACTCTTAGATGTGCGTATGTGATGCTCTGATGAGGGCAATTCAATGTGCTCCAGTACGCTTAAAAAATGTTTTTTCGAGTGACTGGCCTGCATGGAAATGAATTGGGCATGGATCAGCCAAGATTTCCACCCACCAATGCCTGATGCATCAGAGTAGATTGATCATGATGCCAGACCAACACTAAAGAAATATGGATAGTGCAAAACAGATTTAAGGCGCTGCTCTCCAGTTACAGACATTCCTCCCCATCAGACCACAAGTAATTATTGAGGAAATGCTTTACATTAATCTTAATTTTTATTAATATTCTTCGGATAAGATATATGTGCCCAAAATCTGTATATGTTCTCTTCATGCTGCTGCCAACTCCTGGGTGTGTCTTTCAGGCAAAATATGGGCTCCTAATGCTGCTGCCAACTCCTGGGTGTGTCTTTCAGGCAATATATGGGCTCCCTATGCTGCTGCTGCTGCCAACTCCTGGGTGTGTCTTTCAGGCAATATATGGGCTCCTAATGCTGCTGCCAACTCCTGGGTGTGTCTTTCAGGCAATATATGGGCTCATAATGCTGCTGCCAACTCCAAAGTGTTTTTCAGGCAATATATGAGCTCCTAATGCTGCTGCCAACTCCTGGGTGTGTCTTTCAGGCAATATATGAGCTCCCTATGCTGCTGCCAAGTCCAGAGTGTGTCTTTCAGGCAATATATGGGCTCCCTATGCTGCTGCCAACTCCAGGGTGTGTCTTTCAGGCAATATATGGGCTCCTAATGATGCTGCCAACTCTAGTGTCTCTTTCAGTCAATATATGGGCTCCCTATGCTGCTGCCAACTCCAATGTGTCTTTCAGGCAATATATGAGCTCCCTATGCTGCTGCCAACTCCAATGTGTTTTTCAGGCAATATATGGGCTCCCTATGCAGCTGCCAACTCCGGTGTGTGTTTTTCAGGCAATATATGAGCTCCTAATACTGCTGCCAAGTCCAGAGTGTGTCTTTCAGGCAATATATGGGCTCCAAATTCTACTGCTGCTGCTAACTTCTGGGTGTGTCTTTCAGGCAATATATGAGCTCCCTATGCTGCTGCCAACTCCTGGTTGTGGCTTTCAGTCAATATATTAGCTCCCTATGCTGCTGCCAAATGCTGGGTGTGTCTATAAGCAATATATGGGCTCCCTTTGCTGCTGCCAACTCCTGGGTGTGTCTTTCAGGCAATATATGGGCTCCCTATGCTGCTGCCAACTCCAATGTGTTTTTCAGGCAATATATGGGCTCCCTATGCTGCTGCCAAGTCCAGAGTATGTCTTTCAGGCAATATATGGGCTCCTAATGCTACTGCCAACTCCTGGGTGTGTCTTTCAGACAATATATGAGATACCTATGCTGCTGCCAAGTCCAGGGTGTGTCTTTCAGGCAATATATGGGCTCCTAATGCTGCTGCCAACTCCAGTGTTTCTTTCAGTCAATATATGGGCTCCCTATGCTGCTGCCAACTCCTGGGTGTGTCTTTTAGGCAATATATGAGCTCCTAATGCTGCTTCCAACTGCAATGTGTCTTTCAGGCAATATATGAGCTCCCTATTCTGCTGCCAACTCCAATGTGTTTTTCAGGCAATATATGGGCTCCCTATGCTGCTGCCAACTCCTGGGTGTGTTTTTCAGGCAATATATGAGCTCCCAATACTGCTGCCAAGTCCAGAGTGTGTCTTTCAGGCAATATACAGGCTCCTAATGCTGCTGCTGCCAACTCCTGGGTGCGTCTTTCAGTCAATATATGGGCTCCCTATGCTGCTGCCAACTCCTGGGTGTCTTTCAGGCAATATATGGGCTCACTATGCTGCTGCCAACTCAAATGTGTTTTTCAGGCAATATATGGCCTCCCTATGCTGCTGCCAACTCCTGGGTGTGTCTTTCAGGCAATATATGGGCTCATCATGCTGATGCCACCTCATGGCTCTGTAATTGTGCCGCTCTGCGACAGCGAATCTAATTGCGACGCCTCTGATCTGCATGTCATACTTCTTAACAATATTATTTCACTAACCCAGCATGCATCCTATGCATGTTACAGCCAAGCAAAATGTTCTGAAACCCTATGGAGGCTCTCGGATGCCCAGAAATATCCGTTTTTAATAGCGATTTGCCGCAAATGAATTCTGACCGAAGCAGTAGTAGTAGAGATGAGCGAACTTTTGAAAAATTCGATTCAGCCGATTCGCTGAATTTTCCGGAAAAATTTGTTTCGGTCCGAATTTATTCGCGACAAATCGCTATTCCTCAGTCTTTTTAAAAAGCAGTGAAGAACCACGAAGAGCAAATTATATTCGATAATTGAAAAATAGTTTGAAAATAATAATCACCATATACAGGATCCCTTAGAACAAAAAAGGGCGGGGGAAGTGGGGTGTGTGACATACTCGTAATAACCATTTTACAGGTGACTACTCACAAAATGTTATTATTCCTGGTATGTCACACACCCCACTTCCAAATATTCATGACACTTGGGACATCCAATAGCAGTGTCTATAATGGGTGGGGATCCCCAAGGAATAATGCATAACTTAAATTACTGCAGCTTGCAGAATTTTGCTGCCAAAAGCAGCATCCGCTGAGGCCCGCACATCAACCTTGTAAAACTTAGAAAAAGTATGCACAGAAGACTAAGTCGCAGCCTTGCAAACCTGTTCAACAGAAGCCTGGTGCTGAAAAGCCCAGGAAGCTCCAATAGCACGAGTAGAATGAGCGGTGACACGAAAAGGGGGAACCTTCCCCTTAGCCATATAGGCCCCAATGATGGCTTGACGTATCCACTTACTAAGGGAAGATTTGGCAGGAGCAAACCCTTCTTGGGCCCAGAAGGCACAACAAAAAAAGCATCCGTCTTGCGGAAGGCCGAAGTAGTAACTAAATAATACTTAACACAACGAACTACATCCAAAGAATGTAAGACCCTTTCCTTGTCGTTACTACGTTTAGGACACAAGGAAGGAAGATCTATATACTGATTTAGGTGGAAAGCAGACACCACCTTAGGAAGGAAATCCAGTTTAAAACGGAAAACAACCTTATCTTGATGCCTCTCAAAATAAGGGGCTAGAATAGACAAAGCCGCCAGTCCAGAAACTCGTCGGACAGAAGTAATAGCAACCAAAAAGGCAACCTTCTGAGTAAGAATAGGAAGAGGAATATCCTGCAAAGGCTCAAAGGGAGCGGCCTGCATAGCTGAAAGCAATAGGTTAAGGTCCCAAACAGGAAGTATAGGCTTTCTGGGAGGACGCACATGCGCGACTCCTTGGAAAAAAGTCTTAACCAAAGGATGAAGAGCAAACGACCTTTGAAAGAAAATAGCCAAGGCAGAGACTTGCCCTTTCAAAGTACTAATCTGGAATCCCATATCCAGACCTCGTTGCAGATATTCCAGAATTCTAGGAATAGAAAATACTCTACAGGGCAAAGCCCTGGATTCACACCAATCAATATAGGACCTCCAAGTCCTGTAATAAATGACAGAGGAAAACTTCTTCCTAGCTCTAATTAGAGTCTGAATAACCACATCAGAAAGACCTTCTTCTTTCAAGATGGAGACTTCAGCAGCCATGCCGTCAAAGCCAGCGTTTGTAAATTGGGGTAACAAAGTTGACCCTGAGTGATGAGATCTGGAAGAAGAGGTAGATGGAAACGATCCACTGCCAGCCTTACGACGTCTGCGTACCACAGACGTCTTGGCCACCTTGGCGCCACCAGAATTGCTGGCGCCTCCTCCAGTGCTAACTTGCGCACCACCTTGCTGATCATGGAGAATGGGGGAAACAGATATAGGAACCCCAGATCCTTCCAGGCCAGAGACATGGCATCCGCTGCCACTGCCAGAGGATCCTGGGATAGAGACACAAAAGCTGGCAGCTTGTGATTGTGGCAAGAAGCAAACAGGTCCAACTGTGGAGTCCCCCACTTGTAACAGAGGAACTGAAAGACCCTTGGATTGAGAGACCATTCTCCCTGGCGAGAACATCCCCTGCTCAGGGAGTCTGCCTCCACATTCTCTATCCTCGGAATGTAAGCTGCTGATATGCAGGGAACATTGATCTCTGCCCACTGAAGGATCAGAGACACTTCCCAGAGGGCACCCCAACTGCGAGTCCCTCCCTGGTGATTGATGTATGCAACAGCTGTTCGGTTGTCTGACCGAATCAGAACTGGCAGACCCTGTAAGAAATGGGTCAGTCGAAGTAGAACAAGACGTATGGCCCGAAGCTCTAATACATTGATTGGAGACTGAGCCTCCTGAGGCCCCCACAATCCTAAGAACTGATGCTTCTTCCAGAAGCCCCCCCAGCCCACCAGGCTGGCATCCGTGGTAACCAGTTCCCAACGCGGAGTCAGAAATGACTTGCCCTTCTGGAGGTTGAGCGATATTAACCACCACTGAAAAACATGGGGAGACAATAGACAAGTCTGATTCAATGATAGTGGGTACCTGTCCCACTTTGCCAAGAGGAAGAGCTGAAGCGTCCTTATGTGAAACTGGGCAAACGGGACTGCCTCGAATGCAGCTACCATCAATCCCACTAGTCTCATCCCTAGACGGATAGACTGACGAGGGTTGGACAAGAATAGACGAATCAAGTTCTGAATCAGAACCATTTTGGACTGAGGAAGAAAAACCCCGGCCTGAAATGTATCCAGAATCAGGCCCAGGAAGGGAATTTCCCTGGACGGACAGAGAGAGGATTTGTGGTAACTTATTAACCATCTGAACCTCTCTAGCGTAGAGACCACCGTCCTGGTGTCCAACTCTTATTGTTCGAGGGAGGAGGCCGCGATAAGAAGATCGTCCAGAAAAGGCACAATGCGGATGCCCTGGACCCTGAATATAGCCATCACTCCTGCCAGCATCTTGGTAAAGACTCTTGGGGCCGAGGTAAGGCCGAATGGCAGGGCCACAAATTGATAATGCTGGCCTTCTATCGAGAACCTGAGAAATCTCTGGTGACCCGGAAAAATCTGAATGTGCAAATATGCGTCCTTGATGTCTATGGATGTCATGAAGTCCCCCTGACGGAGAGCATCGATCGTTGATCGCAGAGACTCCATGCGGAATTTTCTGAAACGGATAAATTGATTGAATCTCCTTAGGTCTAGGATAGGCCAAAAAGAGCCATCCTTTTTGGGTACCGTGAATAGGTTGGAGTAAAACCCCAAAACCCTTTCCGCTGGAGGCACTAGGCAGATGACAGCCATGTTTAACATATTCGCTACTGCTGCTCGCAGTCCCTGCGCAATTGCCGGATCTGACGGCATCCGGGACATGAAAAATCCGGAACTCGAATTCCAGTTTGTAACTGGAAGAGACTACTTCCAGAACCCAATTGTCCCATACCTCCTGACCCCAGACCTGGAAGAAGAACCGCAGCCATCCCCCCACCCGTAAGGGTGAGGGCGTCCCCTCATTGTTGAGCAGGCTTAGTGGCAGATTTGGTTTTGGACCCCCAATTCTTTCTCTATTCCATGCATTCCTTCTAGGGGCTGAAAAGGCCGATCCTCTACCGGATCTAGACCCCCGAAAGGAAGGGTTAAAAGAGGCCACTCCACGAAAGGAACGACGTTGTTTTTTACGCTGAGGTAATTTACCTCCTTTAGTGACAGAATCCAATTTTTCTCCAAAGAGGCGCAATCCCACAAAAGGGAGCGCTGTAAGCGATTTCTTGGCTACAATATCAGCTGCCCACTGCCGCAACCATACTGACCGCCAAATGGCGATTAACAAGGCAGAGGTTCTGCTGCACATGAGCAGAGTATCATCTAAGGCAGAAAGTACAAAAGATGCAAACATCTCACATCGCTTAAGAGTGGCGTACTCATCAGAGGCCGGATCAAGCCCTGAGTAATTCATTAGGTCTCTCACAACAGACCTAATAGCCACTGTCATGAGTGCTGAAGCACCAACAGGCAGCAAGGCAGAGCCCACACTGGAAAAAGCGTGGCACGCCATTTGATCAATACGCTTATCCTCTCCATCTTTAAGTGTAGTGGAGTCAGGAGAATGCAACACAGAAGAATTGGATAAATTAAGCACAGGGGCATCCACCACAGGTGGTGATGACCAACGCTTAACAGTCTTAACGCAATCAGCTGGGAAGGGATATTTCTTGTCCCAGCCCAAGGGAATGCCAGGAAGCCGTGCAGGCTTATCCCATTCTTTAAGAATAATTTCATCAAAATGCTTTTGATTTGGAAATACTAAACGAGGTTTAGAGACTCCAAAGAATTCCCTTTTTTGAAAACGGCCTGAGTCAAATGTTTCCTTTTAGCTTGGCCACAGAGCTAGACATTAATTTTTAAAGATGAGCCAATCTGGCACATAAATCAGAATGCGACTCACCACCCATGATAATATCACTGGGGGTACGGACAAGACATGGCGGAGTAGGAGATAAGGCAGAAGCCGCAGACGCCGAAGCCTGGGCCCCAGTTTGCTGCATAATAGTTAATTGAGCACAAGGGACGCAAAGATTTGCATTATCCCCAACAAGGGATGCCCCACATCCAAAACATTGTCGAGTCTGTGCAGAGGGAACTGCATGCCCGTTGTCCTGAGATGCCTCCATATGGTGTTTAGTATTATACTATAATTGATTATAGTCGCCAAGTATATATGGGATTTACGCAATTGCTACCCAGGATGCCCCTTTAAATAGTCCCAAGTGGGAAGATATTAACACAAATGGACCCCCAAATAAGGCTTTAAGGGCTAAAGACCAGGAGAAACCCCTTTAAAATAAAGAGTTTCCACCTACAAAGAAAACAAACAGTCACCAATGCACACAATACAATAAATGACAAAGCATGAAAAAAAAAATGGCAGAAACTCCCTTCAGCAAGCTGAGGGGTACTCACAGCACAAGGAAATCAGCTCGCACCATGAGGGAAGACCATAGGGAAGCAGCAGGAGCCAGGCAGACAAAGGGAGCACACCAAGGTGCTCTGGGAAATGAAATGATGCTGTGTGCCTAAGCCCCGCCCACCCCCAGAATCACATGACCAAGAATGGAGGGAAATTCAAATCTGAACACAGCCAGAAACAAAATAGCTTTAAAAGGTAAGCAAAAAGAATGCTGCCTAGACAGAGATAGGGAAATCTAAATTAAACATATCCTATTAAATAGTATAGTAAATATACATAATAATATATATGTAATAAAGATTTATTTTAAATATCTTCTTTTTTTTTTTATTATTATTATTTGTGTGCATGGTGACAAATAAGCCCAGATAACGCCCCCCCTCTCCTTTTTACCCCAGCAGGGTAAAGGAGAACTAAAGGGGAGAGGATAGAAATGCACCCATAAGGCACAAGGGGATTATAAAGGGACAGGGGCATCCCATGCCGGGAACACCAACCCGGAAACCGCCTACCCACATTTGGGTCTCACAGAGGAGTAAAACTCCTGTATACACCAGAAGGTGTATGTATCTACCTTTGCCTGAACCATACAGCCAGGGCTGGGAGGCATACAATATAACCAAACAGGTTTAAAGAGTATCAGACAGAAATTGAGAGAAAAAAAAAGGGGCCGGGAGCAAACCCGGCTACCTGCAGCTTGAAGGAGAGTCATTTTCTGAATGCTTCGCCGACTGCAGAGACGAAAAGACTGAGGAATAGTGGGAGGAACCCAGTACTTATGGACTATGAGGGGCTCCTTTTTCCATGTCATCTCTGCAAGATCGCCCTCTACAGGCCGTGTTCCCAGGTGTCATGAATATTTGGAAGTGGGGTGTGTGACATACTAGGAATAACACATTTGAGTTGGTGGCAGCCTAAGGAGCCCATATTTTGCCTTAAGGACACATTGGAGTTGGCAGCAGTATTAGGAGCTCATATATTGCCTGAAAAACACATTGAAGCTGGCAGCAGTATTAGGAGCTAATATATTGCCTGAAAAACACATTGGAGTTGGCAGCAGCATTAGGAGCCCATATATTGCCTGAAAGACACACCCTGGAGTAGGCAGCAGCATTAGGAGCCCATATATTGCCTGAAAGACACACCCAGGATTTGGCAGCAGTATTAGGAGCCCATATATTGCCTGAAAGACATACCCTGGAGTTGGCAGCAGCATGAAGAGAACACATACAGATTTTGGGCACATATATCTTATCCGAAGAATATTAATAAAAATTAAGATTAACGTAAAGCATTTCCTCAATAATTACTGGTGGTCTGATGCGGAGGAATGTCTGTAACTGGAGAGCAGCGCCTTAAATCTGTTTTGCACTATCCATATTTCTAGTGTTGGTCTGGCACCATGATAAATCTACTCTGCTGCATCAGACATTAGTGGGTGGAAATCTTGCCTGATTAATGCCAGATTCATTTTCACACAGGCCAGTCTCTCAAAAAAACATTTTTCAAGCATACTGGAGCACATTGAATTGCCCTCATCAGAGCATCACATACGCACATCTAAGAGTTTCATCACTTTGTTCCTGTTAAAGTCTTCAGGGCCTAGTAACTAGTAACTACTTAGTGAAAGGCCATAGATAGTTACACACCTGCTGCTGTTATCGACAAATCCTGTTTTAAGTGTAGTGTAGCGTTTCGTCCTCCCCTCATATACGCACTAAGTATGTCAAAGTGCCAGGATGGGCACAGAGAAGTTGCAGAGGCCTAAATTCATTAAGCAGAGGTCTCAGCAGACTAGGAGTGAGTGGCAGCAGGAGTCTCAGTGAGAGGCCTGATCCCCTGGTATCAGCTAGCGGTCGTGTCTCGACCAGCAACCCATCTGCCATCATCGATTGGTTAACACGATCATCAACTTCATCACAAGTGACATCTGACACCACCAATCAACTGTCGGTTATATCTTATGCTTTGGGTTCAGCTCCACTATTCAGTGAGGACGATCTGATAATCTGAAAAATCAGCAGCTACTGCCCAACCAAGGAGTGGGTGGGAGGTGGTGTTGCAAGAATTTTGGCTTCCTAAATAGACACTGTTGAGGAACCTGAGGAGTTTTGAGGGCACTTTTAAAGGCTTGGAGTGATGGAGAGTGTCAGCATGGTGGCAGAAGGGGAAAGTATGGAGGCAAATGTGCTCGGGGTAGACCATTTGCTTCCCAGGAGGTAGTGGAAGAGGGTCCCTGGAGTCGTCGTCGGTGGCAGCAGCAGTGAATTAGTGCGGACTGTTGGTAGGAAAATCAGCTACTTGACGAGGTGGCAGTTTTTCATCAAGCATCCGCAGGAGGTTAACATGGCTATATGAAAGATGTGTAGGCAGAAGGCAAAGTGTGCCAGGGACCCAATGTTGGCCCCACAGCCCTGCATCAACATTTGCAGCGTCGCCATAAAGCGACCTGGGAGAGTTAGCTCCAAAGTGGTGGTCCAGCCTGCTGCATTACCCAGTGGCACACCGCTCCCTGTTTCAGCCAGCCAAGGCTCCACCACCTCCTGTGTGTCATACCCATCCTCTGTCGCTCCAGATGCTCCTCCTCCTCTTAATCCGAGTCAGTCATTCCGCCAGCAATCCATTGCCCAAGCCATGTCCAAGAGACAACAGTATGTGCCCACTCATCCAATGCGCAGGAGCTAAATGTGCTCCTGTCCAAGTTGCTGGTGCTGCAGTCCCTCCCTTTTCAGGTGGTGGACAGAAAACTGATGGCTTGTGCAGAGCCGAGGTGGAGAGTCCCAAGCTGCCATTTCTTTGCGAAGAAGGCAGTACCAGGCCTGTACAGTTTTGTTGAACAGAAGGTGGGCCAGTCCTTGAGCCTGTCAGTGTGTACCAAAGTGCACGGCAGCGCCTACGTCTGGAACTGTAACTACTGTCAGGGACAATACATATCCTTTAAGGCCCACTGGGTAATTGTGGTTCCTGCACAACCACAACAGCAACTTGGACAGCCGTTGTGCCTGTGACAGTGCACTTGTCTATTTTGGTTCATGGATGTGCACATGTTTTTTGCACTTAGGCACTTTTTTCTGTGACACCATTGCTAATTGTCAATAACATATTAATTCTTAACATTTATCTTATTTGAACACATTAATAATAATAATATATCATAGCAACATAGTAACATATTAGTAACATAGTAACATATTAGTAACATAGTAACATATTAGTAACAAAGTAACATATTAGTAACATAGTAACATATTAGTAATATAGTAACATATAAAATTTATTAAAGGGGGAGTGCGCATGCGCGCGGACCTCTAATGGCGGCGGTGTGAGAGAGCTCCGTGCCCACCGAGCCTATTGCGGGGATAACTAAAGCGGCAGGCGCGTTGCTTACCTCCCGGTGAGCTGTCATAGAGAGGGGAGAGGCGGCGGGTGTCAGCGGGAGCTGCGGAGGCGAGGTCTGAGCTCCGTGGAGTGAGCAGTAAACGACGGCTGCTGCGGGCCAGGCCTGAGGTGCGGCCTCACACACGGAAGACAAGAGAAGTGGCGGTGACGTCAGCAGCCCGGGGAGAGAGCTTCAGGCGGTGGTGGCTGAGGGAATAGACAGAAGTGTGGCCCCCCAGGCAGCGCAACGTGACCAGCGGGAGCAGCAGGGGACGTCTGTGATTGCTGGAAGGAGAATAATCAAGCGGCCCAGCCAGCAGACAACACCCATACACCAGACATCAAAGAGGTGAGCAACAGCCATCCCGGCTATAGAGATAAGCAGTGTCTGAGACAGCTGCAAGAGCTGAAGTAAATAGTAGCTGTGGCTTAAGTCCTATCCCCAACTGAGCCTGCGAGGAGTTGTTGCTATGGCAACGGTCAGGGAGATAACAGGTGGCCTATCTGTAGCCGAGATGGATGAAGTAGAAGGCAGTGAGGCCTCCTTCCTGGCCAGTGAGCCTGAAGATGTCCTCTTGGCAAGCAGGGATAAATTGGCTATGGACTTACTCCCTAAAATAGATAATTTGCTCCAAACAGCTTTAGCCTCAAACACACAGCTTATAATGGAGCATTTAACAAAGGAAATCGATAAGGTCTCCTGTGGCTTGAATACTCTTGATAAGAAAATTAGTGATATCTCCACAGCACAGGGGGCCCTGGAAGCTGAGATTACACAGCTGAAGAAAGATAACTATATTTTGCACACCAAAATGGAGGAATTTGAAAACAGAGATCGCAGAGCGAATTTAGGTTTCAGAGGCTTCCCGGAGCATATGGAAGATGCAAAAGCTGTTGTTATAGGGCTATGCCAGGAATTAGCTCCGGGTCTGCCAGTTGAGAGGCTGGAGCTAGATCGGGTACACAGGGCCCTGGGCCCAAGACGTCCGCCTGAGGAACCCCTGCGCGATATTATTGCTAAATTTCACTACTACGCAAGCAAAGAATTAATCCAGAAGGCGGCCCGGGAAACAACAAACCTTAGTTACCAGGGATGTGCTTTCCAAGTTTTCTCTGATCTCTCAGCCGCTACAATGGCCAGAAGGAAGGAGCTTAGACCATTACTACTTATTCTACGGGACCATGGCATCAAATATAAATGGGGCTTCCCTTTCCGAGTGTCCTTTATGTACAAAGGCAACTCCTACACGGCGACATCTTTAGAAGAGCTACAGCAACACATCTCAGCTATGCAACTTCCGAAAGTTCTGGGATCCAAGTCGTCTAGATCTGTAGATGAATTGCCTAGATCACAGCGCGCAGGGAAGAGGCAGAAGCGCTGGACATCTGCAAACGGGCGAGGGACTCGCTTAGGCCCTTATTTAACAAGGGATAGCGCCAGGTAGCGAATGGTGAGCGAACGGTAATGACGGTCACCGCCACGAGAACGCCGGCTCCCCTCCGCAATCACACATTTATCAAGCCGATCCTGCTTAGGGACTGACAGAGCGCCAGATAGCGAATCATTCATCATTATTCCAGCCTCACCCCACAGCGCCAGTGAGCGAACTTGAACAGCGACAGGTATGACCTCTCGCTACCTGGCGCTCTCCAATGCATTTCAATGGAGCAATCTTTAAATATTCATAATTAATTGCTATTAATGTTTTTTTTTTTTTTTTTTTTTTAATGTCAAAAATTCTGTGACCACTTCTGCAATATTAGATATTTTTTTATGGTTAAAAAAAAATAAATAAATTGTGCAGAATTGATATTACAGGTCTGATATTAATGTATTCATATTACAAAATGTTTTAAAAACTTTTTTTTCCAAAAAATATGGTTGTTTGGGGGTTAAAAAACTACTTTTAACCCATCGCCGCCAGCGCTCTGGGGTTTAAACAAGCATTTCACAGCGCGAGAATTTTTTGAGCGTGATTTGTTAATGAATATGCTGGGAGCCGTTCGCTATGGCCATTCACTGTCATGCGCTCCCATACAGCGCGGAACCTGTCAAACAGCGACTCCTAACCCCGTATTCAACATTACCGCACACCGACTGAGTCGCTGTCAACAACCGAACAACGGCCAAGCACAGCGAATACTAGCGGGCGCTGTGAAAATAATGATACTGTCGCTCATCTGTCGCTACCTGGCGCTATTAATGAATCGGCCTCCCCGTGTATGAAGATGCTTGAGGTTTTTGTTGCAGTACCGTTTTTCTTTTTTCCTCGGAACCAACCCATAAGCTAGCGATCATTCATGCTCCTGTAGAGCAACGACCACGTTAGTCGTGGGGCAATTTAGTTATCTTTAGAGTTGTCAATCTTTATTTTTGATATTTAACTTGAATACTGTTTATTAATGTTACTAGATTCCAGCAATATTATATGGTAATTTTTTGTTATGCTTCTTCTAATTCTCTCTCCGCCCTAAAGTATAAGCTTTTGATGGTCTGTTGGTTATACTTGTTGTTATGTTTAAAGACGCAGCCTGCCATAGTACTATGGTTTTATTTATATATAACCCCATGTGCTTGGTGGCATTTACATGCCGCACTCCCGTTAAATCAGGGGTTGAGTACCTCTTGATTTTTTTCCCTTCGAGGTTATTTTTATGTTAAGTGCCTGATACTACTGTTATAGTAGAATAACTTTTTTCTTTTTTCTTTTTATTTGGCTCTAGGCCTAGGGTGCCCCTGGCCTGGTATTAGGAAGGGCCCGAGGTTGCCCGCTTGAGTCTATACCTAGTTGCCGATTACAGTGCTAGTTAGTGGATCGCTCCCTTAAGCAGAACCGGATAGACGATTTTATTTAATAATCTTTCTTTAGTTACTGTTTCATTAATAGTTACGGCTTGAACGAGGACTTTCTCTCTTTTCTTATTCTTTCCTGTTTTTTTTTCCCCTTCCCCATCCTCACCCCTCTTCCCGTTTGACTTTAGAGCTACGATATACTCAACGGATAGCCACCATGGCTACAATATTCTGTTTAAACGTCCAGGGGTTTAATTCTCCCAACAAAAGAAGTATGGCTTTCCGTAAGATTAACACCCTACATGCGGATGTTTTATGCCTCCAGGAGACACACTTCTCGGGCTCCTCCAGACCCAAATTTCTTAACGCTAAGAAGCCACAAATCTTTATGTCCTGCGCTGACACTAAACAAAAAGGAGTCCTTATTGGATTTAAAAGGGGCTCCCAATTCCATTGTTCTAAAGAAATTTCAGACACAGAAGGCAGATATCTTATCCTTATTGGTGAAATGCATAATGTCGAGGTGACGTTTGCTACCTATTATGCCCCCAACGTTAATCAGTTACCTTTCTTGTCTAGCTTCATAAAAGAGGTAATGTCTGTAGCCAAAGGGACAACAATATTATGCAGGGACTCAAATTTAGTTCTAAACCCCCTTCTGGATAGACAGTCTACGAAAGGTTCTTTGGCAAGTGCCCAATTGATTGTGACCTCAAAAGCCTTTAGGAATTTACTAGATTCTTGCTCAGTCATTGATTGCTGGAGAGAAGCTCACCCTGGAACCCAGAACTTTACGCATTACTCCCACCCTCACTCGGTATATACCAGAATCGACCACTTCCTCTTGCCCTTGCCTACCTTGGCGCAAATGAAGGACGTAGACATTATCCCGATATCTTGGTCCGACCACGACAGCCAGCTACTTAAATTGCACTCTCTTCTTAGTAGGCCGCTAGGCTCAACATGGTCCCTTAACGTATCCTTTCTTTCAGATCCGGTCTTAGCCCAGTCTATCACTGATGCACTGACTGAATATTTTGCGATAAATGAGACGAGGGAGGTCTCTTCCACGATTTGCTGGGAAGCGCATAAGCCAACTATAAGGGGTAAGTTAATCCAGCTAGCCTCGAGGAAAAAAAAGGAAAGGAATGCCCACATAGATAAATTGGAAAAGGAATATCTAGAATTGGCTGACAAGGCCAAACATCAAACGACGACAGAAATCCGGTCTAAACTGAACAGAGTGACGGATGAACTTAATTTGGCTTTAGCGGGTAAAGCGGAGAATGTTTTAAGGTGGCTTAAGCATAAATACTATTGCAAAGCTAATAAGCCCGACTCCTTATTGGCAAAAAAGCTGAAAACCCCAGATCAGACTTACCATCCTATCAAATTGAAAAGCGACAGAGGGATTGTTTCTAGTAACCCGGTTAAAATAGTAGAAATATTCAGAGATCAACTTTCTAAATTATACTCTAACCCTTGTCCGCCGAAAGTGGAAGAGATCTCGGCCTTCACGGAGGGACTTTCTCTGCCCGAAATTCCGGATGCGTTGAGAACCCTTATGGAAACTGATTTTGATATCGCTGAAGTTCAAAAAGTGATAGCTGGGCTACAACCTAATAAAAGGCCAGGGCCAGACGGATTCCCTGCCGCATACTATAAAAGTTTTACTTCTATATTAGCCCTGAAACTGACGGCGTTTTTTAATGCGGTTCGTGGAGGTGAGTCCTTCTCTCGGGAATCACTCACCGCTTCGATAAGCATGATCCCGAAGCCAGACTCAGATCACACGACTTGGACTAATTTTAGACCATTTTCCTTAATCAACCTGGACGTTAAGATCTTCACTAACGTACTTGCAGATAGACTATCTGGATACCTGCCACTTTTAATCCATAATGACCAGACAGGCTTTATACCAGGGTGGCAAGCGGGAGATAATATCAAAAGAATGCTTCAGGTCTTGCATGTGGCCAGGGAAAGGGAACAGCCCATTATGATGCTCTCGTTGGATATCAAAAAAGCTTTTGATTCGGTGTCTTGGGAGTATCTTTTCCACCTACTAGAAGAGTGGGGTTTTGGTCCTTATTTTCTGAATATATTAAAATCTGTCTACAATGCACCGATAGCTTTTGTGAAATACTGTGGATATAGGTCGGATCCTTTCCCGCTGGCCAGAGGAACGAGACAAGGGTGCCCACTGTCACCCTTACTTTTCGCCCTGGCGATGGAGCCATTAGCTCAGATGATTAGAGGTTCCCCAGATGTCCTAGGAGTGGAAATTGGGGGTAAGCAACATAAACTTAGTTTGTTTGCTGACAAAGTTTTGCTGAGTATTTCATATCCCCTTATATCAATACCTAATTTACTGCAAATTCTAGGTCAATTTGCGGCAGTTTCCGGCCTTTGGGTTAATACCTCAAAATCCAAGGCGTTAAATGTAAATCTCCCAGAAGGAATTTGGCGTCAGTTGCAAGCCGTTTATGACTTTAGTTGGGAAGTTAAGGCAATTAAATATCTAGGGATAGCCCTGACTAATACGTACGACTCTCTCTACGCAGCAAATTACATACCCCTATGCAGAAAATTTAATTCTTTAATGACACAATGGCAGGAGTGCAATTTGTCGTGGCTGGGCAGAATGGCAGCGGTCAAGATGTCCCTGTTACCCAAATTTTTGTACCTAGCTAGAACTCTTCCCATGAGGCTTCCATCTAAATTTTTAAAGGAGATGCAAGGACAGGTCCTCAGGTTTATTTGGAAAGGGAAACGACAAAGGATAGCACGGAGAATTATGGTGCGGTCAAAATCAGCAGGAGGTATGGGGGTACCGAGATTTGAGAAATACTATCAGGCTGCACAAGCCTCGCAGCTTCTTTCCTATCACGCCACCGTAGATATACCGGGATGGGATCGTATTGAATCGGCCATGTCCATATCTTCACCGATTAGTGACCTTCTTTGGCTTACGCCGAAGGCTAGAAATTTGGGGAACAATCTGATTATGGCTCACTCTTTTCGGTTGTGGGATGATATTAAATTCTCGGGTGGGTTGGCCTCCCCACATATGCCTTTAATGCCCCTTTGGGGAAATTCATTATTTACCCCAGGAATCACTGACCCCCTTAGGTTCAGTAGGTGGCGTAACTCGGGGATCTCATATGTGCACCATTGCTGCCACGGGTCCGATATAGCCTCCTTCCAACACCTTAAAGATAAGTTTGGTCTCTTGCCAAAAGACTTCTTTGGATATCTCCAAGTATACCATTTCATAAAGTCTATAGTGAAAAACATCCTAAAACTTGAGGATTTTACTTGTTTTGAATTACGTTGTATACGCAACCCGAGGGGCAAGGGCGCTATTGCTAGTTTGTATCACTCACTTTGTATGAACCTAGACGGAGGCGTTCCACCGTATAGGAAAAAGTGGGAACTTGAATTGGGAGGGGAAAAGGCTCCAGAAGTCTGGGATAGGATGTGGCGGGCATCGTTTGGTAAAAGGACCTCAGTACAGGCAATAGAAGTAAACGTAAAGGTGGCTCTGTGCTGGTATTTAGTCCCTAGGCAATTAACACACGTGGCGGTGGGGGCACAGAATAAATGCTTTCGTGGCTGCGACACGCTAGGGTCGAACGGTCACATCTAGTGGAGTTGTGGGGTCTCCAGAAATTTCTGGGATAAGATTCACACCTTACTGTGTAAGATTTTTGGTACAAATATTACCTTAGATCCCTGGGTAGCATTGTTAAATGAACCTTTAGATGGAGCCTCGGTTAGACAGAGACAATTGCTGTACCATGTCCTTACCTGCGCTAAATTAGTCATCGCTAAGGCATGGAAGACTTCCTCGCTTTTGAGGAATTTAAGAATAGGGTTAATAGTACATTAGCTATGGAGAAATTATCAGCTATCCACGAAGACAGGCTGGAGGAGTTCCGAGAGGTGTGGGCTCCTTGGATCAGGGTGGTTTTCCCTAGCACGTTCGATTGGGACCTTTTAAGTGTTTAACTATCGGTATATCTTAAAATGTCCTGGTAGGTATCAGATCCTTACCCTTCCCTCCTCTCGTACTCCGCGATCCTTCCCCCTTTCCTCCCTCCTCATTCTCCTTATCTTTCTACTGAGTTCTTCTTTCAGCTGCACGGAACATTATTGATTTATTCCTGACTTATTTCTGTTAAAACATTCAGGATGTGCTCTGGCTGGCAAGTGGTTTTAGGATCGGTGCAAGCCTTACGATGCAGGCCGGATCGTTTCCTAAATGTCAGTCCTGGTGTAATAATTATTTTTTTAAGCAGAGCGAATGCTTTGATTTATGCTGAGAGTTTTTAATGTAGTTGCTCCCGTGGTAATGTCTTGGAATGTTTAATTTCCTCGTTGTATATATGCGAGATTTTGGAAATACCATCTTTATATTTCTGTGTACTTCAATAAAAATGATCGAAACTAAACTGTAAAAAAAAAAAAAAAATTATTAAAGGTTAGTTAATTTTGAACATTTTTTTTTATTATTTTTTTGAAATTTTTTTTTGGGGGGGGTATTTTTATTTATTTTTTCCAGTGCCCTTCCAGCCTACCAAGTTTGCAGGACACGACGGTTTCACGCTGTTCTTCACATGGTTTGCCTTGGTGCACACATGGGAGGAACTGCTAAAAATCATTAATCAAAAAATGAAATCATGGCTTACTCCATAAAAACTGCAAATGGGAACCATGGTGACTGACAATGGGACGAACATCTTGTCTGTGCTGCTACAAGTAAGCCTGAGCCATGCTGCCATGGCACATGTGTTCAATCTAGTTGTCAAGCGTTTTCTGAAGTCTTCCCCCCATCTGCAAGACATCCTAACAACGGGAAGGAAACTTTGCATGCATTTCAGCCACTCCTCCACGCCAAGCACACCCTTCTTGAGCTACAGAGTAAGAACGATATCCCCCAACATAGCCTGATTGCTTGCGATGTTTCCACCCGTTGTAATTCCACCCTCCATATGTTGGATTGACTATACAAACAGAGAAAAGCCATCACTGATTTCATGATGATCCAAGCGGATAGGGGGACTCCCCTGTGTAACTTCAATGTAAACCAGTGGCAGCTCATACGTGACACCTGTCGTTTGCTCATGCCCTTTGAGGAAGCCAATTATTAGTCAGTTGCCAGGACTACGGGATGAACAATGTGATTCCACTGCTTCATGTAGTACAACACATGTTGGAAACCATGGCTGGTCAGGGCACTGGAGGCATGGCGCCTACATTTCACGGCCACATGAAGCCTGTGGGGGCTGAGGTGGAGGAGGGGCACAGCGAAGCACAGTTCAGGTTTGACAAAATGACCATTTTATCTAGTCATCTGATGAGAGAGGAGGAGCAGCCAGATTAGCTAGAGGGTTGTGAGGAAGGCGAGACAGAGGACGCAGACACACCGTGGCAGTATGCAGTGGAGATGGAGACAGGTAGTCCCTCTGAGTCACTTACACAAATGGCACAATGCATGCTCATGTGCTTGCGTAGTGACCGCAGAATTGTCTCCATTTGTCAGCGGGATGACTTCTGGCTCTCCCCCTTATTGGACCCTCGTTACAGGCACAAAATGGGGGCATTTTTTTTACACTCACTGAGAGGGAGGACAAACTGACCTACTACAGAGATATTCTACGTAGTCAGTTGGCCGATGCCTATCTGCGCCATAGTCCATATTCTCGCAGGTCTGACTCGGGGGGACCTCTGCGCTCAACTTCCACTGCCATGGCTGCTGGGGGGGGGTGGCAGAAGCAGCAGCACCATCAGCAGCAGCCTGAGTCTTCAGTTGCTAATGAGTAGCTTTCTTCACCCGCATCATGAGCAGCAGAAAGACCTGGAGCAGCCCCTGAACCAGCAGGTAGTGTCATACTTTGACATGACCATGCCAACGCACCTTGAGGGCTCGCTGGACTTCTGGGCAGCCAAACTTGACTTGTGGTCACAACTGGCAGAGTTTACCCTGGGAAAGCTGTCCTGCCCAGCCAGTAGTGTGCCATCTGAGCGGGTGTTTAGTGCGGCAGGGGCCATAGTCATGCCAAGGAGAACTCGTCTGTCCACGAAAAATGTGGAGAGACTCACCTTTGTGAAGATGAATCAGGCATGGATCAGCCAGGATTTCCACCCACCAACGGCTGATCCATGGTTGTAGCTGATGCATGGTAGCTCCTTATGCTGCTGCCAACTCCAGGGTGTGTTTTTTAGACAATATATGGGCTCCATATGCTGCTGCTACCAACTCCAATGTGTGTCTTTCAGGCAATATATGGGCTCCTTATGCTGCTGCTGCCAACTCCAATGTGTGTACTCATAAAAAGACACATGCTAGCATATTTGGGATGCCCCCCCCCCCCCCCGGTTAAAGGCAATGGCTGCTGCCAATTTGACAACGTGACTTTCTTTACAAAATGCACAGACAGTAGACATGCAAATGCAGTAGACAGCTACTCTTCAAATATTTATGCTAGTGTTTGGGATGCCCCCTGCTCAAATACACAGGCTGGCTGCTTTAACAGTGAAAAAGTGACTTTCTTTACAAAATGCAAGTAGTTAGCAGACAGCTACTCTTCAACATTTTATGCTAGTATTTGGGATGCCCCCTGTTCAAATACACAGGCTGGCTGCTTTAACAGTGAAAAAGTGACTTTCTTTACAAAATGCAACCAGTTAGCAGACAGGTACTCTTCAAATATTTATGCTAGTATTTGGGATGCCCCCCCCCCAGCAAAAGGCAAAGGTTGCTTAAAAAGTGACTTTCTTTACAAAATGCACAATGTTAATAGACAGGTTCTCTTCAAATATTAATGCTAGTATTTGGGAGCCCCCCCCCCCCCCCCCGACGAAAGGCAAAGGTTGCTTAAAAAGGGACTTGCTTTACAAAATGAATAATGTTAATAGACAGCTACTCTTCGAATATTTATGCTAGTATTTGGGATGCCCCCCGGCGAAAGGCAAAGGTTGCTTAAAAAGTGGCTTTTTTTACAAAATGCACAATGTTAATAGACAGGTACTCTTCAAATATTTATGCTAGCACGCTTTTTAAAGAATGACCCCAGAAAAAAGGAAAAGCTAAATAGGCAGGTGTGTTATTAACACTAAATAGGCTTGAAAGCTAATGCAAACACTTTAAACTTTCCCTGTCTTTCTCTGTCACTGTCACAGCCTCTCTCCTTCTCTATCTGTCCCTCACTCCTTCTGTTCTTTGTTCTGTCTATCTCTCCCTCACTCTATCTATCTATCTATCTATCTATCTATCTATCTATCTGTCTGTTTGTCCCTCTCTCCCTGCCTGATCTGCTCTGGCCGCAATACAGTGCCGGAATGAGCTTCTGCAAGATGGCCGCCGCTTATATAGGGCTGTGACGTCATCGGTAAGCCTGTCTGCTGATAGGTAGCATGTGACGCCTATCCAGGATTCCTTGCCCCATGGGACAGGTCTTGACATGTGGATCCACCATTTTAGATGGCCTGGATAGTAGTAAATGGAGTTTTAAGGAAGCGATTCGAGCAATCGAATCGCGACAATATTCGGAATCGTTACGAAACAAATTTTTCCTGAAATTCGTAACAAATTTGGGTTCGTCAGATTCAATTCGCTCATCTCTATCAGAGAGACAGCCTGACTAGTAACTGATAAAGACCTGCTGGTAACTGATGACGCATGTGTAGACACACACGTCTCCAAGCACTGAACACGCAGCGCTCGTCTCATCGGCCGGGGACCTTGGTATGTGATTTGCTCATTCTACCGGCCCACTGACTTCACTCTGACATCAGGCGGGAATTTTTAAGCCTTTTCACTCTCCTGTATATCTAGGACTCTACTGTCTAGCATGGTTTAGCAGTCCTCCCTGATGAAGGGGCACAGTATACCCCCGAAACATTGGAATATATGGACTGCAATATATGAACTTTACCTCACTGGTTGCATTGGGACTTTGCTTTGCTGTAAGATTATCTAAATACTGCTCTGCTTTATTGCAATTCTCACAATGGTCTGCCGGTCTTTTGTGTTTCTATTCCGGTGCCATATAGTTTGGGGTGACTAGCATTCTTGTTAATGCTGTGCCGGTTTATAGTGGTGCTGTAGGTATAAGAGTTTCTTGCTTATAAATAATATTACACACATTTATTTGTACAGAACTTGTATTGTGACTTGTCAATAATGTAAACTCAGGACATAGATGTCCCCAAACTGTTTGTGTGCCTGCAAAATGATGCTAAATGAAGCACTTCATAAATAAGGCTCTAGGTTTTCAAAGGAAGTAAGTCATACTTTTTTGCTGCTAGTCCAGCTAATGAGGAAAAGAAGCAGGATGATCAGTTTTAACTAACCCAAAATATGTCAACCCTCAACTCCACCTCAACATTGGATGGAACTTTCCTTTCCATGGCTTACTCCTCTTCCTCCTCTTCCTTGGCTTACTCCATATATTGCACCGCTAAAATGACTTTGGTGGCCCTATTTTACATAGAAGATAATATCTTAGTGGAAGGCTTGGAGAGCAACATTAGAGATCTCACAGGGGGGAGTACTCTTCTTCTTCAGAAGCATTTCTCCCCTACCCAGATGAGACCTTTGTGCTCCTTTTCGTGCCCTTTGCAAACATTCTGAAGGAGGAAAGAAATCTTTATAAGAAGACCCTAGCTCATACTGCAGGTCCAAATCATGCTTCAAGTTCACCTTGGCCTGAAGGGATACTGTCACCCTTTGGGTCGAGAGACTCCTGCTGGCAGTATCAGACTGGGATGCCTGGGGCCCACCAGTAGAACTGACTCTGGGGCACACCCCACATTTAGATGCAAGTATAATCGACTACCATTCAGGGCCCATGCACAGAAACATTATGCTAGACTGTATTGTCAGTGTGTGTGCACTTGGGATGGCACAAATAAGCTATACATAGTTCAAGTTTGGTAAAGAAGTCCCTCAAATGGACCACTGGGAGCTCCGGTCCTCAGATACCAGGGTCGGTGGGAGAATGTTTAGTGCACAGTGACCTGGTCAAGGTACTGGAAGCAGGGGAGCCTTGTGCCCCCTATGGCACCCTTTATCTAACTTTCCCTTTAAGGATTTTTTCACCCTAGCATGAAAATATAGTTGCATGTATGTATGAAGTCCATTTGCTTTCTTTATTAATATGTATAAGATGTTAATTATTAACTTTGATGCATACATATGTAATATAATATAGTTGTATAGCACAGAAGATAGTATATATACCTGCAGACTTACATGTATTTTATTCTAGTAAATCAGCACTGATCTGTTGTCATGCTGGTTAAAAAGAAAAAGGTTTAAAAACATATTTCAATTTTCACATATTAAGTAGAGATGAGCGAACTTTTGAAAAATTCGATTCGACTGATTCGCCGAATTTTCCGACAAAAATCGTTTCGACCCGAATAAATTCGCGACGAATCGCTATTAAAAACGGCTATTTCTGAGCCTCCTACAGCCTCAATAGGGTTGTAAACCATTCAGCCTTGCTGTAACACGCACAGGATGCGTGCTGGGTTAGTTAAATAATACTTTTAAGAAATATCACATGCAGATCAGAGGCATCGCTAATAGAATCGCAGAGCGGCACAATTGCAGAGAGTTGAAGTGGCATCACTATGAGGGGCAGAAGGAGCCCAAATATACACTGGAGTTGGCCTCAGGAGCCCAAAAATTGGATGAATCACACCCTGGAGTTGGCAGAAGTTGGCAGCAGCAGCAGCAGGAGCCCAAATATACACTGGAGTTGGCTTCAGGAGCCCAAAAATTGGATGAATCACACCCTGGAGTTGGCAGGAGTTGACAGTAGCAGCAGCAGGAGCCCAAATATACACTGGAGTTGGCTTCAGGAGCCCAAAAATTGGATGAATCACACCCTGGAGTTGGCAGGAGTTGACAGCAGCAGCAGCAGGAGCCCAAATATACACTGGAGTTGGCTTCAGGAGCCCAAAAATTGGATGAATCACACCCTGGAGTTGGCAGAAGTTGGCAGCAGCAGCAGCAGGAGCCCAAATATACACTGGAGTTGGCTTCAGGAGCCCAAAAATTGGATGAATCACACCCTGGAGTTGGCAGGAGTTGACAGTAGCAGCAGCAGGAGCCCAAATATACACTGGAGTTGGCTTCAGGAGCCCAAAAATTGGATGAATCACACCCTGGAGTTGGCAGAAGTTGGCAGCAGCAGGAGCCCAAATATACACTGGAGTTGGCTTCAGGAGCCCAAAAATTGGATGAATCACACCCTGGAGTTGGCAGAAGTTGGCAGCAGCAGCAGCAGGAGCCCAAATATACACTGGAGTTGGCTTCAGGAGCCCAAAAATTGGATGAATCACACCCTGGAGTTGGCAGAAGTTGGCAGCAGCAGCAGCAGGAGCCCAAATATACACTGGAGTTGGCTTCAGGAGCCCAAAAATTGGATGAATCACACCCTGGAGTTGGCAGAAGTTGGCAGCAGCAGCAGCAGGAGCCCAAATATACACTGGAGTTGGCCTCAGGAGCCCAAAAATTGGATGAATCACACCCTGGAGTTGGCAGAAGTTGGCAGCAGCAGCAGCAGGAGCCCAAATATACACTGGAGTTGGCTTCAGGAGCCCAAAAATTGGATGAATCACACCCTGGAGTTGGCAGAAGTTGGCAGCAGCAGCAGCAGGAGCCCAAATATACACTGGAGTTGGCTTCAGGAGCCCAAAAATTGGATGAATCACACCCTGGAGTTGGCAGCAGCAGCAGCAGGAGCCCAAATATTACTTTAAAGAGACACTGGGGTTGGCTTCAGGAGCCCAAAAATTGGATGAATCACACCCTGGAGTTGGCAGCAGCAGGAGCCCAAATATTACTTTAAAGAGACACTGGGGTTGGCTTCAGGAGCCCAAAAATTGGATGAATCACACCCTGGAGTTGGCAGCAGCAGGAGCCCAAATATACACTGGGGTTGGCTTCAGGAGCCCAAAAATTGGATGATTCACACCCTGGAGTTGGCAGCAGCAGCAGCAGGAGCCCAAATATACACTGGGGTTGGCTTCAGGAGCCCAAAAATTGGATGAATCACACCCTGGAGTTGGCAGCAGCAGCAGCAGGAGCCCAAATATTACTTTAAAGAGACACTGGGGTTGGCTTCAGGAGCCCAAAAATTGGATGAATCACACCCTGGAGTTGGCAGCAGCAGGAGCCCAAATATTACTTTAAAGAGACCCTGGGGTTGGCTTCAGGAGCCCAAAAATTGGATGAATCACACCCTGGAGTTGGCAGGAGTTGACAGCAGCAGCAGCAGGAGCCCAAATATTACTTTAAAGAGACCCTGGGGTTGGCTTCAGGAGCCCAAAAATTGGATGAATCACACCCTGGAGTTGGCAGAAGTTGGCAGTAGCAGCAGCAGGAGCCCAAATATTACTTTAAAGAGACCCTGGGGTTGGCTTCAGGAGCCCAAATATTGGATGAATCACACCCTGGAGTTGGCAGCAGCAGCAGCAGGAGCCCAAATATTACTTTAAAGAGACCCTGGGGTTGGCTTCAGGAGCCCAAAAATTGGATGAATCACACCCTGGAGTTGGCAGAAGTTGGCAGTAGCAGCAGCAGGAGCCCAAATATTACTTTAAAGAGACCCTGGGGTTGGCTTCAGGAGCCCAAAAATTGGATGAATCGCACCCTGGAGTTGGCAGGAGTTGACAGCAGCAGCAGCAGGAGCCCAAATATTACTTTAAAGAGACCCTGGGGTTGGCTTCAGGAGCCCAGAAATTGGATGAATCACACCCTGGAGTTGGCAGAAGTTGGCAGTAGCAGCAGCAGGAGCCCAAATATTACTTTAAAGAGACCCTGGGGTTGGCTTCAGGAGCCCAAAAATTGGATGAATCACACCCTGGAGTTGGCAGAAGTTGGCAGTAGCAGCAGCAGGAGCCCAAATATTACTTTAAAGAGACCCTGGGGTTGGCTTCAGGAGCCCAAATATTGGATGAATCACACCCTGGAGTTGGCAGCAGCAGCAGCAGGAGCCCAAATATTACTTTAAAGAGACCCTGGGGTTGGCTTCAGGAGCCCAAAAATTGGATGAATCACACCCTGGAGTTGGCAGAAGTTGGCAGTAGCAGCAGCAGGAGCCCAAATATTACTTTAAAGAGACCCTGGGGTTGGCTTCAGGAGCCCAAAAATTGGATGAATCACACCCTGGAGTTGGCAGGAGTTGACAGCAGCAGCAGCAGGAGCCCAAATATTACTTTAAAGAGACCCTGGGGTTGGCTTCAGGAGCCCAGAAATTGGATGAATCACACCCTGGAGTTGGCAGAAGTTGGCAGTAGCAGCAGCAGGAGCCCAAGTATTACTTTAAAGAGACCCTGGGGTTGGCTTCAGGAGCCCAAAAATTGGATGAATCACACCCTGGAGTTGGCAGCAGCAGGAGCCCAAATATACACTGGGGTTGGCTTCAGGAGCCCAAAAATTGGATGAATCACACCCTGGAGTTGGCAGCAGCAGCAGCAGGAGCCCAAATATACACTGGAGTTGGCTTCAGGAGCCCAAAAATTGGATGAATCACACCCTGGAGTTGGCAGAAGTTGGCAGCAGCAGCAACAGCAGGAGCCCAAACATTACTTTAAAGAGACCCTGGGGTTGGCTTCAGGAGCCCAAAAATTGGATGAATCACACCCTGTGGAGAGTCATGTGGAGAAAAAGTAGCTTAGTTAGTAATATCTACATAAAATTATGAATAAACAAATGCAAAAGTATTGCCAAAGTGAAGTTTTGTTTGAGGGTGTGTTTCCACCTTTTAATTAAATCAGAAACAAGAAGGTATCATTGCCTCTGACTAATTAGCCCTCAAAAATTCTTGGAATTTTTAATCTGGAATCATGTCTGATCCGTCTTATCCGAAGAATATTAATAAAAAGTAAGAGTAATGTAAAGGATTTTTTATTAATACTTACTTGTGGTCCGATGCGGAGGAATGTCTGTAACTGGAGAGCAGCGCCTTAAATCTGTTTTGCACGATCCATCTTTCTTTAGTGTAGGTCTGGCCCCGTCATCAATCTACTGGAATACATCAGGCATTGTTGGGAGGAAAGCTTGGATGATCCATGCGCCATTCATTTCCACGCAGGGCAGTCTCTGGAAAAAAAAAAAAACTATGTATAAACCAGGGTCTTTTTCATATAAAAACAAATGGTTATTTTTGCTTTTAAACCATATGTTCCACAGCTTTACCAGTCATTGTGTCAGCCAATGAAGCAACTTTGTCTGGAAGTGCTGCAAAAGCAGTCCACTGCATCACAAGTGGCATCTGACACCCCCAGTCAACTGTCTGTTGTCTGTCTTTTATGCTTTGGGTTCAGCTCCACTATCCATTGATGAAGATCTGATAGTCATAAAATTCAGCAGCTACTGCCCAGCCAAGAAGTGGAGGAGACACTCGCCTCTTCTTCCACTAGCCGGCAATTAGTGATGAGGAGAGTGTCGTGGGAGGAGGTGTTGCAAGCCGAGGTAGTGGAAGAGGGTCCCTGGAGTCTGCTGCGGTGGCGGCGGCAGCAGCAGCAGATTATTGCGGACTGTTGTTCGGAAAAATCAGCTACTCAGCGATGTGGCAGTGTTTCATGCAGTATCCTGTGGAGAAAAAGTAGGTTAGTTAGTGTATATACATAAAATTATGAATAGACAAATGCAATAGTATTGCCAAAGTGAAGTTTTGTTTGAGGGTGTGTTTCCACCTTGTAATTAAATCAGAAACAACTAGCTATCATTTGCCTCTGAATAATTAGCCCTCAAAAATTCTTGGAATTTTTAATCTTGATGTCTGAGGGATTTCTCCTCTCAGACAGCGTCACCATAAGTCCAGCCTGCTGCATTACACTTGGAAGAACATCTTGTTTGCGCTGCGACAAGGAAGCCAGAGTCATGCGTCCTGACATGGCACACGTGTTCAGTCTAGTTTTTAAGTCTTGCCCCCATCTGAAAGAACAACAGGAAAGGAAGTTAGCATGCACTTCTGGCACTCCTACACCACCAAGCACAACCTTATTGAGCCTCAGCGTCACAACGGTGTACCCCACCATAGTCTGATTTGCGATGTTTCCACCCGTTGGAATTCCACCCTCCATATGCAGGATCCACTATAGCAGTGGTCCCCAACCCTGTCCTCAAGGCCCACCAACAGGCCAGGTTTTGCAGATCTCCACAAAGATGCACAGGTGGAGTAATTAGTGCAGCTGCAGAGCAATAGAGCTGGCTATTTGGAGATCCAAAAAACATGACATGTTGGTGGGCCTTGAGGACAGGGTTGAGGACCACTGCACTATAGGAACAGAGAAAAGCCATCACGGATTTCTGGATGATCCAAACGGATAGGGGGACACCCCTGTGTAAATTCAATGTAAACCATTGGCAGCTCATACGTGACACCGACCGTTTGCTCAGGCCCTTTGAGGAAGCTACGTTATTAGTCAGTTGCCAGGACTATGAGATGAACGATGAGATTCCACTGCTTCATGTACTACAACACATGTTGGAAACCATGGCTGGTCAGGGCACTGGAGACATGGCACATACATTTCACAGCCACATGAAGCCTGTGGGGGCTGAAGTGGAGGAGGAGGAGGGGGTGGGGCACAGCAAACCACAGTTTAGGTTTCACAAAATGACCATTTTATCTAGTCATCTGACAGGAGAGGAGGAGCAGGAGCAGCCACAGGAGCTAGAGGGTTGTGAGTAAGGCGAGACAGAGGACCCAGACACACCGTGGCAGTTTACAGTGGAGATGGAGACAGGTAGTCCCTCCGAGTCACTTGCACAAATGGCACGATGCATGCTCACATGCATGCGTACTAGTGAGCGCAGAATTGTCTCCATTTGTCAGCGGGAAGACTTCTGGCTCTCCAACTTATTGGACCCTCGCTTCCGGCACAAAATGGGGGCATTTTTTACGCCCACTGAGAGGGAGGACAAACTGACCTACTACAGAGACATCCCACGTAGTCAGTTGGGCGATGTCTATCTGCGCCATGGCCCATACTCCCGCAGGTCTGACTCGGGGGGAAGTCTGCGATCACCTTCCACTGCCATGGCTGCTGGGGGGGTGGAAGGAGCAGCAGCAGCAGCTCCATCAGCAGCAGCCTCAGTCTTCAGTCGCTAGTGAGTAGCTTTCTACACCCGCATAGTGAGTCTACTCATGAGCAGCAGGAAGACCTGGAGCTGGACCTCAAACAGCAGGTCATGTCATACCTTGACATGACCATGCCAACACACCTTCAAGATCCACTGGATTTGCTGGGAAGCCAAACTTGACTTGTGCCCGCAACTAGCAGAGTTTGCCCTGGAAAAGCTGTACTGGCTGGGCAGTAGTTGATTTAGATGGCAACTGGGCTGCTCTATATAACGAAGCAAAATGGCAAATTTACCTCACTATATAAGCTATTGCCCCTCAGATTTACACAGGGGCTGCTCTATATTATGCTGCAAAATGGCAAATTTACCTCACAATATAAGCTATTGCCCCTCAGATTTACACAGGGCCTGCTCTATATTATGCTGCAAAATGGCAAATTAACCTCACAATATAAGCTATTGCCCCTCAGATTTACACAGGGCCTGCTCTATATAACGAAGCAAAATGGCAAATTTACCTCACTATATAAACTATTGCCCCTCAGATTTACACAGGGGCTGCTCTATATTATGCTGCAAAATGGCAAATTAACCTCACAATATAAGCTATTGCAGCTCTATATAAATAAAAATAAATAAATAAAAAAAGGGCCTGTAGAAGCTTATTTAGTATAACAGATAGGGTGACATGTGCTGGTTTGGGATGCCCATATGGGCTAGTGTTTTGGCAGCAGTACAAAAACCAATGCAAAATGCAATAGCTTAATAAAGCTGATGCTGATCAACGCTTATTTAGTATAACAGATGGGGTGCAACATGCAGGTTTGGGATGCCCTGCGGCCTGGTGTATTTAAAGCAGACCAAAACCAATTCAAAATGCAATAACTTAATAAAGCTGAGGCTGTAGATGCTTATTTAGTATAAACAGGTAGGGTGCAAGGTGCAGCTTTGGGGTGCCCTGCGGCCTGGTTAAATGAAAGCAGTCAAAAAGGAAGTGCAAACTGAAGTAGCTTAATGAAGCTGATGCTGATCAACGCTTATGTTGTATACCAGATAGGGTGCAAGGTGCAGCTTTGGGGTGCCCTGCGGCCTGGTTTATTAAAAGCAGTCAAAAACAAGTGCAAACTGAAGTAGCCTGATCAACGCTTATGTTGTATAACAGATAGGTTTAAAATAGCATGTGCCTTGGGATGCCCGTGTGGCCTGTTATATTTCAAGCTGAACAAAAAGTAACAATAATCCAAGTATGAGACATCATTTTGACCTTCTTTACAGCGCCATACTTTGAAAAAAAAAAATTAATTTCATGCCGATCAATCCAAAGGTCAATGCCCCTAACAAAAATAGTGTTCGGCATAAGTTTTCCTTCTGGAAGGACGTAACCTTTAGTTTACATGGTTGGGGTAGGTTATCTTACAAATTGGGATACCCCAGGCAGCAGTGTCATTGAAAGAGACAGATTGTAATGCAGGCCATACGCAAGCAGAGAAACTCAGGCTGCAACAGGCCTATTTAGTTTACATGGTTGGGGTAGGTTATCTTACAAATTGGGATACCCCACTGTATATGAAACCGAATATAAATGCACACCCAAAAGTGGACAATCAGCCTCCAAGAGGCCTGCTTAGTTTAAATAAGAGAGCTGCTTAGTATGGTAGGTAGGTTATGTTATGTTACAGAATGGGATGCCCCAAGCAGACTTGAGATCAGTATATATGCACACAGCAGCAGTGTGTTAGCAGGCTCATACAGGCCAAATTTCTTTAAATAACTGTGCAGCATACAGTAAATGCAGAGGCTAATGGTATGTTACAGAATGGGATGTCCCAAAAACCAGAGAGCACCTGGCAGGCAGCAGTAAGACTATGCACAGCAAAAGTGTCTTTATCATGCCTAATTTCAATTAGAATAGGTGCAAATGGTTAGGTTCTTAAATAGAGGCTGCTGTAGTCACAGAATGGGATGCCCTAAAAACCAGCAGTAAGTACACCTGGCAGGGACAAGTAGTGCTATGCCCAGCAAAAGTGTCTTTATCAGGCCTAATTTCAATTATAATAAGTGCAAATGGTTATATGGTCTTAAACAGAGGCTGCTGTAGTCACAGAATGGGATGCCCCAAAAAAGATCCAGTAGTGCTATGCCCAGCAAAAGTGTCTTTATCAGGCTAATTTCAAATATAATAAGAGCAAATGGTTATATGGTCTTAAACAGAGGCTGCTGTAGTCACAGAATGGGATGCCCTGGCAGGGTCCAGAAGTACTATGCCCAGCAAAAGTGTCTTTATCAGGCTAATTTCAAATATAATAAGAGCAAATGGTTATATGGTCTTAAACAGAGGCTGCTGTAGTCACAGAATGGGATGCCCTGGCAGGGTCCAGAAGTACTATGCCCAGCAAAAGTGTCTTTATCAGGCTAATTTCAAATATAAGAGCAAATGGTTATATGGTCTTAAACAGAGGCTGCTGTAGTCACAGAATGGGATGCCCTGGCAGGGTCCAGAAGTACTATGCCCAGCAAAAGTGTGTTTATCAGGCTAATTTCAAATATAATAAGAGCAAATGCTTATATGGTCTTAAACAGAGGCTGCTGTAGTCACAGAATGGGATGCCCCGGGCAGGAATCGAGCTGGCAGGGTACAGTAGTGCTTTGGCCAGCAAAAGTGTCTTTATCAGGCTAATTTCAAATATGATAAGAGCAAATGCTTATATGGTCTTAAACAGAGGCTGCTGTAGTCACAGAATGGGATGCCCCGGGCAGGAATCGAGCTGGCAGGGTACAGTAGTGCTTTGGCCAGCAAAAGTGTCTTTATCAGGCCTAATTTCAAATATGATAAGAGCAAATGCTTATATGGTCTTAAACAGAGGCTGCTTTAGTCACAGAATGGGATGCCCCGGGCAGGAATCGAGCTGGCAGGGTACAGTAGTGCTTTGGCCAGCAAAAGTGTCTTTATCAGGCTAATTTCAAATATGATAAGAGCAAATGCTTATATGGTCTTAAACAGAGGCTGCTTTAGTCACAGAATGGGATGCCCCGGGCAGGAATCGAGCTGGCAGGGTACAGTAGTGCTTTGGCCAGCAAAAGTGTCTTTATCAGGCCTAATTTCAAATATGATAAGAGCAAATGCTTATATGGTCTTAAACAGAGGCTGCTTTAGTCACAGAATGGGATGCCCCGGGCAGGAATCGAGCTGGCAGGGTACAGTAGTGCTTTGGCCAGCAAAAGTGTCTTTATCAGGCTAATTTCAAATATGATAAGAGCAAATGCTTATATGGTCTTAAACAGAGGCTGCTGTAGTCACAGAATGGGATGCCCCGGGCAGGAATCGAGCTGGCAGGGTACAGTAGTGCTTTGGCCAGCAAAAGTGTCTTTATCAGGCCTAATTTCAAATATGATAAGAGCAAATGCTTATATGGTCTTAAACAGAGGCTGCTTTAGTCACAGAATGGGATGCCCCGGGCAGGAATCGAGCTGGCAGGGTACAGTAGTGCTTTGGCCAGCAAAAGTGTCTTTATCAGGCTAATTTCAAATATGATAAGAGCAAATGCTTATATGGTCTTAAACAGAGGCTGCTGTAGTCACAGAATGGGATGCCCCGGGCAGGAATCGAGCTGGCAGGGTACAGTAGTGCTTTGGCCAGCAAAAGTGTCTTTATCAGGCCTAATTTCAAATATGATAAGAGCAAATGCTTATATGGTCTTAAACAGAGGCTGCTTTAGTCACAGAATGGGATGCCCCGGGCAGGAATCGAGCTGGCAGGGTACAGTAGTGCTTTGGCCAGCAAAAGTGTCTTTATCAGGCTAATTTCAAATATGATAAGAGCAAATGCTTATATGGTCTTAAACAGAGGCTGCTTTAGTCACAGAATGGGATGCCCCGGGCAGGAATCGAGCTGGCAGGGTACAGTAGTGCTTTGGCCAGCAAAAGTGTCTTTATCAGGCCTAATTTCAAATATGATAAGAGCAAATGCTTATATGGTCTTAAACAGAGGCTGCTTTAGTCACAGAATGGGATGCCCCGGGCAGGAATCGAGCTGGCAGGGTACAGTAGTGCTTTGGCCAGCAAAAGTGTCTTTATCAGGCTAATTTCAAATATGATAAGAGCAAATGCTTATATGGTCTTAAACAGAGGCTGCTGTAGTCACAGAATGGGATGCCCCGGGCAGGAATCGAGCTGGCAGGGTCCAGTAGGGCTTTGGCCAGCAAAAGTGTCTTTATCAGGCCTAATTTCAAATATGATAAGAGCAAATGCTTATATGGTCTTAAACAGAGGCTGCTTTAGTCACAGAATGGGATGCCCCGGGCAGGAATCGAGCTGGCAGGGTACAGTAGTGCTTTGGCCAGCAAAAGTGTCTTTATCAGGCTAATTTCAAATATGATAAGAGCAAATGCTTATATGGTCTTAAACAGAGGCTGCTTTAGTCACAGAATGGGATGCCCCGGGCAGGAATCGAGCTGGCAGGGTACAGTAGTGCTTTGGCCAGCAAAAGTGTCTTTATCAGGCCTAATTTCAAATATGATAAGAGCAAATGCTTATATGGTCTTAAACAGAGGCTGCTTTAGTCACAGAATGGGATGCCCCGGGCAGGAATCGAGCTGGCAGGGTACAGTAGTGCTTTGGCCAGCAAAAGTGTCTTTATCAGGCTAATTTCAAATATGATAAGAGCAAATGCTTATATGGTCTTAAACAGAGGCTGCTTTAGTCACAGAATGGGATGCCCCGGGCAGGAATCGAGCTGGCAGGGTACAGTAGTGCTTTGGACAGCAAAAGTGTCTTTATCAGGCTAATTTCAAATATGATAAGAGCAAATGCTTATATGGTCTTAAACAGAGGCTGCTGTAGTCACAGAATGGGATGCCCCGGGCAGGAATCGAGCTGGCAGGGTACAGTAGTGCTTTGGCCAGCAAAAGTGTCTTTATCAGGCCTAATTTCAAATATGATAAGAGCAAATGCTTATATGGTCTTAAACAGAGGCTGCTTTAGTCACAGAATGGGATGCCCCGGGCAGGAATCGAGCTGGCAGGGTACAGTAGTGCTTTGGCCAGCAAAAGTGTCTTTATCAGGCTAATTTCAAATATGATAAGAGCAAATGCTTATATGGTCTTAAACAGAGGCTGCTTTAGTCACAGAATGGGATGCCCCGGGCAGGAATCGAGCTGGCAGGGTACAGTAGTGCTTTGGACAGCAAAAGTGTCTTTATCAGGCCTAATTTCAAATATGATAAGAGCAAATGCTTATATGGTCTTAAACAGAGGCTGCTTTAGTCACAGAATGGGATGCCTCACAGCAGACTTAAGATCAGTTCAGTATATATGCACAGTTACTTACTATAAGCAGCCTGAAAACGCTAACAAAGGCTGGATGAAAAAAAAAAAATCTCCCTGTCAGCCAGCTCCGTTTTTCCTACCTTTCCCTGGCTTTCTGTCTGTCTCCTGTCTGTCTCCTGCCTGTCTCCTGCCTGTCTCCAGCCTGTCCCTGTCTGTCCCTGTCTCCAGCCTGTCTAACTGCCTCAGCTACACAGCGTTCTGTCTGTCTGTCACGAATGCAATAGAGAAATGAGGAAAAGCAAGATGGCCGCCGTTAAATACCGCTGTGTGACGTCACCGGGCTTGCTGGCTGCTGATAGGCTGCATGTGACTGCCCCAGCTTGCACTGGCGCGGGATACATGTCCAGACATGTCCCGCCCGCCATCTTAGAATGCCTGTAATGTAAATGAATGGATGTTAAAGGAAAACTTCGAGTGATCGAATCGCGGGGAAATTCGGATTCGATCCGAATCGAATTTTTCCTGAAATTCGGATCGAATCCGGGTTCGTCCGGATCGATTCGCTCATCCCTAATATTAAGGTTTATTTCATTCTTAGAATTGCCAGTTTATGTCTTTCATCCTCCATAAATCCAGACCAATGCTATATTCGAAGAATGTGGAATCCCCCCCCCCTTCCCCACACACATGTACAACCAAGAAATGTATTACAATTGCAAAAAGGTGTAACAAATTCAAAGAGAGAATTATTTATAGTTTATTCTGCCAAAAAAACCCAGATACAAATATTTTTGACACATTGCAGCTAAATTATAGGATAATGGAAGTGAAGTTGAAAGAAACAAAGGACATTGTGCTAATTGTGGCCTATGGTGTCATTAGTGTAATCCATGTGTAATTATCGCCCTATTAGGGTCGATTCTAAATGCAAAAGTTAATTGATTTCGGATCGGGAATCGGAAGTTTGGGTGGGTGTTAGTCATTTTTTCCTTTTTTTTTTGGCCATTTCCGACTCGCGCGAACTTTCGAACGAATTCGTATATGCTCTTACGATCATCAGAAGTTTTACTAACAAAATCGGAAGTTTTACAACCAAATCGGAAATGTTCCCAACCAAATTGTAATTTTTCCGTTCGTTCCTAAAACTTCCGTTAATTGGATGTGTTTCCATGTGATTCAGAGAGCTGATTCCCACCCTAAAAATCCGTTTAATTGAAAATCCACTTCCGACACCTTTGAGGACTCGGATTTGCTATTGTAGAACATGTTTTGTGGCTATGTGGAGGAGTCTGCGTGCCTTCAGCTCCAATGAACTGCATGTATCAGCATGGCCGAGGCCATAAATTGTATAGCAATACATACCTGAATCAATACATTTCATGTATGCCTTATAAAAGCATTTTAATGTGGACCTTAATTAGTCCTTTGCATGTAAACCTTTATTTTGCCACACATCCATATAATTGCGATTTATTTTTAAACTTATGTCCTTTGTTATTTTTTTTTTTGGATTGTTGTTGTACTTGAATCTTAATTTGTTTTCAGATTTATTGTTGTAGTTGGCAACCTTTGCTTTGTGTAATTATTTTATCTTATCTTTGGTCAGATGCATCAGTACATCATCACTGAGGAGAGGAGAGTGGGATAAAGTGCAGGGTGCGGGTTACAGCTGTGTTTTGCTCAGAGACAGCAGAGCTGGGGGCCTTGAAAGGTCAGAAATCCCAGAATGCAGAGCAACACAGTCACAAGGCCCTTTCTGTTTGCAGGCTGCCTTATATTACCTGACCCGCCATCTTGGCTGTTTCAAGGCTCATAACATGCAGAAGATGCTGGGTGTTTTAAAAATTTGGAGAGCAATCTGTATGTACAGGGTGTGGGTAACAACACAAAAAATGTAAAGTTGTACCATTTGAAACCAAAAATTTTAATTAAAAAACGAAAGTAAAAAATGCCAGTTCAAAATAAAAAAAATAAAAAATATATATGATTTACTTTTAGAAATACATTAATTAATGGTTACCACAAAACGAATGAAATAAAGAAAAAGCAGAAATGAAGATTCGCCTGAGCGCACAGTGGTTTGGGTCAGTTTTAGGGGTGAGACATGGAAGATGTAAGAAAGTGCAAAGTGATTTAGCTAAGCATTGTAGAAGAAGTGAGTGAGCCAAATATGTAGGCAGCACTTTAATGAGTTAAGTTTGTAGTGTGCAGGCGCAAGATCATAAGGATTTTCGTCCGGACAAAAAAAGGAAAAAATGCAGTCCCACCAGACATGCATCATGTCACCTCTGACGTTACAGCCTCTGAAGCAGCAAGGGGATTCTGAAGGGGAGAATTTATTGATCCGATCAGGGGTGTAGTACCATCTGAACACACTTTGTATGCATTTTCCAGCACTAAAGAGTTACTGGATACTTTCTTAGTTTGGCCCCAAATGCTTTGCTAAGCTTCTGGGGGCTTTGTATCTCCCAATTCTGAATCCCATCTTGCCATATAGGCGTGCCTGATCGGGTTTGGTGGGGTGGCCAGAACTGAGTATATACCAGAGATGAGCCCGCCACTGAAATGATCGCGTATGCATCTAAGTTCAAAGTCTGTTCTCCTATAAGGAGGGGAGGATTGTTTTAGTAAGCATTTAATAAAGTGCTGTATTTGAAATAGTCTGAACATCTCATGCGGCGGGAACGGATCTCTGGGTGACAGCTCTGGCATAGATTTCATTCTCGTTGGTATACATAAATTGTCCACTATCATAAGATTTTTCTGTGCCCACCAGTTAAAGCTGGTTGGATGTGTAATTCCTGGAGGAAACATAGGGTTACCTAACAAAGAAGTGGCTGGTGTGTGGGGTGAATTGAGCTGGTGCTTAATTTTGTCCCATATTGATAAAGCGAATGAGAGTATGGAGGGGAGAAGTTTGGGTCTGCGTGCTTTGGGTGTCCATAATAGAGCAGCTGGCGACATCGTATTGCATTCTGTCAATGGAGACCCATGTGGGAACATAGTTAGGGGTGTGAAATAGAACTAGTGGAGCTATTTGGGCAGCAAGGAAATACTTTTGCCCTTATTCATCAAGCGATAGCGCCAGGTAGTGTCTGACGAGCGCCAGGTAGCGGCAGCTAACGGCGACTACCGACTCAAGTACGCCCGCGGCGGTCACAATGACGCATTTATCAAGCAAAATGAGGCTAGCGCCGGCGAGAGCGACGGCTAGCGCGGCATTCATCATGAAGCCGCCTGGACCGAACAGCGCCGCTGCAAATTCCCTCACAGCGCCAGGTATGAGCTGTCGCTCCCTGGCGATGTCCAATGCATTTCAATGGAGCAAGCTATAATTAATCATAATTAATTGGTATTATTTTTTTAAATTTTTTTTTTAATGTCAAAAAATCGGAGAACACTTCTGCAATGTTAGGATTTATTTTTAAGTCAAAAAAAAAAAAAAAAAAAATATGTGCAGAATTGATCTAACAGGTCTGAGATTAATGTATTCATATAACAAAATGATTCTAAAAACATGTATAATGTTACATTAAAAAAATATGGTTGTTTAGGGGTTAAAAACTAGTTAATACAGATCGCCGCCAGCGCTCTGGGGTTTAAACAAGGAATGGACAGCGACAGCACATTCGGAGCGTGATTTTTTGATGAATATGAAGCTAGCCGTTCGCTCTGGCCATTCGTTGTCAGGCGCTCACATACAACGCTGGACCTGTGAAACAGCGACCCCCCAGCCCGTATCCAACATTACCGCACACCGACTGAGTCGCTGTCATCAAGCTAACGCCGGCCAAGCACAGCGAATACTGGCTGGCGCTGAAAAAATCACGCTACAGTCGCTCATCTGTCGCTACCTGGCGCTATTGATGAATCGGCCTCCCCTGCAGAGATGGGAAGGCAAGGCCGCCGTGTTCCTTTTTGCAGAATAGTGT
This sequence comes from Gastrophryne carolinensis, assembly GCA_027917425.1. NCBI lineage: Eukaryota > Metazoa > Chordata > Amphibia > Anura > Microhylidae > Gastrophryne > Gastrophryne carolinensis. Next base: position 547,711,476 of record CM051235.1, on the reverse strand, counting down.
TTTAACTCTATGTTTAGTTTTGTTCCAAGTGTATGCTAGAATTTTCCGTTGTGCTTTATCTAGCGCCTTTTTCGGGACTAGTATTGGGAGGACCCTTAATAAGTAAAAGATCTTAGGGAGGAATACCATTTTCAACGCCGCTATTCGTCCTAGCCAGGATAGCCTCACCATTTGCCATGATGTTAGTAATTTATCAAGAGTTTTGAAAAGTTCTGGGTAGTAGAGCTTATTATAGCTGTTTGTAAGTTTGATTCCTAAATTAGGGTAGTTTCTGGGTCCAGGTCCGGGCAAAGTTGTTAGTTAATGTTCGTCTGGTATTGTTTGTTAGGGAGATATCTAAGGCTGTTGATTTCAAAGCATTTGGTTTTAGACCTGAGATATGCCCGAAGTCTGAGAGGAGTTTAATGGCATTGGGTGCTGAGATGTGGGGGGATGTCAACATGAGTAGCATGTCATCCACAAATAGAGATATCTTATGGTCTTGATTAGCTAGTGGGATTCTTTTAATGGAGGGGTTTTGCCTCATTTTCATTGCCAGGGGCTCTAAGGCTAAAATAAATAAAATGGGGCACAGGGGGCAGCCCTGCCTGGTACCTCGCTTTATGGGAAAATTTGAGGAGTTGAAGCCAGCGTATTTAATGTGGGCGGATGGCTGGGTGTAGATGGCTGAGATCCAGGAAAGGAAGCCGGGGCCAAAGCCCTATATTTCCAAAATGAAGTGGAGGTATTGCCAGGAGAGGGAGTCGAAGGCTTTTTCTACGTCAAGAGAGAGTAGCATGGTTTCAAGGTTATGACTAGGGATGAGCGAATCGATCCGGACGAACCCGGATTCGATCCGAATTTCATGAAAAATTTGATTTGGATCCAATCCGAATTTCCCCGCGATTCGATCGCTCGAAGTTTTCCTTTAACATCCATTCATTTACATTACAGGCATTCTAAGATGGCGGACGGGACATGTCCAGACATCTACCCCGTGCCAGTGCAAGCTGGGGCAGTCACATGCAGTCTATCAGCAGCCAGCAAGCCCGGTGACGTCACAGCGCTATTTAAGGCCGGCGGCCATCTTGCTTTTCCTCATTTCTCTATTGCAATCGTGAGAGACAGGACGCTGCTGTAGGCAGGGAGAGGGACAGTTAGACAGACAGGGACAGACAGGGAAAGGCTGGAGACAGGCAGGAGACAGGCAGGAGACAGACAGAAAGTCAGCGAAAAACAGGGAAAGTTAGGAAAAATCGGAGGCAGTCGCAGGGAGATTTTTTTTTTTTCATCCAGCCTGAGTGTTACTGGCTGGCTGACTGGCTTTGTTAGCGTTTTCAGGCTGCTTATACACTAACTGTGCATATATACTGAACTGATCTCAAGTCTGCTGTGAGGCATCCCATTCTGTGACTACACCAGCCTCTATTTAATACCATAATAACCATTTGCACTTATTCTAATAGAAATTAGGCCTGATAAAGACACTTTTGCTGTGCATGCTCTCTGGTTTTTGTGGCATCCCATTCTGTGACTACACCAGCCTCTATTTAATACCATAATAACCATTTGCACTTATTCTAATAGAAATTAGGCCTGATAAATACACTTTTGCTGTGCATGCTCTCTGGTTTTTGTGGCATCCCATTCTGTGACTACACCAGCCTCTATTTAATACCATAATAACCATTTGCACTTATTCTAATAGAAATTAGGCCTGATAAATACACTTTTGCTGTGCATGCTCTCTGGTTTTTGTGGCATCCCATTCTGTGACTACACCATCCTCTATTTAATACCATAATAACCATTTGCACTTATTCTAATAGAAATTAGGCCTGATAAAGACACTTTTGCTGTGCATGCTCTCTGGTTTTTGTGGCATCCCATTCTGTGACTACACCAGCCTCTATTTAATACCATAATAACCATTTGCACTTATTCTAATAGAAATTAGGCCTGATAAAGACACTTTTGCTGTGCATGCTCTCTGGTTTTTGTGGCATCCCATTCTGTGACTACACCAGCCTCTATTTAATACCATAATAACCATTTGCACTTATTCTAATAGAAATTAGGCCTGATAAAGACACTTTTGCTGTGCATGCTCTCTGGTTTTTGTGGCATCCCATTCTGTGACTACACCAGCCTCTATTTAATACCATAATAACCATTTGCACTTATTCTAATAGAAAATAGGCCTGATAAAGACACTTTTGCTGTGCATGCTCTCTGGTTTTTGTGGCATCCCATTCTGTGACTACACCAGCCTCTATTTAATACCATAATAACCATTTGCACTTATTCTAATATAAATTTGGCCTGATAAAGACACTTTTGCTGTGCATGCTCTCTGGTTTTTGTGGCATCCCATTCTGTGACTACACCAGCCTCTATTTAATACCATAATAACCATTTGTACTTATTCTAATAGAAATTAGGCCTGATAAAGACACTTTTGCTGTGCATAGTACTGCTCCCAGATGCACTCTGGTTGGGGCATCCCATTCTGTAACATACCATTAGCCTCTGTCTTTACTCTAAGCTGCACACTTATGTCAAGTAATTTGGCCTGTATGAGGCTGCTTACACACTGTTGCTGTGTGCATATATTACTGATCTCAAGTCTGGTTGGGGCATCCCATTCTGTAACGTACCATTAGCCTCTGTCTTTACTCTAAGCTGCACACTTATGTCAAGTAATTTGGCCTGTATGAACCTGCTTACACACTGTTGCTGTGTGCATATATACTGATCTCAAGTCTGCTGTGGGCATCCCATTTTGTAACATACCATTAGCCTCTGTTTTTACTCTAAGCTGCACAGTTATTTCAATTGATTTGGCCTGTTGCAGCCTGCTTACACACTGCTGCTGTGCGCATATATTACTGATCTCAAGTCTGCTTGGGGCATCCCATTCTGTAACATACCATTAGCCTCTGTTTTTACTCTAAGCTGCACAGTTATTTCAAGTGATTTGGCCTGTTTCAGCCTGCTTACACACTGTTGCTGTGTGCATATATTACTGATCTCAAGTCTGGTTGGGGCATCCCATTCTGTAACATACCATTAGCCTCTGCATTTACTGTAAGCTTCACAGTTATTTCAAGTAATTTGGGCTGTTTCAGCCTGCTTACACACTGTTGCTGTGTGCATATATACTGATCTCAAGTCTGCTTTGAGGCATCCCATTCTGTAACATCACATAACCTACCTCTCTTATTTACACTAAGCAGCTCTCTTATTTAAACTAAGCAGGCCTCTTATTTACACTAAGCACCTCTCTTATTTAAGCTAAGTAGCTCTCTTATTTAAACTAAGCAGGCCTCTTGGAGGCTGATTGTCCACTTTTGGGTGTGCATTTATATTCGGTTTCATATACAGTGGGGTATCCCAATTTGTAAGACAATAACCTACCCCAACCATGTAAACTAAAGAGGCCTGTTGCAGCCTGAGTTTCTCTGCTTGCGTATGGCCTGCATTACAATCTGTCTCTTTCAATGACACTGCTGCCTAGGGTATCCCAATTTGTAAGATAACCTACCCCAACCATGTAAACTAAAGGTTACGTCCTTCCAGAAGGAAAACTTATGCCGAACACTATTTTTGTTAGGGACATTGACCTTTGGATTGATCGGCATGAAATTAAGGATTTTTTTTCAAAGTATGGCGCTGTAAAGAAGGTCAAAATGATTTCTCATACTTGGATTATTGTTACTTTTTGTTCAGCTTAAAATATTCCAGGCCACACGGGCATCCCAAGGCACATGCTGATTAACCCTATATGTTAAGCACAAGCATTTCTCATACTTGGATTATTGTTACTTTTTGTTCAGCTTAAAATATACCAGGCCACACGGGCATCCCAAGGCACATGCTGATTAACCCTATATGTTAAGCACAAGCATTTCTCATACTTGGATTATTGTTACTTTTTGTTCAGCTTGAAATATACCAGACCACACGGGCATCCCAAGGCACATGCTATTTTAACCCTATCTGTTATACAACATAAGCGTTGATCAACATCAGCGGCTTTATTAAGCTACTTCAGTTTGCACTTGTTTTTGACTGCTTTTAATAAACCAGGCCGCAGGGCACCCCAAAGCTGCACCTTGCACCCTATCTGGTATACAACATAAGCGTTGATCAGCATCAGCTTCATTAAGCTACTTCAGTTTGCACTTCCTTTTTGACTGCTTTCATTTAACCAGGCCGCAGGGCACCCCAAAGCTGCACGTTGCACCCTATCTGTTTATACTAAATAAGCATCTACAGTCTCAGCTTTAAGTTATTGCATTTTGAATTGGTTTTGGTCTGCTTTAAATACACCAGGCCGCAGGGTATCCCAAACCTGCATGTTGCACCCCATCTGTTATACTAAATAAGCGTTGATCAGCATCAGCTTTATTAAGCTATTGCATTTTGCTTTGGTTTTTGTACTGCTGCCAAAACACTAGCCCATATGGGTATCCCAAACCAGCACATGTCACCCTATCTGTTATACTAAATAAGCTTCTACAGGCCCTTTTTTTTATTTATTTATTTTTATTTATATAGAGCTGTAATAGCTGTAATAGTGAGGTAAATTTGCCATTTTGCTTCATTATATAGAGCAGCTCCTGTGTAAATCTGAGGGGCAATAGTTTGTATTATGAGGTAAATTCATGGTTTTGCACCATGATATGGAGCAGCCCCTGTGTAAATCTGAGGGGCAATAGCTTATATTGTGAGGTAAATTTGCCATTTTGCAGCATAATATAGAGCAGCCCCTGTGTAAATCTGAGGGGCATTAGCTTATATAGTGAGGTAAATTTGCCATTTTGCTTCATTATATAGAGCACCGCCTCTGTAAATCTGAGGGGCAATAGTTTATATTATGAGGTAAATTCATGGTTTTGCACCATTATATGGAGCAGCCCCTGTGTAAATCTGAGGGGCAATAGCTTATATTGTGAGGTAAATTTGCCATTTTGCTTCATTATATAGAGCAGCCCAGTTGCCATCTAAATCAACTACTGTCCGGCCAGTACAGCTTTTCCAGGGCAAACTCTGCTAGTTGCGGACACAAGTCAAGTTTGGCTTCCCAGCAAATCCAGTGGATCCTGAAGGTGTGTTGGCATGGTCATGTCAAGGTATGACATGACCTGCTGTTTGAGGTCCAGCTCCAGGTCTTCCTGCTGCTCATGAGTAGACTCACTATGCGGGTGTAGAAAGCTACTCACTAGAGACTGAAGAGACTGGAGGCTGCTGCTGATGGAGCTGCTGCTGCTGCTCCTTCCACCCCCCCAGCAGCCATGGCAGTGGAAGGTGATCGCAGAGGTCCCCCCGAGTCAGACCTGCGGGAGTATGGGCCATGACGCAGATAGACATCGCCCAACTGGCTACATGGGATGTCTCTGTAGTAGGTCAGTTTTTCCGCCCTCAGAGGGCGTAAAAAATGCCCCCATTTTGTGCCGGAAGCGAGGGTCCAATAAGTTGGAGAGCCAGAAGTCTTCCCGCTGACAAATGGAGGCAATTCTGCGCTCACTAGTACGCAAGCATGTGAGCATGCATCGTGCCATTTGTGCAAGTGACTCGGAGGGACTACCTGTCTCCATCTCCACTGTAAACTGCCACGGTGTGTCTGGGTCCTCTGTCTCGCCTTCCTCACAACCCTCTAGCTCCTGTGGCTGCTCCTGCTCCTCCTCTCCTGTCAGATGACTAGATAAAATGGTCATTTTGTGAAACCTAAACTGTGGTTTGCTGTGCCCCACCCCCTCCTCCTCCTCCACTTCAGCCCCCACAGGCTTTATGTGGCTGTGAAATGTATGTGCCATGTCTCCAGTGCCCTGACCAGCCATGGTTTCCAACATGTGTTGTAGTACATGAAGCAGTGGAATCTCATCGTTCATCTCATAGTCCTGGCAACTGACTAATAAAGTAGCTTCCTCAAAGGGCCTGAGCAAATGGTCGGTGTCACGTATGAGCTGCCAATGGTTTACATTGAATTTACACAGGGGTGTCCCCCTATCCGTTTGGATCATCCAGAAATCCGTGATGGCTTTTCTCTGTTCCTATAGTGCAGTGGTCCTCAACCCTGTCCTCAAGTCCCACCAACATGTCATGTTTTTTGGATCTCCAAATAGCCAGCTCTATTGCTCTGCAGCTGCACTAATTACTCCACCTGTGCATCTTTGTGGAGATCTGCAAAACCTGGCCTGTTGGTGGGCCTTGAGGACAGGGTTGGGGACCACTGCTATAGTGGATCCTGCATATGGAGGGTGGAATTCCAACGGGTGGAATCATCGCAAATCAGACTATGTTGGGGTACACCGTTCTGACGCTGAGGCTCAATAACGTTGTGCTTGGTGGTGTAGGAGTGCCAGAAGTGCATGCTAACTTTCTTTCCTGTTGTTCAGATTTCTTTCAGATGGGGGCAAGACTTCAGAAAACGCTTGACAACTAGACTGAACACGTGTGCCATGTCAGGACGCATGACTCTGGCTTCCTTGTCGCAGCGCAAACAAGATGTTCTTCCAAGTATCAGTCACCATGGGTCCAAATTTGCTGTTTTCGTGGATTAAGCAATGATTTCATGGATTGAGTTCTCATTTTTAGTAGTTCCTCCCATGTGTGACTCGAGGAAAACCATGTGAAGAACAGCGTGAAACCACAATCACCAAGGGGGCCTAAAAGTATATATATTGTCCACCATGAGTCCATAGTTACAGCTCCAGATGTAGACAACACTGTGCACTTTGGTACACACTGACAGGCTAAAGGACTGGCCCACCTTCTGTTCAACAACATTTTACAGGGCAGGTACTGCCATCTTTGCAAAGCAATGATACCATGGGACTCTCCACCTCGGCTCGGCACAAGCCATCAGTTCTCTGAAAGGTCCACCACTGGGTAATGCAGCAGGCTGGACTTATGGTGACGCTGTCTGAGAGGAGAAATCCCTCAGACATCAAGATTAAAAATTCCAAGAATTTTTGAGGGCTAATTATTCAGAGGCAATGATACACAGTTGTTTCTGATTTAATTACAAGGTGGAAACACACCCTCAAACAAAACTTCACTTTGGCAATACTATTGCATTTCTTTATTCATAATTTTATGTATATATATACTAACTAACCTACTTTTTCTCCACAGGATTGTGGATGCTACATGAAACTGCCACATCGCTGAGTAGCTGATTTTTCCTACCAACAGTCCCCAATAATTCACTGCTGCTGCCGCCGCCACCGCCGCCGCAGACTCCAGGGACCCTCTTCCACTACCTCGGCTTGCAACACCTCTCCCACGACACTCTCCTCATCACTAATTGCCTGGCTAGTGGAAGAAGAGGCGAGTGTCTCCTCCACTTCTTGGCTGGGCAGTAGCTGCTGAATTTTATGATCTTCATCAATGGATAGTGGAGCTGAACCCAAAGCATAACAACAGACAACAGACAGTTGACTGGGGGTGTCAGATGTAACTTGTGATGCGGTGGACTGCTTTTGCAGCACTTCCAGACAAAGTTGCTTCATTGGCTGACACAATGACTGGTAAAGCTGTGGAACATATGCTTGAAAAGCAAGAATAACCATTTGTTTTTATATGAAAAAGACCCTGGTTTATACATACTTTTCTTTTTTCCAGAGACTGCCCTGCGTGGAAATGAATGGCGCATGGATCAGCCAAGCTTTCCTCCCAACAATGCCTGATGTATTCCAGTAGATTGATGACGGGGCCAGACCAACACTAAAGAAAGATGGATCGTGCAAAACAGATTTAAGGCGCTGCTCTCCAGTTACAGACATTCCTCCACATCGGACCACAAGTAAGTATTGATAAAAAAATCCTTTACGTTACTCTTCTTCTCTACTCTTCTCTTCTTCTTCTCTACTCTTCTCTTTTTCTCCACATGACTCTCCACAGGGTGTGATTCATCCAATTTTTGGGCTCCTGAAGCCAACCCCAGTGTCTCTTTAAAGTAATGTTTTGGCTCCTGCTGCTGCTGCCAACTCCAGGGTGTGATTCATCCAATTTTTGGGCTCCTGAAGCCAACCCCAGTGTCTCTTTAAAGTAATGTTTGGGCTCCTGCTGCTGCCAACTCCAGGGTGTGATTCATCCAATTTTTGGGCTCCTGCTGCTGCTGCTGCTGCCAACTCCAGGGTGTGATTCATCCAATTTTTGGGCTCCTGAAGCCAACCCCAGTGTCTCTTTAAAGTAATGTTTGGGCTCCTGCTGCTGCTGCTGCCAACTCCAGGGTGTGATTCATCCAATCTTTGGGCTCCTGCTGCCAACTCCAGTGTCTCTTTAAAGTAATGTTTGGGCTCCTGCTGCTGCCAACTCCAGGGTGTGAATCATCCAATTTTTGGGCTCCTGAAGCCAACTCCAGTGTCTCTTTAAGGTAATGTTTGGGCTCCTGCTGCTGCTGCCAACTCCAGGGTGTGATTCATCCAATTTTTGGGCTCCTGAAGCCAACCCCAGTGTCTCTTTAAAGTAATGTTTGGGCTCCCGCTGCTGCTGCTGCCAACTCCACAGTGTGAATCATCCAATTTTTGGGCTCCTGAAGCCAACCCCAGTGTCTCTTTAAAGTAATGTTTGGGCTCCTGCTGCTGCCAACTCCACGGTGTGATTCATCCAATTTTTGGGCTCCTGAAGCCAACTCCAGTGTCTCTTTAAAGTAATGTTTGGGCTCCTGCTGCTGCTGCTGCCAACTCCAGGGTGTGATTCATCCAATTTTTGGGCTCCTGAAGCCAACCCCAGTGTCTCTTTAAAGTAATGTTTGGGCTCCTGCTGCTGCTGCTGCCGACTCCAGGGTGTGATACATCCAATTTTTGGGCTCCTGAAGCCAACCCCAGGGTCTCTTTAAAGTAATATTTGGGCTCCTGCTGCTGCTGCTGCCAACTCCAGGGTGTGATTCATCCAATTTTTGGGGTCCTGAAGCCAACTCCAGTGTCTCTTTAAAGTAATATTTGGGCTCCTGCTGCTGCTGCTGCCAACTCCAGGGTGTGAATCATCCAATTTTTGGGCTCCTGAAGCCAACTCCAGTGTCTCTTTAAAGTAATGTTCGGGCTCCTGCTGCTACTGCTGCTGCTGCCAACTCCAGGGTGTGATTCATCCAATTTTTGGGCTCCTGAAGCCAACCCCAGGGTCTCTTTAAAGTAATATTTGGGCTCCTGCTGCTGCCAACTCCAGGGTGTGATTCATCCAATTTTTGGGCTACTGAAGCCAACTCCAGTGTCTCTTTAAAGTAATGTTTGGGCTCCTGTTGCTGCTGCTGCTGCCAACTCCAGGGTGTGATTCATCCAATTTTTGGGCTCCTGAAGCCAACCCCAGTGTCTCTTTAAAGTAATGTTTGGGCTCCTGGTGCTGCTGCCAACTCCAGGGTGTGATTCATCCAATTTTTGGGCTCCTGAAGCCAACCCCAGTGTCTCTTTAAAGTAATGTTTGGGCTCCTGCTGCTGCTGCTGCCAACTCCAGGGTGTGATTCATCCAATTTTTGGGCTCCTGCTGCTGCCAACTCCAGTGTCTCTTTAAAGCAATGTTTGGGCTCCTGCCCCTCATAGTGATGCCACTTCAACTCTCTGCAATTGTGCTGCTCTGCGATTCTATTAGCGATGCCTCTGATCTGCATGTGATATTTATTCAAAGTATTATTTAACTAACCCAGCACGCATCCTATGCGTGTTACAGCAAGGCAGAATGGTTTACAACCCTATTGAGGCTCTAGGAGGCTCAGAAATAGCCGTTTTAATAGTGATTCGTCGCGAATAAATTCAGGTCGAAACGATTTTTGTCGGAAAATTCGGCGAATCAGTCGAATCGAATTTTTCAGTTCGCTCATCTCTAGTTATGACCCTTTATGCCTTCTATTAGTTGCAATATTCTTCTGACTCCGTCTCCGGCTTGTCTCCTGGGCACAAAGCCTACTTGGTCCCTGTGTATAATGTCCCCAAGAAACTCATTAATTCTGTTAGCTAAATTAGTTAGAATTTTAAAATCTATATTTAGTAGGGATAATAGCCTCGATTCAGAGACACATTTGTCCGGACTTCCGTAGCTGTCTGTGAAAGTTTTGGTGGGTGTTTGTCATTTTTTTGCTTTTTTTCGTCCATTTTCTACTCACACGAATGTTCGGAAAAAATGTGTATATGCTCTTTCGATGAACGGAAGCAAATCGGAACATTTCCAAACAAAATCGGAAATTTTACGTTCGTTCAGATAACTTCCGTTGTTGGGATGGTTTCTGTCTGATTCAGAGAGCTGATTTCCGACGGATCACCACCCTATAAATCCGTTTCATTTCCGATCCACTTACGAGACCTTTGAGGGCTCGGATTGCTATTGTTGAACATGTTTTGTGGCTATGTGGAGGAGTCTGCGCGCCTTTAGCACCAAGGCATTGCATGTATCAGCATGGCCGAGGCCATAAATTGTATAGCAATGCATACCTGAATCAATACATTTCATGTATGCCTTATAGATGCATTTTAATGCTGAAATAACTTAGTCCTTAGCATGTAAACATGTATTTTCCCACACATCCATATAATTGCTATATTTTTTTAGACTTATGTCCTTTGTGAATTATATTAGGATTGTTGAACTTGAATCTTAATTTGTTGTAGGAGTTATTGTTTTAGTTGGTTACCTTTGCTTTGTGTAATTATTTTATATTTGGTTGCAGGAACCGCAAGATGTGCCACTCGCCCTTGCTCCTGATTCCCGTTCTTTGCCTGCAGAATGCGGGCCAGGGGTTCTCTAATCGGGCACTATGCAAAACCCGGGCTGTGGTGGCAAGGGTCCTCTGGCTTTTGAAGTCCAGGTTTAGGTGTTTGGACCATACGGGGGGGGGCACTGCAGTATGACCCCAACAAGGTTATACCAAAATTTTAATTTACGTTTTTTAACAGGGACCACCCAGAGTGGCACAACTGAGTGTCAGGGTCCTTCAGTTGGTGGGTGAGATGCAGGAGCTGCGCAACCCATTGGGGACCACAGATGAAAAATAATGTTCAGTGGCCTGCCATTGCTATGTATTTTGTTTTTTATAGTAGTAAAAATTTTACATTTTCAAAATTTTTTTAAATTTTATATTTTATGATGGTATAAAAAAAATGTTACATTGTCCTTTCATTTACAAAATACATTAACACAAAACTAATGGGCCCAGAAATATTTAAAGATGAATATTCACATGATCGAGAAGTGATTTGGGTACGTTTTAGGGGGCTAAAATGGAAGAAGAACCTAACCGAGAAGTGGTTTGGGTGAGCTTTAAGGGTCCAAAAGGGAAGATGGAGGAGAGTGCTAAGTGGTTTGGGTGAGCTTTAAGGGTCCAAAAGGGAAGATGGAGGAGAAGGGAAACAGAATCGAACAGGAAACGTAAAGGATTCGTTGGAGGATACGATGGGAAAAAGGCAAAAACGAAAGCCTACGTTGTAACATGTGAAAATGAAACGGAAAAGTCTGGATGGAAAATGACATCCTCGTAATTCGTAATCTGCCGTACGAATGGACGGAAACTCTACAGAAGGTTTTCAATGCATGCATTGAATCGCTCGAACGCTCATACGAGAACGGAAACATTTCACAAAAAAAACAGATCGGCACGAAAACTGAAGTTTTTTTGTGTCTCTCTGAATCGAGGCTATTGGCCTAAAGCTTGTCCAATTTTGATGGTCCTTGCCCGGTTTGGGTATCATGACTATCACTGCTCTCAGCATATCTGGGTCCCTTTTTTATATAGTTGTACACTTTAGCTAAACGTGGGGCTATGATGGGAGCCAGTTTTTAATAGAAGAGAGCTGAGAATCCGTCAGGCCCAGGTCTTTTGTTGGTTTTTAATGTTTTAATTGCTTTTAGTACCTCCTCAACTTTAATGTTATCATCTACCATTTCCTCTTGGGTTGTGGTGAGGGAGGGTACTTTGAGGTCTTCAAAAAAGGCCTGAGCTTTAGGGATGTCCAGTTGAGAGGGGGTGTCGTATAGTTCAGAGAGGCCCAAGGAGAATTCTTCTAGGACATTCTCGGGGTTACTAGTGATTAGCCCCGAGCGAGTTTTGACCTTTATGGGCTTTTTTTACCTGGTCTTGGCATTTGAGCTGGGAAGCTAAAAGTGTTCCAGGTTTATTTGCAGAGATGTAGTGCCTTTGTTTGGCCCTCCTGTATCTTTCCTCGGCTTCAACTGTTTGTAGGGGGTTGAGCTTGGTTCTAGAGAGCTCCATTTTATTCTGGTGCTCTGGGGAGGGGTTAGTTTTAAAGTTCTCTACATCTCCCAAATATTAGGCCTGTAATTTGTTTGCAAGGGCTATTCTTTCTTTCTTCTTCTTGGAAGCCAGGCCTATGAAGTACCCTCTCATAACTGTTTAAAAGCTCCCACAGCATTGTTGGGGGGGTTTCTTGATTTTCATTGGAGGTGAAGTAATTCATAGCAGCCTGACTTGCTTCCTCCACTAGGTGTGTCGAGGATAGGAGGGAGTCATTTAAAGTCCAGGAGGAGGGTTTTGGGCTTTATCATTAGAGAATTGCATGAAATGGCCACCAAGTCGAGGTCTGACCAGGGGATTGGGTGTATCTTGGCTTGCTCAACTTGTGGTAAGAAGGAGGAGGGGATAAGGATGTGGTCGATTTTTGTGGAAAGTTTATGTGGGCGGAATAATGTGTATAGTCTTTCCTGTGGGAGTGTAGGTCTCTCCACAAGTCTGACAGCCCGTAGTTTCCTAACAGGTCCGCGAACCGCTTACTGTCTTGGGTCACTTGGCCGTTAGGGGGTAGGGACCTATCCATGAAGGGGTGAAGGGTCAGTCAATTGGAGTCTCCGCATAAAAATACTGCACATTTTATATGTTTCTGTACTAAAGAGCACGTATGTTCTAAGAAGGGGATTTGCTTTGTGTTAGGGGTGTAATATGTAAGGAAGGTTACCTCGGAGTCCTGGAGAGTACCCTGTAAGAGAAGGTATCTCCCATCAGGATCCTGTTTATGACACATGAATTGTGTGCCATTGCGGAAAGCTATTAGGACTCCTTTTTTCTTCTTTTGACTATTAGCCTGGAAGAATAAGGAGAACTTGTGGTTTAAGTGTTTTGGGGAGGAGTTAGATGAAAAGTGTGTTTCTTGGAGGCAGACTACGTCCGCATGGATTGAGTTGAGGAATTTAAAGGCTTTGGAACGTTTATTGGGCGAATTAAGGCCCTGGACATTTAGTGATACAATGTTAGTCGCCATGGTATGTTTTGGGGGCATCTATGTACTGGAGATATACTATCCCTGGGGTTGGATATATATGTAGGGGGGAGGAAGGAGGGGGAGAGGGGGATGGATAGATGGGGGATGCAGAAAGAGAAACAAGACATATATATATGCAACAGAAAACATTATGAACAAGTGATCTTTGCACACCTCTGTGTGCACCAATTCCAGATGCTCGGAAAAAAAATAAAAAGGTATTTCCGTACACTGGAAAGTGGGGTGAGCCCCTTTAAGATCGGGAGGCCATTCTGTAACATTTCATAAAAAATACAACTATAACATTTTCAAATTATGAGTATATAAACCTCAGAGCGATCCTCCCCCAGGTCCAGCCCCGCCACCAGCAGGAGAGACCCACCAAGGTGGACACCAGGCCAGGCAGAGTCCCACCACGCGGCCTGAGTTCACATTTTGTCCCGCCACTAGGCCGGCAACCTGCACCTATGGGATGCCCTTCCGAGGTTCATTCCCACCAGTGAGCAGCGGCCCAGCGGCGGGAGCTGATTGGACTAACATTTTGTAGATATAGGAACAGTAGGAGATTACAAATACTAATGATAAGCAACTGTTGGTTGAAATAGAAAAATATATGTAATGTTCTAATTCTTTGTTCTGGCCCTTTAAGAGAGATATTTCATCCTGAAGCTATTCCAGTATGGCTCCCTGGCTCTCTAGGACTGTAGTAGTGTAATCCATATGGGATTCCAGGGCTTCTGTCCTCCCTCCCAGGTCCCTGATTTCCTTCAACACTGTCTCAGTGTGTTTTACTGTTACAGCAGTGATCGCTTCTCTAACAAAAGATCTGAGGTGTGACAGGATATCACTGCTGACATGAGGGATCTGAGGCTTAGGCTGGGGGGTTGGGGATGAGGGTGGCCAGCTATCAGCAGAGTCTAGGGAAAGGTCCTCTGCATTCACCGCTCCTGTGTCTTCTCCCTCCTGGGCCAGCGATGCAGCCTCCGGCTCTGGCAGTGTGTTGCCTGGGGGAGCCTCCTCGCACGTCCTCCCCTCCGCCCCTGCCATCTTGGATCCAGAGGCCGCCGATCTGCGAGTCAACCTGGGGCCCTTTTTCCTGCTGATGGGAGCATGGTCTGTGGGGGGTCTGGTCACCTCCTGGATGTCTGCTGAGGTCGCGGGTGAGTTTGTGGAGCTGCAGCTGCGCTAATTATGGCTCAGGGCCTCCCAATCTAGCAGAGCTGTGTCAGCAAGCAGCCATTACTCTCGGCTGCCAAGCCACCACTTCTTATTCTTTCTACCACTGGCCTGCAACTTTGTTTAGGACAAGAGGATATAGCCGCACACATCTGGATTTAGAAGCATCACACTTAGTGAGGAGATGAGAGTAGGATAAAGTGCAGAGAGTGGGGTTCTAGTTGTGCTTTGGTCAGACAAATTTGAGCTGGGGTCAGGGAAAGGTCATCATTCCAAGAATGCACAGCAGCACAGTCAGAAGGCAAATGCTATTTGCAAGCTGACTGTTGGCCCCTAAGTCGCCATTTTGGATGTGTAAAGCCTCCTAACATGCAGTACATGCATGTTTTTTGATTTTAAGGTGACCAATCTGTAGGTACAGGATGAGTACAACATATAAGATAGACTCTGATTCATTGAGAAGGTCCACATTAACCATTGTGGGAGTTGTGATTCCTGCTTTGCCCCGTATGTGATAAAGCATATCTACTCATCAGGCTCATCAAGGGATGTTTGTGTGTTTACGTGCCTTTTAATTTTAACCCAGGCTCAGCATCATGCCTCTGCAAGTGTGGAAGCCTCCTCCAGTTTGACCACGCCGTCTAATTCCCTGTTGCCTAGGACACAGGACCAGCTAGATAGGGTAAGTGTACTGTGCTGTAACTGTTGACGCATGGGAATGAACAGGACTAATTGTTCACAAATATATTTCTCAAAAAAGCTGACACATTTTTTCACATGTCCCAACAGACTCCCCCACTAATGGATATTATCCAGCATATGGAGGAGGAGGATGCCAGCCGGATTCTACCTTCTGCAATTACCCCCCTGGAACCTAATCTGCCACTGCCCCAGCATCCTACTGCACCAAATCCTCTACAGCAGAGTGAAGCTAGACACATGCTGCCAGCCCATCGTGGCCAGCAGGCTGAGAGTGAACCTACAGTCCCCAGTGCTAGCTCTGCAGCAGAGGTTTTGCCTAGTACATCTGGTACTGTTGCTCGGCCTAGACCTCCTGCATCTGCAGGTGCTCAAATCTGGGCAATTGGAACATGCAGTCAGCAACGTCGACCAGTTTCCCAGGGGAGGCGCGTGCCAATCATGAAGTCAGCATGGCGCCATGACAGCCGTTACTTTAGGCAGGTGACTCAAAGAACCACAGAGCATATTACTGCACAATTAGAGACCTTCAATAATAACTTCACCCCATGCTGACAGAATTTAGGACGAGCAACAGACAGATGGCAGAACAAATGGCCACCTTAAATAACAACTTCACCGCCATGCTAGATGAATTTTGCACTAGCAACAGACAGATGATGGAGCAGTGGCATATTATGAATGCCACACATGCCCAGGAATTGGGCCACCTCCAAGGCCAACCCCAACATTATTATGGCCATCAACAATATTAAGAATTTCACCTGGATCTCAACATATTTCCTCATATTTCCTCTCCATCCCAACACTATTGACCTGTCTGGTGAGCGCAACCAAGATTTTGAGGTTGATGCCTTTGCTTGTTGATTTGGAATTTCGCCCATAAAGCTCATTATAGTGCTCAGATACCCCACTAGCCAATGCCTGAGTTTGAGCCTCAGTCAAGCGCCCGCTCAAGCTCCCACGCAGCAGGCTTGGGCCTAATGAAATGCTGGCTGAATCATCAAGTTTTTTTGCAATATTGGGGGACATTCTTGGCTGAAGAACATCACCATTTGGCCATGGAAAAGATTGGACTGGACTTGCATGGGGGCTGGCTGTCATAGGCTGGAAAAATAATTTGCAGCCCTAGAGTTTGCAGATGACTCCGGCCTTGCAACATTGCACTGATAAAATGTGCCACAAGCAGGAGAGGGTGTGTGTGTGGCCCTATGTATTCCTGTCCTACTATTCCCCTTGAAAGTCGTGCTCCCTATGGATCTGGATGTTGGTGGGCGGGGAACCTTCGGCCTGGAGTAAGTTAGCTTAGAACTCCTAGATGTGGGCAATTTTTCTGGGCCAGGAGTCTGGCCTAATGTATACTTTCGTTTGCAAATGGATGTTCATGGAGTCTGCGAGTGCCCTTCCAAAAAATGTTAGATCTTTACTGTAAATGTATGGAATGGACCTTTATCTGTTCTGGCATAAGTTGATGCATTTATGTTTGTGGGCTTTTTAAATTAATGAAGGTTTGTAATTACAAACAGGAGAAAATAAACTGCATTACGCTCAAATCAGGTGTAAATTGTTTTGTAATTAAATCATTACAAAATTATTAAACCATTATCAAACAAATATACAAATAACACAAAAACAATAACAAAATAGACACATATTAAGAAAAAAAATTATCAATAAGCTAGGCACGGGCGGATTGCCCAGAAGCACTCAGGGTGCCATCATATAAATCATCAGGTTCCTGCCTGGGTGGAAAGGGGGGCATATCCACATAACGGGGGACCTGCTGCCTCAGGGCAAAATTATGGAGCACGCAGCAAGCTAAAATAATTTTGATAACCTTGTTGAGGTCATACTGCAGTGTCCCCCCTGTATGGTCCAAACAGCGAAACCGCGACTTCAACAGGCCGAAGGCTCGATCCACTACTACCCGGATCTTGCGGTGGGCCCGATTATAGGACTCCTCGGCCGCATTCTGCGGGCGAAGAACGGGCGTCAGGAGCCACGGCATCAGTGGATATCCAGAATCCCCTGAAAGAATAACAAACTACTAACATTAATTACACATTCTAAGCAACATTATTGTTTAACATGTCATCAAGGACAAAAAACAGCCATAGGTTGAGGGGTCATCAACTATATTCATAGGCATACAGTGAAAAGGGAATGATTTAATTTGAACAAACTTACCCAGAAGCCATCCACCAGATAAATCGCCAGACTCAAACCGAGTATATAAGCCTGAACTCCTCAGAATACATGCGTCATGGGACGACCCGGGATACCCTGCAAGGACACTCAGGAAACGCATGTCCGGACCAACCACTGCTTGGATGTTCAGCGAGTGGCCCATCTTGCGGTTCCTGAAACAAAAATAAAAAAATTACACTAAGCCAAGGTATCCACAAAAAACCCTAAATAAAAAACAAACTAAAGATTATAGTTAAACAATCCCAAACTAAATAACAAAGGACATAAGTCGAACTAAATATAAAAATAATATGGATGTGTTTGTGAACATGCTAAGGACTATTTAGGGTCAGCATTCCAATGCTTTTCTAAGGGCTACATGATAAGTATTGATTAACGTCGCCATTCTAACTGTTTCAAAGGGATACTTGAGAAGGAGGGATTAAGGTATGCATTCTAAACTGTTTCAAAGGGATACTTGAGAAGGAGGGATTAAGGTCAACATTCTAAACTGTTTCAAAGGGATACTTGAGAAGGAGGGATCACTAGATAGTTAAAATTAAGTTTGGCTAAACAATATACAAAAATTACATAAATAACTTACCTATAGATGTATTCATCGGCTGCGGGTGGGACTAAGGCAACGTGGTTGAAATCGATCGCACCCATGACGTTGGGCATGTTGGCGATATTATAAAACCCCAACTTAATCACGTTCCAGGCTACCATGTCGTCCGGAAAGGAAATATATTTGGGACAAAGGGTAGCCATGCTATCCAGAAACTTGGATAGCGCGCAGCTCAGAGTAGGCTGGGAAATCCCCACGGAGTGGACACCCAGCCTCTGGAATGAGCCGTTTGCCAAAAATTGCAGGCAGCCAAGCGTCTTGGTCATACCTGAAATTGCTTGCCCCGTCCTCGTGGTACGGGCTAACCATGGCCGCAGCTCACTATACAATTTATGGGTCAGCTCGAACAGCTCAACGTCATGCATGCAATCGATGTTCATGCGTCTCCGGTGCAATCTGGCCTCGGCCATGCTGGTACAGGTAATTCCATTGAGCTGAAGGCGCTCATACTCCTCCACATAGCCGCAAAACATGTTCAACACTAATTCCGAGTCCAAAATGAGCCCGTAAATGGAGTGGAAATTAAACCGTTATATAGGGCGGAGGTGCATCGGCAATCAGGTCTCAGAATCAGACGCAAGCCCATACCAATAACGTAAGTTATCAGACATAACGCGAAAAATGACGATAACGTAAAAACCCCAAAACAAAGCAAAGATTCACAAAAAATACACAGACACATGCGAAAGTGCAAGTGAAAGAATCAACCCTAGTGTGCAGAATCACCCCATTACAGACCCCGCATTTAGTGGTGTACCTGGCCTCCCTGCTGCCTGAGGAAAAATATAGAAATGCGCCCCCCCCCTCTACATACCTTGCCACCATTCCTATACATAACTCCCCAGCAAATAATAGGGGAATGAGTAGGTGGAAATATGGTAAAAAGGAGAATGAGCACTGGAAGAGAGGGGATGCGAAAAGATGGAGATGTAGAACATGTTAAAAGAAAGATAAATGGGGATGATAATGGCTGCAGTGGAAGAAAGATGGAAGTAATGTAAAAGAGTGGGATGGATGAATCAGTAATTAAAGCAGGTAAGTACACATATAAAGATTGTGGGGAGGAAAGAGATTGGGAAGTGGAAAGGAAGACATGCTATAAAATTAATAAAAAAGAGAAAATAGAGAGACCATAAAAGCAAAGGAGATGCAGACAGGATAAAAGTAAAGTCAATGTGGGGTAAATTGGTTAAAAAAAGGCAAAGGAGAGAAATAGAAATGGAGGGGGGATGGAATATAAAGAAATGGGAGATGAGAAAGGGAGGAGTGGAACAAAGTTTGAGAGGAGTGAGAGATGAAGGAGCATATAGGAAAAGAAGATAGAAGATAGTAAATGTGGGAAAAATAGAGGGGTGTTGTAAGAAAGGCAGCACAAAGTAATGAACAGTTTATATAAATAAATAAATATATATATATATATATATATATATATATATATATATATATATATATAGCAGGCACATGCCTGGCCAATGGCACATGCTCTGAGAAGCGAGGATATTCTTGGACCTAGGGTAGGGCAACCCAGGTTGGTGTGGCATGTGTGGAGTGGAGGTACACTTACTGATTCAGTCGTCGCTGGTCTCCAATCATGACACGTCTTGATGCAATCAACAGGGTCTTTATTTGAGGGCTTCCAACCATGTCAAGCAGCATAATCCAGTAAGACAATATCCATTGGCAGTTTACAGCTTCCTGTTACAATCCATAGGCTTCTTCCCTTACTGTTACTCAGCCCCTCCAATACATTAACACTCTTCCCCTCATGAGCTTGGAACTAGCATAGAACACTATAGAAGGGTTGGGTTCTCCCTTATATAACCTTACCCAACGATGTTGCTAGGCTCAACCAATGGCAGGGCAGGTGATGTTGTCAATGCCACCTGGCTGAGTCTCTATTTACTTACTTTAAGGGGTACTCTAGGCTAATTAATATTATCTACTGTTATTCCTTAGGCAACACTGCCACCATGTGGATTCATGACGCAATGGTACCTAAGTTCTGTATTTAACCATTATTATTAAAGTTCTTATCACTATCAGGGCCTATCCCACTGACAGGGCTTTAATCTTTCCTAAGTGTAGTGTTGACCACTGTTCCACCCGCTTTTACAAAACATCATTGTTATGCATACTTTCCAAGTGTCACTGATTTGGAGGGACTGTCCCTCTTTTAAGTCCATGTCCCCCTGTCCCTTGTTGTTCTCATTTGTCCTTCTTTGAAGTTGAGGACAGGCAGATCTTCATCATTAAATGATTCATTTGTCTATTCAAAGCGTTTCTCTTGTTGTAAATGTTACAAGCTATCTCCTATCCATCCCTCAATGAGGGAGCGTGGCTTAACCCCCTCTGTCCCTCTATTCCACCATGAAAAGTTGGAAGGTATGTAAGAGCATCTAAACAGGGCGCCATTCTGTCTCTGGGGCAGGACAGGTTTAACTGGCCAGACAGCGCCCTGCTTCTCTGTGTGACAGGAGGATGCTGCTGACCCCCTGCTGACCTTTGTCATCAAACATTTCCCTCACTCCATGCATCCAGCAAAGCACAGAACTGCTTACAGAGAAGGATGTTTGATAACTAACGACAGTGAGGAGGACACAGAGCAGTGACTGCATGCCACACAACAATCCCTACCCCATCTTCAGCTAAAGGAGTGGTGACAATACTTAATGGCAGCCATTGAAGTTCTCTGCTTCTCATGTAGCCTTCCTGTGGGCTTCTGTGCCTGGACCCCTTGTCTGACTACCATAGACAGCTCTGATTGCCCCGCCCTTCAGCTTCTCCCTCTGCCCAATGATATGCTGCCTGGGCAGGCATGTGCTGCAGCATGTGTGCTGCAGAGGGGGTTAGGGTACACACTGCAGCTCTGCTAGCACATGTTTTACCCAGTGCTACGGCCGCGCTGGTGCAGACCCGAACCAGGCTGACAACTAACCATGCTGCTGCCCTGTAAATTGCTCCACCCCCATCCCCCACCTCATTTCACCTCAATACAGCTGCGCTTCTGCCCACATTACAGGCAGTGAGCAACATCCCACATTACAGGCAGTGTAAGTGGCATCCCAAGTACAGGAAGTGTGAGGCATTACAAATACAGGCAGTGTGAGGCATCCCAGTGTGAGCTGTTCCAAATCCAGGCAGTGTGAAATGTACATTCCCAAGCTCCCATGCCTCAGCACCAACATAAACACATAGAGACAGACACATACACACACTCCCACTTTTGTGGGAGAAAGGTGTATCTTATAGGGCGAAAATAGGGAATATATATATATATATATATATATATATATATATTCTCTTTTATTCTTTTAAATATATTTTAAATATGGCTGACAAGTAGGTTCTTTCCATTTTTAAACATTCGTACACAACCCTCTTTCATGTAGGGATATATAACCTATGGTTCTTTGGTTAATTGGGCCACAAACACAGTCTGCATGGACAAATGTCCTGAGGCCTTTTTGCAAAAGTATATGCCGGTTTAGTTGTGATACTCCACTGACGTGTGCTTGTGTAAAAATTGCTTCAAAACAAAGTAAATGTCATGCCGTTTTTGTGTTGTTCATTAGCAGGGGATGCGAAACACTGCATTGAAGCGGACCTCTAGTCAAGAAAATAAAGTTTAATCACTTTGATGATTAGTGGTGTATGCTGTTTCAGAGGGCTTAACGCCATGCAGATGTTGAATAGCTGCGCTTCTAGAATTTGACCCCCATGAGGACATCACTGTTTGCAAGAGAGGGGGTTTAGGAGAGAAATTTAATTAACTTTGAATTTTTGACTGGAGGTCAGCTTTAAGCAAATGTAGGATACATTGCCCTATTATCCAATGGCTGCTGTTTCTGTGCGCTGGATGTAACCGCCACAATGGTGACATAAGCATCACCGCCGCTAATGTGAAAAGGCGTACAGAAGTGGAAAGGGGTACACTTCGTAAATTAGGCCCTATACAGTATTATCATCTTAGAGGCACTTTATGTATTGTTAGATTTATATTCTTGTCCCCAGGTCACAAGCCTATTGTTCCACTCAAAGCCAGGCAGCTGTGGCCAATGGAATAGGGGTGCAGCTACTCCGTAAGCTCCCATCTGCTAATTCCATTTTTTTGTAAGTCTTGGAAGCAACAAACATCGGTATATACTTTGTAGTATACACTATAAGACAGATTTACAGCAGAATAGTTTTATATGGCACATTTGATGTCAAAAGATGTGTTAGCACTGCCTAACCCTGACAAAAGATATCAGTACTGATGGGCTTTGGATCCAGGCCGAAGCTAGATTTCACCCCAATCCACCTGCTAATGCCAGGAATTGACATTCTGGCCACCACTGCAAGTGAACTGATATAGAGGTCCCTTGGTTCAGAAAAAACAAAAAGAACCTTTTGGTTTCTTCCTCCATCTCTTCCTCGTCGCGTCACCATATCTTCAGGCCCACAAGTCGAAGACATCTTCCTGGTCCAGTGGGTCCTGGGCCTTCAATGCTGTGGAGTAGATGTAGCAGCCGCTCAGTTGGCATCTGTATTGGAGTGGGAAAGGAAATTCCCTCCATGCCCCTTCAGTGATATCATTAGTTACATGGGAGGATTCCACAATGGCTCCACCCCTGTGGTATAAAAGGCTACTGCCCTGGCGGCTCAGCATTAGCTTGGTGGGGACACAAGTCAGTTCTGCAACAGCATCTCCCCAGCATCAGAAGGCTAGCGCCTACTGGAGCAGGAGGGAGCACCCAGCCTGGTGGATCTGAAGAGCATCTGAAGAGAGGATGCCATCCTTCGAAGGGGACAGGAGAAGGAAGATGCTACAATGTGATTTTTCCCTTGTTACTGAATTTTAACAGTTCAGGGTAATGGAAGCAGAGTAATTTTATTCAGCCTTCAGAAGTACTGAATGCCAGAAACTGGGGACTATCCAGCTGGAGGACTTCCGAACTGGAAAGGTCCTGCTCCATCTCATCACTAGTCATCAGCAAAGTTTTAAGGTTCTGATCAGGTAGCTGATATTATAGGACATACAATGTAGCCCAGGGTTTATCAGGGGTATTACAGTCCTAGCAGGTAAATGAGTATGATAAGTCAGCAAAAGGGAACAAGTTCTATAGCACTGGTAAATAAAAGATGGCGCTCCTGAAAAAAACAGCTTTACGTTCAAGCCGATTCCAAACCGCAACACTAGTTGCAAGCAATAAGAGAATGCCAACTGCTCAATGCAGAGATACTATATAAATAGGTCAGAACCTTTTTACTTCCTAAATTTAAAAAATAAATTGGAGCAGAGGTTTCCAAGATGTGGTAATAGTACCACTGGTGGTACTCAAGATACTATTAGGTGGTACTCAACAACAAGGGCATACATAGGTTTCACAGAGCCGCATAGCAAAAGTCCGAGTAGCCCCCCAAAATAGACTTTGCCCCCAGCAGTAAATTACCTGCAGTGAAGTAGCGGTAGTGAGTGGACTAATCAGTTAGAGACAGAGACGTAGGCACGAGGTAGTGTTGGCACGATGTGGGATCCCAATTGATTGGGTCCGATGAGGTCTGTTTCTTCCTGGGGTACTTGTTTCCCTAAGTGTCCAATACAAAGTGTGCTGTGGGCATCTTTGTTCCGCCCTGCAGAACCTGTGGTGCACCTTTTATACTGCACGCTAACACAGTATACAGTCTTATGCTGTTGCCACAAGGAGAGGGAAAGTGAGGGGAGGCGGATAGTATTGGGCCCTCCTCTGTCCTGGGCCCAGTAGCAGTTGCCTCCCTTGCTCTATATTATGTACATCCTCCAACCTGATCTGCTTGCATCTAGCGTATACTCATGCATGAATTGCGCCATAAATAAAAATGACCCATTTTTTGTGTGGCCTATTTACGTAAAATGGCTGTTTTGTTTGTTTTTATAACAGCTTTAGGTGACTGACATTGCTGGCGCAGCACCAATGTGGTATTTGGTATAATCAGAAAATGGAAAGTGGTACTTGATGAAAAACGGCTGGGAACACCTGCTCTAGACTATCAGGATGTTATTTCTCACAATTTTTTCTTCATACTGTTTAAAATTAGATTGCCCATATCCATATTATGCTTATTATGCCAAGGATAAGAGTCCATCAAATTTTCCCTTGAGGGAACATTTTATTAACTTATTTTTTTATTTTATTGAAAGTAGTTTATACCCCATCCCCCAAAGGAACAGACATGGTAGTGAAAGATAAGACACGAGAAATACTAGTTAGTATACATTTTCCAGATATCTACTTCTTTACAGATATGGCCACAAGCAAATAAACCACTAAAGTTCCTTTGGTCAGCATTTTGAAATAGAAGCTAAAAAAATACCTTCCTCCAACATTTTCAAATAAGGTCTGTGATCCAGTCTTTTTACCTAAGTCTGTGAGTTTAAATCTCTGCAAAATATAATTTCTGTTTGACCTGAAAAACTAAGGTAAACAATAATAATTTGTCATATTTTCCTGTTTTCCCTTAAACGGTACCTTCACCCTGAATTGGAGCCTATCTTGCATGTTTCCCCCATCCGGATATACAGATTGACCACATTAAAAATCTTCCTATCGGCACCTAGTGCATTTTCGGAGACTTTAAACATCCAAAATGGTGGCCCATGGAGTCTTAGGCTGTCCGCAGACAGGATGCTTCTTCTGACTATGCTGCTCTGCATTGTGAGATTTCTGTCCTTTTTCTGACTCCAGCTCTGCTCCATCTGTGCAAAGCACAGCTATAACCCGCCCCCCACACTCCCCCCTCCTCTTCTCAGTATGTGATGCTTCTGAGACAAGATGGCGGCACCCGTATCCTAGAGTTGCAACCTAGTGAGGGAAAGAATAATGTGTAATAATAATATTAAAGTGACTAGAAATGCTGGGTAATAGTTATTTAAGTGCTTGAGCTTTTTATTAAATGATGCTGAAGGTCCCCCACTCAATTTGCCAAGACTCCAAGCTTTCAAAAGCCCCCTAAAATACATTTACACTAAATTACTGAAAAAAACCTGGGTTCACTGGTAATTCTTACCTGTCTGGTTGTCCTCCACTGCATATGGGGTATCAGGTGTATCTTCATTCATGTTTCCTAGCTGGTTCTCAGTCTGCTGTATGTGTACCCCAGTGGGTACACTGGGATGTTTGCACCACAAACATGGGTCTATTATATTATTTTAAAAGTAAAACATTATTCATTCTTGCTTTAAAAGTGCTACAAGGCCTGTGACCTACTTACTAACATTTGTTGGTCTCCTCCTTGGGGGTACTTTGTTGGAACTTCTTGTCTTTAGGGGGTACTTGGTGCAAAGAGTTTGAGAACCACTTTCCTAAGACATGTAGCTCACATGGCAAAGGAAACATGAATGAAAGTATAGCCACTCCATTGCACCATTGGACCAATGGTCATGTAAGAATTAATGGTGAACTTTCTAGTTTCACAGGGGGCTGTAGGGTTGGCAATCATGTGACTGTTGTTGACCAATTGGGCGTGGGCATCAAACCAGAGTGGTTGCAGAAGCACATGATTGGCTGCCATTTGGTAGCATGCCAGTGAAAAACAAAGTGGTAAAGAACAAGAAAATGGTTCCCAGCTCACATAATGCACAGTCATAAAACAATTGCAAAGTCATAAAACAAAGTCATTAATAGTATCCATTAAGAAAATATAGAAATGGTGACGAAAAAAGAAGGCGACGCGTCTCGGGGGTATACCCCTTAGTCCAACCTGGTGATAAGGTATAAGGAAGTGGTGACTTATACTACCCCTTTGAAAATACTAAATTTTTCCTCCCTCCACAGGGGAAGGAGTGAACCCCCCCAGTCCCTTTTTACAAGATACTTACTTTGATCTGGAATCCCATAAAGCATACTGGCACACCCTATAACTCCCCTGGCCTTGTTGTTTGTTTATGCTGGCAGTGCTAGTACATGCAGAGCAGGGATGCTGGGGCTTTGCCAGCATGTGCCATGTTAGATGGATCTAGATGAGTTTATGGGAGGGGGGGGTTAAAATGTGGGACATCCCAAATTGAATGAATCGTCTTGTCCTGGAGTCTGTGGGGCAGCATGGACTTGCTGCAGAAAATTAGTAAGAGAATATAGAAAGTTGCCCCCCCTTTTTCTCCTAATACAGGCCATATAGGAAAGGTAGGTGAAGGGCTGGTTACGTCTGTCTATATTTGTTAAAGAGACCCTAAAGTAAAATTGAGGCCCCACCCCTGCCCAAGTGCTCAGTCTGGTAAGCCAGATGAAACTTGCCTAATCTTCCTAATCGGAGACACCAAATTCAAGCTCTAGCATCTATGCTACCACAGTGTGACTACTACCCAGGGCCACCATGGGAATGATCGCTAATGGAGGGGTTTAGGGGGGCGTTTTGGTCTGTGCCTGAGGGTATCCTGTTTTTGGATGCCTCACAGGGTGAAGCACCAGAGGGATGTTAGTATACATACGCTCCCACTGTGCATGCATTGCACTTCACCAATCAGCTTTTAGAGTGGTGCTTATCAATGAGTAACTATGCAAGCTGAATGGAATGGAAGATGTCCACGGCTCCCCTTCGACTGCATACGCTAGGGTCTGGGGCATGGGACCATGTCTGACCCGGGGTCAGAGTTGTCTGTGTTGCCTGAGCCAAACACCAGCCCTGAGCACATCCGGGGTGTGCAAAACAAATGGAGGATCAGTGCTAGGCCATTCATACTGTAGAATAATTGGCAGGATTTTTTGTGTAAACATTTTAAACTTAAAAGAGAAAGTTTTGTTGTCCATATCTGATACTTTGTAAAGCAAACTTCTGGTTTATGGTATTCTTGCCCTCAGCAGACCTCAAAGGCTACATTTAGTGGTAATTATTTGGGACTGTAATAATTAAAATGTTAGAATATAAAATTATATTCCTGAAAATTAGCTATAAAATGAAATCATAGTATTATTGAATTCAAAGCAAACACATGTCCAAAATGAAAAAAAAAAACCTGCTAGGAGGTTTGTCACTGATGCCCCTTCAATGGGAAATCCTGTATCTGATTTACCTGAATAAAATAGTGCTTGCCTAGTAATCTAACTGGGTACTGGAAAAGAGCTAAGCAAAACTGTATTTATATATTATTTTTTATATTAGGATGTGAATTTTTGTCAGCTGTCACTCTCAATCATTGGTACCGCTGCTTTTTATTTTTTAGTCCAAGGTTCTATGAGTTGGCTGCCCATACAGTGTATTTTCACATGCATAAACGTGATATGGCAGGCAAAAGTAATTGCTACACCATTGTATCGGGCTATGTGTGGCACTGCCCTAAACTGTTTTTGAATTTAAGCAGAAATGGCCAAGATATCAGGCTTTACAGGTTCAGCCAATGACATTCTCTTTTTCATCCCGTCCTCCAATCAGCTCAGCAGAGCGGGACAGAATTGCTGGTCCCTCTCTCCCTATTATTACAGTTTTTTGGGTCAAGGAACATACTTATTCTCTGAGTGTGAAAGGTCGCCTCCTTCTCCACCTCCAAATTCATCAATGATTATGCAGCATCACAGAGGGCCACACCCTCTTTTTTCAGAACGGAAATCATTAACTGAACCTGTAAACCTTGTCATCTCTGCCATTTCTTCTTTAATTAAAAAATGGAAAACTGTTTAAGACAGTGGCAAATGTAGCCCGATGCCACGGTGTAACAATGACCTTTGCCTGCAGTATCACTTTAACTATAGGACGACACTGCCAAAGCACAGTAAGACAAATGGCAGGTTTCTGATTGGGGCATGAAATTTTGATCATACTCAATACCCCAGAACCATCCAGAATTATAATATTTTGTATATATAAACTAGCCACTGCTGTTGTGACTGAAATATTGTTACAAAGCCTCCTGTGGAGATAAAATTATAACTGACACATTACAGAAAAATGCCAACTGTGATAGCTTTAGCAATCTACTGTAGCCGAGTATACATACATGCACTGCTAGAAAAAAATATTAGAGGTGCATTAATGTGATTCTGGTACGAGGTCTGGTCAAGGATAAGAAGCAAAAGAATTCCACAAATAAAGTAATGACAAATAAGATTTCTTGTTTACTCCTTTGATAAAGTGCACAGCACACTGGCAGCTTTCACTTAATTCCCAAGCACACAAGTTCTGGTTGCAACATAATAATAATAATCCTTATTTATATAGCGCCAATAAGTAAGAGGTTTCATGTAAAACACAGTAATAAATTACTTAGCAACAAATGGGTCAGCAATTAAAACAGAAGTAAAAAAGACCCTGCTTGCAATCTAAGAGGAGATACTGGTGACAAAAAAGAGTAATACGTATTTTGTACCATGGTTGACCCATCTTGATGAAAACAGAGTATCTACAAGTTGAATGTACCAAACACCAGAGCATTTACTGCTTTTTGGATGCAAGGGTGTAGTGCATAATGTTAAATGATGGATCAGGCTCAGGAAATATGATGTAGAACAGGGGTACTCAACAACTTCTTGTAAAGGTCCCTATACAGGCATCTGGTGAGAGGTGAAGGTCCGGGCAGGGGGCTGTCGCAGGGGGTGGATAGTTAGAAGTCAGGGCACTGGGAGGGGGCTATATATTCCACAGGCAAAACTAAAAAAGGCTGGGATGGGGGGACAGGAATGGATGGGGATGGGATTGATGGGGCAAAGCTGGGGGGGCAGGAATGGATGGGGCAAAGGTGGGGCAACAGGAATGGAGGGGTCTCAGCTGGTGGGGACAGGAATGGATGGGATTCATGGGGCAAATCTGGGGGGGGGGGGCAGGAATGGATGGGGCAGAAATTGCGATGGGGCAAAGAGACAGAGAAACATATTTTGTGTGTACCTTGCAATGCCACTTCCTGCCCATGCAGTAATTCATATTGCAATGCTAGGTGCCAGGGAGTCATGACACTGGCAAGGAGACTAAGGGGGTTATTTAAGAAGGGATAGCGTCAGGTAGTGCCTTGTTAATGAGAGGTAGTGACAGGTGAACGCCGGACACAGCACGCAATTACACATTTATCAAGCAGAATCTGTTGAGCGACTGGGATAACGCCATGTAGCGTCCGATTCATCATTATCCCAGCCTCAGCGAACAGCGTCGGCCTTCAGCCTTGCACAGCTCCAGGTATGACCTCTCGCTACCTGTCGCTCTCCCATACATTTCAATGGACGATACTTTTCTTCTCTTTAAACAGGGTTTTTTATTTATTTATTTATTTTTAATCTAAAATAATGTTGTGACTAGAAATGAGCGAACTTTTGAAAAATTCGATTCGACTGATTCGCTGAATTTATTCGCGACGAATCACTATTAAAAACGGCTATTTCTGAGCCTCCTAGAGCCTCAATAGGGTTGTAAACCATTCTGCCTTGCTGTAACATGCATAGGATGAGTGCTGGGTTAGTTAAATAATACTTTGAATAAATATCACATGCAGATCAGAGGCATCGCTAATAGAATCGCAGAGCGGCACAATTGCAGAGAGTTGAAGTGGCATCACTATGAGGGGCAGGAGCCCAAACATTGCTTTAAAGAGACACTGGCGTTGGCAGCAGCAGGAGCCCAAAAATTGGATGAATCACACCCTGGAGTTGGCAGCAGCAGCAGCAGCCCAAACATTACTTTAAAGAGACACTGGGGTTGGCTTCAGGAGCCCAAAAATTGGATGATTCACACCCTGGAGTTGGCAGCAGCAGGAGCCCAAACATTACTTTAAAGAGACACTGGGGTTGGCTTCAGGAGCCCAAAAATTGGATGAATCACACCCTGGAGTTGGCAGCAGCAGCAGCAGCAGGAGCCCAAACATTACTTTAAAGAGACACTGGGGTTGGCTTCAGGAGCCCAAAAATTGGATGATTCACACCCTGGAGTTGGCAGCAGCAGCAGCAGGAGCCCAAATATTACTTTAAAGAGACCCTGGGGTTGGCTTCAGGAGCCCAAAAATTGGATGAATCACACCCTGGAGTTGGCAGCAGCAGCAGCAGGAGCCAAAACATTACTTTAAAGAGACACTGGGTTGGCTTCAGTAGCCCAAAAATTGGATGAATCACACCCTGGAGTTGGCAGCAGCAGCAGCAGCAGCCCAAATATTACTTTAAAGAGACCCTGGGGTTGGCTTCCGGAGCCCCAAAATTGGATGAATCACACCCTGGAGTTGGCAGCAGCAGCAGCAGGAGACAAAACATTACTTTAAAGAGACCCTGGAGTTGGCTTCAGGAGCCCAAAAATTGGATGATTCACACCCTGGAGTTGGCAGCAGCAGGAGCCCAAACATTACATTAAAGAGACACTGGGGTTGGCTTCAGGCGCCCAAAAATTGGATGATTCACACCCTGGAGTTGGCAGGAGTTGGCAGCAGCAGCAACAGGAGCCCAAACATTACTTTAAAGAGACACTGAGGTTGGCTTCAGGAGCCCAAAAATTGGATGAATCACACCCTGGAGTTGGCAGCAGCAGCAGCCCAAACATTACTTTAAAGAGACACTGGGGTTGGCTTCAGGAGCCCAAAAATTGGATGAATCACACCCTGGAGTTGGCAGCAGCAGCAGGTGCCCAAACATTACTTTAAAGAGACACTGGGGTTGGCTTCAGTAGCCCAAAAATTGGATGAATCACACCCTGGAGTTGGCAGCAGCAGCAGCAGGAGCCCAAATATTACTTTAAAGAGACCCTGGGGTTGGCGTCAGGAGCCCAAAAATTGGATGAATCACACCCTGGAGTTGGCAGCAGCAGCAGCAGGAGCCAAAACATTACTTTAAAGAGACACTGGAGTTGGCTTCAGGAGCCCAAAAATTGGATGATTCACACCCTGGAGTTGGCAGCAGCAGCAGCAGGAGCCCAAATATTACTTTAAAGAGACCCTGGGGTTGGCTTCAGGAGCCCAAAAATTGGATGAATCACACCCTGGAGTTGGCAGCAACAGCAGCAGGAGCCAAAACATTACTTTAAAGAGACACTGGAGTTGGCTTCAGGAGCCCAAAAATTGGATGATTCACACCCTGGAGTTGGCAGCAGCAGCAGCAGGAGCCCAAATATTACTTTAAAGAGACCCTGGGGTTGGCTTCAGGACCCCAAAAATTGGATGAATCACACCCTGGAGTTGGCAGCAGCAGCAGGAGCCCAAACATTACTTTAAAGAGACACTGGGGTTGGCTTCAGGAGCCCAAAAATTGGATGAATCACACCCTGGAGTTGGCAGCAGCAGCAGGAGCCCAAACATTACTTTAAAGAGACACTGGGGTTGTCTTCCGGAGCCCAAAAATTGGATGAATCACACCCTGGAGTTGGCAGCAGCAGCAGCAGGAGCCCAAATATTACTTTAAAGAGACCCTGGGGTTGGCTTCAGGAGCCCAAAAATTGGATGAATAACACCCTGGAGTTGGCAGCAGCAGGAGCCCAAATATTACTTTAAAGAGACACTGGAGTTGGCTTGAGGAGCCCAAAAATTGGATGATTCACACCCTGGAGTTGGCATCAGCAGGAGCCCAAAAATTGGCCTAAAGACATGTTTTGCACCATTTGGAAAGTGTGAAACGTGGCACCATTCTGAATCTAGTCGCATGCATCAGGCATTGGTGGGTGGAAATCCTGGCTGATCCATCCCTGATTCATTTTGACAAAGGTGAGTCTCTCCACATTTTTAGTTGACAGACGAGTTCTCCTCGCCGTAACTATGGCCCCCGCCGCACTAAACACCCGCTCAGATGGCACGCTACTTGCCGGGCAGGACAGCTTTTCCAGGGCAAACTCTGCTAGTTGCGGCCACAAATCAAGTTTGGCTGCCCAGAAGTCCAGCGGATCCTCAAGGTGTGTTGGCATGGTCATGTCAAAGTATGACATGACCTGCTGGTTCAGGTCCTGCTCCAGGTCTTCCTGCTGCTCATGAGTAGCCTCACTATGCGGGTGTAGAAAGCTACTCATTGGCGACTGAAGACTGAGGCTGCTGCTGATGGAGCTGCTGCTGCTGCTCCTGCCAACCCCCCAAGCGGCCATGGCAGTGGAAGGTGAGCACAGAGGTCCCCTCGAGTCAGACCTGCGAGAGTATGGACCATGGCGCAGATAGGCATCGGCCAACTGCCTACGTAGAATGTCTTTGTAGTAGTTCAGTTTGTCCTCCCTCTTGGTGGGTTTAAAAAATGCCCCCATTTTGTGCCGGAAGCGAGGGTCCAATAAGGTGGACAGCCAGAAGTCATCCCGCCGACAGATGGAAACAATTCTGGGGTCACTACGCAAGCACGTGAGCATGCTTCCTGCCATTTGCGCAAGTGACTCGGATGGACTACCTGTCTCCATCTCCACTGCATACTGCCACGGTGTGCCCGGGTCCTCTGTCTCGCCTTCCTCAAAAACCTCTAGCTCCTCTGGCTGCTCCTGCTCCTCCTCTCCTGTCCGCTGACTAGATAAACCAGCCATTTCACCAAGCCTAAACTGTGTTTCGCTGGGCAACTCCTCCTCCTCTTCCTCCTCCTCCTCCAGTTCAGCTCCAACGGGGTTCATGTGGCCGTAAGATGTAAACGCCATGTCTCCAGTGCCCTGACCAGCCATGGTTTCCAACATGTGCTGTAGTACATGAAGCAGTGAAATCATGTCGTTCATCCCGTAATCCTGCCGACTGACAAATAAAGTGGCTTCCTCAAAGGGCCTGAGCAAACGGCAGGTGTCACGTATGAGCTGCCACTGGTTGACATTGAAGTTACACAGGGGAGTCCCCCTATCTGCTTGGATCATCAGGAAATCCGTGATGGCTTTTCTCTGTTCATATAATCGGTCCAACATGTGAAGGGTGGAATTCCAACGGGTGGAAACATCGCAAATCAGACTATGTTGGGGGATACCATTCTGACGCTGTAGCTCAAGAAGGGTGTGTTTGGCGGTGTATGAGTGGCTGAAGTGCATGCAAAGTTTCCTTGAAGTTGTTAGGATGTCTTGCAGATGGGGGGAACACTTCAGAAACCGCTTGACAACCAGATTGAAGACATGAGCCATGCAGGGGGCATGGGTCAGGCTTCCTTGGCGCAGCGCAGACAAAATGTTCTTCCCATTGTCGGTAACCATGATTCCCGTTTTAAGTTTTCTTGGAGTAAGCCATGTTTGGATTTCCTGATGAATACATTTAAGCAGTTCCTCCCCTGTGTGACTCCGTTCGCCAAGACAAACCATGTGAAGCACTGCGTGACACCTCCGTGCCCTGCACACATGGTAGACTGGAGGGGCACTGAGACTTGAGCCTACAGTGGAGGGTGAGGAGATGGCGGAGGATGAGGAGGCCGAGTCGCACGGTGTCACAGGCCCAACGGGCAGGGAACGCGGAGGCCGAAGCGGCGTGACCTGTCCAAGTTGCTGCTGCTGCTGCAAAGGGACCACATTCACCCAGTGGGCCGTAAACGACATGTACTGTCCCTGACCGTAGTTACAGCTCCAGATGTCGGTGCTGCCATGCACTTTGCTACACACCGACAGGCTCAAGGACTGGCCCACCTTCTGTTCAACAAAAGTGTGCAGCGCTGGTACTGCCTTCTTGGCAAAGAAATGACGGCTTGGGACTCTCCACCTCGGCTCGGCACAAGCCATCAGTTCTCTGAAAGGTGCAGATTCCACCACCTGAAAAGGGAGCGACTGCAGCACCACCAAGTGGATAGGAGCACATTCAGCTTCTGCGCCGTAGGATGAGTGGGCGCATACTGCTGTCTCTTGGACATGGCTTCGCTGATGGATTGCTGGCGGGATGCATGAATTGGAGGAGGAGGAGGAGGAGCAGGAGCAACAGAGGATGGGTATGACGCACAGCTGCCTTCGGCTGAGGTGCTGGAGCCTTGGCTGGCAGAAATTGGGAGCGGCGTGCCACTTGGTGAGGAAGCAGACTGGACCACCCCTTGGGAGCCTCGGTTCTCCCAGGTCGCTTTATGGTGATGCATCATATGTTGACGCAGGGCCGTGGTGCCAACATTTGGACCCTGGCCACGCTTCACCTTCTGCCTACATATCTTGCATGTGGCCATGTTACCCTCCTGCGGATGCTTCTGGAAAACTGCCACACTGCCGAGTAGCTACTTTTCCCACCCCCTGGCCTCACTGATTCACTGCTGCTGTTGCCAACTCCAGGAACCCCTGCTCCACTACCTCCCGATAAGGTAGACTGCCGCACAGCAGGTGCTCTACTCCGGCCCCGGCCGGCTCCAGCCTTTGGAATTGTGCCCCCATGCTGACTGCTACCACCTTGCTGCCTCAGCTGCTGACTCCGGGGCAACCTGTGTCCCTCTTCTCCTGATGATGACGATGAAGCCCCTTCATCACCCGGCTCCCAAGTGCGATCGGCTTCATCGTCATCATCATTATCACCGAGTTGTGGCTGTACGTCACTGATGTTCGTGGATTCGTCAACAGTGTCTGGCGCAGGAGCTGGAACGCTCGCAGCACCCACGACACTGTCCACATCACTATTTGTCTGCCTAGCTAAAGAAGCCACCTCCATTTCTTGGCTGGGCAGTAGCTGCTGACTGTCCTCTATCTGATCGTCCTCCTCACTAAAGAGTGGAGCTGAACCCAAAGCATAGGATACGTCGCTGGGGGAGGGAACGGCGTAGGACAGAGGCAATGGGAGGACAGGGACTGCTCTCGGGGCATGCCAACTCAGGGTTGTGTCAGAGGAACCTACCGACCCTAGACTGGGGGTCTCAGACGTAAGTTGTGATGATGTTGTTGATGAGCGCGTCAACCAATCTACCACGGCAGATGCGTTACTGGTGGAGACCCGACCGCTAGCAGATACTGGCAGATTAGGTCTCTCAGCGTGACTCCTGCTGCTACTGGCCCCCAGTCTGCTGCGAGCTCTGCCTGCGGAATCTTGGCCTCTGCCACTCCTCTTTTCACTTCCAGGCACTTGTCTGCCCGACATAGTCTAACTGGCGTGGTAGTAGGTGATATTTTAAGAACCCCCAGGCAGCGGTGGGTCTATATGAAACAGAATATAATGCACACCAAAAGTGAGCAGTAACACTCAGCCTCCAACAGGCCTGCCTAGTGTAAATAAGAGAGCTGCTTAGTGTAAATAAAGAGGGGTATGCTATGTTACAGAATGGGATGCCCCAACAGCCAGCAGTGCACCTGGCAGCATTACTACTATGCACAGCAAAAGTGTCTTTATCAGGCCTAATTTCTATTAGAATAAGTGCAAATGGTTATGGTATTAAATAGAGGCTGGTGTAGTCACAGAATGGGATGCCCCAAAAACCAGAGAGCAGCTGGCAGCACTAATACTATGCACAGCAAAAGTGTCTTTATCAGGCCTAATTTCTATTAGAATAAGTGCAAATGGTTATGGTATTAAATAGAGGCTGGTGTAGTCACAGAATGGGATGCCCCAAAAACCAGAGAGCACCTGGCAGCAGCAATACTATGCACAGTAAAAGTGTCTTTATCAGGCCTAATTTCTATTAGAATAAGTGCAAATGGTTATGGTATTAAATAGAGGCTGGTGTAGTCACAGAATGGGATGCCCGAAAAACCAGAGAGCACCTGGCAGCAGCAATACTATGCACAGCAAAAGTGTCTTTATCAGGCCTAATTTCTATTAGAATAAGTGCAAATGGTTATGGTATTAAATAGAGGCTGGTGTAGTCACAGAATGGGATGCCCCAAAAACCAGAGAGCACCTGGCAGCACTAATACTACGCACAGCAAAAGTGTCTTTATCAGGCCTAATTTCTATTAAAATAAGTGCAAATGGTTATGGTATTAAATAGAGGCTGGTGTAGTCACAGAATGGGATGCCCCAAAAACCAGAGAGCACCTGGCAGCACTAATACTATGCACAGCAAAAGTGTCTTTATCAGGCCTAATTTCTATTAGAATAAGTGCAAATGGTTATGGTATTAAATAGAGGCTGGTGTAGTCACAGAATGGGATGCCCCAAAAACCAGAGAGCAGCTGGCAGCACTAATACTATGCACAGCAAAAGTGTCTTTATCAGGCCTAATTTCTATTAGAATAGGTGCAAATGGTTATGGTATTAAATAGAGGCTGGTGTAGTCACAGAATGGGATGCCCCAAAAACCAGAGAGCACCTGGCAACAGTAAAACTATGCACAGCAAAAGTGTCTTTATCAGGTCTAATTTCTATTAGAATAAGTGCAAATGGTTATGGTATTAAATAGAGGCTGGTGTAGTCACAGAATGGGATGCCCCAAAAACCAGAGAGCACCTGGCAGCAGTAATACTATGCACAGCAAAAGTGTCTTTATCAGGCCTTATTTCTGTTAGAATAAGTGCAGATGGTTATGGTATTAAATAGAGGCTGGTGTAGTCACAGAATGGGATGCCCCAAAAACCAGAGAGCACCTGGCAGCACTAATACTATGCACAGCAAAAGTGTCTTTATCAGGCCTAATTTCTATTAGAATAAGTGCAAATGGTAATGGTATTAAATAGAGGCTGGTGTAGTCACAGAATGGGATGCCCCAAAAACCAGAGAGCACCTGGCAGCACTAAGACTATGCACAGCAAAAGTGTCTTTATCAGGCCTAATTTCTATTAGAATAAGTGCAAATGGTTATGGTATTAAATAGAGGCTGGTGTAGTCACAGAATGGGATGCCCTAAAAACCAGAGAGCACCTGGCAGCACTAATACTATGCACAGCAAAAGTGTCTTTATCAGGCCTAATTTCTATTAGAATAAGTGCAAATGGTTATGGTATTAAATAGAGGCTGGTTTAGTCACAGAATGGGATGCCCCAAAAACCAGAGAGCACCTGGCAGCACTAATACTATGCACAGCAAAAGTGTCTTTATCAGGCCTAATTTCTATTAGAATAAGTGCAAATGGTTATGGTATTAAATAGAGGCTGGTGTAGTCACAGAATGGGATGCCCCAAAAACCAGAGAGCACCTGGCAGCAGTAAGACTATGCACAGCAAAAGTGTCTTTATCAGGCCTAATTTATATTAGAATAAGTGCAAATGGTTATGGTATTAAATAGAGGCTGGTGTAGTCACAGAATGGGATGCCCCAAAAACCAGAGAGCACCTGGCAGCAGTAAGACTATGCACAGCAAAAGTGTCTTTATCAGGTCTAATTTCTATTAGAATAAGTGCAAATGGTTATGGTATTAAATAGAGGCTGGTGTAGTCACAGAATGGGATGCCCCAAAAACCAGAGAGCACCTGGCAGCAGTAAGACTATGCACAGCAAAAGTGTCTTTATCAGGCCTTATTTCTATTAGAATAAGTGCAAATGGTGATGGTATTAAATAGAGGCTGGTGTAGTCACAGAATGGGATGCCCCAAAAACCAGAGAGCACCTGGCAGCACTAATACTATGCACAGCAAAAGTGTCTTTATCAGGCCTAATTTCTATTAGAATAAGTGCAAATGGTTATGGTATTAAATAGAGGCTGGTGTAGTCACAGAATGGGATGCCCCAAAAACCAGAGAGCACCTGGCAGCACTAAGACTATGCACAGCAAAAGTGTCTTTATCAGGCCTAATTTCTATTAGAATAAGTGCAAATGGTTATGGTATTAAATAGAGGCTGGTGTAGTCACAGAATGGGATGCCCTAAAAACCAGAGAGCACCTGGCAGCACTAATACTATGCACAGCAAAAGTGTCTTTATCAGGCCTAATTTCTATTAGAATAAGTGCAAATGGTTATGGTATTAAATAAAGGCTGGTTTAGTCACAGAATGGGATGCCCCAAAAACCAGAGAGCACCTGGCAGCACTAATACTATGCACAGCAAAAGTGTCTTTATCAGGCCTAATTTCTATTAGAATAAGTGCAAATGGTTATGGTATTAAATAGAGGCTGGTGTAGTCACAGAATGGGATGCCCCAAAAACCAGAGAGCACCTGGCAGCAGTAAGACTATGCACAGCAAAAGTGTCTTTATCAGGCCTAATTTCTATTAGAATAAGTGCAAATGGTTATGGTATTAAATAGAGGCTGGTGTAGTCACAGAATGGGATGCCCCAAAAACCAGAGAGCACCTGACAGCAGTAAGACTATGCACAGCAAAAGTGTGTTTATCAGGCCAAATTTCTATTAGAATAAGTGCAAATGGTTATGGTATTAAATAGAGGCTGGTGTAGTCACAGAATGGGATGCCTCACAGCAGACTTGAGATCAGTTCAGTATATATGCACAGTTAGTGTATAAGCAGCCTGAAAACGCTAACAAAGCCAGTCAGCCAGCCAGTAACACTCAGGCTGGATGAAAAAAAAAAAAATCTCCCTGTGACTGCCTCCGATTTTTCCTAACTTTCCCTGCTTTTCGCTGACTTTCTGTCTGTCTCCTGTCTGTCTCCTGTCTGTCTCCTGCCTGTCCCTGTCTGTCCCTGTCTGTCTAACTGTCTCTCCCTGCCTACAGCAGCGTCCTGTCTCTCACGAATGCAATAGAGAAATGAGGAAAAGCAAGATGTCCGCCGACTTAAATAGCGCTGTGACGTCACCGGGCTTGCTGGCTGCTGATAGGCTGCATGTGACTGTCCCAGCTTGCACTGGTGCGGGGTTGATGTCTGGACATGTCCCGTCCGCCATCTTAGAATGCCTGTAATGTAAATGAATGGATGTTAAAGGAAAACTTCGAGCGATCGAATCGCGGGGAAATTCAGATTCGATCCGAATCGAATTTTTCATGAAATTCGGATCGAATCCGGGTTCTTCCGGATCGATTCGCTCATACCTAGTTGTGACCTCTTCTGGCATAGAAAAAAGCAATTTTTTCACAAATTTTTCAATTGATATATATTTCTGCAGAAATGACATTACAGGTCTGGCATTAAAGTGTTCATGTTACAATGTTATTACAATGTAATTCCATATGTTTTCGCTTTGTTACTAGTGGATACATGCTGAAAAACAGACTTTAAATACAAAGCCTCCGGCGCTCTGGGCATCAGATAAGCATTTTTCAGCGCCAGAGTTGTGTGAGGCTGTTTTTTTGCTGAATATGTTGTGAGTCGGTTGCACTGACCAGTCGCTAACATGCGCTCCCATACAGCGCTGTACTGGTCAAATAGCGACTCACAATATATTCATCATTACTGCACAGCGACTGAGTCGCTATAAACTAGCGACCCACAGCCGAGCACAGCGACTACTAGTGGGCGCTCTGAAAATGCCTGCTACAGACGCTCATCTGTCGCTACCTGGCGTTAGTGATTAATCAGCCTGCCTGCATTACATAGCTGATCAAGTAAAGGGGGCAGCACTGAGCACGGCAACACAGAAGCAACTGAGTGCAGGCTGTTTGGGCAGGGGTACAGAAATCTGTCACGAGGTCCACATTGGGACCCTGGTCCTCCAGTTGAGTACCGCTGATGTAGGAGATGGGTTAAAGAATTAAATTAGGGAATATTAGTTAGTTGCTAGTAATTTGCTAGTTGGGAAGTAAGGCATTTCAGGAAATTGGTGCAGCTCGGGAAAAGTCTTGTAAATGGGAGGGAGAGGTCCTGATTTAACTGGTTGCTAATCGGGGTGGAGGGGGGCGGCGGGTCGAGGCAGGGGAGGAGATACCTGCACAGCCAGCAGGCTACGTGTGTACGTGGCACTGCCTGTTGTTAATCTAGCGGCACTGCGGGCATCGCATGGAGCCCTTTGACGGCAGGGGTTTGCCATGGTAACCACTTGTGTCGGCTGGCCGTGTCCCCTCCCCTCACCCCGTCTGTCCGCCCTCTTCCCCCTCGCACCCTTCGTGGCCGTATGTTTGTTTACCCCTCCCCCACCGCAATGACGTAGGCTGAGACACCGGCCAGCATGCATCCTCCAAGCGTGCTGCTCGGTTTTGTTAGCTCGGCCGCTGATACGTCATGCTACAGCTGGGAGCAGATGCTTGTACAAAGCGCTTCCCGCTGTTCAGGGTCACATCCGGGTCAAGCACACAGCACAACACGTTTCCACGTGTCTAGCTGTGTGGGCTCTTTCTGATCTGCCCGGGACAGCGACCGGGCGGACTGCATTTTCCATCACAGCCGATTGAGCAGACCTCAAGCCGGTATTCCTTGCTCCTTTTTGTAAGTACTATTCTTAACCAGTATATATATTGTTTGGAATGTAGCTTGTTATCTATGTGGTGTCAATATGACATTATACATATGCCCACAGATGACCGAGAAGTGGAGAATATTATCAGATATGGCTGTTGCCATTCCCTTTCCTCTGGTGTATGGAGCACTGATCAATTCATGATTTCCAAGCCTTTCCATCCAGGTAGTGCATTAAAGCATGTTACTGTTTAGTAATAATTAAGTTTTAGTGGATATTAGGGCCTCATAGCCTAATTGAATTATGTGGGTACCCTCAATACATGGGAATAGAATTTATCTGATTTGTGGTTTATGTTTTTGTCTTTCTGTATGTCCTTATTTGTTTAGCGTCAGTCTTGGGACAGTGCACCTGGATATGAGGCCGTTTGCAATAATACTATGAGCCTGAATGGGCTGATCAAGTGCTTTCAAATGCGATTTGGTACTGAAGAAGCCCCATAGTGGGGGTGAAACTAGTCTACCATTCATCATACCATTCATCAAATTGATATTATCTACCGCCATTGTATGGCCAATCAAATGTTTTGCACACTGTATATTGTGAGCCATGTGCAACTTGTTAAATCGTACTACGCTGAACCAGCGGATTGTCAATCAGAGTAGTCAAGATTACATGTCAATATATTTTTGTCAGGCTATAGGTTGCATTCTTTTTTCTACAAATTGGTGTATATTGGGGAATAGGGGTAAAGGGGAATTGAATTGGTAGCGTTGAGCACCAAGGACAATCCTCTAAACCTAACCCCTATGTTTGTATTTTAATATGCTATTGTCAATCAAAATAAATTCATGTATTTTATTTTTGTAAAAATTGTATCATTCAATCATGATTTAGGCGCGGTCACACTTTGAGTTCCCATAAACACTGGGTCGGTTCATACCCAGAAATACCTTTGGTATATTGTATCCTTACTGAAGGGAACCAAGTGTGTACCAGCCGCACCAATTATAATGCACGCCCCTTAGAGGTCTGCTAATTGGTGTTTAACAGTGGAGAGGGTCATTTGGGGGTCTTAGGTGATACAGCCTTACTTTCAGTGGGGATGTGGGGCTGTGCTTTCTGAGACTCCTAAGCGAATGCTAATCTTTTGCAGTAATACTGCCTAATTGAACCATTTGGAGGGCACACACCTCCAATCTCTTGACCCCTCCCCTAAAGAGGCTATAAGCTGGTTAAAGGGGAAGCTACCCCATTTACAGGTGCACGTTCGAAGTGGATGCTGTTTGTGTTTTTGTATCTGTTAGCCAGTAGGTTTTTGTTTTAGGAGTGTATGGTTGTACAATCTGGTGTCTTACAACACAGGTTTTTTTTTTTTTTTTTTTTTTTTTTTTTTTTCCTTCTTATCTAACAATGACGGAACTCTATCAGGACAAATGGGATAGTATGATCTCTGATTTAACGACCAATCGACTTACTAGTAAAACCCAAATCCAACAACAAGAATTTACTAATGCGACCTTTAACGTACTTTATACCTCACTAATGAAAAAGTCAAAAGTTTGGTGGGATGTGCAATTCCTAAAGGAGTATAGAGAAAAAAATGTTGCCCCGAGGGGCTTGAGACTACGGGTCTTTCCCCAAATAGGGTACATCACTGAGGACTTTAAGAAAAAATGGGAGGGAGCTCTACAGGAGTGTTCAATGACACTAATGGCCCTATTGATTGACCAACATAATCAACATTTAAAAGTTCTAGACGATCAAATTAAAAAATTAGTCGAGGAATTGGGCACCTACAAACGTGATGATTATTTCACTAAACGGGATACCAGTATCAAGTTATCTATTGAAAAACTGAATAAGGAATTAATAGAAAACAAAGAGCATAAATTACAGCGGGATTCTCTGGTGTATAAACAATCAAAAGCCTATATTTGGCCAAGTACTGAGAACCGATCAAATCGGAGAGAATTTCAAATGCGACAGTATTCTTCCTCTGATTCATCATCTTCAAGGGAGAAAATAGGTTGGAGGTATAGAGAAGGGCAGAAACCTGTATGGCAAGTGGGTCCCAAACATGATAAAGGTCCCCCTAGAAGGGAACAATTTAGTAATAGAGGGGAAGTCATGACGAGATCGAAAGTCAAACGCTCCCAAAAAGAACTGAGGGATTGGGAGGTAGATAACCCAAAGAAGGTGACAAATAGACATGATTTTTTAGACAGTGTAGAAATCGCAGGCGGAACCTCAGACGACGAAAGTACAAAAATTCGAACATAACTAAAGCCAAAACTAGAAATGACAGCCACCCAAAAGAAAGGGAGGCAGGGAATAGCCATCAGAATATTGACCAGGGAAATATTATGAACTTGTCCAAAACTGAGCTAACTGCCCACCAACAGGAAGTTCTTTCCTTGGGTTTGAACTTCTGTCCGGTACAA
Organism: Gastrophryne carolinensis; assembly: GCA_027917425.1. NCBI lineage: Eukaryota > Metazoa > Chordata > Amphibia > Anura > Microhylidae > Gastrophryne > Gastrophryne carolinensis. The sequence goes on along the minus strand of CM051235.1, from coordinate 547,669,186 downwards.
CAAACTGATAATTTTGAGGTGGTGAAGGACTTGCACCTCTTTGCGAGGAAAGTCCTATGTAAACAAATGTTTGAGAGAAAAGACGATACCAAGGACATTCCATGTAACCCTGAACTTTTGGAGCGGCAGTTGGAGGAGGAAATCCTTCAGTTGGGTGAGGAGGCTACAGGGATTTCCCCCATGATAGTAACCAAACAGAGGACATTCAAGAAACCATCAAATTTCTATCCCCCCTTGAGCACAAATGCATCATTGCAAACATTTGTGAACACTGTGACGAGAGCAGTTGAGAACATTCCGCACAGATCCAGCTCTAATCTCTCCCCTTCACATCAACGGGCATTAGAAGAATTGGAGAATTTAGGTAATCTTACTATAAAACCAGCTGATAAGGGGGGAAACATAGTGGTGATGGAGAATACATTTTATGAACACATGTGTTTTCAAATTCTCAACAATAGAGACTGGTACGAGAGGGCCCCCATGTCCAGGCTCGAGCAGGCCTCGGAGGAATATCACTCGCTCATCAATGACGCGGTAATGCACAGGATTATCGACGGACCGACTAGGGACTATCTGGAGGCCCCATGCCCGACCATTGCCACCTTCTATGCCCTGCCCAAGGTGCACAAGTTGGTTGTCGCCCCTCCGGGCAGGCCCATAGTGTCGGGCATGGGGTCTTTAACGGATCGGGCCAGTCGGTTCGTCGACCATTATCTCCAACCTCTTGTGCATCAATTACCCTCCTTTCTTAAGGATACGGGTCATCTGCTCCGCGTCCTTGATGAGCTGACTGTGCCTCCGGGGACCTGTTTGGTGGGCCTGGACGTGGAGGCCCTCTACTCCAGTATTCCCCACTCACAGGGACTAGCAGCGGTGCAATATTTTTTGGATGAGTTGGACCTAAGACAACATGATCTCAATTCTTTCATCATGAAACTTTTGGAGTTCGTCCTCACCCACAACCTCTTTCTCTTCAGCGGCCAACTTTATCGCCAGGTGCAGGGGACTGCGATGGGGACTACCTGTGCCCCATCCTATGCGAACCTGTACCTGGGCCGCTGGGAGAGGGGGTTGTGGGGTGAGGACGAGCTCGACAAGTACCTGTGCCACGTCTTGTCGTGGCACAGGTACATAGATGATATATTCATTCTATGGACAGGTCCACGCAAACTGCTAGAGGAATTTATCGCTATCCTGAACCGTAACAGTCTTAATCTAAAGTTCACCCATGAGGTCAGCACAAAACAAATCAACTTTTTGGATCTCACTGTTTCCATCAATTCCCAAGGTCAAATTCATACAAATTTTTATCGTAAGATCACAGCGGCCAATACCATCCTACGGGCATCAAGTGCCCACCCACAACATTTACTCTCGAGTATTCCATATGGTGAATATCTACGGGCTCGTAGAAATTGCACACAAGATAGTGACTTTCAGGCGGCTGCTGATGGCATCAGAGATAGGTTACTGAAGAGAGGATATTCGAGTAACATACTCACAAAGGCCTACAAGAAAGCTAAAGCGAGACCACGCCCTGAGATTCTTTACAAACCCAGGCTTAAAGACAAAGAAAGGCAATTAGCAATTTCAATTACATATTCTGCTGATCAACATCAAATTAAAAAAATTTTCAGACAACATTGGCACCTACTAGCCAATGATGAGTTACTGAAAAATATTGTTCCGTCTCAGCCACAGTTCATTTTTAGGCGTGCAAAGAATCTTAGGGACAGATTGGTACGGAGCCATTATGCTCCAAACAGTCGAAAAAAATGTTGCAAATATAGAGGTACCTATCAGTGCCAAAAGAAATGCAGCTGCTGTAGGTTCATACGTCCGGGGAAGAAGATAACAATCCCTGGTCATGCAGAATTCACCCCTCGACATTTTATAAATTGCGATACCCCACATGTTATCTACATTTTAACATGTCCATGCGGATGCTTCTATATAGGCAAGACCAATAGATCCCTTAAGAAAAGAGTATACGAGCATCAATATGACATTCGGACAGCCAATATTAAATCTCCCATTGGCCGTCATTTCATTAGGTTTCATAATCAGGACCCGACTGACCTACGAGTACAGGGATTGGATCGTATTCATCCACATCCCAGAGGGGGTAACCTGGAAAAAGTGACGTTACAACGTGAGACCCGTTGGATTAGTAGGACAAAAGCATATCTACACCCGGGACTAAACGAGACCATTAGTTTCGCCCCCTTTCTTTAGTAGGTGGGGGGGGGAGAGGGTCGAACCTAACCTTTCTTCTTTTTTTTTTTTTTTTTTTTTTTTTTTGTTGTTGTTGTACTTATGTGTGTGGTTGGTTTGTCATTATATGTGATTTAATTTTGCTCTGAATAAGGGGGGCCCCATGTACCTGGAAACTGGGTAAGAGTCCACATTCAAGAGGACCTACCATCTAAGTTGTGAGGATGTAGGATTAAGGCTTTTTTTAAATTCCACTAAAAAATATGGGGAAGCTACTACCCTCTATAATAAGATCGTATAGAGCTCAATTAATTCAAATATGAAGGGGATCTAACTTGCTGGAGACCGGGCTTAGGATGTGACCCTGGGTGGGGAGGGGGTGGGCCCATGGCTGCAGTATGTTCTTGGGCACCCTTGTGCCCGGGGAGTGGGTGCGGGGTGGAGGGGGGCGGCGGGTCGAGGCAGGGGAGGAGATACCTGCACAGCCAGCAGGCTACGTGTGTACGTGGCACTGCCTGTTGTTAATCTAGCGGCACTGCGGGCATCGCATGGAGCCCTTTGACGGCAGGGGTTTGCCATGGTAACCACTTGTGTCGGCTGGCCGTGTCCCCTCCCCTCACCCCGTCTGTCCGCCCTCTTCCCCCTCGCACCCTTCGTGGCCGTATGTTTGTTTACCCCTCCCCCACCGCAATGACGTAGGCTGAGACACCGGCCAGCACGCATCCTCCAAGCGTGCTGCTCGGTTTTGTTAGCTCGGCCGCTGATACGTCATGCTACAGCTGGGAGCAGATGCTTGTACAAAGCGCTTCCCGCTGTTCAGGGTCACATCCGGGTCAAGCACACAGCACAACACGTTTCCACGTGTCTAGCTGTGTGGGCTCTTTCTGATCTGCCCGGGACAGCGACCGGGCGGACTGCATTTTCCATCACAGCCGATTGAGCAGACCTCAAGCCGGTATTCCTTGCTCCTTTTTGTAAGTACTATTCTTAACCAGTATATATATTGTTTGGAATGTAGCTTGTTATCTATGTGGTGTCAATATGACATTATACATATGCCCACAGATGACCGAGAAGTGGAGAATATTATCAGATATGGCTGTTGCCATTCCCTTTCCTCTGGTGTATGGAGCACTGATCAATTCATGATTTCCAAGCCTTTCCATCCAGGTAGTGCATTAAAGCATGTTACTGTTTAGTAATAATTAAGTTTTAGTGGATATTAGGGCCTCATAGCCTAATTGAATTATGTGGGTACCCTCAATACATGGGAATAGAATTTATCTGATTTGTGGTTTATGTTTTTGTCTTTCTGTATGTCCTTATTTGTTTAGCGTCAGTCTTGGGACAGTGCACCTGGATATGAGGCCGTTTGCAATAATACTATGAGCCTGAATGGGCTGATCAAGTGCTTTCAAATGCGATTTGGTACTGAAGAAGCCCCATAGTGGGGGTGAAACTAGTCTACCATTCATCATACCATTCATCAAATTGATATTATCTACCGCCATTGTATGGCCAATCAAATGTTTTGCACACTGTATATTGTGAGCCATGTGCAACTTGTTAAATCGTACTACGCTGAACCAGCGGATTGTCAATCAGAGTAGTCAAGATTACATGTCAATATATTTTTGTCAGGCTATAGGTTGCATTCTTTTTTCTACAAATTGGTGTATATTGGGGAATAGGGGTAAAGGGGAATTGAATTGGTAGCGTTGAGCACCAAGGACAATCCTCTAAACCTAACCCCTATGTTTGTATTTTAATATGCTATTGTCAATCAAAATAAATTCATGTATTTTATTTTTGTAAAAATTGTATCATTCAATCATGATTTAGGCGCGGTCACACTTTGAGTTCCCATAAACACTGGGTCGGTTCATACCCAGAAATACCTTTGGTATATTGTATCCTTACTGAAGGGAACCAAGTGTGTACCAGCCGCACCAATTATAATGCACGCCCCTTAGAGGTCTGCTAATTGGTGTTTAACAGTGGAGAGGGTCATTTGGGGGTCTTAGGTGATACAGCCTTACTTTCAGTGGGGATGTGGGGCTGTGCTTTCTGAGACTCCTAAGCGAATGCTAATCTTTTGCAGTAATACTGCCTAATTGAACCATTTGGAGGGCACACACCTCCAATCTCTTGACCCCTCCCCTAAAGAGGCTATAAGCTGGTTAAAGGGGAAGCTACCCCATTTACAGGTGCACGTTCGAAGTGGATGCTGTTTGTGTTTTTGTATCTGTTAGCCAGTAGGTTTTTGTTTTAGGAGTGTATGGTTGTACAATCTGGTGTCTTACAACACAGGTTTTTTTTTTTTTTTTTTTTTTTTTTTTTTTTCCTTCTTATCTAACAATGACGGAACTCTATCAGGACAAATGGGATAGTATGATCTCTGATTTAACGACCAATCGACTTACTAGTAAAACCCAAATCCAACAACAAGAATTTACTAATGCGACCTTTAACGTACTTTATACCTCACTAATGAAAAAGTCAAAAGTTTGGTGGGATGTGCAATTCCTAAAGGAGTATAGAGAAAAAAATGTTGCCCCGAGGGGCTTGAGACTACGGGTCTTTCCCCAAATAGGGTACATCACTGAGGACTTTAAGAAAAAATGGGAGGGAGCTCTACAGGAGTGTTCAATGACACTAATGGCCCTATTGATTGACCAACATAATCAACATTTAAAAGTTCTAGACGATCAAATTAAAAAATTAGTCGAGGAATTGGGCACCTACAAACGTGATGATTATTTCACTAAACGGGATACCAGTATCAAGTTATCTATTGAAAAACTGAATAAGGAATTAATAGAAAACAAAGAGCATAAATTACAGCGGGATTCTCTGGTGTATAAACAATCAAAAGCCTATATTTGGCCAAGTACTGAGAACCGATCAAATCGGAGAGAATTTCAAATGCGACAGTATTCTTCCTCTGATTCATCATCTTCAAGGGAGAAAATAGGTTGGAGGTATAGAGAAGGGCAGAAACCTGTATGGCAAGTGGGTCCCAAACATGATAAAGGTCCCCCTAGAAGGGAACAATTTAGTAATAGAGGGGAAGTCATGACGAGATCGAAAGTCAAACGCTCCCAAAAAGAACTGAGGGATTGGGAGGTAGATAACCCAAAGAAGGTGACAAATAGACATGATTTTTTAGACAGTGTAGAAATCGCAGGCGGAACCTCAGACGACGAAAGTACAAAAATTCGAACATAACTAAAGCCAAAACTAGAAATGACAGCCACCCAAAAGAAAGGGAGGCAGGGAATAGCCATCAGAATATTGACCAGGGAAATATTATGAACTTGTCCAAAACTGAGCTAACTGCCCACCAACAGGAAGTTCTTTCCTTGGGTTTGAACTTCTGTCCGGTACAACAAACTGATAATTTTGAGGTGGTGAAGGACTTGCACCTCTTTGCGAGGAAAGTCCTATGTAAACAAATGTTTGAGAGAAAAGACGATACCAAGGACATTCCATGTAACCCTGAACTTTTGGAGCGGCAGTTGGAGGAGGAAATCCTTCAGTTGGGTGAGGAGGCTACAGGGATTTCCCCCATGATAGTAACCAAACAGAGGACATTCAAGAAACCATCAAATTTCTATCCCCCCTTGAGCACAAATGCATCATTGCAAACATTTGTGAACACTGTGACGAGAGCAGTTGAGAACATTCCGCACAGATCCAGCTCTAATCTCTCCCCTTCACATCAACGGGCATTAGAAGAATTGGAGAATTTAGGTAATCTTACTATAAAACCAGCTGATAAGGGGGGAAACATAGTGGTGATGGAGAATACATTTTATGAACACATGTGTTTTCAAATTCTCAACAATAGAGACTGGTACGAGAGGGCCCCCATGTCCAGGCTCGAGCAGGCCTCGGAGGAATATCACTCGCTCATCAATGACGCGGTAATGCACAGGATTATCGACGGACCGACTAGGGACTATCTGGAGGCCCCATGCCCGACCATTGCCACCTTCTATGCCCTGCCCAAGGTGCACAAGTTGGTTGTCGCCCCTCCGGGCAGGCCCATAGTGTCGGGCATGGGGTCTTTAACGGATCGGGCCAGTCGGTTCGTCGACCATTATCTCCAACCTCTTGTGCATCAATTACCCTCCTTTCTTAAGGATACGGGTCATCTGCTCCGCGTCCTTGATGAGCTGACTGTGCCTCCGGGGACCTGTTTGGTGGGCCTGGACGTGGAGGCCCTCTACTCCAGTATTCCCCACTCACAGGGACTAGCAGCGGTGCAATATTTTTTGGATGAGTTGGACCTAAGACAACATGATCTCAATTCTTTCATCATGAAACTTTTGGAGTTCGTCCTCACCCACAACCTCTTTCTCTTCAGCGGCCAACTTTATCGCCAGGTGCAGGGGACTGCGATGGGGACTACCTGTGCCCCATCCTATGCGAACCTGTACCTGGGCCGCTGGGAGAGGGGGTTGTGGGGTGAGGACGAGCTCGACAAGTACCTGTGCCACGTCTTGTCGTGGCACAGGTACATAGATGATATATTCATTCTATGGACAGGTCCACGCAAACTGCTAGAGGAATTTATCGCTATCCTGAACCGTAACAGTCTTAATCTAAAGTTCACCCATGAGGTCAGCACAAAACAAATCAACTTTTTGGATCTCACTGTTTCCATCAATTCCCAAGGTCAAATTCATACAAATTTTTATCGTAAGATCACAGCGGCCAATACCATCCTACGGGCATCAAGTGCCCACCCACAACATTTACTCTCGAGTATTCCATATGGTGAATATCTACGGGCTCGTAGAAATTGCACACAAGATAGTGACTTTCAGGCGGCTGCTGATGGCATCAGAGATAGGTTACTGAAGAGAGGATATTCGAGTAACATACTCACAAAGGCCTACAAGAAAGCTAAAGCGAGACCACGCCCTGAGATTCTTTACAAACCCAGGCTTAAAGACAAAGAAAGGCAATTAGCAATTTCAATTACATATTCTGCTGATCAACATCAAATTAAAAAAATTTTCAGACAACATTGGCACCTACTAGCCAATGATGAGTTACTGAAAAATATTGTTCCGTCTCAGCCACAGTTCATTTTTAGGCGTGCAAAGAATCTTAGGGACAGATTGGTACGGAGCCATTATGCTCCAAACAGTCGAAAAAAATGTTGCAAATATAGAGGTACCTATCAGTGCCAAAAGAAATGCAGCTGCTGTAGGTTCATACGTCCGGGGAAGAAGATAACAATCCCTGGTCATGCAGAATTCACCCCTCGACATTTTATAAATTGCGATACCCCACATGTTATCTACATTTTAACATGTCCATGCGGATGCTTCTATATAGGCAAGACCAATAGATCCCTTAAGAAAAGAGTATACGAGCATCAATATGACATTCGGACAGCCAATATTAAATCTCCCATTGGCCGTCATTTCATTAGGTTTCATAATCAGGACCCGACTGACCTACGAGTACAGGGATTGGATCGTATTCATCCACATCCCAGAGGGGGTAACCTGGAAAAAGTGACGTTACAACGTGAGACCCGTTGGATTAGTAGGACAAAAGCATATCTACACCCGGGACTAAACGAGACCATTAGTTTCGCCCCCTTTCTTTAGTAGGTGGGGGGGGGAGAGGGTCGAACCTAACCTTTCTTCTTTTTTTTTTTTTTTTTTTTTTTTTTTGTTGTTGTTGTACTTATGTGTGTGGTTGGTTTGTCATTATATGTGATTTAATTTTGCTCTGAATAAGGGGGGCCCCATGTACCTGGAAACTGGGTAAGAGTCCACATTCAAGAGGACCTACCATCTAAGTTGTGAGGATGTAGGATTAAGGCTTTTTTTAAATTCCACTAAAAAATATGGGGAAGCTACTACCCTCTATAATAAGATCGTATAGAGCTCAATTAATTCAAATATGAAGGGGATCTAACTTGCTGGAGACCGGGCTTAGGATGTGACCCTGGGTGGGGAGGGGGTGGGCCCATGGCTGCAGTATGTTCTTGGGCACCCTTGTGCCCGGGGAGTGGGTGCGGGGTGGAGGGGGGCGGCGGGTCGAGGCAGGGGAGGAGATACCTGCACAGCCAGCAGGCTACGTGTGTACGTGGCACTGCCTGTTGTTAATCTAGCGGCACTGCGGGCATCGCATGGAGCCCTTTGACGGCAGGGGTTTGCCATGGTAACCACTTGTGTCGGCTGGCCGTGTCCCCTCCCCTCACCCCGTCTGTCCGCCCTCTTCCCCCTCGCACCCTTCGTGGCCGTATGTTTGTTTACCCCTCCCCCACCGCAATGACGTAGGCTGAGACACCGGCCAGCACGCATCCTCCAAGCGTGCTGCTCGGTTTTGTTAGCTCGGCCGCTGATACGTCATGCTACAGCTGGGAGCAGATGCTTGTACAAAGCGCTTCCCGCTGTTCAGGGTCACATCCGGGTCAAGCACACAGCACAACACGTTTCCACGTGTCTAGCTGTGTGGGCTCTTTCTGATCTGCCCGGGACAGCGACCGGGCGGACTGCATTTTCCATCACAGCCGATTGAGCAGACCTCAAGCCGGTATTCCTTGCTCCTTTTTGTAAGTACTATTCTTAACCAGTATATATATTGTTTGGAATGTAGCTTGTTATCTATGTGGTGTCAATATGACATTATACATATGCCCACAGATGACCGAGAAGTGGAGAATATTATCAGATATGGCTGTTGCCATTCCCTTTCCTCTGGTGTATGGAGCACTGATCAATTCATGATTTCCAAGCCTTTCCATCCAGGTAGTGCATTAAAGCATGTTACTGTTTAGTAATAATTAAGTTTTAGTGGATATTAGGGCCTCATAGCCTAATTGAATTATGTGGGTACCCTCAATACATGGGAATAGAATTTATCTGATTTGTGGTTTATGTTTTTGTCTTTCTGTATGTCCTTATTTGTTTAGCGTCAGTCTTGGGACAGTGCACCTGGATATGAGGCCGTTTGCAATAATACTATGAGCCTGAATGGGCTGATCAAGTGCTTTCAAATGCGATTTGGTACTGAAGAAGCCCCATAGTGGGGGTGAAACTAGTCTACCATTCATCATACCATTCATCAAATTGATATTATCTACCGCCATTGTATGGCCAATCAAATGTTTTGCACACTGTATATTGTGAGCCATGTGCAACTTGTTAAATCGTACTACGCTGAACCAGCGGATTGTCAATCAGAGTAGTCAAGATTACATGTCAATATATTTTTGTCAGGCTATAGGTTGCATTCTTTTTTCTACAAATTGGTGTATATTGGGGAATAGGGGTAAAGGGGAATTGAATTGGTAGCGTTGAGCACCAAGGACAATCCTCTAAACCTAACCCCTATGTTTGTATTTTAATATGCTATTGTCAATCAAAATAAATTCATGTATTTTATTTTTGTAAAAATTGTATCATTCAATCATGATTTAGGCGCGGTCACACTTTGAGTTCCCATAAACACTGGGTCGGTTCATACCCAGAAATACCTTTGGTATATTGTATCCTTGCTAATCGTAAATCATTTGTCAAGCGTAGAGTATGGGTAGGGCAGTAAACAGAAATGAGGGAGGAGATATACTGTAGGTGGGTACAGCATGTGGACAGCTTTGTGGGTGAGAATGAGTAGTTTAAACTATATCCTATACTGTATGAGCAGCCAGTGCAACAGAGACAGAGGTTGCAACTATCAGGGCATTTGTTAGATAGCTTGACAACTGCACTAAAGTATATTTGAGAGGGGAGAGTGTGGTGAGGGGGAGATCGGCTTACAGTATGAGTATGAATCAGGGCAACAATGACAGTTTTTGTAGTTTCTACAAGCAGTGTTGTATTGTACTATGCTAGCCATTCTTAGCAGTAGGAAGTGAACAAATACAGCTATACCTTTTGAGGCAAACTGAGTATATAAGTTTCTACAATCAGAAAGGGGCAGATTCTGATAGCGAGAAGATGAAGATATTTTTCAGGTGCAGACAGCATGAGCAGGAAAGTGATTGACTATAGGGGGTGAACGACAGGTGACACATAGACATCTGTTGCTCAGGCATTATAATATTACTACATACTGAGAGTGGGATGTCAGGTTTAGGAAGATTAGTAGGTTAATGGTTAAAACACAAGTAGTTTTGTTTTTGAAAGAAATATTTCATTTGAGTCAAAGAGAGGACATGATGTTAGAGACAGCAGACAAACGTTATGAAGTACGGCTGGGGTGAGGTCAAAGGATGAAGTATAGAGTTGGGTGTTATCAGCATACAGATGGGGCTGAAAACCAAATCTGCTAATAGTCTGTCCGATTGTGGTGATAAAAGGAGAAAAGAAAAAAGGACCAAGGACTAAATCCTGAGTAACTCCAATAGCAAGAGATTAAAGTGAGGAAGTGGAACCAGCAAATAATACACTGAAAGAGCACTCAGAAAGATAGGAAAAGAACCAGAGAATAGTCACTATGGCATTTGGCTGTCAGGAGGTAGAGATGGAATTTGCTAATTCCTATAATGCTCCAACAAATGAATAACAGAAGAGGTTGTTGTTACTTGTACATTCAGGGTGACTGTTCTTATTTATTTGAAAAACATTTCATGTTCTTTTAAATTTATTTTTATTTAAGTTTCTCAATATAAGTACAGTGTACATAAAAAGTAATTTTCATAGAGGTACATCATTGAAGTATGTGTCGTAGAAAGACAATGCATCATCTTTTCCTTTTTTCAAAGAATTTTACGTCAGAGATATTGAGTTACTTATGGCGCTGCTGTGTGCATCATTTCCTGTCGCGGCAGATGTAGAAAGGTCGGGGGGGGGGGGCTGCAGCGACCCACGCACTGGGGAGACTAACGGGATGATCTCCTGTGGTCTTTAATGGTTTGATATAAGGGTTAATTCAGAGCCCCTTTGTCACCATTTTTTGAATGAAAACTCCAGTTCTCGTCCATTTTCCCCCCTCCTCTGATTCAGCAGAGCCTTTTTTTTTCTGCGAGAATTTTTGAATTTTATTTTTGCATGATTTTTCGGTTGGTAGGAGGACCTCCAAAGAAAAGTCGAGAAAGGAGCTCTGAATCAACCCTATAGTTTGTGTTTGATTTCTAAATGTATTGAACCAATAAAGCTTTCCCATGTTTTAAAGAAACTGGGTGTCTTTTTTTTCTTTGTCCAGTATTGCATCAGCCCAGTTGAATTTTAAATATTGCTGTCATTTTTCTATAAAGTGTGGGAAGGAGGGGAGGTTGGTATGAATCCAATTTGGGAGAATGAGTTTTTTTAGCAATTGCTGATATAATCAATATTAACCTTTTAGTGCATCCATCCACTCTTAGGTCATCGAAATCTTTAGATCCAAATATTGCTCACATTGGGGTCAGAGGCAAATAGTTTATTAACTAATGATCATGTATCGGTGTAATGTTTTCCAAAATGTTTTATTGACCGGGCATTCCCATATAAAATGTAAGAGGTTTGCCCCCCTTCCCCACATTTGTTACATTGGTCTGAGTCTGACAGTGCCATTTGAAAGAATCTAGCATCTGAGAAATAGTTGTAGTCGTGTAGTCTAAGAAGCATTTCCCTGGATGAGGATGCCTGTAGAGTTGCCCAGGAGTATTTATACATCCTTAAAAAGGCGTCAAGTTCTAAATCTGGAAAGTGGTTGCGCCATTTGTTTATGTCTGTGTTGAGTTCTTCATATTGTAGTAGGTTTCTTAGAAAGTTGGAATGTGTTGCTATCGCCTTGGGTTTTGGTGGGACGGCAGGAATATATCTAACTCTTTGTTCCTATCCTTTGAGGAGAATTTTTCATTTCACTGGTTTTAAAAAAGCGATTTTCTCTTCACAGATTGCAGAATGAAAATAACCGTCATTTAGGGCTAATGTTCTTGTTTTAATGTCAGAAACCTGCTTATAGAGAATGCAGATCCATCTGTAAATTGTGCCAGATTGCTGAAATTCTGACGCCTTTTTGTTGTTCATTAAATATAATTGCTGTGTAATCAGCTAAGTAATGCGGTAAAAAATATTTAAGCAATCAGTCTCTTGTCATGGATATATTCACTTGATTTTAATATTAAAGCTTGAAGGTGTAATCAGAATCCTTTTTTTGAAGTCACATCCAGCTTTCTGTGTGCTGGGAGTGGTGAGAAAACCAGTAACTGTAGATATTGCCTGTAGTGCATAAATTATCTTAACTGTTTTTGAAGACATGTCCTCCCACAATATACTTAAATGTACCTGTTCACTACTGTTCATTTCCAGTAGCAGCTGCTTCTACAGATATGCAGAAGCCTTTCAGTGGAATAGCATGTGATTCGGGGAGTGTTTTACAGGGTGAAAAGTGTGTGTGCAACCAGGTTTGTAGGAGCCAACTTTACTGACATGTTTTTTTTCAATTGCCAGCATAGATTTTGTCAATGAAAATAAAAGGCATTTTAGTTTTTTTTTTTACAATATTCATCTCTGTATAAAAGGTAACTCCCTGCGGCTAATCAATCTTTCTCTAGCTGGGAGCCAGGATGAAAGGAGTAGGGACCTAACTACCTGGGGGAAAATGCCCATGTACCTTCCTTCACTTTGGCATCAGGGCATGGCCTATATGTGGTGCAGTTATATCAGCTGCAGGAGCCTGTAGGTATGCCAACGTGTCTGGGCATGTGTGTCTGTGTGTGTGTGTATCTGTGGAGCGCTGGGCACTGGAGGACTGGCAGGCAGCAAGTATAAGTTTATCTGCTTCCTGCCCACAGGTCCTCTATTGTATTCCCTCCTGATATGCGATCGGGGAGGGGATGCCGCACACTACGTGTAATAAGGGATGCTGCTTACTGGCTGTAATAAGGGATGCCGCTAACTGGCTGTAATGAGGGATGCCGCTCACTGGCTATAATAAGGTATGCTGCACACTGCATTTTATGAGGGATGACGCACATTGCCTTTGATAAGGGATGCCGTACATTGTCTATAATGGGGGGTGCTGCCTACTGTCTGTCTGGGGTTATTGAGAGGGGGATTTTAGCTCACCATTTGGTTCAGAATATGTTATTCTTATTTCCCTCCTGTTTCCGTGGGTGTGTCTTATGGAGGGGAATTATGGTAAGTACAGACTCTTTGTTTGGGTTATTTTTTTACTAGAAGAGAAAAGACACAATCTACTTACAGACTAGTGAAATGAAAACCATGATTGTAAATTGTGAAGTAAAATAGTAATACTTGTATTCCTTGAGTGACCGACATGTCAATAAATGGTTTCTTATTTTTATGTTTTTCACAGGACCTTTTGTTTCACCTTTCGACATCAGTTCCTTAGGATTTGGGAACAAGAGCGGCATCTCCAGAGATAATCTGACATTTTCTTTCTACTACCAGCATTCCTCATCAGTAGCTGCCATGTTTATCTTGGCTTATACTTTCATCTTTCTCATGTGCATGATTGGCAATATCTTAGTATGCTTCATTGTACTGAAGAATCGTAATATGCGAACAGTGACCAACATGTTCATTCTGAACCTTGCAGTCAGTGACATACTGGTGGGAATATTCTGCATGCCCACTACTTTGGTGGACAACCTTATTACTGGTGAGTACCTTACAGCACTAACCTAAAGTAATAACAATTCTTAAGCCCTTACATTCTTACATTTGTTACAACAATGCTTAGATAAACTCTGTGTGAGACCTCCCCCAGATCGCCCGCCATCATTTACCTTTCTGCTTGTCACTCGTGGTGATTGTGGGCCACAGCCGCATCCCCAGCATCCCTGCGATTATGCCATGCCCAGCCATTCAGATACGTGGGGGAGCATGCATTCCATAGGAAAATGGGGATGTGGATGTCCCCGCTGATTGGACAAGAGCCCATGCATGCATGGTGGGAACAGTAGAAAGGTAAGTGGTGTGGGTGGTTGGTGGATTTCACACACCAGTGGATCCTGAATCAGGTAAGAGCACCAATCACCGGGAGAGTCAAAATCCTGTTGAATGGTCCACTTTAATTTGTGGCCGCCTGTGATAACACAAGCACAAGGTATTCAAGTGATTCAAAGTTCACAGTGCGGGCATGCTATTGGCAAAGCAAATTATTGGTCTGCATGCAAGCTCCTCATTTTACACTGGCACCTGCCATGTCTCTGTAAGCTTGAAGGAGCAAGTTTACCCACAAAAATGTGGTTTCTTACTGATAAAATGAAATCTGCGGAGGTTTTGCTTGTGTTAATTTACACATTGGAATAATAACTTAATTTTGCCTTGTTTTTCCTGCTGAGAACCACAATACCCAGCAGTCCACTAATTTTTCTTCCTAAACTGTTATAATAGGTGGGTTCCTATGTAATATTTTTGGGTGTTCTTATTCAAAGTACGTGAGTTTGTCTTGTCTTATACCCATTAAAATATAAATCTGGTCATCACTGGCACAATAAATGTCCTCTAGACACCCTTCACATAAGCATTGCTTACGAATTATTCAATAGAAGGTAGTTTTATGTAGCTGTAGAATGGTAGCTACCCATCAGTCCTGGTTTTACATACTTCATAGTCATGTGATTCCTACCCTGACAATAGGGAGGTCTGGGGGAATTGCTAGATCAAGATAATTATCAATGGGAAGTTTAAAGCACCTGGACCTCGGTACAGCTTTCAGTAAAACCTAACCTAACCTAATTGTTATTCCATCGTGTTGTGTTACATTTGGCATTGTCCTAAACTGTTTTCCATTTTTAAATTGAAGAAGAAATTGGCAAGATATCGAATTTTACAGTTTCACATTATGATTTTTCTTCTGAAGCAAGTGGATGTGGCCCTTGGCTTTGTGATGCTGCTTAATAATGTCAGTCTCCTCGCTTACCTTGCCCTTTAAAGCATCGAAAGCATGCTAGGCCACTGACTGCATGCAGCAGCAGACATGCTCGCCTGGGTGTTTGTTGCAGAGCAGGCTGCTCCCCTGTCGCATGCTCCACAGCGACACCTAGGCCCTTATTTAACAAGGGATAGCGCCAGGTAGCGAATGGTGAGCGAACGGTAATGACGCTCACCGCCACGAGAACGCCGGCTCCCCTCCGCAATCACACATTTATCAAGCCGATCCTGCTTAGCAACTGACAGAGCGCCAGATAGCGAATCATTCATCATTATTCCAGCATCACCCCACAGCGCCAGCAAGCGACCTTGAACAGCGACAGGTATGACCTCTCGCTACCTGGCGCTCTCCAATGCATTTCAATGGAGCAATCTTGGGATATTCATAGATAATTGCTATTTTTTTTTTTTTTTATGTCAAAAATTCTGTGACCACTTCTGCAATGTTAGATATTTTTTTAAGCTAAAAAAAAAAAAAAATTGTGCAGAATTGATATTACAGGTCTGATATTAATGTATTCATATTACAAAATGTTTTGAAAAACATGTTTTTTTTTTTAATCTAAAAATATGGTGGTTTGGGGGTTAAAAAACTACTTTTAACCCATCGCCGCCAGCGCTCTGGGGTTTAAACAAGCATTTCACAGCGCGAGAATTTTTGGAGCGTGATTTGTTAATGAATATGCTGGGAGCCGTTCGATATGGCCGTTCGCTGTCATGCGCTCCCATACAGCGCGGAACCTGTCAAACAGCGACTCCTAACCCCGTATTCAACATTACCGCACACCGACTGAGTCGCTGTCAACAGCCGAACAACGGCCAAGCACAGCGAATACTAGCGGGCGCTGTGAAAATAACGCTACTGTCGCTCATCTGTCGCTACCTGGCGCTATTAATGAATCAGCCTGCCAGTGTTCAGCCCATTGGAAGTACACAAAAGCCTAGAGTGTAAGCTCTTGGGCTTGATTTCACTTCCTGGTCTCCTGAGTCTGAATGGACAGGAAGTGACCTCACCCAGACTCTGACTCATCCCTCCCTGTTCTAATTGATAGCCCTATTTAAGAAGACTGCTGGCCTGCAGCCATTGCTGTGTTATCAGCTTGCTTCCTGGACTCTGTTTCCCTGACTCCTGAATATCTGATCTGAATACCTGGATTTACACTTCTTTTGACGCAAATTCTCAGTGGACTTTGCTTGTTTTCTGCCAGCCTCTGACCTCGGATTCATCCTTGAACTCTGCCCAGACTTTTATTTGCTCTTGGGATTATTTTGCTTCACTTCGCCCCACACCTGGAGCTCAGCTCAGCTCTTCCCATGGTTATAGCCAGGAGGCGTGACAGTATAACACAGCCATAATATGAGCTCCGGTGGGGAACCTCGTCCTTTTGATGTTTTGGTGCCGTCCAGGACTTACAGGGTGGATTTGCTCAGCTCATGGGCCGGCTGAACCGGATACAGGGACAGATGACACCTATTCCCGACTCTCCTCCCCGAGCTGTGCCCCCTGTATCATCTGCTGCTGAAGTTTCCTCCACCGCACAGGGGACAGCTTCTGGGAGTACCCCTGAACCCCGTGTTCCGCTCCCGGAAATCGCCAGAAGTTTCGTGCTTTCCAGAACAGTTGCCTGCTATTATTTTCCCTGCAACCACGAACCTATGCTGCTGAGGAAGTCCGGGTCAGAGTCATTATTTCCCTTCTGCAAGGGCCTCCCCAAGCATGGGCCCATTGTCTTCTGGAGCATAACCATCCCTGTTTGGCCTCTGTTGATCTTTTCTTCTCTGCTATGGCCGCCATCTATGATGATCCAGGCCATGTTGCATCTGCAGAGGCAGCGTTGCACAAGTTGCGTCAGGGTCGCCACCCCGTTGAGGACTATGTTGCTGATTTCCATTGCTGGAGTTCTGACACTCAGTGGAATGAGTCAGCTTTAAAACATCAGTTCCGCTTGGGGCTCTCTGAACAGATTAAGGATGAACTGGCCCACTTTGATACTCCTGAAACCCTGAATGAACTCATCCTTGCGGCCATTCAGGTGGATCGTCGGCTGCGGGAACGCCGTGGAGAGCGCACAGCCTCTGCTCAATGGTTTGCTCCTCGGTCCTTGTCTGTAGCACCAGACTCTTGTCGGATTCGGGGGGCGCCGAGCCTATGCAATTGGGAACCATACGGGCCGCCTTGTCCCAGGAGGAGAGACTGCGCCGGAGGCAGCTTAACCTTTGCATGTACTGTGGTAACCCTGGACATTTTCGGGCAAACTGCCCCATCAGACCAGCAGGTATAAAGAAATCTACACCCCTAGTTAAGGGAACCCCACATCCTTTGCCCGGCTCTCACATCTTTTTACTTTACAGCTTCCCGGAAGAAGGATTGAAACTAGTGCCATGATTGATTCGGGTGCCTGCAGTTGTTTCATGGACTTAGAGTTCGCTAAGATGCATAATGTTCCATTTGAAGTTCGCCCTACTCCTCTGCTTCTCACTTTGGCCGATGGAACCAATGTCAAGTCTGGACCTGTGTCCCGCAGAACAAAATCTCTCTACTGCTCTACCCCAGACGCTCTGAATTAATACATTTTGATTTAATGCATTCTCCTTTGTACCCTGTTATCCTGGGTTTTCCATGGCTCACAATACATAACCCCATTATTGATTGGTCTTCCTGTTCAGTTTCTTTATTTTTTTTGCAGACAGAAGGAGTGTAACCTCTCTTTAGTAACCCTCAATCCACCAGATTCTCTTCCTCTGCCTTATCGAGAGTTTCAAGATGTTTTTGACAAGAAAGGGGCAGACCGGCTACCTCCTCATCGCTCTTATGACTGTCCGATAGACCTTCTTCCAGGATCGGCCATTCCTTTTGGGTGTATTTATCCGTTGTCTGAAGCAGAGTTACAAACTCTCTGCGAATATATTGATGAAAACCTGGCTAAGGGTTTTATTAGACATCCCACTTCACCTGCAGGAGCAGGGATATTCTTTGTGAAGAAAAAGGATGGGACTCTGAGACCCTGTATAGATTACTGGGCCCTCAATCAGGTTACAGTCAAGAACCGATACCCATTGCCCCTGATTTCTGAACTCTTCCAGCGTTTGGGATCCGCTCGGATCTTTACTAAGTTAGACTTGAGGGGGGCATACAACTTAATCCGGATTCGTCAGGGTGATGAATAGAAGACGGCCTTCCGCACACGTTATGGCCACTTTGAATACCTGGTCATGCCGTTCGGACTCTGTAATGCCCCTGCAACATTCCAGCACTTTGTAAATGACGTGTTCAGGGATTGATATTTTCGTCATCATTTACCTGGACAATATATTAATCTTCTCTTCTTCCCTCTCGGAACATCGGGAACATGTCCGTCGTGTCCTTCTGCGTCTTCGAGAGCATCAATTATACGCAAAACTGGAGTCATGTCAGTTTGAACAACCTTCAATTCAGTTCTTGGGGTTACTTATCACCAGTACCGGCATTGTGATGGATCCTGAGAAGGTGGCCGCCATCTTGGACTGGCCACAACCTATGAATAGCAAGGAAGTACAGCGTTTCATTGGCTTCGCCAACTTTTACAGACGTTTTATTAAAGATTTCTCATGGATAGTTCGCCCAATCACTGATCTTACTCGTAAGAATACTCCATTTGTCTGGTGCTGAAGAGGCCTTCTCTCATCTCAAGGAGCATTTCACTTCTGCCCCTATCTTGAGACATGCCGACCCTGAGCTCCCTTTTGTACTTGAAGTAGATGCCTCCGTCAATGCTGTAGGAGCAGTACTCTCTCAACGAGAATCTGAGCAAGGAGAACTCCATCCCGTAGCCTTCTTTTCCAGAAAACTGTCTTCAGCAGAACAAAGCTACGAAAGCCGCCAGACATCCAATTTTGATCCTCACGGACCACAAGAACCTGGAGTACCTACGGTCTGCAAAAAGACTCCGGCCACGTCAGGCAAGGTGGTCACTATTCTTTTTTCTCCTTTCGTATATCTTACCGTCCAGGAAACAAGAATACCAAACCTGATGCACTCTCCCGTCTTCATCCTTCTGAGCAAGATCCTGAACCTTCTGAACCCACTATTTTGCAACCAAACCATTTCTTGTTACTGGAATCCGAACTCATTGCTGAGATTCGACAAGCATCCGATTCTATCCCAGAGAACCTACAATCTGAACTATCACGAGTAGATGGAATTCTTGTCCATCAAGGAAAGATTTTTGTTCCTGAATCTTTACGTTCCAGGGTTCTGGCCGAATTCCATGATCACCCCTTGGCAGGCCATTTCGGGCTCAGGAAGACGCTACATCTGATCCAACGTCACTTCTGGTGGCTCACCTTAAGAGCAGACTGTATGTCATATGTTTCCTTTTGTGGGATGTGTGCCCGGAACAAACACCTAACCACCAAACCTGCTGGTCTTCTCATGCCTCTCCCGGGGCCAGAACATCCCTGGGAACAGATTTCTATGGACTTTATTGTGGAACTTCCACCTTCGGACAACAACAGCACTATTTTGGTGGTCGTAGACTATCTAACCAAGTATGCTCATTTTATAGCTCTCCCCAGCCTTCCTTCGGCCTCGAAATTAGCACAAGTTTTTGTGAAAGAAATTGTCCGCTTACACGGCCTGCCCTCTAAGATCGTGTCTGACCGTGGTTCCCAATTCACCGCCCGGCTCTGGACTGCGCTCTGTAGGAGTTTACATATCACTTTGGCTCATTCATCAGCCTATCATCCTCAGACCAACGGGCAGACTGAACGGGTGAATCAATCACTGGAACAGTACATACGATGTTATTCTTCAGCCCTGCAGGACAACTGGACACAGTTACTTCCATTAGCTGAACTGGCTTATAATAACTTTGTCCATTCTTCTACCCGCCTCACTCCATTTGCTGCAAATTATGGATTTGATGCCAAGACCTTGCCTGATACCTGCATTCCAGTGAATGTACCGGCAGCTGCAGATTTAGGAGCCCATCAAGCTGCCACTCATCAGATGCTCCGAACAACCCTTCGTGCTGCCCAAGAACGTTACAAACGGACAGCAGACACCCATCGGTCTTCAGCTTCCAGTTTCACGGTAGGAGATCAAGTCCTGCTCTCTACCACTCATCTAAGGCTTCATCTTCCCTCAAAGAAGTTGGGCCCTAAGTTTATCGGGCCTTTTAAGATCAAGAGAGCTATTAACAAAGTTGCCTTTGAATTGGAATTACCTACTCGCCTGAAAATACATCCAGTTTTTCACGTGTCCCTTTTAAAGAAAGGAACTTTTAGAGATTCCCAAGATAGACTTCCTGATCCGATTATTGTGGATGGTGAAGAGGAATATGAGGTCGAACAGATCCTGGATTCACGGAAGAGAGGTGCCTCCATTCAGTATCTTGTTCGTTGGAAAGGTTACT
Source organism: Gastrophryne carolinensis (assembly GCA_027917425.1). Lineage (NCBI taxonomy): Eukaryota > Metazoa > Chordata > Amphibia > Anura > Microhylidae > Gastrophryne > Gastrophryne carolinensis. The sequence goes on along the minus strand of CM051235.1, from coordinate 547,648,719 downwards.
GCCCAGAGGAAGATTCCTGGGAGCCATCTAGTAATCTCAATGCTCCACGATTAATCAGAGCTTTTCAGCAAAGACACTCTAGGTTGGCCACCCGGAGGCGTCCTTTAAGGGGGGGGGCAATGTCAGTCTCCTCGCTTACCTTGCCCTTTAAAGCATTGAAAGCGTGCTAGGCCACTGACTGCATGCAGCAGCAGACATGCTTGCCTGGGTGTTTGTTGCAGAGCAGGCTGTTCACCTGTCGCATGCTCCACAGCGACACCTAGTGTTCAGCCCATTGGAATGTGGCTGGCACTTAAGTGACAGAGAGACAACCACGTAAATTTTACGTGGCTGGCATTTAAAGGGTTAAACATACAATATGTCATGAATGACTTGCCTTCAGCCCGTGCCCGTGGTGTCCCTAGGCAACTGGCCAGGGTTTCTCCTGCCCAGCAGCCGCTTCTGCCTCAGATGCCAGCTCCAACGGCACGTGTGTCGCCGAACGCGCCCTCCTCCCTCGTCCACTGTCATTCTACTCGTGCTTGCGCGCGAGTACAGTCAGCTTATGTCCTCCGGTGGTGCTATACACAGAGTGGCCACTGGAGGCTGTTTAAAAGAGCTAAACCTAGGAGGTGCTGTTCTGGGCAGTATGGAGTTCAGCTGGGGCAATCAGCCCAGAGCTCTCTAAGTGCACCAATCAAACCACAGATCCGAAGTGCACCAATCAGCGCACAGATCCGAAGTGCACCAATCACAGTCACTGCCTCCCTGTCCAATCCAGCTGGGTTCAGTCCTATAAAGGGATTACCTCTTCAGTGTGTCAGTGCCTGTGATAGCGTTTAGCTGGCTTGTTATTGTTCCTGTGATTGCCTGTTTATATCGTTATTGACCATCTGCTTGAATCTCGACCACGTCTTCGTCTCATCCCTTTGTACTGCGCAGCTCTCTGACCTCCCGTTGTGACCCCTGGCTTAACATCTGACTTCGCTTGAATTCTCCTGAGCACCCGAATTGCTTCCAGTATTACCTGTTTCCGAAGCACCCGAACTGTTTCCAGTACTTACCCGACATTGCCCAGTCTGGCCTCGGGTTCATCTGCCTTCAACCCCTGTAAGCTCACATCCTTTGTGCTATTAAGTCCTGGGGGCAACCGTGTCCGGCCAGGCGTATAAAGCGTCCTGGCAAACGGGGGCTTGTCTAAAGGTGAAACTAGCAGCGGAGATTGGGGGTTGTGGGACTTACTCTGAAGGCGGGTGTCCCACAGGCCTGACACAATATACATCTACTTTTAAATTTGACTTTAGATGTGCTTTGCCATAAGACCCACTCTCATGCTTTAGATGTAGTAGGACCGACTAAACAATATTTTCTATAGAGACTTAGTTTTGTTATCCTTTACAATGTGCAAAACACTAACATTTTGATTAAGTGTCTTTATACAGTCACCCATTTAAACATTCAAACAAATGGGTAACTACTGTATGAGCCATAAGACATTTGTGAGGTGTGACTGATTTATACATTCAGTCATCTGCTCCTGCCAAATAATTTGCTGTTTAGAGGACAGTCTTTTGGGCTGCAATTGACAATGTAATCCTCCAAGGCAATGATGCAGCAAATAGCAATTCCTCAAATACATGTATTTATCTTTCTTGGCTGGAGCCTGTGGAGCTATATTATTCTAAAATGGCTTTAATCTACTCAATAAGACCAGAAAAACAAAAATATTAAGCACAAGACATAATACATGGTATCGATTGGTGGCTTAGCTGATATTTTTTTTGTACATGTGTAGAAATTGAAAATGAAATATGTCAATATTTTAAAAATTGATTCTTGGAAACAATATTTTGTGCCAGGAGCCCTTATCGAAAAAACATTTTATGAATGTACTTAAAATGTTGCTTTCAGCAATAATAGACATTGTTGGTTTGCCATTTTAATGTGTCTACTGTATGTGTGGTATTAGTGGCGCTGTGCAATGATTACACTGCGATTCAATGGACATATGAATTCTAGTATAATATAATTATATTCCACAATGATTGTAAAACATTCACTGAAAATGTACAACTACTAGATAGTCCCAAATGTTCCTTTTGGGGCTTTAGAACAGTTGAAAAGAACTCTAGTAGTTTCAGCAACACAATTGCCACAAGTTGGGATGTGTCTCTACCAGCATTGAAAATCTAGAGGTTGAATCTTTTACCCACAAAATAGCTGTAGCTCAGCCACATTAGATGGAGATTGTATGTGAGTAGCAATTTTCAAATTACACCACAGATTCTCAATGGGATTAAAGTGGAACTTTAGTCAAACTATAACTCCTAGCCCTGTCACCCTACCCTGGCACTAAGGCGGGGGGGGGGGCTACAAAGAAAAAAACACTTATCTTATCCAGGGGCCACCACTGCTCCCTAGGCCTCTGTGTGGGTGCCACAGGAAAAGATGCAAAGCAACATCCCCAAGGGTCCACGTGCACTCCCGCCATGCACGATGTTGGGGGGTGTGGGCCCCTGAGTAATGTCTAGTTATTTTCTAATATAGTTTCTGCTTTAAAGCCTGGGCCATCCCCACGCATGAATATGATTTAAAGTAAAAAAATATGGTGCTGAATCAACCCTAATGTGTTTGGTATTTAGGCCAAAAAGTTGACCTTTGGTTTAATTTGACCAAAGCAAATTCTTCAACATGCTTGCTCTAGCCCCTGTATAGCTTGAGGCAAATTGCAAACTGGCCTTCTTTTGGCTTGCTTTTAAAAATAGCTTTTTTCTTCCTCTCTTCCATTAGGGCCAGATTTGTGGACATGATTAATAGTTGCCCTGTTGACAGATTCTCCGACCTGAGCTGTGGATCTCTGCTGCTCCTCCAGAGAGACCACTTTTGTCTGATTAGTGGTCTTCTTGCCTTGCCTGTCATACTTCTATTTACAGATGATTGATGGATGAGCAGTGCTCTGTGAAATGTTCAGAGCTGGGGCTTTATTTTTATAACCAAACCTGCAATACACTTCGCCACAACTTTATCCCTGATTTGTCAGGTGTGAGAATACTACTAATTGGATGACTTCTGAAGGCAATTGATGAGATTTTATTCAGGGGTGTCATGGCACATGGGGCTTAATAAATATGCTCACACACTTTTCTTTTTTTTTCTTTTTTAAAAGATTTGGAAACGCATTTGACTTTTTTTACACTTCATAAATACTTGCTACATTGTATTGCACATAAAATCTCAATTAAATACTTTTACATTTGTGGCTGCAACATTTGAAAAATGTGGGAGAGTTCAAGAGGTACTGTAAACAAGCATTTCCTGTAATAAATATGATTAAAGCTTAAAACCTAAAACAAATGTTACATGGGGTCATATTTCTGACAATCTATTTTTAATGAATATATTTTCATTTCAGGTAATTAGAAATAAGTAAAAAGGGACAGTCCAGGCAAATCAAAATGACAATGTTTGAGTTTCCTGCCACCCCACATGATGGATACCTCATAGTTCTCGGGCAGAGCAACTCCAGGTGCAGCGCCTTAGCTATGAAGCTAAGAATGCTTTCTTAATGATCTGGTCTGTGTGTCAGCAGCCACTAGGGATGAGTGGACCTTAACCACAAAGTTTAGATTTTTACTGAACTTTGCGAGTTCGGGTCCCAAATAGAAATGAGCAAACTTTTGAAAAATTTGATTCGGCCGGTTCGCCGAATTTTCCCGGAAAAGTCGCTTCGGTCCGAATTTATTCGCGACGAATCGCTATTAACAACAGCTATTTCTGGGCGTCCGAGAGCCTCCATAGGGTTCCAGAATGTTTTGCTTGGCTGCAACATGCATAGGATGCATGCTGGGTTAGTGAAATACTATTGTAAAGAAGTATGACATGCAGATCAGAGGCGTCGCTATTAGATTCGCTGTCGCAGTGCTGCACAATTACAGAGCCTTGAGGTGGCATCAGCATAATGAGCCCATATATTGCCTAAAAAACACACCGTGAATTTGGCAGCAGCATAAGGAGCCCATATATTGCCTAAAAGACACATTGGAGTTGGCAGTAGCATTAGGAGCCCATATATTGCCTAAAATGCACACCCTGGAGTTGGCAGCAGCATTAGGAGCTCATATATTGCCTGAAAGACACACCCAGGAGTTGGCAGCAGCATAGGGAGCCCATATGTTGCCCGAAAAACACACTGGAGTTGGCAGCAGCATTAGGAGCTCATATATTGCCTGAAAGACATACCCAGGAGTTGGCAGCAGCAGCAGCATAAGGAGCCCATATATTGCCTGAAAGACACACCTAGGAGTTGGCAGCAGCATAGGGAGCCCATATATTGCCTGAAAGACACAGTGGAGTTGGCAGCAGCATAGGGAGCCCATTGTAAGAATCTTACCTGCCTCCCGTCCTCGGTCCCGCGGCGCGTCATCCGGCGGGTCGCAGCTTCCTGTCTTGCGGCGGCCCCGTCAGTCTGCTGCTCCTGGGCGCCGCTGTCAGGCTCTGGGTGCGGCGGCGGCGGGGCGCTGCGGTCCCGCTGCAGATCGTGCGGTGGGGGCAGGCGGCCCCTCAACTTCTTCGGCCGGCGCGGCTGTGCCTTCCCTGGGCGGGAGCGCGCCCGGCCAATCACGTGTGCGCGCGCGTGCGCGACCACGATTAGCTTATGCCCCCCGGCGGCGCTGCTCCCAGCGCATCCGCCGGGGGCAAGTTTAACTTGTCCAATTCCATGGTTCCAGATGGGAGACGGGCCCAGGGACTGGATTGCCTGTCTGGCCTGGGCGGTCCAGTCCCTGAAACCGCTCCTATTGGGTATTGTTCAAAGTTGCACCAATCAGCACACTTCCCTCTCTATCACTAGGTCCCCCTTCCCATTGGTCAGTTTTCCCTTTATTACTGTGCTGCCCCATTTTCCAGTGCCCGTTATAGCCTCTGGTTAATAGGGTGCGCTTACTAGTCTGCTTGATAGTTTCAACTCGGCTTCGTCTCTGACCATCCTTGCCTGCTGCCCGCCCTGACCTTTTGGCCTGTCCTGACTTCGCCTGATCCCTCTGATACCGCGCTCTGTGACCACCCGGCTGGACCTCGGCTTGTTTTGACTATTCTTCGCTTGACCCCTTGGATACCGCGCTCTGTGACCACCCGGCTTGACCTCGGCTTGTTTTTGGACCTCTCTGTGGGATTCTCCACCTGTAATCCCATTCACATTCCGGCATCCATATTCGGGATACCCCGCCGTTCATCCGTCTCCACCTTAAGTCAGTAATCTTTGCGCCAACTAAGTCCTGGGGGTAACCGAGTCTGGAGAGGCACATTCCGCGTCTCCTGCGAGCGGGGACTTGTCTAAAGGCAGAAGAGGCGGTGGAGATTGGGGATTACCTGGCTTAAGAGAGAAGGGTGTCCGGCGCCTTACAGTATAACGGGCCTAAAGAATGGACCAGATATTGGAGCAGGTGCAGGCCTTAACCGCGGCTGTGGAGCACCTAGCCCATCGCGTGGCGGCCCAGGAGAACCGTCCAGCTCCTATCAACACAAGCCCTCAAGGGGCTTCGGCCGCATCACCAGTGGAACCCAAAATTCCACTTCCAGAGAAGTTTTTTGGAGACAGAGCCAAATTTGCCAATTTTCGGGATTCGTGCAAGCTCTACTTTCAACTTTGACCAGTCTCGTCCGGGTCACAGGAGCAGCGCGTGGGTCTGGTCATTTCCCTCCTCCAAGGGGATCCACAATCATGGGCCTTCAGTCTGTCGCCCCAGGATCCGGCACGTCTTTCCGTGGATAGTTTCTTCTCAGCTATGGAGATTTTATACGATGATCCTCACAGAGGGGCCACAGCAGATGCAAAGCTTCGCACCTTACGCCAAGGACGTCGGCCAGCCGAGGAATATTGTTCGGAGTTTCGACGATGGGCGGTCGATTCGCGTTGGAACGATCCGGCGTTATGCGGTCAGTTCAGGCTAGGCTTGTCTGACTCCATCAAGGACATTCTAGTGAACTATCCAGTTCCTCATACCTTGGACGAAACTTTGCATTTGGCCATACGCATTGACCGACGTCTGCGGGAGAGACGCCTGGAAAAAGGGTCACATCCCGACTCCAGCTTGAGAGCCGAAGTCCCAGCCTTGCCTTCCTCTGAGGAGCCCATGCAGCTGGGCGCAACCAGGCTCACTGAAGCTGAGAGACGTCAGCGCTTGTCAGAGGGTCTATGCCTTTACTGTGGCGGAATAGGACACATGGTCAGAGCCTGTACCAAGAAGCCGTCGGGAAACTTCAGAGCCTAGGGGGGATCGAGGGGACCCACCTAGGCTGTAAGGTATCTCCTCATGTATTGTCTCCATTTGTGATTCCGGTCCAGGTAAAAATTGACCTAGAGAGTATAAATTTGGAAGCTCTCTTAGATTGTGGAGCAGCTGGGAACTTCCTTGACTTTGGTTTAGCTCAAAGTCTAGGAATTCCGCTCCAGTCCCTTCCTGTAGCCATTCGGGTCTCTGCCATTGATGACACACCAATTGCGGGGGGGCTCGTTCAATATAAAACCCCACCAGTCTTACTTGTGGGAGCGGGGCATTCTGAATCAATTTCCCTTTTAGTTCTAAAAATGCCTTCTACCCCTCTAGTTCTTGGGTTACCTTGGCTACAGAAGCATAATCCCCAAATCGATTGGGTAACTAGGCAAATAGTAAAATGGGGCCCTCAATGCTTTCATTCCTGTCTGGAACTTCCAGTGCGAGCCACTCAATTATCCCCTGAAGAAGTGCCTAGCCCATATCTAGATTTTTCTGGTGTATTTTCCGAAAAAGCGGCTGATAAACTTCCCCCCCATAGACCTTGGGATTGCCCCATCGAGCTCCTTCCGGGTACTATGCCGCGTAGGGGGAAAATCTTCAATTTAACACGAGCCGAAAACCTTGCCATGCGGGAGTATATCGCAGAGAACCTAAAGAAGGGTTTTATACGGGCTTCCTCTTCCCCGGCAGGAGCAGGGTTTTTCTTTGTCGAGAAAAAAGATGGGGGACTCCGTCCCTGTAACGATTACCGGGGTTTGAATAAAATAACGGTTAAAAATAAGTATCCTCTGCCTTTAATTAATGGGCTGTTTACTCAGGTGGTTGGGGCCCAAGTGTTTTCCAAATTAGATCTCCGCGGGGCTTATAACCTTATTAGGATTCGGCAGGGAGATGAATGGAAAACAGCTTTTAATACCCACGAGGGGCATTATGAGTACCTGGTGATGCCATTTGGCTTGTGCAACGCTCCCGCTGTCTTTCAGGATTTTGTGAACGAAATCTTTAGAGAATACTTGGGTCGTTTTGTTGTAGTTTACTTGGATGATATTCTGATTTTTTCCTCCTCGCTATCAGAACATCGTAAACATGTTCGTCTGGTTTTACAAAAGCTCAGGGAGAATCATTTATTTGGCAAATTGAAAAAATGTCAATTTGAGGTTACTGAAGTTCCCTTTTTGGGTTACATCATTTCTAATACCGGTCTTTCCATGGATCAATCCAAGGTTACAGCGGTACTGGAGTGGGAGCAACCCAAGGATCTGAAGGGTTTACAGAGATTTTTGGGGTTCGCCAACTTCTATAGAAGATTCATTAAAAAATGTTCCACCCTGGTAGCCCCTCTCACTAATCTCACTAAGAAAGGAGGGTATCCTGCTGTCTGGCCAGAACAATCCGTCTTGGCTTTCAGGGAATTAAAGAAAGTTTTTAGTTCTGCCCCTGTGTTAGTGCACCCGGACTGCCAATTACCCTTTATCGTGGAAGTTGATGCCTCCGAACTTGGTGTGGGAGCAGTGCTTTCGCAATATAGCGGTTCTCCTGAGCGCCTTCATCCCTGTGCCTTCTTCTCCAAAAAATTTACCTCTGCCGAGAGAAATTACGATATTGGGAATCGAGAACTATTGGCAGTTAAATTGGCATTTCAAGAATGGAGACATTGGCTGGAAGGGGCTCAATTTCCCGTTACCGTCTTTACTGACCATAAGAACTTAGAGTATATTCAATCTGCTAAAAGATTGACTCCAAGGCAGGCTCGCTGGTCTCTGTTCTTCTCTCGGTTCAATTTTTCCATTACTTACAAACCGGGGTCTAAGAATGTGAAGGCTGATGCTTTGTCGCGTAGTTTTTCTTCTTCTACTTTACCCGAGGGGAAAAATTTGCCCATCTTACCCCAGTCTCTGGTAGTAGCTGCTATCCAGCCAGAGATTCCTGATTTAACCCAATTCCAGTCTGAAGCTCCGCCCGAAAAACCCAGTTATGCCCAATTCGTGCCCGCTGCCTATCGGGCTGCTATTTTATATCAGTTCCATGATTCTAAGACGGCAGGTCATCCTGGTTTCAAGAAAACCATCTCCTTGCTCTCTCGCCAGGTCTGGTGGCCGTCTCTTAGAAAAGACGCACAAGAGTATGTGCGAGCCTGTAAAGTTTGTGCCCGGAGTAAATCATTAAGACACTCTCCTGAGGGTTCCTTACTTCCATTGCCCATTCCCTCCCGCCCCTGGACCCATTTGGCCATGGATTTTATCACCGATCTTCCACCTTCCCAAGGGTGCACTGTCATTTGGGTGGTGGTAGATCGGTTTAGTAAGATGGCTCACTTTATTCCATTAAAAAAGCTACCTACAGCTCAGGTCCTGGCCCAACTTTTTGTCACACACATATTTAAAATCCATGGTATCCCGGAGGATGTTGTGTCAGATAGGGGGGTCCAGTTTGTTTCCCGTTTTTGGAGGGCTTTTTGTGCCAAGTTGGGGTTCACTGTCTCCTTATCATCTGCGTTTAATCCTCAGTCCAATGGGCAAAACGGAAAGAACGAACCAATCCCTGGAGCAATATTTACGTTGTTTCATTTCGGATGTCCAGACGGATTGGGTGTTGTTTCTTCCATTTGCTGAATTTGCCCTTAATAATGCCACACATACCTCCACTGGGGTGTCTCCGTTTCGTTGTGTTTACGGAAAAGATTTGAAATTTTCGGCCTTGTTGGATCGGCCTTCTAGAGTGCCTTCTCTTGATGAATGGATGTCCCAGTGGCCGGAGTTATGGAATAAAATTCAGCAACACCTGTCTAAGGCTGTTCTCCAACAAAAAAATGTTGCTGATCGTAGGCGATATAATAATCCTGATTATATGGTTGGCGATTTGATTTGGCTTTCGACAAAGAATCTGGCCTTACGCCAACCCTCTGCCAAGTTGGGTCCAAGATTTATTGGCCCCTTTCCCATACTGCAGAGAATCAATCGGGTTACCTATCGTCTGGATCTCCCGCCCTCTATGAGGATTTGTAACTCATTTCACGTTTCCCTTTTGAAACCTGCCAGAAACTTTGAACCTGATAACCCTCCGGATCCCATTCTAGTTGAAGGGCAACAGGAATTTGAGGTTGCTCGGGTTCTGGATTCTCGCTTTTTTCGAAATTCCCTTCAGTATTTAATTGATTGGAAGGGTTACGGTCCTGAGGAAAGATCATGGGTTCCGGCCAGGGAGGTTCATGCGCGGAGGTTGGTGAGGAAATTTCATAGGGAGAATCCTCAGAAACCCAGGTTGGAGGGTCCGGTGGCCCCTCCTCAGGGGGGGGGTAATGTAAGAATCTTACCTGCCTCCCGTACTCGGTCCCGCGGCGCGTCATCCGGCGGGTCGCAGCTTCCTGTCTTGCGGCAGCCCTGTCAGTCTGCTGCTCCTGGGCGCCGCTGTCAGGCTCTGGGTGCGGCGGCGGCGGGGCGCTGCGGTCCCGCTGCAGATCGTGCGGTGGGGGCAGGCGGCCCCTCAACTTCTTCGGCCGGCGCGGCTGTGCCTTCCCTGGGCAGGAGCGCGCCCGGCCAATCACGTGTGCGCGCGCGTGCGCGACCACGATTAGCTTATGCCCCCGGCGGCGCTGCTCCCAGCGCATCCGCCGGGGGCAAGTTTAACTTGTCCAATTCCATGGTTCCAGATGGGAGACGGGCCCAGGGACTGGATTGCCTGTCTGGCCTGGGCGGTCCAGTCCCTGGAACCGCTCCTATTGGGTATTGTTCAAAGTTGCACCAATCAGCACACTTCCCTCTCTATCACTAGGTCCCCCTTCGCATTGGTCAGTTTTCCCTTTATTACTGTGCTGCCCCATTTTCCAGTGCCCGTTATAGCCTCTGGTTAATAGGGTGCGCTTACTAGTCTGCTTGTTTCAACTCGGCTTCGTCTCTGACCATCCTTGCCTGCTGCCCGCCCTTACCTTTTGGCCTGTCCTGACTTCGCTTTTGCCTGATCCCTCTGATACCGTGCTCTGTGACCACCCGGCTTGACCTCGGCTTGTTTTTGGACCTCTCTGTGGGATTCTCCACCTGTAATCCCATTCACATTCCGGCATCCATATTCGGGATACCCCGCCGTTCATCCGTCTCCACCTTAAGCCAGTAATCTTTGCGCCAACTAAGTCCTGGGGGTAACCGAGTCTGGAGAGGCACATTCCGCGTCTCCTGCGAGCGGGGACTTGTCTAAAGGCAGAAGAGGCGGTGGAGATTGGGGATTACCTGGCTTAAGAGAGAAGGGTGTCCGGCGCCTTACACCCATATATAGCCTGAAAGACACACTCTGGACTTGGCAGCAGCATAGGGAGCCCATATATTGCCTGAAAAACACATTGGAGTTGACAGCAGCATAGGGAGCTCATATATTGCCTGAAAAACAAATTGGAGTTTGCAGCAGCATTAGGTGCCCATATATTGCCTGAAAGACACACCCAGGAGTTGGCAGCAGCATAGGGAGCCCATATATTGCCTGAAAAACATATTGGAGTTGGCAGCAGCATAGGGAGCCCATATATTGCCTGAAAAACATATTGGAGTTGGCAGCAGCATAGGGAGCTCATATATTTCCTGAAAGACACACCCCGGATTTGGCAGCAGCATTAGGAGCTCATATATTGCCTGAAAGACACACCCAGAAAAGCCATCACTGATTTCTTGATGATTCAAGCGGATTGGGGGACTCCCCTGTGTAACTTCAATGTAAACCAGTGGCAGCTCATACATGACACCTGTCGTTTGCTCAGGCCCTTTGAGGAAGCCAATTATTAGTCAGTCGCCAGTACTACGGGATGAACGATGGGATTCCACTGCTTCATGTAGTACAACACATGTTGGAAACCATGGCTGGTCAGGGCACTGGAGACATGGCGCCTACATTTCACGGCCACATGAAGCCTGTGGGGGCTGAAGTGGAGGAGGAGGAGGAATAGGTGGGGCACAGAGATGCACAGTTTAGGTTTGACAAAATGGCCATTTTATCTAGTCATCTGACAGGAGAGGAGCAGGAGCAGCCAGAGGATCTAGAGGGTTGTGAGGAAGGCGAGACAGAGGACCCAGACACATCGTGGCAGTATGCAGTGGAGATGGTGACAGGTAGTCCCTCCGAGTCGCTTGCACAAATTGCACGATGCATGCTCACATGCTTGCGTAGTGACCGCAGAATTGTCTCCATTTGTCAGCAGGATGACTTCTGGCTCTCCACCTTATTGGACCCTCGCTATCGGCACAAAATGGGGGCATTTTTTACACCCACTGAGAGGGAGGACAAACTGACCTACTACAGAGACATTCTATGTAGTCATGGTCCATACTGTGATGCCCAGCGGGACACCAGCCTTCTGTAAGCAGGCAACCCCCAGTCTCCACCGCCTCTTCTGCCTATAGTCAAGCCCCCGTTTGCCGGGATGCTAGGTATGCCTCACCGGACACGGTTGCCCCCAGGTCTTAATAGGCAAAGGATGGCTGCTTACGGTGAAGGCCGATGAACTACGAGGGTATCCTGAAGCCGAGGTCATTCACAGGTAGTCAATCCGGAGGGTGCTTGAGGGTACAGGAATGAGACAGGTGCATAGTCAGGGGTAGCCAAAGGGTCAAGTCGGGAGGTCATAGATCGCGGGGTATCCAGAGGGGCAAGCAGGTTCGTGGTCAGACAAAGCAGAGGTTGGTACAGGCAGCAGATAGGAATGGTCGATCAAGCCGGGTCGGAATCAGATAACAACTAACAGAATCACACCCTAATCACAAGCGACTATCACGGGCACTGAGTGCTGGGCTGAATCCATATTTATTGCAGAATCGACCAATGGCCACCCTGTGGGGGAGTGTATGTGCTGATTGGTGCAGCTTACAACACCGTGAGTGATTGGACACACTATCCAGGGGCTGGTCAGTCTTGGCTGCAAGGCTAATCAGCCCCTGATTCCCATCAGGTGTGGAAGACTCTGCGCTGCCTGCCACTCACAGCACAGCGCCTCCTAGTGGTGAAATTTTCAGACTGTGGGGCACGCGACTGCACAGCTAGAGAGGGGCGAGGGAGGCTGCCAGAGTGTGTGGCACTGTGCTCCCAGCAGCAGGAGCAGTAGACGCTCGCCGCCAGCCCCCTGGCAGAGGTAAGTCCCTTACACATACTCTCGCAGGTGTGACTCGGGGGGACCTCTGCGCTCACTGCCATGGCTGCTGGGGGGGTGGCAGGAGCAGCAGCAGCTCAATCAGCAGCAGCCTGAGTCTTCAGTCGCTAATGAGTAGCTTTCTTCACACGCATAGTGAGGCTAATCATGAGCAGCATAAAGACCTGGAGCAGGCCCTGAACCAGCAGGTAGTGTCATACCTTGACATGACCATGCCAACGATCCTTGAGGACCCGCTGGAATTCCGGGCAGCCAAATTTGACTTGTGGCCGCAACTGGCAGAGTTTGCCCTGGGAAAGCTGTCCTGCCCAGCGAGTAGTGTGCCATCTGAGCGGGTGCTTAGTGCGGCGGGGGCCATAGTCATGCCAAAGAGAACTCGTCTATCCACGAAAAATGTGGAGAGACTCACCTTTGTGAAGATGAATCAGGCATGGTTCAGCCAGGATTTCCAGCCACCAATGGCTGATCCATGGTAGTAGCTGATGCATGGTAGCTCCTTATGCTGCTGCCAACTCCAGGGTGTGTCTTAATGCTGCTGCTGCCAACTCTAATGCGAGCACTCTTAAAAGACACATGCTAGCATATTGGGATGCCCCCCCGGTTAAAGGCAATGGCTGCTGGCAATTTGACAACGTGATTTATGCTAGTATTTGGGATGCCCCACCGGCGAAAGGCAAATTTTGCTTAGTAAAGTGACTTAGATTACAAAATGCAACCAGTTAGACAGGTAGTCTTGAAATATTAATGCTAGTGTTTGGGATGCCCCCTGCTCACATACAGAGGTGGCCTCCTTTGATTGTGGAAAAGTGACATTGATTATAAAATGCAAGCACTTAGTACACAGGTAGTCTTGCAATATTTATGCTAGTGTTTGGGATGCCCCCTGGTCACATACAGAGGTGGCCTCCTTTGATTGTGGAAAAGTGACGTTGATTATAAAGTGCAACCAGTTATTAGACAGGTAGTCTTGAAATATTAATGCTAGTGTTTGGGATGCCCCCTGATCACATACATAGGTGGCCTCCTTTGATTGTGGAAAAGTGACTTTGCTTACAAAATGTAAGCAGTTATTAGACAGGTAGTCTTGAAATATTAATGCTAGTGTTTGGGATGCCCCCTGCTCACATACAGAGGTGGCTTCCTTTGATTGAGGAAAAGTGACATTGATTATAAAATGCAAGCAGTTTTAGACAGGTAGTCTTGAACTATTAATGCTAGTGTTTGGGATGCCCCCTGCTCACATACAGAGGTGGCCTCCTTTGATTGTGGAAAAGTGACGTTGATTATAAAATGCAAGCATTTATTAGACAGATAGTCTTGAAATATTAATGCTAGTGTTTGGGATGCCCCCTGCTCACATACAGAGGTGGCCTCCTTTGATTGTGGAAAAGTGACTTTGCTTACAAAATGCAAGCAGTTATTAGACAGGTAGTCTTGAAATATTAATGCTAGTGTTTGGGATGCCCCCTTCACACATACAGAGCTGGCCTCCTTTGATTGTGGAAAAGTGACTTTGCTTACAAAATGCAACCAGTTAGTACACAGGTAGTCTTGAAATATTAAAGCGGTCCTTCACTCTGAATAAGAGTCTATCTTATATGTTTCCCACACCCTGTACATACAGATTGCTCACATTAAAAACCATCCTACCTGCATCTACTACATGTTATGAGCTTTTAAACATTCAAGATGGTAGCTCATGGGACATCAGGCAGCCTGCAAACAGGAAGTGCCTTCTGACTGTGCTGCTCTGCATTCTGGGATTTCTGACCATTTCCTGACCCCAGCTCTGCTCTGTCTGAGCAAAGCACAGCTATAACCTGCCCCTCTGTACTTTATCCCACTCTCCTCTCCTCAGTAAGTCTGATGCTTCTGATTCAAGATGGCGGCATCCATATCCTAAAGTCCTGAACCGAGTTGCAGCCCAGCGGGGGAAAGAATAATAAGTAAGTGACTAAAAACTTAAAATATATTAACTTAGATGCTGGGGAATAGTTTTTAAAGGGTTTGGGCTTTTCATTAAATTATAATGAAGGTCCGGTTTAATGTTAGTGTTTGGGATGCCCCCTGCTCACATACAGAGGGGGCCTCCTTTGATTGTGGCAAAGTGACTTTGCTTTCAAAATGCAACCAGTTAGTACACAGGTATGTCTTAAAATATTAATCCTAATGTTTGGGATGCCCCCTGCTCACATACAGAGGTGGCCTCCTTTGATTGTGGAGAAGTGACATTGATTTTAAAATGCAAGCAGTTATTAGACAGGTAGTCTTGAAATATTAATGATAGTGTTTGGGATGCCCCCTGCTCACATACAGATGTTGCCTTCTTTGATTGTGGAAAAGTGACTTTGCTTACAAAATGCAAATAGTTAATACACAGGTAGTCTTGAAATATTAATTCTAGTGTTTGGGATGCCCCTGCTCACATACAGAGGTGGCCTCCCTTGATTGTGGAAAAGTGACGTTGAATATAAAATTCAAGCAGTTAGTACACAGGTAGTCTTGAAATATTTATGCTAGTGTTTGGGATGTCCCCTGCTCACACAGAGAGGTGGCCTCCTTTGATTGTGGAAAAGTGACATTGATTATAAAATGCAAGCAGTTATTAGACAGGTAGTCTTGAAATATTACTGCTAGTGTTTGGGATGCCCCCTGCTCACATACAGAGGTGGCCTCCTTTGATTGTGGAAAAGCGATGTTGATTATAAAGTGCAACCAGTTATTAGACAGATAGTCTTGAAAAATTAATGCTAGTGTTTGGGATGCCCCCTGCTCACATACAGAGGTGGCCTTCTTTGATTGTGGAAAAGTGACTTTGCTTACAAAATGCAAGCAGTTTTTAGACAGGTAGTCTTGAAATATTTATGCTAGTGTTTGGGATGCCCCCTGCTCACATACAGAGGTGGCCTCCTTTGATTGTGGAAAAATGATTTTGCTTACAAAATGCAAGCAGTTATTAGACAGGTAGTCTTGAAATATTAATGCTAGTGTTTGGGATGCCCCCTGCTCACATACAGAGGTGGCCTCCTTTGATTGTGGAAAAGTGACTTTGCTTACAAAATGCAACCAGTTAGTACACAGGTAGTCTTGAAATATTAATGCTAGTTTTTGGGATGCCCCCTGCTCACATACAGAGCAGGCCTCCTTTGATTGTGGAAAAGTGACGTTGATTATAAAATGCAAGCAGTTAGTACACAGGTAGTCTTGAAATATTAATGCTAGTGTTTGGGATGCCCCCTGCTCACATACAGAGGTGGCCTCCTTTGATTGTGGAAAAATGACGTTGATTATAAAATGCAAGCAATTATTTGACAGGTAGTCTTGAAATATTTATGCTAGTGATTGGGATGCTCCCTGCTCACATACAGAGGTGGCCTCCTTTGATTGTGGAAAAGTGACTTTGCTTACAAAATGCAAGCAGTTATTAGACAGGTAGTCTTGAAATATTTATGCTAGTGTTTGGGATGCCTCCTCCTCACATACAGAGCAGGCGTCCCTTGATTGTGGAAAAGTGAATTTGCTTATAAAATGCAAGCAGTTATTAGACAGGTAGTCTTGAAATATTAATGCTAGTGTTTGGGATGCCCCCTCCTCACATACAGAGGAGGCCTCCCTTGATTGTGGAAAAGTGACTTTGCTTATAAAATGCAAGCAGTTATTAGACAGGTAGTCTTGAAATATTTATGCTAGTGTTTGGGATGCCCCCTCCTCACATACAGAGCAGGCCTCCCTTGATTGGGGAAAAGTGACTTTGCTTATAAAATGCAAGCAGTTATTAGACAGGTAGTCTTGAAATATTTATGCTAGTGTTTGGCATGCCCCCCCCCTCACATACAGAGCAGGCCTCCCTTGATTGTGGAACAGTGACTTTGCTTATAAAATGCAAGCAGTTATTAGACAGGTAGTCTTGAAATATCTATGCTAGCACGCTTTTTAAAGAATGACACCAGGTAAAGGAAAGGCTAAATAGGCAGGAGTGTTATTAACACTAAATAGGCTTGGAAGCTAAAGCAAACAGCAGACTTTGCTTATAAAATGCAAGCAGTTATTAGACAGGTAGTCTTGAAATATTAATGCTAGTGTTTGAGATGCCCCTTGCTCACATACAGAGGTGGCCTCCTTTGATTGTGGAAAAGTGACGTTGATTATAAAATGCAAGCAGTTATTAGACAGGTAGTCTTGAAATATTTATGCTAGCACGCTTTTTAAAGAATGACACCAGGTAAAGGAAAAGCTAAATAGGCAGGATTGTTATTAACACTAAATAGGCTTGGAAGCAAAAGCAAACACTTTAACCTGTCCCTGTCTTTATCTGTCACTGTCACAGGCTCTCTCCTTCTCTATCTGCCCCTTGCTCTGCTTCTTCTGTTCTTTGTTCCATCTATCTATCTATCTATCTATCTATCTATCTATCTATCCCTCGCTCTATCCCTGCCTGATCTGCTCTGGCCGCAATACAGTGTCAGAATGATCTTCCGCAAGATGACCGCCGTTTATATGGGGCTGTGACATCATCGGTAAGCCTGTCTGCTGATAGGTAGCATGTGACACCTACCCAGCATTCCTTGCCCCACGGGACATGTCCTGACATGTGGATCCACCATTTTAGATGGGCTATATAGCAGTAAATGGAGTTTTAAGGAAGCGATTCGAGCGATCGAATCGTGGCGATATTCGGAATCGTAAAGAATCGAATATTTCTTGAAATTCATAACGAATTAGGGTTCATCAGAATCGATTTGCTCATCTCTAGTCCCAAACCCTAGCATGGATTTCAAATTAAAATCTGTGCACTCGTTTGGAATTCTCAGATGAAGACACAGCAGCCAATCTGCTTTCTTTCTGCACTTGCAACCATTGGTTAGACGAGACACGTGACCCCGCCATATAAAAGGCGATCACGCTGGTGCTCACTCCTCACTAGATAGGGACAAGTGCAGGCTGCTGCTTAGGGGCAGATAGAGCTTCATTTTTTTTACAAAAACTGTCCTTGTAAGGGCAGTTATCTAGGGAAAGCGGCTGGAGTGAGGGCTAGATAGGTGGTTAAGCATGCTACTGTCCTTTTCAGGACATTTATTCAGGGAAAGCAGCTGGAGTGATGGCTGAATAGGTTTCGTGTCAGTACTGTTTAATACCACTTGCTCAAACTACTTGTGTGTCACTACAGTTTAAAACTGATTGTTAAAGACAGTTGTGTGACACTACTCTTTAATACCACTTGCTTAAGCCACTTGGGTGTCACTACTCTTTAATACCACTTGCGCAAACCACATGGGTGTCACTAATCTTTAATACCAATTGATAGTTGAATATCTGGTTCAGGGCACTTGTGTGTCACTGCAGTTTAATACCAATTGTTTAGGGCACTTGTGTGTCACTACTGTTTAATACCACTTGCTAAAACCTCTTGGGTGTCACTACTCTTTAATACCAACTGTTAGTGAAGTATCCACTGGTTCGGGGCACTTGTGTGTCACTGCAGTTTAATACCAATTGTTCAGGCCACTTGTGTGTCATTACTCTTTAATACCACTTGCTCAAACCACTTGGGTGCTCTACTCTTTAATACCATTTGCTGAAACCAATTGGGTGTCAATACTGTTTAATACCGCTTGCTCAAACAACTTGGGTGTCAGTACTAATAATACCACTTGCTGAAAACACTTGGGTGTCACTACTGGTGGATGGGCTTGTTGGTTCAAAGTATCCCCTGTGCTGATAAGAATGGCTCATTGGGCCATTCAATGTACCCTCCGGTGGCGGTGCTGCCTGTAGCACTGCCAGAGGTCATAAAGGTCTGTTGCACATGCGTACATACTCAAGCAGAGATGCTGAGGTTGCTGGAGTAGGAGGAAACATGCAGCGCCGCTCAAGCTGGTACCTGAGACTCACGCATTAGCCGGAGGTGATGGTCAGTTCAGAGTGCCACCCAAAGACAGCACTGGAGCAAGGACAAAATAAGTGTTCCATGGTGACACTGTCTCACAGGAGCATCAGACCTTTTCTTAAGTTCCAATGTAAACATCCGTCCTCCCTCCCACACTGCAATTTGAGTGTCTGCGTTATTTAAAACGCCGACAACTGGCAACATTCCTGGCACCTTTGCACTCTCCTTAGCCATCCCAGAGTGAAGGCTGCATAGCCGTGCTCACCCTTCGCCATCCCTCCTCAAATGTCCCCGCACCGCACTTCAAATCTTGCGGAATTTGCGCAGTGTCATTGCAGCCTATGCAGTAACATTGTTCATGTATGAGATGAGAGGGGTGGTGCAGCACATGACGGGGTTGCAAGATGGCGCTTCCTGGCGGAGACGGCGCAGTACCGAAGGATGCCGTAGCGCGGTGCGACCGGACAGGTAAGTTTATAATTTTAAGTTGCTAGCAGGGGCGCCGAGCAAGCCAGGAAGGAAGGCGAACCTTTGGTCCAAACAGGTTAATATTGCGACATGTAACAGATTACTTACAGTGATGAATGAATTCAAATACACCCCATGTCAATTTGCTTAAAAAATAAAAGTTCATAACAGTTGTGGTAAATTGTAACAAAATGTCTGTTTCTTCCCTGCTTGGTTGTATAAAGCACAATCCGGCCCGGGTTTTCAGAACCCGGGTCACTTCCCCAATTCCATAACCGGTTGTTACATGTTCTAAGTCCTCCACAAGTGTGCACGCTGATTACAGGGGAAGCCTGTATAAGAAGAGAGCACACGGCCTTTCCTTGGTTGATGACCAGCCTGTTGGAGTGAGCCCAGGCTGAGCTGCACCGTGGTGAAGGATAGCACTGGACATTGAGCAGAGGGCTGATACGCCCTGTAAAGTGGACTGGAATTGATCAGCTTGCTGGAGTACCCAGCCCAGGACTATTTGGTTGGTGAAGTAACCCTTTTTGCTTTCTGCATTTATGCTGCAAATTTTGGATTATCTACTGAACTTTGCTGAATAAAAGCCGTTTTGCCATTCAAATCCGTTGTCGTCACTGCTGATTGTTTGCCCGCTTAAAATTGGTGGAGGATGTGAGGGGCACAGTGACTGTTGCTAGGGGCAACGGAGTGACAAAACGCACTGCATTTTGCTTGTCGTTGGCGAAGGCAGCAATCAAGATGTCTCACATGGAGGAGGTGATAAAACACCTGATACAAGCTGACCTCCGGCATGAGCCAGCGCTGGCCCAACAGCAGCAAGCTCAGCAGCAGGCCCTGGCACAACAGTTCCAAATGCAGCAGGAGACAAATCGCCTGTTGATGGAAAAGATAGCTGCGATTAGAGAGACTGGTGGTGCTAAAGTTTCACAACCGGAGAGAAGCCCAGTTGAGTCGCAGGGTGCGAGGAGAGCCGTACAGCGGGTCCTACAAAAGCTGACCCATGAGGATGATGTGGAGGCCTACCTCACTGTGTTTGAGCACATGGCTGAGAGAGAGCAGCTGCCAGTCACGGAATGGGCTGACGTGATTGCACCGTTCCTGTCAAGTGAGCCGAAAAAAGCATATTTTGATCTCAGGGAGCAGGATGTGCGGGACTATGCCAAGCTAAAAATGGAGATCCTTGCTTGCCTGGGAGTCAAGCCAGCGGTTCGGGCAAGGCGAGTACACAACTGGACTTTTTCTGTTGATAAACCTGCCAGATCGCCGATGTATGACCTAATTCATCTGGTCCAAAAGTGGTTGGAGCCAGAGCGTTTGACCCCTGCGCAGATCATCGAAAAAGTCGTGGGGGACCATTTTGTTCGGGCACTGCAAGCTACAGCAATGGGCTGGACAGGGTGACCCACAGACTGTTGAGCAGCTAGTTAACGTTGTGGAACGGTTTGTCGCGACTGAGGACCAACTTCGGGATGCCCCTGACAAGACCGGCAGACCAGTGAGTAAACAAGTTCCCCTGGGAAGTGTGTGGAGAGCTGTGAGAGGACAAAAGACTGTCCCTGACCCCCAGAGGCCCCCTAACCCTAAGGAAGACGTCCGGGCAAGGAGGTTCCGGGGGCCCAGTGTTGGAGGTGCCGTGAGTGGGGGCACATAGCCGTGGATTGCCCCCTTTGCCCTGAACCCATGGAATGTGATGCGGGTCGCAGACGTTCCTTGCTGGCAGACCACTGTTGTGCCGCCAGTCAGCGGTCAAAATCTGAAACGCAGGTTGTGTCTTTAAAGATGAATGGTCGCCTAGTAAAGGCATTATTGGGCTCAGGTAGCCGGGTAACTTTGGTCCGGGCCAACCTGGTGCATGGTGCTTGCAAACCAAAGAAAAAGCTAAGCGTGCTTTGCATCCACGGGGATATCGTGACTTACCCTGTTGCAGTGGGTAAGTTTGAGACCCCCGCGGGAACATTGTCCCATGAGGCTATGATGTCGTGGTTGGGTGGGATTTCCCCTTGTTCTGGCCCTTGTGGGAAAGGTGTATCCCTCCTGCCAACAATGGAGTACCCCCGGCAGAACGGGTAACCTTCCCCGTTAAGTCCATTAGACGTGTGGTCCCCAACACATTATGTAATAGGCCGACCAGGGTGAGGGCCTGTAATCAGGGTGACCGAGTGCGGAGAATAGTACCCATGGCTAAAAAAGTGAACTTTAAAGCGGAACAAAAGCCGGGGAATGTAGTCGCTGTGTCCCGAACCCACTGTATGGCCACTGAAGGTTGTCAGACCGTGGGTCTGAAGAAGAGGGGGGGGGGATATGTGGTAAATTGTATCAAAATGTCTGTTTCTTCCCTGCTTGGTTGTATAAAGCACAATCCGGCCCGGGTTTTCAGGACCCGGGTCACTTCCCCAATTCCATAACGTGTTGTTACATGTTCAAAGGCCTCCACAAGTGTGCACGCTGATTACAGGGGAAGCCTGTATAAGAAGAGAGCACACGGCCTTTCCTTGGTTGCTGACCAGCCTGTTGGAGTGAGCCCAGGCTGAGCTGCACCGTGGTGAAGGATAGCACTGGACATTGAGCAGAGGGCTGATACGCCCTGTAAAGTGGACTGGAATTGATCAGCTTGCTGGAGTACCCAGCCCAGGACTATTTGGTTGGTGAAGTAACCCTTTTTGCTTTCTGCATTTATGCTGCAACCTTTGGACTATCTACTGAACTTTGCTGAATAAAAGCCGTTTTGCCGTTCAAATCCGCTGTCGTCACTGCTGATTGTTTGCCCGTTTACACAGTCTACTCTCTTGGTCTTGCTTCATCCTATTCCCATATAGGAGTTCTTTTTTAATTAAATGGTACCCTAATAGGGATGTAGTCCAATATGGCATATGTTAAAGCCTACAATGGGACATGCAGTGAATGATGGTTACAATGATTTAAGACTCCAGCCACTATTATCTCATGCTCACAATTTCTGAATAATCAATTATCCTTCCAGTATTGTCCTGCTTTCCCATTAGGGCTAAACCATGTGTACACATGGTATAAAGTAAAAATCAACACTTAGGAAAGAATAGTAGTGGAAGGGACAAAACATGAAAGAGACGGAAGGGGGTGAGGACATTTGCATAGCGACGAGTGATATAAAAATCTGAATGGATGGGGAACAGCTAACATCCCTGCAGTCACCTTCCCTTCTTTTTTTACGTGCCGCCATGCACTCAGATAGGCTTGGTGTGGAAGAGCGCATTAGTCTGTGGAGACATTAGGGATGTCTCCACAGACTGCACATGTACCATGGGATAACCAGAAAGGTTTCACAAAGTTGGGGCATCCCAAGTCAGCCGTAGACCACTGGCCATAGAGTCTTATAGACTCTAGGCTGGTGGTTGTTCAACTTTAAGAAAGAGGTTAAGCAATCAGCTGGTGTCATTTATCTTTCAATCTTTTTATCTTTCAATTTTTTTATTGTCATTTATTGTCATTTTAAAAAATCGTACATACAACAACAAATGTTTCATTTGCCTTACATTCCTTTTGATTTTCTCGACTTTTAATACTCAGCTACATAGTCATTAAAAATAAATGGTAAGACTCACTCTCCAGCTGTAGCAGATAGTAGGAAATTGGGTGCCCGACCTGGTTAGTCCACAACCATGATAAATCAAAAAAATAATGATGCAGGTCTGCACTCCCATAAAACATCCATTTATTGTCAAAAATCATTAAAAGCAGCCCATCAGTGCAAATGCAGGGATAAAATCAAACGCGTTTCGGGCGCGACCGCGTCTCTTTATCAAATGTATCACAAGGTCTAACAAGTACTCACTCTAAAGTAACTGCAATTTAGGTAAATTTTAATCACATGGTCAAAGTGATAAAGCCTTGTAAACATATTGCCCCTCACCCTCCAAGTGCTGCCCCTGACATCCCAAACAGGAAGGGGAAAAAAAAACAAAAAAAAACACAGCACTGTCCCTTGAAAGCAGGCACTAGATGATGAAAATGAAAGTGCGAAGCTGTGGGAGGGAGGGACTCTTCCACCTTGCTAGGTGTGCTCAAGGGAAAATCATGCTGGAACTTCCTGCCTGCCAGGCTGGGTGCAACAACTCAAGGCAACCGGATAATAGTCCTTCGTGCTCTGCATTAGTACTCAATTAAATGTACACATATACCATATTAAACAAGCATACAAAAGCATGTGGAAATACAAATTCACCCAAATGTATATACCATAAATTAATACAATTAAAAATATATAAATAGTGTATAAACAATGGCACTCATAAGAGTACATAATAAATGCAATAAATGCATGCATTAAATATGTTATTATGGGTGACTATTAATCCATAAACTAGGATTCTGTAAGCAAAGAGATATCCCACCTTGAATTCAGACCTAAGGGAAGCTTGCTTTCATCTGAAAGATCCATTCTGCTTTCAATAAAAGCCAATGTAAATCGCCACCTCTGGGTCCCAAAGAGATTCTCTGAACTGCTTTCACTATAATGCTGTCAGTTTCCCCTCCATGGTGTTCTAAGAGATGTCTCGCCACATTTGAGCGTCTTGAAAGGTCCCCCGATTTAACCCCATACAGGTGTTCAGCAAACCTCCTTTTTAGTGGGCGGGTCGTGCACCTCACATATTGGACTTTGCATGATTTACATGAAATTACATACACAACGCTCTTAGGCCCTTATTTAACAAGGGATAGCGCCAGGTAGCGAATGGTGAGCGAACGGTAATGACGCTCACCGCCACGAGAACGCCGGCTCCCCTCCGCAATCACACATTTATCAAGCCGATCCTCCTTAGCGACTGACAGAGCGCCAGATAGCGAATCATTCATCATTATTCCAGCCTCACCCCACAGCGCCAGCGAGCGACCTTGAACAGCGACAGGTATGACCTCTCGCTACTTGGCGCTCTCCAATGCATTTCAATGGAGCAATCTTTAAAGTGGGCCAACACCCAGGGGTGATCGGCCCGGGAATCTATAAGATTCCCGGGCCGATCACCTCACACACCGCGGGACATCCGAGATCGGGATGTCCCGCGGGGTGTAACCCCCCCAAACACCCCGAAAAACCTTACCTCTCCAGACGCTGCTTCCGCCGCCGCTGCCTCACTCGCACTCCTCCAGATGTGCGCGCGCCCACGCCGTCCGTCTCTGAATGGCCGGCGCGGGCGCGCACACGTCAAGAGTGACGCGCGGGAGGCGGCGGCGGGCGCAATCCCTTGTCCGCCGACGGACGTCACTTGTCCGTCGGCGGGCATTGGACAGCGCAGTCACGTGGGATCGTGGAGAGGTGAGTTTTCGGGGTGTTTGGGGGGGTTTTGGGCAGTGGGGCACCCCGATCGGGGGTGCCCCACTGCCCAAAACCCCCCCAAACACCCCGAAGGAAGTGGACCAATACCCAGGATAGTCAAAATCCTGGGTGTTGGTCCACTTTAAATATTCTTAATTAATTGCTATTGTTTTTTTTTTTTTTTTTTTTTTTTAAATGTCAAAAATTCTGTGACCACTTCTGCAATGTAAGATATTTTTTTAAGGTAAAAATTAATGTATTCATATTACAAAATGTTTTGAAAAACATGTTTTTTTTTTTCTAAAAATATGGTTGTTTGGGGGTTAAAAAACTACTTTTTTCACAGCGCAAGAATTTTTTGAGCGTGATTTGTTAAGGAATATGCTGGGAGCCGTTCGCTATGGCCATTCGCTGTCATGCGCTCCCATACAGCGCGGAACCTGTCAAACAGCGACTCCTAGCCCCGTATTCAACATTACCGCACACCGACGGGGTCGCTGTCAACAGCCGAACAACGGCCAAGCACAGCTAATACTAGCGTGCGCTGTGAAAATAACGCTACTGTCGCTCATCTGACGCTACCTGGCGCTATAAATGAATCGGCCTCTTAGTGTTACAATTCATAAAGTCACCAAGCTCAAAACTATGATTGTCCGAATATGACGATATTCGAGGGCCCTTATCTACAAAGGGGCCCGCCACATGGGAAAAAAACCCCTTGGTGGCCATATACTTATAAATATGAATATACTTAAAAATAATCCTGCATACCTCTGGGAAATCTATAGAGAAGGGGGTGGTAAATTGGGGTACACTGTTCTCATTCTTTGATCTCCTCTGCCCAATTCTCTTTCTATATGTATCCTCCCTCTGTCTATTAGATGCTATATTCCTGGCCCGTTTCAACATTCAGGAGGGATATCCATGCTCACATAATCGATTTGAGATACAATCTAATTGATTTTCAAGTCCTCCTGTTGTGAGCAATTTCTTCAGGCTCGAAGCATCTCTCTACAGGGATGGCCTTAATGATCTGGAAGGGAGGGCAACTGTTTGCCCATAAAATGCAGTTGCAGTTGGAGGGTGAGTGGCAGTATGTTTACATGCTTTTGTACTATGATCATGTGATTATAATTAACCAAAATTGCAGTAAATTTATAGTGAGTACTTGTTAGACCTTGGGATACATTTGAAAAAGGGACGCGGTTGCGCCCGAAACGCCTTTGATTTTATCCCTGCATTTGCACTGATGGGCTGCTTTTAATGATTTTTGACAATAAATGGATGTTTTATGGGAGTGCAGACCGGCATCATTATTTTTTGTACATAGTCATTAAACATTATTCAAATTATGAGTAACTGGATGTGTAACTGTGAATATGAACACTGAATGCATAAATATACCATGAATTTTGCAAAGGTTAGAAGAAAAGGGAGGAAGAAGGGTAAAGAAAGAGAAAAGCAGAGGGAATGCAAGAAAAAAACACAAACAAGGTAACACAAGATTATTGAAATAACATAACATTGCTAAATCTTAAAGATGGGCCACCTTGGAGTGGGTGTCTTTTTTAGGCTATTTAGGCAATTAATACTTGACTTACTGAAGAAGTACATTGGTGTTTAATCCCAGATCCCAGCATGCTTTAATACTAGTCTAGTACCTTCTGTTAGCACAGGCCATGTAGAAATACCATGTTCCTTGCCCTCATTCTTTTTTAAATTATTCAAATCTACAAGCCAAAAGGTTACTGAAAGTAGCTAGTGACAGTTTCCTTTATACCTGCTGCAGTTCACAAGAAGTTGGCCTGTGAAAATATCACTATGAACAGACGGCTTCACTAAACTTCATGGGTAAAGTTTTATAAAGGCAAGTGTAAAAGGTCTGGGATATCACTGCGAAAAAATATACCCCTCGATTCAAAGAGCAAAAGTTAAGTGATTTCGTATCGAGAATCGTAAGTTTGGGTGGGTGTTTGTCATTTTTTCTGGTTTTTTTGGCCATTTCGTATTCGCACGATCGTTCGCGCATAGACGTATATGAACATACGCATTTCGTACGAGAATCGTATAATTTGCGTTAGTTCGTGTGTTTTTCCCGTCCAAATCGTATTATTTGCGTCCGATCCTATTTTTTACGTCCTTCACATGGGCTTGCGCCCAATTCAGAGAGGTGATTGCTAATTGTTTTGAAGCCCATTAAAGAGCTGCTTTACGAAATGTTTGCCGGCAGCTATTTGGCCTCGGGAGTAGGATGGAGCGGAGCGAGTTTGTGGCACATCAAGGGCTTATGCTTTTTGGCATTGAGTTGATCGAGATGTCTGAGAGCAGATTGCCCCTGCGTCGTCGCATGAACATCGATAGCATGAATGATGTTGAGCTGTTCGAGCTGACCAGGCTTAATCGCGCTTCCCTCCATAAATTATATAGTGAGCTGCGGCCATGGTTAGCCCGCACCACAAGGAAGGGGCATGCAATTTCAGGTATGACCAAGATGCTTGGCTGCCTGCAATTTTTGGCGAACGGCTCGTTCCAGAGGCTGGGTGCCCTCTCCGTGGGGATGTCACAGCCTACGCTGAGCCGCGCACTATCTAAATTTTTGGAAGGCATGGCTGCCATAACTCAAAAATATATTTATTTTCCTGATGATATGGCAGCCAGAAACGCCATTAAGCTTGGGTTTTATAATGTGGCCGACATGCCCAACGTTATTGGTGCAATTGACTGCACACATGTGGCACTCGTACCTAGGGCAGCCGACGAGTATATATATAGGTATTGAGATTGGTTATTATGTTGCCCAACGTGTCATGTAACCTGTTTTCCTTTGCGCCAGCATATTTGTTTATCCCTCATTTGTGTAGCTGCTTTATCTCGGCTTTTCATTAGTCTTTCCCAATAGAGTGCAGACATGTTTGGAGGTTAATTTATTAGTTTGGCTCAAATATCAATTACCCTTTTTGTATGTTTTTTCCTTAAGGAATCGTAAAATGGGACACTCACTTAATGTCCAGGCCGTGGTTGGTCCGGATATGCGGTTTATGAGTGTCCTTGCCGGCTACCCCGGATCGTCCCACGACTCCTATATCCTCCGGCGATCTGGGTTGTTTCGGAGATTTGAGGCAGGTGAATTTTCGGGGGCATGGCTGCTTGGTAAGTGTGTCCTATTTGTGTGTTATTAAATGTGGCATTAATCTTGTATTTGTTGATATGTTTTTTAAGGATAAATTTACAGAAGCGTACAACTGCCTTTTTCTTGGCTCATATATTAGGAACTTACCCTAAAAATCCTTGTCTCGCTGTGGCCTTCAGAATGTTTTCCCTTTAGTTAGGATGTCTGTAAGTTCCTTGTGCCTAAATATATTGGTTTGGAGTTTATACCCAAGGATCTTTTGACCTTTGGCTCCTTTGGGACTATTGGTCTTTAAATGTCAAAGTGGACTTAAACTGCATACATTGTAGTTTCCAGTGAAATGTGGATAGGGATCTTTGACCTTTGGCTCCTTTGGGACTATTGGTCGTTAAATGTCAAAGTGGACTTAAACTGCATACATTGTAGTTTCCAGAGAAATGTGGATAGGCCCTCCGCAGCATCCTAATTGTAACATGTCTGAAAACTACAAATATATGTAAAATACAAATACCCTTGGCCGTGCAGATGTTTGTTAATTAATTGGTATATAGAAGTGCCATTTTTATTTAGGTGATACCTTAGTGCAATTTTTGTGGGCCCTAATGTGCCCTGTATTTTTTTGGGAACACTTTACCTTACATCATTATGATATCTGTGCAATTTTGGGTGTTGGTTGTGTTGCCTTTTTAATTTTGATTACATTTAATTCTCTGTTTAAGGTGATTCCGGGTACCCACTTCTACCCTGGCTCATGACGCCTGTGCTGCGGCCCCAGGATGCCTCTCAGGAAGCGTATAACCGTGCGCATCGCAAGACCCGGGCTGTTGTGGAGAGGGCCTTTGGTCTGCTGAAGACACGTTTTCGTTGCCTTGACCATACTGGGGGGGCCCTGCAATATGATCCCAAGAAAGTGATCGACATTATAATGGCATGTGCTGTTTTGCACAATTTTGCCATCATGGAACGTGTCCCACGTTATGTGGACAGCCTGCCCTCTTCAGCCGTCGAGGATGAAGCTGAGAATTTTGAGGGGCCCCCCAGTGAGTCTGGCCAATCTGTTCGAGCCAACCTGATCAGCCAGCATTTTAGTTAACTTTTTTCCCTGTCTCACCATTCTGTATGTCTGTGTTATCCTTTTTGAAACATATGTTGTTTTGCCCTAATGTGGCATTACCTCTAAGTAAAACATTTCGACCTTAATTGTTGCCTAATGTATTTCATGTAGTTTCCTTAGCTTTCGCTGTGCATTGTTACACCTCTTCCAACCAAAATTATCTGGTTTAGCCCAAGCTGTTAAAAATGTCTTCCCACTAAAAACGCCACAAGTATTGGAAGTGAAATTTTTGTTTTACTTAGCAAATGAAAAATTATAGTGGTTAACAGAAATCAGTCCACATACATCTGTGGTAACAAATGGATAACATTAAAAAAAACATCGAGCACATCTACACCTGGAAGTTAGTGGCACAACCAAACAAGGACACCCAGTCCAAAGGCCAGCCTAGTCCAGTCATTAATATTGCCTGTGCCCAGGGATATTTGGGCATGGCCATAATGTCACACAAACATGTCTGCAAACAGGAGGAGCACCAACCAAATACATAGGTAAAGCCATAAGTGGCCAGATAAACTCCACATAGACCTATGGCATTGGCTAGTGGCCTTAAGCATTACTCTAAGGAGCTATATGGGAGCAAATACAAAACACAACCTGCCAGAGCAACACAAAATGGATTGTTTGAAACCTCAAAGGACAAGTAAATACAGTGGGGGTTAAGAGAAAAGATGTCCCACACACCCATGGCTTAATAGGGTGGCTGCCCATAATACCCAGGTGGAGGTCCAGGTGGAGGTCCATGGGAATGGGACCTAGCCTGGGCCATGGCAGCATTGTGAATTTGAAACTGCTCCACAATGTTTCTCTGCATATTGGTCATCTCAGCCATGGCTGACTGGATGCCATTACTTGCATTGGCCACGTTGCTGTTGAGGGTACGCAACTCCGCGAGGATGCCCTGTAGACTGGTATGGATGTTCACCATGTCGGCATGCCTTTGCTCACGCTCTGTAACGAGCTGGGCGTCATAAGAGTCCCTTTGTTGGGTCCATAATTGAAGCAGGGCACTCTGCCTCCCCTGGGAAATTGTGGGGCGGCGTAATGGCGTCCGCCGCACAATTACCCTGGCTCTTGGGCGTGCCCTGCCGCGTGGTGTCGTACCCTCAACAGCAACCGGCCTGCTTTGCAAATCCTCAGCAGCAGAGTGAACACTGGGGACTGTAGTGTCAGTCTCCCCATGTGCAAGCACAATGGATGGAGATTCACTCTGCTGCTGAGGATTGGCCAGAGAAACATTATCGAGCAGTTCCAAATTGGGACCCAGGGGGAGTTCATCCGACGTGCCCTGTACGGAGACATCATCATCTTCCTCCATGTCCTGGATCTCTTCCATGAGTGTGCGGGTCTGTAGGGACATATCAAAAAAAAAAAGGCTAAGTTTGCGTCCCAATTTAGGATTTCAACAGTTTAACACATTCTTAAGCACTTGTTAGTATTTATGCTACTAAATTAACTTACCGAAAATCTCTGATCTGGGCTCCGATGCTGTACGGACCTGGTAGGCATAACCAAACTGGGGGGTGAGTTTACCCTTGCTGAGGGATCATGCTGGGCTGAAGAAGAGAAAAAAATACCACGTAAACACACACACATAACCTTTTTTTTGATAGGTAATCAAATATAGCTCTATTTGTAATATTATTCAACTCTAGAGCAATGGTGACCTTTGTTCAAACCCACGCAAGTTTACATAGGTGCAATGGCTCGGACAAACTGCTAAGTGACCTCAGTTCTAAGTCATGAAGTGTACCCAGTCAGCATCCAACTTTCAAGGCACATTTTTGGATTTAGCCTACCATTCGCTAGGTCCGGGGTACTCAAACAATTGTTTGAAACGCCCATTTAAAGGTATGTGGTGAGAGGTGAATGTCTGGCCATGGTGCTGACGCAGGGGGTGTCTAGTTAAAAATAAAGACACTGGTGGAGGGGCTGGAGATTTCTAAGTGCCAACTAATAAAGGCTGCTTGCCCTTGCTGGGCTGGATGGGCCAGAGCTGAGGGGACAGGGATTGGATGTCTAAAGGGGGGAGTTAACGTATTGATGGTGATGGGATGGATGGAGCCAATCTGTTACAAATGTATGGGGCTTATGTGGGGGGGGGCATGGGGGGACTGTGGCACATGGGCCAGAGCAGGGGCAGCGGGACACGATTGTGGCCAGTGAAAATTTAAATAAGTTACTGTGTACCTTGCAATGCCACTTCCTGGGCAGTACTTCATATTGCAATGCTATGTTTCACGGAGCCATGACATTGGGCAGGAGACCAACCACTACATGGCCGATCAAGGGGGCAGCTCTGAGCACGTCAACACAGAAGTAACTGAGTGCAGGGCTGTCTGTGCAGGGGTCCTTGAATGTGGTGGCAAGGTCCGCATTGGGACCCCGGGCCGCCATTTGAGTCTCGCTGCTCTTGGTCACATATGTTTGTGGGTGGCTAATTAAATTGTTAACTCAAACACAACTCACACAAGCAAAAGGCAACCCATACATAATGATGTGTGTTTTGTGATTGATTCAAAATTTCTCACTTATCTTGCGAAACTTCATGACTTTAACAATACAATTGGACATTTGAACTTTGCCATAATGGCTGTGGGCCTAAATGTGTGATTCCCAGGGCCAAAAAGAGGACACAAACAGCCACAGTAGTGCGAGGCCAAGCAAGGCAAACCATAGGGGCATCCCGTTAGCTTGTTACTAGTGAACTGTAGATTATTTAGCAAACAGGCAAACATGCAGATTTAAGAGTACTCACCGTGGGTACGGGTCGGTGAGTCTGTGTCCCTTAGACCAGCATGTCCACCGACCGCGACCGGATGGAGAAGTCCAAGCACAATCTCCTCAGCAGGGGTAAACTCCAATTTAGATGGAAAGCCACCGCCAGTTTTCATGCTGAAAAGAGAAAAGCGTTTGGTCGTCAGAAAAGGTGCATACAGTACATCCAAAACATTAGATTTAGCGTAAACATTTAGTTACCTGTAATTATGCCTTTTAATTTCTTTTTGCCGTACAGCATACTTCAGATCAGAGATTTTCTTCTGAATTTGGGACACATCTTTCCTCTCTTCCCCCGCTGCATTTACTTGTCGGAGGATGGTTTCAAACAATTCCATCTTGCGCTGCTTGGTGGTGTGTTTGGATTTGCTCCCATATAGCTCGTCATAGTATAATGTAAGGCCACTAGCCAATGCCATATTTTGGTCATGGGAGAATCTCCCACTCAACTGGCCGCGGCGCAATGTGCGGCCAGATGGTTGGCTTGGCTGCTCCTCCATGTGTGCAGACACATGTGGTGACATTATGGCCTGGGGCTGGGTAGGGGAATGGCCGGATTGGTGGCTTCCCAATGACTGGACTGGACTGGCCAAGGGACTGGGTGTTCTTGCGTGGCTGGCCACCGAACTTCCAGGTGTAGATGTGGTCATGGGGGCAATTCGGGGCCCTCTTGGGGGGCTAGGTTCCCGGCTGGTGCCAGGTCGGGGGCTCTGTTCCCGGCTGGTGCCAGGTCGGGGGCTTCTGGCCCTGGATTGGGTTCGTCTGGGCCTGTAGGGGCTTCTGGCCCTGGATGGGGTTCTTCTGGGCCTGTCGGGGCTTCTGGCCCTGGTTTGTGATCTGCGGGCCCTGTCGGGGCTTCTGGCCCTGGATGGGGTTCTTCTGGGCCTGTCGGGGCTTCTGGCCCTGGTTTGTGATCTGCGGGCCCTGTAGGGGCTTCTGGCCCTGGATGGGGTTCTTCTGGGCCTGTCGGGGCTTCTGGCCCTGGTTTGTGATCTGCGGGCCCTGTAGGGGCTTCTGGCCCTGGATGGGGTTCGTCTGGGCCTGTAGGGGCTTCTGGCCCTGGATGGGGTTCGTCTGGGCCTGTCGGGGCTTCTGGCCCTGGTTTGTGATCTGTGGGCCCTGTAGGGGCTTCTGGCCCTGGATGGGGTTCGTCTGGGCCTGTAGGGGCTTCTGGCCCTGGATGGGGTTCGTCTGGGCCTGTCGGGGCTTCTGGCCCTGGATGGGGTTCTTCTGGGCCTGTCGGGGCTTCTGGCCCTGGTTTGTGATCTGCGGGCCCTGTAGGGGCTTCTGGCCCTGGATGGGGTTCTTCTGGGCCTGTCGGGGCTTCTGGCCCTGGTTTGTGATCTGCGGGCCCTGTAGGGGCTTCTGGCCCTGGATGGGGTTCGTCTGGGCCTGTAGGGGCTTCTGGCCCTGGATGGGGTTCGTCTGGGCCTGTCGGGGCTTCTGGCCCTGGTTTGTGATCTGTGGGCCCTGTAGGGGCTTCTGGCCCTGGATGGGGTTCGTCTGGGCCTGTAGGGGCTTCTGGCCCTGGATGGGGTTCGTCTGGGCCTGTCGGGGCTTCTGGCCCTGGATGGGGTTCTTCTGGGCCTGTCGGGGCTTCTGGCCCTGGTTTGTGATCTGCGGGCCCTGTAGGGGCTTCTGGCCCTGGATTGGGTTCGTCTGGGCCTGTAGGGGCTTCTGGCCCTGGTTTGTGATCTGCGGCCTCTGGATGGGCTTCGGGGCCTGGATGGGGTTCGGGCCCTGGATGGGGTTCGGGCCCTGTCTGGGCTTCGTGCCCTGGATTGTGTTCTTCGCCCTCTGGCTGTACTTCGGGCCCTGGATGGGGTTCGGGCCCTGCTGCGGGGCATGGGTTTCCGAACTGCCCTACTTGAAGGCATGGCCGGTGTGGGCTCACTGGTGCTGCCTGTTCTGGGGGCAGAGGTGGTGGGTGCTGCAGTTGCCAGCTTTTTGGCTGCAGGAGGGGCACGAGGCTTGGGGCCCCTTTTTTGGGTACCTGAGGGTCCAGGGTCCCTTGGTGGGGCCGAGGTGGGAGTCTTGGATCTCAGTTTTCGGCCAGCTTGCTGGGACCTTGTGGTGGGGCCCTCCGCGGTCTTGCTTGCCTGGGGTCGCTTGCTGATCGCCTTTTTTGGTGCCATCGTACAGAAATGCTCAAAGAGAATGAGCTTGGGGGGAAGGGACCTTTAAATAATGAGCCCAGCGTGTGACGCCTATGCGCACGACTACGCGCTCGTACGAACGTACGTTCGAGCGGAACCAGGAAACCGCTGGGGTTTCACTTATCTGCTGCCTGGAAGAAGACTAAAGATGGCGCCCACTATCTTCACCCGTCAACAGGAAGAGATCCTCATGCTGGTAAGTGGCTGCCTGTGCATTTTAATAGAATAGTCAATGATGGCCTAAATGTAAATGATGCGTTGGGAACTAGTTTGGGGTCTCTTAATGTTTAATCACTGGCTCCTCACACTTCATCCTCAAGGGCCGAGCCTGGCCACGTTTTCACCTGTCTATGCTGATGTCCTAATTCGCCCAATTGCTCCGGCTTAGCAACAGTTAATTAACCTGTGGAGTAGCGGGGCGAGCTGTCAAACCTGGCCTGTCTCGGACCTTGATGCGGATGTTTGCGGAACACTGTTGTCCTAAGCCATAAAAACACAACGGGAAGCCACACACGTGGTCCAAAAGCCTAAGCATTAGGCTACATCTTGGATGTTTAAACCATCCTAACATGCCATAGATGCAGGTGGCCTGATTCTTGATGTTGGCTATTATCTGTATGTACATGGTGTGTGATACATATAACATAAGACCAGACTGACAATCACAGTCAACGTCCTCTTTAAGGCACTCCCCAAAAATGGCGGCCATTCGAAATGTGTGTGTTAATGACATTAAATACTCAACTTGTGATGCAACACATATGGGTCTGTGTGTAAAAGTAAAAGCTCTGTGTCCATTATGTTTTTCAGATCATGCTTCAGCGCCGGTATGACTTCGCGCCCAATGTGTGCGAGAAAAGGGACATCGCCCGGGAGATCATCGCCGAGATCCACCGTGTGACCAGCACCACCTTCACTCACACCCAGATAATGCAGCATTGGTCGGACCTGAAGCGTCTGCACATGCCCCGGGTGCGGAGGTTTTTTGGGATCCATTTCCCAAGTAAGTACAAAGCAATTGCATGGTATATGTTCCAAATGTCTAAGTTATGCCTTTATTTATAATGACTTTTCTTTGGTAGTGTTGGAAATGGATTTCAGAATTCGCCGCACCCGGAGACGTACAGGCCGACCAGTGCTGCATGACTCTGCATCTGTGAGTGAAGGTGGTGGATCTCCCGGGCGACGGACCTACCCCTCCTCTGTGGCCTCCTCAGACCAGCCCCTGGACCTTACCACAGAGGAGGGGCCAAGGCGCGTGGGCGTGGAGTCATACCTGGCCAGGCATGGGGAAGGCTCTGGTATGTCACTCTTCATGTATAGGCACAAAGATATACATGGCAGGCCAAAAACTAAGTTATCCTTTATTATGTATTTGTAGAAGCTTCTGGAGCGGGTGAGATAGTGGAGGAGGAGGCAGCAGAGATGCTGGAAGGAGATCCTGGCGAAGGTGAGTGATGTCAGCCAGACTGGGAGCCAGATATGTTGGGGATAGTGACTCTCTACAAATACTAACCAAATGTCACATGTTTCTCCAGGGACTTCTTCACAGCAGAGCCAGGACCAAGGGCAGCCTGTTGGCCCCAACCAGCCATCTGTCGGCCACCAACTCCGTAAGTCTCCATGCCATTATTCATATTAATGTTTGCTTAGCTAATAACACACACATAACTAAAGGCGTAGCCAATGTGTAGTTCACACTTTCATGTGGGCACTTCGTTAGCTTAAAGAGGACCCTAACTTGTATTAAGAACCTAAGAATTAGCCAACACACTGTACCTACAGATTAGAAACATGGAAAAACACCCTTCAGCCATCTAATGCATGTTATTAGACTGAACAAAACCAATATTGCGGAATATGGAATGCGCAATATTTACAGGCAGCATGGGATACAGATTGAAAAAAGGAAGGTGCTGCCATACATTGTGGGAGTGATGACCTTTCCCTCAACCCAGCTATGCTCTGGAATCCCAACGCACCACTGTAACCTACTCCCCTGTACTTTATCCAACTCTCCACTCCTCATTAAGTGTTATGCTTCAGAGTCCAGATGGC
The DNA here is from genome assembly GCA_027917425.1 of Gastrophryne carolinensis. Taxonomy (NCBI): domain Eukaryota; kingdom Metazoa; phylum Chordata; class Amphibia; order Anura; family Microhylidae; genus Gastrophryne; species Gastrophryne carolinensis. The sequence goes on along the minus strand of CM051235.1, from coordinate 547,613,448 downwards.
GGCGCTGTAATCAAAAAACATCCCAAATTTACTTTGATCTGGTGCAGAATCATTTGGGAATAGTTATTGGTTTTCATTAAATAATGTGGAAGGTCCGCTTTAAGGAGTTTAAAGACTTACCTGTGGGAAATGCATTAACTTTATCCCTTGGAAGAATGACATATGTCATGCATTTACATGTATTTGATTAACCCCAAATCTATTTCCAGCATACAAACCGGTCTGGGACTCCTATTTATGTTTAATTCTCTATTGGTTACAGGGATGATCCCAAAAACATTGGCTGGGAAAAAAAAAAGAATAAAGGAGTTGGTGGCCGAGCTGCTGGCCATACAGGCGACGTTGGGGCCAACAGATGAAGAAGAGGAGGAGGATTAGTGCCCTTGGTCCTGGCTACTTTTGTTAAAATGTTTTAAAATTTTAAAATTGGTTCAAATTTTTTAAAGTTTTTGGTTTTTAAAAAAAAAAACAATTTTATCTCTGTTTTTAAGGAAAAAAAAACAAAAATTTTAATATGTTTGTAACAAAAACAAAAAAAAAAAAAAAAAAAAAAGGGGTTTTAAACAAAACACCCCATTAAAAAAATTATGTTTAAACCAAAAATATCCCAAAAAAAAAACAAATAATTTAAATAAATTATATTTTAAGACTTCATAAATGTGTCTTTTCTAATATGCGCAAACAAAAACAATTACACAAACAAGAAAAAACACGCTTAGAAACATATAGACATATGTACATTATGTGGTTTGTGTAAGTTTTAGGGTCGTCAACATGAAGAAGGATGCAAGCGCCAAGGGGTTTAGGTAAGTTTGAGGGACCGAGAAATGAAGTTGGATGCAAGCGCTAAGGGGTTTAGGGAAGTTGTAGGGACCGAGAAATGAAGTTGGATGCAAGCGCTAAAGGGTTTAGGTAAGTTTGAGGGACCGAGAAATGAAGTTGGATGCAAGCGCTAAGGGGTTTAGGTAAGTTGTAGGGACCGAGAAATGAAGTTGGATGCAGGCGCTAAGGGGTTTAGGTAAGTTTGAGGGACCGAGAAATGAAGTTGGATGCAAGCGCTAAAGGGTTTAGGTAAGTTTGAGGGACCGAGAAATGAAGTTGGATGCAAGCGCTAAAGGGTTTAGGTAAGTTTGAGGGACCGAGAAATGAAGTTGGATGCAAGCGCTAAAGGGTTTAGGTAAGTTTGAGGGACCGAGAAATGAAGTTGGATGCAAGCGCTAAGGGGTTTAGGGAAGTTGTAGGGACCGAGAAATGAAGTTGGATGCAAGCGCTAAAGGGTTTAGGTAAGTTTGAGGGACCGAGAAATGAAGTTGGATGCAAGCGCTAAGGGGTTTAGGGAAGTTGTAGGGACCGAGAAATGAAGTTGGATGCAGGCGCTAAGGGGTTTAGGTAAGTTTGAGGGACCGAGAAATGAAGTTGGATGCAAGCGCTAAAGGGTTTAGGTAAGTTTGAGGGACCGAGAAATGAAGTTGGATGCAGCCGCTAAGGGGTTTAGGTAAGTTTGAGGGACCGAGAAATGAAGTTGGATGCAAGCGCTAAGGGGTTTAGGTAAGTTTGAGGGACCGAGAAATGAAGTTGGATGCAAGCGCTAAGGGGTTTAGGTAAGTTTGAGGGACCGAGAAATGAAGTTGGATGCAAGCGCTAAAGGGTTTAGGTAAGTTTGAGGGACCGAGAAATGAAGTTGGATGCAAGCGCTAAGGGGTTTAGGGAAGTTGTAGGGACCGAGAAATGAAGTTGAATGCAAGCGCTAAAGGGTTTAGGTAAGTTTGAGGGACCGAGAAATGAAGTTGGATGCAAGCGCTAAGGGGTTTAGGGAAGTTGTAGGGACCGAGAAATGAAGTTGGATGCAGGCGCTAAGGGGTTTAGGTAAGTTTGAGGGACCGAGAAATGAAGTTGGATGCAAGCGCTAAGGGGTTTAGGTAAGTTGGAGGGACCGAGAAATGAAGTTGGATGCAGCCGCTAAGGGGTTTAGGTAAGTTTGAGGGACCGAGAAATGAAGTTGGATGCAAGCGCTAAAGGGTTTAGGTAAGTTTGAGGGACCGAGAAATGAAGTTGGATGCAAGCGCTAAGGGGTTTAGGGAAGTTGTAGGGACCGAGAAATGAAGTTGGATGCAAGCGCTAAAGGGTTTAGGTAAGTTTGAGGGACCGAGAAATGAAGTTGGATGCAGCCGCTAAGGGGTTTAGGTAAGTTTGAGGGACCGAGAAATGAAGTTGGATGCAAGCGCTAAGGGGTTTAGGTAAGTTTGAGGGACCGAGAAATGAAGTTGGATGCAAGCGCTAAGGGGTTTAGGTAAGTTTGAGGGACCGAGAAATGAAGTTGGATGCAAGCGCTAAAGGGTTTAGGTAAGTTTGAGGGACCGAGAAATGAAGTTGGATGCAGCCGCTACGGGGTTTATGTAAGTTTCTGGTTGAGGGTGCGCATGCGCAAGATCTTATAAACATACGAACGCACGAATCTAAGAGGCCAAAAACCAATGAAAACCAGAGGCAAACGCAAGTAATTGGAAGAGCTGGACGATGGAAGCAGCCGAAAAAACAGGCTGCCGCCGCAACAGGTGAGCACATGAACGTCATTTTTACGATTGACAACTGACTGAGGCAAGTTCGGGAGATATCATACGAACGGACGTATATTTTAGGATAGAAACGTATTTGCTTATTGAATCACTCGCAAGTTCATACGAACGCACGAGCGGACGTAAAAAATAGGATGATCGTGAGCCAAATCCAAGCTGTTACATGTTTCTTTGAATCAACCCAATAATCTATCAAGACTGCCACACTGTAGATAAGGCAAAGAACCTGCAGAAATGGCACTTTTTTTCTTTTTGATTTATGCATTTTTCATTTCTGAGCAACCTGATAAGAAAACTAAAGATTAAATTGACTGAAAACCATATTTCAATCAAAGCTCTTTGAAGGAAAGTACCAGGAATGTTGATGATCTAAATGGCAAGATCATTTTGTTTTAAAGAATTTAGAAATAACAGGGCCCTATTGGGTATAAAGAAACCAATCACCTCTTTTTTCTGAATAGCCCATAGAGTGCTGTTATTTCCCCACTGGAATAAGTATGTACCTGCATCTGATTTATTGGGAAGAATTAGAATGAACATTTTTATTACACTAACTTAAAAGCTTACTGAGAGGCAGATTGTAATTCAAACCGTAAGGTACGCCCAAAGCCAAACTTACTTACCACATTATTAACATGAACCTCCAAAGACAAACATAACTAATTTTGAAGTAGTGATGAGCAGGTGGCCGAGTTCGGAGACCCGAACTTTGGGGCACAAAAATGGCTGTAAAATGGTGCCAGCAAGGGCTACAGGGCTGAAAAAAAGTATGAGGGACTTTATTTGGGGGAGTAACACCTGGACGATTGCCCTGCACAAAATGGGCTAGGGAAAATACTTAAAACAATAACAGAAAACTTAAAAAAAATAAAGAAATACACAAATAAAGAAAACATTTAAATGTTTAAAAACTCAGGTGTTGGAGGCAAAAAATGGGGGGTAACGCCTGGGCCATTGCCCTGCACAAAATGGGCTAGGGAAGTGCTCAAAATAATCTCAAACCAAAAAACTAAAGAAAGACACCAATAAATAAATACATCAATCAATATATACATATATGAACAAATATTAACATCAATAAATAAATATTTTGTGCAAGCAGGCGTTGGGATTTTCAGTATATCCTTGTATGCCCCAATACCTCTGCCAGAATGGCCTAGAACACGCTGAGGTAGGAGGATGAGGATGTGGCCAGCAGACCATCACAGAACATCTATGATGAGGATGAAACCCAACTGCTACTGCTGTGACTTTCAGAAATGTAGAGGCTGAGAAGGAGAGTAGCAGGGAGGAGTCAGTGGAAGACAATCGAGGGGTGATGACAAAGTCCTAGACCTAATGGGGACTGATTGCAATCAGATTTTGGCAGAATAGGGGGAAAGGTGCCAACCATCAGCAGTCAGCCCATTGCTACTACTGCCCACCATGCCTAGGCACCTATGCTGTGCCACCAGTCCCTGAAGTGAGGGATAAGCTCCACATCTCTGCTCCATGCCCATCACCAGGAGCCAGCAAAGCCATCAGAAAAACATTGTTAGAATTATTATTATATTGTTTTCTTTTTTTCATCCTTCCACCCCCTCAGTTTTTTTCTTGCTCTGTGTAATTCGATTCTGTGAAACATCTGCTAGCATCATAGGCAGAGCAGTTGTCACGCTCTGGTAACTCCAGCCCTCTAGGTAAGCCCTCAACCCCCAATCTCAGCAGCCAGCTTCACCTGTAGGAGCCCCCGCTTGCCGGGACGCAGAATACGCCTGCCCGGGATCGGTTGCCCCCAGGACTTCAATGGCTCAAAGGATGAGAGCTTACTGGTTAAGAGGTCTGAAGAACCAATGGCTAAGAGCGAGTGTAGCAGAAGTCCAGAACCAGGCCAGAGGTTGACACGGGGAAGTCATAGATCGCAGCGCTACAAAGGAAGAGGCAGCTCGAGGTCAAGGTACAAAGCAGAGGTCGGCAACGGAGATCAGATCGAGAATAGTCGGTTCAGGCAGAGGTCGGCAACGGAGATCAGATCGAGAATAGTCGGTTCAGGCAGAGGTCGGCAACGGAGATCAGATCGAGAATAGTCGGTTCAGGCAGAGGTCGGCAACTGAGATCAGATCGAGAATAGTCGGTTCAGGCAGGGGTCGGCAACGGAGATCAAACAAGGTATATCACAAGACTATGCAGGGTACAAGGCGCTATCACAGGCACTGGGTGACTGACGGAGCAAACCAGATATAGGCACAGACAAGATTGGGGATGAGGGGAATGGGTGTGTGATTGGTGCACATAGGAACTGGTTAGGGATTGGCCAGGACGAGGGATGAGGGCAACCTACCTACCCTGGGCTCATTGGCCCATCTACAACCCCAGGGGCGTTCAGCCCCAAGTCAAGGGGTCATTGGCCCTGTGCAGCAGAACACTCCCCCCACCCCACCTGGCCCTTTAATTAAGTCTTCCTCCGGCGGCCGCGCTGGGAGCAGCGCCGCCGGAGGGCATAAACGGAACGTGCTCGCGCGCGCGCGCACGTGTGAGGAAGCCGGGGCCGCCGGCTGGAGGACGAGGAGGCGCACGCCCGCCAGCAGCAGCCGCCACTCGCTGCAGCTGCCGGGCGGGAGGCCGCGCAGCGGGCGGCCGCACCACGGGGACGCAGCTGGACCGGGGAACGGGTAAGTGGAACCTGACAGCAGTTTCTTGTATTTTAGAAGGTCTGTTGAATCCCATTGCGTAGACACCTTGAAGCAGCTCAGGTTTTAGGTGCAGTTCTTCAAATAACTTTACAGAATATAAGGGAGGTGTTGGGTCCCTTTGTAAAACTTGTTAGTATTAATAAAAATTAGAAGTTTAAAAGCCAATTTTCCTCACAATTTGTCCTCACAGCAGGAAGGAGAACGCGCCATTTTCGTAGCAGCATGGCGGAAAATTCGCACCATGGGAAGAGTGCAGAACCCAACAAACCTGATGAAGTACACTGAAGGTTTGGCCTACACTTGATGAATTACCATGCCAGTCCTTTTGCAGCCAAATTGGCATATTCCAATTGCTTCCCAACTAGGCTGTCCACAACCTAATTGGAGGAGAATCATGATACATCAGTCAGGCATGATACAAAGATCTCCTTCAGTCATCTAAAAGCTTATACATGTATAGAACAGTCTTTTTCATATATTATATTAAACAATGGTTTTTTCATGTGTTCTGAGCTCCACGTCCATGGCCAGGCACCTGCAAAGCCAACAAAAAACACTATTAGTATTATTAAAAATTATATAAAAAAAAAAATATATATATATATATATATTTTTCAAAATTAAAATTATAAAACAGGAAGGCCCATTTTCCCAGGTGCTAGGCGACTCCACACGTAGCTCGCAGGGTAGGTTGCTGGACTGACAGCAGCCAGCCAAGGAACAGTTTTGGAGGCTTCAGAGTTCAGACTTTTCCTCACAGCAGGGGGCGGTTATTTCATTTAGTTAGAGTGTGGGCTTATAAAAATCTTATATTTGTTATTAAACCAAAAGGAGACTTATGTGGCCTGAACCAGTGGACACTCAGCAGTGACATACATGTGCCATTAACAATAGTTATTAAAGAGGAGTTAAACAGCAATGCTTTGAACAAGTAGTATTACAAGGGAGTTAAACCCCATGTGCTTTGAAGGGTAATTCAACTTTTTAAAGCATTCTTTAAAATGTACAAAATTATTGTGTGCCAAAATGATTTCTTCAATGTGCTTAGTTTATCTGTTATTTTCTTTTCTATTTGTTTGCCACCCTGTTTTATAAAAGAAAACAATTTCCCTATCAACAATGTGTTTACCTTGGCAATGTACATGAGCAGGTGCATTAGCTATACAGATACTTCCTCACTCTAGCTTGCTAATCGTCTGATTGGTTAAAACACAGGAGACAGGTTTAAATCATCCTGCTGTAATTTATCTTATTCAGATAGGGAGGATCACAATCTTGTATTCTGTTAGCTAAAGGGTTACTGGCAGCATTATAAGCTGGGAAGGGTCATTACTGCTGCTTGACTTAGCTAAAGCTGCTAACATGCTCACCTGTTACAGTGGAAGGATTCTGGGATATGCATTTCGTACTTTTTACTCCAGGCCAGAAAAAATACTCCCATCTTAGCATCACAGACACACAGGAATATAGGAAACTTGGAAACAGCATGCTGATAAGTAAATCACAGTTCTGGGGGCACAATCTTAACACAAGCGTTTATTTTACATTCCAGAAAAGGTAGAACACCTAAAAGCTAGTAGCAAGTGGAGTACTGGCACACACCCCAGTGCTCAGAGCAAGTTGTGGTATAAGGGGACACTCTCACCACAGTCTTTACAGTAAGTTGTGGTGTAAGGGGACACACAGACCCCAGTCTTACAACAAGTTGTGGTATAAGAAGGCACACTCACCCAGTCTTTACAGCAAGTTGTGGAATAAGGGGGCACATTCACCCAGTCTTTACAGCAAGTTGTGGTATAATGGGCACACTAACCCCAGTCTTTACAGCTAGTTGTGGTATAAGGGGGCACACTCACTCCAGTCTTTACAGCTAGTTGTGGTATAAGGGGGCACACTCACTCCAGTCTTTACAGCTAGTTGTGGAAAAAGGGGGCACTCTAACAAGTTGTGTTATAAGGGGACACCCAGACCCTGGCCTTTACAGAAAGTTGTGGTATAAGGGGCACACTAACTCCAGTCTTTACAGCTAGTTGTGGTATAAAGGGACACTCTCACCCCAGTCTTTACAACTAATTGTGGTATAAGGGGCATTTTCACCCCAGTCTTTACAGCAAGTTCTAGTATAAGGGATACTCTCACGGCAGTCTTTACAGCGAGTTGTTTTATAAAGGGGCACACTCACCCTAGTCTTTAAAGCTAGTTGTGTTATACAGGGACACTCTCACCTCAGTCTTTACAGCAAGTTGGGGTATAAAGGAGCACACTCACTCCAGTCATTAGAGTTAGTTGTGGTATAAGAGGGCACCCTCACCCCAGACAGCTAGTTATGGTATAAGGAGGCACTTTAACTCCCATCTTTACAGATAGTTGTGGTATAAGGGGGCACACTCACCCCAATCTTTATAAGTTGTGGTATAAGGGGGCACACTCACCCCAGTCTTTACAGCTACTGGTGGTATAAGTGGGCACATTCCCCCCATTCTTTACAACTATTTGTGGTATAAGGGGATACGCTCACTCTAATTTTTACAGCTAGTTGTGGTATAAGGGGACACTCTCACCCCCCTCTTTACAGCAAGTTGTGGTATAAGGGAACACTCTCACCCCTACATCTGTAGATGCTCACCATAAGGCAATAGGGCTCTAGAGCTGGCCCACTGCAAAGCACACACAAATGGCTGCACACTCAAATCAATTTCAACAATTTAATAGAAAATGATGCCAGCAAGGCACCAAGAAATCAACACAAACAAACACATAAGACAATTTAAAACCAACAAAGCTTAGTGGGGAGGAATACTGGGGCTAATGCATGTTTAGTTCATATTCCATCAATATGTTATCCCAATTAATAAATTCTGATGCCTCTTGTATGGATAGCAGCAAGAAAAGTGCCAGTGCATTTGATAAAAAATATAAGAATTAATGAATTGTAAAAGTGCAATCTACAACAGTGTTCCAAAACCCCTCCCCAATCCCCCCAGTAGACCATAGCCTCGATTCAGAGACACATTCGTCCAGACTTCCGTAGCTGTCTGTGAAAGTTTTGGTGGGTGTTAGTCTTTTTTTTGCTTTTTTTCGTCCATATTCTACTCGCACGAACGTTCAGGAAAATGTGTATATGCTCTTTCGATGAACGGAAGCAAATCGGAACATTTCCAAACAAAAATCGGAAATTTTCCGTTCGTTCAGATAACTTCCGTTGTTGGGATGGTTTCTGTCTGATTCAGAGAGCTAATTTCCGACGGATCTGCACCCTATAAATCCGTTTCATTTCCGATCCACTTACGAGACCTTTGAGGGCTCGGATTGCTATTGTTGAACATGTTTTGCGGCTATGTGGAGGAGTCTGCGCGCTTTTAGCACCAAGACATTGCATGTATCAGCATGGCCGAGGCCATAAATTGTATAGCAATGCATACCTGAATCAATACATTTCATGTATGCCTTATAGATGCATTTTAATGCTGACCTAAATTAGCCCTTAGCATGTAAACATTTATTTTCCCACACATCCATATAATTGCTATATTTTTTTAGACTTATGTCCTTTGTGAATTATATTTGGATTGTTGAACTTGAATCTTAATTTGTTGTAGGAGTTATTGTTTTAGTTGGTTACCATTGCTTTGTGTAATTATTTTATATTTGGTTGCAGGAACCGCAAGATGTGCCACTCGCCCTTGCTCCTGATGCCCGTTCTTTGCCTGCAGAATGCGGGCCAGGGGTTCTCTAATTGGGCACTATACAAAACCCGGGCCGTGGTGGTGAGGGCCCTCTGGCTTTTGAAATCCAGATTTAGGTGTTTGGACCATACGGGGGGGGGGGGGAGGGGGCACTGCAGTATGACCCCAACAAGGTTATACCAAAATTTTAATTTACGTTTTTAAACAGGGACCACACGAAAATCTTTACGGTGTCTTTCCCATCCCACAACATGATCCACACATCACATTGCATTATAAGCTGTCTGAATTCCAATAAAAGGCTATCACAGGTGATTACCATAGGGACAATTAAGGTAAATGAATTGCTATTTGGTTTAAATGATGTAACACAATGAACACTCAGCAGGGAGCTGGCAGGATTTTCAGAATGACTTATTGTGTTGTCTCTATTTCTATTCTGCAGATGCTCTTGCATTTTACAAATATAGAACTGCTTCATCCCAGCTGTATAATTGATAGGAGAACAAAAGTCTGTATTCTGGACTACATTTAAAAGAGAAATAAGAAATTCATCACAGTCCATCAGTACCAAAACTGTCCCAAGTTTGCCTTTTTCCCCTTAGCTTCTAAACCTTTTGTTCACCAAATTAATCAATTTTGCTACATCTTATCTTGGACACCTTCCTACCTTTTCAATGCACACATATAAACGGATTTCTATTCTTATCCACCTGATACTATTCTGTTCACAACAGTTATGGATTTGCTGGATGAATTAACAGGCTGTTCTGTTGGTTGCTTGAATGCAGGTTGCTGTATTTTTTTCCCAACAGGATCAAAGCTTAAATAATTACAGATTTAAAAAATACTTTACATAAATAAGGTATTTATGAATGCCTCATACTCATATGCAATAACGTGATGAAAATAATAATGACTTTTTAAAAAATGTAGGGGTATCCTGCCAAATGTTACCCTTTATATTTGGCTTAGCGGATCAAATTAATCCCTTGCTTACTACATTGTCTGCAATGTCTGTGAAGCTAAAACGCCAACAATGTGGGACTCCTGTAAAGTATATGGCAGATTTGCGCTACAGGGGACGTTGAGCTTTTGAGAGCCCTAATAATACTTTGGTGCAAGAAACTGTGATATCTGCAATGCTGACACCATGGACCATTGTGACAACCGCAAGCAAGTAGGGTTATATATTAGTCCAATCCATAGGTAGTAAAGGGCTCATCCTTTGCTCCATACAACATTTGGAATGCACCAATAGTTATTAGACTGTATGCAAACATTTAATGTAAAAATATTAATGTGTGCACTGCACCACTTGATGAAGTTAGGTACACGGAACTTGAACCCCACCCATGGGTTTAACTGCAATCATCAGTTATACGTTAAATAATTGGGCATAAATAACTATGGGGGTTATGTAATATAATGTAGTGGCGGTGACTCATCCGAACTGCATACAATCAATCAAAACTTTTTCTTCTATATAAAGATCAAAATTCCTTGCACATGCAAAGAGGCAATCATAAAAGTTAGATGATTTGTTTTTATACATTTTTTTAGTCATTTGGAATAACAGGGGCCATTGAGAGAAAAAAAAGCATTTCTGTATTCCCACAGGCTGTTGTCATTTCCAAATGCTTAGAGAAATTTAGAGAAATTAAAGAAATACTTGCTTGCTCCAGACCCTCCTACCTGGGCAGTCAGGAGGGGAGAAACCTAAGGGTTGCTTGACACTGGGGGGGGGTTCTTTTTCGGGGTTCCCTTGGTACCTTCTGGGGCCCTGTGCGGCAAGTTCTGCCTGGATAGGGGCCCTGAGGGGTCCTATGGGGCCCTAGAAGAAAACCTCAGTGTCACCCTGACTGTAAAGAAAGGGGTTTATTTAGGCTATATATACAAAAAAACATTCAATTGAAATAACATTTGCCATTAAAGATTGAATGTCCTTATTGTAGTGCTTCTAAGTGCACTTAACAGTCCCATAGGCAATGGAGAAATTAGGCTGTAGGTGGTTTCCTGTGTGTTGGAGGGGCTATGGTACTTGCCCGTCCTTTTGAGGTCTTTTATCCGTTAGTGTTTAATCCTCCGCTTGTAGCAAGGGTCAGTGATTTCACCCCAGTTTGTAGCAAGGTGCTTATTCTTTCTGTTTTTGTAGCAAATACTGGTACTCCGTCGCAGACGCGTTTGGCTTCCTCAGTGTGGGAGTCCTTATTTTCTATCAAATGACATATTTTTATATAAATAATAGTGAGTAGATTATTCAGCTATTAAGTGCTTGAGAGATATTCAATATATGAGGAAATAGTGATCCCTATTTTTGTATTTTTATTATTATGCAAAAATAGGGATCACTATTTCCCCATATATTGAATATCTCTCAAGCACTTAATCACTGAATGATCTACTCACTATTATTTATATAAAAATATGTAATTTGATAGAAAATAAGGACTCCCACACTGAGGAAGCCATAGGCGAAACGCGTCTGTGACGGAGTACCAGTATTTTCTACAAAAACAGAAAGAATAAGCACCTTGCTACAAACTGGGGTGAAATCACTGACCCTTGCTATATCACCTTATCACAACCTTGCCCGATACGGACACAGGTATACCTCAGCACCCTGACTACAGTTATTACATTCACCATACCATGCTACTCATTAATATACATGGAATAGAATGCAGATTGAAGCAGATGGGTGTCATTGGATCACAGAAGAGCTAAGCAGCCACAGCAAGCCAGAGTTTTTTTCACACAGTGGGGCATACCAAATTGAGATGGCCCAGGGCCGTGGAACAAAACCCAGGATAGTCAGTAGTCTTTTAAGTGCATAGGAGGACATGCTAATGTAATTTTTAACCTACCTAAATTGATATCATTGTTATTTTTGATAATATAGACATGCCCAACTAGGATGGGAAGCCACACTCCTCCTAAAAATAAAAAAAAATGCATATAGTTTACATAATGTGGTGACTGCTTACAAAACAAGTATTGAAAACTGAAAAAATGTTCTGAACTATTTACAGTGCCATAAATAAAACAAATGTTTATACCATATTTTTCGCCTTATAAGACGCACTTATATCCCAGCAAAAACTGGGGGAAAATGCTGTGTGTCTTATAGGGCGAAGGGAAAGACTGAAAACTGCCACCCCCAATCTCTGCCCACCGCTTAGCCGTTTAATGAAAAAAAAAGCGTAATACCTGCGCCACAATCCAGAAGAAGCCACCACGCTCTACATGCATCAATGACATTGATTTAGCTGCATTGGGTTGGGGGTTCTGCCACACTACTTTGTTATAGGGGTTTCTTCATGCTGTCTATTATATGGGAAGGGGGGATTCTGCTTGTTTTTGGGGATGGAGCGTTCTGGCACATTACCCTGCTACGGGGGAATTCTCCACACTGTTTGTTATATGGGGCGGAAGGAGTCTAGTTTGTCTGCTGCTTGTTTTTGGGGATGGGGGTGATCTGCAAAACTGCTTTGTTATGGGAGTATTCGGAAAACTGGCTGTTATATGGGGAGGGGGATTCTGCATGCTGCTTATTTTTATATATTTCAGATGTTTTTTTGTGCTATTTAAACATTGTTCATTTGACAGACAACCCCTACAAACCATACAAGTGGTAGTTGAAATAATTAGAGATTGGAAAATTATACTTGAAAAAAAAGTTGGAAATACTCCTCCAAGTATTTTTGACACTTGGTTAGTTTTTGTGAAATGCTATTGTTACTTTGATGATTTTATTTTCATTTCATATCTTTCATATTTTTTTCAATGTTAAAGAAGTGTCACCGTATCAAGAATGAGAAGTGTAACCTGAGAAAATATACAGAGAATGACTAAAAAATTTAAGTGAATTTAAACATGCCTGGGATAAGCATACATCTATAAGATAAAGAGTACATACAGTATACACATAATGGCAGACTAGATGGACCATATGGTCTCCTTCTGCCGTCAACCTTCTATGTTTCTAAATAGTCATCAAAAGATTGGTAAGCAGCCAGATTGAGTATTGTAATAAGATATGTTAGGTAGGTGCAATACAGACTTCCATTTATATTTAAAACACACACAGGCAAAAAGAATATACTGCAGGAAAATCCCAAACAGTCACAAGCTTAGGAAGCTAAGGACCTGGCAATGTTTTGAAGAAGTCGGACAATACTTACCTGAAGAAGTCTGCAGTGTCCAAGGTAGCCAAATGATCGAGTCCCAATGTCCAGTGTCATCTTATAGTGTTCTGTGGATACCTGCTGTTGCGATTTAAATTGCACAGCTGCAGACTCCTTATCCTCCTTAGAAGTCCCAAGAAGCTGTCATCTAAAACTGGGGATGCAGTAGACCAAGAATGTGTGTGGATATAGGACCCCTTTAATGCATGCTTTAAAATCATTCAATATAAACCAATTCACCTTACATATCTGAGAAATATTACTATATTACTATATCTGTGAAGTATGAAACCCCCAAAAATATATTTGGTTAGGTTGTACCATCAGATTTGTAAGGTAGAATTGGATATTCTGATAATGCCAGTTAAGTAATTTCCTGTCAAATATATTAAAAGTGCACCCCAGAAAAAGAATATTTGACATTTTGCTAAAATGTCTTTAAGTAACATAAATAGAAAGTTTGTCATACACAGCCCTTTACTAAATAAATACTGAGACGTGGGAGAACTATTTCAGATTGTGTTTATTTATAATGCACCATCATCTTCCGTGGCACTTTATGGTGCTTTTACGGAATTTCATACAGAGTAAATCAACTCACTTGGGTTCACCAAGTTCGGATTGACCTGCCCTGGGTAGGAAAAGTACTTATAATAATAACATAAAACCAATAATAAATACATAAATAAATAAAAAAGAAATTAAAAAACAAAACAAATAAAATAATATTTGTCAACAGGTGTCAGAGATCCAGGGGGAGGAGGTGGATGTGACAGTGTTAGTGGCGGAGGAGGAGGTAGCTAATACTTTAAACCCACTAAAGCGGACAGGCTGATTCATCACTAACACCAGGTAGCGATAGATGAGCGTCTGTAGCAGGCATTTTCTGAGCGCCCGCTAGTAGTTGCTGTGCTCGGCCGTGGGTCGCTACTTAATAGCGACTCAGTCGCTGTTCAGTAATGTTGAATACATTGTGAGGAGTCGCTATTTGACCAGTACAGCACTGTATGGGAGCGCATGTTAGCAACTGGTCATAGCGACCGACTCACACCATATTCAGCAAAAGAACAGCCTCACAAAACTCAGGCGCTGAAAAATGCTTGTTTGAAGGCCAGAGCGCCGGAGGCTGTGTGTTTAAAGTGTGTTTTTCAGCATCTATCCACTAGTAACAAAGTGAAAACATATGGAATTACATTGTAGCAACATTGTAACATGAACACTTTAATGGCAGACCTGTAATGTCATTTCTGAAGAAATATATAAAAAATGAAAAAATTGCGGAAAAACAGCTTTTTCAATGCCAGAAGAGGTCACAGAATTATTTGTGATTTTATGAAAAAAAAAAAAACCAAAAACCCTGTTTAAAGAGAAGAAAAGGATCGTCCATTGAAATGTATGGGAGAGCGACAAGTAGCGAGAGGTCATACCTGGCGCTGTGCAAGGTGCTGAGGCTGTGAAAATGATGAATCAGACGCTACATGGCTCTATCCCAGTCGCTAAACAGATTCTGCTTGATAAATGTGTAATTGCGTGCCGTGTCCGGCGTTCACCAGTCGCTACCTGTCGCTACCTGTCGCTACCTCTCATTAACCAGCCACTAACTGACGCTATCCCTTCTTAAATAAGGGCCTAAGTCTTGTCGGTTATAGCACCCACTGCGGTGCTGAACACATGTTCTGGTAGGACACTTGTCGCAGGGCAGGCGAGCACCTCCAAGGCAAGCTCTGGCCACATGTGGTGGATATAGAGGAAAATTGAACATTGCAGCCATGCTCACCCTCCCTTCTGAGGTGGTGCTAGTGCCCCTGCTGCATTGGTAACTCCCTCCTTCTCATCTGCCGCGTGCTGGCACTGAACTCTCAATGTCAGATGGTTACTCCATCAGTAGTGCCTCCACCAGCATTTGTACTCATTTTTTTTTATCATGCTCCAGTGCTGGAATAAAGGTGATCCTTATAGCTGGGATCCAGCAGGGTGGTCACCCAGTAATCAGCCCTGGTGACTATGCGAGAAACTCTGCAGTCATTCAGCAGGCACTGGAGTATGTATTATCCACCCAGTAATCAGCCCTGGTGACTATGCGAGAAACTCTGCAGTCATTCAGCAGGCACTGGAGTATGTATTATCCTTATAGCTGGGATCCAGCAGGGTGGTCACCCAGTAATCAGCCCTGGTGACTATGCGAGAAACTCTGCAGTCATTCAGCAGGCACTGGAGTATGTATTGGCTCATATTAAACAGGCTGCCCTGAGTCAGGAAGAAGCTATCCTCAGTGGGAGGTGCCTCCTCCTCTGCACCCCCAGCCATGCTCCAGTGATGCCCATGAGCTGTGCTGGGTGCCACCATACTGTGAGGAAAAGTCCTCCTCCTCCTAATGCAGCATGAATCCTCCAAAACTGTCCCCTGGCTGGTTACATATAAAAACACAGAGCAATAATATTAAAAAAGATTTCTCAATTAGGTAGCAACTTAAGTTTTAACAATTAGGCCGCCAATATTTATTATTCTCCAGTAGCAATCGGTAATTATGTTCTCCTATCCCAAGGTGCATGCACTGTTTAACATGCTTATACAACGGCGGCAGGCGGACTTTTGGTAACATACCTAAAGGAATACACGCAGGCATTCTGACATCTCCCTTCCTCTTTAGCACCGCTTCGGCCGAAGAGCAGCGCAGGATGGCTGAGTCTCGCCTGGTGATCTTTTAAGGCTGTTAACCATTTGTTTTATTGTGAGTGTATTTTTACCTATAAATAAGCACGATATTAAAATGGTATTATGCTAGATTCTTTTTATTGTTTTTATTACATGCCTCACTTGCAATGGGACAATTTAAAGTCAAGTTCTAAATCTACTTGAGAAGCCAGCTTACAGCTCTTAACTGGAACATAACGAAAAAATCAAAAGGACTTCTCATAGAGGCTAATTGTACACCATTCTCTGGTAAGAGTAATTACAGAAGGTGGTGGGCACAAGGAGAAAGTTTCAAACCCATTTTACTGGCACATGGTGAACATTTTGGAATTAACCCATTGTATAAGCATGATAGGAGAACATAATTACCGATTGCTACTGGAGAATAATAGATATTGGCGGACTTATTGTTAAAACTTAAGTTGCTAACTAATTGAGAAATCTTTTTTAATATTATTGCTCTGTGTTTTTATATGTAACATTGTTTGTAAAATCCATGGGGATAACTGGATCATTACACGTTGAGCAACACACATTACCATTACAATAACACTTTAAGCACCATTACTAAAATATCTAGCGCTTTTTTTTCTTAAGATATAATGTCCCCTGGCTGGACCATGGAGTACCTGGCCACTGTTGGTCCAGCAACCCACCATGTGAGCCATGGGGGTGAGGTGAAGGGCTCTGCCCTTTATGGGAGTGGGTTGAGAAACTTGAAGCACTGTGTGCCATATATTCCATCAATGCATCACTTCAAATTCATCCTCACCATTCTGGCAGTGATATTGGGGCCAACAAGAATACACTGCAAACCCTGCACCCTCTCCCCATCTAACCTACAGCACTGTGACAGTGCTTGGACATGTGATCCCTGGGTCACCTGTCCCACCTGGCCAATCACAGCCATACTGGGCATGGCTGAGGTTGCTAGGGGCTGAATGCTGGTTCATGAGCTGCTCAGCAGCTGGATTCTGAACTTGAACACAGACTTCTGGCTAAGAGTCTGTGTTCGGGTTTGAGGACACAAACTTGGGTTTGCTCAATGCTACTTACAACAGATGACCATTATGAGTCAGATGCGACAGAAATGCACAAATACATTGTCATACTGAAATACACAAGGAGAGAGGGCCCTGACATTGTGGGCTTACAATCTTAAGACAAGGGGTGGTGACAAAAGGTAGGTATGTAATGTCTTGCTGTAACCATTATATTGCATTGCAAAACAATCACAGCTTTCCAACCCACTCAACCCCTTGGATGGAGATGTTCATAGATGGCCCTTAATCCCGAACAAAACTCTGTGTAACTAGCTAAAAGACTCTAGGCCAGCTGCTGGCAATTCACTGTGTCATCCTAGATTGGAATTCCCTGCAGTGTGATACCCCAGGGTAGCTCACAAAACACATTTTTGCAGACGGCTCCCATGTAAAAAATGGCAGCCACATCCCCACTATGACTATGGCAGAGAGAAGGCCCAGTTAATTTAAATAATCGGGCTGCAAACGCATGCTGAGTGGTACTCGGGTGGGGGGGGTCACACATTGGGACCCGAGGAACACGCTTCTTTATGATGGAGCTCTTTAACAAACAGAGCTGTACACTGCGCATGCACGGTGGGAATGGCGGAAAGGTACATTTTTCCGGTGATCCAGCTAGGGTTCAGACAGCAGGCATCCCATTTTTGAATGTGGTCCAAAATCCATGATGGTCGACTTTAATGTTCTTCTCATGCCAGTAGAGAAACCTCATGCCCTCAAAACGGTAATAGCTCACTGACAACCTCTCTTTCTCTGGCTGCTGTTTTCTGTATAAACATTGTTATCATTCACACTAATCTTAAAATTCCAATTTCTTAAAATTTTTACAGTATTAAGAAAACACTTCTCCATGCCCAGGCTCCCCGGGGAGGCTGTTCTGGAAATGGAAAACCCAATATCAATGTTGGAGCTGCAGACCGCGGTGTCCGAGGCGGCTCCGGGAAAGGCGCCCGGACCCGACGGTCTGCACGTCCAATACTACAAAAAACTATTTCCCCTCCTGGCCCCCAGGCTCCTTTCCATGATGAACTCCATCTTGGAGGGGTCCCCCCTCCCGGGTGATACATTACGGGCCCATATAGCGGTGATCCCCAAGGAGGGAAAGGATCCCACCTTGTGCGCAAACTACAGGCCGATCTCGCTACTCAATACGGATATTAAATTATTCGCTAAAATTCTGGCATCGCGGATTGCTCCGCATCTGCACACGGTGGTCTCCCCGGATCAGGTGGGTTTCATGCCTCTTAGAGAGGCTAGAGATAATACCACCAAAGTCTTGAACCTGATCCATTTAGCGCAGAGCCGGAGGACTCCCGCCCTGTTGCTCTCTACCGACGCCGAGAAAGCCTTTGATAGGGTCAATTGGCAGTTTATGAGGGCGGTGCTTAGACATATAGGTCTGGGCCCAAACATGCGGCAGTGGATTGAGAGTCTGTATGGCTCCCCCTCGGCATCGGTGAGAGTTAACGGCTACTCGTCAGGTTCCTTTGGGATCTCGAATGGGACAAGACAGGGCTGCCCCCTGTCACCGCTGATATTTATATTGGTGCTGGAGCCCTTTTTGTGTGCGGTGCGCAGCAACCCGGATATTAAGGGGCTAGGCGACATCTTGGGTCAGTATAAGGTGGCGGCGTATGCCGATGATTTGATTTTCTTTCTTACCGGTCCGGAAATCTCGGTGCCCAACCTATTGAAGGAACTCCGGGAATATGGGACTCTCTCCGGCTACAAGATTAACCTTCAAAAATCTGAGGCTCTCAATGTAAATATCCCTGAGCACAGATTTAGGACGATTAAAAATGCCTTTCCACTCCGCTGGGCCAAGGAGAGTATTAAATACTTGGGAACAAAGATTAGCGGGGATCTCTCTAAGATATATTCCCTCAATTTCCCCCCGTTATTGAGAGATTTTGTGACGGAGACAGCCAGGTGGAATAAGGGGAAGCTTTCCTGGTTTGGGCGATGTAATGCAGTCAAAATGACCCTGCTTCCCCCGCTGCTCTATTTACTACAAGCCCTTCCGGTGGCTGTCCCGCGCTCCTATTTTCAGAGGATCCGTGCGATCTTCACTGACTTCATCTGGGCGGGAAAGAAACCGAGACTTAGAAGAGAGATCTTAACTAGGCCGAAGGAGCGGGGAGGGATGGGCCTGCCGGACCCTTTGCTCTACCAGTCTGCAGTACACCTCTGCAGGGTGGTGGACTGGTGTATTCACGGGCATCATAAGCAATGGGTAGGCCTTGAGCAGGGTTTCCTGGAAGTCCCAATCCAGGGGGCTCCGTGGTTGGCGGGTGGGGGTGCTAGTTTGGGAAGACAACATCCCACCATTGGTCCCACACTTGGGATGTGCAGGTCCATGTTTCAGAGGCAGGAGATATCTCCATCTCCCTCCCCAATGTATCCGGTCCTGGGCAACCCGCTTTTTGCCCCGGGATGCGGAGGACACAAGGTGAAGGCCTGGATTAGCGCCAAGATGTATAGGGTTGGTCATTTTCTTGTGGAGGGGAATTGGGTGAATCCAAATGAAGTGGCGCAAAGGTTGGGAATCCCTAGCTGGTCGGCCTGGCAGTGCATGCAACTCAGACATTTCTTGGCCACGCTACAGGAGCACAGAGGGAGCAGGCCGGGGTTTACTATTTTTGAAGAGCTATGCCAGAGTACTGTGACAGAAAGACATACGCTCTTATGGATCTATAAACTGTTGATTGCCCCCCCAGATGCGGAGCATCCAAAGTTCCTTGAAAAGTGGGAAAGGGATTTAGGTACATCATGGTCCCCCAAGCAGCGCCGGGCAGCTTTGATGCTCCCGCATAAGACCTCGATTTGTACTCGGTACCAAGAGTGCGGGTACAAAATACTTACAAGATGGTATAGGGTCCCTACAGAACTGCATAAATGGTTCCCGGCTGTCTCGCCGAACTGCTGGAGGTGTGGTGAAGAAAGGGGAGACCTGCTGCACGTCTTTTGGTCCTGCAGCAAACTAAAACACTATTGGAGTTTGGTGAGACAGATCACGGAAAAGGTGTCTGGAATTCCAATCCCGGACGACCCGGCCCTCTGCCTTCTCCACGTGTCGGCAATGCCTGTGAAGCGGTACCGCAAATCTGTGATCCGTCATCTGCTCAATGCAGCCAAAGCCGGCATTCCCCAGATGTGGAAAAAGGAGGAGCCCCCATCGATTGCAGGTTGGTGTCAGAGGGTAAATGACATTATGCGATTTGAGAACGTAGTGTCCTCAAGAGATGGTACATACGAGAAATTTATGACTACTTGGTATAGCTGGATGGCCTTCACTGAGTCCCCGGAGGGCAGGGGTGAGCTGATGATGCTGTGAGCCCGATCCCCCCCCCCTGCTTGCCCTTGCCCACTCCCCCTCCTGCCCCCCCCCTTTTTTCTTTTCCCCAGTCTTTCCATCCCCTCCCCCTTCCCGTTCTTGTTCTGGTTTTAATGGTTAGAGTCCTCTGTTAGAGCTGTCAGTATTTGCTATCTCTTGCCGTGCTTTAGTATAAGAAGGAATTGGAGAGTTTATGCCTTTTCTAACTTAACCACTCAAGAGACAAGAAACAACAACGAGTAGCATTCCAATTTCTTCACTTTATTGTAACATTCTCGCAGAAAGGACTGACATGCATTTTATCATACCAGTTGATGATTAGATATGTGTTAAAATTTATGCTCTTTTGTCTATTGAAAACTTGAATAAATAAAGAGTTTATAAAAAAAAAGAAAACACTTCTCTTTTTAACAGAAATGATAACAATTATATAGATCACATTATAATCCTTGGAATTGAACATAACTAAAATAGTTTTATTAAAAATACAATGAAGGGTTATTTTTTATAAATAAAACCTGTTTGTGTTGTTGGGTTTAGGCAGATCCCAACTATGCCAAGAAGCCATTAAGTATGACCCTGCCTACAAAACACTCTGATTAATCACTTCATTTTAAAAAACAGTATTTTTCAACTATATTTTCATATATTTCAGTGCTGTTGCACTTCCGCCCTCCAAAAGGGAAGGAACTAGGCCCCCATCTGCCGGAACGCATTTGCGTTCCAGGCTATGATTGGGCCATGGACGTTATGATGTTGCGTCCCCTGTCTGCCTCTTGCCACTGGGTGAAACTGCGTTGTGAGCATCTGGCGGAAAGACGTGACACACCAGTTCCGTCTCCCTGTCTCATGGAACGCAAGCATGGCGCATGGATCCACTGCTGCCATGTTTGCGAAGACCGTTATGATTCTGTTGTTTATATTAATGTTTTTATGTATACATGTTGTTTTGCTAAAGTTATCACTTTACTTTACTTATAGCCAGCCAGAAGTATGTAACAGCAACACCCAATTGGAATGGGCAGGGTCACCAAAAATATATCCTGATAGGTCTTGTCTGATTTTAATAAATGCTTGACTAGAATAAGCAGAGATTTTTGTTAACCAGTTTCCACTGAGTTTTGACCACAGCTGATTCTGCTTTCAACATAACTACAGATACAGCTAATGGAGATGAATGCTACAATACAATACAATACATTTTGCATTAAACACACATTTGTCACATTAATTTTTTACTTTGGCTGTAATCAAATTTATTTTAAATTGCAAAATTAATGTGTTTGGCCAAAGAGTGTCTCTCTCAGCTTTTTCTAACAAAACTTTTTCTTCCAGTGCTTATGTATTGCATTTTAATTCATCCAGTAAAACATCCATCAGTAAAATACCCATCAGGAGACCAGCTGCCTTTGTTATATATATGTATTATTTTTGTCTGCATCAGGATGCACAACGATTGCTGATGCCTCCCTGTGCATAATGCCTCCAAACGCTCAATACCAGTGGTTAATACCTAACTGCTCCTGTTATCACTCAGCATAACCTGGGTTGGAACTAGTTTGGCTGTTTGTGGTCTAGTGGGCAAATCTCCCCCTGCCTAGAAAGAGGTCCCAGAAACAGTAAGTGTTAACCAGCGGTATTGTTGCCAGAGAGAGAAAATATAGGTTAGAAGGGAGTTCCCGTGCAGCAATCAATTTAAGCTAGAAATTTATGGCAAACGTACACACTAATAAGGTTGAAAAAGGGATTCAGTATTGCATCACTTGTGGCAACACAACTTTCAAAAAACATCTTGGAAAACCATGATCTTCAACTTAAAGTCTAGGACCCCAGCATCAACAGACACCAAACCTAAACCTTTCCCCCAATGCAGCTAGCTGGCCAGCTCACTGATTGACTGACTAGACACAGAGGGGTCAGAAAGGCACTGTAAGGTAAAGCATTTTTTTTTATCTTTCTATCAATCTTTGCACCAGGGCAGTTTGCTGAGGTCTAGTAAAACTGGCCTTTCACTTTTAGAAAGCAACCAATCTAGGCTTCTATAGAACTGTTTGTGTCACTACTCCTCTGTATGGTAGCAAACCTGGATTAACTATCAATAGTGTTGAACGAATCAAAACCGTGAAGTTCGGGTCCATGTTGAACTTTGCTGATTCGGGTCTCCGAACAATGACTGCAGCCAGTCTTTGTTCAAGTTCTGTGTTTGGCAGATCCCGAAAAGCTAGTTTATTGGGTGCTCAACTTTCAGCCAGACGAGACACGTGACCCCACTGTATAATAGGCAGGGTCATGCATCATATTGCTATTACAGCACTTTGGCTTAGATAGGAAGAGGCTGCAGCTGGAATAAAGGGACAGTTAAGAAGCTAGAAGAACTGCTCCATGACTTGTGGCTAAGATGGCCTTGCTGATTTGAAGGGGGGTAAGGTGGAGGCCTCTTCACTTTTGGCAGAAGTGGAGTGGCATATTATCTATCAATTCCCCAACGTGTTCTGGCCTCACCGTTCTGGCAGTGGTACTGTACCTAAAAGAATACGCTGCTAACCCTGGTTGCTTGCACCAGAGAAAGGTGTAGCAGGCACAGATGTAACACGTCCTCCTGCAGCCCTAGTTCCATCACTAGCAGCAGCAGCAGTACGGCCACATCCTTGTCCTTATTTGTTGCTGTCTTCATTTTTGGACACTTGCAGTAACAGACAGCAGCCTGAAATGGAAAATTAACGCATGTTTTTCTATGTGTCTCAGTAGCGGCCTGTCTCTGGAAATGCAATGAAAGGAACAATTGGCACATGTCTTTTCTATGTGGCTCAATATGACAATCACTGAAATAGACACAGAATAATGCCTTCCTTCCTCCTCCGGTCACCAAAATGAACCTATTTTTTTTCAGGAGAAACAAGATTTATATATGATTTAATGTTCTACTTTTTTGGAATTGTGTTATTATTTTAAGTACTTTCCCTGCCCCATTTTGTGCAATTGCCATGGTGTTATCCCCATTTGCAGCCCTCTACCCCTTCCTACCCCCATTTTACAGCCATTGTTGGGTCCCAAAGCTCAGAACCAAACTTTTGCGCCAAGTTAGGCTGAACTTTTGAAACACGTACTTCAACGGGTTCACTAATCACTACATAAAGACTCCCGAGAGATTCCATCAATACAGCCTGCAAAATATTCTTTGTATCAACCAACTGGATCCCGCAGCAATTGCAGCATCCTCGCCACAGTACATAGGACCAGTTTTGAATCTGTTATCCTACAGAACTAGCTCCACTAGATGGATTATTGCATCAGAATGCCCAACTTCTGTCACCTCAGACAAAATACATAAATAAACTGCGCTTCCCTGATGTCAAAATATAATATGTGCAAGGCCCAAAATAATCCCAGAGGGATAAGAAATAATGGAAAGGAAAAGAACCTAAATAGGATAACCCAAAGAACAGACCATTCTGTGAAATAACTCACATAACAACCAGAAACTGTGACATGGACATAATTTGGTAAATTAGCTGTTGCATTCATAGATTGTTTTTGTTACAAATCTTGGCTCTACGGCAGCTTGAGTATTTAAACCGGACCTTCACCCTGATTTAATGAAAAGCCCAAACTCTTAAAAAACAATTCCTCAGCATCTAAAATTAATATATTTTACATGTTTAGTCACTAATTTATTATACTTTCCCCCACTGGGCTGCAACTCTGTTCGGGAATTTAGGATACGGGCGCCGCCATCTTGACTCAGAAGCATCACACTTACTGAGGAGAGGAGAGTGGGATAAGGTACAGGGGGGCGGGTTATAGCTGTGCTTTGCTCAGACAGAGCAGAGCTGGGGTCAGGGAAAGGTCAGCAGTCCCAGAATGCAGAGCAGCACAGTCACTTCCTGTTTGCAGGCACTTCCTGTTTGCAGGCTGCCTGCAAAAATGGCAGCTTCCATAAGCCGCCATCTTGGATGTTTAAAGGCTTATAAAATGCAGTAGATGCAGGTAGGATGATTTTTAATGTGGGCAATCTGTATGTACAGGGTGTGGGAAACATATAAGATAGACTCTTATTTAGAGTGAAGGTCCGCTTTAACTACATCTCATGAAGAGAGTGGCGGACTGGGGCCCTGGATTTTACCAGCCCCATGGCCGGCCCAAAACATCCTTGCTGAGCCCTCCCCCCAACAATGATGCCAGGGCCAGAAAGCCAAGAGGGACACCATTGGAGCAGGGTTTGGATGTGGGTGTTAAAAGCAGCAGTCAAACACTCCCGAAACAACCCAGAGGGTCTCCAGCTTGCAGTGTATAAGTATACAAGCAAAGACACCACTACAGTATGAATGAATCGCCACAATAAATGAGCAGCTCCCTGTCCCTTAAGCTAATGGCTTGCCAAGGTGAGAGAGGCAAGGGCACCACACACCAGTTACAAAAACACCTAAAAATTAAATTAATATAACATAGTTCTGTCTGGGAAAATCCAAACAGAAGACAGAAGCCTGTTTGTGAGCAGCTTAATGTAACATATAAAAATGTATGCTGAAATGAAAACATTGAAATGTACATATTCCATGTAATTATTGACAATCAAGAGTTTCAACACAGGCTGGACCTTCCTTGACAAATCTATTGGTGAAGGAATATTGTGGCAGTATACCATTGCTCTAGTGCTAACTAGGCAGACAAAATATAATCTGAAAAAAATTAAAATGAATGAAAAAAATAAGAAAATTAGACAGATACATTTGCTCTGCATTCTTTTCTCTACAGGGCTCTATTTAGAACTGGTGACTGTTGCCAGGGGAGGGTAGCAGCCAGACAGCAAACAACTTTATTCTTAGCAAAAATAGGGAATCGATAATCATAGAAACATAGAAGGTTGACGGCAGAAGGAGAGCATACGCTCCATCTAGTCTGCCCTTATGTGTATACTGTATGTACTCTAGATGTGTGCTTATCCGACTAGCTTCAGGTTGTGCCCCCTTGTTCTATCAATACGTTTCTTCTTAAAAACACTTCCCTCCTGAACCTTATTCAATTCTTCCACATATTTAAAGGCTCAATCATGTCCCTTCTCTCCCTTCTTTCCCCGAGACTGTACAAATTAAGTTTCTCCTGATAAGTTTTAAGTTTAAGTCCTTCTACCATTTTTGTTGCCCGCCTTTGGACCCGTTCTATTTGAACAGTGTCTTTTTGCAGGTGAGGTCTCCAGACATGCACACAGTATTCTAGATGTGGCCTCACCAGGGCTCTATACAGTGGCTTCACAACCTCCCTCTTCCTACTGGTGATGCCTCGAGCTATGCAGCGAGCGTCTTGCTTGCTTTTCCCACTGCCTGGCTACACTGTCCACTCATCTTGTGATCAGTACCCCTAAATCTCTCTCCTCCGAGGTCCTGGCTAACACAGTACTGCCCATATGGTACTCAGAGCAGGGATTCCTGCTACCCAAGTGCCTGATTTTACATTTAGAGACATTAAACTTTAGTTTCCACAGTTTTGACCTTCTTTCAAGTAAAGCTAAATCATTTTCCATGTTGCAGACACCTCCAGGAGTGTCCACCCTATTACTAACCTTTGTATCATCAGCAAACAGTCAAACTTTTGATACCAAGCCTTCTCCTATGTCACTTACAAACATATTAAAAAGAATGAGGCCCAGGACAGAGCCTTGCGGCACACCACTTGTAACTCAGATTGCACACCATTAACAACAACTCTCTGATACCGATCCTTCAGCCAACTGGAAATCCACTGAACTATCCAGGGATTGAGTCCTGCCCTCAACAACTTATCTATGAGCTCTTTATGTGGTACAGTGTCCCTCAATTGTTCTCTTCTCCTGAACGTGGGAAAACCTATGTAATATACAAATACATATTAAGTACAAGTTATACAAGTACAAATATATATCACACATTTTGTAGAGAAGATATATGGGAGGTAACTATAATAATCAATTGTATTTCCATGTATTTATTTACTTTAATATAATGCGCTGGGAAAGCTGTGCAGCAGTAATATGCATACACATTGAATAAACTACATATCTACAATGCCGAAATAGAGAAATACATGATATTCTAAATTTGTGGAGACTGAGAGCATGATTTAGATTTAGCACAGATTCTGCCAGACAATGCAAAATTGCAAAGTAGAGTAGTGCAAAATATGATTTCTAAAATTCTCAGCATGTTGCTGCACCTCTAATGTTTTAGTAAATGTGTTTCTTGCAATGCAGCAACATGCAGAAGTGTCAAAAAAATTATAAATTATATTTTTCACTACTCTAATTTGCAGCGATGTGGCACTGTCTGGCATATGTGCTTAATGATTGTTCTTTTTTTGTATTTATCATAAAAAAATGTTTATGTTTTGCTATATCCCGGTGAAGACAATTGTGGGCGGTAGATCCATTGTCAATGTTCATGTTTTTTTGTTTGTTTAGATCAAAAGCCTTGGAGAGATGAATACTGGAAATATTCACTTACTGTCAGATATTCAGTTCATTTAAAGAACTATTGCTCTACTGCAGCAGCAACTTAAAGCTTTATAGTTTAGCACATACATCAAGCTACAAGATAGAAGGTTATGTTTTTATAAGGTACATAGTCCCAATTGAGCTAGGGTCAATGGGGGTCATGCTAAATATTTGGTGAAGCCAGTGTCACTTTCGGTGTGCTCTGCAGTAAAAATCCATTGAACAGTCACAAAGTAACTTGTGTTATCTCCGCGGGACTTATTAGGCAATCAGCTTTTCACCACGTGCACTAAACAAAGATATGTTGTGCTTGATCCACCACCTATCAAATAGGACACGTACCGGATGGCTTTTTGTCTTAAAACGTTATAACTCCTCCATAGCCGTAGTGATAAGTGGAAACAGAGAGAAATTATCAAGCGCTGGGATAAGGACTAGTGTTTCGAGTGCTGCAACCTAGGGGTATAAGCGACCGTTAGCTTATAATTGGATGGGATGAAAGTGGTGCCCTTGTGGCAAAAAACTTTGCCACAGCAAGCTATAAGGTTGCGCTCTCTTAGAGGTATGTGTCACAATGCTGGATTTCTTTATATCCTTCATATATAGGGGGGGATTTTTGCCCTTATGTTTCCACTTGATAATAAAACTCATCACTCAAGGATGGCATGTAAAAACAAGAAGTGCCGATACATAGCGTAATACAGTTAAAATAGCCTGAGCACATAAAATAGAATCCTTCTTACCAGACTCTGGATATAATGTGCGTTTTCGATTAGATTCAAAAGGTTGTAGGAGGGTTGAGATCAATCCCTCCTCATAAGCCCCTTCTTAGCTGTGCTCATCAGCCGAGCGGCAGACACCTGTTACCCAAGTCCCAGGCCTTCGGCTTCGGAGGTTTTCGCCGCTTCCGGGGGTCACGTGGTTCGCAGCAGGCTCCGCCCAACGCATTTCGTCATAAGACTTATTCATAGGCGTAAAAATCCATTGCACTTTTGTTAATTAAAATTTTGGCACAGTCCTTAACATTGTACTGATCTGATGGAATCTGTGGCTGTTACGCATGGTCATGACCCCATCTGCGCATCTCATTCCTTTAATGCCCTCCTATCACTAGCATGGGAGGGATCAATTGATGCCATGGCTCTGTGCAAGTCAGCTGGCACTCCTAAACTGTATTTTTGACTTGTACGGGTCACCGCTGTTGACTAAATCCTGAGAGCTGTACCCTGCAGTTTTGCTGTATCATTGGGACAACATTACCCTCTATTCTAGTTATATAGGCCAGACCTTCTTCAAATCTGTGATGTACTCAACAATGTATCCACTCTGCTAAGAGGGAAAACATCTGCCTTTACTTTCTTCCACTGAACTGACAAAAAAGGAATGCTAAGGGTTTTGCCAGAAGGATCAAGTTAGTTGGTCTGGGAATGGAACTATTGCTGAGATTGTGTTTGAACATCAACAATGTTATGTAGGATTTGTCATAACTGGCAATTTCAACTAAAAACTTCCAAGGTCCATGCACTATTTATACATGCCAATAGGTTTGCCACATTTGAGAGGTCCTATCTTCAATATTATATATATTTTTAAACCCCTACCTCATCAGGAGTGAGATTTAGGTACGGGGAGACGGGTGTATTGAAGTGAGGTGCAGCCACAGGCAAACATGATTGCAGGGTCAGTGCCTGTTCAGCACACGGTCCGCAGACCCGTGCTCTGTCAGCATCAGCATGGGGCTGACTACACACTGTACACAGCCGGTCTTGTCCCCGAGGGACCCCGGGTACATAATTCTGAGATGCCTCCATATGGTAATTATCTGAGCAGTATGCCCGCAGGGATTTACGCAATAGGCAACCCTGGATGCCCCAAGACCCGCTAAGAATGTGGGAGAATTTTTATGTGAACCCGCTATAATATATGTCAGGCCGGGAGAAGCCACCGAAATCTTGGCGTCTAAAAGACATAAAAGGGATAAGAGGGGGGTGTCAGTGCCATGCGCAGCTGAATAAAAAATCATAGGAACAAAAACCGCCCGGGAGGGCACTTACATGACCAAGGGAGGAGGTGGATTGCAACCACGCATGCGCACGAAGACCGTCAAAATGGCGGCAAGCGAACCTCGAGGGGCGGGCCTGATCTGGCCGTCACGCGGGGCGCGTCATGCCAAGTCCTTGCCTCCCCCAAAGAGCGCGAAGCTCTAACCAGCGCAACGTCAATGACTGTAGTGGATAGGACACACATACAGAATGTAATCAAGGAGATTGCTCTCAACACTAGAGAATGATGCTGCCGCCCGGGCTGCACACTTCTTGTAATGAAAGGACACACACGCGCACAACCAGACAAGGTTTATGTGGAGCAAGGAGCACGCACTGACACCCAAGTTTAAATTTAAAGTCAACGGCCATAAACGTGTCTAACATTACGCTGGGACCGCCACACACATACCCCCCCTTTCTTTTCCCCCGAGCTACGGGAGGAAGGGAGGGAGAAGCGAACCTGCACCCAGGGTTCATCGCTATGAGGGGCATGGGCAACAGTGCGCGAGGGGCATCTAATGGAGGCTCACCATCGGCCTAAACCGC
The DNA here is from genome assembly GCA_027917425.1 of Gastrophryne carolinensis. NCBI lineage: Eukaryota > Metazoa > Chordata > Amphibia > Anura > Microhylidae > Gastrophryne > Gastrophryne carolinensis. The sequence continues at coordinate 547,584,199 of CM051235.1, read as the reverse complement.
CTACCCTATTGTGGGGGATTACGGTGGAGCGTAGCTCCGTGAGCACACGAGGTGCTGCCTACCTTCACCCGACCAGTGCAGCCCAGGCTGGGAGGCACATCCTTATCGAAGAGGACGGGTGGTAATAGTCCTGCAGGGCCGCAGGCTGTAAAAGCCCCGCTCACCTGCGAGAGAGTGATACTTCATGTCTTCGCAGTCAGCACTGCAGAGAAATCTGGGGATTTGTGGGAGGTCCCTGGGTATATGAAGGGCCGGGAGGAGCCTGTTTTTGCATGTCTGCAGTGAACAGCGCCCTCTGGCGGAGGATTACCCACGTGTAAGTATTATAGATGGAGCAGGACGTACTGTATGCTTAGAATAACTGGAACAAACACGTCGGCAGGAAGACAGACACTTTTGGATTGGAGCCATTATTATCAAATCTTTCGTGGTCACAAGCAGGGTGACGAAAGGTCCTTGTGGTTTCCGATGTGGATTTCAGTTTGATATACTCTACATGTACTAATGTTGTGGAGCTTTTTCAAGTGTATTACTTTTAAATATTAAAATCTGTTAGGCTATGTTGCTTTTCTTACATTCTATTTGCTGAGCTAACTTTTGAGAGTAATATTTTGTAATAATCTGTAATATTTTTATCATTATTTATTAAAACAAAGTCTGTACTCACATTTTATCCCTCACAGTGTGAACTTCTATTCCACTACGTGGAAACTCACACTTATTCCAGTCCAGCACTACTGGCCATCGACCTCATAACTTTGTTGGACACACGCTTCCTTGCCTTCAGTCACAATGACGAGGTCATGTCTGCTCCATTCACTGCAATGGAGGGAGCGTGCCTAGGCTAGGCCTGGCATGACTGAGACCTGTTATGCCTCCTCGATTGCAATGAATGAAAAAACAGTGTCACATCACTGTAACTGAAAGCAGTGGACATTTGTGTGAGGGCAAACAAAGCTGGACTGGACTGAGTGATCGATATATCATTTCATCTAGTATATGAGACTCACATGAGGCTCAGAAATTACTCTATATCAGTGATCTTGTGACCGGAGGGTTGCAGGTTCAATTCCTGGCTGACTGTGCTCAAAAGCAAGGCACCCACATAAGGAAGACCCCCCAACTGCTCCCCAGGCACAGTGATTATGGCGGTCTACCTCTCTGGACATGTGTACCCTCACTGCTTGTGTTTGTTTAATCGCAAGAAAAGTGCAGAGGAAACATTTTTATATGTGAGTAAGCATACAATGCCAATAGATGCACAATAAAACAACTATGCCTGCTAAGCTGAACAGAAAAGAAGATATTTACTAAATTGCACAGCAAAGTTGTCAGTGATCAAGAGCAGGGGTGATGCGGTAACTGAGCCGAGTTCTTTAAGAACTCATGGGTGAAGTTCATCTGGTCCTGCAGTCTTATGCACATTTAAATTATTTAGTTTTTCTTGGATGATATCCATGTTTAGCTTGTTGAGTATTATACTTGCCAAACCATTTAACAGCTCCGCCTTCTCTTCATTCCCAGTGACCATTTCCCTATAATTATTATTAATTAGGGCACCTACCTATTCTGATTATGAATTTAAATTTATATATAAATAAATGTTTAGGGTTTCTTTTGCTTTCTTTGGCCACATCTTTCATTTTGTGTTTTTGCCAACCTTATTTTTTTCTTACATGCTTAATTTACTAATTTATACTTACTATATTTATACTTTTTATACTTTTTCTTTTTATACTTTTATACTTCTATACTTTATTGCCCTTTTAACTGCAGGTGTCAGCCATGAGAGGTTTAATTTTGGCTGCTTATATTGTTACCTATAGCAATACATTTTGCAACATTTGTAGTCACAATTGATTAAAAAGCATTTGGCATCTGTATCCTTATTCCTTATTAGATGTTCCCAGGCTATGTCATGGAGTGCAGCTCTGAAGCTGGGGAAGTTGGCCTTCCTAAAATTTAGTGTTTTTGCACAATTCAGTGTTTTGTGTTGTTCTTACAGTTTATGTTAAATACAACTATATTGTGATCACTGTTACCAAGATTTTCACAGACTGTTACCATCCCTATCAGGTCATCATTATTTGATATTAACAGATCCAAAAGAGCATCCCCTAGTAGGTGCCTTCACAAACGGATTCATATAATTATCTTGTAGCAAGCTGAGGAGTGCTCTCCCCCTTGTAGTAGAAGCAGAACCATGTCTCTAGTCAATTACTGGGTAGTTGAAGTCTCCCATCACCACCACTGTACCAGCCTGTGACGCCCGCTCTATCTGTTTATGCAGCTGACCCTCTATGTTTGGGGGTCTATAGATTACACCAAACTGTATTTTAACATTGTTTACATCGCCCACCACTTCTACCCACAAGGATTCTACATCATCACAATCTTCTGCTAGTATCCCCTCATTAATATGCTTTACATAGAGACACACTCTACCCCTTTCCTATTTGCTCTGTCTTTTTGAAAGACAGCAAAACCTTGAAGATTGACAGTCCAGTTATGTGTGGAATCCAGCCATGTCTCAGCCACACAAATAACATCAATATTTTCTTACAGTACTAGAGCTTTTACTTGCCAGACTTGGTGAACATGGGATAATCGGCGGGTCCAACAGGTGCTGACATAGTCCAGCTAAATGCAACAATCTAATTAGCAGCGTTTAGCAGCGTTTAGCGCAGTGACTGCTAGCACCAACGTAGTATACAGCACAGGGCCAGATGAGACAGTAATGCCGATGCTCCGGAACTGGCACTATAGCCACAAAAATTATGCTAAAAGGCGCACATCATAAATACGGCCCACAACATTTGTCATTTTGCCTGATTTATTACATTTTTATGCCATAGAAACTTGTAAATGAAGGAAAAAATTGCACACACAAAGGTATGAAACTGAACAACTGCTCTTTAAGACTTGTGTATTCTACTTGCCCCACTCACATGCACCTCCCATGTTAGTTTGGTCTGAGCGGCTGCCACCCCTCCTTTGTTTCCTTTGATTTTGTGCAAGCACATGGGGTGTGGGGTCTAGGCTGTACTGCGAGGTCTTCGACCCTTCCACCCTATGGGCTGCACTCGAGGTTATAGGGCAACCTCAGGTAAGCCTGCTTCCAATTTGTCTATTGCATTGCATGTCCCCATGGGGGCTCTCATTAGAGATTAGAGTTAGGACTGCGCCCCACAGAGGCACCTTGGTGCTTGGTGATGCAGCTTCAGCATACTTCTGCAGATGTGTGTGGACCGAGACCTCTATTTTTAACCAGATTTAGAGACAGATTATAGGTTTGTCTGCAAGCTAACAGGGTTGAGTGTTGTGGCTCCTTTAAAACTGAACAACTGCTCTTACCTATTTTCATGCATACACTATTTTGCCACAGCTCGCCATTTACTAGTTATTTCTCCATATGCAATTTTTGAAGATTCTTCAACCTTTTTTCTTGCAATTTTCTTCCTGCTGAGACAAGATTTGACTTACATTTGGCAATCTGAGTAGTTTTATTATGGGGCTCTAATGGTGTCATCAATTCACTTTGTCCATTTGCTAACTAAATTTTGCAGCAGTTCTGAATTCTTGGTTTTCTTGTATTACAGCCTGCTGTGAATAAAGGTAAAAATGAATTGCAAACACTAGTCTCCATATTTTATTTTGCTTTTGTCATTTTCAATGTATATGTAGAGATGGGCGAACCATGAAGTTTAGGTTCGTACTGAACTTTGTGAGTTCCCAAACGAGTTCAGCGTCTGGGTGAGCACGGAATCTGGTTGATGGGCTGAGCAGTCCATTAACCAGCTTCATCTAAGTTTGCAGCAGCGGGAAGCTGCTGTAACTCAGCTCTGTCTGATCCTCTTCTGTCAGCGTGGCGGGAGCACTTGAAACTGGCCCCAGTCAGGGCTACAAAAAGATGTCCACCATGGCCATGTGAAAACGCTCCTAGTGCTGACAGTAGAAGTGTCCTAACTCTAGGGAGCCCACGGCCATCTTTCTTTAGCTGGGGCCAGTTTCAAACACTGCTGCTCCAATGTGCTGATAAAAGGGGATCGAGGTGAATTGAAGCAGCACATTTTTACTACACACTCGCCACACTTTAATAGTGGAGCTTATAAAATTAGAGAAGAAAGTAACATCACTCAACTGTCTTGTTAATCTATAGTTTATAGGTCACTCCAGAGCTAACCCACATTATTCTTTAGTGTGTGTGGCTGAAGGTATTGTTGATCTGCTGTTAAAGACTGAACTTAGCTAATTTGGGGTGGGGCCAAAGCATGTAGCCAACACAATTACATGGTGTTGTGCTTCTGACACAACATTTAAGTGGAGTTCAAATTGTGTTACTCAATGATGTCCCTGACAGTTGCCACAAGGGGTTTGCCCAAACATGTTTGAGTCCCACTGGACTTATCAAGGAGCATACTGAGGTCTGTGTAGGGGGGACCTCTGAATCACCTGATTAGGACATTACAGCAAGGCTGGCAGGAAGCTGAGACCCCAATGCCTCAGCCTGTTAAGCACATGGAAAACTTACAAGTGAACGTATGTTTGGCAAAGTGAATAATAAAGCTACACAAGCAGCAGCTTGTGGACAGCAGCAAAACATGGTGGGCTGGTGACTGTAACACCTCAAGATACTGGTTCATGTGTTTGGGGACCAGACACACACTGTTTACAAAGATGTGCAGGCTCAGTAGGCCACAGAGATGGCCACATACTAGCAAAATAGGGTACATTGTGTTTAACATTGGAAGACACAAGGCAAGAGTAGTTCAACACATGTCAATCCTTCAATATACGTTTCCTCAAATACACAAAAGCACTACAGAAGTATTTTCAGAGTGTGCTCTGTGGCCAAAAGATGTCAGGTCCTTTACAATGTTAACCAAGCCAAAAAATGCATAGGGGCACTACAGGTGAGGTCACTCACATACTGGCAATCTCCTCCGGGCTCCATTTCCAAGATGTCAAATGTGAGGCCTATAAACACAGGGTAAAACAAGAACTAATTACATGAAAGAGTGAGAGAACATTAACCAGCATGGCCGAAGTGGCCTGCGGCAGACACATTGGAATATTCATCACAGACAGTTTGAACAGGTTGAGCTTGGCTGGAGGCTGCGAAGGCTGATGATGGGTAATGTGGCTCAATTTGGCATTATGAAAACAAGGAAAAAATAGAATAACTAACATGAGAAAGTGGAAGAACATTAACCAGCATGACCAAAGGGCACAATCAGCAGCCACATTGGAAACATCTGCACAAGGGTGAACTTAATAACAGGGTCAGCTTGGAGGGAGGAAGAGCTGGCTGTACTGCAGCAAATTAGTGCGATTTTTAAAGTGTTTTGTAAGCAAAACATGTGGTGTTAAAAAAATGAAAGCTAACATGGTGATGAGTAGAGATGAGCAAACTTTTGAAGAATTCGATTCGACTGATTCGCCGAATTTTCCGGAAAAAATCGATTCGACCCGAATTTATTCGCGACGAAACGCAATTAAAAACGGCTATTTCTGAGCCTCCTAGAACCTCAATAGGGTTGTAAACCATTCTGCCTTGCTGTAACACGCATAGGACGCGTGCTGGGTTAGTGAAATAATATTGTAAATAATTATCACATGCAGATCGGAGGCATCGCTAATAGAATCGCAAAGCGGCACAATTGCAGAGAGTTGAGGTGGCATCACTATGAGGGGCCCCTATAGTGCCTGAAAAATACACCCTGGAGCTGGCAGCAGCAGGATCACAAAAATTTGCTGAATCACACCCTGGAGTTGCAAGCAGCAGCAGCAGCAGCAGCTGCAGGAGCCCAAACATTGCTTTAAAGAGACACTGGAGTTGGCAGCAGGAGCTCAAAAATTTAATGAATCACACCCTGGAGTTGCAAGCAGCAGCAGCAGCAGGAGCCCAAACATAGCATTAAAGAGGACACTGGCTTTGGCTGCAGGAGCCCAAAAATTGGATGAATCACACCCTGGAGTTGCAAGCAGCAGCAGCAGCCCAAACATAGCTTGAAAGAGACACTGGAGTTGGCAGCAGGAGCCAAAAAATTGGATGAATCACACCCCGGAGTTGCAAGCAGCAGGAGCACAAACATTGCTTGAAAGAGACACTGGAGTTGGCTGCAGGAGCCCAAAAATTGAATGAATCACACCCTGGAGTTGCAAACAGCAGCAGGAGCCCAAACATAGCTTGAAAGAGACACTGGAGTTGGCAGCAGGAGCCCAAAAATTGGATGAATCACACCCTGGAGTTGCAAGCAGCAGCAGCCCAAACATAGCTTGAAAGAGACACTGGAGTTGGCAGCAGGAGCCCAAAAATTGGATGAAACACACCCTGTAGTTGCAAGCAGCAGCAGGAGCCCGAGCATAGCTTGAAAGAGACACTGGAGTTGGCAGCAAGAGCCCAAAAATTGGCTGAATCACACCCTGGAGTTGCAAGCAGCAGAAGCAGCAGCAAGAGCCCAAAAATTGGATGAATCGCACCCTGGAGTCGCAAGCAGCAACAGCAGGAGCCCAAACATAGCTTTAAAGAGGCACTGGAGTTGGCAGCAGGAGCCCAAAAATTGGCTGAATGACACCCTGGAGTTGCAAGCAGTAGCAGGAGCCCAAAAATTGCTTTAAAGAGACACTGGAGTTGGCAGCAGGAGGCCAAAAATTGGATGAATCACACCCTGGAGTTGCAAGCAGCAGCAGCAGCAGCCCAAACATAGCTTGAAAGAGACACTGGAGTTGGCAGCAGGAGCCCAATAATTGGATGAATCACACCCTGGAGTTGCAAGCAGCAGCAGGAGCCCAAACATTGCTTTAAAGAGACACTGGAGTTGGCAGCAGGAGCCCAAAAATTGGATGAATCACACCCTGGAGTTGCAAGCAGCAGCAGGAGCCCAAACATTGTTTTAAAGAGACACTGGAGTTGGCAGCAGGAGCCCAAAAATTGGCTGAATGACACCCTGGAGTTGCAAGCAGCAGCAGCAGGAGCCCAAACATAGCTTGAAAGACACACTGGAGTTGGCAGCAGGAGCCCAAAAATTGGATGAATCACACCCTGGAGTCGCAAGCAGCAGCAGGAGCCCAAACATAGCTTGAAAGAGACAATGGAGTTGGCAGCAGGAGCCCAAAAATTGGCTGAATGACACCCTGGAGTTGCAAGCAGCAGCAGGAGCCCAAACATTGCTTTAAAGAGACACTGGAGTTGGCAGCAGGAGCCCAAAAATTGGATGAATCACACCCTGGAGTTGCAAGCAGCAGCAGCAGGGTCCCAAACATAGCTTGAAAGAGACACTGGAGTTGGCAGCAGGAGCCCAAAAATTGGATGAATCACACCCTGGAGTCGCAAGCAGCAGCAGGAGCCCAAACATAGCTTGAAAGAGACACTGGAGTTGGCAACAGGAGCCCAAAAATTGGATGAATCACACCCTGGAGTTGCAAGCAGCAGCAGGAGCCCAAACATTACTTTAAAGAGACACTGGAGTTGGGAGCAGGAGCCCAAAAATTAGCTGAATCACACCCTGGTGTTGCAAGCAGCAGCAGCAGCTGCAGGAGCCCAAACATTGCTTTAAAGAGACGCTGGAGTTGGTAGCAGCAGCAGCAGGAACCCAGAAATTGTCTGGAAGGCACCCTGAAGTTGGCAGCAGCAGGAGAACAAACATTAGCTGGAAGGCACACCCTGGAGTTGGCAGCAGCATAAGCAGGAGCCCAAACATTGCTTGAAAGACACCCTGGAGTTGGCAGCAGCAGCAGGAGGCCAAAAATTGGCTGGAAGGCACACCCTGAAGTTGGCATCAGCAGGAGCCCAAAAATTGGCCTAAAGACATAAATATGTTTTGCACCATTTGGAAAGTGTAAAACGTGGCACCATGCTGAATCTAGTCGCATGCATCAGCCATTGGTGGGTGGAAATCCTGGCTGATCCATCCCTGATTCACCCTGGCGAAGTGTCTGCACGACACGTAACGCGTAGGTGGCGGCTGCTGCGGGGGACCCTCGGTGACATGGTGAAGTAGTATTGTTTCTACTGCTTTTACTTTATTTATTATTTTTTATGCTGTGCACTATTTTGTCATTCATCGCTCAGTGACCCAATCGTGCTTAACCCTTTCAGATTTACTTTCACTTGTTTTGTTTTGCTTTTTTTCCTTTTACATATTGGCACTTATTGTTAATGTTTCATGGCCACAGATGGAGCCTATATTTCATTGCTATTTTGCACATACCACATGTTTTGTAATTTGCACATGCACTTAGCACTTTAGCGCCCCTTTTTTCACAGGCAGATTGGTCTGCACTCACTCTCTTCCTATAATACTCATTTAACACAACCAATTATCTTATTTCCTGTATCTTGGGTCCATTTATAGCGTTGTTCAATTTAAATCTATTGTACATATATATATGGCGACAGCATCGATATTTACATGTAGTAGTCACCATTGATTGGGATTTCCCTGCTTGTGTTTTGTGTTTTTTAAATTTGTACATGTTTTGTTAGGTGTCCTTTTGATGCAGACGATATCTATTAAAATTATTTATATATCTTTTTACACTCAGTGTGCGGCCGTTTGTAGGGGTTTGAGGGATCAGTCTAGGTTCCCTCACTTTGTATTCTCATGAGCCATGCAGGGGGCATGGGTCAGGCTTCCTTGGCGCAGCTCAGACAAAATGTTCTTCCCATTGTTGGTAACCATGATTCCCATTTTAAGTTTTCTTGAAGTAAGCCATGTTTGGAGTTCGTGATGAATAAATATAAGCAGTTTCTCCCCTGTGTGACACCTCGCCAAGACAAACCATGTGAAGCACAGCGTGACACCTCCGTGCCCTGCACACATGGTAGACTGGAGGAGCACTGAGACTTGAGCCTACAGTGGAGGGTGAGGAGATGGCGGAGGATGAAGAGGCCGAGTCGCACGGTGTCACAGGCCCAACGGGCAGGGAGCACGGAGGCCGAAGCGGCGTGACCTGTCCAAGTTGCTGCTCCTGCTGCAAAGGGACCACATTCACCCAGTGGGCCGTAAACGACATGTACTGTCCCTGACCGTAGTTACAGCTCCAGACATCGGCGCTGCCATGCACTTTGCTACACACCGACAGGCTCAAGGACTGGCCCACCTTCTGTTCAACAAAAGTGTGCAGCGCTGGTACTGCCTTCTTGGCAAAGAAATGACGGCTTGGGACTCTCCACCTCGGCTCAGCAGAAGCCATCAGTTCTGTGAAAGGTGCAGAGTCCACCACCTGAAAGGGAGCGACTGCAGCACCAGCAACTTGGACAGGAGCACATTCAGCTTCTGCGCGTAGGATGAGTGGGCGCATACTGCTGTCTCTTGGACATAGCTTCGCTGATGGATTGCTGGCGGGATGCATGACTTGGAGGAGGAGGAGCAGGAGCGACAGAGGATGGGTATGACGCACAGCTGCCTTCGGCTGAGGTGCTGGAGCCTTGGCTGGCAGAAATTGGGAGCGGCGTGCCACTTGGTGAGGAAGCAGCCTGAACCACCTCTTCGGAGCCTCGGTTCTCCCAGGCCGCTTTATGGTGATGCATCATATGTTGACGCAGGGCCGTGATGCCAACATTTGGGCCCTGGCCACGCTTCCCCTTCTGCCTACATATCTTGCACGTGGCCATGTTACCCTCCTGCGGATGCTTCAGGAAAAACTGCCACACTGCCGAGTAGCCACTTTTCCCACCAACAGGCCGCACTGATTCACTGCTACTGTTGCCAACTCCAGGAACCCCTGCTCCACTACCTCCCGATAAGGTAGCCTGCCACACAGCAGGTGCTCTACCCCGGCCCGGCCCCTTTGCTTGCAGGTTGCTGCCTCAGCTGCTGACTCCGGGGCAACCTGCGCCCCTCTTCTCCTGATGATGACGATGAAGTCCCTTCATCACCCGGCTCCCAAGTGCAATCGGCTTAATCATCATCATCATCACCGAGTTGTGGTTGCACATCATGTTCTCGGTTTCCTCAACAGTGTCTGGCGCAGGAGCTGGAACGCTCGCAACACCCACGATACTGTCCACATCACTATTTGTCTGCCTAGCTAAAGAAGCCACCTACATTTCTTGGCTGGGCAGTAGCTGCTGACTGTCCTCTATCTGATCGTCCTCCTCACTAAAGAGTGGAGCTGAACCCAAAGCATAGTATACGTCGCTGGGGGAGGGAACGGCGTAGGACAGAGGCAATGGGTGGACAGGGACTGCTCTCGGGGCATGCCAACTCAGGGTTGTGTCAGAGGAACCTACCGACCCTAGACTGGGGGTCTCAGATGTAACTTGTGATGATGTTGATGAGCACGTTAACCAATCTACCACGGCAGATGCGTTACTGATGGAGACACGACCGCTAGCAGATACTGGCAGATCAGGTCTCTCACCGTGACTCCTGCTGCCACTCGCTCCTAGTCTGCTGCGACCTCTGCCTGCTGAATCTTGACCTCTGCCACTCCTCTTTGAACATCCTTGCACTTGTCTGCCTGACATTTTTATGTATTTGAAATGAGCAATAGCTAGGATAAAAAAATGTGTTTACTTTAAAAAGAAGAAGCTAAATAAAGTTAGGGACTGCTTCTCTGCACCAGATACTATGAAAATTAGCAATATGAGATACCCTGTGGCCTAGTGTTTTGGCAGCAGACCAAAAACCAATTCAAAATGCAATACTTTGATTAAGCTGAGGAAGGATCAAAAAGCGAATTTAGTATAACAGATAGGCTGCCTACTGCAGGTTTGGGATGCCCTGCGGCCTGGTGTTTTTTTTGTTAAAGGCAGACCAAAAACCAATTCAAAATGCAATACTTTGATTAAGCTGAGGAAGGATCAACAAGCGTATTTAGTATAACAGATAGGCTGCTAAGTGCAGGATTGGGATGCCCTGTGGCCTGGTGTTTTTTTTTTTAAAGGCAGACCAAAAACCAATTCAAAATACAATACTTAGATTCAGCTTAGGAAGGATCAACAAGCGTATTTAGTATAACAGATAGGCTGCCTAATGCAGGTTTGGGATGCCCTGCGGCCTGGTGTTTTTTTTGTTAAAGGCAGACCAAAAACCAATTCAAAATGCAATACTTTGATTAAGCTGAGGAAGGATCAACAAGCAAATTTAGTATAACAGATAGGCTGCCTAGTGCAGGTTTGGGATGCCCTGCGGCCTGGTGTTTTTTTTGTTAAAGGCAGACCAAAAACCAATTCAAAATGCAATACTTTGATTCAGCTGAGGAAGGATCAACAAGCGTATTTAGTATAACAGATAGGCTTCCTAGTGCAGGTTTGGGATGCCCTGCAGCCTGTTTTTTTTTTGCTAAAGGCAGACCAAAAACCAATTCAAAATGCAATACTTTGATTCAGCTTAGAAAGGATCAACAAGCGTATTTAGTTTAACAGATAGGCTGCCTAATGCAGGTTTGGGATGCCCTGCGTCCTTGTGTTTTTTTTTGTTAAAGGCCGAACAAAAACCAATTCAAAATGCAATACCTAGAATCAGCTTAGGAAGGATCAACAAGCGTATTTAGTATAAGAGATAGGCTGCCTAATGCAGGTTTGGGATGCCCTGCGGCCTGGTGTTTTTTCTGTTAAAGGCAGACCAAAAAACAATTCAAAATGAAATACTTTGATTCAGCTGAAGAAGGATCAACAAGTGTATTTAGTATAACAGATAGGCTGCCTAGTGCAGGTTTGGGATGCCCTGCGGCCTGGTGTTTTTTTTGTTAAAGGCGGACCAAAAACCAATTCAAAATGAAATACTTTGATTCAGCTGAGGAAGGATCAACAAGTGTATTTAGTATTACAGATAGGCTGCCTAGTGCAGGTTTGGGATGCCCTGCGGCCTGGTGTTTTTTTTGTTAAAGGCAGACCAAAAACCAATTCAAAATGCAATACTTTGATTCAGCTGAGGAAGGATCAACAAGCGCATTTCGTATAACAGATAGGCTGCCAATTGCAGGTTTGGGATGCCCTGCGGCCTGGTGTTTTTTTTTGTTAAAGGCAGACCAAAAACCAATTCAAAATGCAATACTTTGATTCAGCTGAGGAAGGATCAACAAGCGTATTTCGTATAACAGATAGGCTGCCAAGTGCAGGTTTGGGATGCCCTGCGGCCTGGTGTTTTTTTTGTTAAAGGCAGACCAAAAACCAATTCAAAATGCAATACTTTGATTCAGCTTAGGAAGGATCAACAAGCGTATTTAGTATAACAGATAGGCTGCCTAATGCAGGTTTGGGATGCCCTGCGGCCTGGTGTTTTTTTCGTTAAAGGCAGACCAAAAACCAATTCAAAATGCAATACTTTGATTCAGCTGAGGAAGGATCAACAAGCGCATTTCGTATAACAGATAGGCTGCCAATTGCAGGTTTGGGATGCCCTGCGGCCTGGTGTTTTTTTTTGTTAAAGGCAGACCAAAAACCAATTCAAAATGCAATACTTTGATTCAGCTGAGGAAGGATCAACAAGCGTATTTCGTATAACAGATAGGCTGCCAAGTGCAGGTTTGGGATGCCCTGCGGCCTGGTGTTTTTTTTGTTAAAGGCAGACCAAAAACCAATTCAAAATGCAATACTTTGATTCAGCTTAGGAAGGATCAACAAGCGTATTTAGTATAACAGATAGGCTGCCTAATGCAGGTTTGGGATGCCCTGCGGCCTGGTGTTTTTTTCGTTAAAGGCAGACCAAAAACCAATTCAAAATGCAATACTTTGATTCAGCTGAGGAAGGATCAACAAGTGTATTTAGTATAACAGATAGGCTGCCTAGTGGAGGTTTGGGATGACCTGCGGCCTGGTGTTTATTTTGTTAAAGGCAGACCAAAAACCAATTCAAAATGCAATACTTTGATTCAGCTGAGGAAGGATCAACAAGCGTATTTAGTATAACAGATAGGCTGCCTAATGCAGGTTTGGGATGCCCTGCGGCCTGGTGTCTTTTTTGTTAAAGGCAGACCAAAAACCAATTCAAAATGCAATACTTTGATTCAGCTGAGGAAGGATCAACAAGCGTATTTAGTATAACAGATAGGCTGCCTTGTGCAGGTTTGGGATGCCCTGCGGCCTGGTGTTTTTTTTGTTAAAGGCAGACACCAAAAACCAATTCAAAATGCAATACTTAGATTCAGCTGAGGAAGGATCAACAAGCGTATTTAGTATAACAGATAGGCTGCTTAATGCAGGTTTGGGATGCCCTGCGGCCTGTTTTTTTTTTTGCTAAAGGCAGACCAAAAACCAATTAAAAATGCAATACTTTGATTCAGCTTAGAAAGGATCAACAAGCGTATTTAGTTTAACAGATAGGCTGCCTAATGCAGGTTTGGGATGCCCTGCGTCCTTGTGTTTTTTTTTGTTAAAGGCAGAACAAAAACCAATTCAAAATGCAATACCTAGAATCAGCTTAGGAAGGATCAACAAGCGTATTTAGTATAAGAGATAGGCTGCCTAATGCAGGTTTGGGATGCCCTGCGGCCTGGTGTTTTTTCTGTTAAAGGCAGACCAAAAACCAATTCAAAATGAAATACTTTGATTCAGCTGAAGAAGGATCAACAAGTGTATTTAGTATTACAGATAGGCTGCCTAGTGCAGGTTTGGGATGCCCTGCGGCCTGGTGTTTTTTTTGTTAAAGGCAGACCAAAAACCAATTCAAAATGCAATACTTTGATTCAGCTGAGGAAGGATCAACAAGCGCATTTCGTATAACAGATAGGCTGCCAATTGCAGGTTTGGGATGCCCTGCGGCCTGGTGTTTTTTTTGTTAAAGGCAGACCAAAAACCAATTCAAAATGAAATACTTTGATTCAGCTTAGGAAGGATCAACAAGCGTATTTAGTATAACAGATAGGCTGCCTAATGCAGGTTTGGGATGCCCTGCGGCCTGGTGTTTTTTTCGTTAAAGGCAGACCAAAAACCAATTCAAAATGCAATACTTTGATTCAGCTGAGGAAGGATCAACAAGTGTATTTAGTATAACAGATAGGCTGCCTAGTGGAGGTTTGGGATGACCTGCGGCCTGGTGTTTATTTTGTTAAAGGCAGACCAAAAACCAATTCAAAATGCAATACTTTGATTCAGCTGAGGAAGGATCAACAAGCGTATTTAGTATAACAGATAGACTGCCTAGTGCAGGTTTGGGATGCCCTGCGGCCTGGTGTTTTTTTTGTTAAAGGCAGGCACCAAAAACCAATTCAAAATGCAATACTTTGATTCAGCTGAGGAAGGATCAACAAGCGTATTTAGTATAACAGATAGGCTGCCTTGTGCAGGTTTGGGATGCCCTGCGGCCTGGTGTTTTTTTTGTTAAAGGCAGACCAAAAACCAATTCAAAATGCAATACTTTGATTCAGCTGAGGAAGGATCAACAAGCGTATTTAGTATAACAGATAGGCTGCTAAGTGCAGGTTTGGGATGCCCTGCGGCCTGGTGTTTTTTTGGTTAAAGGCAGACCAAAAAATATTTAAACTAATCCAGTTATATATTATGATAAATGCTTGTGTGTAACAGATAGGGTTAAATAAGCCACTGCATAGATGGCATGCACAGTGGCAAGGCAGATTTACAGCACAAAGAACTGAAATCGAATTGAAAACTGATCTGGTTAATGAAGAAAAATAAATTTTCATTGTCACTTCTAAGCTGTCCCTGGCTGGATGGTTCCAGCTATTCCCTATCTTTCCCTGGCTCTGTCTATCTCTCTGTCTGCCTCTCTGACTCTCCCTACCTATCTCTAACTCTCTGTCCCTGTCTCTAACTAGCTGTGCTCTGGCCGCAATGCAAGGCTGAAATGCGCACAAGCAAGATGGCCGCCGCTTTATATAGCACGGTGACGTCACCGGGCTTCCTGGCTGCTGATAGGCTGCATGTGACTTACCCATGATACCTTGCCCCAGGGGGTATGTCTGGACATGTTCATCCACCATTTTAGAATGCCTGTAATTGAAATAAATGGAGTTTAAAGCAAAACTTCGATCGATGAAATCGTGGGGAAATTCGGATTCGTTCAGAATCGAATTTTCCATGAAATTCGGAACGAATCCGGGTTCGTCCGGATCGATTCGCTCATCCCTAATGATGAGCAGTGACTGTGGTATAAATGGTGGCATAAACTACTTCTTAACCTAAAAAGAACCCCCCCCCCCCAGCTCCTCCTATGTAGAGTTACTAGCCACAGCTTCACAGACTGCTTCAGTTACTAAATACATCCTGCACAATCTACTACAATTAACTCTGGCTGACCACATTTTCTAATCAGTTTGTAAATTTGTCACTACATTGAGCATGTCAGCTTTGCTTTAATGTCAAACATTGAAAACACTTTGGGCCTTATTTTTGATGTGGTCTACAATGGCACAGTTCCTGATGCTAACTAACTTGCTGTGATTGTTGCACTAGGTATTGGACAGCCTGTCTATTATCCCAGCGCCACTTTGTACCGCTGTTTTTCTGCCACTGCACAACATATTTATGATTTTTTTTCCTCCTTGAGAAAAGTTTGGCCATAGTGCCAGATAGCGACTGGCAGCGACAGGTAGAGAACGATGAGGGCCGGGCGCTGTACGCAATTCCACATTTATCAAAGCAGTTCTGGTGAGCGACTCTTACAGCGTCACGTAGCGACCAATTCATCATCACAGATGGCTCAGCATATACCGCCGGCGCTGTGGCTTCCAGAGCGCCTGGTATTACCTGTCGCTACCTGTCGCTCTCCCATGCATTTCAATGGACGTTACATTTCTTATCTTTAAACAGGTTTTTCTTTTAATTTTTTTTTTTTTTTTTTTTTTTTTTATCAAATCATTGTGTGACCTCTCCTGGCCTAGAAAAGGCCATTTTTGAAAACTTTTTAGATTTTTAATTCATTTCATAATTAATATTTTTATTCAGAATTGTCATTATAGGTCTGGTATTAAAGTGTTAAAGTGGACCAACACCCAGGGGTGATCGGCCCGGAAATCTATAAGATTCCCGGGCCGATCACCCCCCACCCCGCGGGACATCCGAGATCGGGATGTCCCGCGGGGTGAAACCCCCCAGAAACCCCAAAAACACCTTACCTGATCCGCCGCTGCTTCCGCCGCCGCCGCCTCCCGCGCACCCCTCCAGACGTGCGCGCGCCCGCGCCGGCCCTCTGTGAATGGCCGGCGGGGGCGCGCGCGCGCCGAGAGTGACGCGCGGGAGGCGGCGGCGGCGGAAGCGGCCTGGACGTTCCTGATCCCCGCCTGGACGTTGGCGGGGATTGGCTGCGGCGCTCACGTGGGAGCGTTGAGAGGTGAGTTTTTTGGGGTTTCTGGGGGGTTTCACACAGCGGTGCCCCGCCGAAGTGGACCAAAACCCAGGATAGTCAAAATCCTGGGTGTTGGTCCACTTTAATGTCACAATGTAATAACAATGTAATTCCATGTGTTTCTGCTTTGTTACTAGTGGATATGTGTTCAAAAACAGATTTTAATCACACCCATATAGCGCTGTACTGGTGTTATGACTCACACATCAAATTCATCAATGCTGGCCAGCTACCTCAGTCGCTGGGTAACAGCGCACCATAGCCGATCACAGCATCTACTAGCGGTTGCTCTGAGCGCCTCACTACTGACACTCATCTGCCGGTATCTGGCGCTAGTAATGAATCAGCCTCAAAGTGGACAAACTTTACAGGCTGTGTTTAGGCTGCATTTTAGCTGTTGTCCAAATTACACATTGCTAAGCAAAAGAAGCCATGAAAATAAATTTTAATAGCCCCCCAAAAAATCACATTTGTTGACATCCAGGTCCTACGTTTGAATTATGGACAAGTCACAATGCAGGTTCTGTAGAAATAAATGTGTGTAATATTAATTGTAAGCATAAAACACTTCAATCTAGTTTGTGCCCATTGTGTTCTATGGGATCTTGACCTGGTGCTGCTTCAACCAGTGCTGCAACCTTTTTGGTGCTAGTGTTAAATGAGACGCTAGCTAGCGGCTGCATTGGCGCTGACATTATTTTCTTTCTAAAACTGGACTTTCAGCATCATTTAATGAAAAGCCCAAACCCTTAAAAAACTATTCCCCAGCATCTAAAATTAATATATACGTTTTTAGTCACTTATTATTCTTTCCCCCACTGTGCTGCAACTCTGTTCAGGATACGGGCGCTGCCATCTTGCCTCAGGAGCATCACATACTGAGGAGAGGAAGGGGGGGTGGGCAAGTGCAGGGGGCGGGGTTATAGCTGTGCTTCCCACAAACAGATCAAAGCTGAGGTCAGAAAAAGGTCAGCAAACCCAGAATGCAGAGCAGCATATCCAGAAGACACTTCCTGTCTGCAGGCAGCCTAAAACTCCACAGGCCACCATCTTCGATGTTAAAAAGTTAAAAAATGCAACAGGCGCAGGTAGGATGATTTTAAATGTGGGCAATCTGTATGTAAGGGGTGAGGGAAATATACAAAATAGACTCTTATTCAGGGTGAAGTTCCGATTTAAATCGCACACTGAGACAAAGAAAAGTGGCGCTGTGTGGCACTGATGCTTCATAAATAAGGCTCCCCATGAGAAGTGGTCAGAGCAATTTACTGACCTTACATTGAGTACTAAAGAAAGTCAGTAAGAAAAAATCAGGTGTTGTCATAGCAGCTTTACTGGAGTACCGCAAGCTGACCTGAACATATGTTCCATATGCCTAAAGTGTCATCAAGAGAATATTTGAAACTGTGTGTTTCTAAGTCCTCTGTAAATGTTTGATATAAAACATAGCAGTGGATAATTTCATTTGTTGTAGCAGATTAAGATGGTGAGGCCCTGATGCACGTTTATATATACCTAATCATGGTTATTATCATGGAAAGAGGTTACTTGTTAAAGTGTAACCCGTGTTTTCTCACATTTGATATATAATTTTCTGGTTATTCTTGCATACATTGCTTTCACCCTGTTCATATTCGAATGTAGCCACCTGGTAACCATAGAAAGTAGAAATACTGTCTTTTTGAAAACTTTAGTCATCTGTAGTCAGATCCCTATCATGAATTATTTAATAGCTTACGTAGGGATACCAAGGATTGACAGTCAGTAAACACATGTCATCAAGATAAGCTCATAGATATATTTACCCATAACTATATTGCGACCGAAATTCTGTATAACACTCCAGTCTTGTTCTCTAGAGAGATGCCACATACAGTAAGTGACAGAGACACATTTAGATATAAAAACCTTATGGTATCTGCTTTTTATGACAGTTTCAGACTGACATCAAAAACATCTAATTCAGGTGTTCTCCAACATTACATTGGTTAATGGAATAGAAATTCTTGTAAAAGAGGAAATGAAGTCAGCATAGACTACTGCCTCCTTATGGTGCCTTACAATGACAGCAAAGGGCTTCCCAAATGCCCCACTGCTCAGTGCCGCCACTGTCTCCCGGCATGGTAAACATCATCTCTTCCAAGTTCCAGCATCCACGTGACCATCGGCGACCAATCAGAATTACTGGGTGGGCCAGCGCATAATATCGCATACCTGGACAGTGTTTCTAAATTGATGCCAATGGCTCCTCAGTTTGGCATGCCACTGATGGATAATGAAAGTGGCAAATATCACTGTGCTGGTATCAGTTTTGTCAGGCGACACTTGTATGCAGCATTACATCTTGATTTAAGATGTCCTATGCGGTCAGTGAAAGGCATCTTAAAGAAAAAGCTATGGGTGTTATTTAAGAAGGGATAGCGCCAGGTAGTGCCTCGTAGCGGCGCAAAACCACATTTATGAAAGCGAATCTGATGAGTGACTCTAACAGCGCCATGTAGCGCCCAATGTATTATTACATGAGGTTCAGCGTAAAGCACTGGCGCTCTAGGTTCCAGAGCACCAGGTATTACCTTTGCTCACTATCGCTCTCCCATACACTTCAATGGGTGTTCATTTGCTTGTGTTTAAACAGCGTGTTTGACAATTTTTTTTTCTTTGCTCAAATTATTGTGTGACCTCTCCTGGCTGCAAACAAACACTTTTTGAAAACTTTTTTGACTTTTTCTATTTTATGTCATTCCATGTGTTTTCGTTTTGTTACTGGTGGATATGTGTTCAAAAACATACTTTAAAGTGGACCAACACCCAGAATTTTGACTATCCTGGGTTTTGGTCCGATTGGGGGTGCCCCGCTGTGTGAAACCCCCCAGAACGCCCGGAAACACTCACCTCACCACGCTCCTACGCGGGCACTCGTCCAATCAGAGCGCTCAGAGCCGCAGTGGTATGCACGTACAAGCGGCGTCCAACCCCAGCGGCTCTGAACGCTGGAGGCTGCGTCTCGCGCGTCCCTCTTACAGGGAGCGCTCCGGCCATTCGCAAACGGCCGGCGCGGGTGCACGCCCTGCTAGAGGGAAGCGTGAGATGCGGCCCGCGCATGCGCCGTTGGAATGGGGTTAAGGTAAGGTTTCTGGCCTTCCTGGGGGGTTTCACCCCGTGGGACATCTCGATTTCGGATGCCCCACGGGGAGGGATCTGATCCCCCCTGGGTGTTGGTCCACTTTAATCACACAGGGTCTGGCGCTCTATGCTATAGCGACCATTTAGAGCGCTGATGCTGTGTGTGTGTGTCCTTTTTTGATGTATGGTATGGTGTGGAGCGCTGATAGTCGGTCGCACTGAGCTGGCGCTATCTTTCGCTTACTGCAGCGCTATACTGTTGTTACAGCGCCCAACATACATCACATTCATCAATGCCGGCAAGGTTACTACAGTGACTGAGGTGCTCTGTTACAGCGCCCGAAACCCGCTTACAGCGTCTACTAGCAGTTGCTCTAAGCGCTACTATACAGATGCTCATCTGCCGATACCTGGCGTTAGTAGTGAATCAGCCTCCACCTCTATTCTGCCTTGATATTCTCTTCTTAACAATCCAGTTCGGAGGGGAGTGACATTGAGGGAGATTCTCAGGAAATTCCCTCCATGTCCCTAACCTCCCAGATCTCATTACTGCAATGATCACGTACCCTATAACATGGCTTGCTCTTGTGACCCAATATTATGAAAGAAAAACTAGAAAGCAGGTTTCAAGAGAAAAGATTGAAGAAGAGTAAAATAATAAGATTATTTTAAATTAACTTTGTTCCAGGGCTGCCTCACTCCTCAGGAATTTCAAAATGGTTTCTTCCCTAATCAAAGTCATTTTCTAACAAAGGGGTCGATGCAGAGCCAGGTGAGAATTCTCACTGCCTTTTTTGAGAGAAAGTCGGCATTAACTTTCATTGTCTACCTTGGGGCTGATTAAGAGCCAGGTGAAAATTTACAGCTGGTAGACAATGACAGTGAATGGCAGTTTTCTCTCCTACAAA
The DNA here is from genome assembly GCA_027917425.1 of Gastrophryne carolinensis. Lineage (NCBI taxonomy): Eukaryota > Metazoa > Chordata > Amphibia > Anura > Microhylidae > Gastrophryne > Gastrophryne carolinensis. Next base: position 547,563,915 of record CM051235.1, on the reverse strand, counting down.
AGGAGTGAGAATTCTGACCTGGCTCTGAATCGACCCCAAAGTGTAAAAACTACTGTGGTTTTAAGATTTTGGCCTCGATTCAATAAAGGTAGAAAAAAATTCTCATGGTAGTAAAAGATTCAATTCATGAGAAAAAAGCCTGAGAATGTCACTGTTGCTGAATCATCAGATAAGAAAACAATGAAAGTCAATGGTATTTTTTTACTCCTAAGAAAAGTAGAGAACTGCTTACTCCTTTCTACACTGTAGTAAAAGCTGCCATTGACTTTCATTGTCTTTTTATCTAGTAGTGATTCAGGAACACTGACATTCTCAGGCTTTTTTCTCATTAATTGAATTTTCTACTACCATGAGAATTTTTTTCTACCTTTATTGAATTGAGGTCTTCGCACCAGGAAATCATAAGACTTTCAAAATGGACAATGAACATCTTTACAGAAGTATAGATAACTCCCCCTAGCAGTGTTGCCTCCTAAATATATATATGTATTAATATTTACTTAATGGAATGGAGGTAATCCCCTGTCCTGTCAACCCCCCCCCCCCCCATGGAACAAGGAGGTTGCCAAGAAAAAAACCCTATCTGGGTGATATCATCTTGGGGGAAAGCACATAGCGGGGGGTGCCCACTTTGTGCCTTTCTGTGCGGCAGGTACACAGGGACGGCAGAACACTGCTGGACATTGGTCGAGGTAACAGTTACTTTTTCTTTGTAACCCTCCCCCCATCCTTCCTGCCTCAGCACCAGAGAAGGGAAGTAGCAGGGGGTTACCCTGTACCTGGACTTCCACTCTAAAATTTTTGGTGGGTTATAACTGTCATATCATCCATGGTTTCTTTTTATAAATGCCCATTTGATATCAGACATTTTATTATAACAAAATACACACATGATATTGACCACTAAGAAAGTACAAGATGTTATGACTCCCTGGGATATGAAAAAGCATTCCCAAATTTTTACCATATAACATTGCAGGAAGGGCTTACTGGATGTTTTTTCCTTCAGTGTTGAATTCTCCATCATGTCTGCTACAATACTACTGGTCAGTTTTGTCAACACCATCCCATCAGACAACATCTCAAACACACCTGGAAAATAGTTGAAGCCTTATTGATGCACACTTATTGATCAGTCTGTAAGAATATTGGGAGAGAGGCTCAGTGGGGATGCTGTTGGCTGGCCCAGTAAAATCCCAGGCTAATTTTAGGCTGCAGTCCGCCATTGTTCTGCTGTATACTCTAAGTGACTACTGAGATGTTTTTTTTTTATTTCTGTATCCATTTAGGTTTTACAAAGGATATGTTCTACATGTGCTGATTTTTTTCAAATGAGGTAGAGACTATTCAATCAGATAATTGTAGAGTAGGATGAGTTAAAGTGGACCAAAACCCATGATTTTCACTATCCCAGGTTTTGGTCTGTCACCCTGGGGTTCCCTGATTTAGGGTGCCCTGCTGTGTAAAACCCTGCCGCTCGCCGAGTGTACTCACCTATCCTTGTTCCAAAGGTGCATATGTGACCGCTTATCCAATCAGCTTCTATGGCCATGCGTATTAATGTGCGACAGGAGAAACTGGATGGAATCCCCAGCCGCACACATCGGCAGCACGTGGCATCACGCAATCCCACGCACAGCCATTCAGTTGCAGTCAGCGTGGCCACGCACACAGTCTAGAAGGGATGCAAGTGATGCTGCCGCTGTTTTTCTAATTGTTCCTAAAACATCTACCTGCAAGTGTGATGGGGTATTTTCACATTTTTCCAATGAGGTAGGAAACTATTTTTTTCAAGTATGGAAATTCACAGCCATATGTGCACCAAGAGTTTGACTTTTTTGGAAATGTTGCAAAGTGGAGGCTGAGGTCTCATAAAAAGAGGAATTTCAACTATGCATTAAAGTGTTTATATATGTGCTGTTTCTTCTGAGGGTCAGATGGGGTGACAGAGGTACTTACAAAAAATAACCTAGAATGATTTAACATTTTCTTATTCCAACATCTTAATAAATTGCTATTTGCAAGGAGGCCAGTCAGCAACTCAGATTCATTCTAAATAACTCACAACCTTTGGCAGCACTTTCTTAGACCAGGTTCCACTAAGTAGCTTAACTAGAAATTAAAGCAGCATGAAAGCAAAGCAGTTACTGCATTAAGGAGGTTGTCAGCAGTGGTAGCCTCTATGTTTTTATCACTCTGAATACACATTTACGTTAGGTGAATGCACACACCCACACGGCATATAAAAACAGGGCTTTTCCCAGTATGAAACTTTAAAAATATGTAAAGCTTTTCTATGTCTGTTCCTGATTTTAATACATTACCATTGCAACAGCAACCACAGACTCTTGAGGGGTTTAGGGTGTAGGAAGCAACACATTTACAGGGTAAAATGCTAGAAAATCTGCTAGAAAATGTTCAGTATTTTAAAGATGTTATAGTCTGTATCAGGGGCGTAGCTAAAGTCTTGTGGGCCCCGATGCGAGGAGTCAAACTGGGCCCCCCCCCCATCATCAGTGACAGCGACCCCTATAGCTACGCCCCTGGATATGAGATAGACAGATAGATAGATAGATAGATAGATAGATAGATAGATAGATAGATATGAGATAGATAGATAGATAGATAGATAGATAGATAGATAGATAGACTGGCAGATAGATAGATAGATAGATAGATAGATAGATAGATACTGGCAGATAGATAGATAGATAGATAGATAGATAGATAGATAGATAGATAGATAGACTGGCAGAGAGATAGATAGATAGATAGATAGATAGATAGATAGATAGATAGATAGATAGATAGATAGATAGATAGATAGATAGATAGATAGATAGACTGGCAGAGAGATAGATAGATAGATAGATAGATAGATAGATAGATAGATAGATAGATAGATAGATAGATAGATAGATAGATAGACTGACTGGCAGAGAGATAGATAGATAGATAGATAGATAGATAGATAGATAGATAGATAGATAGATAGAAATATAGATAGATAGATAGATAGATAGATAGATAGATAGATAGATAGATAGATAGATAGATAGATAGACTGGCAGAGAGATAGATAGATAGACAGACAGACAGACAGACAGACAGACAGACAGACAGACAGACAGATAGATAGATAGATAGATAGATAGATAGATGTACTGGCAGAGGGGTGGATGGATGGATGGATACAGGGGTGGGTGGATAGATAGACAGGCAGAGGGAGAGGTTGATAAATAAATGGACAGAGGGATAAACAAACTTGTGGAGTGAAGTAGCCAGAAATAAAGAACAGACATGACCTTTACACACAGTGCAGCCATCCTCTCTCTGTCCCTCCCCCGTGGTTACTCTACAATGGCCTCTAGTTACATTACACAGCTTAGCATTGGTGGCTCAGTAGATATCTTTGCTCCCCCCCTCCCTGTCTCCCCTGTTTCTCAGCTCCTCCAGTTATTGCACTTCCTACCTTGTGGCTTCGCCTGCAGGCACTCGGCTTCTTCAGTAAATAGCGCGCTGTGACAGACATCATTCTTTCCCAGCTGCCCCTGCAGAGTCAGTGGGCGGGGCTGAGGCCTCTCATTGGTCCATTGCCAGGCAGCCTGTAGAGGAGCCAGGGGTGGGGCTGAGGCCTCTGATTGATCCATTGCCAGGCAGCCTGTTGAGGAGCGAGGGGCGGGGCTGAGGCCTCTCATTCATCCATTGCCAGGCAGCCCGTTCTGTTTCTCCTCCGGGCCCGCGGCGGCAGACAGTTACAGTGGGCAGGGGGGGGGCCCTGCGGGCCCCCCCTGGCTTAGGGGCCCAGTCCCAATGGCGACCCTTGCGACCCCTATAGCTACGCCCCTGGTCTGTATAGCTGTGACGTGGAACATTTTTTAATGTAATCAAATTGTATTGGTTTTCACAAAAGAAAAAGCAACGTAGGGGTACAGAAGAAAAAAAGAGGGGGTAACAGGGAGGGTACAGCACATGAGCATATATACATTCCTGCTGCGATTACAAACATAGCACTATTTTCATTATGCCGTTGGCAGCTTCTAGACCCACACGCACACCATTCCACGTGTAATTGGCAATGGGTTTGCAGTGAGGGTGTATGCCAGGGGGACCAGGAAGCCACCTGCCGAGGATCTACCAGGGCCGACCTAAACTCCACCAAGCCCTCTGTGCACGCGATGACTTCTGCGCACTAGGGGTGGCCTTAAATTACAACGGCTTGGCTCCCGGGTCTCCTCTGTAGTAGGGGGTAACATGCCCCTCGTTATGCTGTGAGGAGGGGGAAGGGTCGATAGATGGGCTTGAAAACTGGGGAGGAAGGGGGAGGCGGGATGATGGTGGGAAAGGGGGGCGCTAGGGGTGGGGAGAGGCAATCGCCGGTGCTGTCAGTCCTTCATTCTGATCTCCTTGCTTCTCATGTTGACCCCTTTACTAGGAAAGACCAAAGTGCTCAGGATCTCTTGGGCATTTCTGATTTCCTGGAATGGCTGTCGAGATCAAGTAGGTATGCAGTTAGCCCTATACTTGATCCCCGGGCATGCACTGCACAGATTGGTTAAATGTGGGGGAAGAAATCCAATGTGTGTGCAAGCACACAATGGCCATCTATGCCCCAAAAATCCCCAAATCCCTCCAAACAAGAGAAAAAAAGTTGAATGGGTCTGGCCTCCCCAGTACCAACATGTATGCTCAATGTGTGCATGCACGGGGTTCTGCTCATAGTGCACATGTACAAAGTTCTACTTGCAGATCAAGCAGAATTTAAAGTCCCATTTTTGAGTTAAGTAAACAGTGCTTGAAATATACAATGCTGTGCAATGGCTTTTGTGTTCTGAGTCAGACATATCTCAAGACTTTTAAGTATGCTCCTTATGCATCAGCTCACAAGTGCCCACATGTTTATGACTGCCAGAAGATCAACCTGGATTCGTCATCCTGTGCCCCTGTTTGTTAATTTCAGAACCTTTCTTAGCCTTTGCTTCTGATCCATCGCCGACCGTTGCTTAGTTCTGGACTCTGCTAGTTTGCTTCTGTGTGTCACTTACCATCTAAACCCGGAAACTACTGCTGCCTTCCCTTGACAGTCCTTTGACTCCCCAGGCACCACCTGAGAGCTCCTAAGCAAAATACCTATCCTCCCTAGAGAAGGCCGGGAAGGACTCCAGACTGCAGGTTTGAGTTTTGGGTTATGAGCGGCAGGCACAAGAGCCATCCTTGCTAGGCAGTGGAAGCTTAGGCTCTCCACAATCAGTGTCTCACCTGACTACTGAGGTGGAATCCGACAGCTGAATGAAGATGCAGCAGACAAAGTCCTAGTATAGACCAGGAGCAGGACATTGAGGCAGCTGGCAGTATCTGTGATTCAGAGGTTGCTTCCTTAGAATTGACTGCAAATGGCATGGCGGCTGACAACCAAGCTAAAAAGGTGCAAATGGCTTTAGGTACTGTATATTTGGCAGGAGGGCAATGTATGATATAGGGGGTACTAAACTGGAAGAGCTGTGGCAAGCAGCGTTGGTGTCCAGAGCCCAAGATATACACCCCTGTGTAATTGATTTGAGAATGATGACATTTGAGGGTCCCTGGATTTTTTGGATTCCTGGTACGTCTCTTGGATTTAGTGGCTAATTCTCCTGCAGCTTTCACCCCTCCCAATATGAGCTTACATAAATATCGCCCCAATATGGCAATGCAAATTTCCCTAATAGTCACAATAGTGATGAGCAAGTCCGTGGAAGTTCGGCTTTGACGCGTTCCGCTAGAGTTCGGTTCGGGTCTCCTAACTCGACCCGAACAAGAATCCGAAGCCCATTGAAGTCCCAAAATTGGCTATAAAATGGGGGTAGCAAGGGGCTAGAGGGCTGCAAATCGAGGGGAACACCTGGGTGATTGCCCTCAAAAACTGGGTAGGGAAAAGACTCAAATAACAGAAAACCAAAAAATGTAAGAGATACTTACATACATAATAAAAAAGAGAATATTAGATTTTTAAGAGTATTGTAGGCCAAATTGGGGGAGGGAGCACATAGGTGATTGCCCTGCACAAAGTGGGCTAGGGAAAGTACTCAACATATTAACAGAAAAGAAAGATATTAACCCTTTAAACGCCAGCCACGTAAATTTTACGTGGCTGCCTCTCCAACAGTTAAACGCCAGCCACGTAAAATTTACGTGCCTGACTTTCCCCAGTAAAAAAAAAAAAAGTAAAAATAAAAGACACTTACCTGACCCCTCGTTCGATCCGGTCGGGTCTCCTCTTCAGCCAAAGGGGCTCCGATCGCCCATCGGGGCTCCTCCGGCTGCAGGGGAGGGCCCGGAACAGGGTGCCCCCCCCCCCGTTTCAGCAGCCGCCCGGTTTGCTGTAAAAAAAAAAACAAAAAAAAACAAAACAGTCACCTACCTTTGTCCCCGCCGGCTCCCGCAGGCTCTCCTCTTCACGGGGGGGGGCTCCGATCCCCCCCCCCCGCTCTTCTGTCTTCTGGAGGGGGCATAACAGCCCTCCTCCCTTGCTTCCTTCCGATGGCGGCCGCCATCTTGGTGACGTCACGGGGCGGGGCCAGATGACGTCACCGCCGGGTGTCATCGGGGCACCCGGCAGTTCGTCTCTCAGATGCCGGTGACGGCTGGACAGGGAAGGAGGGAGGTAGGCGATCCTCCGATCGCCTGCCTCCCCCCTTCTCTGCCCAGCCGTCACTGACAGCAGATCGCCGCGGGACACAGAAGATGAAGATCGGAGGTGAGTAAAGTAAAAGTTTTTTTTTTTTTTTTAATAAACTTTTTAAAAAAACGTGTCTAGTCTTATTTTTTACCATTTAACCCTTTGTGAACTGGTAAGGGGTCCATGTGACCCCTTATACCAGTTCACAAGGCTGGGGAGATGGCAAGCCACCTGCGCTAGCGGGTGGCTTGCCATTAACCCCTGGCACCCCCATTACCTGCCTCCCCAAAGGCCAGGGGGGGGCAGAAGAGCCCGGGCCCACATGGGCTATGTGGGCTCGTAGGCTGCAGGGTGGGGGGGCCACATAAGCTGGCCCCCCCACTCTGTGCCTACAAGCCCCCATAGCTGGTCCCGGGCTGGTTACTGTGGGTAAGGGGGACCCCACGTCATTTTTTTTTTTGATTTTTAAGGGTTTTTAACCCTTAAAAATCAAAAAAAAAATGGGGTCCACCCCCCCTGGGAGGGGGGACCCTATGTCATTTTTTTTTTTGATTAACCCTTTGTGTTCTGTCATCCAGCAGCTATAAAAGGCTTCTAGCAAGTGAGCAGAAGCCAGTGATCGCCGAGGGACAGAGTGCTCCAGGATGGATGGGAGGTGAGTACAGTGTAAAAAAAAAAAAAAAAATTAATAAAATATTTTTTCTCTTTTGTGTGTCTGTGTCATTTTTTACTTTTAACCTCTTGTGAACTGGTAAGGGGTCCATGACCCCTATACCAGTTCACAAGGCTGGGGGGATGGCAAGCCACCTGCGCTAGCGGGTGGCTTGCCATTAACCCCCGGCACCCCCATTACCTGCCTCCCCAAAGGCCAGGGGGGGGCAGAAGAGCCCGGGCCCACATGGGCTATGTGGGCTCGTAGGCTGCAGGGTGGGGGGGCCACAAAAGCTGGCCCCCCCACTCTGTGCCTACAAGCCCCCATAGCTGGTCCCGGGCTGGTTACTGTGGGTAAGGGGGACCCCACGTCATTTTTTTTTTGATTTTTAAGGGTTTTTAACCCTTAAAAATCAAAAAAAAAATGGGGTCTCCCTCCCCTGGGAGGGGGGACCCTATGTCATTTTTTTTCTCGATTTAACCCTTTGTAGTGTGGATGCTTTTTGTGTTTTTTTTTGTGAATGTTATAAAATACTTGTTTCAGTTAGGGGGGGTCTCCTGGGCAGGAACGGGGGGCTACCGATAAATATGTGGTACCGTTCTAATCGGTAGAAATGGGGCTTTCACATGCAATATGATTTTCCTTAATAAAATACATTTTTTATTTAAAATAAAGGAGTCAATTTTCTAAAAAAAAAATTTTATTTATTTATTTTTTTTTTCACTTAATAATATTGTAAAAAAAAAAAAAAAAAAAATTACAAACAAGACATTTCATGTTAAAGTCTAAACTCTGCAAAAAAAAAAATATATAATTTTTCTGAAAGTTCCAGCAAAAATGGCGCAAAACATGTCGCAAAACATGACGCAAAATGGGGAAAAATGGCCTGTCAACAGAGGGTGACAAAATCTCAAGTAGGCTGGCAATTAAAAGGGTTAATAGTACCTATGCATGTTGGGTATTGTTCTGTTCGGGGGACCTTGCGCTTTCAGACTTAGCTTGTTTTTTCTGGTTTGCATATTTATATTTTAGGAAAAGGTGTTTTTTATTCAGCTTTTTTATAAATTTTTTAGGGAAACCCTGCGCAACCAAAGAATTCTTTGAGGAATTAATTCCAGAAAGATGAGCCCACTACAGCAAGCTGGGTACCCTTAGAAAGCTTAACGTGTGTACTTTCAGGGAATATATGGTTTATGGGGGATATTCCAAATGTAAAGGGTTGTTTTGGTTGAAAAATCGCAAGGTGCGCACTTTGTCTGCAGAGCTGAAATTTTCAAGTAAAATTACCGTTACGCACATGCTTTACTTTGGGGTGTTTGGCAACTCTTCCCTTGACAGAACCTATGCATGTTGGGTATCGTTCTGTTCGGAAGATGTTGCTTTTTCAGATTAAACTTGATTTTTCTTGTTTGTATATAGTTTTTTTAGGAAAATGTGGCTTTGATTCTGCTTTTTTATCCTTTTTTTAGGGAAACTCTTTGCAACCAAAGATTACGTTGAGGGATTACTTCCAGAAAACTATGGCCACATCCACAAGCCTGGTACGCCTAGAAAGCCTGAGGTGTGTACTTCCAGAGAATATATAGTTTGTTGGGGGTATTTTAAATGTAAAGGGTTGTTTTTCTGGAAAAACCGCAAGGTGCGCATATTGCATAGCATAGTTGTATTTTATCTGAAAATCTCCTAAAGCGCTGTTTCAGTTTGGGGGAGTCTCCTGGGCAGGAAAGGGTGTCTACCTATACATATGTGGTACCGCTGTAACCGGGAGAAATTGGGATTTCACACGCAATAAGATTTTATTGACAAACTTACATTTTTTATTCCAAAAAAAACTACAATATGTAAAAATTTTTTTTTTTTTTTTTTTTTTGCACATATTTCACCCAAAAATATTAAGAATACACCTAACAAATGACAAACAAGACATTTCATGTTAAAGCCCAGACTATGCTGAAAAAAACAATATATCATTTTCCTGGGAAATCCCTGGAAATCCCCTCAAAAATCACAGTTGAACAAGGGGAGCGCAAAATAGTGCAAAATGGTCTGGCAACAAAGGGTGACAAAATCTCAAGGTAGGCTGGCGGTTAATACATACATACACAAGTAAATATTAGTTTTTTTAGGGGTGCTGGGGGCCAAATAGGGGGTGCCAGGGCAATTGCCCTGCACACAATAGGGTAGGGAAAGTACTCAAAATAATAACATAAAATAAAAAAAAAACAAATACAAAAAATTAATAAATACATACATACATAAATAAATAATAGCATCAATATATATATATATATATATATATATAAACACATAAATAAATATTAACATAAATAAATAAACATATACATAAGTAAATAAAAGTATTGCAATATTACATTTTTACAGGGGGGGGGGGGGCAGGAGGAGGGGAGCATGGTGGTTTAAGTGCAAGAGGCGGAGAAAATAGCAAACACTTTAACCACGCACAGCCAAGTCCAGTGGGATCCACGCATGGTTCATCTTAAGTAATGGAAGCTTGGCCAAGTTGGTTGTTAATAGGTGGTTCCTGCTGTCAGTTATGATACCTCCTGTGGTGCTGAACCCACGTTAGAATGGGAAACTTGCCACAGGGAAGGCCAGCACTTCCAAGGCATAGAGAGCAAGCGCTGGCTACGTGTCCAGTTTACTGACCCAGAAATTAAACGGTGAGGTCCCATCCCTCAGTACCAGGAAACGTGTAGTCATCCACCATGCGAGTCAAAGTCTGCCAGTCTAGTTTATCAAAGATCAAAATGGTATAATGCAAGGTGTGGCCACAAGTAACTGATATATTAAAACACAAGAGGTTCTAATGCAAGGTGTACACACAAGTAACTAGTTTATCAAAGCTCAATAGAGTATAATGCAAGGGGTGCCCACAAGCAACTAGTTTTTCAAAGATCAAAAAGAGTCTAATGCAAGGTGTGCCCACAAGTAACTGGTTTATCACAGCTCAAAAGGTTCTAATGCAAGGTGTGCCCACAGGTAACTAGTTTATCAAAGGTCAAAATGGTTTAATGCAAGTTGTGCCAACAGGTTACCATTTTATCAAAGCTCAAAATAGTATAATGCAAGGTGTGCCCACAAATAACTAGTTTAACAAAGTTCAGAAGATTATAATGCAAGGTCTGCCCACAAGTGACTAGTTTCTAACGCTAAAAACAAGTATAATTCAAGGTGTGCCCACAGGTAACTTTTTTTTTAAAGCTCAAAAGGGTATAATGCGAGGTGCGCCCACAAGTGAATATTTTATCAAAGCTCAACAGAGTATGCCCACAAGTTACTGGTTTATCAAAGCCTAAGAAGGTCTAATTTATCAACGCTCAAAAGGGTTTAAAGCAAGATGTGCCAATAGGTAACTAGTTTACCAAAGCCCAAAAGGGGTAATGCAAGGTGTTCCCACTATTTTATCAAAGCTCAAAGGGTATAGTAACTAGTTCATCAAAGCTCAAAAGGATTTAATGCAAGGTGCCCCCACAAGTATGTAGTTTACCAAAGCTCAAAAGAGTATCATGCAAGGTGCGCAAGCAAGTAACTAGTTTATCAAAGCCCAAGAGGGTCTAATGCCAATGCGTGCCCACATGTAACTAGTTTATCAAAGCTAAAAAAGGGTTTAATGCAAGGTGTGCCCACAAGTAACTAGTTTATCAAAGCTCAAAGGGGTATAATGCAAGGTGTGCCCACAAGTAACTAGTGTATCAAAGCCCAAAAAGGTAACTAGTTTACCAAAACTCAAAAGGGTATAATGCAAAGTGTGCCCACAAGTAACTAGTTTATCAAATCCCAAGAGGGTTTAATGCAAGGTGTGCCCACAAGTAACTCCTTTATCACAGCTCAAAAGGGTATAATGCAGGGTCTGCCCACAGATGACCTGTATAAATTGCCCAGCATTTACCCCCTCATGGTGCAGAGAACAGAAAAATGTCGCTCTCCCTATCTGTCCACGTCTAATGCTGCCCGCTCTCCCTAGCTACATGTCCTGATAAGGACATTTTGAGATTCAGCCAGCATCCTCTCCTGAAAAGGATATGCTCGGGTTTGTGGGCCCGAGCTTGCAAATTGTAATGTGTCACAGGATCCTATAGGAATCAATAGATTTTCTAGAAAAAGTCAGACCAAAGTTGGAACATTTCTCATGTTTCATAGACCCCAGGGCCAGTTTTGGTCCACTTTAAATAATATACTGAGCATCAGAAGCATAATAATTATTAGCATAAAAATGTACAAATTTAACAGAAATAAATGTTTGGTAGTTAAACCTATTTAAAAAGATCTAGAGTCAGACCTGAAGATAAAAGTACAAGTAACAGAAGCAAATGAACCCAAAGAAAGACATGTTTAGCACGTTGGCTGCATTTTTTTCTGTTGAACCACAAGTCAAAAGTTATGTTTGATCCTCATTAGTTGATTTTCAGAAAATAAAACATTGTATTACTTTTGTTAGTTTCAGGTTATTTTATTGACTATCGTGGGTTTTCTTCCTTTAATTCAGAGCTTGTGTGTACATGATTTGTTCAGAGGGGCAGATATTTTAAGGACTAAGGCTAAGAATCACATATTAAGGGCAAGATTTACTTTGGGAACAAACCCGGAACATTTGCCCTCCAAAGAAATAGAGTGGTCGCCAGCCATTAATCTATAGAATCATTCTTTACCCAAATGTGCAGAAACCACCCTTTTACAGTATTCACATTGTTCTGATTTTTCAGAAGCCACGCTGGCTGCCCACTTATACAAGTTACAACTTACATGTTAGGAATATGAGTATGAGGAAAGTGTGCATGGTGCTGTGCAACACTTGGGCTACAGTGAGACATTTGGATTTTAGTTCTACTAAGGGTTAATCCTAATGATTAGCTTGAGAAGATAAATTAAAATTGTAGGTTAAATTACTTGACTTTTAATTTTAAAGCAGTACAAAGCCCGGGATTTTCACTTTCCCAGCTTTTGTTCCACATCCTGATTTGAAACTCCTGAGATTGGCTTGTGTAGACCTCTTCCTGGTCCAACAGCATCTGCATAAGCTCTCGTTCAATCAGAGCTGCCCACTGAAGTGACATAATTCAGCGATCAGCTCTGATTAGTGTGAATGGGAAGTGACAGTGGCCCCTGCTGCCCTGCCCTTGCGCCCCAACCTATCTGAATGGTTGGGGCGGGAGCATGCACACAGTTAGAGGATGTGGGCGTTTTTTTCCCTAATCACAACAATCCCAGCTGTCTTGCCAAATGACCTCAGTTTAGCAGGTGGCTCTGATTAATTGAGAGCCCATGCAAGTGTAGTTAGACTAGAAAGAGGTGAGTGATTACCAGCGCCCTGGGGGGTTTCACACAGCGAGGTATCCCAATTCAGGTTGCACTAGGGGAAAGGCCAGCATCTGGGCGGGGAATATTTTAGATTACAGGGCCAGGCTAGGTGGGTGTAGTTTAACTTTCCTTGCTCCCACCGTTCTCTTTGCTGCGCAGTCCTGAAAAACCATAATACAATTATGTATTCATTAAATAAAATATTTGTGGTTATTGGTCAGTTTCAGTAATAAAAGCCATCCTAATTTTGGATGTCGTTCACTTGAATCCCCCCTTTGAATTCCGAAAATTGGGCCAAATGCCATGCGGTTATTGCAGCCACGACTGCGTGTTCAGCAATCAGCTAGGTGTGGACAAGTCGTGCATGAACAAGGTGACTATAGGCCTGCTTTATCAAGCTCTATCTGTCAGACTATGCCACATTGGTGCAAATTAGAATGGTTAAATTTTTTTTGCCTGATTAACAAGCACTTCTGCCAGAAATTGCCATTTCAGTGCAATTAGAGAAGTGCAAAAAATGTTGCTGCACCACTAAAGTTTTAGTAAATATGTTTTTTGCAGTGTAGAAACATGCACCAGTGTGAAAAAAATGATAAACTACATTTTTCTCTACTCTAATTTGTGGCACTAATAATGCTTGATAAGTCAGGCCCATTATTTACATTCTTTTCTTTACACTGGTGCATGTTGCTGCACTAGAAGAAACATTTACTTTAATATTAGCGGTGCAACAACATGGTAAAAAAATTACTAATTATGTTTTGCACTACTCTAATTTGCACTTATATGGTGTAGTCTGGCAAATAGTGCTTGATAAATCAGGCCCTATATCTTCTCCATTTTCAGGCCTCCTAAGGGAGATTGAAGCAAGGATGCCTCGAGGGCTGACATGGAAAATAATGTCTGGAAGTCCATGTGAATAAAACTAGAGTTTATGAAATTTCATAAAAAACACCTGCTCAAGAATTATATAATATGCCTTAAAAATTATGACAGGTAAACCTGGGATGAGAATAATTTTTCTCTTAGCCTGCCAAGCAAATTACCCCATACAATTATACTCATAAGCAAAAAATAAATGTCTGGAAAATTATTGTTGTAAATAAGAATTTTTTTCTAGCTTTCTTGAGATGTTTCTTGTGCACCAAATCTATAATTAAGAACATAATAGGTCTCCTACTGTTCCTGACATTTTATTGAAAAATACCATTTTGTGATTACTCACCTTTAAAATGGGTATTATAAGTATGTCACACACCCCGCTTCCACTATTCATGACATATGGGTTATGGTCCAGTAGAGGGCGAACTTCTGCAGAGATGAAAGCAAAAAAGAAGCCCCTCCCAGTCCATAAATGCCTGGGACCTTCCAAACATTCCCCAGTATATGACAGCAGTAAGGGGACCAGGAAGAGCTAATAAAATGTTCTTAACCATAAAAAGGTTCACCATATAAAGGATCCAGAATACAAAAGGGCGGGATGAAGCGGGGTGTGTGACATACTTATAATACCCATTTTAAAGGTGAGTAATCACAAAATGGTATTATTCCAAGTAGGTCACACACCCCGCTTCCACCTTGAAAAAGTATGAACGGAAGACCAAGTAGCAGCCTTACAAACTTGTTCAACAGAAGCCTGGTGCTGAAAAACCCAGGAAGCCCCAACAGCACGAGTAGAATGAGCAGTGATCTTAAAAGAAGGAACCCTCCCCTTAGCAGAATAGGCCCCAAGAATGTCCTGGCGTATCCATTTACTAATGGTAGACTTGGCGGGCGCCAAACCTTTTCTGGGCCCAGAAGGCACCACGAACAAGGCGTCAGTCTTACGAAAAGGAGAAGTAGCAACCAAATAGTACTTCACACAACGAACCACATCCTAAGAGTGTAACACCCTCTCCTTGTCATTGCTAGGCTTAGGACACAAGGAAGGGAGAACTATATCCTGATTGAGATGGAAAGCAGAAACCACCTTAGGAAGGAAATCTGGTTTAAAGTGAAAAACCACGTTATCCTGGTGTCTCTCAAAGTAAGGGGCCTGAATAGACAGAGCCGCCAACTCAGAGACACGCCGAACAGAGGTAATAGCCACCAAAAAGGCAACCTTTTGAGTAAGCACAGAAAGAGCCACATCCTGCATCGGTTCAAAGGGAGGCCCCTGGAGGGCCGAAAGAACCAAATTTAGGTCCCAAACGGGAACCAAAGGCTTTCTAGGGGGCCGAACTTGAGTGACCCCTTGGAAAAAGGTCTTGACCAGATGATGCAAAGCAAAAGACCTTTGAAAATAGACAGCCAGGGTAGAAACCTGACCCTTCGAACCTGACCGCCAAGTCCTATAGTAAATTGTAGAGGAAGACCTCTTCCTAGCTTTAATCATGGTTTGAATAACCACCTCAGACAAACCTTCCTCCCTCAGGATGAAGGTTTCAGCAGCCACGCCGTCAAAGCAAGCGTTTGTAAATTGGGATAACGTAGTTGACCCTGAGAGATCAGATCCGGAGACAGGGGCAGCCTGTACTGATCTACCGCCAATCTTACGACGTCTGCGAACCAAACCGGTCTTGGCCACCTTGGGGCCACCAGAATTGCTAGAGCCAGCTTGCGCACTACCTTGCCCACCATGGAGAAGGGGGGAAACAGGTACAGAAACCCCAGATCCTTCCAGGCAAGGGACAAGGCATCCACTGCCAGGGCCAGAGGATCCTG
This sequence comes from Gastrophryne carolinensis, assembly GCA_027917425.1. Taxonomy (NCBI): domain Eukaryota; kingdom Metazoa; phylum Chordata; class Amphibia; order Anura; family Microhylidae; genus Gastrophryne; species Gastrophryne carolinensis. The sequence goes on along the minus strand of CM051235.1, from coordinate 547,548,583 downwards.
AGACAGAGATACAAAGGTTGGGAGCTTGTGATTGTGCCGAGAGGCAAAGAGATCTACCTCCGGAGTCCCCCACTTGTGACACAGGGCCCGAAACACCCTGTGGTTGAGAGACTATTCCCCTCGGCGAGATAATCCCCTGCTCAGGGAGTCCGCCTCCGTGTTCTCCACTCCCGGAATGTATACTGCCGAAATGCAAGGAAATTTGCTCTCCGCCCATGTCAGAATCAGAGAGACTTCCCTGAGGGCACTCCTGCTGCGAGTCCCTCCTTGGTGATTGATGCAAGCTACCGCCGTACGATTGTCTGATCGAACCTGAACCGGTAAACCCTGTAGGTGAAGTGTCAGACGCGACAGAACCAAGCGGATAGCTCTGAGCTCCAAGACATTGATGGGGTTGTGAGCCTCCTGAGGACCCCACAACCCCTGGAACGGATGATCTTTCCAGAAACCTCCCCAGCCCGACAGGCTGGCATCCATGGTAACCGCCTCCCAATGAGGGGCCAGGAACGATCTGCCCCTCATCAGATTGCTTGATTCCAGCCACCACTGAAGGGACTGCCGAACCCTGGGAGACATCAGAAATGACTGATCCAAGGACTGAGGACATCCGTCCCATTCCAGCAATAGATGGAGTTGTAGTGACCTCATGTGGAATTGAGCAAAGGGGACTGCTTCGAAGGAGGCCACCATCAAACCCACCAGAGTCATCCCTACCCGAATGGAGGGGTGAGGGTTGGTCAGGAGAACACGTATCAGATCCTGAACCCTCTGCACCTTTGGCTGAGGTAGGAACACTCTGGCCTGACTGGTATCCAGATTCATGGCCAGAAAGGAGATCTCCCTTGATGGGGAGAGAGAAGACTTGGGGTGGTTGATCACCCATCCGAACCTGAGAAATCTCTGGTGTGCTGGGAAAATTGGTACATGAAGGTAAGCATCCTTGATGTCTATGGACGTCATGAAATCCCCCTGACGAAGGGAACCGATGGCTGAACGCAGAGTCTCCATGCGGAACTTCTTGGTTCTGATGAACCTGTTGAGAAGCTTCAAATCCAGGATGGGTCTTATGGAGCCATCCTTTTTGGGAACCGTGAAGAGGTTGGAATAATAGCCCCGGCCTCTCTCTGAAAAAGGCACCGGGCATATGACCGTCATGTCCAGGAGATTCTTTACAGCCAACAGGAGCCCCTGCGCCGCCCGAGGATTCAATGGCACCCGAGACCTTAGGAATCTGGGAAGAGGCCGGGACTCGAACTCCAGTTTGTACCTGGACGAGACCACTTCCAATATCCACTTGTCTGTGACCTCCTGGGCCCAGACCTGGAAGAAGAGCTGCAGCCGTCCCCCCACCCGCAAGGGTGAGGGCGCCTCCTCATTGTTGAGCTGGCTTGGCAGCGGGCTTGGGCCTGGAACCCCAGGTAGAGGCTGTACAGGCATGTCCTCTACCTCTGTTCCAGGAATCACCTCTAAAGCCAGAGTAGGCAAGACCTCTGCCCCCTCTGGCACCGCGATAGGAAGGATTAAAAGAGCTTGCTCCCCGAAAGGAGCGACCCAGCTTCTTACGCTGAGCTAGCTTCCCACCCTTCGCCACAGAATCCAATTTGTCTCCAAACAGCCACGTTCCCAAAAAGGGCAGAGCTGTAAGTGACTTCTTGCCGCAATGTCAGCCGCCCACTGGCGCAGCCAGACCGATCGGCGCATGGCCACCAACAGGGCCGAAGTCCTACTACACATGGTAATAGTAATAGCCGACAAAACAAAATTCATGAACAATTCACACCTCTTAAGGGTTGTGAATTCAACGCTGTCCGGGCTGAGCTGGGACCCATTTAACATGTCACTGATCTCGAGTGCAGATGCACAGACAGGCCGCAAGGCAGAACCCACACTGGCAAAGGCATGACATGCCATCTGATCAATGCGAAGGATCGCGCGCCTGGCCCCGCCCCCCTACTAACACAACCAGCAGCGCGGTTCCCAGCCGTGGGCTGGGCTCCGCAATTGGCTCCAAACCAGAAAGGGGGGGGCGGGCCGTGGCAACGCTCGAACGCCCGACCCTACCCCCTAAACGCCTCAGCAGAAGTGAAAAATGGCAACCAGCCAGTAAAGTGCAGCACCAAACACACATACACACACACATTCACACTAGAAATAAAGAGGAAAAGACCGCCCCCCCCACACACTGGAGGGTTAACAGAGGGACCCGGAAGGGGGATAATCCCGTACCAAATATGGTGTAAGGGAGATATATATATATATATATATATATATATATAAATATGCAGTTAGGGACAGGGCATCCCAAACCTGGATTCCGCCTACCCCTTTATATGGGGTCTCACGGGGGAGCATGGCTCCCTAAACACCTATTAAGGTGATTCCTACCCTCGCCCGGACCTGCAGCCAAGGCTGGGAGGCTAATATTGGGCTTACTGTATAAAGGTCCAGGCAGAAATACGGAAAAAAATGGCCGGGCGTAAGCCCGGCTTACCTGCAAGGAAGAGAAGCAGGCATCTTCTGACTTGCTTGCCGTCCTGCAGAGAAGGAACTGGGGAGGGGCTTCTTTTTTGCTTTCATCTCTGCAGAAGTTCGCCCTCTACTGGACCATAACCCATATGTCATGAATAGTGGAAGCGGTGTGTGTGACATACTTGGAATAATTGCACAGCAGTTGTGCCCCTTATCAAGGTTTTAGTGTGCTCACTATATAAACATTTTCTTGTTTCCTTGAGGTCAAAGAAATTAAGCAAAGTTTTTCCCCTGAAATTCCCCAGGAAATGTGGACACCAGTGAAAGTGAGTCTCCCACTGGGTATAAACCTCCCCCCAACAGCTAGCAACAGTTTATAAAAAGAAGTATAAAAGGAAAATCAACTTGGTGTACACAGGAACAGAGTCAGCAAAGCATGGCAATGTGCCAGAACAAATACAAGCTGCAACAACATATTGGTGAATGTATCCCCAAATGAATTTAGTGAGCAAAGGATTTTACAGCATGTAAACTTAACTCAGATTTGCTATTTTACTCTGTGACACATACATTAAAGCATATCCTAAAGACGCCACAACATATTAATGTCATCCCACAACAATAGGGCTGCATTAACATTAGGAGACAATGAGACAGCAAAAACACTTACCTCGGCCGAAATCCAGCCCTGATCATCAGACAATTCCAGCTCTGGGTGCCAACATCTTCATTTTGGCTGCTCATGCCGCCCAGAGGGTATTTCCTGCTCTGTGTGCAGCCCTGCCTGCCCAGATGCGACCAGGGAAAGATGGTGGGGTCCAGCGCTAGGATCACTTGTTCATCAGCACTGGACCCCAGGCAAGCGAAGTGTTTTTTTGTTTAGGTTTTTGCGTAAAAAACCTTGACTTCTAGCCAGAGCACAGAAGTGAAAGAAGTGAAAAAATGGAAAGGAAGCCCCCCGCCCCACAGCATTGACCAGTATGTGCTGAAACCAGAGGGTTTGTCTATCAACAGTTAGGGACAGGACTCTTGTCAGCATTCTACTTACTGTATTTTCATGAAAGCCTTAAGGATTTTCTGACTTATGTGAGTGTATGCTCAGTTAGACAAATAACCCCCCCCCCCTTGTTTCCCATCTATTAAGACTTACTCCTGCTTCACCCAATGTACAGTATATGCATCCACATCTGGACACATGTTGAGTTTTATTTTAACATTAAGGAAAAGAGACTATGGCTAGATATCGGCTGTATACTATATACTGTACTCAGTGATGGCCCCCTAAATACTGATGTCTCAGCAAGGGACTACATCACAGATTCTTTGGACCAAAGTTCTATTTAGTATTTAGAGCCACATTGAGCAGGTAGTGTTTATAGGCCATTATAAATAGAAGACATGGAAAAAAGCAAAATAAAAACATTTAAGGGGGGGAAGTCTTTGTTCTGGGAGCCTCCTGCCCAGGCTGCCTTCCCAAATGCCATCTTGTGCAGCCATACAAACCATAGAAGGAGGCGAGAAATAGAAGTAGGGGAAGAGATGAGAGTTAATGTAAAAAGAAACAGAAGGTAAGAAAAGAAAAATAGGAACCCTGCATGCTACCCATGGACATATGTTGACTCCAAGTAACCCATATTTAAAGTGTACCAAAACCTGAGAATTTCTGTATACTGGATTTTGTTCATCAACATGGGGCCACCTGATTTTGGATGCCCCGCTGAATGGCAACCCCAGATCGCCCAATCTACATAACTCGATTACGTTTCCACATGCAGACGCGGCTCTCCTCTAATCAGCTTCTTGGGATGCGCATATTATATCATATAATGTGTTCCTTGAGAAGTTGAATTGAATCCTAGCCACACTCGCGATCGGCCAGGGTTGTGCAAAGCCCAAGAAACATGTGAGAAAAACTGCACCCTGTCCACGCATGTGCTATCGGCTCATTGACAAAGTATGCATATCGGGCAACACGGGGGGGGTTCACACAACGGGGCATCCCAAATAGGTATGCCCCAGGAGTGGATGTCAAATCAAATCTAGTGTCTGGCTGAAAAGTGCATGGGCCTCTTGTCTAAAGAGCATGTGAATTGAGAGCAGACAGAAACTTGCCCTGCATCTAGGGAAATAGAGTTCCCCAGGTCCGCCTCCCTGGGGCAAAATTAGACAAGATTCTTGCTTTCTTTCATAGGGAGGAAGAAGAATCAGGGGTGATAGGTTTATGAATATACTATCCTGCTTTTACAAGGATAAATTGTTCAACTTTCTAGCATTTTACATAGATTTATAATATTAGATCATTTCTAGATTCTTTAGCATCTTTAACCTTTACATATAACCTATTTCCTAGAATACAAATGTTCACCATCATTTAAACGTTATCATAACAAGTATTTTGTAAATTACACCTAGACCTAACCTAAACCAAACATCATATATTAACCATAATGGTTCTTTAAACCCAACACTCAACACACAATAAAAAATAGACCATATACTGGACTGCGCTTCGAAATGTATCCATTATAGAAGAGTGAAGTGCAGATTATTTCTAATGAGCTAGATATTTTGTTTTACAAATTTGGAAATAACAGACCCCTATGGGGTATTCTTACACATAAAAATAAGCCTCATAAGGTTTATAATCAGTCAGCAGCTGGACCAGCGCTCATTAGATGAAAAATAGGTGTTGGTCCATTTCAATACTTATCCACAACTGTATAAGTATATGCCCACAAATACTATTTCAAATTCATTGAATCTATCTTCCCCTTACAGCACATGATCTCGAGGCAACTTTAAATTTTGCAGATTTATTTTAACATATTGGTGACCATAAGAAGTATTTTATAAAAGCTTCCGCACCAATGCCATGGTCATAGAGTATAAGAAATAAAAGGTTTTGGGCTTGACACCAACTCATTGTAGGTAGATGTGTAATAAAGCCCATTGCATGCTTGATTCAACAAAATCAAATGATTCCTTCAATTGCCATTCAACACTACTGCATTTGAAAGACTTTGCAATGGGAACAGCAGTATGTAGCCATAATTAATCCTAATCTTCAGGGCTTCAGCACTTCATCTGTTCTGTTGCAATCACATACTTTGTTGTTCTTAACCACAGGAGGGAACAAGTAGGCCATTTTGCTGAAGAAAAACAAAACTTAAATAGAAAAACTGCTATACTATAAATCAAAATTGCAAATGATTTAATGTATGTGGGCATCAAGCCGTGAATACTTTTAATATAACAAAAAAGAAATTATCTAGTACTTGTCTTCTTTCACTCCCGCTTGGGGATTGGAATTAAACTTTGGCTAAACCCCTTCCATTACATTTTGGGCCTGACTTACCAAAGTTGTGCTGACTTGCCCTGCAATATTGTTAAATTATTGTCTGATGTAGGGTTCCAGCTCATCACTTCTAGTTCTTATTTGCCAGATTCTTTGTTTCATAACGCATCAAATTGGTAAATGGCTAGAGCTGCAGGCAAACCAGTTCAGCACTTGGACTATTGTGGTTGTGCTGGGTGCAATATGTGGTTAAGCATTGTGGAATATGCAAGGCCTTCCCTGAAGGAGAAGTTGTCTGGAAGGTAGCAAATGTTGCTTTAAAACCTCCATATACTGCTCAGCATTACTTGTGCTTCTCAATATGTGTAAGCTACCCATACCATATACAGTAATACAACCCCATACTATCAGAGGTGCAGGCTTTTGAAAAAGTTATATGGTCCCTCCTTCTTAAGTCCAGCTTAACCTAAAGTATGCAGCAGCGGAAAGCACAACATAAGGTACAACATACCTGAGCCCCACAATCCCGTTGGCAGTCGGTGATCTTTTCTGTCAAAATGTCTAAGGCCAGTTTTTTAGAAAGTTGGCCACCCTCATGAGTGAGGACACTGGCAGCAGCTTACATTGTAAAGTGTCCTCACTCATGGGGGCAGCCATCTTTCTAAAACTCTGGACATTTTGACATTGGAAAGAAGGCTGACTGCTGAACGATGGATCACGGGACTCAGAAAACGGAACCTGCACACCCGAGGAGAGCCCGAGGAACCCCGGCGGGCTGTTGAGGAGTGGGAAGGGCAAAGGGGGCCCACTTGTCATTTTTGGATCCCCAAAGTTTGGATCTCCATTTCAATTGGGTACCCGAACCGAAAGTTTGGCCGAACTTGCCAATCCCGGATTTACAGTTTTTTGTAGAGAACGCTTCTCGCTAAGCTGTGCACCTAGTTTTGTCCATAATCTTTGAATCTCTTTGATGGTAGTATGTACTTTAGATGGTGGGATATTCAGTCTGTGCAATTTTTTGTTGAGGAGCATTTTTAAGGAATTGTTTCAAATCTTGGAGATGCAGTTATCACAGAAAATCTCTGATCACCTTTTATTCTGAGAATTCCTGCCTCTCCAAAATGCTCTTTTTATACACTCGTCATATGATGTGGAAATATGTCATGTGAAAATTAATCCATTTTTTTTGCACTGATACTTTATAAAGTGGTACATGCACATTGGCAGGAGCGAGCAGAAACATTTTGCAACCCTTTTGTTAACCATGTTCCAACTATTGTGAGATTCTAATTTTCAGCTTTGGCAGTGATGGGCAGGGTTTCACACAGTGGGTAATCCCAAATTGTGATAAACCAGGGGCAAGGACCTATCACCAGAACAGTAAAAATCATGGTGATAGGTTTACTTTTATAATCAAAATCTTGCATGTCTACATTTTTTACTTGTCTTATGTTGCCTGAAAATAAAGGAAACTAGCAGACACTTGCAGAGTAATGTTGACAGTATGTCAAAGCAAAAGCCAGAACATTATCTATGTGAAATTTGCATATTTTCTGCTCACTCATGCCAACGTGCATTCATCAAATGAATACCACTTAGTAAAGTATCACTGCAAAAATATTTGGCAGACTAGATAACAAAGGGTCTTTATTTAATTACAGTTTATTATTTAATTCAAGTAATAACTCAAGTAGAACTACAGTCCATTTCATGATATATTTCAAACATCTGTGGTTAATACCAATACAATAATAGCACAGACCTTAATTAACTATTGAATTTTAGTATAATCAAATTTTACTGATTTTTCAGGAAAAAAAAGAAAAAATAACAACAGTAAATTGGGGATACTGAGGGGTTACAGTAAAGCAAAAAGGAGGGGGGATAGGGAAAGGAAGGGGGTATAGCGAGAATATTCCACAGTTATATATATAACATCAAATGTATATCTCATCCTCTACAGTAGTTAGCGTTCCTACTTGTTGGCAGTTTTCATAGTGAAGGGTACATATAGTCACTCTTCATATCAGTGGACCATGATACTTGTGTCGGCTCTCAATGGAGAGCCTTTGAGATCATTCCTGCATATATAAAGGTCTTGCTAAAACCATTTGTATATTAAAGATGAGTTGCCATACCAGTGACCTAATTCTTATACTGTCTCCACTTAGAGAGTCAGTAGAGGGTTAGTAAGGAGGAGGAGGGATGCCGAGGTTGGGGGAGAGAGTGAGCTTTGACAATTGATTGGTGCGCTAACAGTTGTGTACAAGCTTCCAAAAGGCGGGGTGAGGGGGGCCCCTAGGACGAGTTCCGGCCCAAAGTCTAACTTTGATATCCTCCCCATGCGTTTTGTAAGTTTTGGGTCAGTTATGGTCTAAAAGGATGTGTCAGAATGGTGAATGGGCACAGATCGTGGGCTTATCCATTGGATTATATTAAGGTAGGGAGGTGGTGAGCAGGGCCGGCGCTAGCACCCGGCAAGGTCCGGCATCTGCCAAGGGCCCCAGGGAAGAGGGGGGCCTACTCACAGGTGGAGGTGAGGCACAATTCCCTGAGTGAGTGCTAAGGGGGAGGAGGGGCATTCTTCCCACATTGAAAACCTGGCGCTGCTGGCAACACAGCGTGTGCATTGTCCGGCTGCGTACTAGGGATGGGATCGAGCGGCCACTGTATTGCAGAGTGCAGGGCTGGGAGCAGGCTGTAAACTTCCCCCATCAGCTCTGCTTTCAGCTCTGCTTTCAGCTCTGCTTTCAGCTCTCCTCTGCACCGCTCATTGAAATGACAGAAGCTCTGATGTGCAGCTTTTGTCATTAATCAGTCATGCAGGAGAAATCCGAATGCAGAGCCGAGGTGTGAGCAGGGGCGGGCTGCCATCCGGCTGCTTCCGGTAATATGGACGACGTCATCCCGCCCCAGCGTTGCTGTAATTCATTGTCTCTCAGCTTAGCAGCACAATGTGACTGCCGGCAAGATGACAAGCCAGGATGAAGAGTAAGTGGGGAGGAAGGGAGAGACGACCGTGAGAGGGTTTATGACTGGAGAAGAAGCAGGGGAGGGGAAAGGAGAAGATAGGGATAGGAGAGCATGGAAGAGAACACAGGGTATGCCTCTGCATTTTATGTATCTCTGCACTGGTTGCTTAACTGCTGCTCTTTCTCTTCCCTTCCTTGCTATCCCAGTCTCCCACCCCCCAACTACTTACTCACCTACTTACCCACCAACTACCTACCTACTGCCACACTTACCTAGCCACCCACCTACCTAGCTATTCACTAACATACCTACTTTTAGCCACCAACTCAGTCACCTACCTATGAATACAACCTACCTATGAATACAACCAAAACACAGCGGAACAAAACCCACCAGCAGCTGGCGTGAAATCTTAATGCCCTGAATTGGGATTCCCCACTGTGTGAAACCCCCCCGGGAACCCATAAAAATTCACCTTTCCTCACACCAATGGTTTATGCGCGGGCTCTTATCCAATCAGAGCCGCTTGCCCTTCGTCAGCTTTGATTGTTTAAAATGGGGAGTGCAAAAAGCCAGGGATACGCCAGCATGTGCTCCCCCATTCATTTCAATTAGAGCACTTTGCCGAAGGACATCAAGGCAAAGGGCTCTGATTGGACGAGGGCCTGCACATGCACCATTAGACCGAGGAGAGGTGAGTTTTACTAAGGGGGGCTCTGGGGAGTTTCACATAGCGAGGCATCCCAATGAGACTCCTGGGCTGGCTGATTCCCTCTCCCTGGGGCATCCCGAACTGGGATGCTCCACTGTGTGAAAATTGAAAAAAAGCAACGTGGTCTGGCCCTGGAATGGCTGCTGGCTTTTCCTCAGGGGCATCCCGAATCATGTGACTATGTCATTCAGCAGACGGCTCTTGTTGTTGCTAACGAGAGTGCAGGGGATGCAACAGTGTGTTCTCCCCATGATAGCCATTTGATAATTGACATAGTCACAGCAGATGGCTCTCACTGAATGGGAGTCCGCACGTGTGCCATTGGAACAAGGAGGAGGAGGGTGAATAGCAGCTTTCTGGGGGGTGTCACACAGCAGGGAATCCTGGTTTGGGATGCCCTGGGGAAAAACAAGCCACCCTGGAATCTTTGAGATCTGTTGCCCAGATATTTAAGCTGGGTGTGGTGCATCAGGCGACCAGAAATGCAGTGCACTCTATATACTGGATCTACCCTGTCATGGGACCAGGGAAGGGGGCCCACTGAGACCCTGTAGCCCAAAGGCCCACAAAACCCCAGAGCCGGCCCTCGGTGTGAGTCTCGGTAGTCCAACCATCCTGTCTAGGTCATTAGGTATCTATTTGTAGCTTCCGTGTCATTCACAACCAAGCTTTCCATGTAGCAAATTGATTTAACTATTACATTTTTTATTTTTTTTGTCTGAAAATGTTTTATCAGCATCTACGAGCATCTTCAGGAGCATCTCCCTAGGCTGGAATTCTATAAACGTTATATTCATTAAATGCACATGGCCCTTTCATTTGGCCACATGTGGCTTTCCGGGCCCTAGTACGAGCCAAATGGCCTATGGAATGATCTGTTTCTACACCTTTTGCACTTACAGATAATGCATAAATAGAAGTCACCATGCTTTAAAGCATGATGTGAAATGAAAACCATTCCTTCTATTGCCCTATTTTAGCTTCTTTTAGGATGATTTTGATAAAGGATAAAAGAGGAGAAGACGATGTTGACAAACGTGATCAATCGATTAACATCACATATATTTTTTTATTCATTTCTGTATCAGTATCTCTGCAGTAAACCACTTCTTCTAGAAATGTTCAATTCAGCGAGTTGCCAGCACACAAGATAATACATAAAAGTCAACATCTTTTTACATCCATTAAAAAGCAAAGTTCATAGAGTAAAAGCACTCATGTTCTGGTATTAATCTAGAGCGTTTTAGACATCCACACAGCCCTTAATTATAGTGCTTTTCATCCATGGACTAGCTAATTTAGCTTTTTTAATGGATGAAAATAGATGTTGGATGGTATATATTATACTGCATGCTGTCAACTTGCTGGACTGAGATTTTTTTTATAATATTGACATTGAATTCAATCTCTAATATGAATGCAGACTGTTTGTTTACAGAATGTCATGCCTTCTGCGGTGGATCTGAAGTGAAACATTACAGTAATGATTGATTAAACAATAAATCAATGAGTGTGTCTAGCATAGTACCACAATTATCAAAGATGGATCACAAATAGCCTTTACCGCAATATATTATATGGCAATATATAAATCAATATTATAGATATTGAGAATTTTCACATTAACATTTTCTATACAAATAGACAGCAAAGAAAAAGTAAACACTTCTCCCCAAATCGAAAACTGCTGTGTGCATGACTTTGGACATGAAGGTATAATGGGAGAATTTCTCAATTGGAAATATTCAACTTCATTAGAAAGTTTTGTGTGTTGCCAGACTTTTTCTAATAAAGAGGCCTTATTTAAGAAGTGCAATGTTTAGCATCTTTCCGGTGGCTATAGCTCCAGTTTTAGAGCTGCTGACTACAATGCTAACTTTGGGGTTTATTGATCAAGGGATAGCAGCAGGTAGTGCCTCGTAGCGGCAGGCAGCATCTGGTGAACGCTGGGCGCTGTATGCAATACCACATTTATGAAAGCGATTCTGGTGAGCGACTCTAACAGCGTCATGTAGCATACAATTCATCATTACAGGCGGCTCAGCGTATAGCACCGAGCTCTAGTTTCCAGAGCGCCAGGTAAGTCCTGTCGCTACCGTTAGCTCTCCCATACATTTCAATGAACGTTCCATTTCTTCTGTTTAAACAGTGTTTTTTGTTTTTCATTTTATTTTTTTTTTCTCTCAAATAATTGTGTGACCTCTCCCGGCCTAGAAAAAGTCATTTTTGAAAACTTTTTTGATTTTTAAATTTTTATGCAGAATTGTCATTACAGGTCTGGCATTAAAGTATTAATGTCACAATGTTACAACAATGTCATTCCATGTGTTTTCGCTTTGTTACTGGTGGTTATGTGTTCAAAAACAGACTTTAATCACACAGCGTCTGTTGCTCTATGCTATAGCAACCAGATCCAGAGCGCTGTTTAATTATGGAGTCGCTAAGAGTCGGCCGCAATGATCTGGCGCTACCTTTCACTCCCTGCAATGCTGTACTGGTGTTAGAACGCCCAGCATACATCTCATTCATCAATGCCGGCCAGGTTACTACAGCGACTGAGGCGCTCTGTTATAGCGCCCGATAGCCGATCACAGCTTATACTAGCGGTAGCTCTTAGCGCCTCTGTACAGATGCTCATCTGCCGATAGCTGGCGCTAGTAATGAAACAGCCTGTAATTTGCTTTGATTGTTGCATTAGGTATTGGATGACCTGTGTCAGCGCCTGTCGGACCAGACTGTCAATTATACCAGTGCCAGTGAGCGCCACTTTGTACCACCATCCTTTTGGCACTGCACAACATTGCACAACAAGATTGGGGCTGTATTTTTCTGATTCTGGCTGGCGTTTCATCATTACAGTTACAAGATATCACTGATGGGAATAAATGGGACAAACTTTACAGTGCATGTAGGCTGTGTTTTAGTTGTTGTTCAGATTACATATTGGTAAGCAAAAGAGGCCATAAAAAATTTGTTTTCATTAATAAAAAAATTTGGTCCTGCATTTACAATATATATGTGTATGTGTGTAATATTAATTATGAGCATAAAACACTTCACTACAGATCTGCCCTTTATGTTCTATGGGATTTTGACCTGCAGCACCACTATAAATTGCTGCAGCAGCTTCAACCAGAGCATCCGGCACTTCGACCTATATGGTACGAGGTAATAAAATGAGTGTCCTGATTTGTCAAGCACTTCAGCCAGACAGTGCCACATCGGTGCAAATTAGAGTAGTAAAAAATATAATATATATTTTTTTCACACTGCACATGTTGCTACACTACAAGAAGCACATTTACTAAAACATTAGCAGTTGAGTAACATGCTGAGAAATGTATAAATCATGTTTTGCACTACTCTAATATGCACTGAAATGGCATTGTCTGGCAGAAGTGCTTGATAAATCAGGCCCTAAATTATTTCCCATGTCAGGCATTTAGCTGCACCCCCGCCCCCCCCCCCCCCCCCAGCTAAAGCGAGCCAGGATGTGACCAGTTGCGAGCTCATTTTAATAGGGTTGGAGAAGCTGAGGCTGCCCACATACTGAGGATGCCCTTGTTAAGTGTACCAAACCCAAGTGAGTAAATAATATGGGCTTTGGTCCACTTTAAAGTGCTTTAATTCTGTATTTTATATTAGAGTCCCTGTCCTGCCTTGTGCTTCATGGGAACTGTGTGAAATAATCCATGGCAAGGCATCTCAAAATCTCTGATTATATGTAAAAAACACACACTGCTGCATCCCCTGTATCCCCGATATCATGCGCATGGTCCTGCCCTAGTCATTTAGATAGACTGGGGCGGGGGCACATGCAGGGATGCGGCAGCGCATGCTCACCATTCTAGTAAATATGAGCTGCCTGCTGAATGATGTAGTCATAGCAGGCGACTCTCATTGGACGAGAGCTTGCGCATGTGCCGTTGGAGCCTGGGCAGGTGAATTTTTTCTGGCTTCCAGGGGGGTTTCACGCATCCTGAAGGGGGATGCTCTGGGGGCATGGAACAAAACCTGGGAAATTCTAATTCTCAGTTTTGTTCTGATTTAAATCTGCTCTTCTCTAGCACTCTGTGGAGTCCCCAGGATATCCCCAGGATAAGTCCCTCCACCTCTGTCTTTTATAAGCTTCCCTCCCCTGCCTGATTTCTCGCACCTTCTTCTGTGTATGGGGGCGTGGAAGAGCACCAGAAAGGGCCTAGGGTTTGTTAAGTTGGCTGGGCCAGGGGACAGCCATTTGGCCTCTGAGCCTTGTGTTTCCGACCCTTATGGCTGATGCACCAGGCTTGTTAGCTCAGGTAAGGGATTTTATTTTACTTTTTTAAATAAAACAATAAAAATAACAAAAATAAATCAAAGAGGCCAAGGAGTGTCAATTAATGGCTAGGTGCAACTAGTGCCAAGGTGGAACTGTCTGTAGGCCCTGTCTGGTAAGAGATCTGTACTGATGCCTACTAGTGTTGTCCCTACAGAGAAGCACTGACTCACAATGTACTGTAACTGAAAAATGTCCTACTGACATATATTCCCCAAACGTTTATATATATATATATATATATATATATATATATTTATAGATAGATATAAAGATCAATATATATTAATGTATACACAAAATTAAGTCTTGCTGCATACTGTTGCGAAATGTGCCCATGGACATTAGGGGGGTTATTTAAGAAACGCTAAGGCCAGGTAGTGCCAGATGAGTGTCAGGTGAATGTCAGGTCCCAGTGATAATGGTGTATTTATCAAGTCAAAAATCTAGAACACATGTGAGTCCCAGGTAGTGTTTCATCTATCAACAGCGCTGGGATGAGTGCCGGCACTGAGTTTCCTACAGTGCCAGAGAGGACCAGGTGCTCACCCTGCACTATGTGGCCTTATACTGTACATTCCAATGGGCTGGGATGGTTATAATTATTTAGGCATTTTTTGGGGCTGATGCATGTGCCACAGGATCCCTGGGCTGGTTGCGATTATTTTTGGATGAATTTTTAGATCTTTTGTGTTGCGTTGCAAACTTGTGATTTGGGCCGTGAGAAAGCTATGTCAGGTTTTTCAGTGTCCCTAATGCAATTCCAATTTAAAAAAAAAAATCCAGGAGCCTATAAAATTAAAAATTGGGATTCCAACAAATGCTGCCTGCCTGAAATCCCATTTTTGAGCACCTCTGGGAACAGTCAGTATGTATTTTTTAATAAATATATTCAGCTTGTGACTCTACTAGACGGCGCTAGGTGTTGCAAGTGCATAAGCATATAAAAGCCGTGCACTGTGAATACTGCCTGGCTGGGAGCGCTACAGCTGATAGCGCCGGCAGGCTGAAGCTGGCGTTGAAGTGAGTGCTGCCGAGCCTCCTTGATGAGGCATTCAAGTGCCGCCCGCACCTATAGTAATAAATTAGCCTCTATATAACTTGAAGTGTTCCGAGGTGGATGACAATCTCATGTCACTGGGTTTACAGCAGAATAACTGCCTTGCCTGGGAGCTGTCTTAAGCCCTACTGTTAATCATAGAAACCAGTGGTGTCGCCCCTGAAATGCAAAGTAAAATAAAACTATTGTATATTCCTTTAACACTGAGAAACAATTCTTTTTCTGTATAGCTCTTGAGCAGAAAAGCACTGTTTGCTCCTACCGATGAGGACTTGAATGACATATCACGAGTGCTTTGGAAAGAGCAGCAACAATGGCTATTGAGATCTCTGAACTACGCTTAAAATAATCTATAATTGCAGCAAAAATCACACCGACGTTTATTTGCAAAAGCTTGGCTTGTTACATGCAATTTAATCACAAAGATCATTCTCTAACAGGAACATTATTGGGATTAGCACATGGGGCGATATCTTCCTAACTAATTTAAACGTTTGATACTTATTCCAGCCACAGAAAGTGGAGGAAGTTCATTGAAATGTCTCTCTGTTGTCTGATAAGGCTGCTGCCTATAGTCAGAATAATATAATTGTAGGTCTATTATTGACACACACACACACACACACACACACACACACACACACACACACACACTATCATGAGTATTTATATAAGAAAAAGAGAATTAAATAGGCACACAATCTGGGTCATGTTTAAGATCTGGTGAATCAAGTTTACCTTTGAGTGCACTTTTGGGTGTGAACTAAAGTGCTACAGCAGGCAAAAGTAATTGTTACACCATTGCATTTGGCACTTTCCTAAACTGTTTTCTGTTTCATGATTTCTCCTCTAAAAGTAGTTGGCATTAGCGAATTTTTGAAAAATTTGATTCGGCCGAATTTCATATGCGGCAAATCGCTTTTAAAAATGGCTTAACACGCATAGGATGCATGCTGCATTAGTGAAATAATACTTTAAAGAAGTATGACATGCACATCAGAGGCATCGCTATTAGAATCGCTGTCGCAGAGCGGCACAATGACAGAGCCTTGAGGTGGCATCAGCATGAGGAGCCCATATATTGCCTGAAAGACACACTGGGGTTGGCCGCAGCATAAGACTTGCAGACTGCAAGTCACACCCAAGTGTGATCAGGCTCATGCTAAAGATCTGGTGAAGCAAGTTTACCTTTGGGTGTGCTTTCAGGTGAGAAATGAAGCTTACATATACATGAGATTTTCAACTTGAACACACTGACATGGACTTCTGCTTTGAGTTTGGAAACAACAGCACCCTATAAGCTATACAGAACGATTTGGCAAATTCTTTAGCATATGCTATTTTTCAAAACTTAAAAATATCCTTACCTCATTGGAAAAATGTAAAATGTATCATCAAAGGGGTAGGCGATTTTTGGGATTGGGATTGGAACAGAAATAATGACAGAATTTTTGATGTGTTCAAATAAAAACGCTCACTCAAATATACACTTAAAGTGATACTACAGGCAAAGTTAATTGTTACACTGTTGTGTTGGGCTATGTTTGCCACTGTCCTAAATGTTTTTAAATTGAATCAGAAATGGCCGAGATATCGGGTTTGTGTTTCAGGCAATATATGGTCTCCTCATGCTGTTGCCAACTCCAATGTGTCTTTCAGGCAATAGCTCTCCAGTTTAAATTATTATATTTTTATCTACAGTACTGTGCCATATTCATTATTCTCTGGTCATCCTTTGGTCACACTACCTTTTGGGTTAAGGAGATTGTCCAGGCTAAGTGTATATAACAAGCCATTATTTGCTTACCTGTCATGCAGTGATTGGGGGGTTCTGCACATGGCCTTTTATAGAGTAAGCACTGTGTGTTATGGCAGAATTGGAGGGGATTTGCACACTGACTGCTAGTGGGGTATTCTGCACACTGTGTATTATGGTGGAATTGAGGGGAGATTTGCCCACTTATTGCTAGTAGGGTATTCTGTTTACTGTCTGTTATGGGTTTCTTTGGGGAGGGGGATTCTGCATGCTGCCTATTAAGTTTCTTGCGGGGGATTCTGCATGCTGTTTACTATCAGGGTTTTTGGGGGGTGGGAGGGGTTCTGCACACTGCCGATTTTAGGTTATTGAGGGGGTATGTTAGCACTTAATTTGATTCACAACTTTTTTCTCATTTTTCTCGCCTGAACCCTAGATGCATCTTATGGTCAGGCTGGTCTTATAGAGCAAAAATGCAGTACATTTTAGTAAAGTACGCTAGTTTTGTTTCTATACCCTTTCCAGGCTGTTTGTTTTTAGACAAATATATCTACAATGTGACACTATCTATACATATGTATATAGTACATTGATAGACATATAGGTGTTTGAACAGAAATAGAATTTGGTATCATATTTTCTGTGAGCCAAATAACCCTTGCAACAGGGGTGGACTTGCCATAGGGAGTGCCCGAGAAAATACCTGCTGGGCTGCACAGCTTTTGGGCTTGTTGAGCTGCTGTTGAACAGCTTCCCACAATCCCTGCCTCCCTAGTCTCCCCCGATCCACCCTCCTCCCATACTAGCTCTACTGAACACCCAGCCAAAAAAGCCCAGTCCATATTCTGCCCCTGCAATTCTTAGTCTCAGCACCATGTATGTAGGGGTCATACCCACCTCTACCGCAGTATCTGCCCCTACAATACTAAACCTTCAATACCACTGGCATGTCCACCCTGATATGTTCCTGCAGCGCTTTAGGCTTAGCCTCCGAGTGCACTCACTGACATGCCCAAAAACACTTTGGGAGGCTGGCGTGCTCGGACGGTATACTACGGGCCAGTTATAGGCTTGACAATAGCTAGCAAAATCCTGGACTGATTTTTGGCCCCAGTCCATCAATGCCTTGCAACTGGGGAAACCACTTTTTCCCATCACATTTAGACTGACCCACATCTTCCGATTGGCCACCATGTCACATGATTAGAGCAATGGGTTACTGATAGAGATGAGCGAACTTTTGAAAAATTCGATTTGGCAGATTCGCCGAATTTTCCGGAAGAATGTGTTTCGGTCCGAATTTATTCGCAACAAATTGCTATTAAAAACGGCTATTTCTGGGCTTCCGAGAACCTCCATAGGGTTGCAGAACATTTTGCTTGGCTGTAACATGCATAGGATGCATGCTTGGTTAGTGAAATAATATTGTAAAGAAGTATGACATGTAGATCAGAGGCATCGTTATTTTAGCGGCACAATTAGAGAGCCTTGAGGTGGCATCAGCATGATGAGCCCATATATTGCCTGCAAGACACACTCTGGACTTGGCAGCAGCATAGGGAGCCCATTTATTGCCTGAAAAACACACCCTGAATTTGGCAGTAGCATAGAGAGCCCATATATTGCCTGAAAGCCACATTGGAGTTGGCAGCAGCATTAGGAGCCCATATATTGCCTGAAAAACACACCCTGAAGTTGGCAGCAGCATTAGGAGCCCATATATTGCTGAAAGAGACACCCAGGAGTTGGCAGCAGCATTAGGAGCCCAATATTGCCTGAAAAACACACCCAGGAGTTGGCAGCAGCATTAGGAGCCTATATATTGCCTGAAAGACACACTCTGGACTTGGCAGCAGCATAGGGAGCCCATATATTGCCTGAAAAACACACCCAGGAGTTGGCAGCAGCATAGGGAGCCCATATATTGCCTGAAAAACACACCCAGGAGTTGGCAGCAGCATTAGGAGCTCATATATTGCCTAAAAGACACACTCTGGACTTGGCAGCAGCATAGGGAGCCCATATATTGCCTGAACAACACACCCAGGAGTTGGCAGCAGTATTAGGAGCCCATATATTGCCTGAAAGAGACTCTGGAATTGGCAGCAGCATAAGGAACCCATATATTGCCTGAAAGACACACCCTGGATTTGGCAGCAGCATTAGGAGCCCATATATTGCCTGAAAGACACACAGTGGAGTTGGCAGCTGCATAGGGAGCCCATATATTGCCATAAAACACACCCTGAATTTGGCAGCAGCATAGGGAGCCCATATATTGCCTGAAAAACACATTGGAGTTGGCAGCAGTATTAGGAGCCCATGCATTGCCTGAAAAACACATTAGAGTTGGCAGCAGTATTAGGAGCTCATATATTGCCTGAAAAACAGATTGGAGTTGGCAGCAGCATTAGGAGCCCATATATTGCCTGAAAAACACATTGGATTTGGGAGCAGCATAGGGAGCCCATATATTCCCAGAAAAATACACCCTGAATTTGGCAGCAGCATAGGGAACCCATATATTGCCTGAAAAACACACCCAGGAGTTGGCAGCAGCATTGGGAGCCCATATATTGCCTGAAAGACACATTGGAGTTGACAGCAGCATTAGGAGCCCATATATTGCCTGAAAAACACACCCTGGAGTTGGCAGCAGCATTAAGAGCCCATACATTGCCTGAAAGAGACACCCAGGAGTTGGCAACAGCATTAGGAGCCCATATATTGCCTGAAAGAAACACTCTGGACTTGGCAGCAGCATAGGGAGCCCATATATTGCCTGAAAAACACACCCAGGAGTTGGCAGCAGCATTAGGAGCCCATATATTGCCTGAAAAACACACCCAGGAGTTGGCAGCACCATTAGGAGCCCATATATTGCCTGAAAGAAACACTCTGGACTTGGCAGCAGCATAGGGAGCCCATATATTGCCTGAAAAACACACCCAGGAGTTGGCAGTAGCATAGGGAGCCCATATATTGCCTGAAAGACACATTGGAGTTGGCAGCAGCATTAGGAGCCCATATATTGCCTGAAAAACACACCCTGGAGTTGGCAGCAGCATTAGGAGCCCATATATTGCCTGAAAGAAACACTCTGGACTTGGCAGCAGCATAGGGAGCCCATATATTGCCTGAAATACACACCCAGGAGTTGGCAGCAGCATAGGGAGCCCATATATTGCCTAAAAGACACATTCTGGACTTGGCAGCAGCATAGGGAGCCCATATATTGCCTGAACAACACACCCAGGAGTTGGCAGCAGTATTTGGAGCCCATATATTGCCTGAAAGAGACTCTGGAGTTGGCAGCAGCATAAGGAACCCATATATTGACTGAAAGACACACCCTGGATTTGGCAGCAGCATTAGGAGCCCATATATTGCCTGAAAGACACACAGTGGAGTTGGCAGCAGCATAGGGAGCCCATATATCGCCATAAAACACACCCTGAATTTGGCAGCAGCATAGGGAGCCCATATATTGCCTGAAAAACACACTGGAGTTGGCAGCAGTATTAGGAGCTCATATATTGCCTGAAAAACACATTGGAGTTGGCAGCAGCATTAGGAGCCCATATATTGCCTGAAAAACACATTGGATTTGGGAGCAGCATAGGGAGCCCATATATTCCCAGAAAAATACACCCTGAATTTGGCAGCAGCATAGGGAACCCATATATTGCCTGAAAAACACACCCAGGAGTTGGCAGCAGCATGGGGAGCCCATATATTGCCTGAAAGAGACACTGGCGTTGGCAGCAGCATAAGGAGCCCATATATTGCCTGAAAAACACACCCTGGAGTTGGCAGCAGCATTAGGAGCCCATTTATTGCCTGAAAGACACACAGTGGAGTTGGCAGCAGCATAGGGAGCCCATATATTGCCTGAAAAACATACCCTGAATTTGGCAACAGCATAGGGAGCCCATATATTGCCTGAAAAACACACTGGAGTTGGCAGCAGTATTAGGAGCCCATATATTGCCTGAAAAACACATTGGAGTTGGCAGCAGTATTAGGAGCCCATATATTGCCTGAAAAACACATTGGAGTTGGTAGCAATATTAGGAGCTCATATATTGCCTGAAAAACACATTTGAGTTGGCAGCAGCATTAGGAGCCCATATAATGCCTGAAAGACACACAGTGGAGTTGGCAGCAGCATAGGGAGCCCATATATTGCCTGAAAAACACACCCTGGAGTTGGCAGCAGCATAGGGAGCCCAGTGCCCTGACCAGCCATGGTTTCCAACATGTGTTTTATAACATGAATCATGTCGTTCATGCCGTAATCCTGGCGACTGGCAAATAAAGTGGCTTCCTCAAAGGGCCTGAGCAAACGGCAGGTGTCACGTATGAGCTGCCACTGGTTCACATTAAAGTTACACAGGGGAGTCCCCCTATCTGCTTGGATCATCAAGAAATCAGTATTAGGAGCAGCAGCAGTATTAGGAGCCCATATATTGCCTGAAAGAGACTCTGGAGTTGGCAGCAGCATAAGGAACCCATATATTGACTGAAAGACACACCCTGGATTTGGCAGCAGCATTAGGAGCCCATATATTGCCTGAAAGACACACAGTGGAGTTGGCAGCAGCATAGGGAGCCCATATATCGCCATAAAACACACCCTGAATTTGGCAGCAGCATAAGGAGCCCATATATTGCCTGAAAAACACATTGGAGTTGGCAGCAGTATTAGGAGCTCATATATTGCCTGAAAAACACATTGGAGTTGGCAGCAGCATTAGGAGCCCATATATTGCCTGAAAAACACATTGGATTTGGGAGCAGCATAGGGAGCCCATATATTCCCAGAAAAATACACCCTGAATTTGGCAGCAGCATAGGGAACCCATATATTGCCCGAAAAACACACCCAGGAGTTGGCAGCAGCATGGGGAGCCCATATATTGCCTGAAAGAGACACTGGAGTTGGCAGCAGCATAAGGAGCCCATATATTGCCTGAAAAACACACCCTGGAGTTGGCAGCAGCATTAGGAGCCCATTTATTGCCTGAAAGACACACAGTGGAGTTGGCAGCAACATAGGGAGCCCATATATTGCCTGAAAAACATACCCTGAATTTGGCAGCAGCATAGGGAGTCCATATATTGCCTGAAAAACACACTGGAGTTGGCAGCAGTATTAGGAGCCCATATATTGCCTGAAAAACACATTGGAGTTGGCAGCAGTATTAGGAGCCCATATATTGCCTGAAAAACACATTGGAGTTGGTAGCAGTATTAGGAGCTCATATATTGCCTGAAAAACACATTTGAGTTGGTAGCAGCATTAGGAGCCCATATAATGCCTGAAAGACACACAGTGGAGTTGGCAGCAGCATAGGGAGCCCATATATTGCCTGAAAAACACACCCTGGAGTTGGCAGCAGCATAGGGAGCCCAGTGCCCTGACCAGCCATGGTTTCCAACATGTGTTTTATAACATGAATCACGTCGTTCATGCCGTTATCCTGGCGACTGGCAAATAAAGTGGCTTCCTCAAAGGGCCTGAGCAAACGGCAGGTGTCACGTATGAGCTGCCACTGGTTCACATTAAAGTTACACAGGGGAGTCCCCCTATCTGCTTGGATCATCAAGAAATCATTAATGGCTTTTCTCTGTTCGTATAGTCGATCTAATATATGTAGGGTGGAATTCCATTGGTGGAAATCAGACTATGTTGGGGGATACCGTTCTGACACTGTAGCTCAAGAAGGGTGTTCTTGGCGGTGTAGGAGTGGCTGAAGTGAATACAAAGTTTCCTTCCCGTTGTTAGGATGTCTTGCAGATGGGGGGAAGACTTCAGAAAACGCTTGACAGCTAGGTTGAACACATGTGCCATACAGGGCGCATGGCTCAGGCTTCCTTGTCACAGCGCAGACAAGATGTTACTCCCATTGTCAGTCACCATGGTTTCCATTTCCAATTTTCATGGAGTAAGCCATGTTTTGATTTCTTGATGAATGAATTTCAGGAGCTCCTCTCCTGTGTGACTCGCCAAGACAAACCATGTGAAGCACAGCGTGACACCGCCGTGCCCTGCACACATGGCAGGCTGGAGGGGCATCTAGAATCGACCGTACAGTGGAGGGTGAGGAGACGGCGGAGGATGAGGAGGCGGAGGCACACACTGTGACAGGCAAAACGGCCTGGGAGCGTGGAGGCCGAAGCGGTGTGACCTGTCCAAGTTGCTGTACAGAAACTCCATTCACCCAGTGGGCCGTAAAGGACATGTATTGTCCCTGACCATAGTTACAGCTCCGGATGTTGGTGCTGCCGTGCACTTTGGTGCACACCGACAGGCTCAAGGACTGGCCCACCTTCTGCTCAACAAATTTGTGCAGGGCTAGTACTGCCTTCTTTGCAAAGAAATGACGGCTTGGGACTCTCCACCTCGGCTCGGCACTAGCCATCAGCTCTCTGAAAGGTGCAGAGTCCACCATCATAAAAGGGAGGGACTGCAGCACCAGCATTTAGCTTTTGCGCTGTAGGATGAGTGGGCTCATACTGTTGTCTCTTGGACATGGTTTCGCTGATGGATTGCTGGCGGGATGACTGACTTTTAGTAGGAGGAGCAGGAGCATCTGGAGCGGCAGAGGATGGGTATGACGCACAGCTACCTTCGGCTGAGGTGCTGGAGCCTTGACTGGGTGAAATTGGAAGCAGCGTGACACTGGCTGACGCAGCAGGCTGGACCCCCACTTCGGGGCCTCAGTTCTCCCAGGCAGCTTTATGGTGACGCTGCATGTGTTGCCGCAGGGCTGTGGCACCAACATTAGGGCCCTGGCCACGCTTGACCTTCTGTCTACACATCTTGCATGTGGCCAGGTTACCCTCCTGCAGATGCTTGATGAAAAAGTGCCACACTGCCGAGTAGCTAATTTTCCCACCAACAGTCCGCACTAATTCACTGCTACTGCTGCCAACTCCAGAAACCTCTGCTCCGCTACCTCCCGGGAAGGCAGTCTGCCGTGTAGCAGGTGGTCTACCCCGCTCCCAGGGGCACGTGTGGCTCCAGACATCCCAATTCTGCCACCATGCTGACTGCCAACCCTACTACCAGCTTGCTGCCTCAGCTGCTGACTCTGGGGCAACCTGGGACCCTCTTCTCCTGATGATGATGAAGCCCCTTCTGTACCGGGCTCCCAAGTGCGATCGGCTTCATCATCATCATCGAGTTGTGTCTGCACGTCACTGATGTCCTCCTCGGTTTCCACAACAGCTTGTGCTGCAGGAGATGGAACGCTCGCCACACCACCTCCCACTCCACCACACCACCGCCACACCACTTCCCACTCCACTCTCCTCCTCAGTGTTTGTCTGCCCAGCGAAAAAAGCGGCGGATGTCTCCTCCATTTCTTGGCTGGGCAGTAGCTGCTGACTGTCCTCTAACACATCGTCCTCACTGAATAGTGGAGCTGAACCCAAAGCATAAGATACATCGGCTGGAAGGGGGGGCGTAGGACAGAGGCAATGGAAGGACAGGGACGGCTCCCCGGCCATGCCAACTCAGGGTTGTGTCCGAGGAACCTACCGACTGTTGACTGGGGGTATCAGATGGAGGTGGATGACCACGTTAAACAATCAATGACGGCAGATGCGTTGCTGGTTGAGACACTACCGCTAGCAGATACCCGGAGATCAGGCCTCTCACCGCAACTCCTGCTGCCACTCGCCCCTAGTCTACTGCGACCTCTGCCTGATGAATCTAGGCCTCTCCTCAGTGCACATCCTGGCACATCTCTGCCTGACATTTTTACTGCGTTTAGGAGGGGAAAACAATACACTACACTACACCTAGAACAGTATTTTTGTAACAACAGGTGTGTCAAAACGTTAGATCAAAATAGGCAGACACTGTAGCTAAAAGCTAATGAAAAAAGACACTGTCAGATGGTCTTAAACAGGATGCCCCTGGTCAAAGGTAAATGCACCACAGGCAGTTTTAAAACATGATTTTTGTTCAAAATGTAAAAAAGGTAAAGATGCAGGTACTCTGAAAAGCTAAGTGCTAGTATTCGGGATGCCCTTAAAAGCTAAGTGCTAGTATTCGGGATCCCCCCCCCCCCCCCTGTGAAAGACAATGGCTGCTTCGATCGGTCGATCGGTACTCTTAAAAGATAAGTAATAGCACTGACAATGGCCCCCGGTGAAAGGCAATGGGTGCTTTAATCTTGAAAACCAGACTTTTTTATACAAAAGGCAAAAGGTAAGTCGGCCGGTACTCGTAACCCTTTAAGTGCCAAGCACGTAACACCTACGTGCTTGCATGTCCGTGCCTTAAGTGCCAAGCACGTAGGTGTTACATGCTTGACTTTCCCCCCCTGCTAGTTAAAATAAAATTAAAAAAATACACACCTGACCCCTCGTTGGATCCGTCCGGATCTCCTCTTTAATTTGGTGCCATACGATCCCCCGTGGGGGCTTGGATGGCTCCAGGAGAGCCCCCGGAATAGCACCCCCCGCTTCGGCAGCAGCAGATGCTAACTGTAAAAAAAAAATGACATTTGCTTATCTGCTGTCACGCTGCCTCCCAACGGGTCTCCCCCTCACTGGGGGGGCCTCCGATCGCCCCCCCCCAGGCTCTTCCGTGGCGAGGAGAGGGCAGAAATCGCCCTCCCCCCACTTCCTGGATTGCGACTGCTAGCCCCGCCCCTCATTGTGATGTCACCAGCAGCCGGCTTCTTAATACCGGCACCCGAGACTCTGAATCAGTCTGCCCGGGTGCTTGGAGGAGAGAGGTGGGGAGGGGGAGAGGGCTGTGATCGCCCCCCCCTCCCCAGGCTCTCTCCTCCAAACACCCGAGCAGACTGTCAGCTGTCATCGGAGATCACCGGGGGACAGAGGATCGGAGGTGAGTAAAGTAAAAAAATAAATAAATAAATGTCATTTTTTTTCTTATGTGTCAGTGTGTTTATTTTTACATTTAACCCCTTGTGAACTGGTAAGGGGTCCATGAGACCCCTTATACCAGTTCACAAGGCTGGGGGTGGCATGGTGGCTTGCCATTAACCCCTGGCACCCCTATTATCTGCCTCCCCAAAGCCCAGGGGGGGGCAGAAGAGCCCTGGCCCACACAGGCTATGTGGGCTTGTAGGCTGCAGGGTGGGGGGCCACAAAAGCTGGCCCCTCCACTCTGTTCCTACAAGCCCCCATAGCTGGTCCCGGGCTGGTAATGCTGGGTAAGGGGGACCCCATTTCATTTTTTTTTATTTTTAAGGGTTTTAACCCCTTATGTTCCCCCCTGGGAGTGGGGGCCCTATGTCATTTTTTTTAATTAACCCATGTTTTGTCGCCCAGCAGCTATAAAAGGCTTCCAGCTGCAGCAGGAGAGCAGAAGCCATATTGATCAGCGTGGGACACAGGGATGGATGGGAGGTAAGTATTAAAAAGTATTAAAAAAATAAATAAATAAAATATTTTTTCTGCTTGTTTCTGTGTTTTTTTTTACACTTAACCCCTTGTGAACTGGTAAGGGATCCATGAGATCCCTATACCAGTTCACAAGCCTGGGGGCTGGCAAGTCATCTGCGGCTAGCGGGTGACTTGCCGTTAACCCCTGGCACCCCAATTACCTGCCTCCTCAAAGCCCGGGGGGGGAAAGAGCCCGGGCCATGGCTATGTGGGCTTGTAGCCTGCAGAGTGGGGGGGGCACCAAAGCTGGCCCCCTTGCACCCTGTTCTACAAGCCCCCATAGCTGGCTCAGGGCTGGTTATGATGGGTAAGGGGGACCCCATATCATTTTTTGGGGGAGTTTTAAGGGTTTTTAACCCTTAAAGTTTCCCCAAAAATGCCCCCCCCCCCCCCCCCCAGGAGGGGGGACCCTATGTCATTTTTTTTTTTTAAATTAACCCCTTATGTTTATAGTGTGGATAGTAGTAGTATTTTATTTGCAAATGTTATAAAGTGCTATTTTCAGTTTAGGGGGTCTCCTGAGCAAGAATGGGGGGGCTACCAATACATATGTGGTACCGTTGTAATCGGGAGAAATTGGGCTTTCACACGCAATATGGTTTTCTCTAATAAAGTAAATGTTTTATTTAAAATAAAGGAGACAATTGTTTAAAAAATATTTATTTATTTATTTTTTTGTTTTTTTACAGAAAAATATAAAAAAAAACTGTACAAATTACAAACAAGACATTTGATATTAAAGCCTAAACTCTGCTGCAAAATATATATCTATAATTTTCCTGGAAATTACTGCAAAAATCACGTTTAAACATGGCGCAGAATGGGGAAAATGATCTGTCAACAGAGGGTGACAAAACTTCAATTAGGCTGGCAATTAAAAGGGTTAATAGTACTTATGCATGTTGGGTATTGTTCTGCAAGGAGGACCTTGCTCTTACCAATTTAGCTTGTTTTTGTTTGCATATTTATATTTTAGGAAAACATGTTATGCATTCAGTTTTTTTATAAATTTTTTAGGGAAACCCTGTGCAACCTAAGAATTCTTCGAGGGATTACTTCCATAAAGGTGAGCCTACTACAACAAGCTGGGTAGTCTTAGAAAGCTTAACATGTGTACTTTCAGGGAATATATGGTTTATTGGGGATATTCCAAATGTAAAGGGTTGTTTTGGTAGAAAAATTGCAAGGTGCGCACTTTGTCTGCAGAGCTGAAATTTTCAAGTAAAATTACTGTTACGCGCACGCTTTACTTTGTGGTGTTTGCCAACTCTTCCCTTGACAGTACCTATGCATGTTGGGTATCGTTCTGTTTTTTTAGGAAAATGTGGCTTGATTCTTCCTTTTTATTCTTTTTTAGGGAAACTTTGTGCAGCCAAAGAATACATTGAGGGATTACTTCCAGAAAACTAAGCCCACGTAAACAAGCTTGGTACTCCTAGAAAGCTTGAGGCATGTACTTCCAGAGAATATATTGTTTGTGGGAATTTCAAATGTAAAGGGTTGTCTTTCTGGGAAAACTGCAAGGTGCGCATAGCGCAGTTGTATTTTATCTGAAAATCTCCTAAAGCTCTGTTTCACTTTGGAGGAGTCTCCAGGACAGGAAAGGGTGTCTACCTATACATATGTGGTACCGCTGTGACCGGGAGAAATTGGGGTTACACACGCAATAACATTTTATTGACAAACTTATATTTTACCAAAAAGTATTGAGAATACACTAAAAAAAAGCCAAACAAGACATTTCATGTTGAAGCCCCAGAGAGTTGAAAAAAACAATACATAATTTTCCTGGGAAATCCCTGGAAATCCTTTCAAAAATCACAGTTGAACATGTGTAGCGCAAAATAGTGAAACATGGTCTGGCAACAGAGGGTGACAAAAGCTGCAGGTAGGCTGGCAGCGAAAGGGTTAAAAAATAAGTGGTAAGTAGCACTGACAATGGCCCCCGGTGAAAGGCAATGGGTGCTTCAAACTTGAAAACCAGACTTTTTTATACAAAAGCCAAAAGTTTAGTAGGCAGGTAGTCTTGAAAGATAAATGGTAGGTAGCACTGACAATGGCCCCCGGTGAAAGGCAATGGGTGCTTTAAACTTGAAAACCAGACTTTTTTTTTAAAAAGGCAAAAGGTTAGTAGGCAGGTACTCTTAAAAGATAAGTGGTAGCACTGACAATGGCCCCCCGTGAAAGGCAATGGGTGCTTTCAATTTGAAAACCAGACTTTTTTTATACAAAAGGCAAAAGGTTAGTAGGCAGGTACTCTTAAAAGATAAGTGGTAGGTAGCACTGACAATGGCCCCCGGTGAAAGGCAATGGGTGCTTTAAACTTGAAAACCAGACTTTTTTTAAAAAAAAGGCAAAAGGTAAGTCGGCCGGTACTCTTAAAAGATAAGTGGCAGCACTGACAATAGCCCCCGGTGAAAAGCACTGGGTGCTTTAAATTTGAAAACCAGAATTTTTTGTACAAAAGGCAAAAGGTAAGTAGGCAGGTACTCTTAAAAGACACATGCTAGTATTTGGGATGCCCCCCCCCCCCCTTCCCGGCGAAAGGCAAAGTTTGCTTAAAAAGTGACTTTGTTTACAAAATGCAACCAGTTAGCAGACAGGTACTCTTCAAATATTTATGCTAGTATTTGGGATGCTCCCTCTTCAAATACATAGGCTGGCTGCTTTTACAGTGGAAAAGTGCCTTTCTTTACAGAATGCAACCAGTTAGTAGACAGGTACTTTTGAAATATTTATGCTAGTATTTGGGATGCCCCATCTTCAAATACATAGGCTGGCTGCTTTTACAGTGGAAAGGTGCCTTTCTTTACAAAATGCAACCAGTTAGTAGACAGATACTCTTCAAATATTTATGCTTGTATTTGGGATGCCCTCTCTTCAAATACATAGGCTGGCTGCTTTTACAGTGGAAAAGTGCCTTTCTTTACAAAATGCAACCAGTTAATAGACAGGTACTCTTCGAATATTTATGCTAGCACGCTTTTTAAAGAATGACACAAGAAAAAGGAAAAGCTAAATAGGCAGGTGTGTTATTAGCACTAAATAGGCTTGAACGCTAATGCAAACACTTTAAACTTTCCCTGTCTTTGTCACTGTCACAGCCTCTCTCCTTCTCTATCTGTCCCTCACTTCTTCTGTTCTTTTATCTATCTATCTATCTATCTATCTATCTATCTATCTATCTATCTATCTCTCCCTTGCTGTATCTATCTATCTATCTATCTATCTGTCTATCTGTCCCTCGCTCTCTCCCTGCCTGATCTGCTCTGGCCTCAATATAGTGTCAGAATGTGCTTCCGCAACATGGCCGCTTATATAGGTCTGTGACATCATAGGTAAGCCTGTCTGCTGATAGGTAGCATGTGACACCTAGCTAGGATTCCTTGCCCCATGGGACATGTCCTGACATGTGGATCCACCATTTCAGATGGGATGGATAGCAGTAAATGGAGTTTTAAGGAAGCGATTCGAGTGATCGAATCGCGGCGATATTCGCAATCGTTACGAATCAAATTTTTCCTGAAATTCGTAACGAATTCGGGTTCGTCAGATTCGATTCGCTCATCTCTAGTTACTGACACACCTTTGTCCTTTAGGATAATGCCAGTTACTGGTAGCCTGTAGAGTCTGTCTAGCAGAAAGTGCTGCTTCATCTTCCTGTGTTTTTTCTCCTATGAATTTCTCAATAAGATGGACCTGATAGTCTGCGTAAGGGTTTTGGTGAATAAATTATTGTTATTATTATTAATTAATAAATTATTGAATAAAGTATTGTTCTTAGCCCCAAGTTGAGCTTGTTAGTGAGATGAATTAAAGTTGCAGTGGCAAAGTGGTGCTTTTAGCATTTCAGAACTCCTAAATGTCAAATGTTAATTCTGACTGAAGGTCAGCAATGACTGCTGAATACATAGGCACTTAGATATAAACTGTACTTTGGTCTGCTCTTTTACAGCTGTTCAAGTATCGAATGTCATGGCAATGGCAATAAAGAAAAACAACATTTTAAAAATATGTATGTGGGATATATTGATGTATAAATGCAGGCACTGTATGTGTGACTCAGGGGCGTACATACTATAGGGGCAGTGCAGGCATGTGCCCCGGGCCCGTGGAACAAGGGGGCCTGGCTCACGCTGCCTCCACCTAGCCATGCCGCCTCCTTCCCTCTGGGGCACTGGCACAACATTGTGACCCGCACACTCCCTTCTTCACCTGTGGTGCCGCATGTACCCTTTTGCTCCAACGGCGCTCGCTGCTTCTCGCTGCTGGTGAGTTTCAGAGAGGGGGAGCCCTGATGTGATGATGGGGGCCCTGCTATGGGGCCCCATCGGGACTATGTACACTCCAGGTGTGACTCCATCCCTTTCAATTTGGGCTGGGATCATTAAATTCATCCTTGTATCCCAACTTTGTTCTACTGGTGCTGTGCCTTTGGTTATTGTGCAATGGTGTTTTTTTCAGCAGGTCAGTTTGTGCAAAAAGAGGAACAAAACCTGGGATTCTCACTGTACCAGGCTTTTTCCCCCTGTCTGGGGTATCCCGATTTGAGGTTCCCTGCGCATGTATCTTCCCAGATCACCCATAAATTCACCTTTCCTTCAACCCGATGGCTCATGCGTGGACCACCTGCAAATCACTGATTCTCATTCCAACCAGCTTTTGCTTTGCTGCTGGCAAGCAAAACTTAATGGATTGTGTTCCAATGGCCACTATCCTGCACCTCTGTGTACCCCTCACCAGCCATTTAGAAACTCCTGTTGCAGGTATGTGTTTCACAACATGGTATACCAGGACTTAGCTGTGGCCTGCTCCTGTGCCATTAGATAGTCTGCTGAGGTGAGGATATAGGTTATAGAAACATAGAAACATAGAAGGTTGACGGCAGAAGGAGACCATACGGTCCATCTAGTCTGCCCTTATGTGTATACTGTATGTACTCTTTATCTTAGGATAGATGTGTGCTTATCCCAGGCATGTTTAAATTCAGTGACTGTTAATTTTTCAACTACCTCTGCTGGAAGTTTGTTCCAAGCATCTACTACTCTTTCTGTAAAATAATATTTTCTAACATTGCTCCTGATCTTCCCCCTGACTAGCTTCAGGTTGTGCCCCCTTGTTCTGTCATTAAGCTTCTTCTTAAAAACACTTCCCTCCTGAACCTTATTCAATCCTTTCACATATTTAAAGGTCTCAATCATGTCCCCCCCTCTCCCTTCTTTCCTCCAGACTGTACAAATTAAGTTCTTTAAGTCTCTCCTGATAAGTTTTAAGTTTAAGTCCTTCCCCCATTTTCATTGCCCGCCTTTGGACACGTTCTATTTGAATAATGTCTTTTTGCAGGTAAGGTCTCCAGAACTGCACACAGTATTCTAGCTGTGGCCTTACCAGGGCTCTATACAGCGGCATCACAACCTCCCTCTTCCTACTGGTGATGCCTCGAGCTATGCAGCCGAGCATCCTGCTTGCTTTTCCCACTGCCTGGCTACACTGTCCACTCATCTTGCAACTATCAGTAATCAGTACCCCTAAATCTCTCTCCTCCGAGGTCCTGGCTAACACAGTACTGCCCATACGGTACTCAGAGCAGGGATTCCTTCTACCCAAGTGCATGATTTTACATTTAGAGACATTAAACTCTAGTTTCCACAGTTTTGACCATCTATCCAGTAAAGCTAAATCATTTTCCATGTTGCAGACACCTCCCGGAATATCCACCCTATTACTAACCTTTGTATCATCAGCAAACAGACAAACTTTTCCTACCAAGCCTTCTCCTATGTCACTTACAAATATATTAAAAAGAATGGGGCCCAGGACAGAGCCCTGCGGCACACCACTTGTAACTCGCCTTTGTTCAGATTGCACGCCATTTACAACAACGCTCTGATACCGATCCCTCAGCCAACTGGAAATCCACTGAACTATCCAAGGATTGAGCCCTACCTTCAATAACTTATCTATTCTGGTGGTTTCACACATCGGAGCATACCAAAATGGTATGCCCGACAAAGAAGAAGACCACAGGCCCTAGAGTCCTGTAGATTCTAGGCCAGGGGTTGCTCCTCCTTAAGATACATCCAAGGAAAGGGTGTGTCATAGATTTACTGCAGAAACATAGAAGGTTGATGGCAGAAGGAGTCTGCCCTTATGTGTGTATGTTCTCTTTATCTAAGGATAGAGGTATGCTTATCCCAGGCATGTTTACATTCACTTACTATTGCGTTTACAACTACCTCTGCTGGAAATTGGTTCCAAGCATCTACTTTCTCTAAAATAATATTTTCTAACATTGCTCCTGATCATCCCTCCGACTAGCTTTAGGTTGGCCCCCCTTGTTCTATCATTAAGTTTCTTCTTAAAAACACTTCCCTCCTGAAACGTATTCAATGCTTTCACATATTCAAAGATCACAATCAGGCCTCCTCTCTCCCCCAGACTGTACAAATGACATTTTTTAAAACTGGATCAACACCCATTTTTTCTTTAACAGGTGTTGGTCCTGCAGACAGTGAGAAAAAAACAAGCTTGGGGGGCGTTCAGAATGCTCATTTCTAGTCCTGCAATGCTGCATTCAGGTTCCATAATTATACTTTAGAATCTATTTCGTATCTTGAAATTGATTCTTAAGCTGCCTGTGAAATACTATCAAATTTAGTTGTGATCTCCTGAACTCCCATTCAAATACTGTTGAATCTTGATTCCAGCTGGCTGAATATGTTTGTAAATCTATAGGTTACATAAATCATACCAATGTGGGGTGAATTCTTTATCATCAGCTTACAAATTAGGCTTTACATGAGTTTGCAGGCTTAGACATATGCAGTTTAAGTAAATAAGTGGAGGGATATCGTCACCTCCTTGCACATTAAGGTCTTGATTTTGTGGTTGAGATCGCTCCTGTTATTGTTTGAGGTCGGCAATTTTGGGACTAGCAATTTTATCAGATGTGAAGGCAATATACTTGCAATATATTGTTTTCTCACTTCAGTGTTCTGGAGATTTTAAGCACTAATTAGAAAAAAATGGAGGTTTAGATTATGCCCTCATTGCATATATAATGATATACAAAAGGGTCTCAGCAGCCACATATCTTCACGCATAAACTGTATTTGTAAACCCCTCATAATAGCAAATTGAATTCCTTAGCCACTTGTGTGGATATAAAGTTAATGCATGTTTGGCAGGCGTGTGGCTGCAGCCATTCTCTGAATAATATTTTAAGCCTCCATACGTATCGGTTATTAGTATAATCTCCATACAGTCAAAAACAGACAAAATGTAAGGGAATAACATGTGAATGCCTAATTCCTTCAAAGCTCCCATACCGACAGCCAAAATGTCTGACATGGGTGCTCAAAATTTTAAAGAGTGCTATGGTAACAAGTTGATGGGCCACAAGTAAATGAAATGGTTACAAATTTTATTTTTAATAAATATATAGGATTTTAATGAATCAAAATAACTACAACTTAATTACAAAAAACAACCACCATCTTGCCCCCTCACACCAACTGCAAACACATTAAAATCACACATATTTACTTATTCTCACCACAACCCTGCAGACTGACAGACAGACACATGTACACACATACCCTATCAGCAAACCCTCTACCCTCGCACATCATCACATCATCATCACAAACTCCATAAATCCCCTAAACGCTCTTAGTAAAAAAAAAATAATAATAAACATATCTTCCAAAATGTCACCAGTCTGCCTAGTCAGAGACTGTGCTGGATTTCAGCGGGTGTCGGGTGGGTGGAGGGTAGATGAGTGTCTTTAATTTGTCTGGATATCTACTTCAACTCCCTTTACTCTCCGAAGCACATTTCACACACAGGTCATAGTAAATGCTGCGTAATTTAATACTCTTAACGATAAACAATGGAGAGGTTTTGATGATTCATAGAACCATGAATATTGCCTGTATTCTGCCATTTCAGTAATTAATGAGTTAAAAGCATTAATGAAATTAATAGATTTAGCAGATAGTAGCTGTGCTTGACTGTTACACACTGTGCCTGCTAAGCCAGGCAGTGAAGATCCATATTCACCTCAAATTCAAGGTGCGTCATAGTCAAGCACAGTAAAGCTTTCTTACACCCCTATCTGGACAAGTACAGGTACAAAGGACAATAGGGGTTTAGGTGTGTGAATTTACTATCCTAGAGGCATAGATAAAGGTTATTTAATCTGTGGTTTACCCTTGTTATTGACCTTTTTACTCAACATGATAATGGAATTAACAAAAAATGTATTTTTAGTGGAGGAAATTAGGACTAATTTCTAGTCCCACATTATCAGTCAGGTTCCAATATCATACTTTAGAATGATATATTTTTATAGATTTTTAAATCATAAGATACTATTGAATTTAGGTTTGAGTTGTGATCTCGAGAATTCCCATTCCGTCAAATCTTTTTGACTCCCATTTCCGTGTAGCTAAATATGGTTGATGGTCTAAAATATATTCATGTTAGTTACATAAGCCATAGCAATGTGGAGTGAAACAGATGAATGTGTTTGCAAGCCTAAGTAGATAAGTGGAGGGAAATCTTCACCTACTTGCACATTAAGGATTTTAGGTTGTGGTCTAGGTTGCCCCTGTTATCATGCGAGAGGGGAAATACCGGTAGCAGTTTTATCATATGTGAAAGCATTCTTCTAAAAAAATATTGTTAACCTCCATTTGCCGTTCTTGAAAGTTTAATCACGAAAAAGAATATGAAGGCTTAGATGATGCTTTTATTGCATATTTGATAGTAAGGGTTGCTGCAGCCACATATCTTCAAGTAAAAACTGTACTTACATTACATGTCATAATGGCAATTACATGGTCTTCATCACCTTATGAGGAACTCCAGTTTATGCATGTTTAGTAAGGATGCTGACATTTTCTGAATTATATATAAAGGCCTCATCTGAGTCCCCATACTTTTTGGTTAGTAGTACAATTTCCATACAGCCAAAAACCCTGAAGATTTATTGGAATATCAAGTGAATACCTTGATATTCCGAGGAAGCTCCTATACTAACTACCAGAATGTAAGGTATGTGCAAAGCTAAACATTTAAATATTTTGTAATATGCATTTACATATTACTTTGCTGTACGTTTTCACATTTTAGCCACAGGTAGGGCAAGTAGTATACGGTTTTTGGGATTCTCTTTTTTTTGTGCATTTGACTCCATTTACCGCTCTATTGTTGTTTTTCATTTTTGTTGCTTATATTGTTTTTCAAAATATGGCATATGTTTAGGTCGCAATTTGCTAATTATGCCATAGTAATTATCACATAACACTTACTACAACAAACAATATAATACAGGTTTTTTTATGATACATATAACATAACGGAGCTGACAAGATGTCCTGTGGTTTCCCGATATTATTTTATCTTATTACACAAGGCTCACAGAAGTCTCAGAAAATTGCCAACATTTTAAAATCAGAAAAGAGAAGCATAGAAATAGGACATTCCTAGTCCTAGGAACCAGGGCCCAGGCAGACATTTCCAGGCAGTTCCAGGTCCCCAGAAGTGAGGAGAAAGAGTAGCTTGAGGGAGTACCCAACCAAAGGTTGAAAGTAGGAAGGGTTGTTCCTGAAACTGAAGCCTCTTACCCATGCAGTCTTTTCAATCTGAGGTGCCACATAGAGGGGCATCTCGATCCAATAAAAAAAAGAGAATAACTAGTGGGAATACAGCAACACAGGTTCATGTAAGAGAAAAAGGAGGGGACCTATTTTAAGGTCCTAGGTCTTAGTTAGTAAGTGTAGAGTAGTGTAAGTAAGAGAATGCCCGTGCTGGAGGAATTTGAGTTGGGGGCAATATCAACGAGTGGGGGGATAAACTCAAAACGTGCCAGGAACTCAACTCACATCAGCACCCTGTTGCAATGATCAGGACAAGCCTTAGGCTTTGCGGTGCCCTGTTCAAGATTTTGAGATGGTGCCCACCTCCCCAACATATGCATACAGTACATTTTGATTTAACAAAATAACATCTTGATGTTTAAATGCTTTTATTATAATACATCAAACCTACAAGTCTGGTGAGCTGTAGTCCTCTGGGGTACTGGATCTGGCAGTACTTAAACCAGCCTGCTGCAGCCCACAGGACTCTGTAGGACTAAGGGGGTTATTTAAGAAGGGATAGCGCCAGGTAGTGCCTCGTAGCGGCAGGCAGCTGGTCTGGTGAACGCCGGGAGCTATAGGCAAAACCACATTTAAGAAAGCGATTCTGGTGAACGCCTCTGACATCGCCATGTAGTGTCACATGTATTAATCCAGGCAGCTCAACATATAGTGCCGGTGCTCTAGCTTCCAGAGCACCAGGTATTACCTTTCGCTCAGTGTCGCTCTCCCATACTTTTCAATGGGCGTTCATTTGCTTGTGTTTAAACAGTGTGTTTGACATTTATTTTTTGGTCAAATATTCGTGCGACCTCTCCTGGCTGCAAACAGACACTTTTAGAAACGTTTTTGACTTTTTATATTTTCATGCAAATTGTCATTACAGGTCTGGCACTAAAGTGTTAATGTCACAGTGTTATAACAATGTCATTCCATGTGTTTTCACTATCTTACAGGTGTTACAGACTTTAATCACACAGCGTCTGGGGCTCTATGCTATAGCGACCAGATTTAGAGCGCCGATGCTGTGTGTGTGTTCTTTTTTGATAAGTATGGTGTGGAGCGCAGAGAGTCGGTCGCACTGAGCTGGCGCTACCTTTCGCTCGCTACAGCGCTGTACTGGTGTTAGAGCACCCAACATACATCACATTCATGAAAGTCGGCCAGGTTACTACAGCAACTGAAACGCTCTGTTACAGTCAGCAGACAGGGAAATATGTGTACTTTTTAACATTGCCTTTAGTGATGCCTAACATCTAAGTTCACTTTCGATAGAATTTTTGAAACTGTATATTTTTGTGTGGCAAAATGATGTCTTAAAGGTGCTGAGCTGATTTTGAGCTTATTTTTACGTTTTCTAATGTTAGCAAATGTGTGTTTAATGAAGACAGTGTTCATGTACACCAAGTGCAGCAATGGTGCATGTTGCCAAAAGCAACAGATTGCAGTTGCACAGAACACTGCCGCTGGCCATGTGTAAGTGTGAGTGAGCTCCCTCACCTCAGCAATGGCCATAGCAGCAGTGTTCTGTGTGTACAGGACCCACTCCTCTGTTCTTGGTGCACACTGCCAAGAGCAACAGATTGCAGATAGTAACAAACTGCTTCCATAAAACACACACTTGCAAACATAGGACAAAAATATTAAAAAGTACTAGATGAGCTCACTGTGTGAAACCCCCCATATCACCCAAAACCACTCGTCCAACCATAGCCATTTGCCGTGCATATGTAAGGCTTGGCAAATGGCTCTGTTTACGCACAGAGCTTCGGCAATCGGGAGCACAGTGGCCACATGCTCAGCAGCATGCTCAAACCCTGAAGGTGAGTGTTGTGGTGCACTAATAAAGCCTGTTTAATTACATTTACATTACACACAAACACATAAAAAAATGTAAAATGGACAAATATTATTTAAAAAACACTTTACTAAAGTTTTCATTCTTCGAGGCATCATGATTTGGGAATCCCGGCAGTATTACATTTACTTACCTTGGGCATCAATCCCATGGAGCAAGCACACACTACTATATAATTGTTGTGTGTGCCCTTAGTGCCTGGCAGACTTGAATGTTTGTGGTCAAGAGCAAGTACGAGGATCCCACAAGGTTCTGCACTTTAGAACGAGGTGTAAACATGAGGTGAGTACATAGCAATTCCATTAGGATTTACATAGTGAAGCATCCAGAATCAGTATGCCCTGTTGGATATACAATATTTTGCAACAGCTTCTGCTTGTCCCTGATGTCTCTCAAGTTATGACAGTATATGGTGCTGTTACCAATGCTTAACTGTAGTTAAAGATTGTGTTGTATTTTGCTGATGTGTTGTAATGGTTGCTGATGTGTTGTAATGGTTGCTGATGTGTTGTATTTCCTGCATATTGATCTGTGCTCTATCACTTCTCTTCTCCTGTCTGTGTTAGTCACCATGTTAAGGTATCTGTGTTAGCCACCATGTTAAGTTGACCTTCTCTTACTGCATTCATTTTCCAGTAAAGCCAGTTCCTGTTACACCACATATGCCTATCTAGACTCTCCGGCTCTGCAACACCCCTATAGTCTTTTAGTTCTAGGCCTGGGTATTGATCAACTTTAAAAAAGCAAGTAAAGCAACTTAAAGAATAAGTCCACTTTTGTGGGCTTACTTCATAGACCCCACCATCAAGGGCGCCCTCAGGCACAAGACACCCCACTTACTTTCCACCTGCTCGTTCATGACACATCTCTCACCCACAGTGATGGTCAAGGTCACATGCCATCAACCTTGAGTTTCCACACTATAATCACTGTAATAACTTTTTACATTTCTAACATAATATGCAGATGCATCAATGGCCTGACCAGAATGTGCACCCCGGCAGTGGCACAGTCGTCATGTGCCCCATGTCCTTGTCAGTTCCATTGGCCTGTGCCCCTCTAGTCCTAAAAGCATACCATTGCCTTTACTTTACCACATGCCATCAACCTTGAGTTTCCCCACTGTTATTACTGTAATACATTTTTCACTTTCTATAATAACATGTAGCTGCATCGCTGGCCAGTTCTGAATGCACATAATCCCGTGAACAGGAGCCGCCATGTGCCTCTTGGCCTTGTGAGGTTCATTGCCTGTGTGTAAGCTGAAGTAATCATTCTATTTATATATTGTGTAACTTGCTGAGCATTGATTCATATGCTCTCTGGTGGCCGAAATTAAGAATATGTTATTTTCACAGTCCGGAAAACTGGTAATTAAATTAGTGATATTGTGGCCGAAGCGATGGAAAGGCCGGAGAATTGTCAATTCTGTCCCTTCTGTATGAAGCGTTAAAGTCTCCAAATCCAGAATTCCTTAGGCTATAGCAGTACATTGAACACATTAACCCTTCATAAAACTAGTGTCAGACACATGATCCCATCCACACACATACCTTTCCGGAATTCCATAGTAACTGCTTCCAATGAAAGTCCTTAAATCCGGTCATGAGCATAGGCAGTGGTCTTATAAAATCAGGTCTCCCCCCCTGGCTCACTGAGCAAATTGGGAATTGTCTCACACCCATGCTGTCACAGCCAAATTCTGTGCACTTGGCTCAGGAAGGGGAGCATTTAACATTCTGTAGCCTAAAACTAACAGTACCCTATGCATACTAATATAGGCGGCCATCTTGCTGTGGCCAAAAATGGAAATGTATTCAACAAGCGCCCCAAGGTTTGATGCACTCATTGCTTAGCCCTTGTCATTACCCTGCATGGTGCCATTAAAGTGCTTTCTGGGGGTGGGGGATAAACAAGGAACAGGAAGCAGGGAACAAGGAGGGAGGTATCCTGCTCTCAGAGCTATCTCTAATCGAGACTTCATTTGGTGCATTATGAAATGAAAAATCTGGTCATGTTAGGGGAAAAGTCTCATGGGGCAAAGAATATGGTAATTTTTTTCAAATGAAAGAAAAAATCGAACTTTCAACTTCTAACATGAACCTTATGGTCCATTGCATGTTTGTTTTCTTTACCTTTTAAACAAAATCCCAACTGTTTTGTAAAATCCCAACGTGGCCATAAGCCATACAAGCCAAGGCTTATGCAATTTCTCCCAGAATCCCTTGCAGTAGACAGACCCATGCAAATGATGTCTTTACACCTATTCCCAATGCTATTTAAACACAGGACATAAACTAAACATTTCTTTGATTACAGAGCCAAGACTTAAACAAGCTAACAGAATTCAGACATTTGTCCTAAGCATTTCTATTTTACTAAACCAATTAATCTCATTTTTACCAGTGCAGTGAAAATGAATTAGTTACAGAAATAGAGGCAGATAAAAATGAATGAAAATGGACACAGAGCAATAGATATGAGCTGGCAAAATGTCACAATACACGATATCCCACAGTGCATGCGCTTCACACAGCAGGGTGCAAGACAAAATCCTCCACCGACAATGCAAACTCTTACCAGCTTCAAATCAATAAAGCTCCTTCAGATGATCTTAAACAGCGATGGTAAGGCTTCCAAAGACGTCTGCTTCAAATTGTAAACTATCAAGCATAGGTCAAACCATATGTAAACATAACCACATAAAAAACAAAAGCCGAATATAGTGTAATTCTGCAAAACTCGACAACTTTAATGTGTAAAAATCCAAAATGCACTCACAAACAAATGAATAGAATCCGCTTAAAACTCTGGTCACAGTCTCATCGGCCCTGGAATCCGACAGCCACCGTGATCAATCCAAGGAAAAGACAGTGCCGTTTAAATAGATTTAAAAATTCTCAAAGATAAAATTCCTGAATCCACCGCTCGCCACCACCGACGCGTTTTGTCGCTGCAAGGCAACTTTAACTAGGCTGGTGGCGCGGTAGAGCGGCGGAAAATAAATGCAAAAAAGAAAAAATCCTGTTAAGGGTGAGAACCCCGCCATCGTATGGGACAGGACCCCCCATAGGGAGAGAAAGACCACACTAAACGAGGTAAACGAGGGGGAAAGAAGCACCAGACGGCCCAGACACCTTTAGGAGAAGGAATCTTCAATTTAAGTAGTATTACCCTTAGCGCTAGCGAATTAAAACTGTTGAAATATGCCCCTCCTAAGACTTTTCACAAATTTTAAGTATTTGTTGATGTACACAAATTCATCCGCAAATGAAATGTTAGGAGGTTTTTTCTTAATAAAGTGGAGCCCAATGAGATGGGGGCTTCTATTGATACTGTTGGAGTAGATCAACATTCAGGTTTGAAAAATAAATCTCTTTTTAACCCACCTGGTCCAACTAATCCTCAAATGGCCTTTAAGACTGTAGTACTCAGGGACCTGGAGGCTATTAAAGTGAAAAAAAGATTATGGTCTCCTGATATTATCAGTGGAATCAGGGAATTGGAATCCAAAAGGGATGTGGTCATCAAGCCAGCCGATAAGGGGGGTGGGCTGGTAATACTTAATAAGACGGATTATGTTGCAGAGATTAACAGACTTTTGGCCGACACAGAAACCTATCTTCCCCTTAAGAATGATCCCACTCTGGAGTATAAACATGAACTTCTTGTACTATTAAAATCAGGCCTAGATTTGGGTATACTTACTAAAAAAGAATTTGAGTACTTAAATCCTTTAACACCGAGGATCCCGACTTTATATATTTTACCCAAAATCCATAAGAGCCTGACGAGGCCTCCTGGTCGGCCTATAGTGAGTGGTGTTGGATCTATCACCTGCCGACTTGGTGAATACATAGATGGCTTTTTACAGGGCATTGTTTTGTCCCTCCCCTCCTATCTGAAGGACTTGTCACAGGTCCTGGATATTTGTAACAGCTTGGAGGTTAAAGAAGACTCTTTGCTAGCTACTGCGGATGTGACTTCGCTGTATACAGTGATACCCCATGATAGGGGGGTTGCAGCAGTGTACTATTATCTTACTACAAAATCTTCTCTACCCAGTGAACAGGTTGACTTTATAATTTAGTGTCTTACTTTCGCCCTCGAGCGGAATTATTTTTGGTTTATCAACAGCTTTTATCTTCAGAGGAAAGGAGTCGCCATGGGCGCTAAATTTGCGCCCAGTATGGCGAACCTCTATGTAGGTTGGTGGGAGGAACTATTTATTCATGGTCAGGCCTTACCTCATCTGCGTTGTTGGCATCATTACATAGATGATGTTTTTTTTCATCTGGGAGGGCCCCCATGAGGATCTTAATTTGTTTTGCCAGGAAATCAATCATAATTCCTTCAACTTAGAATTCACAGCAGAGGTTAGTTCAGTATGTGTTAATTTTTTAGATCTCGCAATTAGAAAGGAAGTTCGCACACTTGTGACTTCTACTTACTTTAAGAGTACCGACAGAAATGGGTATGTGCCCTCAGGCAGTTGTCATCATCCTAAATGGCTACAGGCAATACCTAGGGGACAGTTTACCCGCCTTAGACGCAATTGTACATATTTGGAGGATTATGACAAACAATCTGCAATGCTTATGCGTCGGTTTATTGTCAAGGGATATAATAGGAAAACAGTTTGTGAACAGCGGGGAATGGTTTGGAATCGCCCTAGAGCATCCCTTCTTAACCAGGATAGAGGTAAGATGGAAGGAGTCACCACCAATATAGGGAATGAAGTCCCTTTTATCACTGGGTTCAACACACAACACAAAGAGCTTCGAAATCTATTAAGTAAACATTGGCATATTTTAAAAGCAGATACCACACTTGGCCCTATCCTACCCGAATATCCGAGATTGATTTTCAAAAAAGCCCCCAACTTGAGAGGCCGCTTGGTGAGAAGTTATGTGGACCCACCACAAATTAGACTGATTGGTAAGAATTTACCTGTTGGTTTCTATAGGTGTGGTTTATGTGCGGGATGTAAGGGCTGTAGCCTGTAACCCGTTAGAAAAACCTAAAATATCTTTTCAGAATTTTAAAACAGGTAAAACATTTAAAATTTCTAAGTTTATATCCTGCTGGTCGAAAGGAGTGATTTATTTAATTTGGTGTCCTTGTCAATTGTTATATGTGGGGCGCACTACTCGGGAGCTTAGGATCCGTATCCGCGAGCATATGTATAACATTAAGCGCGGATATGAATCTCATAGCCTATCTGCCCACTTTAGAAAACATCATAATTGCGATCCCAGCTTTATGTCTTTTGTTGGGATTGATCATGTGGAATCTAACTGGCGGGGGTCTGATCTAGTGAAGAACATCTCCAAAAAGGAGGGTTGGTGGATTTTTACACTAGGTACTTTGCACCCTGCAGGCTTGAATATAGAGTTTGATTTGAATTGCTTCATTTCATCTTAAATTAATTCTTTGTTATATAACCTTTTCTCATCCATTGTATATGCATTTATTGTACGTGAAGTATACACATTTATACATTTTTATTTTTAATTTTATGCATATTTGTTTTATGAATTTTGGTTCCTGGTGCTGGAATCAGACAGCCTGTATTTCCCCTTTCTTTTTTATCACTATTCTCCTTCTTGCCATATATGTGCAAGTTGTTTTTTATTGCTACCTATTTTAATAAGTTTCACAATTTTTCCTGTTTTGCGCTGCAAGGAGTGTTTTTGTGGCTACTGTTCATTTCAGTATGTCTAACCTCACTTTGATTGGATGCTTTTATGGTGACAAAGCTTTATTACACGTTGTTGTCAGCTTCTGTCAGGTTAGTATTTACATATATCATTGATTGGCTGCTTGGTTCACGTGCCCCGCTGTTTCTAAGTGACGTCGCAGGCTCTGAATCCCGTGCCCCGCTGCCTTCAAGGTATGCTGTTGAGGTCCTGGCCGCGTCTTCGGGCGAGGTAACTTCCTTAAAATACTTGGGCATATCATTGATAAG
This sequence comes from Gastrophryne carolinensis, assembly GCA_027917425.1. Lineage (NCBI taxonomy): Eukaryota > Metazoa > Chordata > Amphibia > Anura > Microhylidae > Gastrophryne > Gastrophryne carolinensis. The sequence goes on along the minus strand of CM051235.1, from coordinate 547,505,110 downwards.
AGCTTATCGTTAATAGCAATTTATATTCTTTTTAATGTAAGCTTAATTATAGCTTAGAATTTTAAAATTCAACTTTCTAGTTCACGTGACCGGAGGACCTTGATCACGTGATTTGTTCTTTTTTGCATTTATTTTCCGCCGCTCTGCCGCACCACCAGCCTAGTTAAAGTTGCCTTGCGGCGACGAAACGCGTCGGCGGTGGCGAGCGGTGGATTCAGGAATTTTATCTTTGAGAATTTTTAAATCTATTTAAACGGCACTGTCTTTTCCTTGGATTGATCACGGTGGCTGTCGGATTCCAGGGCCAGTGAGACTGTGACCAGAGTTTTAAGCTGATTCTATTCATTTGTTTGTGAGTGCATTTTGGATTTTTACACATTAAAGTTGTCGAGTTTTGCAGAATTACACTATATTCGGCTTTTGTTTTTTATGTGGTTATGTTTACATATGGTTTGACCTATGCTTGATAAGTATACAATTTGAAGCGGACGTCTTTGGAAGCCTTACCATCGCTGTTTAAGATCATCTGAAAGTGCTTTATTGATTTGAAGCTGGTAAGAGTTTGCATTGTCGGTGGAGGATTTTGTCTTGCACCCTGCTGTGTGAAGCGCATGCACTGTGGGATATCGTGTATTGTGACATTTTGCCAGCTCATATCTATTGCTCTGTGTCCATTTTCATCTATACAAACTGTGTTCTTTCAGAGATAAGGACTTTTCACGTTGAGCAATCCTTACTTGTTTGAAGTTTATAATCATAATCCCTCCTTTTTTGTAGCGCGGTGCCATGTACTAGTGTGTCACGGGGACCACCACGCACTCACCTGTCCTCCGGTCCCACGCCGGCTGTACTCGGTCGGCCGGCACGCGGCCTGGGCGGCGTCTCCGGCAGGCGGCGGCTCGTCGTTCGCTGTTCCCGGCCGCCGCTCGGCTATTTCCGCCGCGAGCAGCCACTCGGCTGTTTCCGTTGCGAGCGGCTGCTCGGGCGGCTTCCTCTTCTGCGGCGTCTGGAGCGGCCGCGCCTCTGCCATCTCGGCACGCTCCCGACACACAGCATCGCGCTCGCGCGTGAGTCCTCTATACTTATGCCCTCCGGCGGCGCTACACACAGCGCGCCCGCCGGAGGTAATTAGTTCTGGGCCAATGAGCCCAAGGTCACTGGTTTGAATGGGGCAATCAGCCTCAGGTTTCCTGGTTGCACCAATCATGTCCCTCTCTTTGCTCCATCACTTCCTATAAAGGTGTTCCTACTGCAGTTGATCCTTGCCCGTGATAGCGTGCTGCTGGGTGTGAATTGGTGTCTGTTTTCCTTACGTATCTTGCCGTGTATGACCATCCCTGATTGCTGCCTGGACCGACCTTTGCCTGTTTTTTGACCACGATTCCTGCCTGCTCCTCTGTACTGCGTATCTCTTCCCCGGTGTGACCTTTGGCTTGACCTGACGATTCTTCTATCTCAACCCTCCTGTACCGTGCCTCCTTGGATTGATCTACCGTGTATGACCTTTGCCCGTTTGACCCTACCCAGTCTCGTTCCTGGTTCGTTTGCCTTCCCCTGCATAAGTCTGCATCCTTTGTGCTAACAAGTCCTGGGGGCAACCGTGTCCGGTGAGGCGTGTCCTGCGTCCCGGCAAACGGGGGCTTGTCTATAGGCGAAGAAAGCAGCGGAGATTGGGGGTTGCAGACTTATTGGAAGGTGGGCGTCCCACGGGACCTGACATTATCACGGGCCACAAAAAATTATTCTAGATGGAAGAATTAATGCAGCAGGTGCAAGCTATGGCCACCGCCATCAACCAGCTGGCCCAGCGAGTGGCTACTCAGGAAAGTCGCCAACTACCTGCGCCATTGGATCCTGGACCTACAGTCGAGCCAAAGATTCCTCTTCCAGAGAAATTTCTCGGGGAACGGACGAAGTTCTCTAACTTTAAGAACTCTTGTGAGCTTTACTTCCGTCTACGGCCCCACTCAACTGGATCAGAGTCTCAATGAGTTGGCCTAGTCATCTCACTTCTCCAGGGTGATCCTCAGACCTGGGCATTTGGATTGGCACCTTCTGACGAAGCTCTACAATCGGTTTCCTCCTTCTTTTCTGCCATGGAGCTATTATATGCTGATCCTGATCGGGCTTCAACGGCCGATTCCAAGTTGCGGAACCTTAGACAGGCAAAACGCTCTGCGGAGGAGTATAGCGCAGAATTCCGGCGATGGGCTATTGATTCCAAGTGGAATGACCCAGCCTTGTGCAGCCAATTTAGAATTGGACTCTCAGAGAACATAAAAGATGTTCTAGTAAATTATCCACTACCCAAGAGCCTTGATGAGTATATGCAACTGGCTATTAGAGTGGATAGACGTCTCAGGGAAAGACGCCAGGAGAAAGGCAAGGATCAACCTTGGGGACCGTCACGTCAAGAGTCAAGCCCTAGGGGTGCAGTCGCCTCTTCCTCTATGACGTCTGAAGAACCCATGCAACTTGGTGTAACCCGTCTTTCCCAGGCAGAGAAGGTTCGGCGTAGAACTCAAGGCCTTTGTCTCTATTGTGGAAATCCTGGCCACTTTGCCAAAAGCTGTCCAAACAAGGCTCCTGTGGCGGGAAACTGCAGCGCCTAGATCCTGCTGAGGGACTTCATCTAGGCGGTCAGGTATCATTCCCTCTTGTTAATTGATTACACCTACCTGTTATGGTCTCTTGGGGTCCTTCCAAGACAATTGCCTCCGCTTTCATAGACAGTGGAGCGGCTGGCAATTTCCTGGATAGGTCACTCGCCTCCACCCTTGATATTCCTTTGATTCCATTAGAAAATTCCCTTTGGGTCCAATAATAAGCCCATTGAGGGAGGGTTGGTCTCCTACAAGACCCCCTTGGTGAATTTAATTGTGGGTTCTGCTCATTCCGAAGAATTAGAATTTTTTATTATTGAGAGTCCCGTTTCCCCTATTGTATTAGGGTTCCCATGGTTAAAAACCCATAATCCAGTTATAGATTGGAAATCTGGGGATCTTGTTAAATGGAGCCCTTTCTGTTATGATCATTGCTTCTCCACATCCCTTAGAACCTCACAGGTCATCCTTGATGGTTTACCACCAGCCTACGCAGATTGGGCAGATGTGTTCTCTTAAAAATCCGCTGACATTCTTCCCCCACATAGGGCCTACGACTGTCCTATCGATTTACTCCCAGGGACAATGCCCCCTAGAGGGAAGATATATAATCTCACACGGCCAGAGGAGCTGGCCATGAAAGATTATATTTCAGAGAACCTCAAGAAGGGATTCATCCGTCCTTCAACCTCACCTGCTGGTGCAGGTTTTTTCTTCGTCGAGAAGAAGGACGGCGGGTTACGCCCCTGTATTGACTGCCGAGGGTTAAACAAAGTTACAGTTAAGAATAGATATCCGCTACCTTTAATCAATGACCTTTTCAATCAGGTTTCTGGGGCTCAGATCTTCTCCAAACTAGACCTCAGAGGGGCATATAACCTTGTTCGCATATGCCAGGGAGATGAATGGAAGACAGCCTTCAATGTAAAAGATGGGCACTATGAATACTTGGTGATGCCCTTCGGCCTATGTAATGCCCCTGCAGTGTTCCAAGATTTCGTGAACGACATATTTCGCGATTTCCTGGGTTCGCTTTCTAGTGGTCTATTTAGATGACATACTCATTTTTTCCCGTTCCCTGTTGGAACATCGTCAGCATGTTAAAGCGGTGTTACAGAGGTTACGGGAGAATCGTCTGTATGCAAAATCTCCAAATGTGTATTTGAGGTGTCTGAAATTCCGTTTCTGGGATATTTAATCTCCAAGCGTGGGTTGGTTATGGATCCCTCCAAGGTATCCGCGATAATGGAGTGGGAGCAACCTAGAACCCTTAAGGCGCTTCAGAGGTTTTTAGGATTTGCGAATTTTTACAGACAATTTATAAGGGGGTTCTCTTCTATTGTGGGTCCCTTAACTGATCTTACTCGGAAGGGCGCTTTTGTTGAGGAGTGGCCTCCTTCAGCAATAAGCGCCTTTCAACTACTGAAAGAGACCTTTACTTCAGTTCCAGTTTTGATACATCCCGATACTAATCACCCATTTCTGTTAGAGGTTGATGCCTCCGAACTAGGGGTGGGAGCAGTTCTCTCCCAGTATTCGGGCAATCCGGAGAGACTGCATCCTTGTGCGTTCTTCTCACGTAAATTTTCTCCTGCCGAACGTAATTATGATGTTGGGAATAGGGAACTATTGGGTATTAAACTGGCCTTTGAAGAATGGCGTCACTGGCTAGAAGGCTCCCTACACCCCATTACCGTATATACTGATCACAAAAATCTAGAATATTTAGAGTCCGCCAAAAGGCTCAACTCCCGTCAGGCTCGCTGGGCACTCTTCTTCTCTCGTTTCAATTTCATTATTACCTATAAACCAGGGAAGAAGAATACCAAAGCAGACGCCCTATCTCGAAACTTTGGGGATTGTAAGGACCAAGTTGGTCCTGCTGAACCGACTCTGCCCTTAGGTTGTATTGTGGGTGCTCTTCTCCCTGACTTGTCTAGTTCTTTGACGCCATTCCAGATTGATTCTCCTCCTGGTAAACCCTCTGAATGCTTATTTGTTCCACCTCATTTACGTCTCGCCGTTTTACAGGAACTTCATGATGCCAAGTCCGCCGGTCACTTAGGGATTCGGAAAACCTTGGCCATCGCCAAACGCCATGTCTGGTGGCCCACCATCAGACGTGACATAACCGCCTTTGTCGAAGCATGCCCTGTATGTGCCCGAAGTAAAACAATCCATGGGTCACCAGCGGGATTATTAGTTCCTCTAGAAATTCCTAGTGAGCCATGGTCTCACATATCCATGGATTTTATTGTAGATCTACCTCCGTCACAAGGGAATACTGTAATCTGGGTGGTGGTGGACCGCTTCAGTAAAATGGCACACTTTATCCCTTTAGTAAAACTACCGTCGACGCCAGACTTAGTACAATTATTCATTAAGCATGTTTTTCGCCTCCATGGTATACCACAGAATATTGTTTCAGATCGGGGGGTTCAGTTTGTATCCCGTTTCTGGAAAGCTTTCTGTAATCGCTTAGGTATTAAAGTTTCTCTTTCTACAGCTTATCACCCCCAGTATAACGGACAGACCGAACGGGTGAATCAGAGCTTAGAACAATACTTACGCTGTTTCGTGTCTGACCGTCAAGAGCTGTGGGGGGAATTTATCGAATTTGCAGAATTCGCCTTTAACAACGCGCCTAGCGAGTCGACTAAGTTTTCGCCATTTTTCTGTAACTATGGCAGGAATCCTAAGGCGTCATCCTTCTCTGGTCCTTCCTCCAACTTGCCGGCCTTGGAGGAATGGCTACGGGAGAGGGCTAAGGTGTGGTCTGAGATACAGACGAACCTTAAGAAGGCCTCCGGAAAATATAAAGTTTTTGCGGACCGACATAGATCGCGAGAACCTCCATTTCAGGTGGGAGACTGGGTCTGGGTGTCAACAAGGAATATTGCCCTTAGACAACCCTCGTCTAAATTAGGCCCTAAGTACATCGGTCCTTTTCCCATCACTAACAAACTGAGTAATGTTACCTTTAAAGTCAAGTTACCTATGTCCATGAAGATTCCGTCAACCTTTCATGTTTCTTTGTTAAAATCTGCCAAAAATATTCAGGTGTCATCTCCTCCTCTGGTCGTTATGGGAGATGAACCTGAATATGAAATTAATAGAATACTCGACGCTCGTGTAGTTCAAAATTCATTACAGTATTTAATTGATTGGAAAGGTTTTGGTACTGAGGAGAGGTGTTGGGTACCGGCCAAGGATGTCCATGCCAGAACCTTAGTCAATAGATTTCATCGTGAGAATCCTGATAAGCCTGGTAAGGGTCCTGAGGCCCCTCGTGAAGGGGGGGGTAGTGTCACGGGGACCACCACGCACTCACCTGTCCTCCGGTCCCACGCCGGCTGTACTCGGTCGGCCGGCGCGCGGGCTGGGCGGCGTCTCCGGCAGGCGGCGGCTCGTCGTTCGCTGTTCCCGGCCGCCGCTCGGCTATTTCCGCCGCGAGCAGCCGCTCAGCTGTTTCCGTCGCGAGCGGCTGCTCGGGCGGCTTCCTCTTCGGCGGCGTCTGGAGCGGCCGTGCCTCTGCCATCTCGGCGCGCTCCCGACACACAGCATCGCGCTCGCGCGTGAGTCCTCTATACTTATGCCCTCCGGCGGCGCTACACACAGCGCGCCCGCCGGACGTAATTAGTTCTGGGCCAATGAGCCCAAGGTCACTGGTTTGAATGGGGCAATCAGCCTCAGGTTTCCTGGTTGCACCAATCATGTCCCTCTCTTTGCTCCATCACTTCCTATAAAGGTGTTCCTACTGCAGTTGATCCTTGCCCGTGATAGCGTGCTGCTGGGTGTGAATTGGTGTCTGTTTTCCTTACGTATCTTGCCGTGTATGACCATCCCTGATTGCTGCCTGGACCGACCTTTGCCTGTTTTTTGACCACGATTCCTGCCTGCTCCTCTGTACTGCATATCTCTTCCCCGGTGTGACCTTTGGCTTGACCTGACGATTCTTCTATCTCAACCCTCCTGTACCGTGCCTCCTTGGATTGATCTACTGTGTATGACCTTTGCCCGTTTGACCCTACCCAGTCTCGTTCCTGGTTCGTTTGCCTTCCCCTGCATAAGTCTGCATCCTTTGTGCTAACAAGTCCTGGGGGCAACCGTGTCCGGTGAGGCGTGTCCTGCGTCCCGGCAAACGGGGGCTTGTCTATAGGCGAAGAAAGCAGCGGAGATTGGGGGTTGCAGACTTATTGGAAGGTGGGCGTCCCACGGGACCTGACATAGTGTTTATATCTATTTAAACATTGTTACATCATTTTTTATTCAGATAAAAATGAATACCTATCATCAAGTATAAAATATCAATTTTGATTTGAAACAGCTTTAGAAAGTGGATTAAAAAGAAATGTAAAATTATTATTTATAGGATCCATTCTACAAGTCAGCTGTAAATAATCTAGTTTTCAAAAGGAATATATTAGTATTAATTAATTGCCAAATATATAGTGTGGACGATATTGCTTTCAAGTGACTTTTGGAGTCACAGTTGGGGATCTCTGTTAAATATTGTGAATCGATCACTCAGTAACGCTTAGCTTTTTATTTAGAAAAATGTAGTCAAATCTTTGTGTCTAGCAGTTATTCGCATCCTTGCCTTTAGTAATAAAAATGTTTATTTGCTCAGTTGGAAAGCATTTCTGTAAGGCCTAGAACTTGATTTTATTTCTATGAATATTTCACAGCAGTTGGTGAATATTTTCATTAGCCTATATTTAATCTTGCAATTGTTTTTTCTTTAGTGTCGCACATTCGGTGCTTCCAGTTAATTTATCTCTGTAGAAGCTAAACACCAGTTACAATGCTTTGAATATAATCTACAAAGTAGATCATACTCTTTAAATCATCAGTAACCAGGCAAAAGAGAGACTTTGGATTATGAAGAGTCAGTTTGGGTAATGAAATGCAATATGTTTATAGCAGTTATCCTTCATTCCTTCTTGTATTGGATATTAAGGGGAAGAAAAGACATAAGATACTTGATCATGGCTTTGTACTTCGTACAACAGTAAATGCAGCAATCACTTTAATTATTAGCCTGGGGGCGGGGTCCAAAGCTGTCCTTGAAGAAGGATAAGAGAGAACCGAAGAACCAATTTGGCATAGATAATAGAAAATAAGGAGAAAGGAAGAAAAAACAGATACAGGGCTCCAGATACAGAACTCCAAGACCAGGGCATTTCTTTCCCCTCCTCACCCATCCTGTGGTGCTGCTGCAGTCCTGTACATGTATGTTATGTGCAGCCAGCTTTCCAAATCTGGATGCCCCAGGGCGCCAGTAATAACTCACCTTTCCCCGGTCCAACGGGACATGCACGGGCATTCGTCCAGTCAGAGCTGTTTGCCGTTTGGCTGCTGCATCCCTGGGGGCTTGTGTACACTGTAAATGGCTGGGGTGGGAGCGCACATGCCACCGGCTATGTGGGGGGTGCGGGAGATGTGACTGACATGAGAGCCTGCGTATGACCCATTGGACTGGGGAAAGGTGAGTTCCCCACTGAAAACAATCAGAGCCCTTTGCTGAATGATTTAGTCAAGGCAAAGGGCTCTGATTTGACAAGAGCCCATGCATGCGCTGTCAGAGCAAGAAGTGGTGAATTTTACTGGGTGAACTGGGGGGGGGGTCCCACAGCGGAGCATCCCAATTCAGGATGACCCCTGGGCACAGAACAAAACCCAGGAAAGTCAAATTTCCGGGTTTGGTTCCGCTTTAAGAAAAAAAGCATGCCCCACATTTGTAAAGCTTACAAACCCAGCAAACCACGCATAGGGGCGGTAATACCAGGGCTCAAAGGTCAACCTGTCGGCCTCCGGACCTGGTCATTACCATCCTTTTCACCTTATGGTAACTGAACTGGCATAGGGGTCCATGGGACCTCTGAATCAATTGCATAGAGTAATTAGGGGGTGGGGGTCTGCATGCTGCCTGTTATGGGCTGGTTAGGAGGAGGGTTCTATACATTTGTACCCTTGGTAACATTGTAAAGTACCTGTCACCTTGGCAACACACTCTGAAAACAGTTAGCCAGTGCTTGTGTGTAATCTTAGATGTATATTAAAGCTTTGACATGTGTTTGACTACCCTTGCCTTGTGTGTCTTCCAAAGTTGCCCACAGTTTGATTGCACTTTGTTTTGTATACTCCAGCTTTGTCTGAGTTCCCAGACTCATATGATGTCCAGCAGCAGCCACCCCTGTGTTCGGGTCCCTGAACACCAGCATTGCGTCCCGAACCTGGAAGAAGGCTAATTGGCTGACTGTCTGCTGACTGTTCTTGGCATATGCACTAGATCATGGCAGTTAGGACCAGTTTGAAAAAGTAAAAAACATTTTTGTGTAGTCTCCCTTGAGTGTCATTACTTTAATAGCAGTTGCTCCAACCACTAATGTGTCAGTACGTCAAATCAATACACATTGTTGGCGTATGCACTGGGTCAGGTGAGTTAGGGCCCTCTTGAAAAAGAAAAAAATATTTTTGTGTAATTTCCCTTAGGTGTCATTACTCTGTAATAGCAGTTGCTCCAACCATTGTGTGTCAGTACATCTGTAATACCAATTATGTATTGGTGTATGCACTGGTTAGGGCAGTTAGGGCCCTCTTGGAAAAAAACATTTTTGTATAGTGTGTACTGTTTCCAACCACTGGTGTGTCAGTATTCTGTAATGGCACTTCAGTGTCAGCACTTTGATAGCACTTCAGTGTTAGTAATACCAATTATTCAAACCACTGGTGTGCCAGTGATCTATAATCCCAATTGTTCAGACCACTTGGGGTCACTGCTCTGTAATACCAGTTGTTCAGGCAACTTGGAGGTTCCTGCTCTGTAATAACAACTGTTAGTGGAGTATCCACTGGGTCAGGCCCCTTGTGTATCAGTACTGTTTAAATTAATTTTAACTATCTAATTGTGTGCATATCTGCCATTGCACCCTCTTGGCCTTTGATAAATGATTAAATTGTGGCACACTTGGCATTATACTCTTTTGCACTTTGATAAACTATTTAATTTTGGGCACACCTGGTATTAGACCCTTTTAGGCTTTGATAAACTATGTAATTGTTGGCACACCTTGCATTACACCCTCTTGGGCTTTGATCAACCAGATCAATACTCTTTTGAGCTTTGATAAACTATTTAATTGCGGGCACACCTTGCATTAGATCCCTTTGGCCTTTGATAAACTAGATACATGTTGGGACACCTTGCAGTAGATCCTTGTGGCCTGTGCTAAAACTATTTAATTGTGGGCACACCTGGCATTAGACCCTTTTTGGTTTGATAAACTATGTAATTGTTGGCACACCTTGCATTACACCTTCTTGGGCTTTGACCAACCAGTTACATGTGGGCACACCTGGCATTATATGCTTTTGAGCTTTGATAAACTATTTAATTGTTGGCACACCTCGCATTGCACCATGTAAAGAAGAATAAATTGATGTAATCCAAAAAAATCCTTCTCATTTTCTCTTTACTCTCTTAAATGCAAGAGTTCACACAAGATTATAATCTGAATTTTGGATTTTCTATAAATATTACACTTGGTAGCTCCACAACCTTGACAAAATTCAAGAACATCACTTTGGAGGTCTTCACCAAATTAATTACCATGCCAGTGCTTTTTGAGACAACTTCTTTTGCATATCCCTCTTGCTTCCCAACCTTGTGGAGTTCAGGGAGGTTTCAGAGATAAGGCTTGACTAGTACTTGATCTAAACCAGTTCCTTTCCATTCTTTTATTAGGCCAATGCTTCTTTCCAACCATGTTGTATCCTGCAGCCAACAATGTTCCTCCTAGACTCAGAAATTTGTTTGCTTGGTCCCACGCTTTTGCAATGTTCTTATGAGAGGTCCTTTTCTTCATCATATTTGCTAAAACACCTGCATGTGCTGCCTCAGCTCTTGGTCACAGTTTTGCCCCCTTTGCAAAAGGAGTCTTTATTCGTCTACAAGGGCAGCAAGGCTGCCACACTACAGAGAAAGCAGATCACCCTTATCCGGTTGATGTTTCAATATGCATGAAAAATTTTCTATACCTTCCACCAGTCTGTTTGTTTTCTGTCAGGTAGGTGGAAGAGATGGAGGTAGGCAACACTTCATACACTTGCTCAGGTGCTGGCACAGCCAAGCCCTGTGGGATCCCCATCTGGTTTATCTTCACGAATGTCAGGATGTCCACCTTGCCTGTGAATAGGTGGATTCTCTTGTTGGTGATGACACCCCCCCGCGGTGCTGAAAACACGTCCTGATAGGACACTTGCTGCAGGGCAGGCCAGCGCCTCCAAGGCATAGAGGGCAATTTCTTTCCACATGTCCAATTTACCGACTTGCCTGCTTTAACTCCACTACTAGGGGAGTAACCACTCATCTGTCTGCTCCTGGATACAAGTCCACAGCTGCTGGGTAGTGTGTGATCTTTGAGATTCTTGAGATTCAGTACCGCCTGCTGCCGTTTTCCCATGACTGGACTCAAAATGGTGGTGCAGGTGCTGACTGGGTGAGGAGGCAGCAGAAGAGGAACGGAGTAGAAGTGATGTCCGGCATGTAGCATGTACCCAGTGGCGCTTCGAGGCACATTCATGATGTAAAACAACATTGCCCATGTCGGCGCTCAGAAAACTTGCCGCTAAGATACGGAGATATGGCTGGACACAAAAAGTACATAAAGCATAATGGCTAGAAAGGACCATTTAAGTCTATAGGAGAAAGCCAGTGAACACCTACTGTGAAGTGGAGTGACAGATTTTACAGCGCCAGTGCTCAAAACTGAGCCAACACAAGTGATTGGACGCTACGTGCCACTCAGTGAGGCGTCAGAAATACGGCATTGAGGTTGCACAGCAGAAAAGGGACAGTCACTGTGAGGCATTGTGTGGCGCTAGCGCTTTATAAGTTAGGCCTACAGTTAGCCTTATTATTCATCCTAAATATATTGTCACTGGGGCCAATGTCTCATGCCTTACTAAAGTCCCTATCTTTGAAGGTGTGACTTTTGAAAGGTTTATCAGAGCCTGTCATTTCCACCTTAGTAGGGTTGATTCAGAACCATATTTTTTTACTAACGTTTTCTGAGAGAAAATGCTTTTTCTTTTTTTTTTTTATCAGTGCAATTTAGCGCCATATTAAGCTGTGCAGATTTTTTTTAAATTGCACAGCTAAATATGATGCTGAATTGCACAGAAAAATATAAAGAAAAAGCATTTTCTCTAAAAAAAAGTGAATAGAAAAATACGGTGTTGAAATAAACCCTAGTAAAAGCACACCTCTCCTGTAATACTTATTTCAGATACTATGTTGCTCATAATTTGTTTCCAATATTATCAGTACCTTACAATCTGGATTAGATAAGATTGTCAGTCATTAAACTAAAAATTCTTCTTCTGATTTACCATGATTTCTTACACTTGTTGAAGGAGAATATGCTGTTAAAGCAGACCAAAAGTCCAATATAAAAAAAGCACAGAGGGCTTACTAGTATTGGCTGTGTGGCTTTTTTCCTATCCGCTTCCAGGCTTACGTAGTGCAGTAAACCATGCTAACCGGACAACCGTGTAGGTAATTAAAGCAGACAAACACCCAGTTTCCTGTTATCTGCTATGGGTGTTGGTATTGCTGCATTAAGACAGTAAGGGGTATGCAGAATGCTGGAACCCCCCTTGCATCACCCCCCAGAATGCCCTATATAGTCTTACCTTTAACCTTGAGCCTCACTAGCGAACACAGCCACGTAATTGGCTGCCCATGCTTAGGTAGGTAGTTGGTATGTTCTCGTTTTGGCTACCAGAAAGCCCCATCCACATGAATGCAGCAGTCGCACAAGCTCATTCTTGGCGAGGCTCGAGGTTATCAGGGCCTTCTAGGGGTGATGTGAGGATGGAGTAACAGCATCCTGTATGCCCCCCTAACTATCTTAATGTAGTGGTACAAACACCAATACCCGATAGCGGGAAAATGGGTGTTGGTCCATGTAGCCATCTGTATGCTTATTAAACACCTTTTTTTATTTGTATGTTTTAAGGTAAAAAAATAAAGATAAGACTTTTAGCCTGCTTCTTCAGGCAGTAATGCACATATTTCCTCCCATTTGTAATCCAGTAGATTTTGGAATCTGAAATTAGTATGTCAGTTGTCAACATATTACCTTTGAATCACTGGATTCTGTATTTACTATTAAGCTTGTGTCAAAAGATGGCCCTTCTTGTGGAGATGGCTTCCGTTAGTTCAGAGCTGGCGACCTTCCTTACATTTCCCTTTTTAATTACATTTGAATGAAACAAATGGTGTTACAAACTGCTGTCTATTCCTTCTCATTTAAAAAAGAAGTTTTTTGTTAGTATATATGTGTTTCGTTGTCCATAAATTGTACATTTATAGAACTAAGAGAATCAGGAAGACTTTTTTTTTTGTTTCTCCGTCAATGTCCTAAAAGAGGGGAATCAGTCCCATCAAAATACATCAGCAAGTGGATCTAAATCTCCTTGGTTGTCTGACATGGCCAAAGTAAAGCAGTCAACTTCAGGCCAGAGCATTTCACCTGATCTGTTGACCATTTGGGGCTCTTGGCATCAAGTCTTTGTTATGTAATCTAAAAAGAATCTACCTTTCCTTGGTCCATACTTTTACGTGTTTTCAAAAAAAATGTACAGCATGAGACTGCTGATGCTGTGTTGGACAGAAAGTTTTTGTAGAAAAAATGTTATCAAGTTGACAACTTATTGTTTGTTGACATGAAATGCCACCCTATTTATAACTGCTTGGCACATTCCATATGCTTACAATAATGTAGAAGTGCTGTGTCACATGTCCCAGAAGAAAAAATAGTTTTAGTGCTCACCATATTTTTTTTCTTGGCACTTGGAGGAGCAGCTCCCTCCCCTAAAGGGAGTAGTGCTGCATCCTCTAAAAGCCCAGTAGAAAAGACCTTTATGGTGAGTACTAAACCTTTTTCAGTATATACATGGGCTGTAGCTTACATTACTATATTGTTTTTAACGATACTGCTCGTAGCTTAAACTTCTTCCTAGAGGATTTAAAAATCAAATTATTTCTTTAATACTGCATGTATTTATTAGTATATTATATTTATAGCTGTGTTCTTCGTTCCCGCATATGGTGTGTTGAACTTTAATTCTCTATCTCCCACTTTTGGTGCCCAAAAAATAAATTCCTTTATATATACTCGGTAGTAAAAAAACGATTTTGATTCCTGAATCTAGAAATAACCCAGATGGAGTGGGGAATGTTTTTTTCTGCATAATCTATATGGTGCTGTTGTTCTCAAACTTTAAAAAATGTCCTTACCTCACTGGACAAATCATATACATTATCTGTAAAAATCGCACCATTGCACATTGCATCTTCCCTGCATCTTGTTTCACCAAATAATTAGCATGACCTCCATTGGGGCTCATGCTAATAATTTGGTGAGGCCAGTGTTGCGGTGTGTATTGTAACCTGCATCTCGGTAAGCTTTTCTGTGTTTATTCACAAAAAGTGCTTTCTAAACCTTTTTTTCCCAAAAAATTATCTGTACCTGTGATGGGGGGGGGGGGCATTTTTCAAGTGAGGTGCAACATTTTTCCTATAAGGTAAGGATGTATTTTTTTAGCTTGGAAACAACTGCTATGCAGAAAAAAATGGTGAGATCTTTAGCCTAGCCCATGGGGTGCTGTTATTTCCAAACTTTAAACAATAGCCTTGCCTCATAGGAAAAATGATGTAACTCACTTGTAAAATGCCCTATCACAGGTACAGGTCATTTTTAGGGGAAAAGGTTGAAAAAAAACACTTTTTTGTGTCTAAAAGCGAAAAAGCTAAGTGGCAGTCGTGCTAAATATTTGGTGAGGCCTGTGTGACTTGCATTGTGCATTGTGGTGTGGATTGCAACCTATATCCCAGGGCTTTATAGCATTTAGACACAAAAAAGGGCAAAAAAATGTTTTTCTGTCATTTTTCCTCCAAAACTACCTGTGATGGGGCATGTTTACAGGGTAGGCATATCATTTTTCCAAGATAAGGATATTTGTTTTTAAGTTTGGAAACAACAGAACCCTATGGACTATGCAGAAAAATTTGGCGAAATCATTAGTATAGCCCATATGGTGATCTTATTTCCAAACTTTAAAAATATATCCTTATATCAATGGAAAAATATTGTACCTAAACTATAAACATGGGCTATCACGTCACGTATAGGTGATATTTGGGGGAAATGTAGGACAAGCATTTTTTTGCACTTTTTTGTGTGTTAAAGCTAAAAAGCTCACTGTAATGCAGTTTGCAATCCACACCACAATGCACACCGGATGTCACACTGGCTTGACCAAATATTTAGCATGACGCCCAAAGGCTAGTGCATCGTACAGTAAATGGCCTTCAAAATAGACCCCAAACAGTATTACTTCAACTGTTCACTGCATGACATCTGGTATATTCAGTAAAGCAGTGCACTTCTGTTGTATTTTATTAACATTTGCTTGACAGGGCGGTTAGCTAGAAGTATATTTGTCGATCTATTTAGAGAAAATGTTAACCTTTAATTTAAGAACACACCTGACACTCTGAAATCTACTTTCTGGAATGATGGATGTTTTCTAAAGGAGCTTTAGATAGCTAATCCTTTCACATGCCAGGCAACAAAGTTAAATGTTAGAATGATTAAGGGTCTTATTTATGATGAGTGTAATTTAGCATCATTTTTGTGACTATAGAGTTCCGGAGCGCTGCCATGTTGGTCCTATGGCCTATGTCAGCGTCTGTTGGACCCGACTGTGATTATCCCAGTGCCAGTGAGGACCACATTGTACAGCCTTTTTCCCATGCTCAAGAGCATATTTAGGATTTTTTTCCACCTTGAAATCTTTGACTCTGTATTTTCCCAGCATTGGTCAGTGTTTTATCATTACAATTACAAGAACTCACTGCTGGGGACAAAGGGGACAAACTTTACAGTGCATTTAGGATGCTTTTAAGTTGTTGTCTAAATTAGACATTGTTAAGCAAAAGAAGCCATTAAAATCATTTTTAATAACACCCCCCAAAAAAAGCCCCACCTAGGTCCTGTGTTTCAGTTATTGATAAGTTCCAATTCAAGTTCTGTACAAATAAATGTAATATTAATTATAAGCATTAAATGCTACAATCCAGTTCGGCCTATTGTGCTCCATGGGATCTTGAGCTACAGCACCAGGCTTCACCTGGCGCTACTTCAACCAGAACACCCGGCGTTGCATTACTTTCTGCGCTAGTGTTCAATAAGACGCTAGCCGGCAACTCCATCGGTGCTTACGTTTCTTCTATCTAAAATCAGATGCTGAATCCTGCTGTGGCCAAACAAGTGGTGCTGTGTGGCGCTGACACTTCCTAAATAAAGCTCTGCCTGATTTATCAAGCTCTGTCTACCAGAATTTGTCAGATTGGTGCAATTTAGAGGAGTGCAAAATATACTTTATACTTTTTTCTGCATGTTGTTTGAGTAAATGTGTTTCTTGCAATGCTGCAAAATGTGCCAGTGTAAAATGATATTTTTTGCCACTCTTATTTTCACCAATGTGGCATATTCTGGCAGATAGTGTTTGATATACTAGGCCCTTTGTAAGTTTAATAGACTGAAACTGGGTTGTTCTGACTGTGGACTTTTTTAACTTTTATGAAAGCCGATGCAGCTTTTTAAGTCGCTATATGTAAGTAAGGGGGGACAAGGGGACAAACTTTATAGTGTGTATTGGCTGTGTTTTAGTTATTGGTGCCCAGATTACACATTGTTGAGTAAAAATAGCAATTAAAATTAATTTTAATAACAAAAACACACTTGCTGCTAGTGGGTGACTTGCTGTTAACCCTCAGCCCCCTTTACCTGCCTCCCCAAAGCCTGGGGGGCAGAAGAGCCGGGGCCGTGAAGGCTACACATACATGTAGATTTCAGGGCCGTGGGCCACCAAAGCTATCCTCTGCCCCCTTCTACAAGCCCCGATAGCTGGTGCAGGGGCTGGTTATGCTGGTAAGAGGGGACCCTACACAATTTTTTTAAATTTTTAAGGGTTTTAAATTTTTTAAAAAAATGTATCTATTTCTAGTGTGGATAGTAGTTGCATTTTATTTGTAAAAAGTTCTCTTTTCCATTTGAGATGTCTCCTGGGCAGGAACAGTGTGCAATTAGTTTTTTCTTTTTCAACTCAAAATTATTTAAAAAAACTGGAAAAATTACAAGACATCAAGACATTCCTGCAAGAATTACAGTTAAACAGGGCAGGATGATAAAAATGAATGTCAATAAAGGGTGACAAAATCTTACGTAGGCTGGCAGTTAGGGGTTAAAAGTAGCTATACGCATGCTGGGTATTCTTGGACTTTCAGATTTAGCTTGTTTTTTTCTTACATTTTTTTACCCTGTGCAACCAAGGAATTTTTTGAGGGTTTACTTCCAGAAAAATGAACCCACTACAACAAGCTGGGTATGCCTAGAAAGCTTAATATGTGTACTTTCAAGGAATATATGTGGGGGTATTTCAAATGTAAAGGGTTTTTTTGGTTGGAAAAGTGCAAGATTCTCACTTTGTCTGCAGAGCTGACATTTTCAAGTAAAATTAACCGCTATGCGCATGCTTTAATTTTAGGTGTTCGCCAACTCCCTTGACAGTATCTATGCATGTTGGGTATTGCTTTGTTCAGAGAACCTTGCTTTTTAAGATTTAACTTGTTTGAATATATTTTTAGGAAAATGTGGCTTTGATTCTGCTTTTTTTAGGAAAACCCTTTGCAACCAAAGAATTAATTGAGGGATTACTTCCAGAAAACTGTGCCCACATCAACAAGCCTGGTACACCTAGAAAGCATGCAGTGTTTACTTACAGAGAATATATAGTTTGTGGGGGGTATTTCAAATGCAAAGGGTTGGGAAAACTGCAACCTGCAACCAAAATTGCAACTGCAACCTGCAATCTGAAAATCTCCTGAAGCACTGTTTCAGTTTGGGGGAGTCTCCTGAGCCGGAAAGGGCGTCTACCAATACATATGTGAAACTGTTGTAACCGGGAGAAATGGGGCACATATTTCACCCAAAAATATTGAGAATACTGAAAATAATGACAAAAAATCATTTCAGGTTAAAGCCTAAACTCAGCTGAAAAAAAACTATATGTAATTTTAATATGGAATCTCTGGAAATCCCTTCAAAAATCACAGTTGAACATGTATAGTGCAAAAAGTGGAAAATGGCCTGGCAACACAGGGTGACAAAATCTTTAGGTAGGCTGGCACTTAAAGAGTTAAATAATACACCAGTCGGGGGCCACATCAGCGCTGCCATTTTTTTCTTTCTTGAATCTCAAACTGAGGGCCTCCCATTGCCAAAAAAGTGCCACTGCTGCTCCTTACCACTGCCCCTCTGCCCCCCATTCCTAACCCACTGGGGCAAAGGTTGACCTGTCTGTCAAGGGGCCCCCAGAGATAGAATCAGGCTGCAATTCACACCCAAATGTGCATCCAGAATTGAACTTGCTTTTCCAAATCTTAAACAACGTGGGTGACTGAAATTGCTGTTGGCCCCGCTTCTTTTCCTCCTGCCACAGGAGGTTGTTATCCAGCTATTTTCCTTATTTAAATTTTGTCCTGTTCTTTTGGCATTTACAGCCATCTTGACTATTGCTGAACTCTAATTAAAAAGACAGTAATATATTTGGAGGGTGACATTTGTGAGGCTTTTATCTCTTATGTATAGACAATGCAGTTACATTTTAATTGAATACATTTTTTGAAGATATTTCTTTGTAGATATGTAATGTATGATATGGATGTGCATATTTGGATTTCATTTATGCATTTAATAAAATTATTGAAATAGCTAAAATAATAGATCACAGTTCTAATCCTGGGAGTAAAGTGATAGCATTAATACAAACATTGGGAAATGATGATCAAACAAATATTAATCTTCTGGAGTGGCCAAGTTCCTAATCCAATAGAGAAATTGTGAATAGACCTGAAATAGGTTTGCTCACTTAAAATCCCCCATTCCCAAAAGAGCCTGAACATGGGAACGACAATGGCTGCCAAAGACAGATGTGCATATACAATAGGGTCGATTCAAAGAAACATGTAACAGCTTGGATTTGGGTGCCGATCATCCTATTTTTCCCGTCCGCTCGTGCGTTCGTATGAACTTGCGAGTGATTCTATAAGCAAATACGTTTCTATCCTAAAATTTACGTCCGTTCGTATGGCAGTTCGGGAATCAGACCTATGTCAGTTCCCATCCTGAATTTTCCGTTTCATTTCTCAGGTTGCAACATTGGTTTTGCCCTTTTTCCTTTTTTGTCTGGACGTAAATCCTTCTGATCTTGCGGCTGCGCACTACAAACTTACCTCATTAAAGTGCATTCTAAATATTTGGTCTTATTTTTCTTTATTTCATTCATTTTGTAGTAACCAACCATTAATGAATGCATTTGCATAAGTAAATCTTTAATCTTAATTTTAATATTTTGGCTTCAAATGGTACAACTTAAAATTTTGTGTGTGGTTACCCACACCCTCTACATACAGATTGCTCTCAAATATAAAAAAACACCCAGCAACTTCTGCATGTTATGAGTCTAGAAACAGCCAAGATGGCGGCTCAGGTATTCTCGGGCAGCCTGCAAACAGAAAGGGCCTTGTGACTGTGTTGCTCTGCATTCTTTGATTTCTGACCTTTCCGTGCCCCCAGCTCTGCTGTGTCTGTGCAAAATACAGCAGTAACCCACATCCTGCACTTTATCCCGCTCTCCTCTCCTCAGTAAGTGTGATGCATCTGACCAAAGATGTGCTTAAATAATTAAACAAAGCAAAGGTAAACAACTACACCAATAAATGCAATCTAAAAATATTATTCTAGTACATCAATTTAAAAATAAATAACAAAGGACATAAGTTTCTTTAATTAACGCAAATATATTGCAAAATAAAGGTTTACATGCAAAGGACTAATTAAGGTCCACATTAAAATGCTTTTATAAGGCATACATGAAATGTATTGAATCAGGTATGCATTGCCATACAATTTATGGCCTCGGCCATGCTGATACATGCAGTTCATTGGAGCTCAAGACGCGCAGACTCCTCCACATAGCCAAAAAACCTGTTCAAGAACAGCAATCCGACTGCTAAAAGGTGTCGGCAGTGGCTTTCTTTTAAAACGTATTTAGAGGTTTGAAAACTGTTCTCTGAATCACACCTAAACACATTCGATTATCCTAAGTTTTACGTTTTGATCCTAAGTTTTAGGATTTGATCCTAAGTTTTACGTTTTGATCCTAAAATTTAGGAACGAACTTGCGATGATCGTAAGAGCATATACGCATTCGTACGTAGGCTCGTGCGAGTCGGAAATGGCCAAAAAAACAGGAAAAAATGACTAACACCCACCCAAACTTACGATTCTCGATCCGAAATCAATTAACTTTTGCTCTTTGAATCGAGGGGATTATGTATGCAATGAGTTATGTTGTGGTATGCAGTGATCTGTTTTTAGTTAGACATAAGTGTTCATTTCTGATGCTCATTGTCACAAACACATGGCACATCCACTGTAATTGTATTACAATAATTCTGTTACGTTAAAAATTAATATATATATATATATATATATATATATATATATAGATATATATATATTGTTTTAAAGAAACTGTATAGGACATCTACATAGACATAAATGTTTTAAAAATGTATTTATCTAGAATATAGGCTACCTCAGGAATCTGTTAACCTGTTGTTCCCATAATTCACCTGGTGGTGACACTGTGTCCCAGGATTGGACTGGAAGAGTTTTCACGGGTTGCTAACAGCTGTCTGTATTACTTTGACCTCTTCTCAACCCTTAGTTTCAATTATTTACCTTATTTTTTTGCCCAATAAGATACACCTAGTATTCGCTGGAGGAAACTAAGAGAAAAAACTAAATGTTGCACTAAAGCATTGCCCCCCAAATAATAGTAAAGGTGCAGAATCCTCCACTTATAGGCAGGCATTTCCCATGGGCAGTGTGGCATTCCCCCATCCCATTGCCATAGGCAGTGGCATTCCCCCTCAAATTCCCATAGGCAATGTGGCATTCCCCCATTCCATTCCCCATAGGCAGTGTGGCATTCCCCCTCGCATTCCCATGGGCAGCGAGACATTCCCCCTCTTATTCCCATGGACAGTGCAGCATCCCCCCTCCCATTCCCATGGGCAGTGTGGCATTGCCCCCTCCCATTCCCACAGGCAGTGTGGGATTACCCCCATAGGTTAAAAAAAAACAGCAACGAAAAAAAGTTTTTTGCAGGGTGGTTCCCCCCCCCCCCCCACGATATGCAGCCCTCTAGCCTAGCCCTTGCTAGCCCCATTTCACAGCCAATTTATGGGCCCCCAATTCGGGTCCCTGTGTGGTAATCACGTGTTTCTTGTTTTAGTTTCCCTAAATTCTTTTTTTAATAGTTTCATTAACTTTTGCCTGATTTTGAAAATCACGTAAAGCAGTCCTGCGCCCAACTCACTAAATGAGCCCTGGGCTGCATTCTGACAGTTTCAAGGGGGCATTCAGATTGTTGGAGCCTCCTGAGCATACCCCCTGTAAACCCCACGTTTACTAACCTCCACCTGGTGCTGAAATGACCCTAAAATCTGGGTTGCTCTGATAATGATGCTTCAGGGGCAGTTTTCAAACCACATACTGTATAAAACTCTCTAGGTTGGGTCCTGTATAGAAAAATAGGTTTAAGATTAAATTTGCAATACAGATCCATAAGGCTGTGGGTTGGGATATGGAATATATTAATTAGGGTGAATCTAGTTTATGCAACTAAAGTCATACATTTTACTCTACTTAATAGGCAGGCAGTCAGCATTCCCTAGCATTGCAACAAACTAACAGTAGGAAAAATTAGACTTCATTAATAGCGGCAGGTAGCGACACTTGAGCGACTGTAGCGGCATTTTCAGAGCGCCCGCTAGTAGTCGCTGTGCTTGGCCGTTGGTCGGTAGTTGATAGCAACTGCCGTAATGTTGAATATTGGGTGAGGAGTCGCTATTTGACAGGTTCCGCGCAGTATGGGAGCTCATGATAGCGACTGGCCCTAGCGACCGGCTCCCACCATATTCATTAAAAAATCACGCTCAAAAAATTCTCGCGCTGTAAAATGCATGTTTAAATCCCAGAGCGCTGGCGGCGATGGGTTAAAAGTCGTTTTTTAACCCCCAAACAACCATATTTTTGGAAACAAAAAAAACAAGTTTTTTAAATAATTTTGTAATATGAATACATTAATATCAGGCCTGTAATATTAATTCTGTACCTGTACCTGTACCTGTTCTGTACCAGTCGCTACCTGTCGCTATTCCTTCATAAATAAGGGCCTAAGGGAGGTAATTTCATACATGATCGATAAACAGTCAAAAATAACTGGATGGTCAATCACATAGGGGGCAATCCTAATAAGAGATGCCTTAGTGGCATACCACCATTAGAAACCCTATACTGGGACACCTGCTTTCAAAATACCTCACCCCAGCTGCCAAGTCGCTACCCCACATGGCACATGACACATGGTAGGGGTTCACTAGATGTGAGCATAGCTTTGTGCAAGTAAGCACATAAAACCTCAGGGCATGACAGATTTTAACCTCGCCAAAATAAGGTTTACAGGAAAAAATGTGTATGCACAATAAGAATTCAAATAGGACAAAATATATATATTGACAAACCATATTAATATAACTTTAATAAGCTTGATAAACATTACAATGTTTGATAAACTCTTCCTTTTGTCTTCTAGGATGGCCCTTTGACAACATTATGTGCAAAATGAGCGGCCTTGTTCAGGGAATGTCTGTTTCAGCCTCTGTGTTCACTCTCGTTGCCATTGCAGTGGAAAGGTAATTTCAAAAGTCTACCAAAATTTGAACGATCTGTTTTGATGGTGGGAATAACTTGAACTTAATACAGTCTTTCTACAAATATACTTTCTTACATTGTTAATTTGGTTGAGAAAATACATGTCAATTTCAACCACCAAAGGATGGGGCAAACAAAATACATTTTCAGATAACAGCTAAAATTAACAGTTGGCCTCATTTGGGTGAAATTGCCTTTATGTCCACATATATCTCATGAAAAACGTTCACTAGCAATGTGAACTTTTTTTAAAAGAAAAAGACTAAAACATTTATCAAAAGCCAATGCTGGTGTATGGTTCATTGAGAGTAAAACAAAAGATACGGTAAATGTCCATTACCTACAGTGCTTATGAGAACATACAGCATAGTTAAGGGTAGTTAGGGTGTGAAGAGTGGAAAAGAGGAAAAAGAAGAAAAAGAGGAAGAAGTGGAAAAGGGGGGAGAAATGAGGCGTGGGAGCTCCCATTGAGTACCATCACAACCTGACAAGCTTCTAATATCTATGTGCTGCAGCCAGGGGGTCACACTCTGTGAGTGTTTATCACATATTATGACCTGATTATGTACTGTGTTAGAACGCCCAAAATACATCTCATTAATCAATGCCGGACCAGGTTACTACAGAGAATGAGACGCTCTGTTACAGCGCCCAAAAGCTGATCACATTGTACAGACGCTTATCTGCCAATAGCTGGCGCTAGAAATGAATCAGCTTGCCCGTTTCATGCTAATCGAGATCCAGTTCAGCTTATTGACCAACCTCACTATAGAGAGATGTTGAGTCTTCCAAGATCCGCATTTTTTAAAAGTTCACAATAAAAAAAAATAGAGCCGTTCTATTTCTAAATGGTGCTGAACCCTGTAGGTAGACAATGAAAGTTAATGGAAGTTTGTACTTCAATAAATAGCCTACTTTATTCACTTAGTACTGAATCACCCCCGTTTTAACTCCAGTTTATAAAAAGTGTGGTACTTTTTTAAATTTAAAAAGTTGCCATTTATTTCATTAGGGCCAGTTCAGGACCAGGTGGTAAATGTCACTATAGAGAAAACTGCCATTCACTTTCATTGTCTACCTTTGGGTACAATGTTGAATGTTGCTGAATCAACCAGTATGTGGCATATAACAGGAAAACTAGTTGGTGGATCATTTCATAAAAAATATTCACTTTGGAGGGTAAAATATGGGATATACTGGGACATTTATGTCCTATCCTTTAAAGCGGACCTTCACCCTGAATAAGAGCCTATCTTATATGTTTCCCACACCCTGTACATACAGATTGCTCACAAAATCATCCTACCTGCATCTACTGCATGTTATGAGCCTTTAAACATCCAAGATGGTGGCTCATGCAGCATCAGGCAGCCTGCAAACAGGAAGTGCCTTCTGACTGTGTTGCTCTGCATTCTGGCATTGCTGTATTTTTCTTGACCCCAGCTCTGCTCTGTCTGTGCAAAGCACAGCTATAACCCTGCCCCTCTGTACTTTATCCCGCTCTCCTCTCCTCAGTATGTGATGCTTCTGAGTCAAGATGGTGGTGCACGTATTCTAAAGTCCTGAAAAGAATTGCAGCCCAGTGGGGGAAAGAATAATAAGTAATTATGGGGAATATTTTTTAAGGGTTCAGGCTTTTCGTTAAATCATGCTGAAGGTCCAGTTTAATTTATGAATTCTGGGTTTACTGTCAGGACAAGCCTTACCACAATTGCAAAAGACAGTTTCTTATTTGGTTGCTTTAATTGTTTATTTCATTAAAAATGTATATGAAAGGTCTTCTCTGTGTCATGCCGCTTAGAAATGCTAAATTCATTGTAGTCTTCCCATAGGTGTAATAGGAAATAATCATCTAGACACTCCTGCCTGTTGTTATGGCTAAAATAATTCTAAATGGCAATAATTGTAACACTCTCTACAGGGTGGACGCCAGCTGTCTCTTAGCTATGAGCTGTTGTAGAGGTTCCCTGGCAATCCAATTACTAGTAAGAGTAATTGCTTGCTTATAGCACAACCGTGCTCTGCTGGGTAGATGCTTGGCAAACTGAATCTGAAATGACAGTAACTGCGTAAGAAGAGGAAATGTATGTAATATTCTGTGCATTTTATGTCCACATAATTACACCAAATCCTTTTAAAGTTACTGAGGAAAGCTGTGAAAAGTGTTTTATAGATACAGATTTCTCAGAAATGATTTGCATAGCTCTGCCTGCTGCAAGGATTGATGGGTAATGCTATTTTTCCTTGTGCTGGGTATTGTGCAAATACTTTCTGTTTAGGGAAAGGTGAGAGACTCTAACAGCGCCATGTAGCATCCGATGTATTATTACAGGCGGCTCAGTGTATAGCGCCAGTGCTCTAGCTTCCAGAGCGCCAGGTATTACATTTCGCTAACTGTCGCTCTCCCATACATTTCAATGTCTGTTCATTTGCTTGTTTGGCTTTTTTTTTTTTTGCTCAAATCATTATGTGACCTCTCCTGGCTGCAAACAAACACTTTTAGAAACTTTTTTGACTTTTTATATTTTTATGCAGTTTGCCCTGCTGTGTGAGGCCCCCCGGGGCACCCGTAAACGTTAACCTTTCCCCGGGCATGTGCAGGTTCTCAAAAACAAGGAGGTTGACAGCAGAAAGAGACCTTATGGTTCATCTAGCCTGCCCTGTGTGTATGTACTATTTATCTTAGGATAGCTGTATGATTATCCCAGGCAAGCTTAAATTCACTTACAGTTGATTCTTCAACTAGCTTAGTTTTCAAGCACTTACTACTCTTTCTGTAAAATAATATTTTCTGAGCTCCAGGTCCTTATATCATACATTTTAGTAGTGGTTTTCAGTGGTAAATCCATGATCACGTTCCCAACTTGAGCTGCAAATCTGCAGGTGGAAGTCATGCTAGTAGGTTAAATATGTTCTCCATTTTGGAGGTTGGCAGGAATCCCTCTGGGTGCCTGCATCAACTCACAATTGCCCAAACCCTTGGTATCAGTGCAGACAAGCTTTTGCATAGGAGCCAGCAATTGACATAGATTTAAAAAAGGGAGAATATATTGAAAGCTTCTTTACATTAAGCGGCAGATTTAATTTTCTATGGTTGTAAAAAAAAATATTAGCAGACAGGCCATCTTTGAGGCCTGGCATACAGCCTTGCAGTAACCATTCTGTACCAGGCCTGATCTAATTCCTCTGTATGCTGTTGAAAGTTCAGTCCAGGCAGTAAAAAAAATGAAAGGCACTAACCTGCCAGCCCACAGGCTCGATTCCACTGTATCCTGAGGGCTGCAGTCCTCCAATTCTAACATGTCGGCCCCTGGGCCAAAAGCCTCTTTCCCATGTGTGTCTAAACTTCCTAACTTAAATTATATGATCTCTCCATGCTGTATACTGAAAAACATGCCATGATGCTCCCACCTCCAAATTACACTGTTGGTGTGGTGTTTTTGGCGAGATGTACAGTGCTGCTTTTTGACCTCCATTATGGCATCCAAAGAGTCCAATTTTAACTGCTGATTCCAGGTCTTTCCTTGGACAAAGCTTCTTTTCCCCGCTCTGACTGCAATCTTGTGAAAATGAGTGACATGTTTAAGACTTATCTCAATATATACAATATATATATTGTCAGGGATTGGGGCGAACGGCAATGACATGGACGACAGTTCTTCAAAAACAAAGGCCGTTTTATTGAAACAATCAAATATTCACCAGCAAAACAAAACAGATCTCTTACGTCAGAGATGGTTGCAGCACAAAACGCAGTATATCAAGCGGTTACTTCACCAGCTCTGTGAAAATCCAAGGTTTGATAGTCCAGCAAATTGCAAGTCCAGGTTATATCAAGTCCGCTTATAGGGCATACAAGCCCACGCTGTTCATCCAGAAGTCAGGAGCAGTACGGCCTGGGCTCCTTCCTCCAGGCTGGTCAACAGCAAACTGAAAGCCTCTGCGGCTCCTTTTATTTAGGCTTCCCTGCAATCGGCCTTATAACATGTGCGAGGCCTGGGATCAGGGAACAAACCTGTAGAGGACTGGGGAATGTGAACTGGGTCATGAAAACCCGGCATGGATCCTGCCTGATAGAGCATAGCAGGGGAAAAATAGACACCATTTATTACTTTCCCATACACCTTACCACAATATCTATATATCTAGTGGAACTCTGGGATCTTTGATCTATACTGTAAGACTCTGGCCATTTCAGATGCAGGAATTATATGGGTCCTCAGAAATCCAGCTTAAACAGGCTTGGCATATCAGGCTTATTCACAATTCATTATCATTTAGCTGCAGAGGTGGGGGGTGCACACACAGTCCAGGCCAGATCCTGAGAAGAGGGCACCATCCTGAAGTCTTGCACAGGGTACCTTTCAACCTAAGGCTTGCCCCGGGTTTAGGCACCCTCTCTTGTTCGTAGGACTGGGGTCAGTCTGATGCATGCAGGAGCCAGTGGATCAGTACACAGTTGTGGAGGGGGACCTCCCCTATTGTCAGCTTATAATTGAGTCCTGTGGTCTTGTGGTAAGGTACAGGCTGTTTTTTTTTTTCATTTTTGCCCACAGGTGTACTTAATATTTGGAATAGCAGGTGTACCAAAACAATGAACACGTAGCTCAAAAACATTTTCTTTTTATTCACTGCTTTTGCAAAAGACATTTGTATATAAAGAGCCACATTTTCCAAGGTTAAAGGATTTATAGTAATTATGCAGACTCCAAACACAGTAACCAATCTTCTAGCTGAAATGATGATCATTTGTGTTGCATAAAATTAAACGAAATTACCATCTCCACGCCATAGGTAATTACATGTGTATGAGTCAAATTACCCTTTTCTTAATTTTAGATCATATAAAAGCAATTCTAATAGCTACATTATGAAAAAAAAATAAAACCATTTATATGGGAAAAAAGATGTCACAACTTTGGCTTAAACGACATACAACTTAAAAGCACAACTCTAGTTAAAACGTTTAAACTGTAACAGCTCATCTCTCCCAGAAGATTGTATCAGGCAGTTCAGCCAGGTTGGGATAGTCCCATAAAGGTGTGTGTGGGGACCATCTATTAGCAGAATTTGGGCTTTGGCTAATACAGCAGGTGGCAGTAGGGATACCTCATACACCCCCTGCAAATTTAGGAGAAATTGTCAACCTATGACAGCAGATTTAGGTTGCTAGCAGAGGGACATACCCACTAGTTCACAGGCACCAACTGTGTAGCATAGTAGTAAACCAGAATCAGACCACCCAAAGATAACTATGTCTAAGCCTGGGAATTGATTGGCCCCCAAATATATTTAAATAACCTCTATTTTCTCTCTTTCTTTTTACATCCTAGACCTCTTATTACTGGTTTCCATTGCTTTTGTATTTATAATACACAATGCATATTAATTTGAATATAGTGCCCATCCAATAGCCCATTTAGGCTTCTCCTCCTCATATTCCATGATGCTCACAGCACCTTCACTGAAAGCTATATGTTCAAATTGCTGATGAGCAGGATGTTATTGTAGCCTAAGATAAACCCTAATAAATTATTTGGATAAAAAGGACCTTTCAAATATTTATAGAAAAATTACTGTTTTTGTATTTAAGATTTTGATAGAAAAAAATAAAAACAAACAAAAAAGAGAAACACATTTTTTAAAGTGCTGGATAGAGAGGAAGGGTTATATCTACCTGTGTTTTTTATATTTCAGGTAATATTAAAATTAATACAGCAGGAAAAGGAAATTGTTACACCATTGTGTCGGGCTACATTTATCACTGTACTAAACTGTTTTCCATTTTTTTTATAATAATACATTTTTATTGAGAAGAACATGACATCAAGGCACAATAGGTTTGACAAGTCATCAGCAATACATTTTCCACAAGCTATACAGATGCAAACACATAGAATGACATTACAATATTCTCATCCCTGCTTTTATATCCGGGAGACTCAGCTCTCTTGTCTATTAAAGAACAAGGGAAAGGTGAAGGGTTACAAACCTAGGGGAGAAAGTAAGGACTAGGCCCCCAGCACCCCCACCCCAAGAAGGGGGGAGGTACAGCCAGATACAATGGAGAGGAAGGGAGATCAAGGGAGGGAATAGTCAGGGATGATATGGAACCCCCACCCCCCTCAGCCCACCGCCCATCAAGGCCGCCCCAGCAGCGCCCCCACAAGGCCCACTGACAAATGGCAGCTGGGGTCCCAGGCCCCCCCCCCCGATGTCGCCTCAAGTGTCCACCTGGATAGCTCAGGCTTCATTAAGTAACCTCTTGCAGTCATCGGATTCTATGAACATGTTCCACTGCAGCCAATGCCTCTCCTCCGTGCATCTGAGGGTGGCCGTCAGGTCTTCCATTTGCCTGATGTCCTCCACCCTCCGAATCCAATCACCGATAGAGGGTGGTGTGGAGGACTTCCATCGAGCTGGTATGCATGCCCTAGCTGCGATCACTAAGTGGATGGGGAGGGATTTCCTGTATTTCCCAATGGATCCGCTTACTGAATGTAGAAGGAGGTTCTCCAGCGGGAGAGAGGGATGGATTCTCCCATTATTTTACCAATCCATTTTACAATGTCCCCCCAGAAGCGCTTTATCTTCTCACACTCCCAGAAGATATGTAGGAGGGAGCCTTGGCTTCTCTCACATCTCCAGCAGAGGGGGGGCACTGACGGGTAGTGGTGATGCTGTGCCTGAGGTACCCAGTACCACCAACACTGTTTTCCATTTTTAAGTTGAAGATGAAATGGCCGATATATTGAGGTTTACAGGTTCACCTCATGATTCTCTTCTGAAAAAAGTGAGCATGGCCCTTGGATCTGTGATGCTGCATAATAATCAGCATAATGGACAGGATCTGTAAGATATCCAGTCTGTTTGTGAAGAACCAGCACTCCATAAAAGTTCATGCAGAAAATTGTATTGCTATAACATCAGCATAGTACAGCAGTGGAAGTGAGTCGACGTTTCGGGGTGCACTGGGGACAGACTGGTATTTGTGGCGTCTCCGCGAACCGTGCACCCGCATAATACAAAGGGTAAGAGTGCGGCTGTACCTAGATTTATCTGCAGGATCTGTAAGATATCCAGAACTTGCATAAGACACCCTACCTGTGCTTCTCCTCTCTTCCCCTGTCGCTAGGCAACATTGGAGCCTAGATCAGCACACACTCCCAAAGTGCATATGAGTGCCACGGCAACTCTCCCCACTTCTGGCTGGTGGAGAGGGTAGCAGCATGTACGAGAATGTTGGCGGACGCAGGGGGCATGTTTCTTCTTCTCCTGCTGCATTTGTGAGTGGCAGGGGGAGTGGAAACATGCCCCTGGCAGCAGCTGACATTGCCACTGAGCTGGGGGAGAAATCTGGAGGAGGGGGAGGAGGAGGTGGAGGGAGGCCGAAAGGAGGGAGGGACCAGCAATGCTGTCCCGCTCTGCTGAGCTGATTTGGGGATGGGATGGAAAAAGCAATGTCATTGGCTGAACCTGTAAACCCTGATATCTCGACCATTTCTGCTTCAATTTAAAAACAGATAACAGTTTAGGACCGTGACAAATGTAGCCTGACACAATGGTGTAACAACTACCTTTGCCTGCAGTAGCACTTTAAGAGAAGCAAGATCAAATCAGCAGCATTTGTATATATGAGAGAGACTGATATCAGGGCCCTTTTTAGTACTTACAAAGTGGCATAAAAAAATCAAAGGTGCTTGAATTTTAAATCAAGAAAGACAACTCAGGGCACATCTGCACAATCCCTGTTGGTACATTGAAGAGAAATACCTCTCCTGAGGTATTCAAATCAAGAAGCACACTCTACATGAGAGGGAGAGCTTACCAAAAGTCTGCTGTGATGTCCGACCCTTGATTGTGTCCGCGTAAGAATAAGAAAGGGCAGAGGACCTCAACATTGAGGTTGTATGGGTTGTATGGGGCCCACCATTTATGATGGCGACCCTGTTGAACCAAACTTCACTGTACACAAATAATAAAATTGCAATCATTTATATACAAACATTGTGCACTTGTTATAAACATTTTCTTTTGCATTTAGTTTATATACAAACATTGTGCACTTGTTATAAACATTTTCTTTTGCATTTAGTTTATTTGTACATTCCACTTGTGGACCAGATCTTTGTTCAGATTACTCACATGAATACTAGAATATACTTCTGTACCTTGCACATATTCAAGCTTAGGTTCCTACTGGACAGAAGAT
The DNA here is from genome assembly GCA_027917425.1 of Gastrophryne carolinensis. NCBI lineage: Eukaryota > Metazoa > Chordata > Amphibia > Anura > Microhylidae > Gastrophryne > Gastrophryne carolinensis. Next base: position 547,474,379 of record CM051235.1, on the reverse strand, counting down.
AGCTGGCACCCCTGACCTGCTGCACCCAGGGCAAGTGCCCCCCCCCCCCGCTACCCCCCTGCTTTATATATGACCAAAGGGCACAAGCCTGATCAAAGAATGACCTGGGTAGGAGGGATAATGTTTATATCCACCAGAAGAATGAACACTTGATGAAGTTGTTCTGTCTCTGGGTAGACTACCGTACCCAGAAAGCCAAACATCAAGATCTGCTTAGTCTAGCAGAAAATAGACATTTCTCTAGTTTTTTTTTTTTGGAAGACAAGAAAAGGCGATATAAGTTCTGCTAACTTATCCTTAAAGGAGCACTATCACAAAAAAATGGCCCGATGATAATAAGTAGGGATGAGCGAATCGATCCGGACGAACCCGGATTCGATCCGAATTTCATGAAAAATTCGATTCGGATCGAATCCGAATTTCCCCGCGATTCGTTCACTCGAAGTTTTCCTTTAACATCCATTCATTTACATACAGGCATTCTAAGATGGCGGACGGGACATGTCTGGACATCTACCCCGCGCCAGTGCAAGCTGGGGCAGTCACATGCAGCCTATCAGCAGCCAGCAAGCCCGGTGACGTCACAGCGCTATTTAAGTCGGCCATCTTGCTTTTCCTTCCTCATTTCTCTATTGCATTCGTGAGAGACAGAACGCTGTAGTGAGGGAGAGGCAGTTAGACAGGCAGGGACAGACAGGGACAGGCTGGAGACAGGCAGGAGACAGGCAGGAGACAGACAGAAAGTCAGCGAAAAACAGGGAAAGTTAGGAAAAATCGGAGGCAGTCACAGGGAGATTTTTTTATTTTTCATCCAGCCTGAGTGTTACTGGCTGGCTGACAGGCTTTGTTAGCGTTTTCAGGCTGCTTATACTAACTAACTGTGCATATATACTGAACTGATCTCAAGTCTGCTGTGAGGCATCCCATTCTGTGACTACAGCAGCCTCTATTTAAGACCATAACCATTTGCACTTATTATAATTGAAATTAGGCCTGATAAAGACACTTTTGCTGTGCATAGCACTACTTGTCCCAGGTTCACTCCTGTTGTGGCATCCCATTCTGTGACTACAGCAGCCTCTATTTAAGACCATATAACCATTTGCACTTATTATAATTGAAATTAGGCCTGATAAAGACACTTTTGCTGTGCATAGCACTACTGGTCCCTGCCAGGTGCACTCCTGTTTGGGGCATCCCATTCTGTGACTACAGCAGCCTCTATTTAAAACCATAACCATTTGCACCTATTATAATTGAAATTAGGCCTGATAAAGACACTTTTGCTCTGCATAGCACTACTGGTCCCTGCCAGGTGCACTCCTGTTTGGGGCATCCCATTCTGTGACTACAGCAGCCTCTATTTAAAACCATAACCATTTGCACCTATTATAATTGAAATTAGGCCTGATAAAGACACTTTTGCTGTGCATAGCACTACTGGTCCCTGCCAGGTGCACTCCTGTTTGGGGCATCCCATTCTGTGACTACAGCAGCCTCTATTTAAGACCATATAACCATTTGCACTTATTATAATTGAAATTAGGCCTGATAAAGACACTTTTGCTGTGCATAGCACTACTGGTCCCTGCCAGGTGCACTCCTGTTTGGGGCATCCCATTCTGTGACTACAGCAGCCTCTATTTAAGACCATATAACCATTTGCACTTATTATAATTGAAATTAGGCCTGATAAAGACACTTTTGCTGTGCATAGCACTACTGGTCCCTGCCAGGTGCACTCCTGTTTGGGGCATCCCATTCTGTGACTACAGCAGCCTCTATTTAAAACCATAACCATTTGCACCTATTATAATTGAAATTAGGCCTGATAAAGACACTTTTGCTGTGCATAGCACTACTGGTCCCTGCCAGGTGCACTCCTGTTTGGGGCATCCCATTCTGTGACTACAGCAGCCTCTATTTAAAACCATAACCATTTGCACCTATTATAATTGAAATTAGGCCTGATAAAGACACTTTTGCTGTGCATAGCACTACTGGTCCCTGCCAGGTGCACTCCTGTTTGGGGCATCCCATTCTGTGACTACAGCAGCCTCTATTTAAGACCATATAACCATTTGCACCTATTATAATTGAAATTAGGCCTGATAAAGACACTTTTGCTGTGCATAGCACTACTGGTCCCTGCCAGGTGCACTCCTGTTTGGGGCATCCCATTCTGTGACTACAGCAGCCTCTATTTAAAACCATAACCATTTGCACCTATTATAATTGAAATTAGGCCTGATAAATACACTTTTGCTGTGCATAGCACTACTGGTCCCTGCCAGGTGCACTCCTGTTTGGGGCATCCCATTCTGTGACTACAGCAGCCTCTATTTAAGACCATATAACCATTTGCACCTATTCTAATTGAAATTAGGCCTGATAAAGACACTTTTGCTGTGCATAGCACTACTGGTCCCTGCCAGGTGCACTCCTGTTTGGGGCATCCCATTCTGTGACTACAGCAGCCTCTATTTAAAACCATAACCATTTGCACCTATTATAATTGAAATTAGGCCTGATAAAGACACTTTTGCTGTGCATAGCACTACTGGTCCCTGCCAGGTGCACTCCTGTTTGGGGCATCCCATTCTGTGACTACAGCAGCCTCTATTTAAAACCATAACCATTTGCACCTATTATAATTGAAATTAGGCCTGATAAAGACACTTTTGCTGTGCATAGCACTACTGGTCCCTGCCAGGTGCACTCCTGTTTGGGGCATCCCATTCTGTGACTACAGCAGCCTCTATTTAAAACCATAACCATTTGCACCTATTATAATTGAAATTAGGCCTGATAAAGACACTTTTGCTGTGCATAGCACTACTGCCTGCCAGGTGCATCCCATTCTGTGACTACAGCAGCCTCTATTTAAGACCATATAACCATTTGCACTTATTCTAATTAAAATTAGGCCTGATAAAGACACTTTTGCTGTGCATAGTACTACTGCCTGCCAGGTGCACTCCTGTTGGTTTTTGGGGCATCCCATTCTGTAACATAACATAACCTACCTCTCTTATTTACACTAAGCAGCTCTCTTATTTAAACTAAGCAGGCCTCTTATTTACACTAAGCAGCTCTCTTATTTAAACTAAGCAGGCCTCTTGGAGGCTGATTGTCCACTTCTGGGTGTGCATTTATATTCGGTTTCATATACAGTGGGGTATCCCAATTTGTAAGATAACCTACCCCAACCATGTAAACTAAATAGGCCTGTTGCAGCCTGAGTTTCTCTGCTTGCGTATGGCCTGCATTACAATCTGTCTCTTTCAATGACACTGCTGCTTGGGGTATCCCAATTTGTAAGATAACCTACCCCAAACATGTAAACTAAAGGTTACGTCCTTCCAGAAGGAAAACTTATGCCGAACACTATTTTTGTTAGGGGCATTGACCTTTGGATTGATCGGCATGAAATTAAGGTTTTTTTTTCAAAGTATGGCGCTGTAAAGAAGGTCAAAATTATTTCTCATACTTGGATTATTGTTACTTTTTGTTAAGCTTGAAATATACCAGGCCACACGGGCATCCCAAGGCACATGCTATTTTAACCCTATCTGTTATACAACATAAGCGTTGATCAGCATCAGTTGCTTTATTAAGCTACTTCAGTTTGCACTTGTTTTTGACTGCTTTTAATAAACCAGGCCGAAGGGCACCCCAAAGCTGCACCTTGCACCCTATCTGGTATACAACATAAGCGTTGATCAGCATCAGCTCCATTAAGCTACTTCAGTTTGCACTTCCTTTTTGACTGCTTTCATTTAACCAGGCCACAGGGCACCCCAAAGCTGCACGTTGCACCCTATCTGTTTATACTAAATAAGCATCTACACAGCCTCAGCTTTATTAAGTTATTGCATTTTGAATTGGTTTTGGTCTGCTTTAAATACACCAGGCCGCAGGGTATCCCAAACCTGCATGTTGCACCCCATCTGTTATACTAAATAAGCGTTGATCAGCATCAGCTTTATTAAGCTATTGCATTTTGCATAGGTTTTTGCCCTGCAGTCAAAACAGTAGCCCATATGGGCATCCCAAACCAGCACGTCACCCTATCTGTTATACTAAATAAGCTTCTACAGGCCCTTTTTTTATTTATTTATTTTTATTTATATAGAGCTGTAATAGCTTATATAGTGAGGTAAATTTGCCATTTTGCTTCATTATATAGAGCACCCCCTGTGTAAATCTGAGGGACAATAGTTTATATTATGAGGTAAATTCATGGTTTTGCACCATTATATGGAGCAGCCCCTGTGTAAATCTGAGGGGCAATAGCTTATATAGTGAGGTAAATTTGCCATTTTGCAGCATAATATAGAGCAGCCCCTGTGTAAATCTGAGGGGCAATAGCTTATATTGTGAGGTAAATTCATGGTTTTGCACCATTATATGGAGCAGCCCCTGTGTAAATCTGAGGGGCAATAGCTTATATAGTGAGGTAAATTTGCCATTTTGCTTCATTATATAGAGCAGCCCCTGTGTAAATCTGAGGGGCAATAGCTTATATTGTGAGGTAAATTTGCCATTTTGCAGCATTATATAGAGCAGGCCCTGTGTAAATCTGAGGGGCAATAGCTTATATTGTGAGGTAAATTTGCCATTTTGCAGCATAATATAGAGCAGCCCAGTTGCCATCTAAATCAACTACTGGCTGGGCAGGACAGCTTTTCCAGGGCAAACTATGCTAGTTGCGGCCACAAGTCAAGTTTGACTTCCCAGAAGTCCAGCGGAGCCTCAAGGTGTGTTGGCATGGTCATGTCAAGGTATGACATGACCTGCTGGTTCAGGTCCTGCTCCAGGTGTTCCTGCTGCTCATGAGTAGCTGCTCACTATGCGGGTGTAGAAAGCTACTCATTAGCGACTGAAGACTGAGGCTGCTGCTGATGGAGCTGCTGCTGCTGCCACCCCCCCCCCCCCCCCCTGGCAGCCATGGCAGTGGAAGGTGAGCGCAGAGGTCCCCCCGAGTCAGACCTGCGAGAGTATGGACCATGGCGCAGATAGACATCGCCCAACTGACTACGTAGGATGTCTCTGTAGTAGGTCAGTTTGTCCTCCCTCTCAGTAGGTGTAAAAAATGCCCCCATTTTGCGCAGGATGCGAGAGTCCAATAAGGTGGAGAGCCAGAAGTCATCCCGCTGACAAATGGAGACAATTCTGTGGTCACTACGCAAGCACGTGAGCATGCATCGTGCCATTTGTGCAAGTGACTCGGAGGGACTACCTGTCTCCATCTCCACTGCAAACTGCCACGGTGTGTCTGGGTCCTCTGTCTCACCTTCCTCACAACCCTCTAGCTCCTCTGGCTGCTCCTGGTCCTCCTCTCCTGTCAGATGACTAGATAAAATGGTCATTTTGTCAAACCTAAACTGTGCTTCGCTGTGCCCCACCCCATCCTCCTCCTCCACTTCAGCCCCCACAGGCTTCATGTGGCTGTGAAATGTATGCTCCATGTCTCTAATGCCCTGACCAGCCATGGTTTCCAACATGTCTTGTAGTACATGAAGCAGTGGAATCTCATCGTTCATCTCATAGTCCTGGTGACTGACTAATAAAGTAGCTTCCTCAAAGGGCTTGAGCAAACGGCAGGTGTCACGTATGAGATGCCACTGGTTTACATTGAAGTTACACAGGGGAGTCCCCCTATCCGTTTGGATCATCAAGAAATCCGTGATGGCTTTTCTCTGTTCCTATAGTCGATCCTGCATATGGAGGGTGGAATTCCAACGGGTGGAAACATTGCAAATCAGACTATGTTTGGGGATACCGTTCTGACGCTGAAGCTCAAGAAGGGTGTGCTTGACGGTGTAGGAGTGGCTGAAGTGCATGCAAAGTTTCCTTCCCGTTGTTAGGATGACTTGCAGATGGGGGGAAGACTTCAGAAAACGCTTGACAACTAGATTGAACACGTGTGCCATGGCAGGACGCATGGCTCAGGCTTCCTTGTCGCAGCGCAGACAAGATGTTCTTCCCAGTGTCAGTCACCATGGGTCCCATTTGCAGTTTTCGTGGAGTAAGCCATGATTTAATTTATTGAGTTCTCATTTTTAGCAGTTCCTCCCATGTGTTGCTCTGTGCCTCAAGGCAAAACATGTGAAGAACAGCATGAAACCGCCATGTCCTGCACACATGGTAGGCTGGAAGGGCACTGGGAAAAAAAATAATAAAAAAAAATATTTAGAAAAAACAAAATACAAAAAAAAAATTTCAAAAAAAAATAAAAATTTTTACAAAAATTCACAAAATATTAAAAAAAGACAATGGAAAAAAAATATTTAAAAAAATGCCCCAAAAAAAATATATATATGTTTTTAAAAAATATAAAATATGAAAAAAAACTATCCAAAAAAAAAAAAAAATTTTGCTACATTTTATATGTTACTGTTATCATGTTAGATGTTATTGTTGCTATGTTATATGTTATTATATGTTATTATTATAAATATGTTCAAATAAGATAAATGTTAACTATTAATATGTAATTGACAATTAGCCACTTTTTTCTGTGACACCATTGCTAAGTGCAAGTGCACTGTCACAGGCACAAAGGCCTAGGAGCGTGGAGGCAACAGCAGAGGGACCTGTTCAAGTTGTGCAGGAACCACAATCACCCAGTGGTCCTTAAAGGATATGTATTGTCCCTGACCGTAGTTACAGCTCTAGACGTAGGCACTGCTGTGCACTTTGTTACACACTGACAGGCTAAAGGACTGGCCCACCTTCTGTTCAACAAAATTGTACAGGGCTGGTACTGCCTTCTTCGCAAAGAAATGACAGCATGGGACTCTCCACCTCGGCTCGGCACAAGCCATCAGTTCTCTGAAAGGTCCACCAACTCAAAAGGGAGGGACTGCAGCACCAGCAACTTATACAGGAGCACATTTAGCTTCTGTACGTTGGATGAGTGGGCACATACTGTTGTCTCTTGGACATGGCTTGGCCAATGGATTGCTGGCGGAATGACTGACTCGGATTAAGAGGAGGAGGAGCATCTGGAGCGACAGAGGATGGGTATGACACACAGAAGGTGGTGGAGCCTTGGCTGGCTGGAACAGAGAGCGGCGTGCCACTGGGTAATGCAGCAGGCTGGACCACCACTTTGGAGCCAACTCTCCCAGGCCACTTTATGGTGACACTGCAAATGTTGATGCAGGGCTGTGGGTCCAACATTGGGACCCTGGCCACCTCACCTTCTGCCTACACATCTTTCATATAGCCATGTTAACCTCCTGCGGATGCTTGATGAAAAACTGCCACATGGCCTTGTAGCTGATTTTTCCAACCAACAGTCGGCACTAATTCACTGCTGCTGCTGCCTCCTGGGAAGATAGCCTGCCGCACAAGTGGTCTACCCCGAGCACATTTGCCTCCATACTTTCCCCTTCTGCCACCATGCTGGCCGCTAAATCTGTCATTCTCCATCACTCCAAGCCTTTAAAAGTGCCCTCAAAACTCACTGATGACCTCCTCAGGTTCCTCAACAGTGTCTGCTTAAGAAGCCAAAACGCTTGCAACACCACCTCCCACGCCACTCTCCTCATCACTACTTGCCCGCCTAGTGGAAGAAGTGGCGAGTGTCTCCTGCACTTCTTGGCTGGGCAGTAGCTGCTGATTTTTTATCAGATCGTCCTCACTGAATAGTGGAGCTGAACCCTAAGCATAAGACATAACCGACAGTTGACTGGGGGTGTCAGATGTCACTTGTGATGCAGTGGATGATCGTGTTAACCAATGGATGATGGCAGATGGGTTGCTGGTCAAGACACGACCGCTAGCTGATCCCGGGAGATCAGTCCTCTCACTGAGACTCCTGCTGCCACTCACCCCTAGTCTGCTGCAACCTCTGCTTGATGAATTTTGGCCTCTGCAACTTCTCTGTGCCCATCCTGCCACTTCTCTGCCTGACATACTTAGTGCGTATATGAGGGGAGGACAAAACGCTACACTACACTTAAAACAGGATTTGTCGAAAAGAGCACAGGTGTGTAACTATCTATGGTCTTTAGTAACTAGGCCCTGAAGACTTTAACACGAACAAAATGATGAAACTCTTAGATGTGCGTAAGTGATGATCTGATGAGAGCAATTCAATGTGCTCCAGTATGCTTCAAAAATGTTTTTTTTTTCAGAGACTAGCCTGCGTGGAAATGAATCGGGCATGGATCAGCCAAGATTTCCACCCACCAATGCCTGATGCATTAGAGTAGATTGATCATGGGGCCAGACCAACACTAAAGAAATATGGATCGTGCAAAACAGATTTAAGGTGCTGCTCTCCAGTTACAGACATTCCTCTGCATCAGACCACAAGTAATTATTGAGAAATTGCTTTAGAAACATAGAAACATAGAAGGTTGACGGCAGAAGGAGACCATACGGTCCATCTAGTCTGCCCTTATGTGTATACTGTATGTTCTCTTTATCTTAGGATAGATGTGTGCTTATCCCAGGCATGTTTAAATTCACGCTTTACGTTACTCTTACTTTTTATTAATATTCTTCGTATAAGATATATGTGCCGAAAATCTGTATATGTTCTCTTAATGCTGCTGCCAACTCCAGGGTGTGTCTTTCTGGCAATTTCGGCCTGCTGCTGCTGCTGCTTGCAACTCCACTGTGTCTTTAGGCCAATTTGTGGCCTCCTGCTGCTGCTGCCAACCCCAGGGTGTGATTCATCCAATTTTTGGGCTCCTGAAGCCAACCCCAGTGTCTCTTTAAAGTAATATTTGGGCTCCTGCTGCTGCTGCTGCCAACTCCAGGGTGTGAATCATCCAATTTTTGGGCTCCTGAAGCCAACTCCAGTGTCTCTTTAAAGTAATGTTTGGGCTCCTGCTGCTGCCAGCTCCAGGGTGTGATTCATCCAATTGTTGGGCTCCTGAAGCCAACCCCAGTGTCTCTTTAAAGTAATATTTGGGCTCCTGCTGCTGCTGCTGCTTGCAACTCCAGGGTGTGATTCATCCATTTTTTGGGCTCCTGAAGCCAACTCCAGTGTCTCTTTAAAGTAATATTTGGCCTCCTGCTGCTGCTGCCAACTCCAGGGTGTGATTCATCCAATTTTTGGGCTCCTGAAGCCAACCCCAGTGTCTCTTTAAAGTAATGTTTGGGCTCCTGCTGCTGCTGCTGCTGCTTCCAACTCCAGGGTGTGATTCATCCAATTTTTGGGCTCCTGAAGCCAACCTCAGGGTCTCTTTAAAGTAATGTTTGGGCTCCTGCTGCTGCTGCTGCTGCTAACTCCAGGGTGTGATTCATCCAATTTTTGGGCTCCTGAAGCCAACCCCAGGGTCTCTTTAAAGTAATGTTTGGGCTCCTGCTGCTGCTGCTGCTGCCAACTCCAGGGTGTGATTCATCCAATTTTTGGGCTCCTGAAGCCAACTCCAGTGTATATTTGGGCTCCTGTTGCTGCTGCTGCCAACTCAAGGGTGTGATTCATCCAATTTTTGGGCTCCTGAAGCCAACCCCAGGGTCTCTTTAAAGTAATGTTTGGGCTCCTGCTGCTGCTGCTGCTGCTGCCAACTCCAGGGTGTGATTCATCCAATTTTTGGGCTCCTGAAGCCAACCCCAGTGTCTCTTTAAAGTAATGTTTGGGCTCCTGCTGCTGCTGCTCCTGCTGCTGCCAACTCCAGGGTGTGATTCATCCAATTTTTGGGCTCCTGAAGCCAACTCCAGTGTATATTTGGGCTCCTGCTGCTGCTGCTGCCATCTCCAGGGTGTGAATCATCCAATTTTTGGGCTCCTGAAGCCAACCCCAGTGTCTCTTTAAAGTAATGTTTGGGCTCCTGCTGCTGCTGCCAACTCCAGGGTGTGATTCATCCAATTTTGCGCTCCTGCTGCCAAATCCAGTGTCTCTTTAAAGTAATACTTGGGCTCCTGCTGCTGCTGCTTGCAACTCCAGGGTGTGATTCATCCAATCTTTGGGCTCCTGCAGCCAACTCCAGTGTCTCTTTCAAGCTATGTTTGGGCTCCTGCTGCTGCTGCTGCTGCTGCTGCTGCTGCTGCCAACTCCAGGGTGTGAATCATCCAATTTTTGGGCTCCTGAAGCCAACCCCAGTGTCTCTTTAAAGTAATGTTTGGGCTGCTGCTGCTGCTGCCAACTCCAGGGTGTGAGTCATCCAATTTTTGGGCTCCTGCTGCTGCCAACTCCAGTGTCTCTTTAAAGCAATGTTTGGGCTCCTGCCCCTCATAGTGATGCCACTTCAACTCTCTGCAATTGTGCCGCTCTGCGATTCTATTAGCGATGCCTCTGATCTGCATGTGATATTTATTCAAAGTATTATTTAACTAACCCAGCACACATCCTTTGCGTGTTACAGCAAGGCAGAATGGTTTACAACCCTATTGAGGCTCTAGGAGGCTCAGAAATAGCCGTTTTTAATAGCGATTCATCGCAAATTAATTCGGGTCGAAACGATTTTTGTCGGAAAATTCGGCGAATCAGTCGAATCGAATTTTTCAAAAGTTCGCTCATCTCTAATAATAAGCCATATAAATTTGCTGAGTTGTGGGAGAAGGGGTCACTTATAGCCTCAACATCAAGAAATATCCAGCCAGGCTTGTTTTTTTAATTTTAATGGAAGGAAGAGGACATCTCGGGCGTTCTGTCACCCCTGATAGATTAAACCTTTCACCCATGGATTTTATTCCTACCATGAGATAATAAACCACAAGCTTGGCGTGAGTTTTATTCAGTTCGGGTGTATAAGTGACCCCTTCTCTCTGTTTATTTGGATTTTTACATATTACACATTTTTAATATTACACAATTTCACAATAGTGCTCCTTTAAGTTCTGGAGCTAAGCCTTGATTTGATTGGCTGATCAGATGAAGGTGCCGCGATGATGAGTTGGCAGTCAGCTGGCTGCACACTGGGCGCGCACGCTCCCATGTCCAGCCATTCAGAAAGTGTGAGCACATCTACATGGAAGCTGGGGATGCGGCACCGGCATACCGAAGCCCAGTAAAGGTGATTTTTATCGGTAACCCTGGGGTTTCACACAGAGGGTGCTATAGTATGCCTCGGGGGGAGAGTAACATGAGTTTAAATCCACTTTAATACAGAGTTGGCAAGGGATTTTCTTAGAAGCCACAAGCAACAGCTCATATGAATAATCCTAACATTCTGAAAGTGTAAGAAGGTATGGGGATTGATGGTTGTGCTGTGCCAATTTATGGGCTGGGACAGAGTGTTGAAAGGATTTCACTGTTCAGTTCAGTTCACAGTTTGGGGTAAGTGGGTCTCTCAATGATTTGCATAGTTCCACATTAATTGAATACCTTAAGGTAAAACGAATCCCGAGAGGCCTTAGGCTCAGTATAAGACCAACTTTTTGCTGAAAGGATAAGGAGTTTTGTGCAGACTGGTTCAAAATTTTGAACAAATGCAGCCTGGATCTTATGACTCTAACGATTCAGGGGATCCAGAAACAGCTGCATACCATTGAAATGAATATAGTGGAAACAAAAGCTCTTTTAGAACAGAACTTCTCCACTTCAGATTTTCAAAAATTTCTGGAGGAGACAAAGGCTAAACTAGAAGATTATAGGATCAGTACCTTGAACATCAAACATAATAAATATCGTAGGGATACATTGGATTATCAGGAAGATAGGGTGTACATTTGGCAAACGATAAGACGCCAGTACCGACCTAGGAAAGATTCTCCAGCCTCAGGCACTGACACAGAATCTGGTACTTCCTCCGAAGAAAGAGGAAATCGTTTTTTAGACAGACGATCCAGGCCCGCCAGACATACAAGAAGACAAAGAGGGGCAAACAAAGGAGCCCCCGAACCTATGCAGACGAGGAGCCAAACCAAACTTGTACAGTGATGAACATATCAGGCAGACAACTCACACCTTTGGAATTACAGGTATTGGAGAAAGGGATGGGCTTTGTGCCTATATATGACAGCAATCGTTTAGAAACCGATATCTGCTTACAAAAATTATTTCGCTCATTGAGAATAAGAGCATTTTTTTCAGGGTCTGAACAGGAACCGAGTCCAGTCATGTCTACACATTTACCGTCAGGTATCGATTTATCTAAGTGTAGAGCAAAAAGCTCTTGGAACCCCCCTATCTCCTCCCACAGTGTGGAAACATTTATACAATTGGTTGAACACGAAATACAGGATATTCGTTGGGACTCCCCATTTAGAAAAGGTATGTCCAACTTCACTTATAATGAACGTATCACCTTAAGAAATTTGCAGAGTGACCAGTCTCTGGTCATTAAATCTGCAGATAAAGGGGGAGCCACGGTTGAAATGAGTGCCGAACAATATCATATGATGATTATGGCTCAATTAGATGATTATAATATAGTCTATAAGAGACTTAGTTGTGATCCACTTCCGGAAATACAGCTGGAAATTAATGAAATTATACACAAGGCTGTTGAACATAATATCATTAATACAAAAATACAGAAATATCTCATTAATCAATTTCCATTAACACCTGTATTTTATGTGCTTCCTAAGATTCACAAAAGCGTATCCAATCCACCAGGAAGGCCTATAGTGGCAGGAACTAACTGTGTTTTCCAGCCGATAGCAAAATTTTTGGACCGTATTTTGCAAAGGTAATGCAAACGCGTTCCTTTTTATTGGACACTGGTGATTTTCTTAAACTCAATCAGATCGAGTCCATCCCAACAGATACTTTTCTATGCAGTATGGACGTTACGGCACTATACACTTCTATCCCACATCAGGATGGCATAAGAGTCATTAGTGATACTCTGTCTACTATGGATAGTTCGTCCGAATTCAATCTGTTCTGTTTGCATCTTCTAGAATTAGTCCTCACAAGAAACTATTTTAGGTACCGTAATGACTTTTTTCTCCAACTGCAAGGTACTGCAATGGGGTCTAACGTTGCCCCATCCTACGCCAACCTTTACATGGCGGACTTTGAAAACAGACATGTATATACTGATAGAGATTTCCTTTGTCACGTGTTAGCTTGGTTTTGTTTTATTGACGATGTTTTTTCAACTGGCAGGGTTCAGAGTCAGAACTTCTTTTGTTCAAAGAGAGATTGGACCATAAAATACCTACTATTTCCTTCACCTTGGATTACAGTCGCACTCAGGTACACTTTCTGGATGTCACTATTATCAATTCGGGTTCACTACTAGTCACTGATCTTTATCAGAAGCCCACGGATTGCAATACGTATCTACGGGCTGACAGCTTTCACCATAGGAGGTTAAAGGAAGGCTTGCCTTTTAGTCAATTCATACGCATTCGCCATATTACACATAATGACGAAACTTTTTTGAAGCGTGCGGATGAAATGGCTCGGGATTTTGTGGCAAGGGGTTACTACCCAAACACCATTGAACAGGCGAACGTTAGAGCCCTGACTAGGTCAAGGGAATCCCTGCTTAGACATAAACCACGGGCGGTACAACAACGGTTTCCCGTTCCCCTTGTTTATTCAGTACGGTCCCCACAAATTGAACATGTGATCAGGAAACACTGGCATGGGTTAGGATGTGATGACAAGCTCCCCGATATTTTTACACAGCCTCCATTGATCATTAGGAAAAGGCCTCCCAATTTACGTTCCAGCCTGATTAAGGCTGATCTTAAAACATTGGATTCTGGGTCAGTGCTGGTGGTATGGATTGGTTGACTTCAAGACAGCAACCTCAAGGCATGTATAGTTGTGGACATTGCAGTCAATGTAATCATGTAATTAAGAGCAATACTTTTACTCATCCCCATTTTGGCAAACGCTACAAGATTAGACAGTTTTTTAACTGCTCAAGTACTTATGTTGTTTACTTGATTAAATGCCCATGTGGCCTCGGCTATGTGGGTAAAACTCAAAGAGAAATTCGAACCTGCATTTCTGAGCACCGCAGCTGCATCCGGCGTGGTGACATCACCTCATCAATTGCCAGACATTTTTTGGAGATGGGACATCAAATTAGTCAACTGAGGTTTATGGTAATTGATCAAGTGGAGCCACTCAGGAGAGGTGGTGACCGGAACCAAATATTGTTACAAAGAGAGCTGAAATGGATATACCGACTAGACACTAAGGCCCCTAAAGGGCTTAATGAGGACATAGACTTCTCACCTTTTTTTAGTTAGGTGGTTTAATATGTAATTTTGATTTTATCAGCATGTCACAGTGGCGATTTCTCTTCTATATTTCCTAGTGGGGATATACATTATGTGACCTGTTTAATTGTTTAGACTCGGGGTTCTCCCGCCGCTTTATGATCTATAGAAGTGACTGAGCAGCAAGTCACAGGTGTATCATATTGTGGGACTTTATACTGTCCATCATTGTTTTTGTGACTGTCCCTTTAAAAGGTTTTGACTGGCTGGCGGTGAGAAATAGTTTCTCCTTGTTTTTCCCTTTACGTATTTATTCTTTATTTTTTTCTATGGGATTCTCTTATTTTAATAGATTTTCTGTTGTTACAGACTATAGGGTCGATTCAAAGAAACATGTAACAGCTTTGATTTTGGTGCCGATCATCCTATTTTTCCCGTACGCTCGTGCGTTCGTATGAACTTGCGAGTGATTCTATAAGCAAATACGTTTCTATCCTAAAATTTACGTCCGTTCGTATGGCAGTTCGGGAATCAGACCTATGTCAGTTTCCATCCTGAATTTTCCCTTTCATTTCTCAGGTTGCAACATTGGTTTTGCCCTTTTTCCTTTTTTGTCTGGACGTAAATCCTTCTGATCTTGTGGCTGCGCACTACAAACTTACCTCATTAAAGTGCATTCTAAATATTTGGTCTTTTATTTTTCTTTATTTCATTCATTTTGTAGTAACCAACCATTAATGAATGCATTTGCATAAGTAAATCTTACTTTGTTTAATTTTTAGTTAACTTCCATTTTTTACTTGTGGATTTAATTTTAATATTTTGGCTTCAAATGGTACAACACCCTCTACATACAGATTTGCTCTCAAAAATTAAAAAACACCCAGCAACTTCTGCATGTTATGAGCCTAGAAACAGCCAAGATGGCGGCTCAGGTATTCTCGGGCAGCCTGCAAACAGAAAGGGCCTTGTGACTGTGTTGCTCTGCATTCTTTGATTTCTGACCTTTCGGTGCCCCCAGCTCTGCTGTGTCTGTGCAAAATACAGCAGTAACCCACATCCTGCACTTTATCCCGCTCTCCTCTCCTCAGTAAGTGTGATGCATCTGACCAAAGATGTGCTTAAATAATTAAACAAAGCAAAGGTAAACAACTACACCAATAAATGCAATCTAAAAATATTATTCTAGTACATCAATTTAAAAATAAATAACAAAGGACATAAGTTTCTTTAATTAACGCAAATATATTGCAAAATAAAGGTTTACATGCAAAGGACTAATTAAGGTCCACATTAAAATGCTTTTATAAGGCATACATGAATCAGGTATGCATTGCCATACAATTTATGGCCTCGGCCATGCTGATACGTGCAGTTCATTGGAGCTCAAGACGCGCAGACTCCTCCACATAGCCAAAAAACCTGTTCAAGAACAGCAATCCGACTGCTAAAAGGTGTCGGCAGTGGCTTTCTTTTAAAACGTATTTAGAGGTTGGAAAACTGTTCTCTGAATCACACCTAAACACATCCGATTATCCTAAGTTTTAGGATTTGATCCTAAGTTTTAGGATTTGATCCTAAGTTTTAGGATTTGATCCTAAGTTTTAGGATTTGATCCTAAGTTTTACGTTTTGATCCTAAAATTTAGGAACGAACTTCCGTTGATCGTAAGAGCATATACGCATTCGTACGTAGGCTCGTGCGAGTCGGAAATGGCCAAAAAAACAGGAAAAAATGACTAACACCCACCCAAACTTACGATTCTCGATCCGAAATCAATTAACTTTTGCTCTTTGAATCGAGGGGTATATCTATCCGGCGTGGTCAGCACACAAGCCTCCAGAAGTTCCTCGTTGAAAACAACTGGTTCCCTCGCCTCTGTGTTGCGCGTTGTACTGTCTTTGTCAATTAGGCTGTTTGCAACTTTTCAATAAAGTTTGGAGGCGCCGTGTGTCGTCGCCCCATGCGCCGCCGCCATCTTGATGGTTTGATTACCATCAGATGCACGGCTGGCCGGGACCACGATACACTGAAGTGACGTCAGCACGCACCTTATTGGCTGCGTGCTGCTGTTCACTGATTGGCCGGCGGGGAACTAGGAAGTATATCTGAGGTTATTTGCTGACACTCAGATATCGCTCAGCTGACGAAGGAGCTTCACTGCTCTGAAACGTTCTTGATTTGAGCGATCCATCCACCTTGCTATCACGTATGCATTGTTTATTCATTTACCTGCCTTTGTGTGAGTTTGTCTGATTATTGTACAGCAGCATTAGACTGTATGCTATCAAGATCATTTTGTTTGACTTGTATATGTTTGACATATTGGTGCACAGCACTTGCACCCCTGTGGCCACATAATTTCATTATTTATTTGTATTGGGATTCTCTATGTATCTTTCACTATAACTGCGTTCATGTTCATCTCTATTTGTGTCCACTGAGGGGCAGTGTTGTTCCCACAGTAGCTATTAAGCTGTCTGTTGTTTCATTTTGCATTATATATGGCACATATATGCACTTTTGTGAGAGGCTGCAGTTGTAGCAGTTTTCCCTTGGTGATTTGGCTTTGACAAAATACGATTATTTGATATACTCTGTGCATATAATATAAACGATTTTGACTTTAATCATAATTCTTTTGTGGTGTGCGTTCCTGTCTTTGGATTTCTCTAATAGTTTGACCCTGGGTAGAGTGTCTCAGGCACAGCACCCTGTTTATTTATAATCATTGCATTGTTATTTTATTGGTGTGCTCCATCCCATCAACTTTCACTAATTATCTCTCAATGATTTCAAATTGTCAATCAATATTCTGTACTAGAACTCAAAGTGATCCTTCTAGCCCTACAACCCTATTGGTCCAATGTTCTACAATTATCAGGGATGCACCAGAAGTAGTACCAGCATGGAGGTAATAAGCCTCATTTGGAACGTGAAGAGTGAAGAACTATGTGCCAGTGCTATGAGCAGTCCACATTCCAGGAGTCAAAAACACAAAGGCAATCCTCACCAGGCAAAAGATCTGTCAAATGGGAATGGGAGCTTGAGTGTTCTGTTCATTTTTCCAATGTTTATGGCCCCGGGATAGGGACCTGTTTGTTTCTAGGGAAATTCAATTATGTTGCTAAGAAGGAAATGGCAGGCAGCACCATCAGCTTATAACTGGACTGGGAAGTGCACACTGTGCTGGACAATCAGTCACAAGTATGTTGTAATGCCAGAAACACTCTGCCTATTAGCATGGTTGCTTGCATTGTGCCTTGAAATTATTTCAGCCTAGTATACACTAATAATAGTAATTCAGTATACTAATAGTAGTAGCAGTATACACAATAATAGTTTGCAACTAGGGATGAGCGAACTTTTGAAAAATTAGATTCGGCTGATTCACCAAATTTTCTGACAAAATCTGTTTCGGTCCGAATTTATTCGTGACGAATCACTATTAAAAACGGCAATTTCTGAGCTTCCTAGAGCCTCAATAGGGTTGTAAACCATTCTGCCTTGCTGTAACACGCATAGGATGGGTGCCGGGTTAGTGAAATAATACTGTAAATAATTATGACATGCAGATCAGAGGTATCGCTATTAGAATCGCAGAGCGGCACAATTGCAGAGAGTTGAGGTGGCATCACTATGAGGGGCCCCTATATTGCCTGAAAAACACACCCTGGAGCTGGCAGCAGCAGGAGCCCAAATATTGGCTGAAAGACATCCTGGAGTTGGCAGCAGGAGCCCAAAAATTGGCTGAATGACACCCTGGAGTTGCAAGCAGCAGCAGCAGGAGCCCAAACATAGCTTGAAAGAGACACTGGAGTTGGCAGCAGGAGCCCAAAATTGGCTGAACGACACCCTGGAGTTGCAAGCAGCAGCAGCAGCAGGAGCCCAAACCTAGCTTGAAAGACACACTGGAGTTGGCAGCAGGAGCCCAAAAATTGGCTGAATGACACCCAGAAGTTGCAAGCAGCATCCCAAACATAGCTTGAAAGAGACACTGGAGTTGGCAGCAGGAGCCCAAAAAATTGGCTGAATGACGCCCTGGAGTTGCAAGCAGCAGGAGCCCAAACTTAGCTTAAAAGACACACTGGAGTTGGCAGCAGGAGCCCAAAAATTGGCTGAATGACACCCTGGAGTTGCAAGCAGCAGCAACAGCCCAAACATAGCATGAAAGAGACACTGGAGTTGGCAGAAGGAGCCCAAAATTGGCTGAATGACACCTTGGAGTTGCAAGCAGCAGCAGCAGTAGCCCAAACCTAGCTTGAAAGACACACTGGAGTTGTCAGCAGGAGCCCAAAAATTGGCTGAATGACACCCTGGAGTTGCAAGCAGCAGCCCAAACATAGCTTGAAAGAGACACTGGAGTTGGCAGCAGGAGCCCAAAAATTGGCTGAATGACGCCCTGGAGTTGCAAGCAGCAGCAGCCCAAACCTAGCTTGAAAGACACACTGGAGTTGGCAGCAGGAGCCCAAAAATTGGCTGAATGACACCCTGGAGTTGCAAGCAGCAGCAGCAGCAGCCCAAACATAGCTTGAAAGAGACACTGATGTTGGCAGAAGGAGCCCAAAAATTGGCTGAATGACACCCTGGAGTTGCAAGCAGCAGCAGTAGCCCAAATCTAGCTTGAAAGACACACTGGAGTTGGCAGCAGGAGCCCAAAAATTGTCTGAATGACACCCTGGAGGTGCAGGCAGCAGCCCAAACATAGCTTGAAAGAGACACTGGAGTTGGCAGCAGGAGCCCAACAATTGGCTGAATGACACCCTGGAGTTGCAAGCAGCAGCAGCAACCCAAACCTAGCTTGAAAGACAAACTGGAGTTGGCAGCAGGAGCCCAAAAGTTGGCTGAATGACACCCTGGAGTTGCAAGCAGCAGCCCAAACATAGCTTGAAAGAGACACTGGAGTTGGCAGCAGGAGCCCAAAAATTGGCTGAATGACACCCTGTATTTGCAAGCAGCAGCAGCCGAAACATAGCTTTAAAGAGACACTGGAGTTGGCAGCAGGAGCCCAAAAATTGGCTGAATCACACCCAGGAGTTGCAGGCAGCAGCAGCAGGAGCCCAAACATAGCGTGAAAGAGACACTGGAGTTGGCAGCAGGAGCCCAAAAATTGGCTGAATGACACCCTGGAGTTGCAAGCAGCAGCCCAAACATAGCTTGAAAGAGACACTGGAGTTGGCAGCAGGAGCCCAAAAAATGGCTGAATGACACCCTGGAGTTGCAAGCAGCAGCCGCAGGAGCCCAAACATAGCTTGAAAGAGACACTGGAGTTGGAGCAGGAGCCCAAAAATTGGCTGAATGACATCCTGGAGTTGCAAGCAGCAGCAGCAGCAGCAGGAGCCCAAACATAGCTTGAAAGACACACTGGAGTTGGCAGCAGGAGCCCAAAAATTGGCTGAATGACACCAAGGATATGCAAGCAGCAGCAGCAGGAGCCCAAACTTAGCTTGAAAGAGACACTGGAGTTGGCAGCAGGAGCCCAAAAATTGGCTGAATGACACCCCGGAGTTGCAAGCAGCAGCAGCAGGAGCCCAAACATAGCTTGAAAGAGACACTGGAGTTGGCAGCAGGAGCCCAAAAATTGGCTGAATGACATCCTGGAGTTGCAAGCAGCAGCAGCAGCAGGAGCCCAAACATAGCTTGAAAGAGACACTGGAGTTGGCAGCAGGAGCCCAAAAATTGGCTGAATGACACCCTGGAGTTGCAAGCAGCAGCAGCAGCAGGAGCCCAAACATAGCTTGAAAGAGACACTGGAGTTGGCAGCAGGAGCCCAAAAATTGGCTGAATGACACCCTGGAGTTGCAAGCAGCAGCAGCAGGAGCCCAAACATAGATTGAAAGAGACACTGGAGTTGGCAGCAGGAGCCCAAAAATTAGCTTAATGACACCCTGGAGTTGCAAGCAGCAGCAGCAGGAGCCCAAACATAGCTTGAAAGGAAAGAGACACTGGAGTTGGCAGCAGGAGCCCAAAAATTGGCTGAATGACACCCTGGAGTTGCAAGCAGCAGCAGCAGCCCAAACATATCTTGTAAGAGACACTGGAGTTGGCAGCAGGAGCCCAAAAATTGTCTGAATGACACCCTGGAGTTGTAAGCAGCAGCAGCCCAAACCTAGCTTGAAAGACACACTGGAGTTGGCAGCAGGAGCCCAAAAATTGGCTGAATGACACCCTGGAGTTGCAAGCAGCAGCAGCAGCCGCAGGAGCCCAAACATAGCTTGAAAGAGACACTGGAGTTGGCAGCAGGAGCCCTAAAATTGGCTGAATGACATCCTGGAGTTGCAAGCAGCAGCAGCAGGAGCCCAAACCTAGCTTGAAAGACACACTGGAGTTGGCAGCAGGAGCCCAAAAATTGGCTGAATGACACCCTGTATTTGCAAGCAGCAGCAACAGGACCCCAACCATAGCTTGAAAGAGACACTGGAGTTGGCAGCAGGAACCCAAAAATTGGCCTAAAGACACACTGCAGTTGGCAGCAGCAGCAGCAGGAGGCCAAAATTTAGCTTAAAGGCACATCCTGAAGTTGGCATCAGCAAGAGCCCAAAAATTGGCCTAAAGACATAAATATGTTTTGCACCATTTGGAAAGTGTAAAACGTGGCACCATGCTGAACCTAGTCACATGCATCAGCCATTGGTGGGTGGAAATCCTGGCTGATCCATCCCTGATTCATTTTCACAAAGGTGAGTCTCTCCACATTTTTAGTTGACAGACGAGTTCTCCTCGCCGTAACTATGGCCCCCGCCGCACTAAACACCCGCTCAGATGGCACGCTACTTCCCGTGCAGGACAGCTTTTCCAGGGCAAACTCAGCTAGCTGCGGCCAGAAGTCAAGTTTGGCTGCCCAGAAGTCCAGCGGATCCTCAAGGTGTGTTGGCATGGTCATGTCAAGGTATGACATGACCTGCTGGTTCAGGTCCTGCTCCAGGTCTTCCTGCTGCTCATGAGTAGACTCACTATGCGGGTGTAGAAAGCTACTCGTTAGCAACTGAAGACTGAGGCTGCTGCTGATGGAGCTGCTGCTGCTGCTCCTACCAACCCCCCCCCCCAGCAGCCATGGCAGTGGAAGGAGAGCGCAGAGGTCCCCCCGAGTCAGACCATGGCGCAGATAGGCATCGGCCAACTGACTACGTAATATATCTTCGTATTAGGTCAGTTTGTCCTCCCTCTTGGCGGGTCTCAAAAAATGCCCCCATTTTGTGCCGGAAGCGAGGGTCCAATAAGGTGGAGAGCCAGAAGTCATCCCGCTGACAAATGGAAACAATTCTGGGGTCACTACGCAAGCACGTGAGCATGCTTCGTGCCATTTGCGCAAGTGACTCGGAGGGACTACCTGTCTCCATCTCCACTGCAAACTGCCACGGTGTGTTTGGGTCCTCTGTTTCCCCTTCCTCACAACCCTCTAGCTCCTCTGGCTGCTCCTGCTCCTTCTCTCCTGTCCGCTGACTAGATGAACCAGCATTTCGCCAAGCCTAAACTGTGCACTGTGCCACTCCTCCTCCTCCTCTTCCTCCTCCTCCTCCAGTTCAGCTCCAACGGGGTTCATGTGGCCGTAAGATGTAGACGCCATGTCTCCAGTGCCCTGACCAGCCATGGTTTCCAACATATGCTGTAGTACATGAAGCAGTGGAATCACGTCGTTCATCCCGTAATCCTGGCGACTCACAAATAAAGTGGCTTCCTCAAAGGGCCTGAGCAAACGGCAGGTGTCACGTATGAGCTGCCACTGGTTGACATTGAAGTTACACAGGGGAGACCCCCTATCCGCTTGGATCATCAAGAAATCCATGATGGCTTTTCTCTGTTCATATAGTCTGTCCAACATATGCAGGGTGGAATTCCAACGGGTGGAAACATCGCAAATCAGACTATGTTGGGGGCTACCGTTCTGACGCTGTAGCTCAAGAAGGGTGTGCTTGGCGGTGTATGAGTGGCTGAAGTGCATGCAAAGTTTCCTTGAAGTTGTTAGGATGTCTTGAAGATGGGGGGAAGACTTCAGAAACTGCTTCACAACCAGATTGAAGACGTGAGCCATGCAGGGCGCATGGGTCAGCCTTCCTTGTCGCAGTGCAGACAAATTGTTCTTCCCATTGTCGGTAACCATGGTTCCCATTTTCAGTTTTCTTGGAGTAAGCCATGTTTGGATTTCTTGATGAATAATTTTAAGCAGTTCCTCCCCTGTGTGACTCCATTCGCCAAGACAAACCATGTGAAGCACAGCGTGACACCTCCGTGCCCTGCACACATGGTAGGCTGGAGGGGCACTGAGACTTGAGCCTACAGTGGAGGGTGAGGAGATGGCGGAGGATAAGGAGGCCGAGTCGCACGGTGTCACAGGCACAACGGGCAGGGAGCACGTAGGCCGAAGCGGAATGACCTGTCCAAGTTGCTGCTGCTGCAAAGGGACCACATTCACCCAGTGGGCCGTAAACGACATGTACTGTCCCTGACCGTAGTTACAGCTCCAGACGTCGGCGCTGCCATGCACTTTGCTACACACCGACAGGCTCAAGGACTGGCCCACCTTCTGTTCAACAAAAGTGTGCAGCGCTGGTACTGCCTTCTTGGCAAAGAAATGATGGCTTGGGACTCTCCACCTCGGCTCGGCACAAGCCATCAGTTCTCTGAAAGGTGCAGAATTCACCACCTGAAAAGGAAGCAACTGCAGCACCAGCAACTTGGACAGGAGCACATTCAGCTTCTGCGACGTAGGATGAGTGGGGGCATACTGCTGTCTCTTGGACATGGCTTCGCTGATGGATTTCTGGCGGGATGCATGACTTGGAGGAGGAGCAGGAGCATCTGAAGCGATAGAGGATGGGTATGACGCACAGCTGCCTTCGGCTGAGGTGCTGGGGCCTTGGCTGGCAGAAATTGGGAGCGGCGTGCCACTTGGTGAGGAAGCAGCCTGGACCACCTCTTCGGAGCCTCGGGTTCTCCCAGGCCACTTTATGGTGACGCATCATATGTTGACGTAGGGCCGTGGTGCCAACATTTGGGCCCTGGCCACGCTTCACCTTCTGCCTACATATCTTGCATGTGGCCATGTTACCCTCCTGCGGATGCTTGAGGAAAAACTGCCACACTGTCGAGTAGCTACTTTTCCCACCAACAGCCCGCACTAATTCACTGCTACTGTCGCCAACTCCAGGGACCCCTGCTCCACTACCTCCCGATAAGGTAGCCTGCCGCGCAGCAGGTGCTCTACCCCGGCCCCGTTTGGCTCCAAGCTTTACAATTCTGCCCCCATTCTGACTGCCAACCGTGCTGCTAACATCTTGCTGCCTCAGCTGCTGACTCAGTGGTAACCTGCGCCCCTCTTCTCCTGATGATGAGGATGAAGCTGCTTCTGCACCAGGCTCCCAAGTGCGATCGGCTTCATCATCATCATTATCACCGAGTTGTGGCTGCACGTCACTGATGTTCTCGGTTTCCTCCACAGTGTCTGGCGCAGAAGCTGGAACGCTCACAACAACACCCACGCCACTCTCCACATCACTATTTGTCTGCCTAGCGAAGGAAGCCACCTCCATTTCTTGGCTGGGCAGTAGCTGCTGACTGTCCTCTATCTGATCGTCCTCCTCACTAAAGAGTGGAGCTGAACCCAAAGCATAAGATACGTCGCTGGGGGAGGGAACGGCGTAGGACAGAGGCAATGGGAGGACAGGGACTGCTCTCGGGCCATGCCAACTCAGGGTTGTGTCAGAGGAACCTACCGACCCTAGACTGGGGGTGTCAGATGTAACTTGTGATGATGTGGATGACCGCATTAACCAATCTACCACGGCAGATGCGTTACTGGTGGAGACACGACCGCTAGCAGATACTGGCAGATCAGGTCTCTCACCACGACTCATGCTGCCACTCGCCCTTAGTCTGCTGCGACCTCTGCCTGCAGAATCTTGGCCTCTGCCACTCCTCTTTGAACATCCTGGCACTTGTCTGCCTGACTTTTTTATGTATTTGAAATGCGCAATAGGCACATAACAAAATGTGTTTACTTTTAAAAGCAGAAGCTATCTAAAGTGAGATACTGCTTCTCTGCACCAGATACTATGAAAATTGGCAATATGGGATACCCTGCGGGCTGGTGTTTTTACAAGATGCAAAAAATCAATTCAAAATGCAAAATATTAATAAAACAGAGCCTGTAGAAGCTGCTTTAGTATAACAGATAGGGGGAAATGTGCCGGTTTGGGATACCCTGCAGCCTGGTGTTTTTAAAGGACGCACAAAACCAATTCAAAATGCAATATATTAATAAAACAGAGCCTTTAGAAGCTGATTTAGTATAACAGATAGGGTGAAATGTGCTGGTTTGGGATGCTCATGAGGCCTGGTGTTTTTACAGGACGCACAAAACCAATTCAAAATGCAATATATTAATAAAACAGAGCCTTTAGAAGCTGATTATATTTAACAGATAGGGTGAAATGTGCTGGTTTGGGATGCCCATGCGGCCTGGTGTTTTTACAGGACGCAAAAAATCAATTCAAAATGCAATATATTAATAAAACAGAGCCTGTAGAAGCTGCTTTAGTAAAACAGATAGGGGGAAATGTGCCGGTTTGGGATACCCTGCGGCCTGGTGTTTTAAAAGGACACTTAAAACCAATTAAAAATGCAATATATTAATAAAACAGAGCCTGTAGAAGCTGCTTTAGTATAACAGATAGGGGTAAATGTGCCGGTTTGGGATACCCTGCAGCCTGGTGTTTTTAAAGGACGCACAAAACCAATTCAAAATGCAATATATTAATAAAACAGAGCCTTTAGAAGCTGATTTAATATAACAGATAGGGTGAAATGTGCTGGTTTGGGATGCCCATGCGGCCTGGTGTTTTTACAGGACGCAAAAAATCAATTAAAAATGCAATATATTAATAAAACAGAGCCTGTAGAAGCTGCTTTAGTAAAACAGATTGGGGGAAATGTGCCGGTTTGGGATACCCTGCGGCCTGGTGTTTTAAAAGGACACTCAAAACCAATTCAAAATGCAATATATTAATAAAACAGAGCCTTTAGAAGCTGATTTAGTTAAGAAGATAGGGTGAAATGTGCTGGTTTGGGATGCCCATGCGGTCTGGTGTTTTTACAGGACGCACAAAACCAATTCAAAATGCAATATATTAATAAAACAGACCTGTAGAAGCTGATTTAGTATAACAGATAGGGTGAAATGTGCTGGTTTGGGATACCCATGCGGCCTGGTGTTTTTACAGGACGCACAAAACCAATTCAAAATGCAATATATTAATAAAACAGACCTGTAGAAGCTGATTTAGTATAACAGATAGGGTGAAATGTGCTGGTTTAGTATGCCCATGCGGCCTGGTGTTTTTACAGGACGCACAAAACCAATTCAAAATGCAATATATTAATAAAACAGAGCCTTTAGAAGCTGATTTAGTATAACAGATAGGGTGAAATGTACTGGTTAGGGATACCCATGCGGCCTGTTGTTTTAAAAGGACGCACAAAACCAATTCAAAATGCAATATATTAATAAAACAGAGCCTTTAGAAGCTGATTTAGTGTAACAGATAGGGTGAAATGTGCTGGTTTAGTATGCCCATGCGGCCTGGTGTTTTTACAGGACGCACAAAACCAATTTAAAATGCAATATATTAATAAAACAGAGCCTGTAGAAGCTGCTTTAGTATAACAGATAGGGTGAAATGTGCTGGTTTGGGATGTTCATGCGGCCTGGTATTTTTACAGGATGCACAAAACCAATTCAAAATGCAATAAATTAATAGACAGACCTGTAGAAGCTGATTTAGAATAACAGATAGGGTGAAATGTGCTGGTTTAGTATGCCCATGCGGCCTGGTGTTTTTACAGGACGCACAAAACCAATTTAAAATGCAATATATTAATAAAACAGAGCCTTTAGAAGCTGATTTAGTATAACAGATAGGGTGAAATGTGCTGGTTTGGGATACCCATGCGGCCTGGTGTTTTTACAGGACGCACAAAACCAATTCAAAATGCAATATATTAATAAAACAGACCTGTAGAAGCTGATTTAGTATAACAGATAGGGTGAAATGTGCTGGTTTAGTATGCCCATGCGGCCTGGTGTTTTTACAGGACGCACAAAACCAATTCAAAATGCAATATATTAATAAAACAGAGCCTTTAGAAGCTGATTTAGTATAACAGATAGGGTGAAATATACTGGTTAGGGATACCCTACGGCCTGGTGTTTTAAAAGGACGCACAAAACCAATTCAAAATGCAATATATTAATAAAACAGAGCCTTTAGAAGCTGATTTAGTGTAACAGATAGAGTGAAATGTGCTGGTTTGGGATACCCTGCGGCCTGGTGTTTTTACAGGACGCTCAAAACCAATTCAAAATGCAATATATTAATAAAACAGAGCCTTTAGAAGCTGATTTAGTTAAACAGATAGGGTGAAATGTGCTGGTTTGGGATGCCCATGCGGCCTGGTGTTTTTACAGGACGCACAAAACCAATTCCAAATGCAATATATTAATAAAACAGAGCCTGTAGAAGCTGCTTTAGTATAACAGATAGGGTGAAATGTGCTGGTTTGGGATGCTCATGCGGCCTGGTATTTTTACAGGACGAACAAAACCAATTCAAAATGCAATATATTAATAAAACAGACCTGTAGAAGCTGATTTAGTATAACAGATAGGGTGAAATGTGCTGGTTTAGTATGCCCATGCGGCCTGGTGTTTTTACAGGACGCACAAAATCAATGCAAAATGCAATATATTAATAAAACAGAGCCTTTAGAAGCTGATTTAGTATAACAGATAGGGTGAAATGTACTGGTTTGGGATGCCCATGTGGCCTGGTGTTTTTACAGGACGCAAAAAATCAATTCAAAATGCAATATATTAATAAAACAGAATCTGTAGAAGCTGCTTTAGTTTAACAGATAGGGTGAAATGTACCGGTTTGGGATACCCAGCGGCCTGGTGTTTTTCAAGGACGCACAAAACAAATTCCAAATGCAATATATTAATAAAACAGAGCCTTTAGAAGCTGATTTAGTATAACAGATAGGGTGAAATGTGCTGGTTTGGGATGCCCATGCGGCCTGGTGTTTTTACAGGACGCACAAAACCAATTCAAAATGCAATATATTAATAAAACAGAGCCTTTAGAAGCTGATTTATTATAACAGGTAGGGTGAAATGTGCTGGTTTGGGATGCCCTTGCGGCCTGGTGTTTTTACAGGACGCACAAAACAAATTCAAAATGCAATATATTAATAAAACAGAGCCGTTAGAAGCTGATTTAGTTAAACAGATAGGGTGAAATGTGCTGGTTTGGGATGCCCATGCGACCTGGTGTTTTTACAGGACGCACAAAACCAATTCAAAATGCAATATATTAATAAAACAGAGCCTTTAGAAGCTGATTTAGTTAAACAGATAGGGTTAAATGTGCTGGTTTGGGATGCCCATGCGGCCTGGTGTTTTTACAGGACGCACAAAACCATTTCCAAATGCAATATATTAATAAAACAGAGCCTGTAGAAGCTGCTTTAGTATAACAGATAGGGTGAAATGTGCTGGTTTGGGATGCCCATGTGGCCTGGTGTTTTTACAGGACGCACAAAACCAATTCAAAATGCAATATATTAATAAAACAGAGCCTTTAGAAGCTGATTTAGTATAACAGATAGGGTGAAATGTGCAGTTTTGGGATGCCCATGCGGCCTGGTGTTTTTACAGGACGCACAAAACCAATTCAAAATACAATATATTAATAAACCAGAGCCGTTAGAAGCTGATTTAGTTAAACAGATAGGGTGAAATGTGCTGGTTTGGGATGCCCATGCGGCCTGTTGTTTTTACAGGACGCACAAAACCAATTCAAAATGCAAAATATTAATAAAACAGAGCCTTTAGAAGCTGATTTAGTTAAACAGATAGGGTGAAATGCGCTGGTTTGGGATGCCCATGCAGCCTGGTGTTTTTACAGGACGCACAAAACCAATTCAAAATGCCATATATTAATAAAACAGAGCCTTTAGAAGCTGATTTAGTTAAACAGATAGGGTGAAATGTGCTGGTTTGGGATGCCAATGCAGCCTGGTGTTTTTACAGGACGCACAATAGCAATTCCAAATGCAATATATTAATAAAACAGAGCCTGTAGAAGCTGCTTTAGTATAACACATAGGGTGAAATGTGCTGGTTTGGGATGCCCATGTGGCCTGGTGTTTTTACAGGATGCACAAAACCAATTCAAAATGCAGTATATTAATAAAACAGAGCCTTTAGAAGCTGATTTAGTATAACAGATAGGGTGAAATGTGCAGTTTTGGGATGCCCATGCGGCCTGGTGTTTTTACAGGACGCACAAAACCAATTCAAAATACAATATATTAATAAAACAGAGCCTTTAGAAGCTGATTTAGTATAACAAATAGGGTGAAATGTGCTGAAATAGTATGCCCATGTGGGCTGGGGTTTTTACAGCATACAAAAAAAATTAAAACCAATCGAGTTATAAGAAATGCTTGTGTGTAACAGATAGGGTTAAATATGCCACTGCCAAGATGGGATGCACAGTGGCCAGGAATATTTACAACACAAAAAAAAGCAATTTAAAACTGATCTGGCAAATGAAGTGAAGTGAAAATAATAAAAAAAGTTTCCCTGTCACTTTCTCTGCTCTCCCTGCCTGGATCATTACCGATTTTTCCCTATCTTACCCTATCTTTCCCTGGCTCTCCCTGGCACTGTGTGGGTCTCTGTGGGTCTCCCTGACTCTCCCTGCCTGTCTGTTAGTCTCTCCCTGTCTGCAGCAACCTCCGTTCTGTCTGCAATGCAAGGCTGAAATGCGCACAAGCAAGATGGCCGCCTTTTTATATAGCACTGTGACGTCACCGGGCTTCCTGGCTGCTGATAGGCTGCATGTGACCTTCCCATGATAACTTGCCCCAGGGCACATGTCCGGACATGTCCATCCACCATTTTACAATGGTTGTAATTGAAATAAATGGAGTTTAAAAAAAAACTTCGATCGATTGAATCGCGGGGAAATTCGGATTCGTTCAGAATCAAATTTTTCCTGAAATTCTGAACGAATTCCGGTTCATCCGGATCGATTCGCTCATCCCTATTTGTAACTCATTGCTCCAGATTGGCTAAGACGGGTGTGTTACACTAGCATAGTGGACATGGCATCTGCCACTACACTCAGACTTTCTTCTAAAAGTCTCCTCAACAGTTGCTGACTGGGACACCATAGCTGTTTAAAGCTCTGGCTCATAACAATTCTCACCTGGTTAGGACCTTGAAAGTAGTTTTTGTCCAGGGTTTACAAGTACTTTTCCAGGAATTACGGAATTGAAAACTACTTTGAACACTTCATTAGGACATGAATCAGCGTGGTCTATTTTATTTCACAGACCTATGGCTACAAATTATTTAATCAGGATTTTTTTAAGGTGCAGCCCCTGCAGCTCAAGAAACCATGGAAAGAATAGGGTCAAAAGGGAGAGACAAAATACAACTAATCACTGTAATTTATTTTCCTGTAAAGCAGACCTTCAGTCAAAAATCAAAGTTTTGTACATTGCTCCTCTAAACCCCATCTCTTGCAATCAGCGATAAAATATATCTGAGAGGTATTAACGCCATTTCCATGTTGTTACATAGCAGGGAGATTCTATGCTATTGAACTGCATAGCGACAGCCATCTTGCCACAATTCTGACAGGCCTGCTTGTTAAAAACCCAGTCCTACAGTCAAAATAACCCTAAAACTCTTTGAAATAATGCTTTATTTCTAGTCAGAAGTATAAAGCCATGAGCTGTAATGATGGACGCGCTGCTCAGAAAGCTGTTAAAGAAGAACAACACACAGAAATTTCACTTTCCTGTGTGTTGTTCCTTTGTGCGGCTGCATCCCGAATTAGGATGCCCTGCTGTGTGTATCCTCCCAGGTCACCCCATACACACAACTTCCTTCCGCTCCCACATCACAGACTTGAGCGGGAGCGAGTGCGCTGATTGGCTGAGTCTCTCTCTGGTTGGGCTGATCATAAGAAAGCTCAACTGAAGTGTGTCTGTGTGCTAGCAAAGGCTCTCCTCCACCCCCCCCCAATCATGTGTAATCATGTGTAATTAGGGCTCTCAGGTGTGATCCAAGGTGGCGGCTCCCATATAATTCTAGGAGCACAGCTATTCGACAGCATCTGCATAGGGTGAAGCCCTCTCAAGCAGCATATGACACTGATCATCAGAGGGAGGCTTTGAGGGAGCAAATAACTAAACTTTATTTTGTTGATTGGGGGTCTGCTCTAAGTCATATGGCAACAATAGGCTCTGGCCTCTGTCATGAGTCATGCCCACCATGCCCATGCTGGGGATGGA
Organism: Gastrophryne carolinensis; assembly: GCA_027917425.1. NCBI lineage: Eukaryota > Metazoa > Chordata > Amphibia > Anura > Microhylidae > Gastrophryne > Gastrophryne carolinensis. Next base: position 547,443,926 of record CM051235.1, on the reverse strand, counting down.
CAGGATTACCAGGATTCGAAGTCACAGCCAGAGGTGATTTGTGAGGTGATTTATCAGAACAAGCAGGAAGGAAAAATGCAATTCTAAGGCGGGTTTCACACCAGCAGGGATGCCGAGCGCTCACGCTGTGAAAAGCTGCCCTCAGTATGCTATGGCCGCTTTCACATGTCATTCAGGCATTTGCGGAGATCTCAGAACCTACTAAAGGGACAATTATACCTGTGTATCCAGGCCACTAGCTTCTTTATGGCCAGGAAATATTCTACAACATATAATGGCTTTAGAAATGTCAGAAGTGGCTGAATACCAGTAATATGTTTTATTACAATAGCACAAGACAATTACATTCTAAAGCATCAACATCTTACAGCAAGTGCATATTCTAAAAACCTCATATAGGCCATTAAACTTCATTTAATTAAAATACCATATTTTATAAAGATTAGTTTTTAAGCTCGCCATTTATATAAGTACTTTAATGGGGCATTGACATTTAAATCAATTTCCAAAGATTGTTAGTGGTTTTGCCTACTAGAGTGTGTCACATGTTTAGCAATTAATTTGCCACCTGTTGCTAAAAGCTTCCTGAAAATAAAACAAATGGCTGTGGGAAAAACATTAAGGCTGCGTTCACACTGCGTTTCACCTAGATTCCGGGCGATTAGGAACAACTCCATGTTCGCCAGTGAACATGAACATGTGAACAGTGAGGCTTATTCATTACTAACTCCAGGTATCGGCAGATGAGCGTCTGTATAGTGACGCTTAGAGCGACCGCTAGTAGACGCTGTAAGTAGGTATTGGGCGCTGTAGTAACCTAGCCGGCATTGATGAATGATGTATGTTGGTCGCTCTAACACCAGTACAGCGCTGCAGCGGGCAAAAGGTAGCACCAGCTCTGTGCGACTGACTCTCGGCGCTCCACACCATACATCAAAAAACTACATACACACAGCGTTGGCGCTCTAAATCTGGTCGCTATAGCATAGAGCGGCAGACGCTGTGTGATTAAAGTTTGTTTTTGAACATATATCCACCAGTAACAAAGCGAAAACACATGGAATGACATTGTTGTAAAATTGTGACATTAACACTTTAGTGCCAGACCTGTAATGACAATTCTAAATAAAAAACGTTTTCAAAAATTACTTTTTTCTAGGCCAGGAGAGGTGACACAATTATTTGAGATAAAAAAAATAATAAATAAAAAAAAACCCTGTTTAAACAGAAGAAAAGGAACCGCCATTAAAATATATGGGAGAGTGACAGGTAGCGACAGGTAATACCTGGCGCTCTGGAAGCTAGAGCACCGGCGCTATACGCTGAGCCACCTGTAATGATGAATCAGACGCTACATGGCGCTGTAAGAATCGCTCACCAGATTCGCTTTCATAAATATGGTTTTGCGTACAGCGCCCGGCGTTCACCAGACCCCCATAGTACCCTATGAGCCTTTTCACATGTGCGATTGCGCTTTGGCTGTGAACATAAAAGGCCTTTCCTGCAGTCTTTTGAAAACAATGTTTGTGATTGCAGTCCATTGATTGAAATCGCGAATGTGAATTGCTATTGCAATTAATCTCACCAGTGTGAACCCAGCCCAAAAGCCCAGCTCTATTAAATGTTCTTGAATTTTAAGGCCAGGCTTATGGGTAAAGATAGAAGATACATAAAACACATAATCATGTGCATCTTCAGCTATTAAAGTCTATGAGACTCCAGGGAAGGCATTCACCCCGATCGGGGATGCCCTGTGTGTAAAACCGCTCGAGGTCGCTCGGAAACTCACCTTCTTTCCCGATCCAACGGCGTCCATATCCCCACTAACCCTTTAGCAGGCCATGTGTCCGCTTCAGGCATTTGTGAGTGGCCAGAGCGGGCACGCTCCATGTTAAAGGGTAGCGTGGGATGGGCCGCCTGCATGCTCGGATCCACACGGACTAGATTAGCTCTTGAACGAAGGAACGGGAGCGGATCCGAGCACGCTGGCTGGACAAGAGGACCAGGAAAGGGTGAGTCAGATCGGGCGTTCTGGAGAGTTTCACACAGCGGGGCATCCCCGATCGGAGTGCCCCAAGGGCAAGGACCAAAACCCAGGACAGTCAAAATCCTGGGTTTTGGTCCATGTTAAAGCAGACAAAATTTGAAATCCGCCCAAATTTTTGTCCACCTCAGAATATGGGATGCTCCGCTGTGTGAAATCCCCCCAATCACCCAGTATTCATCTTGATCTGCCAATCCTAGAGTGCACTTCTGGTTGCCAGCGGCATCCCCGAGGAAGACTTAAACATCTGCTGGTAAGTGTGTGCAAGAGGGAAGGAGCTGCCATGTCTCTGGGTGCTGTGACAATGGCTTAAAGTGGAAGTCCAGTCTCATAAGTACCCGCCCTCCCATGGGGCTGTAGGGTAGGGTGGGGGGTTACAACAAAATAAGAAAGCAGCTTACCTTACCTTTGAGCCAGTGTCAGTCAGACTGAACTGCTACTTTGTGAGTTGCATGTCCAGACATGTTTCAATATACACGATCAGACAAGCGCAGCTCTCTAACAATGACAGTATGTATTTTATTTTGTCTTGCCATTTTGACAACCTTAGCAACAGGCACTGGCTTTTGTGGTAGTTAAATATCTGCAACATGCAACTAGATTTTTCTAGCATACAGTAGTCCAGCCGGTGATCTATAGCAAAAACTTTCCAAAATACTCCAGAAAAATTTTATAGGCTTTCAGTTTTTTCTATGCAGAATTAATGGTTATAAAAACATTGTGTATTTTACAACATAAAGTTTTTCAACAATTTCATTTCAAATCAAATTGTTAAAATTGACTGACCGGTGGGTCTCGGATGGTGGTGGCTTTTTTGGTGTCCTCCTATTCCATTGGGCTGGCTCTTTTTCTTTCTTGACCCAGCATGGTTCCTTCTCTGGTGTCCAGCACCGCCAATTTATACACAGGGAGGCAGAGGTCTTCTTTATCTCAAGACCCACGTGGAGGGGTTTGCACTCATTCTGGCACACTTCTATTTCCTGTGAATAGCCTGACCTATGGTGCACAGCACATCTGCAGTCTTGGGGATGGGATGGTGCCATGAAGAATAGGACACCATAGCTGTCACCACCTGAACCAGGGGGGCACTCTGGACAGAGGAAGTTTTTTTTTTTTCGGGATGTTTCAGGAGAAAATCAACTTGTTAATATCAATCAGAATTTCTTGCCAAATTAAATTCTGATTCAGATACTAAATAAAGCACTTGCTTGAAATTCAGAGCAAATTATTTTTAATGGGGTACATATTTAACTTAGACATTACAAAACAACAGCAGCCGATGGGTAATCTAAACACATAAAAAATGAGCATCTCCAAATGTGTTTGGATTCCCTATATGCTGCTGCTATCTTGTAACTTTTATAAAACTAGTTGTACTAGTTGTAAGCTAGACCTAACATGGCAGTTTCTACATAGACCTGAGTTTAGAGCAGCAAAGGAAATATGACATGACATGTGCACCCCTGATTGGTGCATCTTCACTATGGGAACATAAAAAAAAAGGTTAGTTTGCGGGCTTCTCCCTGGGAATACACACAGTGGTGAATCCCAATTGAAGTATCAGTTTCATCCCTTCAGAAAAATGTGATTCACAACGCTAACATAGTTTTTGGAGAAATGACTGAAATGACTCTTAGTCGCACAATACAGAAATCCTTCCTCTACGACAAATGTCACAAAATGTATATTAGATCACTTTAAATGTTACTTTTAATAAGCAGCAAGTAACTTGTATATTCTTACTTTGACAGGTTCCGTTGCATTGTTTACCCTTTCAGGCAGAAGCTGACTCTGAGAAAAGCTATATTTACCATTATTTTAATATGGGTGCTGGCCATAATCATAATGTGCCCATCGGCAGTTACTCTTACTGTGACCAAGGATGACTATCATTTTATGGTGGATGACTACAATAACCTCTACCCTCTTTACTCGTGTTGGGAAGCTTGGCCAGACAAGGAAATGAGTAAAATATACACAACTGTTCTTTTTTCCCATATTTATTTGGCTCCATTGACCTTGATTGTCATCATGTATACTCGCATTGCATTCAAACTATTTAAGTCATCGGCTCCTATTCGAGGTTCTGCGTCTGAAGAGCAAGAAGGTCGGAGAGTTTCTAAAAGAAAAATAAGAGTAATAAACATGTTGATTATGGTGGCACTGTTTTTCTCACTGTCTTGGCTGCCTCTTTGGACCCTTATTTTGCTTACTGATTATGGAAATCTCAGTCATTATCAGCTGAAATTAATTACAGTGTACTTTTTCCCCTTTGCCCACTGGTTGGCCTTCTTTAACAGCAGTGTCAATCCTATCATTTATGGATATTTTAATGAAAACTTTCGACGTGGTTTTCAGGAAGCCTTCAAAGTACAGTTCTGTTCGATACAAAGAAAGCATAATGAAACGTATTCAGAGCAAAAAAATAGTGGGTTTGTCTTTGGACTACGCAATCGGATCTTTGTTGAAGTACAACCCAGTGACTCTGCTCAAGGCTCAGACTCAGGAAACAGTACGGCTCCCAAGGGTGGCAAGTTTTCTTTAAGAAGTGGCAGAATTGCTCATCATGGGTTGGCGGTTGAGGAAATGGACAATAAAAGCTCTAATAATACTGTTAGTATACCTGCGTGGGATATATGAAAATGAATGTTCTTGTTTTTGTATGGTACAAAAAACACAATTGTTGAGTCCTTGAAAAAAATAAAATCATCCATTGGTGACTTTGTAAATCTACAGGTAAGTAATGCAATTAGCTCTCAACATTTTGAAATTCTTACACCATTATCATAGTGGTTTTGTACGTTGTTAAACACATCTCAGGAGGGTTTTTAATAAAACTTAGGTCTAAGGGCACATTATGAGCGGTACACAAAATATATTTGTAACACAGCCTGTTTTAACAATTACAGGTATGAAAAAGGAAGGCACATACTGAGAGGGTGGTGAATAATGGAAATAAATTGCCTTGCTCACTCAAAGAGCTATGTATAGCCAACGGCACCACTGTGTTATTACATATATGTTACAAAGATACTGAACTTTTCTATTTTTGAGATGTTTTTGTTATGTTATGTGAACTTTGTGTCAATGCGCGCTGCTTGTTGTACAGCATTTATAGTACCTGCATCTCAGGTGTCAAACAGTATTGAATGTCCAAGTTTACCTTTTGCCATTCTGTAGCCAAACACAATCTTTGACATTTAGGGCCTGATTTATGGTGTCCACCATTTTCCTCTATTTTGTGTTTACTAAATTGTTATTGAATTTTGAAATAAACTGTATAGTTACACTTGGTATGCTCTATATCACTCAAATCTCAGCAGTTCCACAATAACCGTCATAAGTCAACATCAGAAAATACGACAATACAAATATGTATCCATAGACCCTATGAGGCTTGTGCACCATATTGTATATGTATAAGTACATATACATAACATGTATTGAATTACATATATTTTACAAAAAGCATTGAAGGTGCGCACTCATAAAGTCTAATGCAACAAGAAAAAGACTAATTTTCCAATGTTATTATAATTTATTGAAATGAATCACAATATAAAGTATACACAAGTTCATAAAACACACATTTAGACAAAAAAGACATTGCATGTAACCTTGTTGGGCCTCTTTAAGTATACTTTAAAGTAGTACAATGGAACAGATTTATTACACATAACCTTATAGTGTATGGCTATAGTCAACATATAGCTAAAGTGCTTAGTGCAATTGAGAAAAAGAATTCAAAGGTATAGAATCTCACAATGTTATAAAAATATATCAGCTTATATAAACATTGCACAAGCCCGCAGCGATATATTGCACTTATGCCCAAAAGAGACAATATTGCACAGATACATAGTAATCAGAAAGTTCCCATTGCCCACAACAAGGAATAACATGCACAATAATGTTCAAAGTAGATTACATCACCTGTAAACAATACACTCATCCCGCTCAAGATGTACAACTCATAACCTGACGGCCGTTTCGGGCCAAACCCGCCCTTCAGAGGTATGTAATTTCCCGCTATCTCCGGTGCTCTCTTTATACTCACTATGCCTCGCTCCCCCGACGCCACGTGATCCAGAGTGACACTTCCTGTCCAGCGTCGGTCCCGGCGAGCGTGCCAACCACCCTGTCAGGACGGCTGTAAACAGCCAACCACAGTGTGGCGGCTCTGGCAGGAGACCTCAAACATCAGCTTCATTACATTAATGACTGCAATCTCTTTTGAACCAGCACCCGCATCTCACAAAGGAATACATGCAGCTTTGTTCCTATGTCAATATTAGAGGTAAATGTTCCAGGGAGCATCATCTCAACCTTTGTTTTCAAAGTCATCCTTTCGGCATTTGTTTTGGGAGCTGTAAGGCATTGAGAGCATCATGGTACCTACATATATAGAAACACATATTATATATACAAAATTATAATGCACATCTACCAAACTACTACCCATGCTACTTTATAATTATAGTGATCTATTCCCTCTCCATAGTTACGCAATACCCCCATACCAACACTAAAGCGGACCCAAACTATATACAAAATCACAATTCATCCAATTCCTGGACTAATCCAGGTATCGTCATTATCTTAAAGATTATTCTTTTCCTTACCCATATTTACTAAATGATGAAGATCACTCTGGATCACGTGGCGTCGGGGGAGCGAGGCATAGTGAATATAATTCACATAAATGGGGAGTGGTCACATTACTTATTCATACCGAAGGGTGCTAAGGCATTAAGCTCATATACCCAAATCAGTTCCCTTTGGGATAACCTTCTCCTCAGATCACCCCCTCACTTCATTGGTTTAACCCTCTCGATGACCATAAACCTCAATTGCGAGATGTTGTGCCCTGCTGTCAGAAAATGTCTGACCACCGGGGAAGCCGGATCCCCTCTTCTAATCGCACTCCTGTGCTCAGAGATCCTTTGTCTGATCTCTCTGGAAGTCTGGCCTATATATACCATGCCACAAGGGCATTTCAACATGTATACCACGAATGTGGATGAACAATTAACAAAGTCTTTCACCATATATTTCTTACCCGTTCTTGGATGAAAAACATCTTTCCCCCAAATCACAAAACTGCACTGGGCGCAATGTCCACAACCGTGCATCCCTACTGGTTTAGGTAAACCTAATCCTGTTCTATCTTCTATCTGTGGACCCACCTCAGTATCTGCCCTAATCAAATGGCTTCTAATATTTCTGGGGCGTCTATATGTAAATATTGGGGGTGTTGAAAAAATTCCTGCAACAGTCGGATCACTTGTCAGAACTGGCCAATGTTTAGTTATAATGCTCTTGATTTGATGGCTATGTACATTATGTGTCAGGATCACTGGAATCCGCTCCGATTTAACTTTGCGTTTATAGTGCAGTAGGGATTCTCTAGGTACTTGAGCAGCCTTTAATTTTGCATCTTCTACAACTGATGCTGGGTAGCCTATATCTCTAAAATCCCTTGCCATTTTATCCGCTTGTGTATGATACACTTGTTCATCCCCAATGATCCTCCTCAATCTGAGAAATTGACCACAGGGGATGCCCTATAATTTTGGGGATGCCCTATAATTGTATGGAAAGGGTTGGATAGGGGTGGAAACCCTTTTATTGGGGTAGCAGCACCAACATTGGATTTATTGATTAAAGCATATAATGAGTAAAGGAGTGCAGAACCAATGACAAATATTTATTTGTGATTTATCCACACAGGTTCTTAGCACCTGATTGTGATATTGGCGTTTGCTGATTTAAACACTCTCTCTACTAAGCATGCGGATACCTTCACCTACACCCAAGCAGACCTAGACTCTCTAATAGAGAATTATGGAGAAACACCCAATCCCCTAACTAAGGATCAGACATTAACCAAAAAACAACTTGAGGTATTAAAACGACGCTATGTGCAACTTGATCTTCATGCGGCTACATTGGTGGAGTATTTGAGATCCAGACGGATACCTAGGGGCTTAAGGATTAGCTTAAAGCCCACATTTTGTAAAGAAGGGAGTGAGTTTCATGATAGGTGGTTTCATATACTCAACAAATGCAGCCTGGACCTCATGACCTTGATAGTACAGAGCATTCAATCTCAATTGAAGGAATTAGATCAGGAGATACAATTAGTCAAAGGTAAGTTGGAGACCTCGCTGGAAATAGGTGAGTTTAGGTCATATATTGAATCTTTAGATGCGACAGTGAAACAATATCATTCTGAGACACTAACGATTAAATTGAACAAATATAAATGAGATATTTTGGATTATGAGGCTAATAAGATCTATAACTGGAGAGAGGGGAGGCCCTTTAGATACTCGAATTATACAAGGCGTCAAAATTCATCAGACTCAGATTCCAGTAATTCCTCAGGTGGGGAAATAAGACTTTTTTTAGACAATCGTGGCAATCGATCGCAAGGAAGAAACCAACAAGGAGGGGCCAACGAGGAAGCCGGGCCTCAAAGGGTAACAAGGAGCAAAACAAGGACAACACGCATAACCTAGTAGTTAATATATCCAGTAGAACCATTACAGAGCATGAAGAGAGTCTCCTTAATAGAGATTTGGGATTTGTGCCCACTCACTATGGGAACCCCTTAGAACTCGATGTGGAGTTGCAAAATTTGTTTCGTACTGTACGCACTAAAGCTTATTTTATTTCTTCTTTAACAGAATCTTTTACTGAACATACGACGGATGCGATACGGATGGGAGGACTTCCAACTGGGGTAGACCTAAGCAGTTGTAAAATGAAGAGTAAGTGGCAGCCACCTCAGCAATGCCATGTGGTAGAAACATTCATTAAACTAGTACAGAAGGACGTGTCCGGAATCAAGTGGCGCCCCCCCAGCAGGTAAATTCAAAAACAACCTTAGTAGACATGAGAGGTTGGCCCTTAAGGAATTAGAGAGGGATAAGTCTATTATTATAAAGCCAGCTGATAAAGGGGGCGCCACTGTGATTATGGAAAGGTCCCTGTATGAGAGCGAGATTCAGGCACAATTGTCGGATGCTGAGGTTTATTGTAAGTTGAGGGGGATCCTCTGAATGGTATCAAGGAGGAGATAGATACTATTGTTTTGGAAGCGTATGAAAACTCCTTAATTGATAAAAAGCTAAAGGTTTTTTAATTACTCCTTTTCCAGTGACCCCATTATTCTACACTTTACCGAAGATTCATAAGAATCTAAATAGGCCACCGGGTCGCCCGATAGTGGCCGGAACTCAGTCTATATTTCAATCGCTTGCAGTATTTTTAGACAGGATATTACAAACAAGGGTCCTATTAATTCCATCGTTTCTCTTAGACACCAGAGATTTTTTAAACAAAATGTTCTCTTTGGGAGAGTTGCCGGAAAATTGCCATCTTTGTACGATGGATGTTAATAGTTTATATACAGCTATTCCCCATAATCTAGGGATAGAAGTAGTGAAGGAGGTTCTGGAAGAAATGGGACTGGAAGAACAGTTTAGAATATTTTTGGTAAAACTGCTACGGATAGTGTTAACAAGGAATTATTATTATTACAATGGGGACTTTTACCAGCAGCTCCAAGGTACGGCAATGGGGTCAAACGTGGCCCCATCATATGCCAATCTTTTTATGGCGTCATTCAAAAGAAGTTTGTCTATACTCACCCTTTGTTTCTTGACCATGTGATACTATGGTATCGCTTTATAGACGATATTTTTCTAATTTGGAAAGGATCACCAGAACTACTTATGGAATTTAAGGAAGCTCTAGATAAGTGTCTGCCGTCCATTTCATTCACAATAGATCATAGTAAAAATAGGGTACATTTCTTGGATGTCAATGTGGGATTAGAGGCGAGTCAATATAGGATCACCACGGATATTTTCAAAAAACCTACGGATAGGAATACCTATTTACACTTTGGGAGCTTTCATCCATTGGTGCAGAGAAAGGGCATCCCCTATGGTCAATTTCTCAGATTGAGGAGGATCATTGGGGATGAACAAGTGTATCATACACAAGCGGATAAAATGGCAATGGATTTTAGAGATAGAGGCTACCCAGCATCAGTTGTAGAAGATGCAAAATTAAAGGCTGCTCAAGTACCTATAGAATCCCTACTGCGCTATAAACCCAAAGTTAAATTGGAGCGGATTCCAGTGATCCTGACACATAATGTACATAGCCATCAAATCAAGTGCATTATAACTAAACAATGGATGGTCCGCACTCCTAAAAAATAACTTTTAATCTGGTCCTCTTAAAACGATACAAAAATGGTGAAAAAGGCATAAAAACATGAAAGCGATACCAGAAGCCCTCTAGAGGTATCTCTTTCATGTTTTATGCCTTTTTCACCATTTTTGTATCGTTTTAAGAGGACCAGATTAAAAGTTATTTTTTAGGAGTGCGGACCATCCATTGTTATTGTTCATCTGTTGGGGCTTGGAAAACCCCGGTCATTACACCCGCAGCTATAATTTCAACCAGAGTGCATCCCATTGCCTTTGCATTTTAACTAAACATTGGCCAGTTCTGACAAGTGATCCGACTGTTGCAGGAATTTTTTCAACACCCTCAATATTTACATATAGATGCCCCAGAAATATTAGAAGCCATTTGATTAGGGCAGATACTGAGGTGGGTCCACAGATAGAAGATAGAACAGGTTTAGGTTTACCTAAACCAGTAGGGATGCACAGCTGTGGACATTGCGCCCAGTGCAGTTTCGTAATTAGGGGGAAAGATTTTTTTCATCCAAGAACAGATAAGAAATATATGGTGACTTTGTTAATTGTTCATCCACATTCGTGGTATACATGTTGAAATGCCCTTGTGGCATGGTATATATAGGCCAGACTTCCAGAGAGATCAGACAAAGGATCTCTGAGCACAGGAGTGCGATTAGAAGAGGGGATCCGGCTTCCCCGGTGGCCAGACATTTTCTGACAGCAGGGCACAACATCTCGCAATTGAGGTTTATGGTCATCGAGAGGGTTAAACCAATGAAGCGAGGGGGTGATCTGAGGAGAAGGTTATCCCAAAGGGAACTGTTTTGGGTATATGAGCTTAATGCCTTAGCACCCTTATGAATGAGGAATGTGAACTCTCCCCATTTATGTAAATTATATTCTTGAACGCGGGGGATCTTCATCATTTAGTAAATATGGGTAAGGACGATACCTGGATTAGTCCAGGAATTGGATGAATTGTGATTTTGTATATAGTTTGGATCCGCTTTAGTGTTGGTATGGGGGTATTGCGTAACTATGGAGAGGAAATAGATCACTATAATTATAAAGTAGCATGGGTAGTAGTTTGGTAGATGTGCATTATAATTTTGTATATATAATATGTGTTTCTATATATGTAGGTACCATGATGCTCTCAATGCCTTACAGCTCCCAAAACAAATGCCGAAAGGATGCCTTTGAAAACAAAGGTTGAAATGATGCTCCCTGGAACATTTACCTCTAATATTGACATAGGAACAAAGCTGCATGTATTCCTTTGTGAGATGCGGGTGCTGGTTCAAAAGAGATTGCAGTCATTAATGTAATGAAGCTGATGTCTGAGGTCACCTGGCGGCGCCGGCCCCGTGCGCGCCGCCACACTGTGGTTGGATGTCTACAGCCGTCCTGACAGGGTGGTTGGCGCGCTCGCCGGGACCGACGCTGGACAGGAAGTGATGCACAGTGACGCGACAGTGCGGTCGCGTCACTCTGATTCATGTGGCGCCGGGGGAGCGAGGCATAGTGAGTATAAAGAGAGCACCGGAGATAGCGGGAAATTACATACCTCTGAAGAAGGGCAGCTTTGGCCCGAAACGGCCGTCAGGTTATTAGTTGTACATCTTGAGCGGGATGAGTGTATTGTTTACAGGTGATGTAATCTACTTTTAACATTATTGTGCATGTTATTCCTTGTTGTGGGCAATGGGAACTTTCTGATTCTGACTATGTATCTGTGCAATATTGTCTCTTTTGGGCATAAGTGCAATATATCGCTGCGGGCTTGTGCAATGTTTATATAAGCTGATATATTTTTATAACATTGTGGGATTCTATACCTTTGAATTCTTTTTCTCAATTGCACTAAGCACTTTAGCTATACGTTGACTGTAGCCATACACTATAAGGTTATGTGTAATAAATCTGCTCCATTGTACAACTTTAAAGTATACTTAAAGAGGCCCAACAAGGTTACATGCAATGTCTTTTTTGTCTAAATGTGTGTTTTATGAACTTGTGTATACTTTATATTCTACTTAACTTCAATAAATTATAATAACATTGGAAAATTAGTCTTTTTCCTGTTGCATTAGACTTTATGAGTGCGCACCTTCAATGCTTTTTTGTAAACTGTATGGAAAGGGTTGGATAGGGGTGGAAACCCTTTTATTGGGGTAGCAGCACCAACATTGGATTTATTGATTAAAGCATATAATGAGTAAAGGAGTGCAGAACCAATTACTAATATTTATTTGCATTATATATATCACATTATCACAATATTTGCATATTATTGTCTGGTAGTTTAAGCAATGCAATGCTAATTGTGCCTGTCTGGTTGGTCTGCCAAGCTTTTGAATTCTACCAACTTTATTTTTGGTGTAACCACAAGAAATGAAGAGTAAAAAAAACGTGAATGTAAGGAGAAAATTAGTATAAGATCCGAACTGCTGGTGGCACCGGAATCACCCTGTGTATGAGATATAGGCAAGACAAATTTGTTATATCTACTGCTTTAAATTTAAGTTAAATATGTTTATAGTATAGTTCCTCAGTATACCCCCCATAGATTCCACACCTCATCATAAGCTTGCTTGTCTTGCACTATACTTTATCATTATCCAATAAAGTTTTTTTTGATTGTTAGCGCTTTCCATGAGGAACAGTCATAAAAAAAGAAGATTAAGCGCTGTTGCCCTTGTATTTTCAAATCAGAAAGTGTTCCTGGTCATTTTACACTGTTTTAAATAAATTAATATTGGCAGTTGCCACCACTATTTCAGAAACTAGTGAAAACTGGTGGAATTGTGTGCTACAAATTTGGCACAGGTAGCATATATTCAGTGTTTACAAAAAATAGTGCATGATGGCGGCTAACTCAGAGCAGTGGATACAAATCAGCAGCACAGATAATGTTCTGTAACATGATCAGGGTGGCAGCAGGGTGGCAGATAGAAAACATGTATAGGATCTTGATGTCTTAATTTTAAATAAAAATCAATGAAATTACATATAGTAGCATGCATCCACAGCCAGAGACGCTCCTGACCAGCACCTTAAATGTTTTGTCATTGCCTTCAGGTGTTTCAGTGAGGTAAAGTGAGGGACACTGAGGGGGCGATGAGCAGCAAGCCAGGGCCTGGGAGGAAGTTAGCTGAATAAAAGATAACAATAATATATTTGAAGCACAGCCCCTGCCACGAACATGAGGAAACAAGTAAGCGCACTTAGTTAACTCTTTGACTAGCCAGCCCTTTAACACATATATGTTAATGATTTCAGAATATAGACTTCAGTACCAATGAAAAAAAAATAATAACCTATGGTCTGTGCCAGCAAAACTAGACAACCTTACCAATGTCTGCCAATCTCCACCAGATTTTCCTGCAGTATTGGTAAATGATGATAGCTTGGATGGCAAAAGCCTGACAATTTTTGTTGGATCACCAAATACAGCTTAAGGCAGATAGAGATCCGTAGAAGTTTGGGTTCAGCAAGTTCACCTCTAACTTGACACAAAAGTTTGATTAGGGGAAACTGGAATCTCATTGAATTCAATGAAAACCTGAACTTGGGGGCCCACATATAGCTGATGAATTTGTGTAGTAAGGGGTAGAGGGCTGCAAATAGGGGGGACACCAGGGGCGATTGCCTGTCACAAACCTTTCTGGAGACCAGGCGGATGTAGATACAGACAGCTGCCAGCAATACCTCCTGCGGCCTCCCCAGATAGTGGAGACTGTCAAACAAAGTCAAAAAAGGAAATCACACAAGAACAGAGGCAAGCTTCACTCCAAGAAGATCTGCAGGAAACTATCTAGTGCTGCAGGCCCTCTTTTAAAGGACTTTAGGCATCCAAGAAGTGCCTGCCATGCATTTGCAGACTAGCGTACCGGTCACCTATGTGACCATGCACGCCCCCCGGCCACTCACAGCTCGAACGGAGACACCCCGAGGGGTGCAACCAAGAACATGCACACTAGCGGAGACGAACGCACACGTGAGTATCGTATCTTGACATTGCCCTGCACAAAATGGGGTAGAGAAAGCAAACCAAGTAATAACATAAAACTTAAATATTAGTGAATATATATATATATATATATATATATATGGCTTATATACTGAGGGACAGACAGGAACAAAGAAACTCTGCAATTAAATTGGACACAGACCAGGTGTTGTATAAAATGCCCACTGAGTACAATTTAATTTTACACAGATCAGATGTTGTATTAAATGTCCACTGACTTCAATTCAATTGCACACAGATCAGGTGTAAAATGCCCACTGAGTACAATTCTATTAGGCACAGATTAGATTGGGCACAGTTGTATTCAATCAGATCAGATTGGGCACAGATCAGATGCTGTATAACATTTGCCCCACCAACTGCCTGTCCTCGAAGTGCAATAAGGACAACAGGCAGATGTGCTTTTATGTCCCTCCCTAGCTGTCCCTCAATGATGCCGCTGACTCTCCCTACCTAGGTGCTCTAAAAAGGACAGTTTTAGTTTTCCCTCACTCCAGCAGCCTCTTCCCTACCTATCCAACCTGAAAGGGACATTTATTTAGCTTTTTTTATGGATCCCTATCTGTCACTCACTCCCGTAGCACCATGTCCCTAGCTACACACAGCAATGTAATGGCCCTGGGACGCATGACCCCCTCTCTTTTACAGTGGGGTCATGTGTCCTGCCTGGCCAATCAGACTTGCTCATCACTAATGGTAGATAATTATGCATACTGGCATAGGGGTTCATACATCAGGCCTTTAATGTACTTTTTCTTTACACATTCTTTCAAAAGTAAAAAGCATGGGTCTCCAATTGCCAGACGTCTCATAGAAATGCTGATAACCAGACAGCCATACCTATCTTGCACCAATAATACTTCATGGGCCACTGACCTTAAACAAGCATGTTACAAGAAAACTAAACAATTGGATAGCTGTCTGATTTAAACACAAATGCTGATGTGGATTCAATCCAGACCACCAGCATTGTTTGTGTTGTTACTGTCATGAATGACTTGCCTTCAGCCCGTGCCCGTGGTGTCCCTAGGCAACTGGCCAGGGTTTCTCCTGCCCAGCAGCCGCTTCTGCCTCAGATGCCAGCTCCAGCGGCGCGTGTGTCGCCGAGCGCGCCCTCCTCCCTCGTCCACTGTCATTCTACTCGTGCTTGCGCGCGAGTACAGTTAGCTTATGTCCTCCGTTGGGGCACTGGAGGCTGTTTAAAAGAGCTAAACCTAGGAGGTGCAGTTCTGGGCAAGATGCCTTTGGAGTTCAGCTGGGGCAATCAGCCCAGAGCTCTCTAAGTGCACCAATCAAACCACAGATCCGAAGTGCACCAATCAGCACACAGATCCAAAGTGCACCAATCACAGTCACTGCCTCCCTGTCCAATAAAGGGATTACCTCTTCAGTGTGTCAGTGCCTGTGATAGCATTTAGCTGGCTTGTTATTGTTCCTGTGATTGCCTGTTTATATCGTTATTGACCATCTGCTTAAATCTCGACCACGTCTTCATCTCATCCCTTTGTACTGCGCAGCTCTCTGACCTCCCGTTGTGACCCCTGGCTTGACGTCTGACTTCGCTTGAATTCTCCTGAGCACCCAAATTGCTTCCAGTATTACCTGTTTCCGAAGCACACGAACTGTTTCCAGTACTTACCCAACATTGCCCAGTCTGGCCTCAGGTTCATCTGCCTTCAACCCCTGTAATCTCACATCCTTTGTGCTATTAAGTCCTTGGGGCAACCGTGTCCGGCGAGGCATATAAAGCGTCCCGGCAAACGGGGGCTTGTCTAAAGGTGAAGCTAGCAGCGGAGATTGGGGGTTGTGGGCTTACTCTGAAGGTGGGTGTCCCACGGGCCTGACATTATCACAGGCCCAAAAATTGATATGGAAGAACTTGTACAGCAAGTGCAGGCCATGGCTACCGCCATTAACCAGCTGGCCCAACGTGTGGCTGAACAAGAAAATCGCCAGGTGCCTGCACCACCTGTATCCTCACCTCCTGTTGAGCCGAAGGTTCCCCTTCCTGAGAAATTTGATGGGGATCGTACAAGATTCTCCAACTTCAAGAACTCCTGTGAACTTTATTTCAGACTACGGCCCTACTCTTCGGGCACAGAAATGCAGAGGGTGGGCCTGGTTATCTCTCTGCTCCAGGGTGATCCACAGTCCTGGGCGTTTGGCTTAGCGCCCACAGATGAGGCCTTGCAATCTGTCTCAGCCTTTTTCTCCGCTATGGAGATCCTATATTCGGACCCAGACAGGACTTCGACCGCTGATGCCAGGCTTCGAAGCCTGAAACAGGGGAAATGCTCAGCAGAGGAATATAGTGGCAAATCCCACCGCTGGGCAATTGAATCCCGTTGGAATGATCCTGCCCTCTGTAGTCAGTATAGAATTGGGCCCTTATTCATCAAGCGATAGCGCCAGGTAGTGTCTGACGAGCGCCAGGTAGCGGCAGCTAACGGCGACTACCGACTCAAGTACGCCCGGCGGCGGTCACAATGACGCATTTATCAAGCAAAATGAGGCTAGCGCCGGCGAGAGCGACGGCTGGCGCGGCATTCATCATGAAGCCGCCTGGACCGAACAGCGCCGCTGCAAATTCCCTCACAGCGCCAGGTATGAGCTGTCGCTCCCTGGCGATGTCCAATGCTTTTCAATGGAGCAATCTATAATTATTCATAATTAATTGGTATTAATTTTTTTTTTTTTTTTTTAATGTCAAAAAATCGGAGACCACTTCTGCAATGTTAGGATTTATTTTTAAGTAAAAAAAAAAATTAAAAAAAATATGTGCAGAATTGATCTAACAGGTCTGAGATTAATGTATTCATATTACAAAATGATTCTAAAAACATGTATAATGTTACATTCAAATAATATGGTTGTTTAGGGGTTAAAAACTAGTTAATACACATCGCCGCAAGCGCTCTGGGGTTTAAACAAGGAATGGACAGCGACAGCACATTCGGAGCGTGATTTGTTGATGAATATGAAGCTAGCCGTTCGCTCTGGCCATTCGTTGTCAGGCGCTCACATACAACGCTGGACCTGTGAAACAGCGACCCCCCAGCCCGTATTCAACATTACCGCACACCGACTGAGTCGCTGTCATCAAGCTAATGCCGGCCAAGCACAGCGATTACTGGCTGGCGCTGAAAAAATCACGCTACAGTCGCTCATCTGTCGCTACCTGGCGCTATTAATGAATCGGCCTCCCCGTCTTTCAGAGGGTGTTAAGAATGTTCTAACAAATTTTCCTTACCCTAAAAGCCTGGATGAACTCATGCTTATGGCCATTAAAATTGACAGACGGCTACGGGAGCGACATATAGAGAAGAATCACTCTCACTTCTGGGAATCTTCCCACCAGGAGTCATCCTCTATGGGTGTTGTCTAATCTTCGCCCCCAGAAGAGCCTATGCAACTTGGTGCTACTCACCTTTCCCCAGCTGAAAAGAGTAGACATCGCACCTTAGGCCTATGCATGTACTGCGGGTTTCAGGTCACCTGGTTAGGACCTGTCCCAATAAAAGACCTTTGGCGGGATTGCAACGTCCTGACAAGATAGAGAAAGTTTGTCAGGACGGTCACATAACTTCCCTTCATAGAAGTAAAATGTTGTTACCTGCTACTGTGGGTTGGGAGTTGTCCAGGAAATCCGTCTCCGCTTTTGTCGATAGCGGAGCAGTTGGCAACTTCTTGGATAAATCCATAGTAGCCGCCTTAGGCATTCCCTTAATCCCCCTTGGGAAGCCCCTTCAGATTTTGGCAGTAAATAATACTCCTGTTCGTGCAGGAACTGTCACCTCCAAAACCCCTTTAATTAACCTAGTTGTGGGACCTTCCCATTCTGAGAACCTTGAGTTTTTTGTCTTAGACTGCCCTGAAGCCCCGGTTGTTCTAGGGTTCCCCTGGTTAAAGGTGCACAACCCTACCTTTAATTGGGAAACTGGGGAATTGACAGGATGGAGGCCACACTGTGCAGAACATTGCTCTAGTATCACTGTTGGAGCAACCCAAGTCTCAGAGCTTATTTGTCCGTCTGCCTCTCCATCCATGAGGGTACCTCATGTATCTTTATTGAAGTCCGCCGGAACTATTCAGGGTGATAATCCTGTTAAGTCTGGTGAGGGTCCTGAGGCCCCTCGTGAAGGGGAGGGTACTGTCATGAATGACTTGCCTTCAGCCCGTGCCCGTGGTGTCCCTGGGCAACTGGCCAGGGTTTCTCCTGCCCAGCAGCCACTTCTGCCTCAGATGCCAGCTCCAGCGGCGCGTGTGTCGCCGAGCGCGCCCTCCTCCCTCGTCCACTGTCATTCTACTCGTGCTTGCGCGAGTACAGTCAGCTTATGTCCTCCGGTGGTGCTATACACAGAGTGGCCACTGGAGGCTGTTTAACCCTTTAAATGCCAAGCACGTAGTTTCTACGTGGTTGCTTCTCCTACCGTTAAGTGCCAAGCACGTAGAAACTACGTGCCTGGCATTTCCCCCAAACAGTTAAAAAATAGAAAAAAAAAACCACTTACCTGCGGTATCCCCGTGAAGCTTGGGCTCCGATCGGAGCCCCTCGCCTGTCACCCGCCCTGCGCCGATCACCACCGGCATCTGTCAGTGACAGCGGCGAGGGACGTCGGATCGGAGGTGAGTACAGTGTAAAAAAAGAAAAATAAAGATTTTTTTTCTCTGTGTCTGTGTGATTATTTACTTTTAACCCCTTGGGAACTGGTAAGGGGTCCATGACCCCTATACCAGTTCACAAGGCTGGGGGGATGGCAAGCCACCTGCGCTAGCGGGTGGCTTGTCATTAACCCCCGGCACCCCCATTACCTGCCTCCCTAAAGGCCAGGGGGGGGCAGAAGAGCCCAGGCCCACATAGGCTATGTGGGCTCGTAGGCTGCAGGGTGGGGGGGGCCACAAAAGCTGGCCCCCCCACTCTGTGCCTACAGGCCCCCATAGCTGGTCCCGGGCTGGTTACTTTGGGTAAGGGAGACCCCACGTCAATTTTTTTTTTGATTTTTAAGGGTTTTTAACCCTTAAAAATCAAAAAAAAAAATGGGGTCTCCTTCCCCTGGGAGGGGGGACCCTATGTCATTTTTTTTCTCGATTTAACCCTTTGTAGTGTGGATGGTAGTTGTATTTTTTTTGTGAATGTTATAAAATACTTGTTTCAGTTAGAGGGGTCTCCTGGGCAGGAACAGGGGGCTACCGATAAATATGTGGTACCGTTCTAATCGGTAGAAATGGGGCTTTCACATGCAATATGATTTTCCTTAATAAAATACATTTTTTATTTAAAATAAAGGAGTAAATTTTCTAAAAAAATTTTTTATTTATTTATTTATTATTTTTACTTAATAATATTGTAAAAAAAAAAAATTACAAACAAGACATTTCATGTTAAAGCCTAAACTCTGCTGCAAAAAAATATATATATATAATTTTCCTGAAAGTTCCAGCAAAAATGGCGCAAAACATGGCGCAAAACATGATGCAAAATGGGGAAAAATGGCCTGTCAACAGAGGGTGACAAAATCTCAAGTAGGCTGGCAATTAAAACGGTTAATAGTACCTATGCATGTTGGGTATTGTTCTGTTCGGGGGACCTTGCGCTTTCAGACTTAGCTTGTTTTTTCTGGTTTGCATATTTATATTTTAGGAAAAGGTGTTTTTTATTCAGCTTTTTTATAAATTTTTTAGGGAAACCCTGCGCAACCAAAGAATTCTTTGAGGTAACAACTCCAAGATGAGCCCACTAGAACAAGCTGGGTACCCTTAGAAAGCTTAATGTGTGTACTTTCAGGGAATATATGGTTTATGGGGGATATTCCAAATGTCAAGGGTTGTTTTGGTTGAAAAATCGCAAGGTGCGCACTTTGTCTGCAGAGCTGAAATTTTCAAGTAAAATTACCGTTACGCACATGCTTTACTTTGGGGTGTTTGGCAACTCTTCCCTTGACAGTAGCTATGTTGGGTATTGTTCTGTTCGGAGGATGTTGCGTTTTCAGATTAAACTTGTTTTTTCTTGTTTGTATATAGTTTTTTTAGGAAAATGTGGCTTTGATTCTGCTTTTTTATCCTTTTTTTAGGGAAACTCTTTGCAACCAAAGAATCCATTGAGGGATTACTTCCAGAAAACTATGGCCACATCAACAAGCCTGGTACGCCTAGAAAGCCTGAGGTGTGTACTTCCAGAGAATATATAGTTTGTTGGGGGTATTTCAAATGTAAAGGGTTGTTTTTCTGGAAAAACTGCAAGGTGCGCATATTGCGTAGCACAGTTGTATTTTATCTGAAAATCCCCTAAAGCGCTGTTTCAGTTTGGGGGAGTCTCCTGGGCAGGAAAGGGTGTCTACCTATACATATGTGGTACCGCTGTAACCGGGAGAAATTGGGATTTCACACGCAATAAGATTTCATTGACAAACTTACATTTTTTATTACAAAAAAAACTACAATATGTAAAAATTTTTTTTTTTTTTGCACATATTTCACCCAAAAATATTGAGAATACACCTAAAAAATTACAAACAAGACATTTCATGTTAAAGCCCAGACTCTGCTGAAAAAAACAATATATCATTTTCCTGGGAAATCCCTGGAAATCCCTTCAAAAATCACATTTGAACATGGGGAGCGCAAAATAGTGCTGTCAGGTCCCGGAGACACCCACCTTCCAATAAATCAGCAACCCCCAATCTCCGCTGCTTTCTTCACCTATAGTAAGCCCCCGTTTGCCGGGACGCTAGACACGCCTCACCGGACACGGTTGCCCCCAGGTCTTGTTAGCACAAAGGATGCTGACTTATGCAGGGGAAGGCAGATGAATCCAGGGACGAGACTGAGTAATGATAAACGGACAGGGGTCATACACGGGTGGTCAATCCGAGGAGGCACGGTACAGAAGGGTTAGACGGAAGAGTAGTCAGGGCAAGCCAAAGGTCACAACGGGAGATCAGAAGTTCGCGGTACAGAGGGTCAGGCGGAATCGTGGTCGAAGAGCAAGCAAGGGTCGGTCCAGGCGGCAAACAGGGAAGGTCAAAATCACGGCAGAAATCACAACGAGATAAGCTATCCAAATCGCACCCAGTAGCACGCTATAACGGGCAACGACTAACTGCAGGGTGAGTACCTATATAGGACGGGGACTGACTGGATTGGCTGAGGGGAGGAGTGCAGTGATTGAAGCAACTGGGATCTCTGAGCTGATTGCCCAGTTTGAATAGGGAGGCGGACTGTTTTATAGGGCACATGCCCTTTGATAACAAGGGCTCATTGGCCCAATTCATTGTGGGAGGTGGATAGTTTTTGGGCACCTGCCCTTTAATAATTAGGGCTCATTGGCCCAATAATAACCTCCGGCGGGCGCGCTGTGCGCAGCGCCGCCGGAGAGCATATGAAACTGTAAGACGCGCGCGTGCGACGGCCAGGTAAGGAGGTGGAGGTGGCCGTGACACTACCCCCCCCTTCACGAGGGGCCTCTGGACCCTTACCAGGCTTATTCGGATTCTCCCGGTGAAACCTATTAATAAGGGTTTTGGCATGGACATCTTTGGCCGGTACCCAACACCTTTCCTCAGGACCAAAACCCTTCCAATCTATTAAATACTGTAAAGAGTTATGAAGCACCCGAGCGTCGAGTATTCTATTAATTTCATATTCAGGCTCATCTTCCACTATGATCGGGGGAGGAGACGACACCTGAATATTCTTGGCAGATTTTAACAAAGAAACATGAAAGGACGACGGAATTCTCATGGATGAAGGTAACTGGACCTTAAAGGTAACGTCGCTTAGTTTATCAGTGATAGGAAACGGGCCGATAAATTTAGGCCCTAACTTAGGCGAGGGTTGTCGAAGGGCAATATTTTTAGTAGAGACCCAGACCCAATCACCCACCTGAAATGGTGGTTCACGTGACCTATGACGGTCCGCAAAGATTTTGTAAGTTCCAGAGGCTTTCTTTAAGTTCGTCTGTATTTCAGACCATACTTTAGTCCTTTCTCGTAGCCATTCCTCCAAGGCCGGCAAGTTGGAGGAAGGACCAGAAAAAGATGATGCCTTAGGATTTCTACCGTAATTACAAAAAAAAGGCGAAAACCTAGTGGATTCACTCGGCGCATTGTTAAAGGCGAATTCTGCAAATTCGATGAATTCTGCCCATTGTTCTTGGCGATCGGAGACGAAACAGCGTAGATATTGTTCTAAACATTGATTTACCCGTTCAGTCTGTCCGTTAGACTGAGGGTGATAGGCGGTAGAGAGCGACACTTTAATACCTAAACGATTGCAGAAAGCTTTCCAAAAACGAGATACAAACTGAACTCCTCGATCTGAAACAATATTCTGTGGTAAACCATGGAGACGAAAAACATGCTTAATGAATAGCTGTACTAAATCTGGTGCCGACGGAAGTTTTATCAATGGAATAAAGTGTGCCATTTTACTGAAGCGATCCACCACCACCCAAATTACAGAATTCCCCTGTGATGGAGGAAGATCAACAATAAAATCCATGGATATGTGCGACCATGGTTCAGCGGGGATTTCTAAGGGAACCAATAGTCCCGCAGGGGACCCATGAGTGGTCTTACTTCGAGCACATACCGGACATGCTTCGACAAAGGCGGAAATATCGCGCCGGATGGTGGGCCACCAGACATGACGTTTGGCGATAGCTAAGGTCTTCCGAACCCCTAAGTGACCAGCCGACTTGGCATCATGTAGTTCCTGTAAGACGGCCAGACGCAAATGAGGCGGAACAAATAAACAATCAGAGGGTTTTCCCGGAGGAGGATCAACCTGAAATGGCACTAACGAGCTAGCCAGGTCAGGGAGAAGAGCAGCCACAACACAACCTAAAGGTAAAATCGGTTCTGGAGGACCACTCTGGTCCTTACAATCCCCGAAATTACGGGATAGGGCATCTGCTTTGGCATTCTTCTTCCCCGGCTTATAGGTGATAATAAAATTAAATCGAGAAAAGAAGAGTGCCCATCGCGCCTGACGGGAGTTGAGTCTCTTGGCAGACTCTAAATACTCCAGATTCTTGTGATCAGTATACACAGTGATGGGGTGTAGGGAACCTTCTAGCCAGTGGCGCCATTCTTCAAAGGCCAGTTTAATACCCAATAGTTCCCTATTCCCAACATCGTAATTGCGTTCAACAGGTAAAAACTTCCGAGAGAAAAATGCACAAGGATGTAGTTTCTCAGGATTGCCCGCATACTGAGAAAGAACAGCTCCTACTCCCAGTTCCGAGGCGTCAACCTCTAATAGAAATGGAAGCCGGGTGTCGGGATGTATCAAAATGGGAGCGGAGGTGAAAGTCTCCTTTAACACTTGAAAGGCATCTTTAGCTGAGGGAGGCCACTCCTCAACGAAAGCGCCCTTACGAGTGAGATCTGTTAAAGGACTCACTATGGACGAGAAACCCTTTATAAACTGCCTGTAAAAATTTGCAAATCCTAAAAATCTCTGAAGCGCCTTTAGGGTTCTAGGTTGTTCCCACTCCAAAATAGCAGAAACCTTAGAAGGATCCATCACCAATCCCCGTTTGGAGATTATAAATCCTAGGAACGGAATTTCAGACATTTCAAAAACACATTTGGAGATTTTAGCATACAGACGATTTTCCCGCAATCTCTGTAATACCGCTTTGACATGTTGACGGTGCTCCACCAGAGAGCGGGAAAAAATCAGTATGTCGTCCAAATAGACCACGAGAAACTGACCCAAAAAATCACGGAATATGTCATTGACAAAATCTTGAAACACTGCCGGAGCATTGCATAACCCGAATGGCATCACTAAGTATTCATAATGCCCATCCTTTACATTGAAGGCCGTTTTCCATTCATCCCCCTGCCGTATGCGAATAAGGTTATATGCTCCTCGAAGGTCTAACTTAGTGAAGACCTGGGCCCCAGAGACCTGATTAAAAAGGTCATTGATTAAGGGTAGGGGATATCTATTTTTTACAGTAATCTTATTTAACCCTCGATAATCTATACAGGGGCGTAAGCCGCCGTCCTTCTTCTCGACGAAGAAGAACCCAGCACCGGCAGGGGAGGTGGAAGGACGGATAAAACCTTTCTGGAGATTTTCGGTGATATAATCTTTCATGGCCTGCTCTTCAGATCTAGTGAGATTATATAGTTTCCCCCTAGGGGGCATAGTACCCGGGAGTAAGTCAATAGGACAGTCGTAGGCCCTATGGGGTGGAAGAATATCGGCGGATTTCTCCGAAAATACGTCTGCCCAATCTGCATAGACTGGAGGTAAACCATCAAGGGCAATCGGTGTGGTCCTAAGGGATATAGAGAAACAACGACCTTGACATGTAGGACTCCACTTCACCAGATCCCCAGATCTCCAATCAATCACGGGGTTATGGACTTTTAACCAGGGAAATCCTAAAACAATAGGGGAGACGGGACTTTCAATAATCAAAAATTCAATTTCTTCCGAATGGGCAGATCCTACGACCAAATTTACCCAAGGGGTCTTGTGGGAGACCAACCCCCCCTCAATGGGTTTATTGTTGACCGCCAGGACCCGAAGGGAATTTTCTAATGGGATTAACGGGATCCCTAGAGTGATAGCTAAGGACCTATCCAGGAAATTGCCAGCCGCTCCACTATCGATGAAGGCGGAGGCAATAGTCCGGGAAGGACCCCAAGAGAGTGTAACGGGTAAGAGTACACGATTGTCTGGAGGGAACGATACCTGATCGCCTAGAAGAGGTCCCTCTGCAAGATCTAGGCGTTGAAGTTTCCCGCCACCGGAGCCTTGTTTGGGCAGGTCTTGGCAAAGTGACCCGGATTACCACAATAGAGGCAGAGGCCTTGGGATCTGCGCCGAACCTTCTCCGCCTGAGAGAGGTGGGTAACGCCAAGCTGCATCGGTTCCTCATGCGACAAGGAAGGAGAGGGAACGGCTGCCCCCTTAAAGCTTGACTCTTGACGTGAGGACCCCCAAGGTTGGTCCTTGCCTCTTTCCTGGCGCCTTTCACGAAGACGTCGATCCACCCTGATGGCCAGCTGCATATATTCATCTAGGTTTTTAGGCAAGGGATAGTTCACCAGGATGTCCTTGATGTTATCGGAGAGCCCAATTCTAAATTGGCTACATAAAGCCGGATCGTTCCACTGGGAATCTATAGCCCACCGCCGAAATTCTGCGCTATATTCTTCAGCAGAACGTTTGGCCTGTCTCAGGTTCCGCAATTTAAAATCCGCCGTCGCGGCCCGATCTGGGTCAGCATACAATAGTTCCATGGCCGAAAAAAAAGAGGAGACCGACTGCAAGGCTTCATCAGACGGGGCTAAACCAAACGCCCAGGTCTGTGGGTCGCCCTGGAGGAGAGAAATGACTAGCCCAACGCGTTGCGCTTCGGATCCAGATGCGTGGGGTCGAAGGCGGAAGTACAGTTCGCAAGAATTTTTAAAGTTAGAAAACTTCGCCCGATCTCCCAAAAATTTTTCCGGGAGAGGGATCTTGGGCTCGACGGCCGGAGAAGGATCCGCTGGCGCAGGCACCTGACGATTTTCTTGCGCGGCCACTCGTTGAGCCAGCTGATTAATGGCGGTGGCCATAGCTTGAACCTGTTGGATCAATTCTTCCATCTAGAAGGTATTCTTTCTTTTTTGGGCCCGTTATAATGTCAGGTCCCGGAGACACCCACCTTCCAATAAATCAGCAACCCCCAATCTCCGCTGCTTTCTTCACCTATAGTAAGCCCCCGTTTGCCGGGACGCTAGACACGCCTCACCGGACACGGTTGCCCCCAGGTCTTGTTAGCACAAAGGATGCTGACTTATGCAGGGGAAGGCAGATGAATCCAGGGACGAGACTGAGTAATGATAAACGGACAGGGGTCATACACGGGTGGTCAATCCGAGGAGGCACGGTACAGAAGGGTTAGACGGAAGAGTAGTCAGGGCAAGCCAAAGGTCACAACGGGAGATCAGAAGTTCGCGGTACAGAGGGTCAGGCGGAATCGTGGTCGAAGAGCAAGCAAGGGTTGGTCCAGGCGGCAAACAGGGAAGGTCAAAATCACGGCAGAAATCACAACGAGATAAGCTATCCAAATCGCACCCAGTAGCACGCTATAACGGGCAACGACTAACTGCAGGGTGAGTACCTATATAGGACGGGGACTGACTGGATTGGCTGAGGGGAGGAGTGCAGTGATTGAAGCAACTGGGATCTCTGAGCTGATTGCCCAGTTTGAATAGGGAGGCGGACTGTTTTATAGGGCACATGCCCTTTGATAACAAGGGCTCATTGGCCCAATTCATTGTGGGAGGTGGATAGTTTTTGGGCACCTGCCCTTTAATAATTAGGGCTCATTGGCCCAATAATAACCTCCGGCGGGCGCGCTGTGCGCAGCGCCGCCGGAGAGCATATGAAACTGTAAGACGCGCGCGTGCGCGCGTCCGCGGACACGCGCCGGGAGCGCGCCGCACAGAGAGCGGCGCGACCGCTCCCGACGCCGCCGAGCCGGAAGCCGCCTGAGCGGCTGCCCGTGACAGCCGAGCGGCGGGCGGGCAGGAGCGACGCCGACCCGCCGCCGGCTGCAACAGACATGCAGCCCGCCGAGAGGAGTCGGCGGGGGAGCGACGGCCAGGTAAGGAGGTGGAGGTGGCCGTGACAAGTGCAAAATGGTCTGGCAACAGAGTGTGACAAAAACTCCAGGTAGGCTTGCACTTAAAGGGTTAAAAGAGCTAAACCTAGGAGGTGCAGTTTTGGGCAGTATGCCTTTGGAGTTCAGCTGGGGCAATCAGCCCAGAGCTCTCTAAGTGCACCAATCAAACCACAGATCCGAAGTGCACCAATCAGCACACAGTGCCAAAGTGCACCAATCACAGTCGCTGCCTCCCTGTCCAATCCAGCCGGGTTCAGTCCTATAAAGGGATTACCTCTTCAGTGTGTCAGTGCCTGTGATAGCGTTTAGCTGGCTTGTTATTGCTCCTGTGATTGCCTGTTTATATCGTTATTGACCATCTGCTTGAATCTCGACCACGTCTTTGTCTCATCCCTTTGTACTGCGCAGCTCTCTGACCTCCCGTTGTGACCCCTAGCTTGACATCTGACTTCGCTTGAATTCTCCTGAGCACCCGAATTGCTTCCAGTATTACCTGTTTCCGAAGCACCTGAACTGTTTCCAGTATTTACCCGACATTGCCCAGTCTGGCCTCGGGTTCATCTGCCTTCAACCCCTGTAAGCTCACATCCTTTGTGCTATTAAGTCCTGGGGGCAACCGTGTCCGGCGAGGCCTATAAAGCGTCCCGGCAAATGAGGGCTTGTCTAAAGGTGAAGCTAGCAGCGGAGATTGGGGGTTGTGGGCTTACTCTGAAGGCGGGTGTCCCACGGGCCTGACAGTTACCTTTGTATTTTCTCTTTTAAAGAAACCATGTAAAATGTAGTTGTGTAGTGGGTGTCAAAAGACAGTATTTTTCTTTGAATTAAAGCAAAACTTCTTTATAAAACGTCAAAACGACACATGAATGTAAGAAACACTGTAAGCTCGCAAGGGCAGGGCTTTCTCTCCGATTGTGTCTTGTACTCAGAATATCCATTGTCAACTCTGTAAAACTGCATTTGATATATTATATGTACCGTATGTTTCTACCCTGTCTGTAACTACTACTTTGTAAAGTGCTACGGAAGATGATGGCGCTATATAAATAAACAATAATAATAATAACACTGACTCTTGTCACACCACAGGGCCATCTGTTAATTATCCTAAAGAAGGTTGAAAATCGCATGCATGGCCCACAGGCTTTGTAAATGTCATGGGTTAACAATCATCATTACACAGAATGTGACCTGACCTGGAATTCGTACACCTATTAAAAATCCAGGTGATTAGTTAAATAGCCTGCAGTGAAAAAACTCACGCAGGTGGATTTTTTATTTTATTTAAATCGGGACTTTAGTATCCCACCATTTCTTTTTGGGAATACATTTGACATTTTTACTTAAAATATGTCAATTTTTAGTGGGTCTTTCTATGTACCAGTGTGTGCATATTTTTCTAGTATTTGGAAGATGAAATGCTGCTGGATGCTTTGAGCAAACAAATGAATATAAAATACAATGAAAAACAATTATTTTGTTCTGCAAGGAAAAATAGTTCACAGGAACGCACTCAGATTACCTAGATATGAGAAAACAGTCACATAATTTCTAGTTATGACCTGCCCATAGGGACTTAAGGACCCCTTACCAGTTAACAAATGGTTAAGTGTAAAACACACACACACACACACACACACACACACACACACACACACATTAAAAATTCCTTTAATTTCTTATTTTTACTACTTCTCTCCTTCCATCGCCAATCACTGCTGTTCCGCACCATCCATTGTTGCTGTCATCAGCCAGAAGTGATTGTTAGAGGCACGTGAAATTTAAGTTTTTAAGCAGCCACATAAATTCATGTGTTTGGTAGTTAAAGGATTAAAGGACCACATCGTGTGATCCCAGTAACATTGTGACGTCAGTTGAGGCCACGAGGTACAATTTCCTCACATTTGGATGCAAATGTGACAAAATCCATACCTCATGTCCTTGTATGTCCATTTTACTACCACCATTGAACTGAGCCCTGCCAGCCCCATAAGAATACCACCAGCTCTGTTTGATATAGCCTGGTCAGTTAGCAGAATTATATAGAGCGATAAGCCAGCCCTGGTAGCATACACTAGTGAGCGCACCAGAAAAACTGTAAACATATAGGGGGTAATTTACTACACTCACACCTGTTCGACAGTTTACTCCTGACTGGGTGGGCCATTGGTGGAGAGATTGTGAAATAACATGGCAATCTAAAGCACCAACGATTGCAGGCAGCAACTAACTTTCTTTTGGCATTTTTCTGCATTTTTGCGGGTCGAAATGTGTGGTATTTAGTAGCAAACTGCATTTTGCTGCATTTTCGATGGTCAAAATTTGTGGTATTCACTAGTGAACAGGGTTGCTCCAAACAGCGGGTAACCCACTTAATAGCTTAGGGCAGCATGGAATTTGTCTCAGAATGTATGTGTGGTGTCTCTAGAGTATGGGGGGTGTTTGGTAAGCCTCTAAATAATACTTAAAAAAATACAAATCATGTGAAAACCTTTTTATTAGTTGTTTCTCCAATACATAGTAATATCTTTATATTATCTATCTGGCCTTCACACCTTCAATGTATTAGTGACAGATTACATAAACAGCCATACTCACCAAAAAATAACATTGATTCCTCTTGGTTTCGTCACTAAAAGCTGGCGCACTGAAAAGCCATTTACCAGCATTCGCCTGGCGAACAGGCCATTTTTAGCATAGTAAATGGGGCAAACTAGCAAAAGCAGAGCAAATGTCCGATTAATGCTTAGTAAATGCCCCCAAAATGAATAGCTACATATACAGGTCAGAAGGGCAAATACGAATAATTACACTCAAAATAAGCAGATGAAATGTGCATGTCATTTACCAAATGATTTTGGTCTTTATTTATTTAATGCACACGGCTACAGGGGGCATGTAGAGCTTGCAGGATCCTGGTCACTCCACATTCCAAATGTGACCCCCAGAAGAAAGACAAAAAAGACCTAAGCTGTCAGATCTTTTTACACAAGTGGGACACTCCTACTTCCCCTCAGAAATGAGCCTCTGTCTCTTCCTCTGAGTAATTAGCACTCTATGAGACCAAACACCACTGTTGTATATGGTTTCTAAACTGAGTTCTGTGGGTCACTGTCCCTGAACATCCAAGACTTACACGAGACCGATGCGTGCTGTGTGTTCAGTTTATGATTAATGTGCACCATGGCTTTCTAATTCTTTACAAAATTCTTGCATGTCTGGGCTTATGCTTTTGAAACAATCTGGCCATAGCAGGCTATCAGTGGGGGGGGGGGGGGGGCATTTACAGACTTCTTGTCTCAATGCCTAAGCAAGTGGCCTGTTTTCTTTGTGGTTTATTTTTTGTTCTTTGTTTTTAGTTTTAGTTTCTCTTCTGTTCTGTTTTTTGTTTTTGTTTTTTTGTTCTTTTTTCTTTGTTCTTTTTGTTTGTTATTTTTTTCTTTGTTTTTTTTTTCTTTCTATTTTTTTATTTATTTTAACCCAGGTGCAACCCAAAATACCTAATCGTGTGTGTGTGTGTGGAGTCAGACAATACTATGCTAAATAAAAACAAAACACACAAATAGTTTTTATATATAAAAAACTGCCAACATGGCCTAAACAAAAAGCCGCACAGTTTCAAATGTATTTCCCCCCACCCTGTCTCTGGTTTTGCATCTCCAGCAGCATTTGCTTTCCTCATCACATATTGTGATGCTCTTCAATGCAATTCAATTAACCTGTGTAGCCATTCAACATAACCACCATAGTCTAACATCACAAAGCAAATAACCTAAGGCGTACTTGACCACAGGAAGAATTTAGTTAATATAGTGGCCAATAACACCCGAGGCAAATTAATCAAAATATATGTCGAGTGAGCTTTTACTAGAAATCGTTTAAATTGTTTAAGTTCAAAACAATAGGGAATGCAGAATTCAAAATGTAGCAGGAATGTAAAAGCACCACATAAAGTACCTAAGCAACTGCTACCTTTATCAGGCAGTGTCAAGTTACTTAAGCAGGGGCAGGAAATTGATTATTCAGCAAAGGGGCTCTACAGGTATGAGTGTCAACTCTAGACTGCCACTAACATGAGTACATGGTCATGGACACATACATATGCATTTCTACAAGCTTATTGTCACATTACACACCATCACAGCTGTGGCCTTGGCCCATGCTGCTGGAGCCTCCAGGAGCCTTGTGGTGGCAAGATCGGGTGGGGAAAATGGGGACTGGGTCCGTCTGCGTGGAAACATATATATATATAAAAAAAGCACAACAGATACAAACACAAGAACATAGTATGGTTTATTTCATTTGCAATTCAACAATTTAGCTGTAGGAAACAGTTCAATGTGGATAATTATTGTAACACACTTGGCCATGTGTTAACAATAACATAACTACTTTGCAAAACACATGAGCAAGCCACATAATTGTTGGATCTTGTCGGGGCACCAGAAGATACTCTACTGTTCTAGAGTCAACATGGCCACTTCACAACACAATTGCATGTCACATTAAAAAACAATTATAAAGGCAGACAACACAAGACTGTTGTAAATGACCAGACTATCAAAACAATGAAGGACACTCACCAGGGGATGAGATGTTGGTAGTTTCCCAGGGAGGGCTCTGAGGTGAAGCCGGGGTGCCTCTACTCCTCCAATTCCACCTAGCAGAGCCAAAATCCGAGGGGCTACCCTCCTCCCTTTCCCTCCCTGAACCCTCAGGGAGTGTGGTGGAGTCCTTTTCCTCCTCCCCACCGGGATTTCCCACTTGAGAGTGGCCCCAGCGATAGTTTGACTCTGCCGAGTCAGACTCAGAGGAGCTGAGGCCCCACACCGCCCTCAACTCAGCAGAAGGCTACACTGGGGCTTTCACCCGCTGAGTCATCAGAACCACGCACTCTGGTGGGGGGGGCACCCTTCCCGTGCTTTCCCAGGGGAAGCCTCTTATCTGTGTAGAGAAAAAATATATATAGTTTAAGAAATGCAGCAGGTTAAAGTGGACATCTATCTAAGAATAGTGTTTGTGTATGTGTATTGAACTTACCAAAAGTGTAGGCATCATAGAGCCTATACACGCTCGGGGTCCCGGCACTAAGTCTGACCAGTGCTGTCTGATCAACTTGGCCCTCAATTCTGTTTCAAAGCGCTGGGACAACGTGGCCGTCACTTAGAAACATAGAAACATAGAAGGTTGATGGCAGAAGGAGACCATACGGTCCATCTAGTCTGCCCTTATGTGTATACTGTATGTACTTTATCTTAGGATAGATGTGTGCTTATCCCAGGCATGTTTAAATTCAGTGACTGTTGATTTTTCAACTACCTCTGCTGGAGGTTTGTTCCAAGCATCTACTACTCTTTCTGTAAAATAATATTTTCTAACATTGCTCCTGATCTTCCCCCCGGCTAGCTTCAGGTTGTGCCCCCTTGTTCTATCATTAAGTTTCTTCTTAAAAACACTTCCCTCCTGAACCTTATTCAATCCTTTCACATATTTAAAGGTCTCAATCATGTCCCCCCTCTCCCTTCTTTCCTCCAGACTGTACAAATTAAGTTCTTTAAGTCTCTCCTGATAAGTTTTAAGTTTAAGTTAAGTCCTTCCACCATTTTCGTTGCCCGCCTTTGGACACGTTCTATTTGAATAATGTCTTTTTGCAGGTAGGGTCTCCAGAACTGCACACAGTATTCTAGCTGTGGCCTTACCAGGGCTCTATACAGCCGCATCACAACCTCCCTCTTCCTACTGGTGATGCCTCGAGCTATGCAGCCGAGCATCCTGCTTGCTTTTCCCACTGCCTGGCTACACTGTCCACTCATCTTGCAGCTATCAGTAATCAATACCCCTAAATCTCCCTCCTCCGAGGTCCTGGCTAACACAGTGCTGCCCATACGGTACTCAGAGCAGGGATTCCTTCTACCCAAGTGCATGATTTTACATTTAGAGACATTAAACTCTAGTTTCCACAGTTTTGACCATCTATCCAGTAAAGCTAAATCATTTTCCATGTTGCAGACACCTCCCAGAATATCCACCCTATTACTAACCTTTGTATCATCAGCAAACAGACAAACTTTTCCTACCAAGCCTTCTCCTATGTCACTTACAAATATATTAAAAAGAATGGGGCCCAGGACAGAGCCCTGTGGCACACCACTTGTAACTCGCCTTTGTTCAGATTGCACGCCATTTACAACAACACTCTCATACCGATCCCTCAGCCAACTGGAAATCCACTGAACTATCCAGGGATTGAGTCCTACCTTCAATAACTTATCTATGAGCTCCTTATGTGGTACAGTGTCAAAGGCTTTGCTAAAATCCAGATAGGCAACATCCACAGCACCACCTTCATCTAACACTTTAGTGACATTGTCAAAGAAATCAATAAGATTGGGCTGACATGATCTGCCCTCAGTAAAGCCGTGCTGTTTTGGGTCCAATAGGTCATTAATTTTAAGATGGGAAATTGTCTGTTTTTTTAAAGGAGCAGTATCACAAATTTTTCTTGGTGACTTATATTTAAATGGTACTTTGAATGTAGGTAAGTGTTGGAGTAAGAATTACAAATGTAGAAAAAAATGATGTGTGTGTTGAGCAGCTGGAGACTAATAGCTCATGTTTATGTCTTCTGAGTGTCGGGTCCCGACACTCTGGCCTGTTCCATGCTGAGGAGAGGGGTGAAACAATGTATCAAAGTATCAGCTGTTCAGTGCTGGCAGCCGTCCAGCATAAGATAACAACATTGCAACATTGCCTGGCCAGAACTTATATATCTAAAACAGACAGAAAAGCTCTAGAAGTCATTTAGCTGATTTTGATAGTTTTCCCTTCATGTTGGCTCTGCTGCAGAATCTTTCAGTTTACCATTTTCTCTTTCATATTCTTATTTTTTCACTATCTGGAGGTTTGTTTTGTGCCCCTAGGGGCATCCCGACTTGGGATGCCCTGATATGTGAAATCCCCAAGTTCGCCTGTGAAAACGTACCTTTCCCTGTCCCACAGCGCATGCGCGGGCTCTCATCCAATCAGCTCTGTTTGCACGCAGATGGGGAGCCTGAGAAGTAACCCTCAGGGCTGCCCGGCCTGTCTAAATGACTATCTGCGTGAGCGCGCCAGAAAAATGGGGGGATCTGTGGTTATCCAGGGGTTGTTTCACACAGTGGGCATCCTGATTTAGAATGCCCAAAGGGCAAGGTCAATGGCCGGGTCTTATAGACTTCAGGGTCGGCAACTCAGGGTTTTGTTCCACTTTAATACCTTTAGATTTTCCTGCACAGTTATTCAAAGAAGAATGTCAGTCATTTTCAGTCAGTTTAGTTTATTTTGTATAGATTTTACACATTTGAGTCACCTGGTCTCATAACAAAAGCAGCACCACACACACACACACAGCCGTTACCACTGATTACAGTGTCAGCCTCTGAGGTAAAGTGTTGCTAGGAGACCAGTGGGCTAAATGAAGCAGCTCACTAAATACAACTCAGCAGATCCCCCTATTCAGCAAATGAACTGAGCCATTGTAATTATACAATTTAAAAGAGAGGCATATATTTTTTTCTTTTTCTATCGCCAGATTATTTATACACATGTTATAAGCTATTGTGTGGCTATTTAATAATTTATCTTTTTTAATGCAAATTTCGCGATACTGCTCCTTTAAGAGTGTTTCCATTATTTTGACCACTATAGGTGTTAAACTAACTGGCCTGTAATTACTGGCTTCTTCTCTACTCCCCTTTTTATGGATTGGTACGACATTGGCCATTCTCCAATCATCTGGAACCTCACCAGTTGAAAGGGAATGGTTAAGTAAATCAGTCAGAGGGGCTGCAATCACAAACCTAAGTTCCCTTAGAACTCTGGGGTGGATTCCATCTGGACCCATCGCCTTACTTACCTTTAGATGTGCCAGCTCGGCTAAGACATCAGCCTCCAGAAACTCTGGAGCTGTGCCCTCCCAGCTGGATGCTGTGCTATGGCAATGCCTGCTACTATCTGAAAATACCGAACAAAAGTAGCTATTCAGATGGTCAGCCACAGCCTTATCTCCGTCAATATATTTATTTTCCCTATTTCTAATTTTTGAGACTGCATTGTTTTTCTTCTTTCTGTCACCAATATATCGGTGTCACCAATATATCACCAATATACTTCCTCCACAATCCTGGCCTTCTGCCTAATGGAGTAGTCATACTCCTTGACACAAAAATCCTAGATGCACAAAAAAAGTAAAAAAATTACAAATATAAATATATATTAAATGGCATTAAATTGAATTCAGTTAAAGTGTAACACAAAATATAAAAATTAAAAATAACCAATATGGGTTTGGGACCTTTAACCCGCCCTAAAGGGATTGTGGATGGCCACTATGTGAAATCCCCCAGGTTGTTTAAAAATAAAAATAAAAAAAAATAAATAATTGTGTTGCCCTGAGTTATAAATAAATTAAAATCCCAGTAATATAATATATTACCCAGATCTGTTCCATGGGTTGTATCCGAAAATAGTACCTTTACTGGCCGGGTCTCCTCTTTAATTTGGTGCCATCCAATCACTCGTGGGGGGTCGGATGGCTCCAGGAGAGCCCCCGGAATAGGCCCCCCCCCCCCCCGCTTTGGCAGCAGAAGCTGCTAACTGTAAACAAAAACAAAAAATGACATTCACTTACCTCCATGTGCGCTGGCTCCCGCTGTCCCTCCTCTTCACCTCATCTCTCCCCTTTCATCCTCGATGGTGGCCGCCATCTTGCCGCCCTTGGGGGCGGGGCTTATGACGTCATCCCGGCCCCGATCGATCACCGGCTTCAGCCTTCTCAGCTTCTCAGATGCCGGTGATCGGTGCCCTGGAAGGAGGTGACAGGAGATCCTCTGATCTCCTGCCTCCTCCTTCTCTGGATGCCGATCACCGGCATCTGTCAGCAGAGCGGCGAGAGACAAGAGCTTGCAATCGGAGGTAAGTACAGTAAAATTTTTTTTTTTTAATAAAATACTTTTTATTAATGTGTGGTGTTTTTTTTCAACATTTAACCCCTTGTGAACTGGTAAGGGGTCCATGAGAGGCTGGGGGGGTGGCAAGTCGGGTGACTTGCCATTAACCCCCGGCACCCCCATTACCTGCCTCCCCAAAGCCCAGGGGGGGCAGAAGAGCCCAGGCCCACATAGGCTATGTGGGCTCGTAGGCTGCAGGGTGGGGGGGCACAAAAGCTGCCCCCCCCCCCACTCTGTGCCTACAAGCCCCCATAGCTGGTCCCGGGCTGGTTACTTTGGGTAAAGGGGACCCCACGTCATTTTTTTTTTGGATTTTTAAGGGTTTTTAACCCTTAAAAATCCCCAAAAAAATGGGGTTCGCCTCCCTGGGAGGGGGGACCCTAAGCCATTTTTTTTTAATTAACCCTTTGTGTTCTGTCATCCAGCAGCCACAAAAGCTGGCCCCTGTGCCCTGTTTCCACAAGCCCTGCATAGCTGGTCCCGAGCTGGTTACTTTGGGTAAGGGGGACCCCATGTCAATTTTTGGGGGGGATTTTTAAGGGTTTTTAACCCTTAAAAATCCCTCCCCCCAAAAATGGGGTCCCCATAGTTTTTTTAGGAAAATGTGGCTTTGATTCTGCTTTTTTATCCTTTTTTTGGGGAAACTCTTTGCAACCAAAGAATACATTGAGGAATTACTTCCAGAAAACTGTGGGCACATCAACAAGCCTGGTACACCTAGAAAGCTTGAGGTGTGTACTTCCAGAGAATATATAGTTTGTTGGGGGTATTTCAAATGTAAAGGGTTGTTTTTCTGATAAAACTGCAAGGTGCGCATAGCGCATATCACAGTTGTATTTTTTCTGAAAATCCCCTAAAGCGCTATTTCAGTTTGGGGGAGTCTCCTGGGCAGGAAAGGGTGTCTACCTATACATATGTGGTATCGCTGTAACCGGGAGAAATTGGGATTTCACACGCAATAAAATTTTATTGACAAACATTTTTTATTACAAAAAAACACTACAAATTGTAAAAAAATATTTTTTTTTCACATATTTCACCCAAAAATATTGAGAATACACCTAAAAAATACAAACAAGACATTTCATGTTAAAGCCCAGACTCTACTGAAAAAAAACAATATATCATTTTCCTGGGAAATCCCTGGAAATCCTTTCAAAAATGACAGTTGAACATGTGTAGCGCAAAATAGTGAAACATGGTCTGGCAACAGGGAGTGGGAAATGCTGCAGGTAGGCTGGCACTTAAAGGGTTAAAAGCACAAGGTCAGAGGCAGCACACAAAGCAGTGACCAAGAGATCATTCTGGTCCAGATAAAGCAGGATTTACTGGTTACCATTGTTATAATGGGTGTCTGCCGCCTCCCTCTACCAGAGTCATACATAGAGACTCTTAAACAGCATACCAATTGCTGGCAAAGCAAGGCTGTAATCATTTAGGACTCGTTGGCCTGTCAGAGAGGAGTGGCTCTCTTATAGGAGTGGCTTAATCTGACCATTTATCTTTCCAGCATGATGCCAAACCCTGACATGTCTGACCATATCTCTGTGCCAAAGCCTGTCTCTGATCCTGCTACCTCTGACCACATCAGGGATGGCAGCCATCAACAGCCTCCAGTTAAGAGTGGCTATAATACAAAGTGACTTCACTGCTAATAAGACAGAGAACAACTTCTGAAGTCCAAAACTCAGCTTTCCCTGTGTATTTATTGGCAATGTTCAGACAGGCACAGCACATGCAGAAAATACATCAGTTCAGTGTAAGCAAAATATAAAGGTAAATTCAATCCTGCTCATCGAAACACTACTGAAACAACACCCACCTGTAACTTTAAGCTGCATAATTTTCAGCAATCCTGGTCTGAGACTTCTACTTTCAGCCTCAGTCTTCTTAAACCATATTTGTTTCTTTGCAGTGTCCCCCAGTGTAGGCAGGAATCTCATTATTATTATTTCAAACTTTGTTAATTGAGAACATAAAGGGGCATTTACAACAATCTGCACATCATGTGTAATTTTAAATATGCAAATGAGCAGGAAAATACAAAAAGAAGAAACACATTTCAGAAATCTTAATAAGCATCCGAACAAGAGAAATCACTGATAATTTAAAATTTACACAGTTTTGCTCTTAATCCTGTCTGGTCTTACACTGCTGAGCCATGCTCTCTCCCGCTGCCAATCTCTCCCTACTCCTACATGAATGTTTCAGTATTGCTGATCATTGTGTATGAATTCTAGCATATATAAAAGTATTGCTCAAAGGCTAGGTTTATATAAGCTGTGACCCAATGGGTCAAAAAAATAATTAAAGATAAGAGAGAGGCGAGGGTAAGAGAAGGGGTAGAAGGGAGGAAGAGGTAATAGGGAGATGGAAGAAAAAAGTAGAAAAAGAGAGAAAAATAAAGAGAAAAATAATATTAAAAAAAATAAATAAAGAGCATAATATTAATAATAATAATAATAATAAAATAAGGGGGGAGTGATAGCGTGGAGGGAAGAGGTAGTATCATTTTTGTACACAAATGCAAGTCCTTGAACAAAAGCCAGAGATACCAGGTCTTGCAGTAGACATCCATTCTATCCTGCTTAGATCTGGTTAAACCAATTCTTAATCAAAGGGTTTCATGTGGATTTCCAAAATCCTGGTACCACCACCTTAGCAGCTTAGGAATCTAATTTCTAAATCTGCTGTAGCTCAGGCACACTTCTGAGAAGGCCAATAACCTGGCAAGACTGGCCTTCACCGACCAGGAATGGAGACTTTATTTCACTGCACTAAAAAGTCTTCAGGCTCCAAGCCTCAGAACATATTTTTTAAACAACTAGAACCCCTTTTCCCGAATGTAGGTAAGAAACCTAAAAAGGATATATATCCCCTCTATTACATTTCCACTCACCCTCTTACAATAGAAACCCATCTGTATGTTTATTAAATGTTTTCCTTGAGGGGATATGGTGTAAACACCAACAGGAATTTCTTAGAGAAGCTCTCTTTTCGCTAAAAAGGTTATTGCCTTGAAATGGATGTCTGATGAGATCTCAACGCTGGGGACTTGAAAGACACTGGTAATTGGAGTGCTTTGCTTCTATAGAGAATTATATATATAAATATAATAAAATACGGGGTCTTTGTTGTGACAGCCATGAGACTTGTTTGGGTAATGGCAACATGAACATAGGAATACTTTATAGTGTCTCTCTTGTGTTATCTCTCCTTGGGGGGGAGGGAGTGAACATAGCAAGATTTTTTTTCTTTTATGTGGGACACAAAGACATTAATATCATAACTATGTTGAGGTTAATAGGATATTTCTTTGTTCTTATGATTAATTTCCCATTCAAATAAATGCAATACAATGGAAAGCATGGTATATATTGATTCATTATTATAATAATACTTTAATGTGGAATCATTATTGTACATGTACAATGTGAAACAATAAAATGCTTGTTCATGCTTGTATCCAGCTTACAATATTTATAAAGCATGTTTTTAAAAAAAAAAACAAAAGCTAAGGAATGAAACGGTCAATTCATGTGAATGACTTTGACAACAAATAGGTTTAAAAAGAATAGTTCTGTAGAATTCCATGTCCTACTCACTTCCTCCCAGAATGCTTAATTGCTTTCAATTTACAGTCAATCATCAGTGGTCACAGTCAATCATCTGAAAGCTTTCAATCAAAGTAAAGTCCTGGACCCGACGGCATCACATCGGCATGCCTAAAAACAAGGTCACTAGAGGACTAGAGTCATGTTCCTGAGTGCTTCAAGTGGTTTGGAATTGCACATTCAGAAAAAATAGGGAATGAGTATTTTAAATAACTTCAGACCAGGTGCACTAACCTGAAATGATTTATCAACTCTATCCTGGACCTTCACTAGTTTACCTAGAGATCAAATATATCAGTGGAGTATACTGTTAACCTTGCCCTGAGGCAGAGGTTTTAAACTCTGGCCAGTAGTGTATTTAGATTTGGCTCGTGGTCAAAAAATATACAGCAGGGGTTCCAAGATGGCTGGTACACAAACCGCCAGCAGTTTCCGGGATACTGAAACTGCTGCTGAACGGCTGTGCAATTCTAACAGAAGGCAGTATGAAAGTATGTTAAGATTGTCAGATAAAAATCAGATAAAACTAAAAAGGCAGTGAAAAGCTCAGTTCTTTGTGTAAGTTATCAGCCCAGAAGACTATTTAGATGCATTAGGTCACATTGTGAAACTAGACAATGTAGAAATGTTTTAAGGGGGTGACAAGTTGTCCTAAAGAAGTAAAGACTGATCTTAAATATGGGACTTCATCAGA
The DNA here is from genome assembly GCA_027917425.1 of Gastrophryne carolinensis. Taxonomy (NCBI): domain Eukaryota; kingdom Metazoa; phylum Chordata; class Amphibia; order Anura; family Microhylidae; genus Gastrophryne; species Gastrophryne carolinensis. Next base: position 547,403,704 of record CM051235.1, on the reverse strand, counting down.
AACATAATAAAACATCACACGTACAACACACCTCTAAAAAGGAAAATCTTTACACAACTACTCCGTCTACCCCCTGGACATATTTACTTTCATTCTATTTCAAAAATACATCACATTTTCTAATGAACTCATTCTTTGATTAATGAAAACAAAATAACATGTTCTGTCCATTAAAATTATTCTTTATTGTCGACAAGCAAATTCTAATTTCATTGCATGTCACTCGACTCTTTGAACAAGTTTTAACAATTGCACTCGATCACTATAAAGTAGATTTACAGTTATACAAATTAACATATATAAAATATACATAAAACCACATTTTGGAATTTGTGACATTGGTTGACATTTTTATGCATACTTATTTCATTTTCCACATAAATATATCATGTCATATGCCTTTCTCCCTATGTCGTCGATGTGACCGGACCACAAAAAGTCTTGTGTGAGGTGTACTTCATAGTACTTAAACTCACTATATCAACAGGGGTGTTGTTAATTACAAGGGGTAGAGATTGTCTCTCCTGTCATTTATCCCTGTCTCTGCCCCCATTTATCTTCCCCTCCATAGGGGACCCGGCCAATCCTGGCACCCCCCACATCTGCCATGTTACAGTATAGGGGGTCTGTCAGATAATACAAAGTGCTGGTGAATAAAAGATGTAGCCCGTGACAGCCCACGTGGGGCAAAAATAAAGCAGGCTAATGTATACCTTTGCCTAGAATTTCCCTTTAACTTGATACTATAAATTGTTGAGACACATTAACTTGGTACAGAAACCATTGAAAAAGATAAAATAACATTCTTTGCCATTGTTTATGTTAGTCATTAAAGTGGACCGCAGCACTGTGACCAATGTGGGAGGGTAAAAAAAAAATTCAATAGCGGAGGTGGGGCATCTGGAGCCAGGGCAGTAGCAAGACCTGCAGAACCATTGTTGGAAATGGTGAGTTGGCACAAAAAGTGCTCGCTAACCAAGCATAACAGAATTCTCCATCTTTGCCCCTTTTGTCTATTCTAATCTTCATTATAAGCCACTAGGACAGAGGTGCACAACCTGCAGCCCAGTCTTCCCCCAGCTGCAGACATTAGGATCTAGAACACCATCCCCTAATATATATATATATATATATATATATATATATATATATATATATATATAATTATTTTAAAAGGAGAGCTTTTAGCAAAAGTTAAAATCTATTGCTCCTTGTTTGGCTTCTTGTCCTGACTTTCCTTATACTGCATAATCGACCAAAACCTCTCTGAAACCCCCTATGAGGTCATTTCTAGCCCTGTCAAATGCAGAGTGGCAGTTTATTATTTTATTACTTAAAGCAAGGGAGGTTGGGACACAGCAGAATAAGTAAACATTATTGCTTTTAAATGTCTCTCTTTGAGGACAGCGTCGAGGTGGTCTGTCCGGGCTATCTGGGTGATGAGTCCTGGAGGAAACACACTGCTGGCTTTTTAGATCCACATAGGTTCACAGCTGATTCGGGAGGACCTTATAAGTTCTCAGTGTGTCCTCCCAAGCTGTTTATTACACAGAGTAATAATGTAATAATCTTCACCCCTGCCCGCCTCACCCTTGTCACCTCTTACTTCAGCATGCTTCACCCACACCTACCTCTGCCAGCATGAACCCCTGCCACCTCTTTCTATCTGCCCCCCACCTCCTGCTGAATCACCCCTGCCTACCACTTCACCCTTTCCCACCTCTTCCTTCTCCATCTCTGCCTAAATCACATCTGCCCAGCTCTCTTCACCTCACCTTCGCCTAACTGTACGCAGCTCTGCTAACTTCTTCCTGCCTTACCTCTGACCACCTCTGTCTACCTCAATACATCTCCTCTCATGCCTTCCCAGCTCTTCTTGGCTAACCTCGGGTGCCTTTGATTACATATACACACAGAATTTTGGGGTTGTAATGCAGTAAGGGTTTTTGCATCTTACAAGGTACATGCAGTCCCTTGGAATAGAACAATAAGGCATTGTGGCCCTCAGACTAAACGAGGATGTGTACCACAACACTAGAAATTGCATTGCACATATACGGCTTAAATTAGTTATAAAGTAATAATTCTCCCACTTGCACAAACGCATTGAGGTTTGTGACTCTTTTCAGCACACAGTATGAAGTTCATGACCCAGGTGCTTGTAAAAACTGTTAGCGTATAGCTCATAATGGTCATAGCGAGCATAAATAGATGGCATTGTCCTGCATTGTGCATTGGCTATGAATGATGGGTTATACAGTTTTTTGTATGCAGTTTGCACCATGTAACAAAAAGAGAAGCTTTAAAAGAGCACTCATTAGTAAAGTCATCACAGTGTCAAAGTGTCTTTTTGCGGTTCTGGCATGGGAAGGCCATCCTGGGTCTGTCTTAATGATTACTTTTGTAAGAAGAGTGTGGCCGGCCAGCATTAGCATGTTCTCTCTAAATAGAAACCTGGAAAATTGAAGGACATTGCTCAAAATAACAGAAAAGACAAACACAGAGCTGAGAACAAAGACTGTACTGAAAAATTAAGGTAATGCCATATAACACCTTATTTAGCTTTTTACACCAAAAACAGGAAATGCCAAGAAATAATAGCACTATATTTTTGTCAAAAGCAGGAAATGCCAAGAAATAATAGAGCTATATACTGGTAATTGTCAAAAGAAAGAAATGCCAAGAAATAATGGAATTATATTACTTTGTAACTGTATTTTTTGATATGTAAGTTTTTTCCTATCCTATGCTAGATCTCACTTTGCTTTGTTTTATTCTATTCTGCATTTTCTCTCTTTTGTGGGCCACTATCAGGATCTTGAAGAAACTTGAAGCGGAAACATAGGGAAACACATTACCGATCGCCTTATATTGTAGTAAAACACAGAGCTGGTAGTAGGTAATAACTCAAATCTAGATTCAGCAATCCCACAACGCATGCACCTCCACCGTGAAGTCACCAATAAAGCTGGCCACTTACCAAATAAATGATGACAATGGGCATATAAGGATCAGCAATTAGACTCAAACTTCCACGGCTCCACACTGAGGGGGTATAGCTTCCAATGCCCAGATGCAGTTTTGCAACGCTTTAATTTCCTCAGGTATGCACCAAAGACCATTCGGTCGAATGATTAACCATGTGGGAGATAAATAAAACCATCTAGTGCAGAGCGCTCATTCAAATAAAGACTAATATTTAATAAGAAATGCACTCACAAATATAAGATTAAAATCAGCGTATCTCAAATACAACAGAAGCCAACAGTTCTCACCGCCAGGGTTCCTTGAAGTAAACAAAAGGCGCAGCCTTTGTCCTTATCCTACGTACGTTTCACCGCTGTAGCAGCTTCAGCTGGGAAACTAGATTAGAGCCAAAAGCCGGTATTTAAACAGGAAGGCAGGTGACTTATCAGTCATGTGATATGCATGTCACATGACGCGCACGCAATGTAATCACATACAGAGCAATAAGGAACAGCATTCCCATGCATAATGTGCACGCCCCTCTGTCTGCAGCCACCAGTCGGAATGAAGGGGACAGGAGGGAGTTGCTCAGCTGGTCTTGCCAAGCTGGGTCCAATCAGAAGATGGATCCCAGCACGCAGCCAGTCGCATCACTCAGAGCTTGATAACAGCAAAAGGCTGTCACAAGGATTGCTTTTATTTGCCCCAGCCCATATAACCACACACAGTGACAGCATAGGCCAATCTAAGCAGCTGCGTTCATGCTGCCTGAAAAAATCTGCTATTACGCAGCCTCTATCCCTGCGCACATGGTGGGTTAAGGTGGCCAGTGCATAAAGGGGGCTTCTAAGTATTGACATAAATAAATCAATACTACAGATAATACAGGTAAAGTGTACAGTAAGGGTCATAGTGTTTCCACTGGCACCTATAGAAAGAAACAAGTGATTCTATGCCGATCAACGTCCAAAGAGGAAATAAGACTGCTTTTGTCCCAAGGGACCAAACAGGTCTCTAATGCAAGTATGCATAGAGGTTCAAAATAATTAAAAATCTAAAAAAAGTTAAATAAAAATATACACAAGGTACTATAAACTAAAACTCAAAAGGAACCCTAGCCTAATGAGAACTGTTTTACAACCAGGATAATATATCAAAATTCAGACAATCCATAATGCACCTCAAAAAAATGATGAATCAAGAGCTTTCTATAAAACAATTTAGGTCGAACTCGACGTTCAGGCCACTGGGGGTGAGGGTATCCAGATCGTAAATCCATTTACTTTCTTTTTGGGAAAGGGCCCTCATCATGTTTATCCCCCTCCAGTGCCGCTCGACCCTATCTATACCCTGGAAGGACATAACTCCAGGGTCAGAGGCATGACAGGATTTAAAATGGGCAGACAAATTATGGCCCTCAAAACCCCTCTTAATGTTGTAAATATGCTCTCGGATCCTTATTTTAAGCTCTCGGCTGGTCCTGCCAATATAAGTAAGGCCACATGGGCACCATATTGCATACACAACGAACTTCGTACCACAGGTGATGAATTTCGAAATCTTCTGGGACCTCCCCGACCGTGGGTTCGATAAATACCTTTTTAGGTTTCTCTATGGGTTGGCAACTTTTACAACCACAACATTTCCCACACCGGTAAAATCCGGCCAAAGAGGTGTTTAACAGGGACACCGGTTCCGGGGGGGTCAATGTAACTATGGACAAGCTTATCCCTTAGGTTCGGGGCTTTCTTAAAGATGCATACTGGATTAATGGGCAGGGAAGGGCCTAAAATAGGGTCGTCCTTCAGGATATGCCAGTGTTTCCTGAGAACATTTTTCACCTTAGGGTGCTGAACACTAAAACCGGTCACAAAGGCAAAGTCCATCTTGGAATTTATTGCCTTTACAGCTTTATGTTGGCCCAACAAGGAAGCCCGGTCCAGTGCCCGAACATATCCCATCTGTTCAGCAATGGTCTTACCATCATAGCCTTTTTCGAGAAATCTCTTTGATAAATCTGAGGACTGTCTATCAAAGTCACCAATATCTGAACAATTGCTCGCCTTATATTCTATGGCTGCAAAGTTGCCCTATTTTCCTTGAAACTTCAAAAGCCCTCAACCAGGCCTCACTTTTCAAGCCAGCCAACCACACTGGGTTGTCATCAATGTATCTGTGTTTTTCTAAACACAAAACACACCTCTCATTCTAATTGTATTGCTTTGTAAACATTGAAGCCCTTTTTCACATGTGAAACTACATGCCCACATGGTAGATGTGTGAGCTTATAGATGTGGTCATCTCTAACAGTCGGCCACCCATGGTCAGTCTGCTGATGCTGCAACCAGAAAAGATGACACATACCTATTATAAGGTTCCACCATCAATAAAAGCCTTGAACAAGCTCAGATTGTACATTTATATCCTCACTGGTTATGCCCAAGCCTGCAACTGCCAAAGGACACAAAAAGTGCAAGTGCAAAGGACACAATGCAAAGTTACCAGGTGAATATTAAAGATGAAGCAACCGTCCACAATACACAGGAGAAGAGGAGGAGCAGCAGAACACCCGTACACGAGGCTCCCGTGCCCCCCCCCCCTTAGAACGATTTAGTGGGGTTCTTCCGTCCCTTTACACTTCATTGATTATTATTTTATATATAAATATTGAAAACATTTATTATTGATATTTGGAGAATTTAGAGGGAGCAGCAGCAGTGTCTTTAAAGTGTCTCTTGTGTTTTGGTGTATTTTAGGCTATGTTGTTTGTATTGTAAAGATTCTTTAATAAACATTATTTGTTTTGGATATTTGGTTTGGTGCTCCTTGTTTGGAGAAAGGTGTGGCCTAGGTCCATGTCCGCTCCATTTTGCATGGTTATGATCTTGTAGGAGTGAGCACACATGTTATTGGTTATATAGGTGGTGCACCCCTTGTCTAATAAAAAGGTAAGTTTACCAGCGAACCCGGGGGTTTCCCACAGCGAGGCATCCCACTATAGGATGCCCCAGGGGCAGGCTTACGTGGCCCTGGATTCTTTTTCATTCTAGGGCTGGCCCACAAAAGTTATGATACGCTTTAAATCTTCTGTTGCTGACACCTGTCAGTGTTTCTCATTTTCCTTTTAAACAAAATGCCATTTAATGTCTGAAAATCAAAGAATAATTGATGATCCTGTCTACTGCTTCCATCTTCCTATGCAGTTGAGACATGTCTGTGGTCTCAGTACACCAATCCCTAGATAAGATCCATGGAAACAGCAGCCCATGCAAAAAGTTCTATTAATATTCTTGCTTTCAGTGTGACCTATTTTGAACAGGGCTCTAAGCCATAGGATTTTGAGGTCTACTTTAATCTATTAACATTATCCACCCTATTACTAACCTTTGTATCATCAGCAAACAGACAAACTTCTCCTACCAAGCCTTCTCCTATGTCACTTACAAATATATTAAAAAGAATGGGGGCGTGGTTAAGATGGCCGCCTAGACGGACGTGTCTGCTAGGGGCTCCTGCATTTATCCTGATTCAATTGCCTTCTGCGCTGTTTTGGGCACACTTAGACACCTCTATTCTACCCACCCGGGCTGGAGAATCGTACCTGCGGCTGTGGAGGCGCGTGGTTGTGCGGTGGCGGAGGCGGACACCGGTGCTGTCGGCGGGCGGGAGGATCCGGAGTTGCGGCGGCTGGTGGCGGAGGCGCGCAGCCCCGGCACGTGAGAGGCGGACTGAGGCGGGCGGACAGAGCATCGGTCCCCGAGTCCGGGCGGCGGAGGGAAGCGAGGACGAGCGCCCGGAGATCGAGCTGAGTGCCTCCCCGCGGTGCGGTCGGCGGTGAGTGCAGTCCGGGCGGTGGGCGGCAGTCGGCCTGGGAGTGGGGGCGGGCGGCCCCATCGGGTGTCAGCGGAGCGGCGGCGGACGGGACCCAGCCCCTTTATATCCTGGGCAGTGGAGGCAGTCGTTGGGGATCCCCCCGGGGGTGCCAGGAATCCTCCAGCAGAAGAACGCAGCAGGCAGCAGCTTGGCGGGAAACCGGGAGAGAGCCCGGCGCCATTTTGGAGTGGTGAGGGGAGCTGCAGCTGACACTGAGACACAAAGTTCACACTCGGCTGTGTGAAAGGAGGCCTGTGACATCCTGGGCTGCTCACACTGTTGTACCCCGTCTGTACTGGAGCGGATCTGGTGGGCTCCTTGGACTCCCCTGTTGGGGCAGTGCTGCAGCTGGCCCGATAAGCCCCTTGTGGGGTGCAGTGCTGGGGCAAGCCTCTGTGGCCCCGGGAGGCAGCTGAGCTCTCTATTTTACAATCTCTTGGCGCCTGGGCAACACCAGCAAATCTCCCTGAATCCTGTATCTGTGGAGGGCCTGCAACCCCCACTCCTGTGCAGCGGTGAGAGGCCCTTTGTTCCCTATATCTGCAGTAGCGGCGGGCTCCACTGGGCCATCTATCTGGGTCACCGCAGTAAGCTCCTCGGTCCCTCTGCAACAAGCCCCTGGAATCCTATACCTGTGCAGAATCTGAGAGCTTCTGGAACCCTGTATCAGCTCCGCAAATAAGCTCCCTGAACCCTATATCTGTGCCGCAAACGAGCTCCTTGAACCCTACATCTGTGCATCATCTGCAAGCTCCTTGCACCCTATACCTGTGCAACATCTGCAAGTTCCTTAGACCTCATATCTGTGCCGCAAAGCAAGCTCTACGATCCCTACATCTGTGCAGCAGCTGAGCGCTTCTTGATCCCCATATCTACGCCGCAAAGCAAGCCCCTTGTACCCTGTATTGATGCAGCGGCCGAGTGCTCCTTGAACCCTATACCTATGCAACATCTGGGAGCCCCTTGAACCCTGTACCTGGGCCGCAGATCAAGCTCCTCGAACCCCATATTTGCGCCGCGGGGCGGCCCCCTCGAACCCCCATATCGGTGCCGCTAAACGGGATACTTGAGCCCTACATCTGTGCAGCCGTAACCCTCGTGCAACCTATATCTGTGCCGCCAATTGGGCTCCCTGAACCCTATATCTGTGTCGCAGAGCAGGATCCTCGAACCCCACACCTGTGCTGCAAAACAAGCTCCTTGAGCCTCATATCTGTGCAGCAGCCGAGAGCTCCCTGAACCCCAAATCTGTGCTGAAACACAAGCTACTGGAACCCCATCTCAGTGCAGCAAAACGGGCTCCCTGGACCCCTCATCTCCGTGCCGCAAAATTGGCTCCTTGAACCCTACATCTGTGCAACAGCTAAGCAGCATCTGAAAGCTCCTTAAACCCTATATCTGTGCAGCAGGACTGGCTACTTGTGCCCCCCATATCAGTGCAGCAGCTGAGTGCTCGTTGAACCTTATATCTGTGCGGCATTCGGGTGCCCGATCCCTACATCTGGGCAGCAAAACAAGCTCCTTAAACTCTGTACGCCTTATGTCAGGAAATAGGAAGCGTAAATCCACACTGGTCAGTTGCAGCACGCAAACAATGGAGGCTCTAGTCAGAGCCGGGCAGGAGCCCTCTAATCCGGACACAGCGGCAATCATGGCAGCCATCGCCTCCTGTCAAAATGCCCTTACGACTAAATTTGACACTCTGCAGGAGCAATTCAACTATTTTCGTCACGACCTGGATAAAATCCGAGACCGTACGGGGGAGAACGAGAGGAGAATTGGGGAGACGGAGGATCGTCTGTCGGTACAAGAAGGGGAGCTCGCGACCTTGCGAAGGCAGGTGACTGTCCTATTGGGAAGGGCCGAGGATTCTGAGAATAGGAATAGGAGGAATAACGTTAGAATCCTGGGTCTACCCGAGAAGTCGGAGGGCTCCTCCCCAGAGGAGTTCGTTGAAAGCCTTATACGAGACACCCTGGCAACCAGAAACCTGACCAAATTCTTCACAATAGAGAGAGCACACAGAATCCCCCTGAAGTCCCCCCGGCCCGGGGCCCCGCCGAGACCACTTATATTTAAAGTTCTCCATTACAAAGACAGAGACGCTATACTCGCCGAGGCCAGGACGAAAGGTACGGTGTCTTATGAGAACGGCCGGCTGTCCTTTTACCCGGACTTCACATGGGAAGTTCAGAAATTGCGGCGCTCATTCAATAATGTCAGAGAACGGCTTAGAAAGAAGAAGATTAAATACGCCATGTTGTTCCCGGCGCGACTACGGGTTCAGGATGGAGAGTCTGTTAAGTTCTTCACATCGGCCGAGGAAGCGAACATGTGGCTTGACTCTCTGCCAGGGGCCTGACGAACTGGGCTCTGACCGGAGAGAGCGGATCAGCCACTGCCTTGACCTGTTTTTTTTTTTTTCCCCCATCGGCCTGTGCCGGTGGCGGGGGCCCGCCTCCGCTACCCTCCCGGGAGCCCTGTTGATGGGTGTTCTGGGGGGCCCGTGGTGGTGTTTTGCTATGTATCTTGTTTAAGTTTCTGAAGTTGTGTCTCTTGTGATGCCCAATTAGCCAGTGCATTCTGTCAGTAACTGTTACAGGGGAGCCTCTGGCTCCGGATTCCCAGGGCGCGACAAGCGCTGTTGCCCTTTCCATCCCCTCCCCTTCCCTCCCTGCCCAGTGCCCATTCTTGCCCCTTCCCCCCCCCGAGCCCCCCCTCCTGTCCCCTTCTTTCTGAAGTACTCTCCCCCCTCCCTCCTCCCTGATTGTCTTTGGATAGCTCTGGGAAACCGCGGCGGACACTCCGCTGACCTGTATTTGCTTGGCAAGCTTGTTTTAGCAGCCCCTTGGGCAGTGGGCCTGCGCATCCCAATTGCACATAGTTAAACCAGTGTTGTGTTACTTTGTTGGGGGATATAATGCTCGCCAAGGTTGGGGGGTGGTGGAGCGGGGTGGGGGGTGGGCTGGGGAGGGGTTTACAGTTTAAATGTTCCATTATTTGTTTTGTGAGTTGTTGTCTGTGTGTTGGTATGACTGCGATGTATGATTGCTGGACTCAAGTAACAGGAAGATACCTGGAGGGGATGGGGAGCCGCAGTGAGGTGATCCTTGATGGTAGCACTTTGAGCGGTGTTGATGGGTGAGTGTAAATTTCTCTCCTGGAATGTCCGGGGGCTTAACGATAAGATTAAGAGGGCTACTGTCCTCCAGTTTGTTAAGAAGTATAAACCGAATGTAGTTATTCTCCAAGAAACCCATCTGGTGGGCCAGAGGGTGCTGGCGTTGAAGAGACCATGGATTCAGGGTTCCTTTCATGCCCCATTCTCTGCCTACTCAAGGGGAGTGTCTGTGTTGATTTCTAAGGGTACCCCGTTTATGTTGTTTTCAGTACACATTGACCGAGAGGGTTGCTATGTTATTCTCCATGCCAAACTAATGGATACTGATATGATAATAGTTGGAGTGTATGTTCCCCCACCATTTGCTGCCGGGATTCTGGATAGAATAATGGAGAAAGTACTTTCCTACCCCCCAGCCCCGATACTACTGTTAGGGGACTTTAATATGGTTCTGGACCCGGTGTTGGACAGGATGAGTAAGAATCCAGGTCCCAAGACCCAACTCGCAAACTGGGCTGAGACGCTGGGGCTACAGGAGCTTTGGAGGTGGCAGCACCCCACTGACAAGGCATACTCTTGTCACTCGGTTACACACAAGTCCCTGTCTAGAATTGACCTTGCGTTCTCCTCGCCTGAATTTTTAACCAAGGTGGCGACTTGTAGTTATCTCCCGAGAGGGATCTCGGACCACTCACCCCTACTGATCACAGCCAGGCTGTCCCGGAGGCAGAACTGGGTGGGATGGAACCTGAGCCCTCTGTGGTTGGAGGCCCCGGACATCAAGAGTAGTCTGAAATCCTCTGCTGAGGCGTTCTGGGACTGTAATACGGCGGAGACATCGGTGGAAGTATGCTGGGACGCCTTCAAAGCGGTTACCAGGGGGGCGGCCATCAGCGCTATCGCTGCAGCTAGGAGGCAAAGGGGGAGGGAGGTGGCAGATCTTGAAAGCAGACTCGCACGGGCAGAGGAGAAGTTTAGTACTACCTCGGACAGCAGGGATCATTCAATACTGTTGGCATTAAAGAGGGAATATAATCTGCTTCTGACCGACTCGGTTAGGAAATTACTGCTATATAAGCAGGCAACAATCTTTGATAAAGGGGATAAGAACGGTAAGACCCTGGCCTACCTAGCGAAAGCCGAAAGCCAACCCAACCACATTGCAGAAATCCTAGATAATGGGGTGAAAGTAACGGGGGGGGTGGAGATAGCTCAGAGGTTTCTGGAATACTACTCGGCCCTGTATTCCTCAAGGGCGAGCTATGGGGCGACTGATTTGGGTAACTATCTGGATCAGATTGACTTTCCGAGGTTGACTGAGGAGGATCGGGAGGCTCTGAGCTCCCCTATCACCATGGATGAGGTCTCTGGCGCAATTAAGATGCTTTCTAGCAGGAAGGCGCCGGGGCCAGATGGGATGCCGGCCGAGTGGTATAAACAGGACCTTGAACAAGTGACCCCAAAGTTGTGGGAGGTGCTGAAGCAAGCGCTTGAAAGTAGGTGCCTCCCAGCCTCTTTTCATGAGGCACATGTGGTCCTCATTTATAAGGAAGGGAGACCCCCTGACTCCTGTGCGTCCTATCGTCCCATATCCCTGCTGAACCAAGATGCCAAAATATTGGCCAAAATTCTGGCCACTAGACTAAACAAGGTTATTTTACATCTGATTGGGCCAGACCAGTCAGGGTTTATGCCAGGGCGCACCACGTGTGTGAATCTCCGCAGACTGATGTCCAATCTCCAAATTATACATGACAATCATGGGAAACGGGTGGTTATATCATCAGATAATGAGAAACCCTTCGATTCGGTAGAGTGGGAATATCTTTGGGCAGTTTTAGAGAGATTTGGACTCCCTGCTAGTTTTATTACATACATCAAATTACTATATGAAAGGCCAACTGCCCGAATACGGGTTAATGGATGTTACTCTAATTCATTTGCGCTCCATAGGGGGACAAGACAGGGGTGCCCATTATCACCGCTACTTTTTGCCTTAGCTATTGAGCCCTTGGCGATCATTGTCAGGAACTCCCCAACCATCACTGGATGGAAGCTGGGAGCAGTGGAGGAAAAGATATCCCTCTATGCAGACGACACACTGCTGTACCTAGCAGATGGCCATAAGTGTCTAGACGCAGCTTTGGACACCATCGGAATGTTTGGGAGGTTCTCAGGGCTGAGGATTAATTGGGATAAATCCAGTCTAATGTTAGTGGATGAGTCTGTTTCCCCCGATGTCTCCCCGAGGTCTCAATTAAAAATAGTCCAACAATTTAAATACTTAGGGATCATGATTAGTAGGCAACCAAGTGAGTTCATATCCCTGAATATTTCCCCTGTTATGTCGAAGCTGAGGCAGCGGGTGGCTCAGTGGGCTAACCTACCCCTTTCAGTCATGGGCAGAATTAATATATACAAAATGATATTCCTTCCAAAATTTCTGTATATATATCAGGCCTCGCCGGTGTTGCTGCCGGCCTCCCACTTCAAGACGTTGGATTCAATTCTGTTTGGCTTTATCTGGGGGCAGTCTCCACCTAGGCTTAACAGACAAATAATGAAAGCACAGGTGGTGGAGGGAGGTCTAGCGGTCCCGCACATGCAACTGTATTTCTATTCTATGCAGCTCCTGTTTGTACATTGGTGGCTCTGTCAGCCGCGGAACAACCCGGTGGTGGGTCTGGAGGCGGCGGTGCTGGGTTCTCCTGAGAAACTATCCCTCTTGGTGTATAGGGGGGTTCGGGGGGTCCGGGAGGCGACCGGCTGTATGAGGGCAGTGTGTAACATATGGGATAGAGTGGCCAAGCTGAATAGGAGTCTGGACGAGGCCCAGTGTTGGTCCCCCTTTGCTCCTCTCTGGAACAACCCCAAGCTCCCTGAGTTGGTTTCAATGCAGGATCCGCAGTTCTGGGATAGAAGGGGCCTCCAGACGCTGGGCCAGGTGTATACGTCCCAGCCTACGCCCAGCCTACGCTGAGCCGCACACTAACCAAGTTTGTGGATGGCATAGCTACCCTGTGTCCCAAATACATCTCTTTCCCTGACAACATGGTGGCCTGGAACGCACTTAAGTTGGGCTTTTTTAACATAGCCGACATGCCCAACGTCATGGGTGCAATCGATTGTACCCATGTTGCCTTGGTCCCTCCAGCAGCTGACGAGTATTTATTTAGGTAAGTGTTTTAGGTCCACATTATGAATTTACATAAATCATGTATTCACAGTATGTTTTCAGTTATATATCAGTCCATCCTTAGCATGTATGCCTTAACTAAATAATAATGTAAATGTAGACCTTAATTAGTCCTTACCATGTACACCTGAAGGAATCATTTTAATGTAGACCTTAATTAGTCCTTACCATGTACACCTGAAGGAATCATTTTAATGTTGACCTTAATTAGTCCTTACCATGTACACCTGATTTTTAACCAACATTAAAAATATTACTTTGGATTGTTATAGTACTAACCTATACATATTTGTCCCAAGAGAGTTTAAGAATAAGGATTCCTTTATTAGCTATTATTTTGGAGTTTTATCTGTTTTAATTAGTATTTGGGACTAAATACCTGTATGTCTGCTTTCACAGGAACAGGAAAACGGGCCACTCCATCAACGTCCAAGCGGTGGTTGGCCCAGACCTTACCTTCATGAGTCTCATGGCAAGGTTTCCCGGATCCACCCACGACGCCTATATCCTGCGCAATTCCAGCTTGTATGGCCGATTTGAGTCTGGAAATTTGTCTGGTGGCTGGCTCTTGGGTAAGTTAAGACTAATAATTTATCGAGCCTTTCACTGTATGCCTTAGAATTTTTTACCCAAATCCTGTATCAACCTACGGATGTTTTTTTGCCTTGATGAAATCCTAAAATACCATGATGCTTACAAGTTGACCCTAACTTAGTTTTTTGGGTATGTTTTCAGGGGATTCGTGTTACCCACTCCTGCCATGGCTCATGACACCTGTCCTTCGGCTTCACACTCAGGCCCAGGAGGCCTATAACCGGGCCCATAGAAAGACCAGGGCCGTTGTGGAGAGGGCCTTTGGCCTCCTGAAATCTCCTGAAGTTTCGATGTCTGGACCATACCGGGGGGGCACTGCAGTATGACCCCAACAAAGTCATCAAGATAATTATTGCGTGCTGCATGCTCCGCAAGTTTGCCATCAAGGAGCAGGTCCCCCGGTATGTGGAAGTGTCCCCCTTTACAGGCACCATGGACATACCGGATGAAATATATGAGGGCACACAGTACTTCTGCCCAATCAGTCTGGACCCATTTGATTTCAACTTTATTTTCTTAATATTCTTTGTGTTTTGTGTGTAATTAATGTTTGGCTTTGTATCTCATTTGTTTACCAGATTTGGTTGTCCTTGCATATATAATTTTTTGACATGGAACAAATGTCTCTATTTGATCATTTAATTTAGTTATTTGTAAATAATATTCAATACTAAAATATTTTCAAACACATTTGAGCGTAATGCATTTTTGTTAACATTTAATTTATTTTGCAAAATACATCTGATTGTAGGGTAGGGGCAGGAATACATAGGGCCACAAAAACACCCTCTCCTGCGCGAGGCCCATTTCCGCATTACAATGTAGGCAGGCCTGAGTCATCGGCCAACTCCACAGCTGCAAGTAATAGTTGCACCGAGCCGATGACCCCCAGGCCCCAAGCAAGTCCAACAACATCCTTTACCCAAAAAAGTTGCAATGTTAGGCAGGCAACAATCTCACCAATTTTATACCACCCACCCAGGAACAGGCAGCCAGTATCTCATTAGAGCAAAACCTGCTGCGTGGTAGTTTGAGCGGGCGTTTTTAGCCACAAACTATGGCATTGGCAAGTGGGGTTTCAGAGCACTTTCATGAGCTGTATGGGCGACATTCTAAAGCCAGATGCAAAGGCACCAAGAAACCAATATGGGTGGCAATCACCAGACAGTGAGGGGTGTGGGGATGGAGAGGAAAGATGTGGAGCAAATCCAATGCAAATTATGAATATGGATGCTGACCACAATAAGGCTGGTATTAGGCTTGGAGGATGGCCAACACCTGTGCATGTGTTGCATTCATAATCTGCCACTGTACCAAGCATCTGCCTGTTGCTAGTCCTCATTTCTTCAATCATGGTGCTAAAGTTGTTATTGAGGATCTCTATTTGGGCTGAAAGGTGCTCTGTTCCTTTTTGGTTGATTTGCCTAAAGCAGCGGCTGTCATTACGCCAGGCTGTCTCCAGTACCTGCACGCGCCTCCCCTGGGTAACATGGCGACGTGGCTGAATGCGTCTGTCCCTTCCCTGGGTTTGGGCGCATGTAGATGATGGTGGTCTAGCACTAGCAACAGGAGCAGAAGTAGTAGGCAAATCCTCTGCAGCAGAACGAGCACTGGGGACTGGTGGGTCGGTCCCTTGCTGATGGCCATGATGGCCTTCCAGCAGAGGCCGTGCTTGACTCTTCTGCATAGGATTTGTTTCTGGTGGGTGCAGGGGCAGTGGCAGTTATGTGGCATGGTTGGGCTTGGTGTGGGCAGAATTAGGTTGTCCTCCTCCTCCATATGGTGGATAGCATCCATTATGGGTGGATTCTGGTAGGAACACACAAAAAAAAGGTTGTGATAGTTGTTGAAATATATATTGGGTCAACTAGTCATCTGCATTCACATGCATCAACAGTTAAAGCACAGTACACTTACCATATCCAGCTGTTCCTGTGGCCTAGACAGGCAGGACGTTGTAGAAGGGGGCAAACTGGTGGAGGCTTTCACACTCGCAGCAGACTGTTGAGGAGCTGGAATAGAATTTTAAAGGCACGTAAACACACAAACATCCCTTGGGTACCCATAGTAGTAGTTAGGCTTTATTGCACCCTGGTCTAAGTATTACAAAGCCACCCCACACCGGTTACCAACAAGACGTTTGTAATGCCCCTCAACTGCTGCACCCTTGGAGCCTGGACACCACTCCCCCACCCCTCCTCCACCATATCTCCGGCCCTCTGTTGAGTTATGCGTTAAAAAGACAATTATTCAAGGCAAAGGCCAAAAGACAATCAAATAAACTAACCTTCAGACCTAATATTGGTGTCAGTGTCGAATGCCCCAGATAAGCCCTGTAGTGCCGAGGGGTGGATTAGTGTGAGCACCAACTCCTCTGCTGCAGTGTATTGTAATTTTGTTGGGAAGCCTCCGCCTGTTTGCAACTTTGACAAAACACAAAATCCACATTAGTTACAAGGTTTCACACAACAACCAGCACAACTCCATGAAAAATATGTACCCGTGCTGCCTGCGCTTATTCCTTTTCTGTTTCACAGCATATTTAAGGTCCGACAACTTGCGCTGGATCCGCTCCACATCTTTCTTCTCCGTACCCACACAATTGACCTGTCTGGTGATGTCCTCCCAGATTTGTTTTTTTTGTATTTGACTGGTGGCTTTAGCCATTCTCCCATACAGTTCATGAAAGTGGTCCGAAACACCACTTGCCAACGCCATGGTTTGTGGCTCGGTAAAGTGCCCACTTAACGTTCCACGATGCACGTTTCGCCCTAATGTTGCCCTGGATGCCTCTTCCTGGGTGGGTGGAATATTGGGAGACATTCTTTGATGACTAGCAGGCGTTGAATAGCCAGACCTTTCGCTTACCATGGATTGTGCTGGACAGGCACGGGGGCTGGGTGTCATTGCCTGGCTGAAACAAGAAGTTTCTGTTGTGGAGCTTCCCGGTGAATCTGGTCTCTATGTTAGATTCTTGACCTTGTGAAGGACCAGGAGATGGTGTTGAAGGTGGGCTCGGGCTTCTAGCCCTCGCCTTACCCTTGCCTTTACTACTTTTGGTCCCTTGGCTTTTGGATGTAGAGGGGCGCGGAACCTGCTTTCCTGAAGAATGCTCCTTCACCTTCGTGGCTGATGCAGATTTGTAGTGCCCTTGAGTGTGGCCCAATGTATCCTTCAGGTAGCGACTGCTGCTTCTTGTGCTATGCGAGTGCCCACTGGCTTTGTGGGCTCGAGTAGTAAGCCTGGACGATGTTTCCCCATGCCTTTCGGCATGACGCTCATGGCGTTCTTTGCCCGGGGCTAACTTGCGGCTAGCTTTCTTAGCAGGCATTGTAAGATCTGTAAAGAGACCCAGCTGTGTGTCAAAGTACCCTTTAAATACTTATGACTGTGTATGATGCTTACGCGTAATCGTGCGTACGGACGTGCGCATCCCGAAAACCGCTGGGGCACAACATATCTGGTGACCAAGGCTATCAAAATGGCACCCATGCTCTTTACCCGCAAGCAGCAGGACACTATCATGCTCGTAAGTGTTTGTTGAGGCCTTAGATTTGCAGGCGAAATGCATGCATATGCAATTAGGCAGCTCAGGGCAAAACAGTGGTTCAGAATTTTGAATCTAAACGGCGTGTCAAGCCAAAGTTAGTGAGCACACGTGCGCAACAACAAAATGGCATCTAGAAGGATAGCTGAAGGCTAGCAATGTTATGTGGACTGCAAGTTAGCAACCTGCTGTAACTGTGATTGTGATTTGTATGATGTTTTCATTAATCAAATGTGTTTCACGTGTATATTTCAGATGATGATGGAGGCCAGGTACGACTACCTGGCGAATGACTTCCAGAAGAGGACGTTGGCCCTGGAGATTGTGGCCAAAATCGAAGCCGACAGCGGCACCACCTACACCTTTACCCAGATCATCCAACACTGGTCGGACCTAAAGAGAAGGAAGTGGCCCCGGGTGAGGCGATTCTTCGCTCAGCATTTCCCAAGTAAGTACATGACTATTACTTGTAAGCTTACCAAAATACCATATTTAGGCCTCTGCTTATGAATGCTATTCACTTCTAGTGAGCGAATGGGATTTCCTAATCAGACCCACCCAGAGGCGAGCAGTCCAGCCAGTGTGGGATGGATCTGGGCCTAGTGAGGGTGGTGCCTCTCCAGGGACAAGGTCCTCCCCTTCCTCTCTACGTGGCTCTGAGCAGCCACTAGACCTCTCTACAGAGGAGGGGCATCAGCGGCTCTCCAGAGAGTCGTACCAGATGCCGGAGCCACTACACTCTGGTATGTTTGTCTGACTGAAGCGCACAAACACGTACATCCACTGTCAACACACACTCATTCCCTGCTTCTATTCTTTTAGATGACCATGTAGCGGATGGAGAGTGTCCTTTGGAGAGGCCACCAGATTACGACCCTAAGGTGCATGGCGAAGGTGGGTGTCTTTACCTAATCTGACATTACATATAAACATATTTTTCCTTCCTCTACAGCCTCAGATCCTGGTCAGTGGCAGGCCCCAGAGGGAATGTTGGCCCCCCAAGCAGAGGTTGCCCACCAGCCTGGTAAGTTTCCAGACTAATTATTTTATTAGCTCTAACATAGATTCGTTCACAGGTATTTCGACATGTTTGACCTATACATTAGCATAAAGACCTATGGCCTCATCCCTAGTCTAATACATTAGCATAATGACCTATGACCTCATCCCTTTGCCTGAACATTAATAATATTGCATTCCACAGCTAGCAAAGAAAGGAAAGACTTCAAAGGCTTACTGCGACGGTGTATCGGCTGGTGGGTGACATCCAGGAGCTTGCTGCTTCCATGGGGACCAGTGAAGACTAGAATCCTGGGGCCTGCCACTTTGCTGAATATTGTTAAATTTTTAAAATTTTTAAAACACCAAAAATAGTTTAACCCTTTAAATGCCAGCCATGTAAAATTTACGTGGTTGTTTCTCCTCCAATTAATTGCCAGCCACGTAAAATTCACGTGTCTGGCATTTACCCCTGCTAGCGAGCAAAAAAAAAATAAATAAATACTCACCTGACCCCTCATTGGATCCATCCGGGTCTCCTCTTTAATTTGGTGCCATCCGATCCCCCGTGGGGGGTCGGATGGCTCCAGGAGAGCCCCCGGAATAGCCCCCGCCCCCCGGAATATCTTGCCGTTAACCCCCGCCCCCTTGGGTGGGCTTATGACGTCACTCACCGGGTCTCGTCCTGGCCCCCTGCTGATCTTCATTCAGATGCGATCATGCTGGCCACAGGAGCAGAGGGGCAGGTGATCAGATCATCAACTGTCCCTCTGCTACTGCAGCCAGCATGATCGCATCTGTCATCACATCGTGGGACAAAGGAGCTGACGATCGAAGTAAAAAAAGTTTTTATTTTTTAATAAAAGTCATTTTTTCTCTTTGTGTCAGTGTGTTTTTTTTACTGTTAACCCCTTGTGAACTGGTAAGGGGTCCATGAGACCCCTTATACCAGTTCACAAGGTTGGGGGCTGGCAAGTCACCTGCTAGCCATTAACCCCCGGCACCCCCAATTACCTGCCTCCCCAAAGCCCAGGGGGGGGCAGAAGAGCCCGGGCCCACATAGGCCCACAAAAGCTGGCCCCCCCACTCTGTGCCTACAAGCCCCCATAGCTAGTCCCGGGCTGGTAATGCTGGGTAAGGGGGACCCCATTTCATTTTTTGGGGGGGATTTTTAAGGGTTTTTAACCCTTAAAATTAAAAAAAAAAATGGGGTCCACCCCCCCCCCCCTTTGGTGGGGGGACCCTATGTCATTTTTTTTTTAAATTAACCCCTTATGTTCTTTCACCCAGCAGCTATAAAAGGCTTCCAGCAGGTGAGCGGAAGCCAGTGATTGCTGAGGGACACAGTGCTCCAGGATGGATGGGAGGTAAGTATTAAAAAAAAAATAATAATAATAAAATATTTTTTCTCTTTGTGTGTCTGTGTTTTTTTTTACATTTAACCCCTTGTGAACTGGTAAGGGGTCCATGAAAGCACATGCTTTACTTTGGGGTGTTTGGCAACTCTTCCCTTGACAGAACCTATGCATGTTAGGTATCGTTCTGTTCGGGACATGTTGCTTTTTCAGATTGTAAATAGTTTTTTTCGAAAAATGTGGCTTTGATTCTGCTTTTTTATCCTTTTTTTAGGGAAACTCTTTGCAACCAAAGAATACATTGAGGGATTACTTCCAGAAAACTATGGCCACATCAACAAGCCTGGTACGCCTAGAAAGCTTGAGGTGTGTACTTCCAGAGAATATATAGTTTATTGGGGGTATTTCAAATGTAAAGGGTTGTTTTTCTGGAAAAACTGCAAGGTGCGCATAGCGCATATCACAGTTGTATTTTTTCTGAAAATCCTCTAAAGCGCTGTTTCAGTTTGGGGGAGTCTCCTGGGCAGGAAAGGGTGTCTACCAATACATATGTGGTACCGCTGTATCCAGGAGGATTTGGGATTTCACACGCAATAAGATTTTATTGACAAACTTACATTTTTTTATTACAAAAAAACATTAAAAATTGTAAAAAATAGATTTTTTTTTTTTGGCACATATTTCACCCAAAAATATTGAGAATACACCTAAAAAATGACAAACAAGACATTTCATGTTAAAGCCCAGACTATGCTGGAAAAAACAATATATCATTTTCCTGGGAAATCCCTGGAAATCCCTTCAAAAATCACATTTGAACACGGGGAGCGCAAAATAGTGCAAAATGGTCTGGCAACAAAGGGTGACAAAAACTCCAGGTAGGCTGGCACTTAAAGGGTTAAAGATTTTATAAAATAATTTAAAATTAAGCCTTTTGCTAATTACGCCTAATATAAAAGGCAAAAAAATAAACAAAACTAATGTTTTAGCTAAACATTTGAAAAATAATAAATGCGGTTAAACTTTACCATGTTTCCTGGTTATTTAAGTTTAAGTAATACACTATTTATACATGAACACATGGCAAAAATAAAAAAAACCCGGAAAGAAAGAAATCAAGAAGGAAAACAAAAATACTAAGAACAAGAAGAACATTAGGTAAGCAGGAATGGCGCAAGAACTTCTAAAGTGGAACCGTGAGTGAGTTGAGGTAAGCATGAAGGACGGGAGAACATCTAAAGTGGAACCGCGAGTGAGTTGAGGTAAGCATGAAGAACGGAACCGCGAGTGAGTTAAAACATAGCATGTTTCCAAGAAAATTCAGTTTACACATATATTTGGAGAAAGATGCATGCTCAATTTAACGGGACACAGAAAATCTTTGTGGGAAGCCATGTTGAAAAACGCTGAAAAACGGTAAGATACGAGGTTTACGGGGTAACGTATACGTAACCCTCGTCCTGTGGAGAATGCAACGAGAGGCAGAAAATGGCTTTCTCGTTGGCTTACGCAGCTACGAACAGTCAACAGAAGGCTTACGATGGAGGCTCTGAATCATGCGTAAACTCATATGGGACCGAAAAAATTGTGTAAAATACACAAAACGAGCCTAATACGACACGGTTTTGAGCTCTGAATCAGACCTAATGTGTGTCCCAAATTTGAACATTTCTAATGTTTGAAAATGACTCCTACAACATTGCGTATGTATGTGATTCACAATTAACAATCAAGGTTATACTTTTGTGAAAATCTCATGCTAACTTGACCAAGTGCTTAATTTCATATAATATTCTTACTTTAGCATATGTGAATTCGCCGTCATTATCGGATGATGATTTTCCCACTCCTGGCAGCAAGACTCCTGTCCTGACCTTTCTGGGGAGAACCACACACAGGTATGTTAGAAATGGTTTGGAATGTCTCAGACAATAATACATTTTACAAGTGTTTTAGAAGCCTACAAATTAGCCTTTAATATACACCCCTGTTTATTTATAGCAGTCATCCTTTTTTGGGGAACTGGATGTGGACTTCTGGCCAGGGCTGTATTTAGGGTTCATGCTGCCCTAGGCACTATTTGTGTTTCACCCCCCTCCCCCCCCCCAACAAAGTAAAAAGGTAGAGTGGGTCGAAGACCCAGTACAGGAGGCTACAATAGTGGAATACATGGGGGATTGGCACTCGAAAATAGAGAGTTAGTGGAAACTGGTGCCAAGTCGGGAGTGATGAGTGTAAGAAAGACAAACCGTAATGCAGTGCTATTGATTATCCTGGGTTTTGGTCCACTTTAATCTTCTGCCGCTGCTTTGTCCAGTCAGCGATTTACGCCGTGCAGTTTAATGCATGGCATAAAGCACCATTTGTACAAGAGTGGGGGGCAGGGCGAATAGTAGGACGGGGCTGCATTTTATGCAGAGGAGTAGCTAATCTATCCGGCACCTGGGGGAAATATTCAGAATGGTGCCCCCCCATCATGTGTGTGGTGCTGCAGTGGATCATTTTTTGGTCCACAATGGTAGATTAATATCCCTGCATCACAGCACCACAAAGTCCCCAGCAGGGACTTGTCAGAGGGGCCCCATCATTGTTGCTTCTCCTCCTTATTTATCATTTTTGTGCTTATTAGGTATCAATTAGAAAAAGGAAGCAGCATTTGTCTCTGCTGTTTCACTCTTTAGTTGTTTAGCTGCATCCGATTAAGTTAAAAGACAGAAAAATGTTACTGTATGAACATTGACAGGGCCCCATTTAATGTCCACACCAGGGCCCCATCACATTTATCACGACCCCCCCACTATTATCCATGTGCCTTCTAGTGCCCTTAGAACAAAAAATGAATAAACACAGTGTGAGCATATTCCCTAAAAGAACCTAAAAGTAATTATCAAACAGATTCCACCCTCTTTGGTCTTCCTCTTTTTGTGGCACCCTGAGTTGGGATGCCCGCTTTGTGAAATCCCCTGATTCGCCTGATACTCGCCTAGAGCCCGCCACCATGTCCGCTCCCGCTGGCAACCATTCGAGTCTGCCCGATGCAGATGACCATGGATTCCACTGGGGGCCCATGCATGCGCAGGATTGCTGACACAAGGTATCAGGTGAACTGAGGGGTTTCACAAAGTGGGCACCCCAAATCAGGATGCCCCTAGGAAGTGGGGTAAAACTCAGGGGAGCAAAGTCCTAGGCTCTGGCAACATTTTAAAGAGGAGATAAAGTCAAAAAGGACTTCCTCTGACCTCTGCAGCATGGGGGCATCCTGATTTCAGATGCCCCGCTCCACATTATTGTATGGCAAGACAGACCTTTCAGGTTCACCAGACAAGCAGACCTAAATGAT
This sequence comes from Gastrophryne carolinensis, assembly GCA_027917425.1. Classification (NCBI taxonomy): domain Eukaryota; kingdom Metazoa; phylum Chordata; class Amphibia; order Anura; family Microhylidae; genus Gastrophryne; species Gastrophryne carolinensis. The sequence goes on along the minus strand of CM051235.1, from coordinate 547,380,712 downwards.
TGCTGGCAAGCAGTCTGTGGGGAGAGAAGAATGAGGTCAGTATCAGCTGCTTGGTATATGGAGCATAGTGGGGTATCCCAAATCAGGATGTTCTCATGCTGTGGAGAACGGTGGAAGTAAATTATTGTGTGATTTTACTTTCTCTTTAAAGCAGACCAAAGGGCACACATTATTATTGATCTACATAACTTCAATCTTAGGGGGCATCCCAAATCAGGATGCACCCCAAGAGTTAGGTTATGTGAATCAGAAGTCATTTGTGCTTTTGGTCTGCACTGACAACAAACTAACAGCAAAACCATAAGAATACCTTGGAAGTTTCCCTTTCCCCTTTGCAGCAAATACAATACCCCCCCCTCAAACAACACTAGACAGGAGCAAGACTTTTTTTTTTTATTGACTTTGGCTTTTTTTTTAAACTCTCCTCAGTCTATAGCACTGAGGAGTTACCAGCATCCTGACTGACCTTTGATCTGCTTTCTTCTTTGCTTCTGCCTGGAACCTGCTCTCAGGCTGCTGCTGGCAAGTGCCATGTGCGCAACAAACTGAAACAGCACAAACGGTACATGTTGAAGTTGTAAACTATGTTTTGCTTACCATATGTCTAATTTAAAAATACATTTGTTAACAATTTATTTTATTACTTTTATAGAGCACTACCCAACAAACCACATGCACAGTACCCAGGGCCGTATTTGGTGTTCATGGCGCCCTAGGCACTTCATTTGCTTGCGCCCCCTTTTTTTAAGTTAGGTCACGGTCCATATAAAAAAAGTGTGTAGGGGGAAAGGATGCAATGGGCTAGATGCAGAGTATGTGTGTAGAGGAGGGAAAGGGCACAAAGGGGGAAATGCAGAAAAGCAGACCACATATTCCATCTTTTACTGCATTCTGACATACAGAAGTCACATGACCACACCAGTGGAGGGGAGATGCTCTGGTCTGCATTCAACCAATTGCACCCCCCTTCACACAAATACACTCTGCATCCTTCTGTGGCTGGGGGTGTTTGTTAGGAGGCATTAATGTTCTGGCTATATGATTTTTCATTTCTTTTCTTTACTACAGTACTTCCAGGTTGCCACCCTAGGCACGTGCCTAGGGTTGCCTAATGGTAAATACAGCCCTGACAGTACCAACAAGTGTGAAGTTATTTGATTTAGGGACCCGCATGTTGGAGGCCTACAGTCACCATTAGCCGCATGCAAGACTTGAGGAGTGCATTGTGGCATTGGAATCACAGTTGCTGGTGTGTCAACAACAACTACAGGAAGTAAGGCAACAAATAAACCAACAAAGCCAACAACAACATCTTGAGCTTTTACAAGCAATGAACCGCTCAATTGACCAGCAGGACCAGACCTTGTTGTTTTTAGATCAGTTTATACAACAGCAGAATATTTTTTGTGCTGCACTGTTGGCCCCCAACCAGGTCCCTACGGCTGACCCCTCTGAGCCCCAACAAGAGGACTAATTTTTTATTGTATTTTTTTTGTTATTCTTTCAAAACTATATTGTTACTTTGTAAGTCAGATTATGACTATTTTATTTTATTTTTATTAGTAAAAAAAAATGTGTGTTTACTCTACTTTAACACCTCAAAACAACATACATGTGTTTACATGTATGTAGCTATAGATATGTGTATGTATGTGTAGTTTACTTAACATCAACAATAGTTAACAAATACATCTACACATTGGTCTTAAAGGAGCCACAGCACTCAACCCTGTTAGCTTGCAGACCAACCTAAAATCTGTCTCTCAACTTGGTAAAAAACAGAGGACTCGGTCACACACATCTGCAGAAGTATGCAGAAGCTGCACCACCAAGCGCCAAGGTGCCTCTGTGGGGTGCAGTCCTATCTCTATTCTCTGAGAGCACTATTTGGGACATACAATGCAATAGATAAATTGGGAGCAGGCTTACCTGAGGTTGCCCTAAACCTCAAGTGCAGCCCATGGGGGTTCCATTCAACAGTCAAGCCTCAGAGAGCATTGACCATATAAAGCAACAAGAAAAGGCCATAATGTGATAATATATAGATTCTGACAGAAGTTGACTGGGGCCAAAAATCTGGGGGCACCGCCAGGCCAGTGGACAATAAAGTAAAAAGAATACCTGCCAGGTGGCAACCCTACAGCCAATCATGGGGGGAAACGAGTATTAGGTAAGGTTTGTGGGCAGTGCGGGGTCTATGAGCGGAGGGGTTCCAGCAATCTGGAGGGCCCCTAAGACTGTTAAAATGTGGCCCCTATACCCGTTAGGTAGGAGATGGGTGTGGGACTGCTTTAAACCTACTTCAGAGAGGTAGTAGCATGTAGTAGGTAGGTAAGTAGCATGATTCCCAGCATATCATTAAATGATAGAATTGTATCAACAAATAGGAGAAGCTGTTATAATTAAATATGCTGAACATTACTAAAGTTTGCTGCTTTTCAAGCTAAAAATGGGTTATTTGGGATTGTTATTTTTTGTTTTTTAAGGAGAGCTCTAGCTTTATATACAGATGTTTTACTAAAATAGGAAAAGTAAACCCATAGCTTTACAAGGCATTAAAAATACCTTTTCAAGTCTCCGTATTGGCCAAAGCTTTGGGAATGGTGAGTGACATGTTTTTTTTTCTGTTGTTAGACTAAACCTCACTATGCCTGAAATACACTTTTCCCTCAGCACAGACACAACGACTAGCCAGTCAGTGGATTTATCACTCCCTGCTGGCAGACTTAGACCCATAAATGGACTGTACATCCAACAGCAATAATAAGGTAGGAAGTAGCTTACCTGATGCCTGTCCGATGTGGATCTTCTGCATTTACTGCAGCAGAGGGTAGAAGCCATAACAGGTTTCCAAAGTTTGCCCAACTTTCAACTTCATTCCTCCAGGACCACAGAAAAAGCCATTCAGTCTCTTGGTGCTCTTAAGGTGAGTGGCAAGCCCATGTGCTACCACAGCTGTCTCTGACTACAGCAGAGCATGCCCATGACTCATAAAGCTGCGTCATGACTTGCACTTCCCAGTCATGACCCAGAAATTGAGGCAAAGAAAGTGGCTACACTTAGATTACATAAGGTACGGTAGTTACATATAATCAGAGATTTTAAGATGCTTTGAGAAGAATCATTTTATCCTGTTCCCAAGGGATGTAAAGGAGGAGGAAGTTAATATTTGCCTGGAAAGGGACTTTAATATTTCAAAATGTTCCTCCAACTAGCTTCTGCCATTACTCACATTATATCATCACTCTGCATTGGAACTTCCGGGGCTAATTGGAGATAGGAAAATATAAAGTGGGCATGGTGCCAGCCTGTATGCCTTGGCAAAAAAAACTATAAAGCATTGCTGGATATTAGGACTAGTTTTATACCTTAATTCTGTACAGCGCTTTCTTCATCATGCTGATCCTGCTCCCTTCATTGAAACGTGTTACCTTAAAATCACACCCCGCTGACATTAAAGGATGGCTCTTTTTGATCTGTTCCAAGGGATAGATTTCATCCACAACCCTCCAGCCAGAATCCACAATATTCACCTTAACAATCACAACAGATATACACAAGAGAAATGTGGAGGCTTTGAAAAAAGTGCCCGGAGAATGAGCTTTAAAATACATCAAATCTCTTTGTAACACACAAAGAACCAAATGACTTAAATTACACAGGCCTAGGGAGAATGAATTGATTTACATTTTTCCTACCGTGGTTACTAACTTCTTGTCCAGCTTTATTTCAAAAGTGCCAGAATGGGCTAAAACCACTTTACAGCTCTGTTTACTGTCTTTTAACCCATTGTAAAGATTTAGGTCTGGTGCTTATCTGCAGTTCTCAAACAAAACATAGAAACATAGCAGGTTGAGACCATATGGTCCAACTAATCTGCCCTTATGTTTATACCGTATTTTCTGCCCTATAAGATGCAACAGTGGGGGTGAGGGTATCAGTGTGTCTTATGGAGCAAATGTGTGTGTCTGTGAGTAAGAAGGGAGTGCAATGGAGGTCCGGCAGTGCAGGGAGCAGATAAACTTACACTTGCTGCCTGCCAGTCCTCTATAGCCCAGCACTCCATACACACAGACACACATACACACACAAAACGCCTTAGCTTACAGGCTCCCACAGCGCTGATTGCATGCTTAACTTTGGTAGTGGACAAGGGCAATTTACTGTCAGCATCTGTGAATGGACACAGGACGTTCATAGGCCACGCCCACCCGCACATAGGCCATGCCCACCTGCCGAAGCTGAGCATGCGATCAACATGGGGTGAGCCTATAGGTTATAGCATATTGTGTATGTGTGTCTGTCTGTACATGTGTGTGTCTGCGGGTGTGCGTTTCTGTGCATGTGTGTCTGTGTAACATAGTAGATAATCCAGCTTCAGCTCCCAAAACATAACTTTACTTAGCTTTAAATAAAATCATGTATTCCTGTGCGATCAGTGCTCCAAAGTGTGTGGTCCTCGCTCAGTGAGGCGTTTAATGACAGGCCTCCCTTAATGATACCTATAGAGGGTTGTAAACTTACCGTAGATATAGGATGCTGGTATCTATGCAAATGCCTCTCCGAGTATCGGTAGCATGTACATGCGCATTGCACCGCCAGATTAGCCATTGGCATTACCGCTTACCAGCCAATGGTGTGGTGGCAGCCGCTCAGACCATTTTATAACTAACCTGGGAGGTGCACGTTAGCAGGGCAATTAGGATACAAAAGTCTTAACCCTTTAAGTGCCAGCCTACCTGGAGTTTTTGTCACACTCTGTTGCCAGACCATTTTGCACTATTTTGCGCTCCCCATGTTCAAATGTGATTTTTGAAGGGATTTCCAGGGATTTCCCAGGAAAATGATATATTGTTTTTTTCAGCAGAGTCTGGGCTTTAACATGAAATGTCTTGTTTGTCATTTGTTAGGTGTATTCTTAATATTTTTGGGTGAAATATGTGCAAAAAAAAAAAAAAAAAAATTTTTACATATTGTAGTTTTTTTTGGAATAAAAAATGTAAGTTTGTCAATAAAATCTTATTGCGTGTGAAATCCCAATTTCTCCCGGTTACAGCGGTACCACATATGTATTGGTAGACACCCTTTCCTGCCCAGGAGACTCCCCCAAACTGAAACAGCGCTTTAGGAGATTTTCAGATAAAATACAACTATGCTATGCAATATGCGCACCTTGCGGTTTTTCCAGAAAAACAACCCTTTACATTTGAAATACCCCCAACAAACTATATATTCTCTGGAAGTACACACCTCAGGCTTTCTAGGCGTACCAGGCTTGTGGATGTGGCCATAGTTTTCTGGAAGTAATCCCTCAACGTAATCTTTGGTTGCAAAGAGTTTCCCTAAAAAAAGGATAAAAAAGCAGAATCAAAGCCACATTTTCCTAAAAAAACTATATACAAACAAGAAAAAACAAGTTTAATCTGAAAACGCAACATCCCCCGAACAGAACAACACCCAACATGCATAGGTTCTGTCAAGGGAAGAGTTGCCAAACACCCCAAAGTAAAGCATGCGCATAACGGTAATTTTACTTGAAAATTTCAGCTCTGCAGACAAAGTGCGCACCTTGCGATTTTTCAACCAAAACAACCCTTTACATTTGGAATATCCCCCATAAACCATATATTCCCTGAAAGTACACACGTTAAGCTTTTTAAGGGTACCCAGCTTGTTGTAGTGGGCTCATCTTTCTGGAATTAATTCCTCAAAGAATTCTTTGGTTGCGCAGGGTTTCCCTAAAAAATTTATAAAAAAGCTGAATAAAAAACACCTTTTCCTAAAATATAAATATGCAAACCAGAAAAAACAAGCTAAGTCTGAAAGCGCAAGGTCCCCCGAACAGAACAATACCCAACATGCATAGGTACTATTAACCCTTTTAATTGCCAGCCTACTTGAGATTTTGTCACCCTCTGTTGACAGGCCATTTTCCCCATTTTGCGTCATGTTTTGCGACATGTTTAGCGCCATTTTTGCTGTAACTTTCAGAAAAATTATATATATATTTTTTGCAGCAGAGTTTAGACTTTAACATGAAATGTCTTGTTTGTAATTTTTTTTTTTTTTTTTTACAATATTATTAAGTGAAAAAAAAAATAAATAAATAAAAAATTTTTTTTAGAAAATTGACTCCTTTATTTTAAATAAAAAATGTATTTTATTAAGGAAAATCATATTGCATGTGAAAGCCCCATTTCTACCGATTAGAACGGTACCACATATTTATCGGTAGCCCCCCGTTCCTGCCCAGGAGACCCCCCTAACTGAAACAAGTATTTTATAACATTCACAAAAAAAATACAAAAACCATCCACACTACAAAGGGTTAAATCGGGAAAAAAAATGACATAGGGTCCCCCCTCCCAGGGGAGGGAGACCCCATTTTTTTTTTTGATTTTTAAGGGTTAAAAACCCTTAAAAATCAAAAAAAAAAAATGACGTGGGGTCCCCCTTACCCAAAGTAACCAGCCCGGGACCAGCTATGGGGGCTTGTAGGCACAGAGTGGGGGGGCCAGCTTTTGTGGCCCCCCCACCCTGCAGCCTACGAGCCCACATAGCCCATGTGGGCCCGGGCTCTTCTGCCCCCCCCTGGCCTTTGGGGAGGCAGGTAATGGGGGTGCCGGGGGTTAATGGCAAGCCACCCGCTAGCGCAGGTGGCTTGCCATCCCCCCAGCCTTGTGAACTGGTATAGGGGTCATGGACCCCTTACCAGTTCACAAGGGGTTAAAAGGAAATAATGACACAGACACACATAAAGAAAAAAATATTTTTTATTAATTTTTATTTTTTTTTTACACTGTACTCACCTCCCATCCATCCTGGAGCACTCTGTCCCTCGGCGATCACTGGCTTCTGCTCACTTGCTAGAAGCCTTTTATAGCTGCTGGATGACAGATTACAAAGGGTTAATCAAAAAAAAAAATGACATAGGGTCCCCCCTCCCAGGGGGGGGCGGACCCCATTTTTTTTTTGATTTTTAAGGGTTAAAAACCCTTAAAAATCAAAAAAAAAATTGACGTGGGGTCCCCCTTACCCACAGTAACCAGCCCGGGACCAGCTATGGGGGCTTGTAGGCACAGAGTGGGGGGGCCAGCTTTTGTGGCCCCCCCACCCTGCAGCCTACGAGCCCACATAGCCCGTGGGCCCGGGCTCTTCTGCCCCCCCCTGGCCTTTGGGGAGGCAGGTAATGGGGGTGCCAGGGGTTAATGACAAGCCACCCGCTAGCGCAGGTGGCTTGCCATCCCCCCAGCCTTGTGAACTGGTATAGGGGTCATGGACCCCTTACCAGTTCACAAGGGGTTAATAGTAAAAAAATGACACACACACAGAGAAAAAAAAATCTTTATTTTTCTTTTTTTACACCATACTCACCTCCGATCCGACGTCCCTCGCCGCTGTCCCGCGCCGATCATCTCACTGACAGATGCCGGTGGTGATCGGCGCAGGGCGGGTGACAAGTGAGCGGGCTCCGATCGGAGCCTCCTCACCTGACATCCGCCCTGCTCCGATCACCACCGGCATCTGACAGATGCCGGAGCTCGGAGGGGGTATAGGAGGAGCGGGATGACGTCATCCCGCTCCTCCCACAATGGGCGGGGCTAAGCGGCGGCGGCCATCGCCGCCATTACAAGAGGTGAGGACCCGGAAGAGGGTCCTCACCTGAAGACTGCGCAGCCCAGGGGGGGGATCGGACCCCCCCCTGGTGAAGAGGAGACCCGGACAGAAGGCTCGGGCGCGGAGGTGAGTAAATGACAGTTTTATTTTTTTTTTTTTTTACAGCGGCGATCAGCGCTGGAAACGGGGGGGGGGGCGGCTGGTTTCGGGCCCCCCCCTGAAGACGGAGGACGACGGGGGGGCGATCGGATGCCCCCCCAAGGAAGAGGGGACCCCAGGCTTCACAGGGATACCGGAGGTAAGTCATTTTTTTTTTCTATTTTTTAACTGTTTGGGGGAAATGCCAGGCACGTAGTTTCTACGTGCTTGGCACTTAACGGTAGGAGAAGCAACCACGTAGAAACTACGTGCTTGGCATTTAAAGGGTTAAAGGAGCCACAGCACTCAACCCTGTTAGCTTGCAGACCAAACTTAAATCTGTCTGTGTGTGTGAACAAGCCTCTGTTTTTAACCAGATTTAGAGATAGATTTAAGGTTGGTCTGCAAGCTAACAGGGTTGAGTGCTGTGGCTCCTTTAAGACTTTTGTATCCTAATTGCCCTGCTAACGTGCACCACCCAGGTTAGTTATAAAATGGTCTGAGCGGCTGCCACCCCTCCTTTGTTTCTTTTGAATTTGTGCAAGCACATGAGCTGTGGGGTCTAGGCCGTACTGCAAGGTCTCCGACCCTTCCACCCCATGGGCTGCACACAAGGTTTTAGGGCAACATCAGGTAAGCCTGGTCCTATTTTATCTTTTGCCCCTCTGCCCCCCACCCTAGTTATCTCTGTATAACAATCAGTCACAATGAGGAATTTGACGGAAAATATTGCAATCGCATAGACAGATAAGTGGCTTGCTAAATAAGTGGATCGATTTATGAGGCAGTCATTTAAGTGTTAATGCACAGTATCAAGTCAAAACGGTCATTGAGACCTTTGGGCATGCATGTCTCTAATTAAAAAGATCCAACAGGCCTCTAGATTCCCTAATTTGTGGATTCTTCTGAATAACTGGCTTCTTCTTTCTGAATAATTTGTGACTGTAAGAATGATGAATCTCCTGAATGTTTACTGGTGCAGTGCCGTGCTACATTCGAGCAGACAGAAGTGGAGCATAAGCTTTATATATGCTCCATAAACCTTTTCTTAACTGGCCGTGTGGTACAGCCAGTGTACTGCACTTTACATAAATCACATGTAATGAAGTATAATACCCCTTTGGTGTCACAGTTCTATATGCCTCTGATTCTAATGCTTTTACCATTAACACATGATATAAAATGATCAGCCTTCAACATAAAATGACAACAGGGGCATCTATTTGTTCCACATGGAAACAATCCTTTCACACTTAACCATGTCTCCCCTACATTTCTGAGGCAGGGAGCATTGAGGGTGACAACTGTGAGTCCAATTTTTGAGCTTTTCTTGGGATCATCCTGACCCCTTGTGAAATTATCTTTTCCAAATCCTCGTCATTTTTAAGAATTGGAAGATTGGGCATGACGATCTGTTTTACCTGTTCACACCTGGTTTAATAGGTTATCACCAAGGTGACAGGATTAGAATCACTCCTGTCGTCTATGGTCCGACCATCATCTCGTAACATTTCTGATTTGTCCCTGTGTTCAGCTGACCTAAGTATATGTTTGGAACACCACCAGGCTAATAACCTCTGCTGTGTCCTGTTACATTCTAGATTAAAGTCCTCATCTGAGGAGCAATTACGCCTCGCTCTAATGAACTCTCCCTGGGGTGGCAACTTCTGGCATGCAATATTGTGTTACCTGTCACCTGTTGGCGAAAGGTATTGGTACCTATTTTGCCAGATCTATGGTCATATTTCAGCATTAAATCCAAAGATTCAATCTCACATTTGTGCCAGTGTCCCATAAATCTCAAGTTACACTGGTTGTCATTTAGGCAATCTAGAAACGATTGGACCTCTTCACCCTTGAACACACAGACAATGCTGTCTATATACCTGCCATTAAACCCTAACCTATGCTGGTGGGGGTTCTCCATCCCATAGATGCCCACCAACTCATGTAGATATTAGTGAGTGATGGGGGAGAAGGGGGCCCCCATAGAAGCACTGCATATCTGCAGTTAGAAAATCCCCCCAAACATGTATATATTATAGGTTAACAGGTATTGAACACAGTGTGGGTGTACAACATTTCGCGCAATGCCCCGATAGACATATCATGGGGGATACATCAAGGATTGTACATCAAATGTTGCCCATTGACAATCATCCGTCCATGTAAAATTTTGTATTGCTACCAGGACCTGCGTGGAAATTTTTATGAATTCAGGTAGGAACCCAACGAGAGCTGGGAATCCACCTATTGCCCCAGGCTCACATTTAGAACCCCTATGCCTGATACAATGGACCTTTTTCCTTTTGGTGGCATTTCCTCTTTATGTACCTTTGGGAGATGATGAAATATCGGTGTCAAGAGGTGAGCGATACATAATTGTTCATGTAATCTAGTATTAATGACATCTAGGGCAGATCTTAAGGCAATACCACATATTTGAATGGATCAGATAGTTGTCTGTGTGCCTCAAAGTCATAATCTTTGCGGATCATGACCACTATGCGCCCCCCTTTATCTGCAGCATGGATTACATGGCCCTTGTTCCCCTTTAAATCATGTAATACTTTCTTCTCCTTACGAGATAGATTGTCCCAGGACATCTGAGTGTTCTTCATTTCCAGCTCACAGAACTGTATCTGAACTATTTCTTGGATCCAGTGGATCCATGTTCATGGTATCCTCAAAATTACAACTTCAAAAATGTTTTGGGGTCACGTTGTATACTATGGAAGCGTTTTGATTTAGAATTTCATTATGGTTCTCATCTCTATTTCTCCCCATAGTATCCGCACATTTTGGGAAATGTTTTTCAAAGTTAAGTGTCTTATAAATCAGTTGAAAAATATTCAGATTGTGTGTGGGTGCATAAATTGGATAATAATTGAATTTTATCATCACTTAAAAGGCAAGAGGAAATATTAATTGGCGTGATATTAATCAGACATGATCTGTCTTTACTCCCCAGATGATATTTGCTTCCTCAACGCCTTCCACCTTTTTCTCTCCCTGTGCCTTGTCTCTGTTTTGTTGTTGGAGGGAGACCCCCCTCCTTTAAATGGAATCCTCTTGTATTGGGGGAGTACATGGTTGACATTTGTGTCTGTGCATGTGTGTGTGTGTGGGGGGGTGTTTATCTGCTTCCTGCCTGCCACATCTTATTGCACTCTCTCCTCACATATGTGATTGGGGGGGGATACTGCACACTGTCTGTAATAAGACAGACTGTAATGGGGGGATGCCACACTCCCTGTAATTGGGGATGCCGCACACTGCCTGTAATGGGGGATTCGCACACTGCCTGTAATGGGGGAGGCCACACTGCCTGTAATGGGTAATGCCGCTCACTGTCTGTAACAAGGGATGTTGCACACTGCCTGTAATGGGGGATGCCACACACACTGCCTTTTATGAGGGATGGCATTTACTACCTGTAATGGGGATGCTGCACACTGCCTGTAATGAGGGATGCCACGCACAGCCTGTAATGGAGGATGCTGCATACTGCCCATAATGGGGCGATGGGGAGGATTCTGCACACTGTCTGTAATGGGGTAATTGGGAGGATGATATTTTAGCAGACTATTTGGTTCTGAATACTTTTTTTCTCATTTTTCACCTCTAAACCCTGGGTGCGTCTTATTGGGTGAAAAATGTGGTATAGTCTTTTTATCTTAGGATATATATGCTTATCTCAAGCATTTTTAATTTCACTTACTGTTTATTTTTAAAATAATATCTTTGCTGGAAGTTTGTTCCAAGCATCTACTACTCTTTCAGTAAAATTATATAATATCATTTCTAACATTGCTCCTGATCTCTCTCCAGTTAGCTTCAGGTTGTGCCCCTTTTTCTATTAATAAGTTTCCCTCCCAAACCTTATTCAATACCTTCACATATTGAAAGGTCTCAGTTAGAAATGAGTAAATCTTTTATAAATTCGGTTTGGAATTTCCCTAGGAAATTTGGGTTCTCCCAAATCAAATTTTGACTGAATCCGGTTAAAAAAACTTCCATCTTGATCTCCATCGCCATGCAATTTTGCCAATCACTGCCAGCTCCCCCGTCACTCGAGTCCAAAGGCGGGTGGTTGGCAACCGGCACTGACAGCGCGATTGGCTTCTCCCGCTCCCCTGCAGGAGAAAGTGCCCACCTCCAGCCTCCAGACCAGAATGACGGGGGGAACAGGAGTGCCGGTCAGTGACTGATACTCACCTCCTCCCCATGATCCTCATTGCGATGAGTGTTCCACGCCACTCTGAATGACGCCCTCCCCCCATTGCTCCAACCTGGCAGCTGGTGGCAAGAGAGATCTAAGCAATGCCGGAAGCCATCTCCCATAGCTGACAGCGTGGCTGGAGAAGCCAGTATCACTGTCAGTGCCCACTGCCAGCCATTGGACCAGTGCTATGGCGGAGCTGGTGTGCACCATACTGAGAAGTGCTCAAGTCCAGCAGTTAGCCATGTTGGAGAAACTGTACAACAGATATCCAGCTTAGTCTATGCTAGAGTGACTTTTGCTAGGTTTTATTGCAGTTTGCAGCTATTGCAGGTTGTGACACTAGATGGTGCTGTTACCAATGCACACTTGTATTGTTCTGCTGTGTTGTCTCTTCCTGTAGATAGAGCTGTAATATCTATCACTGCAAGTCCTTTTCTTCCTGTCTTTGTTGTTTTCTAAGCCACCACGTAAGGCGATATTCTCTTACTGTATTCATGCTCAAGTAAAGCCAGTTCCTGTTATACCACTATTGTCTATCTGGATTACAACTCCGCTGCACCCAGCACTCACACTCTGCAACACCCCACACCCCTAAACCACACCTCCAACACAGTAAGAGATTTTTAAAGAAAAAGTATGATTGTCAAGGGGACCAAACTGCATTTAAACCTTAGATTCTGTGCTGATTCCCACCTTCGGTCTAGATTAGTGCTTCCCGAGTTATTGACTGGTATACTCAAGCTCCCCTCATGTGGTATTTTGGCAGCCGGGGAAGCAGTCGGATATGACCTAGTTACAGGTAGTTATGCCTAAAGCTGAGCAGTTACTTTGGAGCGGATTGTTTTTTCTTTAGCGATCAGACCCTTTACCAAGATCCTTGACCTATGGGTCATCAAGCAGATGCCTAGGTTACCACTGCTAGCAGATGCTAGCAGTAGTGTGTTGTACTGTGCTGACCATGGTAAACAGTAAAAAGTGAAGAAATTAGGTGATACCTTTTGTAGGCTCAGGCATATGCAAGTGATTTGAAATAAGCTATTGTTTTGTAGCCAATTCAATTGTTGAAGGGTTGAAACCATTCTGTCAGAGAATCTAGTTTGTTGAAATTGCTTTACCACATGTGTGAACATTTTCATTTACAATAGAAATAAACATATCACTTAGAATTTAAAAAAAACGTTCAGAGGAGTTGAATGGCGTAAAGAACCTGTAATCAAAACTTGTAACCTTGTAATCAAATCAGCAAGTGATTGCCACACATAATGCTATCGTTAAGGAGCTGGGATTAAGGGTTGCATATATGGTCCCAGTTTTACAAATGTTCAATATGTTAGACATTTATTTATCATACATACAGCACTACACTTTTACCATTCTCTGCATTTTACTCTGAAATGTGTATATGCCTGTTTTAGTTGTAGTATTATTTCTGTTAGGGGCTGGTTTCATTTAGGGACAGCTAATTAAGGTGAAGCCTTCAAGACAGAGCATTGAACAAAATGCCTACCAGAAACCAAATTCTTATCTCATACTCAGTGTGTCGCTGTGTTTTGATAGGCTTATATGGTCTTTAATTGGCAGGTTTGTAATGAAACTAAGAAAGATAAGGAAGAAAAGGTTGACCACTTGGATAAAATAAGGTCCCAATCCTACAGATTGGAGAACAACAACACTAGGAGACCAACATTTACTGATGATAATGAATATCCAAAGAAACTACGTTATCAAAGAAAACACATTGGTCAGGATAATAGACGACCTAACCATCTAGAGCGAGCTTGGTGGAGACACACGGCTGGACATACATTTGAACAATCTCCAGGTGCCTCTGCCAATACACCACGCTCTTTCACAAATGACAGTCCTCTGCCTCGCCCAGCCCCTTTTCACAGACGACGATTCACCCCACCCAGAGTACGTACACCCACCCCACCCCGGGACAGGGGGAGATATATAGATCTGACCAATCGGGGATCGCTCAAACAAAAAGGAGGGGAAAACGAGGGTGGAGAGGTGGTCACAAACATAAGAAAAATAAGGCACCAATAGGACAGGGCATCTTCAACTTAAGTTCTGTCACCCTAACTGAAAATGAGTTATCACTTTTAGATCGTGGCTTAAAGTTCGCCCCCCCAAAAAACTTAGACCCGTTTACCACCTTTGTTGATTTACAAAAATACATGAGGAAACTCTCAATAAAAAAGTTCTTCCTGACAAAGGAATCTGAAAACTTTGTGGCACTAGAGAATGAGAACAGGGATAGGAACATTATACAACATACTAATTTACGTAACAAGTCACTCTTTAATCCCCCTAACATATCCAACTCTCAATTAGAAGCTTTCAAAACTGCCATGACGAGAGACCTTAAATGTTTATCCTTTAAACGGAAACGCTGGCCAGTTAATCTATATGAAGGATTCAAATCTTTGGAAAAAAAACATGAAATAGTTATCAAGCCGGCTGACAAGGGGGGGGGGGGGGGGGCTGGTTGTTCTTAACAAGGCCGATTATGTAGAAGAATTAAACCGACTTCTCTCTGATCGGGCTACGTACAAACTCCTGAACAAGGATCCCACAAGAGAATTTAAGGAGGCTCTCATTACACTGTTAGAAGGTGGATTGGAGAGAGGCCTCCTGACCCCTAAGGAGTATAACTATTTAGTTCCCTCAACGCCAAGAATTCCAACGATCTACCAGTTGCCAAAAATCCATAAGGGATTAGAAAAACCACCTGGTCGCCCCATTGTTAGTGGGATGGGATCCCTAACCTGCCGTTTGGGAGAATTCATTGATGTATTCCTGCAAGGTTTAGTTATCAAACTTCCCTCTTATCTTAAAGATTCCACACAAGTGATCAATCTCTGTGAAAATGGAGATTGGACGGGGGCTACCTTGCTAGCTACGGCTGATGTTTCATCACTCTACACAGTGATACCACACGATAAAGGAATTTCAGCGGTTAAATATTTTCTTAACTCTGATTCCTCTCTACCCATGGAACAAATTGATTTCATCATAGAATGTCTCACGTTCACTTTGGAGCACAATTATTTTTGGTTTGCAGATAATTATTATCTGCAGATCACTGGCGTGGCCATGGGGGCAAAATTTGCCCCCAATATGGCCAACTTGTATGTAGGTTGGTGGGAAACACAGTTCATAGACCAAGTAGAGAGACCCTTCTTGGCGGTATGGAAACGTTATATAGACGATGTTTTGTGTGTATGGAGGGGCTCTCAATTAGATCTGGAGGCCTTCTTTGTAGAGGTAAATAAGAACTCTTTCAATTTATCGTTTACAATGGATAGTAGCCCAAGTTCCATTAATTTCCTGGACTTGACCATAGATAAAGTGGGGACTATCCTTACTACATCCACCTTTTTCAAGCCCACGGACCGAAACGTAAATGTTCCCCAAAACAGCTGCCATCATCCAAACTGGTTGGGAGCCATACCTAAGGGGCAGTACATGCGACTTCGGAGAAATTGTACCCATGTAGACACCTATGATGTCCAGTCTGCGGTCCTTACAAATAGGTTCATTGAAAAGGGATATAACCCCCAAATTATTAAAGAACAACAATTATCAATTAGAGAGAAGGAAAGAACCCCTCTACTTGCACCGAAAGGGATAACATCACAAGATCCTAATCATAACATGTCGTTTATCACTGATTACAGCATGCAACACAAGGTTTTTAAAAAATTACTTCAAAAACACTGGCATATATTGAAGGATGATACACTGTTGGGCCCTCTATTACCTGAACATCCACGAGTAATATATAGAAAAGCCCCTAACTTAAGAGATCTTCTAACTCGAAGTTATGTTGACCCCCCAAGGAAAATATCTCTTACTACTACTGAATTGAAGGGGTTTTACAAATGTGGTAACTGCATGGGATGCAAAACATGCTTGCCAATTGCAAAGCCCAAAAAAGAATTTACTACAAATACAAATAAAACATATGCAATTAAGAGATTCATATCCTGTCGCACACAGCATGTCGTTTATTTGATATGGTGTCCATGCAAATTATATTATGTAGGACGTACCACAAGGGCCCTATATGTACGTATTAGAGAGCATATATACAACATCAAAAAGGGACTGGAAACTCATAGTTTATCTGCTCATGTTAAACTTGTACACGCCAGTGACCCTAGATGCATGTCCTTTATGGGTATTGATCATGTAGAAATGCACTGGCGTGGCTCTAATTTAACTCGGGAGATCTCTAAATGTGAGAGTAGATGGATCTATGAACTTAATACTTTCACACCGCTTGGTCTAAACGTAGAATTTGACTTAAATTGCTTTATTGACACAGCTTAATTACTTTTTTGTGCACACTTGTTAATTATCACAATAATTTTTACACTTTTTGTTTGTTCACATGCTAACAACATGTCTTATTGTTGGATAGTGGAGGGTGTCCTTTGTTTAACCTTCATTTCATGCAATTTGTTTTATATAACAAATTTACACAATTTTTTCATTTAATTCACCAATTTGTGTATGTTATCAATCATAGATCACTTTTATATGTGAACCCTTAATTAGGTTCCTCTTTAGGGTGTACTTTATTTTTCATTTTGGTGGTTGTTTATGATCAATCACTTTTTTTATGTGAATCCCTTAATTAGGGTCCTCTTAGAGGTGTAATTCACTATTTATATTGTGGCCGTTTACGAACAGCGCCGCCGTCGATTAGATGTGAAGCTCTAAACAGACATTTAGACTTAGTGGGTGTAGATATAACATCACTGATACAAAGTTCCCATTAGTTAGAAATGAGATTGGAGCACAAATGCTATATTGCTAATTAACAAATGGCAGATACATTCTAACTATCCGCTCAGGGATTGACCTTGAATGAGTCAAGTTTAATATCTTTCTATCCCAGTAGCTTTTTTTCCAGTATTATGCTGTCACGTTAAATGTGTACAGCAACCTTTGACAATTACATCATAGCATTCCTGTGCTTAGTGCTCCCTTTGCCTTAACACCATGATTGTCTTGCTCCTGATGTCCAGTTTTACTTACCGTTCAATGCCCTAATTTTATGTTACACAAAAGTGGGGTTATGTGACTACCGCCTGCAGACATTACTGCCAGCTATTAATATTAGCCATTAATGCTGTTTATTACTGAACTTGATTTTTATAAAACGAGGACATATGACTCTCGTTCTAGGCTTCCATAATTCTATGTCCAGCCGGGCTATGCATGCCCCGCCTCCGGCAGCAAATGCGTGTACTAATGATATTCACTGCCCAGTACGCTTATTGGCTGTTGGTGGTTTGTTTTGGAGCGGGTCCCGCCTTCGGTAGCGAACGTGCGTGCTAATGACATCTACTCCTCTGTATGGCCGTTGATCGGCCCGCCGGAGCAAGCTCCGCCCCTGGCATTGAATATGCATTATTGACATTCATTATCTGCGAATCCCATTTGCTGATGTTCGGCTGGGCTGTGCTAGTCCCACCCCCGGCAAGGAACATGTGATTTAATTATATTCACTGCCTCAAGCCCTTATTGGTCTAAGTCACAACCAGGGAGGATCCCCAACCTCTATAAATAAAGTGTCATCAGCCGCGCCGCTCATCCTTTGATAAAGTTGCGCACGTAACGAAACGCGTTAGGAGATAGGAGACGGCGGCTACCGTTCTATTTATTCCAAGCTTTGGCGCCCATTTCAATGGTTGCAAGGAAAAAGGGAAGAAAGGACTCCCTCCTAACTTGTATACATTTACAGGCGCATATTACTTCAAAGAAATGTGAGTGTACCTTTTTTATTAAATTGCTTTTTAAAAAAAGAAGTCCTCACGGGGTTGCACTAGATTTCTTTTGTGCTTTTTAAATTATATGAACGGATCCTATAAACGGTCGTGATGAGTGTTTAAACTGCGCATTGAACCACCTGGAATTTTCTAATAACAGAAATTGTCTCAAGGCTTTCTAAATTTCATCAATCTGGTAAGCGCATATGTGTGGAGGTGACGGGCACGTGTGACAAGATTATTTCTGTGGATGTGCATGCACCGTGGGATACAAGATAATTTCTGTGGATGTGCATGCACCGTGGGATACCTCCTCAAAAAACACTTTAAAGACTGCGTCTTGTGGTCACATTATACTGTGTCCTCATTGCTCCGTGTCTTTTAATTGTATAATGTTGTGGGACTTTTGTGAATGAAAGGTTCGACACGTCGTAGCAAAACTTTTAAAGAATTTGATATTGAGTAATTTATATGATATTTTGTATAAGATTATAGCGCGGTGTTTTTTTATACATTTCTTATTTGCTTATATGGTCATAGTTTGTTGTGGACCACAGCGACAGTTTGCATCTAGATAAATTGTCCGGACAAGCTGCTGCCTTTACCTACATACAACCACCTCCTCCTCTTACATGTCTCAGACCCCCTTTCTTCACCCTTGAGTGGCTGGCGTTTAACGGTAAAATTTACGTGGCTGGCAATAGAGGGGTTAATCATAAAACAAGATAAAATGAAATACACCTGGATCTCAGCCATTTAAATCAAAATAGACACCTTACAACTTATAACCCCCCAAAAAACAATAAATAAACAGTACTAAGAAGAATATAGGGAATTAAAGAACTCCCTAAATTGCTACTTTTTGCTAAGTAAAATACTACTCAATCGCTCATTGACCTTTATCCTATTTAATGTATCAATAAACATTTGAAG
Organism: Gastrophryne carolinensis; assembly: GCA_027917425.1. NCBI lineage: Eukaryota > Metazoa > Chordata > Amphibia > Anura > Microhylidae > Gastrophryne > Gastrophryne carolinensis. The sequence goes on along the minus strand of CM051235.1, from coordinate 547,362,016 downwards.
TTTCAAAGTATGAGATTTCCATGACTTAGAAATGGTCAAATAAGCATAACAAATAAATGTATTGGAAAAACTGAAAATCCCCACAACAATAATAAGGCAACCAATGGCAATTTTTCCACCCATTTCCCTGTAACCTTGCTAATAATACCAAATGCTTGATTGCAAAACTACTACCTTAGGACATTTCCAACATATATGAAACGTATCATCCACCTGTCCACAATTTCTGAGACATAAAGGAGATATATTAAGGTATACGTTTGCCAACCTACTGGGGACCATATACCAACAAATATAATAATTGGATTCTAACAGTGAAGTGTTGAGAGAACCTTTAAAACTATGGACCTCCCATTTATTGCCACCTTCAAATTTAACATTTTGCTGTAAATCTACCCATTTTATAATATAATAAAGTTTGCCTTTTTTATCTGTGAAAATACCACCATTGGTCCCTGAGGAAGGGGTGCATGTCCACCCTGAAACATCAGACACTATTGATATTGGACATTATGGATTGTGATTTTGTGTAATGCTACAATATATGGTTCCTAAGGCTAGAAGGAGTGCTGGCTACTGTCTTACTTGAAGTGCAGTGTGGGGTGAGGAAACAAACAATAGAATCAGGAAATAAAGCACATTCACGGGCTGATTCATTACTAGCGGCAGGTAGCGACAGATGTGCGTCTGTAGCAGGCATTTCAGAGCGCCGGCTAGTAGTCGCTGTGCTCGGCTGTGGTTTGCTAGGTCAGAGCGCCTCAGTCGCTGTGCAGCATTGATGAATACATTGTGGGGAATCGCTATATGACCAGTACAGAGCTGTATGGGAGCAAATGGTAGCGACTGCTCATAGCGACCGACTCACAACATATTCATCAAAAAAACAGCCTTACACACCGCCTGCGCTCAAAAATGCTTCGCTGTAGCCCAGAGCCGGAGGGTATGTGATGAAAGGCTGTTTTTTAACATGTATCCACCAGTAACAATGCGAAAACATATGGAATTACATTGGAATAACATTGTGACATGAACACATTAATGCCAGACCTGTAATGTCAATTCTGCATAAATTCTGTTTAAAGTGAAATAAAAGAATGTCCATTGAAATGTATGGGAGAGCGACAGGTAGCGAGAGGTAATACATGGCGCTCTGCAAGGCTGAACGCCGGCGCTGTACGCTGAGGCTGGGATAATGATGAATCGGACGCTACATGGCGTTGTTCCAGTCGCTCCAAAGATTCTGCTTGATAAATGTGTAATTGCGTGCCGTGTCCGGCGTTCACCTGTCGCTACCTGTCATTTACAAGGCACTACCTGTAATAATACAATGCTTTATCTCTATTAATGAGTGAATTGAAACCCCAAATGTTATGAGAAATAACTCTGAATCCATTAACCAAACTAGCCATTAATCACCTTCCAAAATGGACCTCTCTAAAAAGACATATCAAGTTAAGAAAAGAAAAAAACTTTCCCATTTAAGTTAAGTTAAGAGGTAAACAAGGCTCTGATTCCCCTAGTAAATACAAAAAATAAAAACAGAAAGAAAATGAAAACAAAATCAGACACATAAAAAACAAAAAGCTATCAATCAACATTTTGACACAAAATTGAAACAACAAAAATTGTTATAAGAACCAACTACCCAATTTGGGTAATTCCATACTAGCGCAAGGTACCGACAGATAAGCACCTGTAGCGAGGCATTGAGAGCGACCGCTAGTAGTCGCTGTGCTCGGCCATGGTTCGCTGTTTCAGAGCATCTCAGTCACTGGCCGGCATTGATGAATATATTGTGTGAGGCGCTATAACACCAGTACAGCGCTGTATGGGAGCGAACGGTAGCGGCAGCTCAGTGCGACCGACTCACACCATATTCATTAAAAAAAATAGCCTCACACAGTGCCAGCACTCAAAATCGGGTCGTTGTAGCCCAGAGCACCAGAGGCTGTGTGATTAAAGTCTGCTTTTAAACATGTATCCACTAGTAACAAAGCGAAAACATATGGAATTACATTGTTATTACATTGTAACATGAACACTTTAATACCAGATATGTAAGGACAATTCTGCATAAAAATATTATAAATCAAAAAAGTTTTCAGAAATGACTTTAAATAGGCCAGGAGAGGTGACACAATTATTTGATAATTAAAAAAAAAAAAAAAGAAAACCCTGTTTAAACAGAAGAAAAGGATCGTTCATTGAAATGTATGGGAGAGCGTCAGGTAGCGACAGGTAATACCAGGCGCTCTGGAAGCCAGAGAGACGGCGCTATACGGTGAGCCGTCTGTGATGATGAATTGGACGCTACGTGTCCCTGACTCACTCACCAGATTCCTCACCGCTGGCTCACCTAGCCAAAGTCACGTGAAGCAACGAAACGCGTTGGGAGCTGGCGGACGGACGCTTTTCCCCTCTACATGAATAGGGGACATGCTGGCCTGAACTGAAGGTGGAACCAAGCAGCGTGAGTGGGCTGTTGAAACACTGGATTGGATGTGTGTTTTAAAAGGTTTTTAAATGTAAGAGTCTTAAAGTGGAAGTTATTCCTAGCAATGTTGCACTATTGGCCTGCTTTTCTCTCTTACATGGCTTAACTTGGGAGTGGAAAAGGTTTTAATCCTTCATAAGCTGGATTCAAGGGTAACAACTTAGGAATCGGCTGGCTATTGATTTTACATTTGGCTCAATACACACCATTTTTTGGTAAGCGCATTATATTGGTGGTGGGCACTGACTGTCACTGGATGGATTGTAGTCGAGGCACCATTATTGATGGATGAATATGTTTTATTGAAGAAAGATTGCTGGATATTGCCTAGCTCTGTGCTTTTCATACACATGCTTAAATATTTATTACTATAATTTCTATAGTACTTAACCATAAACTATAAGGCTCCATTCATCTCCATTGCGCTAAGAGCAAGCGTTTTGTAAAAATATCATAGGGACATTGTATAAAAAAAAACATTGCACTCTTGATGCTTTAGAAATGCGTTTGCATTGCGCTTGCACTGTGCCCCTTAAAAGAAAAATATTAAGTGGTAGTCTATGACAATGCAAACACACTGCAAGTACACTGCATTATACATGCTCTGCACTCATACCGCCACAGACCTCCACTGACCTGTGCTGAATTGCGCTGGATTGCACTGAAAATGGTGTCTGTAATGCGCTTTTAATGTGTTGCTTACTGCAGCGCAGAAGTGTGAGCTATCCCATCTAGAATAATGTGCAGTGTTTTCTCTGCATTGTAACTGCGCTGCAGGGCAGCAACGCAGAGGCGTGAACAGAGCCCAAACCAACCAAAATATTTCAAAACGATTTAAACATAGCAAACAGCTGTATTTCCAAAACATTTCTAACCCTCAACTCCTGGTTTACATAAGTACTTATATTAACCTTAACAATAGCAAACTATTCATGACTGTAACTTTACAAATTTTTACTTTATTTTTTACTTTCAGTATTTATTTTCTTCATAATCCTCTCATTAGGATCAAAGTGTTAAAGTAAAGTAAAAAGTGATAGACTCTTCTTCAACTTAGGTATCTACTCTGGAGCACTTGGGAGATCTCCCAAATGTATTCTTCTTCTATAGAGGAGAAAGAGGTTGAAGTTTAGCCTCACTTCTACAAGATTCCCCCAGGCTAGACGATTCCCCCAGGCTAGTTACAAAGGAATAATTCTTGCCTTTCAAAGTAAAATTCAGATGAAAGGGGAAAGCCCATCTGTATTTGATATTCTTCTGAATCAACTTAGTCAAGAGCGGTTTCATTTCTCTTTTTATTTGATTGTTAATCAGCAAAAAAATTGTATATTATCTCTTAAAATTATATTAGGGTGTCCTCTTACATCTGCCATAAATTAGTTCTAAATTTGATAGTAATGTGGTTTTACTATTGTAGGACTGTTTTGGGGGGGGTGATGATAAACACCCCAATCAAGACAGGCTATGGTGCTAACCTGTTGGTAACAAAGAGAAGCTGTTTGGTGTGCCAGTGCCTCCACCCAGAATAGGGCCCCTGCAACTGATAGGAAACACCTTTGTGGGAAATAGATACAGTCGTCTAAGCAAAACAATACAGTTGGAGCAGAGGAACTACTGCTCCCAGCAACCATTTACCTTAGTCATTCAGTTACACAATCAAGTGTAACAGTACCAGGGACTTTATATAATAAAGTTTAACTTGCACATTTGAACGGACCATACTCAGTATAATACAATGAAAGGCTGGAGCTGTAGTGAGTTTGTGAACATAAACGCGGGTATATAGACAGTCAATACCTAAATACCTCCAGGAGAAAGTAGACACAGGATGCAAGATGCAGGAGTCCCTGATGTTGACTCAAGGAGATGATTCACTTTTGACAATCAGAAGGCGATTAGGAGATATGCAGCAGCAGCTAAAAATTCCCCACAAGAAACACGTAGGTCAACAGACAGAAGGCAACATAAAAGTTCAGGAGCAGCAACAGAAGATCCTCCCTGTGGCGCCAGCAGCTGGACAAGCAGGTGAACAGTGTGGCAGTCTGGGAAGTGATCCAGGCTTCACTTTGAGGCTATATGTGCAAGCTGCAGCAGCACAGCTCCTGGCCGCAAGTCGCGCACTCAGGTCTCCCCTGCATACAGGCAGTCTGTCCTATATATAGTCTTTGATACCTCCAGTTAGGGGCTGCAAACCCCAGCTAGAGAGAGAGAGAGTGATCTGCAGCAAGCCTTCTTCTCTATGATCTGTTGCAGGAATGTAATGTAACTGAGCACTTCCCTATACTATTATATCTCTCTATGTGAGTGCCCTATGCACAGGCCCCTATTTGTCATTAGGCACACCTAGGCACCGGCCTAGGGTGGGCAAAGAGGAAGAGGTGGGTGACAGCCTCACACTGGCAGCGTCAGTGTCCCAGCAGCACTCTCAGGCACTGCTGTGCTGTATGTGGCATGTATTCGGTCATTCCGTGTGCGCCATTCCTCTCCCCAAGGCCCTCTTCCATCTCCCCTCTCAGTGTTAACCCAGCTATTGAAGGAACAGCCTCAGCACAGCTGGACAAACAGGCAGCCAGGAGCGTTGCTGTCAAATGCATCGGGTTACACTGAGCAGGGAGTCGTAGGAGGGCAGCGGTAGAGAGTAAGAGGGGAGCAACATGAGTCCTCGTGGCCAGCGCACGGTGTCAGACTTTGATGGCAGCTTCTTTGTAGCCCCCCCTCTCCCTGCCCGGCGCATCGTGCAGCATGTTGGCTGTGTCAGACGCCGCTACCTCTGATTCCAAACCAACACCAGCAAGTCCAGCATCAGCAGGTACTGAAACTGTGCAGCCATGTTGCATCATGCCTTGGCTGCATAGCGTGCATGCAATGCTGGAGGACACAGGTCAGCTATGTCCTCCCATTTTCATCTCTGTTCTTTACCCCTCAACTTATCATCAACTTTTCCCCAATTTTCTACTGTCTCACTTTTCCACATTCCCTTATTCGGGCTTCCTTTTCCATGTTTGTTTTCCCTTTTGTGTGTCTGACCCTTCTTTCACTGTTTTCCACATTCCCTTTCTCTTCCCTTTCTTTTCCACAATCCATCCTTTGTCTCTTTTTCGCATTCTATCCTTTCTCTTTTTCACATCCCCCTCTTACTCTCTATTACACATTCCCTCCTTTCCCTCTCTTCCACAATACCTTCTTTCTTTTTTACAATACCTTCTCTTCCACATTCCCTCCTTTTTTCTTTTCCACACTCCCTCCTTTTTTTTTTTTTCCACATTCCCCCCTTTTTTCTCGTTTCCATATTCCCTTCTTTCCCTTTTGTTCCACATTCCCTCCTTTCTCTCTTTTCCACATTCCCTCCTTTCTCTATTTTCTACATTCCCCCTATTTCTCTCTTTTTCACTTTCCCTCCTTTCTCCTTTTTCCACATTCCCTCCTTTCCATATTCCCTCATTCTTTCTCTAGTTCTCATTTCCTCCTCCTCTCTCTGTTTTTTTACTTCCGTCGGTACATGCACAGTTGCGCAGCCAATCAGAGCCATGCTGTGCATAAATAATTAGGCAAACAGTTCTCATAGACTGCAATGGGGGGTGCAAGCAGTTGTATCCCCAGCGACACGCAAGCTCCTGTCACAGCCTATCTGAGTGGCTGAGGCAGGAGTGCACACACAGCCCGAGGATGCAGGGGATTGTCAACAGTCAGAGCCTTTTGCTGATTTGCATATGCACGGCACACGGCTCCTCATGCACCATAGAAATGAGGAAAGGTGAGTTTCCTGGGCTTTTTGAGTTTTACACAGTGAGCACCACAACTCAGGAGGCCCTGGGGGTAGGTCAGTGGTTGTCCCTGGAATCTCAAAAATCCAAAAGAAAATGGGCTCCTATGTAATTTTTTTTAAATAAACCCCTTATGTTCTGTCACCCAGCAGGTATAAAAGAGCAGAAGCCAGAGTGCTTGGTGAGGGAAGGAGAGGAATGGGAGGTAAATATTTTTTTAAAAAAAAAGAATAAAATATTTTTTTATCAGTGTGTGTGTGTATTTTTTATTTAACTCGTTGTGAACTGGTAAGGGCCCATGAGACCCCTATACCATTTCACAAGACTTAGGGACTGGCAAGTCACCTGCGACTTGCTAATAATCCCCAGCCCCCTATTACCTGCCTCCCTAAAGCCAAGGAGGGGGCAGAAGGACCCGAGACAAATTTAGGAAGTGCAGGCTTGTAGCCGGCAGGGCGGTGGGCCACCAAAGCTTGCCCCCGGGAAAAGGGATGCCATTTTTTTAAACCCTTTATAGTGTGGATCAGGGGTGGGCAATTATTTTTTCCATGGGGCCACATGAGAAACTAAAAATATTGTGGAGGGCCGCTGAGCTATGGGCGTCTAAGCGACGTCTAAGCTCAGCGGCTCTGAGTGCGCTGGCGGCTGCATCTCGAGCTTCCCTCTAACAGGGAGCGCGCCCGCGCTGGCCATTCTCAAATGGCTGACACAGGCACGCGCCCTGCTAGAGGGATAGCGGGCATGCGGCCGCAGCTCGTGCATGCGCCGTTGAACTGGGAAAGAAGGTGAGTTTATGGGCGACCTGGGGGTTTCACACAGCGGGGCATCCCGATTTTGGATGCCCCGCGGGGAGGGGATCTATAAGATTCCCAGGCTGATAAAGCAGGGTTTTGGTCCACTTCAAACGTTCTGATGTGATAATTTCCCAGCCAATCAGAGAAGCCCTTGGCTTCTGGCAGTCTGGAAGGAGAGCTCATATCAGCTGGGGCAAAGTGTAAGAATGGTGGGCAGCAGGAAGGGGGCATGGTGAGAGCATGGTGGACAGCAGGAAGGCGACACGGTGAGAGCATGGTGGACAGCAGGAAGGGGGCATGGTGAGAGCATGGTGGACAGCAGGAAGGGGACATGGTGAGAGCATGGTGGACAGCAGGAAGGGGGCATGGTGAGAGCATGGTGGGCAGCAGGAAGGGGGCATGGTGAGAGCATGGTGGACAGCAGGAAGGCGACACGGTGAGAGCATGGTGGACAGCAGGAAGGGGGCATGGTGAGAGCATGGTGGACAGCAGGAAGGGGACATGGTGAGAGCATGGTGGACAGCAGGAAGGGGACATGGTGAGAGCATGGAAGGGGGCATGGTGAGAGCATGTGGACAGCAGGAAGGGGGCATGGTGAGAGCATGTGGACAGCAGGAAGGGGGCATGGTGAGAGCATGTGGACAGCAGGAAGGGGGCATGGTGAGAGCATGGTGGACAGCAGGAAGGGGACATGGTGAGAGCATGGAAGGGGGCATGGTGAGAGCATGTGGACAGCAGGAAGGGGGCATGGTGAGAGCATGTGGACAGCAGGAAGGGGGCATGGTGAGAGCATGTGGACAGCAGGAAGGGGGCATGGTGAGAGCATGTGGACAGCAGGAAGGGGACATGGTGAGAGCATGGTGGACAGCAGGAAGGGGGCATGGTGAGAGCATGGTGGACAGCAGGAAGGGGGCATGGTGAGAGCATGTGGACAGCAGGAAGGGGGCATGGTGAGAGCATGGTGGACAGCAGGAAGGGGACATGGTGAGAGCATGGAAGGGGGCATGGTGAGAGCATGTGGACAGCAGGAAGGGGGCATGGTGAGAGCATGTGGACAGCAGGAAGGGGGCATGGTGAGAGCATGTGGACAGCAGGAAGGGGGCATGGTGAGAGCATGGTGGACAGCAGGAAGGGGGCATGGTGAGAGCATGGTGGACAGCAGGAAGGGGGCATGGTGAGAGCATCTTGGACAGCAAGAAGGGGGCATGGTGAGAGCATGTGGACAGCAGGAAGGGGGCATGGTGAGAGCATGGTGGACAGCAAGAAGGGGGCATGGTGAGAGCATGTGGACAGCAGGAAGGGGGCATGGTGAGAGCATGGTGGACAGCAGGAAGGGGACATGGTGAGAGCATGGAAGGGGGCATGGTGAGAGCATGTGGACAGCAGGAAGGGGGCATGGTGAGAGCATGTGGACAGCAGGAAGGGGGCATGGTGAGAGCATGTGGACAGCAGGAAGGGGGCATGGTGAGAGCATGTGGACAGCAGGAAGGGGGCATGGTGAGAGCATGTGGACAGCAGGAAGGGGGCATGGTGAGAGCATGTGGACAGCAGGAAGGGGGCATGGTGAGAGCATGTGGACAGCAGGAAGGGGGCATGGTGAGAGCATGTGGACAGCAGGAAGGGGGCATGGTGAGAGCATGGTGGACAGCAGGAAGGGGGCATGGTGAGAGCATGTGGACAGCAGGAAGGGGACATGGTGAGAGCATGTGGACAGCAGGAAGGGGGCATGGTGAGAGCATGTGGACAGCAGGAAGGGGGCATGGTGAGAGCATGGTGGACAGCAGGAAGGGGGCATGGTGAGAGCATGTGGACAGCAGGAAGGGGGCATGGTGAGAGCATGGTGGACAGCAAGAAGGGGGCATGGTGAGAGCATGTGGACAGCAGGAAGGGGGCATGGTGAGAGCATGGTGGACAGCAGGAAGGGGACATGGTGAGAGCATGGTGGGCAGGTACATGGTGAAAAAGAGACAGCAGGCAGGAAGGGAAAACACAAGCAAACTACATAATCTTTCTGAGCAGACTTACTGATTCTCTGGAGCTCCTACTCTGTCCTTCCAAAGTCCCCAGGTCTCTATCACCTGCTCATCGGGTCTGGCTTCCTCAGAGGAAGGGAGAATGTGCCAGACCCGACGAGCCGAGTGGCCGATCAGCTGCTGCTTAACCTAAGCCTCTCACACTGTACACAGGCGATCACCTAAGTTAAGCAGCAGCCGATCGGCCACTCGGCTCGTCGAGTCTGGCATGTTTTCCCTTCCTCTGCGTCTCTTACTGGCCAGCTCAGCCCGGGCCGGTAAGAGCCTAGCAAAGGGCCGTATACGGCCCGCGGGCCGGACATTGCCCAGGTCTGGTGTGGATAGTAGTTATATTTTATTTGTAAATGTTATAAAGTGCTCTTTTCAGTTTGGGGAGTCTCGTGGGCAAGAATTGGGGGCTACGATTCATATGTTGTACTGTTGTAATCGGGAGAAATGGGGCTTTCACGTGCAATATGATTTTCTTTAATAAAACAAATGTTTTATTTAAAATAAAGGAGACGATTTTCTAAAAAATAATTTTGTGTATTTTTTTTACGCAAAAAATATTTGAAAAATTACCTATCAACAGACATCGGGGGACCTTGTGCTTTCAGATTTAGCTTGTATTTTCTGATTTGCATATTGATATTTTAGGAAAACATGTTTTTTATTCAGCTTTTTTTACATTTTTAGGGACACCCTGTGCAACCTAAGAATTCTTTGAGGGATTACTTCCAGAAAAATGAAGCCACTACAATAAGCTGGGTATGCCTAGAAAGCTTAACGTGTACTTCCAGAGAATATATTTGTGGGGTCATTTCAAATGTAAATGGTTGCTTTTCTTGAAAAGCTGTAATGTACGCATAGCATAGTTGTATTTTATCTGAACATCTCCTAAATCGCTGTTTCAGTTTGGGGGAGTCTGCTGGGTGTCTACCAATACATATATGATATATGTTAGCAGAAGAAATTGGGATTTCACAAGCAATAAGATTTTATTGACAAGTTTAGATTTTTTTTTTACAAAAAACACTACAAATTGTAAAAAATAGAATAATTTTTTTTGCAAATATTTCACCCAAAATGATTCAGAATACACTAAAAAAGGCCAAACATGAGATTTCATGTTGAAGCCCAGCTGGAAAATCCCTGGAAATCCCTTTGAAAATCACAGTTGAACATGTGCAGCGCAAAATAGTGAAACATGGTCAACAGAGGGTGACAAAACTCTAGGTAGGCTGGCACTTAAAGGGTTAATGGTGTGGGAAGAATAATCTCCTGTGACCAACTGAGTGAAAAACCAGCTGAATCCCTGTCATTAGATGAAGCTCTTGAAGTTTCTGAGTCACTATTTCTTCTCTAGTAATATCTTCCTCAGAATTTGTTTCTTAGATTCGCTTCATAAGATACACTTGACCACAAGGAGGCATCCCTCATTACAGCCAGTGAGAGGCATCACTCATTACAGGTAATGTGCAGCACTCCCCATTACAGACAGTGTGTGGCATCCCTCATTACAGCCAGTGAGAGGCATCCCGTATTACAGCTTGTGTGCAACATCCCCTCCCCAATCGCGTGTGTGAGGAGAGAGCGCATTGGAAGACCAGCGGGCAGGAAGTTGATTAACTTACACTTGCTGCCTGCCGGTCCTCCAATGCCTAGCGCTCCACACACAGATAGACAAAGATGCACAGAGACAAAGACACACACAGACACACATGCAGAGACACAGAGACCCATTCACACACACACACCTTGAACCACATGCACAGACACACACAGGCATATCTACAGGTTCCCAGCAGCTGATTTCCTTGCATCACAGGTGGGTGTGACTTATTTATGGGTCACGGCTGTGATTGGATGCTGAAAGTTCATAGGTCACGTCCATCTGTGCGTTGGCCATGTACCCACATGAAGGCCATGCCCACCCACCGAGTGAAGGGAGGAATCCTGGGCTGCTGCATAAGCACAGTATAGGTAAATGACATTGCCTTTCGCTCAATTTTTTAAAAAGTGTTTAACCCTTTAAACGCTGAGTGTGTATATCCCCCACCACTTCCGTCACTGCTGACATGTGTAAAAAAGAGAAAAAAATGACGTTTACTCACCTGTGCCTGCGATCCCTCCAATCGGGTCTCCTCTTCAGCCCAGGGGCCTCTGACCACTCTGGGCTCTTCCACCATGAGGAGAGGGCCCGAAACAAGCCCTTTCCCCTGCTCCCGCCATCGCCAACGCTAGCCCCGCCTTTTGTGGGTGGGGCAGATGACGTCATCCTGCTCCCAGCGCTGAGTTGTCAGATGCTAGAGTGATCGATGGAGAGAGAGGTTGGAGGGGTAGGGGACTCTGATCCTCTGCCTGCCAAGCCCCCCTACGCCGATTACCCTGGCATGCCTTCGAGATCAATGGGAGACAGCTGCGAAGGACAAGAGAGTTGAGGTTCAGAGGTGAATAAAAAAAAATGTTATTTTTTCTCTGCTATTTCTGTGTGTATGCTTTTCCTTTTCATTTAACCCTTTGTGAACTGGTAAGGGGTCCATAAGAGCACAGGGGCCTAAAGGCTATGTGGGTAGCTTTCAGGGCGGGGGCCACTGAAGTCCTGCATAGCTGTTCCCTCGGCTGGTCATTCTGGTTAAGAGGGACTCCACACCATTTTTGGGGGGATTTTTAAGGGTTTTTAAGCAATTGAAATCCAAAAAAAGATGTGTGTCCCTGGGAGGGGGAACCTTATATTTTTCTGTTTTTTATTAACCCGTTGTGTCCTGTCGTCCAGCAGCAGCGGGAGAGCAGAGGCCAGAGTAAATAATTTTTTTGATTGATTGTCTGTGAGTGTTTTTTTAATTAACCCTTTTTGATCTGGATGCCACACCCCTACACCAGCTCACAAGGCTTAGGTAGCTGGCAAGTCACCCGCTGCTAGTGAGTGACTTGCCATTAACCCCAAGTCCCTTCTATCTGCCTCCTCAAAGTCGAGGGGGGACAGAAGTGCCATTCTGGGTAAGGGGAACCCACACCATTTTTTTATTTTTAAAGGTTTAAACCCTTAAAATCTCTTTTAAAAAGCCTGTGGCATGGGTTCTGCTTTGTTATTCTTTATTTTTAGCAAAACCCTGTGCAACCAAATAATTCATCAAGGGATTCCTTCCAGAAACCTGTGCCCACGTCAACATGCCTGGTATAGCTAGCTAGTTTGTGGGATGTATATCAAATGTAAAGGGTTGTTTTTCCTGGAAACCTGCAAGGTGTGCATAGCATAGTATTTTACGTGAAAATCTCCTAGAGGCTGTTTCAGTTTGGGGGAGTCTCCTGGTCAGGAAAGGGTGTCTACCAATACATATGTGGTACCGTTGTAACTGGGAGAAATAGGGCTTTTACACACACTAAATCTTTATCGAAAAAACGTACATGTTTATTATAAAAAACTCTACAAATTGTAAGAAATATATTGCTGCACATAGTTCACCCAAAAATATTGAGAATTCGCCAAACCCAGACTTTAATCCAGATTGAAAAGAACAATATATAACTTTCCTGGGAATCACTTCAGAATATCACAGTTGAATATACATTATAGCGCAAAATATAGAAAAATGGTCTGGCAACAGAGGGTAACAAAATTTCTAGATCCGCTGGCTGTTAAAGAGTTGCACAAAACCATTCAAAAACATACCTTGCCTGCAATGCATGCAACTGGCCACTATAGCCAGTGCAGTGCCAATTTCAGTGTGGAGACGCTATTAGGTTGCCAAGGACATTTCTCACTTCTCCCGGCCTTTTCCCATCACACTTCTGCCCACTTGTTCCCATCTCACTTTACCCTCATTTGCTCAACTCACCTCAGTCCTCCTCTTCCCAATGCACCACTGTCCATCACATCCCTGACCACCTCTTCTCGTCTAACCTCGGCTTTAAGTCAATCAGCAGGCACCTAAAAAAATAAAAGGTTACTTACCCTTTGTCCCAGGCAGGTGATCGATACCAGTCCAGCGATCAGTAACTCGTCTTATTGCTGGATCCGAGCCGGCACCACAGCCCATGACCTTGAGCTGCCCTGGGCTTCATCTTCAATCACCAGGACTTTTGTGCCGGCCAACGTCCACAACATCAGCCACAAGTGCATAAGCAAACCCCCTCTATTAACTACAATAGAGGGGGGCTGTGCCAGTCCCTGACCCACTACCCCCATTGCAATGAATGGGGACAGTGAGATTGATGCTGAATCGTGATCCTGACCAACCATCAAACTCATCTGCAAGATCAGGGGTGGCACGCGACTGTGGTGCAGGCTTGGATGCAGCAATCAGGTGAGTTGCTGATTGACAGACTGGCACCAATCAGCTGAGCAGGACAAAAGGCAAGTATACTTTTGGGTTTTTTGGTGCCTGCTAAATCACTTCAACTCTTCCTGTCTCACCCTTGCTCACCTTAACCACCTCCCATCACACTTCGTCCCATTACAACTTTGCCTACCTCTACACACCTCTGCTCATCTCACCTAATCTCACATCTGCCCACCCCTACACACCTCTGCTCACCATTTCTGACTCCCCTCACCTCACAACTGCTTACCTCTACACACCATTGCCCACCTCAACTTTGCTCACATAAGCTCACCTCATATAAATAAAAGAGTATTAAATACTTACAGCTTTCCTGTAGAAAACTCAACTTTCGCTACTTTGATTTTATTGTGGCCCTGCAAAGTGAAGAAATAGGACAATGTCTATGTCACTATTGTATGGGCTTTATACAGTCCATAAGCCTAGAGCCTAAAGTTTCTTCTTCAGGGCCCTGTTTCTGTGTTTTCCTCCAAATGCTACATCATCATCTGGTATAATGGGACAAGAAGAGATTTGGAAGTTAGAAGTTTACAAAACAGCTAATGACAATGAATTGCTGAGGGCAATATTAAAGGGCAGCTTGCTTGCCTGAGTGTCAGATCTTTCAGGGTAGCACCATATGTAGATTACTGCAATTTCACTATTCCCTTGTTTCTAAAGAATCAGAGGGGACTGTGCCATTACTAGCAAAGTCTTTTTTTAAAAAAATATATAACTCTGCAACAACAAAGGACTCCAAAGCCTGTCAACACTTATGACCGCTGTGGAGGTGGAAGATTGTCTATGATGTTTTGTTCAATTAAACATAACGTATACTTGAACACAAAAAACATTGAAGCATCAAGCAACACTGTTCATTAACTTTTCATGATCTAGTCTCTCTTGTTTGTGTGTTTGTAAGGGGTTTTTGAAGCACCAGCTGTAACCCACCGGAAGAGCAGACACTTTCTTCTATACTTGTTTTTTAATCATAGTAGTCTATATTTTGTCGGCTGGCTTTATGTTACAAATAATAATGGCAATACTTGCCCTACCCTCTGAATATCTGATCCAATCTTCTTCTTCTCTTACTTTATCTTCTGTCAACTAGAGTGAGCTCCTTCTCTTTTGTAAGGAGAAAACAGCCTGGCTGGAGGAAGAAGCACGTCCAGACCCCACAGGTGTTTAATTCGGCATCTTGCACAGATCAAGAGAAATCAAATAAATGTAATGTAAGACAACCAGACTTGGCATTATACAGTGCTCTTTTCGGGCACACATGAGATGAGAACATAAACGCACTGGGCTTAGGACTTTCATGCTACAGCATGGGTTGAAACTACTAACCTAAGTAGTTCAGCACTATAGATTTCTATGTACACACATTATTGGTATACTTTGGGGACGTGCATTTAGAAAAAATGCCACATACAGAATTTTTGTTGCCTTTGCCCCCCCCCCCAAAAAAAAAAATCTATTACTAATACTCAAGAGCACATGTAGTTTGAAAAACCAAAGGTGTTGATTCAGTATTTTTGTGCTTTCATATCAAAAGTACATCTAGATCTTTATTGCACATTATTTAATCCCATATGCTGTTTTTAGTAGTGCAATCATAGGCCAAGCATATCTCAATGGCTAGGGCAGGAGCCCGCGTACAGCCGCAAGATGAAGGGAATGCGCCCACTCTCGCTCCCCATAGTAAACAATTACAGCCATTTTCTGAATTACATAGGCACGGCAAATGGCTCTGATTGGACGAGAACGCACGCATGCGCCGTTGGATGGGGGAGAGGTACACCTTTACTAGCGATCTGGGGGGGTTTCACACAGCAGGACATCCCAATTCGGGACCCCTTCAGGGAAGGTGTTTTAGATTATATATCTAACATGTGTGGGAGCACAGATCTATATATGTGTAATTGAGTAAAGTTAACCTATGGAGACTTGCATAGTTTGGGGAAACACAGTGCAAATTAATAAAAAAACTGCCTAAGTAGGTCCATAGCAGTATTTTGATTCCATAATAGAGTCGAACCAGCAATCCTTTTACAAGACAGAGAAGGATTCCAGAATCTCTCTAATGGCATGGAAGACAGCCAGACACTAGGGTAATAGAGCTCTTTGCGTAGGATAGAGTTTACACCGAGATATTACGAATGTGTATCACTGGAAACCAGCACACAAGCACAGGCTTTTGAACATGATATGCAGATAAGGGTCTACACTGCATCCCCGGGTAGCAGAGCACATGCACATATATGTGGAGATCTGTGCACAATTTGCAATTTAGTGCACATGAATGGAGATGTTTACATGCTTACAGATAGTGCCAGAAGATTATTATGTTTATGTCTGTTGTATTCCTGAGATCATGTGTTACCCCTTACCTTTGGACCTTGGCGGTGCCTGAATACCAACTACAAACCTATGCTGCCTGCCTTCCTGACCTTATCCCTTTCGCTGCCAGCCTACCTGGAGTTTTTGTCACCCTTGGTGCCAAACCGTTTTGCACTATTTTGCGCTCCCCATGTTCAAATGTGATTTTTTAAGGGATTTCCAGGGATTTCCCAGGAAAATGATATATTGTTTTTTTCAGCAGAGTCTTAGCTTTAACATGAAATGTCTTGTTTGTCATTTTTTAGGTGTATTCTCAATATTTTTTGGCAAAATATGTGCAAAAAAATTTTAAAAAATAAATTTTTTACAATTTGTAGTGTTTTTTTGTAATAAAAAATGTAAGTTTGTCAATAAAATCTTATTGCGTGTGAAACCCCAATTTCTCCCGGTTACAGCGGTACCACATATGTATAGGTAGACACCTTTTCCTGCCCAGGAGACTCCCCCAAACTGAAACAGAGCTTTAGGGGATTTTCAGAAAAAATACAACTGTGATATGCGCTATGCGCACCTTGCAGTTTTTCCAGAAAAACAACCCTTTACATTTGAAATACCCCCCACAAACTATATATTCTCTGGAAGTACACACCTCAGGCTTTCTGTTTGTACCAGGCTTGTTGATGTGGCCACAGTTTTCTAGAAGTAATCCCTCAATGTATTCTTTGGTTGCAAAGAGTTTCCCTAAAAAAAGGATAAAAAAGCAGAATCAAAGCCACATTTTCCTAAAAAAACTATATACAAACAAGAAAAAACAAGTATGATCTGAAAAAGCAACATCCCCCGAACAGAACGATACCCAACATGCATAGGTTCTGTCAAGGGAAGAGTTGCCAAACACCCCAAAGTAAAGCATGAGCATAACGGTAATTTTTCTTGAAAATTTCAGCTCTGCAGACAAGGTGCGCACCTTGTGATTTTTCAACCAAAACAACCCTTGACATTTGGAATATCCCCCATAAACCATATATTCCCTGAAAGTACACATGTTAAGCTTTCTAAGCGTACCCAGCTTGTTGTAGTGGGCTCATCTTTCTGGAATTAATCCCTCAAAGAACTCTTTGGTTGCGCAGAGTTTCCCTAAAAAATGTATAAAAAAGCAGAATAAAAAACACCTTTTACTAAAATATAAATATGCAAACCAGAAAAAACAAGCTAAGTCTGAAAGCGCAAGGTCCCCCGAACAGAACAATACCCAACATGCATAGGTACTATTAACCCTTTTAATTGCCAGCTTACTTGAGATTTTGTCACCCTCTGTTGACAGGTCATTTTTCCCCATTTTGCGCCATGTTTTGTGTCATTTTTGCTGGAATTTTCAGGAAAATTATATATATATTTTTTGCAGCAGAGTTTAGGCTTTAACATGAAATGTCTTGTTTGTAAATTTTATTTATTATTAATTTTATTTATTATTAAGTAAAAAAAATAAATAAATACACTACAAAGGGTTAAATCGAGAAAAAAAAATGACATAGGGTCCCCCCTCCTGGGAGGGGGGGCCCATTTTTGGGGGGGATTTTTAAGGGTTAAAAATCCTTAAAAATAAAAAAAAATGACATGGGCCCCCCCTTACCCAAAGTAACCAGTCCGGGACCAGCTATGCAGGGCTTGGAGGAACGGGGCGCAGGGGCCAGCTTTTGTGGCCCCTGGCCCTGCAGGCTACAAGCCCGCATAGCCAGTGGGCCCGGGCTCTTCTGCCCCCCCCTGGGCTTTGGGGAGGCAGGTAATGGGGGTGCCGGGGGTTAATGGCAAGTCACCGGCTAGCGCAGGTGACTTGCCACCTCCCCCAGCCTTGTGAACTGGTATAGGGGTCATGGACCCCTTACCAGTTCACAAGGGGTTAAATGTAAAAATAAAACACAGACACACAAAGAGAAAAAATATTTTATTATTTTTTTTTTTTTTAATACTTACCTCCCATCCATAGTGGAGCACTCTTTCAGCCTTTTATAGCTGCTGGATGACAGAAAACAAAAGGGTTAATTAAAAAAAAAAATGACATAGGGTTCCCCCTCCTAGGGGGGGAGACCCCATTTTTTTTTGGAATTTTAAGGGTTAAAAACCCTTAAAAATCCCAAAAAAAAATGACGTAGGGTCCCCCCTACCCAGCATTACCGACCCGGGCCAGCTATGGGGGCTTGTAGAACAGGGCGCAGGGGCCAGCGTTGGTGGCCCCTGGCCCTGCAGGCTACTAGCCCACATAGCCACTAAGTGGCCCGGGCCCTTCTGCCCCCCCCTGGCCGTTGGGGAGGCAGGTAATGGGGGGCTGGGGGTTAATGGCAAGCCACCCACTAGCTGCAGGTGACTTGCCATACCCAGAGCCTTGTGAACTGGTATAAGGGGTCTCATGGACCCCTTACCAGTTCACAAAGGGTTAAATGAAAAAAAACGCCACACAAAAGTATTTTATTAAAAAAAAAAAAAATTTTTTTTTACTGTACTTACCTCCGATTGTAAGCTCCTTTGTCCCGCGCCGCTCTGCTGACAGATGCCGGTGATCGGCATCAGAGAAGGGGGAGGCAGGAGATCAGAGGATCTCCTGCCACCTCCTTCCCCGTTGCCGATCACCGGCATCTGACAGCTGAGAACGCTGAAGCCGGTGATCGGGGCTGGGATGACGTCATAGCCCCGCCCCAAAAGGGGCGGGGCTTGACGATGTGACGGACCGGGATGATGTCATAGCCCCGCCCCAAGGGAGAGGAGAGAGCCTTCCGGGCTCTCTCCTGAAGATCGGTAAGTCCTGGGGGGCGATCGGAGGCCCCCCAGGTGAAGAGGAGGGACAGCGGGAGCCAGCGCACACACAGGTAAGTGAATGTCATTTTAATTTTTTAATCCCCCACGGGGGATCGGATGGCACCAAATTAAAGAGGAGACCCGGCCGGATCCAACGAGGGGTCAGGTGAGTATTTTTGACTTTTATTTTTTTTACTAGCAGGGGGGAAAGTCAAGCCCGTAGATACTACGTGCTTGGCACTTAAGTGGAGTGGAAGCAAGCACGTAGTATCTACGTGCTTGGCACTGAAAGGGTTATTGCCTGGACTTTGACCACAACTTGACTTTCCTGGCTGCCTTTCAAATTTTGTCTGAGAAGAAATTAGGGATTGTTGAATAGCTCAGTATGAGGGTTTGCATCCAACAATCCATTGTCATAGAGCAAAAATGTAAAGGGTCCAAGCATTTTGTAAAACTTGACCCACGCCTCCCTTTGGGGGGGAGGGGGTGTCTATGCATCTTATCGGGCGAATGCAAGAAAAAAAATTATATTTCCATCTCCCACCGACATAAAACACACACATATACATTACCGGCTAAGGCTGCCCTCGCTGCTGCCACCGCCACCAGCTGCCTGCTGGCCACTGCTTTTTATCTTTTATAGCTTATCTTATGGGGCTTTAAAGTCAGCTACGTGAGTCTCAAATCGCTACCACTTAACGGTTGAAGAGACAGCTACGTGAGATTCATGTAACTGGCACTAAAAGGGTTAAAGAACAGTGATCTCCAAGTGGCCTGAACATTTGCCTCTAAGATGCCTGAACAATGAGCCCCTATCCCTGAATAAATGTCCTGAGGAGGACAATAACATGCTTAAAAACAACCTATCTAGCACTCACTCCAGCCACTGTCCCTGAATAAATGTCCTAAGAAAGACAATTGTGTGCTCAAAAACAACCTATCTATCCCTCTCTCCAGCATCTGTGCCTGAATAAATTTCCTGAGGAGGACAGTTTTTGCAGCAAACAGCCCTATCTGTCCCTCAGCAGTAGCAACCAGCACCTTTCCCTCTCTAATGCAGAGTGCCAGTGAGATCGGCAGGATGCGGACCCCGCCTTTTATACGGCGGGGCCACATGTCCCATCTGGCCAGTCATAGCCATGCCCAGAATGGTTGCTAGGTTAGAAAGAAGGCTGTAAAGCCCTCTTCCGGGTTCAGGCCGAATGCGCGCACAAATTTCATTTTGCGAGTCGGGGTCCTCTCAGCCTGTCATGATGGCTCTATCATTGTCACTATTTTTTAAGTTTATAAAGCAAGTTACCTATGTTGTATATTCACTGGGTAATGGCAAATAAGTGTTCCATATGACACCAAAAATGGGTTACTCAGATGGACGTCTCTGTGAGAGGTGACTTGTGGGAGAGAAGTGGAATCCATACTGCTAATGCTGGGTTGGCTATGACATCTGTCTATTGTGAGCTATAACAAAGCTATGATAATGATATGATTTTTGACTTATGCTTTAAATTATTCTGTAGTAAAAAAAGAGTGTTATTCTGCCATGCAGTAAAACTAATTTCCTAAGGCTTATTACTTGCTGCATGCTGCTGTTTATACCTTTTTTTTTTACTAAAAGAATCTGCCCGTAGGCTATGACAGACTTCTTTGCCCACACGAAATAAATAGCACAGCGACAGACTATTAATTTGTATAACATCTGTGTAAGCATTTTGTTTTGCATAGTTTTTTAAAGATCAAAATGAAAGAACATAAAAAAAAACCCACAGACATATACTACAAATTACAAAGTGCTGAAAGAAGAAAATAAAGGCAACCCCAGCTGGTGATCATGGACTTAAAATAACCAGACACCCAAAATGGGAATGCCAAATTATAAGGAATCCCAAAGCCTCTAAGAGAGTCTCTGTTGGTTACCAAAAACCAAATTGTAGGTTTGTGCTGCTAGCTTTGGCGTTTCATCCGTGAAACGTGTGTACAGTGCTGCCTGTTTCAGTAACCCAATCTAAATCAACAGAAGGTTCTGTATTAGATTCCGAGGTAATATTTTACCTAGGCCAAATGTGCAATTTTAAAGCCCAAAAGCATTATTTATTTTAGCATTTAATTAAGAAGGTTGGGTGAAAACTGATTCAGTGTTCCTTTTTAGTTTTCCGTGATGCCATCAAGGAGACCTAACCACATCTTTGGATGGCAAATAAAGAATACAGAAGGCTCATTTAAAGAGCACCGACACATTGGCAAGAGTAGATATCCCTGAATATATGGCTAGATAAACAATAGAGCTTATGAACCTGTGTTTTTTGACTGCACAAAGGGTTTTCAATAAGTTATCTACTCCAGTATGTTCTGTCAGTGATCGATTGCTGAGCTTGTCCTGTGCAGGTTCAGACATGTCTGCGTTAATAAATTATTCATTTGTGTATTCAAAGTTGAAACGCCTTTGGAGGTGCAGCAAGTATCCTGGGATTTTTGTGCTGCGGGGCATCCCAAAAATAAGTTACAGAATAAATAATTAATAGTAACAGTACAGGCAAGCCAAAAACACTGTGAAAGTCTTAGATCACCAGAATATTCTTGCCCATGCATCCAATTCTTGCTCTAGTCATTGATCCCTTCCAGCTCCTTCCATTCATCCATCCGTCCCCCTCTCCTTCCAGCAAATTCCATCCATCCCTCTCCCCTAAGTTATGCCCATATATCTGCTCCTTGTAGCTCTATCCACCCATCCATCCCTCATTCCTGCTCCTCACAGCACCTCCCAGCCATTCATCCCACCACCCTCACCTCCCAGCTCATCCCATCCATCCTTCTTCACCCATTAATCCACTCCTCCTAGTTCTATCTATCCATCCTGCTCTTCCAATCCATCCTTAATATTGTCAAATTAGGCCACACCCTCTCATAGGGGGTTTGAATCGGAGATAGGGTGTAACAGTTACAACAATGGAAACACTTTGATTAGGCAAGTTAATCATTTATTGATTAGGATCTGCATGTTTAACTTCAAAGAGGGACACATGAAAACAACAAGGGACAGTGGGACATGAACTCAAAAGAGGGACAATGTCTCCAAATCAAGGACAGTTGGGAGGAATGCATGTCTCATAGCTTAAAATGATACTGCAGGCATAGGTAATTGTTATACCATTGTGAAGGGCTACATTTGGCATTGTTCTAAACTGTTCTCCCTTTTTAATTGAAGCAGAAATGGCCGTGATATTGGGGTGTACTGGTTCAGTCAATGACATTCTGTTTTTCATTCTGTCCTCCAATCACCTCAGCAGAACGGGACAGAGTTGCCGGTCCCTCCCTCCTCCGCCTGCTCCTCCTCCTCATAATCCAGCAATGTAAATTGTACCTCTTTCCCACCCGGAAAAGTTGAAAAGTATGAAATAGCAGTTAAGTCTCTGGAGCTTCATTCCATGAAAACATTATTTTCCAAAATAGGAAAAGAAGCTTCAAGAACCAAAGGATGATTGTTGTATATAGTGATGAAGCACCTTACTACTATTTAGACTCTATTCTCAAATTGATATGTGTGATGAAACATGGGTCCACCACCTGAGACCAAATAAAAGTCCATGCAATGGAAGCACAAGGGGTCACCAACTCCAAAGAACACTGTGTGCAGCAGTTAGCTGGAAAGTGTATCCCTTGGAATACAGAAGGTGTTTTATCATTTCATTACTAGAATTCATGCCACACAAGACACATATGCTTCAACAATGTACAAGCTATTATATGAGGCAATTGTGCAGTGTGTTGTGTTGTGCAAGGTGTGTTGCTGCTTCATGACAAGACCCAAATGTGGATGTCTCTTAAGGATCATACTCTAGTTTTGGTCTGCTTTGAAGTGCACCAAACCCCTTTAATCCTGACCTTAGAGTCAAAACAAATCTAGATCCTCTTGATTTTGGATGCCCCTGTGTATGCCCCCCCCTTTGTTCATTATTTTCCTGGATCTGGTGAATGCACTGTGGGATCGCCAGTTTGAGTTAGCGGCCAAACCAGGGGGGTTCTTTCACAAATAGGGGCATACCAAATTGAGATGCCCATGTAAAGCAGACCAAAACCCAGGTGTGGAATTGCTGGCATAGTGGGTGTGCCAGCGATCCCAGGGGGTTTCACACAGTAGGGTATCACAGATTGGGGTGCTCCAGGGATTGGAAGTCATTTGGGGTGGGCAACCTAAAAGCAAAACAAAACCCAGCACTTCCTCCCCTGGAATCTAAATCATAATGTCCCGTTGTGTGGAACACCGCCTGTCGAGGAGATGTGGGCACCAGCTGTGGCGATTCCCTCCCAATCTGCCGTGGTCAAGCACCATCGCACACCCCAAAGGCCAGCCCTGTCAGTGGGCTCCGCTGGACGGTGGAGGCCCCTGGCCACTGTCCCACCTTGCCGGGTGCTGATGTCGGCCCTGCTCCATCCTCTCGCTGCACAAGCACTCTCTGCATTGGACAGAACAGCAACTGATGGGAACGTCCTGCATCCTGATGTTGGTTGTTGGCAGGTCACATGGCTGGATGAGATTGCGCAGCTTAAGGTGGACCAAAACCAGGGTTTTGACTATCCTGGGTTTCGGTCCTTGCCCCCGGGGCACCCTGATTGGGGGTGTCCCACTGTGTGAAACCCTGCAGGTCGCCGGATCACACTCACCTCCTGGGCCTACAGTGTATGTGTGGGTGCTCATCCAATCAGCTAGCTCAATCCACTCATGTCAGCACGTCTAAGTCTGTGTCTAAGGTGAGTGGCTCAGAGCGCACTGACGGCCACATCCCCCGCTACCCTCTAACAGGAGTTGGCCATTCACAAATGCCTGGTGTGAGCATGCAAACTTCTAAAGGGATAGCGGGAATACGGCCGCGGCATCCTGATTTTGGATGCCCCAGGGGGAGGGAATCGATCAGCCCAGGAATCTCATAGATTCCCGGGCAGATCACCGTGGAGTTTGGTCCACTTTAATTACAGGCATTTCCAGGAGTGATAAAGCTGATGGGTAGACCTGGGGATGTCAGGGGGAGCGAGGGACACATTGCTGCAGACTGGAAGTTGGGCCAGCTTTCCTTTAGGCAGAGTAATAACACTAATGTTTTATTGCTCTATTGAAGTTGGGCTTACATCGAAATTTTGAATGCAGCTTAAAAAAATGACCTAATTTAACGCACCATCATGAATGTGTCACACAACCAAAAAATATTGCAGCTTAAATAAAGTCTGTTTAAAGGTTTGCTATTCTCAGATTTTTATAACTTTTCCACACTGCAGAGAACATCATTAAAGGAACTCCAGGAGTAGCACTTGGCAAGCTGAAATGTATGGTCTCCAGTTTTCCAGTTATCATGACAAAATTACATAAATTCCTGGGTGGTTTAAAAATCTTGAACTATCCAGATCCTTATTTGACAAGCAATATAAAGAGTCTATTTGAAGAGAATTTTGCAGCAGATGAAAGTAGGATTTTACTGTGTGCAGTGACCATAGTTTACCAAACTAAATAACAGGTTAAGTAAAAGAGGGACCTAAAAAAGTAGAGAAATAGTAAAATCAATGAAGAGGTTACATTTATAGGTTATTTTGTGCTGTTTTACTGGAATCCTGCATGCAGTGTTCCAAGAAACAATGTTCCATGAAAGACATAGACATTTAATTCTGGGATACTCTGTGGTTCGTGGTATTTCTTTTTCTGGGGAGGTTTGATTTGGTTTCCAAACGTTGGTCAGTCATGTCTCATCATGAGAGCCAAATGACTGTAACTCTGCTTGCATTACACAAGAACAATATGTGTTGGCAAACCCATAACCTTTGTCTGTATTTAAATCGTATAAAAACGTTATTTCCGCTATGGCTCTACTGTATTTAAACCAGAATAACTTAAAACGTAATTCAAGTTTTGTCAATCTGGATAGCACACATGCACGTGCCCTCGCGAGGGCACAATGCAAATGCGAAGTATGTGCATGCACACCCACCCGAATCCAAGATGGCCACACTGAGTGCCGAGGGAGGGATGATGCAGTGTTTGGAGTGCGGCAGAAGATTTGGACAAATGTGAGTAAAAAAAAAATGTATTAAGGGTAGACATTAGTGGTATAACAAGAACCAGCTTTACTGGAACAAGCGTGCAGTAAGAGAATGTCACCTTACATGGTGGCTAACACAGACAGGAAAAAGAAGTGAGCGCAGCTGAATATACAGGAAATACAACACATCAAAAAATGCATATGGGGACTACAGTTAAGCATTGGTAACAGCACAATGCACGGTCATAACTGCAGTCAATGTAGCAAATTCACATTCAGAGACAAGCAGAAGCTGTTTCAAAGTATTGTATCTCCAACAGATGTCGCATGGGGGGATAGATTTTTTTTTTGGGGGGGGGGGGGGGATTTGTCACAGGGATTATTTCAGTTCACCTCACTAGAACTTCCTAGTAATGTAGGACCCAATGTAGATTTCTCCAGAAGCATAATGGTTTAGTCTAAAAGGGACTAAACTTTTCTGTACTAACCTTAAAGAGGAACATCGGAGGCTCTGGAGTCTAAAAGACAATGTGCGGCATCTTTCATGAGGTGGTCCTGGCCATCTGTGACCTCATACCTACCTACATAAGATTTCCAGCTCATGATGTAGAGGTGCAAAACATCAAGCTGGCTTTCTATCGGATGGCAGGAATCCCTAATGTGTTTGGCTGCATTGATTGCACCGATATTCTCTTCCGCCCCCCCCCCCCCCCCCGAGCACAAGAGCTGCACTACTGAAACCGAAAGAGCTTCCATTCCATTAATGTGATGGTTGTGTGTGATAATGAGATGCAGCTGCGTGCTGCGAGGTTGGGCTTTCCAGGATTTTATGTGTTGCACCAATCTGCCCTGAGCTGAAAATTTTAGAACAACTAAATACCGCCTGGGTGGCTACTAGGCAAGTAGGTGGCCATATTGTAAGACATAGAAACAGTGGACCAGCAGAACTGGGGGGGAGGGTTAAGGCAAAATGTAGCAAACCAGGTAGGGGTGTGCAGAACCCACAAACCACAGCTGATGTGCGCTACAATGCAGCTCACCCCAAGAGCAGAAGCATTGTTGAAAGAACCATCGTCTTGATGGACAGGAGGGAAGATGCTGTACAGCCCAGAGAAGGTGTCCAAGATAATCCTCACTTGCTGTGTGCTACACAATCTCTGCATACTCCATTGAAGCGCAACTGGTGCCTGAAGCCCCAGACATGCCCTCAGACAGTGCAGAAGACACCCAGATTGGCTTTGCGACGTGGTCACAAATGATTAATTCCTTTCCTCAGGTAAGTGACAGAAACTGGCCTAGGATTGCTGCAGTAGGAACAGCAAGGAGATATGTGTATCCAGCTAAAGCATACCTAAAAAGTTGCCATCGAACATTAGTTAGAATACATAATCAAAAGGTGACCAACAGCAATTCAAAAATAACCTCAATAGAGTTAGGCAAGCCCTAGACAAAGAAAAGGAGCAAAAGGGCAAATTATTTGAAAAACTGACTTTTTTTCTTTCATTTCTAGGCACCACTAAGTGGATGAAATTGCTAATTTTTATGTTCAATCTTATTTGATTATATTTTCCAATATAACACATTCATACATGTGCATACCACATACGACATACAACAGACAACATAATAACAAACAAATTGTAATTGCTTTACACCTACTTTCCACCCTCGTAGCCAGTGTTTAAATGAACCTCACATTATTTCTCACATGATTAGGCTGTATCAACCTCTATTTGTTCCATTTTCTTTAACATTTTGGATCTCTATCTTACTCCCTTGTTTTGTTTGGGTGCTCAATTCCAATCCAGTTATCCACCCACCTTACGCCCAGCACTGACTACCTCCAAATGTCTGTTAGCAAATACAATTGCAAACTAGAGAAGGGGACAACAAAGGACGAGACATCACACAGACATTGACACATTGAGAAAAAAAAACACCTCCAGCTTGTGGAAGAGTCTCCATCTACCTACACTCCCAAGCACTTAAGAAATTGCTAATTTTATGTTTACATTTCTTTTGTTCAGAGAGGAGCAGTTTAGAATGATGTGGACTCCTTGGTATCTGTTCCAGGGATCTGGGACTGGTGATCGGCTTTCCCCTCCTCCCCCCTCTGGATCATACTCACCTTCGCCCCCCATTGCCGGAATTGGACCCTCTATGGCCTTGAGCCTGTGTCTTGGAGCCCTTCCCTTCCCTCCCTCTTCCGACCGGTCAACTGTCTTCCTTTCTCTATCCTTCTTTTTCCTCTTGCTTTTTTCTTATACAGCAGGGCAGCTCACTCATCTCACTTGAACAATCCCCGGAGATAAGAAGTGAGTTTCTGGGAAGCTTCTTCTAGACTATAGTAGCACCCACCGATGAAATCTACACTTGCAAGGTGACAATGGATGCCCATGGATCCTGCCTAGATGAGGTGAATAGGATCCAAACTGCTCGATGTAATGAGGGAGTCGGGGAGGCGAGCGTTTCTCCTCTAGGTCCCCCGAGACAGCGAAATCTTGTTATGGCAACCGGGGAGGCTGAATTGACTAGCACGGGACAGGTGGGGAGATCGCAGAAATTGTGGGCTTGTGCTTGTTATGCTTGCTATGCTCTCCTTGATTTCTATATCTTGTTTGAAATGTCGTCTTGTTACTTAGTTCTATGCTATCTACAAATGAAAAATTGGGGCTTGTGCTTGTTATGCTTGCTATGCTCTACTTGATTTCTATATCTTGTTTGAAATGTCGTCTTGTTACTTAGTTCTAAAAAAATTAAAGAGTTTGAAGAGGACCAATATCTAGCAGGATAGGCCTGGGAACCTATAAGATTCCCGGGCCAATCCAATCCCTACCCGGGGGGCATCCAAAATTGGGATGCCCCACTGTGTGAAACCCCACAGGACGCCCGCAAACCTTACCTGAGTCCCGGTCCAACAGCGCATGCGCGGGCCGCGGCCGCATCTCGCGCTTCTCTCTAGCATGGTACCAGTGTGCACAGAGCCGCTGAGGTTTGACACCGTTTTGACATGCATACCTCAGCGGCTCCGAGTTCGACGATTGGATGTGCAGACACGCATGCGCCGTAGGAGCGGAATAAGGCGAACTGAATCTGCCGATCTGGGGGGTTTCACATAGGGGAAGTGGACCAAAACCCAGGATAGTCAAAATCCTGGGTGTTGATCCACTTTAAATACATATCTTTTGCCGATATAATGTTAAAATATTTATGTTAAAAAATGTGACAATTAAATGATAAACCACTAAAAATGTGTGTGGGCTATATTGTGTGGGGTGTACTAGAGAACACTGCTGTGGAATGCCTATAAGCAACCAGCACCATTGAAAGGCAGACAGGATTTAATACAGGGAGCCCGTCTCATTAGCACTCAGTGCACATGACAGTGCCAGAAACACTAATGGGCAATAGCGCCATTGGCCTTTCTGCATCTTTCCAGCTTGGGCGCTGTCAGAGTCTCTCCTTAGCACCACAAGTGGCGCTCAGTGGCACTAGCAATAAAAAGCAAAAAAAGTATATGGCCGTCCACACTCCTACCATAAATCCAATGGTCAGCGTGTGGGTCCACGGTCAGCAGAGACACCGCAGATCCAAAGCAAATAACCAGCACTCCAACAAATCTTCAAGATCAAAAGAATAGTATATTCATTCCAGTAGTTGACGTTTCGGGGGTAAAGCAAAGCCCCCCTTTGCTTTGCTGTACCCCTGAAACGTCAACTACTGGAATGAATGTACTATTCTTTTGATCTTGAAGATCTATTGGAGTGCTGGTCTTTTTTTTTTGCTTTAGCAATAAATTACCCTCCCCAACTACATAGTTATTTATTTAAAATAATTAATTAATATATGTAAAAGTTGAAATGCTCATTTATTTGAGGAGATTTCATAAGATAGCAGCACTTAGTTATTGATTGTTTAAAAGAACTTACCACCACACAGACTGTTGATTATCTCAAATCTCATATGTGAAAAATTATTAATAAATATATGTCCACTAAATAACCCATTTACAATCCCAAAAGCCTTGTATCAGAATAAATATATAATAAATGTAGACGTGAAATAATAAGTACATTAATAATAAAGTCCAAATGAGGACCTGGTGGTATATTAATATTGATGCATAGGTTTATTAAAATCTATAGGGTATTTCATAAGATGGCAGTACTTTGTTGTGTTGTTTGTATAAAAGAACGCCATACAGACTTTTGATTGATTAGCTTATATTTTATTAATGTCACATTAAAATATAATGAAAAAAAAAAGATATAGATGAGGGAGGTCTAAATCCCTGCGGCTGGAAAAATATGCCCATAAATATACAACAAAGGAATAATGAAAAAATGCAATTATGCATAATATATACATAGGTAGATAGGTAAGTGCAAATAAATGTGAAAAAATAAATAAGAAATAGGTGTCCACTTTATAAACTATTTATAATCTACAAACCCTTTTATCAGAATAAAGATAAAATAAATACATATGTGAATTAATAAGTATAATAATAATAGAATCCAAAAAATAATCCTATATAAAAAAACCTATGCGTCGTCTAATTTATCACCAGTGCCATATAGTTAGGGGTGACCGGCGCTCTTCTCAAAGCTGTGACAATATTTGGCACTGTAGTAAAAGATCCCATATAGCACTATGGGCAGAACTGTACTGAAGTGTTTTTTTGCTTATAAGTAATGTTCAAGCGAAACAAAATCTAGGAATTTGACTTTTCTGGGTTGGGTACCATGGCCCAGGGCATTCTGAATTGGGATGCCCTGCTGTGTGAAACCCCCCCACTTCGCCCACTAAAATGCATTTTTCCATGCTCCAACGACGCATGCGCAGGCTCTTGTCCAATCAGAGCCCTTTGCCTTGACTAGGCCATACGGCAATTAGCTCTGATTAAAATCAATGAGGAGCATGCGTACGCCGTGGATACAGGGGATGCAATTTCAATCAAAGACATTGAATGACTAATGAATACAGCATGCCCCCGGGATGCAGGTGATGCAGCAGTGCGCACACCCCATTGTAAAGGCAAACAGCTCTAATTGGACGAGCGTTTGTGTATGTGCCATTGGAGCGGGAGAAGGTGAGTTTTTACGGATGTCCTGGTGGGTTTCACACAGTGGGGCATCCTGATTTAGGATGGCCCAGGGGGAAAAGCCAGAAGCCAGCCCTGGAGCCTTTTAGACACTAATTATTTTAACACTAATTACTTGTACAGAACTTTCTGTGGTGACTCCTCAATAATGTAAATTCAATTATGTAATTGTATTATTTTCATGTAAAAGCTCTTCTCACTTTTTTTTGTAAACAATGTAGCACAACTAAAACGCAGCCTAAATGCACTCTAAAGTTTGTCTCATTTGTTCACAGCAATGATATCGCGTGACTGTAATGATGGAACGCTGACCAGCGCCTGTTAAATACAGTGTCAAGCTATTTGGCATGTAAAAGATTAATAAATATGGCATGCAGCGATTAAAGATTAGAGGTATGGAGGGGCATTCACTGGCGCTTTCAGATGGTTCAACAAACGCAGACACAGGCTCACCAATACCTAGGTACGCCAATCCAAGCTAATTATTTCACAACAGGCATTTGTACTTTGCAGCACTATTTTATATAAAAAGAAGTGGGTGATACAAGAGCAGACTCGTATGGCAGCAAAATTATGCTAAATGGAGTTCTTCATAAATTAGGTTTAAAGCCAGTTGGTTCATCCACCAGAAGGAGACCTCAACCCTGCCATTTTTATTGTCTATCAGGAGTCGATTTAGTACCAGGAGTGAAATACTTCTATTTTATTTTTCATATTAAGTGCGCTTTTTACAAATGGTTCTAAACTGTCCCACAACACATGATCCCTAGTAATTTATATATTAACACACAAGAGTGCAAAAAAAGGAAGGGATTAAAGTGGACCAACACCCAGGATTTTGACTATCCTGGGTCTTGGTCCACTTCGGTGGGGCACCCCCGATCGGGGTGCCCCGCTGTGTGAAACCCCCCCCCCCGATCACCGGAAAAACTCACCTCTCCCCGCTCCCAGCGCCGACGGACAAGCGGTTTGACAGCCGCGGACAAGTGGCTCCTCCGCCGCTGCCTCCCGCGCGTCACTCTTGACGCACCCGCGCCGGCCATTCGGCGCGGGCGGGCGCGCGCACGTCTAGAGGGGTGCGAGGGAGGCGAAGACAAGGTAAGGGGATTTGGGGTGTTTGGGGGGGTTTCACCCCGCGGGACATCCCGATCTCGGATGTCCCGCGGGGAGGGAGGTGATCGGCCCGGGAATGTTATAGATTCCCGGGCCGATCACCGGAGGGTGATGGTCCACTTTAAATATAGAAGGATTGTATAAAACAAAACCCTATATATAATACAAACAACAATACAGTTACTGCTGGGGGTCCACTTAATTGGATGTGGAGCCTAGTTTATGATTTTTTGTGCTTGCGCTAGATGATTGTCTATTGCTAGATGCTTTCTGCGCCCGCATTACAGAGACAGCCATATGCCGGGCGCTAGTGCAGGCCTGTTAAAAGCCGATGCACTAGCAACCCCTAGCTCCAGCTGGGGGCGCAGGAAAAGCACCAAATTCATTATTAAAAACACAGCCCACGTACGGGTGCTGTGAAAAGGAGTTTCAGCACCTGTTGCAATTCCTGTTTTTTTTTTATTTTGGGGTGATGGCAGCACAATAATTAAAACAAAAATTAGGAATTGCATTGGGGAGACTTGAAAGACATGACACAGGTTTTGCGTGGCCCAAATCACAAGTTTGCAGCACAACACGAAAAATGCATACAAAAACAATTCCAAACTGCCCAAGGATCCCGTGGCACATGCACCAGCCAAAATTTTGTTTAAAGAAATACCCCAAACAATTATAATCAACCCAGGCCATGATGATAGATGGGACACTACCTGGCACTATCAAAGGCGCTCTGGATTTTTGACTTGATAAATACACCTTTTGCACTGGGACCTGACATTCACTTGAAGTTCATCTAGCACTATGTGGCACAAATATTTAAATATGTTTTAACTTTAGGCCTGATTTATCAAATGCTGGCTGCCATACTATGCTACATCTGTCCAAATTAATGTAGAGCAAAATCTAATAGGGAGCCTAATTTAAGAAGCGTCAGTGCCACACAGTGCCTCAGCGACACAGGCAGGCTGATTCATTACTAGTGCCAGCTATCGGCAGATGAGCGTCTGTACAGAGGCTCTAAGAGCGACCGCTAGTATAAGCTGTTATCTGCTATCGGGCGCTGTAACAGAGCATCTCATTCGCTGTAGTAACCTGGGCGGCATTGATGAATGTGTTGTATGTTGGGCATTCTAACACCAGTACAGCGTTGCAGAGAGCGAAAGGTAGCGACAGCTCATTGCAACCGACTCTCAGCGACTCACACCATATTCAACAAAAAAACAGACACACAGAGCGTCAGCGCTCTGGATCTGGCCGCTATAGCATAGAGCGCCAGACGCTGTGTGATGAAAGTCTGTTTTTGAACACATATCCACCAGTAACAAAGTGAAAACACATGGAATGACATTGTAACATTGTGACATTAATACTTTAATGCCAGACCTGTAATGACAATTCTGCATAAAAATAAAATAAATAAAAAAAAAAAGAAATTCCAAAATGACTTTTCTAGGCCACGAGAGGTCACACAATTATTTGAGAGAAAAAAATAAATAATAAAACAAAAAACTGTTTAAACAGAAGAAAAGAAACATTGAAATGTATGGGAGACTGACAGGTAGCGACAGGTAATACCAGGCGCTCTGGAAGCTAGAGCACCGGCGCTATATGCTGAGCCACCTGTAATGATGAATCGTACGCTACATGGCGCTGTTAGAGTCGCTTACCAGAATCGCCTTCATAAATGTAGTATTGCGCCCGGTGTTCACCAGACACTGCCTGCTGCTACGATGCACTACCTGGCGCTATCCCTTGAAGAATAAACCCCTCAGTGTCTGATTTAACAGCTAAAAAGGCGCACTATAATGAAGAAGCGCTGACCACTACCAGAAAAATACAGGGCCAAAGATTTCAAGGAGGAACATTTTCATAAAGGGGTGTCAGAAAAAATTGATTCCGTCAAGTATCACAATATTTCATTTAACAATCGATTCTGACTCTTATAGTGAAAGAAAAGTAAAAAGAAAAAACACTCACCTGACCCCTCCGATCCCCGCTGGGGCTCTTCAGTCTTCAGGAGAGAGCCCAACCGGCTCTCTCCCCCTGCCTTCCCGATGGGCGCCTCCATCTTCACGACTAGCCCTGCTCCTTTGGGGCTCTGCGGGCGGCATCCCAGCTCCCTGCGGGCAAGCTGTCAGATGCTATGATAGCCGAGGAGAGGAGGAGAGAGGCAGGAGATCCTCCGATCCAGCGATCATGGCATCTGTCATCGGATCGGTGAGGGACACAGGAGCTGACAATCTGAGGTGAGTAAAGATGGAACCCTACTGCCAATTAACCTGCTTTGTACAGCCATCTTTTCAGTGCTGCACAGCTTATTTATGATTCTTTTTCTTGAATGATTGGTGACATCTAGGTTCTGCGTTTCCATTATCGACAAGCCACAATGTAAGTTCATAACAAACAAATGTGTGTTATATTAATTATAAGCATAAAACACTTCTAGTCAATCACATCTAGTTTTGCCCATTGTGCTCTACAGGATTTTGACCTACAGGATTATGACCGTCATCTGCAGCTGCTTCAACCAGAACGCCCAGCACTGCGACCCTTTGGCCAATAGTGTTAAATAAGATGCTAGCTGGTGGCCTCACCGGCACAGCCTGTTTTCTGTTTCTTAAATCGCATGCTTAGTGCCTCTGAGGACAAAAAAGTGGCCAATGCTTCATAAATAAGGCTCCCCATGTATTCATATACATGTGTAAGAGTTCAAATATGCTAATGTGGAAGCGAATTTTTGATCGCACAACTGAGCACCATTTGGGCCACTAAGGAGAGGCACTGAGAGCGTCCCAATCTGAACACTGCAGAAATGCCTATGGCGCTATTGCAGTTTAGCATAGCAAATGGTGCATCGTTTTTCAGTCCGACTTTGATAAAAGGAATGTCAAATGGGTGCTAACAAAGCAGCCATCCTGTGTACCACTGTGCCTCTGCTTTTGAAGATAGCTCATTGTCTAGGCATTCAACAGCGGCGTTCAGTAGTACAACCACAAACAATACAGCTCAGACCCAAAGTTCTCTCTTTTTTTTTTTTTATTTTAACATTGTAGAATATTTTATTTTAATTTACCAAACCAAAGGAAAAATAAAAAACTATATATATGTAGATTGTAGAGCACAATGGGCAAAACTGGATTGAAGTGTCTTATGCTTATAATTAATATTACACACATTTGTTTGTTATGATATGTCGCCAATCTTTCAGGAAAATGAATCATAAATACGCTGTGCAGCACTGAAAAGATGGCTGTACAAAGCAGCGCTCACTGGCGCAACAATCAAAGCTAAATAGTTAGCAACGACTTCTAGCGTCATTGTAGTCCACAGCGTAGCGCCAGAAAAGACAAAAATGCAGGAGCTCCAAAACCCGTGCTATAGGCACTAGAAAGATGCTAATAAATAAGGCCCAAATAAATGAGGATGCCGTAATAATCCAAATAGTCGAGTGATTAGACCCTGACGATACATTGCGATTTTTTAAATGAAATTATATTTTTCATTTTAAAAAATTACATAGGGTCCCCCTTCAAGGGGGGAACCCTAAAAGACAACCCCCTAGCGTTTAGTAAGTTAGCGTCTCTAGCAACGCCCTGCGGCTGATAGGTAAGTATTCCCATAAACTTGTAGCCAAATCACCACCATTTTGCTGTTGTGGCTTAGAGTGAGGACACATCTGCTTGTTGGTCTGGTGGCCGCTTAAGAATGGCACCTACTAGGTGCTTCTCTATTCCCCTATGGGGCAAAGCTCCATAACACACTGCAATTCAGTGTGCGTAGTTATTTAAATTTAAATGTTTGCCAGTCCATATATTTAGACATTTTACTGCCACTGTCACCAGCATATGCCCAACACATAACAACACACATAAAACAATCCGATGTGTGAGCTGATGGTGTAACAAGAACCCTAATCCAAACACAGCCATTTGTGTGATGTAGCTTTCTTCTCTAATTTTCAGGCTCCATTGGTGGTAGTTGCAGAACCAGTAAGATTATCCAGTAGTGCATAGCTACATGAGCTTGGTAGGTAAATGCTTCAAGCCTAAAATAGGCAACAATGACACCGCCAACTGGCAGGAAGAGTTGCAAGCATTGAATGACAACTGCAAAATATTTAATCAGAAAGGAATTCTTGGGACGAGCAGGCAGCATGGGCACAGGAACAATGGGCAGAGTTGCTGCAGGTCCGCAACCAGCAGGTGCAGCAGCAAAACACCAACACAAATTCCACCAGTTTCTCTTGGCGTCATCCCCTGGATGCCGAAATCATGATGGTCCAACACCATATGTACATGATGTGGCCTGGTAATTGCCTGTATTTTTGAAGTCTACCTTTGTGGGCAGATTGTTGCCAATAAATTTTGTAGTCAGACTGCCAGGATAGTCATGTGGACACCTATATAGAAAAAAAAGTCAATATATTATGACAAGTAGCCAGTAACTCTAATAAGGTATACTAACTCTAAAAACTATAGGTAAAGGTAAAAGAGTTACCAGTGGTTGCTAAAGGGGTAAAGAATAGACCATCCTGTAGGTGCATAGACAATTGCTGACTGTAAACACAGGGTTAAGGAAAATAATAGCAACACTGTATTAACAGACACTAGAAAAAATGTACATATCGTATTCTTCGCCCTATAGGACGCACCTGCCCATAAGACGCACCTAGGATTTGGAGGAGTAAAATAAGAAAAAAAATATCTTAAACCAAAAACACACCATTACAGACAGTGTGGCATTCCCCCTATTCCATTCCTCGTGGGCAGCGTGGCATTCTCCCCTCCCATAGGCCATGTGGGATGCCCCCATTCCATAGACAGTGCCCCCATATAGGCAGTGTGGCATCCCCCTCCACCTCATTCCCCATATAGGCAGTGTAGCATCCCCCCTTCCATTCCCCATATAGGCAGTGTGGCATTCCCCCCTCCCATTTTACATATAGGCATTGTGGCATCCCCCTCCTCCCATTCCCATATGCAGTGTGGCATCCCAATTCCCATATGCTGTGTGGCATCCCCCCTCCCCACATTATCATAGGCAGTGTGGCATGCCAGCAGTATGTAAAGAAAAAAAAAGTAAAACTCACCTAGCTGACACCGCTCTGCTGGCACAGGCCATGCCCACCTGATTCACAGAGCCGGCCTTAAGAAGCAGCGGCGGGCTCTGTCCCGGTCCCCAACACTGCTATTGCTGTCTTTTCCGGCAGCGATAGCAGTGGCAGGGCCAGAGACAGAGCCCGCCGCTCCTCCATCTGCTGCCTCTTCCTGGGCAAGGAGGAACACCCAGGTCAGGGCAGCGGATGGGTGTGGCCTGCACTGACTCTGTGCAGGCCACGCCCACCTCCTGCCCGGACCCGGGTCCTCGCGTGTGCTGAAGCCGGAAGAGGCAGCAATAGCAGTGGCGGGGACCGGGACAGAGCCCCGCCGCTCCTCTTTGTTCTTCTGGCCTCCTGCAGTGTGACAGCGGGAGCGCCGTAATGCTGAGCTTTTTTTTTTTTTTTTTACATTCGCCCGATAAGGCGCATGGAAATGTTTCCCCACTTTTGGGGAAAAATAAGTGCGTTTTATAGGGTGAAAAAATACGGTATGTGTTCCCCGGTCAGTCAGGAATACAATCATACCAGTGAATATAGAGCATTATGCAAACAATAGTTCATAGGTACAGAATGTATTAACAACATAATCATGACGTGTCACATCATAATGTTTTAATAGGAATGCCAAAACAATACTTTTATGTAAGGACATCTTTTTTAAGTTTGGCAGCATAGACCATAGAGTTCTGTTGTTTCAAAACTTAACAACAAATAGCCTTACCTCATTGCAAAAAATGATGTACGTCACTTAGAGAAAATGGCCCATCACAGGTACTGTTAATTTTGGTGGGTAAAGGGAAGGAAAATATTTTTTAGGCCCTTTGTTTCGGTCAAAACACTAGAAAGCTAACTGGGATGCAGGTTGCAATCCACAACACAATGGACATTGCAAGCAACAGTGGCTTCAACAAATATTTAGCATTAGCCTCAATGTGTAGCCCAACCTGACAACATATACCAGCAGGGTCAGCACAAATTGAAACTCAGCTGAATGCAATAACCAAAGGAAGGACACACTAATGTGCTTTATCCAAAACGCACACTATCTGGGCCAGTGTCAAATGTAAATGGCATGTATAATCAACCACGTAGGGGGACCCTTGCTTTTTAGAAGTTTGAACAAATATTGACCCAAAAACCGCATAAAATTACATAGGACAGATAGAAAGATGATTCAACCACCAACAATCAAACAATCAATTTGCTGTTGTGACATCAAAAGAAGTATAGTTTGGTAGTGGAATATATTTCACAAAAAACATCTTTAAGGCAGCAAGTGTTTGCACCCTGGGTCTAAGTTACTAACCATCACAACTCTGGCTTATTGCCCATGCTGCTAGACCCAAATGGATTCTGGTGGGGACAAGGTGGATTAGGGGGTCAAGGGATATTCCAGCAGGAGTATGAAGAGCTGTAAAAAGTAAAAGAAAAACAGTCAGCAACATTAGAACACACAAAGGCTACTGGTCTCCAACCAGGGAGGGCTGTGAGAGGAGAAAGTGAGGGCATTGCTCCTTCAAAATGGGCCAAAGGAGCCCAAATCTGAGGGGTCAGGCTCCTCCAATACCCCTCTTGCACCCTCAGGGGTGGGTCAAATGCTCCAGTACCAACCTGACTGCCCGTAATTCCAGAATGTTGATGGGTAATGGGCCTCCTGAGGACCCCACGTCCCCTGGAAGCGCAGGGACTTCCAGAATCCTCCCCAACCTGACAGACTGGCATCCATTGTGACCGTCTCCCAGGATGGGGTCAGAAAAGACCTGCCCCTTGTCAAGTTCCTGTGGTCCAGCCACCACGCAAGGGACTGTCTGACCGAGGGGGAAGCACACAGAATCCGTCCAAGGACGCAGGGTTCTTGTCCCAAACTGACAGAAGGTGAAGCTGCAAAGGTCTCAAATGGAACTGGGCAAAGGACACCGCCTCGAAGCTCGCCACCATCAGGCCCACCAACTGCATTCCCTGCCGGATGGAGACCTGTGGGCTCGAGAGCAGGAACCTCGCCTGCGCTGTCAGAGCTTCCACCTTCTGTTGAGGAAGGAATATCCTTGACTGAACTGTATCCAGAATCATTCCCAGGAACAGAGTCACCGAGGAGGGGGACAGGGATGACTTGGGGTAATTGATCACCCAGTCGAAGGACTCCAGGGTGGACACTACCAGCCGAGTGTCCAACTCTGCCTGCCACAGAGACCGAGAGGTGATGAGAATATCATCCAGGTAGGGCAGCACGCGTATGCCCCTTAGCCTTATCAGGGACATCACCCCTGCCAGCACCTTGGTGATCACCCTGGGAGCCGACGTTAGGCCGAATGGCAGGGCCACAAATTGGTAATGCTGATCTTTTAGTGCAAATCTGAGAAACCTTTGGTGTCCCGGGACGTGCAGGTAAGCATCCTTGATGTCTACTGACGCCATGAAGTCCCCAGGGCGCAGTGAGCCAATGGCCGAGCGCAGAGTTTCCATGCAAAAGTGCCTGTTCTTGACAAATTTGTTGAGGATTTTTAAATCCAGTATGGGCCTGACTGACCCATCCTTCTTGGGTACTGTGAAAAGGTTTGAGTAGAACCCCGTGCCCCTGTCTCCAGGGGGGACCTTGCAAATGACCCCTAGGTCCATGAGACCCTGTACGGCCAGCAACAAGACCTGAGCTGAGGCAGGGTCTTGAGGGATTCGAGACCCAATGAACCTGGTGGGGGGCCGTACAGCAAATTCTATCTTGTAGCCGGAGGACACTACCTCCTGAATCCACCGGTCTGAGACACTACCTCCTGAATGAGACGGTCTGACGGGTGAGGGCGCCCCCTCATGCCTGGGGGGCCTTGGTAGGGGCTTTGGGCTTGGTTCCCTAGGAGGAACCTGGACGGCGTCCTCTGTTCCTGTGCCAGGAATCAGCGCGGGCTCCAGCGAAGGACGCCCCTCTACCCTGCTTGGCCCCACGATAGCCTTGGCCACGAAAAGGCTGAGTCTGCCGCCTGCGCTGGGGTAACTTGCCTCCCTTGGCAAAGAGGTCTAAACGATCTCCAAATAGGCGCAGCCCTTTAAATGGCAGCCCCGTGAGGGCTTTCTTGGTGGCATTGCCTGTGGCCCACTGGCGCAACCAGACCGCGCTGCGTATAGCAACCACCAGGGCAGATGACCTGGCACACATCTTAATAGCATCGTCCGATGCGGACAGGATAAAGTTCACAAACGCATCACAGCTGGACAGAGCGTTAACAGTATCAGGAGGCAACTCATCTGTGCCATCGAGAGCACTCCTAACCACGGCCCTGAGCGCGACTGCCGTAATGGCTAAGGCGCAAACCGGGCGCAGAGTCGCTCCCCCAAGTGCAAAGGTATGACATGCCAGTTGGTCAACACGCCGGTCCTCAGAGGCCCGTAGCATAGTAGTGTCAGGGGAGTGCATAATAGAGGTGTTGGACAACCCTAGAATAGGAGCATCGACCTCAGGCGGCGATCACTGGCTTCTGCTCACCTGCTAGAAGCCTTTTATAGCTACTGGCTGACAGAACACAAAGGGTTAATCAAAAAAAAATGACATAGGGTCCCCCCTCCCAGGGGAGGGGGACCCCATTTTTTTTTAAGGGTTAAAAACCCTTAAAAATCAAAAAAAAAAAATTGACGTGGGGTCCCCCTTACCCAAAGTAACCAGCCCGGGACCAGCTATGCAGGGCTTGTAGGAACAGGGCGCAGGGGCCAGCTTTTGTGGCCCCTGGCCCTGCAGGCTACAAGCCCGCATAGCCCGTGGGCCCGGGCTCTTCTGCCCCCCCCCTGGCCTTTGGGGAGGCAGGTAATGGGGGTGCCGGGGGTTAATGGCAAGTCACCCGCTAGCGCAGGTGACTTGCCATCCCCCCAGCCTTGTGAACTGGTATAGGGGTCATGGACCCCTTACCAGTTCACAAGGGGTTAAAAGTAAAAAATAAGACACATAATAAAAAAATCTATATTTTTTTTTTTTACTGTACTCACCTCTGATCCGGCGTCCCTCGCCGCTGTCCCGTGCCGCTGTCATATTGCTGACAGATGCCGGTAGTGATCGGCGCAGGGCGGGTGACAGGCGAGGGGGCTCCGATCGGAGCCTCCTCGGCTGACACCCGCCCTGCTCCAATCACCACCGCCATCTGACAGATGCCGGAGCTCGGAGGGGGTATATGACGTCATCCCGTTCCTCCCACAATGGGCGGGGCTAGGAGGCGGCGGCCATCGCCGCCATTTCAAGAGGTGACGACCCGGAAGAGGGTCCTCACCTGAAGCCTGCGCAGCCCAGGGGGGGATCGGACCCCCCCCCCCTGGTGAAGAGGAGACCCAGGCAGTAAGCTCGGGCGCGGAGGTAAATGACAGTTTTTTTTTTTTTTTTACAACGGCGATTGTCAGCGTTTTCAGCGTCAGTGGTTTCGGGCCCCCTCCAGAAGATGGAGGACGATGGGGGGGAGATCGGATGCCCCCCCCCCCCAGGAAGAGAGGACCCCAAGCTTCACGGGGATACCAGAGGTAAGTGGGGTTTTTTTTCTATCTTTTAACTGTTAGGGGGAAATGCCAGGCACGTAGTTTCTACGTGCTTGGCACTTAAGGGTAGGAGAAGCAACCACGTAGAAACTACGTGCTTGGCATTTAAAGGGTTAAGCACGAGGCTATTGAAATGGGTCTGCTCGGGAAATTCCAAGCGAGCTTTAGCATTATGAAAAAGATCACCCCTTTGCCGGGGAGCCGCAGCAGGGGGAGAGAGGGACAGAACCTTAAAGATCTGAACCAGCAGTCTATCAATATCATCCGAGGACCAATGCTCGGAGCCAGACTCTTCCTGACCCCTGGACTCATAGTCATATGACCCTGAGTCAGAGAACAGTTCCCCTTCGTCCGAGGGGATATGGGCATAGGAATGCAATAAATCATCAGGTTCTACAGGGAAGAGGGCCGATTAAGGGTTCAAGTGCCGCCTCTTGGCGTGGCTTTACGCGCTAAGGAATTAGCAAGCAAGTTTTCAACACTAGCCAGCCTCGTGGCCAGATCAGGATGAGAATCCCCACTGGTATTGGTTAGACTCAGGCTTGGGGGAGTAGGTGAAGTGTGCTGTGCACAAGGAACACAGACCCGTGCATTGTCACCGCTGCTAGGTAAGACCCCAGAAGCTACACACAGCCAGGCTTGTCCCGAAGGAACCCTGTTCACAATATCCTGAGATGCCTCCATATGGTGATTTAATCGGCACAATATGCCAGTAGGGATTGACGCTGTAATCTACCCTGGATGCCCCAATAACCCGCTGGGAAGTGGGAGTAATTTTTTATGGTCACGACAGGGGGCAACGCTGGGCCGGGAGAAGCCACTTGTGAAATCCGCGGTCTGAAAGACATAAGGGGGAACAGGATGTCAGAGCCATGCGCAATGGGGATAGGAGTAAAGAAAAGTCGCCCGTGAGGGCACTTACATACAGAGAGGAGAGGACGATCTTCACCACGCGCGCGGGAGAAGAAAAATGGCGCCAAAAGAACCTCGGAGAGCAGGCCAGAGCCGATCATGACGCGTAGAGCGCCAAGCCGAAACCACGCCCCTCTCCAGCGAGCGCGAAGCTCGTAAGGCAACCAGCCAATGATGGTACAGAAAGTAGTAAAGTAAAAAAGCAGAAAAGCCTATTGAAAATGGCGCTCGGAGGCGGGGACAGGCACAGCCGAGATCTGTACTCGGGCTCTCCTGCGGCTCCCCGTCGGGGATGAAACCCGGTCTGTGACAGTGATACTGATTAAGACAGGCGCTCAAGCCAGCGCAACCTATGAAGAGCCAATAAGGCTAAGAAGGGAAGGGGAAGAAGGAGACGCTGAGGCGTCCGCAAGCCACCGCTGTACGTGCGGTGCGAGCAGAAGGCAGACTACTGGTGCTGCGGTAAAAGGTAAGGTAAGAGCGCGGCTCTGATCCCCGTTCCCAATGAAGCACAGCCAAGCCATAAGCGTGTAAGTATACACTGAGGCCGCCATACACACAACCCCCCCCCCCTTTCTTTTCCCCCTGACTAAGGGAGGAAGGCGACCCGTTACATAGGGTCCACCGCTACATGGGGCGTGGGGCAATGATGCGGGAGGAGCATCCCCTGAAGGCTCACCATCAGCCTTGACCGCCTACCCTATGGTGGGGGATTGCGGTGGAGCTGCTGCCTACCTTCACCCGACCAGCGCAGCCCATGCTGGGAGGCACATCGTATCGAAGAGGACGGGTGGGAATACTCTCACAGGGCCACAGGCTGTAATAGCCCCGCTCACCTGCGAGAGAGTGATACTTCATGTCTTCGCAGTCAGCACTGCAGAGAAATCTGGGGGATTTGTGGGAGGTCCCTGGGTATATGAAGGGCCGGGAGGAGCCTGTTTTTGCATGTCTGCAGTGAACAGTGCCATCTGGCGGAGGATTACCCACGTGTAAGTATTATAGATGGAGCAGGACGTACTGTATGCTTAGAGTAAATCAAAAAGAAAGACATCGCTTTATTGCTTTCTGTTGTGCTGAAGTGTCACTTTAGGCTTCACAAATATGTCCGTCTTCGCAGACTGGGTGTAGTGTGCCTCCTATGTAACGAGGTTACCGCCTCCAGCCTTTGATTGATGTTAGATCTGGACTCGCCGAGACCGGATGTGACGCGTGGCGCCGCACCGGAAGTGACGCCCCGCCGCGATCGTTCACACGGCCGGACAGGGGGATTTCTCATTTAAAAACGTGCACATGGCTATACACGTTAGGGCACCATTCCTTGAGAAAGGGGACGTGATCCCTGGGACGTGGGAGGATTGCCCCCACCTATGCTATATCACACAACTCTGGGTAATATGCTTCCTTTTCGCTATGTACATTTTCTTGCACCTATCTTGTAATTATGCATTTACAAATGAATACTAAAGCTTATTTTGGTGTTTAACCATTGTTTGAATTTGTGCATGTAAGCTGCAGTACTTATATCACGCTGACTAACATTTACTGCAGTCTGCAGCGAGGAGTGCTCCGAGGAGCTAATGTAACACTATGGCCCTTATTCATCAAGCGATAGCGCCAGGTAGTGTCTCACTCGCGCCAGGTAGCGCCAGCTATCGGCGGCTACCGACTCCAGAACGCCAGGCACACAATCACGCATTTATCACGCTAAATGAGGCTAGCACCGGCGAGAGCGTCAGCTAGCGCGGGATTCATCATGTTGCAGACTTCAGCGAACAGCGCCGCTGCTAATCCCATCACAGCGCCAGGTATGACCTCTCGCTACCTGGCGCTACCTGGCGCTCTCCAATACATTTCAATGGCAGACACTGCAATGATTTTTTTTTGTGTTTTTTGTGTTCTTGTCTTTGGCCAAAATTTAAACACGGGTTGATTAGGATATGTTTGATTAATCTGTCTTGTTTTTAAAGATTTTTGTATGAAAGATGTAATTTTTACACTGGAATGTTGTGAGTGAAATCTAAAATGCATCTCCTCACACAAAACACATTAGCCTCAAATTAGCTTGCTTTCACAACACACATGGCTTGTAAAGCTACTTTTTAGTCACTCGTGTTTGGCGCTCACGTTCGCTCATTGAAATTGTCAGCGCCCAAGCTATTCGGCGGCCCTGTACTTGTTGAATCTGTGGTGGTCAGAGTTTCTGCAGTCGCTGTTGTG
Source organism: Gastrophryne carolinensis (assembly GCA_027917425.1). Taxonomy (NCBI): domain Eukaryota; kingdom Metazoa; phylum Chordata; class Amphibia; order Anura; family Microhylidae; genus Gastrophryne; species Gastrophryne carolinensis. The sequence continues at coordinate 547,318,524 of CM051235.1, read as the reverse complement.
ATTCGCTATGTGGCGGCGCTAGCGTCGCTGTGCAGCGCTGTGCTGTTCATACATGTGCCTTTCTGCCATTTTCCCTGAATTCACTTGCAGCGACCCCAGTCATTGTTAATGAATACACTGTAGTTCTGAGCGTGCATGTCCACATTCTGCTGGATTTGTTCAGGCGTACAAGCTCATAACAACCCGTTATGCATTCTCCTGTGTGCAACATTATCATGTAGTTGGATAGTTTTATTGTGTTATTATTTTATTAAGGAATCAGATTGTTATTTGTAAGCAACCAGCTCTGTTTTTGTTCTGACCTATGCATTACAGGATATTGAACACCCAGCTAAATCAAGCTAATAATTAATGGCGTCTTTGGCAATAGCTTGTTTTAATGTGTAAATATCCTATTTCCGCCACTTAGCTTGCACGTAGCGGACATTAGCTGGTTCCTAATGCACGGAGCGTGATCCAGTTCCGATTTGCTCCTTTGCGTTTCCCAGCTAAATCTAGCTAATAATTAATGGCGTCTTGGCCAATAGCTTGTTGGAATGCGTAAAAATCCTATTTCCGCCACTTAGCTTGCACGTAGCGGATATTAGCTTCTTCCTAGTGCGCGGAGCGTTTTTTTTTTTTTTTTCCTGTCGCTTTCGTCATATCCAGTTCCGGTTTCCTCCTTTGCGTTTCCACAATCATGCATAGAAGACGTGTGCTGCGCCTCCCCAGCTCCTCCTCTGACTCTGGCCCCCCCACCCCTCCCCCACCTAACCCCCCTCCATCCCCCCCCCCCCCTGGGCCACAAAAACAAAAAAGGAAGAGGGTGGATAGCCGCGTAAACGGCCAGGTGGTCAAAGTGAGTATATTTCCCTTGGATGATATGTTTAATCTGTTCTCAGTATAAATGTTTAGGCCATTGGTCTGATGTCATGTATTGATAATCTTTTTTTTTTCATTTGTCATAGGATTTCTGCATCCACCAATATGATTATGCCCGCGGGGGCAAGAAGCGGATAGCCCTGGAGGTGAAGGAGTGTGCGTTCCATCATGCAGAAGTGGTCCGACTTCAAGCGTCGGGACCCTGAAGGCGTGTACCGCCTATATGATGCGTACGCTTCAGGTAAGTGGAAGTTTAGGCTATGTTTAATTTTTTAGGGAAATAATATTGTAAGCTGTGTCCCTTTTTGGGAGTAATTTTAATTTTTTTCATTCACCCCCTCCACACAGATAAGCGTCCTCCCCTGGGGAAACGTGGGAAGGGATTTCTCCCCCGAACGAGACAGGCGGACTCGGGGGAGTCATCGGGGGAGGGTCCCTCTCGCGGGTCATATTTAGAGGACCCAGGGGAGGAAGGGGATGACGCCCCAGAGGAGTGTGCTGCTGGGGGGCTGTCAGGCTCGAGCCTCAGCTCCTCACACTCTGAATCTGAGGAGTCTCACCAGACAAGGGGCCACTCTCAAGTGGGGAGTCCAAGTGGGGTGGAAGTAATGGACTCTCCCACACTCCCTGAAGGAGCAGGGAGTGAGAGGGAGGAGGGTGGCCCTTTGCCTGGGGGATCTTTGGATCAGAGTGTGAGGAGCCGAGGCTCCACGCCTCCTCCTCAGAGCCCTCCCTGGGCTTCAAGTGGCAGTTCATCCCCTGGTGAGTGCCCATTTAGTCAGTGTTAGTCTGTGACAGGTTACATATGGCCATTTGTACTTAGCCCTTGCCATTCCTCTCTAATTTGCAGCGCATCATATAGGCGGCACCTCCAGGAGCTATTGGCAACGCCTTCTCCACGGGCATAGTCATGGTAAGTGTTTTTTGTTATCCCTCACATTCACTATGTTCTGACATTCCTTAAAGTGGACCCACACCCATTGTTGATTGGGCTTGGAATCTATAAGCTTCCCTGCCCAATCACCTCCCTCACCCAGGGCCCCCCCCAAAAGCCCACAAAGTCCTTACCTCATTGGGGGTGGCAGAAGCCACCGCCGCAGCCTCCTGCGTGGCCCTCTAGATGTGTGTGCGCCTGCGCTCTCCGTTTCAGAATGGCCTGCACGTGCGCACGCACTGGAGGAGTGACGCGCAGAAGGCAGCGGCAGCGGACGGTCTCTCGCTCAAATTGTTGTGCCCTGCTAAAGTGGACCAAAACACAGGATAGTATAAATCCTGGGTCTTGGCCCACTTTTAACATACACATGTTTCCTGCTCCATAGTACAAGCTGGTTTGTTAATGTACATTAACATCACAAACCCCACTACAGTGCAATCCAGCTGGCAACCACCCCTATGTTTCAGCCCACACCATGATGGGGGCTAGCAAATGTGTTATTTTTGTAAGTTGTTCCGGCTAACACATGTTGCACACTAGTAAGATTCTACAATAAAATGCAAATAAGTCCTTACCATTGCACTGTCCAGGTTATTGGCACATTATCTTTATGTGTCCATGTTGCAACCATAAATAATTTACATGAACTCATGGACCAGGAAATATGCTAATGTCGGACAACATGTGTGTAACCATGCAAGCATTTGTTTTGGCAGACTCCCTAACCAGATGGATGTCAAATAGTCAGGTGTCATTGTCACACTAATTTTGCTTTTGTCTTTTGCTTTCTCCTGACAGATGTGGCCACGCAGACGGAGCCGGTGTACATCACCACCACACCTCCTGGGATGGCCAGCAGCATGGGCCCCAGCCACAGCTGCGATGGTGAGTACATCCCACTTCATATGCCTAAAGACTTGGGATCCCTATGTCTTATAGTAAATTCTGGAGACATTTACAATGTACCTATGTGTTTAATCAACACACATCTAGGTTACATGTGTTTGTCCAACAATCCTACATGCATGTCTGCATGCTTGATTGTTGGCTCACATTCTTGTTTTGGCAACATAGTGGCAAATTGTGGTTTCTACCCAACAAAATTGGCCTGCTAAGGTGGTGACCTCTAAGATTCTTGCCCAAACAAGTTTCCTCGTTAGGACTTAGGCCCTGATGTTTGGCTGTAACTAAACAAATAAATGTACACACTGGCACTTAGACCTTATTTTAGTCCCAAGAGTTAAGAGTAAATGTATGCTTGGGATGTGGTGGTCACATTTAAGCCATCCACTAGTACTCATATAATGGTAACACCTAAGGGCACAGTGGCCAACAATGTGATTGTGTGGCTCAGCTAATTTTAGCCACTTACATTACATTGCTACATCTGTGTCTGTAGAGGTCACATTCTATATTTTTAATATGTTTTTTTTGTACTCTCTACAGCTTGTGTAAACCAGCATCGCAGACTGTGGCGGTCGATCCGGCGTCTTCGCCTTATGCTGCTGGCCTTGAAGAGGCGTCGTTAGGGTGGGGGGGATGTTTAGAGCCGCTGTGCGGCCAAATGTTGGGCCTGTTGGCCGCCTTTAAGATTTACATTTTTGTATTTTTGTACTTACACTGTGTTGTGCCTTGTCTAGCATAGTTTAAGTGTCTTCAAACCCATTATTTGTAAAATGTTGGTGTACCTTTGTAGCCATTTAATGTCTAAATCATAGCAATATATGGTCACCAATGTGTGGCATACATTTTTGGCTACAGGTACATATCTAGATCTAGAGACTCATCCCTGACTGTGTTCTTACCTATGTCTTAGGAAAAACACAAATTAGAGGTGGTGTTCTCAAATGTATTTTAAACAAAATCAAAACAATCAAATTAATATTCTTGGCTTGGGGGCCTGGGGGGTTGAGAGTCATTGCTAGGGGTGGTGTTGGGGGCCAACAGTGCAGTAAAAAAAATAGACTGCTGTTGTATGAGCTGTTGCGTCAACAACAAACTTTGGTCCTGGCGCTGTAAAGATCGCTCCATCAGATTGGACAGCCGCTCAAGTTCCCTGTTGGTTTGTTGCTGCTGGCCTTGTTTGACATCCTGGAGCTCACGCTGCAGGCCCTCAATTTGTTGCCGACACATCAGCACCTGATTTTCCAACGCCGCAATGCGGTCAGTATTTCCATCACGCGGCTGTTGGCGACTGTAGTCCTCCAGCATCCGGACCCCTAGCTCATAGAAGTCGGCACTTGTCGGTGCCACACCTCCTCTTGCTCTGGGTTCAAGCTAAAAAAATACAAAAAAAAAGATTTTAGTTAAGGTGAAACAATGCAGCTAGGCCCCTCAAAATCAGTTTCCAAAAGTCTAACAAGCCGACTTACCCTTGCTTGAGCCTCTGTAGCTTGGCCACATGGCACTTGAGAAGAGGTCCCAGGTTGGGGTTCTGGTCCCGCCTCCTGCAAAAACAACAAATACATAAAATGTGACATGTTGGTTCATGGACTACCCACCAACATGTCAATGTGGTTATTGTTCCTCTAAATCAGCCATGTTACCTCCGTGTCATCCGACCGAAGTAGGTCCGGGGTCTGGCTGCCAGAGAGGGGCAAATACACATCTGAGAGATCGGGCAAGTTGGCATATGCTAAACAGGAAAGTCAGGTTAGTAGGTCAGTGGGCCAAAATCAAATGTAAGATGGATAGACTATCGAGGCCATACCTTCACAAAGTGGAAGATTACACACTAGCCAAAAGTGATCTGGTCAACTCAGATTGCTAACATGTATGTAAGAGGAAGATGAGCCAATAATTGGGTTAAAAACCAAAAGACACATTGCTCAAATTACACATACCCGCACTCTCCAAGATGTCTGGAGTTGGGCCCTCACTCGAGCTTTGCCCTTGAAAATACATGTTTAAACACAAGTTGGCCTACTAAATTTTACAAAAACTTGTTCAAAAATCCCTAATAGATAATCAAGCCAAACAAACTTACCCTCATCTCTGGCAGCCTCAACGTGAAGGGCCCTTTCCGGACAGCCACTTCCGAGATTCAGGCCAACTAAAATACACAATTAATGTCTCTAAATATTCTGAACACTACTCGGGTGAATGTTTGTCTTTCAATATACACAACAAATGCATTGCAATCACTCAAAAAACTATACTAATGACCCTGGTGATGGCAAATCCACTCCAAATAGGCATCTTCAAGTTGACATAGCAAACATGTAGATTATTAGACTAACCAAATAGAACCAGTGTAACAAACAGCATAAAGGATACATTTTTTTAGGTAATACACACCAACAGGGTCCTGTTGACCTGCAACATCGGAAGTGGGGTCCAAAGATGAACCAGTCACTTGGCCTACAAAGAAAAAAGAGGAATGAAAGACATGCACTTGTGTTAAAGCGGATAAAGCAAGGTTGACACATGCACTTACCAGCATCCAAAGAGTAGCTTGGCTCCTGAGGAGATGCTGGTGCCAATGGCGGTGCAGCTAGGCAAAAGCAAAGAAAACATTTAGCCATTGGTAATGTGCGGCACTAAATAAACCATGCATTTAGGTGTGTGTGAGCAGCTCAATCACTAATATTCCCTAAGCACGGCCAGTGTGGCTTACACATGTATATGCAGATATATGGCCACACATCTCTGGCTTCAAACATAGCTACACATGTTAGGGCCTTGTTAGTTAGTTGCAGAGAGGGGTAAAGTGGACGTGTAAATAGTCCGCAGGCACATATTATTACTCATCAACAGTGGTCAAATCTATTGTTTGAGGTGCTCACACCCCCATTTTGGCACAAAATAACCAGCACCTAAATTAGTGAAAAATACCATTTTGTGAGTACTCACCTGAAAAATGGATATTGTTGGTGTGCCACACACCCCGCTTCACTTCTTAAATATTCATTACTTCATGGGTTAATCACCTGCAGGTGACGTAGTGCAGAGAGGAAGTCTTGTAACGAGCCCCACCTTCCGGCCTATATATACCTGGTACCTCCCTTCAATCACCAGTATAATCAACAAAGCAGTAATACAAGGTACCAGTATTCCACCAGTAACCTCAAAATCAAATTTGATATAAAAAGGCTTCACCATATAAAGGCTTCGGTAATACCGAAAAGGGCGGGTGTGAAGCGGGGTGTGTGGCACACCAACAATATCCATTTTTCAGGTGAGTACTCACAAAATGGTATTATTCTTGGTGTGCCACACACCCCGCTTCACTTCTTAAATATTCATTACTTCATGGGACATCCAAAAGCAGTGTCCACAAGGGAAGGGCATCCCAAGGCCAGGTGAAGCATAACTGAAATGACTGCAGTCTGCAGAACTATGCGGCCAAAACCAGCATTCGCTGAGGCCCGCACATCAACTTTGTAAAACTTAGAAAAAGTGTGAACAGAAGACCAAGTGGCGGCCCTACAAACCTGATCAACAGAAGCTTGGTGCTGAAAAGCCCAAGACGCCCCAATGGCGCGAGTAGAATGAGCAGTGATACGAAAAGGGGGAACTTTCCCCATAGCAGAATAGGCCGCAGTAACGGCCTGACGTATCCATTAGCTAATGGCAGATTTGGCTGGTGCCAAACCCTTCTTAGGCCCATGGGGCATAACAAAAAAGGAATCCGTCTTACGAAAAGGAGACGTGATAACCAAGTAGTACTTAACACAGCGTACTACATTCAAACAATGCAGAACCCTCTCTTTGTCATTCTTAGGATTAGGACACAAGGAGGGAAGAACAATATCTTGGTTCAAATGAAAAGCCGAAACCTTAGGAAGAAAGTCTGGCTTGAACCGAAAAACCACTTTAACCTGATGCCTCTCGAAGTAAGGCGCCTGGATAGACAAGGCCGCCAATTCCGAGACACGCCGGACCGAAGTGATCGCTACCAAGAAGACCATCTTCTGAGTCAGGGTAGACAAAGCAATATCTTGCGAAGGCTCAAAGGGAGGAGCCTGAAGAGCAGAAAGAACCAAATTCAAATCCCAAACCGGGAGTAATGGTTTCCTGGGAGGCCGCACATGCGTAACCCCCTGGAAAAAAGTTTTAACTAAAGACTTAAGCGCAACACGCTTCTGAAAAGAAAAAGATAGATAAGGCAGAAACCTGCCCTTTCAACGTACTTAGCTGGAGTATACCAGAGGTATTTCTGGGTATGAACCGACCCAATGTTTGTGGGAACTCAAAGTGTGACCACGCCTGAAGTAAAATTGACTATCACACCTTTATAAGAATCAAGTACATTAATTTATTTTAGTTAAAATACAACCAATGAATTCCCCAATGCAAATGTAATCATCATTGTACTACAAAAAAATCTTTTTTTTTTTTTTTTTTTTCAACAGTTGTCAACTGTCTTACTTGCCAATGCGCAGGTTATTACTAATACAATTGGACATATTGTACCTTACAGACAATAAAAACTTGCTCAATGATTCACTTTCCCAAATCATAGCGGTGAGTAATATCATGTAATAAGCGGTAAAACTAGTTCCACCCCCACTAGGGGGCTTCTTCAGTACCAAACCGCACTTAAGGGCACTTGATCAGCCCATCCAGGCCCGTTAGATTATCACCAAAAGCCTCATGTCCAGGTGCACAATCCCAAAATTGATGCTGGATGGACAGGTTTAGATATCCCAAGTTAGTTAGTGCTCCGTTCGCCAATTATGAAGGAATGGCGTCTGCGCTATGCTGCGAGGTTCCCTATCCCTCAATGATAAGGGAAGCAGAAACACAGGCTTGGGGTCCGCTCTCTCCGCTTAGATGTAATCCGCTGGTCTGCCTGGTAACCATCCAGGGCAGATCTAAAGGAGCCCGCCCAGCAATGCACGTCCCTGCATGTTGTGCTGTATGCTCGACCCGGATACTTATCTGGAGTCCAGCCCTGATTGTAAAACCTGGAGAGCGAAAAAAGACCCTACAAGGAAAAATCTCATCTCACACCAAGCGATATAGGCTTTCCAAGTCCTATAGTAGGTGATGGAAGAAGACCTCTTCCGGGCACTGATCAGAGTCTTAAATGACTGAATCAGAAAGACCCTCCTCCTTCAGGATGGAGGATTCAGCAGCCAGGCCATCAAACCCAGCGCTGGTAAAATGGGGTAACACAATTGACCCTGAGTGAGCGGATCGGGCCGAATAGGCAGAACGAACTGGTCCACTGCCAGCCGAATGATGTCTGTGAACCTCACTCGTCTTGGCCACCTTGGGGCCACGAGAACGGCGTACACCCTTTCCAGAGCCAACTTCTGAAGAACCCTGCCCAGCATGGGCATCGGAGGAAACAGGTATAGAAATCCTAGAACGCCCCAGATCAGGGACATGGCGTCCACTGCCAGAGCCAGAGGATCCTGGGAGAGCGACACGAAGTTCGGGAACCTGTGATAGTGATGAGGGGCCAACAGGTCCACCTCCGGGGACTCCCATTGGAGACACAGTAGGCGAACCACCCGAGGATGGAGAACCTATTCTTCCAGGCGGGGAGAGCCCTTGCTCAACCGGCCCACTACCTGTTTCATCACCTCTGGAATGTGAACCGCCGAGAGACAGGGAACATGGACACTGCCCATGTCCGGATCAAGGACACCACTCTGAGAGTACTCAGACTGCGCGTCCTACCCTGAAGACCAACATAAGCAACCGCTGATCGATTGTCTGAACACATCTGGACCAAAAGGCCCAGCACGTACTGAGTCAGGAGAGCCAGCACCTGACGGATGGTTCTCAGATTTAGAATCTTGATGGGACAGTGGGGCCTTTAAGCACTCCACTGCCCCTGAGACCGCAGCTCCTTCCAGAATCTGCCCCATCCCGACAGACTGGCGTCCGTGGTGACAATTTTCCAAAGGGGGGTCAGGAAAAGCCTGCCCTACACAAGATTGGTCGGGACCAAGCACCACAGGAGGGACTGCCGTACACGGGAGGACAACTGGAAGGACTGAACCAGCGACAGAGGTTGCTGATCCTAACACGCTAACAGAAATAGCTGAAGCGTTCTCATGTGAATTTGGCAAAAGAAAGACACACTCTGTCTTGATGAGAGTTCAGGCCAGGATGAACCGACCCATGAACGGACCGTGAAGGAGGGTGAGACTCGAATTTCCGGTCGTAACCGGGCGACACTACCTCCTGGATCCATCTGCCTGGAACCACTTGGTTCCAATGGTAGAAGTGTCGCAATAGTCCCCCCACCCGCACGGGTGAGGGCAGCCCCTCATTGCTGAGTGAGCTTATCAGCAGGTTTTTGGGCTTGGTGCCCCAGGACTGAGTGGGCCGGCCACGGCCCCTCCCGAGTCCAACCTGCGCCACATGTAGCGGGAAAGGACGCACCCCTGCCCGCTCTGAATCCTCGAAAAGAAGGCCTACCGGAACTTGTTCCCCTGAAGGGACCACGGGGCCTCTTGTGTTGTGGCATCTTACCACCCTTTGCGACAGAATCAATTTTCTCCTCGAACAGACGCAACCCCAAAAAGGGGAGAGCTGTGAGCCCCCCTTTTTGGAAGCCGTGTCCGCTGACCACTGACGCAGCCATACTGACCTGCGAAACAGCCACCAGCATAGATGCCGCCCTGCTACTCATAGTCAGCGCATCGTCCTGAGCAGCCCGGACATAAGCCACAAAAGATTCACACTGCTTAAGCGCAGTGAACTGTTTGCAAGCGGGATTAAGATCCTCCTATAGCCCTTGAATAAAGGATTAGCAGAAGGGCTGAAGCACATACCGGGCGCAATGCTGACCCGGAATAGATTAAAACCATGTCGAGCGTAATTGGTCAATCAGACGATCTTCCCCACAAATCATTAGCACAATGGCCAACTGGAAGAAATTCCAGATAACCGCGTGGAATGTTCCCATTCCTTAAGAACCACCCTCTCAAAGAGGTGTAGTCTGGGGAAAAACCAAACGCGGCTGAGGCTCTTTAAACAACCGACCCCTTGGCGGGGCAGCCGCCTCAGGCGTATCTAAACTCAAAATTTTAAACATTTGAGCCAGAATAGAGGGGGTGTACAAAACAACCCCCTCTGACCAATCGCCAATCTCATCAGCCACAAGCTGACCTGTCGGCTCATCTGACTCAGACTGGAATTCATCCTCGTCTGGGGATCCATCGGACCATTCCACAGGCACACAAAAACTGGCCCTGTGGAGCCGAAGGTACCGGAGTCAGGTGCCTTCGTTTTGCAGCGGCCTTAAACGCTGCTTTAACGGGCATTACTTTCCGGGGGCTGGGCTGTACTGCCACCTCGGAATGCGAATCCCCACTTTTGACAGTGTCATGCGGGGTCCGGAAATAGGGAGGGAGAGGTAGGAGAAGATGAATGATGCGATGGCCCTGCAGCCGAAGCAACGGACAGGCGCGCAACAGTCTGTTTGCACAAGGGATGCAAATAAGACATCATCAGCTGGGAGTGGAACCCTATAACCTACGCACCCCCCAAACGGCTCACAGAACCGTTTCCGGAAATTACGGAAGCCTCAATGTGGTGATTTATGGTATTCGCAATACTGGGACTTTTAAGGCATAAGCCAACCCGGGATGCCCCTTTATTAGTAATGTCCCGGAAGGGAGGATTTTTTTTTTTTTTTTTTTTTTTAAATTTTTTTTTTTTTTTTTTTTTTTTAAGTTAAGTTAAGGTCCCCTTTAAAGAACTATATATATATATATATATATTTATATATAGTCTATGTATATCTACATTCACAAAGATATCCCAATAATTAGCCAGGCACATAGAGCCAGAGGGCCACCATAAGCAGGGATCCCAGGATCTGCAAGGAAAAACCATCAGATCCTCACATGTGTATAAACAAACATAAGCATGGCACCAAAGTGCCCTTGAATCACGCCCCCTTAATACAGAGTGACTCCCCACTGTATTACTGCAAGGAATGCATTCCCCATTTAATGGCCCCAACGGGAGGGGCCGCTTGCCTGGACAGCAAAGGCAGCAGCCGGAACAAGACTGCAGCCAGCAGCCAGCACAGAAGACAAAGTGCGGCCGTGCGCCCATGCGATTTCCTGCATTGAAGGAAGCAAAACGCTGGGCCCGCCGCAGACGCCGCAGACGTCGGCGCCGCGCGTCAGCGGGCCCGCCCCCCCCCCCCCCCCTACGCCGATCAGCTGGAATCACTTACAGCTGGGCCACAACACGTGCGCTCAGGCGGCGGAGGGGGGAGGGTAAAAACCGCATGGTGGTGTAAAATGCAAACATGAATGCCAGGCGAGGAGAGGGGAGAGGGAGGGAGGGGAGAGGGGCCACAAAGCAACAATCTGCAAGAGAAGTGGCCAGCCTTTACCCAGCGCAGCCTGCCCTTAAAGCAGACCCAAAAATATACACATGCTACAGTGAATGCATAAACATGACACATATGTTAACATGCAGTGATACAAGTGAAACACACCTACTAAAGCACACCCTCATACACCCCCCCCCCCCCCCCCCCAAGTGAAGGGAGAAAGGACCGGAGCGGGGGAGAAAGGGCTACGGGGACCCTCGGGACAGGGGCATCCCATTTCCGGATCACCATGCCGGACTGCCGCATTGCCCCCACAAGAGGGGGATGAGCGGGGGAGATAAGCTCCTAGGCACCAATTGTGCCATCTACCAATTACCCGGTGAGCAGCCTAAGCTGGGAGGCTTCCTATCCACCATAGAGGTATACAACTCAAACCGGGCAGAAATAGACCAAAAGGGGGGTGGCGGGGTAAGCCCCGACCTACCTGTAAGCAGGAAACTTCCAACCTCTGCTTGTCACGCAGAGAGAAAAATACTGGTGATTGAAGGGAGGTACCAGGTATATATAGGCCGGAAGGTGGGGCTCGTTACAAGACTTCCTCTCTGCACTACGTCACCTGCAGGTGATTAACCCATGAAGTAATGAATATTTAAGAAGTGAAGCGGGGTGTGTGGCACACCAAGAATAATACCTTCAATGGCAGACTGGAGGTTGTTTGAAGGGAAGGAGTTGGGGTGTCCACCTCCCCCGACTCATGGACATCACCATGTGCACCTATGCAGAAAGCAACAGACAGCAAAGTAAAACATTTATGAGGTATAATGTACTACTTCACATGTCCTACTGTTAGTTGGGCAGAAAGAGAAAAAGCAAATCACATAAATTAACATTAGCAGAAAAACAGAATCTGAAAATATGTACCTTCAGTCCAACCTGTGGTGTCATCCCCAGCATCCACACCCTGCAGCCGAGCAAGTGGAATTTTGGCCTTCAGCATCTCCTCATATGGCCTGTAGGTACTCTTTGGACCCTGGATGGTCCCACTCTCGACCTCAAGATCATGATTCATCTTTTGCATAAGGGCCCTTTTCAAAGTGTAGAAGTGTTTCCTGCAGGATGGGCCACTACGTGGGTGTTGAGCACTGCTAGTAAGCTCAACACCAATGGCATCCCACAATTTGCTCCTTTCTTGTTTGCCTATAGACTTGCTTTGGGAGCCAAATATCAGCTCCCATTTTGCAAGGGTCAGGCGCACAAGAGTATTATTCTCAGCCAAATGAAATTCTGGCTCCCTCTTGGCAACTGGGCACTTAGCCTGGGGTGCTGCATCACCTTCAGGCTGGGCCCTTTTCCTTAAGGGAGGTCTGCGCACAGCACCCACCACACTCCTACTTGAGCCAGCTGTTGCCGGCAGATGCCCAGAATTTGGCTCCATCCTGTAGCTGCACACACACACCAATACACAACCAACAAGCACGCATGCAGACTACAGAATGGTATCACCGTTTGTTGGGTTTGGGCAGGTTTTATGTGCTCTAACAGCCAATCACAAACAGGTCCACTTAATTGATTCACACATACTGGCCAGGTGCTTGTAGCCAAAGCTCCACTGCAGTGATTGAAGCATGTGTGGTAGTTAATTAACTAATTACAGAGCTCATTAACCAAACAACACACAACCAAAGACAACAATGTACTCATGTATATTAAACACTTGTGACATGTGGCTATACAAACGGCTATTTAAATCAAGAGCAGCTTACCTTTCATTGGTCCACCACAGAATTTTCAGCCATGTCCGTTAATGCACGCAAGTTTCGGCTCACGTACGCTAGTAGCGCTACTAGCGTGCGCACTCCGTTTCACGCACACCTGGGTCAGCTAATTGGAGGCAGGAAATAGCAGAGCAACGCAAAAGGCGGCAAAGAGGACCTGTCCTTTTTCTCAGTGAAGTATAAATGGCTGGATTTGGCAACCTTCTGGTATTGTTACACTGTGGCAAAGGCTGTGGTGTGGTGGTGTGGTGCTTTGGTCCCTTAGCTCATTTGAGTGTCTGGCTGGGTTTTGTCCTCACTCTCTGTGGCTTGTTGGGTGATTTCTGACATCAGTGCTGTTTCTTTAGGAGCTTGATTTTGTTGGCATATGCAAATATTGTGGAGCATACAGCAAGTGAGGCTTGATTTTGGGGTCTTTTGTGGGCTGTGCAGCAACTCCCCTCTTGGTTGTGCCTAACTTAGAAAGCTGACTTTCAGCAGTCTGGTGGGTCAGACCACTATACTTCTGGTTTTGTGGTGAGCTGCATTGTAGTGAGTGTGTGAGTAGTGTGATTGCTTGTGTGTGTGGTGTGTTTGTGGTTTTGTTTTTTTTTTTGCTTCTTTTGTATATCTGTTGAGTGTGAGATGGATAAGAGGGTGATGTATGGGTTATGGGTGCAGGGATGTGCGAGAATGCTGGAAGAGCAGGAGGCCAGGGAGGAGGGGGCTGTGAGGCTTAGGGCACCCCGATCCTTTGGAATCCGCCTTTCAGTGTGGGATTTAAGTGACGAGCAGATCAGGAGCCGCTTCCGTCTGAATCGTGCTGCACTACAGTCCCTATATGATCAGATTAAGCATAAAATCGAGCCATCGACCAAACGCACCAGATCCCTTCCAGGCATAGTACGCCTATGTGCCAGTCTTAACATTTTGGCACGAGGGACCTTCCAGGCAACCTCTGCCCTCCTCAGCGGGATCAGCCAGGCTACAATGAGCCGCATATTTATACAGGTAGTACTGGCTATTTGTGACCTGATCCCTATTTACATCCAGTTTCCTGAGGATGAGGTTGCCAAAATAAAACATGCATTCTATCGCATGGGAGGGATCCCGAATGTGCTTGGGTGCGTTGATGGTACACATATCCCTTTCCGCCCTCCCCGTGCACCGGAGCTGCATTATCGGAACCGTAAGCAGTTCCACTCGATGAACGTCATGGTCATCTGTGACCATGACATGAAGCTGTGGGCCGTGAGATCTGGCTTCCCCGGCTCATGCCATGATTCTTACGTCCTGCAGCGGTCAGTCCTGTGCAGGAAGTTTGAAAACAACGAAATGCCAGCTGGCTGGCTACTGGGTAAATAATTAACCATGTCAAAGTATTTAGCCTAAAATATGTGGCCTAGTAAGCTATTGGTTTACTAATGAAACCCAAAACATTTCCTAGTACTAATTGCTGTCTCTCTCATTGTGTTTTTTATACAGCGGACAAGGGATATGGGCAGAGAACGTGGGTGATGACTCCGGTCAGAAACCCACAGACCTCTGCCCAAGAACGCTACAATGCAGCACATCGCAAAACCCGAAGCATTGTGGAACGAACCATCGGACTGCTGAAAGCGCGCTTTCTCTGTTTGGCACGGCCGGGAGGAGAGATGCTGTACAGTCCACAAAAGGTCTCCAAGATAATCCTCGCATGCTGTGTGCTCCACAATCTCTGTATATGCCACAGAATCCAAGACCCTGAAGAAACAGCACTGGTACCCGAAATCCCCAACTTGCCCGCAGAAACGAGTGAGGACACCCACACTGGCTTTGAGCTAAGGGAAAGCATGATCTCTTCGTTTTTTGCGGTAAGCTAACTACCCTTCACTATAATCCAAGTACTGCACTACAGAGGAACTATTTGTTGTCTCCAATCCAAATTTGTCACAAACTACTATAAGGGGTGTGTAAGATGACCCAAACCCAGTATAAAGGGGATGTAAGATGACCCAAACCCACTATAAGGGGGTGTAAGATGAGCCAAACCCACTATAAGGGGGTGTAAGATGACCCAAACCCACTATAAGGGGGTGTAAGATGAGCCAAACCCACTATAAGGGGGGTGTAAGATGACCCTAAACCACTATAAGGGGGGTGTAAGATGAGCCAAACCCACTATAAGGGGGTGTAAGATGAGCCAAACCCACTATAAGGGGGGGTGTAAGATGAGCCAACCCCACTATAAGGGGGTGTAAGATGAGCCAAACCCACTATAAGGGGGTGTAAGATGAGCCAAACCCACTATAAGGGGGGTGTAAGATGACCCAAACCCACTATAAGGGTGGTGTAAGATGACCCTAAACCACTATAAGGGGGGTGTAAGATGAGCCAAACCCACTATAAGGGGGTGTAAGATGAGCCAAACCCACTATAAGGGGGGTGTAAGATGAGCCAAACCCACTATAAGGGGGGTGTAAGATGAGCCAAACCCACTATAAGGGGGGTGTAAGATGAGCCAAACCCACTATAAGGGGGTGTAAGATGAGCCAAACCCACTATAAGGGGGTGTAAGATGAGCCAAACCCACTATAAGGGGGTGTAGGATGAGCCAAACCCACTATAAGGGGGGTGTAAGATGAGCCAAACCCACTATAAGGGGGTGTAAGATGAGCCAAACCCACTATAAGGGGGTGTAAGATTACCCTAAACCACTATAAGGGGGGGGGGAATTTGACCAACATAACAATTAGGGTTGTTGTGCAAGTTTGGCCAAACTGTTACCCCAAAAAATAAACAAAAAACAATAACTGCGAAAAAAGCAAAATTATATCTAAATACTAACTGCACTTTTTATTCTTTTTCAGGCACCAAGATAAAATCCTGGCAATTCAGATTGTATCTATTCCCACCAAAACCTAAAAAGAACAAATAATAATTCACCAAAGAAACATGTTGCAATGTGTTTACTTCTGAAGGTACTAACATTGATTTCAAGCCAACAGCAAAGCAAAGCGCAGGCGCTGTGTTGAATAGCGTGTGTCAAAATGACAGCGCCTCCAAAGCTGATCTGAAACGGATATTCACCAATGTAGGCATTGTTCCCAACAACGCCAGGTAGCGACTGAGGAGGCCTGCTATAGCGAATCGCTACCGCCCGCGGCGTACGCTAGCGGCGCTCATAGCGCCATACTTCAGGCGCTCATCTGTCGCTACCTGGCGCTATTACTGAATCGGCCTCCCCGTTTCATATTTCTAAAATACTTTGCATCAGAATTTGGAGCTTCTCTGTATGGATACAATTGTTTTGATTATCTTTCTATTAGCCTGTGTTAGATTATATGATATAGCTGCTGCGCCAGAGACCACAGATTGAGCTTGCAAATAAATAAGAGACTGCCTATAGTAAATGTGTATACACCTTTGTAAATATATTATCTTGTGATAATGTACTACTTTATCCCTGCCTATATGAATTTAATATGGGTTATAATTGCAGAACTAAAAAGTAAAAAAACTTTTTTAGCATAACTGGTGTGCGCCTGAATTTCTAATAATATAAGATTAGTATAAGACAGTCTCTCTCTCTGTTCTTGCTCCCTGATCTGGCCATTTATCTTGAACTCTTTTCTAATGATGACCTCTGGAGTGGAACTGGTCTTTAACGCTCTATTCACTGTCTCTCTTCTTCTCAGAGTGATTTCATGTTCAGGTGCACTGCCCCTTTAAGCTCAAATCATTGGTTATGAGCCCCACTGCTCATAGTGACACTGTGCCGGGTGTCACGATGATCCACTTACCTGTTCCCCGATCCTGCGGTGTCCTGCGCTGCAGCAGCCGGAGAACAATTTGAATGGGCCAATGAGCTCCATCGGAAGCCTGAAGCTGTCCTGGCCAATCCCCAGCACCCTAGCCCTATTAAAGTCACCTCAACTCAATGTCTCATTGCCCGTGATAATGTTCTGCTGGGTTTTATAGTTCACCTGCTTTGTGTATTGTTATCCGTTGCCGACTTTGCCTTGTCTGACCATTCCTTTGATCGCTGCCTGGACCTCACCTGAAAGAGGGTGTCCCAAGGGGCTTATTATTGGGCTGGGCTGTTATAGGGAGCTACTGCTATTACTGTCTGTAGTCTATGTGGTATTTTAACTTTTAGCAGCGCAGTGCTCTGCCATGATGTTGGTGCCGCTACTTGACTTGGTTTCAGAGTACTGTGGGGAGAGCAAAACAGGCAGCTATAAAAATCTCAGTAACCCTTTGATGGTCCTCAGTGTAACTTCTCCCGATCCTCCTAAGTCCAAATGGATTCTCCTACAGACTTCACTCCCTCTGTGTACTTGCTTCCCTCGATTCACATTCTCCACATTACTACTAACTTTTAAAAGCTATTTGAGGTAAGTTTCAGATGTTGTGCTTTCACCGAACACATAGCCAAAGACTGTAAAATCCCCATCAAGTGCATGAGGTTCGAAAGCGACCATGTGCAGGCACTTCATCCATATAAGCAAAGCCCTGCACCGCCTGTAGATTCCTGTCTTGTGTCGCAGCATGGCAGGGAGGATACAGATCAAGCCTCAAGACACACTACAGTAACTTCTTCATGTACATATGTTTGCGAAACCTTTATGACAAATCCTGCTCAAAGATATGTCTAGTCAAGGTGTACCTCAAATGCCATGCAGCAAAGAAAGGTGTATGCCATCCTGGATGGTCAGAGCAATTGCTTGCTTGCAAGATATGGACTTTTTGAACCTGAAAGGTGACTTTTTGCAGATTGTTTAGCACAGTGGATGCACTTTTGCACTTTATGATTTGCACAAATAGAGGAGATTTTTGGCTATGAAATCATTTATAATAATGATGTTGGTTAAAATTGGATTGTGGGTCTGGGTGGGATGCCCCATATGTTGATATATTTTAATATGTTGTGTTATATGTAGTTTTTAGCTCATAATAAAGTTGAATTCTATATTTTTCACGATATGAATAGATTAATTTTGGAGGGAAGGTTCTGCAGTTTAAGGTTTGCTCTTAGTGGTTGCTGGAGCCATATTAGAAAAATTGTTGTGTACTATAGGCCAACATTGACCGCAAGCACACCTACAACATCTGATTGATAGTGATTATATTAGTGATTGGTGGTGCGGGATTCCATTTATTTCATAACTTGGAACAGTAGGTTGGCTATGACTGAATCAAAATTGCGCTGAACTCCTCCTACAATGATCATAAAGCTATATATAGGCACTACAAGTTGCCTGCTGACATACTTACTGTAATGTTTCAAGTCTACACTATACAGTCACCAAACTAATGCCCATACCATGGTTCGGAATTCTTCCTGGCAGCTAGTGGATGGAGAATCATGGGGAATGTGGGTCAGGCCAGGTCATGGACATGTGGCATCCTGAATATGATTTGAGTACGTAGCAGTAATTGAAAACAGAGGGGTTGATTCAGCACCGCGCGAGAGTGCACGTCTAAAACGGATGCCTTCACTCGCATGCAAGAAACGCGTAGGTGTTAGGTGTTCCACCACTGTGGTATAAAAGCTTACCTCCCCAGCTTCTGGCATTACCCTTGGAGAGATGCCAAGGAAGGATGAGGGAGACCTGTGTCATCCTTCACTATAGGTGCTGGTGGGGTATCTGATGCCACCATTAATTAAATATACCTGGAGGGGTATGAGGTAGGTATGAGCAAATGTATTTAAGCGGACAAAACCCCACGTTTTTAACTAGCATTCCCTGAATTGCCCTGCCCATGAGGAGTACCTTTTGGCAACTTTCCCCACTCCTGCTATTTGTTTTAGCTGTAAAGCCCCGACTCCTCGATTCATTGCCACTATAGCAAGGGGCAATGATGTCTTTGTCACACCTATACAATGACTGATCTTACTGAGAGGTACTAGGACAAGTCTGTAGGCAAAAATATCCACTGCTAAGTCTACACCCTAAGAAGGAACTATTCACAAGGGCTTTGGCCAAATTTATTTCACAAGCTCGGTGGGTTTTGGTCTGCTTTAAATACATTTTTTTGTGTTGGCTTTAGGGACCCTATACCAGTTCAAATAACAGAGAGGTGGCAAGCCTGCTTGACATGTGGTAGTTGTCATACCCATACCTCCCAGCCCCTTCTCCTGCTTCCCTGCAATACTATTGCTTTAGCATCATGACTGTGTGGCTCATAAGCACCTCAGTTGTCAGTTGTTACATATCCACCCCGTCCATTATATGTTCCTGCAATGCTTTAGCAAAAGCTGATAAATGCAAGCAGTGATCGGCTAAGCAGCTCCTTGGGGACAGGGCTAAGGAGCTTATGGGCTGGTGGTGGGCTGGTCAGGGCCTATACATTCCCCAGGCTGATTTCTAGCCCCAATCCAAGAGCAAGTTTGATTGGTATCGTCATCAGCTCTGGATATAGTACAGTAAAATTGCCAAGAGACCCCTTACCACTAAAAAAAAACCAATATTTTAATACAGTTGTTAATTTTACAAATGTATGCCTGTCACAGTTTGGTGTTAAGCAGCTTATTTAGCTTAGCTCAGTTCAGATTGTTGTTTGATATGCAGCAGCACATATCTACCATTCATGCAGCATACAGCACAATGTTTCCACTGCTCTCCCAGCAGGCTGCTCACCATGAGAAAAGATGTAAGATAATGGTATACTCAAGCATGAAGCCCTGTTAATTGGTGTTTTGAGGGTTTAGGTTATGTTCTATTTACATAAGGTCCCCAAGTGCTCAATTAAAATACCTGCTTAGTAGCAAGGTACAGATTTTTTTCTACAGTATGTGTGTGGAGGGCTTTAAATCCTGAAAAATACAGAATAATATCAATCTGGTAAATTAAAGTGGACCTACGATTTAATCCCTGGCATTCCAGCTGAGGCGCACATTAGATAGACTGGGGCAAGATAGGGAACCAGGGACGTGGACGCTCCCTATGCCTATCTTTTCAAAACAATTTTTTATGCCGTGCATTAGTATATATGACATAAATCACTGAGCGGACATGAGTCTGTGCATGGGCCATTGGGATGGAGGAAAGGTTGAGTTGTGAAGGTGATCGGGGGGGTTTCCCAAAGCAAGCATGCTGGCGATCTGGGGAGATTCACAAACCTGGCATGCCAAACCGGATTGCCCCAGGTAAACTGAACTATCACCAAGATCCTGGTGATAGGTCCACTTTTAATCTCTGTGCAATCAACCCTTATAATTATCCAGAAGTAGACAGCAATCAGGTGTAATGACTCAACATTGCTCTGCTCAGAGCGGAGAGCTCTGTAGGTCGGAGGAAGCTTGAATACACTGGAGGGCGCAGGGACATTAGCCGGGGCAGCAGCGGTTAGGTAAGGCAAGCTTAGGTAAAGCGGACCTGTCCTCACAACAATGTCGGCCATGGAGACAGAAAGGCTACAAGGAGGCCCAGCAACATTTTTTTCTTTATAGACATGGGATGCCCTAGGTTAGATCCTGGTAATGAGGCAGGAGATTGCCTCAAAACGGGATGCCCAGAGGAGTATAGGAACTCTTATGTTTGGGCGAGTCCAACCCCCCACCTCCACCATGTCACCCAGCCTGGGAGCCCTCACTCCCCCTCATATAGACACTCCCTCATGGGCGGTCTGACATTGTATGCATGTTATAAACTGTGTGGGTGATGTCATATTGTTGCATGAACCCATGTAATCCCTGCCTAGAGACAGATTGATCCAGCATGTTTAGTGGGAACCGGTGGTGATCCATTGTATCGATGGACTAGTATTCTATATGTCTCTTTATAAGCTGCTACTGACCCCTGCCATGGGTTTTTTTTTCTTTATGCTGTCATTTCCCTGCCTGTATATTTAGTTATATGTTGTCCCCATATAATAGTACTCTGTTTATAGCCATGTCATATACTTACCTGACCCTGGGAATTCGTTGGACAGCAATTATGATCACTTACTAATATATGGGTGTTCTCAATATTTGTCCGACATTTGAAATTTTTATTATTACCATATGCCATTAATGGCACCATCATGTATATACAGTATCTACCTCCCAGATACATTGTGTGAATACTCTGTGGCTAACGATCTCATAAAGATACATAGTTTCCCTCACCCATCATTCCTTACCTCCAGCGGCTGTTGATTCAGTGTGTGTGTGCGCGCTGTAGGACTGAGATGCTGCCCTGTTTTTCTGAGCTATATATGTGGTCTGCTGCTGGTACAGCCCTCCTCATGCTCATGTATGTAGTTAAAAGGCTGCTGTTACAGTATGCAGCCCAGAAGTGCCGCATATGCAAATATATTCCACAACATCAAACATTATTTGCCACCAATCATTGGGTGGGGGTGGGGGGATTAAAGGAGCAATTTTCTAAACTTTTTTTTTGACTGGAGGTCCATTTTAAGGTCCTGAAATATCTAAACAAAACAAGTACTCAAAATCATTTTATTTCCATATTAGCTCAAATAATTGGTGCTTTGCTTTATAAGGTTGCTACAACATACTAAATTCTCATTCAATGTAGAGGTTTACATGTGTCTGTAGCAAATAGGATTCAATCTTATTATCTTCTACTGCTGGAACAAAGACCACTAAGAATTGTAATTTCTGCTAAAAACACATCTTTTCCAGCTGTCCAACAAATCCAAAGGAGCAAAGGAAAGTCAAACTGAAAAACTAACCAAAATTACAGTTAAATGAAAAGCTTCAGAAGAAAAGAAAAAACACACTGGACAGCTATAACAGCAAGTTATTTATATCCCAAACAAGCTGACCAAGAATAACTACAATAAACTTTTTAGTTTGACCATTTTTTTTAAATGCCTTCTCATTACTGCAACTGAACCAGAGGCCTGTTATATAACATTGTAAAATGCTGTTGGCCAGGCAGCATCACCACCCCCTTGCATGGCCCACTGGGAAATACACATGGGGCATTATTCATGAAGGGATAGCGCCAGGTAGTGCCTGTACAGTGGCAGGTAGCGGCAGGTGAACGCCGAAGACGGCGCGCAATTACACATTTATGAAGCCGAATCTGGTGAGTGACTAGAACAACGCCATGTAGCGTATGATTCATCATTGTCCCAGGCTCAGCGTACAGCACCGGCGTTCATCCTTGCAGAGTGCCACGTCTTACCTGTCGTTACCTGGACCTCTCCCATACATTTCAATGGACAATCCTTAAATCCCTTTCCTGATCCAAATTTTTTTTTTGCCTAAAAAAAAATTAAAACTTCTGACATGTATCCTGGGCAAGAAAATGACATTTTTGAAAACTTTTTGTATTAATAATATTTTTATGCTGAATTGTCCTTACATGTCTGGTATTAAAGTGTTCATGTTACAATGTTATAACAATGTAATTCCATATGTTTTCGCTTTGTTGGATACATGTTCAAAAACAGACTTTAAAACAGCCTCTGGCGCTATGGGCTACAAAGACATGATTTTGAGTGCCGGAGATGTTTCAGGCAGTTTTTTTGATGACTGTGGTGTGAGTCAGTCGCACTGAGCTGGCATTACCGTTCGCTCCCATACAGCATTGTACTGCGACTCACACATCATACTCATAAATGCCGGACAGCGACTGAGGCGCTCTGAAACAATGATCCATGGCCAAGCACAGCGACTACTAGCAGTCGCTATGAAATCTGCTCTACAGACGCTCATCTGTCGCTACCTGGCGTTAGTAATGAATCAGCCTGGCCATGTAAATCACCAAGTACAAGACCCACTTTAAAGGACTAAAGGATTCTAAGGAAAACACTCCCCAGCAGATTCATCAGTGTCCAGAACTTTAAAGAGGAACATCGGACTTAAAATAAAAAGGGGGGATCGGCCCCATAGTTACATTTTGGATGTCGCCACAAAGACATCCAGCTGCTTCAGGGCCCCAGCACTGGCTTAGTCGTCTGTTAGTGACAACACAGCTTTAGCCATGCTCTTCAAAGTCTCGCGCCGATAAGCGGTCTGACAGGATTTTGGGCGCCCACATTGCATCCCAGGTGCGAGATCGGGTCCGTACTCAGTGCCTTATAGGAGGCAAGATGGCCCTGCCTGTCAGAACATTGCCTGATCCACCTAGAAGATGGATCTCTTGGCGAGGTAAGTAAATACTTCCCAGAAGTAAAAAAGGAGGTCTTAACCTCCCCTGATGTTTCCCTTTAATACTCAACTGTCCTACTCGCCCCACTGCCTTATACCGTATGCCAAGCAAGTACCTCTGTCCACAGCAAAAGTTGCTGTGAGCTCCAATCACTGTGACATCCACATGAGCATAATGTCTGTCACCAGTCCGCTCTTTTTGCTCTTGCAAATGATGGACAGCTATAAAAATTTCTAGATCTTTACGACTGGTGTGTATTGTAGACTGGAGATTACAGTAGATTAGCAGATGTAGAGCAGAAAACATTAGTATTTTTTTCTCCTCTCCTAAACAGATATTTTAAAGTGGACCCAAACCCAGGATTTTGACTATCCTGGGTTTTTGTTCTTGCCCCCGGAGAATCCCGATCGGGGGTGCCCCGCTGTGTGAAGCCCCCCCCCCAGGTGGCTGAAACCAACTCACCTCTCCCCGGTCCTATGGCACATGCGCGGCCGCTCATCCAATCAGCGCACTCGGATCCGCTGACGTCACGTTGTCTAAGCCTTCTTCTAAGGCAAGTGGCTTTGAGCGCGCTGACGGCCGCATCCCTCACTACCCTCTTAACAGGCTTGCTAGAGGGATAGTGGGGATGCAGTCACGACTCGCGCATGCACCGTTGGACCGCAAAAGAAGGTTAGTGTATGGGTGACTTTGGGGGTTTCACACAGCGGGGCTTCCTCCCGATTTTGGAGGGAGGGGATCGATTGGTCCGGGAATCTAATAGATTCCCGGGCTCATCGCTGTGGGTCCACTTTAAGGCAGACCTGTCACTAGAACAATACGTAAAGTAGAGTAAAACCCATGTTTGGATTCATGTCCCTGGGGAATCCCAATTTGCCCTGTTGAAACCCCTGGGATCAACAGTATACTCAATTTGCGAGTTAGCTCACAGTGCATGTGTGGACTATTATCCAATCAATGCTGTGCATATTAAAGTGGAAGTTCAGTCATCCGGTAAGCCTATACAGCAGAAGCCGCTCTATGCAACAGATCCAAGATGGAGGCACCCAGCTCCGGGATCACCAAGAGAACAGTGCAGGATCTTGGGCGTTACCCCCCCCCCCCCCCAGGTAACAATGACTAGACCTACACTTTAATGTCCTACCCAGGGCCGCCATTAGTAGGGGAATTTCAGCACTGTTGTACAGGGCCCCAGGCCAGAGTGCTCCAGGGGGTTGGGGGCCCAGACTCCCCAACACAATGGCGAAAATCTCAATGTAGCCACTGCTGCTGTACATGCGGGTCTTTGAGGAGTACCCGATGTGTCCTAAATTAAAGGTTCTCTTAGGAGTGCTCACTTCCCCTCATACGGGCTATCTAAATGGTGGGAACGCACACAGCTGCAGGGATGTCGGAGGTCACTAGGTGCACTGGGGCATATGATTCAGGGTTTCCCACTCTGTGAACCCCTGCAGTGGCCTGCAAACTCCTTACCATTCTGTTGCTCTTGCAACACATCTCCGGCATGACCTCTGGCATTCCCGGGTAAGGGGGTCGAATCGGGATGCCCTACTGTGTGAAACCCCCCTGGGACGCCCATAAACACTCACCTTTCCCTGCATCAATAGTGCATGCATGGTCCAATGAGCGCTCGCAGCTGTGACTGTCATTCGACAGACGGCTCTCATTGTTGTCTCATTGTTGACTTCAGTGGGGAGCGCAACCTGCTGCATCCCTGTTGTCATGTCTATCTGAACGGCTGGGGCAGGAGTGTGTGCACGTCGCAGGGAATGCAGGAGATGCGCATTCCCTATTGAAGTCAATGAGGGCTGTCTACTGAATGACATAGTCATGAGAGTGCTCTCATTGCCTGTGCATGCGCCCCACTGGGGCCCTGAAATTCCTAGTGGTGGCCCTGCCTTTACCTACCTGCCCACCAAATCTCTTGGAATCTTGTCAAGTTTTTGGCGTTCTGCCTTATTGTTTTCCTCTTTTGGAAAATAAGCATGTGTGTTCAAATTGTGCCCCAAGACCTGTCATTTACCTATCAGCATGCAGCTTCCGGGCTTCTTATATTTCTGTGGCTCTGGTTTGCTACAGTGGGAGTGGTTTTCCTGGCCTTGAGTAAAAACTACTGACTACAAGTCCCCCAACCATCTTTTATAAGGCAGAGTTGCAAACAAAAGAAAAGAAAAAAAATAACATATAAGCTTAGAACTCTGATTATATAATTTTGGCACACAATAATGGAAACTTTAAAAAAATGCTATTGAAAGTGGATTTACCCTTTAATACCAGATAAACAGTCATAAATGACTAGAGGCCCAGTCTACGAAATCTGTGCTGGGAAAAATCCTGTGCAATCTTATTTTCAGCTACATGAAACTTTTCATGGAAGTGATTGCTGCCAGTGGGGGGTGTACAGGTCATAACAGTTATTACCTTCTCTCCCTGTACTATGAATGTTTTCACAGCGTGATCAATAAAAAACATGAAGACTACAGCTCTTTGCGTTATTCATTGGGTTGGATCATAATTATAATAACTGCTGGAGGTAAAAACAAAAATAGCATAAGAAATAGAAAAATGGGCTAAAAGAAGGAAACAAAAGTTTCCTTTTTTTCTGGCAGAGACGCTGCAAGTTACATGCTATTGTTTCCACCCCCTGGTACATTTACCAGTACAAACTGGGAGCGAAAGTGGGGTAGCCAATACTAAGCCTTACTCTTTTTCTTCTCATCCTATGGGTGGACTGGCCATAAGGAGCTCAGGGAGAATTGCCACTATTTGCAGTAGTGGATACTTAGCAGCAATGAGCAGCCAGGTTGGTGCTGCGGATGGTGCTTGCGACACTTAAACTGGACCTTCAATGTAATGAAAAGCCCAATCCCTTACAAATAAAATATTCCCAGCATCTAAAATTGACATATATTACATTTTTAGTGACTTACTTATTTTTCCTTCCCCCACTGGGCTGCAACTCTGTTTAGGACTCTAGTATACGGGCACGGCAAGAAGCATCACATATGAGGAAAGTAGAGGGGGTAAACTGCAGGGGGGGTGGGGTTTTAGTTGTTCTTTGCACAGACAGAGCAGAGCTGGGGTCAGGAAAAGGACAACAATCTCAGAATGCAGAGCAACACAGTCAGAAGACACTTCCTGTTTGGCAGCCTGAGACTCTATGGGCCATCATCTCAGATGTTTAAGTGCTCAGGAAATGCAGTAGTTGCAGGTAGGATGATTTTTAATGTGTGCAATCTGTATGTACAGGCTGGGGAAAACATATAAGATAGGCTCTTATTTAGAGTGAAGGTCCGGTTTAAAGGCACAGCATTAGGGGAAGAAGAGGGCTGCAAGGAATTGGTTTCTGGCTACAGAGATCATTAGTAGCTATGGAATACCCAGAAAGTCAACCAAAATACCCCATGCAACCAGTCCTGCAAGTTATCTTATGCCCTTTGGTATGGGCACCACCGGAAGAACCCCATACCCATACCAGTGGGCACCAGGCTCTTCCACACCCCTGATGCGGGCAATGTGTAGGGTTAAAGGCATGTCACCTGCCAGTTCCGGCAGGTGCCATGCTGGCTCCCGACCCTGATAAACTGGTATAGGTGACCCCTTACCAGTTCACTCCAAGTGTAAAAAAAAAAAAAAAATTAAGTTAGTTACCTGGTAACTTTTTTCTAAACATCCGAAAGGGCAGCATACGCCTGAGACCTCCGGGCTCCTCCTACCAATCGGGAACGCATGACCACCAGACAGAATAAAATCTTGACTCCTCCCCTCATTCCCCAGTTGTTGTAGAGATCTGAAAGAGAAAAGAAATAGACCCACAACTCCAACATATAATCAATACAAAATCCAACTCCACCTAAGACAAAAAGGGCGGGAAGTAGGCGTATGCTGCCCTTTCGGATGTTTAGAAAAAAAGTTACCAGGTAACTAACTTAAATTTTCTCAAAACATCCTTGGGGCAGCATACGCCTGAGAGATAGGCGAGTATTACCTCGTTGGGTAGGAAAGAATGGAAAGGAGGATACTACTGCCACAAGACTGATCCTACTAGGACAGCAGATCTATCAAGAGAGTTCAGCAAAAAAAACATCTCGCTGAGGACCAAGAGGCTGCAATAGCTCGCCTGTTTAGCCCAAAATGTGTATAAAAAGGAAGCTTGCTCAGTACTGGTAGAAAAAAATTCTCAGCATCTGAGAAAAAAATAGCAAGGTTCCATGTACGGGAAAAAGAACTAGCCCAGAGTTAGGGACAACTCCAGACTAGAGATATCTTTTGTGTCTATAAGCATCCTAGAACTAGACACAGCCCCAGGGCCCAAGACTGCCCCAAGGCCCAAGACAGCCCCCAGGGTCCAAGACAACCCCAGGGCCCCACTAGGTTTAACGGCCAACTAGCGTTAATGGCCAACTAGCCTTAACGGCCAACTAGCCTTAACGGCCAACTAGCCTTAATGGCCAAAAGTAGGGTTAACGGCCAACTAGGGCTAACGGCCAGCCAGAGTCAAAGGCCAGCTGGGATAAAGGTTCCCTAGGGTTAAAGGGTTCCCTAGGGTCAAAAGGTTCCCTAGGGTTAAAAGGTTCCCTAGGGTTAAAGGTCCCTTAGGATTAAAGGCCCCCTAGGGTTAAAAGTTCCCTAGGGTTAAAAGGTTCCCTAGGGTTAAAGGTCCCTTAGGGTTAAAGGTCCCTTAGGGTTAAAGGTCCCTTAGGGTTAACGGCCCCCTAGGGTTAAAAGGTTCCCTAGGGTTAAAAGGTTCCCTAGGGTTAAAGATCCCTTAGGGCTAAAGGCCCCCTAGGGTTAAAAGGCTCCCTAGGGTTAAAAGGCTCCCTAGGGTTAAAAGGTTCCCTAGGGTTAAAAGGTTCCCTAGGGTTAAAGGTCCCTTAGGGTTAATGGTTCCCTAGGGTTAAAAGGTTCCCTAGGGTTAAAAGGTTCCCTAGGGTTAAAAGTTTCCCTAGGGTTAAAGGTCCCTTAGGGTTAAAGGTTCCTTAGGGTTAAAGGCCCCCTAGGGTTAAAAGGTTCCCTAGGGTTAAAAGGTTCCCTAGGGTTAAAAAGGTTCCCTAGGGTTAAAAAGGTTCCCTAGGGTTAAAAGGTTCCCTAAGGTTAAAAAGTTTCTCTAAGGTTAAAAAGGTTCCCTAGGGTTAAAAGGTTCCCAAGGGTTAAAGGTCCCCTAGGGTTAAAGGTCCCCCTAGGGTTAAAGGTCCCCCTAGGGTTAAAGGTAACCTAGGGTATAGGTAATCCCAGGAAAAAAATCCCAGACAAGAGTTGTCCTAAGGACCTAAAAATACCATTTTGTGAGTACTCACCTGAAAAATGGATATTGTTGGTGTGCCACACACCCCGCTTCACCTTTAATATTCTTCACGATTGGGTTAACTCACCGCCAGGTGACGCTGTGCAGAGAGGAAGTCTTGTAACGAGCCCCCTTCCGGCCTATATATACCTGGTACCTCCCATTTATCACCAGTGTATTAAAAAGCAGAAAGACAAGGTACCAGTAAGTTAACGTTAACCTCAAAAATAAATCAATATAAATAAAAGCTTCACCATATAAAGGATTCGGAATACCGAAAAGGGTGGGAGTGAAGCGGGGTGTGTGGCACACCAACAATATCCATTTTTCAGGTGAGTACTCACAAAATGGTATTATTCTTGGTGTGCCACACACCCCGCTTCACCTTTAATATTCTTCACGATTGGGACATCCAAAAGCAGTGTCCACAAGGGATGGGCATCTCAAGGCCAGGTGAAGCATAACTTAAATGACTGCAGTACTGCAGAACTTTGCGGCCAAAAACAGCATCCGCTGAGGCCCGCACATCAACTTTGTAAAACTTAGAAAAAGTATGAACAGAAGACCAAGTGGCGGCCTTACAAACTTGTTCAACAGAAGCTTGGTGCTGAAAAGCCCAAGACGCCCCAATGGCGCGAGTAGAATGAGCAGTGATACGAAAAGGGGGAACTTTCCCCTTAGCAGAATAGGCCGCAGTAACGGCCTGACGTATCCATTTGCTAATGGCAGATTTGGCTGGTGCCAAACCCTTCTTAGGCCCACAGGGCACAACAAAAAAGGCATCCATCTTACGAAAAGGAGACGTGATAATCAAGTAGTACTTAACACAGCGTACTACATCCAAACAATGCAAAACCCTCTCTTTGTCATTCTTAGGATTAGGGCACAAGGAGGGAAGAACAATATCCTGATTCAAATGAAAAGCAGAAACAACCTTAGGAAGAAAGTCTGGCTTGAACCGAAAGACCACTTTATCCTGATGCCTCTCAAAGTAGGGCGCCTGGATAGACAAGGCCGCCAACTCTGAGACACGCCGGACCGAAGTGATAGCTACCAAGAAGACAATCTTCTGAGTCAGGGTAGACAAAGCAATATCTTGCAGAGGCTCAAAAGGAGGAGCCTGCAGAGCAGAAAGAACCAAATTCAAATCCCAAACCGGGAGTAATGGTTTCCTGGGAGGCCGCACATGCGTAACCCCCTGGAAAAAAGTTTTAACTAAAGAATGAAGCGCAAAACGCTTCTGAAAAAAGATAGATAAGGCAGAAACTTGCCCTTTCAAAGTACTTAGCTGAAGACCAGAGTCCAGCCCAGATTGTAAAAACTCCAGTATCCTGGAGACCGAAAAGACCCTACAAGGAAAGGATCTAATCTCACACCAAGCGATATAGGCCTTCCAAGTCCTATAATAGATGATAGAAGAAGACCTCTCCCGGGCACTGATCAAAGTCTTAACGACTGAGTCAGAAAGACCCTCCTCCTTCAAGATGGAGGTTTCAGCAGCCAGGCCGTCAAACCCAGCGCTGGTAAATTGGGGTAACACAACCGACCCTGAGTGAGCAGATCGGGCCGAAGAGGCAGAACGAACTGGTCCACTGCGAGCCGAACGATGTCTGCGAACCACACTCGCCTTGGCCACCTTGGGGCCACGAGAACGGCGGACACCCTTTCCAGAGCCAACTTCCGAACCACCCTGCCCAGCATGGGTATCGGAGGAAACAGGTATAGAAATCCCAGAACCCCCCAGCTCAGGGACATGGCGTCCACTGCCAGAGCCAGAGGATCCCGGGAGAGCGACACGAAGTTCGGGAGCCTGTGATTGTGACGAGAGGCAAACAGGTCCACCTCCGGTGTCCCCCATCGGGGAGACAGTGAGCGAAAAACCTGAGGGTGGAGAGCCCATTCTCCCAGACAGGGAGAGCCCCTGCTCAACCGGTCCGCTTCCTGGTTCTCCACTCCAGGAATGTATACCGCCGAGAGACAAGGAACATGGGCCTCTGCCCAGGTCAGGATCAGGGACACCTCTCTGAGAGCACTCAGACTGAGAGTCCCTCCCTGATGATTGATGTAAGCAACTGCTGTTCGATTGTCTGAACGCACCTGGACCGGAAGGCCCAGAATGTGATGAGTCAGGAGAGCCAGCACCCGATGGACGGCTCTCAGTTCCAGCACATTGATGGGTAAGTGGGCCTCTTGAGGTCCCCATTGCCCCTGTAACTGAAGCTCCTTCCAGAATCCGCCCCATCCCAAAAGACTGGCGTCCGTGGTGACAATTTCCCAAAGAGGGGTCAGGAAGGACCTGCCCCTCACGAGATTGGCCGAGACCAACCACCACTGGAGGGACTGCCGGACCCGGGAGGACAACTGGAAGGGCTGATCCAGCGACCGAGGCTGCCGGTCCCAGGATGCCAACAGATAAAGCTGAAGCGTCCTCGTGTGAAATTGGGCAAAAGGAACTGCCTCGAAAGAGGCGACCATCAACCCTATCAGCCTCATCCCCAGACGGATGGACGGCCGAGGATTGGAAAGTAGGACCCGAGCCAACTCCTGAATCAGATGAATTTTGGACTGGGGGAGAAACACTCTGTGTTGAAGAGAGTCCAACTGCATCCCCAGAAAGGACACCACCCTGGCCGGAGCAAGGGAGGACTTGGGGAAGTTGATCACCCAACCAAAGCTTTCCAGCGTGGAGACCACCATCCTGGTGTCTGTCTCCGATTGATTGAGGGACGGAGCCATGATGAGAAGGTCGTCCAAATAAGGTACGACACGAATGCCCCGAGATCTGAAAATGGCCATGACCCCTGCCAGCACCTTGGTGAACACTCTTGGAGCTGAGGTAAGGCCAAACGGAAGTGCCACGAATTGATAATGCTGATTTTCCATCACGAATCGAAGAAAACGTTGATGAGCGTGGCAGATGGGAATATGAAGATAAGCATCCTTGATGTCTATGGACGTTATGAAGTCCCCCTGCCGAAGGGAACCGACGGCCGTACGCAAGGTTTCCATGCGAAACTTCCGAAAACGGATGAACCTGTTGAGTAATTTCAGGTCCAGGACGGGACGAACCGACCCGTCCTTTTTGGGGACTGCGAAAAGATTGGAATAAAAACCGAGGCCCATATCTAAGCGCGGTACCGGCCGGATGACCGCCATCTCTAACAGATTCTTTACCGATGCCAGGAGCCCCTGTGAGGCCAAAGGATCGATGGGCACCCGAGACCGAAAGAACCGTGAAGGA
This sequence comes from Gastrophryne carolinensis, assembly GCA_027917425.1. Lineage (NCBI taxonomy): Eukaryota > Metazoa > Chordata > Amphibia > Anura > Microhylidae > Gastrophryne > Gastrophryne carolinensis. The sequence goes on along the minus strand of CM051235.1, from coordinate 547,287,109 downwards.
GGGCGAGAGTCGAATTCCAGCTTGTAACCGGACGACACTACCTCCCGGATCCATCTGTCCGGAATCTCCTGGTCCCAAACCTGGGAGAAGTGTCGTAATCGTCCCCCCACCCGCACGGGTGAGGGCAGCCCCTCATTGCTGAGCGGGCTTACCGGCAGGCTTGGGCTTGGTGCCCCAGGACTGAGCGGGACGGCCACGGCCCCTCCCCCGAGTCCAACCTGCACCTCTGGTAGCGGGAAAGGAAGCCCCCCTACCCACTCTGAATCCCCGAAATGAAGGCCTAACAGAACTTGCACCCCTAAAGGGACGACGAGGCCTCTTGCGTTGCGGCATTTTACCACCTTTTGCGACTGAATCAACTTTTTTCACCAAACAGTCGCAAGCCCAAAAAGGGGAGAGCTGTGAGCACCTTTTTAGAAGCTGAGTCCGCCGACCACTGGCGCAGCCACACTGACCGACGAATAGCCACCAGCATTGCAGCTGTCTTGCTACTCATAGCCAGCGCATCGAACATAGGAAACAAAAGACTCACACTGTGTGAGCGCAGTAAACTCTTTACAAGTGGGATCGAGATCCACACACAGCTCCTGAATTACAGACCTAACCGCCAAAAGAAGAAGCGCCGAAGCACACACCGGGCGCATCGTTGACCCAGCATAAATAAAACCATGGCGAGCGTACTGGTCAATCCGACGATCCTCCCCATCCTTAGGGGCAGTGGTCTCAGCAGACTGCACCATAGCCGTGCTGGAGAGCCCCAGCACAGGGGTATCGACGTCAGGAGGGACGGACCAAAGCTTCACCAATTCTGGCGGAAAAGGAGAACGCTTTTCCCAACTGGAAGGGATTCCAGTTAACCGTGTGGGATGTTCCCATTCCTTAAGCACCACCCTCTCAAAGTGATGTTGTCTGGGAAAAACCCAACGCGGCTGAGGCTCTTTAAACAACTGACCCTTTGGCAGGGTGACAGCCTCAGGCGGATCTAAATTCAAAATTTCAAACATTTGAGCCAGAATGGAGGGGGTGTCAAGGGAAACCCCCGCCGACAAATCGCCCCCCCCATAGTGAAGGGAGAAGGGACCGAAAACGGGAGAGTAAGGGGCTAAGGGGACCCTCGGGACAGGGGCATCCCATTTCCGGATCACCATGCCGGACAGCCGCATTGCCCCCAAAAGAGGGGGTCGAGCGGAGGAGATAAGCTCCTAGGCACCTATAGTGCCGTCTACCAATTGCCCAGTGAGCAGCCTAGGCTGGGAGGCTTCCATTCCACCATAAAGGTACAAACAATCAAAAACCGGGCAGAAATAGACCAAAAGGGGGTGCCGGGGTAAGACCCCGGCTACCTGTAAGCAGGAGACTTCAATCTTCTGTCTTGTCGTCAAGCAGAGAGAAAAACACTGGTGATAAATGGGAGGTACCAGGTATATATAGGCCGGGAGGGGGCTCGTTACAAGACTTCCTCTCTGCACAGCGTCACCTGGCGGTGAGTTAACCCAATCGTGAAGAATATTAAAGGTGAAGCGGGGTGTGTGGCACACCAAGAATAAGATAATCCCTCTGAGTACAAGTGTATAGGCTAGAGCAGAATACCATGCAAGGACTGAGGTCTCTTAGAAGACCCTAGAATAGACCTACCAAACTGACTCCCTCAATGGAGTTATACAGAAAAAAAAATCTGCCACCTGATGTAACCCTCCTACAGAACAAGCTGAAGGAGACTCAGGTCCTCATTTAACCCAGAAGGATTCCATCCGATCTCCATGACGGTCAGTTGTGCTCTCGAGCAAGGCACCTAACCCTGCAACTGCTCACTGGATGCCATAATCAGGGCAGCCCACCGTTCTGGGCACGTGTACACTCACTGCACGGATGGGTTAAAAGCGGAAGACGAATTCCTATGTGTGTGCAAGCATACAATGGTGATCTATGTATAATTTATTTTATCTATTATTATTTAGCGATGGAACTCATTGCCATTCGCCACTCATACCGGGTGCCGAAGGATTTACTCCGGACATGCACATCATAGTACTTAAAGCAAGTGATATTACCTCACCCGGAAGAGAGCAATGTCAATCATTCTAATACCCTCCTGGCTATTGACATTGGAGGTGCCGACCCTGCACCAGGAATCACTATTTCCTAAATGGCCAAAATCCTCTGGGAAAGGAGAAGAGTCTGAAGAAGTTGTTGACTTCTTGACCATAAATCATAATCCAGAGGGAATCAGACTAACCTCCCAAAAGGGTCAACATCCAACCGAGCTGAACACAACTCTACACATGAAACTGAAGCTCAAAAGGCATTTTTGTCCCTGGAGTGTACAAAAAAAGGTAGCAGATCGCTCAGATCAGCCGCCACCAACCCCTCTCAGTGTCTGATAAGTACGAAGTCTGAGTATTCTCAGACTGAATCCAGCATAAAGGGAACAATGAACCCAACATCCAGCTCTGTCTTTACTGCTAATACAACCTAGGGGTTGTTAGAATCTGACACAAGACAGAGCCCCATGCTCATTGGAAACTGGCAGACATCTCCCAGATCTGTTAAGGTCTTGAAGAAAAAACCTTGTGGAAGCAAGCTTCCTCCTAAAAAATGTCTAAAAACCCTTCTAAATATCTGATAGAACATGGAGACAGATATTCTATAAGGAGAAAAAACTCCCTCCAACGCCTCCACCATCAGTGAAGGGAACTAGGATATTAACTGCCTGGCTTCCAATGTTAGCAACTTCAGAATAACTTATCTTTCCTCCAACCCACTGGTATAGGAGAATCCAAGAGTCCAACTGAGGGTACAAGTAATTTCTATGTGAAACCCTCATTCATGCCCCTGGAATGGAGAGGGCAACATAAAGTATACAGGCACCAACCCAAACATGGCATCATAGCTCAGTGGGTTTGGGCAAATAGATTCCAGACCGAGAGGACCCCTTTAAAGTGGACCAACACCCAGGATTTTGACTATCCTGGGTTTTGGTCCACTTCAGGGGGGCACCCCGATTAGGCGCCCCGCTGTGTAAAACCCCCCAGAAACCCCCAAACTCACCTCACCACGCTCCCACGGACAAGCGGCGGACAAGGCAGCGCGTCCGCCGCCGCCTCCCGCGCGCCCCTCTGACAGTGCGCGCGCCCGCGCTGGCCATTCACAAACGGCCGGCGCGGGCGCGCGCACGGCTAGAGGAGCGCGCGGGAGGCGGCGGCGGCCGCTGCCGCCGACGATCAGGTGAGTTCTTTTGGGGTTTTGGGGGGGGTCCCTCACCGCGGGACATCCCGATCTCGGATGTCCCGCGGTGAGGGGGGTGATCGGCCCGGGAATCTATAAGATTCCCGGGCCGATCACCCATGGGTGACGGTCCACTTTAAAAAAAAAAAATCCATCTTTCCCACAGATAAGGTAGAGGAGGAAGGTACCCCCCGGATTCTTTAGCCGCGTCCCCAAATGAAAGGAGCAGCTTAAAGAAGGAGCTCCAAAGATCACTCTCTTCAACAGGCGGGCCTGATCAGGTGAAAAATACCTATATTTATCAGCGTATTCACAAATCTACCCAAAAATAAAAACTCCCAAAGGAATATTGCACAAGGCTCACTCTGACCCAGAGTCCCCGGTCCCGGTTCTCAGAGAATGCTGTGAACTGAATATGATACAATCATATTTCCTTGCCCAAAATCTCATGACATTTGTCACTAACCGCCAAAACTGAAGAAAGGATATAACCATACCCCTTCCTATTGTCTCCTGTGCTCACACACCTGGTTTTAAACTGTGGCATCCAATTTGTATAGTTCTCTGTACTATATGTTTTACCTTGTCTGTATTCCTCCTTTTTAAAGCGCTACGGAATTTGATGGCGCTATATAAATATGCAATAATAATAATACCCCTGGACAAGTCCTATTCAACAGATAGTCCTTACATTTTTGAAGCAGAAGGTAAACTTCTCATCATAGAATGAACAGCCATAGATCTAAACCATTAAGATTCCACTTGCTAATCAGTTAAGGCAGTGAATCAAATACGCTTATTTAGGAGATAGCAAAAAAGCTAATCCTGCCCCCCAAGGATTTCCAACTTAGGGCAATATCCCCTGCCCAGGACCCAAATATTGACCGAGTCCTATACTGCTACAATCCTAGCAGATGAAAGCAGCCGCACCAAGGGTGTCGTGCACATAGGTTAAGAAAATACTTCCGGCATAAGAAAGGGAATGAACGAGAAGAGTCATATGCCAAATTAGGATAAAGCCCAACCTAATTACACCTTGGACCTGAATCCTTTATCCCAAGGTTTGAAACAACCTAAGAAGGAAAGGTAAATGCCCCAGAGGGAATAGTACCTTCCTATGTTTAAAGCAATTAAACCGGTCTCTTCAAACCAACCCCCCCCCCCCCCCCCCCCCGAGACCAGATAATAGATGGGATCAGAAGAGGATTTGAAAGTCTGTAAAACCAACCTAGTTACCCGAACCCCCTGCAACCTTGAGATCCCAAGGTGAGGAGGACATTAGGTCTAATCCGACCTACAAAGATAGTAATAACATTATCTAACACCCATCTGGACAATATTGGCAGAGGGGTTACAACCAGTAATGTACAAGGCGCAGTACATCCTTGGGATCATTTCTACTCTTCTTATATGAAATAGGTCTGGAAGAATCGGATTTAGGTATACTTCAAATGAGCTTTAGTCTGCGGTCAAAGACTAAGATACATAAGCAAAACAAGGGCGATACTTATATGAAAATTTAGTTAAACATGCCCATAGACACTATTAATAAATAAAAGTGACTTACCGGACAAAACTGGGCCCCCTCCTTCCAGAATCGGCAGCCGACGGAATACAGGATGAATCCTGGTTCACATGAGACATATTTGTGGAGGAAACTTCAGCAGGATCGATATAAATGTCATCCTTATGGTCTGCCAGGCTTCTGGTTATGAGGCACCAATGGGTTTGCTTCCTGAGCCTGTCACAATAGGGTAGGAGCTAAATCCCATATTGAAAAATTAACCCTTCATAACAAAAATAGAAGGGGAGGCCATAATATATATATCTCCAAAACACTGTGCTATTAAAGAAGAAACACACGTGTTTGAAAGAAAGGCAGGAAATTCCATGGGTGCTGGGATGTGACATCAGCAGTCTGGGAGGAAGAGACCTGAAATCTTTTAAAACCTGGAGCAACAGCTCAAAAAAATTCAATCTCAATAATGGCTGCCTGTGCATCTGCCAGAGTCCTGGCAGGTTGAAGCTTAATGAGAGACAACTAGCAGCATGTGTCTCTAATCATCAGGAGAGCGCTGGAGGGGGGAGGGGTGCTTTCCTTTAGTTCAGCACACCTGCCCCATAATACTGATAGCAAATGCAAACAGGCCCACAGACTCTCCTTTTCTGGGTAGTAAGTGCAGAGGGGTGCATTAAATCTACAAAAACATTGTCTCAAGAAGAAAATGGTAAAAAAAAGTATGGGCTCCGGTTACCCCGGTCTCTTCCTATAATTCATCCTCCGCAAGAGGGCAACATATCACTTACCCCCCTTTGATAAAATCAAAGAATGGGATCTGGCCACTGACCCCATAGGGAATCCCGGGCCCCAGGCAGAAGGATCGCCTTCAGGACCGAGAAATGGACCCCTGCTCAGGCCCATAGTACCGGAATATACTTACCTGAACCATCGGTCCAGGAGCTAGTGGTCACGTTCCTCTTCCTGGAGGAACACGGAAACAACTGGGGAATGGGAGGAGGAGTCAAGATTTTATTCTGTCTGGTGGTCATGTGTTCCCGATTGGTAGGAGGAGCCCGGAGGTCTCAGGCGTATGCTGCCCGAAGGATGTTTTGAGAAAAAACACCACACAAACAAAATGAATCTCAATTTAACTACTCACCTCTAGGCCTCTCCTCTCCTGTGACATCATCAGTGATGTGGGAGTCGATTCCATGGAGAAGCCATCTCAGACTGTAGGGAAATGGGAGATGTAGCAAGTGGGCATGTGTACGTCATTTGGCAAATTAACCTATCAGCAAACTCAAATTTGCCAGGTGGGTGTGGCTAGCCAGGGCAAACAAGCCAACTGTTAAAAAACAAGAAAAAGTAAGAGAAAACCACCGTTAGAGACGTTAGAGATGCTGCAAGTAGTACTCTTCTTCCGAAGGCCTAATGCTTTGCAGACAATAAATCAAGTATATAGTGTTTAGGAAGGTGTGGGGTGATGACCACATAGCTGCTTTGCAGATTTCACCTATTGAAGCACTCCTTTCTGTCCATGACGTGGCCATTAACCTTGTGGAGTGAGCAGAAACTTCTGGGGGAGAGACTCCCCTAATAGAAAGTTTTTGTAATAGTCTGTTTGATCTAGCAATTGTAGATTTGGATGCTGCTGAGCCTTTATTTTTCCCACTAAAGGTTGCCAGTAACTGTTCTGCCACTCGCCAGTCTCTGGATCTTTCCAAATAAATGATCAGAGCTCCTCTGCCATCAAGCAGCGAGAGGTCTTCTTCCTTTCCTCGTCCATTCGGCAGCGTCGGAAGAACTAACTCTTGTGACCGGTTATCTGAAGTCACTATTTTGGGCAGAAATAATGGATTAGACCTAGTCTGGAAGTATAGCACAGTATGGTTCCTTGGCTGAAAGGGCATGAAGCTCGCTCACCTTCTGGCAGAAGTAATAGCTAGAAGGAAACACCATTTCAAAGCCATTTTTCTGAAACTTCTAGTTTCTAGTTCTAGTGGCTCAAATGGAGGTTCCATTAACCATTTTAATACAATTGTTAGGTCCCAGGTAGGAAAGCCCTTGAAGGGTGCTGGTTACGTAGGATTGATTTGAAAAACTGATTAACCAGTTCATTTGATCTTAATTTAATTTCCAGAAACACAGATAAAGCGGAGGTCTGTGTTTTAGGGTACTTACTTACAGCCAGTAACTTGTCAAAATCTTCCTGCAAAAACTCAAGTACTGTGGCAATTTCTTTTTTCTTCAACTTGTTAACTTCACAGAAAGAAGAAAAACGTTTCCATACCTTTCTGTAGATTTTTCTGGTAGTTAACTTGACTTTCTAGAAGTGTCTCAGTCACTTTCAGGAAACAACATCTTTTCCTTAATAAGGACCTTTCAGGATCTAGGCTGTCAGCATTAGTCTTCACGGATTTGGATGCAGAAAGATTCCCTGGCGGATGATGTCTGGAATGTCCGGGAGTCTCCACGGCCCTCTTATTGCCATCTTTATTATCTCTGCAAACCACATTCTTTTTGTCCAGTATGGTTCAATAAGGATCTTCCGGACCACTTGAGGCAGGATTCTGAAAGGGGGGAATGCATAAGCAAGGTGAAATTTCCAATTTTGAGCAAGAGCATCTACTGCACCTTCCTCCCTGACAATCAAAAAGAATTTTCTGCATTTTTTTTTTTTTTTTTTTGTAATCAAGCTTTATTGGTTTTAAATGTAAGTAACAAAGGGAATATGCATACAATTGTAAGCAAAGGGACAAAACAAACAAGTACATAGGGGTATTCGAGGGGGGCAGCAGTACTTCAATAACCATAAATATGTATACATACAGATATTTGGTGCCAATAACATTCTTCCGTATCTTTAAGCATTCCAATTAAGCCTATACACATAGAGAGTCAATATTTTAGTTTAAGGGAGGGGGGGGTTTGTTGACTGTCTTAAGGAGTCCTGTCGTCCCCTTGTTAGTTCTCCATAGCAACGTTGCCATGAACGATGTAACCAACTCCTTTCCCTAGATACGCTTAAGCATGTGTAGGCCACATTAGTAAGCCATACAGATCTGACTATGGTCGGAAGAAAGAAAATGACGTACTGACACATGGCAGCGGACCATGTACTTATGGGTATTAGGCCCCATACTTAGTTATGAAGTACGGGAAGTAGAGAAAAGAAGTGGGGGGGGGGGAGGATACACAAAGGGGACGGGGTAGCGGACTATTGCATCCACTTGGACTTCTGGATAGCCTGCTGATCTGCCATACATCATACTCAACCAAGATTCTCCAGGCGAGCCCCCCACCACCCGCCAGGCTAGAGAAGGGATGACAAACGTGTGTCACGATATATTATCCAGCCCGTCCAGGTGGCCAGGAACCGACCCATGGCATCTCCCCTGGCAGCAGCCATCTCCTCCATACTGCGGATCACCTCTAGTTCCTGCACCCACTCCATCAGCGTGGGAGGGACCTGTGACTTCCAACGTCTCGGGATAATGGATCTCATTGCTGTTATAAAATGTCTCAAGATACCTTTCTTGATATCAGAGACTGGGCCAGGGACAAGTGAGAGCAGTGCCGCCTGTGGTGTATTGTGTACCTTGGTCCCGGTGATGTCCTCATATATAGTGAAGATTCGGTCCCAAAGGGTTTTAATAACCGGGCAACCCCACCAGATATGGGACATGTTGCCCACCTCCCTCTGGCACCTCCAACACCTATCTGAGTGTGATGCTGCAAATCGGTGGATGTCTTCTGGACACCTGTACCATCTGGCCAGGACCTTGTAATTCCTCTCCTGGGCCGTGCTTGCCATAGACATGCCACTGGTGCCCACAAGTATTTTGGCAAGATCGTTCTCAGAAATTTGGATACTTAGCTCCTTTTCCCATTTATCTATATATTTAGGCCGAGATGAGTTGAGTGATCTATTCACAAGTGAGTAGATAGATGATATGACCCGGGTAGGGGGGGTATCCCGGGTGATCAGGGATTCCAGTTCCGTAGGTGGGTTCCGGGAGATTTCCAACATATTGTTGGAGTTTATGAATGTACTCAACTGCCTGTGGAGGAGCCACGAAACGTGTCTCCCCTCCGCTTCCTCTCTCAAGCCTGCCAGCGAAGGAATTTCCCCTGATTTTATTATGTGGCCAAACGTGGTGTTGTCAGAGGCTTTCCAAATAAGGAAGCTCTTGGCCCGTATTCCGGGCTCAAATGCTGGGTTGTCGAACAATGGGGTGAGGGGGCCCGGCCTGCGTATTAACTTGTGCTTACCCTGCAGAGGGTCCCAAATCTCCAAGAAATGCTTCACCAGGAAAGGCATGGACTCCTTTTGAGACCTGGTGAGAGGGCCGGCACACGCCAGGGAGGTGGGGTTAAGTGGGGATATTGATTTTTCAAGCTGAACCCATAGTTTATCATTCCCTCTATGGGACCAATCAATCATCCGCTGAAGAATCGCGGCTGTGTGATAGCCCTTCAGGTCCGGGAGTCCCACCCCCCCGCCAGACCTATTTTTTGTGAGAGTAGAAAGTTTAATTCTTGGTTTAGTGACCCCCCAGACAAATTTGGAAAATGCTGACCTCAGCTTGCGGAAAAACCCACTGGGAATTTTAATTGGGACTGTTTGGAATATATATAAGAGTTTGGGGAGCGTGTCCATTTTTAAGCTGTTAATCCTCCCAAACCAAGAGATCGGCTTCTTTGTGTAGGAGCCAAGGTCAGTCAGAACTTTAGTAAGAAGTGGTGCATAATTTAACTCATATAATTTAGTAAGGTCGGCTGGGATTTGCACACCTAAGTATTTAATAGCTTGAGGCCTCCACTTAAAGGGGAAGTTACTCTCCAATTGCCTAACGTCTTGTGCTGGAAGGGAAATATTAAGAGCTTCATACTTCGAATAGTTGACTTTGAAGTTGCTTACTCTGCCAAACCGTTGGAACTCTTTCAGGACCGATGGGAAGGAAATGTGTGTAGAGGTTAGGTGTAATAATAAATCATCCGCGAATAAGGAAGTTTTATAATGGCAGTTCGCTATTTGGATCCCCCTAATGTCCGGGTTGTCCCGTAAAGCTCTAGCCAAATGCTCCATTGTGAGGACGTAGAGAAGGGGGGAGAGCGGGCACCCCTGGCGCGTACCATTACTTATGGGGAAGGGTGTAGAGAGAAGTCCATTAGCTCTGACTCTGGCTGATGGGGAAGTATATAGTGCAAGGATTTTGAAAGGAGACCAGGTCCAACACCAATCTGCCGGAGAGAAGCTTTCAGAAAGTCCCAGTTGACTCTGTCAAATGCCTTCTCCGCATCACACGAGAGAAGGCATGCAGGTTCCCCAACGGCAGTAATATAAGATATTAAGTCAAGAAGCTTATTGGTGTTGTCCCTGGCCTCCCTCCCCGGGACAAATCCCACCTGGTCCAAGTGAATCAGAGCCGGGAGCAGCGGCTGCAATCTCATGGCGATGATTTTGGCATAGAGCTTAAGATCGATATTAATTAAAGATATCGGTCTATAATTGCCACATAGGGTGGCATCTTTGCCTGGCTTGGGGATGACCGCTATCGTTGCCTCGAGCGCCTGCTTGGGGAAAGGACATTGCTCACCTATGGCATTGAAGGTTTTTGTTAATAGTGGAATCAGGCGAGTTCCGAAGAGTTTGTATAATTTGGGCGAAAACCCATCGGGGCCTGGACATTTACCCGCTGGCGACTCCTTGATTGCCCTAGCCACCTCTTGCTCCATGAAAGGTCTTTCTAGGAGCTCTGCCTCTTCCGTAGGGATGTTGGGGAGGGGGGTGCTTTCTATGTAAGCCTCTATTTCCTCCGGGGATGCCTGGGCGTGTGCTGTAAAGTCGGGGGAGCTGTGTATATTATAAAGTGAGGCATAGAAATTCTTAAATGTGTCCGCTATGTCAGCAGGAGTCTGGGCAAGCGTACCATCCTGTTTTTGAAGGACCGGAATGTAAGTTGCCGTCGGTCGTGGATGGAGCATTCTAGCTAGCACACGGCCACATTTATTTGCCGACTCGTAGAGGAGAGCGCTACCTCTAGTTCTATAGCGCAAGTATGACTGATTATATAGCTTTTGGAGCTTTTCCCTGGCATTCTGCAATTCCAGCAATTTGGTATTCATAGGCTTATTTTTATGCTCCCTTTCAAGTGTATGGATCAGGTCTTGTGTCTTGATTATGAGTGAGGCCCTTTCCCGCTTAAGCCTGGCTCCATGTCTAATAAATTCCCCCCTGAGGACACACTTCAGGGCCTCCCATTGGTAGGGTAGTGGGGTGGGATCATCTTTATGGTCCTTAAGAAAGTGTTCAATCGCCTTGTCAATTGCGGCGGAACAGACCGTGTCACCCAATAGGTCATCATTCAGTCGCCATGTCCATCCCGGGGGGGAGGGGCCAGGGAGGCAAAGTGAAATAAAAACCGGGGCATGGTCAGACCATAGTATAGAGCCAATCCAGGCCCTGGGGCTCCAATCTAGGGCGTGGTGACTAAGCAGCAAGTAGTCTATTCTGCTATATGAGTTGGCCGTATGAGAATAGAACGTATAATCTCTCTTGGTGCCATTGAGAGCCCTCCAAGTGTCAATCAGTTGAAGGCTCGTCAAGGACCTTTTCAGCTTGTTGGTCTTGCTGAGAGACATCCACGCCCTCCCGGATGAAGTGTCAATGGCTGGATTAAACGGGGTGTTGAAATCGCCCCCCACAATAATTATCCCCTCCGCAAAGTCTTCCAACAGCTTCAGCGTCCTGACACAGAAGTTAATCTGGTCAGAGTTTGGGGCATATATGTTGGCTATTGTATACAATTTATTGAACAGCTTAACTTTGACAAAGATGAACCGGCCTGTGGGGTCCGTCTTAGTCTCTATTATTTCATGCGGAAACGATTTATGAAATGCCACCGACACCCCTTTGGTCTTAGAATCAGGGTTGGGGCAGTGGTGCCAGGCCGGGTAGTATCTACTTCCAATTTTGGGGACGTGGTCGGCCCTGAAGTGCGTCTCCTGAAACATGACAATTTTAACCTTTTGTTTGTGGAGATCATAAAGGACCTTAGACCTTTTTTCTGGTATGTTGAGGCCCTTCACATTGAAGGAACAGATAACCACCTCTGCCATTTTGAATGGGTCAGAACCGCTCCCCGCAGGGTAAAGGTGGGGGGAAGGGGAAGAAGGGTCCAGTTAGTGTATAACAGGGAGGTTTAGAAGGGGTTAGGGAAAATAGCAGGTAGAACTGTACAAGTTATCAAAGATAACAACAAGGGGGATAGGCTAAGTGTAACTAGTTACTCTCTTCGCTCTCCACACTAGAGGAGAAGGAAGACTGGCCTATATTGGGGGTTGAAAAGCCATAACCACGGAGCGAAGGATGCGCTTTTTTTACATGTTAACATTGTACCCATTGGTGTTGGAGGGAGTACTTACACTAAGTTACCGGTCGCAGGGGCAGGGGTACCGCACATCCCCAACTAAACGCTGGAACAGCCGCCGCATAACAGCTGCCACAGACAGTCAGGGGCCAGGCGCCCCAGCCGAGGCCCGGGCCGGTAGGGGCCACCCGGAGCGCCCCCCGCGCATACGCCGGGGGACCCCCCAGCCGCCCCCCCCCCAGCCCGGCCCAAGACCGACCGGCCACAAGCCGCGCCAGACAGTTGGGCCCCGCCCAGGCAAAACGCCCGTCGGGGCCGATAAGAACATCCCCCAGCCCAGGCCGAGGCCCGACCAGTCAGCCGGCCACCGCCCGCAAAGACAGGTCCCACTCTCCCATCCACCCGCATCCTCCGAACCATCAATCAATAATGAACTTAACCTGAAATAGTTAATTAAAACGGTGGGAACAAAAGTATTAACGTTAACCTATAACTTTAAACCCTGCATCCGTCCCAGGACCCACTCAGACCGGCGAGCGCCCGCCGACACTGCCCCGAGCATATGCCTCGAGGGCACCAGAGTGCAAAAGAGGTTCTAAATAATTCACGGAGCAGGGCCGAGAGAGCCCACCAGCCCGAGCGATCCACGAGGAAGGGAGAGCCAAATCCAAAACAAGGACAACTTTTCTATAAAGCGAGGGTAACACCACTTATACGGACCAGTCTGCGTAGGTTAGTTAGTCCTGTTGTATACGAACTCGGCGCCCCCTCCGTCGATTTTCTGGTCTGCGTGGGCTGCGTGGACGACCACCACCCCGCATCGGGTTTATCGGCCTTTCTTCTCTCACGCCAAGGTTTGGGGACAGCCAGTCCTCAACAGGGAAAGCCGGGAGGTCCAGAAAGCTAAAGAGATCCGGAAGCTGGGAGGGAGAGCGCAACACATAAGAGTGCCCCTGCTTTGTCACCACTAGGTGGAATGGGTGGCCCCATCTATAAGTGGCACCCACCTCTTTGATCTTTTCAAGTAAGGGTCTAAGTGACCTTCTCATCTGAAGAGTTCTTCTAGCCAGGTCGGGTAAGAGTAAAATTGTGGCGCCATGGTACTTCAGAGGCCCTCTTTCCCATGCTTTTTGCAGGATCTCTTCCTTGATTCTATAGTAATGGATGCGGCAGACTATATCTCGGGGCCTAGTCGGATCCGGTGAACGTTGGCCCGGCGCCCTATGTATCCTATCAATCTCAATGTGTTCATCACTTTGCCGGCCTAGAAGCTCATTGAAGAGGTGTCTAGCAATTTCCTCCAGTCTGTTGTTCTCAGGCGACTCCGGAAGCCCACGGATACGGACATTATTCCTCCTTCCCCTGTTTTCCATGTCGTCGAGGTGCAATAACATTCTGGTGGTGTGTTGAGACGAGTCATCCTGCGCTCTCTGCAGTGCCGCATTCGCTCTTTCAAGAGCCTCCAAACGCTGAATTGTAGATGTTTGGTCCTGTTCCAGGACCTGCACCCTATCGGTGACCTCCGACACGGACCTGGTTACTTCCTCCAGCTCCCTCCTGAACAAAGACTCCATCCTATTGGTGTAGTTTTCAAAGTCCTTTCTGGAGGGCAAGAACTTCAGAAGAATATCCAGGTTATATTGCGCAGAGGGGATGCGCTCAGGGTCAGCCTCTGTATGGGATGTTGATGTGCTAGGCCAATATTCGCATCCAGCAGGTCCCGCAGCAGGAGGCTCCAAGACGGGAGGTGGGCTTAGACCCGAACACAAGGGGGGGGCTTCAAGCCGTGCCCGCCACCCCCCCAGCTGACTCAACCCAGCCTCAGCCACCCCGGCGCTGCCGCTCAGCAGGGAGCCAGAAGGATCCGCCCCTGACATAGTCGGGTCTAAAGCGCTGATGGAAGCTGCACCAGAGGCTGCGCAGCTTCCTTTTTTCCCAGGTGCAGTGGAGCTCACACCGCCATCACGGTGGGTGTACTTTGATTTTGAAGGTGCTTGATGTACCGAGCTGTCCGAGGGTGACCCGTTACCCACTAGTAAGGCTGAGGCTGCACCAGGGCATCGCTGCTTCGCCACGTGGGGGGGGAGATCCCTGGGGTTTTTCAGCCAGTCTCCGTCCTCGCCCAGTGGCCAAGGCTCATCTTCAGTCTGAGGGCTGGGGGGGGATCTCATCAGGCTGACAGTTACCCCCTCCTGGGGGCCAGATCGAGACCGGTTAGTGGGGCTGCTGCAGCATGAGCTAGCGCTAGGAGAGGGTGGGCACTTGGTGGGGGGGGGGATGCCTCGGGGAATATGTGTTTTTACATTGCCTCTGTCGGCATTGTGTCAGGAGGGCAGCATCCTCATCATGCAAGGGGAGAGCCGGGTATGTGCTGCTGCTGGACTGTGACGCTGCCTCCCCCGCGGCAGCTCGCTGTACACTTGCGGGCTGCGGCACCTCCACACTTATAACTCCCGGCATACTAACTTCAGCGTCTGCTCTTGGCAGCCCGCCTCCCCCACCGCCGCCCGGAGGTGACTCACAATGCCTCTCTGCCTCTTCAGCCGGCATCAGCTCGGGCAGCAGCTCGCGTCGCTCCACACGCTGTCTCCTCATCACCGCGGGCGTCTCAGGCGGCACCTCCCCCAGAGGAATGGAGGGCGACGCTGGGCTGTCTTCTCTCCGGCTCCACACTGCCTCGCCGTCTCGGGGCCCTCCAGCCTCCGCTCCCGGTAAGGTCACCACTGTCTCCACTCCTACCTCCTTCCCCCCGGTCGGGTCCCGGCTGCCACAAGCGTCCGCAGCCTCTCCACTCCCGCCCGGCGCGGGACTCTTCATCTCTCCGCCATCATTGCGCGCCATGTTGCGGTCCACCTTTTTCTGTATGCCAGCCTCTCCCGGGTGGAAGTATGAGGGGATTTTCGCAGCCCTGGTGCTCCCAGGTGCCACCTTGCTTTTTCTCCTTTTGGACATGGGACAGCGTGGGTCCAAATCAATGGGTTAAGTAATGGTTTAAACCTTGTATGCGCAGAGCTCCTGTAAATGCTTCCTCACGCGGCCATAGCGTAACCACGCCCCCTTTTCTGCATTTTTTATTCTTTTTGCTGGCTAATAGATCTATCTGAGGATGACCCCAGGTGCTTGTGATCAGCCGAAAAATCGACTGATTCAAACCTTTACTCGACATAGTAGGTCTTCCAGCGTGTTTAGGGTCCCCCTTAGATGGATTGCTGTCAAGGACTGGATTTGATCCTGTAGTGGTATTAGGATGTCCTGTGCTAGTGTCATTAACTTCCAGAACCTGGTTCCCCCTTGGTGGATTAAATAGGCTACTGCTGTCGCATTGTCTGATCTTATTTGTACTTCCTTTCCCCGAATTTTCTCTCGGAAGTGTTCCAGAGCTAGCTTTACTGCCAGCAGCTCCCTGAAATTCGAGGATCTTACTGCAATTCTTTGGGCGATTCTCCTTGAACCAGTAGATTTTCCAGGTGAGCCCCCCCAACCCCCAGCTGCTCACATCTGTAGTGACTATCACTGGGTTGGACTGCTTCCACTCTTTTTCCTTTTTCAGGTTTTCTGGGACTGTCCACCACTGCAGATCCCTTAAGCGGACCTTCACCATGATTTATTGAAAAGCCCAAACCCTTATAAAACAATTCCCCATCATCTAAAATTATTATATTTTATGCTTTTAGTCACTTACTTATTATTCTTTCCCCCACTGGGCTGCAACTCTGTTCAGGACTCTAGGATATGGGTGCCACCATCTTGACTCAGAAGCATCACACTTACTGAGGAGTGGAGAGCGGGATAAAGTACAGGGGGCGGGTTAAAGCTGTGCTTTTCTCAAACAGAGCAGAGCTGGGGTCAGGAAAAGGTCAGCAATCCCAGAATGCAGAGCAGCACAGTTAGAAGGCACTTCCTGTTCGCAGGCTGCCTGATGTCCCATGAGCCACCATCTAGGATGTTTAAAGGCACATAACATGCAGTAGATGCAGGTAGGATTATTTTTAATGTGAGCAATCGGTATGTACAGGGTGGGGGGAAACATATAAAAGATAGGGTGAAGGTCCACTTTAGTACTAATGGATCCAGTAGAATCTGATCTAGTGTCTTTTGATTCTTGTCTCAGTTTTCTAAGAGGAATCTTTGAAGAAATGAATGAACTGATTTGATGACTGAGGTCATTAACCCCAGTACTTTCATGATCAGTCTTAGGGATATTGTGGGACTTCCTGCTAGCGCCAGGACTTCTGCCACTAGCTTCTCCCTTTTTTCTTTTGGGAGAAGTAATTTTTTCTGGGTGCTGGATGATGAACCCCAGGAACTTGCATTGTTGAGAAGGTATCAAGGTATCAAACTTTTCTAGGTTTATGACCCATCCAAGACTCTTTAGCATTGTCAAGGTTTCTTCTAGGTCTGCTAACAATGCTATTCTGGACTTGTTCAGGATCAATAGATCGTCCAGATAGGGAATCACAATGATCACTTGTTGTCTTAGAAAGGCATTGGGTTCCGCTAGTTTTGTAAATATTCTTGGGGAAGAGGATAGGCTGAACGGAAGAGCCCTGTACTGCAAATCTCCAATATTTGCAGTGATCTGGCAAAATTGGTACATGGAGATATGCATCCTGTAAATCTAGATTAATCATCAGGGCCTTTTTCACCAGTATTCTCCTTACAGAGTAATTTTATTCTATTCTGAATTTTTGTATCGGATGAATCTGTTCAGTCTTTTTAAATTCAGGATCATCCTGTACTTTCCTGACGGTTTCTGTGCCAGAAACACATGGGAGTAAAACCCCTCCAAAACCGAGGTTGAAGGTACTACTACTATAACATTTTTATGTAGCAGTTCCTGCAAGATTTTTTGAATCCCTTGGCAACTTCATTACCAAAAAAAAGATGACAGGGGTAGAAAAGCAAATTCTAATCGATACCCTTTTCTTAGCGTTTGTAACACAAACTGATTTTGGGAAATTTCTTGGAAAGCCTTCCCCCCACTGGTAATTGTTTGTCATGATTGATGCTTGGGTCCCTCGGTAGATTTACTAACAAGGGAGCACCTTCTCTGGGGTCTAGGCTGATTCCAGAGTTTCTTCACATCTGCCTGTCTAGACTGAGTTAGACTAGTTCCTGCTCTCCCCTTACTAACAGGGCGAGAATAATAGGGCCTCTTTTTTGCAAGGAATTTCTTCCCCCATTCACTAGACCTTGATAATATCTCATCTACGTCATCACCAAACAAGCGACCGCCCTGAAATGGAATACCACACAGTTTGGCTTTAGACCCACTGTCACCAGACCAAGGCGTTAACCAAATTGCCCTGCTGGCACATGCCATTAAAGCAGAAGTCTTAGCTAAGGTTCTGATAATTTCCTGTGAAGCATTGGTTAGAAAAGCAGGAGCTCTATAAAGAGTCGGAGGTGCATCAATCTAGGTCCTGGGCAGGTACCTTATTACTAATGTGAGTCTTAAGGGTGTCCACCCACTTGGTGATGCTTTTCAGGACCACTTCGGAAGCCATAGCAGGTCTAAAAGAAAAAAGAGTACAGCATCCCATTCTCTTCTCAAAATGTGATCACCTCTGCGATCCATAGGGTCTCTTTATGTACCCATATCCTCAAAACTTCCAGTCGGATGCCCTGGTTGACCTAAAGGGGCATCCATTTTGGGACACTTATTCCAGTGTTCCATGATTGGATCCTTAAAGGGAAATTTTCTCTTTATTTGGATTTGGGTAAAATGTTTCTTTTCTTGGGAATCCCATTCAGTTTTAACCATATCCTTTAATGCTGCATGTATGGGAAAGGCTTTCTCGGGAACGTTTAACAAGAATTTCTTTGTACATTTCATCTTGCTGGGAAAAGGGTGTCTCTTCCTGTTGTATCCCCCAAATTTCCTAAATATCCTGCAGTAGTAATTCGAGATCATCAGAGAGAGTATAAGAGCGTTCCTGCTCTCTCTCTCTTCCTGAGCCCCTTCATCCATTGAGTCTTGTGAAGAGTCCGGCTCTTCCCCCATCTCTCTTGGATCAGATGTGATGTCATTCTGAACAGGAGTCTGTCTCTCTTTTTATTTTGTCACACCCCAAACATAGAGTCAACTGCCAAGTGTCCGGAAGTGTGTTACAAGATTCACAACGCTTGGATTTCTTGGATGCCTTGACATGTTTTTTATCCACCACTCTGGCTTTAGAACCTTCTAAAACACACATAAAACAAAATAATTAGAATTAAAACTAAGTGGCCCTTTAGAAATATGGCATAGCTGCTATGCAGTCATACCGCCTGTTGGCCACTGCCAGCATTTTCCGACATGGCTGCAGCTTGTTGTCCGGGTCGCCGCTTCACTCACCAGGATGCTATCTCCACTCTGCCCTGGACCGTCCAACGAATCGGCTCAGCAGCTGCTGCCGCCGCTGCTCCGGCTCACCTCCTGTCCTGCTTGCGACTCGCATACGGATGTAGGAGAAGCGCACTACCTGCTGCTTCCGGTTTCTGAGTTACTCGGCCCGCCCAAGAATTCAAAAGTTTTGGAGGGAAATCTCAGTCAATAATAGTCAATTATAAAATTCTGACTAACACAACAGCAAAAAACAGCGCACCTACACTCTGCAAGGTGTAAGATTTAAAGTGATAGTAGCACAACGAGTGCAGTATATATAATTATGAGGGAAATAGTCCCAGGTATAACTGGCTCCCATAGGAACTCCCCTGGTATATGTCTGGTACAGCCAACTAACTCTGGAGGGTACAAAACAAAAAAAACAAACTGGCCTAACACTAGGTAATCCATCCAAGGTTTCCCAGGGAGGAAACACAAAGAACGGAGGAGAGGAAGGGGTGGGGCTTTTAACCTTTGTTCCTGTTTTGTGTTTCCTCCCAGGGGGTGGAGCATAATATCTCCACGTGGTCAAGCTGAAGCGATGATGATGAAAAGAAGGTTCACAACCAGGTACTCAAGATGAAGGGTTGAATGGAGGGGCCAGGGGGTGGGGAAAAGGGTGTTGGTCCGCTTTAACTACACTCACACTGCCCTCCAATTGTTGCTACTGTCACTACAAAACTATCTGTATGTACTAAGATTACTAAATTTATGACAACAGAGACCAGTAAAGTGCTATTTTAGTTGAATCCTGGTGTACTTTCAGTCTTCTCTTTCCAAAACTAAAGCTTTCTGCTCCTTCCTTCTCCACTCCAAATACATCTTAAACTTAGTGTCCAACAGGAAACTCACCTTTTGTCTCCTGCAGCTGATCACTCCAACTCCCGCAGTAAGCTTGGCCTGGCATGCCCCCTTCGTTAAACTGAATTGGATCTCCTTTGGATAATGTGGGTACTCAATCTCACGATTCTGTTAAGTTTCTCACAGCAGGACAGTATCAGTATCCCTTTTGTTTTTAAAGTGGACCAACACCGAGAGGTGACCGGCCCAGAAATCTATAAGATTCCCGGGCCGATCACCTCCCACCCCGCGGGACATCCGAGATCGGGATGTCCCGCGGGGTGAAACCCCCCAAAAAACCCCCAAACACCTTACCTGATCTTCGGCGGCGGCCGGCCGCCGCCGCCTCCTTCGCGCCCCTGTAGGCGTGCTCGCGCCCGCGCCGGCCGTCTGCGAATGGCCGGCGGGGGCGCGCGCGCGCCGAAAGTGACGCGAGGGAGGCGGCGGCGGCAGCCGCTTGGACGTTCCTGATCCCCGCCTGGACGTTGGCGGGGATTGGACCGTCCAGTCACGTGGGAGCGGGGACAGGTAAGATTTTGGGGCTTTCTGGGGGGTTTCACACAGCGGGGCACCCCCGATCGGGGTGCCCCGCCGAAGTGGACCAAAACCCAGGATAGTCAAAATCCTGGGTGTTGGTCCACTTTAAGAAGGTGGACACTTATTTCCTTTATAATGAGCCAGCCCTTTGCACTCGTCAATGGGCCACTGCCTCTATTATGATGTCTGGTCAATATTTGGAATAGGTGACTCTTGGAAGTGCTCTACTCTTCAAAAATAAATGTATAACTATTTTAGTGGCACCATCTAGGTGGAGCTTTTGTCATATAGACTTTAATAGGCTACGGCTTAGGGGCATTTAACCCAAATGTTCTTAAACCAAATAGATGCTTGTTAGGCTCATCATCAAAACTCACTACCACTGGCATTTATTATGGAATTTTATTAATTATTACTATTTTTCTCACATGTTATGAAACCTTTAGATTTTTTTATGAAACGTTTAAATTAGGTTTTTATAGTTTTGCCTAATAACATAATACACTTTATCACCTGAACATGAGATTTTGAAGAGGAAATCTCTTTTAGAATAGGACATATTTTGTTATTTTCTCCACATCAAACATTTTGGCACTTTATGTCACTTTTTAGTTTTATGCTAAATTACCGGTATATGCTACATTTTTAGTATTTGCCTAATAATGAACACGACACATCAAAAGCATTGCTTGAATAAACCAGTACCAAATCTCCCTTTAAATATAACACTGGTTAATGTGTGGCCCTGGTCTCTTAGAACGTGCTGCCAGGATTTGGGGCACAAATGTTTGCACAGTAGTGTTTTTGCATACAAAAATAGCATACTGCACGTTTTCAGGCAAACATTTGCTCATTCTTTCTAGCTGTTCCAGCAGTTCCCACCCTGATTATATTTTGCCTCTGTCCCTGCCCACCAACCAGAAAAATGTACATTTTTTTAGCAATGCTCCGAACTTAAAGGGACTGTAGACCCAAATTTAAAAAAAAGGCACGTATCTCCCCTGCAGCAACTCCCGGCCGGTCCACAGCTCAGAAACCACTTGGTTTCCAAGATAGAGGGATGCAGCGAGCTTGTGCACCAGAATTCTTTGGGCCATGACCAACCATCTCTGTCGATTGTGGCCCAGCCTATTCCCGACAGTCACTGTGTCTGTACACAGCCCCCTCCAATGGAAGGGGACATACCAGGCAATGCTTTGGCATGTCCATTGCAGTGAATGGTGCTGTGCACAGACACAGTGACTAATGTTAGTCATAGCGTGCAAACACACAGGGAGCTCTGTTCTCAGTAGGGGATGTTTCTGAGAGGCCTGACCAGCCCAGAACTACTAAAGGGGGTGTTAATTGGGTTTACGGACCCTTTAAGATCCATGTGTTTGTTCCGTAAAGCAGTCCAATGCCCATTTTATTCCAAA
This sequence comes from Gastrophryne carolinensis, assembly GCA_027917425.1. NCBI lineage: Eukaryota > Metazoa > Chordata > Amphibia > Anura > Microhylidae > Gastrophryne > Gastrophryne carolinensis. Next base: position 547,265,851 of record CM051235.1, on the reverse strand, counting down.
TAGGTGCTACACCACACTGGGATAGCCTTGGAGGGGCATTCAGATACCTGGAGCTCCACTGTGCATAACCCCCTACAACTCCGAGTTTCATATGTACTACGTTCCACCAGGGAGATGTGATTGGCTGCTGATGGTCACGTAGTCTGTTTCCACCAGCGACTGGAAAAGCAGAAGCTGCTCTGGATTAACTGACCATTTTCAGAGGGACACATTTGAGACGCTTAAATTGTTACGGCTTAACAAATTTGATATGCTAATTTTTGATTTGTGAGTGTCGGTCCCCGCTGCTTTAAGACAGGCTGGGGGGGCATCCAGAATGCTGGAGCCCCCCTGCACATAGCTTCCCAGACTGCCTGATATTCTTACCTTAGGCTCGAGGCTCGCCAGGAATACAGGGCCACGATCAGCCACTCGGCACTCACGTGGGTAGTGATGTAATGGCCACCGGAAAACCCCACCCACCTTAGCACCGGCAACCAATCATGGTGCTGTATTCCCGGGAGAGGATCGAGACTAAGATAAGAATATTGGCCGTTCTGGAGGGTTACGTGTGTGGGGGGGCTACAGCATTTTGGATGCCCCCCCTCAAACTGTCTTATTGTGGCGGGAACCAACACCCCGCACCCACTTTAAAGTGGACCAAAACCCACCCTGGAGTCTACGAGGCTTCAGTACAGGCACTCCCTCCCCCCGGGGCATCCAGATTCGGCATGATCTGCTATGTAAAAACCCCCAAGTTGCCCAGTGAACTCACCTTCTCCATGATCCAACAGCGGATGCGTGAGCAGTGGCGCTCCCTGCTATACCTTTAGCAGGGCGCCCACCAGGCATTTGTTATTAGCCGGCATGGGCACGGGTATGCGGCAGCCAGCACACTTGGATCTGCTTGACAAGACTCAGCTAGGTCCACGTTAAAGCGGTCCTTCACTATGAATAAGAGTCTATCTTATATGTTTCCCCCACCCTGTACATACAGATTGCTCTCATTAAAAATCATCCTACCTGCATCTACTGCATGTTATGAGCCTTTAAACATCAAAGATGGCAGCTCATGGGACATCAGGCAGCCTGCAAACAGGAAGTGCCTTCTGACTGTGCTGCTCTGCATTCTGGGATTGCGGACCTTTTCCTGACCCCAGCAAAGCACAGCCACCATGGATCTCTCCCTATGGAGTGTTCTAAAGGGAGGCTGGCAGCTTCCCAGGTGAGTAGCTCTGGCTGCATTGCATGTCCCAACTTTGGGGACTCAAAAATAAGAGTAGGGACCACACTAAACACAGACTGCTTTGTCGGGCGGTGTGGCTTCCACATGTATCTGCAGATATGTGCAACCAAATCTCTGTCTTTCCACATAGCTAGACATGTTTGGTGCTTAATACTTAGATGATGAGAGGGTTAAACTGGGCAGTAAATTGGTTCCCAGGCCCTGAATAATGATGATAATTTTGTATAAATAATAGTGATGGAGCTACTCCCACCCCCTTTGCTCAGACTGAGCAAAGCACAGCTATAACCCGCCCCCTGTACTTTATCCCACTCTCCTCTCCTTAGTGTGATGCTTCTGAGTGCCCATATCCTAAGGTCCTGAACACAGTTGCAGCCCAGTAGGGGAAAAAATAATAAGTGACTAAAAACTTAAAATATATTAATTTTATATGCTGGGGAATAGTTTTTTAAGGGTTTGGGCTTTTCAATAAATCATGGTGAAGGTCCGCTTTAAGTGTCTAAAAAAGCTTAGCTATGGACCACATGACTGACAGTGGCAAATGACAGTGCTGCATTTCGCTGGGGGATCAGGCTGCTGGAGGTTGCAGGGGGTTATGAGGGGTGGGGCTTCAGCAATCTGGAGGGACCCCCAAGCCTGTACTAATGTGGTCAATTATGCAAAAGGTCAGGTTATATTTGCACACTAAGAGAAATCATCATAAAGACTGGATGTCGTCAGGAAGACGGGGTTCAATATATAGCTATGTCCGCTCATAGGCACAGCATATCAAATACATGCAAGAGAGGGGGCTCTGCTATATCTAATGAACACCCAACTACAACATAATGCAAACAGTGACAAGTTTTAATGATAGTGATAAAGTAGTCCAATATTTACAATGTTCATAAAAATATTTGCATAAAGGATACAGTAATACATAGCCCAGTGGATAAAGATTCAGCCGGGTTGTGTCACAAGAGAAATAAGGGGGTAGCCCCAATCAGTCATACACAATGCCTACAGACTAGCAGTGTTGGACATAAAACCCATGGTACAAAAACAAGCACTAGTGCATCAGAAGCTTCTTCCTTCCTGATGAAGGTTTACTCAACCGAAACGTTGAGGGTTTAGGTTGTCATCCAACAGAGGTATACTGCTATCTGATCTAATCATTGTGTCTCTTTAACCTGTCACTTTTACTTACATGTATGCACTAGTGCTTGTTTTTATGCCATGGGTTCTTATGTCCCAACTCTGAGTAACACACTGCTAGTCTGTATGCATTGTGTATGACTGATTGGGGCTTCCCCCTTATTTCTCTTGTGACATAACCCTGGAGAATCTGTATCCACTGGGCTATTTATTACTGTATCCTTTATGCAAATATTTTTATGAACATTGTAAATATTGGACTACTTTATCACTATCATTAAAACTTGTCACTTTTTGCATTATGTTGTAGTTGGTTGTTCATTAAATATAGCAGACCCCCTCTGTTGCATGTCCTAATTTGGTAGCAAATATGCATTAAACAACTTTAATAAAGCTACATTAAAGTGGAACAATACACGGGAATTGATTTTCCTGGGTTTGTTCCAGGTCTCAATTTGGGATGCCCCTCTGAGCCCACTCAAACTCACCTGTTTTGGTCTTTAGTGGTCTAGCTGCATCCAATTGAGTTTAAGACAGAATAAAGTCTATTTCATGGGCCGTGAAAGGGCCCCCATTTAATGTTCGCACCAGGGACCTATCACATTTAGTCCTGTTATGTTGAGGCTTTGGCCGTGGGTTTGCTGTATAACAACAGCTGGAAGCGCAGAGCCGGTGCACTGAGCATAGACATTGCTCCTCTGTTACTCCACGTGGCGTCCTCACTACTTTCTGACGTCATCTCTGGGCGGGATTGGTGCTCTGTCTTGGGAACGCCCACGTGACGTCCCCGCTCATTCATTCACGGCGCAGTACCCGACTCTGTAAAGGCGAGTTGCTATTGGTGAAAATAACCAGTGGGCGCGTCTTAACCCCGATTACATCTGACAGCCGATGTCACACGTCCCCGCCCTCTTCTGAGGCAGCCAATCAGGTGAGGCTCTGGGAAGGTGTGCGGGGAGATATTGCGGCGGGTCGCCGGGCCGGTTGTTCTCAGTGTGTCCCAGGTCGGTGACGGGAAAGAGCGGCAGAGGCAGCGTGCTCCGGATAATAAGCAGCATGGCGTACAGCGTAGAGCAGAGGGCAGCGGCCAACACCCTGGATTACAGGCTTTACTTCAGTGAGTGGCGGCCTGGGACTGCGGGCGGGCGGAGGCACCGGGGAAAGGCCTAGCGGGCGGCTCATACACACTCTGTAATTAATAGCAACTCTCCGCCTGCATTACTATTACACAGCTTGCATCAGCATGCCTACTAATGCTGCATCACGGGACCTTGCTGGACCAATAGCTGGGCATGAGCAAAGCTATACATTATATAAAGGGGTTACACAGGGCCGGATTATTAGGGGGGTGCAAGGGGCTCTAGCCCCGGGGCCTCCAGCCCCGGGGCCTCCACCACTTGCCCTGTAAAGGGGGCCTCCACCAACCTTTGGGTTTGTCCTGGTCCAGGAGGTTTTTCTTGGTCCAGCAACAACGCTATCAGCTCCCCCTCCTGCCCTTGGGAAAGGCTTTTTTTTGTTTTTGCAAATCTGAAGCCAAAGCCACCACAGGGCAGGATGGAGAGTCTAGAGCAGCAAAGCTACAGTGATGGGTGCGTGCAGAGCTGTCACTGCACATAAGCCACCAAGCACAGCCGCTGGCAGCTCAATGCAGGGACCAGCTGGGCGACTACACTACCCCCCCCCCCCCCCCCACCCACCCAGAATGGGAAAGCAGGAGTTCCCGAGCAACATGCACCCGCACAAAGGACTTGATTTGATGTTCCAGTAAGTAGGCGGGTGCCAGACAACTACTAATCAGTTACTTGGCTGGGCTATTATTTTAAAGGAAAAAATACTGTATCTGGGTCCTCCACCAGATTTAATGCCCAGGGACCTCCACCACACTTAATCCAGCCCTGGGGATAAAGCTTTATTTACTCATCAGAAAGATCTGTGTAATGAGATCTCTACAAATAGGTGATGATCTTCATTCTGTCTGTTCTTGTGTTTCCCAAACCGTGGTACACAAGATCCTTTCATGATCAACCTATCCTAGGTTTTGTTCCTCCTGATTTGGGATGCCCTTCTGTGTATCCCCCTAGATCACCTGGAAGTTTCCTTCTCTCCCATGGCGCATGTGTGGGCTTGACAGACTATCACTGACGCACATTCCATTCTGCTTTTTGATTACTGCTCTGTACTTAGTATGTGTGACTCTGGCTGCTCCCTAGAGCAGGAGTACTCAACTACATTTCGCGGAGGTCCACTTACCGGTGTCTGCCATGGGATGAAGGTCCGAGATGCACGCCAACAGCAAAAAACCCTGGTCCCCTAGCAATAAGCCCAATTTGGTGGTCAAGTGAGTGATGGGGGGGGGGGGGGGTTATTGTGCAGGTCAGTGGCTGGGAGGGGGATTTGGTGAAGGTGCAGGTCAGTGGCTGGGAGGGGGATTGGGTGAGGGTGCAGGTCAGTGGCTGGGAAGGGGATTAGGTGAGGGTGCAGGTCAGTGGCTGGGAGGGGGATTAGGTGAGGGTGCAAGTCAGTGGCTGGGAAGGGGATTAGGTGATGGTGCAGGTCAGTGGCTGGGAGGGGGATTAGGTGATGGTGCAGGTCAGTGGCTGGGAAGGGGATTAGGTGATGGTGCAGGTCAGTGGCTGGGAGGGGGATTGGGTGAGGTTGCGGGTCAGTGGCTGGGAGGGGGATTCGGTGAGGGTGCAGGTCAGTGGCTGGGAGGGGGATTGGGTGAGGGTGCAGGTCAGTGGCTGGGAGGGGGATTGGGTGAGGGTGCAGGTCAGTGGCTGGGAAGGGGATTAGGTGATGGTGCAGGTCTGTGGCTGGAAGGGGGATTCGGTGAGGGTGCAGGTCAGTGGCTGGGAAGGGGATTAGGTGAGGGTGCAGGTCAGTGGCTGGGAGGGGGATTAGGTGAGGGTGCAGGTCAGTGGCTGGGAGGGGGATTCGGTAAGGGTGCAGGTCAGTGGCTGGGAAGGGGATTAGGTGATGGTGCAGGTCAGTGGCTGGGAGGGGGATTCGGTGAGGGTGCAGGTCAGTGGTTGGGAGGGGGATTCGGTGAGGGTGCAGGTCAGTGGCTGGGAAGGGGATTAGGTGATGGTGCAGGTCAGTGGCTGGGAGGGGGATTGGGTGAGGGTGCGGGTCAGTGGCTGGGAGGGGTATTTGGTGAAGGTGCAGGTCAGTGGCTGGGAGGGGGATTCTGTGAAGGTGCAGGTCAGTGGTTGGGAAGGGGATTGGGTGAGGGTGCAGGTCAGTGGCTGGGAGGGGGATTAGGTGATGGTGCAGGTCAGTGGCTGGGAAGGGGATTAGGTGATGGTGCAGGTCAGTGGCTGGGAGGGGGATTCGGTGATGGTGCAGGTCAGTGGCTGGGAGGGGGATTCGGTGAGGGTGCAGGTCAGTGGCTGGGAAGGGGATTAGGTGATGGTACAGGTCAGTGGCTGGGAGGGGGATTTGGTGAAGGTGCAGGTCAGTGGTTGGGAGGGGGATTGGGTGAGGGTGCAGGTCAGTGGCTGGGAAGGGGATTAGGTGATGGTGCAGGTCAGTGGCTGGGAAGGGGATTAGGTGATGGTGCAGGTCAGTGGCTGGGAGGGGGATTGGGTGAGGGTGCAGGTCAGTGGCTGGGAGGGGGATTCGGTGATGGTGCAGGTCAGTGGCTGGGAAGGGGATTAGGTGATGATGCAGGTCAGTGGCTGGGAGGGGATTCAGTGATGGTGCAGGTCAGTGGCTGGGAGGGGGATTCGGTGAGGGTGCAGGTCAGTGGCTGGGAGGGGATTAGGTGATGGTGCAGGTCAGTGGCTGGGAAGGGGATTAGGTGATGGTGCAGGTCAGTGGCTGGGAGGGGGATAGGGTGAGGGTGCAGGTCAGTGGCTGGGAGGGGGATTCGGTGAAGGTGCAGGTCAGTGGCTGGGAAGGGGATTGGGTGAGGGTGCAGGTCAGTGGCTGGGAAGGGGATTGGGTGAGGGTGCAGGTCAGTGGCTGGGAGGGGGATTGGGTGAGGGTGCAGGTCAATGGCTGGGAGGGGGATTCAGTGAAGGTGCAGGTCAGTGGCTGGGAGGGGATTAGGTGATGGTGCAGGTCAGTGGCTGGGAAGGGGATTAGGTGATGGTGCAGGTCAGTGGCTGGGAGGGGGATTGGGTGAGGTTGCAGGTCAGTGGCTGGGAGGGGGATTGGGTGAGGGTGCAGGTCAGTGGCTGGGAGGGGGATTAGGTGATGGTGCAGGTCAGTGGCTGGGAAGGGGATTAGGTGAGGGTGCAAGTCTCCCACCCGCTCTGATCTGGATTCAGACCACCAGTTGAGTACCCGTGCCCTAGGGTTTACCCGCGCCAGGCTTTTCCGAATGGCTGGGATGTGGCTGCGACCTGTGCATGTGCCGTTGGGTCTTGGAAAGGTGAATTTGCAGTCATCACAAATTGAGGCATAACAAATTGGGATGCCCCACAAAGTAGGAGATCACCAGACTCTAGGTCTGCTGGTTGCTGCTTTTTCATTCATGCCCCAACCTGATCTGCTGCTATACTTTTTTAATTTGATCCTACATTTATGTTTTTGTGTGGTTTGTGCACTTTAAAGAGGACCAGACTACTACTGGGACAGTCCTATGGCAGGGCATCCCAGTTTGGAACTCCCTGCAGTGTAGTCAGAAACCTTACCTTCAACATGATTTATCCAGAGCATGTGTAGGCTAGGCCCAGTTCTGTTAAAGTGCCCTGTTTGTGAAACCCCTCAGGTCGCCCAGTAAAGTCACCCTTCCTCTGTCCTACGGCACATGTGCGGGCAGCATCTATCAAAATAGCAGCCTGTTTCGAGCCCAAAAAGCTCTTAGTCATACACCATATATGAGCTTTTTGGGCTCGAAACGCGTCACACTTGCCAGCTAGCCCTCTTCCCCGGGATGCTGCCTGTGATCTTTACACTATAGATGCTGCTATTTTGGTGTGATTTTTTTAATAAGGAATAATTAAAAGTTACATTTTAACCGTTGATTGGCTGGACGCAACATTGAACCCTATAACTGGGCCTGTGCCATTTACAAATACCTGGCGCTGGTGCATGCCCTACTAAGGGCAGATGGAGACCTGAGTTTACAGGGAGACCTGGGGGTTTTACACAGCGGGGCATCCCAGGGGGTGGATGCCCAGGGAGGTGGGAATCGGGTGGCCCTAGAGTCTTAAACTGAATGTGTTCTAAGATTGCTGGCAATGCCCCGGTTTCACACAGCAGGACATCTCAAATCAGGGTCTTCTAGGGCCAGTATGAGCAGGAAGACTAAAGGCTTCATGAACTAGGAAGTGGGGGAATGGGTCACCCCAATAAGACGTGTGTTATTTAGCATAACCCTAGTGTGCGTTGATACACATTGCTACCAATCAACTGAGTAGTCTACCCCCTTATGACTGGCAGCAGAGATGCACACGGAGGCTAGTCAGGGAGTCAAGGTACTTGCATTTACTGGGCAGAAGGAGTGGTGGAAGTAGCAACTGTGACATAAAGCATTACAGGTCAGGTGCTGCATAATCTTCCAGGAAAGTCAACAAGGACCAGCCCTCAGCAGCATACCCTGCACAAAGTCTCTTCCTGCTTCTGATTGGTTTGCCAGTACTCCCAAGCAGGGGATTGGGCCTTTCTGCTTGCGGTTGGGCTGATCTTTGCTATAACTTGCAGTCACGCTGTGACAGGAGTGGGGAAGTATTTTAGCCCTTTCTCAAGCTTTCTTCTTTAAATCTGGTTCAAAGCAGAACTACACCCACTTGGGGGTGTCTTTATTGGCTGGTAATTGAGATTTGTTGGGAAGCCCTGGTTCAGGGCCTTTGATTTAATTCTACTGGCTTTAGAGAATAATGGTGATGTGCAGACCTTTTATCAGGCCATTGTAGACTTGTTCATAGATTTAAAGTGAACCAAAATGCACTTGGGTGTTGGCCTGCTTTACAGGTGCATCCCAATGTTTTATTCCATGAAGTCTGAAACCCCCTGTTCACTCCTCTCCATCCATGTTCCCACTATGCATGTGCAGGCTTTCGTTCAATCACTGACATGTATATTTATGCTTGGCAATGAGTTCTGAGTGGAACGAACGGCCTGACACCCACTGCTGACCGTTCCTCTTTGCTGTACCCACCCGCCAATATCGATTCAGATATGCTGGTGGCGGTGCGCACATCGGCTATAGGAGAGCTGGGGATGCCACCAGTGGCCTACGATTGCCCTGCAGGATCAATTACTGAGGAAAGTTTATTTGCAATCCCAGTGATTTCAAAGAGTGGGGCATCCCAAACTGGGATGGCCCGGGGGCAAGCTTTAAGAGTCTGGAGTCTAGTTAGGGTCCACAGCCAGGTTGTGAGAGTCATGGTTGTTTTTTTACATAGTGCCTATCATGGGCACTATAATCTTTCAGAAAAAAAGTTGTGGTTACCCTACTGTATGTAATATCACATGCAGTTAATAAATGCCAGTGTTTCTCAGCTGGTGGACAGCGACAAATGAGAAGCTGGGGGATGTGAAGCACAGCAGAGCAGCTGCTGCACAATCCTCCAGCAGGAAGGAAAGTCGGCTGCAAATCTCCCCTGGCTCTAATTATGTCACTTCGTGGCTCAATAAAATGGAGACCAACACAACCTACCCACCTACCTGAAAGCACAGTGCAAGCAAAAGCTTCATCCTACCGGATGTGTACAGTGTTTAATAAAATGACTAAAGTTGTGAAAAAATGAGAATAAAATAGCATGGCAAATTGCCCCCCCCCCTCACTGGCATATGCTGCTTGAGAGGGCTTAAAGAGGATAAACTACCGTTACAGGCAAAGCTGTTTAAAGTGTACCAAAACCCAAGATTTTGACTATCCTGGGTTTTGCTCCTTTCCCCCTGGGAACCCCCAGGTCGCCGAGCCCAACTCACCTCTTCGAGGACCTACAGTGCATGTGCGGCCGCTCGGCCAATCAGCACGCTCCGAGCACACTGGTGGCCGCGTCCCTGCTTCCCTGTAACAGGGAGCGTGCTTGCGCTGGCCATTCACAAATGCCTGGAGTGGGCACACACCCTGCTAGAGGGATGTGCCGTTGGATCGGGAAGCAACATAAGTGAATAGGGCAACCTGGGGGGGTTACACAATGGGGTATTCCGATTTCGGATGCCCCTGGCCGATCACGCAGGGTTTTGGTCCACTTTAACCCCCACCCCCGGGGCATCCTGAGTTGGGATACCCCACTGTGGTAACCCTGCAATTGCCCCAGCCATTCAGATACGCTGGAGTCTGGTGCGTGCCCCAGACCACAGGGAGGGTGCTGACTGGACTGTGCATGCACTGTAGGAACTTTAGGAAGGTGGGTGTTTGGGGTTATCCAGGAGGTTTAATACCACAGGACATCCCAAATCCTGGGTTTTGGTCCACTTTAACATTACATTCCAGGCAAAGGGTTAAAATGGCCTGCTTTCTACTGGGGGACTGCATCTTTCATTAAACCATCATTCAGCCTGCTTTATATTTCTAAGGAAATAGAAGTGAGTTCATTTTGGTGATTGAGAAAAATGAGTCAGCAGAAGAGAGCCAGCTCTATAGGGTTTATCAGGGAATGCAAAGTGCTGGGGAATGAAAGATGCTGCCCCTGACAGCCAGCATGGGCTGGCCTGGATTGTCTCTTGAATGCCTTACAGATGAGGCGGAATGTAATTGCAGATGCTGCTCTCCTGGACTGCATGGGAGCAACCATCTTGCTACACACCAGAGACTGTTGCATAAGTATGGAGGAGTCTGTGCCAGCAGCAGCTCACATCAAACTCATAAAAGAGATGTATAATCTTTTATCCCAGAAAAATAAGGCTGCATTTCTGTCGCACTGTATTTACACACACACACCTATGTAGCTTTATGGGGTCAGCAGACGCAGTGCATTTAAACAGTTGAAACTATGTTACTAGAAGCTCTACAATCTAAACGGCAAAGCAATGAGTCATTACAGCTCATGGTTTTCTATGTCGGCATATAAATAAGGGATGATTGCATAGTGATTTAAGGCAATTTTGACCGTGGGACTGAGTTTTTCAGAAGCATGGCTGTCAGCTGTGTAGAAAGATTGTTGCTTCCTTGCAGTTCAGGAGTGCAGCATCTGCCTGCTATTCCACAACAGCTGCATCAGATAAAGCCCTCTAAAATTGCTTACATCACTGATTGGCTGATGGTCGATTGATTGATGAGCTCAGTGGGGTTGGGTACTGAAAGTTGAATGAGGAAGCTACTGATATTTATTTTGTAACCTTTGACTTGCCAAACATTTAAACTGAGCCAACAAAACTTGTTACTTGTTTGTATTGTGGCATATGATCACTGCACTTTGCACAGTTTTTTTTAATAAGGTCTGTGTTGGAAACAGGATGGTACACATATTCACTTTCCACTGTTCGCTTATATAATAGAATAGGTTCGCCAAGTACATTAGTGCAAAATACATGGAATTTACTTTGGCTAGTGATGACAATGGTAACTAGACCTTGTGAACTGGTATAGGGGTCTATAACACACAAAGGCCACAAAGGAGTAAATGTAAATTATTAAAATTTTTGTTTTTCCTTTACTCTCCTTTCCTTTTTGCCCAGCCCACAAAAGGCGAGGCTAGAAGCCGCAACAGTGGAAATGGGATGAGGGGGCCTGTTTCGGGCCCTCTCCTCACAGCGCAAGAGCTGGTGATGGCAGAGGCCCCACAGGAGGCATCTTAATTTTCTTTTTAAATGAACTACCATGTTAAGCGGCGGATCTCCTGAAAGTGTCAGCAAGGATCAGAGAGTTGGTCTGCACAGGATTTGATTTAGCATTTAGAAAGTATTTGTAGCCTCAGCTTAAGTGATCAAGTATGGTGGGTGGGGGGGGAAAGGATTGGGTTAAAGTGGACTAAAACAGAGCGTCATCAGCCGGGGAATCGGACCTTCACCATGATTTATTGAAAAGTCCAAACCCTTATAAAATGATCCCCCAGCATCTAAAATTAATATATTTTAAGTTTTTAGTCACTTACTTATAATTCTTTCCCCCACTGGGCTTCAACTCTGTTCAGGACTTTAGGATATGGGTGCTGCCATCTTGACTCAGAAGCATCACACTTACTGAGGAGAGGAGAGCGGGATAAAGTACAGGGGAGACGGGTTATAGCTATGCTTTGCTCAGACAGAGCAGAGCTGGGGTCAGGGAAAGGTCAGCAATCCCAGAATGCAGAGCAGCACAGTTAGAAGGCACTTCCTGTTTGCAGGCTGCCTGATGTCCCAAGAGCCACCATCTTGGATGTTTAAAGGCTCATAACATGCAGTAGATGCAGGTAGGATGATTTTTAACATGGGCAATCTGTATGTACAGGGTGTGGGAAACATATATAAGATAGGCTCTTATTCAGGGTGAAGGTCCGCTTTAAGATTTCCAGGCCGTTTGATTCCCTTCCCCCGGGCATCCAAAATCGAACATCCCCCCCCCCCCCCCTTGTGTCGCCCCGTTAACTTACCTTGCTTCCCGGTCCAAGGGTGCATGCGCGAGCTACGGGCACATCCCGCTATCCCTCTAGCAGGGCATGTGCCCATCCCAGCCATTTGTTAGAGGCTGCCCTTAGACACCGTCGGAGCTTAGACACCATCGGAGCTCACTGATTGGATGAGCGGCCGCGCATGTGCCGTAGTACTGGGGAGAGGTGAGTTAGATTGGGCGTTTTGGGGGGTTTCACACAGTGGGTGCCCCCGGGGAAATGACCAAATCCCAGGATAGTCAAAATCCTGGATTTTGGTCCACTTTAAGTAAAATTGAGCTAATAGAATCAGATATATTATGCAAATACTCTAGAGTATTTCCTGTAAGTTAGAACGGCAAAGCATATACGAGGATCAGCTTGGCTTTGTTAAAGACGTGTTCCAGACTTCCTGGCCTTTTGTCAGTTCAAAGTGCAGTATGGTACTCGAGGTTCTACTATGTAGGTCTTTACGAGTGCCATAGCAATGTTTTTTTCTTTCTTAGAATAGAATTATCTTATCTCTTAGGTGTGCTTTGTTTGTGAACATTAAAGAGGCTGGGATTGTGAAATGTGACGTATTTATATATGTAAACATGTAATATGTAGATTGATGAGGACAAAGGTACTCTTAAAGCAACTACAATCCATGCTTGCTCTACACTTTTTTTTTTGATTATTATTGAAATGATTCTTTCTTTTTGTCCTTTATGATGTCCCATACTTGTGTACTGTATACTGTGAACATGCTGATTCCGTTTCTATGCCGAAAAGCTTTGCTGCCACATAGAAAATGCTTGGCCTGCTGCTATTCTGCACATGTCTTAGAGCAGACCAAAACACATGATTTCCATTCTGACCTCCTCAGGATTTGAGAAGCTTCCCAAGGGTTAATTCACCCTATATTCACCTTGATCCAGTTTCCACAGCGCATTGAGGTGGAAAAAAGTGCAGTACATGATTGTACTGTTGCGGTTGCCCTATAGGGCCCCCCCCCCGTTTGTTTTATCTCCCTCGGCAGCAGGAACTCCTGGCAGATAGAGGCCCCAGCATCAGCATATACCAAGTGGCAGTAGGGGAAACGCATTTCAAAAATGGCAAGATTGCGGCAGAATACCTATAATTGGAAACAGCAAGTTAGTGACAGGAGACCTGGCATCAAAGGCTGGAGTAGGACTGGAAGGACTCCTTGGCAGTTCTCGACAGAGGCTACAGATAATGCCTGAGTGCAGGCAGGGGGGGAGGACCCAGCAGGCACCAGCGATGGAGTGGGCAATGAGTATCTACCTGCATTTCAATAAGAATGCAACTAAAGCACAGTAAATATGCTTTACTTGCGCTGCCCATAGATGGGAAACCTCCTCATGTAGTTTTCTCCCTTCATGCTTCAGGACAGCCACTTGAGAGATGGCCTCACCCTTCCTCCAGTCCTCAGTTTTCTCTTCAGGAAACGGCTAGGACACAGACTTTGTTGATTTTTAATTTTCTTTGTTTTTTACCCCAGAAGTTTCTGGGGGGTGCTCACCAACCCTTGGATTTAAGTCTTCCTGTGAGGCAGGGCTCAGTTTGCAGCACCATTGGCCACCTGTGCTGTGGTCTGTTGAAAGTGGTGCTGGTGTCAGAGGCTAGTGATGTTTCGACTGCATGAACAGGAGGTCGGGCTTCCAGCTTGGGGCAGGAATGGCGACCGGTATTTTTGAGTCGTGTTGGTTGAGGGTCACTTTCGGCAGAGCTGATCCTCCAACTCCACCCACCTACCTCCGGGTCAGGAGGCATTTCCGGGCAAAACCCAGAAGAGAAGGCCCTGTAGGCGGCGGTTCCTTGTGCTTTGGGCCTGGCCAGTGGCGGTGTGGACGGCCAGTGTGGAGCACAGCAGCAACATGCCTCAAGAAAAGATGGTGAGATGTAGTATTCCGCTATTTATGTGGCCTGCTTGTTAACCTTTCAGTGACTGCAGGGTAGGGGGTGTGACTTGGCAAGAATCTGGCAATACCATATGTATCACGATACATGTATAACAATACGATATATCCCAACTCTGTCTCAGACGATATATTGTGAATATTTTTTATTTTTAATTAAAAAAAACATAGGACCCCCCTTGTCGGGGGACCCTTAAAAATCCCCCCCAAAAATGGCATGAGGTCCCCGTTACCCAGCATAACCAACCTGGGACCAGCTATGGGGGCTTGTAGAACAGGGCACAGGGTCCAGCTTTGGTGGGCCCTGGCCCTGCAGGCTACAAGCTGGCATAGAATGGCCACAGGCTCTTCTGCCCCCCCCCCCTGGCCTTTGGGGAGGCAGGAAATGGGGGGGCCGGAGTTGATGGCTAGCTGCAGATGACTTGCCAGACCCAGAGCCTTTTGAACTGGTATAGGGGTCACATAGATCCCTCACCAGTTCAAAAAGGGTTAACAGTAAATAAAAACACCACAAATTTCTTTATTAAAAAAAACAAAACATTTTTTGTCTTTACTCGCCTCCAGCTCCTGTGTTCCTCGCCGATATGGGATTTGCAATCCTCTTAAATTTAATAGTGCTTCACTTTCAGTACAGGACTTTGCCTTTTGGAATCTCCTCGGTTCCCAGGGTCATCACATAGATCCTGGCGGAAGCCATGTGTGCGCTGAGACTCCAGGGAAGCTCCGCTTTTTTTCTTCCTTACATGGACAATCTCCTATTGACGGGAACTACGGAGACGTCTCTCTTGAACAGCCTTGTGGGCCAGCGAACTGACCCAAAAGGAGTCCATCTCCATAAGGGTGGTAATGAGAATTTGGGGTTTATTGACATCAGCGATTCCGACCGTCAACTGGGCTCAGCTACACTTCAGGCCTCTCCAGACCTTTCTTCTGCAGGTTTGATACCGCAATCCCAGAGTCCCTAATCGCCAAAGTACATCCTCCCCAGACTGTCATAGACAGTCTGGCTTGGTGACTGTATCCTAAAATCTTCAAGGTTTGGAGACACGCAACCAGCACACAACCAGTAGTTATTATGACCAATGCCCGTACCTGGGGCACACCTAGACTCCTGGCACACACAGGGATGATGGTCAACATAAATTTAGGAGAGATCATCAAACTTCAGAGAGTTGAGGTTGGTGGAACAGGCACTGCAATTTTTCCATCACCTTGTGATCGGAAAGGAGGTTCAGATATGATCAGACAATTACACAGTAATAGCCTAAATTAATTGGCAAGGGGGAACCAGATCTGCAACACTGCAGGATCTGGTCTACTCCTTCCTTCTACCTCTTCAACATCTCTACAATATCACTTTAAGCGGTCCACCTAAAAGAGTCCCTGAATATTGTCGCAGACTTCCTAAACAGAACAGAAATCTGAGAGTGGACTCTCAATCAGGAAATATTTCGGCAAATAGCTCAGACTTGGAATTTTACCCTAGCTTATGCCTTTCCTCCTCTTCGACTTCTTCCTCAAGTGATAAGAAAGATCGCAGAAGAATAAACGACAGTAATCCTAATCGCGCCAGCCTTGCCAAGGAGAAGTTGCTTTACAGTGCTAAAGACCATGTCCAGGCGGCAGTTAGCTCTGCAACCAGACCTGCTACTGGGGTCCGGTATGTTATCCGCGCCTCCAGAATCTAAATCTTAGCTGCGTGAATCCTGAGGACATTATTGAATAAGAAGGGGGCTTTCCCCAAGGATGATAGAAAACCTTATAGGTAGCCAAAGGGAATCTACAAGAACAATCTGCCTGAAAATGTGGAAGAAGTTCAGTTTTTTTCTGTGCAGCAAACTTATTTGCTCTTGCTTATCCTCTCAAGTGGCTGTCCTAAAGGAGAAAATCCCTGCTAGTCTTACTGGTAACGGTAGGGAGTCCTTCAGGACAGCCCTAGCTATCCTCCTGAATTCAATTTGGTCCTTTGGTTTCCCTTTTTTACTTGCTAAAATACTGAGGACTGGGAGGAAGGGGCGGGGCTTTTAAACTTTGTCCTAGTTTGTTTCCTCCTTAGGGGGTGGAGCCGTGTCTCAAGTTGCCTCCCTGAAGTAGAAATACCATAACCGATAAAATTAACTGGGATTTTCCAAAATGTGCTGCAACTTGCACATTGGGATGCCCCACTGTGTGAAATTGCCCAGTAAAACTCGTCTCTCCTCGGTCCAACTGCGCATGTGCAGGGTTTTGCCCAGTCAGAGCCCTCTGTCGTGTTTACATCCAAAGGGCTCTGATTGCCTTCAATGGGTAAGGTGCACTGCTGTATCGCTGGCAGCTTGCACGCTCCTGCCCCAGCCCATCTGAATCGCGCATGCTCCTTTTTGAAAAAAAATACCTGTTCTAAGTATGTCACACACCCTGCTTCAAGACATTCATTACATGTGGGTATACTGACCTGTAGATGGCGATCTTGCAGAGATGTTAATAAAAAAAAGTAAGACCCTCCCGTTCATTCCCCAGTCTTTCATCTCTGCAGACGGCGAGCAAGTCAGAAGATGGATGTCTCCTCCTTGCAGGTAGCCGGGATGACTCCCGGCCCGCTATTTAATCTATTCCTGCCCGGATTCTTTATTGATTTTACTTGCCTCCCAGCCTAGGCTGCTGGTCTGGGCAAGGGTAGATGGCACCCTAGGTGCTCAGGAGCTCCGCTCCGCCGTGAGACCCCATAACAAGGGGTAGGCGGCTGACCGGGTTGGTGACCCCGGTTTGGGATGCCCTGTCCCTTGGCCTTCTGCCCTAGCATGGATTCCCCTTCTCCCGGATACCCTTAGGGGGGGGGGCTGGTCTCTTATAGATTCATCCTTTTTATTGTAATGTGTGTGTTTGGTTACATGTGCATTCGCGGTACTTAGACCGGTGCCGGCGGCGCCGGCCTCTGGGGTTTGTCATGGCGGCTGTTCACGTTGCCCAGGGGGAGCTTCTTCCTCTCAGGGTGGGGGGCGGGGCCGGGCGTTCGCGCGAACGCCTACAGCCCGCCCCCGTGCTGCGGGCACCGCGGTTCAGGTCCCGGCTTCTGGCCGGGAGGGGCGCGACGCACGAACCGCACCGGCCCACCGTCCTTCTTCTTCCTCTGCCTACGCGCCTTTTTCCTTCCCTGCCAAGCGTGATGGTCGGTGAGTGGCCTGTGGCCCCATTAGTTTTGCTATGTATTGCTATTCATGCCCCTCCTTGGGGTTGTTTGGCAACGCTTCTGTTATCAAGCGCTCTGATTGCTGTGTTTTTGTTTGTGTGTTCCAGGTGGACCATTGTTCCCATTAAAGGGGGGTTCTCCCTGTCCTAGGGTCCCTGGTTAAATTTAGGGGTCTGTAAATTCCTCCCACGCGGGACTTAAAGCGGCATCCCGGGTTGCATTACTGCGTAATTCCCTCGGAGCATTGTGCATATTTATAAAAAATCACCATATGGAGGCTTCCCCGGATACTGGGCTTGTGCCCCCCTCGGGGCAATCCAGTCTGTGTTTGGGGTGTGGGGGTATCCCTTTTGGGGGATGATGTATTTCTTTGTGTACCCTGTGCACAACGGTCTATTACGCGGCAGTCCGGATCTCAGGCGTCTGGTTCTGCTCCGCCAGTCTCCTCTCCGTCTCCCCCTCGCTTGACACGTACCCCATGTGATGTGGTCATTGGAGGGGAGTCGCAATCTGAGGTGTGTGCCAGATTGTCCCTCCGGGTTGGGACAAAAAATAATCCCTTTCCGGGGGGCGCGGTGAAGCACTGGTCGCCCCCCCCCCCCCCCCCCCCGAGGTGGATGCTCCTGTTTTGGGGTTGTCAGCTCCTCAATCCTGCATTCTCTGGAGTGCACTACTCTCAAGGATGGTGAGGATAAACGCATTGACCAGATGGCTTGTCATGGTTTTGCCAGTGTTGGGTCGGCCTTGCGGCCGGTTTGTGCTTCAGTGCTTTTATTGGTAGCTGCCGGGTCAGTTGTTAGAGGACTGTTGACCTCTTCCGGGCTTGACCCGGCTAGTGAGGAGTTTGCCACCCTTAAGCGATGTGAGTTGTTTTGTCCTTTGTGCTGACCGCCTTGGATGACACATTGGTGATGTGTAGCAGAGCTTCGGCCTTGCTTGTGGCTATCCGGCGGTCGGTTTGGTTACGCCAGTGGGCGGCTGATTTTGTGTCCAGAAAGTCGCTTACGGCCCTTCCCTTTGTGGGGTTGCGGCTCTTTGGAGAGAAATTGGATTCGGTGGCAAAGGGAGTTAAGTTGCCTCAGCGTAAGAAGCAGCGTCTCCCCTCTCGGTGGGGCGGCTTCCTTCACTCAGTCCTTTCGTGGGGCTAGAGTTGGCAGGGGTTCGGCTTTCCCCTCGTCCAGAGGTGATTCCTGGTCCAGGGGCAGGGGTCAGGCCCGTCCAGGACTCTGTTGGGGCTCTAAGCCTAAAAGCCGGCTCAGCAATGAGGGGGCGCCCTCACCCTTGCGGGTGGGGGGACGGCTGCAACTCTTCTCCCGGGTCTGGGTCCAAGAGGTCTCGGACAGGTGGATTCAGGAAGTGGTGTCTTCCGGTTACAAGATGGAGTTCGAGTTCCGGCCCCCTCCCAGATTCTTCAGGTCTCAGGTACCGTCAGATCCTCTGGCCGCTCAGGGGCTTCGGGCGGCAGTAGCAAGTCTCTTGGACATGGCTGTCATCTGTCCGGTGCCCCCCTCAGACCGGGGCCTGGGCTTCTACTCCAATTTGTTCACGGTGCCCAAGAAGGACGGATCCATTCGTCCCATTCTGGATCTGAAGTTGCTCAACAGGTTCGTCCGTCCCCGGTAGTTCCGTATGGAAACTCTGCGTTCAGCCATCAACTCACTTCGTCAGGGGGGACTTCATGTCGTCCATAGACATCAAGGATGCTTACCTGCATATTCCAATATTTCCGGCACACCAGAGATTCTCAGGTTTGTCGTGGAAAATCGACCTTTTCAGTTTGTGGCTCTTCCGTTTGGCCTTACCTCGGCTCCAAGGGTTTTCACCAAGGTGTTGGCAGGAGTGATGGCCATCCTCAGAGCCAGGGGTATCCGCATCGTGCCATATCTGGACGATCTTCTTATAGTGGCTTCCTCTCTCAGCCAGGACTGAGGTAGCCACCCTGGAGAGATTCCCAAGTCCTGCCTCATTCCCTCCAGGGTGGTGGAGTTCCTGGGAATGTCTCTGGATACTTCTCAGGCCAGGGTATTCCTTCCCCGGCCCAAGATTCTTTTGATTCAGGAATTGACTCAGCGTCTCCTATCCATCCCTCGCCCGTCCATTTGGCTGGGGATGCGACTGGTGGGATTGATGGTGGCATCGTTCGAGGCGGTTCCCTTTGCCCAGTTTCACACAAGGGCGCTCCAGCTCCATCTCTTGGCGGCCTGGGACAGGTCCCCGCTGTCATTGGATCAGTCCTTTCTGATGTCCCCCCCGGGTGCGGCGTTCCCTTCGGTGGTGGCTGAAACCAAGCAATCTGACGAGGGGCAGGTCATTTCTGACCCCTCGTTGGGAGACGGTCACCACAGATGCCAGCCTGTCAGGTTGGGGGGGATTTTGGAAGGATCTTCAGTTTTAGGGACTGTGGGTGCCTCTGGAGGCTCACGATCCCATCAATGTTCTGGAGTTGAGAGCCATCAGGTTGGTTCTCGCTCACTTGACTCATCAGTTGCGGGGACTACTGGTTCAAGTTCGGTTGGACAATCGGACGGCGGTTGCCTACATCAGTCACCAGGGGGGAGGCTCGCAGCAGGCGTGCCCTCAGGGAAGTGTCTTTCATCCTGGATTGGGCAGAGGTCAATGTCCCATGCATCTCGGCAGTGTACATTCCGGGAGTGGAGAACACGGAGGCGGACTCCCTGAGCAGGTGCTCATCTCGCCGGGGGGAATGGTGGCTCAGCCCCAAGGTGTTTCACTCAGGGTCCACTGCTCTACCCCAATTTACCAACGCTGGCTTTGACGGCGTGGCTGCTGAAACCTCCATCTTGAAGGAGGAAGGTCTTTCTGATGCTGTCATTCAGACTCTGGTTAGGGCTAGAAAGAAGTCTTCCTCTACTATAGGATTTGGAGGTCTTTTATATTGATTGGTGTGAGGTTCGGGCCTTACCTTGCAGGGCGTTTTCTATCCCTAGGGTTTTGGAATTTCTGCAACATGGTCTGGACCTGGGTTTGCTGCTTAGTACGCTGAAAGGGCATGTTTCTGCCCTGCCGGTTTTCTTTCAAAAGTCTTTTGCTCTTCATCCTCTGGTTAAGACCTTTTTCCAGGGGGTTACGCATGTGCGGCCTCCTAGGAAGCCTTTGCTCCCAGTTTGGGATTTGAATTTGGTTCTGGTTCTTTCTGCTTTTCAGGGTCCTCCCTTTGAACCTTTGCAGGATATTGCTCTTTCTACGCTTACTCAGAAGGTTGCGTTTCTGGTTGCCATCACTTCTGCTCGGCGTGTATCGGAGTTGGCGGCTTTGTCCATTCAGGCTCCTTACTTTGAGAGGCATCAGGACAAGGTGGTTTTCCGCTTCAAGCCAGATTTCCTTCCTAAGGTGGTTTCTGCCTTCCATCTTAATCAGCACATTGTTCTACCCTCCTTGTGTCCTAAGCTCAGCAATGACAAGGAGAGGGTTTGCATTCTCTGGATGTGGTTCGCTGTGTGAAGTACTATTTGGTGGCTGCTTCTTCCTTTCGTAGGACTGACGCCCTTTTTGTGGTGCCCTCCGGGCCTAGGAAAGGTTTGGCTCCCGCCAAGTCTTCCATTAGTAAATGGATTCGCCAGGCCATTGTTGGGGCCTATTCTGCCAAGGGGAAGATTCCCCCTTTTCGTGTTACTACTCATTCTACTCGTGCTGTTGGGGCATCCTGGGCTTTCCAGCACCAGGCCTCTGTTGAGCAGGTTTGTAAGGCTGCTACTTGGTCTTTGGTTCACACTTTTTCCAAATTTTACAAGGTTGCGGGCCTCAGCGGATGCTGTTTTTGGCCGCAAGGTTCTGCAAGCTGCAGTGGTTTAAGTTTGTTCCTGGTTGCCTTGTTTTTGGATCCCAGCCCTTTATGGACACTGCTATGGGATGTCCCACATGTAATGAATGCCTTGAAGCGGGGTGTGTGACATACTTAGAATAATACCCATTTTACAGGTGAGTATTCACAAAATGGTGGTATAAGTATGTCACACCCCCTGCTTCACCCTGCCCTTTGGTATTCTGGATCCTTTATATGGTGAACCTTTGTTAGTTGTAATTGGCTTTCCTGGTCCCTTTACCTTACTGCTATCTTTATACTGGGGAATGAGTGGGAGGTCCCAGGTATTTATGGACCGGGAGGGTCTTACTTTTTTTATTAACATCTCTGCAACATTGCCATCTACAGGTCAGTATACCCACATGTAATGAATGTCTTGAAGCGGGGTGTGTGACATACTTAGAATACCCATTTTACAGTTGAGTAATCACAAAATGATATTAGCTGCTCTCATTGGATGAGATTGCATGCATGTGCAGTTGGACCAGGGGAAGGTGAGTTATTACTGGCACCTGGGGGGGGGGGTTCACACAGCGGGGCATCCTGATTTGGGTCACCCTGGGGAAAGCCAGTGGCTGTCCCCTGCTGTCTTTTGTTCCATTTTAAGGCTGTGCCTTTCTCTGCCCAGTGGGTCTGTGTTGGCTAGGACAGAATTCTAAGGTTGGAAGGAGCCACCATGAACTTGTGTTCCGGAGGGCTAGGGTGCCCTTATTATTCAGTTAGTTAGGTACGAGCAAGACATGCACGTTACCTTTCTGCTTATAAAATTCTATGGGCTGTGGTGTGCGTGAAACTCATTTGTTTCAATGGACCGAATTTCTCCTGCTTGTGGAACGCTAGAGTATTTAGTCCTACCAATGTGACATAAGGGGGAAGGTGTGAAAGAAGCCTTAGAATATGCTCAACATGGCATGTAAAGGTAGTTAAAGAGGAATGTTGCAAGTATTAGGGAGTTAATAGAAACTCCCCAAATCTGGCTTGCTCAGCCCCCCTGCCTCTTTGGGTAAACATTAGTCAATTTTAAAATTACCAGTTGCATCGCAGTCCGGCATCCCTTGGTTCCGGCCATGTTGACGTCCTGTCATGCTCTGTGCCACCCCTCAGATCTTGCATGCGCAATGTCACTGCGTAGGCTCATATATTTGAACAGTGGGGCAGGACATTTGAAGAGGGACGGTGAAGGGTGAGTACAGCTAAATCCGCAGCCTTCATTCAGTGATGGCTAAGGGGGAAGAAAAGGGGACAAGGGACAGGAACAGGAACGCAGACATCCAAAAGGCAGTGTGGGAGGGGGTGGGTGGGATCAGAAGTTGCCTGGAAAGTGGTAAAGGAGATGTTGCATTGCCAAATAAAGGTGGCAGTGGCGGCTTGGAGGAACATGGTGACACTGATAGTCCCACAAAATGTGCAAACAATTGGCTCAATGGTCAACCAGACCAGAGAGTCGCACAAAAGAAGCACCACCATATAATAAAGTTCACTCTACAATTTATTAATACAAAGTCCACAACAAACATTTAAAAACCACAACAACACGACAACAGACATATTAAAAACACACCTCTACCTGCCCTGTCATTGTATATGGGTCTGTCCTAGTATTGCCCTTAATGTATACAAAAATTGTAAAGAAAAAAAAAAAATATATATATATATATATAAGTATACCCACAGCCTAATCCCTGTATGGGATAAACTTCCCTATACTAATTTGTGCCGGCACAAAAATAGATCAAGAAACAGTAAATATCATAAAAAATATCCTACACCGATTTAATCAAAAAGACCTACCAATAAAGTGTCATGTGCATTGTGCAAAACATACTTAGGTTCTTTAAGAAAAAACCCTCAAAGCATACAAGTGTTTACAAGATATCATAGACAATAACAAAACTCAAATGTATTAATTTAAACCACATATTATAATACATGCACCGTGACTGCTAAGAGTGAAACAAGATACAATTGTAAAAATAAAAATACTCAGCCGTGAGAGGGAAGTAACTAGACCATTAGGGAGGACAGACAGGGCGGGAGGCGGCTCCACCTGCGCTTCGCGGTCAGAGCAACCGCTTCTTCCTTGGGTGCGGGATAGTCCCACAAAACCTCTGGATGAATTCTCTAGCACTATAACAAGATAATTTTTTCTATATATTTTCTATATTTGTATGTTTAGCACTAGGAGGCATTTAGATGGGTTGCGTATTGGGAATACGGTTATGATTGGGACTGATAAAGGGGTGGGCTATAAATTCAGGACCCATATATTTTGAGAGGTAAGGCAATCCGCATGTGTATTGCTAGCATGTGTGTATTGTTTGATATAAATGAGGTAATGGGGTGGTGGAGGGACATATGAGAGTAGAGTATAAAAAAAAAAATCATGTGAATGGAGTTTGTGGAGACGGTGGATATCCTGAGTGTTGTAGATAATCTTCATTCTGCTATTCCAAATGAAAAGTCTTCTGACATAGCAAAACCAAAAGGTATCTTTTTATGTATTGTTAAATTATTTATACGTAAAAGGTGCGAAATAAATAATGTACCATTCTGAAATCTATATTTTATGTTGTCATAAATTGGAGAGAGAAATCGACTTTTCTCTAAGAATGTATGATGTATGTATTGTGACATTTTCCTAGATTTAAAGCTTTTATTTAGTATTTGAGGTTTGTATTATTCAGTATTTCCTCTTCTTGTCTTTAACTTTTTCTAGGTGTTTTTTTAGTTATCTGTGACTGTCTGCCAGTATTTTGCTGTGTGCAGTGTATAACCCCATTGGCGAGATTTGGCCTCACTTTCTATTTTATCAACCTGAACTGGAAATGACACCTGTACAAGTTTAATCTCTGCAGACGCCTTTTTTAGTTCATTAGAAGATCAAACAAAATACCCTCTTGACAGCAAAAGCCAGTTCTGCCTAATCAGGGGCCCAAAGATAGAAAGTATCCTTGTACTAAAATAATCCCATAATAATGGGGAAGCAACAATATTCGAAAGATAGTAGGGCCAGCCGCTGGCCTTCCCTGTGGACATCAAGGATCCAGATCCCAACAACCGGTGACTGCATTACCTAGTTTTAAGGCTGTGAGTGTACTCCTGTCCTCAGTCATTCAGATAGGCTGGGGATGGGCGTAAGTTGCTGCTTTGCATGTAAACAGTTGCACTCCCAATTGACGAGCTCTGCATGTAAACAGAGCCATTTGCAGAGCATTATATATGCATGGCTAATGTTTGTGATTGGATGAAAGCCTGTGCATGCACAGAAGAGTTTTACTGAGTGTTCTGGGGGGTTTCTCTCAACAGGGCATCCCAAACCGGGTCACAAAACGAAACCTGGGATAGTCAAAATTTGGGGTTTTGTTCCACTTTAAGGTCATCGTGTCATTTTGGCACATGATAATATGCACTTTAAAGAGGAACAACGCACCCGGTTTTCACTTTTCAGGGTGTTGTTCCTCAATGCAACAGCAAACGAATCGGAGTGCCCCACTGGGTGCATCCCCCCACAAGGTGGCCCGATCCACTCACCTTCCAGTCGCTTGGTGCAGGCTTGAATAGAAAGTAAGCACAGTGATTGGCCCGCTCAGCCAATCGGCGCACTCACTTTCACTCGGCTCTGCTGATGATTAAACCGCCAGGACAGCTAATCAGCTGAGCAGTGCCAAAGGGTGCACTGCCACCTGCATCCCCCAGTAACTAGTTACCCATTCAGAAAGGCTTTTCACCCGCACACCCACACACGCCTGGCTAGTGGTGAGTGGGGATGCGGATTCAGCGCAGGCACAACAAGGGCTCCAGGAGTCAGTGGGGTATCTCAATTTAGATGCTCCAAGGATTGGAACTGAAAAAAGACTTCAGGGCCTCAGATGTTCATCTTTCGACTTGCCCTTTTTTTAATTTGTTTTTATTGACATTGATTAAATTATCAATATTGAAGTCCTTTTAATGTTTTTATGATGTTCTTTGTATTTTGGGTCTTTTTCTATTATACCTCTGTGTGCCTTGAACTTCCTTATTCTTGCTCTTGAGGCTGGAAGAGTGAACATGTGTTGATTACGTAGACAACCTCAAGACCCACTGGAGTCTGGGCAACAAAGGCATTGCCCAATACCAGCAACACATTAGATTTCTTTAATATTTTTCAGCACAGGTATTGAAACCACTTGAGGAAAGCACTCTTGTTGTCTAGGCTTTCTTGCTGTACATATAGGAAACGGGCAGCTGCAACTTCTTTTGTTCCCTTTGAGGTTTGACATTAGCAGCTTTATTAATAGACGTAGGCTTTCCTTTATGGCCTTGTGCATTTCTATGAACCAGAATAAAGGGCCTTCACAGCAGTATATTTCATTGGCATTGGCTACCTGCTCTGGTTCATATCCCTTCCCCTTAATAATTCCCTTTAATGTGTTTGGTACACTTTCTAGCTGTCTCTTGTTTAGCAGATACTACATCTCCAATTATGTCTTTATTATTGATTATGTAGGCCATAACTTTTAAATTTATAAAATCATTTTTTACTGGCCCGAAAGTCCATAGTGTGTGAGCTTTCCTCTTATGTTTCAAGTTATGACACAAATACCTTTCCTCTGTTCTGATTAATAAAGTCTACAGGAATGCCCTTCTTTTAATCCAGCACCCTCCATAAATGTTGCAGCTTCCACATGAATGGGTCTCTGCAACATGCAAGGCTTCGCTCACACTGAGGTAGTTGGCTTCATTGCTTGGCATTTCCTTTATGTACAGTAGACTGTGGACTTTATGAAATATGCCCAGTACCATTTATTTATTTTTAAATCTTAAGAGTATTTTCAGTATTGATGATAGCAGCCTTATGCTTTTGATTTCTGAGCCATGAATATACAAGTGCTGTACACCCTGAAATATGAAATGTAGTGAGATTGTAGTACATTATTAATGGTTTGGAGAATCTGTCTCGGTTTGGAGACTGCGTCTCCAAAAGTCTGTCCTGAGTAGGGGTGTACTGGCCATAGGGAGCTCTGGGAGAATTCCCAATGGGCTGCATTGCTTTGAGTCTACTTGAACTGCTTCTTACATTCAATCCCTGCGTCCTAGTCTACACCCCCTCCACCTGTTCTTGGCCACATTGTTTATAAGGAACCCCAGTATGTTTCCAGCCCTTAATATAGCCTCAGCATCATGGCTGTAGGTAGACATACACATCCCTTCCACATTATCTGCCCCCCTACAATGCTAAAGTTACTGTACCATTGATTTTATAATATCCACTGCTGCCCATGAGCTGTCAGCATCAGCAGGGATGTCAATGGCTGGTCGGGCTTAAATTTGACCTTATTGTGCCACTGACTGTGGCGGTTCTTTACACAGATTCTATACTCCTAAATGCTGTAGACGCTTCTAGGCTCTCTGCTTTTATGGTTTCCCCTTGGACCATGAAATAGAACTAAAAATGTGAATGCAGAGCCTGCAGATATAAAGTCCTGATCCCTCCCCCTGAGCAGAGCCCAAACATTTTGGCCTTTGCGTCCTCTTGTGGGTCTACTTTTATGATATTTTCTTTATATTTGTAATGCTATTGTGCCATGCAGCTTGTTCAGTTAAGGGTTGCTTGCTGTTATTGTTTAAAGTGGACCAAAACCCAGAATTTCGACTATCCTGGGTTTTGGTCTTTGTCCCCTGGGCACCCTAATTGGGGGTGCCCTGCTGTGTGAAACCTCCCAGGTCGCCCAATCTCACTTACCCTTCCCCAGTCCTAAGGCGTTTGCGCAGCCCTCTCGTCCAATCTGCACGCTCGGATCCGTTGAGCCCCTTCGTCCAGGAGCTTGTCTAATGTAAGCGGATCTAATTGTCTAATGTGGGCGTGCTGGTGGCCGCATCCTCCGTTACCTCTTAACAGGGAGCATGCCCGCGCCGACAGGGAACAAAGATGAGTTTTCAGTCGACCTGGGGGGTTTCACACAGTGGGGCACCCCCTGGAGTGAGTGCCTACCCTGGAGACACATAGACTCCAGGATGGGTTTTGTCCACTTTAAGGGCACATTCCAGGCAAAAGGTTACATTATGCTGCTCTCTGTTCTCCTCAAGCTGGCTGTTTGGAGCTGCATTTTTTTTCATCCAATGTTTCAATGTAAGGGTTTTTCAGAAGTCCATTCCTTTCAGGGACCCTGAGAAATCAGTCTTCAGAAAGAAGCAAGTGTTTGTTTTTTTTGTTTTAGTTTTTTTTAATATGGTTTATGGGAAATGCAAAGTACAAAGTATGGGGCAAGCTAATGTAACTCTTATAAATTATTATTATTATTTTTTTTTTTTTTTTTAACGCGTTTGAACAATCTTATCCAAAAATGAGATGAAGAATATTAATATTAAAATATCTTGCTCAGCGTGCTAAACTTTTATATTCCAAATCCAGTTCTAAAATAAATGTCTGTCAAAATGCACAGAGCAAGTGCAACGTTTCATAAGATTGCTTCAAACTCTAGATAGAAACAGTGCACTTCAAGTAATTGGCCATGCACTTGAAGTAATTGTGCCCTCCACCGATCTAATAAATTCTTACCAGACACCTCTAGAGATAATGCATGTATAATTCTTCAAAGTTCAAGTTATAAAAAGGGATTCCGGACAATGGTTCCAAACGATATTCAAAACTGCACTTTTAGATATCCAAGCTGGCATGCCAGCATTAAATAATTGCTATAAAAAGTCATAATTACATGCAAAAGAACATGAGAAGCGTCTAGCGCAATAGGGTTTTTAATAAGATATAGATGCACTTACAAACATGGGTTAAAATGCCAGCGTCTGCAAAGATATACAGACGTCTCACCATCATCCAGAACCAAACCGCTGCTATGGAAAAGGAAGGGAGGTGGAAAGATGTCCCTGTCTGTGAGCTAATCTGTTAACAAGCCCAATGTTTGCCACTGTCTGGCACATCACGTGTCTGTATGCAATTTTTCACTAAGACTGGCCTAAGTGAAAGTCGCGCATAGCGACGGAATGCACCAGGCGGAACCGGCATTAGCCATTGGGATATCCACTCTGCAGTGCTGGAAATGGAAGAGGGACATGCATCAGGTCTGCTGCTTGCTAGCAGCGTTACCAATGGGCTGACAGTTTATGATTGATTATTGGCCCAAAATCTGCTTTTTATTACTACTATTAATACGAAGTATTGAACACTTCATCTATTTTCGAAGTAAATGTATCTCAAAAGGTGTGGTTGACATGCAGCAACTGATCCACACATGCAAAGATATAAAACCATAAATGTCCATTAAGTTATGTGTAATAATGAAAAATGATGCAGGGAAAGACTGAAATCTATTTTATTCTAGACCAACATTCTTGCACAGTTGGAAAAGAAAATCCCATAAATTCCTCGTCTGTATGCATGATACTGAATCATTGTCAGCACTTACAATTACTCCTGCATCCACTCAAAGCTGACACTGTCTCAACAGTTTTCCCCTGGCTGTGGCCATCTTGAAGCACTCCTGAGGCTTCCTTTCCCAGTTGTGCTGCTGCCTGGATTTAACCCACAGTTTTTTTTTTTTTTGTAAGTATGTTGGTCCTCCTTGAAGCTTTTCAAGTCTTAAAGACATTCTGTATGGTGAAACTAGTCCTATGCATTTCTCATTTAAATGTAGGAGAGACCATGCCTTAGATTCTACGGGCTTACCAGTTTGTAAAATCTTTAGTTTGAATCACTTAATTGGCTTTCAATCTATAAATAACTGCGTCCTAACCTTTTTACAGAAAATCTTGTGTAATCCTAAATCTGGCAGATATTCCTTAGCTAATTTCTCAACATAAAATCCAAGGCAGAAGCAAGCCTCTATTTATGACTGCTTTAACTTAACCATGGTTTGTGTAGCTTTGCTACTACTACTACTACTACTACTACTACTACTACTACTACTACTACTACTACAAAGGCCGGTGGGCAAGAAAGTGGACCACTTGCTATCTGTATAAAACATGGTATTCATACTGTTGAGAAAGTGTTGGCTAAACTGGAGGCTGAAAGAAGAAAATGGAACTTGAAATTTGAAGGAAGAAGACAAAATAAAAATAAAATAAGGAACATAAGTGAACATAGAAAAGAGAGAAAGTGACATGGTGAGAATGAGTAAGAGGAAGTAGGAGGGATGGGACAGAAACTAGTAAAAACTGAAAATACCGTAAAAACAGAAAAAATGCTAAGAGGAAAGGTTAAAAAGAGAATAAGGAGGGAACATGGAAAAGAAGAAATTTAGACAATGAGAAGGTGAGGGAATAGGAGGGAAGGGGCATGAAATATAGATCAAAAGGATGGTGAGATAGAGAGATTAAAGGTGAAAAGAACGGGGGGGGGGGAGATAAAAGGTGAATGAGAGAGGGAATGAGAAAAGGGAATAAGTGGAGAACAAGGACATGAGATGCTGAGAATGAGAATAATAAATGTGAGGGAACATCATTGAAGGAAATCCAGACAAATAGCAATGAAGGAAATGTGGTCAAAAGGAAAGGCAAAAAGACAGAGGAAGGCTAAAGGGCAGAAAATGGGGTAAAGCAGCAAGAACTGAGTGAATGGTGTTGAATAATGCCTCCATCTATGTTGAATAGTACTGAAACTTAAAGAACTATGCTGCCAGAAAGTAAATTTCTGACACTGCTGCTGCCACCTGCTGGTTGTGATGAGTAAAAGCTCATTAATATTGGCGTATTCACTTTACTCCTCAAACGATTCATGCTCTGTCCCCAGATTAAACTTGGAGAAGACAAGCCGAGAGGCTGCACCTGAAGAAGTATATACACTATTTATAATATGTGATGTCATTTGAGATAAGTACCTATGCTTGGGGGTATCTATATACTTTAACTCTGCACTTAGCACTTTATGCTCTGTATCACATTTATAGAGTAGCCCCCTTCTATATGTGAATACCTCTGTTCTTGATGATTTGTACTGTTTATATAACTTCAATATACTATCTGCATTTGGTATCCCATGTAGCTTTTAACCTATATCTGTTGTATATAGTGTTGGTAATTGGATGGTTGCTTTATACTTTTTGTACATACTCTGTGTGGCCACACATCTTTATGGAGAGGACACAGCACTGAGTGCTATCTCTGCTCTTCTCTAGCTTTTGCTGTGTCTTTGATTGGGTGATGGGGCTAAAACCAAACTGGGTGAGTGGACATGCTTGAAAGTAGGGTTATCTAGATAGAAATAATTGCTAAAATGTATATGGACATTAAATCAGAAGATACATAACGAAAGCTAGAAATGCACCGTGTAAAAATGTCTTTCTGTAGCCAGCACAATCCCTGTTGCTAGGGTAACCTTGTTTTGTTTGCATAACTTTTACCCAGGAGATATATCTCCTCTCCTAATAACTGCATCCCAGGAAACCGATTATCATCTGGATGCCTGGTATTCTGTTGACTTGTTTACAAACTACACATAATGAATACTTCTTAAACCTGTACAATGAGGGGGCAGCTGGTTCATTTTGGGTCTGCATTAGGAGCGGCAACCCTCAGACAGGGCTAAGCTTGTAAAGGGACATTCAATGGGCTAAAAGAAGGGCTGGTAAGGTACAAGGCGTCACCTTGGACTTTCTCTTACTGGGTGGGGGGGTGCCACCCAGCCAGCACCCCTCAAAACTCTGGCCACCAGCCTTACAGGCCGCCTGAGTTGGTAAGCAATCAGTGGGCAAGATCTGTTTTTTCTGCCTTGCTACCTATTTATGAAGTGGTTACACCTAGGGGTCGATTCAGAGCCTGGTGAGAAAACGCACTTATTTTTTGGAGCGAATACAGCCATTTACTTTCATTGTCAACGAGGTGTAAATTTTCACCTGGCTCTGAATCATTCCCAAGGTAGACAATGAAAGTGAACTACAATTTCCCCCTCCCCTTTCTCAACAGACACTGAATCGACCCCCCCCCCCCCCCCCAGTTTCCATCCACCATCACTGCACTTCCTACCACTGAAGTCTTTCTAAACCTCCTGCACTGTTTATTTCTACCTAACAAACTTTACAGGGCATAGGCTAATCTACCTCCCTAATACAGCTATAATGCTAAAAGATAGGCAAGGCATTGAACCAACCTTTTTGCAAGGAGCTCTGTCTGAGACAGTAAATGCTCCTCCTTGTGGTAGTGCTACTTGGTGTGATGTCATACTACTTCCTCTGGATATGATGATTTTGTTTGCTGGTAGAGAGGGGGGGTGCAAGAAAAGCTTGAGAGCAAGGACCAGACCAGATGCTGTGGGTCCTGAATAAGTGTAAGTGTATTGCTCCTTACAGGAAGGCTGGGGATGCGGCCTGTAAACCCAGGGTGGTAGCCCCGGAAAAGTATTTGCTAAAGGTACTGTGGTGAATGGGGGGTTTCACTGAGTGGGGTAACTCCATGCGGATGCCTTGGAGAGACTTGAGGAGCCGGCCCTGGAGTCTAAAAGATTTTACAAGGTGGCTGGTCCACTTTAACTCTCTTCAGGTATCACACAGTACATTATCCATTGTTGTGCTGCTTGGTTTTGCCAGGCTCAAAGTGGACCAACACCCTTAGAATAAACGGTGCTCATATGCATCCCTCCCCAGGGCAATTCACATTGCTGCACATAAAAAATGTACCATTTTGTAACTCCTGCTGTGGACAATTTTACAAACAAAATGGCTTCCTATAGAGCTGCAGGCCTCCTGCAAAGAGAAAGGGCTGCTGGGTTTCCTGCTGCTGTGTGTGTGGTGGGCTATGCTATTTGAATCAGTGAGGTTGCGTTTCTGCTTTGCGTGGATGTAGGAGCAAATGTAAGTGCTGACAATAATTCAGTATCCGTATAGTATTCTGATCTGACAAGTGAGTTTTAGGGAGTTTTATTTCCAACTGTGCCAGGTTGATATATATATATATATATATATATATATATATATATATATATATATATATATATATATATTTTCTCCATCTCCTTTGTTGTAGAGTGCCTTATGAATTCCCAACACAAACCCTGCTAATGGCTTCTCATAACATGGTATTTTTGACCACCACAACTACGTACAATACTTTTTGTGCCTTTCCTTTTTTTTTCTTTGCACCTTTATTGCTTGAAATGCAGATTTACAAATTCTACAAATTATTTTTTTTTCTCTTTTTGCAGAAAACTGCAAAGGACAGTACATTTCTCCATTCCATGATATACCTTTGTATGCTGATGAAGCCAATGTAAGTAAATGTTAGATGGTCCTAGCGCAAAATGGAAATCTAGTCGAACCTAAAACCTTTACCCTTCTGATATTTAGTAGGCATGCTCACACAGTGTAAATTGCACTATCCGCGAAGTGATGAGAATTGCCCCTATGGTTACCCCTTCTTGATCATCTACAGCTGCATTTAAATTATTGTTTATTTGACACAACCTTCATCCATAGCACTTTACAAAGTAGTAATTACAGATAGGATGAAACATTACCTGTATACAGACTATTACAACCAAGATGCTACAGAGTTCAAAGTGAATTCTATGGAAACGGGATACAATAGGAGAGAGCCCTAACTTCTGGATTTTTTACAGTTTATAGAATAATGGGTGGAGACAACAGGGAGAGAACACAATTGGTGGTTATTGAGTCTACTGGTGTGTCATATGTGGAGATTGTAAGTGTGAGGGTGGGAGTGAGGTTTTCCCTGCATCACTGTTTCTGAACAAATTTATGCAGGGCTCGTAATGCTCCTATCGTAATGCACTATTTCACAATTGCAGTATAACCTGATCTGGCATTTTGCCAACTTCTGTATAGAATGGCTGTTAGTATTGTTGAAGAGGTGTTTAACCAATGGCAATAATATAGGCACAAATCATGATGCGTTTCCCTTATTAACCCTTTCGCTGCCAGCCTACCTGGAGTTTTTGTCACGCTTGGTGCCAGACCATTTTGCACTATTTTGCGCTCCCCATGTTCAAATGTGATTTTTGAAGGGATTTCCAGGGATTTCCCAGGAAAATGATATATTGTTTTTTTCAGCAGAGTCTGGGCTTTAACATGAAATGTCTTGTTTGTAATTTTTTAGGTGTATTCTCAATACTTTTGGGTGAAATATGTGCAAAAAAATAAAAAAAAAATCTATTTTTTGCAATTTGTAGTGTTTTTTTGTAATAAAAAGTGTAAGTTTGTCAATAAAATCTTATTGCATGTGAAACCCCAATTAATCCCGGTCACAGCGTTACCACATATGTATAAGTAGACACCCTTTCCTGCCCAGGAGACTCCCCCAAACTGAAACAGCGCTTTAGGAGATTTTCAGATAAAATACAACTATGCACCGCGCTAAGCGCACCTTGCGGTCTTTCCAGAAAAAGAACCCTTTAAATTTGAAATACCCCCCCAAAACTATATATTCTCTGGAAGTATACACCTCAGGCTTTCTAGGCGTACCAGGTTTGTTGACATGGGCACAATTTTCTGGAAGTAATCCCCCAATCAATTCTTTGGTTGCACAGAGTTTCCCTAAAAAAGAATAAAAAAGAAGAATCAAAGCCACATTTTCCTAAAAAAAACTATATGCAAACAGAAAAAAACAAGTAAAATCTGAAAAAGCAACAACCCCCGAACAGAACAATACCCAACATGCATAGGTACTGTCAAGGGAAGCGTTGCCATACACCCCAAAGTAAAGCATGCGCATAACGGTAATTTTGCTTCAAAATTTCAGCTCTGCAGACAAAGTGCGCACCTTGCGATTTTTCAACCAAAACAACCCTTTAAATTTAGAATATCCCCACAAACCATATATTCCCTGAAAGTACACATGTTAAGCTTTCTAAGAGTACTGAGCTTGTTGTAGTGGGCTCATGTTTCTGGAAGTAATCCATTGAAGAATTCTTAGGTTGCACAGGGTTTCCCTAAAAACAATGATAAAAAGCAGAATAAAAACCATGTTTTCCTAAAATATCAATATGCAAACAAGATAAAAACAAGCTAAATCTGAAAGTGCAAGGTCCCCCGAGCAGAACAATACCCAACATGCATAGGTACTATGGTACCCCTTTTAATTGTCAGCCTACTTGAAGTTTTGTCACCCTCTGTTGACAGTTCATTTTTTCCCCATTTTGCGGCATGATTAACCGTGGAATTGCTGCAAGAAATGTATATGTAATGTATATAATTTTTCTGGAAGAGTTTAGGCTTTAACATGAAATGTCTTGTTTGTAATTTTTCTACGGTTTTTTGAATATTTCTGCTTAAAAAAAAATAAAAAAAAATAAAAAAAAAAAATATATATATATATATATATATAATATATAAATTTTTTTTTTTAAACAATTGTTTCCTTTATTTTAAATAAAACCTTTTTTTTTTAAATGAAAACCATATTGCATGTGATAGCCCCATTTCTCCCGATTACAACAGTACCACATATGTATCGGTAGCCCCCCCATTCTTGCCCTGGAGACCCCCCAAAATGAAAAGAGCACTTTATTACATTTACAAATAAAATACAACTACTATCCACACTATAAACATAAGGGGTTAATTTAAAAAAAATGACATAGGGTCCCCCCCCTTTTTTGGGGGAATTTTAAGGGTTAGGGTTAGGCTAACCCTTAAAAATAAAAAAATATACAAAAATAAAAATTTCCCCCCAAAAAATGGGGACCCCCTCATGTCATTTTTTTTTTTTTTTTTTAGGGTTAGCCTAACCCTCACCCTTAAAAAATTTTTTTTTAATTTTTTTTTTAATTTTAAGGGTTAGGGTTAGGCTAACCCTAACCCGTAAAAATAAAAAAATGTACAAAAAAAAAATTCCCCCCCAAAAATGGGGCTAACCCTAACCCGTAAAAATAAAAAAATGTACAAAAAAAAAATTCCCCCCCAAAAATGGGGCTAACCCTAACCCGTAAAAATAAAAAAAAAGACTTTTTTTTTTTTTTTTTTTTAAGGGTTAGGGTTAGCCTAACCCTAACCCTCACCCTTAAAAAATTTGTTTTCATTTTTTTTTTTTAATTTTAACCCTAATTTTAAGGCTAACCCTAACCCTTAAAAAAAAAAATGACGTAGAGGGGAACCCATTTTTTTTTTTTTTTTTTTTATATTTTAAGGGTTAGGGTTAAGCTAACCCTTAAAAATTAAATAAAAATGACATAAGGTCCCCCCCTCCGGGGGGGGGACCCATTTTTTTTTAATTTTAAGGGTTAGGGTTAGCCTAACCCTAACCCTTAAAATAAAAAAAAATGACGTAGGGTCCCCCTTACCCGTCATAACCAGCCCGGGACCAGCTATGGGGGCTTGTAGGCACAGAGTGGGGGGGCCAGCTTTTGTGGCCCCCCACCCTGCAGCCTACGAGCCCACATACCCTGTGTGGGCCCGGGCTCTTCTGCCCCCCCCCGGGCTTTGGGGAGGCAGGTAATTGGGGGTGCGGGGGTTAATGGCAAGCCACCCGCTTGTTGCAGGTGGCTTGCCAGACCCCAGCCTTGTGAACTGGTATAAGGGGTCTCATGGACCCCTTACCAGTTCACAAAGGGTTAACATAAAAAAAAACACACACACACACACAAAAATGTCATTTATTAAAAAAAAAAAAAAAGTTTTTTTTTTTACTTTACTCACCTCACCCGATTGTCAGCTCCTGTGGTGATCAGCTGTCAAATGCCTTGGTGATCGCTGGCCAGAGGAGGGGGGGGGGGCAGGGGATCAGAGCATCCCCTGCCCCTCCACTGCTCTGCCCAGCGATCACCAGGGCATCTGACAGCTCAGCCGAGGAGAGGCAGCAAGAGGCCCGGGAGTGACGTCATAAGCCCCGCCTAACAACAAGATGGCGGCGCCTGTCGGGAGAGGAGGGGGAGAGCCCTTTCAGGCTCTCCCCTGAAGCTGAAGAGGCTGGGGGGGGCGATCTGAGGCCCCCCCAGTGAAGAGGAGACCTGGAGGGAGGCAGCGCGACTGCAGGTAAGTAAATGTCATTTTTATTTATTTATTTTTTTTACAGTTAGCAGCTGCTGCTGCCAAAACGGGGGGGGGGGGCTATTCTGGGGGCTCTCCTGGAGCCATCCGACCCCCCACGGGGGATCGGATGGCACCAAATTAAAGAGGAGACCCAGCCGGATCCAACGAGGGGTCAGGTGAGTATTTGTGATTTTTATTTTTTTTACTAGCAGGGGGGAAAGTCAAGCACGTAGATTCTACGTGCTTGGCACTTAAGTGGAGTAGAAGCAAGCACGTAGAAACTACGTGCTTGGCACTGAAAGGGTTAATAACTTAATTGCATCTTCATCTCCGCTCAAAAGGGGCCTGCAGGAGGCACCTCTGCTTGCCTTCCATCACTCTCATGGTACAAATCATGCTTCTCAGGGCCCGCAAGGGGGAATTTCTTGAGTATGACGCCAGACCAAAGCTCACACTATGCTCTTCCTACTCTGCCTTATACTTCTGGTACCTGGCGTCTGACACAGGGGCACATAGGCAGATGATGCAGGAGACCCTTGTGCTATAGCACCTCTGATCTGAAGTCTATGGTAAGGTCCATCAAATTGGACTTTTCTTTTTAAATCGGTGGCTGCTTCTGCATTGGTAAATTCAGTCCTTGATGTCCTGTCGTAAAGTCAGTAATTAAAAACAGACCCCACAAAGTGTTTTTCTAAGTCTAACCAAGTAGATTTCTAAAGTGGGTTTGTGGATCACTGGTGATGGTCACTGAAGAGATGTCTTGTGCACCAAATACATTTAGAATATTTTAAAATAATATTATTGATTAAAATATCAGTTAAAAATAATTTTATTTTAGCATATAATGACTTATTTCAAGGTACTACTCCTGTTCTTTTTTTAAAGTAGCCTGTAGATCTAGAACCTTTGGAATCTATTGGCCTAACAGACCTTCTAAGTGGCCCAGCTTCCTTTCCCTCTACCATTGTTTTTACTAATATTTGACAGTACTGCTTTCAGACCCTTACCGCTGGCAAAAACACTGATCACTCAGATCAGCTCTTTACTCGGAGTGGCTGGCCAAGAGTTTCCTACAGAGGATTTATTGCTTGACACTTTATTGGTATGCCTCTGATGTTTTAAACTTTCAGTCCAACTCCACCATGAAGTGGATCTAGAATATGAGTGAATAAACGATATTAGGAGATAATATCTAGATATTACATCTTTCATCAATACATCTTTCATCAATACTTTCATCAATGCACCTCAAAACACTGGGTCCTCTTATAACATGAGATTGGCATAAAATCATATGAATTTCCACCTCCTGTTTGATGTGAAGATGGTAGAATGTACGGCACAATTTCTCCTTATTGATTAAAAGTGCCTAGTAATAAGGCAAAAATTATTGTTTATACATATTGATAGTGTCATCTGGTATTGAACTAATTATTGCACAATGCTTGGGGGTTCTGCACACTGCCTGTTACGGGTGATTGGAGGGTATTTTGCACACTGCCTTGGGGTGATTGGGGGGGAATTCTGGGCACTGTCTGTTATGGGGTGATTGGGGGAATTCTACACACTGCACACTACCCTTTATTCTGCACACTGCCTGTTATGGGATAATTTGGAGGGAGTATTTGGACACACTGTTTAGTTCAGAATTATTTTCTATTTCTTTTTTTCCTCCTCTGAACCTCCTGTGTGGTAAATAGAGCTGCCCCTAAAGGGAGAACAGAGCACTGATAGTGTGCGGCAGCAACTGGTTATTTGACCACTAGCTTTTTTGTTTTTCTCTAAAAAAAAAAAAAAAAAAAAAAAAAAAAATTACTTTTAATTACAGTAAGGGGGCTCTATCAATACAGTAGCTTTATATGACAAATGTAATTTGATGATCCTTGAAAACTTCTAAGGAATAAAGAAGTATTAACTGGATGAACATCACAGCGGATGACCGTCATCTGGCTGTTTTTTTTTCGATATCAAACAGACCTTGACTTTTCAACATGACAAGCTTAAGACGTCTAAGTGAGGGATGCTCTTCACTGTGCTGCTTTAATCTCCTTAAGATAAAGCTTTCCCAATTTACTGTACAGCTGCTTTACTTATGAAGTTCCCTGTAAATTGAGCAGTTTAATCCATTTGATTGGCAATCAAAACTACAAATACTTTAGAGAAGAATTAATGCCATATGATATTCATCTACGCCACATTAATGTGATCTGATTTGTCACTTAAGAATGTTGTATTTTCAGTTTGTTCCTTGCTTAGTGTGGATCAACAAGGGGGAATGGACAGCACCAAACCATATTAAACGTTATGTTATCCTGGTGCCCTGCTCTGGTTTAGCCCAAATAAGATACTAGAAGTGAAAAAAAGAGGGGGGATGCCCCAAATCCCCTAAATAGGGGAGAAAAACCAGAGACTAACAATGGCACTCTATTGTGTATAAATAATATTAAAGTTTATTTTAAAGTCTAAATCACATACTAAGACACATTAAAAAAGATATTCTTTTTTTAAAAAAACATGTAACATTTATATACATACTACCAACAATAAATGAGGGGAGGAGGGGGACATTTACAGTTATCTATTAACATATGCCAGTGGGGGACTGCTAAAAAATATATATAAATTCAATAAAAAATGTTTTTATATAAATGCAACTATACAGAAAGTGCCAAGTGCTGTGCATCAAGATCAAGTACAATGAAATCAAGCCATGTGAATAACACTGAAGCTATGAGGAAAATCCAAATCACAAAACAAACACACCATTAAATACCTTGCTTATCAAAAAAGTGCTGAGTGCTTGCCACCACTGGAGCCCCCCTCTCATCAAAAGCCCTGCTACGCGTTTCGTGACGTCAACGTCACTTCCTCAGGCAGAGTATACAGCATGATGGTGCCAGCTGGTACTCTTTTATACTCACCTTTTCCCGTTCCCCCAGCCCCACGTAATGAGGATGCCGGCGGTCGGCGGGCGCACTCCGGCCGGAAGTGCGTCACCGCCGGCTCGCCGGATCTGACGTAACCGCGCTCCACACTGGAGCGCAGCTAACGTGATCTGAATAGTAACGCCTTAGACAGGGAACAGCCGCCCCCACCACATAGTGGAGGAGGCGCTGTACACAACCTGTCTGGGCGCAGCGTGGGACTGGGTCTCGGGAGGTAAGTATCCCCCGTTGGACAACGAGCATGAAACATACAACATACATACATATAACCTATCTACATTACTATCTAATAAACTGACAATGTAAGTATCTATATACAACATGAAAATTTTCCAAAATTTCTGGCATTCCAATATTCTACAGCCTATATAAACATTATGATTTAGTTAAAATTTATTTTTTACATTTTTTTACACATATAATGGCCCGATCGTCCGGCCATCCATAATAAAGAGCATACCATATCAAAGGGATAGAAGGGACGGGGGAGAAAAGGGGGGGGGGAGGACCAAAGAGGGGGGAAAAGGAAGGAGGAAATTAAGGTTAGAAAAACAAGTCAGGCAACAATATCTGAGGAGATCTATCAATGTGTTTTGATTGCTGTCCTGTCCACTTTGATCCTCGTCAGAAGGCTTCATATTGAGTGATGAGTCCTTCTGTTCACTTTCCATTGCCTCTGAATTGGATGGTCTCTATCAAGAGGAGCCACACCAGAGAACCTCTAACCTATGCCATGCAGGCTCTTTGGAGATTGTGAGGTCCAAGAAATCGATACTATCATCGCTCGGAAGAAACGATATATTGCGGGGCTGATCGTCCAAGGTGGGACAAATGTAGAGGGCTTATTCAAGTCCCAATCTACCCCGGGTGTATCAGTCTGTTCCTGTAGGAGTTCCGTCAGGTCATCTAAAGCAATCCCCTCTTGCCAAGTGATGTCACTATAGGTCTGTTCAGGGGCCTCAAAATGCTATTTTAAGAGTAATTTTCTCTCTTCGTCTGTCAATGGTTTGCCGGAGATATTAATCACTGTCAATTCTTGATTATTACAACCCTCCAAGGGTACGGGCAGTGTATAGTCTATACAGTTTGAATGCTTTTTTTATCACTTCTAGTTGCTTAGTGTGGAAGCGCTAAAAGCTTCTTTTAAATATGAGCTCAAATTGTGACTCAAATCGCCTTATAATAAAATTACATAAATGTGCTGGATAGTGAGAGGCGGGGTCACTGTGATGCACCCAAACTGAAAAACAATTCCCTCAAGTTTGTTTTCTTCTACTGGCAGGAATGAAATCCAGGGGTGATCATTTTTGAAGCGTATCACTCCAATTTTATAGAGGTGATCTGCTCCATTCCAAAGTTTGTCTCCTAAGCCAGCCTGTGGAAAGCAGCTGCATTAACCAAAATCTAATTATCTGCCAAAGCATTGCACAATGGGTAAAAGCATCTACACTCATCAGAAGAATTGCAACTGTAATAAGCTTGTTTTCCAGCACAGGTTGGCTCAGAAGGGAGGTCATCAAAGCTGAGCGGTCCATCCCTGTAAAAGCAGTAACCCTCCTGTTGCCGAGCAAGTAACTCTCACGTGGTTGCCTTTCCTGCCGTTAAGTGCCTGGCTTTTCCCCCTTACATAAAGTAAAACTCACCTGACCCCTTATTTGACCTGGCCAGGTCTTCTTTTCACCGGGGGGGGGGGGGGGGGGGGGGGCGCGCATCTGATTTACTCCACCCCTGGGGATTCTGGCGCCAGGAGAGGGTCCAAAATAGCCCCCCTGCCTCGACCGACTCTGATAACTGTATAAATTAAGAAAAAAAAACCTTTTACACACCTGCAGGTATTATCTCTCCCACAGAGCCTCTAACTGACCCCCCCCCCCCCCCCCCAGAGCCCTCTCTGCAGCTGTCATCCCACTCCTGGCGCTAGAGGTGATTGCTGGAGGAAGGTTGCAGGGGTAGGTTGCTGTGATCCCCTGCCTTTCCAGCCCCTCTCCAGCTATCTCCCACCCAACCCCCCGCCCAGCTGTCAGCGGATCGCCGGGGGACACAGAACCGGAGGTGTTAAAAATAAACAGAAATAATTTTTGTCTTATGTGGTGTGTTTTGTGTTTTGTTTTTTTTTGAGTGGCAGAGTGGAGGCTTAAACATGAAATAATTTTCCTGGAATTTCCTGCAAAAATCACAATTAAACATTACGAAATGGTATTAAATGACTTTTCAACAGAGGGTTACAAAATCTGTAGTAGGCAAACAGTTAAGGGTTAAAAGTAGCTATGCATGTTTGGTATTCTGTTCGGAGGGTTTTTCAGATTTAACTACTCTTGTTTGCATATTTTGTTTTTTTTTTGGGGGGGGGGTTTTGCTTGGTTTTTTGTTTTTTCTTATTTTTAGGGAAACCCTGTGCATCCGAAGAATTCATCAAGTGATTACTTCCATAACTGTGCCCACCTCAACAAGCCAGGTACACCTAGAAAGTTTTGAGGTGTGTACTTCCATAGAATATTTTGTAGGGAGCATTTCAAATGTAAAGGGTTGAGTCTCCTGGGCAGGAAAGGGTGTCTACCAATAAATATGTGGTACCGTTTTAACAGGCAGAAATGGGGCTTTTACATGCAAAAAAATTTCATTGAAAAACTTTATTACAAAAAATATACTACATATTGTAACAAATAGCTTTTTTTGCACATATTTCACTACAAAATATTGAGAATACACTTAACAAATGACAAACAAGACATTTCATGTTAAAGCCCAGACTCTAAAAACTGTGTTAAAAAACAATATATAATTTTCCTTTGAAATCCCTTCAAAAACCAGTTGAACATGTGTAGCTCAAAATATCTGGCAAAAGAGCGTGACCAACTCTAGGTAGGCTGGCAGTAAAAGTGGAACAAAACCTGTGACTTTGACTTTCCTGGGTTTTGTTCTGTGCCCTTGGTGCCCACCGTTGTGTGAACCCCCTCCCCAGAAAGCCCCAAACAACTCGCCTCTTCCGTGTTCTACGGCACATGCACTGGCTTTTGTCTAATCAGAGCCCTTTTCCTTGACTACGTCACCACGTCCACATGAGGGTGTGTTAAAATTGCCCTCATGTGAGCCGTATATTCATAAATATAAATAGATACACAGTACTATGCCCGCAGTCTCTGTATACAGATATCCCTTTCTGTTCGATGATATTGATAACATCCTTAGTCGGGTGCTCTACCAATATTGATATTTGTATTGTATATAGTTATAGTAGGCACACATTATGTGTATTTTAATGTTGTCTTAATTGTTATATTGCTTATCACTTTTTAAATGCACATATCTTGTACCGCCATGTCCCCCCATCAGACTCCAGCCGGGGTTCGCCTACACAGATTTTATCTGAGTTGGGGTTCCCCCACAAAAGTGTCATCTGAGCTGGCAGGGAGGCGGCGGGGGGCCGCACGCGTCGCCGTGCGCTTCGGATCGCGGGTGGCTCCTACTGCAGGGGAGTGCGCCTGCGCGCTGGGCGCACGTCGTACTTTCCTGGCACGTGCGTTCCGGGGATGTGGAGGGGGGGTGCGCGCCGTCACGTTGCCCTTACGCTCCCTGATCAGGGGGGTGGGTGGGGCGCGTGGTGACGTGCGCCCTTGTCGCGTCACTCTGGAAATGCACGCTCTGCAGTTTAAAGGCGGACATGGCGGCGGGACAAGCGAGACGGCCTGAGGAAGTGATCCAGCAGTGATCACGCAACGCGTCGTTGTCTCTGCCCGTTCGGACCCCTAGGGGACAGCTCCTTATATCAGGTGATGTACCTTATCATATATTCTAAGCATACAGTACGTCCTGCTCCATATATAATACTTACACGTGGGTTATCCTCCGCCAGATGGCGCTGTGCACTGCAGACATGCAAAAAAACAGGCTCCTCCCGGCCCTTCATATACCCAGGGACCTCCCACAAATCCCCAGATTTCTCTGCAGTGCTAAATGCGAAGACATGAAGTATCACTCTCTCGCAGGTGAGCGCGGCTATTACAGCCTGCGGCCCTGTTGGACTATTCCCACCCGTCCTCCTTGTGATGTACCTCCCAGCCTGGGCTGCACTGGTCGGGTGAAGGTAGGCAGCACCATGCGTGCTTAACGAGCCATGCTCCACCGCAGTCCCCCACCATAGGGTAGGCGGTTTAGGCTGATGGTGAGCCTTTGGGGGATGCCCCTCCCCACGCCCCGTGTATCGGTGTACCCTATGTAACGGGTTACCTTCCTCCCTCGTTCCCCCTTTAGCCAGGGGGAAAAGAAAGGGGGGGGAGGGGTTGTGTGTGTATGGCTGCCTCGGTGTACCCTATTACACGCTTATGGCTTTAGTTTGTGTTTTACCGGGATCGGGTGTCAGAGCCACGCTTTTATGTTATTTTGTATTTATAGCCGCCGCGTCTTTACTATATTGTTGCATTGCATGGATGGCCGCGGCTTCGCAGACACTGCAGCGTCTCTTTCTTTCTTAGCCTGTAGTGGCTCTTCTGAGGTAATCCACTCGATCAATTCCTTTCAGGCGTTACTGCCCTGCTGTCCTTATTGGCTACGCGTTTTTTCAGCTTCGCGCTCTCTGGGGGGGAGGGGGGTGGTTCTGGCTTGGCGCGGTCAGCTCTGGCCCGCCCTTCGAGGTTCGCTTGGCGCCATTTCTTACTCACGCGCGTGGTGAAGACCGTCCTCCCCTCTCTGTCTGTAAGTGCCCTCACGGGCGATTTTCCATTAGCTTCTATACACCCTTGCGCATGGCTCTGACATCCTTGTTCCCGTTATGTCTTTCAGACCGTGGATCTCGGTGGTTTCTCCCGGCCCGGTGTAGCTCCCGGTTGTGACCATTAAAATTACTACCACTTCCCCGCGGGTCATTGGGGCATCCAGGGTAGCTTACAGCGTCAATCCCTACTGGCCTATTGTGCCGATTAAATCACCATATGGAGGCATCTCAGGATATTGTGAACGGGGTTCCTTCGGGACAAGCCCGGCTGTGTGTAGCTTGT
Source organism: Gastrophryne carolinensis (assembly GCA_027917425.1). Classification (NCBI taxonomy): domain Eukaryota; kingdom Metazoa; phylum Chordata; class Amphibia; order Anura; family Microhylidae; genus Gastrophryne; species Gastrophryne carolinensis. The sequence continues at coordinate 547,222,257 of CM051235.1, read as the reverse complement.
TGGGTCTTACCTAGCAGCGGTGACAATGTACGGGTCTGTGTTCCTTGTGCACAGCAGGCGCTATCGGTGCTTCCCTACTCTTCTGTGGCTGGGCCTGCACCTCGCCTCACTTCACCTACTTCCCCAAGCCTGAGTCTAACCCCCAATACTAGCGGGGATTCTCATCCTGATTTGGCCACTAGTCTGGCCGTGTTGAAAACTTGCTTGCTAATTCCTTAGCGCGTAAAGCCACCGCCAAGAGGCGGCATTTGAACCCTGACTCGGCTCTCTTCCCTATAGAATCTGATGAATTGTTGCATTCTTATGGCCATACCCCCTCAGACAAAGGGGAACTGTTCTCTGACTCAGGGTCATATGACGACGAGTCCAGGGGTCAGGAAGAGTCTGGTTCCGAGCATTGGTCCTCGGATGATGTTGATAGACTGCTGGTTCAGATCTTTGAGGTATCCGGCTCCCCGGAAAAGGGGTGATCTTTTTCATACTGCTAAAGCTCGTTTGGAATTTCCCGAGCAAACCCATTTCAATAGCCTTGTGCTTAAAGAATGGGAACATCCCAGCAGACTTCATGGGGTCCCTAAGAGTGTGGATAGGAAATATCCCTTTCCTGCTGACTTGGTTAGTGCTGGTCATCCCACCTGAGGTCGATGCTCCTATTCTAGGGTTGTCCAACACCTCTATTATGCACTCCCCTGACACTACTACGCTGCGGGACTCTGAGGACCGGCGTGTTGACCAATTGGCATGCCATGCCTTTGCATTTGAGGGAGCGACTCTGCGCCCGGTTTGTGCCTTAGCCATTACGGCAGTGGCGCTCAGGACTGTGGTTAGGAGTGCTCTCAATGGCACAGATGAGTTGCCTTCTGATACTGTCAATGCACTGTCCAGCTGTGATGCGTTTGTGAACTTTATCCTGTCTGCATCGGACGATGCTATTAAGATGTGTGCCAGGTCATCTGCCCTGGTGGTAGCTATACGCCGCGCGGTCTGGTTGCGCCAGTGGGCCGCCGACAGTGCCGCCAAGAAAGCCCTTACGGGACTTCCATTTAAGGGGCTGCGCCTGTTTGGGGACCGTTTAGACCTCTTCGCCAAGGGAGGCAAGTTACCCCAGTGCAGGCGACAGATTCGGCCCTTTCGTGGCCAAGGCTCCCTATCGACCCCCTACCGTGGGGCTAAACAAGGCAGAGGCGTTTCCTTCGCTGGGTCCCGCACAGATTCCTGGCACAGGAACAGAGGACGCCGTCCCCGTTCCTCCTGGGGACCCAAGTCCAAAGCCCCTCCCAAGACCCCCCAGGCATGAAGAGGCGCCCTCGCCCGTCAGGGCGGGGGGATGTCTGCAGCACTTCGAGCATGTCTGGAGGCGCCACGTCTCAGACCGGTGGATTCAGGAGGTAGTGTCGTCCGGCTACAAGATAGAATTTGCTGTACGGCCCCCCCACCAGATTCGTTGGGTCCCGGATTCCACAGGACCCTGCCTCAGCTCAGGTCTTATTGCTGGCCGTGCAGGGCCTCCTGGATCTAGGTCATTTGCAAGGTCCCCTTAGGAGACAGGGGCATGGGGTTCTATTCAACCTTTTCACAGTACCCAAGAAGGATGGGTCAGTCAGGCCCATTCTGGATTTAAAAATCCTCAACAAATGTGTCAAAAACAAACACTTTCGTATGGAAACTCTGCGCTCGGCCATCGGCTCTCTGCGCCCAAGGGACTTTGACGTCCGTCGACATAAAGGACGCTTACCTTCACGTCCCGGTGTTTCCAGGACACCAAAGATTTCTCAGATTTGCACTGAAAGATCAGCATTACCAATTTGTGGCCTTGCCATTCGGCCTCACTTCGGCTCCCAGGGTGTGTACCAAGGTGCTGGCAGGTGCTGCTGTTCTATTGGAGACGATGCGGCGTGTCATATGAATTTTGGCACGCCCCCCCTCCATTCACTGCAATGGAGGGGTGAGTGCCATAGTTCCTGTGAAGCACTGCATCGTCTCCAATAGTACAGCAGTGCCATAAGACGATACTGTAGCGGAGGAAGGAGTGGCACACGGGGGACTCGGGCATCTGGCTATCCGGTAAGCACCAGACTAGCAGCAATACCCTGCGGGGGAATGAAAGGAGAGTATATATTTTGTTTATATTGTGACTAAAGTATGACTTTAAACCGTACCTTCACTATCATTTAATGAAAACCCCAAAACGTTAAAACTATTCCCCAGCACCTAAAATGAATATATTTTAGGTTTTTAGTCACTTGCCTTTTATCCTTTCCCCCGCCGGGCACCGCCATCTTGCCTCAGAAGCATCACATATTGGGGAGAGGGCAAAAGTGCAGGGGCGGGGTTGTACAGACAGAGCAGAGCTCAACAATCCCAGAATTCAGAGCAGCACAGTCAGAAAACATTTCCTGTCTGAAGGCAGCCTGAGACTCCATGGGCCGCCATCTTGGATGTTAAAAGGCTTGTAACCTGCAATAGATGCAGGTAGGCTAATTTTTAATGTGGGCAATCTGTATGTATGGGGGCATACAGGATAGGCTCTTATTCATGGTGAAGATCCGCTTTTAAGAATAGACATTACACGTAAACGATTAACACATCTTGATTAAATAATTTTGAGAAGGGGGTAAAATGAAGTTTGAATTGACATAAATAACACCATGAGCATACATGGGTTTCACAGGGCCCCATAGCAAAACTCATAGTGGGCCCCTAGCATTAAAGTGGACCAAAACCCACAACACTCGGACCAAGATTTGAAAAGACTCTAGGGACCGTAGGGACCGTAGAAAGCCTTTCTCAAGGGCATCCAGATGTGGTAAATTCCCGGGATTGCCCATAACTGTAACCTAATGTGTGGGCCTCTCCATCCTATGTGTGCAGCCTCTCCAGAATTTGTATGCACAGCCTGGGGCAGTGGCCAGGATGCACCTGGAATTTAATTAATTCAGCATTATTTGCCTGCACCACTCCATCCTATGTGTGCAGCCTCTCCAGACATTGGCCTTGATTCAATAAGAGTTGAAAAAAATTCTCATGGTAGAAAAAGATTCAATTCATGAGAAAAAAAAGCCTGAGAATTTCACTGTTGGTGAATCACCAGATAAAGACAATGAAAGTCAATGGCACTTTTTACTCTTGAAAAACTTTTTACTCATTTTTACTCTGTAGTAAAATGTGTCATTGACTTTCATTGTCTTCCTATCTGGTGATTCACTAACAGTGAAATTCTCAGGCTTTTTTCTCATGAATTGAATTTTTTACTACCATGAGAATCTTTTTCAACTTTGTGAATCAAGGCCATTGTATGCACATTCTGGAGCAGTGAAATTAATTCATCATTATGTGCCATGTATTAATATGCAGAGCAATCAATGCTGTTTGAAGACAGGACTTTGGCATAGTTGATTTTGGATGCTCTTGGGGGTTCACACACACACGAGCATCCCAAATCAGTTCTCTAGTTTGATTACAGTTCTAGGCGTTGTTGGCACAGTGGGGCCTGGATCGTTGCCAGTGGGGCCCAGTGAGGCGTTACCAAAGTATGCAGTGTTATAATGTCTACATGCCCCAGCAGGAGCCACGTCTGGGTAAACATAGAGCTAGCATCTTAATTCAGCCCTGCTAAACCTACAGCTCTGGCCCCTGAAACCTCCAGCAGACAGGGCGCCAACAATGCATACTGTGGTAATGCCTGCCCAGTGCCTTTGCCACAGATGCTGCAAGGTGGTAGGAGAAAGCTTGAGTGGGGGCCCCTTCTCTCAAGGGGTTGGTAGCAGGTGTCTCCCATGCCTCTATGCATATATGCCCCTGAATAACACATATTTCAACAAAATCGAATAAAGACAACATAATAAATAATAAAATCAAACAGCAGTAAATAGCTTTTTGCATAGATGCTTCTAGGTCAGCCCAGGAAAGAAAATGTGTATCTATTTGCAGAAACATGCATAGATGCTTATGGATACTTGCCTGCTTAGGGCAGAAAGCATGTATCTAACAGTACATCCATAAGCATATATATATGTTTCTGCAAATACATACATGCTTTCTCCCTTAAGCACACCTATAATCATTCATAACGATCTATGCATGTATCAAATGGATTCATGCTTTTTCACTTAAGCAAATAAGCATCCATGCGTGTATATATTCCCACAGATCTGCCTTTTCTGCAGACCGTGCCTTGCCATTCCAAATGCGGATGCTACTACTTTCACATCCAAGCAAACAGGTTTCGCACGCGCAGAATGAATTTGACTGCAGGGCTGAATAGCGCATGTATTCAAATATAAGCCGCATGCGAATGTATATTTGCATCTTAAGATATAGATTTGCACGGTACTTAATTGGCCCTAAAATACTGCATACAAGTGCGAACATTGCCTACCCTATGTAGTAGCTGCAAAAAGAGAAGTGGTTGGCTTAAAGCCAAACTCCAGGCAAAGAAAATACATTTTATCCTTCTTGATTTTAACAATATTTTACCTTTCACGTATCTCTGGTCTGTACTTGGCTGGTGGTTTATATGAACTTCCTGCCTAAAACACACACTTTTTCCTCCTCCCCCCTCCACATATCCCATTCATATTTAATAGAAAAGAAGTTGGAAATTGTCAGTAAGGAGTTTACTGGCTAGGGACAGAGTGAGTGGAAACCTCAGAGAATATAGAATTAGAGGAATTAGTTAATGTTTGGTAATACGTTGCTAAGATGAGGCAGAAAAGTGTGCATTAAAAGTACATTTGTAACTAAATTTTATATTGTGGTGGAAGGTAATGAGTGTTCTTTCTGTACTGTGAGGCCAACATCTTTTACATCGGATCACTGCTTTTTAATTTACATAAAAACATAGAATGTTGACGGCAGAAGGAGACAATACGTTACATCTAGTCTGCCCTTATGTGTATAATGTATGTACGCTTTATCTTAGGAGAGATGTATGCTTATCCCAGGCATTTTCTAAATTCACTTACTGATGATTTTTCAACTTCAACTGGAAGTTTGTTCCAAGCATCTACTACTCTTTCTGTAAAAAAAAAAAATATATATATATTTTTTAACATTGCTCCTGATCTTCCCTCCGACTAGCTTCAGGTTGTGCCCCCTTATTTTATTAAGTTTCTTAAAAACTCTTCCTCCCTGAACTTTATTCAGTCCTTTCACATATTTAAAGGTCTCAATCCAGTCTCCTCTCTCTCTTTCCTCTAAATTGTACAAATTAAGTTAAAGAACTTAAAGTCCTTCTACCATTTTTGTTGCCCGCCTTTGTACCCATTCTGTTTGAATAATGAATTTTTGCAGGTAAGGTCTCCAGAACTGCACACAGTATTCTAGCTGTGGCCTCAACAGGGCTCTATACAATGGCATCACACCCTCCATCCTCCTACTGGTGATGCCTTGAGCTATGCAGCCAAACATCATGCTTGCTTTTCCTACTGCCTGGCTACACTGTCCACTCATCTTGCAGCTTTCAGTAATCAGTATCCCTAAATCTCTCTCCTTCAAAGTCCTGGCTAACACAGTGCTTCCCATACAGTATACATTGTTGTGTTTTTTTTTTTTTTTTTTTTTTTTTTTTTAGGGATTACATTAGTTTGACCACTATAGATGTTAAGCTAACTGGCCTGTAATTACTGGCTTCTTCTCTACTCCCCTTCTTATGGATTGTTACGACATTGGCCATTCTTCAAGCACCTGGAACCTCACCAGTCGTAATGGAATGGTTTAATAAATCGGTCAGAGGGGCTGCAATCACAAATCTTAAGTTCCTTTAGAATTCTCGGGTGGATTCCTTCTGGACCCATTGCCTTACTTACCTTTTTAGATGTGCCAGCTCAGCTAAGACACCAGCCTCCAAAAACTCTGGGCACTCCCAGGTAGAAGCTATGTTATGGCCATGCCTGCTATGGGTTTGAAAGACACTATCTGAAAATACTGAACAAAAGTAGCTATTCATATGGTCAGCCATAGCCTTATCTCTGTCAATATAACTATTTCTATTTTTTTTTAACTGCAGGTTTTTTTCTTCTTTTTGTCACCAACATATCAGAAAAAGGTTTCATTCCCCTTCTTCGCAGATGTGGCTGTTTCTTCATCCTTTTGCCCTTTAGCAGCATTTTTAATCAGTTTTGCTTCCCTCTGTTTAATTCTATGTGCCTCTCTATCAGCTACACTTCCAATTTCTTTATACTTTATATAGGCCAACTTCTTTTCTTTTACTGACTTCCCTAGTAAACCATAGCGGTTTCTTCTTCCTCTTTTTTCTTGTAACATTTAAAATGTTGAAATAAAATTACACTTGGTAATCCAAATTTTTATCTTCCTGCGATTCGAATAATAATTTCAGTAAAATGAACAATAGGGGTTAAAATACTATGGAATGAGATGAGTTTGCTCTCGTACAGGGGCAAAATACCACACAATGACTGTGCCGCTCTTGTTCCCCAATAATGTAGTGTACATTGACCATTGACTAGTTGACAGCATTATCTTCATTGATGTGCAGCATGCATCAAAGACCTTATACTCCTTCTTGCTTAGTGCATTACAATCGGACTCAAGTGTCAACCCCTCATTTTTAAAATGTGCACTGTTTAGGTGTATGAATGTGATCTGAGAGATTACAGCTACTTTGTACTTCAGTCATTTCATTATTGTTTTGTAGCAGGTTATTGATTTTATAAATATGCTTTGAAAACAAAGTGCTGCAGAAATCTGTATCCATTAGCAATGTGCAGAATTTACACTTGGAACCATTATTCAACCCTGTAAAGAAGAGTTTTCCTAGAACTAATAACCGCTGATGTATTTTATCCATCTCCGCTGCCATGCCATTATGTGGAGTAGGTTCTTAAGATTCATAGTGGACTTGCACTCTCTGGGACAGACTTGTCCTTTTTGGTATTACAGAAACCCATTTTTGGAACATATGGTGGCTCACAAGGTGACCTGCATTTTTGACATTTCGTATTAGGCTGTCATCTCTTCCTCCTGGGTTTCTTTTAACAAGGTGACTATTTTTGTTTTGTTTTACAATAAAAGGAAGAAGATTTCTGTTCTGATTTTCAACATCATATAAAGTACAGTGGAGACAATTCTGAGAGAGCCTTTCCCATCTCATATTGCTATGCACATATCACATTGCAACTCGATCAGCTATATGATTCCAATAATGGGCTTATGACTGCTTTAGAAAGTATCACAGCTGATTACAACCGAATCCATTAACATACATTCATTGCTCAAACTATGGTTATATTTTTATTGGGTAAGAACTCTCTTACTTGCAGGTAAGCCGGGCTCGAGCGCGGCCATTTTTGTCCCTATTGCTGCCAGGACCCTCCTAAATTGTCCCTGTATTGAGCCTCCCAGCTTCGGCTGCGGGTCCTTGGTAAAGGTAGGAGCACCCTTTTGTGCAGTAGGAGCACCGCTCCACCGTGAGACCCCACCATGCGGGAGGCGGTTATCCAGGTTTTGGTGATCCTGGTGTGGGATGTCCCATCCCACTAGGCTTAGGGGCGGATTCTGGCAGGGTTCCCCCCCCCTTCCGGGTCCCTTACTCTCCTCCGGGGGGGCTGACTACCTGACCTTTTATTTTCAGTGTGTGTGTTTAATCACTGTTTAATCGTGTGTGTGTGTTGAACGTTCGGCCCGCACGCACGCTCTCTTGCGGCGGCGGGCCAGTTCTCTTATGGTCGGCACCGCAGCCATATAGGTCGGCCGGCTCCATCCCTATCGGGTGGAAGCGCGGCTTGGGAGTGAATCCCGCGTCGGATGGGGGCGGGGCCATGTGCTGGAGCGCTCCGCACTGGACCGCCCCCTTCACCCTCTCCACGTATGGACGCCATCTTCTGCTGTGAGTGCCCAATACGGGCTCCCTTAGCTGGATACCTAGGCTTATGGTCTCCTTGCGGTACATGTCGCCGGGCGTTATTGTGCCCGTGGGCTACACGGGCACGCTTTCTCATGTTTGGGCTAGGTTGGCCAACATAGAGAAAATGATTGCTAGCACGGTGGGCAAGAAGCCCCAGGCTAAAAAGAGACAGTTGTGGTCGGCCCAGCCCTTGTGGGACACTGACTATGAGTCTGCTGAATTGTCCGATTATTCCCCGCTAGAGGGGGAATTGTATCAGGATTCAGAGGCTGACTATGGTCAGGCGCCGGTGGGATGCCGTTGATACGGCCACTGTTTTGTCACATTTTTTGGAGGTGTTGGATATCGATCCACCTGAGGCACCCCCTCTTAAGAAGGGGGAATTTTTGGGGGCCTACAAGCCCCGTCTGGAATTCCCTACCCAGGGTCATTTTGATGCGCTGATACTTAGGGAATGGGAGAGGCCCAGTTGGCTCCCTGGTGTGCCTCAGGGATGGGATAAGAAATATCCTTTTCCGGTGGAGGCGGTCAAGCGCCGGTCTTCTCCTCCCGAGGTCGACGCGCCTGTGTTAGGTTTGACCAACTCTTCTGTACTGAACACCCCTGACGCCTCCTCCCTTAAGGATGGCGAGGACAAGCGCCTTGATCAGATGGCGTGCCATGCATTTGCCAACGTGGGCTCGGCCCTGCGGCCGGTTAGTGCATCTGCCCTGGTGTCGCTTGTTGCCAGGTCTCTTATCAGGGACTGGTTGAATAACGCTCAGCTGGATCCAGCTAGCGCTGAGTTCCCTATACTTAAGAAGTGCGAATTGTTCATGGATTTTGTCATGGCTGCGATGGAAGACTCCATTGTCGTGTGTAGTAGGACGTCGGCCTTGCTGGTGGCCATGCGCAGACTGGTCTGGCTCCGTCAGTGGACAGCGGACGTTGGAGCCAAGAAGTCACTCACAGCTCTCCCCTTCTTGGGTGCGCGGCTGTTTGGAGATAAATTGGATGCTGTTGCTAAAGGCGGTAAGTTACCTCAGTGGAGGAAGCAGCGCCGTCCCTTTCGGGTGGTGGGCTCGTTCACTCCTTCCTTTCGAGGAGCCAGAGCGTCTAGGGGTCTGGCCTTCTCGGGGGTCAGGGGCTCGTCCTGGAACAGAGGCAGAGGTCGGGCACGTCCCGCGGCTGCCTGGGGTTCCAAGCCTGCCGTTTAAACCAGCTCAGCAATGAAGGGGCGCCCTCACCCGTAAGGGTGGGGGGGGGGGGCTGCGGCTCTTCTTCCGGGTCTGGGCCCGGGAGGTCACAGACAATTGGAACTTGGAAGTGGTCTCCTCCGTGTACAAACTGGAGTTCGATTTCTGGCCGCCCCCAAGATTCTTAAGGTCTCGGGTGCCCTCGGACCCTCAGGCTGCACAGGGGCTCCTGTTGGCAGTTAAAAGCCTTCTGGACATGGGGGTTATATGCCAGGTGCCTCTGGCGGAGAGAGGCAGGGGTTACTACTCCAACCTTTTCACGGTTCCCAAAAAGGAGGGTTCGGTGAGACAAATTCTAGATCTCAAGGTTCTCAACAGGTTTATCAGAGCCAAAAAGTTTCGCATGGAGACTCTGCGCTCGGCTATCAATTCCCTTCGCGAAGGGGATTTTATGACATCCATAGACATCAAGGATGCATATCTGCATGTTCCGATTTTTCAGGCACATCCGAGATTCCTCCGGTTTGCGGTGGGGGATCAACATTATCAATTCGTAGCTCATCCCTTCGGTCACCTTCACCAAGGTTTTGGCGGGCGTAATGGCTCTGCTCAGATCTCAGGGCATTTGCATTGTGCCTTATCTGGACGATCTGTTGATTTCTGCTTCTTCCCTTCAGCAGGCAGAACTGGACACCCTCCAGGTGGTGTCGACCCTGGAGAGATTCGGGTGGGTGATCAACCGCACCAAGTCTTCTCTCTCCCCGTCTCGAGTGATTTCATTTCTGGGCATTAATCTGGATACCAGTCGGGCCAGAGTGTTTCTGCCCCAGACCAAGGATTCAGGACCTGATCAGTCTTCTTCTGGCCAGTCCTTGTCCCTCTATCCGACAGGGGATGAAACTGGTGGGCCTGATGGTGTCCTCCTTCGAGGTGGTGCCGTTTGCACAATTTCACATGAGATCTCTTCAACTTCTCCTCTTGACGTATTGGGACAGGAGCCCACAGTCATTGGATCAACCTTTCAAGATGTCTCCCAGGGTTCGGCAGTCATTTCGGTGGTGGCTGGACTTGAGAAATCTGGTGAAGGGCAGATCCTTTCTGGTCCCTTGTTGGGAGACTGTTACCACGGGTGCCAGCCTGTCAGGCTGGGGAGGTTATTGGAAGAGTCATCAGTTCAGTGGGGTGTGGGGTCCCCAGGAGGCTCACACCCCCATCAATGTATTGGAGCTCCGAGCCATTCGTCTGGTTCTGGCTCGGTTAACCCCACAGTTACGGGGTCTTCTGGTTCAGGTGCGTTCGGACAACCGAACGGCAGTGGCCTACATAAATCACCAAGGAGGGACTTGCAGCAGGAGTGTCCTCAGGGAAGTCTCTCTGATCCTGCGCTGGGCGGAGAGCAATGTTCCTTGCCCTTCGGCAGTCTACATTCCGGGGGTGGAGAACACGGAAGCGGATTCCCTGAGCAGGGGGTCCTCTCGCCACGGAGAGTGGTCTCTCAACCCCGAGGTCTTTCTGGATCTTTGCCGCAAGTGGGGGACTCCGGAGGTGGATCTCTTTGCCTCGAGGCACAATCACAAGCTTCCGGCATTTGTGTCTCTTTCTCAGGATCCCCTGGCCTTGGCAGTGGATGCCTTGTCTCTGGCGTGGAAGGTCCTGGGTTTTCTGTACCTGTTTCCACCTGTCTCCATGCTGGGCAGGGTAGTTCGCAAACTGGTTCTAGAAGGGGCACCAGAGATTCTGGTGGCTCCAAGGTGGCCAAGAAGGGTTTGTACGCAGACGTCGGAAGGATGGCCGTAGACCAGTGCCGGCTTCCCTTAATGCCAGACCTGCTATCCCAGGGTCATCTACTTTACCCCAATTTACAAACGCTGGCTTTGACGGCCTGGCTGCTGAAACCTTCATCTTGAAAGAGGTTTGTTTGAGGCGGTCGTTCAGACCCTGATTAGGGCTAGGAAGCGGTCCTCTTCTGGCATTTACTATAGGACTTGGAGGTTCTATATTGATTGGTGTGAGGCTAGGGCCTTGCCTTGCAGGGTTTTTTCTGTACCCAGGATTTTGGAGTTTCTTCAGCATAATCTGGACCTTGGGTTCCAGCTTAGTACTTTGAAAGGACAGGTTTCTGCCTTGTCGGTTTTCTTCCAGAGGTCTTTTGCTTTACACCCGCTGGTTAAGACTTTTTTCCAAGGGGTGGCGCATGTGCGGCCCCCTCAAAGCTGTAGTCCCTGTTTGGGATTTGAATTTGGTTCTTTTGGCTCTGCAGGGTCCTCCTTTTGAGCCGCTACATGATATTGCTCTTTCGGTTCTCACTCAGAAGGTTGCCTTCTTGGTGGAGATTACCTTGGTTCGGCGTGTCTCTGAGTTGGCAGCTCTGTCGATTCAGGCCCCTTACTTTGAGAGACACCAGGATAAGGTGGTTTTTCATTTTAAACCGGATTTCCTTCCTAAGGTGGTGTCTGCTTTCCACCTCAATCAGGATATTGTTCTCCCTTCCTTGTGTCCTAAGCCTAACAATGAGGGTTCTGCACAATTTGGATGTTGTTCGCTGTGTGAAGTACTATTTGGTGACTACTACTTCCTTCCGCAAGACGGACGCTTTTTTCGTGCTGCCCTGCGGGCCCAGGAAAGGTGTGGCACCTGCTAAGTCTACGATTAGCAAATGGATTTGCCAGGCCATTGTTGGGGCCTATTCTGCTAAGGGGAGGACTCCTCCTTTTAGGGTCACTGCGCACTCTACTCGTGCTGTGGGTGCATCCTGGGCTTTTCAGCACCAGGCTTCTGTTGAACAAGTTTGTAAGGCTGCTACTTGGTCTTCTGTTCGTACTTTTTCCAAGTTTTACAAGGTTGATGTGCGGGCTTCATCGGATGCTGTTTTTGGCCGCAAGGTTCTGCAAGCTGCAGTGGTTTGAGTTGGTGCATTCTTTACTGTTTATGGTTCCCACCCTTGACGGACACTGCTATTGGATGTCCCAACTGTCAAGACTTATTGAAGCGGAGTGTATGTCACACTTGGAATAATACCATTTTGTAATTACTCACCTTTAAAACGGATATTATAAGTGTGACATACACTCCGCTTCACCCACCCTGTTTGGTATTCTGGATCCTTTGTATGGTGAACCATTGTTTTTTGTTAGTATTGTTATATTTGGTTCTTCCTGGTCCCTTTACTGCTATCTTACACTGGGGAATTGGTGGGAGGTCCCAGGTAGTTATGGACCGGGAGGGGCTTCTTTTTTTGCATTCATCTCTGCAGAAGTTCGCCCTCTACTGGAGAATAACCCAACTGTCAAGAAGTATTGAAGCGGAATGTCACACTTATAATATCCGTTTTAAAGGTGAGTAATCACAAAACGGTATTTTTACAATTTATGAAATGTTAGGCTTTATGACCTCCCCCTGAAGTATGTAGGGGTCATTAGTTGCATGATTGGCACATATAAGTCCCTTTTTAATTGTGCAACATGGAATGGTTGAGGAGTCATAATGGCTTGACATTATCGATCTAGCCTTACAGAAATTGTATTTCTTAGACCTAGAATTTGTTTGACTGGGGTCTACGCATAAAATATGCCAGTGTTTCTTTAAGAGTTGTTGTATCTGTTCACTTTTTCAAGTCTTTATTCCTATACCCTCTTTTTTGTAGCCTCATTCGAATGTTCGCAGCTTCTATTTTGAAAGACTTGAGTGTTGAGCAATTTCTTTTTCCTTAGGTAATGAAAAAGGGAATACAATATGACTTCTAATTAATATTTGCCGCGCATTAGAGATCAATGCTATAAATATCGCATTACCAACAATCATATAGGCCCAGCGGCCACTAATCTGATACAAACAATGGCCACTAAGGCTCTCCCAACACAACCAATGAACTGTCCTAAGAAATAAATAGGTTACGCCTTAAATACTTTGCACCTATATATTAAAGACGGGTTTAATTAGCAGCACAGTAATTAACCTTACTAACCCAATATGTTCCTCAAGTCCCCCAGATAACCTTATTTTACAGGCAGTTGAATGATAAAGTAAGAAAGTAAGTATTAGTTATGGTACAATATATGTTATAATGGATATAGAGAGATATAATGCAAAGACAGATAGAGATACACAGAGATACTTCCTATATACCCAATGTGTATTCATTGTCTGGAGACCTCATTAGGAATTCACGGATATCTATTCAAGGCAAAAGACACCAGCTGTTAGAGGTAGCTAGGTGTGAATAGGTGTCTATTGTAGTCTGTTTACCATAGACATGGTAGGGCTTTCAGCACACACCCTACTTTGAATGTTAGGAATTGAGATGACTCGTTCCCCTTTAACATATCCCCCTGTGACAGAATAATATCTTTAGTTTATTCATTCTGACATATTCAGATATGAAGGAAGTGCTGTCACATCATTCCACCCCTATAGGTCCCTTTACAATTTATTATCAAATATAGGATACCATTGTTAGACTTTGAGCAGCAATAGTCTGCCAAGAGATTGCTCATGAGAAGCTGAAAAAACAGGGAAAAACCCTTTTCTATGGAAAACCCTGAAAAAGCTCTCGTATAAATTATGGGTTATGAGCAATTTCATAAAAGTCCAGTTAAGATGTTTCTGGTGTGGAATCCCTGCTGCTCCAATCGTCAATCTGCATCATCGTCCCATTCCGTCATTCTCGTGGTAAGGCCACACGAAGTCTGTTGGTCACACAACACGTTCCTCCTCCGCCTTCGTACGAAAATGAGTCGTGGGCTTGAATGCCTGTGAATGTAGGAAACACAGCAGATGAACTGTCCACGCCAAAACATTCCAAATCATGAACCTTTAACAAATCCATCTGAACCCGCTTCCACAGCTATCTCTCCTCAGTTCCCATCTGGTATTATATTTGAAACACGCTTCCCCATAACCCCACAATAGTGGTTCTAAATGGGATTACACAGATCAGCTCTTAAAGATCTGTGTGGATTTCTTGTAATTAAAAACGGGAAACATTCTGTTTGTACACTGTGGTACTGGGCGCCCAACCTAGCTGAATAGACTACAGTATCCCGTCTGTGTATCGGGGCCTACATTTAGGCTTTGCACTTTGCAAAGACTTACAGAAACTGGACACATGCCCTATCTTCCCACAGGAAAAGCATTTTGTTGTGATGTTTTTCACATACCGTTGGGGCACAGGAGGCCTACCTACCTCCCCCTGTGTCCCTCTAAGTATACTCACCTGTTTAGCATGGTTAATCCCAGGAGGCGCTGTTGCTCCTGTATCCCTCTGGGCATGCCCAGACTTAATGGATCTAGTATCCCCAGGGGCCTTGGTTCCTATTTCCCCTGATTTACTTCCATTATAACTAGCCCTGAAATCACCTCTCTGTTCCTCAGAGGCCTGCAAAGCTATGGCTTCTGACCTCTGAGCTTTTACATTCCTACATAAATCAGGGCTAGTCTTTTTAATGGATGCTGCCTCCACTTGTGACTGAAGTATAACCAGCTGCGCATGTTTTCCCTCTATTTGAGGCTGAAATTTACCCAACTCAGTCTGTTTTTCCAACAAAGCAGACCTTAATTTGCAGACCTCCTCCTCTTTCATTTATGCATTGATACTGCTTCTCCAATTGATTCGTCATTGTCTGTCTGAAATTGTTGCTTTGTATCAGAACAATCTCTACAATGAACATCAGATGCTACCTCCTGCACACTAGCTTCAAATATACAGAGTAATTTGGCTAACATATACAGGCGTTTTAAGTTCTTATTAAACACAGTATTTCTTTTAATGCACAAATCATGAGAGAAGGCTTGTTTCAAAAGTACTGCCCACAAAACTTTTGGGGATTTCTTATCCTCGGGTAACACTATTGGATTAAAATCACTATTCTTAGCTAACTTATTAAAAGTGGAAAGGGGATTGTGTACATTACCTGGTGCCATATCTGTCCAGCTGACGAAAGATGCTCCTTTGTCCTGGCGTAAAGATGCTCCTTTGTCCTGGAGTTTTTCCCGCCTTTTTCCAGCAGATCA
The DNA here is from genome assembly GCA_027917425.1 of Gastrophryne carolinensis. NCBI lineage: Eukaryota > Metazoa > Chordata > Amphibia > Anura > Microhylidae > Gastrophryne > Gastrophryne carolinensis. The sequence goes on along the minus strand of CM051235.1, from coordinate 547,207,209 downwards.
GCAAAATGGCTCAGGAAGATTTCACAGCCGCAGCCTCTACCCCCCCCCCCCCCCCCCTGTTTTAATGGTTTTGCAAAGTAAGAGGAAAAAGCATTAATACCATAGGACAGACACTGATTCCGAAGTAATAATTCTCTGTGGAGATTATAACTTGTGCTTGGTTCTATAAACAGACTGCGCTATTTAACGCAAATTTCAAAGCCTGAGTGCACAGCTTCACTCAATCACCGTGTCCCTAGCTGTGGCACACTACCTACTTATCTTAATTCCAATAAACAGCACAAAACTACCACAAAGCCAAACAGCAAAATTAAATCATAAGACAGAAAAACATTAGTCATACAAAAATAGGTTCGATTTTTAAATTTTATAGTGTTAAGCCTTAAACAAAAACTGTGCTACTCCTCTGAATTGCAGTCTTTGCGTCCAGCACACAACCTACACTTCACTGTGTACCTATGCTATTTATACACAATTGACTTATCTTAATTCCCTGAATAGCACACGTTTTAATAAAACAAAATGCACAAATAAAATTAAACAATGGTTGGCTCGCCAGTGAAAAGGGGAAAAATGATATATATAATATTTGCCGCACATTAATCTCCAATATCTCTATTAGAGATCAATGCTATAAATATTGCATTACCAACAATCATATAGGCTGAGCGACCACTAATCTGATACAAACAATGGCCGCTAAGGCTCTCCCAACACAACCAATGAACTGTCCTAAGAAAGAAATGGGTTATGCCTTAAATACTTTGCACCTATATATTAAAGCATACCTTCACTCTGAATAAGAGTCTATCTTATATCTTATATGTTTCCTACACCCTGTACATACAGATTGTCCACATTAAAAATCATCCTACCTGCATCTACTGCATATTATGAGCCTTTAAACATCCAAGATGGCGGCTTATGGAAGCCGCCATCTTATCAGGCAGCCTGCAAACAGGAAGTGCCTCCTGACTGTGCTGCTCTGCATTCTGGGACTGCTGACCATTACCTGACCACAGCTCTGCTCTGTCTGAGCAAAGCGCAGCTATAACCCCACCCCCTGTACATTATCCCACTCTCCTCTCCTCAGTAAGTGTGATGCTTCTGAGTCAAGATGGCGGCGCCCGTATCCTAAATTCCTGAACAGAGTTGCAGCCCAGTGGGGGAAAGAATAATAAGTTAGTTACTAAAAACGTAAAATATATTCATTTTAGATGCTGGGGAACCGTTTTTTAAAGAGTTTGGGCTTTTCATTAAATCGCGCTGAAGGTCCGGTTTAAAGACGGGTTTAATTAGCAGCACAGTAATTAACCTTACTAACCCAATATGTTCCTCAAGTCCCCCAAATAACCTTATATTACAGGCAGTTGTTACTTTCTTACTTTATCATTCATTAATGTAAGTTACATTAGCTATGGTACAATATATGTTATAATAGATAGAGAGAGATATAATGCAGAGACAGATAGAGATACTTCCTATATACCCAATGTGTATTCATTGTCTGGAGTCTGGAGACCTCATTAGGAATTCACGGATGTCTATTCAAGGCAAAAGACACCAGCTGTTGGAGGTAGCTAGGTGTGAATAGGTGTCTATTGTAGTCTGTTTACCATAGACATGGTAGGGCTTTCAGCACACACCCTGAATGTTAGGAATTGAGATGACTCATTCCCCTTTAACAGGTACTTCCCAATTCAGATGCTTTTTATTAAAGCTTTTGGATGTGCTCTTTTAGCCCATAGGATTCCATTGGCAGCTGTAGGTCTTCTGTAGAGTATAGAAGATAATTTACCTGTATTGTCTATTGATATTTCAAAGTCAAGAAATACTTTTTCTGTGCCATACATTTAAAGTCCGTTTTAAAATTTGAGTCATTAATATTTAATTTAGAAATTAACTCCTCCAGTAGAGTGGGAGGTCCTGCCCAGAATATGAGAATATCGTTTATGTATCTGTGCCAACTTGCCACGTGGCAAAGGTTCATCAACAAGTCCGTCCTGCCCCAAAAAGGAAAAAATGGGGACTTGCACTATACCCTATTTAATCTGTAGACGTGCCACTTCCAAAGCTGCAAAAGAGCTCAAACCAGGTACAAAAAAAGTATGTAGGGGGGCACTCTGAACTCATAAATTGATCAAAAAATACATTTTTATTAATTACATATTTATAATCACTACATACAATACACTTAAAGCGGACCTTCACTCTGAATAAGAGTCTATCTTACATGTTTCCCACACCCTGTACATACAGATTGCTCATTCTAATGAGCAATCTAATATTCTAATATTCATCTAATATTCATTTTAGATGCTGGGGAACCGTTTTTAAGAGTTTGGGCTTTTCATTAAATCACGCTGAAGGTCCGGTTTAACATATTAAAATCCCTTAAAAACATAAAGTGGACAATAACACACAGGACAAACCAACATAAAGGCGATGGGGAGAGTCTCACCACACTAATTGATATCAAATGCCTAGATATATGTGCTAAATCATTCAACAAAGTGTTCCAACAGTGCAACTAAACATGTGCAAATCCTGCCTATGATCCGGATCACTAAAAAATCTATATATTTATAAAGTCCACGTGCTACTAATCAAACAATCAAGAATTAATATTCCCAACCATAACAACTCATAAACATGTCAATCTACTCTGTTCACCAAATATAATCACCTGCCCCAGACATCTTCCCCCATACCCCCAGGTACAGGTTCACTTACGATGGGGAACATGTTGTCCTCATCGCCGTTCCCTGTACCTGAAGGTAGAAGTTGCTATTAACCCTTCCAGTGCCAGCTACGTGAGACTCACGTAGCTGACTTTAAACCCCCACAGAATAAAAAATATAAAAGTTAAAAACTCACCTGACCCCTCGTTAGATTAGGCCAGGTCTTCTCTTCAGCCTGGGGGTATGCGATTTCTGTCTTCAGGAGGACGCCCGAAATAGCGCTCAGATAGCCCCCCCCCCCCCCCCAGGCTCTTCCATCACCCAGAGCTCTTCTGCTCTCCCCGGCACCTGTCGCCCAGAGCAGCCGGGACACAAGAAGCTCAGTCGCTGTTGGAGATCGGAGGAGGAGGGCTGGTTACCAGCTCTTCTCCACCGATCTCCAGCAGCTGTCATCGGAGACATTGTGGGACAGGATCTGGACATCGGAGGTGAAAAAAAATAAATGTCATTTTTTCTAATGTGTGTGTGTTTATTTTTACTGTTAACCCCTTGTGAACTGGTAAGGGGTCCATGAGACCCCTATACCAGTTCACAAGACTGGGGGCTGGCAACTAGCAGGTGACTTGCCATTAACCCCCAGCACCCGAATTACCTGCCTCCCCGAAGCCCAGGGAGGCAGTAGAGCCCGGGCCCACAGAGGGTATGTGGGCTTGTAGGCTGCAGGGTGGGGGGCCACAAAAGCTGGCCCCTGCACCCTGTTCCTACAAACCCCCATAGCTGGTCCCGGGCTGGTTATGACACAACCTTACGTCTTCTTTTTTTTTTTTTTTATTTTTTTTATTTTTTAGGGTTAGGGTTAGCCTAACCCTTAAAATTCCCAAAAAATGCCCCCCCCCCCCTTATGTCATTTTTTTTTTCTTAATTAACCCCTTATGTTTATAGTGTGGATAGTAGTATTTTATTAGTAAATGTTATAAAGTGCTCTTTTCATGTTGGGGGGGTCTCCTGGGCAAGAATGGGGGGGGGGGGGCTACCGATACATATGTGGTACAGTTGTAATTGGGAGAAATGGGGCTTTCACATGCAATATGGTTTTCATTATTAAAACAAATGTTTTATTTAAAATAAAGGAGACAATTGTCTAAAAATTTTTTTTTGTTTTTTTTACGCAAAAATATTTAAAAAAACAGGAGGAAAATTACAAACAAGACATTTCATGTTAAAGCCTAAACTCTGCTGCAAAATATATATATATATATTATTTTATATTATATTTTATATATTATTTTATATTATATTATATTATATTATTTTATATTATATTATATTTTATATATTATTTTATATATTTTATATTATATTATTTTATATTATATTATTTTATATTATATTTAATTATATTATAATTATTTATATTATAATTATATTATATTTATTTATATTATAATTATATTATATTTATTTATATTATAATTATATTATATTTATTTATATTATATTTATTTATATTTTATTTATATTATATTTATATTATATTTATTTATATTATATTTATATTATATTATACTATATTTATATTATACTATATTTATATTATACTATATTTATATTATACTATATTTATATTATACTATATTATATTTATATTATATTATATTTATATTATATTATTCCTGGAAATTACCGGCAAAAATCACGGTTAAACATGGCGCAAAATGTGGGAAAAATGACCCGTCAACAGAGGGTGACAAAAATTCAAGTAGGCTGGCAATTAAAAGGGTTAATAGTACCTATGCATGTTGGGTATTGTTCTGCTTGAGGAACCTTGCACTTTCAGATTTAGCTTGTTTTTTCTTGTTTGCATATTGATATTTTAGGAAAACATGTTTTTTTATTCAGCTTTTTTATATTTTTTTTAGGGAAACCCTGTGCAACCTAAGAATTCTTCAAGGGATTACTTCCAGAAAGATGAGCCCACTACAACAAGCTGGGTACGCTTAGAAAGCTTAACATGTGTACTTTCAGGGAATATATGGTTGGTGGGGGGTATTCCAAATGTAAAGGGTTGTTTTGGTTGAAAAATTGCAAGGTGTGCACTTTGTTTGCAGAGATGAAATTTTCAAGTAAAATTACCGTTAAGCACATGCTTTACTTTAGGGTGTTTGCCAACTCTTCCCTTGACAGTAGCTATGCATGTTGGGTATCGTTCTGTTCGGGGGATGTTGATTTTTCAGATTTTACGTGTTTTTTTTTGTTTGCATATAGTTTTTTTTAGGAAAATGTGGCTTTGATTCTTCTTTTTTTATTCTTTTTTAGGGAAACTCTGTGCAAGAGTACTCTTGAGAATATATATTTTGTGGGGGGTAATTCAAATGTAAAGGGTTGTTTTTCTGGAAAATCTGCAAGGTGCGCATAGTGCATATCACAGTTGTATTTTATCTGAAAATCTCCTAAAGTGCTGTTTGTTTGCAGGAGTCTCCTGGGCAGGAAAGGGTGTCTACTAATACATATGTGGTACCGCTGTAACCGGGAGAAATTGGGGTTGCACACGCAATAAGATTTTATTGACAAACGTACATTTTGTATTACAAAAAAACACTACAAATTGCAACACTTCATGTTGAAGCTCAGACTCTGAATTTTGAAGGGATTTTCAGGGATTTTCCAGGAAAATTATATCTTTTTTTTTTTTTTAAGCAAAGTTGTATATGTAGCGCAAAATAGTGAAAAGTGGTCTGGCAACAAAGGGTGGCAAGAATTCTAGGAAGGCTGGCGCTTAAAGGGTTAAAGTAAAAAGTGTTTTGAGTAAGGATAAATCTTAGGAGGGTTAGGATAAATCTTAGGAGGGTTAGTAAAAGCTAACAGTAGCTCATCCAAAAAAGCCCTTATTGTATATCCCATTGGTGGGGATACTGGAGTAGAGGGACTCCACATCGAAAGTGACCAAGATAGTGTAAGGTGGGAAGACAATCTGATGAAGTAATCTTAAAAGGTTGCTTGTATCTTTTACATAAGTTGGTAGGTTTACTACAAAATCCTGTAAGTAGAAGTCAACATTGGTACTTGACTTTTCAGTTAATGATCCCATTCCGGACACTTTAGGTTGTCCTTTAGTTTTTTGGTTTTTCTGAATTTTTGGTGGTGAATAAATGGTAGCCACTTTAGGGTAGTTTACATTCAAATATTCCCATGTTTGTTTAGTAATAACTTTCCATTCTAGCGCTTCATTAATGATGATTAAATACTCTGTCTTATTCTTGGTCAGTCTCGATGTGGACGCCCTCTGATTACAGGCTCTATTGTTTAATATTTGATTATACATCTCCTTGTATTTGTGACTTAGTTATTACCACAACGTTTCCCCCCTTATTGGAGAGTTTGATATTGAGATCTTGGTTGTCTTGTGGTTTAATGGCTGAGTGTAATTCCAAAGGAATATGCCCTTTTTGGAGGTACATTCATTTTCCTAATTCTTGTTTCATAATATTGAAGAAGGTATCAATATGTGCATTATGTTTTAAACCAGACCAACACCGTTTTTTCTTTAACGGGTGCTGGTCCTGCAGTCAGCTAATTAAAACAAGCTCAGGGGGGCATACAAAATGCTGTAGCCCCCCCCCCCCAGTACATAACCTATCCAGAGCACCTGTAATCCTCACCTTCACTATGAGCCAGCGCTGGGAAAGGAGCCCTGCAATTGGCTGGTGGGCGTTCATGGGGGCAGGTCGTTCCGGTGGCTGGATCCAAGGACGTGACCATGGCCCACATGACTGCCCGACGGCCAAACCTTTCCCGGTGCTGGCTCGTAATGAAGTTGAGGATTACGGGCATTCTGGGGGTTTATGTTCAAGGGGGTGGGAGCTCCAGCATTCTGGATGCCCCCCCCCCCCCCCCCCCACAAGCTGTTTTGATTAGCTGACTGCAGGACAAACGCCCGGTAAAGAAAATAGGGGTGTTGGTTCGGTTTAATGAAGGAAAAAAGGCTGAGTCTTTTTTAAATGTTCGTTTATTTTAGATGTTGAATTTGTACAAATTTACCTGGTGCATTATATCTTGTTGTTTCTTACTGGTCTCATTCTCAGCTGGCTGTTTATCCTGATGTATGATAATTCATGGGTGCTCAAGTTTATCACTGTAAGTGTCTCTTGTACATCTGGTGTGGCTGATGTTCATTTAGCAGCCTCCATTTTATTTCCTGCATTCAAATAAAACAACTCTCATTAAATATAATCTATATTGGAAACTGCATAAAACTTGTCCTATGTATTGAAAGTTCAAATGCTGTAAGATCACTGTATTTTTTCTCTTATGAAAAAACATGGAATAATAAACTTTTGTGTTTAATTTATCCACATGTTTCATGTATTAGATTTAGTACTTGCAGCGATCCCATTCTAAGAAGTACCCTGCTCAGGTAGAAAAGCGGTCCCAGGGTAAATTAATTGCTATTGGGCAATAACAATGTAACACAATGGACCTCTCAGAAGGTAGCTGTTTGTTATAGTCCCAGCAAGAGGGACAGATAGCCCATCCCAAGGTTTTACATCTCAATAGATGTATCCCTGAACATTTCTGCTTCTGTAGCTACATCTGTTCATGTGCTTCAAAATCCCCTAACACTCCTCCTATCAAAGATAAAAGATGAACACTCCCCCCCCCCCCTTTTTTTTTTCTTTCTTTCTTTCTCTTTCTTCTTCTTCTTCTTCCCTTCATGTTTCTCGTCTGTCCCCTTCCTCCCCTCTTGTCGTTTTCCGTCCCTCTCTTTCCCTAGATCCCTTGCCTCCCTCACCCTCCCCCTGACACCAGAGGGGTGGCACTGTGGAGGGCATGTGGCAGGAGAGGATAATCCACCTGCCCGTCAGTTTGAGTGAGGATATCTATCAGTTAATAGGTGTTGATTTTAAGTCGCTCACGTTAGAACATCATTAAACTTTAGGAGCCCAAACATTCTAAATGTGCCTTAGCAACTTACTGAATATGACATACCTGTATGAGACACTGTATGAAGAATGACAACTCATATTTTGTAACAGTTTATTTGTAAAAGAACAACATGTCGTGCTGTTTATCTTTTTATACCAAAAATTTTCAATAAAAAGATTGAAACAGAAAGATAAAAGATGAAGGTAGACTGTCATATATACAGTAAATAGAACTCATATAAACCAGAACAGTCCAGACATGTAAAAATGAAAATGGAATACAGCCACTATAACAAGGATGCTTAGTAAATGCATAGGACATTTGTGTACGCATCGGTAAATTTCTTATTCTTAGTATACAGTACGTCCTGCTCCAAATCTAATACTTACAGTTGGGATATGCTCTGTCAGATGGCGCTGGACTGCAGAGACATCGAAAATAGGCTCCTCCCGGCCCCTCAAATACCCAGGGACCTCCCACAAATCCCCAGAATTTCTCTGCAGTCTGGCTGCGAAGGATGAGAAATTGCCTCTCTACTCGCAGGTGAGCGGGGTTATTAACCTGCGGCCCTGTAGGACTATTCCCACCCATTCCACTATTAATATGTCTCCCAGCCTTGGCTGCGCTGGTCGGGTGAAGGTAGGCAGGACCGCCGTTGGTGCTTAGGAGCGCTGCTCCACTGCAATCCCCCACCAAAGGGTAGGCGGTTCAGGCTTATGGTGAGCCTCTATGGGATGCCCCTCCCGCACTATTGCCCCTTGCCCCTGCCTATCGGTGGGCCCTATTTAAGTGGCCGCCGTCCTCCCTCATCCTCCTTATAGTCTTCGGGGAAAAAGAGGGGGGGGGGGGTGTATGTGTATAGATAAGTAGGTTATGCAGTCTGTGCTTTCACTTTTCACATGTCTTTATTCTTCTGTCAGCCGCCGTGCTGACTTGTCTTTATTGCTTTTAAATTTACCGCCAGCGCGCGCTGACTTGGTTCCGCGATTGGCAGCGGCATTACCTCAGGTGCTGGTGCGCCATCATTGGCTGTTGGCCTTCTGGCTTCGCGCTCTTCGGGGGGGCGGGGCCCGTCTTTGGAGCGTTCCGCGTCATCGCTGTTACTGGCCCGCCCCTCGAGGTATACCGACGCCATCTTTTCTGACTTGGTTGGCCTATGCGCGACGGACTCCTACCTACCGCGGTCGGTAAGTGCCCTTGCGGGCGGCTTTATCTGCTTCACTTTTGTTACACTGTACTTAAGGTCTTGTCTGCTTATGTCTTTCAGGCGGGACGAACCCTTGGCTTCTCCCGGCCCTGTTTTTAGTATATTACTTGTAGGCCTTGTAAAAGTTATACTCCCACGTCCCTAGCGGGTTATTGGGGCTTCCAGGGTTGCTATATAGCGTTATTACCTATCGGCGTATAGCGCCGCTATAATCACCATATGGAGGCATCTCGGGATAATGTTACCGGGGTCCCTTTGGGACAAGACCGGCTGTGTGTAGTGTGTGGGCAGCCTCCTGCTGATGCTGACAAGGCGCGGGTCTGTGTACCCTGCACTGAGCAGGTTCTTGCATTGCAATCTGGCCTGCCAGTGGCTGCACATCGTTTCACTTCACCTACTTCCCCAAGCTTAAATCTCACTCCTGCTGAGTTGCATACTAGTGGGGATTCTCAGCCTGATGTGTCTTCTAGACTGGCTACTGTTGAACAGATTATTGCGAAGTCTTTAGCGCGTAAGGCCCCTGCTAAGAAGCGGCACTTGACGCCTAATGTTACTGTTTTCCCTATGGGAACTGAGGAGTTTTGGAATCTGTGTGGCTATACCCCATCTGATGAAGGGGAGCTCTTTTCTGATTCAGGCTCATCTGATGAGAGACCAAGGGGTCATGACTATTCTGGCTCTGACCCCTGGGCCCCGGATGACACTGACAGATTATTGACCCAGATTTTTGAGGTTCTGTCTATCTCTCTCCCTGTTGAGGCTCCCAGGCAAAGAGGGGAGCTTTTCCATACAGCAAGATCACGTTTGGAATTTCCAGAGCAGGCACATTTCCATAACCTTGTGCTCAAGGAATGGGAGTGACCCAGTAAACTTCCCGGGGTTCCAAAGAGTTGGGATAGGGAGTATCCCTTTCCTGCTGAGGTGGTTAAATGTTGGTCATCCCCCCCCCCCCCCCGAGGTGGATGCCCCGATCCTAGGGCTATCTAACACCTCTGTCATGCATTCCCCTGATTCTACTACCCTGTGGGATGTTGAAGACCGGCTTATTGATCAGCTGGCATCCCACGCCTTTGCATGTGCGGGGACGGCGCTGCGCCCGGTCTGTGCCTCTGCCATTACTGCTGTGGCCACTAGAAGCCTTATCAGAAATATGCTTGATAGTGCCCCTGATGATTTGCCTTGTGAGGTGTTTAACCCTTTAAGTGCCAGCCTACCTGGAGTTTTTGTCACATTCTGTTGCCAGACCATTTTGCACTATTTTGCGCTCCCCACGTTTAAATGTGATTTTGGAAGGGATTTCCAGGGATTTCCCAGGAAAATGATATATTGTTTTTTTCAGCAGAGTCTGGGCTTTAACATGAAATGTCTTGTTTGTCATTTGTTAGGTGTATTCTTAATATTTTTGGGTGAAATATGTGCAAAAAAAAAAAAAAAAAAAAAATTTTTACATATTGTAGTTTTTTTTGTAATAAAAAATGTAAGTTTGTCAATGAAATCTTATTGCGTGTGAAATCCCAATTTCTCCCGGTTACAGCGGTACCACATATGTATAGGTAGACACCCTTTCCTGCCCAGGAGACTCCCCCAAACTGAAACAGCGCTTTAGGGGATTTTCAGATAAAATACAACTATGCTACGCAATATGCGCACCTTGCAGTTTTTCCAGAAAAACAACCCTTTACATTTGAAATACCCCCAACAAACTATATATTCTCTGGAAGTACACACCTCAGGCTTTCTAGGCGTACCAGGCTTGTTGATGTGGCCATAGTTTTCTGGAAGTAATCCCTCAATGGATTCTTTGGTTGCAAAGAGTTTCCCTAAAAAAAGGATAAAAAAGCAGAATCAAAGCCACATTTTCCTAAAAAACTACATACAAACAAGAAAAAACAAGTTTAATCTGAAAACGCAACAACCTCCGAACAGAACGATACCCAACATGCATAGCTACTGTCAAGGGAAGAGCTGCCAAACACCCCAAAGTAAAGCATGTGCGTAACGGTAATTTTACTTGAAAATTTCAGCTCTGCAGACAAAGTGCGCACCTTGCGATTTTTCAACCAAAACAACCCTTGACATTTAGAATATCCCCCATAAACCATATATTCCCTGAAAGTACACACGTTAAGCTTTCTAAGGGTACCCAACTTGTTCTAGTGGGCTCATCTTTCTGGAATTATTACCTCAAAGAATTCTTTGGTTGCGCAGGGTTTCCCTAAAAAATTTATAAAAAAGCTGAATAAAAAACACCTTTTCCTAAAATTTAAATATGCAAACCAGAAAAAACAAGCTAAGTCTGAAAGCGCAAGGTCTCCCGAACAGAACAATACCCAACATGCATAGGTACTATTAACCCTTTTAATTGCCAGCCTACTTGAGATTTTGTCACCCTCTGTTGACAGGCCATTTTTCCCCATTTTGCGTCATGTGTTCGCCATGTTTTGCGCCATTTTTGCTGGAACTTTCAGGAAAATTATATATATATATTTTTTGCAGCAGAGTTTAGGCTTTAACATGAAATGTCTTGTTTGTACATTTTTTTTTTTTTACAATATTATTAAGTAAAAAAAATAAATAAATAAATAAAAAATTTTTTTTGAAAATTGACTCCTTTATTTTAAATAAAAAATGTATTTTATTAAGGAAAATCATATTGCATGAGAAAGCCCCATTTCTACCGATTAGAACGGTACCACATATTTATCGGTAGCCCCCTGTTCCTGCCCAGGAGACCCCTCTAACTGAAACAAGTATTTTATAACATTCACAAAAAAAATACAAATACCATCCACACTACAAAGGGTTAAATCGAGAAAAAAAATGACATAGGGTCCCCCCTCCCAGGGGAGGGGGACCCCATTTTTTTTTTGATTTTTAAGGGTTAAAAACCCTTAAAAATCAAAAAAAAAATTGACGTGGGGTCCCCCTTACCCAAAGTAACCAGCCCGGGACCAGCTATGGGGGCTTGTAGGCACAGAGTGGGGGGGCCAGCTTTTGTGGCCCCCCCACCCTGCAGCCTACGAGCCCACATAGCCTATGTGGGCCCGGGCTCTTCTGCCCCCCCCTGGCCTTTGGGGAGGCAGGTAATGGGGGTGCCGGGGGTTAATGGCAAGCCACCCGCTAGCGCAGGTGGCTTGCCATCCCCCCAGCCTTGTGAACTGGTATAGGGGTCATGGACCCCTTACCAGTTCACAAGGGGTTAAAAGTAAATAATCACACAGACACAAGCAGAGAAAAAAATATTTTATTAATTTTTATTTTTTTTTTACACTGTACTCACCTCCCATCCATCCTGGAGCACTCTGTCCCTCGGCGATCACTGGCTTCTGCTCACTTGCAAGAAGCCTTTTATAGCTGCTGGATGACAGAACACAAAGGGTTAATAAAAAAAAAAATGACATAGGGTCCCCCCTCCCAGGGGGGGGCGGACCCCATTTTTTTTTTGATTTTTAAGGGTTAAAAACCCTTAAAAATCAAAAAAAAAATGACGTGGGGTCCCCCTTACCCACAGTAACCAGCCCGGGACCAGCTATGGGGGCTTGTAGGCACAGAGTGGGGGGGCCAGCTTATGTGGCCCCCCCACCCTGCAGCCTACGAGCCCACATAGCCCATGTGGGCCCGGGCTCTTCTGCCCCCCCCTGGCCTTTGGGGAGGCAGGTAATGGGGGTGCCAGGGGTTAATGGCAAGCCACCTGCTAGCGCAGGTGGCTTGCCATCCCCCCAGCCTTGTGAACTGGTATAGGGGTCATGGACCCCTTACCAGTTCACAAAGGGTTAACAGTATAAGAAAAAAGACAGACACAGGTTTTGTAATATGTTTATTAAAAAAAACAAAAACATTTTACCTTTACTCACCTCCGATCTTCATATGCATTGTCCCGCGGCGATCTGATGCAGGTGACAGCTGGGCAGAGAAGGGGGGAGGCAGGCGATCGGAGGATCGCCTACCTCCCTCCTTCTCCGCCCAGCCATCACCGGCATCTGAGAAGAGAACTGCCGGGTGCCCCGATGACACCCGGCGGTGACGTCATTAGCCCCGCCCCCAAAGGGGCGGGGCTTAACAGCAAGATGGCGGCGCCCGTCGGGAGAGGAAGGGGAGAGCCCTTTCAGGCTCTCCCCTGAAGCTGAAGAGGCTGGGGGGGGCGATCGGAGGCCCCCCCAGTGAAGAGGAGACCCGGAGGGAGGCAGCGCGACTGCAGGTAAGTAAATGTCATTTGTATTTTTTTTTTTTTTTACAGTTAGCAGCTGCTGCTGCCAAACGGGGGGGGTTGCTATTCCGGGGGCTCTCCTGGAGCCATCCGACCCCCCACGGGGGATCGGATGGCACCAAATTAAAGAGGAGACCCGGCTGAATCCAACGAGGGGTCAGGTGAGTATTTTACTTTTATATTTTTTTTACTGTGGGGGTTTAAAGTCAGCTACGTGAGTCTCACGTAGCTGGCACTTAAGTGGAGTAGAGGCTGCTACGTGAGACTCACGTAGCTGGCACTAGAAGGGTTAATGCACTCTCCAGTTGTGATGTTTTTGTAAATTTTGTCCTATCAGCATTGGATGACACCATCAGAATGTGTGCCAGAACTTCTGCCCTCGTGGTGGCTATACGCCGCTCGGTTTGGCTGCGCCAGTGGGCTGCTGGCAACGCTGCCAAGAAGGCCCTCACTGGTTTTCCCTTTAAAGGACTGCGTCTGTTTGGAGACCGCCTGGACCTTTTTGCTAAGGGAGGCAGTTTACCCCAGCGCAGGTGGCAACCTCTGCCCTTTCGGGGTCAGGGTTCCTTCTCCTCCCCTTACCGTGGTGCAAGACAGGGAAGGGGGGTGTCTTTCCCTGGGGCCCGGGGAGATTTCTGGGGTAGAGGCAGAGGACGTGGACGTCCTGGCTCCTCCTGGGGTCCCAAAGCTAAATCCTCTCCCAAGCCCCCTCAGGCATGATGGGGTGCCCTCACCCATCCGGGTGGGGGGACGGCTGCAGCACTTTGCTCACGTCTGGAGGCTTGTTCTCTGACCGGTGGATTCAGGAGGTAGTGTCCTCCGGTTACAAGCTGGAGTTTGCTGCCGATCCCCCTCCAAGATTCATCAGATCCCGGATTCCTCAGGACCCTGTGTCAGCCGAGGAGCTAGTGCAAGGCCTCCTGGAGCTGGGGATCATCTGCCAGGTCCCTTTTTAAGAGAAAAAGGCAAGGGCTTTTATTCCAACCTATTCACAGTACCCAAAAAGGATGGTTCTGTCAGGCCCATTCTGGACTTAAAGATTCTCAACAAGTTTGTCAGGGGCAGGCGCTTTCGCATGGAAACTCTGCCATCAGTTCCCTGCGCCAAGGGGATTTCATGACTTCTGTGGACATCAAAGATGCTTACCTTCATATTCCTGTGTTCCCAGGTCATCAAAGGTTCCTCAGGTTCGCTCTGATGGATCAACATTACAAATTTGTGGCCTTGCCCTTCGGCCTCACTTCAGCTCCCAGGGTGTCCACCAAGGTGCTGGCTGGCGTGATGTCTCTGCTCAGATGTCAGGGCGTCCGTGTGCTTCCCTATCTGGACGACATCCTCCTCATTGGCCAGTCTCTACATCAGGCAGAGTTGGATACTCAGCTGGTAGTGTCCACTCTGGAGTCATTTGGATGAGTGATCAGCCACCCCAAGTCCTCGCTGTCCCCTTCCTTGGTAACTCCATTCCTAGGAATGAATCTGGATACAGTTCAGGCAAGGATCTTCCTTCCTCAGCAGAAGGTGGACAGTCTGATTGCACAGGCTCAGTCCCTCCTAGCTTGTCCCCATCCCTCCATCAGGCAGGAGATGCAGCTGGTGGGCCTGATGGTGGCGTGCTTCGAAGCGGTCCCTTATGCTCAGTTCCACTTGAGGCCTCTGCAACTTCACCTATTGTCTGTATGGGACAAGGACCCATCATCCCTGGACAGGGTCTGTGTGCTCTCCCCCCGGGTCAGGAGGTCCCTCTTGTGGTGGATGGACTCAAGGAACCTGTTGGGGTCAGATCCTTTCTTGCCCCTTCCTGGGAGATGGTCACCACGGATGCCAGTCTGTCAGGTTGGGGGGGTTTCTGGAAGTCCCTGCGGTTCTAGGGGAGGTGGGGCCCTCAGGAGGCCCACACACCTATCAATGTCTTGGAGCTGCGAGCGATCAGGTTAGTTCTGGCTCTTTTGACTACTCCTCTTCAGGGCCTACCTGTTCAGGTGCGCTCGGACAACCAGACGGCAGTTGCCTACATCAATCATCAGGGAGGGACCCGGAGCAAGGGGGCCCTCCAGGAAGCGTCTCTGATCCTGACCTGGGAGGAGGCCAATGTCGCCTGCATTTTAGCTGTGTGCATCCCGGGGGTGGAAAATCACCTGGCGGACTCTCTGAGCAGGGTGACCTCTCAACAGGGAGAATGGTCCCTATGCAGCAGGGTGTTTCAATCTCTGTGTCACCGTTGGGGCCAACTAGATGTGGATCTGTTTGCGTCCCGCCACAATCACAAGCTTCCAGCTTTTTGTATCTCTGTCCAGGGATCCTCTGGCCCTGACTTCAGATGCGCTAGCAATGTCATGGAAGGACTTTCAGTTCCTGTATGTCTTCCCCCCCCAATTCCCCTGCTGGGCAGGGTTCTGCGCAAGATTTCTCTGGAAGGGGTGCCAGCAATTCTGGTGGCCCCCAGGTGGCCAAGAAGAGTGTGGTTCGCAGACGTGGTACAGCTGGCAGTAGATCAATACGCTTTGCCCTTGGTGCCAGATCTGCTCACTACGCCATCCCAATTTACAAACTCTGGCTTTGACGGCTTGGCTGCTGAAACCTCCATCTTGATGGAGAAGGGGCTGTCTTCCTCAGTTGTGGATACTTTGATTAAAGCTAGGAAGAAGTCTTCCTCTTCCATTTATTACAAGGTTTGGCGTGCCTACATTGACTGGTGCGAGTCTAGGTCTCTTCCCTGTCATGTGTTCTCTATTCCCAGGATTCTGGAGTTCCTGCAGCATGGGTTGGAGATGGGGCTCCAACTCATTACTCTGAAGGGTCAGGTTTCTGCCCTGGCTATTTTTTTCCAGAAGTCCTTTGCTCAGCACCCTCTGACTTTTTTCCAGGGGGTCACTCATGTACATCCCCCACATAAACCTATGGTGCCTGTTTGGGATTTGAACTTGGTTCTGTCAGCCTTGCAGGGTGCTCCCTTTGAACCTGTGCAGGATGCTGCCTTGGCCATTCTTGCGCTCAAGGTTGTGTTTCTGGTGGCTATCACTTCTGTCAAACGTGTGTCGGAATTGGCGGCGCTTTCCATTCAGCCCCCCTACTATGAGAGGCACCAGGACAAGGTGGTGTTTCGTTTCAAGCCTGATTTTCTGCCTAAGGTAGTGTCTGCCTTTCATTTGAATCAGGATATTCTTCCTTCTTTGTGCCCTAATCCTAGAAATGCTAAGGAGAGGATTTTGCACTCTTTGGATGTGGTTAGGTGTCTGAAGTACTATCTGGTGGCTTCTGCCCCTTTTCAGGAAAACTGATGCTCTTTTTGTGGTCCCTTCTGGTCCTAGGAAGGGTTTGGCTCCTGCCAAGTTGAACAAGTTTGCAAGGCTGCTACTTGGTCTTCTGTTCATACCTTTTCAAAGTTTTACAAGGTTGATGATAGGGCCTCAGCTGATGCTGTTATTGGCCGAAAGGTTCTGCAGGCAGCAGTGGTTTAAACTGCCTGCTGCTGATTTTTCTTGGGGATCCCACCCTATTTTATGGACACTGCTATTGGATGTCCCAACTGTAAGTATTAGATTTGGAGCAGGACGTACTGTATACTAAGAATAATACAATTCTGTGATTACTCACCTGTAGAATTGGTATTATGAGTATAGAGTACGTCCTGCTCCAACCCACCCTTGGTTTGCATTTTCTTGGATCCCCTGTATGGTGATTGTTATCATTGTTATCATTGTTATAGTTGATAGTTTGGATTGTTTAATTCTCCCGGCTTCTCCTTAACTGCTTTTCAATGCTGGGGATTTGTGGGAGGTCCCTGGGTATTTGAGGGGCCGGGAGGAGCCTATTTTCGATGTCTCTGCAGTCCAGCGCCATCTGGCGGAGTATATCCCAACTGTAAGTATTAGTTTTGGAGCAGGACGTACTGAATACTCATAATACCAATTCTACAGGTGAGTAATCACAGAATTGTATTTTTCTTCTCCTCTTCCATTCTGGGGCACCACCATCAGCAACGCGTGGGTTAAGTCACAGACTGGGACTGCAAGATACAAAACTAAAACTCCCCCTCCTATATATGGCAGGCGTGTTCAGAGCCCTCTCAGTCTAAACAAAAAGCAGTACAGACATAGCCCTGCAATCGAGGAAAACAAAGATGGTAATTGGCGCTGAACGGCGTGCCTATGTTCAAGAAAATATACATCGAGCAACCAATGCAGTTGCACCTTAAGAGCAGGACAGGTGTGGTGGACCAGAATGGAAGATGACAAGAAAATAAATTTACCAGTGAGTGACACAAATGTAATTCTTGTCCCTTACGTTCTGGGTCACCGCCATCAGCAACATTTGGGACGTCCCCTAAACGTACACTTACGCACATGCTTAACATGAGTTTGGCAACTCTTCCCTTGACAGTAACTATGCATGTTGGGTATTATGTTCAGGGGACATTGCTTTTTCAGAATTAATTTGTTTTTTCTTGTTTGTATATTATTATTTTTTAGGGAAACCTTTATTACAAAACACTACAAACTGTAAAAAAAGATTTTTTTTTTTTTTGCACATATTTCACCCAAAAATATTGAGAATACGCTTGAAAAATGTCAAACAAGATATTTCACGTTAAAGCCCCGCTGAAGAAGAACGGTTATATAATTTTCCTTTGAAATCCCTGGAGATCCCTTCAAAACAGTTGAGTGACAAACTCTAGGTAGGCTGGCAATTAAAGGGTTAAATCCCTATGACAAACTAGATTTTCCTGAAAAATAAAAATGTATATTTTTACTGAAGTCTTAATAATAAAACCTTTTTTCTTGGGCGCTGCTGCTCTAACCCAGGTTGTGCATTGTTTCCTCTAGACCTGTTCTTAAGGTGTGACAATTTTTTGACTCGGTAAACATGGGCTGGCTTGGCTTAAATTTAGTTGCGCCTAACAAGTCAAACTCTCGAAATAAAATGATCTATTCTAAGTGTGCCATACACTCCACTTCGGTCTTCATGACATCTGGTAATCTCCAGTAGAGGGCGAACTTCTGCAGAGATGAATATGCAAAAAAGAAAAAAGCCCCTCCCGGTCCATATATACCTGGAACCTCCCACCAATTCCCCAGTTTCTTCTCTGCAGAGAAGGCGACAAGACAGAAGATGAGGACTTCTTTACTTGCAGGTAAGCCGGGCTCGCGCCCCCGGCCTTCTATTATCCATATTACTGCCAGGATCCTTCTAAATTGCCCTATATTGAGCCTCCCAGCTTAGGCTGTGGGTCCTGGTGAAGGTAGGAGCACCCTATGGGTGCAGCAGGAGCACTGCTCCACCGTGAGACCTCACTATGGGGTAGGCGGTTTTCCAGGTTTCTTGGTGATCCTGGTGTGGGATGCCCCGTCCCGTTAAGCTTATGGCCGGCTCCTGGCAGGATTCCCCCCTTCCGGGTCCCTTATTCCCCTCCGGGGGGGGGGGTTGCCTGGCCGATATTTCGTTTTCCCCAGCCCTTTTCCCTGTGTGCTGAGCTTTACTGTGTGTGTGTGAGGTGTTTTCTGCCTTACTGGGGACTGATTACAGCCTGGGGGAGCTTCTCCCCCTCAGGCTGCGTTCGGGAAGGGGCCCCTTATTTGGCGCGATTGCTGTGCTCGGGGTCTGCGTTGCTGGGGGGGGCGTGGCCTCGGGAAAATGCGCTTTCTGCGCTTGCCCGCCCTCCTCAGGCACGAGACTGCGTGGGGGCCATCTTCCTCTGGCAGGCCGCATAGCAATCGGTGTGGGAAGAGCCCAATGGCCATCTTCTGAGCTTGTGTGTGGGGGCCCCTGTTTAGCGGGGGCCCCCACGGGTCTCAATCCTTTGTGTGTGGGTGTGCCTTGATCGCACTGTCTGGCTGGGATACCTGTATATATTACAATGGTGTGTCTGCAAGATCAATTGCTGTGGTTTTACATGTAATGTTATGGCCATTTTTACACAGCTTGGCGCTTGCGTTGCTTGTTTTGTGTGTTACAGGTTGCCCTGTATATGTGCATATTAAGGGGTCCCTCCTTGTCCTGGGGTCCCTAGTTAAAAAATTGTCCACCCAAAAATCCTCCCACCGGGACTTTTAAGGGACATCCCGGGTTGCTTATGCGTAATTCCCTGCGGTCTTGCGACTGACCACAAAAATTCACCCTATGGAGGCTCCGCAGAATACCGGGCCCGGGATCCCTTTGGGACAATCCGGGCCATGTGTGGGGTGCGGGGTATCCCTTACGGGGGAGAATGTGCTAATCTGTATACCATGCGCACAAAAGGCCATAACGCGGCAGTCTGGTACCCAGCCTTCTGGGTCGGCTCCTCCCGCTTCAACGCCTTCCCCTCCCCACCTGATCCGTACCCCAAGTGACATTGGTACCATTGGGGAGTCGCTTTCTCATGGGCTTGGTTGGCCAGCATCGAGAAAATTATTGCTAGCACGGTGGGCAAGAAGGCCCAGCCTAAAAAGAGACATTTACCTAAAAATACAAAGTATACACCCTGGCGAAGTGTCTGGACGACACGTAACGCGTAGGTGGCGGCTGCTGCGGGGGACCCCCGGTGACATGGTGAAGTAGTACAGTCTTTATTTATTTTTACATGCTGTTACATGGTGCGATTTTGCTATTCACTACTTGGTGACCCAGTCGGGCTTAACCCATTTAGACCTATTTTCACTTGCCTTGCTCTGTTTTTGTCTTTCATATATTGGCACTCATTGTTAATGTTTCATGGCCACAGATAGAATTTAAATCAGATTGTTATTTTGCACACATCATATGTTTTGCACTTTGCACATGCACTTAGCACTTTAGTGCTTCTTTTTATAGGTATATTGTTTTGCACTTTGTATTTTTAGGTTCATGTTCCCCTTACGGCTGGCACCTATTTAGCATTGTTGATGCAGTGCACCTTCCAAATATTTCCACAGATTAAAAAGAGACATTTGTCATCGGCCCAGCCATTGTGGGATATTGACGACGAGTCAGCTGATTTGTCCGATTATTCCCCGCTAGAGGAGGGGGAATTGTATCAGGATTCAGAGGCTGACTATGTTCAGCCTGGGAATTCCAATGTCGGGCAGGCGCTGGGGATGCCGTAGATACGGCCACTGTTTTGTCACATTTATTGGAGGTGTTGGATATTGAACCGCCTGCGGCGCCCCCTCTTAATAAGGGGGAATTTTTCGGGGCCTGCAAGCCCCATCTGGAATTCCCTACCCAGGGTCATTTTGATGCACTGATCCTTAGAGAATGGGAGAGGCCCAGTCGGCTTCCTGGTGTGCCTCAGGGATGGGATAAGAAATATCCTTTTCCGGTGGAGGTGGTCAAGCTCTGGTCTTCTCCCAAGGTCAACGTGCCTGTTTTTAGGTTTGACCAACTCTTCTGTGCTGAACACCCCTGACGCCACCTCCCTTAAGGATGGCGAGGATAAGCGCCTTGATCAGATGGCGTGCCACGCATTTGCCAACGTGGGCTCCGCCCTGCGGCCTGTTAGTGCATCTGCCCTGGTGTCGCTTGCTACCAGGTCTCTTATCAGGGACTGGCTGAATAACGCTCAGTTTGATCCAGCTGGCGCTGATTTCGCTATACTTAAGAAGTGTGAATTGTTCATGGATTTTGTCATGGCTGCGATGGAAGACTCTATTGTCGTGTGTAGTAGGACGTCAGCCTTACTGGTGGCCATGCGCAGATTGGTCTGGCTCCGTCAGTGGACAGCGGACGTTGGAGCCAAGAAGTCGCTCACAGCTCTTCCCTTCTTGGGTACGAGGCTGTTTGGAGATAAATTGGATGCTAAAGGAGGTAAGTTACCTCAGCGGAGGAAACAGCGCCGCCCCTTTCGGGGGGCGGGCTTGTTCACTCCTTTCGAGGGGCCAGAGCGTCTAGGGGTCTGGCCTTCTCAGGTGTCAGGGGCTCGTCCTGGAACAGAGGCAGAGGTCGGGCACGTCCCGCGGCTGCCTGGGGTTCCAAGCCTGCCGTTAAACCGGCTCAGCAATGAAGGTGCGCCCTCACCCGCAAGGGTGGGGGGACGGATGCGGCTCTTCCAGGTCTGGGCCCGGGAGGTCACAGACAATTGGATCTTGGAAGTGGTCTCCTCCGGGTACAAACTGGAGTTCGAGTTCTGGCCGCCCCCAAGATTCTTAAGGTCTCTGGTGCCCTCGGACCCTCAGGCTGCACAGGGGCTCCTGTTAGCAGTTAAAAGCCTTCTGGACATGGGGGTTATATGCCAGGTGCCTCTGGCGGAGAGAGGCAGGGGTTACTACTCCAACCTTTTCACGGTTCCCAAAAAGGAGGGTTCGGTGAGACCCATTCTAGATCTCAAGGTTCTCAACAGGTTTATCAGAGCCAAAAAGTTCCGCATGGAGACTCTGTGCTCGGCTATCAATTCCCTTCGCCAAGGGGATTTTATGACATCCATAGACATCAAGGATGCGTATCTGCATGTTCCGATTTTTCAGGCACATCAGAGATTCCTCCGATTTGCGGTGGAGGATCAACATTATCAGTTTGTAGCTCTTCCCTTTGGTCTGACCTTGGCACCGAGGGTCTTCACCAAGGTTTTGGCGGGCATAATGGCTCTGCTCAGATCTCAGGGCATTCGCATTGTGCCTTATCTGGACGATCTGTTGATATCAGCTTCTTCCCTTCATCAGGCGGAACTGGACACCCACCAGGTGGTGTCGACCCTGGAGAGGTTCGGGTGGGTGATCAACCGCACCAAGTCTTCTCTCTCCCCGTCTCGTGTGATTTCATTTTTGTTTCTGCTCCAGACCAAGGTGCAGGGGATTCAGGGCCTGATCCGTCTTCTTCTGGCCAGTCCTTGTCCCTCTATCCGACAGGGGATGAAACTGGTGGGTCTGATGGTGTCCTCCTTCGAGGCGGTGCCGTTTGCACAATTTCACATGAGATCTCTTCAACTCCACCTATTGACAGGTGCCCACAGTCATTGGATCAACCTTTCAGGATGTCTCCCAGGGTTCAGCAGTCCTTTCGGTGGTGGCTGGACTCGCGCAATCTGGTGAAGGGCAGATCCTTTCTGGTCCCTTGTTGGGAGACCACGGATGCCAGCCTGTCAGGCTGGGAAGGTTATTGGAAGAGTCCTTAGTTCAGCGGGGTGTGGGGTCCCCAGGAGGCTCACACCCCCATCAATGTATTGGAGCTCAGAGCCATTCGACTGGTTCTGGCTCGGCTGACCGCACAGTTATGGGGTCTTCCGGTGCAGGTTCGTTCGGACAACCGAACGGCTGTGGCTTACATAAATCACCAAGGAGGGACTCGCAGCAGGAGTGCCCTCAGGGAAGTCTCTCTGATCCTGCACTGGGCGGAGAGCAATGTTCCTTGCCTTTCGGCAGTCTACATTCCGGGAGTGGAGAAAACAGAGGCGGATTCCCTGAGCAGGGGATCCTCTCGCCACGGAGAGTGGTCTCTCAACCCCGAGGTTTTTCTGGATCTTTGCCGCAAGTGGGGGACTCCGGAGGTGGATCTCTTTGCCTTGAGGCACAATCACAAACTTCCGGCCTTTGTGTCTCTTTCTCAGGATCCCCTGTCTCTGGCAGTGGATGCCTTGTCATTGGCTTGGAAGGACCTGGGTTTTCTGTACCTGTTTCCACCTGTCTCCATGCTGGGAAAGGTAGTTCGCAAACTGGTTCTAGAAGGGGCACCAGAGATTCTGGTGGCTCCAAGGTGGCCAAGAAGGGTTTGGTATGCAGACGTTGTAAGGATCGCCGTAGACCAGTTCCGGCTTCCCTTGCTGCCGGACCTGCTATATCAGGGTCATCTACTTTACGCCAATTTACAAATGCTGGCTTTGACGGCTTGGCTGCTGAAACCTTCATCTTGAAAGAGGAAGGTTTGTCTGAGGCTGTTCAGACCCTGGCTAGGAAGCGGTCCTCTTCTGGCATTTACTATAGGACTTGGAGGTCCTATATTGATTGGTGTGAGGCTAGGGCTTTGCCTTGCAGGGTTTTTTCTATACTCAGGATTTTGGAGTTTCTACAGCATAATCTGGAACTTGGGTTCCAGCTTAGTACTTTGAAAGGTTTTCTTCCAGAGGTCTTTTGCTTTACACCCGCTGGTTAAGACTTTTTTCCAAGGGGTTGCGCATCAGCAGCCCCCTCGGAAGGCTGTAGTCCCTGTTTGGGATTTGAATTTGGTTCTTGCAGCTCTGCAGGGTCCTCCTTTTGAGCTGTTACAGGATATTGCTCTTTCGGTTCTCACTCAGAAGGTTGCTTTCTTGGTGGCTATTACCTCTGTCCGGCGTGTCTCTGAGTTGGCGGCCCTGTCGATTCAGGCCCTTTACTTTGAGAGACACCAGGATAAGGTGGTTTTTCGTTTTAAGCCGGATTTTCTTCATAAGGTGGTGTCTGCTTTCCACCTCAATCAGGACATTGTTCTCCCTTCCTTGTGTCCTAAGCCTAACAGTGACAAGGAGAGGGTTCTGCACAATTTGGACGTTGTTCGCTGTGTGAAGTACTATTTGGTGACTTCTTCCTTCTGCAAGACGGACGCCTTTTTCGTGGTGCCCTGCGGGCCCAGGAAAGGGTTGGCGCCTGCTAAATCTACGATTAGCAAATGGATTCGTCAGGCCATTTGTGGGGCCTA
Source organism: Gastrophryne carolinensis (assembly GCA_027917425.1). NCBI lineage: Eukaryota > Metazoa > Chordata > Amphibia > Anura > Microhylidae > Gastrophryne > Gastrophryne carolinensis. The sequence goes on along the minus strand of CM051235.1, from coordinate 547,183,631 downwards.
TTCTGCTAAGGGGAGGACTCCCCCTTTTAGGGTCACTGCGCACTCTACTCGTGCTGTTGGTGCATCCTGGGCTTTTCAGCACCAGGCTTCTGTTGAACAAGTTTGTAAGGCTGCTACTTGGTCTTCCGTTCATACTTTTTCCAAGTTTTACAAGGTTGATGTGCGGGCTTCAGCGGATGCTGTTTTTGGCCGCAAGGTTCTGCAAGCTGCAGTGGTTTGAGTTGGTACATTCTTTACGGATTCTGGTTCCCACCCATGACGGACACTGCTATTGGATGTCCCAGATGTCATGAAGACCGAAGTGGAGTGTATGGCACACTTATAATACCCGTTTTAAAGGTGAGTACTCACAAAACTTATTATTCTGAGTGTGCCATACACTCCACTTCGCCCCACCCTTTTTTTCAGGTATTCTGGGGCTTTTATATGGTGAACCATTGGTTTTGATTGTTAAGGTTATATTCTTCGTATACAGTACATCCTGCTCCAGATATAGTACTTACGCTTGGGTTTTCCTCCGCCAGATGGCGCTGCACTGCAGAGACATGCAAAAACAGGCTCCTCCCGGCCCCTCAAATACTCGGGGACCTCCCACAAATCCCCAGATTTCTCTGCAGTGCTGACTGCAAAGACATGAAGTATCACTCTCTCGCAGGTGAGCGGGGCTATCAAAGCCTGTGGCCCTGTTGGACTATTCCCACCCGTCATCCCTGTGATGTGCCTCCCAGCCTGGGCTGCACTGGTCGGGTGAAGGTAGGCAGCACCATGCGTGCTTATGGAGCCATGCTCCACCGCAGTCCCCCACCAAAGAGTAGGCGGTTTAGGCTGATGGTGAGCCTCTAGGGGATGCCCCTCCTGCACTATTGCCCCATGCCCCGTGTAGCGGTGGGCCCTGTACAAAGGGTCGCCATCCTCCCTCGTTCCCACCGTAGCTCTAGGGGGGAAAGAAAGGGGGGGTGTGTGTGGTGGTCTGTGTATGGTGTTTACACGCTTATGGCCTTAGTATTGTCCTTTGACTGGTATTCCTGGTGTCAGAGCTGCGCTGTTTGCGTTTTTATTGTGTATCTGTCGCCGCCGCCGCGCGCACCTATTTCCTTTACTGGATGTGCTACGCCGGGCGGCGGCGTTTTCTATTGGCAAATCATTTTTCTAAGTGTATCATACACTTCGCTCCTCATGACAACGTCGAAACTATCTCAGAGCTTTGCACTCTTCGGGGGGGCGGGGACCTGGTTTGGCGCGCTCTGCGTCACAGCCCGCTCTGGCCCGCCCTTCGCTGTTCGCTTAGCGCCATTTTGATGCTGGTCGCACGCACGCGTGGTAGCGGTCCTCCTCCTCCCTTGGTCTGTAAGTACCCTCGCGGGCGATTTTCATGATCCTTGATTACTGCGCATGGTTCTGACACCCTTTATTCCCATTATGTCTTTCAGACTGGTGAACACCATTGGCTTCTCCCGTCCCGGTGTAATTATAGCGGGCCTTGTAAATCCACTCCCACTTTCCTAGTGGGCTTTGTGGCATCGAGGGTGGCCTATTGCGTAAATCCCTGCTGGCATATTGTCTAAATAATCACCATATGGAGGCATCTCAGAGTTATGGGACCGGGGTCCCTCTGGGACAAGACCGGCTGTATATAGCGTGTGGACAACCCCACGCTGATGCGGACCAGACACGGGTCTGCGGACCCTGTGCCGAGCAAGCACTGGCCCTGCAATCGGGCTTGCCAGTGGCTGCACCTCGCTTCAATTCACCTATTTCCCCATGCTTAAAGTGGACCAACACCCAGGATTTCGACTATCCTGGGTTTTGGTCCACTTCGGTGGGGCACCCCGATCGGGGGTGCTCCGCTGTCTGAAACCCCCCAGAAAGCCCCAAAAAACTCACCTCTCCCCGCTCCCACGTGACCGCGGCAGCCAATCACAGCGCTCAGAGCCGCTGTGGTATGCGCGTCCAGGCCAGGTCAGCGGCTCTGAGCGCTGGAGGCCGCGTCTCGCGCTTCCCTCTAATAGGGAGTGCGCCTGCACCGGCCATTAACAAACGGATGTAGCGGGGCTGAGGTAAGGTTTGTGGGCCTCCTGGGGGGTTCCTCCCCGCGGGACATCCCGATTTCGGATGCCCCGCGGGGAGGGATCTGATCGGTCCGGGAATCTTATAGATTTCCGGGCCGATCCCCCCTGGGTGTTGGTCTACTTTAAATCTCACTCCTGCTGTGTCGCATACAAGTGGGGAATTGCAGCCTGCTGGGCCTTCCAGACTGCCTACAGCTGAACAGATTATTGCGAGGTTGTCGGAGCACATGGGCCCTGGTAAGAAGCGGCACTTGTCGCCTCATGTTTCTGTATTTTCTATGAGAACCGAGGAGTTTTCTACTCCGTGTGACTATACCCCTTCTGATGAAGGGGAGTTGTTCTCTGACTCAGGCTCATCTGATGAGAGGCCGAGGAGTCATGACGATTCTGGCCCTGAATACTGGGGCCAGTGTGACACTGACGACTTGTTGATTAAGGTCTTTAAGGTACTGTCTATCTCTCTCCCTTGTGAGGTCCCCAAGCCTAGAGGGGAGCGTTTCCATACTGCGACAGCGCGCTGGGAATTTCTAGAGCAGGCTCATTTCCACTCTCTTGTGCTCAAGGAATGGGAATGCCCCAGTAAACTTCCAGGGGACTGGGATAGGAAATACCCTTTTCCCCCTGAGGTGGTTAATTGTTAGTCATCACCCCCCGTGGTGGATGCGCCGATCATAGGGGTTCCTAACCCCCCCCTTTTTACAGCCCCTGCTTATAGTACCCTTCAGGATGCCGAGGACCGGTGCATTGATCTGTTGGCCTCCCACGCCTTTTTTTGTGCAGGGACAGCGCTGCGCCCGGTCTGTGCCGCGGCTATTACTGCAGTGGCCACTAGAACCCTCATCAGAAAGATGCTTGATCATCACCCTGAGGATCTCCCCTGGGAGGTGTTTAATGCACTCTCCAGTTGTGATGTATTTGTAAAATTTATTCTATTAGCGCTGGATGACACCATTAGAATGTCTGCCCTTGTGGTGGCTATACGTCGCTTGGTCTGGCTGCGACAGTGGGGTGCTGACAGTGCTACTAAAAAGACTCTTACTGGGCTTCCCTTTAGAGGGCAACGCCTATTTGGGGCCCATCTGAACCTGTTTGGTAAAAAGGGCAAATCACCCCAACGCAGATGGCTGTCTCGGCCCCCTCGGGGCAGGGGCACCCCTCCTCCCCCCTACCTTAGTGTTAAACAGGAACCAGGGGTGTCCTTCCTGACGTTTCGTGCAGACTCCTGCCCCATGAGCAGCTGACAACGCCCTGGCCCCTCCGGCGGGGCTAAGCCCAAATCTTCCACCAAACCCCCTCAAGCATGATGGGACGCCCTCGCCCGTCTGGACGAGGGGATGGCTACAGCACCTTGCTCTTATCAGGAGGCATCTCGCCTCATTCTGGTGGATTCAGGACGTAGTGTCCTCTGGATACAGGATAGAGTCTGCTGCGTGGCCTCTCCCAGGTTTATCAGGGTACTCCTGGTCCCTGCCTCTGTTCAGGTATTGGTGCAGGCCTTGCAGGGCCTATGGGGTCTTGGGGTCACTTGCAGATTGCCCCTAACAGGCAGAGGCAGGGGCCACTACACCAACCTTTTCCACAGTCCCCCGAAAGGATGGGTCAGTCTGGTCCACACTGGATTCATACGTTTGCGGCAATTCACCAGTTACAGCAGTTCTGCATGGATACTCTGGGTTGGGCCATCTGCGCCTTGCGCTCAAGGTGCTTCTCACCGTCTGTGGAGCTCAAAAAATGTTTCGGTTCACTTCCCTGTGTCCTCTGGACACCGAGGCTCTTCAGGTTCGTGTCGAAGGTCCAACACTGCTAATTTGTGGCCTTGTGATCTGGCCTCTCTTCAGCCCCCAGAGTGCCCACCAAGGTGCTGACGGGGGTGATGTCTCTGATGAGACCAAGGGGCGTCCGCGCTATGACCTACCTGGACGTTCCTTTTCACTTTCCAGTCTCTACGTCAGGCTAAGTTGGTCTCTTGGCTGGTTGTGTCCACTGGGAGTCATTTGGATGGGTGTTCGATCACCCCATGTCCTCATTGTCCCCTTGATTGGTAACCTCATTCCTAGGAATGAATCTGGATTCGGTTCAGGCGAGAATCTTCCTCCTTCAGCGATAAAGTGGACAATCTGGTTATGCAACCAGATTGTCCACTTTATCGCTGAAGGAGGAAGAGGAAGGGCTCAGTCCCTCATTGCTGTCCCCGTCCCTTTACCAGGCAGGGATGCAGCTGGTGGGCCCGTTGGTGGCTTGCTTGGAAGAGGTTCCTTATGCTCAGTTCCCCCTGGGCCCTTCTGCAACCTCTATTGTTAGTACAGGACAGGGATCCTGCATCCCTGGAGCAGGGTCTGTTTGCCTTCCCCCCTGGTTCCTTCTTGGAGTGGATGAACTCAAGGAACCTGTCTGGGGGCAGTTTCCTTCTTGCCCCTTCCTGGAGATGGTCACCATGGATACCAATCTATCAGCTTGAAGGGGTTTTTTTTCTTCTGAATCTCCCTGTGGTTTTTGGGGAGGTGGGGCCCTTAGAAGGTCCATACACCTTTTTGATGTTTGAAACAGTGACCGTTCAGGTTGGTTCCTTTTCGCTTGCCTACTCCTCTTCAGGGCCTGCCCGTCCGGGGCGCTCGGTCTGTCTGGCAACAGTGGCCTACTTTAATCATCTGAGAGGGATCTGGAGCAGGAGGTTCCTCCAGGAAGTGTCTATGATCCTAACCTGGGTGGAGGACAATGTTTGGGTGGAGGACAATGTTTCCTGTATATCAGGGATATTCGCTCCAGTGGGGGTCCCTCTGCGACAGGATGTGCTAATCCCTGTGTCACCATGGGGTCCAACCAGTTGTGGATCCTTTTTTGTGTCCCGTCACTATCACAAGCTCTCGGCCCTTGTTTCCCTGTCCCCGGATCCTCTGGCCCTGGTCATGATGCCTTGGTATTGTCATGGCTGGACATTCTGTTCCTTATGCCTTTCTCCATTCCCCTGCTAGGCAGGTTTTCTGAGCAAGTTTGCTCTGGAAGGGGGGACCAGCGATTCTGGTGGCCTAGTAGAGTGTGGTTCGCAGATGTGGTATTGAGGGCGGTAGATTGTACGTTCTGCCTGGAGTGCCAGCTTTGCTCACTCAGGGCCCCTTTAAGTCACCCCAATCTACAGACTCTGGCCTAGAAGGCCTGACTGCTGAAACTTCCATCTTGATGGAGACGGGCTTATCTGTCTCGGTGATTGAGACTATGGGAAGACTAGGAGCGTGCTTCTTCTTCTTCTCCCATCTATTGTAAGGTATGGTGTATCCATGTTGATTGGTGCGAGTCTAGGTCTCTTCCCTGCCGGGCTTTCTCTGTTCCCAGGGTTCTAGAGTTATTACAGCATGAATTGTAGTTGATTCTCCAACTCAGTGCTCTGAGGGGTCAGGTTCTGCCCTGTCCGCCTTCCTTTAGAAGTCTTTGGCTCAGTTTTTCTTGGTTAAGACTTTCCTTTAGGGGGTTACTCATGTGTGTTCCCCCTGGAATCCTATGGTCCCTGCTGGGATTGAATTGATTCTGTCTGCCTTGCGGGATGTTCCCTTGGGTCCTATTCAGGATGCTGTCTGGCTGTTCTTACCCTCAAGGTTCTCCTTCTGGTGGTGGTTGTTCTTCGGTCAGACGTGTTTCTGAGCGGGTGGCTTTGTCTATCTAGCCCCCATTTTTGAGATACACCAGGATAAGGTGGTGTTCTGCTTTAAGCCGGATTTTTACCTAAGGTGGTGTCTTATGTCATTGATTTAGGATATTGTTCTTCCTTCCGTGCCTTATTCCTAGCAACGCTGAGGAAAGGGTTCTGCATTCCTTGAACTGGTGTTGGAAGTTTTTTTCCTTGGTAGTCACTGGGTCCTTAGGAGAACTGTTGCTCCTTGGGTGTACGACCACTCCATCTTGATCTCTTTTGATCTCGGGGGGGTTAGGCGGTTTTGGCCTGGTCATTACTCGGATGGGATGTTCCTTCTGGTCCATGGAAAGGTTTTTGGCTTCTGCCACGTCTACTGTTAGCGATTGGATTGTCAGGCTGTCACTCAGGCCTGTTCCACTTCTTATTCTTCTATTGCTTTTGGTGCCTCTTGGGCTTTTCAGCGCCAGGCTTCTGTTGAACTTGTTTGCTAGACCGCTACTTGGTCTTCTGTTCATACCTTTCAAAGTTTTACAAGGTTGTTGTTAGGGCCTTCAGCTCATGCTGTCTTGGCCGCAAGGCTATGCAGGTGACCGTGGTTTCAACTGTCTGCTGTTGCCTTTTTTGTAGGGGATCCCACCCTACCTTATGGACACTGCTATTGGATGTCCCAAGTGTAAGTACTATATCTGGAGCAGGACGTACTGTATACTAAGAATAATACAATTCTGTGAGATACACACCTGTAGAATTGATATTATTTGTATACAGTACGTCCTGCTCCACCCCACCCTGGTTTTTGCATTACTCTGGATCCCCTGTATGGTGATTGTTATCATTGTTATAGTTACCAGTCTTTTGGTGGTTAAATTCTCCCGGCTTCTTGTTCACTGCTTTTCAATGCCGGGGATTTGTGGGAGGTCCCCGGGTATTTGAGGGGCCAGGAGGAGCCTGTTTTTGCATGTCTCTGCAGTGCAGCACCATCTGGCGGAGGATAACCCAAGTGTAAGTACTATATCTGGAGCAGGACGTACTGTATACAAATAATATCAATTCTACAGGTGAGTATTTCACAGAATTGTATTATTTGGTTCTTCCTGGTCCCTTTACTGCTTTTATACACTGGGGAATTGGTGGGAGGTCTCAGGTATATATGGACCGCTTTCTTTTTTGCATATTCATCTCTGCAGAAGTTCGCCCTCTACTGGAGATTACCAGATGTCATGAAGACGGAAGTGGAGTGTATGGCACACTCATAATACCCGTTTTTAAAGGTGAGTACTCACAAAACTGTATTTTTGCACGTCACAAAACTTTTAGCATGTAGTCCCTTCTATGAAACTGTAGAGCAATATTTTGGTTGTGAATTTTTTTTTTTTTTTTTTTTTTTTTTTTTTTTAGCTGGAAGTGCACTTCAGCATGTGAATTTATTACAGTTGCTATACATTCCTGTGGGGCCTTGCAGCTCCATTTTTCATTCTGATATTCTAATTTAATGATTTTTGTCAGAGTTACGGTAACTGAAATACAATTAACTTCTTGCCTTTTCTCTGTGATCATCCCTTAAATTTAATTTATCTATTCAAGGTATTTTAAGGTCGTTGTTAATAGGATTTCAATCCCTTGAAGAAAAAGATTTATATATAAACAGGTTTTTTTTTTTTTTTTTTTTTTCGGTTATTCATTCTGGTGTAGTTAATAAGAAATTCTGAACAATGCTTTCAAATGTTGAACAAATGCTTTTAAAATAAAATGAGAAGATGTATACCAGAGGGTTTAATTTATTAAGGGGAGACCAGGTAGATTTTTGACTATCCTGGGTTTCGGTCCTTGCCCCGGGGCATGCTGATGCGGGATGCCCTGCTGTGTGAATCCCCCCAGGTCTCTCACCAAAACTCACCTTTCCCCAGTCCTATGGTGCACGTGCTCACCTAGTCGGCGCAGTTGAGACGTCAAATCGTCTTAGACTAGTCTGAGCAGAGGTGAGCTACCCTCTAACAGAGAGCATGCCCATACTGGCCATTTACAGATGCATGGCGCGGGCCCTGCTAAAGATATAGCAGGTGATTACTGGATGACCAGACAGGGTGAGTTTTGGTCCACAAGATTAAAACCATGATGTATTTTTTTGCTTCTATTTGTATCATGTGTTATGTTGATTTTAATTATTGGTGCATATGTGAAGAAAGCCCACTTGATTTCACAGTAATTGTTAACTTTCTATAACAAACTACTAAATACAGCAGTGCGCTATGACAGATTTCCCAGGGAAATAGGGGTACATAAACAGAGGCTTTAACACTTTCAGTGCCAGCCTAGCTAGAGATCTTGTCACCCTGTTGCCAGACCAGTTTTTTTGTTACCATTTTGCGCTATACAAGTTTAACTGTGATAATTACAAATTATTGGGAATATATATATACACATTAACATGAAATGTCTTGTTTGTAACTTTTTCAGTTCTTTAACAATAGTTTTGTGTGAAATATGTGGGAAAAAATAAAATACTATATTAGATATTATCTAGTGTGTGTTTTTTTTTTTTTTTTTTTTTTTTTTTTACTTTGCCTTTCTTGAATAACTGCATTCCTTTTACATTTGAAATACCCCCGTAAACCATATAACCATATATTCTTTTGAACCCTTTTAACTGCCAGTCTACTTGTGATTTTGCCACAAAATAATTTTTTCAGTGCTTTTATAATTTTGGGTAAACTTAAGTAATATTTTTATAAATTTTTTTTTCGCTTTTTAAAAAAGTAGTTTTTTCAAGAAAACCATATTGCGCGTGAAAGCCCCATTCTTCCAGTTTACAGTGGTACCACATATTTATTGTTAGCCCTGCTACTACAATGTACACTATTAAGGGTTAAATTTAAAAAAAAAAAAAAAAAAAAACTTGCTCTCCACCGATCACTATCGGCTTTTTCTCACAGAAAAAGGAAGCAGACTTTTATACCGGGAGATGGAATACGACAATCATGTTGCTCCTCCCTGAGTGGGGCAGGGAACAGGCTTTCTTTGCCCTGCAACAGATGATCTGAGACCCTTGGCACTGGATCCAGGAAGGGGTTGTGTTTTTTTGTCGCTAGCAGGGCAAAATGCCAAGATCGTAGATTCTATGTGCTTGCCATTTATATGGAGTAGAGGTAAGCATGTAGAATCTACGGGGCTGGCTCTGAAAGGGAAGTCCAGTGACTTGGTTCAGGGGAGCTATTTGCTGCTTTCTTCTTGCCATTGCCTGGACTGCCCATTTTCAAAATGCCATTGAACAGCTGTGTCTTTAATTAAATGGACCAACAGTCAAAAATGACTTAAACCAGACCTTCAAAGCACAGCTATAACCCACCCCCTCTCCTCCGTATGTGATGCTACTGAGGCAAGATGGCCACGCCCATATCCTAAAGTCCTGAACAGTGTTGCAGCCCATTGGGGAAAAGAATAGAAAGTAAGTGACTAAAAATGTTAAATATATTTATTTTGGTGGGGAATAATATATATATATATTAAATTTTTTTTTTTTTTTTTGCATTGCAATCTGGCCTGCCAGTGGCTGCACCTCGTTTCACTTCACCTACTTCCCCAAGCTTAAATCTCACTCCTGCTGAGTTGCATACTAGTGGGGATTCTCAGCCTGATCTGTCTTCTAGACTGGCTACTGTTGAACAGATTATTGCGAAGTCTTTAGCGCGTAAGGCCCCTGCTAAGAAGCGGCACTTGACGCCTAATGTTACTGTTTTCCCTATGGGAACTGAGGAGTTTTGGAATCTGTGTGGCTATACCCCGTCTGATGAAGGGGAGCTCTTTTCTGTTTCAGGCTCATCTGATGAGAGACCAAGGGGTCATGACGATTCTGGCTCTGACCCCTGGGCCCCGGATGACACTGACAGATTATTGACCCAGATTTTTGAGGTTCTGTCTATCTCTCTCCCTGTTGAGGCTCCCAGGCAAAGAGGGGAGCTTTTTCCATACAGAAAGATCACGTTTGGAATTTCCAGAGCAGGCACATTTCCATAACCTTGTGCTCAAGGAATGGGAGCGCCCAGTAAACTTCCCGGGGTTCCAAAGAGTTGGGATAGGAAGTATCCCTTTCCTGCTCAGGTGGTTAAATGTTGGTCATCCCCCCCCCCCCCGAGGTGGATGCCCCGATCCTAGGGCTATCTAACACCTCTGTCATGCATTCCCCTGATTCTACTAACCTGCGGGATGCCGAAGACCGGCTTATTGATCAGCTGGGATCCCACGCCTTTGCATGTGCGGGGACGGCGCTGCGCCCAGTCTGTGCCTCTGCCATTACTGCTGTGGCCACTAGAAGCCTTATCAGAAATATGCTTGATAGTGCCCCTGATGATTTGCCTTGTGAGGTGTTTAATGCACTCTCCAGTTGTGATGTTTTTGTAAATTTTGTCCTATCAGCATTGGATGACACCATCAGAATGTGTGCCAGAACTTCTGCCCTCGTGGTGGCTATACGCCGCTCGGTTTGGCTGCGCCAGTGGGCTGCTGACAACGCTGCCAAGAAGGCCCTCACTGGTTTTCCCTTTAAAGGACTGCGTCTGTTTGGAGAATGCCTGGACCTTTTTGCTAAGGGAGGCAGTTTACCCCAGTGCAGGCGGCAACCTTGGCCCTTTCGGGGTCAGGGTTCCTTCTCCTCCCCTTACCGCGGTGCAAGACAGGGAAGGGGGGTGTCCTTCCCTGGGGCCCGGGAGATTTCGGGGGTAGAGGCAGAGGACGTGGACGTCCTTGCTCCTCCTGGGGTTCCAAAGATAAATCCTCTCCCAAGCCCCCTCAGGCATGATAGGGCGCCCTCATCCATCCGGGTGGGGGGGGGGGGGGGCGGCTGCAGCTCATGTCTGGAGGCTTCATGTCTCAGACTGGTGGATTCAGGAGGTAGTGTCCTCCGGTTACAAGCTGGAGTTTGCTGCCGATCCCCGTCCAAGATTCATCAGATCCCGGATTCCTCAGGACCCTGTGTCAGCTCAGGAGCTAGTGCAAGGCCTCCTGGAGCTGGGGATCATCTGCCAGGTCCCTTTAAGAGAAAAAGGGCTTTTATTCCAACCTATTCACAGTACCCAAAAAGGATGGTTCTGTCAGGCCCATCCTGGACTTAAAGATTCTCAACAAGTTTGTCAGGGGCAGGCGCTTTCGCATGGAGACTCTGCGCTCTGCCATAAGTTCCCTGCGCCAAGGGGATTTCATGACTTCTGTGGACATCAAAGATGCTTACCTTCATATTCCTGTGTTCCCAGGTCATCAAAGGTTCCTCAGGTTCGCTCTGATGGATCAACACTACCAATTTGTGGCCCTGCCCTTCGGCCTCACTTCAGCTCCCAGGGTGTTCACCAAGGTGCTGGCTGGCGTGATGTCTCTGCTCAGATGTCAGGGCGTCCGCGTGCTTCCCTATCTGGACGACATCCTCATCACTTCCCAGTCTCTACATCAGGCAGGGTTGTATACTCAGCAGGTATTGTCCACTCTGGAGTCATTTGGATGGGTGATCAGCCACCCCAAGTCCTCACTGTCCCCTTCCTTGGTAACTCCATTCCTAGGAATTAATCTGGATACAGTTCAGGCAAGGATCTTCCTTCCTCAGCAGAAGGTGGACAGTCTGATTGCACAGGCTCAGTCCCTCCTAGCTTGTCCCCATCCCTCCATCAGGCAGGGGATGCAGCTGGTGGGCCTGATGGTGACGTGCTTCGAAGCGGTCCCTTATGCTCAGTTCCACTTGAGGCCTCTGCAACTTCACCTATTGTCTGTATGGGACAAGGACCCAGCGTCCCTGGACAGGGTCTGTGTGCTTCCCCCCTGGTCAGGAGGTCCCTCTTGTGGTGGATGGACTCAAGGAACCTGTTGGGGGTCAGATCCTTTCTTGCCCCTTCCTGGGAGACGGTCACCACTGATGCCAGTCTGTCAGGTTGGGGGGGTTTCTGGAAGTCCCTGCAGTTCCAGGGGAGGTGGGGCCCTCAGGAGGCCCACACACCTATCAATGTCTTGGAGCTGCGAGCGATCAGGTTAGTTCTGGCTCGCTTGACTACTCCTCTTCAGGGCCTACCTGTTCAGGTGCGCTCTGACAACCAGACGGCAGTTGCCTACATCAATCATCCGGGAGGGACCCGGAGCAAGGGGGCCCTCCAGGAAGCGTCTCTGATCCTGACCTGGGAGGAGGCCAATGTCCCCTGCATTTCAGCTGTGTACATCCCGGGGGTGGAAAATCACCTGGCGGACTCTCTGAGCAGGGGGACCTCTCGACAGGGAGAATGGTCCCTATGCAGCAGGGTGTTTCAATCTCTGTGTCACCGTTGGGGCCAACTAGATGTGGATCTGTTTGCGTCCCGCCACAATCACAAGCTTCCAGCTTTTGTCTCTGTCCGGGGATCCTCTGGCCCTGACCTCGGATGCGCTAGCAATGTCATGGAAGGACTTTCAGTTCCTCTGTCTTCCCCCCCCAATTCCTCTGCTGGGCAGGGTTCTGCGCAAGATTGCTCTGGAAGGGGTGCCAGCAATTCTGGTGGCCCCCAGGTGGCCAAGAAGAGTGTGGTTCGCAGACGTGGTACAGCTGGCAGTAGATCAATACGCTCTGCCCTTGGTGCCAGATCTGATCACTCAGGGCTCACTACGCCATCCCAATTTACAAACTCTGGCTTTGACGGCTTGGCTGCTGAAACCTCCATCTTGATGGAGAAGGAGTTGTCTTCCTCCGTTGTGGATACTTTGATTAAAGCTAGGAAGACGTCTTCCTCTTCCATTTATTACAAGGTTTGGCATGCCTACATTGACTGGTGCGAGTCTAGGTCTCTTCCCTGTCGTGTGTTCTCTATTCCCAGGATTCTGGAGTTCCTGCAGAATGGGTTGGAGATGGGGCTCCAACTCAGTACTCTGAAGGGTCAGGCTTCTGCCCTGGCTATTTTTTTTCCAGAAGTCCTTTGCTCAGCACCCTCTGATCAGGACTTTTTTTCCAGGGGGTCACTCATGTGCGTCCCCCACGTAAACCTATGGTGCCTATTTGGGATTTGAACTTGGTTCTGTCAGCCTTGCAGGGTGCTCCCTTTGAACCTGTGCAGGATGCTGCCTTGGCCATTCTTACGCTCAAGGTTGTGTTTCTGGTGGCTATCACTTCTGTCAGGCGTGTGTCTGAGTTGGTGGCACTGTCCATTCAGCCCCCCTACTATGAGAGGCACCAGGACAAGGTGGTGTTTCATTTCAAGCCTGATTGTCTGCCTAAGGTAGTGTCTGCCTTTCATTTGAATCAGGATATTGTTCTTCCTTCTTTGTGCCCTAATCCTAGCAATGCTAAGGAGAGGGTTTTGCACTCTTTGGATGTGGTTAGGTGTCTGAAGTGGCTACTGCCCCTTTCAGGAAAACTGATGCTCTTTTTGTGGTCCTTTCTGGTCCTAGGAAGGGTTTGGCTCCTGCCAAGTCTACTATCAGCAAGTGGATTTGTCAGGCTGTGATTCAGGCCTACTCTGCTAAGGGGAAGTATCCTCCCTTCCGCCTTACTGCTCATTCTACTCATGCTGTTGGTGCCTCTTGGGCTTTTCAGCACCAGGCTTCTGTTGAATAAGTTTGCAAGGCCACTACTTGGTCTTCTGTTCATACGTTTTCAAAGTTTTACAAGGTTGATGTTAGGGCCTCAGCTGACGCTGTTTTTGGCCGAAAGGTTCTCCAGGCGGCAGTGGTTTAAACTGCCTGCTGCTGATTTTTCTTGGGGATCCCACCCTACTTTATGGACACTGCTATTGGATGTCCCAACTGTAAGTATTAGATTTGGAGCAGGACGTACGGTATGCTAACGATAATACAATTCTGTGATTACTCACCTGTAGAATTGGTATTATGAGTATACAGTACGTCCTGCTCCAATCCACCCTTGGTTTGCATTTCTTGGATCCCCTGTATGGTGATTGTTATCATTGTTATAGTTGATAGTTTGGATTGTTTAATTCTCCCGGCTTCTCCTTAACTGCTTTTCAATGCTGGGGATTTGTGGGAAGTCCCTGGGTATTTGAGGGGCCGGGAGGAGCCTATTTTCGATGTCTCTGCAGTCCAGCGCCATCTGGCGGAGTATATCCCAACTGTAAGTATTAGATTTGGAGCAGGACGTACTGTATACTCATAATAATAATTCTACAGGTGAGTAATCACAGAATTGTATTTTTTCAATGTCGTATTTCACAGCTTCCTGAAGTGTATACATATCCCTGAAAAATATTTTCCTTTTAATTATTATTCATTGCGTTCAAGCGACAGTCACACGTTGGTCATGTATTTGCAATTCTTTGTTTGACTATTAATCTGCTTTTGTTTGCAGCAGCTAGATGAATAAAAAACTGAGCAATAGATTTGAACGGCACTTCCAAACCAATTTGAATGGAAAGTACCACTTTCCTTTTAATAATTATCTAAAGCAGCACTTGGGCAGTGTTTATAGTTTGTCAGTCAGCTTAAAATGCACAAATACATAGAAATTATCACTTTTTAATGCAGTATTGTATTAATGGAGCAAATAGGGCTTGGGTAAATTATAGATGGGAGCAGATTCGGTTGGGGTTCAGATCCGATAGGATCTTGCAGACCACTACTGATACATGTACCACTAGTTGGAAAGCATTATTGGAAAGAAACGTGTAGTAATCAACACAAATATTTAAACTTGTTAACTTCTGGATTAAGTTCATTAAGTGATAAGAACTATGAAATACCTAGTCTAAGAGAGATTCTGTGTAAGCCTTTGAATCTAAACACACTTTTCTCAGGTTATAAATTATTCTCTTGACCAATATATTTATTTGTGGATCCCGCCATCTATTTTGGAGCACAGGCTGCAAATCCAGTGCACCCTTGTCCCGGATAACTATTAATGTGGGTCCAAGGTATTACTTTACTAGTTCAGAATGAATTTTATTACATTGACAGATAATAAGGGCTGAAATACTTAGTACTTCCAGGTTCCAATTCTGCAGTTAAGTTGCGTTTACTCATAAGAGCAGCCTGTGATACAGTCAGGTTCCCTGGGCAAGCCACACTGTGCACCATGCAAACCTGCCTGCAGTAAAAGGCAAAAAGAGAGACCCTCTGCAGCATAAACAGTACTTTAGCTGATTCTAAGGGTTCCTGATTTAATATTACATTGTTGGGATCTCAAGATTGTCATTGAGGGGTGGCTGCTAAGCAAGTCATTTTAGACTTATTGCCTACTCATCTGATCTAGCATTCTTCATATATTCGGGAAAAAATTAGTTGATATGTTACACTGTTTTACAGCGTTTTTCATCTAGTAAATTCTGACGAAATCTATCCTATAATTTTATTTTTGCAGAACATTTTCAACATGGTGGTCGAAGTGCCTCGATGGACAAACGCAAAGATGGAGGTTCGTTTTAAATGCAATTTTTAATGACTGTTGAATTCTCCGTGACTAGGGAAAATGTTGATGTTGCCATCTGTTTACTCTAATAGTCTGGATTAGCTTGACCTGGGTATATGAAATGTGGATGTATGTTGCAAGTATCCAAATACATTTGTGCAGGATTTCTATACAATTTACACTGTAAATGTAGAAAAGAGACGGGTTGCTGTATAGAACCCTTTAGCAAAACCCTTTTTTTCTTTTTATCATAATTTAAGGTTTTGACTTAGTAGAATTATAGCAAAACGGTGTCAACAGTGGTGTTACTGTAATATTAGGGCTGCCTAGGAGCTTTTTGCCACTAGCAAATTGTAGAAAAAGGTTTGGTTCTACTTTAGTAAGTTTGGCTGCATACATCATGTTAAGATGTAGAGTAGAGCAGCAAGAAATTTTCACTAAAGATCTATAAAGAATAGGGATATATCTAAATATATTTTTATTATAAATATTTGCAAATTAATGGCTCTTTGCCTCTCCTCTATAAACCATAAAGTGCAGACTGTTTTTGCTTTTGTAATGTAAGCTACTGCTGCTTTTTACACACGGAGAAGAGGTGCTTAAAGTATTATGAAAGCACATTGATTAAAAATTTTTAGAACTGCCTATTCAGGCAAACAAAAGAATCTTCCAGCAAGATCCTGTGACATGTCACATGGATAGAAGTGTTCAAAATTAGTTGAAAGCACATTACCAAGTTCTGTCCTTGCCCCTTAATTTCCCATACTTTACCCAATTAAGCATCTGTGGGACCACCTGTATCCTTGCATTTGCTATATGGATCCTCCTTCACACACCCTTCAGCAGCTGTGAGATGCTCTGCAGTCAGCATGGCTCCAGATACCTGTGACAGTCTCCCAGCACCTTGAGTCATTCCCAGCCCATCTAGCTTCTGTCCATCTGCACATGGTTACTATAGATATTTGCTTGTGGTCATAATAATGTGTCTTGACTGTGTAAAAAAAACAATTTCTTCTCAGCAGCCTCCTCCTAGCCAAGCACTAATCTTAAACTTGCCTACCTATTCCAAATATATGGTTCCATGCTGACCAGTTTTTCCTGTGCTCGTCCACCATTTTGTAAGAACACTGGCGCATAAGACTCCAGCACCATCATTCACTGTAGAACTGCAGAACTGTAGTCCCTCCAGCATAACATACGCATATTAAGCTAAAGCTGTTGTATCTCCAACACACATTCTTAATGGCTATGGCTTAGCCTGTTAGGCATAGCTTCTTTGTAATCCATGAATGTCTGCAGTCAGGGACTTTGTTCAACTAAGGACATGACTGCAGATGTTTTTACACAGTACTGTAACCCAAGAAGATCTTGTTGTTGAAGATTCCCCAGAAAGTGGAATTTTGTGTCCGTATGCTTAGTTATTGAGACAACTCTTTATTTGCACATATACAAAGCATCCTTAGTTGTCAAATATTTCCATGGGTTCAGCTGTTGACCAAGTCGGCTATCTAACCGCTTGACTTGCCTGTGGTGCTGTAACATATTTTGCTTTGGTGGATCTTTCTGCTAGTCCAACTGACTGCAGTAACTGGCAGAAGAAACCAGTAACCAATGGTAGATTTTTCTCATTGCATGGCACGGCCTGCTTCACAAAGTAATTACATATGGGTATTCCGCCACAAGGTGGCGCAGTGCACTGCAGAAGAGTTGTGGCTCCTCCCGGTACCATATAAAAACGGAATCACCATAGACTTATCCATTTTTCCTCTGCAGTGATTCTGGGAAGATAGAAGATGGCTCTCCATATTGCGCAGGTGAGCAGGGCAAACAAGCCTCGGCCCTGCATGGCTGTTTCCACCCATTTCCGGACCCTCTGTGCCTTCCAGCCTCGGCTGACTGGTGAAGGTAGAGGGGCACTAGGTTAAGTGCTCAAGGAGCGCTGCTCCAAGCCGCAGACCCTGTACCACAAAGGGTAGCCGGCCATAGGCTTTATGGTGAGCCTGTTAGGGATGCAGAGTTCCTGTCCTAACTTCTGAGGGGGTGAGTGTTTTGGGGGACTGGTTACTTGTTCTGGCGTTTTGGGGTCCCCCCCTGTCCCTGGCCTGCGCCCTCGCCACTGCTCGCTTGCTTGCTCGCTCCCTCCCCGTAGTGTGCTGGGGGGGGGGGGGGGGGGCGGGTGGTAACGGCGAGGGTACTTTGGCTGTGTATTCACCTGTTGTTGACTTTTTAACTGTGTTTTAACTGTTTTCGCTGGCTTGCCGCTTTGTACTGCGCTCCGTGGCGGGCGGCGCTATATTTGTGAGGCGTTTTTTCTCTACTGTGATGACGCCAGCGAGGTCACGTGAGCGCCGTTTTCGCGCTCTTCGGGGGGGCGGTGGATGATGCGTAACGCCTGGTCTGCTTGACGCTTTCCTCCTGTGGTCTGGCGGTTGGTGCCCTTGTTCTACTTGGTCCGTGAGTCCCCTTCGGGGGTTTTTGTTCTCTTTTGGGCATGCACTGCGGGATACTTATGTGTCTTTGTCTTTCATGCGGGACAACTGTGGGTTGTGGTTTCTCCCAGTCCTATCCCTTACCCCCCCTCATCTTCCCTTACTGGCTTCTGGGGGCATCACTGGGGGGGGGCATCCCTGGTGGCTCTTGCTAGCCTTTATCCTGTGCTGGCCTATTGTCCCTGTGTTAATCACCATATGGAGGCTTCTGGGGATATCGTGCTTGGGGGTCCTTCGGGGCAATCCCGGCTGTGTGCCATGTGTGGGGTATCCCCTGTGAGTGACAGTGTCAGGGTGTGCTTGCCGTGCGCCCAAAGTGTCTTTGCTCTCCAGGCTGGGCTGTCCGCTTCACTTCCCAGCTCTGCGCCCCCTTCGGCATTACCTACCCCCCCCCCCCCCGTGCCTGCATTTAGCCCCTAGTGAGGGGGATACTAGCGGGGGTCACAGTCTGATTTGGCACTGTGTGTGGCTAGTATTGAAAGGCAACTTGCCAGGCCTGTTCCACGTAAGGCCTCTGACAAGAAGCGGCACCTAGCTCCCGTGACTTCCCTCTTTCCTGAGGAGGATGAGGGACCTGATACCTTTGTTGGCCTTTACCCACTGGAGGAGGGGGAACTCCTTCAGGACTCTGACTCATCTGGGGACCAGCAGGAGGGTTACGGCAGTGACCCTGGGTCTGCGTCTGGGGAAGACTCCTGGTTCCCTGAGAACACTGATAGCCTGTTAGCTCACATTTTTGAAGTCTTTCACATTGTCCCCCCTGAGGTGGCTAAGAGGAAGCAGGGTGAACTCTTTCGTCCTGACAAACAGCGCCTGGAGTTCCCTGAGCAGAGTCATTTCACTAATATGGTGCTCAAGGAGTGGGATAGTAGATTGCCCGCGGTGCCCAAAGGGTGGGATAGGAGGTATCCCTTCCCTGCCGACCTGGTCAAGCTATGGTCGTGTCCCCCTGAGGTGGACGCTCCCGTGCTTGGGCTGTCCAACACCTCGATCATGCCTTCACCTGACACTACTACACTGTGGGACAGCAAGGACCGGCGCATGGATCAGCTGGCCTGCCATGCCATGTGTGTGGCTGCTGGGCTGCGTCCGGTCTTCGCTGCTGCCATTACAGCTATTGCCCTTAAAAGAGACAGCTCAAGCGTCTCCTGGAGGGCGCTACGGCTGGCAATAGGGGGGAGGATTATAGGTCCCTTTTGCTTTGCTCTGATTTTGTTGCCTTTGTCCTTACTGCCTTACTGATGCGGTACGGATGTGTAGTAGGATGGGTCCCTGAGGCCCATCCTGGACTTGAAGGGTCTCAACAGGTTTGTCAGGTTCAAGCATTTTCACATGGAGTCAGTACCCTGCGCCCGGGCGACTTCATGACTTCGGTGGACATCAAGGATGCCTACCTTCATGTGCCGATCTTTCCAGGTCATCAGAGATTTCTCAGGTTTGCTCTAGAGGATCAGCATTGCCAGTTTGTGGCCTTACCATTCGGTATCACCTCGGGTGTTCACAGAGGTGCTGGCGTTTGTGATGGCTCTGCTGCGGAATCAGGGCATTTGCATCCTTCCTTACCTGGACAACATTCTGATTGTGGCTCAATCTCTTCATCAGGCAGAGACAGATACTCAGGTGGTGACTTCCACTCTCGAGTCCTTCGGCTGGGTGATCAACTATCCCAAGTCTTCACTGTCTCTGTATTTGGTGAGGTCCTTTCTGGGCATGACTCTGGATACCTCTCAGGTCAAGGTATTCCTGCCTCAGCAGAAGGTGGAGAGCCTTCAGAAGCAGGCACGGGCTCTGCTCTTGCGTCCCCATCCCTCCATCCGGCAAGGGATGCAGTTAGTGGGTCTGATGATGTCCTGCTTCGAGGCGGTTCCTTTTGCGCAGTTTCACATGAGGCCTCTTCAGTTGCACCTCTTGTCAGTTTGGGATTGGGGGACCCTGTGTCCCTGGATCAGGAATTTACTCTGTCCCCCCTGGCCAGACAGTCCCTCTCGTGGTGGCTGGACTCGGGGAACGGTCTAGTGGGCAGGACCTCTCTGCCCTCGTGCTGGGAGACTGTCACCACAGATGCCAGTCTGACCGGTTGGGGGGGCTTTTGGAAGTCTCTGAAGTTCCAGGGTTGGTGGAGCCCCCAGGAGGCCCATGCTCCCATCAATGCACTGGAACTGAGGGTGATCAGGTTGGTTCTGTCTCCGCTGACCTCACCTTCGGGGTCGGGCTGTTCAGATCCGCTCAGACAACCAAGACAACCAAGAAAGATTGGTGGTACCAGTAAACCACCAAAGGGAAAAATATACTTGAGGGCACCACCTATCTGCTAACCATAAATGACACTAATAATTCATCAAAATAGATTTATTGATCCATAGCTATTTATTTAAAACATCCACATACAACATATAATACAATCGCCTACATTTAAAATACACAACATTTAGTTATCTCCCAGCAGGAGTGACCTTATAAAAAACTATCTATCTAACCAACCTATATATAAATAAATCCATTGTATCCTAAACCTAGATACTGCAGTGAAATTGCAAAATAAAGTGCTCAGTGCTGAATAAATTTGTGCACAATTATACAATATAGTGCCAGGCCGACCCAACCGACCTGCACCTCAGTGAAACAAACTTGCTCGCCCCTGCTGGAAGGATTCTCACCCACGCGTTCCGTGCCCACCTGGCACTTTCTCAAGGTGCTGCTGCCTGCTGTCCACACAGATCTTAAATAGGTCAGATGAACGCCGCCGCCAGAGTCCCCACCCCCCTCCACCACGCGTTGCGTCCCCGGCCGGCGGACGTCCAGCACAGCGGAGGAGGAAGGAAGTCAGGCCACATGCGTCTCCACCCCCATCCCAAGAAAAGCCAGGTCTCGTCACCTCCGCCCGCCCCCCAAACTGCCACAACCCGCCCCTCGCACAACACTGTAAAACAGCGTGTGACTGAGGACACAGGAGTCAGCAGAGGGGGAGGGCGGAGGGGAGGCCGACCTGCGGGAGCCAATAATAATGAGCAAAGCTCAAGGTGTGAGTGACAGCAGGAAGCACATTGATTACAATTGTATCTCGTATTAAAAACATGAAACAAAACACACATATACTATCACAATGAATCCAATAGCAATACATATTGTTACTTATATCTTATTCTCTCATCATCATAAACAACATAATTGTAAAGGCTCACATATGAATCATTATCATTAAGCAGAAACTTCTGAGCAAGAAATCTTAAACATGACCTAACCAATGCAGATATCGATTCACAATATCAACCCCCCCCCCCCCCCCCCACAGAAAGCCAACCCCCCCCCCCCAACCGGTACATTCCCCAGCAACACTGCCCAAGTGCAAAACACGCCCACACATGACGGCTACAACTTGATCCCCGGCTGCGAGCAGACAAATCCACAGACTCTTATTGAAGCAGAATTGAATCTCGATGTTCCATAGGTCCATAGAAGATCATTTGACCATGTGAATCAAGCAACATACAAAAGTGATCACAATCTATGAAAAAACAAATATTTGTTAAATATATGTGAGCCAAACCATAAACACACCAACCGTGAACAATCAATCAAAGTGGACCCAAAACACCACACCGCGAAACACCCCCCCCCCCCCCCTTTATTATAAGTATCCAAACCATCAGGATCACCTCCCCAAAAATGGCTCAAAGGAGGAATCTTCATTGAGTCCAAGTGGTGCGATTGTATTCAAGCGGTACATCCACTTCAACTCATTTTGAAGTAACTTACGTTTAACATTACCTCCCTTCATCCCTAATTGAATTTTCTCCAATAGGGTAACTCTTAAAGAGACTGGTTGGCTATCATGGACCCTCAAGAAATGCTCTGCTATTGGGGATATGATTTTATGTGCAGCCTTGTCCCTTGCTGCCAATCTAATGTTAGAAAGATGAGCTTGGATCCTGACTCTCAAAGCGTTTTTTAGTTTCACCTACATAACATAAGTTACAGCCACATTCCAAAAGGTATATGACCTGTTTGGTTCTACAGTTCATAAAGTCCAGGATTTTGAATTTCTCTTTAGTAAATCGGTTACAGACCGATTCAGTCTTGACCACATATTGACAAATGGAACAATCACCACATCCATGGCTACCTTTCCCCTTTTGTTGTTCCAGCCACGTATTGGGCCTGGTGAAATGGCTCCTACATAGAATGCTTTTCAAATTGGGGGCCCTTTTTGCTGTCATCCGTACCTTCTTATCAATCAGTGTTCTAACAATCGGACCCGATTGTAAGATGTCCCAATGTCTGTTCAGGACATTACGAATTGTCCCCTGCTATTGTATCTTGACACATAACGTATAGAATCATCATTTCTACCCTTGGCTTGAGCAGATCATTACGCGCCATTCCAGCCACTTGCCGGTAAGTACTAATCACATGTTTTTTGGGATACCCCCGATCACAAAATCGTTTGACAAGGCCCCGAGCCTGCTCATGAAAATCCTCCTCCTTGGAGCAGTTCCTCCGTATTCGGGTAAATTGACCTTTGGGAATACCCATCCTTTGATGCTTGGGATGGAAGCTCTCAAAGTGAAGAAGACTATTAACCGACGTCTTTTTTCTAAAGAGTGTGGTAGAGATGGTACCATTACATTCCAAATTAAGCCTCAAATCCAAAAATTCCACCTGTATAGCAGATACATTATATGTCAAAAATATGTTTAAATCATTCTGGTTCAACTTGCGAAGAAAGTCCTGACAGAGATCAGCCGGCCCCTGCCAGATTAACAACACATCATCTATAAAGCGAAACCAACCCCCAATATGGGGCTGTTACTCGTTCATAGGCTCACCAAAGACAATCTCACGTTCCCACCACCCCAGGAAGAGGTTGGCCACAGAGGGCGCACAACGCGCCCCCATGGCCACTCCCCTTACCTGGCGGTAGTGGGCCCCATCAAACACAAAATAGTTGTGGGTCAAAATGAATTCCAACAATTCCAGAATAAATTCTCGCCTACCCCTAAACTGATCAGACTCCATATTTAGGAAGTATGTCACCGTAAAGAGTGCTAATTGGTGAGGGATGTTGGTATATAAGGACTCTGTCTGCTGTTACCAATAAGGTGTCATCTGGCCATGATGTCCCCTCCAATTTGTTCATTAGATCAAGTGAATCTCGGACATAGGAAGATAAGGACTGTACAAAGCCTTGAAGGTGTGCATCAATATATACACTTGCCTGCTCAGTCAAACTTCCTATGCCCGAGATGATAGGTCGTCCTGGAGGTTTCTCCATATTTTTGTGAACTTTAGGTAATAGGTACAATGTAGGTGTGACCGGAAAATCAACTTTAAGAAATTCAAATGTCGATTGATCTATTATCCCATAGGTGATAGCTTGATTAAGGATCTCTTCAAAGGATGCCTTATAATGTACACCCGGATTAGAGGGTAGTTTCTCATAATTTCTTACATCCCCTAATTGTCTATGGGCCTCTTTCACATAGTCATCCATGCCCCAGAGAACCACATTCCCACCCTTGTCAGCCTCACGGATGACAAGGGCGGGATTGGCCCCCAGGGACCGCATGGCTTCCTGCTCCCCCTTGGTAAGATTATGTTGGACTTTTGATTGAACCAAATTCTCAATTGCTCCACTCACCACGCGGAAAAAGGTGAGTACCGCTGGTGCTGATCCAAAGGCAGGAGTGAATCTTGAGGGTTTTCTGAACTTATTAATTAGGGTCAGCCAAGTCTGTGTATTATCCTCACCAAGATGAGGGTCAAAATTCATAAATTCTCGTTCTAGGTCCTCCTCATTGTTATCACCATGAGGGGAGATATCTATAGAGGACATCTCATCCTTCTTGGTTAGAAAATGCTGCTTCAGCAATAATTTTCTACAAAACATAAATAGGTCTTTAATACTTTCAAACTTATTTATTGGATTGGTTGGAGAGAAGCCGAGTCCCTTGCTCAATACAGACCTTTCCATGTCGGACAATTCATGTTCAGTTAAATTCACAAATTGGAGTGTGTCCTGATCTTCTGAGCAGTATGGGAGCTTGTGTTAGCCACTGAGGTACAGGTGGTATACATAACTCCTGGCACTATAATCTAAAATTTTTTCGGACGATGGGGTGCTAGTCTGAGGGGATCCCAATTGATTCGCCCCATATTTCCTTGCCTGTTCTCTCTTTCTCCTAAATCTCTTGCCACCCCTCCTCGTCTGCCTGCTTCTGTATCTCTCTGATCCATGTTGCCTGGGGACGGTTTGTCACAGGACCCTCTGGCCTTCGACTCGGATGCGCTAGCAATGTCTTGGACGGAGTTTCGGCTCCTCTATGTGTTCCCTCCGTTCCCTCTGCTGGGCAGGGTGCTGCGCAAGATAGCCCAGGAAGGGGTACCAGCCATTCTGGTGGCCCCCTGTAGGCCAAGGAGGGTGTGGTTCGCAGACGTCGTGCAGTTGGCAGCAGATCCGTATGCCCTGCCCAAGGATCCACATCTGCTCAGGGACAACTGTGCCATCCCAATTTACAAACGCTGGCTTTAACGGCTTGGCTGCTGAAACCGCTATCTTGATGGATAAGGGTTTGCCAGCTTCTGTTGTTGATACCATGATTACGGCTAGGAAGAAATCCTCGTCCTTTATCTACTACAGGATCTGGCATGCTTACATTGCCTGGTGTGAGTCCAAGTCTTTTCCTTGTCGGGTGCTTTCTATTCTCAGGATTCTGGAATTTTTGCAACATAGTTTGGATTCGGGCCTTCAACTTAGTACCCTCAAGGGACAGGTGTCAGCTCTGGCAATTTTTTTCCAAAGGTCCTTTGTCAATCACCGGTTGGTTAAGACTTTTTTCCAGGGAGTTACTCACGTGCGTCCGCCACGTAAGCCTATGCTACCAGTTTGGGACCTGAATCTGGTGTTGAGCCTATACGTGGGGCTGCTTTGCCCATTCTGACTCTTAAAGCAGACCTTCACTCTGAATAAGAGTCTATCTTATATGTTTCCCACACCCTGCACATACAGATTGCTCACATTAAAAATCCTCCTACCTGCATCTACTGCGTGTTATGAGCCTTTAAACATCCAAGATGGCGGCTCATGAAACATCAGGCAGCCTGCAAACAGGAAGTGCCTTCTGACTGTGCTGCTCTGCATTCTGGGATAGCTGACCTTTTCCTGACCCCAGCTCTGTGCTGTCTGAGCAAAGCACAGCTATAACCCACCCCCCTGTATTTTATCCCACTCTCCTCTCTCAGTAAGTGTGATGCTTCTGAGTTAAGATGGCGGCGCCCGTATCCTAAAGTCCTTAACAGAGTTGCAGCCCAGTGGTGGAGAGAATAATAAGTAAGTGATTAAAAACATAAAATATATTAATTTTAGACGCTGGGGAATCGTTTAAGGGTTTGGGCTTTTCAATAAATCATGGTGATGGTCTGGTTTAAGGTAACCTTTTTGGTGGCCATTACTTCTGTCAGGCGAGTTTCTGAGCTGGTGGCGCTTTCCATCAAGCCTCCTTATTTTGAGCGGCATCAGGATAAGGTGGTGTTTCGGCTTATGCCGGATTTTTTGCCTAAGGTTGTGTCATCTCAATCAGGACATTGTTTTGCCTTCTTTGTGTCCTAAACCTGCCAATGCCAAGAAGCGGATCCTTCATTCTCTGGATGTTGTTAGGGCTCTGAAGTTTTTATTTGGTTGCTACTGAGCCGTTCAGGAAATCTAATGCTTTTTTGTTCTTCCTGCTGAACCTATGAAGGGTTTGCCTCCTGCTAAATCCACTATCAGCAAGTGGATCCATCAGGCGGTGGTACAAGCCTATTCTGCTAAAGGGAAGGATCCTCCTTTTAGGATTACTGCTCATGCTACTCGTGCTATTGGTGCGTCTTGGGCCTTTCAGCACCAAGCTTCTGTTGAACAAGTTTGTAAGGCCGCAACTTGGTCTTCTGTTCATACTTTTTCCAAGTTTTACAAGGTTGATGTTAGGGCCTCAGCTGATGCTTCTTTTGGCCGCAAGGTACTTCAGGCGGTAGTGGTTTAAATTGCCTGTTACTCTTTGGGGATCCCACCCTACTTTTTGGACACTGCTTTTGGATGTCCCAGATGTAATGACTTTGTGAAGCAGGCCGTGCCATGCAATGGGAAAAAGACAATTCTCACCTGTAGAATTGTTTTTGCCATGCATGGCATGGCCTGCTTCACCCCACCCTTGTTATCGTTGTTCTTGGTTGCCTCTGTATAGTGATTTTTCCAATTTAGTTGGGGTTTTGTTACCTTTTTTACTTTTATTATCTCCCGTTTTCTTGAATAACTGCTTGTCAACACTGGATAAGTCTATGGTGATTCCATTTTTATATGGTACCGGGAGGAGCCACAACTCTTCTGCAGAGCACTACGCCACCTTGTGGCGGAATACCCAGATGTAATGACTTCGTGAAGCAGGCCGTGCCATGCATGGCAAAAGCAATTCTACAGGTGAGTACTTACAGAATTGTCTTTTCTGTCGCTGGGGTCTCCAGCCTATTAAACATCACCTTATCCTTTCAGGATACTTTCAACACTTGCCAGTGACTTAAATCTGAAATGCAAAATCCCCTTAGGATAACAGATTTCTCGCTTCACAGCATTCCTATCCATCTGACTTGGCCTTGAAACACTTCCACATAGCTGCTTCAATGTCAGGCCTTGTAGCAGTGGTAATGTACAGCAATTTCCCTATGGTCTCCCTGGCCCTTGCCACTCAGATACCCCAATGCTGGTAATTTTCTAACTACTTTACCAGTATCGGACAAATCGGCTGTGCAGGACTCTAGGGGAGTATATATTTTGTTTTGCTTTGGACAGTAATTAGACAGGGACACTGTTCAATTCCATGTCAGATTCCTCTTTTGTAGTTCCTGTATGCTTTCTGGCTATCATTTGTTTGCTGTCTAGCATAAAACATTTGTCACCTTGGAATTTTGCAGTGAGTCTTATCGATTAAATGCTTTACATCATTAGATCAGGAACCTATAGCACATTTTCTATGGTGTTGCTAAATTGCATTCTGTAATGGTGGGATACACTAGGGTTCCATGTCTGGTTCCTTCTGCAAATATTTAGCTTCCACTTGCAAGATAAATGGTCTGTTTACATCAAATTCGTTGAAAAACAATCTAATGCTTGTCATGTGGTTGGTTGCGCTGGAATTGCACCAACCTTACTTGCCATTTTAAGGGTACCACTCCAGTTTATTGTGGCTTTGGCATCCTTTTCAGTTCAATAGGAACATAAGCCTCGATTCAGAGAGACACAAAAAACTTCTTTAAAAAACTTTTAGTTCCGATCTGTGAAATGTTTCCGTTCTCGTATGAGCGTACGAGCGATTCTATGCATGCATTGAAAACCTTCTGTAAAGTTTCCGTCCGTTCGGACGGCAGATTACGAATTACGCGGATGTTATTTTCCATCCAGACTTTTCCGTTTCATTTCCACATGTTACAGCATAGGCTTTCGTTTTTGCCCTTTTCCCAACGAATCCTTTACGTTTCCCGATAGATTCTGTTTCCATTTTACAAAAAATATTAGTCCAGACGGAATCCTTACGATCTTGCGCCTGCGCACTACAAACTTAACTCATTAAAGTGCTCGCCTACATATTTGCCACCCTCACTTCTACTACAATGTTTAGCTAAATCACTTAGCACTATCCTCCATCTTCCCTTTTGGCCCCTTAAAGCTCACCCAAACCACTTAGCACTATCCTCCATCTTCCCTTTTGGCCCCTTAAAGCTCACCCAAACCACTTAGCACTATCCTCCATCTTCCCTTTTGGCCCCTTAAAGCTCACCCAAACCACTTAGCACTATCCTCCATCTTCCCTTTTGGAACCTTAAAGCTCACCCAAACCACTTCTCGGTCATGTGAATATTCATCTTTAAATATTTCTGGGCCCATTAGTTTTGTGTTAATGTATTTAATGTAAATGAAATGACAATGTAACATTTTTTTGGGATGCCATCATAAAATATAAAATGTATCAACATTTTTTAAATTTTACATTTTTACAACTATAAAAAACAAAATACATAGCAATGGCAGGCCACTGAACATTATTCTTCATCTGTGGTCCCCAACGAGTTGCGCAGCTCCTGCATGTCGCCCACCAACTGAAGGACCCTGACACTCAGTTGTGCCACTCTGGCACGTGTGGTCCCTGTTAAAAAACGTAAATTAAAATATTGGTATAACCTTGTTGGGGGTCATACTGCAGTGCCCCCCCCCCCCCCCCCGTATGGTCCAAACACCTAAATCTGGACTTCAAAAGCCAGAGGACCCAACCTTGGGCCGGGTTTTGCATAGTGCCCGATTAGAGAACCCCAGGCCCGCATTCTGCAGGCAAAGAACGGGCATCAGGAGCAAGGGCGAGTGTCACATCTTGCAGTTCCTGCAACCAAATATAAATTAATTACACAAAGCAAAGGTAACCAACTAAAACAAGAACTCCTACAACAAATTAAGATTCAAGTTCAACAATCCAAATATAATTCACAAAGGACATAAGTCTTAAAAAATTTAGCAATTATATGGATGTGTGGGAAAATAAATGTTTACATGCTAAGCACTAAGCATTAAAATGCATCTATAAGGCATACATGAAATGTATTTATTCAGGTACGCATTGCTATACAATTTATGGCCTCGGCCATGCGGATACATGCAATGCCTTGGTGCTAAAGGCGCGCAGACTCCTCCACATAGCCGCAAAACATGTTCAACAATAGCAATCCGAGCCCTCAAAGGTCTCGTAAGTGGATCGGAAATGAAACGGATTTATAGGGTGGTGGTCCGTCGGAAATCAGCTCTCTGAATCAGACGGAAGCTCTCTGAATCAATGGAAGTTTTCTGAAGGAACGGAAAATTTCCGATTTTGTTTGGAAAATGATCCGAACTAACGGAAATGTTCCGATTTGCTTCCGATCATCGGAAGCGCATTCCCGAACGTTCGTGCGAGTAGAAAATGGACGAAAAAAAGCAAAAAAATTACAAACACCCACCAAAACTTTCACAGACAGCTTCGGAAGTCCATATAGTACAGTCTTTAAGTGTTGCTGCTAGTGGAATCGGAAACCTGCTTGGTTTCCTTCTCATATGACCTTCAAGTTGAATATTTTTGGTCACATGCACAGCCATGCATAGTATGTTTATAAAGTGAACTATTTTATTCTGACTGCTCAAGAGAATACAATAGCATAAATGTTATAGGCTGATGCATAGAAGCAAACCCTGTTTTTACATGCCTCACAGCGCTCATCATAAATGGTCTCCAGGCCAGGAAGTTGAGTGCATATTCTTCATTCAGCAGTAAGCACCACCCTCTGCAGAGACTGCCTATCATGTTTGGTACTATTACCGCACTAACAAGTAATGCTCCCCATTATGATGCTCTGGATGCTACTGTGGTTGGCAGTTTGAAGTCTTTCGAGAGCCTAAGGTGGAACAGACACTGGTATGCTTTTTTCACTGTTGGTGTTTATGTGGCAGGACCATGAGCGGTTCTGTGGCAGGACCATGAGCGGTTCTGTGGCAGGACCATGAGCGGTTCTGTGTAAGATGCACTCCTATTCATGGACAACAATTTGTCCAGTGTGTAATAGCACCTTATAAGATGATTATAAGAAAACACTCTGTAAAATCCCCAAACATGTTACAGTCCCTTATGGCTTACTGTAAAACTGAAATTCAAAAGCTAGCCCCTCAAGAGCCTCCAGTGAAAAAGAAAAGACATTACATTACGGAATCGGAGGAGGGCAGATCTGTCCCCGAATCTGGATCCCAGGAGGAAGACTAAAATCGGTTAAAATAAAAAAATAATCTTTTGCTGGGACTGGATGAACCTCAGTTCAGGACCTTCTCCATACACAAGCTTATAAAGGGCATTATAATCAAGGAATTATTTTTATTCCTAAATCTTTCAATCAAAGATTTCCCTTTCTCCGACGGATTCTAAATTTTAGGATAGGGCCCCTATAGTTGATGCGGTTGTATTCAAGATTATCGGGAAATCTGACCTGCCAATGAAGGATGCTGCTCCTTTTTTAAAGGCATAAAAAAATTAAAGCCATGCTTAAAATATGCTGGGAAGCAATAACAAACTTGAGCATTGAGTCTCTTAACTAAATGAATCCATATTCAAGGGAACATCTAAAGAATTATTAACTTCTATACCCCTAATACAGAGGTCAGGACTATATTTTAATGCAGAGTTGGAGGATAATAAAGAAAAACAACAAGCCTTGTGCTCTTCCCACAGAAGGGGGAATACTTGTTTGGACCCAAACTCCAGGAGACTTTAAACAGAGAACATTTCAAAGTCAGGGGACTAAAGGATTTAAATGGAGAAACCAGGGAGACAGACCTACTAACTGCTTCATGTTCAATGCCCTCTACCCAGAAGCAGTGACTGTACGTCACAGGTCAAGACAGGTTAACACAGTTTGCAGACACATAGGATTGAACAATAAAAAATCACTGAATATTGAGGTTAATTACTCAAGGTTATAATATAGAGATTTCTCAGATCCCACCAACTCTGTTTATGTTGACTCCCATGCATCCTTCCCTCACCCTTCAGTCTACAATACAGGAATCCATTCAGCTACTTGTCCTCCTTCCTGTGCCGGAGAGGGGTTTTTACTCCATGTTATTTCCTGTATTCAAACCAAATGGGAAAGTAAGACTGATTTTATAAATTTTAAACCATAAACAAGTTTGTCTTATCAGAATTTCAAGATGGAGTCCATGGTCTCCATAGTCACTCCTGAGGAAGGATATGTGGATTGCCACAATAGATCTCAAAGATGCCTACTATCACGTGTCTGTTCAACCAGAGCATTAACAGTATCTTGGGTTAGCCAGGACTATAAATCAGAACGCAGAACATCTCCAGTTTGCTGCATTACCTTTCAGAATCTCATCAGCTCCTGGAGACTTCACAAAAGTCATGATCAAAGTAATTGCCTTCTTCTTCAAATGGGAAGCAATCCTGATTGTCCCCTACTTAGATGACTTGTTGATTGCTACAGAGTCCTACAACAAACTGCAGGCGCACATAGATCGGTTATGTCAAAAACTCCTTGACCTGGGGTTGGTTAACCAACTGGAAAAAGTCTAACCTAATTCCTGCCACCTGTAAAATTGTTTTTGGGGGTATCTTTAGATTTTGCTAAAGAATTGTCTTTTCTACCCTTAGAGACTAACTAAAAATAATAACACCTGCACCCACTTAATTTCACACCCTTTTTGTACTGTCAGACATGCCATGTCAGTCCTCTTGTCTGACAGCCGCAATCCCAGCTGTTCGTTGGGCTCAGGAAAATTTTAGAACTTTTCAATCCTTCATTCTAGACAACTGGAATATAATGCAGGACTCCCTGGATAACCCTTTTTATCTTTCCTCACGTGTTCTGAACAGTCTTACCTGGTGGACCAACATAGAAAATCTGGGAAGGGGTGTGCATTGGATTTCGGAACCCAAGATAGTCTTGACAAGGGACGCCGGTCTCACAGGTTGGGGAGCGGTGGTAGGAGAAACGGTACTTCAAGCAAGTTGGTCAAGTTCCCTAAAATGTTGGCCCTCTAATTTCAGGGAGTTGAATGCCATGCTTCAGACTCTAATCAAGTCAAGGAATCCCATGTCCTTGTAATGTCAGACAAAATGACTGTCGCATACTAAAACAAATGAGGGGACAAGGAGTCCTCCTTTAAGACTGACCAGAAAGATCTTTTCTGGGCCAAAGCCAGTCTGTTATCATTGAAAGAAATTCATCTACGGGGCTCCTAAAAAAAAAAAAAAAAAAAAAAACCTCTTGGGTGTTCTTACCTTTTAAATACACTAAATTCAGCGGAATGGGCTCTGGATTCAATCAACGGACTTTCAAATGGGGCTATCCCCATATAGATGTTTGCATTCCAATCCAGCTGGAAAGTGGAATTTTTTTTTCTTGTTAAATCATCGGGACAACCCCCTAGCAGTAGACACTTCAGTCGTAGTCTCAGTCCAGGGCAGGAGGAGGTCTATTAGACATTTTTCCTCAATTCCCTTTGATCTCAAGGACTCTGAGGAAGCTTCGTCAAGATCAAGCAGAGACCATCTTTGTGGGTCTGGATTGGCCCAAAAAGGCTTGGTATCTCCTTTTGAAGGAACTTCTAGTGGATTCACCCTGGTTACTACCACCTTTACCAGTCCTGCTGTCCCAGGGCCCGGTACTTCACAGGTACTGATTCTCGGATTGACTGCTTGCATTTGAGAGGGGCCTTAGCAGCAAAAGGCCTCTCAAGTGGCATAGTAGACACCCTCCTAAGATCCAAAAAGTCTACTACCCATAACTCCTACTTTAAAATTCTGTAGAAAGTTTGAAACTTTTTGTGGGGAGAAGTTATATCCTTTGAACAAACCAAGCATTGCGAAGGTCCTGGACTACTTGCACACTGGTCTTTGTTTAGGTCTAAAATCCACAACATTGAAGACACGTGGCAGCCTTAGGGAACATATAGGACTTTAAGATGGCTGATCAGAGGTGGATTAGATTTTTTTTTTTTTTTTTGTGGCAACCCAAAAAATGCACTCTTTTATGGTAATTATTTTTCCCTGCACTCTCCATGACATTAGGGATTTATTTATTTTTTGATTTTGGATATGATATTTGATGGTAAAGAAACGTAGTCTCTGGTATTTGCGCGGGGGGGGAGGGCATTTAACGCTTGCCAAACTTCCTGTCACATGTTTCCACAGGTGGCATGCCTCTCTCATTGATGATGTCATGGAGTTTGCAGGGATGTCATGAAGATTGAGTATAGTGTAATGAAAATTTTCCACAACTATCAGGATACTCCCCCTGTCTCCACAAACTCTACTCGTATGTCCTTCCACCCAGGGGCATACATACATTAGGGGCAGTGCAGTCACATGCTCCCGGGCCATGGAACAAGAGGGCCCAGCGCACGCTACCTGCACTAGCGCTTCAGAATGTGCACCCCCTCCCAGCTCCATACTCGCCTAATCGGCCATGCTGCTGGTTTCTTCTATGGACCAGCGATTCCCTCAAAGCCGTCACACATGCACCAAACATGCGCAATACTGGTCGCGGTGTGCACGCACGTCTCCCCCGTCGCATCCTTTAGTTGATCCAGTCGGTGAGTGTGTTCTTGGGGGCACAAGCTGCCCTTGTCGACTTGCCCACGCTGCATGTGCACATCCCTCGTCTCCTCCTCCCAGCTAATCCTGGCTGTTGAGTGTCTGTTGGGGGGGAGGGTGCTAATTGGGGTGTGCATGATGCACCCCTGCTTCCACCACACCCCTACATCCATGTATAACGATCCCCACATGCTAGCAATGCACATGTCCACTGGCTTACCTCTGAAAAGATTGATCAGGTATTTTTAGTAAGCATACAATTATTATAGCAAAACTATTTTACCAAATCATTTTGCCTAAGATATCACCTAAAGGTTTTGTACAATCAATGTCACCACACTCCCTCTAGCCAATGCTATCCCCACTCTTTGCCAATGGGCCCCGTCCTAAATGGCCCTCTGCAATTGCCTATCTTTGTTGTGTAAAGGTAGTTAAATAGGAGCACATCGGTTTTATTTATCCCTCCCACCCCCCACCCCAATCGGGTCAGGGGCCACATGATTTGGCTCGGACCACAGGTAGAGCACTTGAAGCTTTCTTTCTTCTGTTCATCAGGCTGGGCTGTGTCTCGTCTTTCAGCCTATGACCTATTGCAGAGTTGAAGACAGATCTTGTGGGAGACTGAAATGGTCTCTTGGAGGATTACATCAGAAAAACCATACCTAGACTAAGCTACACATTAGCATTAGTAACAGAGGTGTGCTATTAATGATCTGTAGTCCCTCTTCCATAATTTACAGCATAAAAATCAATACACGATCTTTGGTCGTCATTCACATGTTTGCCTGCCGTCAGACCAGCTCAGCCCACATGACTAGGCGGGATTAAGTCTGAGCTGCTAGGTAAGGTTTGTTTTAATGAAACTGATCCATAAAGTCATTATGATTCTTCAATATAGAAAATAGTTGCCCTTTTGAAGATAAAACTAGTACAGAAGCATGCAGTGTAGTTTGAAATGAGGCATTTTTTTTGCAACTCCTCTTGATTATTTCATGAAAATGGTAAAAAAAAAAAAAAAAAAAGCCCCCTTGGTGTAAACTTGGATTTGAAGTGCTTTTTTGCTGGAATCTTCTAAATTCTTCTCAACCATTTGTGATCTCAAGAGTGACACATATAGAGTATCGCAAAAGTAAGAAAATGTACAATTTAATGAAAGGGTGTCAGCATTGTTCAGCATGACTTGGCATTCTATGATGCCGTCTCACAAAAAAAGCAGAGCTACCAAACTGTTGCTGAGCGCCTGCTGAGCCGCTATATTCTTCTAATCTTCCAGTTATACAATTGAAGTTTTGCTTAACTGATTATTCCTTGATGCGATTAACCGTAGCAATTCATGTGAATTGATAATTGCATTATAATTGTGGAAAATTGTCGGGAGTTAGATTACCTTGAAATTACCGGAACAGCTCAAGTTTAATGAGCCCAGCCAAGATTTCACCTGTAATATCTTTTAAGATTTGAAAATGTGACACTGTAACACTGTTTTCTACTAACCCACATAAACCTGAGCGCAGCATAAGCTTTCAGAAGCCCTCAATTCGATTTTGCAGATGAATGAATAGTTTTCTATTCACAAAGACCCTTATATTTCCTTTTATACTAAAATCTTCTTTCTAGGCCGCAGCAACACTATTATGTATATTAATACTTGTAGTGCTAATGTACTGTGTGTGCACATTATGTTTTATATTTAGAAAGGTTTCCAAAGATCTGCCCTTATATTTTCAGATTGCCACAAAGGATCCTTTGAACCCCATTAAGCAAGATGTGAAGAAAGGGAAGCTGCGTTTTGTTGCCAACATCTTCCCTCACAAGGGATATATATGGAATTACGGAGCCCTGCCACAGGTAATTGTATGCAATTAAATGCCATAAATGGAACTTGAATGGTAAGATTTTATCCTTTTTAGGTACACAATCGAAAACTGTAAATATGCGAGTTGTTTGCAACATCTTTAGTTTACTTTAAAGTGGAACAAAATACGGGGTGGCCAACAAAACTCACCTGCCGCCCTTGTCAATGTCCACATCCGGTAGCCGCATCCCTGCATCTTCGGCCTTCCGGCTACCAGCCACTTCCGCTACCAGCCATGCAGACAGTGGCGTGTTTTGCCACCATGCAACCCCACCTCTTAACGGGCCACCAGAACTCTGCTGATTGAACACTGGAAGCAGCTGGCGTGTAATACTGGTGATGCTGTCAGTGCCGATGTTACATGAGAAATAAAAAGCTGCATCTCTTCGCCATTTGTTCCTCTTTAATATTGTACTTTGAAGCCTTTGATAGGCCCACCCAGACTCAAGTTTGCATGGGGCACCATAAATTAAAAGCCCGTCCCTGCATGCAGATAGGCTGGGGGCAGGGAACGTGTTTCTGGGAATGTGGCCGCTGCCCGCCTGATTGCCGAAGCTTTCCATGGAAACAGCCGTTTTGCCCAACAGTACAGAAAAACCACAGAAAATGGCTCTGATTGGCTGAAGCCTGCACATGCACCATAGGACTGGGGACGGGTAAGTTTGTACAGGGGGTTTCAAACATCCCAATTTGAGATGGACAGGACACAGAACAAACCCAGGATAGTCAAAATCCTGGGTGGTGTTCCTCTTTTTAGCAGGCCCCCAAGAGAGGAAACACAAACTTCTATCGCTTCTGGATTTTATTCCTAGCATGAGCGAATAAACCACAAGCTTGGCGGAAGTTTTATTCAGTTTGGGTGTATAAGTGACCCATCCTCTCATTAGCAGATGCGTTTTATATAGATTTTTAATATTACACGACTTCGGAATAGCGCTTCTTCAAATATGCTTCAAATGGAATAACGCAGATCTCCCAGTTGGCTCTGGCCCAAGCTGTATTCTGTATGTCTGGCTTCCTGTGGCTAGTCAAAGAGCAATTTTGGCACATGAGCAAAGGTAGTGACAAAAGCTATCGCACCAATCTGCAGGGTTCTAAGACAGCAGTAAGGCTTTGTGTATTGACTGGGAGTTGGATCAGATTAAATGGCCTGTAAGTCTGTTGCTGAATTTAAAAAAAAAAAAAAATAGCTCCAATTTTAAGAATTTGGTTTTCACCACCACCCACTATCCTTCTCATGGTGAGACATGCTGTTTGGGGTGACATTTGTTAGAAAACCATGGCAAGACTGTACCCCCCAGCCAAGGGGTCCACCAGGAAGGCTGGAAACAGATTTTCAGGATGAGTACACTTTACACCCCCCAACCTGAACAGATCTGCTGAGGTGAGTATATATTTTTGCCTACAGAAACTCCTTCAGCAATAAGCAATTGTATAATAAAAATCATTGCCTAGTATCTGTTTAACCCTTTAAACGCCAGCCACGTAAATTTTACGTGGCTGCCTCTCCAACAGTTAAACGCCAGCCACGTAAAATTTACGTGCCTGACTTTCCCCAGAAATAAAAAAAAAAGTAAAAATAAGACACTTACCTGACCCCTCGTTCGATCCGGTCGGGTCTCCTCTTCAGCCAGAGGGGCTCCGATCGCCCATCGGGGCTCCTCCGGCTGCAGGGGAGGGCCCGGAACAGGGTGCCCCCCCCCCGTTTCAGCAGCCGCCCGGTTTACTATCAAAAAAAAAAAAAAAAAAAAAAAGTCACCTACCTTTGTCCCCGCCGGCTCCCGCAGGCTCTCCTCTTCATGGGGGGGGGGGGGGGGGGGGGGGGGGGGGGCCTCCGATCCCCCCTCCCCGCTCTTCCGTCTTCTGGAGGGGGCATAACAGCCCTCCTCCCTTGCTGTCTTCCGATGGCGGCCGCCATCTTGGTGACGTCACAGGGCGGGGCCAGATGACGTCACCGCCGGGTGTCATCGGGGCACCCGGCAGTTCATCTCTCAGATGCCGGTGACGGCTGGGAGGGGAAGGAGGGAGGTAGGCGATCCTCCGATCGCCTGCCTCCCCCCTTCTCTGCCCAGCCGTCACTGACAGCAGATCGCCGCGGGACACAGAAGATGAAGATCGGAGGTGAGTAAAGTAAAAGTTTTTTTTTTTTTTTATAAACTTTTTTTAAAAAACGTGTGTGTCTTTTTTTTACCTTTTAACCCTTTGTGAACTGGTAAGGGGTCCATGTGACCCCTATACCAGTTCACAGGGCTCGGGGGTCTGGCAAGTCACCTGCGCTAGCGGGTGGCTTGCCATTAACCCCTGGCACCCCCATTACCTGCCTCCCCAAAGGCCAGGGGGGGGCAGAAGAGCCCGGGCCCACATAGGCTATGTGGGCTCGTAGGCTGCAGGGTGGGGGGGCCACAAAAGCTGGCCCCCCCACTCTGTGCCTACAAGCCCCCATAGCTGGTCCCGGGCTGGTTACTGTGGGTAAGGGGGACTCCACGTCAATTTTTTTTTTTTTTTTTTTAAGTGTTTTTAACCCTTAAAAATCAAAAAAAAATGGGGTCCGCCCCCCCTGGGAGGGGGGACCCTATGTCATTTTTTTTTTGATTAACCCTTTTTTGATTAACCCTTTTTTGATTAACCCTCTGTCATCCAGCAGCTATAAAAGGCTTCTAGCAAGTGAGCAGAAGCCAGTGATCGCCGAGGGACAGAGTGCTCCAGGATGGATGGGAGGTGAGTACAGTGTAAAAAAAAAAAAAAAAAATTAATAAAATATTTTTTCTCTTTTGTGTGTCTGTGTCATTTTTTACTTTTAACCTCTTGTGAACTGGTAAGGGGTCCATGACCCCTATACCAGTTCACAAGGCTGGGGGGATGGCAAGCCACCTGCGCTAGCGGGTGGCTTGCCATTAACCCCCGGCACCCCCATTACCTGCCTCCCCAAAGGCCAGGGGGGGGCAGAAGAGCCCGGGCCCACATGGGCTATGTGGGCTCGTAGGCTGCAGGGTGGGGGGCCACAAAAGCTGGCCCCCCCACTCTGTGCCTACAAGCCCCCATAGCTGGTCCCGGGCTGGTTACTTCGGGTAAGGGGGACCCCACGTCAATTTTTTAACCCTTAAAAATAAAAAAAAAATGGGGTCTCCCCCCCCCTGGGAGGGGGGACCCTATGTCATTTTTTTTCTCGATTTAACCCTTTGTAGTGTGGATGGTTTTTGTGTTTTTTTTGTGAATGTTATAAAATACTTGTTTCAGTTAGGGGGGGTCTCCTGGGCAGGAACGGGGGGCTACCGATAAATATGTGGTACCGTTCTAATCGGTAGAAATGGGGCTTTCACGTGCAATATGATTTTCCTTAATAAAATACATTTTTTATTTAAAATAAAGGAGTCAATTTTCTAAAAAAAAAATTTTATTTATTTATTTTTTCACTTAATAATATTGTAAAAAAAAAAAAAAAAATTACAAACAAGACATTTCATGTTAAAGTCTAAACTCTGCTGCAAAAAAAAAATATATAATTTTTCTGAAAGTTCCAGCAAAAATGGCGCAAAACGTCGCAAAACATGACGCAAAATGGGGAAAAATGGCCTGTCAACAGAGGGTGACAAAATCTCAAGTAGGCTGGCAATTAAAAGGGTTAATAGTACCTATGCATGTTGGGTATTGTTCTGTTCGGGGGACCTTGTGCTTTCAGACTTAGCTTGTTTTTTCTGGTTTGCATATTTATATTTTAGGAAAAGGTGTTTTTTATTCAGCTTTTTTATACATTTTTTAGGGAAACCCTGCGCAACCAAAGAATTCTTTGAGGAATTAATTCCAGAAAGATGAGCCCACTACAACAAGCTGGGTACCCTTAGAAAGCTTAACGTGTGTACTTTCAGGGAATATATGGTTTATGGGGGATATTCCAAATGTAAAGGGTTGTTTTGGTTGAAAAATCGCAAGGTGCGCACTTTGTCTGCAGAGCTGAAATTTTCAAGTAAAATTACCGTTATGCGCATGCTTTACTTTGGGGTGTTTGGCAACTCTTCCCTTGACAGAACCTATGCATGTTGGGTATCGTTCTGTTCGGGAGATGTTGCTTTTTCAGATTAAACTTGATTTTTCTTGTTTGTATATAGTTTTTTTAGGAAAATGTGGCTTTGATTCTGCTTTTTTATCCTTTTTTTAGGGAAACTCGTTGCAACCAAAGATTACGTTGAGGGATTACTTCCAGAAAACTATGGCCACATCCACAAGCCTGGTACGCCTAGAAAGCCTGAGGTGTGTACTTCCAGAGAATATATAGTTTGTTGGGGGTATTTTAAATGTAAAGGGTTGTTTTTCTGGAAAAACCGCAAGGTGCGCATATTGCATAGCATAGTTGTATTTTATCTGAAAATCTCCTAAAGCGCTGTTTCAGTTTGGGGGAGTCTCCTGGGCAGGAAAGGGTGTCTACCTGTACATATGTGGTACCGCTGTAACCGGGAGAAATTGGGATTTCACACGCAATAAGATTTTATTGACAAACTTACATTTTTTATTCCAAAAAAAACTACAATATGTAAAAAAATTTATTTATTTTTTTTTTTGCACATATTTCACCCAAAAATATTAAGAATACACCTAACAAATGACAAACAAGACATTTCATGTTAAAGCCCAGACTCTGCTGAAAAAAACAATATATCATTTTCCTGGGAAATCCCTGGAAATCCCCTCAAAAATCACAGTTGAACAAGGGGAGCGCAAAATAGTGCAAAATGGTCTGGCAACAAAGGGTGACAAAATCTCAAGGTAGGTTGGCGGTTAAAGGGACAGTCTAGGAAGAAGACACAAATAGGCCTTTACCTTCTCTCCCCTGCAGCAGCTTCCAGCTGGTCCGCTGCTAGGAAACCTGGATTTCGAGAACCCCCTGGGTTTACAGACATAGAAACATAGAAGGTTGACGGCAGAAGGAGACCATACGGTCCATCTAGTCTGCCCTTAGACCCTTTAGCTGATTCAGAGAGGGAGTCCCCTTGAAAGCGGGACTGCAATTCCTCTGATCTGCGACCAGGGTGTCAAAACAGCCTTCCAATGGCATCCATCTTAGTGACTAGCCATGCCTTCTCCATTTACTGCAATGGAGGGAAAGTGTCAGGCTGGGGACGGCCCCTCTATTGCGGTCAATGGAGCAGACATGAATAGTCTCTGTCACTGACTGAGCGGACTTAAAAAATAAGAGACTGGAGGCCATGATCCTCGAACCTGGGTATGTTTTATGTAACTGGAGTTGGACGGAAGCACTGCTGGTCATGTGAGTACATGTATGTTTCGAGAGCTCTAGCCACCTCCTCATACATTTCAAGTAGCTCCTTGTGATTTGAAAAATGCTGCTGTGAGCACGGGGCCGGATGACTAACAACATTAGGAGCAGGCCTTTGGATTACTCTAACTGTACAGTGTTTCAGAGAGATGAGCGGGAAATTAACTGGTTAAGATGTAAGCTAAACAGAGATTGTGAAAGGAGTTACAAGTACACCCCACACATTAATAACAAGAACAAGGAGGGAATGTTGCCATTGGTGGGGCAAACTCTGCACAGCATCAAAATAATAATTTCTACTTAAGTGCATGGAACCTATTTGCCAGAAAAACCTAAATGGATATTTTGCTATTTTATGACCTGCTTCCGGGTCTTTTTTACATAATGGTTTCTTCCTTTAATCTCAGCATGTACATATTTCTCTCTGGTCTCTTCCTTTAATCCCAGCATGTAGAGGCTCTGTTATCTGCATGAGTGTAGTTGATGATACGAGTAATAAGCCACAAGTGAATTACTGCCTCCTCTGTGTTTTAATATTTTATCTTTAGAAATTGAGTGCTCAGTATTTCCTTTAAGTGTGTTTAAGATTTGTGTTAGTACTTTAGTGCAATATTTTAGATCTATTGTACCCAAACCTAAAGACCCCTATCCTGAAGTATGCTTTCATGAAGGTACGGCATTACATTTGCATATGCTGGAGCAAGCGTAAAAGCAGGCAGGATCCATGTTAGCTTTGATATGTTAAGCAGTAGAGAGGGAATGGGGCATGGTATGATTATGTAAACTGTAAAGCAGTACAGGATCTCTCCATCATTTAAATATGCCTTACAGAATTGCTATATGTGCGAAGATTTCTGCTATTTTTATCTATCAAAGAAACTTTCCTTGCTTTGTTTGTCTTGAAGATGTTTCTCTAGTTGTTCAAATGTGTTTTTTTTTGCATTTTAATATATGAAATTGGTCTAGAATAAAGAGCGATATCATGGCCAAGTGAGCATGACTTAACCCATTTAACAATTTTGATAAAAAAATGTCCAGATTGGCTTTATTAGCAGGGGGCAGACTTTGCTCAATGTTGGAGCACAGGTCGGGGTCTAAAGTTGTTCTATTACCAATACTACTAATCTCAAAGTCTACTGGGCCAACCAACCGAGTGCCCCTTGGGCACCCTGGTACAAGATGCCCGACTCTAAACCTGTGTGGGTCCAAGCACTAATTGGATGAGAGCCTGCACATGCACCATGGAAAAGGCGAGTAGTGTGGGAATCGCTGCAGGGAATCCCAAATTGAGATGCCCCATGGTTATCAGGTTTCTAATAGAAGAACATTGGGCTCTTCTGACTGACGAATTATTATTCTGTCACTGAATCGGACATACTAAACGTACATGTTGAATGTAGACCTTTACACGGTTCCATTCAATAACAATAATAGTTTATTGCTCCCATCCCCCCGGACGTCTTATGGAATGGCAGATACGGTCAAGACCTTCCTTTCGACAACTGCCGGGCCTTACCAGGCCAATGCACATTCACATCCTACCACTGAACCTTATTCATCGCTGGGTCACATGGCTAGCCGAATTTATGGGAGAACTAAAGGCATTGAGAAAGCCAATGGAGGTTAAAATATGTAGCAGTGGCTGTAATGTATAGGTCTGCTTTTGCCAACG
Organism: Gastrophryne carolinensis; assembly: GCA_027917425.1. Taxonomy (NCBI): domain Eukaryota; kingdom Metazoa; phylum Chordata; class Amphibia; order Anura; family Microhylidae; genus Gastrophryne; species Gastrophryne carolinensis. The sequence goes on along the minus strand of CM051235.1, from coordinate 547,142,133 downwards.
GATCAAGGTATGCATTTTTGGCTTTTCACACCTCTGCAAAAATTGTCCAATTTTTATTACAAATCTGAACTGTAAATACTAAAAGAAATGATAGCTGCCCACAGTAGGTATCTCTTCCAAAATGCACACCAGTAGGCCTTCTCATTACAGAAATTGGTTACAGTGGTTCCAGGGCTTGCACAATATCCATGGAAAAGAGGTAATTGTACTCTGGGACACAATATGGTTCCATATCTTCCACCCATTGCTCCCAAAATCCTAGGAGCATACTTCAGTGATATGTTTGCAGGGATATCCTCCTTATTACAATAGCATACGGAAACCCTTGGAGGATGCCTTTTGTCAAGTTAAATGCAGCATCTGCCCGGGGTCTTGGTGTGCCATTGTTATTACGATGAGTAAATCCCTGCAAATCTGTGGGAAGATGCTCCTGGGAGGGGGTGGAGGGTTTGGAAACATGGTGTGTCCCAGGGTTTTTGTTGCTTTAAAGGGCCAAACAGGCTCACATTGTTGATTGAATCAACTTTTTTATCGCTTGTAATAAAGTGTTTTTATTTCCTGATGTTGTGTTGCCACTTAAACACCTTGGACGCATATCTCAACACTCCCTACTTCCCAATTGTGAAAAGGAAATCTCATGGGGCTTTAAATATATTTTCTCTGAAAATGTGGTTTTAAAACCCATTTATTCTGCTCCATCTATAATACTAACACGTAGGTAATCCTCCGCCAGATGGCGCTGTTCACTGCAGACATGCAAAAAAGGCTCCTCCCGGCCCTTCATATACCCAGGGACCTCCCACAAATCCCCAGATTTCTCTGCAGTGCTGACTGCGAAGACATGAAGTATCACTCTCTCGCAGGTGAGCAAGGCTATTACAGCCTGCGGCCCTGTGAGACTATTCCCACCCGTCCTCTTCGATAAGATGTGCCTCCCAGCCTGGGCTGCGCTGGTCGGGTGAAGGTAGGCAGCACCATGTGTGCTTACGGAGCAACGCTCCACCGCAAACCCCCACCATAGGGTAGGCGGTCAAGGCTGATGGTGAGCCTTCAGGGGATGCCCCTCCCGCATCATTGCCCCATGTAGCGGTGGACCCTATGTTAATGGGTCGCCTTCCTCCCTCGTTCCCCCCTTAGTCAGGGGGAAAAGAAAGGGGGGGGGGTTGTGTGTATGGCGGCCTCAGTGTGTACTTACACGCTTATGGCTTGGCTGTGCTTCACTGGCAACGGGGATCAGAGCCGCGCTCTTACCTTACTGTTTACCGCAGCACCAGTAGTCTGCTTTCTGCTCGCACCGCACGTACGGCAGCGGCTCGCGGACGCCTCAGCGTCTCCTTCTTCCCTCCTTCCCTTCTTAGCCTTAGTGGCCCTAAATAGGTTGCGCTGGCTTGAGCGCCTGTCTTAATCAGTATCCTGTCACAGTCCGGGACTCATTCCCCGACGGGGAGCCACAGGAGAGCCTGAGTACAGATCTTGGCTGTGCCTGTCCTGGCTCAGTGCGCCATTTTCAATAGGCTTTTTTACTTTCTACTTTCTGTACCATCAGTGCCTGGATGCCTTACGAGCTTCACGCTTGCTGGAGAGGGGCGTGGTTTCGGCTTGGCGCGCTACGCGTCACGCTCGGCTCAGGCCCGCCCTCCGAGGTTCTTTTGGCACCATTTTCTTCTCCCGCACGCGTGGTGAAGATCGTCCTCTCCTCTCTGTATGTAAGTGCACTCACGGGCGACTTTTCTTTACTTCTATCCCCATTGCGCATGGCTCTGACATCCTGTTCCCCCTTATGTCTTTCAGACCGCGGATTTCACAAGTGGCTTCTCCCGGCCCAGCGTATCTCCCGGTCGTGACTCCCACCTCCCAGCGGGTTATTGGGGCATCCAGGGTAGCTTACAGCGTCAATCCCTACTGGCATATTGTGCCGATTAAATCACCATATGGAGGCATCTCAGGATATTGTGAACGGGGTTCCTTCGGGACAAGCCCGGCTGTGTGTAGCTTGTGTGGTCTTACCTAGCAGCGGTGACAATGCACGGGTCTGTGTTCCTTGTGCACAGCAGGCGCTATCTGTGCTTCCCGTCTCCTCTGAGGCTGGGCCTGCGCCCCGCCGCACTTCACCTACTTCCCCAAGCCTGAGTCTAACCCCCAATACCAGTGAGGATTCTCATCCTGATCTGGCCACGAGGCTGGCTAGTGTTGAAAACTTGCTTGCTAATTCCTTAGCTCGTAAAGCCACCCCCAAGAGGTGGCACATGAACCCTGAATCGGCCCTCTTCCCTGTAGAACCTGATGATTTGTTGCATTCCTATGCCCATATCCCCTCGGACGAAGGGGAACTGTTCTCTGACTCAGGGTCATATGACGATGAGTCTAGGGGTCAGGAAGAATCTGGCTCCGAGCATTGGTCCTCGGATGATATTGATAGACTGCTGGGTCAGATCTTTGAGGTTCTGTCCCTCTCTCCCCTTGCTGAGGCTCCCTGGCAAAGGGGTGATCTCTTTCATACTGCTAAAGCTCGCTTGGAATTTCCCGAGCAGACCCATTTCAATAGCCTTGTGCTTAAAGAATGAGAACATCCCAGCAGACTTCATGGGGTCCCTAAGAGCGTGGACCAACTGGCATGTCATGCCTTTGCATTTGGGGGAGCGACTCTGCGCCCGGTTTGCGCCTTAGCCATTACGGCAGTAGCGCTCAGGGCCGTGGTTAGGAGTGCTCTCGATGGCACAGATGAGTTGCCTCCTGATACTGTCAACGCTCTGTCCAGCTGTGATGCGTTTGTGAACTTTATCCTGTCCGCATCGGACGATGCTATTAAGATGTGTGCCAGGTCATCTGCCCTGGTGGTTGCTATACGCCGTGCGGTCTGGTTGCGCCAGTGGGCCCCAGACAATGCCGCCAAGAAAGCCCTCACGGGGCTGCCATTTAAAGGGCTGCGCTTATTTGGAGATCGATTAGACCTCTTTGCCAAGGGAGGCAAGTTACCCCAGCGCAGGCGGCAGACTCGGCCCTTTCGTGGCCAAGGTTCCCTATCAACCCCTATCGTGGGGCCAAGCAGGGTAGAGGGGCATCCTTCGCTGGGGCCCGCGCTGATTCCTGACACAGGAACAGAGGACGCCGTCCAGGTTCCTCCTGGGGAACCAAGCCCAAAGCCCCTCCCAAGCCCCCCAGGCATGAGGGGGCGCCCTCACCCGTCGGGGTGGGGGGACATCTGCAGCACTTCGAGCACGTCTGGCGGCGCCACGTCTCAGACCGGTGGATTCAGGAGGTAGTGTCCTCCAGCTACAAGATAGAATTTGCTGTACGGCCCCCCACCAGGTTCATTGGGTCTCGAATCCCTCAAGACCCTGCCTCAGCTCAGGTCTTGTTGCTGGCTGTACAGGGTCTCATGGACCTAGGGGTCATTTGCAAGGTCCCCCCTGGAGACAGGGGCACTGGGTTCTACTCAAACCTTTTCACAGTACCCAAGAAGGATGGGTTAGTCAGGCCCATTCTGGATTTAAAAATCCTCAACAACTTTGTGAAGAACAGGCACTTTCGCATGGAAACTCTGCGCTCGGCCATTGGCTCACTGCGCCCAGGGGACTTCATGACGTCAGTAGACATCAAGGATGCTTACCTGCACGTCCCGGTGTTTCCGGGACACCAAAGGTTTCTCAGATTTGCACTAAAGGATCAGCATTATCAATTTGTGGCCCTGCCATTCGGCCTAACGTCGGCTCCCAGGGTGTTCACCAAGGTGCTGGCAGGGGTGATGTCCCTGATGATAAGGCTAAGGGGCATATGCGTGCTGCCCTACCTGGACGATATTCTCATCACCTCTCGGTCTCTGCGGCAGGCAGAGTTGGACACTTGGCTGGTAGTGTCCACCCTGGAGTCCTTCGGCTGGGTGATCAATTACCCCAAGTCATCCCTGTCCCCCTCCTCGGTGACTCCGTTCCTGGGAATGATTCTGGATACGATTCAGTCAAGGATATTCCTTCCTCAACAGAAGGTGGAAGCTCTGACAGCGCAAGCGAGGTTCCTGCTCTCGAGCCCACAGTTCTCCATTCGGCAGGGAATGCAGTTGGTGGGCATGATGGTGGCGAGCTTCGAGGCGGTGCCCTTTGCCCAGTTCCATTTGAGACCTCTGCAGCTTCACCTTCTGTCAGTTTGGGACAAGAACCCTGCGTCATTGGACGGGTTCTGTGTGTTTCCCCCCCTCGGTCAGACAGTCCCTTGCGTGGTGGCTGGACCACAGGAACTTGACAGGGGGCAGGTCTTTTCTGACCCCATCCTGGGAGACGGTCACAACGGATGCCAGTCTGTCCGGTTGGGGAGGATTCTGGAAGTCCCTGCGCTTCCAGGGGACGTGGGGCCCTCAGGAGGCCCATTTACCCATCAACATTCTGGAATTACGGGCAGTCAGGTTGGTACTGGAGCGTTTGACCCAGCACCTGAGGGGTCTGACGGTCCAAGTTCGCTCAGACAACAGAACGGCAGTTGCCTACATCAATCATCAGGGAGGGACCCGGAGCAAGGGTGCTCTCCAAGAAGTGTCTCAGATTCTGACATGGGCGGAGGCCAATGTTCAATGCATTTCGGCTGTTTACATTCCGGCGGCGGAGAACCTGCTGGCGGACGCCCTGAGCAGGGGGATGTCCCATCAGGGGGAGTGGTCCCTCTGCAACACGGTATTCCAGTCCCTGTGTCACCGCTGGGGCCTACCGGATGTGGATCTGTTTGCTTCCCGTCACAATCACAAGCTCCCGGCCTTTGTCTCCCTGTCTCAGGATCCTCTGGCCATGGCCACGGATGCCCTGTCCATGTCTTGGAGGGAGTTTCGACTCCTGTATGCGTTTCCACCATTTCCCCTTCTGGTGAGGGTTCTACGCAAGATTGCTCTGGAAGGGGTACCTGTGATTCTGGTGGCCCCCAGGTGGCCAAGAAGAGTGTGGTTCGCAGACGTGGTTCAAATGGCAGTAGATCAGTACGATCTGCCAAGCGTACCACATCTGCTAACTCAAGGGTCATTACGCCATCCCAATTTACAAACTCTGGCTTTGACAGCCTGGCTGCTGAAACCTCCATCTTGATGGAGAAGGGGTTGTCTGCCTCTCTGGTGGCTACTATGGTGCAGGCCAGGAAGAAGACTTCTTCTGCTATTTATTATAGAGTATGGCGTTCCTACATTGACTGGTGTGAGTCCAGGTCTCTTCCCTGCCGGGAATTCTCCGTCCCTAGGGTCCTGGAGTTTTTACAGCATGGTTTGGACTTAGGTCTCAAACTTAGTACTCTGAAGGGTCAAGTTTCTGCCCTATCTATCTTCTTTCAGAGGACCTTTGCTCAACATCACCTGATTAGGTCACTCACGTGCGTCCCCCTCGAAAGCCTATGGTCCCTGTTTGGGATTTGAATTTGGTTTTGTCTGCCTTGCAGGGTGCTCCCTTTGAGCCTATTCAAGATGCTGCTCTGGTCATTCTCACTCTCAAGGTTGTCTTCTTGGTGGCTATTACTTCGGTTAGGCGTGTGTCAGAGCTGGCCGCTCTATCTATTCAGCCTCCATACTATGAGCGACACCAGGACAAGGTGGTGTTCCGCTTCAAACCGGATTTTCTGCCAAAAGTTGTTTCGGCATTTCATTTGAACCAGGATATTGTTCCTTCTCTGTGTCCCAATCCTCGCAACGACAAGGAGCGGGTTCTGCATTCCTTGGACGTAGTCAGGTGCTTGAAGTATTACCTGGTTGTCACTAAGGCCTCCACGAAGACTGATGCTCTCTTCGTTGTGCCTTCCGGGCCTAGGAAAGGTTTGGCTCCCGCCAAGTCTACCATCAGTAAATGGATTTGCCAGGCTGTGATTCAGGTCTATTCTACTAAGGGGAGGACTCCCCCTTTCCATCTTACGGCTCATTCCACTCGTGCTATTGGTGCCTCTTAGGCTTTTCAGCAACAGGCCTCTGTTGAACAAGTTTGCAAGGCCGCTACTTGGTCTTCAAGGTTGATGTTCGGTCTTCAGTTGATGCTGCTTTTGGCCGTAAGGTTTTACAGGCGGTTGTAGTTTGAGCTACGTGCCATTGCCTTTGTTGTTGGGGATCCCACCCTACTTTATGGACACTGCTATTGGATGATAGATGGAGCAGGACGTACTGTATGCTTAGAATAATACAATTTTGTGAAATACTCACCTGTAGAATAGATGTTATACGCATACAGTACGTCCTGCTCCACCCCACCCTGGTTTCACCTTGTTCTGGATCCCCTGTATGGTGATTATCATTGTTATTGTTACCAGTTTGGTGGTTGGTTTCTCCCGGCTTCTTTTTCTCACTGCTTTTCAATGCTGGGGATTTGTGGGAGGTCCCTGGGTATATGAAGGGCCGGGAGGAGCCTGTTTTTGAATGTCTGCAGTGAACAGCGCCATCTGGCGGAGGATTACCCACGTGTAAGTATTATAGATGGAGCAGGACGTACTGTATGCGTATAATATCAATTCTACAGGTAAGTATTTCACAGAATTGTATTATTTTACTGTACACATTCAGTTCATTTTTAAACTGACTACACCAACCTTTAAAGCTGAAAGGTTTTCCTTTCTGTTCCCGGAGCAAAGCACTATTCGGCTTTTCTGAGTGATTGATAAGATTTTTTTATCTAGTGATGAAAAGATCTGTAGAAAGCTTCCAGGATAAATTAAGAATGACCATCTCCTCAAACTATATATAGAGAAATTATTTTTTTCGTTTGTATAGAATTCTAATCAGGAACTGGGGTTTTGACCCTGTCTGTCATCCAGGGCCTTACGGTCCCACTGATCCTGCGGACTCACTTATGCCTCCTGGAGTTGTTTAGGGCGATACATCAGATCACGGAGATTTAAGGGTAATTGCCAGGGTCCTGTGGGCGCTGCGGGGTGTCACTTCATTTTGAGAAGTGACCTCCAAGGGTTGGACTTCCCTTCTAAAGGGACAACCAGCCGAAGGTTTTCCTGTCTGGTGAGCCTTCATGCGGAAAATATTCTATTCCACAAGGTTCTTTTTTATTTATTTTTTATAATTGGGAGGTAAAGGGCTGTTACAGACATGGCGTTTTTTTTTACATTTTCGCACCATGAAAGGAGGATGGGAATGTCACTGGCAAGGGGTGGGGCTAAGGTGCTGCCTCAGCAGGAAGAGGAGTTTCTTCAGGTTACAAGAACACATTCAGGGGCCAGAGCTCCTCGGAGGATCTTTCTGTCAAGGCTATCCCAGAATCCAGGAACAGCAGAAGAATTGAGATCCGCTGTAGTTCACCTATTGCAGCTAGGAGTAATCAGTTATGTTCCGCTTTCAGAAAGAGGTCACGGATTCTACTCCTATGTTTGTAATCCCCAACAGGGACGTTTCTGTGCGCCCAATTTTGGACCTCAAGGGCCTCAACAGTTTTGTCTGACTTTAAAGATTACCCATGGAATCTTTAAAATCCACAAGAGCGGCACCTGGGGGATTTTATGACCACAGTAGATAAGGGATGCTTACCTACATATTCTTAGTATACAGTACGTCCTGCTCCAGATAAGATTCATAACACATGGGTATTACTCCGCCAGATGGCGCTGGATTGCAGAGACATCGAAATTGGCTCCTCCCGGCCCCTCAAATACCCAGCGACCTCCCACAATCCCCAGATCTTCTCTGCAATCTGGACTGTGAAGGACAAGAAGATGTCTCTCTCTTCTCGCAGGTGAGCGAGGCTATTAGCCTGCAGCCCTGTAGGACTATTCCCACCCGTTCCATTATTAATGTGCCTCCCAGCCTTGGCTGCGCTGGTCGGGTGATGGTAGGCAGCACCGCTGTCAGGTGCTTAGGAGCGCTGCTCCACCGCAATCCCCCACCAAAGGGTAGGCGGTATAGGCATTTGGTGAGCCTCTATGGGATGCCCCTCCCACCCTATTGCCCCTGTCTATCGGTGGGTCCTGTTAAGTGGCCGCTGTCCTTCCTCGCTCTCCCTTGTAGCTCTCGGGGGGGGGGGGTATATGTGAATTTGCCTTGGTGCTTCACTGTATTATGTACTTATGGTTGGTGTCAGTCGCCACTCTGACTTGGTTGCCTTTTTTAAAATTGCAGCCGGCGCGCTTCCACTGTGTTCCGTGCTTGGCGGCAGCGTTACCTCAGGCGCTGGTGCGCTGTTATTGGCTGCTTGTCACGGGTACGGCTTCGTGCTCTTCGGGGGGGGTTCCCCCTTGCTTATGTCTTTCAGACTGGCCGAACCCTATTGGCTTCTCCCGGCCCTACTCCCTCTATTTAGTTATTGAACTAGTGAGGCCTAGTGTGTAATTTACTCCCACTTCCCTAGAGGGTTATTGGGGCATCCCGGGTCGCTTTTATAGCGTGAATCCCTATCTGCCTATTGTGCCGCTATAATCGCCATATGGAGGCGTCTCAGGACAATGTGCTCGGGGTTCCTTCGGGACAAGCCCGGCTGTGTGTAGCTTGTGGGGTGTCCCCTATTAGCGCTGACGGGTCTGTGTACCTTGTGCCCAGCAGGTGCTTGCGCTGCAGCCTGGTTTACCAGTGGCTGGGCCTGCGCCTCGTATGGCTTCACCAACTCCCCCAAGCTTAAATTTGACTCCCATTGAGTTGCATACAAGTGGGGATTCTCAGCCTGATGTGTCTTCCAAACTGGCTAGTGTTGAGAAGTTGCTTGCTAATACCTTGGCGCGTAAGGCCTCTGCAAAAAAGCGGCACTTAACGCCTGATGTCACACTTTTCTGTATGAAAGCTGATGAGTTTTTGGAACTGTCTGGCTATACCCCTTTGGAAGAAGGGTAGTTTATTCTCTGACACGGAGTCATCTGATGAGAGGCCCAGGGGTCATGACGATTCTGGCTCTGACCCCTGGACCCCAGATGATACTGATAGGTTGTTGGCTCAGATTTTTGAGGTTCTGTGTATCCCCCCACCCTGGTTGCAGCTCCCAGGCAACAGGGGGAATTGTTTCATACTGCTAAGCCATGTTTGGAATTTCCTGAGCAAGCCCATTTTAATAATCTTGTGCTCAAGGAATGGGAGCGCCCCAGCAGGCTCCCCGGTGTACCTAAGAGTTGGGATAAGAGGTATCCCTTTCCTGCTGATGTGGTGAAGTGTTGGTCATCCCCTCCTGAAGTGGATGCCCCAGTCCTAGGGTTATCTAACACCTCTGTCATGCATTCCCCTGACTCTACTACGCTGCGGGATGCTGAGGACCGGTGCATTGATCAGCTGGCGTCCCATGCCTTTGCATGTGTGGGGACGGCACTGCGCCCGGTCTGTGCTTCTGCCATTACGGCTGTGGCTATTAGGACCCTGCTCATAAGTATGCTTGATGGTGCCCCTGATGATGTGTCTAGTGAGGAGTTTAATGCACTCTCTCGTTGTGATGTTTTTGTGACTTATGTCCTCTCTGTCTTGGATGACACCATTCGAATGTGTGGCAGAACCTCTGCCCTTGTGGTGGCTATACGCCGCTCGGTTTAGCTGCGCCAGTGGACTGCTGACAATGCTGCCAAGAAAGCCCTCACTGGTTTTCCCTTCAAAGAACTACACCTGTTTGGGGACCGCCTGGACCTGTTTGCTAAGGGAGGCAGGTTACCCCAGCGCAGGCGGCAGTCTCGGCCCTTTCGGGGTCAGGGCTCCTTTTCCTCCCCCTACCGTGGTGCTAGACAAGGGAGGGGGGTTTCCCTTACTGGGGCCTGAGGAGACTTCTGGGGTAGGGGCAGAGGACGTGGACGCCCTGGCTCCTCCTGGGGCTCCAAGCCTAAGTCCTCTCCCAAGTCCCCTCAGGCATGAAGGGGCGCCCTCACCCATCCGGGTGGGGGAACGGCTTCAGCACTTTGCTCACGTCTGGAGGCTTCATGTCTCAGACCGGTGGATTCAGGAGTCTGAGACATGAAGCCAAGATTCATCAGATCCCGGATTTCTCCGGACCCTGTGTCAGCTCAGGCTCTAGTGCAGGCGGTGCAAAGCCTTCTGGAGCTGGGGGTCATCTGCCAGGTCCCTTTTCGAGAAAGGGGCAAGGGCTTCTATTCCAACCTCTTCACCGTGCCCAAAACAGATGGGTCAGTCGGGCCCATCCTGGACTTGAAGATCCTCAACAAATTTGTCAGATGCAGGCGCTTTCGCATGGAAACTCTGCGCTCTGCCATCAGTTCCCTGCGTCCAGAGGACTTCATGACGTCTGTGGACATCGAAGATGCTTATCTTCATATTCCTGTGTTTCCAGGTCATCAAAGGTTCCTCAGGTTCGCACTGGAGGATCAGCACTACCAATTTGTGGCATTGCCCTTTGGTCTCACTTCAGCTCCCAGGGTGCTCACCAAGGTGCTGGCAGGAGTGATGTCTCTGATCAGGTCTCAGGGCATCCCCGTGCTGCCCTACCTGGACGACATTCTCATCACTTCCCAGTCCCTACATCGGGCAGAGTTGGATACTCAGCTGGTAGTGTCCACTCTGGAGTCATTGGCTGGGTGATCAACCATCCCAAGCCTTCTCTGTCTCCCTCCTTGGTGACTCCCTTCCTGGGAATGACTCTGGATACAGTTCAGGCAAGGATTTTTCTTCCTCAGCAGAAGGTGGACAGTCTGCTAGCGCAGGTTCAGTTCCTGCTCTCTTGACGTCACCCGTCCATCAGGCAGGGAATGTAGCTGGTGGGCCTGATGGTGGCGTGCTTCGAGGCGGTCCCTTATGCTCAGTTGCACTTGAGGCCTCTGCAACTCCACCTCTTGTCAGTTTGGGACAAGGATCCTGCATCCCTGGACCATGTCTTTGTGCTTTCCTCCCTGGTCAGGCGGTCCCTCTCGTGGTGGCTGGACTCCAGGAACCTGTTGGGGGGCAGATCCTTTCTGGCCCCCTCCTGGGAGACGGTCACCACGGATGCCAGTCTGACAGGTTGGGGGGGGGGGGGGTTTCTGGAAGTCCCTGCAATTCCAAAGGCCCACACATCTATCAACATTCTGGAACTGCGGGCAATCAGGTTGGTGCTGACTCATCACCTCCGGGTCCTGCCTGTTCAGGTACGCTCGGACAACCAGACGGCAGTTGCCTACATCAATCATTCGGGAGGGACCCGGAGCAAGAGGGTCCTCCAGGAAGTGTCTCTGATCCTGGCCTGGGCGGAGGCCAATGTTCCCTGCATATCAGCTGTGTACATCCCAGGGGGTGGAAAATCTGCAGGCAGACTCTCTGAGTAGGGGGACCTCTTGCCTGGGAGAATGGTCCCTCTGCAACAGGGTGTTTCAATCTCTGTGTCACCGTTGGGGCCAACCAGATGTGGATCTGTTTGCGCCTCGTCACAATCACAAGCCCCCGGCCTTTGTTTCCCTGTCCCAGGATCCTCTGGCCTTGGCCACGGATGCTCTAGCAATGTCATGGCAGGGCTTTCAGCTACTGTATGTCTTTCCTCCATTCCCCCTGTTGGGCAGGGTTCCGCGCAAGATAGTTCTGGAGGGGGTGCCAGCAATACTGGGGGCCAAGAAGAGTGGGGTTCGCAGACATGGTGCAGCTGGCAGTAGATCAGTACGCTCTTCCCAGAGTGCCAGACCTGCTCACTCAGGGTCACTTACGCCATACCAATTTACAAACTCTGGCTGTGACCGCCTGGCTGCTGAAACCTCCATCTTGATGGAGAAGGGGCTGTCTGCCTCTGTTGTTGATACCATGATAAAGGCTAGGAAGAAGTCTCTTCTTCCTTTTACTATAGGGTTTGGCGTGCCTACTTTGACTGGTGTGAGTCTAAGTCTCTTCCCTGTCATGTGTTTTCTATTCCCAGGATCCTGGAGTTCCTGCAGCATGGGTTGGAGATGGGGCTCCAACTCAGTACTCTGAAGGGTCATGTTTCTGCCCTGGCTGTTTTCTTCCAGAAGTCCTTTGCCCAGCATTCTCTGATCAGGACTTTTTTCCAGGGGGTTACTCATGTGCGTCCCCCACGTAAGCCTATGTTGCCTGTTTGGGATTTGAACTTGGTCTTGTCTGCCTTGCAGGGTGCTCCCTTTGAACCTGTGCAGGAGGCTGCCCTGGCCATTCTTACTCTCAAGGTTGTCTTTTTGGTGGCTAATACTTCTGTTAGGCGTGTTTCTGAGTTGGTGGCGCTTTTCATCCAGCCCCCCTACTTTGAGAGACACCGGGACAAGGTGGTGTTTCGCTTCAAGCCAGATTTTCTGCCTAAGGTAGTGTCTGCCTTTCATTTGAATCAGGACATTGTTCTTCCTTCCTTGTGCCCTAATCCTATTAATCCTAAGGAGAGGGTCTTGCATTCTTTGGACGTGGTTAGGTGTCTGAAACTACTGCACCTTTCAGGAAAACTGATGCTCTTTGTGGTCCCTTCTGGTCCTAGGAAGGGTTTGGCACCTGCCAAGTCTACTATCAGCAAATGGATTAGTCAGGCTGTGATTCAGGCCTATTGCTAAGGGGAAGAATCCTCCCTTCCACTTCTGTTGAACAAGTTTGCAAGGCCGCTACTTGGACTTCTGTTCATACCTTTTACAAGGTTGATGTTGATGTTAGGGCCTTAGCTGATGCTGCTTTTGGCCGCAAGGTTCTGCAGGCGACAGTGGTCTAACCTGTCTGTTGTTACCTTTGGGGATCCCACCCTACTTTATGGACACTGCTATTGGATGTCCCATGTGTTATGAATTTTATCTGGAGCAGGACGTACTGTATACTAAGAATAATACAATTCTGTGATTACTCTAATAATCTACCTGTAGAATTGGTATTACGAGTATACAGTACGTCCTGCTCCACCCCACCCTTGGTTTTTGCGGATCCCCTGTATGGTGATTGTTATCATTGTTATAGTTACCAGTTTGGTTCTGTTTTAATTCTTCCGGCTTCTCCTTAACTGCTTTTCAATGCTGGGGATTGTGGGAGGTCCCTGGGTATTTGAGGGGCCGGGAGGAGCCAATTTCGATGTCTCTGCAGTCCAGCGCCATCTGGTGGAGTAATACTCATGTGTTATGAATCTTATCTGGAGCAGGACGTACTGTATACTCATAATACCAATTCTACAGGTGAGTAATCACAGAATTGTATTATTCCTATCTTCCCAGTCCATCAGAAATTTTTCATTTCAAAGTAGTTGGCCTACACTTTCAGTTCGTGGCTCTGCCTTTAGGCCCAACTTTGGCTCCAAGGGTTTTTCTTACCAAGATTCTGTCAGGCCTCATGACACTTTTGCAATTGCCTGTCCTAAATAAACAAAATCTTTAGTCTAAAAAAAAAAGGTTCCTGAAGTTCCAGAATTTAAAGGAAAACTTCCCTTTTGGTAGGTTTTTGGTGTTCTGACTTACTGTTTTCCTCTTTGTTAGGCTTGTGGCCCTATACCTACGTTTTTACTTATCGGCATGCTGTTTCCATGATCCTCATATTCCTGGGACTGGGTTTTGCTACAGTGGAAGTGGTTTTCATGTCCTTGAGTAAAAACAATGGACCACAAGTCTTACAGTGTAACAGGTGAACTCTTCAGCAGCTTTTGCTAATGACCTATCCAGCTGAAAACCCTTTTGCTACTAGAAAACAAGACTAAGATTCTTCTAAGCTGCAGAAGTTGAACTTTAGCAGAATAGGTTAAACCTGCCATGAATGCCTTAGCTAATCAGATGATTAGCAAGCTACAGTGAGGAAGTCTGATATTCGAAATCACCACTTTAGTGTACATAGCTAAGGTACACATTGTTGCTATGGAAAACTGTTTGTTTTCTATTTGTGTATAACATATAAGCTTTTCTTTATAAGAACATTGAAGATATTTTGCACACAGTAATGGAAACGTTTGAAAATGGCATTGAAAGTGGAATTACCCTTTAAACATTACTGTAAATTATTTTGCAATTATGCCGTTATATTAATTATTTTGTGATTGACAACTGTAATAAATGCAGCAAAACATTGTATTTTGAAGGCCCTGTTGGGTAAAAACTTTAAACCACTGACACTCTCCAGTAGAAACGTATCTTCATTCCCTGTCACAATACTTTGCAATCCAGGGTTTGGCTTTTATCCAGCTGTGGCTTTTATCAAGGGTAGCGTGAGAGCATCTGATTGAGGGATGCCCTGCTCTGTATACCTGTGCTGGCTGATACACTCCTACTTGCACCTTCCACACTGATCCCCAGGCGTGTTCACTGCCTGGCAGCTCCTAGCGCCAGTATGCGGAGCAGGTACTCCCTTTATTATATTCAGCACTGTGAGACTGTGTTAGAGTAAGTAGGAGTTACTCCCAGGGTAATCTGATCTGAGCTCTTTAGTGAAAGTCTGCAAAAGTGGATTTTTGTCTTAAAGAGGAACAGCACACAAGGAATTCGCTGCCTCGTGGTGTGTATCCCCCATGTCCGATACACTCGCCTTCCTTTCACTCCCAACGGCGTAGATTCGGACGAGAGCAAGTGCACTGATTGGCTGAGTGGCATACTTTCACTCTGAGTGGACGGCTAGGCAAGTTGCCAGCCGAATCCTCTGCTCACCTTCTAGCTGTGGCATGCCTGCGCTGCCCATTCAGAAAAGCTAGACGTGGGCATATACATGGCTAGAGGTGAGCGGAGATGTGTCCACAGCACAGAAACACGACAAGGGCTCCGGGAGAAGGTGAGGTTTTTACACATGTGTATCCCAATTTGGGATGCCCCAAGGAGTGGCATTCTGATGGTCCTGGAGTCCCTGTAGAGACATTAAAACATGTCAGCCCCATTTGCAGTGGTCCCCACAAAGAGGAACTAGGATGACAGCAGGGGTGCGAAAGAGCCAAGGGAGGTCAGGATCAACCAGCATGACCGCTCCCCAGAGAATGGGGGCATAAGTCAGGTGACTTTTTCAATGAGGTAAGGGTATTTTATGAATTTAGAAATAACTGCACCCTGTGGGGTATGCAGAAAAAAGCCACACATTTCTGCATAGCCCATAGGGTCCTTATATTTCCAAGCTAAACAACATTTTATTGCGACCCCACAAGTGCCAGGGCATGTTGGGGAGCGAATGTGATTGTCCCTGAGGATTCTCCAGTGGGCCCTAGCCCCAGGCAGGGGCAGATAGGTGCTGGCTCATGGGCCAGTAGAGGCAGAAGGCTGTGTTGTTGGGGTCAACTGAAGATGGGCCCCAGAAGGTCTTCAGGGCACCACTTTTCATCTTGGCAGTGGACAGTAATGTGGTGGACCTTTACTGCCCACCAGTGAGGGAGAATGGGGTACACACAGAAGCCAGCCAGGGAGTGTGCGGTCAGCACACTAGCAGACAACAGAAGAATGGTTTCTGTTTGCAGGGCTATGAGGGATGAATCCAGTAGTTTGGAGAAGGATAGGCTTTTATAGAAAAATAGTATTCTGTTATATGTTAAATACTTTAGCACATTTGGTTCAGAATATTTTTTTTCTTATTTTCCTCCTCTAAACACTAATTCTATCTTATGGTCAGCTGCTTCCTTTCATAGCGTGGAAAATGCTATATAAATTCACACAATTCTTGTGTTTGCAGGAGTCTTTTGGTTTAACTCTTCCCACTTTATGTCCCTTTCATCATGTAACATACTGTACTTCAGCGTGATACCTCAATTTCCGAACCTCATACTTTGTGGACAGTTGTGTGGAGCTTCATATAAAATATATGGATATATTCTCAATTTAAATGTACAGGGTGATGTTTAACTGCAATTTCTGATTTACATCTCCTCCTTGGAGTTGTTTGATGTTTAGGGCCTTTGAAGTATATATGACCCATTCTAAATGCAAAGTGAAGCAATACAATAAAGTTAATCTCTGTGTACATTGTGTAAATGCAGCCTAATACCCATTTGCTTTGCAGTGACATTTTCGCTATGGAGAATTGCTTTAAACTGACCTCTTCTAAATGCAAAGTGATGCAGAAAACACAACATCCCCATGCCTCCATATCATATATTTCATGAAAGAAAAAAAATATTTTATAAATTCTTTCAAATATAGTAAACCGTTCATATACATTATGTACTTTATTAAGAAGGTCAAAAATTGTTTTGAATTCCACCTCTTCGGTGGTTAGACTTTACAAAGCTAACAGGAGATGAGTAGGATATACTAAAAGTATTCCCTTCAATGGAATATTTACAATTTATTATCTAAGGGTCTGTGTTAAATATTTTGTTCAATGAAAGCATTAATTCTGAAACCGAGTAAACCGACTCGGTTTGCTGCAACCAGAGCTTTGGCATATCAAACTCCTTCACAAATGGCCAATAATTAATGTACTCCTAGTAAAATTGAAAAGATTTGACTGGGTGGTCAGACAGACCAGAGAGTCACAAAAAGGAGCACCACCAATATAAGTTCATACTAAATTTATTCACATAATACAAAAAATGAGCATATTAAAAACCACAACAACAACAATACAATTTAAAACCACCTCAAACTGCCCTGATAGAGTGCCATTGCACCTGTCCTAACAATGCCCATAAATAATGCAAAATCACCGGGAAAAGATGGTTAAAGCCTGTTCCCTATAACAGCGATTTACTCCCTAATATTTAAGAGTGTTTTTTGTGCCGGCACAAAATTAAACTAATAAAACAAAGTGTGTCAATATTTATTATCTGGAAACCTAGAGCTAATAAATCCCAACTTCAACTTCAAAGTGACATGTGCATTGTGCAAAATATTACCCACAATCTCTATATTCAATTCAAAGAAACCAATAAAATGTTCTTTTTACATATATCAAAGAATCATGACCACAAAACCTCAAGTATAAAATAACATTCTAAATCGTGCAGATATAACCATATATTGCTGTGTAGCAAGCACCCAAGCAAGAAGCGGTTTCTATACCGCGAAGCGCAGGTGGAGCAGCCTCCCGCCCTGACTGTCCTCCCTGGTGATTGACTTCTATATTGCTACACAGCTGAGTATCTCCCTTTCTTATATTTTGCTACTTGTTTTGTATCTATATATGACATGCGCTGGGAGAACATGAATGAATAGGGCAGCAAGACTGGGTTGGATGGGACAGAGCTGAAGGTACAGGGATTGGTTGGGCAGAGCTGGGGGGACAGGAATGGACAGTGCATAGCTGTGGGGACAGGGATGGATGGGGCAAAGCTAGAGGGATATGAATAGATGGGATATGTGGGGCAAAGCTGGGGGGACAGGAATGGATGGGGCAAAGCTGGGGGGGGACAAATGGATGGGGCTGAGCTGGGAAGATGGGGATGGATGGGGCAGAGATAGTGGGACTGTGATGTATGGGGCTGAGCTGGGGCAGGGGAACAGGAATTGGATGCTGCAAAAAGTTTGTGTGTACCCTGCAATGCCACTTCCTGTCTGTGCAGTACTTCATATTACAATGCTAGGTGCCAGGGAGCAGTGTCATGACACTGGCTGGGAGACTAAGCATTACATCACCGATCAAGTAAAGGTGTCAGGGCAGGGGTCCGGAAATATGGCCCTGAGGTCTGCATTCGAACCCCGGTCCACCCTGCTGAACTTTGAGATGAGTAGGGCATAAAAATGTGACTTTTAGGTGGAGGTTGTATAGTCCTCAACTTTTATTGTAATATTAGCATGCTAAAATTTATGCCTTCAAGAGGTTTATGTATAATGAATACCCTTCCTGGCACCTGGCACTTGCAGTAAACCTTAATTTAAAGAAAACTGCTCATTTGAGTTAAATCCATAAGTGTTGAGTGTAGCTGCAGAACCTCTGCGTGGGCTTCATATACTCATCTATACAGGGGCTAACTTGATGTTTCAGCAGATGTCAGAAGTCAATAGTCACTACAGTTAGACAACTGCCGAGTTTGCTTGCGTAAAGCATAATAAGAAGAATTATCCAATGTTACCATAGGATCTTGCAGTAACATTAGAAGGTGAAAAAAGCCAATTTAATGGTTTAATAACTAGCACTATGGGGTAAGCATTTAGATGGGCAATCATGTACAAGTACATACAGTATAAAAGTGTTTTTGAGCACTTGCCAGGGTAGTTAACAAAAGCAGCCAATTTAAAACCTGTGGGTGAATTTTCAATAAAACCTGGCAGCGTAAATTCACAGGTACAGTGGATATAAAAAGTCTACACAACCCTGGTAAATGAAAACTCACTTTTAGTCAGGTTTTGTTTTCTGCCTTATTATTTTCCACTTTTGAAATGTAAAATAAAGATTTTAAGTATCTGTATGTTTCCAAGTTTGGCTAAACAAAGCAGCAGTATTGCAGCTCTAGCTGCATGTATTTCTAATAAACATTGGTTGTGCTATGGATTGGGTTGACAGAAATCTTTTCTGGCTCCCGTGGAACAACCAGGTTGCATCACGCTTCTCCCCCCATCTGGAGACACCAGCCATGGATGGGGGAACACTCAGGTAACCTCTATAGGGTTGTATGGCTGCTGTGTGCAAACTCTCTTCCCTTTTATGAGGAAGGAGCTTCCAAGGATGCCAGGCTCGTCAGTGACGTGGGTAGCTAAAGTTCTGAGTTATACAGACAATAATGCTCCTATGTGATATATGAAAGGGAATATTCACCTTTAAAGTGAACCAGTCACATATAACAGTAGATGCGCTCACATCCCACGAAGGTAATTTTGGATGCCCTGACTGTTAAAAGGAAGCAAACATTGTGCAAAAAAAATTGCCAGGTCTGTTCCCACGCATCCCACATGACTGCCGATGACCAATGAACCAAGTGCTAGATTTAAGGCTTACGGTTATATTGTAACTAGTGGGTCATCTCAAATTGGGATGTCCCAGTGGTGTCCGTCATTGCCTGAAGATTTGCTGTACGATCAGCTCTTCCTTACCTCCTAGCCCCTGCAAGCTTACAATCCAATACCTTGTAATGCTTAGTTAGCTCTTGCCTTGTACACAATAACAGCAGCAAGGGAAATGCATATTTCTGCATTTCTGGAATCAGTTCACAGCAGCTCCTACATTGTCTTGAATTCCTGCCGATATTGTAAAGCGAAAGAAATCCATATCCAGAACTATATGAGATGAAAGATTTAGAGTCTCTATTTGGGATAGCCCCATGTCTGACCCCCCCCCCCCCCCCCCAATGATCAACTGAAATCTTTAACTTTTCCCAAAGCATGGCACGGCCTGCTTCACGAAGTCATAACATCTGGGTATTCCGCCACAAGGTGGCGCAGTGCACTGCAGAAGAGTTGTGGCTCCGCCCGGTACCATTTAAAAACAGAATCGCCATAGACCTATCCAGTTTTTCTCTGCAGTGCTTACTGCGAAGATAGAAGATGGCTCTCTATGCGCAGGTGTGCGGGGCAACCATGCCTGCAGCCCTGCATGTCTATTTCCACCCGTTTCCGGACCCTCTGTGCCTCCCAGTCTCGTCTGGCGGATCGGGTGACTGCAGCAGAGCACTAGATTCAAGTGCTCAAGGAGCGCTGCTCCAAGTCGCAGACCCTGTACCACAAAGGGTAGCTGGCCATAGGCTTTATGGTGAGCCTACTAGGGATGCAGAGTTCCTGTCCTAGCTTCTGAGGTGGTGAGTGTTTTGGGAGTTTATGGAATGTTTTTTTCTGTGTTCGGGGTCCCCGCCCCCCAATTGGCCTGGGCTTCGCCGCTGCCTCGCTCTCCTCCCCCCTCCCCTCCCCGATGGGTGTCGGGGGGGGCGGGTGGTAGTGGTGTGTGTGTTTCTAGACTATTTTTAGACTGTTTTTGTATACTTTTGCCACCGCCACCACTTTGTACTGCGCTCCGCGGCGGGCGGTGCTATATCTCTGAGGCATTTTTTTACTGTGCGGATGACGTTGGCGAGGTCCAGTGAGCGCCGTTTTCGCGCTCTTTGGGGGGGCAGGGCCGGCGGATGACGCGTATTGTCGGTGCCATCTTGCTTCTGCTGCGTGTCTGGGGCTCTCTTCATCTCTGGGCTGCAGCAGTGATTTCTGCCTCAGTCGCTTCCTCCAGTGGTCTGGCGGCGGGCGCTCCTTGTCCTGCTTGGTCCGTGAGTCCCCTCTGGGGTTCTTTTGTTGTCCTTGGGGCATGTGCTGCGGGATACTTATGTATTTTTGGTTATGTCTTTTCAGGCAGGACACCCGTGGGTTGTGGTTTCTCTCGGTCCTGCTCCTTAATCCCCCTCCTTCATCTCCCCTTATTATTCTGGGGGCATCCCTTTGGGGGGGCATCCCGGGTGGCTTTATTAGCCGTTACCCTGTGCTGGCATATTGCGCCTGTATTAATCACCATATGGAGGCTTCTGGGAATAACGTGCTCGGGGGGGTCCTTCGGGACAATCCCGGCGGTGTTCCATGTGTGGGGTATCCCCTATCAAAAATGACGTCACGGTGTGTGGGCCGTGCGCCCAAGCTGTCCTTGCGCTTCAGTCTGGGCTGCCTGCTTCTTTACAAAGCTCTGCGCCCCCTTCGGCATCGCCTACCCCGCCACGCCTGCATTTAGCCCCCAGTGAGGGGGATACTAGCAGGGGGTCACATTCTGATCTCGCACTTCGTGTGGCCAGCATTGAAAGACAGCTTGCCTGGCCTGTTCCACGTAAGGCCTCTAGCAAGAAGCGGCACCTGGCTTCCACGCCTGACCTGTTTACTGAGGAGCAGGAGGAAATTGATCTTTTTGATGACTGTTACTACCTAGAGGAAGGGGAGCTTTTCCCAGGCTCTGATTCCTCTGGGGACCAGCGACAGTGATCCTGGGTCTGAGTCTGAGGATTCCTAGTTCCCCCGAGGACACGGCTCATCTGAGTAATTTCACTAATATGGTGCTCAAGGAGTGGAAATGTCCTAGTAGATTGCCTGCGGTGCCTAAGGGGTTGGATAAGAAGTATCCCTTTCCTGCTGATCTGGTTAAGCGATGGTCGGGTCCCCCCGAGGTAGACACGCCTGTTCTTGGGCGAGTCTCTGAGCTGGTGTCTCTCTCCATCAAACCTCCTTATTTTGAGCGGCATCAGGATAAGGTGGTGGTTCGGCTTAAGCCGGATTTCTTGCCTAAGGTTGTGTCTGCTTTTCATCTCAATCAGGACGTTGTTTTGCCTTCCCTGTGTCCTCTGCTCATTCCACTCGTGCTATTGGTGGGCCTTTCAGCACCAAGCTTCTGTTGAACAAGTTTGTAAGGCCGCAACTTGGTCTTCTGTTCATACTTTTTACAAGTTTTACAAGGTTGATGTTAAGGCCTCTGCTGCTTTTGGCCACAAGGTACTTCAGGCAGTGGTGGTTTGAACTGCCTGCTGTTACTCTTTGGGGATCCCACCCTACTTTTTGGACACTGCTTTTGGAAGTTCCAGATGTTATGACTTCGTGAAGCAGGCCGTGCCATGCATTGGGAAAAAGACAATTCTGTGAGTACTCGCCTGTAGAATTGCTTTTACGATGCATGGCACGGCCTGCTTCACCCCACCCTTAAGTTTTTCTTGATTTCCTCTTTATGGTGATTGTTCCAAATTAGTTGGGGTTTTTATCTTTATTAGTTCCTGGTTCTTGTATCACTGCTTGTCAACTACTGGATAAGTCTATGGTGATTCTGTTTTTACATGGTACCGGGCAGAGCCACAGCTCTATTGCAGTGCACTGCGCCACCTTGTGGCGGAATACCCAGATGTTATGACTTCGTGAAGCAGGCCGTGCCATGCATAGTAAAAGCAGTTCTACAGGTGAGTACTCAACAGAATTGTCTTTTTATGCACTCCCTCAACATGATCATATCCCTAGCCTCTCTGCAGCTAAGGCACGCTCTCACACCAAGCCATTAGGTTAGGCTGGGGGTGGGAGTGTGCCACAGACCACAGGGAGTCTGTAGATGCAATTGTTCCCCTTTCTGCATGCAGCGCTGACTGGACAACAGCCTGCACGTACATTTTTAGGGTGATCAGTGTGGGGGGGGGGGTGTTCTCACCACAGGGCATGCCAAAATCAGGATGCCTCAGGTACAATGCTCAAAACCAAGGATAGCGAAAATCCTGGGTTGCAGTCCGGTTTACACAGTCTTTGGGGTTCAGTGGCGTGTTTCTTACTAATCTCGGCAGTTTTTTCACCTCTTATGGAAAAGGATTCCAAGGCCTTAGTTTTGTTCTTCATTTCATTTACTAATTCTTGGGAATCCTCTACACATCCAATGGAGAAATGTCACTTTCCACTTGAAAATGGAGTAGAAAAGCTTTCTGCACACCTGACTTGGATGACTGGCAAAATGTCTTATTGCTACACATTTAACATGACCTGGATCTGATCTTGGCAGAGATAATTTGAAAAATCAGAGGTGCCCACTGTGAGAGACTATAAAGAGCCTTATACAAGTTCAGGAGTGCAAAGGTTGTTCATTGGGTGTCTGGTCAATAAATTACAAAGGGCATATTTGCTCTTGTATTTTAAAAATGTAATTGTGCAAGAAATCACTATTGTCCTGACAGCTTGAATATAAATATCCAGACAAAGGCTTGAAAAAAAACTGATATTCATAAAATTACATTGGGGGTCATGTTAAACACCCGGTGCACATTGCAATTCACATAAATTCATTTATTCATGTATTATTATTATTATTGTTTATTTATATAGCGCCATCAACTTCCGTAGCGCTTTACAAGGTAATTTGTTTATTCATTTTTTGCTCTGTGTGAACATGTTAATTCTGAAAATCAAACTTGAGCACAAACATGCATTTTTTGGGGCAAAAAATCAGGTCTGCACCTAAAAGTGCACCATGTTTAACCCTTTAAGAGCCAGCCTTCCTAGAATTTTTGTCACCCTTTGTTGCCAGACCACGTTTCACTATTTTGCGGTACATATGTTCAACCTTGATTTTTGAAGGGATTTCCAGGGATTTTCCAGGAAAATGATATATTGTTTTTTTTTTCAGCACAGTCTGAGCTTCAACATGGAATATCTTGTTTGGCCTTTTTTTTAGTGTATTCTCAATACTTTTGGGTGAAATATGTGGGCTAACCCTAACCCTTAAAAATAAAAAAATAAAAAGACGTAGGGTCCCCCTTACCCGTCATAACCAGCCCGGGAGTGGAGGGGCCCCCCACCCTGCAGCCTACAAGCCCACATAGCCTGTGTGGGCCCGGGCTCTTCTGACCCCCCCCCCCCCCCCGGGCTTTGGGGAGGCAGGTAATTGGGGGTGCGGGGGTTAATGGCAAGTCATCCGCTAGTTGCAGGTGACTTGCTAGCCCCCAGCCTTGTGAACTGGTACAGGGGTCTCATGGACCCCTTACCAGTTCACAAAGGGTTAACATTAAAAAAACACACTGACACATAAGAAAAAAATTACTTTTATTAAAAAATAAAAACTTTTTTTCACTTTACTTACCTCCGATCCTCAGCTCCTTTGTCCCTCGCTGTGATGACAGATGTGATCATGCTGGCTACGGTAGCAGAGGGGCAGGTGATGATCTGATCACCTGCCCCTCTGCTCCTGTGGCCAGCATGATCGCATCTGAAAGAACAGCAGCAGGGAGCCAGGACGACACGCGGTGAGTGACGTCATAAGCCCTGCCCCCAAAGGGCAAGATGGCAGCGCCCGTCGGGAGAGGGGGGGGGAGAGCCCTTTCAGGCTCTCCCCTGAAGCTGAAGAGCCGGGGGGGGGCGATCGGAGGCCCCCTAGTGAAGAGGTGACCCGGAGGGAGGCAGCGCGACTGCAGGTAAGCAAATGTCATTTTTATTTTTTTTTTTTTTTTGACAGTTAGCTGCTGCCGAAGCGGGGAGGGGGCTAATCCGTGGGCTCTCCTGGAGCCATCCGACCCCCCCACGGGGATCGGATGGCACCAAATTAAAGAGGAGACCCAGCTGGATCCAACGAGGGGTCAGGTGAGTATTTTACTTTTATATATTTTTTTTTTTTACTGTGGGGGTTTAAAGTCAGCTACGTGAGTCTCACGTAGCTGGCACTTAAGTGGAGCAGAGGCAGCTACGTGAGACTCGCGTAGCTGGCACTAGAAGGGTTAAAGGTGCATACTTGGCAATAGGAGGCAGAATTTCCAGAGGCACATTGCAGTGCACAAAAATTGGGCTGAACATACATGCGCAGTGTGGACCGTGCATTGGTCGGTGGATGTACTGTCCCACAGTAATTAGCAGTTGCAAATTGCTGTCTGTAACTAGAAACTACAAATCTCTTATCCGTATATGAAGGACCCCCCTCCATATGTGCAATATGATTTCCTGGTTTACTCAGGAATAAAAAAAAATTGGAATATGAAGAAAAAATGTAGCTTGTCTTTGCTGTCTTACCAGTCTGTTAACACGCAGTTAAAGCTCTGAATAAGAGTCTTATCTTATATGTTTCCCACATCCTGTACATACCGATTGCTCACATTAAAAATCATCCTACCTGCATCTACTGCATGTTATGAGCCTTCAAACATCCAAGATGGCAGGTCATGGAACATCAGGTAGCCTGCAAACAGGAAGTGCCTTCTGACTGTGCTGCTCTGCATTCTGGGATTGCTTACCTTTTCCTGACCCCAGCTCTGCTCTGTCTGAGCAAAGCACAGCTATAAACCACCTCCATGTACTTTATCCCACTCTCCTCAGTAAATGTGATGCTTCTGAGTCACGATGGCGGCTCCCGTATCCTAAAGTCCTGAACAGAGTTGCAGCCCAGTGGGGATAGAATAATAAGTAAGTGACTAAAAACTTAAAATATATTAACTTTAGATTCTGGGGAATCGTTTTAAGGGTTTGGGCTTTTCAATAAATCATGGTGAAGGTCCAGTTTAATGTACAAAAATTATATGTATATTATAAAGCAAAACAGTCCAGTTTTGTCCATTAACTTGCCAATGATGCAACAGTAACCAGTCCCAGAAACTTCAGCATGCGCTTAAGTGGACCAACACCCAGGATTTTGACTATCCTGGGTTTTGGTCCACTTCGGTGCCCCGCTGTGTGAAACCCCCCCAGAACGCCCGTAAACACTCACCACGCTCCTACGCGGGCGCTCGTCCATTCACAAACGGCTGGCGCGGGTGCGCGCCCTGCTAGAGCGCATGCGCCATTGGAACACGGTTAAGGTAAGGTTTCTGGGCTTCCTGGGGGGTTTCACCCTGCGGGACATCCCGATCTTATAGATTCCCGGGCCGATCCCCCCTGGGTGTTGGTCCACTTTAGTGGTGAATAATACCGTACCTTTGGAGATGTGATTTGTTGTTGACGTTTGAAAAAGGTTATAGAGGACTTGCATTTTTTTCTGGCATCTTGGAGGGTTTATTAATCCAAAAGTATTTGAGTATTTTAGCAGTATCGGGGAGGGGCTTGGAATGGGTGACTACCAATACTGTTAATCTATCCTATTAAGTGTGTGACTCTGAGGCAAGTGAATACTACAGCTGGCAGGATATGAATGTACACTTTGGCGGTGATCCATTGGTTAATATGAAAAATTTATAGATTTGAATGTGTATGTTGAATGCTACTCTTTATTTTGTTTTAGACCTGGGAGAACCCATCTCACATTGATGAAAATACTGGTTTTGGAGGCGATAATGACCCTATTGATGTTTGCGAGATTGGAACTAAGGTAAGGGCGCGCATAAATAATGGCTTTTAGAATTTGCTAAATAACCCTTTATGATCAGTGAAGATTTCAATTTATAGTATTTTTTCCAAAATACTTTATTGAGGAAAGGTTACCAAAGAATACAAGCATGGTAACATCGTATACACAGCAGGATATGTTAAAATGACAATGCCAAAGTGCATATCTTTATTGATCAGTTTAGTTTGTTGATCAAACCGCTTGTGTTAATCTAAAACACAGTATCCTTTTTTGGTTAGAATTAAAACTTCAACATTTTCTTTTTTATTTTTCCTTTTTAATATTAAACCTTATTTCCATCTAAAAGCTGTACCACCAACTGGTGCCAAAATAACTTTGTGAACCAGAAGAGATAAGTAATTGCAATAAACTTTAGTGGGAGTTCCCTCCCAGAATTGACTTGAAGAGTCTCCCCACTCCCCCTGTCTCCGCTATACACAAGGTTTTTAATGGTTTCTGCTGCCTTCTGGCCTTTCTAATTGCAAGCATTTAGCAGTGATTGTAAATGTAGCCTTTACCACTATAGTACCAATGTGTCCAGATGTGGTTGCTGTATAAGAGACCTCAAATAATGGCGCATGGTGAGGTCAGTTCCTTAACCCAGTGATGGTCCTTTTTTTTTTTTTTTCTCGATTATATTTAGTTTCTTTTGGGGCGTGCACATACTTGTTTGAATTACAAATGAAAGGGTCGCAGCTGTGGAAACTCCAGTTGCCACCTGCACGCTCAGATCACCCATGTTTACTGAACCTTGGTAGAAGATAGGGCTTTTATATACTGGTTGATTTACTTTGAACCAAAACGATATTCCTGTAGTACTCCATGAATCCATGGAATCTCCTCCTCAAGTTAAGGGAAGTGGACTTCTAAATTGAAGTGGGACAGTTAAAGTCCACTAAACATTCATGCACTTTGCCTTAGATATTAGTACACAGGGAATTCCATGTACAGATGCACCAATTTTTCTATGTACAGATGTGCCCATTTTACTCATTTACTCATTAAGGGATGGCCTGGAATGGATCGGAATCGAAACCAATTCTACAGGTGAGTCTCACAGAATTGTGTTTTTGCTATAGGTGCAGCTATGTGGAGATCCACAAAATGAGCTGCTGGTGAGCCTTGTAGAAAAGGGTTGGGGACAACTGCTATAGGTCACTCCTGATCTGAGGCCTAAGGAAAAATCCATTAAAGCAGGTCAAATCTTTTAAAGCCGATCAATACCCTTTTCTGCTCCGCTCTCCCCGCCCATGTACCTTGGGTGATGCTGCAAGCTCGACAGTGGTCCATTTAAAAAAAAATAAAAATCCGGGTGTCCACCACCAAAGCGGTGCCCTCTGGCAGTTTTGAGATCGACTGATCTTGAGGCTGCCCGATGATGTACGCTGTGTAGTGTGCGCTTCAGATAGGTATGGGAGCACGTACAGCTTCAGAGAAGCCAGAGGATGCTGCTGCTGGTGAATGCAGTGTCGCGGGAGCCGTCAGTAAAGGTGTGTTTCGTGTCCCGGTATAGGATGCCCTGGGGGCAGGCTAGTGGCCAGTGCTGGAGTCTTTTATTTTCCAGTGCTGGTCCTGTTGTTTTTTGAGCTGCTTTAAAGATTGTAGCAAAAAAATTAATGCTTGACAAAGTCTATTCTTTCCCACTTGTGACTGTTCTATACTATATTACAGATATGCGAAAGAGGAGATGTCATCAGAGTTAAGGTTCTTGGCACTCTGGCACTGATTGATGAAGGGGAAACTGACTGGAAACTAATTGTCATTAATGTTGAAGACTCTGAAGCCTCTCTTTATAATGGTACTCATTTTTATGCCCCTATAGCATCTTTCGGTGTGTAGATATTAAATAACGTAACATACCTATTCTCAATAGACGTGGTCTATGTTTGGTAGTAAAGGCAAGTGTGCTATTCTTTTAGTATGTCTAGGATTTAGCAACACATCTCCTGTCCTTCTGGATATAACTAGAAATGCTCCACCAGACAGCTAAGCCATGTAAACGTATGCCTGTAATTTTGCCAGTTGGTCAGTAGTATTATCAGAAGCAGCCAGTGCTAGCGGTACTGCAAATGTCCACTTTTGGGCTCAAAATTTCGTTGCAGCATAGATTCTTCTACCAAGAATCTGCGCTGTCCAGGCAATTTAAAAAAAATAACTGCCAGCCAACAGCTGTTGGCTGTGGGTTCAACCAATCTGGGTTCAGCAGCTTCAGCTCCAAAGCTCAAACCTGTGGGTTGATGGGTAAATTATGTAATTTTGAATTGTCTGGTCAGCCAAAAATAATTGAAGCTCAGTTTGCTCCCCCACTGGTGAGGTATCCTGATGGATGGAATGATACAATACGGCAACATGACTTAACACATACGCTCCAATGCCAGTCTCATGGCCCACATGACCCTCAATGGTCTATCAGGCACACCAGGTATTTCTGCCTGACCTGAATTGCAGTAGTCTACTTCCCTTTTAAAAAATCTAAATAAAAAAGTCCCTGTCCAGGAATTAAGAGAAAATTATATACTCTCATCCTCTGCAGTTCATGCGTGCATCCCTGATATCTTAATACATAACGATACAGAGAAGACATAGTAGTGTCCATCAACATGGCTTCATACCCCCAACACACCTACTTCATTTATTGTAGTAGCGTGGGTGTACCAAGCCCATTTTGGTATGCCTCCGGGAATAAACCTACCACTCCAGGTAGTGAAGACAGCATTTTAAGACCCTCCAAGTTTGATGTTTAATATACATTGTTAATAAGAATACCTGTTTGACGATGCGGAAGTTGGGTTCTTATTCAACAGTTTCTTATTCACACTGAAACAGTTTTTGCTAATTTTCCACCTTCTTATAAAGGAACATGTCCATTAATGATGCCAGTTATTCTATGGAGCGCTCTGAGCAATATCGCATTAAAACTGGCACATATCCTGAATTAGCTGGCACAAAAACGTGCATCAAAATGGGCAATACGAAATGTGATTATAGTGGTAAAATGTCTTTAGGCCACTGATCTGTTACTTATTTGCACCATTGAAAAGAGCCATTGTGCCCACTTTAATGGCAGTTTTATAGCCAGAACTTTGGGCCAGGCTGAACTCAATTGTATGCTATGCAGGGGGTCCCCCTCTGTCAGTTGGTGCTGTGACATCAGTGGCCCAAAGCCATTTTAATGCTGTGGCTCCTTTAAAGAGGACCAACACCCAGGGGTGATCGGGCCGGAAATCTATAAGATTCCCGGGCCGATCACCTCCCACCCCGCGGGACATCCGAGATCGGGATGTCCCGCGGGGTGAAACCCCCCAGAAACCCCAAAAACATCTTACCTGATCCGCCGCCGCTTCCGCCGCCTCCCGAGAGTGACGCGCGGGAGGCGGCGGCGGAAGCGGCTTGGACGTTCCTGATCCCCGCCTGGACGTTGGCGGGGATTGGTTGCGGCGTTCACGTGGGAGCGTTGAGAGGTGAGTTTTTTGGGGTTTCTGGGGGGTTTCACACAGCGGGGCACCCCCGATCGGGGTGCCCCGCCGAAGTGGACCAAAACCCAGGATAGTCAAAATCCTGGGTGTTGGTCCACTTTAAGACCTTTGTATCCTAATTGCCCTGCTAACGTGCACCTCCCAGGTTAGTTATAAAATGGTCTGAGCGGCTGCCACCCCTTATTTGTTTCTTTTTGAATTTGTGCAAGCACATGGGGTGTGGGGTCTAGGCTGTACTGCGAGGTCTTCGACCCTTCCACCTCATGGGCTGCACTCGAGGTTTTAGGGAAACCTCCGGTAAGCCTGCTCCCAATTTATCTATTGCATTGTATGTCCCAAATGGGGCTCTCAGAGTTAAGACTGCACCCCACAGAGGCACCTTGGCGCTTGGTGGTGCAGCTTCAGCATACTTCTGCAGATGTGTGTGGAGCGAGCCCTCTGTTTTCAACCAGATTTAGAGACAGATTTTAGGTTGGTCTGCAAGCTAACAGGGTTGAGTGCTGTGGCTCCTTTTAAGACTTTTGTATCCTAATTGCCCTGCTTATGTGCACCTCCCAGGTTATAAAATGGTCTGAGCGGCTGCCACCCCTCCTAAAGCCATATAACCCCTTGGAAATAGCTGTTACTTATTCGCTCTATTGAAAATAGCCATTGTGCCCACTTTAATGCCAGTTTTATAGCCAGAATTTTGGGCCAGGCTGAACTCAACTGTATACCATTCAGGAGGTCCGCCTCTGTCAGTTGGTACTGTGACATCAGTGGCCTAAAGCAATTTAACCCCTATAATCACATTTCTTATTGCCAATTTTGATGGCCATATTCTTAGTATACAGTACGTCCTGCTCCAGATATGATACTTACTATCGGGTATTACTCCGCCATATGGCGCTGGACTGCAGAGACATCGAAAATAGGCTCCTCCCGGCCCCTCAAATACCCAGGGACCTCACACAAATCCCCAGATTTTGTCTGGAGTGAGAAGGACAAGAAATGGTGCTCTCTCTACTCGCAGGTGAGCGGGGCTATTAGCCTGCGGCCCCTATTCCCACCCGTTCCGTTATTAATGTGCCTCCCAGCCTTGACTGCGCTGGTGATGGTAGGCAGCACCACTGCTAGGTGCTTAGGAGCGCTGCTCCACCGCAATCCCCCACCAAAGGGTAGGCGGTTCAGGCTTATGGTGAGCCTCTATAGGATGCCCCTCCCGCACTATTGCCCCTTGCCCCTGTTTATCGGTGGGCCCTATGTCAAGTGGCCGCTTGTAGCCTTCGGGGGGAAAGGGGGGGGGGGTGTATGCATATACGTGTATTGGCTTTGTGCTTTATGTCAGCCGCCGCGCTGACTTCTTTTACTATTACTATAACTTAAAATTGCGCCTTTACTCCACTATGTTCCGCGCTTGGCGGCGGCATAACTTCAGGTGCCGGCGCGCTGTCACTGGCTGCTTGTCATGTGTTGGCTTCGTGCTCTTCCGGGGGGGGGGGGGCTGTCTCTGGCGCGTTCCGCGTCATTGCTTGTGCGGCCCGCCCCTCAAGGTAGATCGATGCCATTTTGTCTGCTTGATCGGGTGCTGCGTGACGGACCTCTACCTACCACGGTCCATAAGTGCCCTCGCAGGCGGCTTTATTACCACCTTTTTATTATTGTCTGCTTACAGCTCTTTTGATTGTGTCTTTCAGACGGGTGAATCCATTGGCTTCTCCCAGCCCTCTATTAGTTGATTAACTTGTGAGGCCTAGTGTAATTACTTCCACTTCCCTAGCGGGTTATTGGCATATCCGGGGTTGCTGTATAGCGTTAATCCCTATCGGCCTATAGTGCCGCTATAATCACCATATGGAGGCAGGTTAGGATAATGTGACCGGGGTTCCTTCGGGACAAGCCCGGCTGTGTGTAGCTTGTGGGGTGTCCCCTATTAGCGCTGACAATGCGCAGGTCTGTGTACCTTGCGCCGAGCAGGTGCTTGCTCTGCAATCTGGCCTTCCAGTGGCTGGGCCTGCACCTCGTTTCACTTCACCTACCCCCCCCCCCCCCAAGCTTAAATATCACTCCTACTGAGTTGCATACAAGTGGGGATTCTCAGCCTGATGTGTCTTCTAGACTGGCTAGTGTTGAGAAGTTAATTGCTAATACCTTGGATCGTAAGGCCCCTGCAAAAAAGCGGCACTTAACGCCTAATGTCACTCTTTTCCCTATGGAAACTGATGAGATGGCTATACCCCTTCAGACGAAGGGGAGCTATTCTCCGACTCTGGGTCATCTGATGAGAGGCCCAGGGGACATGACGATTCTGGCTCTGACCCCTGGGCCCCGGATGATACTGATAGATTGCTGACCCAGATTTTTGAGGTTCTGTCTATTTCTCCCCCAGTTGCGGCTTCCAGGCAAAGGGGGGAACTGTTCCATACCGCTAAGTCACGCTTGGAATTTCCTGAGCAAGCACATTTCAATAACCTTGTGCTCAAGGAATGGGAACGTCCCAGTAGACTTCCCGGGGTACCTAAGAGTTGGGCTAGGAAATATCCTTTTCCTGCTGATGTGGTTAAGTGTTGGTCATCCTCTCCTGAAGTGGATGCCCCGGTCCTAGGGTTTTCTAACACCTCTGTTATGCACTCCCCTGACTCTACTACCCTGCGGGATGCTGAGGACCAGCGCATTGACCAGCTGGCGTCCCGTGCATTTGCATGTGTGGGGACGGTGTTGCGCTCGGTCTGTGCCTCGGCCATTACGGCTGTGGCCATTAGAACCTTGCTCAGAAGTATACTTGATAGTGCCCCTGATGATTTGCCTTGTGAGGTGTTTAATGCACTCTCCAGTTGTGATGTTTTTGTAAATTTTGTCCTCTCTACCTTGGATGACACCATTAGAATGTGTGCCAGAACATCTACCCTTGTGGTGGCTATACGCCGCTCGGTTTGGCTCCGCCAGTGGGCTGCTGACAGTGCTGCCAAGAAGGCTCTCACTGGTTTTCCCTTCAAAGGACTACGCCTGTTTGGGGACCGCCTGGACCTTTTTGCTAAGGGAGGCAGGTTACCCCAGCGCAGGCGGCAGTCTCGGCCCTTTCGGGGTCAGGACACTTTCTCCTCCCCCTACCGTGGTGCTAGACAAGGGAGGGGGGTTTCCTTTACTGGGGCCCGGGGAGACTTCTGGGGTAGGGGCAGAGGATGTGGACGTCCTGGCTCCTCCTGGGGCTCCAAGCCTAAGTCCTCTCCCAAGCCCCCTCAGGCATGATGGGGCGCCCTCACCCCATCCAGGTGGGGGGACGGCTTCAGCACTTTGCTCACGTCTGGAGGCTTCATGTCTCAGACCGGTGGATTCAGGAGGGTAGTGTCCTCCGGTTACAAGATAGTTAAAGTTCAGGCAAGGATTTTCCTTCCTCAACAGAAGGTGGACAGTCTGATTGCACAGGTGCAGTTCCTGCTATCTTGTCGTCATCCCTCCATCAGGCATGGAATGCGGCTGGTGGGCATGATGGTGGCGTGCTTCGAGGCGGTCCCCTTATGCTCAGTTCCACTTGAGGCCTCTGCAACTCCACCTCTCGTCAGTGTGGGACAAGGATCCAGCGTCCCTGGACAGGGTCTGTGTGCTTTCCCCCCTGGTCAGGAGGTCCCTCTCATGGTGGATGGACTCAAGGAACCTGTTGGGGGGCAGATCCTTCCTGGGAGACGGTCACCACGGATGCCAGTCTGTCAGGTTGGGGGGGTTTCTGGAAGTCCCTGCGGTTCCAGGGGAGGTGGGGCCCTCAGGAGCCCACACACCTATCAACGTCTTGGAGCTGCGGGCGATCAGGTTAGTTCTGGCTCAGTTGACTCCTCACCTTCGGGGCCTGCCTGTTCAGGTGCGCTCGGACAACCAGATGGCAGTTGCCTACATCAATCATCAGGGAGGGACCCGGAGCAAGAGGGCCCTCCAGGAAGTATCTCTGATCCTGACCTGGGCAGAGACCAATGTTCCCTGCATATCAGCTGTGTACATCCTGGGGGTGGAAAATCTCCTGGCAGACTCTCTGAGCAGGGGGACCTCTCGCCAGGGAGAATGGTCCCTATGCAGCAGGGTGTTCCAATCTCTGTGTTACTGTTGGGGCCAACCAGATGTGGATCTGTTTGCGTCCCGTCACAATCACAAGCTACCGGCCTTTGTCTCACTGTCCCAGGATCCTCTGGCCTTGACCACGGATGCTCTAGCAATGTCATGGCAGGACTTTCAGTTTCTGTATGTCTTCCCTCCATTCCCCCTGCTGGGCAGGGTTCTGCGCAAGATTGCTCTGGAGGGGGTGCCAGCAATTCTGGTGGCCCCCAGGTGGCCAAGAAGAGTGTGGTTTGCAGACGTTGTGCAGCTGGCAGTAGACCAGTACACTCTGCCCATGGTGCCAGATCTGCTCACTCAGGGCTCCCTACACCATCCCAATTTACAAACTCTGGCTTTGATGGCCTGGCTGCTGAAACACCTCCATCTTGATGGAGAAGGGGCTGTCTACCTCGGTTGTTACCATGATAAAGGTTAGGAAAAAGTCGTCTTCTTTTATTTATTACAGGGTTTGGCGTTCCTACATTGACTGGTGTGAGTCTAGGTCTCTTCCCTGTCGTGTGTTCTCTATTCCCAGGAATCTGGAGTTCCTACAGCATGGGTTAGAGATGGGGCTCCAACTTAGTACTCTGAAAGGTCAGGTTTCTGCCCTGGCTGTTTTTTTCCAGAAGTTCTTTGCTCAGCATTCTCTGATAAGGACTTTTTTCCTGGGGGTGGCTCATGTGCGTCCCCCACGTAAGCCTATGGTGCCTGTTTGGGATTTGAACTTGGTTTTGTCAGCCTTGCAGGGTGCTCCTTTTGAACCGGTGCAGGATGCTACCCTGGCCATTCTTACTCTCAAGGTTGTCTTTCTGGTGGCTATCACCTCTGTTAGGCGTGTGTCTGAGTTGGCGGCGCTTTCCATTCAGCCCCCCTACTATAAGAGACACCAGGACAAGGTGGTGTTTCGCTTCAAGACAGATTTTCTTCCTAAGGTAGTGTCTGCCTTTCATTTGAATCAGGACATTGTTCTTCCTTCATTGTGCCCTAATCCTAGTAATCCTAAGGAGAGGGGTTTGCATTCTTTGGACGTGGTTAGGTGTCTGAAGTACTATCTGGTGGCTACTGCACCTTTCAGAAAAACTGATGCTCTTTTTGTGGCCCTTTCTGGTCTTAGGAAGGGTTTGGCTCCTGCCAAGTCTTCTATCAGCAAATGGATCCATCAGGCTGTGATTCAGGCCTACTCTGCTAAGGGGAAGAATCCTCCCTTCCGCCTTACTGCTCATTCTACGCGTGCTATTGGTGCCTCTTGGGCTTTTCAGCACCAGGCTTCTGTTGAACAAGTTTGGTCTTCTGTTCATACCTTTTCAAAGTTTTACAAGGTTGATGTTAGGGCCTCAGCTGATGCTGTTTTTGGCCGCAAGGTTTTGCAGGCGGCAGTGGTTTAAACTGCCTGCTGTTACCTTTTTTGGGGATCCCGCCCTACTTTATGGACACTGCTATTGGATGTCCCGATAGTAAGTATTATATCTGGAACAGGACGTATTGTATACTAAGAATAATACAATTCTGTGATTACTCACCTGTAGAATTGGTATTATGAGTATACAGTACGTCCTGCTCCACCTCACCCTTGGTTTTACATTATCTTGGATCCCCTGTATGGTGATTGTTATCTTTGTTATAGTTACCAGTTTGGGTTGTTTTAATTCTCCCGGCTTCTCGTTAACTGCTTTTCAATGCTGGGAATTTGTGGGAGGTCCCTGGGTATTTGAGGGGCCGGGAGGAGCCTATTTTCGATGTCTCTGCAGTCCAGCGCCATCTGGCGGAGTAATACCCGATTAGTAAGTATTATATCTGGAGCGGGACGTACTGTATACTCATAATACCAATTCTACAGGTGAATAATCACAGAATTGTATTTTTTGTGCCAGCTAATTCACGATTTGTGCCATTTTTAATGTGGTATTGCTCAAAGCACTACATAGAATAACTGGCATCATTAATGGACATGTTCCTTTATAAGAAGGTGGGAAATTAGCTAAAACTGTTTCACTGCGAACAAGAAACTGCCGAATAAGAAACCAACTTCAGCATCATACTTGTCCGCCTACTTTTTCTAAAGAAACGGATATCTTTGCCACAAGGGACTAGCTTGTTTCATAAGGAGAATATATATGGCAGCTGTTTTTTTTCTCCCCAGAGAGCCACTAGTTAGCAATGACAAACGGCAGCCTCAAGTTTGCGCACTTAAATTATAACAAGTGTAGTTAATTGAATTATTTAAAAGATATTCATTCTGTTATTCCTATAGACATTGAAGATGTCAGACGACTGAAACCCAATTACCTGGAATCTACCATTGATTGGTTTAGAAGATACAAGGTTCCTGATGGAAAACCGGAGAACCAATTTGCCTTTAATGCAGAATTTAAAGATAAAGTAAGTAAAGAGCTAGGTTTACATTATTATTAAATGGAGTAAGTCCCAAAGCAATATCCTTTATGGAATGTAATCTCCTGGAAAATGACTTCCTAGAACAAATGCCTAACTAGTGACAGCAGCATTATGTGTATTTTGTGTTATTTTATTACTTTCTGTTGTGAATAGTTAATGCTGTTTCCTTGTAAAAGACATAATTGTATGATAATAAAGTATTCTCTTTATTCTCTTGGTAATGCTTATAGTTGAGAGATAATAATGATCTCATTAATAAACAGTTGTATCACCCTTCTCTTTTGTGCAGGCTTTTGCAATAGACGTCATTAAATGTACCCATGCTCACTGGAAGGCGCTGGTTAACAAAAAAACAGACGGAGGGGAAATTAACTGGTAAGCGATATATGGCTTTTGTGTGCATACCTGTTAGGGTCATACATGTCTGTTCTTATGATTCTTCTCTATCTGAGCAAAGCTTTGGTAGTTCTTATGTTCATTATTTTCTATGCTGTTTTTTGTAACGAAAATTTTAAAACCTTGAGTTTTTTTGTACAGCCTTAAAATAAAGACCTAAGCATTAAAAGCACTGCTTTAAAAAGAAGCTTTATTTTGGAATGCTTGTTGCACATTGACTATAAAAGTCAAAAATGGTGACTTTATTTTTCCAAAGGGGATTCTTTTAAATGGCTGGTGCTGCACCATATACAAAGTAGCGCACACATACCACTTTCTCATCTCTTCCATTCCGGGGCACCACCAGTAGCAATGCATGGGTTAATCTCAGCCATAGACGGGGACTGCAAGATGGGAAAAAACTAGCTCCTCCCGGCCTATCTAGGGCAGGCTGTGGCAGGGTCTCCTTAGTTCTTTTCTTGCAGTCGCAAGGGACTGTGGAGATGTCTGGATTCTTTTTGTTTTTAGTTACAGTGATGACCGGAGCCAGGGCTTCGACTCCATCTGTTTCCCAGCTCCTCACCAGCTGCAGTGCTCCTCGGGACCCCCCTTAGAAGCCTGAAGTGGGGTCCCAAGCAAATACGATGGGATTGTGCAGTGTGAAGAGAGCATGCATGTGTCCGACTGGGTCTGAGCCCCAAGGATCAGTAACTCTGTGCCCACAGGGTACCTGATCTCTGGGCCTGGCATGGTGGCCCTGCTGTGTGCCTCCCACTGAGCCCCCGTTTTACTGCACCCCCTGGGTCATCCACCCACCCACCCTGGCCGCAGTCTTCCTTTCCCATGGCTGCTGGTTGGGGTTTGAGCTAGGTGGTGGGGCTCTCTGGTATCATTGTGTTTGTGATTACTACTGCTGGCAGTCATACTGGTCAGCACTTATTCTGAGCTCGACTGCCAGCATTTGTAGGGGGTGTGGCCTCGTCGCAAGGGGGTGGGACTGCGCATTTGCGTGGTCCGCTACTCCACCCTCCTTCTCCTCACTAACTATACAAGGCAGTGCCATCTTGTGCGATCCCCAGAGGTCCCTGCTGCTTCCCCTGATCGTTACTTGGCAGCTCCTGCACTGCCTCCCTGTTCTCCTAGGCTGAGTATCGGATCCAGTGCTTCTGCCGGCCTGTGTTATTCCCTGGACAGGTAGGGCTCCCTCTGGGGGCAAAGCCTTTTGACTTGTACTGATTCCTTTAAGAATCTCACATTTGTTCTTGTTGTTGAAGGGGGGAAGAAGCTTCTGCATCCTTGGCTGGTAGGTTGATCTCAGCTGCAGGGAGGTTGTTTTCCAGTAGTGCAGGTAGGTCTAACCAGTAGATGACAGGTAGGAGGGTGTGGGGAACAGAGCTCTAGCTGTATTAGCAGTTAAAGCAGCCATTTTACCATGTTGGAAGCATCTGAGGCACCAGAGTTTTGTTTTTTAACGGAGAGTGGTGTCGCGTGCCCGCGTGCCTTTTGTGCCTGATCTCAGACGAGGGACCCCTATATGCTGGCTATGGCCAAGCATAGGCATATTCAGATGGAATCCTCAGAGGATTCTAGCTCCTACGTCGAGGACCTATTTAGGGGTTCAGGATCTAGTACCGGCTGGTCGGAGGATGAGTTGCCAGTAGCGGAGACGAACCGGGAGTTACGCATACGCCGGGGAACCCTCCGAATCACCCGACAGGCCCGTCAGTCAGTCAGCCACCTGAGGTAGACGAATCAATGTCTGGTCTGGCTTGACACACCATTATCCGTACTTCGGAGGTTGGACCAGCCGGCCAGCCATGCATTCTCCATGATGGAGTTGGCCATGTCCCAGCCTGCACCACGCCCAGCCTGCACCACGCCCAATGCAGCTATAGCAGGCAAGGTCTGGATGAAGCTGCAAAGGAGGCGTTCTTAACATTGAGGTTGCACGTGGCTATTCTTAGTATACAGTACGTCCTGCTCCAGATAAGAATCATTACACATGGGCATAACTCCGCCAGATGGCGCTGGACTGCAGAGACAGCAAAATTTGCTCCTCCCGGCCCCTCAAATACCCGGGACCTCCCACAAATCCCCAGAATTTCTCTGCAGTCTGGACTGCGAAGGACAAGAAATGTCTCTCTCTTCTCGCAGGTGAGTGGGGCTATTAGCCTGCGGCCCTGTAGGACTATTCCCACCCGTTCCATTATTAATGTGCCTCCCAGCCTTGGCTGCGCTGGTCCGGGTGATGGTAGGCAGCACCGCTGTCAGGTGCTTAGGAGCGCTGCTCCACCGCAATCTCCCACCAAAGGGTAGGCGGTATAGGCATATGGTGAGCCTCTATGGCATGCCCTTCCCGCCCTATTGCCCCTTGCCCCTGTCTATCGTTGGGCCCTATGTTAAGTGGCCGCTGTCCTCCCTCGCTCTCCCTTGTAGCTCTGGGGGTGGTGTATATGCCTTGGTGCTTCACTGTATTATGTTTAGTCTGGTTGGTGTCAGTCTCTGCGCTGATTTGGTTGCGTTTTTAAATATGCCGCCGCTGCGCGCGCTTCCACTGTGCTCTGCGCTTGGCGGCGGCGTTACCTCAGGCGCTTGTGCGCCGTTATTGGCTGCTTGTCACGTGTGCTGCTTCGCGCTCTTCGGGGGGGCGGGGCCCGCGGTTGGCGCGTTCCGCGTCACTGTCTCCGCGGCCTGCCCCTCGAGGTAAACCCGGCGCCATTTTCTCTGGATCTGGCTGCTGCGTGACTGGTGTCTACCTACCGCGGTCCGTGAGTGCCCTCGCGGGCGGTTTTTATCACCCTGTCATTATACATGTTACTTACGGGCTTCTCTTCGCTTATGTCTTTCAGACGGGCCGACCTCTGGTTTCTCCCGGCCCTACTCCCTCTATTTAGTTATTAAACTTGTGAGGCCTAGTGTGTATATTACTCCCACTTCCCTAGCGGGCTATTGGGGCATCCCGGGTTGCTTTTATAGCGCGAATCCCTATCGGCCTATTGTGCCGCTATAATCACCTTATGGAGGCGTCTTAGGATAATGTGCTTGAGGTTCCTTCGGGACAAGCCCGGCTGTGTGTAGCTTGTGGGGTGTCCCCTACTAGTGCTGACAATGTGCGGGTCTGTGTACCTTGTGCCCAGCAGGTGCTTGCGCTGCAGCCTGGTTTACCAGTAGCTGGGCCTGCACCTCGTATGGCGTCACCTACTCCCCCAAGCTTAAATTTGACTCCCATTGAGTTGCATACCAGTGGGGATTCTCAGCCTGATGTGTCTTCCAGACTGGCTAGTGTTGAGAAGTTGCTTGCTAATACCTTGGCGCGTAAGGCCTCTGCTAAAAAGCGGCACTTGACGCCTGATGTCACTCTTTTCCCTATGGAGGCTGATGAGTTTTTGGAACTGTCTGGCTATACCCCTTTGGAAGAAGGGGAGTTATTCTCTGACTCAGAGTCATCTGATGAGAGTCCCAGGGGTCATGATGATTCTGGTTCTGACCCCTGGGCCCCAGATGGTTCTGATAGGCTGTTAGATAGTACCTCAAAAATCTGAGCC
Organism: Gastrophryne carolinensis; assembly: GCA_027917425.1. Lineage (NCBI taxonomy): Eukaryota > Metazoa > Chordata > Amphibia > Anura > Microhylidae > Gastrophryne > Gastrophryne carolinensis. The sequence goes on along the minus strand of CM051235.1, from coordinate 547,102,834 downwards.
ATCTCTCCCCCCGGTTGCGGCCCCCAGGCAACAGGGGGAATTGTTTCATACTGCTAAGCCACGTTTAGAGTTTCCTGAGCAAGCCCATTTTAATAATCTCGTGCTCAGGGAATGGGAGCGCCCCAGCAGGCTTCCCGGTGTACCTAAGAGTTGGGATAAGAGGTATACCTTTCCTGCTGATGTAATGAAGCGTTGGTCATCGCCTCCTAAGGTGGATGCCCCGGTCCTAGGGTTACCTAACACCTCTGTCATGCATTCCCCTGACTCTACTACGCTGCGGGATGGTGAGGACCGGCGTATTGATCAGCTGACTCCCCATGCCTTTGCATGTGTAGGGACGGCACTGCGCCCGGTTTGTGCCTCTGCCATTACGGCTGTGGCTACTAGGACCCTGCTTAGAAGCATCCTAGATGGTGCCCCTGATGATGTGTCTAGTGAGGAGTTTAATGCACTCTCTTGTTGTGAGGTTTTTGTGACTTATGTCCTCTCTGCCTTGGATGATACCATTAGGATGTGTGGCAGAACCTCTGCCCTGGTGGTGGCTATACGCCGCTTGGTTTGGCTGCGCCAGTGGGCTGCTGACAACGCTGCCAAGAAAGCTTTCACTGGTTTTCCCTTCAAAGGACTATGCTTGTTTGGGGACCGCCTGGACCTTTTTGCTAAGGGAGGCAGGTTACCCCAGCGCAGGCGGCAGTCTCGGCCCTTTCGGGGACAGGGCTCCTTTTCTTCCCCCTACCGTGGTGCCAGACAGGGAAGGGGGTCTCCCTTACCGAGGCCTGAGGATATTTCTGGCATAGGGGCAGAGGACGTAGTCGCCCTGGCTCCTCCTGGGGCTCCAGGCTTAAGTCTGCTCCCAAGCCCCCTCAGGCATGAAGGGACACCCTCACCCATCCGGGTGGGGGAACGGCTTCAGCACTTTGCTCATGTCTGGAGGCTTCATGTCTCAGACCGGTGGATTCAGGAGGTAGTGTCCTCCAGTTACAAGATGAGTTTGCTGCCTGGCCGCCCCCAAGATTCATCAGATCCCAGATGTCTCAGGACCCCATGTCGGCTCAGGCACTAGTCCTGGCGGTGCAAAGCCTTCTGGAGCTGGGGGTCATCTGTCAGGTCCACTTACGAGAAAGGGGCAAGGGGTTCTATTCCAACCTCTTCACCGTGCCCAAAAGAGATGGGTCAGTCAGGCCCATCCTGGACTTGAAGATCCTCAACAAATTTGTCAGGTGCAGGCGCTTTCGCATGGAAACTTTGCGCTCTGCCATCAGTTCCCTGCGTCCAGGGGACTTCATGACCTCTGTGAACATCAAAGATGCTTACCTTCATATTCCTGTGTTTCCAGGTCATCAAAGGTTCCTCAGGTTCGCTCTGGAGGATCAGCACTACCAATTTGTGGCATTGCCTTTCGGTCTCACTTCAGCTCCCAGAGTGTTCACCAAGGTGCTGGCAGGAGTGATGTCTCTGCTCATGTCTCAGGGCATTCGCGTGCTGCCCTACCTGGACAACATTCTCATCACTTCCCAGTCCCTCCAACAGGCAGAGTTGGATACTCAGCTGGTAGTGTCCACTCTGGAGTCCTTTGGCTGGGTGATCAACCATCCCAAGTCTTCCCTGTCTCCCTCCTTGGTGGCACCCTTCCTGGGAATGAATCTGGATACAGTTCAGGCAAGGATATTCTTAGTATACAGTACGTCCTGCTCCAGATATAATACTTACACTCGGGTTATCCTCCGCCAGATGGCGCTGTACTGCAGAAGCATGCGAAAACAGGCTCCTCCCGGCCCTTCAAATACCCAGGGACCTCCCACGAATCCCCAGATTTCTCTGCAGTGCTGACCGCGAAGACATGAAGTATCACTCTCTCGCAGGTGAGCGGAGCTATCATGCCTGCGTCCTCCCTGTGATGTGCCTCCCAGCTTGGGCTGCGTCGGTCGGGTGAAGGTAGGCAGCACCTTGTGTGCTTATGGAGCCATGCTCCACCGCAGTCCCCCACCAAAGGGTAGGCGGTTTAGGCTGATGGTGAGCCTCTAGAGGATGCCCTCCCGCGCTATTATCCCATGCCCCGTGTAGCGGTGGGCCCTACACAAAGGGTCGCCATCCTCCCTCGTTCCCCCTGTAGTCCGGGGGGAAAGAAAGGGGTGTGTGTGTGTGTGTGTGTGTGTGTGTGTGTGTAGCAAGGTCCTGTGTATGTTTTACACGTTATGGCCTTTGTCTGACCGGACTAGTATCCCAGGGGACAGAACTGCGCAGTTAGTTCCTACTGTGTAATTGCCGCCGCCGCGCGCACGTCTTCCCTTGCTGGATGTTCGGCGCCGGTACGTCTCCTCAGACGCTGCGGCGTCTTCATTGGCAAATCATCTCCTCTAGTGTCCATTCACTCCGCTCTTCAGAGCTTCGCGCTCTTCGGGGGGGTGGGGACATAGGTTGGCGCGCTCCGTGTCACTGGATGCTCTGGCCCGCCCTTCGAGGTTCGCTTTGGCGCCATTTTGATGCTGGTTGCACGCACGCGTGGTGGCGGTCCTCCTCCTCCCTTGGTCTGTAAGTGCCCTAGCGGGCGATTTTCATGATCCTTCTTACTGCGCATGGTTCTGACACCCTTTATTCCCATTTTGTCTTTCAGACTGGTGAACACCATTGGCTTCTCCCGGCCCGGTGTCAAATTATAGCGGGCCTTGTTAAATTCTCCCACTTCCATAGCGGGTCTTGGGGCATCTAGGGTTACTTAGAGTGTAAATCCCTACCGGCATATTGTGCCTTTGATTAATCACCATATGGAGGCATCTCAGAATTATGTGACCGGGGTCCCTCTGCATACCCACATTTATTGGGGCGAGTCTAGTTCTCTTATTGTTGAACGTTCCCAGGTTCCAGTGTGGCTTTCAGCATGAATTGGAGTTGGTTCCCCAGCTCAGTTCTCTGAGGGGTCAGGCTCTGCCCTGTCCACCTTGCCTTAGCAGTCTCTGGTTCGGTCTTACTTGGTTAAGACTTCCTTCAGGGGGTGCTCATGTGCGTCCTCCATGTACTCCTATGGTCCCGGTTGGGATTGACGTTGAATTCATTCCGTCTGCTTGCAGGATTGTCCCTTGGTCTTATTCAGGACGCTGTCTGGATGTCCTTAGCCTCAAGGTTGTCCTTCTGGTGACTGTTGCCTTGGTCAGGCATGTGTTAGCGGGCGGTTTCGGTCTACCTAGCTCTCCTTCCTTGAGATACACCAAGATAAGGTGGAGTTCCGCCTGAAGCCGGATTCTCCACATCTGTAGGTGTCGTATGTTCAATTATCTGAGAGATTGTTTTCCACGGCTGTCCCCCTTCCTTGCAACGTCGAGGAAGTGGTTCTGCATTCCTTATGCAGGTGTTGGCAGTTTTTGTTCTTAGTAGTCACTGTGTCCCTTAAGGGAACTGAGGTTCCTTGGGGCTTGGGGTCATTACATCCTGAAGGTGCTCATTCTCGCCCGCTCTCGAAGTTGGGCGGTTTGGTCCTGGTTGTTACCTTAATGGATGTTACTCCTGGTACCCTGTTTTTTACTCAGGCCTATTCAGGCAAGGGGGAGAACCTCCCTTGTCGCCTTGATTCCTTATATGCGGGCTTGATGCCTCTTGGGCTTCAGCTCCGGTTTTGCTGTTGAACGGATTGGTTAGGCCACTATCATTAACCTTCTGTTTCATTCCTTTGCAAGGTTTCTTTTTACAACGTTGATGTTAGGGCCTCAGCTCATGCTGTCTTGGCCGTGTGGTTCTGTAGGTGACAGTGCTTTAACTGTCTGCTGTGGTCATATTGTTGGGGATCCCACCCTACTTATGGACACTGCTTTTGGATGTCCCGAGTGTAAGCATTATATCTGGAGCAGGACGTACTGTATACTAAGAATAATACAATTCTGTGAAATACTCACCTGTAGAATTGGTATTATTAGTATACAGTACGTCCTGCTCCACCCCACCCTGTTGTTGCTTTTCTGGATCCCCTGTATGGTGATTGTTATCATTGTTATCTTTACCAGTTGTTCTGGGTGGTTTAATTCTCCCGGCTTCTTGTTCACTGCTTGTCAATGCTGGGGATTCGTGGGAGGTCCCTGGGTATTTGAAGGGCCGGGAGGAGCCTGTTTTCGCATGCTTCTGCAGTACAGCGCCATCTGGCGGAGGATAACCCAAGTGTAAGTATTATATCTGGAGCAGGACGTACTGTATACTAATAATACCAATTCTACAGGTGAGTATTTCACAGAATTTTATTTTTTCTTCCTCAGCAGAAGGTGGACGGTCTGCTAGCGCAGGTTCAGTTCCTGCTATCTTGCCCTCATCCCTCCATCAGGCAGGGAATGCAGCTGGTGGGCCTGATGGTGTCGTGCTTCGAGGCGGTCCCTTATGCCCAGTTCCACATGAGGCCTCTGCAACTCCACCTCTTGTCAGTGTGGGACAAGGATCCTGCGTCCCTGGACCAGGTCTTTGTTCTGTCCCTCCCTAGTTAGGCGGTCCCTCTCGTGGTGGCTTGACTCCAGGAACCTATTGGTGGGCAGATCCTTTCTGGCCCCTTGCTGGGAAACAGTCACCAAGGATGCCAGTCTGACAGGTTGGGGGGCTTCTGGAAGTCCCTGCAGTTCCAAGAGCGGTGGGGCCCTCGGGAGGCCCACACACCTGTCAACATTCTGGAACTGAGGGCGATCAGGTTGGTTCTGGCTCACTTGACCCAACACCTTCGGGGCCTGCCTGTTCAGGTATGCTCAGACAACCAGACGGCGGTTGCCTACATCAATCATCAGGGAGGGACCCGGAGCAAGGGGGCCCTCAAGGTAGTGTCTCTGATCCTGGCCTGGGTGGAGGACAATGTTCCCTGCAGATCAGCTGTGTACATTCCGGGGGTGGAGAATCTGCAGGCAGACTCTCTGAGCAGGGGGACCTCTCTCCAGGGAGAATGGTCCCTCTGTGACAGGGTGTTTCAATCTCTGTGTCACCGTTGGGGGCCAACCAGATGTGGATCTGTTTGCGTCCCGTCACAATCACAAGCTCCCGGCCTTTGTCCCAGGATCCTCTGGCCTTGGCCACGGATGCCCTAGCAATGTCATGGCAGGACTTTCAGCTCCTGTATGTCTTTCCCCCTGTTGGGCAGGGTTCTGCGGAAGATAGCTCAGGAGGGGGTGCCAGCAATACTGGTGGCCCCCAGGTGGCCAAAAAGAGTGTGGTTCGCAGACGTGGTGCAGCTGGCAGTAGATCAGTACGCTCTGCCCAGGGTGCCAGACCTGCTCACTCAGGGTCACTTACGCCATCCCAATTTACAAACTCTGGCTGTGACCGCCTGGCTGCTGAAACCTCCATCTTGATGGAGAAGGGGCTGTCTGCCTCTGTTGTTGATACCATGATAAAGGCTAGAAAGAAGTATTCTTCTTCCATTTACTATAGGGTTTGGCGTGCCTACATTGACTGGTGTGAGTCTAGGTCTCTTCCCTATCGTGTGTTCTCTATTCCCAGGATCCTGGAGTTCCTGCAGCATGGGTTGGAACTGGGGCTCCAACTCGGTACTCTGAAGGGTCATGTCTCTGCCCTGGCTGTTTTCTTCCAGAGGTCCTTTGCCCAGCATTCTCTGATCAGGACTTTTTTCCAGGGGGTTACTCATGTGCGTCCCCCACATAAGCCTATGTTGCCTGTTTGGGATTTGAACTTGGTCTTGTCTGCCTTGCAGGGTGCTCCCTTTGAACCTATGCAGGAGGCTGCCCTGGCCATTCTTAGAGGCCGATTCATTAATAGCGCCAGGTAGCGACAGATGAGCGCCAGTAGCGTGATTTTCTCAGCGCCAGCTAGTATTCGCTGTGCTTGGCCGGGGTTTGCTTGTTGACAGCAACTCAGTCGGTGTGCGGTAATGTTGAATACGGGCTGGGGGGTCGCTGTTTCACAGGTTCTGCGTTGTATGGCTGCGCCTGACAACGAATGGCCAGAGCGAACGGCTTGCTGCAGATTCATTGACAAATCACGCTCCGAATTTTTTCGCGCTGTGAATTCCTTGTTTAAACCCCAGAGCGCTGGCGGCGATGGATTTAAAATAGTTTTTAACCCCCAAACAACCATATTTTTTGATTGAAAAATTATACAAGTTTTTATAAACATTTTGTAATATGAATACATTAATATCAGACCTGTAATATCAATTCTGCACAAAATCTTTTTTTTTTTTTTTTTTTTTTTAACCTTAAAAAAAAATCCTAACATTGCAGAAGTGGTCATAGAATTTCTGACATTAAAAAAAAAAAAAAAAAAATCATTAATAGCAATTAATTATGATTAATTAAAAATTGCTCCATTGAAATGCATTGGACATCGCCAGGTAGCGACAGGTCAGACCTGGCGCTGTGATGGGATTAGCAGCGGCGCTGTTCGTTGCAGTCGGCTACATGATGAATCCCGCGCTAGCTGTCGCTCTCGCCGGCGCTAGCCTCAATTAGCTTGATAAATGCGTCATTGTGGCCGACGCTGGGCGTACTTGAGTCGGTTGCTGCCGTTAGCTGGCGGGACCTGGCGCTCGTCAGACACTACCTGGCGCTATCGCTTGATGAATAAGGGCATTACTCTCAAGGTTGTCTTTTTGGTGGCCATCACCTCTGTTAGGCGTGTTTCTGAGTTGGCGGCGCTTTCCATCCAGCCCCCCTACTTTGAGAGACACCAGGTGGTGTTTCGCTTCAAGCCAGATTTTCTGCCTAAGATCGTGTCTGCCTTCTGAATCAGTACATTGTTCTTCCTTCTTTGTGCCCTAATCCTGGTAACGCTAAGGAGAGGGTTTTGCATTCCTTGGATGTGGTTAGGTGTCTGAAGTACTATCTGGTGACTACTGCACCATTCAGGAAAACTGGTGCTCTTTTTGTGGTCCCTTCTGGTCCCAGGAAGGGTTTGGCTCCTGCTAAGTCTACTATCAGCAAATGGAACAGTCAGGCTGTGATTCAGGCCTACTCTTAAGGGGAAGAATCTTCCCTTCCGCCTTACTGCTCATTCCACTCATGCTATTGGTGCCTCTTGGGCTTTTCAGCACCAGGCTTCTGTTGAACAAGTTTGCAAGGCCGCTACTTGGTCTTCTGTTCATACCTTTTCAAAGTTTTACAAGGTTGATGTTAGGGCCTCAGCTGATGCTGCTTTTGGCTGCAAGGTTCTGCAGGCGGCAGTGGTCTGACCTGTCTGTTGTTACCATTGGGGATCCCACCCTACTTTATGGACACTGCTATTGGATGTCCCAAGTGTAATGATTCTTATCTGGAGCAGGACGTACTGTATACTAAGAATAATACAATTCTGTGATTACTCACCTGTAGAATTGTTATGAGTATACAGTACGTCCTGCTCCACCCCACCCTTGGTTTTGCATTATCCTAGGATCCCCTGTATGGTGATTGTTATCATTGTTACTGGTTGGTTCTGTTATCATTCTCCCGGCTTCTCGTTAACTGCTTTTCAATGCTGGGGATTTGTGGGAGGTCCCGGGTATTTGAGGGGCCGGGAGGAGCCAATTTCGCAGTCTCTGCAGTCCAGTGCCATCTGGCGGAGTAATACCCAAGTGTAATGATTCTTATCTGGAGCAGGACGTACTGTAATACTCATAATAACAATTCTACAGGTGAGTAATCACAGAATTGTATTTTTGCTTACCCACTCCATTTGAGCTCCTTCGCTGTGGAGGTCTTCAGATACATGGTGTTGGCTATGGACGACTTAGTGCATCTGGTGGCTAGGGGGCTGGCCTTGCTGGTCTCCTTGTGATGCACGATCTGGCTGAAACAGTGGTCGGCCGACACTAAGAAGACACTGCCCTTCCCTTTTTGTGGGTGGGGGGGGTCGTCCTTTTCGGTGATCCTCTGGTGGGCCTAGTCCAGAAGTCCGAGGTGGGAAGTCGGCTAGGCTTCCACAGAAATGGAAACTGAAGACCTTGTTTCACAGGTTGACAAATATTTGACCCATTTGGAGGTTCTACAGACTTCAGACACCCCAAGAATTTTTGGGTAGGCAAAAGCCACGGGGAAACCTAGACCCCAAGGGGCCAGCCTGCCCAATCCCTCTCACAGTTGACAGGGCACCCTCACCCAATCGGGTGGGGTGATGTTGCAGAGGGAACGCTTATCGATACCTGGATCCGGAAAGTTGTTTCTTCTGAATACAAAATTGAGTTTGGGACCAGGCCTCGACACAAATTTGTGGTGTCCAATCCTTCCCTTGTCACGGAAAGGGTGGCGGTTTGCAACCACATGATAGAGCTCTTGCTGGACCAAGGAGTTGTAGTACCTGTGCTCCCCTCAGAGCGGGGCTGTGGCCTCTACTCAATTATTATTCGTCGTACTCAAGAAGGAAGGATCTATTCGGCCGATCCTGGATCTCTAGAATCTCAACAGTTAAATTTGGGTGCGGAAGTTCTGCGTGGAATCTTTTGCTGCAACAGGGGGATTTTCTGGCCACAGAGGACATAAAGGATGCTTATCTGGATGTCCTAAACTTCCCTGGTCAACAGCAATACCTCCGTTTTGTGGTGGATGACATTTCCAATTTGTACCACTGCTGTTCAGACTGTCCACTGCCCCGTGAGAGTTCATAAGTCTTGGTGGTGGTAATGGCACTCCTGCTGAGGCAGGGTGTGTACATCACCCCATACCGGGACGACTTGCTCATCCGAGCCCCTTCTCTGGCAGAGGCCCTGTGGGAGGTTTGGACAGTCCTGTCCAAGCTGGAACTTTTCGGGTGGGTGATTTACTCAAAGTCCCAGGTGGTTCCCTCCATGGTGGCGACCTATCTAGGTATGACATTGACTCAACAGCACAGGTCCTTCTTCCGGTGCAGAGATGCATGGCTCTTCAGGAGGTGGTGAGGTCACTGATGACAAACATTCCACGATCAGGCAGGGTATGCGTCTCCTTGGCCTGATGGTGTCTACCATCGAGGCAGTTCCGCATGCCCAGTTCCACTCCATACCTCAAAAAAAAATCCTGCTTCTATTGAAATGGCTCAGGACTGTGCAGACGTTGGACCATCGATTCATATTGAAAGAGCATGCCCAATGATCCCTGAATTGGTGGTTGGACCAGCAGTCGCTAGCAGTGCATAATTTTTTTCCTGCTGGTTCGGTGAGTCATCCTGACCAGGCTCCAGTCTGACTGGTTGGGGTGGTGATCTGGACAACCAGACGGTTCAGGGTCTGTGGGACCAGCGGGAGCATAGTCTTCCAATCAATGTGTTGAAATGGAAGATAATTCTGTGGGTTCTCAGGCATTGGTCTGCTCGGCTCTAGGGCCTTCAAGTGAGGGTACAGTCGGACAGTTCCTTGGCTGTGCCTACATAAGCCATCAGGGGGGTACCAGGAGCTGACAGGCATTCCAGGAAGTGAGTCGCATCATGAGGTGGGTGGAAATTTGTTCTGTGTATCTCGGCGGTTCACATTCCGAGGGTGGAGAATCTGCAGGCTGGTTATTTGAGCAGTGAGATGGTGGACCAGGGAGAATGGTCCATTCGCCAGTACGTGTTTTAAGCTCTCTGCGACATGTGGGGAGTTCCGGAGGTGGACCTCTTCACATCTCGGCACAATCGGAAGGTCCAGAGGTTCGTGTCCAAGGAGCGAGGCCACTTCTGGGTCGCATGTTAAAGAAGGTAAACTGCGAGCAGATTGTTATCATCCCGTTCGCCCCACAATGGCCCAGAAGGGTGTAGTTCACACATTGTGGCGCATCCCCAACTGCCCAGATATTCTGCAACAAGGACCTCTGTGGCACCCCAATTCTCCAGTGCTGGCTTTAGCGGCTTTGCTGTTGAGGCCAGCAATTTGGAAGAGAGGGGTTTGTCCGCCACGGTAATTCGGACGTTTTGAACATAGAAACGGTCATCCTCTCGAATTTATTACAGGACTTGTAGGGCCTTTGTGTCTTGGTGCAAATCTAAGAGCCACCCCGGTAGGAAGTTCTCGGTACCCAAAAGTCTGGAATTCCTCCAGCAGGGCCTGCACGGTGGCCTAGCCCAGCAGCCTTAAAGGCTAGGTCTCGTCCATTTTTTCCTAATGGTCGATTGCAGAGCATAGGTTAATCCGTACTTTCATGCAGGATACTGCACATGTTCGGCCTCCGCGGCAGTCGATAGTCCTGCACGGCGATCTCAATCTGGTCCTATCAGCACTTCAGGGGCCCCCCTTTGAACCCATGGTGGAGGCTCCTCTGGCGACGCTCATGTTGAAGGTGGCTTTTCTTGTGCCGATCACCTCCATCCGGCGGGTTTTTAGAGCTGGCAGTGCTTTCTATCAGATCACTCTTATTCTCAGTGTGCCACACACCCCGCTTCCCCTTTAATTCTTCACGATTGGGTTACTCACCGCCAGGTGACGCTGTTGCAGAGAGGAAGTCTTGTAACGAGCCCCCTTCCGGCCTATATATACCTGGTGACTCCCACTCAACACCAGTGTTTTTCTCTCTGCATGATGACAAGACAGAAGAATGAAGTCTCCTGCTTGCAGGTAGCCGGGGTTTTACCCCGGCACCCCCTTTGGGTCTATTTCTGCCCAGTTTGATTGTTTGTTACCTTTATGGTTAAATGGAAGCCTCCCAGCCCAGGCTGCTCACTGGGCAATTGGTAGATGGCACTATAGGTGCCTAGGAGCTTATCTCCTCCGCTCGACCTCTTGCTTAGGGGCAATGCGGCTATCCGGCATAGTGATCCGGATTTGGGATGCCCCTGTCCCGAGGTTCCCTTTGGCCCCTTGCTCTCCCGTTACGGTCCCTTCTCCCTTCACTATGGGGGGGGGATGTGTATATGCATGTGGTGTTTTTACTTGTGTGTTTTACTTGTATAACCTTTGTCAGTATTTAGGTCAGCACCGCAGATGGTGCACACGGCCTGACTGGTTATCACTCTTTTTTACAGATTGCCCTCACTCTCTCTCTCTCTTTCTCTGGCAGCTCCGCCATTGTGCGGGCTGCTGTTGGGCCTGAACGGCCAGAGTTTAGTTCCGCTTTAGGGCGGCTAGGGCGGGCCGCGCTGTGACAGGCATGGTTGATGCTGCCTGTGACGCTCTCACCTCCCCTCCTCTTCCCTTCCCTCCCTTTGTCGGGGTTTCGGCACCGACGTTCGGCGGGCCGCACTGTCAGCGCGTTAGGCGCATGGCCTCAAAACTCCCTGGTAAAGCTTCCCTCCCCCTCCGTTTACTAAGGGCGTTGGGCACCCTCTTGTTTTGCAGCACCGCCGGTTGGCGGGCCGCACTGTTTGAATCTAGAGGGGGGGCGGGGCCTGGATGACGTAGAAGGGGCGTGGCTGGAGCGGCGTCGGCGTGCAGCTCGGCCCCAGCCGCACTTCCTCCCTCTTATCAGGAGTCAGGTGCGGGGCTCTCAGACGCAGGAAGCGAATCTCTGCTGCTGCTGTCCTTGTTCAGCCTTGTTTTCAGCTTTGGGCAGGTAAGCGGCCTCACCTCGTGTGGGGCCGTCTCTTGTTTTATTCATGATTGTTTTTAAAAAAAAAAAAAAAAAGTTAACTGGTTCAAATTCTTTTGACCTCTTTAAGCACTCTGGGCTGTCTTTTCTATGTGATTTTGCTATGTGTTGATTTATGCTGTTGCATGAATGTTGTACTGCATGCTGCCCCCTTTTTTTCTGGGGATCTTACTGTTGTTCTTTCCCCACAGATCCTGGGATTCCCTCATTGCAGTGGCTTCCCGGTTCTATTATACCTGGCTAGTCCTATTACTCTAAATTGGGATATATATATATTGGTATATTTAAAATAAAAAAAAAAAAGGGGGGGGGGATAATTATAATCATAAATTAAATCCTCCCTCCCGGGACATTAATGAAAAGGGGCATCCCGGGTGGCTTATGCCTAAAACCCATGGTTGTGCGAATACCATAAATCACCATATGGAGGCTTCCGATAATACCGGAAATGGCTCTTCTGGGCCATCCAGGCTGTGTGGGGGCTGTGGGACTCCGCTCCCAGGCGATGTTATATTATGCATTCCTTGTGCAAAGCAGAATATTGTGCGTCAGTCCGTCGCTCCAGCTTCTGGCTCCTCGCAACTTCCATCATCTCCTACCCCCCCCCTCCCTGTTCCGGACCCCGTGTGACATTGTCAAAGGATGGGATTCGCAATCCGAGGTGTCTGCACGATTGTCCAACCTCGAGAAGATAGTTTCCGTCAAAGCAGGGTTGAAGGCCACTGCGAAACGGAAACACCTTTCTCCTGTAGCTCCTGCTTCACAGGATGAGGGATGTGAGCCTGTGGATTGGTCCGATTACTCCTTGGACGAGGAGGGGGAACTCCTTGTGGAGTCAGATGAGCCTTGAGGTCGATGCTATTGGCGATCTGGCTGCGGGGGTTTCCCTTGACACCCCCTCCATTCAGGCTCAAATGTTTGAAATTTTGAATTTAGATCCGCCTGAGGCTGTCGCCCTGCCAAAGGGCGAGTTGTTTAATGTGCCTCAGCCGCGTTTGGTATTTCCCAGACAACAACACTTTGAGAGGGTTGTGCTTAAGGAATGGGAACATCCCACGCGACTATCTGGAGTTCCTTCCAGTTGGGATAAACGCTATCCTTTTCCGCCGGAATTGGTGAAGCTTTGGTCTGTTCCCCCTGACCTCGATACCCCTGTGCTAGGGCTCTCTAGCACGGCTATGGTGCAGTCTTCTGAGACTAGTGCCGGATCGACAATGCGCCCGGTGTGTGCTTCGGCGCTTCTTCTATTGGCGGTTAGGTCCGTTATTGAGGATCTATGCGTGGATCTTGATCCCGCTTGTAATGAGTTTAGTGCTCTTAAGCAGTGTGAGTCTTTTGTTTCCTACAGTATGTTCTGACCGCTCAGGATGATGCGCTGGCTATGAGTAGCAGGACAGCGGCAATGCTGGTGGCTATTCGTCGGTCAGTATGGCTGCGCCAGTGGTCGGCGGACTTAGTTTCTAAAAAGGTGCTCTAAGCACTTCCCTTTGTGGGCTTGTGACTGTTTGGTGATAAAATTGATTCAGTTGCAAAAGGTGGTAAAATGCCTCAACGCAAGAGGCCTCGTCGTCCCTTTCGGGGGGCAAGTACTGTTAGGCCTTCCTTTCGGGGATTCAGAGCGGGTAGGGGGGCTTCCTTTCCCACTACCAGAGGTGCAGGTTGGACCCGGGGGAGGGGCCGTGGCCGTCCCACTCAATCCTGGGGCACCAAGCCCAAGCCTGCTGGTAAGCCCGCTCAGCAATGAGGGGCTGCCCTCACCCGTGCGGGTGGGGGGACGATTGCGACACTTCTCCCAGGTTTGGGACCAGGAGGTTCCGGACAGATGGATCCGGGAGGTGGTGTCGCCCGGTTACAAACTGGAATTCGAGTCTCGCCCTCCCTCACGGTTCTTTCGGTCTCGGGTGCCCATCGATCCTTTGGCCGCACAGGGGCTCCTAGCGTCGGTAAGGAATCTGTTAGAAATGGCGGTCATCCGGCCGGTACCGCGCTTAAAGATGGGCCTCGGTTTCTACTCCAATCTTTTCGCAGTCCCCAAAAATGACGAGTCGGTCTGTCCCGTCCTGGACCTGAAATTACTCAACAAGTTCATCCGTATTCGGAGGTTTCGCATGGAAACTTTGCGTACGGCCGTCGGTTCCCTTCGGCAGGGGGACTTCATGACGTCCATAGACATCAAGGATGCTTATCTTCATGTTCCCATCTGCCAGGCTCATCAACGTTTTCTTCGATTCGTGATGAAAGATCAGCATTTTCAATTCGTGGCACTTCCGTTTGGCCTTACCTCGGCTCCAAGAGTGTTCACCAAGGTGCTGGCAGGGGTGATGGCCATTTTCAGATCTCGGGGCATTCGTGTCGTACCTTATTTGGACGAACTTCTCATCATGGCTCCGTCACTCATTCAATCGGAGACAGACACCAGGTTGGTGGTCTCCACGCTGGAAAGCTTTGGTTAGGTGATCATCTTCCCCAAGTCCTCCCTAGCTCCGGCCAGGGTGGTGTTCTTTCTGGGGATGCAGTTGGACTCTCGTCAACACAGGGTGTTTCTCCCCCAGTCCAAAATTCATCTGATTCAGGAGTTGGTTCGGGTCCTACTTTCCAATCCTCGGCCGTCCATCCGTCTGGGGATGAGGCTGGTAGGGTTGATGGTTGCCTCCTTCGAGGCAGTTCCTTTTGCTCAATTTCCCACGAGGACACTTCAGCTTTATCTGTTGGCGTCCTGGGACCGGCAGCCGCGGTCGCTGGATCAGCCCTTCCAGTTGTCCTCCCGGGTCCGGCAGTCCCTCCAGTGGTGGTTGGTCTCTGCCAATCTCGTGAAGGGCAGGTCTTTCTTGACCCCTCTTTGGGAAATTGTCACCACGGACGCCAGTCTTTCGGGATGGGGCGGATTCTGGAAGGAGCTTCAGTTCCAGGGGCAGTGGGGACCTCAAGAGGCCCACTTACCTATCAATGTAAGCCATCCGTCGGGTTCTTGCTCTCCTGACTCAACACGTTCTGGGCCTTCCGGTCCAGGTGCGTTCAGACAATCGAACAGCGGTTGCTTACATCAATCATCAGGGAGCGACTCGCAGTCTGGGTGCTCTCAGAGAGGTGTCTCTGATCCTGATCGGGCGGAGGCCCATGTTCCTTGTCTCTTGGCGGTGTACATTCCAGGAGTGGAGAACCAGGAAGCGGACCGGTTGAGCAGGGGCTCTTCCCGTCTGGGAGAATGGGCTCTCCACCCTCAGGTTTTTCGCTCACTGTGTCTCCGATGGGGGACCCCGGAGGTGGACCTGTTTGCCTCTCGTCACAATTGCAGGCTCCCGAACTTCGTGTCGCTCTCCCAGGATCCTCTGGCTCTGGCGGTGGACGCCATGTCCCTGAGCTGGGGGGATCTGGGGTTTCTGTACCTGTTTCCTCCGATACCCATGCTAGGCAGGGTGGTATGGAAGCTGGCTCTGGAAAGGGTGTCCGCCGTTCTCGTATCCCCAAGGTGGCCAAGGCGAGTGTGGTTCTCAGACATCGTTCGGCTGGCAGTGGACCAGTTCGTTCAGCCTCTTCGGCCCGATCTGCTCACTCAGGGTCGGTTGTGTTACCCCAATTTACCAGCGCTGGGTTTGACAGCCTGGCTGCTGAAACCTCCATCTTGAAGGAGGAGGATCTTTCTGACTCTGTCGTTAAGACTTTGATCAGTGCCCGGAAGAGGTCTTCTTCTATCATCTACTATAGGACTTGGAAAGCCGCTTGGTGTGAGATGAGATCTTTTCCTTGTAGGGTCTTTTCGGTCTCCAGGATTCTGGAGTTTTTACAATCTGGGCTGGACTCTGGTCTTCAGCTAAGTACTTTGAAAGGGAAAGTTTCTGCCTTATCTATCTTTTTTCAGAAGCGTTTTGCGCTTCATCCTTTAGTTAAAACTTTTTCCAGGGGGTTACGCATGTGCGGCCTCCCAGGAAACCATTACTCCCTGTTTGGGATTTGAATTTGGTTCTTTCTGCTCTTCAGGCTCCTCCTTTTGAGCCTTTGCAAGATATTGCTTTGTCTACCCTGACTCAGAAGATTGTCTTCTTGGTAGCTATCACTTCGGTCCGGCGTGTCTCGGAGTTGGCGGCCTTGTCTATCCAGCCGCCTTACTTTGAGAGGCATCAGGATAAAGTGGTCTTTCGGTTCAAACCAGACTTTCTTCCTAAGGTTGTTTCTGCTTTTCATTTGAATCAGGATATTGTTCTTCCCTCCTTGTGTCCTAATCCTAAGAATGACAAAGAGAGGGTTTTGCATTGTTTGGATGTAGTACGCTGTGTTAAGTACTATTTGATTATTACGTCTCCTTTTCGTAAAACGGATGCCTTTTTTGTTGTGCCCTGTGGGCCTAAGAAGGGTTTGGCACTGGCCAAATCTTCCATTAGCAAATGGATACGTCAGGCCGTTATTGCGGCCTATTCTGCTAAGGGGAAAGTTCCCCCTTTTCGTATCACTGCTCATTCTACTCACGCCGTTGGAGCGTCTTGGGCTTTTCAGCACCAAGCTTCTGTTGAACAAGTTTGTAAGGCCGCTACTTGGTCTTCTGTTCATACTTTTTCTAAGTTTTACAAAGTTGATGTGCGGACCTCAGCTGATGCTGTTTTTGGCCGCAAAGTTCTGCAGACTGCAGTCATCTAAGTTATGCTTCATTTTTGCCTTCGGATACCCATCCCTTGTGGACACTGCTTTTGGATGTCCAATCGTGAAGAATTAAAGGGGAAGCGGGGTGTGTGGCACACTGAGAATAATACCATTTTGTGAGTACTCACCTGATAAATGGATATTGTCAGTGTGCCACACACCCCGCTTCACCCCCGGCCTTTTCGGTATCCCGAATCCTTTATATGGTGAAGCTTTTATTTATTTTGAGGTTACCTTTAGATTTACTGGTACCTTGTCTTTCTGCTTTTTAAATCACTGGTGTTAAGTGGGAGGTACCAGGTATATATAGGCCGGAAGGGGGCTCGTTACAAGACTTCCTCTCTGCAACAGCGTCACCTGGCGGTGAGTAACCCAATCGTGAAGAATTAAAGGGGAAGCTGGGTGTGTGGCACACTGACAATATCCATTTTTCAGGTGAGTACTCACAAAATGGTATTTTTGGTGCTGCATGAAGACAAAGTGGTGTTTCATGTAAAGCAGGATTTTTTACCTAAGGTGGTCTCTCCCTTCTATCTTAATCAGGAGATAGTGCTACCCTCCCTGTTCCCACACCCCACTCGCCATAATGAGCGACTCCTGCATTCTCTCGATGTGGTCAGGGCATTAAAGTATTACTTGGCCACTGCTCGAGAGGTACGTAAGAAGTATGTTGTGTTTCTGATCCCAGAGAGACCGAGGAGGGGCCTGGTCTGCTCTTGGCAGAAGGATCAGACAGGTGGTCATACAAGCCTATGTCTGCAAGGTGAAGGAGGCGCTGATTGGCTGAGCCAAATGTACCATTTGCTTTCACTCTGCTCCACTGGCGGCTAAGCAGCCTGGGCCAACTTTTTAGAAAGGTCGGATGCGTGCGGGTCTGCCAGGATGCAGCGAGGGCTGGCACAAGGTGTGTAAAACAGAGGTTTTAGGGGGTTTTACACAGCGGGGCATGCCAATTCAGGATGCCCCAACACCTCCGATGTTCCTCTTTAAAGTGTTATTTTGGACACTGTCAATTATTAGACCATTGTATTGGGTTACGTTTTTTTTCTATTTTTTGCCCCATGATTTCTCTTCTAAAGCATGTGGGTGTGGCCCTTGAAGCTGTAATGCTGCATAATAATCTGCATAATAGATAAGATCTTGCTTGCTAGGAGGAGGCTTCGTGGGTTGGAAGAAGGGGCTTAGATGAGCTTGAATGGCAGCCTTCAATACAGAGGTGGTATGGTCTGGACCGTCGGTGCTGGGGGGAGGGGGATAAGGAAGTATATTTCCTCATTCAGTGTGCCAAGCTGAGAAATGACACCGTGCTGGAGGACCACTTGGCAATGTAAGATGCTTTTTGCCTGAAAAGTCCTTTTAAACTCTGGGTGCTTTTTATCTGTAACACAGAAAAGGGTAATACATTTCCCCAAGGTTGATCATGTTTCCAGTGAGGTAATGATAGATAGATATAATATATATTTAAGACTGAAAATGACAACCCTTTTGGGTGAATGCTAATTTTTACCTACATGGGCAGTTTCCAAACTGCCAAAAAGTTTTCCTTACCTCATTGGAAAAATCATAGACCTTTTCTGCAAAAATATAAACGTTTTTTTTGTGTGTTAAAGTTAAAAAGCTCACAGAGAGATGCCGGTTGCCATTCGCATCCAAATGTGCACCCAGCGGTAATCTTTCTTTCTTTACTAAATTCACATGACCCCCATTGTCTCCACTCTACCACCCAACCTTATATAAAAAGATAATTGTTCTGCGCAAAGGACTTAAAGCAATAGGGCAAATGCCTTGCACTGCTGCACCTACTGCCGGCATAGTATGGGGACAGTGTATCAATGAAATGAAGACCATGTTCCTGGGGGCTCCTCATTTACTCGCACCGCCGGCGATGCCATGGCACACACGTGGGCTCTCCTGCAATCAGTGGCAAGCACTCCATCAAGCTTTACTAAGTCATTCTGACATCAGAGTGACTTACTAAACATGAATTGAACATGCCTGATGCTGGACTCTTGCAAGCAAGCCGTATCCATTGTAAAAGCATAATGGCTTTTGTGCAAATATTGAATGAATGCCGACTGCTTCAACATCAAAATGACTGTTCTAAACGATGCGATTTCTTTTTTTCTTTTTTTTATCATTTGATATTTTGCACAGAAGCAAGGTGTACAAAAATCTTTAGCTGCCCAGGCAATATAAAATGCCATAGGGCATGTATTGGCTTGATTTATTGTAATCTGCTTGGCAGTCAGACATAGGCTTTATCAAATGCCCCCTAGAGGATTTGAAGCTGGACCTGGGAGGCTCTAATCTTGTAAGGCCAGTTTAGTTTCAAAGGGTTTACAAACTCTCAAAAAACTGCAGAGAACTTTTAGTTCTGAGAGGCATTCAGCTGAAGCCTGTATTAAAGCTGACCTTCACACTGGATAAGAGCCTATCTTATATGTTTCCCACACCCTGTACATAGAGATTGCCCCCATTAAAAATCATCCTACCTGCATCTACTGCATGTTATGAGCCTTTAAACATCCAAGATGGCGGCTCATGGAACGTCAGGCAGCCTGCAAACAGGAAGTGCCTTCTGACTGTGCTGCTCTGCATTCTGGGATTGCTGACCTTTTCCTGACCCCAGCTCTACTGTCTGTGCAAAGTACAGCTGTAACCCCACCCCCTGTACTTTATCCCACTCTCCTCTCCTCAGTAAGTGTGATGCTTCAAGATGAGATGAGTCAAGATGGCGGCGCCCGTATCCTAAAGTCCTGAACAGAGTTGCAGCCCAGGAGGGGAAAGAATAATAAGTGACAAAAAACTTAAAATATATTAATTTTAGATGCTGGGGAATAGTTTAAGGTTTTGGCCTTTTCAATAAATCATGGTGAAGGTCCGGTTTAATGATAGGCTTCCCAATTCACATAGGAAACTTTTTCATACTAGACTATAGAACACGAGATTCCAGTGTATCTTGGAATGTGTATCTATGTCCTATTCCTACGGTTGAAATTCTGGGCAGATTCCCAACCCACTGGGCTCTGAAAGTTTAGATGCACATGTGCTGGCTACCAGTGGCATCTCTCCACCTGAATGCTGCAGGCCCGCACAGCCAGAGGGTAGAGGCTATTCCTGCCATTAAGGTTTTCTAGCCACTTATTCATTGTTAGAAAACCTGATTGGAGGAGACCCTGGGGGTTTTTACACAGTAGGGCATCGCAAAATAGAATGCTTCAGAGGCAAGCACCAAAACCTAGGATAGGCAAAATCCTGTGTTTTGGTCCACTTTAAAGGGAATAAAGATATTGTTTTAAAAGAAAAGACGGCAGCCCACATGTTTGCAGATTTTTTTTTTTTAAAGGTGCAGCAAAGATTTCTCTGCAGTGCTGACTGCGAAGACATGAAGTATCACTCTCTCGCAGGTGAGCGGGGCTATTAAAGCCTGCAGCCCTGTTGGACTATTCCCACCCGTCTTCCTTGTGATGTGCCTCCCAGCCTGGGCTGCGCTGGTCGGGTGAAGGTAGGCAGCACCATGCGTGCTTTATGGAGACATGCTCCACCGCAGTCCCCCACCAAAAGGTAGGCGGTTTAGGCTGATGGTGAGCCTCTAAGGGATGCCCCTCCCGCATTATTGCCCATGTCCCGTGTAGCGGTGGGCCCTGTACAAAGGGTCGCCATCCTCCCTCGTTCCCCCCGTAGCCTGGGGGGAAAGAAAGGGGGGGTGTATGTGGTCTCAGTGTATTGGATTACACGGTTGTGGCCTTTAGTAATGTTATTTGACTTGTATACTCGGTGTCAGACGCTGCGCTGATTTGCAGCCTTATTTGTGTATCTGCCGCCGCCGTGCGCGCCTCTTTGCTTCACTGGATGTGCTGCGCCGGGCGGCGGCGTCATCATTGGCAAAATCATCTATTCTAAGTGTGTCATACACTTCGCTCCTCATGACAACCTTGTCTACTGTCTTAGAGCTTCGCGCTCTTCGGGGGGGGGGCGGGGACCTGGCTTGGCGCGCTCCGCGTCACGGGCCGCTCTGGCCCGCCCTTCGAGATGCGGGTGGGGGGACAATTGCAACACTCCTCCCTGGTTTAAGGCCGGGAGTCTCCGGACACATAGATCTGGGAGGTAGTGTCGCCCGGTTACAGACCGGAGTTCGAATCTCGCCCTCCCTCACGGGTTTTCCTGGAAATGGCGGTCATCCGGCCGGTGCCGCACTTAGAGATGGGCCTCGATTTTTACACCATTCTCTTCGCAGTCCCCTAGAAGGACGGGTCAGCTTGCCCTGTCCTGCATCTGAAGTTTTTCAAACTTCCCAGGTTCCCCCTTGCTCTGGCCAGGGTGGTGTCCTTTTGGGGAATACGGTCGGATTTCGGTCAACACAGGGTGTTGCTCACTCAGTCCAAGGTCTGTCTGATTCAGGAGTTGGTTTGGATCCTTCTTTCCAATCCTCGGCCGTCTGTTCTGGAGCTGAGAGCCTTCCGTCTGGTTCTTGCTCTTTTGTCCCATCATGGTCTGGGCCTTCTGGTTCGGCTACGCTCGGACAGTCAAGCAGCGGTTGCTTACTTCAATGATCATGGAGGGACTTCCAGTCTGGGTGCTCTGAGTGGAGTCCCTGATCCTGACCTGGGCGAAGACACATGTTCCTTGTCTCTCGGCAGTTTGCAGTCCGCTCCGGTGGGGGACACCGGAGGTGGTCCTGTTTTCCTTTCGCCACAATTGCAGGCTCCCGATCTTTGTGTCACCCTCCCAGGATCCTCTGGCTCGGGCGGCGGAAGCCATATCCCTGAGCCGGGGGAACCCGGGTTTTCTGTACCTGTTTCCTCCGATACTCATGCTAGGCTGAGTGGTACGGAAGCTGGTTCTGGAAAGGGTGTCCGCCATTCTCGTGGCCCCAAGAGGACCAAGACGAGTGTGGTGCGCAGACATCATTTGGCTGACAGCGAATCAACTCATTCTGCCTCTTCGGCCCGATCTGCTCACTCAGGGTCGGCTGTCTTACCCCAATTTACCAATGCTGGTTTTGATGGCTTGGCTGCTGAGACCTCCATCTTGGAGGAGGGTCTTTCTGACTCGGTTATTAAGACTCTGATCGCTGCGCGAAAGAGGTCTTCTTCTATCACCTACTATAGGACTTGGAAAGCCTATATCATTTGGTGTGAGGTTAGGTCTTTGCCTTGTAGGGTCTTTTCGGTCTCCAGGATTCTGGAGTTTTTACAATCAGGGCTGGACTCTGGTCTTCAGCTGAGTACTTTGAAAGGGCAGGTTTCTGCCTTATCTATCTTTTTTCAGAAGCGTTTCGCGCTTCTTCCTTTAGTTAAAACTTTTTCCAGGGGGTTACGCATGTGCGGCCTCCCAGGAAACCATTACTCCCTGTTTGGGATTTGAATTTGGTTCTTTCTGCTCTTCAGGCTCCTCCCTTTGAGCCTTTGCAAGATATTGCTTTGTCTACCCTGACTCAGAAGATTGTCTTCTTGGTAGCTATCACTTCGGTTCGGCGTGTCTCGGAGTTGGCGGCCTTGTCTATTCAGGCGCCCTACTTTGAGAGGCATCAGGACAAAGTGGTCTTTCGGTTCAAACCAGACTTTCTTCCTAAGGTTGTTTCTGCTTTTCATTTGAATCAGGATATTGTTCTTCCCTCCCTGTGTCCTAAGCCTAAGAATGACAAGGAGAGGGTTTTGCATTGTTTGGATGTAGTACGCTGTGTTAAGTACTATTTGATTATTACTTCTCCTTTTCGTAAGACTGATGCCTTTTTTGTTATGCCCTGTGGGCCTAGGAAGGGTTTGGCGCCGGCCAAATCTTCCATTAGCAAATGGATACGTCAGGCCATTATTGCGGCCTATTCTGCTAAGGGGAAAGTTCCTCCTTTTCATATCACTGCTCATTCTACTCGCGCCGTTGGAGCGTCTTGGGCTTTTCAGCACCAGGCTTCTGTTGAACAAGTTTGTAAGGCCGCTACTTGGTCTTCTGTTCATACTTTTTCAAAGTTTTACAAGGTTGATGTGCGGGCCTCAGCGGACTGCAGTCATTTAAGTTATGCTTCACCTTGCCTTTGGATACCCATCCCTTGTGGACACTGCTTTTGGATGTCCCGATCGTAAGTATTAAAAGGGAAGCGGGGTGTGTGGCACACCGAGAATAATACCATTTTGTGAGTACTCACCTGAAAAATGGATTTTATCGGTGTGCCACACACCCCGCTTCACCCGCCCTTTTCGGTATCCCGAATCCTTTATATGGTGAAGCTCTTTCTTTATTTTGAGGTTACCGTTGGATTTCCTGGTACCTTGTCTTTCTGCTTTTTAAATAACTGGTGATTCAGTGGGAGGTCCCAGGTATATATAGGCCGGAAGGGGCTCGTTTTCAAGACTTCTCCCTGCACGTCACCACCTGCTGGTGGAGTAACCCGATCGTAAGTATTAAAAGGGAAGCGGGGTGTGTGGCACACAGATCTGGAGGCGCCAAGTCTCAGACCGGTGGATTCAGGAGGTAGTGTCCTCTGGTTACAAGATAGAATTTGCTGTGCGGCCCCCCACAAGATTCATCAGGTCCCGGATCCCCCAGGACCCTGTATCAGCTCAGGTCTTGCTACAGGCCATGCAAGGTCTTCTGGATCTGGGGGTCATTTGCAGGGTCGCCTTAAGAGAATTGGGCAAGGGGTTCTAGTCCAACCTTTTTCACAGTGCCCAAAAAAGATGGGTCAGTCAGGCCCATTCTGGATTTAAAGATCCTCAACAGATTTGTCAAGAACAGACGCTTTCGCATGGAAACTCCGCGCTCGGCCATTGGCTCCCTGCTCCCAGGGGATTTTATGATGTCTGTGGACATCAAAGATGCTTACCTTCACATCCCTGTGTTCCCGGGACATCAAAGGTTTCTCAGATTTGCATTGAAAGATCAACATTACCAGTTTGTGGCCCTACCATTTGGCCTCACTTCAGCTCCCAGAGTATTCACCAAGGTACTGGCGGGGGTGATGTCTCTGATAAGGTCAGGGGGCATACGCGTGCTGCCCTACCTTGACGACATTCTCATCTCTTCACGGTCCCTACAGCAGGCGGAGCTGGACACTCAGCTGGTGGTGTCCACCTTGGAGTCCTTCGGCTGGGTGATCAATCATCCCAAGTCCTCTTTGTTCCCTTCGTCGGTGACCCCATTCCCGGGGATGATTCTGGATACGGTTCAGTCACGGATATTCCTTCCTCAACAAAAGGTGGAAGCTCTGACTGCGCAGGTGAGGTTCCTGCTCTCGTGCCCTTTTCTCAATTCCATTTGAGGCCTCTGCAGCTTCACCTTCTGTCAGTTTGGGACAAGGACCCCACTTCTTTGGATGGGGTTTTTGTGCTTCCACCCCTCAGTCCGAGGGTCCCTCTCGTGGTGGCTGGACCACAGGAACCTGCTACAGGGCAGGTCCTTCCTGGCCCGCTCCTGGGAGACGGTCACCACGGATGCCAGTCAGTCTGTCAGGTTGGGGGGGATTCTGGAAGTCTCTGTGGTTCCAGGGGAGGTGGGGCCCTCAGGAGCCCCACCTACCCATCAACATTCTGGAACTACGGGCGATCAGGTTGGTACTGGAGCAGTTGACCAATCACCTGAAGGGTCTGGCTGTGCAGGTGCGCTCAGACAACAGGATGGCGGTTGCCTACATCAGGGAGGGACCCGGAGCAGAGGTGCCCTCCAGGAGGTGTCGCGGATTATGACATGGGCGGAGGCCAATGTTCAATGCATTTCAGCCGTGTATATCCCGGGGGTAGAGAATCTACTGGCAGACTCTCTGAGCAGGGGGACTTCCCGTCAGGGGGAGTGGTCACTCTGCAACAGGGTATTCCACTCCCTGTGTCACCGTTGGGGTCTACTGGATGTGGATCTGTTTGCATCCCGTCACAATCACAAGCTCCCAGTCTTTGTCTCCCTGTCTCAGGATCCTCTGGCCTTGGCCACGGATTCTCTGTCAATGTCATGGAAGGAATTTCGGCTCCTGTATGTCTTTCCTCCGTTTCCCCTGCTGGGCAGGGTTCTGCGCAAGATTGCTCTGGAAAGGGTGCCAGTGATTCTGGTGGCCCCAAGGTGGCCAAGAAGAGTGTGGATCGCAGACGTGGTACAAATGGCAGTAGACCAGTACATCCTGCCAGGGGCGCCAGATCTGCTCACTCAGGGCTCCTTACGCCATCCCAATTTACAAACTCTGGCTTTGACGGCCTGGCTGCTGAAACCTCCATCTTGATGGAGAAAGGCTTGTCTGCCTTGGTAGTGGATACCATGGTGCAGGCTAGGAAGAAAACTTCTTCTGCCATCTATTATAGGGTATGGCATACCTACATTGATTGGTGTGAGTCTAGGTCTCTTCCCTGTAGGGAGTTCTTAGTCCCCAGGGTTCTGGAGTTTTTACAGCATGGATTGGAGTTGGGTCTAAAACTCAGTATTCTGAGGGTCAGGTTTCTGCCCTGTCTGTCTTCTTTCAGAAGTCTTTTGCTCAGCATCCCTTGGTTAAGACCTTCTTTCAGGGGGTCACTCATGTGCACCCCCCACGTAAGCCTATGGTCCCTGTTTGGGATTTGAACTTGGTTTTGTCTGCCTTGCAGGGTGCTCCCTTTGAGCCTATTCAGGATGCTGCTCTGGCTGTGCTTACCCTCAAGGTTGTCTTTCTGGTGGCTATTACTGTGTCTGAGCTGGCGGCTTTGTCTATTCAGCCCCCATATTATGAGAAACACCAGGACAAGGTGGTGTTCCGCTTTAAGCCAGACTTTCTGCCTAAGGTGGTGTCTGCTTTTCACTTGAATCAAGATATTGTTCTTCCTTCTTTGTGTCCTAATCCTAGCAACGCTAAGGAAAGGGTTCTGCATTCCTTGGATGTGGTCAGGTGTCTGAAGTATTACCTGGTAGTCACTGCGGCTTTCAGGAAGACTGATGCTCTTTTTGTGGTCCCTTCTGATCCTAGGAAGGGTTTTGCTCCTGCCAAGTCTACTATTAGCAAATGGATTCGTCAGGCTGTGATTCAGGCCTATTCTGCTAAGGGGAAGAATCCTCCCTTCCGCCTTACTGCTCATTCTACTCGTGCTATTGGTGCCTCTTGGGCCTTCCAGCACCAGGCTTCTGTTGAACAAGTTTGCAAGGCCGCTACTTGGTCTTCTGTTCATACCTTTTCAAAGTTTTACAAGGTTGATGTTAGGGCCTCAGCTGATGCTGTTTTTGGCCGCAAGGTTTTGCAGGCGGCAGTGGTCTAAACTGTCTGCTGTCACCTTTTGTTGGGGATCCCACCCTACTTATGGACACTGCTATTGGATGTCCCAAGTGTAAGTACTATATCTGGAGCAGGACGTACTGTATACTAAGAATAATACAATTCTGTGAAATACTCACCTGTAGAATTGGTATTATTTGTATACAGTACGTCCTGCTCCACCCCACCCTGGTTTTGCATTATTTTGGATCCCCTGTATGGTGATTGTTATCATTGTTATAAGTTACCAGTTTTTGGGTGGTTAAATTCTCCCGGCTTCTTTTTCACTGCTTTTCAATGCTGGGGATTTGTGGGAGGTCCCCGGGTATTTGAGGTGCCGGGAGGAGCCTGTTTTGCATGTCTCTGCAGTGCAGCGCCATCTGGCGGAGGATAACCCAAGTGTAAGTACTATATCTGGAGCAGGACGTACGGTATACAAATAATATCAATGCTACAGGTGAGTATTTTACAGAATTGTATTTTTGTTTTGGTGATTTCCACTCTGAAAGCACAATCCCAGCACGCTCCTGTTGCACTGATAAGCATCCATCACTGATAAACATGCAGCAGTGAAAACTCGTATGCTCACCAGAAGCAGAGAGCACGTTGCCAAACATTTCCCAGTGCACAAACTGTATGAGCATCCACATCTATCAGTAGGTAGCGAATTACGTAAGCTCCAACTACTTCAATCAACAAGTGGTGCTGCATATTTGTGAATGGCAGCAGGGCGTGCACAAAGGTCAGGACCGGAGCTGATGGAAACTTGGTGGCTAAAGCCCACAGCCCCTTTTTTTTTTTAATGGCCTTCACGGTCGTCCTGACTAGAAGCTGTATTTGTAGACTTTCTGATGTCATATGTCAGAATGTCCTACAGTCTATTCCTTCAGACCACAAGCAAATTGCACAACCTACAAAAGAGATTCCACTGCAAAGAAATCACGGTTTTGATATGTTATGATTTTAAATCAAATTGAAAAGAAATGACAAAAGCTTGTCTCTTGTACAATCGTGCTGATTATATCTGGTGGAAACAAAGTGATGTGCCGCCAGCAGAAGACCCATGGGGCTTTGAAACAATCATAAGCTCTAAGTTATATGCAACGGATTTGCCAGTCCTCATAATATGCCAGTTCTTGTAGAGCTCTGCTGACATTTCTCCTGCATGTGGGTTTTTTTTTTTCCTTTTTTTTTATTTATTTTTTTTTTTAAATCAGAACAAAAAATTATTTGTTTCCAGTAGCAAATTGTTTCCAGTAGCAAATATAAACTGGTAATAGTTAGTTATTTGATGTTATTAAATTCATGCAGTAGGTTCTTTCCCATTGCAAACCATATAACACTCAAAGCTTAAAGTCTGTTTCATCCATAATCACCCAATGTCAATCATTGCAGAACTCCAGCAACTCATTGCTATGAAATAGGCTGAAAGGATTTAAAAACTGTCATCTGTCAAAGCAGAGAGTGACACCTACTGTCCTTAACGGCAGTCAGAAACCTTTCTTGTCCAAGGACTGTGGAAACTAATTTCTGTTTGGATTTTAAGTTTCTTCGGTGCAAGTCCTAACTTTTTAGTTTGATTATTTAATGGCATCGGCAAAAGAGTAGTCTTTACACTAACTGCCTGTCTGAAAGCAAAGCTAAAAACCTCTGTGTAGACCATGCACAAAACTGAAAGTGATGGCTGTATGGAACAGTAAACCTGGGAGCGCTGTAACAAGCCACTTTAGGGAGAGATCCATGTTGGGCTTAGTAGCTTCTGTTTCAAACAGCCGAGCATCCGAAATCGGGAACAATGGGGCCCAAAACCAGAATACAAATTTGCTAAAATGGAGTGTAGGAGTTTAAAACATTTCTTAGGTATTTGGATAGGTAGGGTTTGGAACAAATACAAGAAGCATGGGAGTATCACTATTTTAATGTTTGCTCTCCTCATCCAGGTGAACGTGAGTCCCAGTTCAATAGGTTTTGTTTAGTTGCAGTAATAATACAAAGTTAAACGTTAGGCAGTGTTCAATCCTTGGTGATATTCTGTTCTAAGATAACGTGATCTCTGTGGATGCCCACCCAAATAAAAATTAGGTATGACATGGTATAGCAATCCCCATAGCTTTTGATTTCAAAATACCGTACCGGACTGGTACCCCAATCAGGACTGGTACCCCATTTTATAAAATAGGAGGTCATCCACCAATGCTGCAGTTAAATGTGATGTATCATTCATTTGGAAGCCTTGGAATTCCCTATTGATCTTGTATTTTCCTTAAAAGGGTACTAAGTGGGCAAACCTGCCTGGTTCCATTGTGTAATCTTAAAGTGATTAGATGGGGATCCATTTACTTTTCTTCTAGCCAATGGGCATGTGTTCAAAGACATGATTTAGAGCTTTAGCCCCTAGGCCTATGTGGGTCAGGAGCGCTTAAAGTGGACCAACAGTCAAAAATGACTTAAAACCGACCAACACAACAAATAGTGCTCATATGCGTCCCTCCCCAGGCCACCTGCAAAAAGGAAGCCCAGCAGTACTTCCTGTTACTGTGTACTGTCAGTTGAATCCAGGCAGCAGCATGGCTAAGATACTGGGAGCGGAAGCTACATAATGGCCACTACCGATTTTACAACTGTGACAGGTTGTTGATCGGGTTTAAATAAATTGTTTTAATATTGTGGGCTAAAATTCCCCCTATGATTTACTGATGAGCTGAAGTAAGAAGTGATGGCTGTGTAAATATTATTGCATGCCTGACTGCTCTTTCTGTAAACCCTTAAAAAAAAGAAAAACGCTGTTCACCAAATGCACTTGAATAGGACGCATTTACTTATGGCCACATTATTGAGCCAAACTTTTCCTAAAGTGTTTTGCTCCGCTGCTTTAGGTTTAATTTAGCAGTATTATATAGGGTGTAATATTACCCACTGGACACTGTGGGTAACCCCCCAGCTTGCCGAAACAAACTCGCCTCTTCCTGGCCATACAGCGCATGCACGGCCGCTCGTCCAATCGGCACACTAGGATCCGCTGACGTCCCTTCGTCTAAGGTGAGCGTCTCCGTGCACGCTGGCAGCCGCATCCCCTGCTACCCTCTAACAGGGAGCCTGCCCTTGCCGGGCATTCACAAACGCCGGGCATTCACAAACGCCTGGCACGTGCACACGTCCTGCTAAAGGGATAGCGGGGATGCGGCTTGCGCAAGTGCCGTTGGACCTGAAAAGAAGGTAAGTTTATGAGCGACCTGGGGGGTTTCACAAAGCGGGGCATCCCGATTTTGGATGTCCCAGGTGGAGGGAATCTATTGGCCCAGGAATCTTATAGATAATCTTATAGGGTAAGGTGATCATATTGAAACTAAATGGCAGATACACAAGCAAAAAAGAAAGTTAACCCTCTGCACACTCATACTAAAAACTGAAAAACCTAGCTAACACTTGTTAAGAACATGGACTGTTAGTTAACATAGATTGCAATGAATGTAAAAGCGAGGTAGCCACGTCAAGGCCGTCCAATTAGTACCCCGTCCCTAACATTACTAAGTTTAAGATACACAAGCACCCACCATGATTGACTTGTCTGGTGCAATTGTACAGGAACCAGTATATTTTACTAACACATTAAATTGCCAGTACAAAACGTTATCCTTAGAAGCAGAATCCCATCATTTCTGAGAAGCTAGTACTATACAGTTGCTATTTTTTCTTATTTCATGGCACGGCCTGCTTCAGTATTCATAACAGTTGGGTTATTCTGCCACAAGGTGGTGCAGTGTACTGCAGAAGAGCTGTGGCATCTCCCGGCCCCCTATAAAAACGGGATTTCCTCTGCAGTGAAACTGCGAAGATAGAAGATGGCTCTATGCGCAGGTGAGTGGGGCAACCAAGCCTGCGGCCCTGCAAGTCTATTTCCACCCATTTCTGGACCCTCTCTGCCTCCCAGCCTTGGCTGACAGATCGGGTGAGGGTAGAAGAGCACTAGGGTCAAGTGCTCCAGGAGCGCTGCTCCAAGCCGCAGACCCTGGTCCACAAAGGGTAGCCGGCCATGGGCTTTATGGTGAGCCTAGTAGGGATGCGGAGTTCCTGTCCTGGCTTCTGAGGGGGTGAGTTTTGGGGGACTGTCTTTTTCTTTTCCTTCAGGCCCCCCTTCAGGCCCCCTGTCTTTCGTCTCCCTCCCCTCCCCCCCCCCCCTCTCTGACTTATGTTTGGGGGGGGGCGGGTGGTAGCGACGAGTGGTGTTAGTTGTGTATTTTGCTGTGTACATTGTGTTTTTTAGCCGCCGCGCCGCTTTGTACTGCGCTCCGGCGCTATAACCTGTGGCGTTATTGCTTAGTCATGGCGCCGTCGGGGTCACGTGGGCGCCATTTTTGCGCTCTTTGGATGGGGCAGGCCCAGGGTATGACGCGCAATGCGTCGTCCCCCCCGCGTCCCGCCCCTCGAGGTGCTTCTGCGGGCGCCATTTTGAATTAGCTGCACGTCTGTTTTTCTCCCTTTCTGACTGCGGTGCTGTATCCTCCTGTGTGTCTCTTCATCCCGCGGTCTGAGGCTTGGTGATCCTGCAATTTCCTTGGTCCGTGAGTCCCCTTTGGGGGGGGTTATTGGTCTTGTGGTGCATGTGCTGCGGGATGCTCATGTGTAATTTTTACTTATGTCTTTTAGGCGGGATACCAGTGGGTTGTGGTTTCTCCCGGCTCTACTCCTTCCTCCCCCTCACCCCCCCCTTTACTGATTTCTGGGGGCATCCCGGGTGGCTTTTGTATTAGCCTTTGCCCAGTGCTGGCCTATTGCGCCTGTGTTAATCACCATATGGAGGCTTCTGGGGATAGCGTGCTTGGGGGTCCTTCGGGGCAATCCCAGCTGTGTGCCATGTGTGGGGTATCCCGTGAGTGACAGTGTCGGGGTTTGTGTGCCGTGCACCCAAAGTGTCCTTGCGCTCCAAGCTGGTTTGCCTGCATCGCTTCCCAGCTCTGCGCCCCCTTCGGAGTCGCCTACCCCCCCACTCCTGCAATTGGCCCCCAGTGAGGGGGATAATAGCAGGGGGTCACAGTCTGATCTGGCACTTCGTGTGGCCAACATTGAGAGGCAGCTTGCTGGACCTGTTCCTAGGAAGGCCTCTGGCAAGAAGCGGCACCTGACTTCCACTCCCCCACGCTCCACAGAGGAGTTTGATGCCACTGGTGGACGTTATTCCCTAGAGGAAGGGGAACTGTTCCAGGACTCTGACTCCTCTGGTGGACCAGCAGGAGGGTTGCGATAGTGACCCTGGGTCTGCGGCCGGGGAGGAATCATGGTACCCTGAGGACACTGATAATCTGCGGTCTCACATTTTTGAAATTTTACACATTGCTCCCCCTGAGGTGGCTATGAAAAAGCAGGGTGAGCTCTTTCGCCCTGATGAACGGTGTCTTGAGTTCCCTGAGCCCTACTATGGTGTGCTTAAGGAGTGGGAACGTCGTAACAGGCTGCCCGCTGTGCCCAATGGATTGGATAAGAGGTATCCCTTTCCTGCTGATCTAGTAAAGCGGTGGTCATCTCCCCCTGAGGTGGACGCTCCTGTGCTAGGTCTGTCCAATACCTCGGTCATGCCTTCCCCTGACACTACCACTCTGAGGGACAGCGAGGACCGGCGCATGAATCAGCTGGCCTGCCATGCTTTTACTTGTGTGGGGGCTGGACTGCACCCGGCCTGTGCTGCTTCCATTACGGCTATTGCCCTTAAACTGCTCAAGCGTCTATGTGATGGCATTATGGCTGGTAGGAGGAGGGAGGGTTATAGGGCCCTCTTGCTTTGCTCTGATTTTGTTGCATTTATCCTTACTGCCATGGATGATGCTGTGAGACTGGGCGGTAGGGCCTCTGCACTTTTGGTGGCTATGCGCCACTCTGTTTGGTTGCGTCAGTGGGCAGCTGACTCTGCTGCTAAGAAGGCTCTCACTTGATGTTTTAGCCAAGGATGGCAGACTGCCTCAGCGCAGGAGGCAGCCCTGGCCCTTTCGAGGGCCCTCCACCTCCTTCCTCTCCCTTCGTACTCCCAGAGGAGGTCGTGGCTCCCTCAGGTAGCCGCAGAGATTCTTGGGGCTGTGGCAGATCCCGTGGTCGTCCCGGTCTCTCCTGGGGTTCCAAGCCCAAACCCCCTCCCAAGGCCCCTCAGGCATGAGGGGGCGCCCTCACCCATCCGGGTGGGGGGACGGCTTCGGCTCTTTCCTCACATCTGGAGGCTCCACGTCTCAGACCAGTGGATTCAAGAGGTGGTGTCCTCCGGTTACAAGATAGAGTTTGCAGCCTAGCCGCCCCCAAGATTCATCAGATCCCGGATGTCTTTAAACCCCTGTCGGCTCAAGGGTTGCTTTGGCGGTTCAATGCCTGCTGGAGTCAGGGGTCATTTGTCCGGTGCTCCCTCAAGAACAGGGTCAGGGGTACTATTCCAATCTTTTCACGGTCCCCAAAAAGGATGGCTCTCTGAGGCCCATCCTGGACTTGAAGGGCCTCAACAAGTTTGTCAGATTCAAGCATTTTCGCATGGAGATGCTACGCTCAGCTGTCAGTACCCTTCGCCCGTGCGACTTCATGACCACCGTGGACATCAAGGATGCTTATCTTCATGTGCCTATCTTCCCAGGTCATCAGAGATTTCAGGTTTGTGCTGGAGGATCAGCATTACCAGTTTGTTTGTTAGCTTTACCCTTTGGTATCATCTCGGCACCTCGGGTGTTCACCAAGGTGCTGGCGTGGGTGATGGCTCTGCTACGGAACCAGGGCGTTCGCGTCCTTCCTTACCTGGATGACATCCTTATTGTGGCCCAGTCCTTTCATCAGGCCAAGCAGGACTGGGTGATCAACTTTCCCAAGTCTTCACTGTCCCAGTCCTTGGTGAGGTCCTTTCTGGGCATGAAACGGGATACCTCTCAGGTCAAGGTGTTCCTTCCTCAGCAGAAGGTGGAGGACCT
The DNA here is from genome assembly GCA_027917425.1 of Gastrophryne carolinensis. Classification (NCBI taxonomy): domain Eukaryota; kingdom Metazoa; phylum Chordata; class Amphibia; order Anura; family Microhylidae; genus Gastrophryne; species Gastrophryne carolinensis. The sequence goes on along the minus strand of CM051235.1, from coordinate 547,070,636 downwards.
TAAGAAGCAGGCACGGGCTCTGCTCTTGTGTCCTCATCCCTCCATCCATCTGGGGATGCAGTTGGTGGGCCTGATGGTCTCCTGCTTCGAGGAGGTCCCCTTTGCTCAGTTTCACATGAGACCTCTTCAGTTGCACCTCTTGTCAGTCTGGGATCGGGACCCTGTGTCCCTGGATCAGGAATTTGCTCTGCCTCCTCTGGCCAGACAGTCCCTTTCGTGGTGGCTGGTCTCAAGGAACCTTCTGGTGGGCAGGACTTTCCTGCCCCCAGGCTGGGAGACGGTCACCACAGATGCCAGTCTGACAGGCTGGGGGGGCTTTTGGAAGTCTCTGAAGTTCCAGGGCCGGTGGGGCCCCCAGGAGGCTCATGCTCCCATCAATGTACTGGAACTGAGGGCGATCAGGTTGGTTCTTTCTCAGCTGACCACACACCTTCGGGGTCGGGCTGTTCAGATTCGCTCAGACAACCAGACGGTGGTTGCCTACATCAACCATCAGGGAGGGACTCGGAGCAAGCGAGCCTTCAAGGAAGTGACCCTGATACTGTCTTTGGCGGAACAGAATGTTCCCTGCATCTCAACGGTATACATTCCGGGGGTGGAGAACCAGGTGGCGGACTCCATGAGCAGGGGGACGTCTCGTCTGGGGGAATGGTCCCTCAACAAACAGGTGTTTCTCTCCCTGTGTCACTGCTGGGGTCTGCCGGATGTGGACCTGTTTGCGTCCCGTCACAATCGCAAACTTCCCAAGTTTGTCTCCCTGTCACAGGATCCTCTGGCCTTCGCCACGGATGCACTGGCAATGCCTTGGACGGAGTTTCGGCTTCTCTATGTGTTCCCTCCGTTCCCTCTACTGGGCAGGGTCATGCGCAAGATAGCCCAGGAGGGGTTGCTAGCCATCCTGGTGGCCCCCTGTTGGCCAAGAAGGGTGTGGTTCGCAGATGTGGTGCAGTTGGCAGTGGATCAGTACGTCTTGCCCGAGGATCCAGATCTTCTCACTCAGGGGCAGCTACGCCATCCCAATTTACAAACGCTGGCTTTAATGGCTTGGCTGCTGAAACCTCTATCTTGATGGAAAAGGGGCTGCCTGCCTCTGATGTGGATACCATGATTCGGGCTAGGAAGAAGTCCTCGTCCTTTATATATTACATGGTCTGGCATGCTTACATTGCCTGGTGTGAGTCCAAGTCTCTTCCCTCGGGTTTTTTCCATCCCTAGGATTCTGGAATTTTCGCAACATGGTTTGGATTCCGGCCTTCAACTGAGTACCCTCAAGGGCCACGTTTCAGCTCTGGCAATTTTTTTCCAAGGATCCTGGGACTTGAATCTGGTGTTGTCTGCTCTGCAGGGTCCTCCCTTTGAGCCTATTCGTGGGGCTGCCTTGCCCATTCTGACTCTTTAGGTAGCCTTTTTGGTGGCTATCACTTCTGTCAGGTGAGTTTCTGAACTGGCGGCGCTTTCCATCAAACCTCCTTATTTTGAGCGGCATCAGGATAAGGTGGTGTTTCGGCTTAAGCCGGATTTCTTGCCTAAGGTCGTGTCTGCCTTTCATCTCAATCAGGACATTGTTTTGCCTTCATTGTGTCCTAATCCTGCTAATTCCAAGGAGCGGACACAGCATTCTTTGGATGTGGTCAGGGCTCTGAAGTTTGGTCGCTACTGAGCCTTTCAGGAAATCTGCTGCTCTTTGTTCTCACTTCTGAACCTAGGAAGGGTTTGCCTCCAGCTAAATCCACTATCAGCAAGTGGATCCGTCAGGCGGTGGTACAAGCCTATTCTGCTAAGGGGAAGGAACCTCCCTTTAGGGTTACTGCTCATTCCACTCGTGCTATTGGTGCCTCTTGGGCTTTTCAGCACCAAGCTTCTGTTGAACAAGTTTGGAAGGCCCGCTACTTGGTCTTCTGTTCATACTTTTTTACAAGGTTGATGTTAAGGCCTCAGCGGATGCTGCTTTTGGCCGCAAGGTACTTCAGGCGGTAGTGACTTGAACTGCCGGCCATTACTCGTTGGGGATCCCACCCTACTTTTGGACACTGATTTTGGATGTCCCAACTGTTATGAATACTGAAGCAGGCCGTGCCATGCAATAAGAAAAAGACAATTCTGTGAGTACTCACCTGTAGAATTGTTTTTGTTCTTGCATGGCACGGCCTGTTTCACCCCACCCTTGTTATCGTTATTCTTGGTTGCCTCTTTATGGTGATTGTTCCAAGTTAATTGGGGTTTTTTACCTTTATTCTCTCCCGGCTTCTTGTCTCACTGCTTGTCTACGCTGGGAACTCTATGGTTAATCCCGTTTTTATAGGGGGCCGGGAGATTCCACAGCTATTCTGCAGTACACTGCGCCACCTTGTGGCGGAATAACCCAACTGTTATGAATACTGAAGCAGGCCGTGCCATGCAAGAACAAAACACAAAAAACAAAAAATTCTACAGGTGAGTACTCGCAGAATTGTCTTATTGCTTCCATTTACTCTAGCGTGGCATGTTAAATGCAAGCATACCGATCTATCCTAGAACTAGATAATTGTACACTTATCACTATGATTTAAGCCTGCCATACATGCTATTAAGGTTAATTGCCCAGGGCCAGTCTAGTGTTTATATTTTTTGTAAGCATAAATAGGTTAGTGGTTTCATTAACCCTTTTATATTGGTTGTAGTTTGTGGCGTCTTTGCTCTAGTAGAAAGTAGTATTTTTTTCACTATAAAATGACTTACAGCAAGGTATGTTGAATGTTTTTGAAATTTCTCATGTATCATATTCCTGTTGTGTGTAATGTAACATTGTGGAAAATGAACAGTATTGTGTTATAACCATGGCGGTGGAGTCAGAGTAGAGCTAGTTTTGGCTGGAGTCTAAAAAATTGTTCCAACTCCTAATACTCCAAATATTGTGTAATGTATTTTTCATAGGAAGATAATGTTTTTCATAAAATATTTTGTGTTCTTTCAATCTAAGGCCCTTGTTTATAGAAATCGGTGATAAGCAGCAGCGTGTTCTAGTGGTAATAAATAATTATACTGGGTCTAGGTATCGTCATGCTGCTCTAAGGCCCTTCGTTAAAATCACATAAACATACAGGACTTTAAAGGGATTGTCCAGGCAGAAACCAAAATTCTCTACTTGCCTTTTGTCACCGCATTTCCTCTTTGTAGGTGTTCCCACCTAGAGTGTTGTGCAGTGTCTGCATGGTCTTAAAGTGATTGGCAAGTCAAAAGCTAGATTAACTAATTAGTTTATCTTTTATAGAGTGCCTCCAACGGTGTCCTTACTGTCCAGTCTTTCCTTCCTGGTGAAATCCCTTCCTCCTTCTTGTTTCCATCCCCACTTCACCAATCTGGTCCTCCAATCAACCTTCTGGGGACAGAGAATTGAAACATGTGCATGTTTGGGAGTGCGTGCATGTGTTTGGGAGTGCAAGAGTGCGTGCATGTGTTTGGGAGTGCAGGAGTCCACGCATGTGTTTGGTTGTGGGGGTCTAGGCGTCCAATGTTGCCAAGCAAAAGGGAGAGAGCTAGGGAGCACAGCCAGTGTGTCTAAAGCAGGATTTTGAGCTCTTAAAATGGACCAAAACCCACTGAACTTGTGAAATACATTTGGCCAAAGCCCCTGCCTCTTAGGGTGTAGAACTAGAAATGTGTGTGTATATATGTGTATATATATATATATATATATATATATATATATATATATATATATATATATATATATATATATATATATATATATATTTATAAATTTATTTATTTATTTTTTTAATTGTCCTGGAACACTGATTTTTTTGGTTGTTTGGAGATCAGTCATTGCATATGTGTAGCAATGACATCATTGCCACCCACAACAGTGGCAATGAATGGAAGAGGTGGAGCGTTACAGCTAAAACAGGCTGGGATTAGATTGAAGTAGGGGCAGTGAAAATTGGCAAAAGGTCCTTTTCATGGGAGACTCAATTCAAGGAGTTAAAAAGTTAAAAATGTGGGTTTTGGTCCACTTTAACCCTTTAACCCTTTAACCGCCAGCCTACCTTGAGATTTTGTCACCCTTTGTTGCCAGACCATTTTGCACTATTTTGCGCTCCCCTTGTTCAACTGTGATTTTTGAGGGGATTTCCAGGGATTTCCCAGGAAAATGATATATTGTTTTTTTCAGCATAGTCTGGGCTTTAACATGAAATGTCTTGTTTGTCATTTGTTAGGTGTATTCTTAATATTTTTGGGTGAAATATGTGCAAAAAAAAAAAAAATTTTACATATTGTAGTTTTTTTTGGAATAAAAAATGTAAGTTTGTCAATAAAATCTTATTGCGTGTGAAATCCCAATTTCTCCCGGTTACAGCGGTACCACATATGTATAGGTAGACACCTTTTCCTGCCCAGGAGACTCCCCCAAACTGAAACAGCGCTTTAGGAGATTTTCAGATAAAATACAACTATGCTATGCAATATGCGCACCTTGCGGTTTTTCCAGAAAAACAACCCTTTACATTTAAAATACCCCCAACAAACTATATATTCTCTGGAAGTACACACCTCAGGCTTTCTAGGCGTACCAGGCTTGTGGATGTGGCCATAGTTTTCTGGAAGTAATCCCTCAACGTAATCTTTGGTTGCAAAGAGTTTCCCTAAAAAAAGGATAAAAAAGCAGAATCAAAGCCACATTTTCCTAAAAAAACTATATACAAACAAGAAAAATCAAGTTTAATCTGAAAAAGCAACATCTCCCGAACAGAACGATACCCAACATGCATAGGTTCTGTCAAGGGAAGAGTTGCCAAACACCCCAAAGTAAAGCATGTGCGTAACGGTAATTTTACTTGAAAATTTCAGCTCTGCAGACAAAGTGCGCACCTTGCGATTTTTCAACCAAAACAACCCTTTACATTTGGAATATCCCCCATAAACCATATATTCCCTGAAAGTACACACGTTAAGCTTTCTAAGGGTACCCAGCTTGCTGTAGTGGGCTCATCTTTCTGGAATTAATTCCTCAAAGAATTCTTTGGTTGCGCAGGGTTTCCCTAAAAAATTTATAAAAAAGCTGAATAAAAAACACCTTTTCCTAAAATATAAATATGCAAACCAGAAAAAACAAGCTAAGTCTGAAAGCGCAAGGTCCCCCGAACAGAACAATACCCAACATGCATAGGTACTATTAACCCTTTTAATTGCCAGCTTACTTGAGATTTTGTCACCCTCTGTTGACCGGCCATTTTTCCCCATTTTGCGTCATGTTTTGCGACATGTTTTGCGCCATTTTTGCTGGAACTTTCAGAAAAATTATATATATTTTTTTTTTGCAGCAGAGTTTAGACTTTAACATGAAATGTCTTGTTTGTAATTGTGAAAAAAAAAATAAATAAATAAAATTTTTTTTTTAGAAAATTGACTCCTTTATTTTAAATAAAAAATGTATTTTATTAAGGAAAATCATATTGCATGTGAAAGCCCCATTTCTACCGATTAGAACGGTACCACATATTTATCGGTAGCCCCCGTTCCTGCCCAGGAGACCCCCCCTAACTGAAACAAGTATTTTATAACATTCACAAAAAAAAACACAACCATCCACACTACAAAGGGTTAAATCGAGAAAAAAAATGACATAGGGTCCCCCCTCCCAGGGGAGGGAGACCCCATTTTTTTTTTTGATTTTTAAGGGTTAAAAACCCTTAAAAATAAAAAAAAAAAATGACGTGGGGTCCCCCTTACCCACAGTAACCAGCCCGGGACCAGCTATGGGGGCTTGTAGGCACAGAGTGGGGGGGCCAGCTTTTGTGGCCCCCCCCACCCTGCAGCCTACGAGCCCACATAGCCCATGTGGGCCCGGGCTCTTCTGCCCCCCCCTGGCCTTTGGGGAGGCAGGTAATGGGGGTGCCGGGGGTTAATGGCAAGCCACCCGCTAGCGCAGGTGGCTTGCCATCCCCCCAGCCTTGTGAACTGGTATAGGGGTCATGGACCCCTTACCAGTTCACAAGAGGTTAAAAGTAAAAAATGACACAGACACACAAAAGAGAAAAAATATTTTATTAATTTTTTTTTTTTTTTTTTTTACACTGTACTCACCTCCCATCCATCCTGGAGCACTCTGTCCCTCGGCGATCACTGGCTTCTGCTCCCTTGCTAGAAGCCTTTTATAGCTGCTGGATGACAGAACACAAAGGGTTAATCAAAAAAAAAAATGACATAGGGTCCCCCCTCCCAGGGGGGTGGACCCCATTTTTTTTTTTATTTTTAAGGGTTAAAAACCCTTAAAAATCAAAAAAAAAATTGACGTGGGGTCCCCCTTACCCACAGTAACCAGCCCGGGACCAGCTATGGGGGCTTGTAGGCACAGAGTGGGGGGGCCAGCTTATGTGGCCCCCCCACCCTGCAGCCTACGAGCCCACATAGCCCATGTGGGCCCGGGCTCTTCTGCCCCCCCCTGGCCTTTGGGGAGGCAGGTAATGGGGGTGCCAGGGGTTAATGGCAAGCCACCCGCTAGCGCAGGTGGCTTGCCATCTCCCCAGCCTTGTGAACTGGTATAAGGGGTCACATGGACCCCTTACCAGTTCACAAAGGGTTAAATGGTAAAAAAAAAAAAGACAAGACGTTTTTTTAAAAAGTTTATTAAAAAAAAAAAAAAAACTTTTACTTTACTCACCTCCGATCTTCATCTTCTGTGTCCCGCGGCGATCTGCTGTCAGTGACGGCTGGGCAGAGAAGGGGGGAGGCAGGCGATCGGAGGATCGCCTACCTCCCTCCTTCCCCGCCCAGCCGTCACCGGCATCTGAGAGACGAACTGCCGGGTGCCCCGATGACACCCGGCGGTGACGTCATCTGGCCCCGCCCCGTGACGTCACCAAGATGGCGGCCGCCATCGGAAGAGGCAAGGGAGGAGGGCTGTTATGCCCCCTCCAGAAGACAGAAGAGCGGGGGGGGGGGATCGGAGCCCCCCCCCCGTGAAGAGGAGAGCCTGCGGGAGCCGGCGGGGACAAAGGTAGGTGACTGTTTTTTTTTTTTTACAGTAAACCGGGCGGCTGCTGAAACGGGGGGGGGGCACCCTGTTCCGGGACCTCCCCTGCAGCCGGAGGGGCCCCGATGGGCGATCGGAGCCCCTCTGGCTGAAGAGGAGACCCGACCGGATCGAACGAGGGGTCAGGTAAGTGTCTTTTATTTTTACTTTTTTTTTTTTTTACTGGGGAAAGTCAGGCACGTAAATTTTACGTGGCTGGCGTTTAACTGTTGGAGAGGCAGCCACGTAAAATTTACGTGGCTGGCGTTTAAAGGGTTAAATGCCAAGCACGTAGTTTCTACGTGGTTGCTTCTCCTACCGTTAAGTGCCAAGCATGTAGAAACTACCAGTTCACAAGGTTGGGGGATGGCAAGTCACCTGCGGCTAGCGGGTGACTTGCCATTAACCCCCAGCACCCCCATTACCTGCCTCCCCAAAGCCCAGGGGAGGCAGAAGAGCCCGTGGCCACGGGCTATGCGGCTTGTAGCCTGCAGGGCCAGGGCTTCCACAAGCCCTGCATAGCTGGTCCCGGGCTGGTTACTTCGGGAAAGGGGGACCCCATGTCAATTTTTTTTTAACCCTTAAAAATTAAAAATATAAATGGTTTTTATGGTTTTTTTAAATAAAATACATTTTTTATTTAAAATAAAGGAGGCAATTTTCTAAAAAAAGTATTTTTAGTTTTTTACTTAATAATATTGTAAAAAACAAAATAAAATTTACAAACAAGACATTTCATGCTAAAGCCTAAACTCTGCTGCAAAAAAAATATAATTTTCCTGAAAATTCCAGCAAAAATGGTGCAAAATTTCTGGTTTGCATATTTATATTTTAGGAAAAGGTGTTTTTTATTCAGCTTTTTTATACATTTTTAGGGAAACCCTGAGCAACCAAAGAATTCTTATAGGGATTAATTCCAGAAAGATGAGCCCACTACAACAAGCTGGGTACGCTTAGAAAGCTTAACATGTGTACTTTCAGGTAATATATGATTTATGGGGGATATTCCAAATGTAAAGGGTTGTTTTGGTTGAAAAATCGTAAGGTGCGCACTTTGTCTGCAGAGCTGAAATTCTTAAGTAAAATTACTGTTACGCACCTGCTTTACTTTGGGGTGTTTGGCAACTCTTCCCTTGACAGTAGCAATGCATGTTGGGTATCGTTCTGTTCGGAGGATGTTTCTTTTTCAGATTAAACTTGTTTTTCTTGTTTGTATATAGTTTTTTTAGGAAAATGTGGCTTTGATTCTGCTTTTTTATCCTTTTTTTTAGGGAAACTCTTTGCTACCAAAGAATATATTGAGGGATTACTTCCAGAAAACTATGGCCACATCAACAAGCCTGGTACACCTAGAAAGCTTGAGATGTGTACTTCCAGAGAATATATAGTTTGTGGGGGGGTTTTCAAATGTAAAGGGTTGTTTTTCTGGAAAAACTGCAAGGTGTGCATAGCGCATAGCATAGTTGTATTTTATCTGAAAATCCCCTAAAGCGCTGTTTCAGTTTGGGGGAGTCTCCTGTGCAGGAAAGGGTGTCTACCTATACATATGTTGTACCGCTGTGACCAGGAGAAATTGGAATTTCACACGCAATAAGATTGACAAACTTACATTTTTTGTTACAAAAAACTACAAAAATGTAAAAAATTTATTTTTTTTTTTATTTTTTTGCACATATTTCACCCAAAAATATTGTGAATACACCTGACAAACAAGAGGCTCTGCTGAAAAAAACAATATATCATTTTTCTGGGAAATCCCTGGAAATCCCTTCAAAAATCACATTTGTACATGGGGAGCGCATAATAGTGCAAAATAGTCTGGCAACAAAGGGTGACAAAAACTCCAGGTAGGCTGGCACTTAAAGGGTTAAGACCATGCCCATTATGCTGATTATTATACAGCATCACAGCTCCAAGGGCCATACCGACTTTCTTCAGAAGAGAAATCATATGGATACGCTATAAACCCTTTAATCTCAGCCATTTCATCTTTAATTTAGAAACAGAAAACAGTTTAGGACAGTGTCAAACTTAGCCAGACACAATGGTGTAACAATTGCCTTTGCCTTAGCGTACCCCTTTGTTTCAATGAATGGAGTAGGTGTGTTGGGGGGGGCGGTGTAAAATCATGTTCATGGATACCAACATGTATGGCCAGTGATGCATGATGAAATCTTTCTTTCAGAAACTTTCAGAGAGGCTGTGGTAAACAAAAGCTTCACTAAGAATATACAGTGGGCTTTTTTTATGTTTTTGCATAGGCAGAGTTTTCAAGTTATTTGTTTAGAAATTGTAAGACAATAAATATGCTTTATGTTTTTACCAATTAATGGCCATTTATGAAGGAGTCTAAGCCTGATTAGATAGTAGAGTTGAGCTTTGGCTTACCGATTCCAACCGCCCTGGTTCTAACCCTATATTTTATGTAAAAGTATAGCATTGTGTGCAAGGTCTTTTTTACAGAAACCATATTAAAAGTTTTTGCTTTCTTTTCTGCAGCACTAATACCACAATACAAGGGAGCCCCTTTGTATGCAAGCAAGGAGATGCTGAAGCCATTGTCAGTGCTGTAAGTTTATTAGCGGAAGCCTAATTTGATGGTTTGTTGATTTGTGTTGACTGACTTCCCTGTATGGGTGGGTGCTTACAATTTTATGCTGCTTGAGTGAGTTATAACGAATTGCCATGCCACCCACCCAAGTTTTTCAGTTGAAATGGAGAAATGTGTTGTGAATGTAGCAACTGTATGTAGCAACTTTTTTTTAATTTGCAGCTCTAATTTTTCCTTTCAAAAAAGACCTTGTATGTTTGCAATACATTTTTCCATTTAATAGTCTAGCTGGATCTAGCTAGTTTTCTTATCCCTGCCTTTTCTCCGCATTCAGGAGTCGAAGCAAATTTGGAGACTACTAACATAATGGTAAAGGCAGCTGGAGTTTGGATTTTTATTTATTTTTTTTTTTGCAGGGGGAGGGGATTTTGTGTATAGATGGTTATTGTATGTATGCACACATAGCGTCTTTTTTTTTTTTTCCTCTGCCTTTTACTCGTCTGCAGCGAGACAGACCCAAGCGGGGAGTGCACGTTTCCAGTCTTGTTTGTTTGTTTTTTGCAAAATCGGGAGAATTGAATCTACAAGGAGTGTTCAATAATATCTACCCCAGTATGATCTGTGTTAGAGAGCTGAACACAGTAGCGGTCTGATGAAAGCACTGGAAATGACCAGATGGAAAGTTCATTACCATACTGGGTCAACAAAATAAGGGATTAGGAGCTTCATAGTTTAAATGGTAGGGAATTGAATATGACCCCAGCTTAAGGCAAGCTGTTGAAGCATCTTCAGAGGAAACATACCATAAAGTGGAGACTGTGATGTTGATAGATGGTTGGGTCCAAGTCAGTGTTACAGCTCATGAATTTTAAGTTGGCATGGTTTCCATTATTCTTGATGTTTTGATGATGTCAAAGTTCCGTTCCTGGTACATGCCACGAATGTTAACCCCTGAGCAAACAAGTCACAAGCAATGTAGAGAAAATCCAGGAGACTTCTGTTCTCACATTGCTACGGGTAATGAAACATCACCACCTTTTTAACCCGTGAGTCCATCCAATGTAAATGCAAGGGGTCATAAACTCCAAAGAAATGTTGTGTGCAGCAGTCACCGTAAAAGTCATGGCAACAGAGATGGATGTTTTTCTTACTAGAATTCATACCACACAAGATAACAATTACTGAAGGCGCCTATTCTTCAAAAATGTAGACATTACCTGGGGTAATCAAAAAACAGCTCAGTGGGAAGCTGTAACCAGGCGCGTTTCTGCTTCGACAATGCACCAGCTCACAAGTTTCACAAATCACAAGCTGCTATCAGGAACATGGCTTCATGGAGTTTAATTATCCACTTTACAGTCCAGACCCTTGCTCTCAGTGATATACTTTCTCTTTCATAACCTGATGCAAATTCTACAGGGCCAATGATTTCTATTCTGAATGCAACCGATCACTCAATTTAAGGTGAAGTGGAAAAGTATGCTAAAGTTTAGGGGGATTAAATTGAAAAGTAGAAAGTTCAATTTTCAAAAATGTTTTTGTATTGGGGTAGATAAATCATTGAACACCCCTAATATCATCTATTGTACATCTTGTGACTGCATCTGTCTTACCAAGGATATCTGTGAGTGATTGGGCACTATTCATAACTCTTGAGGCCCCTTAATACCCCTGCACTGAAAGTGCCTTTCAAGCCATCCCTCATCCATTTTAAACAAAATGAATGGGTGTTGATCACAGCACGAGGCGGAAGTTATAGGTAAGGGGTAATACTTGGGGAGTGGTGCAAATTGACAGTATTTGGTCCCCTTTAAATAAGATACCAGACTGTTTGTGGCTAAGCAGTAGAAAAACTGCCCATACGGTAGCTGTATAGTTGATTAAAGTCATACTTCTGTCAAAGAAAAAAAAAACTATACACTATATTCTCCCACATGCCATCGCTTCTAGTCCGCTGCTGACAAGCTTACCGGACCCCCCGATGCCAGACCCGAACCACTCCCTACTCCGCCACATTGACACATGACACCACTGTGCTGTTACTATGGTGCACCCTGTGCTATAACCTATGTCACCCCCTCCCGCCAGTGCAGTGAATAAAGAGGGGTGTGCCACAGTTCCTGTGACGACAGCACAGGGCATGCCAGAGTCAGCCACAGTACTACGGTGTCATGAGGAGGAGGGAGCGACAGGCAGTGTGGGTCTGGCACCGGGTGATCCGGTAAGTATGTCTGCACCAGACTAGCAGCGATAGCCTGCGAGGGAATAAAAGGTGAGTTATAGCATTTTTTTACTTTGACTTTAGTACGACTTTAAGATGCATTTGACAAGATCGTGCTAGTTTAGGAGATCTAATAGAGCAAAAAATGCAGCACTGAGACCGCAATGGAGTGAATGGTCTACACGCGCTGAAAAGGCTTTCAGACCCCCCCCCCCCCCCTCCTTCCCTGTAGTATTACAGATGGAAATGGGAAGTGTTTTCCTCGAAAGCAATCTGGTCTTTTCTAGAAAAGCATGTACTCTCTTTACTGCTTCACACTATAATCATGCTTTTTTAGTATAATGTGTAATTCAAAATGATGACCCTACATTTAATAGTTCTTCATTTTAAAATTTTAACATAAAAAACATGAATTATGTACTAAAGTGGAAAAAATGCTTTTGCAGGAAAAGAAATGTTTTGTAAACACCTACACATTATTTTTTTTCTAGTGCTTATATCTGCCTCATTACTTGAGCTGTCCATGGTGATGGCCATGTAAAGTGGTCAAAGCCTGCTCTTGCAAGCAGTTATTTTTACAATGTGCCATGGAAACCTGTAGCTCTATACCCATGATTGAGAAATGTGCTTAAAATGAAAAATACTTATGCCGGCAAGATGCTACTGGTGGAGGGAGTTTTCATACTTTGCTCAGAAGGGGTCAATAAAATAGTTTAATGAAGATAAAAATATGGATATTACTTAATTTGGAAGCGCATCTAATGAAAGTCTTTATAGAAATCCTAATTTTCTAGCTGTTTGGTAAAGGATCTATTTAATCCCCAAAGAGAATCCACCAGCTGTCCCCACTACAAAAGAAGGTATATTATTAGATATTGCTACTTGTCATCTGGAGCTGTCAGGCCCAGGCAAATTAGATCACTGTGCATGTTGGGAGTTTACAGGTTTGGGAATCTGAACACGGAACAGGAAGGTGGCTTTCAGCCAGGCAGCGGATATCTCACTTGAGGCGATAGCAGTGGTCACCGAGTGGGGGCGGTGAGCAGGGTAGCAGGCAAGTCATAGGAGGTATGGTACTCGACATAGAGCATGTAACCTACCCCTGTCATGGCAGACACACATTAAAATGGAAGACAGACAATCCAGGCTATAAAGGGCATGAGCCCCAATACAAAATATGAATCGCGTTAGCCCCACTAAACGATACAAGGTGATTCATAGAGTGCTGGAGAGCACAGGTTCACATGGGCAAAATAAAAACAATGATCCAGCCCGGAGGCAGAGCTAGAGACATGCATTTATAGGGAAGACAGAGGAGATAATCAAGTACACCTGGGGGAGAGCAGGGAGCACTAGGAGCCAGAGAAAAACCACACAATCATGGCAGAGAAAAGCAAGCACAACAATTTTGGAATACGAAACTACTACAAAGGTGCTGAAAACTATTTGTGCATTTAATGTACTTTTATATGGTTGTGCGCTAAAAAAAAAAGCATATACAACCCAGGTGGTACTTGAGATTTTTAGTGTTAAAAAAGGGCAGGAATGCTTTTCCTAAACTCTTCAATGGCAGCCTTTTCTGGTAAATAATGCCAGATTTATCTGCAGTTATCTTGGCAGCCTTCAGATGATCCACTGAAAGGAGGTGGTTAAATATCTACAAATTTAAAGGTAGAGCCTTAAAAACACTGCCCCCTCTCCCTTCATGGAGTGCTCTCATCTGCTAAAAGTACAGTACTTCTGCTGGGACCAATGGAGGTCTGGTGGCATAAGGAGCCTTTCCTTTAGGGCTGTAACCCAGAATAGGTTGAGTGGAAAAAAATGAGATGAGCTGAATGAAAAGAGAACGGAAATTTGGACCTGAGAGTTGTATCAAAACGATGTCTGGCCAGAAGTTTACACGTTTCGAAGACTGAGAAGTGTAGGGCTCAAAGGGCAAGGATAGAAGATTATTGAAATGGGACACTTTTTTTTTTTGTTTTTTAGCTGTGCAAACTAGTAATAAGTAGTAATATTTTTTCCAACTTTAATTTTTTTTCTTCAATGACTATTGGCCGCTCAAATAAGCCAAAAAGGTACTCTCCTTTTGGCCCCCACAGTCGGTCCTACACTGTCAAACAGCAACTCGTTGAATCATATTCTGTGCTGCCCAGGCCCAAGCTCCTATCATCAGCGCTTCTATTTCAGGATCTCGCCATGTCATTAATCACAGAGCAGCAGCCACATCCTTGCCATTCACTGCAATGAAGGAGGTGTGTCGAAACCACACCCCTGTGGCTGACGGCGGAAGGGCAAAATTCCAACATGGAAGTGCTGGTGACTTTGGTTCCAGCCCAAACTGATGGGTGAGTGGCTGATTTCCGGAGCACAACTGATCAGCTGCAGATTTCCGGAGCAGAACTGATCAGCTGCAAGGGACAAAAGGGAATACCTTTTTGTTTTGTTTTTAATAGGGTGGTCTATCTTCTTAAGCTATGAATTCCAATTTATGTAATTTTTAACTTTCATTTGCTTTGTGTTTTTAACTGTTTAGGCTCCTCCATGTGGATCTGCCGACCCTCTCCCAGCTGACGGTATGTCCTTGTATCTGTGACATTATTTTTGTAAAATTTTGCCCTCCTTTCTGTATGGTTCACAAACAGATTGTGTGCGCCCGAGGTTGAGCTACACCCAATCAGTCTCCGGGTGGCTGTAGGTCAGTTTTAAGCAAAAAGATGCCCCGCAGTTGCCTATACTCTCCTAGTCCAGGCTCCGTCTCTAGGGGAAAAAAAGTTGCAGCACACAGTTTGGCTGAAATGTTTGCCCTTGCTTCTAGTCCCCTTGCTCAGGGACCCAGGAGTGGATCAGTTAATTCAGCTGTCCTGCTTGGATCAGGGTTTCAGGTACCTCCTAAAGAGGCTGTGCAGCCGCTTTTGTCCCACTGCTCACAGCCTTCCACCCCGCCTCTAGAAGTATGCCAAAATGAGGAATAAAAACCCCAAATAATCATTTGTCTATTCAGCGTTGGTTGCCTAATCCCCTGACAGGAGCTCAGCAATATGCTGCTATGCATTGTGTGTGTTGACCAACTGCTTAGTTAACCAATTGCAGTTTAGTTAACCAGTGCAGCAATGGTGGCAGTGCTGCGCAGTGATTCGATTACTGACCAGCTTCCCTGGTGAATGCAGAGAGGAGCAGGGCAATTGGAGCCTTAGTTTTGTGCAATCAACACAAAGCAAGTAAATCATTTTTATTTTTCCCAAAAAGTCCCAGAGAGTGGGAAGGGTTGATATTCTTAGTATACAGTACGTCCTGCTCCAAATCTAATACTTACACGTGGGATATACTCCGCCAGATGGCGCTGGACTGCAGAGACATCGAAAATAGGCTCCTCCCGGCCCCTCAAATACCCAGGGACCTCCCACAAATCCCCAGAATTTGTCTGCAGTCTGGCTGCGAAGGACGAGAAATTGGCTCTCTACTCGCAGGTGAGCGGGGTTATTAACCTGCGGCCCTGTAGGACTAATCCCACCCGTTCCACTAGTAATATGCCTTCCAGCCTTGGCTGCGCTGTCGGGTGAAGGTAGGCAGCACCGCTGTTAGGTGCTTAGGAGCGCTGCTCCACCGCAATCCCCCACCAAAGGGTAGGCGGTTCAGGCTTATGGTGAGCCTCTATGGGATGCTCACTAGTGCCCCTTTCCCCTGCCCATCGGTGGGCCCTATTTAAGTGGCCGCCGTCCTCCCTCATCCTCCTTATAGTCTTCGGGGGAAAAGAGGGGGGGGGGTGTATGTGTATAGATATGTAGGTTATGAAGTCTGTGCTTTCACCTTTCACATGTCTTTATTCTTGTGTCAGCCGCCGCGCTGACTTGTCTTTAGTGTTTTTAAAATTACTGCCGCCGCACGCTGACTTTACCTCAGGCGCTGGTGCGCCATCATTGGCTGTTGGCCTGTCTTTGGCGCCTTCCGCGTCATCGCTGTTACTGGCCCGCCCCTCGAGGTATACCGACGCCATCTTTTCTGACTTGTTTGGCCTATGCGTGACAGACTCCTACCTACCGCGGTCCGTAAGTGCCATTGCGGGCGACTTTATCTGCTTCACTTTTGTTACGATGTACTTAAGGTCTTGTCTGCTTATGTCTTTCAGCCGGGACGAACCCTTCTTGGCTTCTCCCGGCCCTGTTTTTATTATATTACTTGTAGGCCTTGTATAAATTATACTCCCACTTCCCTAGCATCTCAGGATAATGTTACCGGGGTCCCTTCGGGACAAGACCAGCTGTGTGTAGCGTGTGGGCAGCCTCATGCTGACGCTGACAAGACACGGGTCTGTGTACCCTGTGCTGAGCAAGCGCTGGCTTTGCAATCTGGTCTGCAAGTGGCTGCACCTCGTTTCACTTCACCTTCTCCCCCAAGCTTAAATCTCACTCCTGTTGAGTTGCATACTAGTGGGGATTCTCAGCCTGATGTGTCTTCTAGACTGGCTACTGTTGAACAGATTATTGCAAAGTCCTTAGCGTGTAAAGCCCCTGCTAAGAAGCGGCACTTGGCGCCTAATGTTACTGTTTTCCCTATGGGAACTGAGGAGTTTATGAATCTGTGTGGCTATACCCCGTCTGATGAAGGGGAGTTCTTTTCTGATTCAGGCTCATCTGATGAGAGACCAAGGGGTCATGACGATTCTGGCTCTGACCCCTGAGCCCCGGATGACACTGACAGATTATTGACCCAGATTTTTGAGGTTCTGTCTATCTCTCTCCCTGTTGAGGCTCCCAGGCAAAGAGGGGAGCTTTTCCATACAGCAAAATCACGTTTGGAATTTCCAGAGCAGGCACATTTCCATAACCTTGTGCTCAAGGAATGGGAGCACCCCAGTAAACTTCCCGGGGTTCCAAAGAGTTGGGATAGGAAGTATCCCTTTCCTGCTGAGGTGGTTAAATGTTGGTCATCCCCCCCCCCCCCCCCCCCGAGGTGGATGCCCCGATCCTAGGGCTATCTAACACCTCTGTCATGCATTCCCCTGATTCTACTACCCTGCGGGATGCTGAGGGCCGGCGCATTGACCAGCTGGCTTCCCACGCTTTGCATGTGCGGGGACGGCGCTGCGCCCGGTCTGTGCCTCTGCTATTACTGCTGTGGCCACTAGAACCCTTATCAGAAATATGCTTGATAGTGCCCCTGATGATTTGCCCTGTGAGGTGTTTAATGCACTCTCCAGTTGTGATGTTTTTGTAAATTTTGTCCTATCAGCATTGGATGACACCATCAGAATGTGTGCCAGAACGTCTGCCCTCGTGGTGGCTATTCGCCGCTCGGTTTGGCTGCGCCAGTGGGCTGCTGACAATGCTGCTAAGAAGGCCCTCACTGGGTTTCCCTTTAAAGGACTGCATCTGTTGGGAGACTGCCTCGACCTTTTTGCTAAAGGAGGCAGGTTACCCCAGCGCAGGCGGCAACCTCGGCCCTTTCAGGAGTTCCTTCTCCTCCCCTTACCGTGGTGCAAGACAGGGAAGGGGGGTATCTTTCCCTGGGGCCCGGGGAGATTTCTGAGGTAGAGGCAGAGGACGTGGACGTCCTGGCTCCTCCTGGGGTCCCAAAGCTAAATCCTCTCCCAAGGCATGATGGGGCGCCCTCACCCATCTGGGTGGGGGGACGGCTGCAGCACTTCGCTCACGTCCTGGAGGCTTCATGTCTTAGACCGGTGGATTCAGGAGGTAGTGTCCTCCAGTTACAAGTTGGAGTTTGCTGCCTGTCCCCCTCCAAGATTCATCAGATCCCAGATTCCTCAGGACCCTGTGTCAGCTCAGGAGCTAGTGCAAGCAGTGCAAGGCCTCCTGGAGCTGGGGGTCATCTGCCTTGCACTTCGGCCTCACTTCAGCTCCCAGGGTGTTCACCAAGGTGCTGGCTGGTGTGATGTCTCTACTCAGATGTCAGGGCGTCCACGTGCTTCCCTATCTGGACGACTTCCTTATCACATCCCAGTCTCTACATCAGGCAGAGTTGGATACTCAGCTTATGGTGTCCACTCTGGAGTCATTTGGATGGGTGATCAACCACCCCAAGTCCTCACTGTCCCCTTCCTTGGTAACTCCATTCCTAGGAATGAATCTGGATACAGTTCAGGCAAGGATCTTCCTTCCTCAGAAGAAGGTGGACAGTCTGATTGCACAGGCTTAGTCCCTCCTAGCTTGTCCCCATCCCTCCATCAGGCAGGGGATGCAGCTGGTGGGCCTGATGGTGGCGTGCTTCGATGCGGTCCCTTATGCTCAGTTCCACATGAGGCCTCTGCAACTCCACCTCTTGTCAGTATGGGACAAGGACCCAGCGTCCCTGGACAGGGTCTGTGTGCTCTCCCCCCTGGTCAGGAGGTCCCTCTTGTGGTGGATGGACTCAAGGAACCTGTTGGGGGGCAGATCCTTTCTTGCCCCTTCCTGGGAGACCACGGATGCCAGTCTGTCAGGTTGTGAGGGTTTCTGGTTCCCTGCGGTTCCAGGGGAGGTGGGGCCCTCAGGAGGACCACACTCCTATCAATGTCTTGGAGCTGCGAGCGATCAGGTTAGTTCTGGCCCGCTTGACTACTCATCTTCAGGGCCTGCCTGTTCAGGTGCGCTCGGACAACCAGACGGCAGTTGCCTACATCAATCATCAGGGAGGGACCCGGAGCAAGGGGCCCTCCAGGAAGCGTCTCTGATCCTTACTTGGGCGGAGGCCAATGTCCCCTGCATTTCAGCTGTGTACATCCCGGGGGTGGAAAATAGCCTGGCGGACTCTCTGAGCAGGGGGACCTCTCGCCAGGGAGAATGGTCCCTATGCAGCAGGGTGTTTCAGTCTCTGTGTCACCGTTGGGGCCAACCAGATGTGGATCTGTTTGCGTCCCGCCACAATCACAAGCTTCCAGCTTTTGCCTCTCTGTCCAGGGATCCTCTGGCCTTGACCTCAGATGCGCTAGCAATGTCATGGAAGGACTTTCAGTTCCTGTGTGTCTTTCCCCCCCCCCCCCCAATTCCCCTGCTGGGCAGGGTTCTGCGCAAGATTGCTCTGGAAGGGGTGCCAGCAATTCTGGTGGCCCCCAGGTGGCCAAGAAGAGTGTGGTTCGCAGACGTGGTACAGCTGGCAGTAGATCAGTACGCTCTGCCCTTGGTGCCAGATCTGATCACTCAGGGCTCACTACGCCATCCCAATTTACAAACTCTGGCTTTGACGGCTTGGCTCTTCCCTGTCGTGTCTTTTCTATTCCCAGGATTCTGGACTTCCTGCAGCATGGGTTGGAGATGGGGCTCCAACTCAGTACTCTGAAGGGTCAGGTTACTGCCCTGGCTATTTTTTTCCAGAAGTCCTTTGCTCAGCACCCTCTGATCAGGACTTTTTTCCATGGGGTCACTCATGTGCGTCCCCCACGTAAACCTATGGTGCCTGTTTAGGATTTGAACTTGGTTCTGTCAGCCTTGCAGGGTGCTCCCTTTGAACCTGTGCAGGATGCTGCCTTGGCCATTCTTACGCTCAAGGTTGTGTTTCTGGTGGCTATCACTTCTGTCAGGCGTGTGTCTGAGTTGGCGGCTCTGTCCATTCAGCCGCTCTACTATGAGAGGCACCAGGACAAGGTGGTGTTTCGTTTCAAACCTGACTTTCTGCCTAAGGTAGTGTCTGCTTTTCATTTGAATCAGGATATTGTTCTTCCTTCTTTGTGCCCTAATCCTAGCATTGCTAAGGAGAGGGTTTTGCACTCTTTGGATGTGGTTAGGTGTCTGAAGTACTATCTGGTGGCTACTGCACCTTTCAGGAAAACTGATGCTCTTTTTGTGGTCCCTTCGGTCCTAGGAAGGGTTTGGCTCCTGCCAAGTCTACTATCAGCAAGTGGATTCGTCAGGCTGTGATTCAGGCCTACTCTGCTAAGGTGAAGAATCCTCCCTTCCACCTTACTGCTCATTCCACTCGTGCTATTGGTGCCTCTTGGGCTTTTCAGCACCAGGCTTCTGTTGAACAAGTTTGCAAGGCCGCTACTTGGTCTTCTGTTCATACCTTTTCAAAGTTTTACAAGGTTGATGTTAGGGCCTCAGCTGATGCTGTTTTTGGCCGCAAGCTTCTGCAGGCGGCAGTGGTTTAAACTGCCTGCTGCAAATTTTTCTTGGGGATCCCACCCTACTTTATGGACACTGCTATTGGATGTCCCACGTGTAAGTATTAGATTTGGAGCAGGACGTACTATATACTAAGAATTATACAATTCTGTGATTACTCACCTGTAGAACTGGTATTATGAGTATACAGTACGTCCTGCTCCAACCCACCCTTGGTTTGCATTTTTCCTGGATCCCTTGTATGGTGATTGTTATCATTGTTATAGTTGATAATTTGAATTGTTTAATGCTCCCGGCTTCTCCTTAACTGCTTTTCAATGCTGGGGATTTGTGGGAGGTCCCTTGGTATTTGAGGGGCCGGGGGGAGCCTATTTTCGATGTCTCTGCAGTCCAGCGCCATCTGGTGGAGTATATCCCACGTGTAAGTATTAGATTTGGAGCAGGATGTACTGTATACTCATAATACCAATTCTACAGCTGAGTAATCACAAAATTGTATTTTTATGCTGGCAGACCTCTTTAATGGCAGGAGTGATTTAGCACAGTGTTGCAATTAATTTGTATGTCCCTTGCCTAGAATGGTTATAGAGAAATTTGGAAGTTGTGTAATTTCATGAAATGACCATCATCACCAACCTGAATACAAGTAGTTCTTTTTGCTCAGCTGTCTCAAAATAAACCTGTGCCAAAGTCTGAACCAACAGCATGTGCAAATACTTATATATACTGTATAGGTATTTCTATTGTACCTTTTTTATTTCAGTGAAGCCTTGAACTTTCCACTCTTTCTGCACCAATTATACTAACCAGTCAGTTTCAATATTTTTATTTTTATTGCATTTCAAATGTGATGTTTGTACATAATGGAAAAGACCTAAGGTTACACCAATAGCGTGTAGTATCATGAATTACAACTCTCGCGAAATAAGACACAAATAAATCACCAATTATAATATTAACCAACATTAAAATATTTTTACAACCCCTGGTCGCATGGCCCAGGGTTGTACTTATTCATAGGTTTATTAATAACTCAAAAGCCCCAGCCTTCCACCAGACAGGCACTCAGATCCTGTCAGGGGCCCCTCTGTCTCTCTAAAGGTCGTTTTATTGGAGTGTGCTACCAAGGGTGTTTTGGTTTTGGCTGCTTATATCCTAGCTTATTAAGTGACTGCTTAGCCAGTGGAATGAGGAGGCCATTGGTTTAGTAAGGTTAAAATTAGTTCAGTAGATAATAAGGTAATAGGGATAGAACCAAACAAGTGAAATGTAGCTTAAGATGTGCCATTTGTGCAGCTAAACCCAAGTAGAAAACATAAGAGTGAAAAGTTAGATGAAGCTTGTTTTAAGAAGTATGAGCTAGGAAATAGGAGGTAGAAAATAAGAAGGGTGTTCCCCTCTCCTCTGCCCACCCGACCAGCCCAATCAAAAGGGGTCAATGCAACACCCTGGTGTCCATATCAGGATTTGCAAAAGTGATCCAAGGTTCCCACGCTGCCAGGTATCTTTTGTGGGCTTCAGAGAGTATAGCGGTAAGTTTTCCTTTGATGAGGAACCCATTCAGGCTCTTGATGACTTCCACATGTAGGATAAATAGCTTCTTCCAGGATTTAGCCATTTACTAGCCCGTCACTTCTAATAGGGACCTAGTTGATGGTCCTTTCTGGCATGCAACAGTCATCCTGAGCACAGGTTTACCTTAAGTTACATTTGATCAGGTAGAATTAAACTCCTTATTTTCCAAGGAGTTACATTTCTAGGCATGTAATGGAAAACCATTATCTGTCTCAAACTGGCCCTGAAAGCACTTTCTAGTGGCTTTGTGTTTTAGAGGATTTGTCTGCTGCGTCCATAGACTATTTATTCTGGGCTTTGGTTGCTAATGTCTGAAAGGCATGCAGTACCCATTAAACGAGCATCTTTTATATTCTCTGCCTATAGATCACTTACTTGTTTGTTTTTTATCCATATCCTTGGTTTCTTTTCTTTCCATGGCATTTTCAGTGGACAAGTGGCACTATTATCAGAAGAACTAATTAACAATCGAAGAGTTATCGCCATTATTGCATGCCTTTCCCCAGGCATTTGGACGCGCAGCTCAGAGAAGATATTGACAGAACAGATATGTCCATTTTAACGTCTGCTGTAACCTTTTTTTAGTGCTGAATGGTTCCATCTTTCACAATGTGCTGTGATGGGTTGCTGCTGCAGGAATTAATTGGTTATTGTTAATAAATACTCTCTATTATTCATCAGCAATTTACGCTTGTGTTCAGATTGTGCTTGTAAAATCAAGCCAGGCATCAGCCAGTTTCTGCCACATTAATATACCAACTCCATGTAGATTTCCTGTATGACAAAATAAAATAATAAAATGAAATAAAAACCTACTTTTGATGAAAAATGTTTGGTTTGTCTGAAACATTTTTTACAATTTCTTGTGTTTTTTATCATAGTTAACACAAATTATACAAAATTAACTTGGCCTCCCTAGCCTAAATATTATGTCACTAGCTACTACTAGCTACTATCTATTTCTTACTTTAGATCCGTCTTCCCCCAACCCTCTCCTAATTAGACTAAAGAGGGTTGAGGAACAATTATTTTGATGGTGTGGGTTACAGTACCCCCTTGCCAAGCTAAAATTAACAGGAATGTTGTGATGACCATAGAAACAAAAAATAATAGCAATATAATACTATTGTTTAGAATATTTATTTGTACCACATTAGTTGATGCCATACTTGTACAGTATATAACCCTAAGAGTGCCTTGTGTATTGACATTCAGGGTTGCATCCAAGATTCCGCTATCGGTGGAATCTCCTGCAACATTTTATGAAAACATTTAGCAAAAGTCAAATGTTCAACATCATTAACATGCCATAGATATATACCTATATCTGCAAGAAAAAAATGGCTTCTAAAGCTAATGGCTTACTCGAGGATGCCAAAGATCACTGAACTTCTAAGCACTTTAAGCTGTCAAGGATCTTGCCTAAATGACCTCCAGCTGATCTCATGTGAGCCCACGTAGATGACCTATAAATGCTACTAAAAATTGTCTCAAGAAATAATTTTTCATTTCTTTGGCTACTAATATAAGGTTTCAGTGTATAGTAAGGTATAGCAAGCCTGACGGCAGATACATTGCATCTCTCATAAAATTCTTTTTTTTTCTTCTTTATTTTCGTATTGACTTATTTCATAGATTGGAAATTGTGTGTGTATATATGTATGTATGATAAAACACTGGTGTTATGCACTGCTGTAAATAGTAAAACGGGTGCTGGCCTCCCGGGGACCCTGGCAATAAAATGCCACCTACATAAATTCAAAACACAATGAGTTGCCAGCACAAACTCACATATGGACCCCACCAAAACAAGGCCGCACAACCTAAATATCAAAAACTTATATCTTTAATATCAAATAGTACCAATATACATACAAATACTAGTACAAATACAAATACAATCAACAAACTAGACACTTCACATAAACACAGATTAATTTAACCCTTTCAATGCCAAGCACGTAGATTGTACGTGCTTGCTTCTACTCCACTTAAGTGCCAAGCACGTAGAATCTACGTGCTTGAATTTCCCCCCTGCTAGTAAAAAAAATAAAAATAAAAAATACTCATCTGACCCCTCGTTGGATCCGGCTGGGTTTCCTCTTTAATTTGGCGCCATCCGATCCCCCGTGGGGGGTCGGATGGCTCCAGGAGAGCCCCCGGAATAGCCCCGCCCCCCCCCCCCCCGTTTGGCAGCAGCAGCTGCTAACTGTAAATTAAAAATAAAAATGACATTTACTTACCTGCAGTCGCGCTGCCTCCCTCCGGGTCTCCTCTTCACTGGGGGGGCCTCCGATCGCCCCCCCAGCCTCTTCAGCTTCAGGGGAGAGCCTGAAAGGGCTCTCCCCCTCCTCTCCCGATGGGCGCCGCCATCGGGGCTTATGACGTCACTCCCGGGCCTCTTGCTGCCTCTCCTCGGCTCAGCTGTCAGATACCCTGGTGATCGCTGGGCAGAGCAGTGGAGGGGCAGGGGATGCTCTGATCCCCTGCCCCCCCTCCTCTGGCCAGCGATCACCAAGGCATCTGACAGCTGATCACCACAGGAGCTGACAATCGGGTGAGGTGAGTAAAGTAAAAAAAAACCTTTTTTTTTTTTTTTTTTTTTTTAATAAATGACATTTTTGTGGGGGGCAGAAGAGCCCGGGCCCACACAGGGTATGTGGGCTCGTAGGCTGCAGGGTGGGGGGCCACAAAAGCTGGCCCCTCCACTCTGTTCCTACAAGCCCCCATAGCTGGTCCCGGGCTGGTTATGACGGGTAAGGGGGACCCATTTTTTTTTTTTTTTTTAATTTTAAGGGTTAGGGTTAGCCTAACCCTAACCCTTAAAATTGAAAAAAAAATGGGTTCCCCCCCGGAGGGGGGACCTTACATCATTTTTATTTTTTAAGGGTTAGGGTTAGCTTAACCCTAACCCTTAAAATAAAAAAAAAAATGGGTTCCCCTCTACGTCATTTTTTTTATTTTTATGGGTTAGCCTAACCCTAACCCTTAAAATTAAAAAAAATACATTTTTTTTTAAGGATGAGGGTTAGGGTTAGGCTAACCCTAACCCTTTAAAAAAAAAAAATGACATGGGGGGGTCCCCATTTTTTGGGGGGAATTTTTATTTTTGTATATTAGCCTAACCCTTAAAATTCCCCCAAAAAGGGGGGACCCTATGTCATTTTTTGGGGGATTTTTGAGGGTTAGGGTTAGCCAAAAAAATGCCCCCCCCCCCCCCCTGGAAGTGGGGACCCTATGTCATTTTCTTTTTAATTTTTTTTTCATTAACCCCTTATGTTTATAGTGTAGATAGTTGTATTTTATTTGTAAATGTAATAAAGTGCTCTTTTCAGTTTGGGGGGGTCTCCAGGGCAAGAATGGGGGGCTACCGATACATATGTGGTACCGTTGTAATCGGGAGAAATGGGGCTATCACATGCAATATGGTTTTCATTAAAAAAAAAAAAAAAGGTTTATTTAAAATAAAGGAAACAATTGTTTAAAAAATATATATTTTTTTGTTTTTTTAAGCAGAAATATTCAAAAAACAGTAGAAAAATTACAAACAAGACATTTCATGTTAAAGCCTAAACTCTGCTGCAAAAAATGTATATGTAATGTATATAATTTTTCTGGAAATTCCAGCAAAAATCACGATTAATCATGCTGCAAAATGGGGAAAAATGTCCTGTCAACAGAGGGTGACAAAACTTCAAGTAGGCTGACAATTAAAAGGGTTAATGGTACCTATGCATGTTGGGTATTGTTCTGCTCGGGGGACCTTGCGCTTTCAGATTTAGCTTGTTTTTTCTTGTTTGCATATTGATATTTTAGGAAAACATGGTTTTTATTCTGCTTTTTTATAATTGTTTTTAGGGAAACCCTGTGCAACCTAAGAATTCTTCAATGGATTACTTCCAGAAAGATGAGCCCACTACAACAAGCTCAGTACTCTTAGAAAGCTTAACATGTGTACTTTCAGGGAATATATGGTTTGTGGGGATATTCTAAATTTAAAGGGTTGTTTTGGTTGAAAAATCGCAAGGTGCGCACTTTGTCTGCAGAGCTGAAATTTTTAAGTTAAATTACCGTTATGCGCATGCTTTACTTTGGGGTGTTTGGCAACTCTTCCCTTGACAGTAGCTATGCATTTTGGGTATTGTTCTGTTCGGGGGTTGTTGCTTTTTCAGATTTTACTTGTTTTTATCTGTTTGCATATAGTTTTTTTTAGGAAAATGTGGCTTTGATTCTTCTTTTTTATTCTTTTTTAGGGAAACTCTGTGCAACCAAATAATTGATTGAGGGATTACTTCCAGAAAATTGCGCCCATGTCAACAAACCTGGTACGCCTAGAAAGCCTGAGGTGTATACTTCCAGAGAATATATAGTTTTTGGGGGGTATTTCAAATTTAAAGGGTTCTTTTTCTGGAAAGACCGCAAGGTGCGCTTAGCGCGGTGCATAGTTGTATTTTATCTGAAAATCTCCTAAAGCGCTGTTTCAGTTTGGGGGAGTCTCCTGGGCAGGAAAGGGTGTCTACCTATACATATGTGGTAACGCTGTGACCGGGATTAATTGGGGTTTCACATGCAATAAGATTTTGACAAACTTACATTTTTTTATTACAAAAAAACACTACAAATTGCAAAAAAATAGATTTTTTTTTATTTTTTTTGCACATATTTCACCCAAAAGTATTGAGAATACACCTAAAAAAATTACAAACAAGACATTTCATGTTAAAGCCCAGACTCTGCTGAAAAAAAACAATATATAATTTTCCTGGGAAATCCCTGGAAATCCCTTCAAAAATCACATTTGAACATGGGGAGCGCAAAATAGTGCAAAATGGTCTGGCACCAAGCGTGACAAAAACTCCAGGTAGGCTGGCAGCGAAAGGGTTAAAAAACATATAGGACAATGCCCTCTAGTGGTAAACCCTATGCTAGCTCTAATACATATACTGAATGATGCCTGGTTAAAGTGCCGAATGCAGTACTTAAATGATTACATATATCAAAAATGGGTGGCAAATGTGTTTACATGTTTTGACATATAAGATAAAAAATATATTATAAATCCTCCAAAATATATAGTTATATAATAATACTGTGAAAAGATAAACCTTTCAACCACATAAAACTCCTATACAGTCCCTGGAGTGTCTATTTAATCTATACTTAATCTAACCACATGTATAAACATAAAAAGTGCACAAATGTGTACAAAAGCAGTGCAAAAATCTACAAACAGTATGCCAAGAAATATTTCAGAAAACAACCACAAAAAAAGAGTGCAAAGATCAGCATGTAACATCAATTGCCACTCAATCACAAATACCATCCATAAAATGAATAAATAAAGCTCATGTCACCATTGAACAAACAGGGCATAGATTACCAGATAGAGGGCTATAATCGCATCGACGCGTTGCGTGGGCGTAGCCCCGCCCACTTCCTCAGGATGCAAGTCTTGCATCCTGAGGAAGTGGGCGGGGCTACGCCCACGCAACGCATCAATGCAATTATAGCCCTCTATGTGGTAATCTATGCCCTGTTTGCTCAATGGTGATATGAGCTTTATTCATTTTATGGATGGTATTTGTGATTGAGTTGTGTGATTCAGCTGTGAAAGTAATGTCTAAATGCATATTTAAAATTGGGACATATGCAGTTTACAGAATATAGGTTTTTAATTATATTTTCCCAATCTCTTGATGAGAGCTTAGTGCTTAGGTCTCTTTCCCTTTTAGCTGAGAATGAGCTTGGTTTGTGGTGCAAACCAGGGGCTATTATCTTGTAGATAGTTGAAAGAGAGATACAGGGGAGCTTGACCCCGCGCTCCGCAGAAACCGGCTTCCCCGGCCCCCTACAGCCCGCAGCAAAGTGTGTTTTTTGGCCCCAGAGCCTGGGGCTGACTCCAGGACCCTCCCTGCCAAATCTGGGGCCTATTCGGGACGGTTCCAAACCCGTCATTCAGTATAGCAGGCAGAGGCGAACGGCCGCCGCCATCTTGTGTTCAGGCGCACCCTGCGCACTCTGCAAGTGTTCCCCCTGCGGATCACTCCTGGCGGTGAGCACAGCAGGGGACCCAGTGCCCCCTGATCCCATCAGACCTCCCCAGACAAAGAAGGGCCAAGCCGCAGGGTCTCCCAGCGGTTTCCAGTGCCAGACTTGGAAAACGCTGTGGGGGTTGTTCTAGCCTATCCCACCCACGGACGGCTACCCAGGTTCACTCCCTGGGCTCCTCTGCTCTGGCTCTTCAGTAGCTCCACACCATCGGAGCCTGAACGCCAGACAACATCCGTCCGATCGGCAAGTAGCATTTTTATTTTTACTTCCACCTCTGCTTACTGCTATTGCTTACTATGAACTGCCTCTTATTCTGCCCTTGGGTCTTCTTAAAGGGGAAACGCTTCTATCCGTAATCTGATGAGTTTGGGACTCCCGCTGACGTACTCTATACCTTTTGCATGGTGTGCTTGTCCAAACTACTAACGCACCCCTACTGTGAGGTAACCTTCACCCCCCGTGGCCTTATTGATCTACCTTACCTGACCCCCGTCAGAACATCTAACCTCGGTTCGCCACAGAAATCACAGCCGCCACTGCTCGATAGGTACGAAGTTATGCTGGAGAAGGCCTTCGAACGATGGGCCCTAAACATTACTTCCCAGATCACCGTCAACCTCTCAGCGGATATAAAAGAACTGGACCCCAGAGTTGATGTTCTTGAACAACCGCAGGTGGCACACAGTTCGGAGCAGTCCTCCTTTGGGACGTATATAGAGGCCTTGAGAGAGGAAAACCTGACCCTGCATCACAAGCTTAAAGATATGGAGAACCGATCCCGCAGGGCTAACATCAGAATCAGAGGTATTTCTGAAACCGTCCTCGACCTACAATCCACAGTAACTGCCCTCTTTCAAGAGCTTGATCCTACCATCCCTATCGAGAGGTTGAAATTTGATAGGATTCACTGCACCCTACAGAAGAAGAGAGCAGATGGCCTCCCGCGGGACATGCTTGTGAAGCTCCATTTTTTCCGCACGAAAGAACAGCTCATGGTGACCGCACGCTTAAATTTCAGAACTTTGACTACCAACTTTTTGCTGACATCTCCCCCAAAACCATCACGAGGCGTCGGGCCATGAAAACCCTCACTTGAAATTCTACAAACTAAAGGAATCGGATACAAATGGGGGTTCCCAGCGGTTTGAGGCTACCACACCACAAGAGCTGAAGGCAGCGCTAGTCTCATCGGGTTTGAAGACAACTACAACTGCTTCTACTCCCCTCCCCCCCTGCAAAAGAAGAGGGCAATTTCATTCTCACCGGTGCCTAAAGATAAACGAGGCCCAAGGCGGAGTACTCCCAATGAGCAAGTCTGTGAACGCTATATCCCACAGGTTCGGTAAACAGGCGCTTGGTGAGGGGTGAGGGATAAGTGTCCCTGTGCAATTTACTAGGGTTCTTGAACCTCACCCTGACACAACTGCGATAACACAGGGTTCTTCCCTGATGTTGCTAGTTTAATGTTATCGGGACTTTAGTTATGTTTCATGGGTCGTTTACTGTTTCTTGAAAGATTTTCACGTAACCCCTTTGTATCGCTAGCAAATGCGATCTTCTTTGTTAGTCTTTTTTGTTTTTAGTAGCGTATCCTTATTCTCATTGCATAGATTGTAATTTGAGTTATATATCTAATGCTGCTAAATGTTTTACTATTATCTATTGCGGGCCGGTGGCCCAGGATCTTAAGCTTGCACACTCCCAGTTTCCTTTCTCGTTGGTTCCCCGTCGAGTTTGGAAGCCTCTGTCTGACTCCCCTTGAGGGTCAGCCAATTCACTTCGTATCAGAGTCCCCTTGCAGTTATAGCATTCCCCAGTGGTGTTGAGTATACCTCGGCCTCAGTGGGGAATCCTATTTAGGGAGGTCCCTCCTCCTCCCTTGCATTCAAATTAAAAAAATTTTTGTAGTTATAATGTTAATTGCTCGTTCTACCCTTCTGTCTCCTTCTCCAGCTCTTCTTTCTTTCTTCTCGGGTGTCCTTCTTCCTCAAAGCGATTGCTCCTGAGTGGTGTAACAATGACAGTTAAACTTGTGTCGCTCAATGTACAGGGCCTAAATGCCCCCCAGAAAAGAGTTAAAGCGGACCTTCACCCTGAATAAGAGTCTATCTTATATGTTTCCCACAACCTGTACATACAGATTGCCCACATTAAAAATCATCCTACCTGCATCTACTGCATGTTATGAGCCTTTAAACATCCAAGATGGCGGCTTATGGAAGCCGCCATCTTATCAGGCAGCCTGCAAACAGGAAGGGCCTCCTGACTGTGCTGCTCTGCATTCTGGGACTGCTGCCTTTACCTGACCCCAGCTCTGCTCTGTCTGAGCAAAGCACAGCTATAACCCGCCCCCCTGTACCTTATCCAACTCTCCTCTCCTCAGTAAGTGTGATGCTTCTGAGTCAAGATGGCGGCGCCCGTATCCTAAATTCCTGAACAGAGTTGCAGTCCAGTGGGGGCAAGAATAATAAGTAAGTGACAAAAAACTTTAAAATATATTAATTTTAGATGCTGGGGAACCATTTTT
Organism: Gastrophryne carolinensis; assembly: GCA_027917425.1. NCBI lineage: Eukaryota > Metazoa > Chordata > Amphibia > Anura > Microhylidae > Gastrophryne > Gastrophryne carolinensis. Next base: position 547,040,666 of record CM051235.1, on the reverse strand, counting down.
TAAGAGTTTGGGCTTTTCATTAAATCACGCTGAAGGTCCGGTTTGAGGCCTTTCGTCAGATGAGAGCCCTACATGCTGATATTGTCTGCTTCCAAGATACCCATTTTACCAAGAAGAATACTCCCAAATTCCTAAGCAGTGATTACCCCCTTTTTTACACGGCTTCCACGAATACCAAGCAGCGGTTCCTTATAGTGCTAGGCTTGATTAAGGACCAGCCTGTAACAATTGCCACATATTTTGCCCCCAACCAGAATCAGAACGCTTTCCTAGAGGAGTTCCTGCGGACCCTAGATCCCTTGGTAAAGGGGTTCCTGATAGTTGGCGGTGACTCAAACCTAATTCTCCATCCTACCTTGGATAGACAATCGGTTTACCGACCCTCAGACAGGCCCAGGGATAGCTCCTCAGGTAAAGTGTTTGGTGCCCTCCTCAATCAATACCTTGTAGCTGAAGCATGGAGGGAACTCCCTCCTACTAGAAGGGATTTCACTCATTACTCTCATCCTCATAGGGTCTCTACCAGAATTGATCATATTTTTTTGCAGCTCCCCTCCTTGCCATGCCTGACCCACTCCTCCATAGTCCCAATCGTCTGGTCAGACCACGATCTGATCTCGGTTGAGTTGTCTTCCCTAACCCCCTAAAAAATCCTGGAAGCTCTATGACCCTTTGCTATCTGATTAGATGTTCCTTGAGCGCATGAGCAAAGCGAGTGAGGACTTCTATCTAGATAATTTGGGATCAGTGAAATTGGACGCCCTTCTCTGGGAAGCCCTCAAAATGGTCATGCGTGGTCACTTTATCCAGGAATCTGCCCGGCGTAAAGCCATATATAAGAAGAAACTCCAAACCTTATTGAACGCGTACCACTTAGCCTCCTCTGCCTACAAATCTCGTCCAACCAGACGCAATAAAATTTCATTAAATCAGGCTGGCGATCGACTCAATCTGTGTCTTTCCAAGGAGGCGGAGTGTCAAAACGGTCTAGGTTCAAGTGGTACTGTCTCAGCAATAAACCTAACGCCCTTCTTGCCAGGAGATTTCGGGGGGGGGGGGTCACGTATAGTGCTAAACCAATACGTTTCAAGACCTTAGACGGCACACTTTCCAGCAACCCAGCAAGAGTAGTATCAACTTTTGGTAAGCATCTTGAGGACCTCTAAAAATCAAAGAATACACTGGATGTGCACCTTGCCGAGAGCCTATTGGGATAACTCCAATTACCTTCCCTCCCCCTTGAGGCTAAGAATCCGCTGGACAAGCCAGTCAAGCTCTCCGAAGTCCACAAAGCCTCAACTCTCTAAAGTTAGGGAAGCAACCGGGCCCGGATGGATTTACTGCCCTCTATTATTAAAATTCTCCCAGGTACTAGCCCCGCGTTTAGTTCAGACATTCAACTCTATTAGTAAAGGTGATTCATGGAGCACAGACGCACTTACTGCGGCTGTCTGCATGATTCCTAAACCTAATGTTGACCCCACCCTTTGATCCAGTTATAGACCCATTTCCCTATTATAATATATAATATAATATAGATATTAAGCTCCTAGCAAAGGTCCTCGCGACACGTCTCAATTAGAGATGAGCGAACTTTTGAAAAATTTGTTTCGACTGATTTGCCGAATTTTCCGACAAAAATCGTTTCGACCCGAATTTATTCGCGACGAATCGCTATTAAAATGGCTATTTCTGAGCTTCCTAGAGCCTCAATAGGGTTGTAAACCATTCTGCCTTGCTGTAACACGCATATGATGCGTGCTGGGTTACTGAAATAATACTGTAAATAATTAGGACATGCAGATCAGAGGCATCGCTATTAGAATCGCAGAGCGGCACAATTACAGAGAGTTGAGGTGGCATCACTATGAGGGGCCCCTATATTGCCTGAAAAACACACCGTGGAGCTGGCAGCAGCAGGAGCCCAAATATTGGCTGAAACACATCCTGGAGTTGGCAGCAGGAGCCCAAAAATTGGCTGAATGAGACCCTGGAGTTGCAAGCAGCAGCAGCAGGAGCCCAAACATAGCTTGAAAGAGACACTGGAGTTGGCAGCAGGAGCCCAAAAATTGGATGAATCACACCCTGGAGTTGCCAGCAGCAGCAGGAGCCCAAACATTGCTTTAAAGAGGCACTGGAGTTGGCAGCAGCAGCAGGAGGCCAAAAATTGGCTGAGAGAGACACTGGAGTTGGCAGCAGGAGCCCAAAAATTGGATGAATCACACCCTGGAGTTGCAAGCAGCAGCAGCAGGAGCCCAAAAATTGCTTTAAAGAGACACTGGAATTGGCAGCAGCAGCAGGAGGCCAGAAATTGGCTGAGAGAGACACTGGAGTTGGCAGCAGGAGCCCAAAAATTGTATGAATCACACCCTGGAGTTGCAAGCAGCAGCAGGAGCCCAAACATTGGCTGAAAGAGACACTGGAGTTGGCAGCAGGAGCCCAAAAATTGGATGAATCACACCCTGGAGTTGCAAGCAGCAGCAGGAGCCCAAACATTGCTTTAAAGAGACACTGGAGTTGGCAGCAGGAGCCCAAAAATTGGATGAATCACACCCTGGAGTTGCAAGCAGCAGCAGGAGCCCAACATTGGCTGAAAGAGACACTGGAGTTGGCAGCAGGAGCCCAAAAATTGGATGAATCACACCCTGGAGTTGCAAGCAGCAGCAGCAGCCCAAACATTGCTTTAAAGACACTGGAGTTGGCAGCAGCAGGAACCTAGAAATTGGCTGGAAGGCACCCTGAAGTTGGCAGCAGCAGGAGCACATAGATTAGCTGGAAGGCACACCCTGGAGTTGGCAGCAGCATAAGCAGGAGCCCAAACATTGGATGAATCACACCCTGGAGTTGCAAGCAGCAGCAGGAGCCCAAACATTGGCTGAAAGAGACACTGGAGTTGGCAGCAGGAGCCCAAAAATTGGATGAATCACACCCCGGAGTTATAAGCAGCAGCAGCAGCCCAAACCAAGCTTGAAAGACACACTGGAGTTGGCTTCAGGAGCCCAAAAATTAGATGAATCACACCCTGGAGTTGCAAGCAGCAGCAGCAGGAGGCCAAAAATTGGCTGAAAGGCACACCCTGAAGTTGGCATCAGCAGGAGCCCAAAAATTGGCCTAAAGACATAAATATGTTTTGCACCATTTGGAAAGTGTAAAACGTGGCACCATGCTGAATCTAGTCGCATGCATCAGGCATTGGTGGGTGGAAATCCTGGCTGATCCATCCCTGATTCATTTTGACAAAGGCGAGCCTCTCCACATTTTTAGTTGACAGACGAGTTCTCCTCGCCGTAACTATGGCCCCCGCCGCACTAAACGCCCACTCAGATGGCACGCTACTTGCCGGGCAGGACAGCTTTTCCAGGGCAAACTCTGCTAGTTGCGGCCACAAATCAAGTTTGGCTGCCCAGAAGTCCAGCGGATCCTCAAGGTGTGTTGGCATGGTCATGTCAAGGTATGACATGACCTGCTGGTTGAGGTCCTGCTCCAGGTCTTCCTGCTGCTCATGAGTAGCCTCACTATGCGGGTGTAGAAAGCTACTCATTAGCGACTGAAGACTGAGGCTGCTGCTGCTGCTCCTGCCAACCCCCCAGCAGCCATGGCAGTGGAAGGTGAGCGCAGAGGTCCCCTCGAGTCAGACCTGCGAGAGTATGGACCATGGCGCAGATAGGCATCGGCCAACTGACTACGTAGAATGTCTTTGTAGTAGTTCAATTTGTCCTCCCTCTCGGCGGGTTTAAAAAATGCCCCCATTTTGTGCCGGAAGCGAGGGTCCAATAAGGTGGACAGCCAGAAGTCATCCCGCCGACAAATGGAAACAATTCTGGGGTCACTACGCAAGCACGTGAGCATGCTTCCTGCCATTTGCGCAAGTGACTCGGATGGACTACCTGTCTCCATCTCCACTGAATACTGCCACGGTGTGTCCGGGTCCTCTGTCTCGCCTTCCTCAAAACCCTCAAAGCTCCTCTGGATGCTCCTGCTCCTCCTCTTCTGTCCGCTGACTAGATAAACCAGCCATTTCGCCAAGCCTAAACTGTGCTTCACTGTGCCCCTCCTCCTCCTCCTCCAGTTCAGCTCCAACGGGGTTCATGTGGCCGTAAGATGTAGACGCCATGTCTCCAGTGCCCTGACCAGCCATGGTTTCCAACATGTGCTGTAGTACATGAAGCAGTGGAATCACGTCGTTCATCCCGTAATCCTGCCGACTGACAAATAAAGTGGCTTCCTCAAAGGGCCTGAGCAAACGGCAGGTGTCACGTATCAGCTGCCACTGGTTGACATTGAAGTTACACAGGGGAGTCCCCCTATCCGCTTGGATCATCAGGAAATCTGTGATGGCTTTTCTCTGTTCATATAATCGGTCCAACATGTGAAGGGTGGAATTCCAACGGGTGGAAACATCGCAAATCAGACTACGTGCCACTTGGGGAGGAAGCAGACTGGACCACCCCTTGGGAGCCTCGGTTCTCCCAGGTCGCTTTATGGTGACGCATCATATGTTGACGCAGGGCCGTGGTGCCAACATTTGGGCCCTGGCCACGCTTCACCTTCTGCCTACATATCTTGCATGTGGCCATGTTACCCTCCTGCGGATGCTTCAGGAAAAACTGCCACACTGCCGAGTAGCTACTTTTCCCACCAACAGGCCTCACTGGTTCGCTGCTATTGTCGCCAACTCCAGGAACCCCTGCTCCACTACCTCCCGATAAGGTAGCCTACCGCGCAGCAGGTGCTCTACCCCAGCCCCGGCCCCGTTTGGCTCCAGGCTTTACAATTGTGCCCCCATGCTGACTGCCAACCATGCTGCTAACACCTTGCTGCCTGAGCTGCTGACTCCGGGGCAACCTGCGCCCCTCTTCTCCTGATGATGACGATGAAGCCCCTTCATCACCCGGATCCCAAGTGCGATCGGCTTCATCATCACCGAGTTGTGGCTGTACGTCACTGATGTTCTCGGTTTCCTCAACAGTGTCTGGCGCAGAAGCTGTAAATCTCGCAACACCCACAACACTGTCCACATCACTATTTGTCTGCCGAGCTAAAGAAGCCACCTCCATTTCATGGTTGGGCAAAGCAAGTTCAGCTCCAACGGGGTTCATGTGGCCGTAAGATGTAGACGCCATGTCTCCAGTGCCCTGACCAGCCATGGTTTCCAACATGTGCTGTAGTACATGAAGCAGTGGAATCACGTCGTTCATCCCGTAATCCTGCCGACTGACAAATAAAGTGGCTTCCTCAAAGGGCCTGAGCAAACGGCAGGTGTCACGTATCAGCTGCCACTGGTTGACATTGAAGTTACACAGGGGAGTCCCCCTATCCGCTTGGATCATCAGGAAATCTGTGATGGCTTTTCTCTGTTCATATAATCGGTCCAACATGTGAAGGGTGGAATTCCAACGGGTGGAAACATCGCAAATCAGACTACGTGCCACTTGGGGAGGAAGCAGACTGGACCACCCCTTGGGAGCCTCGGTTCTCCCAGGTCGCTTTATGGTGACGCATCATATGTTGACGCAGGGCCGTGGTGCCAACATTTGGGCCCTGGCCACGCTTCACCTTCTGCCTACATATCTTGCATGTGGCCATGTTACCCTCCTGCGGATGCTTCAGGAAAAACTGCCACACTGCCGAGTAGCTACTTTTCCCACCAACAGGCCTCACTGGTTCGCTGCTATTGTCGCCAACTCCAGGAACCCCTGCTCCACTACCTCCCGATAAGGTAGCCTACCGCGCAGCAGGTGCTCTACCCCAGCCCCGGCCCCGTTTGGCTCCAGGCTTTACAATTGTGCCCCCATGCTGACTGCCAACCATGCTGCTAACACCTTGCTGCCTGAGCTGCTGACTCCGGGGCAACCTGCGCCCCTCTTCTCCTGATGATGACGATGAAGCCCCTTCATCACCCGGATCCCAAGTGCGATCGGCTTCATCATCACCGAGTTGTGGCTGTACGTCACTGATGTTCTCGGTTTCCTCAACAGTGTCTGGCGCAGAAGCTGTAAATCTCGCAACACCCACAACACTGTCCACATCACTATTTGTCTGCCGAGCTAAAGAAGCCACCTCCATTTCATGGTTGGGCAGTAGCTGCTGACTGTCCTCTATCTGATCGTCCTCCTCACTAAAGAGTGGAGCTGAACCCAAAGCATAGGATACGTCGCTGGGGGAGGGAACGGCGTAGGACAGAGGCAATGGGAGGACAGGGACTGCTCTCGGGGCATGCCAACTCAGGGTTGTGTCAGAGGAACCTATCGACCCTAGACTGGGGGTCTCAGACGTAACTTGTGATGATGTTGATGAGCGCGTTAACCAATCTACCACGGCAGATGCGTTACTGGTGGAGACACGACCGCTAGCAGATACTGGCAGATCAGGTCTCTCACCGTGACTCCTGCTGCCACTCGCCCATAGTCTGCTGCGACCTCTGGCTGCTGAATCTTGGTCTCTGCCACTCCTCTTTGAACATCCTGGCACTTGTCTGCCTGACATTTTTATGTATTTGCTTATTTTGTATAAACAGATAGGGTGCAAGGTGCAGCTTTGGGGTGCCCTGCGGCCTGGTTTATCGAAAGCAGTCAAAAACAAGTGCAAACTGAAGTAGCTTAATAAAGCAGCTGATGCTGATCAACGCTTATGTTGTATACCAGATAGGGTGCAAGGTGCAGCTTTGCGGTGCCCTGCGGCCTGGTTTATTGAAAACAGTTAAAAACAAGTGCAAACTAAAGTAGCATCATGAAGCTGATGCTGATCAACGCTTATGTTGTATAACAGATAGGGTTAAATAGCATGTGCCTTGGGATGCCAATGTGGCGTAATGTATTTTAAGCTGAGCAAAAACTTTTCACACTAATCCAAGTATGAGAAATGCTTTTGTTTAACAGATAGGGTTAAATAGCATGTGCCTTGGGATGCCAGTGTGGCGTATGCCTTGGGATGCCAGTGTGGCATAATGTATTTTAAGTTGAGCAGAAACTTTTCACACTAATCCAAGTATGAGAAATGCTTTTGTTTAACAGATAGGGTTAAATAGCATGTGCCTTGGGATGCCAGTGTGGCGTAATGTATTTTAAGCTGAGCAGAAACTTTTGACACTAATCCAAGTATGAGAAATGCTTTTGTTTAACAGATTTAAATAGCATGTTAGGTTAAATAGCATGTGCATTGCATGCACAGTGTGCAGCTGTATTTAAACCAAACCAAATATATTAACAGTAACCCAGTAATTATGAAATATGAATCATAGGCAGCACTAGGCACCTTGTCAATGTGACTTGTATGCTGCTGGATTGTTTCGGTTTTAAACCTATCTTTCCCTAGCTCTGTCTACCACTCTAAATCTCCCTAACTATCTGTCTCTCTCTTTACCTATCTGTAACTGTCTCTAGCTATCGCTAACTCTCACCTAACTATGACTGTCTGTCCCTGTCTGCAGCCAGCAACCACTGCTGTCTCACGAATGCAAGTCTGAAATGCGCACAAGCAAGATGGCCGCCGCTTTATATAGCACGGTGACGTCACCGGGCTTCCTGGCTGCTGATAGGCTGCATGTGACTGTCCCATTGTCACTTGCCCCTGGGGACATGTCTGAACATGTCCGTCCACCATCTTAGAATTCCTGTCATTGAGTTTAAAGGAAAACTTCGATCAATCGAATCGCCGGGAAATTCGGATTCGTTCAGAATCGAATTTTTCATGAAATTCGGAACGAATCCGGGTTCGTCCGGATCGATTCGCTCATCTCTAGTCTCAATATGTTTGTTGTGTCTCTAATCTCTAAGGAACAAGCAGGATTTATCCCCCAGCGTCAAGTGGGGGACAATATCCGTAGGGCCATCAACCTGATCCACCATGCTAGGAAGGAGGGGCGCCAGGCCATGCTGTTAAATTTAGATATTTGCAAAGCCTTTGATACAGTTGCCTGGGACTACCTTCAATTTAGAAAAAAAAGTGCGGCCTGGGTTCCTCCTTCACTGCATGGATAGCTTCGTTATACTCTAAACCGGGGGCATTCATTAGATACTAAGGATATTCTATTAATCGGTTTATTCTTGGCAGGTACACCAGACAGGGCTGTCCCCTTTCCCCTTTATTATTTGCTCTTGCCATTGAGCCCCTCTCCATGCTACTCCAGACCAACACCAATATTACGGGAATAAGAATTGGGGCCTATGATCACAAGATCTCCTTATTCGCCAATGATATTTTGATGCTTGTATCTAATCCTGTTACATCCCTCCCAAACCTGTTTTGCTCCCTAGACGATTTTTCCAGGATTTCTGGCCTACAAATCAACACCTCAAAGTTACAAGCTCTTAATATTTCTCTCCCAGAAAGGATGCTGACCGCGCTTAAATCCTCTTTTGATTTCTCTTGGCAAGTACTTCACATCAAATACTTAGGCGTCCATTTAACAGCTAATTATGATTCCCTTTTTGCTGCCAACTACCCTGTTATGGCTAAGAAACTTTGCGCCTTGTTATCCTCCTGCAACACTTTACAGGCCCAAACAGCAGGGAGGCCTAGGAGTCCCTAACATTGCGAGCTACTACTCGGCCTGCCAGATCGCTCAAATGTCTGCCGTTCATGTGGGGTGAATAGGCCGTTATGGGTAGACATTGAGCAAGTTAGTTGTTCCCCAGTAGATATTGCAGAAGAACTCATTTACTAAGTTCTTGCACACAGGTGCCCAGGAGGTTAACACAAAGGTTCTTCTCCGCTGGTATCTGGTCCCAGAAAGTTCTGCCCATCCTACCCGTCGGATTGTTTGAGACTGCCGTAACCAAGGCACTTATATCCACATCTGGTGGGAATGTAGGGTAGTTGGCCGATTCTGGGCCAAGGTCTTTTACATTATAAAGAAGGCTACAGGCTTACATCTGACCCCCTCGCCCCAAATAGCCCTTCTTAATCTAAAACCCCCGGGATGCACTAGAACACAATTTGAGCTTATTAGGCATATTTTCACAGCTGCTAAATTTATCATAGCACGATCATGGAAGACCAGATCCATCTCAAGTAGTAGTCTGATACCCCGCATTAATGAGGTAATGTTCTTTGAAAAGATGGCTGCCTCAATGCAGGGTGATCTTACCCCCTTCTTGGCTACCTGGGAGGGTTGGATCACCTATTTTCAACCACAAAAATTGGATTGTTACCTCCTTACTGTGATGCCCAGCGGGACACCAGCCTTCTGTAAGCAGGCAACCCCCAATCTCCACCGCCGCTTCTGCCTATAGTCAAGCCCCCGTTTGCCGGGACACTAGGTACGCCTCACCGGACACGGTTGCCCCCAGGTCTTAATAGGCGCAAAGGATGGCTGCTTACGATGAAGGACGAATAACCAGGAGGGTATCCCGAAGCTGAGGTCGTTCACAGGTAGTCAATCCGGAGGGTGCGTCAAAGTACAGGGATGAGACAGGGGCGTAGTCAGGGGTAGCCAAAGGGTCAAGCTGGGAGGTCAGAGATCGCGGGGTATCCAGAGGGGCAGACAGGTTCGTGGTCAGACAAAGCAGAGGTCGGTACAGGCAGCAGACAGGAATGGTCGATCAAGCTGGGTCGGAATCAGATAACAACTAACAGAATCACACCCTAATCACAAGCGACTATCACGGGCACTGAGTGCTGGGCTGACTTCATATTAATTAGGGAATCGACCAATGGCCACCCTGGGGGGGCGTGTATGTGCTGATTGGTGCAATTTACAACACTGAGTGATTGGAGGCACTATCCAGGGGCCGGTCAGTCTTGGCTGCAAGGCTGATCAGCCCCTGATTCCCATCAGGTGTGGAGCACTCTGTGCTGTCTGCCACTCGCAGCACAGCGCCTCCTAGTGGCGAAATTTACAGACTGCGGGACACGCGCCTGCACAGCTAGAGAGGGGCGAGGGAGGCTGCCAGAGTGACGCGTCGCGCTCCCAGCAGCAGGAGTGCCGCGTCGCCCCGAGGACGCTCGACCTCTCACTAGGCTCACTGTGAGTTGGAAGGAGCTTGACACCCACCTCTTTTCTTTCCTCTTCCCTACCCTATTCTTGACTCTTTCCCTCCCCCCTGCCTCATATTTTTTGATTTGTGTATGATGATAAAAGTGATATGAGGTGTACAGGTATACATTTGGATGGATCTTTTTTCTTTTTTTGTATCACAAACCCCACAGTATGTCGCAAACTGATGTATCTTTTTTATACCTTTTAATAAAAATATTGTTGAAAAAAAAAAAAAGAAAGCGAGATACAATACTTCCCAAAGGATCTCATAAGAAAAGCTTCTGGAATGCGCAGGGGGCAAATTAACATTAAATGATGCAAGTAGGCTTTTAAACTAATAGGCGTGAAACCATTCTTTGGAGTTTTGTTGAGTTTTATAATGTGTAATTTTGATAAGGTGACATAATCTGGAGCTCCTAACATCCAAGCCGTTCCTTGATAACTTATCTGATTTTGTAGTGATATATTGGTTTTTCACGGGACCGATTATGATATCTCGGTTAGGGCAAAGGTGGTTGTTCTTGAGGGTTGTGTGCATGAATTCCATTACAGTTTTCACTATAGGATTGTTACCTTTCGTGTTTTGTTTTCCAATAAGAAGCGGGTCCCAAGATGTCAAATCTTCTTTGTTCTTTGGCCACTTCTACATCTGCACATTCCTCTTTACAACTGACCCAGTGGAAGAGCCTTTGAGTAAGAGTTGCATGAATGGGAGCAGCCAAGCCACCTTCACTTAGATTCTTTGTCAGTTGGCAGTACGATATTTTATTGCCAGAGAAAAGATATTCATGTATCAAATTGTTGAGCTCTTTGAAAAAGGAAGTTGGGAGAATAATAGGCAGGTTTTGAAAAAGAAAATCTGAGGAAGGAGAAACATTTTGACAAAATAATGTTGATATATAATTTGGAGAATGGAAGGATAGCTAATTTAGATTAATTTTGAAGCTCGAAACTATCCTATATTCTTCCAAGATTAATATTAGTTTTGGGAAAGAGTTAGTGACATCCACAGCCGATAATAAGCAGATCATCAGCGTATGCCAACACTTTAGTTTCTGTATTGTGCATAGCAGCGGTTCTATGCAGATGTTAAATAAAATGGTCGATAGTGGCCAACCCTGCCTTACCCCATTGTAAATGTTGAAGGGCTTGGTTAGGTAAATGTTTATTATAACTCTAGCACTTTGATTATCGTAAAGAGACAAGATTTCTCAATGTCTAAAGTGCTTAGGTTTTGTGCAAGTGATCAATTATGTTTACCGCTAGTGTGGTGTGTGCTGTACTTTTCCCTTTTCTGAACCCTGCTTGGATAGGGGAATCTGAGACTGAACGGCCTCCATTCGGCGGGATAATATACTTGCATAGATTTTGACATATGCCTTAAATATTGCAATAATTAGTACATTCAGTATTCTCTTTTCCTTCTTTGGGGATAAGTTTAATTATGCTTGGACGCATTGCACAGTGAGTTGTTATAGCAGATGAGATATCCTTTGAGCTGATCTTTAAAGAGTTTTTAGTACTCCCGGGGGCAAGACATCTGGCCTGGGACTTTTAATTGGTTTAAAGTCATTAATGGCGATTTGGAGTTCTAGGAAAGTAGGATGTTCTATATCGAGAGCGGATTCAGCTCTAATCTTTGGAAAGGTGGCATTATTTAAATCTGCACCTTTTTATGTTCTAGATAATTTAATTAAAAGGCTCGAAATTAATCCTTAATGCCATCTTGTTCCATTAGGCTTCGGTCCCCTTGATTTTGTTTGATACGTTTAATAGTTATTCACACACTGATTATTCATCTGTGATGGCTGTATTGGAGCTCACTTAAGGGCCAAGTCTCGTCCCTATCTGTTCTTTCCCAGTGCCCAATTGTGAATTCCTTGGCCCATACAATCATGCAGGGGATGGCTCATGTCAAATTTTCCCGGAAGACCCCGATTCCAATGTAGGCTCTCAACCTGGTCCATGCTGCTTTTCAAGGACCACTTTTGAGCATATGGCTAGAGATGAGCGAACCGGTTCGGACGAACCGGAATTCGCTCCGAATTTCAGGAAATATTCGATTCGGCACGAACCCGAATATTTTGTGGTTCGTGCCGATCGAATTTTTCCTGAAATTAAAAAAAAAAAAAATGCCGGCATGGTGGGAGCCGGCCAGCGGGCCGGTAAAGCCGGCCGGCCCACTCCCACCATGCCGGCATTTAAAAAACAAACAAACAAAAAAAAAAGCATTTTTGCCGGCCCGCTCCGCTGTCAGCGGAACCGGCCGGCCCGCTCCCACCATGCCGGCATTTTTAAAAAAAGCAAACACTTACCTGCAGGTCCAGAGCGTGGAGGCCGGCGCCGCTCTCAGCTGTCATCTGAGGGCGCGTCATCAGAGGCGCCCTCTGATGACGCGCCCTCAGATGACAGCTGAGAGCGGCGCCGGCCTCCACGCTCCGGACCTGCAGGTAAGTGTTTGCTTTTTTTTTAAATGCCGGCATGGTGGGAGCGGGCCGGCCGGTTCCGCTGACAGCGGAGCGGGCCGGCAAAAATGCTTTTTTTTTTGTTTGTTTGTTTTTTAAATGCCGGCATGGTGGGAGTGGGCCGGCCGGCTTTTGTTTTGTTTTTTAAATGCCGGCATGGTGGGAGCGGGCCGGCCGGCTTTACCGGCCCGCCGGCCGGTTCCGCTGTCAGCGCGGAACCGGCCGGCCCGCTTCCAACCATGCCGGCAAAAATTTTTTTTTTTTTTTAAATGCCGGCATGGTGGGAGCGGGCCGGCCGGCTTTACCGGCCCGCCGGCCGGCTCGCTTCGCCGGCCCGCTCCCACCATGCCGGCATTTTTTATGGGGAACTTCGTAAAAGTTCGATTCGGCCGAACCCGAATTTCTTTGTGAAATTCGGCGAATCGGGCGAATCGAACTTTTCAAAAGTTCGCTCATCTCTACATATGGCTGAGGCTTCTTTACATCTCTTAACCCTGAAAGTGGTGTTCCTGCTGGCTTGCAGGGTGTCTAAATTGATGGCTTTGTCAGATAGCATTGTTTAGATTTTACAAGGACAAGGTAGATTTTCTTGGCCTTCCCATTTATTGAGGTTATTAGCCTACCTTCTTATTGTCTGAATTCTGTTCATTCAGCTGAGAACGGATGTTGCGTTCCCTGAATGTAGTTTGTGCCTTACAATACTATATTTTGGCTACAGCATTTGTGCAGAAAACATATGCTCTGTTCTTGATCCCTAATAGGGTCCAAAAGAAGGGTTGTCAGCTGCCAAGTGTGCTTTTTAGCTATTGGATTAGGCAGGCTCTTTCTCTGGTCTGGACAGACAAAGCTGCAGCGCTCACCATGGTCCATTTGAGGTCAAATGTAGCCTTTATTGGTTCCTTTTAAAATGTGGCACAGTCACAAGGCAGTAAAAACATGCGTCAGTGGCAGCTGTATGTAAAGAGTTTAAAGCTCTTAGTTATACAATGAATGTAACTACATATATTGTTTAAAGTGGACCAACACCCAGGATTTTGACTATCCTGGGTTTTGGTCCACTGCATGAAACCCCCCAGATCGCCCTAAAAAACTCGCCTCACCCCGCTCCTACTCGAGTGCTCGTCCAATCAGAGCGCTCAGAGCCGCTGTGGTATGCACATACAAGCGGCACAGACAACCACAGCGGCTCTGAGTGCGCTGGAGGCCGCATCTAACGGAGCGCGCCTGCACCGGCCATTCACAAACGGGCGGCGCGGGTGCGTGCCCTGCTAGAGAGAAGCGCGAGATGCGGCTCGCGCATGCGCCGTTGGAGCAGCGATAAGGTAAGGTTTCTGGGTGTCCTGCGGGGTTTCATACAGCGGGGCATCCCAATTTCGGATGCCCCGCGTGGAGGGATCTGATCGGCCCAGGAATCTTATAGATTCCTGGGCTGATCACCCCTGGGTGTTGGTCCACTTTAAATACCCCTCATATCATTCAGCTCACCTGTCTTTGAACTGGAGGCAAATGGATAGCAGATCAGCAAGAGAACAAACCAACGGGAGATCTGGATTAGATCACAAGGTGAATTGGCTATCTGACCCTATGTGGCTGCCACATGCTGCCCCCAACCCGCCCACACCCCCCCACCTCTCCGTAGTCCAGCAAAGTCACATCATTTGACGTGCCTCCACTGCACCCACTGATGGGAATTGTAGGGCAGGGCTAAAACGGACACTCCTGTCTGTGTCTTAGGCCGGACTTGGGGAAGTAAGATTAGATTGCGAAGAGGGCATAATGTTTAATTTTTTTATTCAATAAATGTGCCTTCACCCAGTTGTAACAAAATAACGAAATTGATGCATCACTTTGTCTCAATCACTTAAATACATTTTAAATCCTATACAATAATCTTAAAATGCTACTATATAGACACCATTCAAAGAATAGTTGATATGAATCCCATCCGTTCATAGAATAAAAATCATATTTTATGTATAAGTGTACATACATATACAAATGCCCATGATTTAAACACAGATTATTGTCCTGTATATAAAGATCCCAATGTGAATTTAAACCTGACTGTATTCTCAATCCCAGCTTTAACATAGCTTCTCTAGTAAGTAGTAATTTCTGTACTACTTCCTCTGACACCTAATCTATAACATGTACTGAAGGGGGACCCGTGTTCCCTGCATGTACACAGTCACAATGTTTAAATACATTTGCAGTGTCAGTTCTCCCTAGTGCAGGAGGCGTAGGTGCTCTGAGATTCTAGTCCGTACTGTATGCATGGTGCATCCCACATACTGAAAAGCAGATTTATATCATGTGATCAAATATGTCCCAAACCACAATTTAAGAAACCCCTAATTTTAAAATATTTAGTGCAACGGATTTCAAATGATCACCTGTTTTAATAACCTTACACATACTACATCAGGGCTTTCCACATAGAAAACACCCTCTTATATGGAGCCATGTTTCTGACTTTGGTTTTTGGGCAGGGAACAAGCTTGGTGAAAAGTTAGACCCCCAATGGTGGGACTTTCTAAAGATCGACCTCGCTCCCTTGTGTATGTAAAGTTTTGGCAAAGGGTCTCCTTGTAGTAATGGAGTTTCTGACTGAGAACAATTTGTGTGCTGTAAGTTGTAATAAAAGTCAATTTAGGGTGCTGGTCTTGTTTGAATTTTCTATGCCCCCGACCAGACGGAAATAAAATATCTTTCCTCCTCCATGACCTACTGAGAAACCCCCTCCTCTTGACCCCATAGGTACAGGAAGCACCAGAAAAATTTAAAAGGTAGGTCACTCCACCCCTTCCTCATTGTCTTTCCTCATTATTTTCTTTTTTAAGGAAAGCTCTGGGGGGTTTAGAGTATGGAAGCCGGCCAAGCTGTTACTCTGGCCGCCAATCTCTGCAGGCAATTCCAGTGGAGTTCGGGGAACTTCTAGCCTGCCAAAGCCTGTTTCTGTCTTTCAACTTCAACGCTGCAGTTATTCTGAGTGGAAAGATGGCTCCCGTACCCAGGCAGCTGCGCCTGTACTTGCAATGCTGAACCGGCTTACCCTTTTTAAGTGATGTGCTTCTTCTCTGTCGCCACCATGCTGGGGACAGGGCTGGGACCTGAATGACTCACACTGGGCACCTTGCACCCCAGTTAAAAGTAAATGCGCCAGTGGAAGAAGCCTCTCTCTGCGGAGGGGGCTCTATTTTGTCCGCCAAGGCCATGGCAGACCAGGCGAAGCCTAAAGTAGGCTTAATGCTGCTTTTTATGAAAAGGGGGTTTTACTCCTGTTACCCTAGGGTTATTAAAATGCTTCTATTTTGTCTTTTATTGTAGGAGGAACTGGCTGCCAGATAAAAGTCAGACAAGCAAAGCCCTGATCCTAAAACCTGTCCTTTTATATAACAATTCGGTCATCTGGTTCAAATAAATCCCTTTGTACCCATTGTACAGGGATTATTTGCTTTTGCAAGCTGGCTAGAGGTCATCAGGCCCCCCAGCCCCACCACCTCCCTTCCCCTACCCCTCCGACTCTCTTTCTCCTCCTTCTTTGACGGTAGTTCCGTAATCTTTCAAGAGATTGGCCTTGGATATGGCATTGGGATCCAAGAGCAAGGAGGAAGGGGAGTGGATGAGGATTTGGCTCCTAGAGGGAGATTTAAACTCACTCCAGAAGATTCTCTGGAACGGATTTAAACTAATTTGGGATAGTGTGTTGCAGCTACGATTCCAAATCTGGCGACTATGGTTTCAGCAAGGACTTTGTCAGCATAGCTTACTGGCATGCAGAAGAAGATGGCTGAAGGTGAAGAGATCAAAGACTTAGAATAATCTATGTCTTATTTTTTCCTTGGCAGCAAAATAGCTTCACTGAATCAATCCATTTGTCAGCTAAAGCACTCGTCCTCATTAATAACTCCAGAAAGGATTTATGGTTAAAAGGTTGGAAAGGAGACCTTAGTGCTAAAAATAAGCCGTGTGCTATGCCCTTTGAGGGTTCTTTGTTTGGATCAGGGTTACAAGAAATATTTACTAAGGTGGCGGATAAGAAAGTAAAATTTCCCTGGCCCCCTCCTTTTCTAAAAGGAACATGATTTTTTGCCAACCGACCAAAGATCAAAAGCCCCAAACAAATGGTAGGCTCAAAAACCCAACAACAAGCAGAAGGGATGTCTCTTTGGTGCAGCACAGCAGGAATCATCCACCTTGCAATGACGATTGTACAGTTGTGGGGGACAGGAGGTTAGTCTGTTTTTCCCATCAATGAATTCAGGTTTCAGACAACAAGTGGCTACACAACCTGGTTGCTCAGGTATAAAAACTGGAATTATTGTTTATTTATATAGCGCCATCATCTTCCGTAGCGCTTTACAAAGTAGTAGTTACAGACAGGGTAGAAACATACGGTACATATAATATATCAAATGCAGTTTTACAGAGTTGACAATGGATATTCTGAGTACAAGACACAATAGGAGAGAGAGCCCTGCCCTTGCGAGCTTACAGTCTAAAGGATGAGGGGTGAAGACGAGGGGAAAGGATCACAAACAGTCCGTATTGAGCTTTGTGGCATATGCCCTTTTAGAAGATTGGTTAAGCCAGATTATATGATTGTCTGAATAAGTTAGTTTTGAGGGCTCCTTTGAAGGTTTTGAGTGTTGTGGAGTGGCAGATTGGGTGGGGGAGGACATTCCAGAAGATTGGAGTTGCACGTGAGAAGTCCTGGAGGCGGGCGTGAGAGGAGGTGACCAGGGAGGAGGACAGGAGAAGGTCGGTAGCAGAGCGGATGCTGCGTCTAGGTTGATATTGTTGGATTAGAGATGAGATGTAGGGAGGGGCCTGGTTGGAGAGAGCTTTGTATGCGAGAGTTAGAGTTTTGAACAGGATTCGCTGTGGGACTGGCAGCCAGTGTAGGGATTGGCAGAGAGGCGCAGAACTGGTGGAGCGAGAGGAGAGATGGATGAGGCGAGCAGCAGAGTTCAGGATAGATTGGAGGGGTGCCAGTCTGTTAGTTGGTAAGCCACAAAGAAGGATGTTGCAGTAATCCAGACGAGATATGACCAGGGCATGCACTAGCATTTTAGTGGTGTCAGGTGAGAGGAAAGGACGAATGCGGGAGATGTTTTTAAGTTGGAGGCGACAGGAGGGGGCCAGGGAGTGAATATGTGGTTTGAAAGAGAGGGCAGAGTCCAAAATCACTCCCAGGCACCGAGCTTGGGGAGTTGCTGTTATTGTGTAATTGTTGACAGAAATAGACGTGTTAGAGAGGGGAGGGCAGTTAGATGGGGGGAAAATGACCAGTTCTGTCTTGTCCATGTTCAGCTTGAGGTAGCGAGATGACATGAAGGAAGAAATAGCTGCAAGGCAGTTGGGGAGGCGAGATAGGAGAGAGGAGAGATTGGGGCCTGAGAGATAAATCTGAGTGTCATCCGCATAGAAGTGGTATTGAAAGCCTAGTGAGTTTATAAGTTTACCAAGGCCATGGGTATAGACTGAGAAAAGTAGGAATCAATCATATCCCTCCCGAACACTTCAGACTGACAAATCCTCCGGACAAGACTCAGCGCAAGGTATTCGTGGAGGCAGTATAGGCCCAGTGAAGGAACTGGGTGGGGCTTTTATTATACCCTGTTTTTTGTGAAGAAACCAAATGGTCACACAGATTAATCCTGAATTTAAAAAAGTTAAACCAATTAATTATTTATCAGAAGTTCAAAATATTGTGTCAACAATCCCCATACAGGAGAAGGATTGCTTCACGGCTTCAATAGATTTCATGAACGCTTATTATTACATCCCGATTCATCAGGAATCTTTTCTGAAAGAGGCCTTCTCATGGAAGGGACAGATCTGGCACATTCAGTTTGTAGCTCTTCCTTTCGGCTTTCCTCTGCCCCAAGGGTCTTTACAATATTGATGTTAGAAGTGGCTGCTTACCTGAAACTTTAGAAAGTAAGGATTATTCCTTAGATTATTACTTAGACAACATCTTAATTGTGGCAATATTGGAAGGTATGGTGACAAAACAGATTCAATTAGTGCTTCAAACCCTGAGATCTTTGGGTTGGTTGATAAATCATGAAAAATCGGATCTTGTCCTGGGTCAAAGAAGTTTCCAGGGATAATACTGGATTCAAGAACCCAGAGATCCTTCCTTCCACAAGAAGGGGGGGAATTTGTTGCCATTCAAATTCCAGAGTTTTCAGCTAGCAATGGCCCCTACGATACTGAAGGCAATGTCTGTTTTAGGTCTCATGACCTCCTGCATCCCAGCAGTGGAATGGGCTCAAGCTCATTCAAGAATCCTTCAGCTTTTCATTCTTAAGAATTGGAACGGTCAGCAGGAGACTCTGAATGACAAATTTTGCCTAACTGATCCAGTTGGCTCCTCTCTAGATTGGTGGTGATCTGCACCAAATCTGGAGAGGAGAGTTCTATGGATCAGAGAGAATGTGATGTCCATTACAATGGATGCCAGTGCACAGGGTTGGGAAGGTCAGGTCCGGGGACACTGCTTTTCGGGATTTTGGAACTGGGAAGAGTGTTCTCATTCCTCAAACTCGGGAGTTACTGGTGATTTGGTATGTGCTTCTACATTCTCAGAAATTGAAATGTTCGAATCTTGACAGACAGTGCAGCGTTGGCGGCTTATGTGAACCAACTAAGGGGGTACAGTTACCTCAGGCCTTATTGCGGTAGCAATAATGCAAAGCGCCTGCAGTTTTGAATCCATGGGAAAAATAATTAGCAGTAGATGCATTGATGCAGGATGGGGGGGGGGGGGATGTTCAGCTATGCCTTCCTACCCCTAATGTTAAGTGGTCTCAAGAGTCCTGAACAAGATCAGAAGGGCCCAAAAAAGTTTGGTTCCCAGTCCTGTTAGCCTTTAGCCAGGAGAATCCAGTTCTTCTACCTTGCAGTCAGGATCTTCTCTTGCAGGGGCCGATCCGCCATCCGCAGGTCATAAAATAAATAGTGACCAGAATAATGGATATGATTGCCACTGGCGTTCATATGTCCAAACATGCGGCGCTCTCACCACCAACCCATGTAAAGGTTGGCAAGAGAGGGGGGAAAGGTGCCCCCATAGAAGCGTTGTATATTTGGAGATAGAACTCCCTGTCAAACTGGAAAAAAAATGTGGGAAAAAAGAAATTCAGTTACTAATAGGATAAAACATTGTCCTCTTTGTAACCTGAATACATTTGTGGATGATGCTCTAATGCCAGGATTGCTACTGTAACTGTGCTAAAGTTTGTAAGACGTGTGATGGCTCTGCAAGGCTGGCTGTGTAAGTGCTGCTTGGTAAATGTGTAAGTTAAAGCAGGAACTCCAGTGGTAAGCTGTGAGAAATAGGGCTTGCTTGGTAAACAAAATAACAAACTATAGCAGGTTTATTTTTGTGAATCTGTGTGTGTTAATGCTGGCACAATAGGTGCTGGTAGTGGGTGACTCTATAAGGGGAACAGACAGGGCAATCTGTCATAAAGACCGGGATCACCAAACAGTTTTGTTGCCTTCCTGGGGCAAGAGTATGGAATGTTGCGGGTCTTGCTGATAGATTATTGGAAAGGGCTGGTTATTGGAAGCGGTCATGGTGCATATTGGCAACAATGACAAAAGAAGTAGTAGGCGGAAGGTCCTTAAAAATGCAAGGACCTCATCCATAGTATTCCCAGAAATACTACCACTACCAAGAGCCACACCAGAGAGGCAGCCAGAGAAACAGGTGGCTCAAACATTGGAGTGAAAATTAGGGGTTTGGGTGCTTAGAGAAATGTGCTGACTTTACAGGTTCTTTGGCAGGGATAGGCTGCACTTCAGTAGGGAGAGGATGGCTAAAAGGTGGGAGGAGTGTTTAACCTAAGCAATGGGGGGGGGGGGGGTATAAGCAGTTATAGAGGGGAAGGCAGGAAAGAAAAAGATAGTGGGGGTAGGGAGGGGGGAGCACATCTAGCAGGTATAAGGTCAATAAACAAAATTACCATAAGCCTTTGAAATGCACGCTTACAAATGCTAAAAGATTGACAAAATGGATGAACTAGAACTAATAATAACAGAAGAACAATATGACATATTGTGGGTAACCAAGACATGGCTGGATCAAAGCCATGACTGGGCAGTAAACCTACAGAGTAACTGTGTTTAGGAGGGACCATGGAATCTGCTTAATTGTAAAATCCTCTCTACAGCCCATTTTCTGTGGAATGATATATGTGAGGGAAATGACCACGTGGAGTCTGTATGGGTAGAAATACATGGAGAGAGAAACAAAAATAAAATACTGATGGGGGTTTGCTACAAACCTCCAGAAATATCCGAATCCAACGTAATGCTAAGGCAAATAGATATAGCTGCTAAATTAAATGCAGTCGTTTTTATGGGGACTTTAACTTCCCAGATATATATAGGGAGGCTGAAACCCATTTATCTAAGACAAAAGATGGCTACCCTTTCCAACAAGTACAAGCTCCAACAAGGGGAAGAGCCATATTGGTTTTAATACTAACCAATGTACCAGACAAAGTAACAAAGGTACAGGTTGGGGGACACCTTGGAAACTGTGATCATAATATTATGAATTTCCACTTAGCAGTCACTAGGGTGGCTTATCAAGGAGCCACAAAAACACAAAACTTCAGAAAGCAAAGTTTGACCAGCTTAGAGATGCCCTAAACTGCATTGACTGGAAAAATGTCCATAAAAACAAAAGCATGGATAGTAAATAGGATACTTTCAAAGAAATTATACCTTACAGGAAGAAAAGGTTAGACACAAGAGCAAAGCTATGCGGCTAAACAAAAAGTTTAGGGGGCTCAAAGTTCTGGATGAGTTCTTTTTCATCTGCTCACTCAAAAAGGTCTCTAAAACCTTAAGTATTAATTCCATCTTTTTAATTTTGATATTTTTACTATTTGGTTTTATTTTTATCGGTAATAAGTACATCATTTTATGCACCAGATCTTTCCTATATGGCAACACCTAACACAGAAGTGGTCATGGACTATCCATCCTTGTGGCAATAAATGGTTAATTTTCATTCAATATTCTGCATGCCTACTTTCTGAGCAAATGAAAAATAGCACAGCATTCCTGACAGTCTGACACTTGTTTAGAATATAATATAATGTTAAAAAAATTAAGTCATTAAAGATAAGAAAGATATTTAATCAGATGTAAAAATATCTGTCAAGTGCTGGCTACAGACAAACCTGCAGGGTTCCATCAGCTTGTGTTCCAAGGCTTAGAAGAGAATAGCATAAAAAGATAATTGCCAGCTATGTTCTCACACGAAATCCTCCTACCAAGTAACTGCAGGGAATTCTTATAAAATATAGATGATTGTTACCCATTTTTAAAGAATTGTCTGTCCCTGTTACTGTCATTAAAAGCCTAACAAGTTATAATACACATTTTAAATTCACACCTGCACCTGACAACTGCACCAAACGTGTTATTTGTTCCATACTACTTCCATATTTAAAAAAGTATTCATTCCCCAGATTTTTAAATGTTACAACCTTAAACTTGTTTTTATTTACCGTATTTTTCGCCCTATAGGACGCGCCTGACCATAAGATGCACCTAGGATTTGGGGGAGGAAAATAAGAAAAAAAACATTTTAAACCAAACACGCACCATTACAGACAGTGTGGCATTTCCCTATCCCATTCCCATAGGCCGTGTGCGATGCCCCCATTCCATAGACAGTGTAGCATGCCCCCTTCCCATTCCCTGTATACCCAGTGTGGCATTCCCCCCTTCCCATTCCCCATATAGGCAGTGTGGCATTCCCCCTTCCATTCCCATATAGGCAGTGTGCACCCCATTATCATAAGCAGTGTGGCATTCCCCCCCTCCTATTCCCCATATAGGCAGTGTGCCCCCCATTCCCAAAGGCAGTGTGGCATCCCCCTCCCCCCATTATCCTAGGCTGTGTGGCATCCCCCTCCCCCATTATTATAGGCTGTGTGGCATCCCCCTCCCCTATTCCCATTGGCAGTGTGGCATCCCCCTCCCCCCATTATCATAGGCTGTGTGGCATCCCTCTCCCCCCATTCCCATTGGCTGTGTGGCATCCCCCTCCCCTCATTCCCATTGGCAGTGTGGCATCTCCCATTCCCATTGGCTGTGTGGCATCCCCCTCCCCCTATTCCCATTGGCTGTATGGCATCCCTCTCCCCCCATTCCCATTGGCTGTGTGGCATCCCCCTCTCCCCCTATTTCCATAGGCAGTTGGTTTAAGTAAAAAAGTAAAACTCACCTGTACGCTGACACCGCTCCGCTGAGCGGCCGGCTCAGTGAGTCGGGTGGGCACGCATTCAATTCAGCGCAGGCCACGCATTCAATTCACGGAGCTGGCCATAAGAGGCAGCGGCGGGCTGTGTCCCGGCCCCGCTGCTGCTATCGCTGTCTTTTCAGGCAACAAAAGCAGCAGCGGACCAGAGACAGCGCCCGCCGCTCCTCCATCTGTTTCCTCTTCCTGGGCACGGACGAACACCCAGGTCAAGGCAGTGGGTGGGCGCGGTGCAGGCCCCGCCCACCTGCTGCACAGACTTGGGTGCTCGCATGAGCCCCAGGCGGAAGAGGCAGCAGATGGAGGAGCGGCGGGCGCTGTCTCTGGCCCCGCTGCTGCTATAGCTGCCTAAAAAGACAGCGATAGCAGCAGCGGGGCCGGGACACAGCCCGCCGCTCCTCTGTCTTCTTCTGGCCTCCGCAGCATGGCAGGCAACGCTGGAGCCCCGGGATCGGGTGAGTTTTTTTTTTTTTCTTTTACAAAGGTTTTATTAAGGTTTTCAAGTACAAAAGACAGCATATCAAAAATCACATGCTATGTCATTGTCTAACAGATGTGTCTTAAACTGTTGTCAACTGAAATAAAGCTTATAGTCTCTCTGCTGACTATTATGGATCTCGTTGTCTGATTTAGTGCGCTAGTGTCCTGGATTTGACGGATAAAAGGATATAAAATATTTAACTGAAATTTAGTTGAACTGGTTGCTGATTAAACCTTCTAAGGTAAATCTTAATCTTTGCTTTGGTCCAAAGTGCTGTCTTTGCTTATATCAAACATTATAGACATACATTTTAAGAATAACACAAACAAATTAGAGTTGGAAGAAATAGGTTTGGAGCGGGTGGGGGGGGGGGGAAGGCGGGGAAGTGGCTTGAGTAAGATTACCAGGGATGGTGTATTGGTGTTCTTCAGGATAGTCCAGAGGGGGGGGAATTAATTACACCGGGAAGACCGGGTCAACCCGGGAGTTCTGCAGGCCTATATATTCCACCCATGGGTCCCACACTTTCCTGAACTTATCATAGGAATAATTTACTATTGCCGTTATTTTTTCATTGCAAAAGGTGTCAGATATTCTATTTTGTATCTCTGACCAAGGGATGGAGGGCGTTGGCTATCGTGGCTTTCACTGCTGCGAAAATATGGAGGGCTAAATGCCATCCTGCTTTGGAGAATGTGCCCATTTTCAGAGAGAGAAGGGCTTCCCAGGGGTCTTTGTTCAATGGTGTATGGAGGACTTCTGATATAACTTTATAGGCCCTATCCCATATGTCTCTAGTTACTGGGCAGTCCCACCAGACATGCATCATTTAATAAAGTGTTGTATTTGAAATAGTCTGAACATCTCATGTGGCAGGAATGGATCTCTGGGTGACAGCTCTTGGATAGATTTCATTCTTGTCGGTATACATAAATTGTCCACTATCATAAGATTTTTCTGTGTCCACCAGTTAAAGCTGGTTGGATGTGTGATTCCCGGAGGAAACATAGGGTTGCCTAACAACGGAGCGGCTGGTGTGTGGGGTGAAGTGAACTGGTGCTTAATTTTGTCCCATATTGATAAAGAGAATGTGAGTATGGAGGGGAGAAGTTTGGGCCTGCGTGCTTTGGGTGTCCATAATAGATCAGCTGGCGACGTCGTACCACATTGCATTCTGTCAATGGAGACCCAAGTGGGAGCATAGTTAGAGGTGTGCAGTAGAACTAGTGGAGCTATTTGGGCAGCAAGGAAATACTTATGTAGGGATGGGAAGGCAAGGCCGCCGTGTTCCTTTTTGCAGAACAGTGTGGCTTTTTTAACCCTATGTTTAGCTTTGTTCCAGGTGTATGCTAGAATTTTCCGTTGTGCTATATCTAGCGCCTTTTTCGGGACTAGTATTGGGAGGACCCTGAATAAGTACAAGATCTTAGGAAGGAATACCATTTTCAACGCCGCTATTCGTCCTAGCCAGGATAGCCTCACCATTTGCCATGATGTTAGTAATTTATCAAGAGTTTTGAAAAGTTCTGGGTAGTTTGCGTTGTAGAGCTTATCATAGCTGTTTGTAAGTTTGATTCCTAAATAGGGTAGTTTCTGGGTCCAGGTCCAGGCAAAGTTATTAGTTAATGTTTGTCTGGTATTGCTTGTTAAGGAGATATCTAAGGCTGTTGATTTTGAAGCATTTAGTTTTAGGCCTGAGATGTGTCCGAAGTCTGAGAGGAGTTTAATGGCATTGGGTGCTGAGATGTGGGGGGATGTCAACATGAGGAGCATGTCATCCACAAATAGAGATATCTTATGGTCTTGATTAGCTAGTGGGATTCCTTTAATGGAGGGGTTTTGCCTCATTTTCATTGCTAGAGGCTCCAAGGCTAAAATAAATAATATGGGAGATAGGGGGCAGCCCTGCCTGGTGCCTCGCTGTATGGGAAAATTTGAGGAGTTAAAGCCAGCATATTTAATGTGGGCGGATGGTTGGGTGTAGATGGCTGATATCCAGGAGAGGAAGCCGGGGCCAAAACCCCATTTTTCCAAAGTGAAGTGGAGGTATTGCCAGGAGAGGGAGTCAAAGGCTTTTTCTACGTCAAGAGAGAGTAGCATGGCTTCAAGGTTAAGACCCTTTACGCCTTCTATTAGTTGTAATATTCTTCTGACTCCGTCTCCAGCTTGTCTCCTGGGCACAAAGCCTACTTGGTCCCTGTGTATTATGTCCCCAAGAAACTCATTAATTCTATTAGGTAATATTTTAGTTAGTATTTTTAAATCTATATTCAGTAGTGATATTGGCCTAAAGTTTGTCCAATTTTGATGGTCCTTGCCCGGTTTGGGTATCATGAATATTGCTGCTCTCAGCATATCTGGGTCCATATGATGGCCTTGTTTTATATAATTGTACACTTTAGCCAAATGTGGGGCTATGATGGGGGCCAGTTTTTTATAGAAGAGAGCTGAGAATCCGTCAGGCCCAGGCCTTTTATTGTTTTTTAATGTTTTAATTGCTTTTAGTACCTCTTCAACTTTAATATTATCATCCACCATTTCCTCTTGGGTTGTGGTGAGAGAGGGTACTTTGAGGTCTTCAAAAAAGGCCTGAGCTTTAGGGATGTCCAGTTGAAAGGGGGCATCATATAGTTCAGAGAGGCTCAAGGAGAATTCTTCTAGGACTTTCTCGGGGTTACTAGTGATTAGCCCCGAGCGGGTTTTGAGCTTTACAGGCTTTTTTACTTGGTCTTGGCATTTGAGCTGGGAAGCTAAAAGTGTCCCAGGTTTATTTGCGGAGATGTAGTACCTTTGTTTGGCCCTCCTGTATCTTCCCTCTGCTTCCTCTGTTTGTAGGAGGTTGAGCTTGGTTCTAGAGCGCTCCATTTTATTCTGGTGCTCTGGGGAGGGGTTAGTTTTAAAGTTCTCTACATCTCTCAAATATTGGGCCTGTAACTTGTTTGCTAGGGCTATTCTTTCTTCTTCCTGGAAGCCAGGCCCAAGAAGTACCCTCTCATGACTGCTTTAAAAGCTCCCCACAGCATCGTTGGGGGGGGTTTCTTGATTTTCGTTGGAGGTAAAGTAATTCATGGCAGCCTGGCTTGCCTCCTCCACTAGGTGTGTTGAGGAAAGGAGGGAGTCATTTAAAGTCCAGGAGGAGGGTTTGGGCTTTATCATTAGAGAATTGCATGAGATGGCCACCAGGTCGTGATCGGACCAGGGGATTGGGTGTATCCTGGCTTGCTCAACTCGTGGTAAGAAGGAGGAGGGGATAAGGATATGGTCAATTCTTGTGGAAAGTTTATGTGGGGCAGAATAATGTGTATAGTCTTTCCTGTGGGGTGTAGGTCTCTCCACGGGTCTGACAGCCCGTAGTTTCCTAACAGGTCTGCGAACCGCTTACTGTCTTGGGTCACTTGGGCGTTTGGGGGCAGGGACCTGTCCATGCAGGGGTGAAGGGTCAAATTAGAGTCTCCGCATAAAAATAGTGCACCTTTTCTATGTTTCTGTACTAAAGAGCACATATGCTCTAAGAAGGGGATTTGCTTTGTGTTAGGGGCGTAATATGTAAGGAAGGTTACCTCGGAGTCCTGGAGAGTACCCTGTAAGAGAAGGTATCTCCCATCAGGATCCGCAATCTGTTTATGACATATAAATTGTGTGCCATTGCGGAAAGCTATTAGGACTCCTTTCTTCTTGCTTTGACTGTTAGCCTGAAATAATAAGGAGAACTTGTGGTTTAAGTGTTTTGGGGAGGAGTTAGATGAAAAGTGTGTTTCTTGGAGGCAGACTACGTCTGCATGGATTGAGTTGAGGTACTTAAAGGCTCTGGAGCGTTTATTGGGCGAATTAAGGCCCTGGACATTTAGTGATACAATGTTAGTCACCATGGTGTGTTTTGGGGGCTCTATGTGCTGGAGATATACTATCCCTGGGGTTGGATATATATGTAGGAGGGAGGAAGGGAGGAGGAGGAGAGGGGGATGGGTAGGTGGGGGGATGCAGAAAGAGAAACAAAACATATATATATATATGCAACAGAAAACATTATGAACAAGTGATCTTTGCACACCTCTGTGTGCGCCTATTCCAGATGCTCGGAAAGAAAATAACAAGGTATTTCCGTGCACTGGAAAATGGGGTGAGCAACTTTCAGATCGGGAGGCTATTCTGTAACATTACATAAAAATACAACTATAACAATTTCAAGTTATGAGTATATGAACCTCAGAGCGGTCCTCCGCCGGGTCCGGCCCCGCCACCAGCAGGAGAGATCCACCGAGGCGGACACCAGGCCAGGCAGAGTCCCACCCCACAGCCCAATTTCACATTTTGTCCCACCACTAGGCCAGTGACCCGCATCTATGGGATGCCCCGCCAAGGTTCATGCCCACCAGTGAGTCGCGGCCCAGCGGCGGGAGCCGACCGGACTAACATTTTGTAGATACAGGATCAGTAAGAGATTACCAAAACTAATAATAAGTAACTGTTGGTTAAGATAGAAAAATATATGTAACGCTGAAGGAGTAGATACCAAGGACCCTAGAGGTACAAGTCCTCAAGGGCAGCCCAAGGGGGGTTCAAGGCGCCTGCCGCTTGTAAGGGTGGACAATGTCCGACAACAGTAGCCGGACTGCCGGGGTTTCCCAGAGGACCCGGCCCCAGGCGGCTGGTTACTTGGGGTCTCTCAGGCTATTTTCCAGCAATTTTGCATATCGCATATTTAAGTCTCAGTCCTATTAAACAGGGTGAAACTTCTGGGAGAGTAATCTTTTCATTGCTGAGGATTTCTGTGGTTGGGTATACTGCTTGGGGGATGGGGTGACTTGGTTGTTGCAGCTATGAATGGGTCTTGGTGTTCTGGGCGTCGAGGGGAGAGACGGGGCTGCTCTGTCTGCCTCCAGCAGTCTGATGTCCAGGCTTTTGAATTTTTCTATGATTTCTGGTAAAGAGGAGGCTTGCACCTGTTTTCCCTGGAAGGAAAAGGAGAGCTTAAAAGGAAAGCCCCACCTGTAACGCACTCCTTGGGCTTGTAATGCTTGGAGATAGGGTCTGAAGGACCATCTCTTCATGATGGTGGTTTGCAAGAGGTCGGTGTGAACTTGGTAGTTATGGTTTTGGAACGTCAGGGGTGCCTTTTCCCTAGATGCTTTTAGCACTGCTTCCTTGGTTTGATAGTAATGAAATGTAACTATAATGTCCCGTGGAGGGCCATCTGATGGTCTTTTGGTTAAGGCTCTGTGTGCTCTATCGAGCTCCAGTCTTTCGACTGGTATTTCTGGGACCAGATCTTGTAGGAGTGCTGTGATTGTGCCCACAGAGTCCCCCCATTGCTTCTGGGAGCCCCCGGAATCTCAAATTGGACCTGCGGTTAAGGTTTTCTAATTCTTCGTTCTGGCCCTTTAAGAGAGATATTTCATCCTGAAGCTGTTCTAGCATGGCTCCCTGGCTCTCTAGGACTGTAGTAGTGTCATCCATACGGGATTCCTTCTGTCCTCCCTCCCAGGTCCCCGATTTCCTTCAACACTGTCTCAGTGTGTTTTACTGTTACAGCAGTGATCTCTTCTATAACAATAGATCTGAGGTGTGACAGGATGTCACTGCTGACATGAGGGATCTGAGGCTTAGGCTGGGAGGTTGGGGAAGGGGGTGGCCAGCTATCAGCAGAGTCTAGGGAGAGGTCCTCTGCCAGAGCAAGACACAGAAGTGGTGAATGCAGTGTGTTGCCTGAGGGAGCCTACTCGCATGTCCTCCCCTCTGCAGCCACCATCTTGAATCCAGGGGCTGCCGATCTGCGAGTCTCCCTGGGGCCCTTCTTCCTGCTGCTGGCTTGGAGCATGGTCTGTGAGGGGTCCGGTCGCCTCCTGGATGTCTGCTGAGGTTGTGGGTGAGTTTGTGGAGCTGCAGCTGTGCTATTTATGGCTCAGGGCCTCCCAATCTATCAGAGCTGTGTCAGCAAGCAGCCATTACTCTCGGCTGCCAAGCCACGCCCCCGGGTTTTTTTTTTTTTTTTTTTTTTACATTCGCCCGATAAGGCGCATGGACATTTTCCCCCCACTTTTGGGGAAAAATAAGTGCGCCTCATAGGGTGAAAAATATGGTAGATTTTATCTGACAGAGCAACACAAAGTAGCAAGTATTTGTGAAGTGTAAAGAAAAAGCTACAGGCAAAAATCCTGAAAGGCGTGTTGTGCATATGTATTCACCCCCCTGATACTCCTAAGTGAAATCTGGTGTGACAAATCACCTAATTAGTAAATTGAGTTCACCTACATGTCATTTATTCTCATTTTAACTACAGCATTAGTGAACAAACAGCATCGTGAAAACCAAAGAACACACCAGACAGCTCAGGGATAAAGTTTTGGCAAGTTAGGCTATTTGAAGAAAAAGTAAATATCCCAAGTTCTGAACATCTCACTGAGCACTGTTCAAAAGGCACATCAGACATTTTCTGATGTTCCTCTCAGATAATCTCTCCCTCACTCCGTTTTGGATGTCAGTGTTAAGTGGACCTTCACCCTGAATAAGAGCATATCCTATATGTTTCCCACACCCTGTACATACAGATTGCTCACATTAGAAATCATCCTACCTGCATCTACTGCATGTTATGAGCCTTTAAACATCCAAGATGGTGGCTCATGGAGCATCAGGCAGCCTGCAAACAGGAAGTGTCTTCTGACTGTGTCGCTCTGCATTCTGGGATTGCTGTCCTTTCCCTGACCCCAGCTCTGCTCTGTCTGTGCAAACCACAGCTATAACCCCACCCCCCTGTACTTTATTCTGCTCTTCTCAGTATGTGATGCTTCTGAGTCAAGATGGCAGCGCCCTTATCCTAGAGTCCCTAACAGAGTTGCAGCCCAGTGGGCAAAAAAATAAGTGACTAAAAACGTAAAATATATTAATTTTAGATGCTGGGGAATAATTTTTTAAGGGTTTGGGCTTTTCATTAAATCATGCTGAAGGCCCGGTTTAAATACTGACATCCTGTTGAATTCCCCCCCCCCCCATCCTTAGCCAGCCCTTAGTCATCACTGAATGATGGCAGGATACTCACCTCTTCGCCGTCCTCTGCTCCTCAAATCATGCATGCGTCTGCGGCCAGTGTGATTGCAGCCTATGCAATGACAGATTATGCACGAGATCGCTGGGACAGCGCAGTGTCTGACGGGAAGCCTGCGGCTTCCAAGATGGTGCTGCCCTGCGGAGGATGGTGAGAGAGTGGAGGGTTGCTGAGCGCAATGTGACTGGAAACGTTTTTAATAGTTAAGTGCTAAACCGGAGGGGCAGAGGGACGAGGCAAGACAGGTTTAGGGAGTTTTTATTAACTATTCCTCTTTCCATCCATCATTGGATCAAGTATGGAACAACTGCAAACCTACTAAGGTAACCAACAGCCCAGACAAGGCACTGCAAAGATCCATGGCCCAGGAGGGAGAATCTCTGTCCATGGGGCAACTACCATGTTTCCGCGAAAATAGGACAAGGCGTTAATAATTGTTGTTCCACTAGAGCTTATTTTCAGGGGGTGTCTTATTTTTCCATAAACAATAAACATTTATTCTTTATTTTCATTCCAAAATTGTTAGAGCTACTGTAATATAGACTTTGGGGCGAGCGGACGGGCATCGCTGCAGAGTGTGCAACATGAAGCGTGCTGTGTGCTTATAAGTCCTGGCTCCTGCAGGGGATTCCCTTGAATCTGTGTGGTTCCATAATATGACATGTGATGTCTGTGTCATATTTGCAAGGGGGTTACTTGGGTTCCTAGCCTTCTGGGGGCCCTTTTTTTTTTATTTTCCCCTGTCACTGTAACCAGGGCTTAATTTTGAGGTAGAGCTTACATTTAACCCTTTAAGTGCCAGCCTACCTGGAGCATTCTTCATTCTCTGTTGCCAGACCCTTTTGCATTATTTTGCGCTCCACATGTTCAACTGTGATTTTTGAAGGGATTTCCCAGGGAATTATATATTCTTTTTTTCAGCAGAATCTGGGCTTTAACATGAAATGTCTTATTCTTAGTATACAGTACGTCCTGCTCCAGATAGAATACTTAAACTCGGGTATTACTCTGCCAGATGGCGCTGGACTGCAGAGACATCGAAAATAGGCTCCTCCCGGCCCCTACCCAGGGACCTCCCACAAATCCCCAGATTTTCTCTGCAGTCTGGACTGCTAAGGACAAGAAATGGCTCTCTCTACTCGCAGGTGAGTGGGGCTATTAGCCTGCGGCCCTGTAGGACTATTCCCACCCATTCCACTAGTAATATGCCTCGCAGCCTTGGCTGCGCTGGTCGGGTGATGGTAGGCAGCACCGCTGTTAAGTTCTTAGGAGCGCTGCTCCACCGCAATCCCCCACCAAAAGGTAGGCGGTTCAGGCTTATGCTGAGCCTCTATGGGATGCCCCTCCCGCACTATTGCCCCTTGCCCCTGCCTATCGGTGGGCCCTATTTAAGTGGCCGCTTTCCTCCCTCATTCTCCTTGTAGCCTTCGGGGGGGAAAAGAGAGGGGGGTGTCGGTGTGTATGCTATGCATTTACGTGTGTTAGACTTATACTTTAATTCATTTGCCTTGTGTCAGCCGCCGTGCTGTCTTGCTTTACTATGACTGTATTTAAAATTACCTCCGCTGCCGCGCGTGTTTTCTGTCACTATGTTCCGCGCTTGCCGGCGGCTCGCCTTCATTGGCTGCTTATCGTGTGCTGGCTTCGCGCTTTTCGGGGGGGCGTGCCTGTCTATGGCGCGTTCCATGTCATTGCCGATACCGGGCCGCCCCTCGAGGTATACCGCCACCATCTTTGTCTGCCTGGTTGGCTTATGCGCGACGGTCCTCTACCTACCGCGGCCCGTAAGTGCCCTCGCGGGTGGCTTTATTATCACCTCTTTATTACTGTCTGCTTACGGGCCCCTTTTATTATGTCTTTCAGGGGGGCAAATCCATTGGCTTCTCCCGGCCCTCTATTAGTTGCTAACTTGTTAGGCTAGTGTAATTACTCCCACTCCCTAGCGGGTTATTGGGGCATCCAGGGTTGCTTTATAGCGTTAATCCCCATCTGCCTATAGTGCTGCTATAATCACCATTTGGAGGCATCTCAGGATAATGTGACCGGGGTTCCTTCGGGACAAGCCCGGCTGTGTGTAGCGTGCGGGCGGCCTCATGCTGACGCTGACAAGGCGCGGGTCTGTGTACCCTGTGCTGAGCAGGTGCTTGCACTGCAATCTGGCCTTCCAGTGGCTGGGCCTGCACTTCGTTTCACTTCACTTACCCCCCCCAAGCTTAAATCTCACTCCTACTGAGTTGCATACAAGTGGGGATTCTCAGCCTGATGTGTCTTCTAGACTGACTACTGTTGAGAAGTTGATTGCTAATACCTTGGCACGTAAGGCCCCTGCAAAAAAGCGGCACTTAACGCCTAATGTCACTCTTTTCCCTATGGAAACTGAGGAGTTTTGGAATCTTTGTGGCTATACCCCCTCGGATGAAGGGGAGCCTTTCTCTGACACAGGGTCATCTGATGAGAGGCCAAGGGGTCATGACAATTCTGGCTCTGACCCCTGGGCCCCGGATGACACTGACAGATTGCTGACCCAGATTTTTGAGGTTCTGTCCATTTCTCCCCCTGTTGCGGCTCCCAGGCAAAGGGGGGAACTCTTCCATACAGCTAAATCACGTTTGGAATTTCCAGAGCAAGCACATTTCAATAACCTTGTGCTCAAGGAATGGGAGCGCCCCAGTAGACTTCCCGGGGTACCTAAAAGTTGGGATAGGAAGTATCCCTTTCCTGCTGATGTGGTAAAGTGTTGGTCATCCCCTCCCGAGGTGGATGCCCCGGTCCTAGGGCTTTCTAACACCTCTGTCATGCATTCCCCTGACTCTACTACCCTGCGGGATGCTGAGGACCGGCGCATTGACCGGTGTGGGGACGGCACTGCGCCCGGTCTGTGCTTCTGCCATTACCGCTGTGGCCACTAGAACCCTTATAAGAAATATACTTGATAGTGCCCCTGATGATTTGCCTTGTGAGGTGTTCAATGCACTCTCCAGTTTTGTGATG
The DNA here is from genome assembly GCA_027917425.1 of Gastrophryne carolinensis. Lineage (NCBI taxonomy): Eukaryota > Metazoa > Chordata > Amphibia > Anura > Microhylidae > Gastrophryne > Gastrophryne carolinensis. Next base: position 547,007,417 of record CM051235.1, on the reverse strand, counting down.
TGATGTTTTGTGATGTGATGTTTTTGTAAATTTTGTACTCTCTGCCTTGGATGACACCATCAGAATGTGTGCCAGGTCATATGCCCTTGTGGTGGCTATACGCCGCTCGGTTTGGCGACGCCAGTGGACTGCTGATAATGCTGCCAAGAAGGCCCTCACTGGGTTTCCCTTCAAAGGACTACCCCTGTTTGGGGACCGCCTGGACCTTTTTGCTAAGGGTGGCAGTTTACCCCAGCGCAGGCGGCAATCTCGGCCCTTTCGGGGTCAGGGCTCCTTCTCCTCCCCCTACCGTGGTGCTAGACAAGGGAGGGAGGTTTCCTTTACTGGGGCCCGGGGAGATTTCTGGGGTAGGGGCAGAGGACGTGGGCGTCCTGGCTCCTCCTGGGGCCCCAAGGCAAAATCCTCTCCCAAGCCCCCTCATGCATGATGGGGTGCCCTCACCCATCCGGGTGGGGGGACAGCTTCAGCACTTCGCTCACGTCTGGAGGCTTCATGTCTCAGACCGGTGGATTCAGGAGGTGGTGTCCTCCGGTTACAAGATAGAGTTTGCTGCCTGGCCGCCCCCAAGATTCATCAGATCCCGGATTCCTCAGGAGCTGATACAGGCAGTGCAAGGCCTCCTGGAGCTGGGGGTCATCTGCAAGGTCCCTTTAAGAGAAATGGGCAAGGGTTTCTATTCCAACCTATTCACAGTCCCCAAAAAAGATGGTTCAGTCAGGCACATCTTGGACTTAAAGATCCTCAACAAGTTCGTCAGGAGCAGGTGCTTTCGCATGGAAACTCTGCGCTCTGCCATCAGTTCCCTGCGCCCAGGGGATTTCATGACTTCTGTGGACATCAAATATGCTTACCTTCATATTCCTGTATTTCCAGGTCATCAAAGGTTCCTCAGGTTCGCTCTGAAGAATCAACACTACCAGTTTGTGGCATTGCCCTTTGGTCTCACCTCAGCTCCCAGGGTGTTCACCAAGGTGCTGGCTAGCGTGATGTCTCTGCTCAGGTGTCAGGGCGTCCGCGTGCTTCCTTATCTGGACGACATTCTCATCACCTCCCAATCTCTACATCAGGCAGAATTGGATACTCAGCTGGTGGTGTCCACCCTGGAGTCATTTGGTTGGGTGATCAGCCACCCCAAGTCCTCACTGTCCCCTTCCTTGGTGACTCCATTCCTAGGAATGAATCTGGATACGGTTCAGGCAAGGATTTTCCTTCCTCAACAGAAGGTGGACAGTCTGATTGCACAGGTCCAGTTCCTGCTATCTTGCCATCATCCCTCCATCAGGCAGGGGATGCAGCTGGTAGGCCTGATGGTGGCGTGCTTTGAGGCGGTCCCTATGCTCAGTTCCACTTGAGGCCTCTGCAACTCCACCTCTTGTCAGTGTGGGACAAGGATCCAGCGTCCCTGGACAGGGTCTGTGTGCTCTCCCCCCTGGTCAGGAGGTCCCTCTCGTGGTGGATGGATTCAAGAAACCTGTTGGGGGGCAGATCCTTTCTTACCCCTTCCTGGGATACGGTCAGTCAGGTTGCCAGTCTGTCAGGTTGGGGGGGTTTCTGGAAGTCCCTGCGGTTCCAGGGGAGGTGGGGCTCTCAGGAGGCCCACACACCTATCAATGTCTTGGAACTGTGGGCGATCAGGTTAGTTCTGGCTCAGTTGACTCCTCACCTTCGGGGCCTGCCTGTTCAGGTGCGCTCGGACAACCAGACGGCAGTTGCCTACATCAATCATCAGGGAGGGACCCAGAGCAAGAGGGCCCTCCAGGATGTGTCTCTGATCCTGACCTGGGCGGAGACCAATGTTCCCTGCATATCAGCTGTGTACATCCCGGGGGTGGAAAATCTCCTGGCAGACTCTCTGAGCAGGGGAAACTCTCGCCAGGGAGAATGGTCCCTTTGCAGCAGGGTGTTCCAATCTCTGTGTCACCGTTGGGGCCAACCAGATGTGGATCTGTTTGCGTCCCATCACAATCACAAGCTACCGACCTTTGTCTCCCTGTCCCAGGATCCTCTGGCCTTGACCACGGATGCTCTAGCAATGTCATGGCAGGACTTTCAGTTTCTGTAGGTCTTCCCTCCATTCCCCTGCTGGGCAGGGTTCTGCGCAAGATTGCTCGTGAAGGGGGTGCCAGCAATTCTGGTGGCCCCCAGGTGGCCAAGAAGAGTGTGGTTCGCAGATGTGGTGCAGCTGGCAGTAGATCAGTTCACTCTGCCCATGGTGCCAGATCTGCTCACTCAGAGCTCACTACAACATCTCAATTTACAAACTCTGGCTTTGACGGCCTGGCTGCTGAAACCTCCATCTTGATGGAGAGGGGGCTGTCTTCCTCGGTTGTGGATACCTTGATAAAGGCTAGGGAGAAGTCTTCTTCTTCAATTTATTACAGGGTTTGGCGTGCCTACATTGACTGGTGTGAGTCTAAGTCTCTTCCCTGTCGTGTGTTCTCTATTTCCAGGATTCTGGAGTTCCTACAGCATGGGTTGGAGATGGGGCTCCAACTTTGTACGCTAAAAGGTCAGGTTCTTGCCTGGCAGTTTTCTTCCAGAAGTCCTTTGCTCAGCATTCTCTGATTAGGACTTTTTTCCAGGGGGTGACTCATGTGCGTCCCCCTCGTAAGACTATGTTGCCTGTTTGGGATTTGAACTTGGCTTTGTCAGCCTTGCAGGGTGCTCCTTTTGAACCGGTGCAGGATGCTTCCCTGGCCATTCTTACTCTCAAGGTTGTCTTTCTGGTGGCTATCACCTCCGTTAGGCGTGTGTCTGAGTTGGCGGCGCTTTCCATTCAGCCCCCCTACTATGAGAGACACCAGGACAAGGTGGTGTTTCGCTTCAAGCCAGATTTTCTGCCTAAGGTAGTGTCTGCCTTTCATTTGAATTAGGACATTGTTCTCCCTTCATTGTGCCCTAATCCTAGTAATGCTAAGGAAAGGGTTTTGCATTCTTTGGACGTGGTTAGGTGTCTGAAGTACTAACTGGTGGCTACTGCGCCTCTCAGAAAAACTGATGCTCTTTTTGTGGTCCCTTCTGGTCCTAGGAAGGGTTTGGCTCCTGCCAAGTCTACTATCAGCAAATGGATCCGTCAGGCTGTGATTCAGGCCTATTCTGCTAAGGGGAAGAATCCTCCCTTCCGCCTTACTGCTCATTCTACTCGTGCTATTGGTGCTTCTTGGGCCTTTCAGCAGCAGACTTCTGTTGGACAAGTTTGCAAGGCCGCTATTTGGTCTTCTGTTCATACCTTTTCAAAGTTTTACAAGGTTGATGTTAGGGCCTCAGGTGATGCTGCTTTTGGCCACAAGGTTCTGCAGGCGGCAGTGGTTTAAACTGTCTGCTGTTAACTTGGGGATCCCACCCTACTTTATGGACACTGCTATTGGATGTCCCGAGTGTAAGTATTCTATCTGGAGCAGGACGTACTGTATACTAAGAATAATACAATTCTGTGATTACTCACCTGTAGAATTGGTATTATGAGTATACAGTACGTCCTGCTCCACCCCACCCTTGGTTTTGCATTATCTTGGATCCCCTGTATGGTGATTGTTATCATTGTTATAGTTACTAGTTTGGGTTGTTTTAATTCTCCCGGCTTCTCGTTAACTGCTTTTCAATGCTGGGGATTTGTGGGAGGGTATATGAGGGGCCAGGAGGAGCCTATTTTCGATGTCTCTGCAGTCCAGCGCCATCTGGCGGAGTAATACTTGAGTGTAAGTATTCTATCTGGAGCAGGACGTACTGTATACTCATAATACCAATTTTACAGGTGAGTAATCACAGAATTGTATTTTTTTTCATTTTTTTAGGTGTATTCTCAATATTTTGGAGTGAAATATGTGCAAAAAAATAAAAAAAAATCTATTTTTTAAAAATTTGTAGTGTTTTTTGTAATTAAAAAAGTAATTTTGTCAATAAAATCTTATTGCGTGTGAAATCATAATTTCTCCCGGTTACAGCGATACCACATATTTATTGGTGGACACCCTTTCCTGCTCAGGAGACTCCCCCAAACTGAAACAGAGCTTTAGGAGATTTTCAGATAAAATACAAATATGCTAAGTGCTAGACGCACCTTGCAGTTTTTCAAGAAAAACAACCCTTTACATTTGAAATACCCCCCACAAACTTTTGGGGGGAAGTATAGACCTCAGGCTTTCTAGGTGTACCAGGCTTGTTTACATGGGTGCAGTTTTCTGGAAGTAATTCCTCAATGAATTCTTTGGTAGCACAGAGTTTCACTAAAAAAGCAGAATCAAAAATATGCAAACCAGAAAAAACAAGCCCAATCTGAAAAGGCAACATCACTCAACATGCATAGCTACTAACACCCCAAATTAAAGCATGTTCGTAAGGGTAATATTCCTAGTATGTCACACACCCCGCTTCCACTATTCATGACACTTGGGATACCGGCCTGTAGAGGGCGATCTTGCAGAGATGACATGAGAAAAAGGAGCCCCTCCTGGTCCATAAATACCCGGGACCTCCCACTATTTCTCAGTCTTTTCGTCTCTGCAGTCGGCGAAGCATTCAGGAGATGACTCTCCTTCCTGCAGGTAGTCGGGTTACGCCCGGCCTATTTCTATTTCTGCCTGAAGCCACATTTTTGTATTGTGATATGTATGTTATGCCTCCCAGCCTTGGCTGATGGGCTCGGGCAAAGGTAGATACACCCTTGGGTGTATATGGGAGCTTGCTCCCTCCGTGAGACCTCAAATAAGGGGTAGGCGGAATCCGGGTTGGTGTCCCCTGGCATGGGATGCCCCGTCCCTTTAAATCTCCTTGTGCCTATTGGGTGCTTATTGTTTTCCCCCCTTTTGGCCCTCCTGGACCCTGCTGGGGTGAAGGGGGGGAATCTTTATTTAGGGAGTATCTTTTGGCCTATGCATTTGTTTAAAAAAAAAAAAAAAGGAAAGGATAAGAAAGTTTTTTTTATTTTTTTATTTCCCTCTCTTTTTTTTGTTCGGCCCCGTTCTATAAGGTCATGCTATTGTCTTTGGCTGACCCGCCCTCTGCTCTCTGAGCAGTGCTAGGTGGTGGGTGGGGCTTCGAGTCGACGTCGCATTTCTGCTTCCTCTTCCTGTTTGACATGTGGTTTGCTGGTTCCTGTTCTGGTGCTGGCCTCCACTGGTCCTGGCTGCTGCGTCGGTGCCGCTGCTGGGCTTTTCTTATATCGATTGGTCGCAGGGCTGCCACTGGGCCATTGTGGTCACTGTGAGTACCTTTATACTAAAGGTAAATCTTTATTTACTGTCATTTCTTTCTTGCATATGCATAAGGCTCATTGTGTTTTCTCTATCTTCCAGGGGGAAACTCTCTTAATAGAGGTTTCTCCTGGTCCTTGTGTAAAATCCTCCCACCTAGGGACTATTAAGGGGCATCCCGGGTAGCTTCGGCTGTAAAAATCACATATACTTGGCGACTATAAAAAAAATTAAGTATTTTAATAAACACCATATGGAGGCATCTCAGGATACTGGCTTTTCAGTACCTGCGGGACAGACTCAGCAGTGTTTGCGATGTGGGGCATCCCTTGTTGGGGCTAACGCATGTTTTTTTTTTGTGTATCTTGTTCAATTGGTTATAATGCAGCAGTAAGGGGCCCAAGCCTCAGGGTAGGTGGCTCCTGCCTCTTCCCCCACACCGCCTTGTCTTGTTCATACCCCCAGTGATATTGTCATGGGTAGAGAGTCGCTTTCTGATATATTTGCCTGATTGGCTCACATTCAAAAAATAAATGTCTAGCTCTGTGGCCAAGAGGGCCTCAGCTAAAAGAAAACATTTAGCTCTGGCCGTTGAGGCAAATGAGCTTGATTGTAGCGAGCATTTTTGATTGTTCTCCGTTTGAAGAAGAATTCTTTGAAGAATCTGATGTTTCAGATGTTCAGCTATTGTGGGTATTGACGCTGAACAAGGTGAAGGGGAGAATTTTGACACCCCTAAAGCTCTTGCTCAATTATATGAGGTCTTGGCTATCGATTTTCCAGAAGCAGTCCCTCCTCAGAAAGGGGAGTTCTTTGGAGCCTCCAAGCCTCATTTTGAATTTCCTAAATCAGAAACATTTTGAAGATATCATTCTTAAGGAATGGGAAAAGCCTGCACGGCTTCCTGGCATTCCTTTGGGCTGGGATATAAAAAAATAAATATCCCTTTCCTGCAGACACTGTAAGCGTTGGTCATCCCCCCTGTGGTGGATTCACCTATGCTCAGTTTGTCCAATTCCTCTGTTTTGCATTCCTCGGAATCTACTTCCCTTAAAGGATGGGGTGGACAAACGTATTGAACAAATGGCTTGCCATGCGTTTGCTAGTGTTGGCTCGGCCTGTGGGTTCCTCGCCACTTATGGCAGTCGCAATTAGGTCCGTTATTAGAGACCTATTGAATACCTCAGGGCTTGATCCAGCCTCCGATGAGTTTTCCGCTCTCAAGCGATGTGATTTATTTGTGTCTTTTGTACTTTCTGCTTTAGATGACTCCATGGTCTTGTGTAGCAGAACTTCTGCCTTGCTTGTTGCGATTCGGCGGTCTATTTGGCTACGGCAGTGGGCGGCTTACATGGTGGCAAAGAAGTCGCTTACAGCGCTTCCCTTTGGGGGATTACGCCTCTTTGGTGAGAAGTTGGATTCTGTCATTAAAGGAGGCAAATTGCCTCAGCGTAAGAAGCAACGTCGTTCCTTGTGGGGATCGGCTTCCTTTTGACCCTTCCGTTCGTGGTTCCAGAACGGGCAGAGGATCGGCCCTTTTCAGCCCCAAGGGGGACAGCATGGAACAGAGGAAGAGGACGTGGCCGTCCAGGTCAGAGTTGGGGATCTAAGCCCAAGTCCACTTCCAAGCCTGCCCAGCAATGAGGAGGCGCCCTCACCCGTACGGGTGGGGGGACGGCTGCGATTCTTTTTTCCAGGCTTGGGTCAAGAGGTATCAGACAGATGGATTCTGGAAGTTGTGTCCTCCGGTTACAAGCTGGAATTCGAGGTTCGGCCTCCTCCCAGATTTTTCAGGTCTCGGATGCCCGCAGATCCGGTGATCGCACAGGGCAAACTTTTTAAACATGAATGTTATCCGCCAGGTTTCTCCAGCGGAAAGAGGTCTGGGGTTTTACTCCAACCTATTTATGGTTCCCAAAAAAGGATGGCTCTGTTCGGCCTATTCTAGATTTGAGACGACTCAATCAGTTTATGCGTTTCCGAAGGTTCCGCATGGAGTCGTTGCATTCAACGATCGACGCCCTCCGCCAGGGGGACTTTATGACGTCCATAGACATCAAGGATGCTTATCTGCACATTCCTATTTTTGCCGCTCACCAAAGGTTTCTCAGATTCACAGTAGAAGACTACCATTTTCAGTTTGTGGCTCTTCCATTCGGTCTCACTCCATCCCCAAGAGTGTTTACCAGGCTCCTGGCAGGAGTAATGGCTATTCTCAGGGTCCAGGGCATTCGCATCGTGCCATTGCTGGACGACTTGCTCATCACAGGGTCATCTTTCAATCAGACGGAACTGGACACCAGAACAGTGGTGACTACACTAGAGAGGTTTGGTTGGGTGAAAATCCATGCCAAATCCTCTCTTTGTCCCGTAAGGCAGATTCCCTTTCTGAGCTTGATTCTGGATACCCTTTAGGCCAGGGTATTTCTTCCTCAGTCCAAGATTGTTCTGATTCAGAATTTAATTCATCTGTTCCTGTCCAATCCTCATCAGCCTATCCGCTTGGGGATGAGATTAGTGGGGTTGATGGTGGCCACGCTCAAAACGGTTCCTTTTGCTCAGTTCCACATGAGGACGCTTCAGCTCTTTCTCCTGGCGAAGTGGGACAAGCGCCCGTTGTCTTTGAATCGGACTTGGCTGTTGTCTCCCCTCGTCCTGCAGTCCCTCCAGTGGTGGCTGATTTCGAGCAATCTCAGGGATGGCAAATCATTTCTGACCCCTTGTTGGGAGTTGGTCAATACAGATGCCAGCCTTACGGGCTGGAGGGGGCATCTGGAGGAGACACCGGTTTCAGGGGTTGTGAGGGCCTCTGGAGGCTCATTCCCCAATCAATTTATTGGAACGTCGGGCCATTCGTCTTGTGCTGCTCCGACTGACTCATCTCTTGCGGGGTTTGACGGTTCAGATTCGGTAAGACAACCGAACAGCAGTTGCATACATCAATCACCAGGGAGGGACTCGCAGTTAGGGTGCCCTCCGGGAAGCGTCTCTGATCTTTCAGTGGGCAGAGATCAATGTTCCCTGCATAGCGGCAGTTTACATTCCGGGGATAGAGAAGGATGGAGGCAGACTCCCTGAGCAGAGCATGCGCTCGCCAGGGAGAATGGTCTCTCAACCCCGAGGTCTTTCAGTTCCTTTGTCACAAGTGGGGGACACTGCGGTGGGACCTGTTTGCGTCTCGCCACAAGCTTCCAGCCTTTGTGTCTCTATCCCAGGATCCTCTGGCAGTGGCAGTGGATACCATGTCTCTTGCCTAGAAAGGATCTGGGGTTCCTGTATCCTTTTCCCCCATTCTCCATGATAAGCAAGGTGGTGCGCAAGTTGGTTCTGGAAGGGGCACCAGCAATTCTGGTGGCTCCAAAGTGGCCAAGACGCCTGTGGTTTGCAGAGGTCACAAAGCTGGCAGAGGATCTGTTGCCTCTGCCTCTTCTTCCAGATCTCTTAAACTCGGGGTCAACTTTGTTACCCCAATTTACCAACGCTGGCTTTGACGGCATGGCTGCTGAAATCTCCATCTTAAAGGAGGAAGGCCTTTCTGATGCTGTCATTCTGACTCTTGTTAGAGCTAGAAAGAAGTCTCTCTGTGGTTTATTAAAGGACTTGGAGGTCCTATATTGACTGGTGTGAGACTAGGTCCCTGCCTTGCAGGGTATTTTCTATCCCTAGGATTTTGGAGTTTCTGCAACGGGGTCTGGATTTGGGCTTCCAGATTAGTACTTTGAAAGGGCAGGTTTCTGCTTTGGCTATTTTCTTTCAAAGGTCATTTGCTCTTCACCCTTTGGTTAAGATTTTTTTCCAGGGGGTCACGCATGTGCGGCCTCCTAGAAAGCTCCTACTTCCAGTTTGGGATCTTAGTCTGGTGCTCTCTGCTATGCAGGCGGCTCCTTTTGAACCTTTACAGGAGGTTCCTCTTCATATTCTCACTCAGGAAGTTGCCTTTTTGGTTGCTATTACCTCTGTCCATCTGGTTTCTGAATTGGCGGCCCTGTCAATACAGGCCCCTTACTATGAGAGGCATCAGGATAAGGTGGTTTTCCGATTTAAACCAGATTTTCTTCCTGAAGTGGTGCCTGCCTTCCACTTAAATCAGGATATAGTTCTTCCTTCATTGTGCCCTAATCCTAGTAATAATAAGGAAAGGGTTTTACATTCTTTGGATGTTGTTCGTTGTGTTGTGCCTTCTGGGCCTAGAAAGGGTTTGGCACCCGCCAAATCTTCCATTAGTAAATGGATTTGTCAGGCCATTGTTGGGGCCTATTCTGCTAAGGGGAAGGTTTACCCCTTTTCGGGCTTTTCAGCACCAGGCTTCTGTTGAACAAGTTTGCAAGGCTGCTACTTGGTTTTCGGTTCACACTTTTACAGGTTCAAGTTTTACAAGGTTGATGTGCGGGCCTCAGCGGTTGCTGCTTTTGGTCGCAAGGTTCTGCAAGCTGCAGTAATTTAAGTTATGCCTTATTTTCCTTGTGGGATCCCCGCCCATTATAGACACTGCTATTGGATGTCCCAAGTGTCATGAATGTTGGAAGCGGGGTGTGTGACATACTAGGAATAATACCATTTTGTGAGTACTCACCTGTAAAATGGGTATTACGAGTATGTCACACACCCCGCTTCCCCCGCCCTTTTTTGTTCTGGGATCCTTTATATGGTGTTTCTTATTATTTTTCACTATATAATTTGCTCTTCCTGGTTCTTCACTGCTTTTTTAAAAGACTGAGGAATAGTGGGAGGTCCCGGGTATTTATGGACCAGGAGGGGCTCCTTTTTCTCATGTCATCTCTGCAAGATCGCCCTCTACAGGCCGGGTTCCCAAGTGTCATGAATGTTGGAAGCGGGGTGTGTGACATACTCGTAATACCCATTTTACAGGTGAGTACTCACAAAATGGTATTTTTACTTGAAAATTTCAGCTCTGCAGACAAAGTGCGCACCTTGTACTTTTTCTACCAAAACAACCCTTTACATTTGGAATACCCCCCAGAAACCATACATTCCCTGAAAGAACATATGTTAAGCTTTCTAAGCGAACCCAGCTTGTTGTAGTGGGCTCATCATTTTAGAAGTAATCCCTTGAACAATTCTTAGGTTGCAAGAGGTTTCCCTCAAGAAAATTATAAAAAAACTGAATAAAAAACACTTTCTTACAAAATCAATATGCAAACAAGAAAAAAGAAGCTAAATCTGAAAGAGCAAGATCCCCTGAGCAGAACAATACCCCACATGCATAGGTACTATTAACCCTTTTAATTGCCCATCTACTTGAAATTTTTTCACCCTCTGTTGACAGGTAATTTTTCACCATTTTGCACCAAGTTTAACCATGATTTTTGGAGGAATTTCCAGGAACATTATAGATATACTTTTTGCAGCAGAGTTTAGGCTTTAACATGAAATGTCTTGTTTGTAATTTTTCTACTGCTTTTTTAAATATTTTTGCGTAAAGAACAAAAAAATTAAAAATTATTTTTTAGAAAATTGTCTCCTTTATTTTAAATAAAACATTTACTTTATTAGAGAAAACCATATTGCATGTGAAAGCCCCATTTCTTCCGATTACAACGGTACCACATATGTATTGGTAACCCCCCATTTTTGCCCAGGAGACTCCCCAAACTGAAAAGAGCACTTTATAACATTTACAAATAAAATACAACTACTATCCACACTATAAACATAAGGGGTAAATTAAAAAAAAAATGACATAGGGTCCCCCTTACCCAGCATTACCAGCCCGGGTAAGCATTACCAGCCCCCCTCCGAGTGGAGGGGCCAGCTTTTGTGGCCCCCCACCCTGTGTGAGGCCCGGGCTCTTCTGCCCCCCCCCCGGGCTTTGGGGAGGCAGGTAATTGGGGTGCCGGGGATTAATGGCAAGTCACCCGCTAGTTGCAGGTGACTTGCCAGCCCCCAGCCTTGTCAACTGGTATAGAGGTCTCATGGACCCCTTACCAGTTCACAAAGGGTTAAGGGTTAAGTGTAAAAAAAACACAGGCACAGAGAGAAAAAAATATATATATATTTTTTTTTATACTTACCTCCCATCCATCCCTGTGTCCCACGCTGATCAATCTGGCTTCTGCTCACCTGCTGCTGCTGGAAGCCTTTTATAGCTGCTGGGTGACAAAGCATAAGGGGTTAATTTAAAAAAACCCTTAAAAATCCCCCCCAAAAATTAAATGGGGTCCCTGGTTACCCACCTTTCCCTTCCTATCCCTTCTGGGGTGCTTCCCCGATTGTTTTGGCCTTAGTGATGAGCCTCCCCCGTGGCGTTACAAAGTGTGGGGTGCATTCTGCACTGGCTGAATTCCCCTGTGCATCGGCCACATGTAGAACTGTTGGTGCCCCGAGGCTAGGGGGGGGGATTCCCCGCTCTGCCCCGTCCCCGTTGGTTAGCCAATGCCGGGAAAGATGGACCTAGGAAATCTGTGAGGTACCATAATAAATGTAGACAAGGTTTCAGGTGCTTAGATATAAGTGTTTTAAAGTACCACGCACTCTCCATTGTCATGCAGCTTTGTACCCACATTATCACATTTATGTTTCTTGCATTGTAATTTATATTTTGTTTGTTATGTCCTGTTATGTAAAAAGTTTAAAAAAAATATTAAAAGTTTCCATTCTACACTTCAATGTGTACAATGGCCCTTGTCCATCGCTGCGACTCTATCACCTTAGCACACAAAGTAAATTGTACCATTATCTATTAACACAGCTGATTTGCCCTCTAACATGACTGGAGTGAAAGCATCGATTTTCGCATTTAACAAGGGCTGTACAGCGAGGCTCCGAGTAGATATAAAGCACTCTGCCAAAATACAGCCAATTAAACCAGATGAGGTGTTATTGTATCTAACCTGAATTACACTCATTTTCTATCTTCAATGATCGTTCACAGTTCAGGGCCATTTCTAAGCTGAAATTAAAGAAAAATCCTGTCCATCAGAAATATATGAAGCGCAGAACAAGTAACAAAATTTATGTACTTTCTTAAAGGGACAGTCCAGGCAATAATAAGACCACAGGGATCTCATCTGAAGCTTGTCCTATGTGTTTCTTCTTCATTTCCTGCCACACTGCATAGATGCTGTAACAGGTCAATATTTGTTTACAGGAAAGTGGAAAATTGAACACCCATAAGCTTAAATGCATTCCAAAAGGAGAGTTTTTAATGCTGGTGAAAGTAGTTACAAAATTAAGTGAAAAATAACAATTTCATAGTGTATATACACAATATATGTACACAAGATACATACAGAAAAAAACAGTACAGGGAAATCCCAAAAAGTGAACCGCTTGTTGTAGCAAATCGCAGGTAATACTGCCAGCATAGAGGGAGATCAGAGTTCATGCAGAGTACCTCAATGGGTTAATAAGAGTTTCTGAAAGAGATGGCTGTAGTGCTCAGTAATGGAAGAATTGTCCATAAAGGTAGTGATGGACGACCCTCAATTCATCCTATTAGATGCCATATGCGGAAAAGGTAAGTATATGGAGACCTACAATGGAGTAGGCAAGAAGCAGGCTAGCAGGCTGTAGCACCCAGTGGATAGATACTTGGACCCTCAACGTTTTGGCTATATGAAGCCTTTTTCAAGAAGAGCTCCTCTTGAAAAAGGCTTCATATAGCTGAAACATCGATTTGCCTGCAATTTGCTACAATAAGCGGTCCACTCTTTTGGGATATCCCTGTACTGTGTTTTTTCTGTATGTATCACTTGTACATATAATGTGTGAGTACACTATAAAATTGATATTTTTCACTTAATTGTGTAACTACTTTCACCAGCATTAAAAACTCTCTTTGGAATGCATTTATGCTTATGGGTGTTCAATTTTCCACTTTCCTGTGTTCATGTGTTTTTGGTATGTATAGAGTAGACACACCTCGGAATTTTATGAACACTGTCTTCACTTCTTCATGTTTCAAGATTTGCTTATCCTTTCATTTCCTTAGACAGTGTGCTTCAACCTACCATCTAACATTGCTTCAATATTTGTTTCACATTTCATTTCCACAGCCGTGCTCCAAATGTGATCATAGGATCACCCCCATCCTTCATCAATTCCAGTGTGTGCGAACCCAGCAAGTGTGGCTCGCAACACACACCTCGACAATTTGATCGGAAAACCCACACCCAGCTATTTGTAGGCGAAATTTTGGATGCTGTTTGATGCAAGTTATTTCCAGAAAGTTTTCAAGTTAAGTAATATTTCCTGACCATGAGTTCCTTTGCTAGAAACTTCAAATCAGACCCATACCCAAAAGTGGGCCCTGATTTGGGATGCCCATTCTTGCTGACCACCTAGAAATACCCCAAATAGTTGCAGGAAATACTGCGGCACTTCCGAAGTAACCAATGTTGGTCGATTAACCGTTTAATTTTATTTAAAAAACTGGTAGGGTGTGTCAATCCACAAATGTTACAATTGGGGGATGGCACACCATGACCCGTGTTGTCGTGACCCTAGCCTATGTGATATGCTGGGGTTTTACACAGCTGGGCATCTCTATTTTAATAATATCTCTAATAAACGATTTGTGTATATTTATAATGATTACTAGATTTTGACTGAATAATAGCAGGGTCGCACTCAAAGGCTATAGCGTTGTGGTTGGGTGTTGCCTGTACCCAACATCAATTCTTGTCCGATTAACCGTTTACCATCAGGGCATGTATGGAGATGTGTTCATTTCAGTTACATAGTTTTAAAGTGGATGCCCAGGGTACCTAGAGGCCCCTCCTTGCCCCCTCTCCCACGAGTGATAGACTATAGGTGACATAGTTTTAAAGTGGATGCCCAGGGTACCTAGAGGCCCCTCCTTGCCCCCTCTCCCACGAGTGATAGTCTATAGGTGACAAATGATTAGTACAGACTTTTTTATTTCTGGGGAGTGACTTCCTAGTGAAACATTACCCATGCATGGCAAATGGCTCTGATTGGACTAGAGCCCGTGCTTGCACGGTTGGTCCTAAGGAACAAAACCCAGGATAGTCAAAACCGTGAGTTTTGTTCCACTTTAAATAAAAAACCCACCTACTTGATTGCCAACCTCCAGTACAGCGAATAGGTTCTGAATGGCATGCCTTGTACTTGACATGCCAGTCACCTGATCCCCCAAGCAATGTGAACATGCTGCTCCAATGATTGGCTTGACCTGTCAGTCAAGTACCCAGTTCACAGCTTCTACTCCCTGAGCATCAGAGGGAGGATTCCAGGTGTTCAGGTGACCATATTTTTTCTTTTGATGCCCAATTTGGAATTAGCAGAGGGAGCAGGAGAGCTGGGAGGGGAACTTCCTCTTTAAAGTGGACCAAAACACAGAATTTTCACTATCTAGGGTTTTGGTTAGTCCCCCTGGGGCATCACGATTTAGGATGTCCGACTACATGAAACCCTGCCACTCACCAGTTTCTCTTACCTTTCCAACAAAGCCAAGCACAGACACAGCTATCCTTCTCCTTCAGCTTCTCCTGCAGCGCATATTAAAGGATGCTCCAGGGGTGGTGTTTAACCAGACCTAAGCCTCGATTCAGAGAGACATCGTCGTATCATTTTCAAAAGTTCCCGCTCTCGTATGAATGTGCGAGCGATTCCAAGCATGCTTCGTAAACCTTCCGTAAAGCATCCGTCCGCTCGTATGCCAGAGTACGCGTACGAGGATGTCATTTTCAATCAAGACTTTTCAGATTCATTTTCTCAGCTAACAACGTAGCCTTTCGATTTTGCCCTTTTTCCATCGTATCCTCACACAAATCCTTTCCGCTTCCCGATACATCCTGCTTAGCTTTTTCCAAAAATCTTCGTCCAGACTGAAGTCTTACGATCTTGCGCCTGCGCACTACAAACTATCTCATTAAAGTGCTTGCATCTATTTCACTCACATCACGTAGAATACCAAAAAAACATCCTAACCACTTTGCGCTAGCCTGCCTCTTCCCTTTTGAGCCCTTAAAGCTCACCCTAACCACTTTGCGCTATCCTGCCTCTTCCCTTTTGAGCCCTTAAAGCTCACCCTAACCACTTTGCACTATCCTGCCTCTTCCCTTTTGAGCCCTTAAAGCTCACCCTATCCACTTAGCGCTTAGATTATTCTTCCATTTTAGCACCCTAAAACGTACCCAAATCACTTAGCGCTTAGATTCTTCTTCCATTTTAGCACCCTAAAACTTACCCAAATCCCTTAGCGCTTAGATTATTCTTCCATTTTAGGTCCCTAAAACTTACCCAAATCCCTTAGCACTTAGATTATTCTTCCATTTTAGGTCCCTAAAACTTACCCAAATCACTTAGCGCTTAGATTCTTCTTCCATTTTAGCACCCTAAAACTTACCCAAATCCCTTAGCGCTTAGATTATTCTTCCATTTTAGCACCCTAAAACGTACCCAAATCACTTAGCGCTTAGATTCTTCTTCCATTTTAGCACCCTAAAACTTACCCAAATCCCTTAGCGCTTAGATTATTCTTCCATTTTAGGTCCCTAAAACTTACCCAAATCACTTAGCGCTTAGATTCTTCTTCCATTTTAGCACCCTAAAACTTACCCAAATCCCTTCGTGGACATCTGAATCTTGACCTCAAAATAAGTATTTTACCCTTTCTTTTTTGGAAATGTATGTGTTACCAGAAATGACACTGAAACGTTGGTTTGTTTGAACTTTTTTACTATTAAATAATTTTAGTTTTTTAAAAATCTTAAAACTTTTTTTACTCTGGGCAAATAATTTTTTTTTTTTTTTGGGATTAAAAAAATGTAAAAAATATAACAACTGCCTCAGCAGAACAGGGCCAGGACCCAGGACTTACTCCTCTTCATCTTCTTCTGTTGTCCCCAACGAGTCAACCATTACCTTCATATCGGCCACCAACGCAAGGACCCTCCTATTCATTTGCAAAATTTGTTGCCGTGTGGTCCCTGTAACAAATGGAGAAAAAAACATTAGATTCATACCAATACATGTTTGCCACCTGTGGATTGAATGTTTTGAAGTTACACAAATAAATCAAGGCTACATATGTAATTCTGGCAAGTCATTAAGCTAAGGAAGTGGCCACAGGTCACTCTTAAATTGCCATTGGCTAGGGCTTGATGTATCTGTGTGTTGATGTCAAGTACCACATAAATGCTAATAATGCCCTGACTACTTACTTGGTTGGTGGCCGCGAGCTGGCTCGTTGGGGACAACACGCTGAGGTCCTGGGTCTGCTGTGAAGAAGTGCCTGTAGAAACATGGGAAATATGTTCAGTTTTATGGTCAAATTCCTCAGTTAGAAAATGTCTTTTGCCAAGTCTGGTTCACATCACTCACCTTCTCCAGCTTCTGCTTGGAGCACATCTGCTGCCTCCTCTTCCACTTCCTCACCCGCTCCAGAAGCATCTAGATAAACAGATGAAAGGAATCAGTTGGGTAGGAGATAGCATGTATATGTGTGTGCGTATACATGAAGAGGGACATACCAGAGGCTCCCGCATGCGTGGCAGGGTACGACTCCCTGCCCACGCTGTGCCGCCCCTCCTCTGTGGTAAGGTCCAGGGGCTGGTCTGAGGAGGCCACAGAGGAGGGGTCGGCCCGTCGCCCTGGAGATCCACCACCTACACTCCCAGCTGCAGAATCATGCAGCACTGGTCGGCCTGTGCGCCTCCGGGTGCGGCGAATACGGTAATCCATTTCCAACACCAAAGAAAAGGCATTATAAATAAAAGGCATAACTTCTGTCGTAGTTACATCTTGCATGCAAGCGCTATGTACTTACTTGGGAAATGGATCCCGAAAAACCTCCGCACCCGGGGCATGTGCAGTCGCTTCAGGTCCGACCAATGCTGCATTATCTGTGTGTGGGTGAAGGTGGTGTCGGTCTGATGTTGGATCTCCGAAATGATCTCCAGGGCGACGTTTCGTTTCTCAAACGAGTTGGGCAGGTAGTTGTACCTGCGCTCCAGCATGGTCTACAAAACAAAAATCAAACATAGCAAGAAATCAGAAATGCCTATCAAGATGTGGCAACAATACATTATTTGGTTCGATCACATGAACACATACACACACACACTTCTAGGCTAAGTTAACTTTTAAATCTGCCAGCACTGTTGTTTGGCATGTGTGTGGCATGCGCTTGGGTGTGCATGTAGTTGAACCAAATTTAAAAACAATCTATTACTTCGTGCGCATCCTTAACATGTAGAGCAGCATTTAGAAAGCCAAGCAAAGTCCTTAAAAGACACTTACGAGCATGATGATCTCTTCTTGTTGGCTGGTGAAGATAGTGGGCGCCATCTTTCTTCTTCTTCTCGGCAGCAGATAAGCACTGCCCCAGCGGTTTCCGAGTTTCGCACGGCCGTGCGCGTAAGCGGACGCGTAGGCGTCACACGCTGGATACCTTATTTAAAGGGCCCTGCACACACAGCTCATTCTCTTTGAGAGTCCACCCAAAATGGCACCAAAAAAAGCTACTGGCCAGAAGAAGCAGACCAAGCTGGCTGAGCAGGCCGAGGGACCGAGAACACGCTCCCAGGAGCCCAAAGCCAGGCTAAGGTCTACAACCAAGGCCGCGGCAAAAAAGGAGGTTGCAGCAGCCCAACCAAAGAGCAAGCAAACCAAGGCTGGGCAAGCTCATGCCCCACAGATGGGTAAGAGGGGACGAAGCCCCACCCCACCCTGCCCCACATCCCCCCCACTACGTGGCACCAAGGCCATAGCCAAAGGCCCCAAACACAGGGCCCGAAGCTGCAGCAGGGGCCCAAGGCGCAGCAGGGGCCGAAGCAGGTCCAGAAGCCGCAGCAGGGGCCCAAGGCGCAGCAGGGGCCGAACAAGGTCCAGGTCCAGAAGCCGCAGCAGGGGCCGCACAAGGTCCAGGTCCAGAAGCCGCAGCAGGGGCCCAAGGCGCAGCAGGGGCCGAAGCAGGTCCAGGTCCAGAAGCCGCAGCAGGGGCCCAAGGCGCAGCAGGGGCCGAAGCAGGTCCAGGTCCAGAAGCCGCAGCAGGGGCCCAAGGCGCAGCAGGGGCCGAACAAGGTCCAGAAGCCCGAAAAGCCGTCAAAGGCCAACGGCCCCCTCCCCCCCTGCACGTGGCTCCAAAGCAAAGCCCAAGAGTGTGCGAACCACAATGCCTCACCCCAGCCAACGACCTCCAAGGCCCCACAGACCCACAGGGCTCAAAGCAGCAGCTCCAGCTCGCCCAGACCCTCTCTTGCTCGCCCACATTCTCCTCCGGCACAGGTTGTCATGCATTCCCCCTATGCCACATCGACACATGCAACTTCAGTGGCCACCCAGCCCCGAACACCCAGTCCAGTACGATCCACAGCTAGCCTCCAGTCCTTGAGGTCTCCTCCATCCCCCCAGCCCAGAATGTCACCCCATTTGCCACCAAGCACTGAGGAGCCACAACCACCCCAAAGAGGGCGCACATTGCGCCGAGGACACTTGAGTGGTCGTTTTGGTGAGTCCCAAACTCTGGCATTGGCTAGTGGGCTCACCTTATATTATGACGACCTATATGGGAGCAAATCCAAAACCACCAGCAAACAGCGCAAAGCAGAGATTTTGGAAGAACTCACCAGGCAAGTCAATGCAGTGGGTGAGGAACGCAAAGATGTGGAACAGGTTCAGCGGAAGATATCGGACCTGAAATATGCCGTGCGGAAGAAACAGAGTCAAAGGCAGCTGTACAGGTACCTAGCTTATTTGTGGGTTTTTATTATTCTTGTGTATGCATCAGTGCACTTAATTATGCTTACTATGTTTTACAGCGAAAAAACTGGCGGAGGATTTCCCACAAAAATGAGATTTACCCAAGCTGAGGAGATGGTTCTGGGCTTGCTCCATCCTATGGCCTTACAGGGACACCCAGCCCAGCAGGACACCGACAACCCGCCAATTCCAGCAGGTTAGTAATGTGTGAATGACCCCAAAAATGTGTGTAAACCTACACATAGGCAGCAAGGGCTAGCTAAACACATGGCTCTAGGGGGTGGCTGCAAGGGCTAGCTAAACACATGGCTCTAGGGGGTGGCTGCAAGGGCTAGCTAAACACATGGCTCTAGGGGGTGGCTGCAAGGGCTAGCTAAACACATGGCTCTAGGGGGTGGCTGCAAGGGCTAGCTAAACACATGGCTCTAGGGGGTGGCTGCAAGGCCTAGCTAAACACATGGCTCTAGGGGGTGGCTGCAAGGGCTAGCTAAACACATGGCTCTAGGGTGTTGCTTTTAGTGGAGTGCTCACTTTGACCAGGGTGTGTAATGTGTGTGGACTGGTAATGTGCAAATTGACAGCCACATACATGACGTTTAACCCTTTCAGTGCCAAGCACGTAGATTCTACGTGCTCGCTTCCACTCCACTTAAGTGCCAAGCACGTAGAATCTACGTGCTTGACTTTCCCCCCTGACAGTAAAAAAAAATATAAATCAAAAATACTCACCTGACCCCTCGTTGGATCCGGCCGGGTCTCCCCTTTAATTTGGTGCCATCCGATCCCCTGTGGGATGTAAATGCTAAATGTAAAAAAAAAAAAAATGACATTTCCTTACCTGAGGCCGCGCTGTCTCCCGATGGGTGTCCTCTTCACTGGGGGGGCCTCCGATCGCCCCCCCAGCCTCTTCGGTGGCGAGGAGAGGGCAGAAATTGCCCTCCCCCCCCACTTCCTGGAACGGGTCTGCTAAATAAAGATCTTTTATATCTTATGTCTCTGTTAGGTTCTTACCTTCTCCTGGCGCCCGGTCCCGCGGCGTCTCTGTGCGGCGGCGCGCAGCTCCAGTCTTTGGGCGGCCGCGCCGGGCAGCTGCCGCCGCGACTGCGGAGGTCTCGTCCGCCGCCGCTGCTTCTGCTTTGGCGGGGGTGGCCGGCGTCGCGGGGCCTCCCTCCGCCTCTTCTGCTGCCTCAGTCTCCTCTGTGGCCGGCGCGTCTTCCCCTTCCGTCTCGGGGAGCGCGCCCGGCCCTCTGTCACGTGCTCGCGCGCACGCGCTCACGTGCTCACGTGCTCGCGCGCACGCGCGATTCCAATATGCCCCTCGCCGGCGCTGCTCCCTGCGCATTCGCAGGGGGCAGATTCAAATGGACCAGTCAGGTCCATAGCCTGGGTGGGAATGAACCCAGGGACTGGACAGCCTGACTGGCCAGGGCGGTCCAGTCCCTGGGGCGGCTCCAATAGGGTGCTACATCCTAAGTTGCACCAAACACTACATTTCCCCCTCAAATCACAGTTGCACCAATCACCAGTTCCCCCTTCCCATTGGCCAGTTCCCCTTTAAATATTGTTCGGTTCCGTCCATCAGTGCCCGTTATAGCCTTTGGTTAATAGGGTGTGCTTGTTAGTCTGCTTTGATAAAGTTACTACTCGGCTTCGTCTCTGACCATCCCTGTCTGCTGCCCGTCCTGACCTTTTTGCTCGTCCTGACTTCGCTTCTGCCCGACCCCTCTGATACCGCGTTTTGGTGCTCACCTGGTTTGACCTCGGCTCGTTTTGACCACTCTTCGCTTGACCCCTTGGATACTGCGCTCTGTGATCACCCGGCTTGACCTCGGCTTGTTTTGGGACCTTCCTGATTGATTCTCCACCTGTTATCCTATCTAAATCCCGGCGTCCATATTCGGGATACCCCGCCAAACATCCGTCTCCACCTTAAGCCAGTAATCTTTGCGCCAACTAAGTCCTGGGGGTAACCGAGTCTGGAGAGGCATAATCCGCGTCTCCTGCGAGCGGGGACTTGTCTAAAGGCAGAAGAGGCGGTGGAGATTGGGGATTACCTGGCTTAGGAGAGAAGGGTGTTCGGCGCATTACAGTATAACGGGCCAGAAAGAATGGACCAGATATTGGAGCAGGTGCGGCCGTGGAGCACCTAGCTCATCGCGTGGCGGCCCAGGAGAACCGTCCAGCTCCTATCAACACCAGCCCTCAAGGGGCTTCGGCCGCATCACCAGTGGAACCCAAAATCCCACTCCCAGATAAGTTTTCTGGAGATAGAACCAAATTTGCTAATTTTCGGGATTCATGCAAGCTCTTCTTTCAACTTCGTCCAGCCTCGTCCGGGTCTCAGGAGCAGCGCGTGGGTCTGGTCATTTCCCTCCTTCAAGGGGATCCACAATCATGGGCCTTCAGTCTGTCGCCCCAGGATCCGGCACGTCTTTCGGTGGATAGTTTCTTCTCTGCTATGGAGATTTTATATGATGATCCTGACAGAAGTGCCACAGCAGACGCTAAGCTTCGCACCTTACGCCAAGGACGACGGCCAGCCGAGGAATACTGTTCAGAGTTCCGACGATGGGCGGTCGATTCACGTTGGAACGATCCAGCGCTATGTGGTCAGTTCAGGCTAGGCTTGTCTGACTCCATCAAGGACATTCTAGTGAACTATCCAGTTCCTCAGACCTTGGACGACACGATGCATTTAGCCATCCGCATTGACCGACGTCTGCGGGAGAGACGCCTGGAAAGAGGGTCACATCCCGACTCCAGCTTGAGAGCCGAAGTCCCAGCCTTGCCCTCCTTTTGTGGAGCCCATGCAGTTGGGTGCTACCAGGCTCACTGAAGCTGAGAGACGTCGGCGCTTGTCAGAGGGTCTTTGCCTTTACTGTGGTGGTACAGGTCACATGGTCAGAGCCTGCCCCAAGAAGCCGTCGGGAAACTTCAGAGCCTAGGGGGAATCGAGGGGACCCACCTAGGCTGTAAGGTATCTCCTCGTGTATTATCTCCATTTATGATTCCGGTCCAGGTAAAAGTTGACCTAGAATGTATAAATCTGGAAGCTCTCTTAGATTGTGGTGCAGCTGGGAACTTCCTCGACTTTGATTTAGCTCAAGGCCTAGGAATTCCGCTCCAATCCCTTCCTGTAGCCATTCGGGTCTCTGCCATTGACGACACACCAATAGCTGGGGGGCTCGTTCATTATAAAACCCCACCAATTTTGCTTAGGGTGGGAGCAGGGCATTCTGAACTAATTTCCCTTCTAGTTCTAAAAATGCCTTCTACCCCTCTAGTTCTTGGGTTACCTTGGCTACAGAAGCATAATCCCCAAATCGATTGGGTAGCTAGGCAAATAGTTAAATGGGGCCCTCAGTGCTTTCATTCCTGTCTGGAACTTCCTGTGCGAGCCACTCAATTATCCCCTGAAGAAGTGCCTAGCCCATATCTAGATTTTTCTGATGTATTTTCTGAAAAAGCAGCTGATCGAGCTCCTCCCGGGTTCTATGCCGCCCAGGGGGAAAATCTTCAATCTAACTCGAGCTGAAAATCTTGCTATGCGGGAGTATATCGCAGAAAACCTAAAGAAGGGTTTTATACGGGCCTCCTCGTCTCCGGCAGGAGCAGGGTTTTTCTTTGTCGAAAAAAAAGATGGGGGACTCCGTCCTTGTATCGATTACCGGGGTTTGAACAAAATAATGGTTAAAAACAAGTATCCCCTGCCTTTAATTGATGGGCTGTTTACTCAGGTGGTAGGGGCCCAAGTGTTTTCCAAATTAGATCTCCGCGGGGCTTATAATCTTATTAGGATTCGGCAGGGAGATGAATGGAAAACTGCGTTTAATACCCACGAGGGGCATTATGAATACTTGGTGATGCCGTTTGGTTTGTGCAACGCTCCCGCAGTCTTTCAGGATTTTGTGAATGAAATCTTTAGAGAATACCTGGGTCGTTTTGTTGTAGTTTACTTGGATGATATCCTGATTTTTTCCTCCTCACTATCAGAACATCGTAAACATGTTCGTCTAGTTTTACAGAAGCTCAGGGAGAATCATTTATTTGCCAAGCTGAAAAAATGTCAATTTGAGGTTACTGAAGTTCCTTTTTTGGGTTACATTATTTCTAATACCGGTCTCTCCATGGATCAATCCAAGGTTAAAGCGGTACTAGAGTGGGAACGACCCAAAGATCTAAAGGGGTTACAGAGATTTTTGGGATTCGCCAACTTCTAAAGAAGATTTATTAAAAATTTCTCCACCCTGGTAGCCCCCCTCACTAATCTCACCAAGAAAGGGGAGTATCCTGCTGTCTGGCCAGAACAATCCGTCTTGGCTTTTAGGAAATTAAAAGAAGTTTTTTGTTCCGCCCCTGTATTAGTGCACCCGGATTGCCAGTTACCCTTTATTGTGGAAGTTGATGCTTCTGAACTTGGTGTGGGAGCAGTGCTTTCGCAATATAGCGGTTCACCTGAGCGCCTTCATCCCTGTGCCTTCTTCTCCAAAAAATTTACCTCTGCTGAGAGAAATTACGATATTGGGAATCGGGAATTATTGGCAGTTAAATTGGCGTTTCAAGAATGGAGGCATTGGCTGGAAGGGGCTCAATTTCCCGTTACTGTCTTTACCGACCATAAGAATTTAGAGTATATTCAATCTGCTAAAAGATTGACTCCAAGGCAGGCTCGCTGGTCTCTGTTTTTCTCTCGGTTCAATTTTTCCATTACTTACAAACCGGGGTCCAAGAATGTGAAAGCTGATGCTTTGTCACGTAGTTTTTCCTCTTCTACTCTACCCGAAGGGAAAAATCTGCCCATTTTGCCCCAGGCTCTGGTAGTAGCTGCTATCCAGCCAGAGCTTCCTGATTTAACCCAGTTCCAGTCGGAAGCTCCGCCCGAAAAACCCAGCTATGCCCAATTTGTGCCAACTGCCTATCGGGCTGCTGTTTTGCATCAGTTTCATAACTCTAAGACGGCGGGTCATCCCGGTTTCAAGAAAACCATCTCCTTGCTGTCTCGCCAGGTCTGGTGGCCGTCTCTCAGAAGAGACGCACAAGAGTACGTGCGAGCCTGTAAAGTTTGTGCCCGGAGTAAATCATTAAGACACTCTCCTGAGGGTTCTCTACTTCCATTGCCCATTCCCTCCCGCCCCTGGACCCATTTGGCCATGGACTTTATCACTGATCTTCCACCTTCCCAAGGGTGCACTGTCATTTGGGTGGTGGTAGATCGGTTTAGTAAAATGGCTCACTTTATTCCATTGAAAAAACTACCTACAGCTCATGTCCTGGCTCAACTTTTTGTGACACACATATTTAGAATCCATGGTATCCCTGAGGATGTTGTGTCGGATAGGGGGGTCCAGTTTGTTTCCCGTTTTTGGAGGGCTTTTTGTGCCAAGTTAGGGTTCACTGTCTCCCTATCTTCTGCATTTCATCCTCAGTCCAATGGACAAGCGGAAAGAACGAACCAATCCTTGGAGCAATATTTACGCTGTTTCATTTCTGATGTCCAGACGGATTGGGTGTTGTTTCTTCCATTTGCTGAATTTGCCCTTAATAATGCCACACATTCCTCCACCGGGGTATCTCCGTTTCGTTGTGTTTACGGTAAAGATTTGAAATTTTCGGCCTTGTCGGACCAGCCTACTAGAGTGCCTTCTCTTGATGAATGGATGTCCCAGTGGCCGAAGTTATGGGATAAGATTCAGCAACACCTGTCTAAGGCTGTGCTCCAACAAAAAAGTTTTGCCGATCGTAGGCGATATAATAATCCTGATTATTTGGTCGGCGATTTGGTTTGGCTTTCGACCAAAAATCTGGCCTTACGCCAACCCTCTGCTAAGTTGGGTCCGAGATTTATTGGTCCC
This sequence comes from Gastrophryne carolinensis, assembly GCA_027917425.1. Lineage (NCBI taxonomy): Eukaryota > Metazoa > Chordata > Amphibia > Anura > Microhylidae > Gastrophryne > Gastrophryne carolinensis. The sequence goes on along the minus strand of CM051235.1, from coordinate 546,982,687 downwards.
TTTTCCATTCTGCAGAGAATTAATCGGGTTACCTATCGCCTGGATCTCCCGCCCTCTATGAGGATTTGTAACTCCTTCCATGTGTCCCTATTGAAACCTGCCAGATGTATTGAGCCTGATAATCTTCCGGAACCCATTTTAGTTGACGGGCAGCAAGAATTTGAGGTTGCCCGGATTTTGGACTCACGATTTTCCCGAAATTCTCTTCAGTATTTGATAGATTGGAAGGGTTACGGTCCGGAAGAAAGGTCTTGGGTTCCAGCCAGAGAGGTTCACGCGGAGAGGTTGATTAGAAGGTTCCACAAGGAAAACCCTCAGAAACCCAGGTTGGAGGGTCCAGTGGCCCCTCCTCAGGGGGGGGGTAATGTTAGGTTCTTACCTTCTCCTGGCGCCCGGTCCCGCGGCGTCTCTGTGCGGCGGCGCGCAGCTCCAGTCTTTGGGCGGCCGCGCCGGGCAGCTGCTGCCGCGACTGCGGCAGTCTCGCCCGCCGCCGCTGCTTCTGCTTTGGCGGGGGTGGCCGGCGTCGCGGGGCCTCCCTCCGCCTCTTCTGCTGCCTCCGTCTCCTCTGTGGCCGGCGCGTCTTCCCCTTCCGTCTCGGGGAGCGCGCCCGGCCCTCTGTCACAGCGCACGCGCGAGCACGATTCCAATATGCCCCTCGCCGGCGCTGCTCCCTGCGCATTCGCAGGGGGCAGATTCAAATGGACCAGTCAGGTCCATAGCCTGGGTGGGAATGAACCCAGGGACTGGACAGCCTGACTGGCCAGGGCGGTCCAGTCCCTGGGGCGGCTCCAATAGGGAGCTACATCCTAAGTTGCACCAAACACTACATTTCCCCCTCAAATCACAGTTGCACCAATCACCAGTTCCCCCTTCCCATTGGCCAGTTCCCCTTTAAATATTGTTCGGTTCCGTCCATCAGTGCCCGTTATAGCCTTTGGTTAATAGGGTGTGCTTGTTAGTCTGCTTTGATAAAGTTACTACTCGGCTTCGTCTCTGACCATCCCTGTCTGCTGCCCGTCCTGACCTTTTTGCTCTTCCTGACTTCGCTTCTGCCCGACCCCTCTGATACCGCGTTTTGGTGCTCACCTGGTTTGACCTCGGCTCGTTTTGACCACTCTTCGCTTGACCCCTTGGATACTGCGCTCTGTGATCACCCGGCTTGACCTCGGCTTGTTTTGGGACCTTCCTGATTGATTCTCCACCTGTTATCCTATCTAAATCCCGGCGTCCATATTCGGGATACCCCGCCAAACATCTGTCTCCACCTTAAGCCAGTAATCTTTGCGCCAACTAAGTCCTGGGGGTAACCGAGTCTGGAGAGGCATAATCCGCGTCTCCTGCGAGCGGGGACTTGTCTAAAGGCAGAAGAGGCGGTGGAGATTGGGGATTACCTGGCTTAGGAGAGAAGGGTGTTCGGCGCATTACAGTCTCTGTGTCTTTTTATTTAACATTTAACCCCTTGTGAACTGGTAAGGGGTCCATGAGACCCCTTATACCAGTTCACAAGGCTGGGGGATGGCATGTCACCCGCTTGCCGTCCCCCAAGACTCGTCCATGGCTCTAGTTCCGACGTCTAAAAGGTGCCGGGAGTGGTTCGGCAATGAAACGGATTTATGGGGTGTTGCCCCATCGGCAATAAGCTCTCTGAATTAATCGCAAGCCCACTGCAATAACGAAAAATTTCTGAACGGACGAAAAAATTCAGATTTGGTGGAAAAATGCTCCCGAATGAACGAGAAACTTCCGATTTGCTTCCGTTTTTTGAAAGAGCATATACGCATCTTCCCGAACGTTCGTACGAATGAAAAATGTACGAAAAAAAGCAAAAAAATGACAAACACCCGCCAAAACTTTCACAGACAGCTACGGAAGTCCGGACGAATGTGTCTCTGAATCGAGCCTCTAGTGTCTTATAGATGCCAGGTCCTGTTTAGGTCTACTTTAAGGAGCTGGGTTTATGCTTTTGAATTCCTCCCAATAATAGCATTCTTTTATGAATTTATGAAAGCAAACCTTTAGTGGGGACATAATTTCTTCCATTCTACAGGTCTTCTCGTACTTTCAAGAACCATTGAGCTGCTGCAGGGGGGAAGATTTGTTTCTAAATGAGTTATGTTATTGGTGCTCAAGTAATTTTAAGGGCATACCACTTTCTTTTTTTTTTTAAATTCTTTATTTTTGAGTTTTGCACAACAGAAAACATACATTGAATGTAAGCCACAGGTAATAAGGTCCAGAAAATTTCGATACAGACATTACCAAGGAGTTGTCATGTGCAACAAACAATAAGGTAACTAGGAATAAAATCATTTTAATCCCAATTCGAGTGTCTGAGTCAAGAACGTTTTATGTGGCAGAAACGGGGGGGAAGGGGAGGAATGAGAGAAAGGGAAGGAGAGGGAGGGAGGGGAGGGGGGGGGAAGAGGGGAGGGAAAGAGAGAGAGGGAAGGGGGGGGAAGGAAGAGAAGAAGGGGGAGGGGAGGGGGGAAAAAGGGGGGAGGTAAGGAGTGGGTATGTGGGGGGGGGAAGGGGGGAGGGGAGGATGAGAGGGGGGGGAGGAGGAAGGGGGGGGCTAGGCAGAGGAAACCCGGGCATCGCCCAAGAGAACAGTACAATCAGCCGATTCAGAAAAACATAGCCAATTATACCAGGTCTTTGTAAAGGATTCAAATCTGTTGTCTCGCGATAAGATTACACTTTCGTATCTCATGATTTCGTTAACCTTCAAAATCCACATCGCCACCGTGGGTGGATCTGGAGATTTCCACTTAAGGGGGATGCACATCTTGGCTGCGTTGAGTAGGTGGCATAACAGAGATTTTTTATAAATTTTTAAAGGAGCCTTGGTAAGGTGTAGGAGGCAGGAGACGGGGTCAGCTGGCACATCTTCCTCCGTCACCCTGCTCGCAATATCCCTAACCGAGCCCCAGAAAACCCCCAGCACCGGGCATGACCAGAAAACATGAAGCATATCACCTCTATCTCCGTTACAGCGCCAGCAGGTATCCGGGACCTCTGGCGACCATTTACTGATAACCGCCGGGACCCTGTACCATCTAGAGAGAATCTTAAAATTGCATTCTTGGATACGGGTACATATAGAGGTTTTATGCGGCATGCTCAAGAGTTTCCGACACTGATCAGGAGCCAAGGAGATCCCCAAATCTGCTTCCCACTTGCCAACATACGAGGGTCTCTCTCCCTCCCGGGGGGAAGTGAGTAATTTGTATGTGTAGGATAGGGTGTGCTGGACCGCGCCTGGGCTGGAACAGAGAGACTCGAACGGAGATGGAGCCCGCAGGCCCCCAACAGGGATCCTCAGGGACCGAAGGAAGCTGGCCATCTGGACCGACTGCCAGTCTGTCCAAACCGGAAGGCCCCTAGTCTGGGCCAGTGAGCGCAAATCTAACCAGTCAGCTCCCCCCCTGAAGTGGCATGCCCTGAAAATACCCATTTTGAGCCAAGCCTTCGGGGTAGGTCCCTCTACACCCGGGGGAAATTTAGGATTGCCCAGGACGGGAATCATTGGGGAGGGGCCGGGGGATATATCAGGGTGATCAAAGTGTCTCTGGGCGACTTTAATGGTGGCGCCAACTGTAGGGTGCCTCATGGCGCCCGGTATGTCCTGGGGATCAACCCATGCTAGTCCCGCCATGTGGTAGCCAGTGGAGCCCTGCTCTAACTCCACCCACTGTTTGTGCCCCCTATGAAGACACCAGTCGACAATCCGGCTGAGGTGGACCGCAGCATGATATAAAAGAGGGTCGGGGAATCCCAGGCCGCCCCGCTCCTTTGGAAGTGACAGTAGCTTTGTGTTAAGCCTAGGTCTCCTGTCCCCCCATACAAATCTGGTGAAGACCCCTTTAACATTTCTCAGGAAGCTCTGTGGGATTCTCACTGGGAGAGCCTGGAGTAGGTACAACAATCGGGGAAGCAGATTCATTTTGGCCGCGTTGCACCGCCCAAACCAGGACAACCAACCCTTTGACCACCTCCTCGTCTCCTCTTCAAACTTCTTCAGCAGGGGCGGGAAATTTAAGTCAAAGATTTTCGTTAGGTCGCTACAAAGTTTAGTCCCCAAGTAGGTGATACTATCTCTGGCCCATTTGAACGGGAAGGAGTCACGAAGTACAGTAAATCGCCGAACCGGGATATTAATATTCAGAACTTCCGATTTTTGATAGTTAATCTTGTATCCGGAAAGGTCTCCGTATAATTTCAACTCGGATACAAGATTGGGGAGGGATACCTCAGGGCAAGACAGGCTAAAGATTAAATCATCGGCATATGCTGCGACTTTATATTGTCTAGAGTTGCTCGAGAGGCCTGTGATACTCTGATTCTGGCGGATCCTGCATAGGAAGGGCTCCAGAGTAAGTATAAAGATAAGGGGCGACAGCGGGCACCCCTGGCGCGTCCCGTTCGCAATCCCAAAGGAGCCAGACAATACCCCATTAACCCGGACTGCAGCTGAGGGGGCCCCGTATAAGCTACCTATCCAGCCCATGGCGTTCGGTCCAAGCCCAATATGTCTGAGCGTGGCAAGCATGAAGTCCCAATTGACTCGATCGAAAGCCTTCTCGGCGTCTGTTGCCAAGAGAAGGGTTGGGGTTTCTTTCTGATGGGCCAGGTGGACCAGGTTCAACACTTTAATAGTGTTGTCCCTGGCCTCCCTGTGTGGCATGAACCCGGCTTGTTCAAGGCCCACTACGTGGTGTAGGTGAGGGGCCAGTCTTGTAGCCAATACCTTTGCAAACAATTTCAGGTCGGAGTTCAGCAGGGATATCGGCCTATAGCTTGCACATTGTGCCGGATCCTTTCCCTCTTTCGGGATGACCGCTATATGTGCTCTCAAAGCGTCTGGAGGGAGGGCCTTTCCGTCCTTGATCGAATTAAGGGCAGCCAGGAGCTTCGGGGCGAGGAGAGGAAAAATTTTTTTATAATATGGCATGCTGAAACCGTCTGGGCCGGGGGCCTTCCCGCCGAACTAAAAACTGCTTTGTGTAACTCAGCAATAGTCAGGGGTTCCTCTAAGCCCTCAAGAATTTCTCTGGGTAATCTAGGGAGGCCAGACTCCGAAATATACTTTTCAATGGTGTCTCTCACCCCTTGGCCTCTGTCTTTCGGGAGGTTGTAGAGCTGCTCGTAAAATTTCCTAAAGCTTTCCCCAATTTCATCTAAAAGATGCGTGACCCGCCCACCCGGGGTAGCTATCTTAGGGACATATGTTTTAGTCCGCTCCTCCCTCAGGGCCTTAGCCAGCAGTCTGCCGCATTTGTCTCCCGATTCGTAATAGATTCTACGGCAGTTACTGATCTGTGCCCTAATTTTGTCACAGCCCAACGTCTTGAGCTTTTCCCTCAAAGAAATGAGGGTAGGTAGATAGTCTGCGGCCAGGGATTTTTTGTGCAACCTCTCGACTCTCCCAATTTCAGCTAATAGGTCCTGCACTTGCTTAGCTTTCTCTTTTTTAATTCTGGCCCCGATCTTTATAAAAATGCCTCTAATGACACATTTATGTGCCTCCCACAGAGTCCCTGGGCCAGTATCAGGGGAAGAATTGAGTCGGAAATAATTGTGAATTCCACTTTCAATGGCATTTGGAAAAGTGTCCATTATTCTGTGATGATGTCTTCAAGGTGCTTAGCTGTTATTTTTTTTCATTATTCTTTGTTTGCATTCTGTTGTAAAAAAACAGTTTTCTCTAACAACAAAGGATTTAAAGTCCAATTTCAAGCAAAATATTAAAAAAAGCTATACTCACCTTTTCTCCCATGCAGCCCATCGCTCCTAAGCCGCAGTTGCAGCTCTCCCCTTAATTTCTCAATCCAGCTTCCCTGCTGCCTGGTCCGGCGCTTGGACGAGCTGCAGCTGTGGCTTAAAGTGGACCAAAACCCAATTTTTTAACTAGCATCCCCTGAATTGCTCCCCCCACGAAGAGCACATTTTACCAATTTTCACTGCTCCTGCTTCACTATAATCTCAGATAATGGCGCCTGTTTTAGCTGTAAAGCTCCGCCTCCTCCATTCATTGCAACTGTCCTCCATTCATTGCCACACCTATGCTATGACTGATCACCTGTCATCATACGGAGATGGATAGCAAAAAGTAAAGCGTTCCAGGGTGATTCGAAAATCAAAAATATCAATTTCTAGTTCTACATCCTAAGAATGGAGTATCGGCGGGGGTCTGGCCAAATGTGTATTTCGCAAGTTCGTGGGTTTTGGTCCCCTTTAAGGGAACTGAATCTAAATCCAATCTAAAGGTCATCCCAAAATTTCATTGAGGTCCACTTAACAGGTAGGGGTAGATAGGGTTGTGAGTGCCCATACAGGGAAACTGTACACCCCAATGGTGGGGGCTCCAGGAGCCAAGAGGGCCCTGTGCCATCCTCACACAACCTTGGTGGATCCATCCAGGATATCTGTAGGGAGAACAGGAAGGGTTCGTAGGGGAGGGCTTTGGAGGTTCTCAGGCCTAGAAGAGTGAGACAAGAAGTCTGCTTACTTTGGCTGAGGACGTGCAAACTTCATTCTGATCCTGGCCTTGGTCCTTGGTGAGTTGGTGGGGGTTGGTGGGTCCTTGGTGAGTTGGCAGGGGTCGGTGGGTGATTCCACGGTCCCGTGGGGATTCCACGGGGCCCCTTTCTCCAAATGATCCCCCTTCTGGTCTGATGCCTTTGTTGTGCCTATTGGGCTTGGGCAGTGTCCAGCTGGACTGGCTGGGATGCCCCTGTCCTTTCCAGTTTGGGGTGCCCCTCCCCAGTTCTGGGTCTGCATTAGGAGGCAGATGGCTTTGCGCTGTGGTGTTCGCTCTGGCGAGCCCCCTCCCATCTCTGCTGCTATCTTTCATTGTGACTGGTGGGAGGAAAGGCAGGGGAGGAGCTAGCCTATGAAACAGGGGAAACGTGAGCATAGTTATCTTATATTTGGTAGGCAAGTGGGTGGAGTTAGTACTTAACTAGAGAGAAGGGGTGGGGTTTCCTTTAAGAAGACAACAGAGTGGGAGGAGTTAGACTTTAAGCTAGAGGTAAGAGGGTGGAGTTTAGCCTTGGCAATATAAGGTGGCTGGAGTCTCTATATATACTGTGGTGCATAGTGGGTGGGGCCCATAATAGGTCACTGGATAGGTCAACTTTTAAAAGCCCAGTTTTGTGCCTGTGTCTGGATTAGTGATGGGAGCAGCAACTTAACGCAGCAGGACATACTGCTTCAGCATGCAAGGGTCTCAGGACACCTGGAGAGGACCTGGTTGGGACAGCAAGAAGCCCAGAGGATGCCTGCGGCGTGGATACGAGGAGCCACCTAGTAACGGGAGTATCAAAGGCATGCGAGTGGTGCGTAAGCTCTGGTAACGTGCAGCTGCCCCTGTTGGGACCTGGTTGGGCACATTAGGCTCGATTCAGAGGCACATTCGTCTGGACTTCCGTAGCTGTCTGTGAAAGTTTTTGTGTGTGTTTTTCTCTGGTTTTTTTCGTTCATTTTCTATTTGTACGAACGCTCGGGCGCTTTTGTATATGCGCTTTTGAAGAACGAAACTAAAATCGGATCATTTGCGTTAGTTTGGATCATTTTCCCATCAAAATCTGATATTTTACGTTCGTTCAGATAACTTATGTTGTTGGGATGGGCTTGCTGATTCAGAGAGCTGATTGCCGAGGGACCACCACCCTATTAAACCGTTTCATTTGCGATCCACTTATGGGACCTTTGAGGCCTCAGATTGCTATTGTTGAACATGTTTTGCGGCTATGTGGAGGAGTCTGGGCGCCTTTAGCTCTAAGGCATTGCATGTATCAGCATGGCCGAGGCCATAAATTGTATAGCAATGCATACCTGAATCAATACATTTCATGTATGCCTTATAGAAGCATTTTAATGCTGACCTTAATTAGTCCTTAGCATGTAAACCTTTATTTTCCCACACATCCATATAATTGCTATATTTTTTTAGACTTATGTCCTTTGTGAACTATATTTGGATTGTTGAACTTGAATCTTAATTTGTTGTAGGAGTTATTGTTTTAGTTGGTTACCTTTGCTTTGTGTAATTATTTTATATTTGGTTGCAAGAACTGCAAGATGTGCCACTCACACAACATACAAGCAGTGTTTGGTCCAGCTATGCGATTCCTCAGTGTTCTTGCAGGGCATCCAGGGTCGTCCCATGATGCTTATATATTGCAGAACTCCGGCTTATCTCGTCAGTTTGAGTCAGGAGAATTATCTGGTGAATGGCTCCTGGGTACGTTTGCTCACATTCCATCAATCCATTTTCACTGTATGGCAATGAATATAGTTGATGACTCATGTCTTAACCTATGGCTGTTTTTAGCCCCTGATGACATGTTAAACAATATTTTTACTTAGAATGTGTATTTTAGGTTAGTATTTTTAAATTCTTTCAGGGGATTCTGGATATCCGCTCCTGCCCTTGCTCCTGACGCCCGTTCTTTGCCTGCAGAATGCAGGCCAGGAGTTCTATAATCGGGCACACGTGCCAGAGTGGCACAACTGCGTGTCAGCGTCCTTCAGTTGGTGGGCGAGATGCAGGAGCTGCCAAAAATGGCATTTGGCATTCAAAAAAAAATTAATAAAAGTTTCAGTGTCATTTCATTTACAAAATACATTAACACAAAACTAATGGGCCCAGAAATATTTAGAGATGAATATTCACATGACCGAGAAGTGATTTGGGTAAGTTTTAGTGGCCGAAAATGGAAAAATAACCTAACCGGGAAGTGGTTTGGGTGAGGTTTAGGGGTGATACATGGAAGATGTAGGAAATCGCAAAGTGGTTTGGGTGAGGTTTAGGGGTGATACATGGAAGATGAAGGATGGCGCAAAGTGGTTTGGGTGAGCTTTAGGGGTGAAACATGTAAGATGTAGGAAAGCGCAAAGTGATTTAGCTAAGCATTGTAGCAGAAGTGAGTGAGCCAAATATGTAGGCGAGCAATTTAATGAGTTAAGTTTGTAGTGCGAAGGCGTAAGATCGTAAGGATTTACGTCCGAACGATTATTTATGGTAAAAGGAAAACAGAATTTATCGGGAAACGTAAAGGATTCGTGGAAGGAGACGATGGAAAAAGGGCAAAATCGAAAGCCGACGTAGTAACATGAGAAAATGAAACAGAAAAGTCACGCTGGAAAATGACATTCTTGTACTCGTACTCTGGCATACGAACGGACAGAAACTTTACAGAAGGTTAGCAATGCATGCATAGAATCGCTCGCACACTCATAAGAGAGTGGGAACATTAAAAAAAAAAAAAAAAAGATCGGCACTAAAACGACTGTCTTTTTTTGTCTCTCTGAATCAAGCCTATTGTCTGTGAACATTCTACTGTCTGCAGTGAAACTGAACCCTAACCCTAAGTATTCCCTAGACCTAAGGTGGAAAAGGTCTCCCTTGAATATTGTCCTGTGTGATTCCTAGCCTTAAAGTTGAACAGGAGTGAGTAGTTCCATCGAAGTTGCTGTTCTTTATGGTGAACTGTGAACAGTGTCCAAAGAGTTAACTGGAGATTAAATAAGCCTGATTTGGATTAACTGAATACCATTGGAACTTTGCTACGTTCGGTTCATTGGAAGTTAGGTGTCTGATTCTGTGCATATGATACATGCTGCTGTCCATTTACTGAGCAAGAAAGAGGAAATACACTGGTTAAGTCAACACTGAGTGGTGCGAGTGGTTTATCGGCCAACCATTATATATTAATATTATTATTATTATTATTATTAATAATAATATTATTAAATGCTTATTTATATAGCACCATCATCTTCAGTAGCACTTGACAAGGTATGAATGACATATTACAGGGAACAATACAAAACTAGATGCCACGAGGTTCAAACCAGGGCTTTGAGCACAGGAGACAATAGGAGAGAGAGCCCTGCCCTGGCAAGCTTACAGTCTTGGATGGGGGTAGATACAAAAGGTAGGGATGTGCCATTTGAAGGGTATAGGAGTTGCTTAAGCCAGGTTTATATGCTTCTCTGAAGAACTGAGTTTTGAGGGCACTTTTAAAGGCTTGGAGTGATGGAAAGTGGCAGATTGAGCGGGGGGAGTGCATTCCAGAGAAGTGGGGAGGCACGGGAAGTCTTGAAGGCGTAAGTGAAAGAGGGTAAGCACGGAGGAGGACAGGAGAATGTTAGAGGCAGAGGTTGCGCTTGGGTTGGTAAAGCTGGATGGGAGATGAAATGTAGGAGGGGGACTGGTTAGAGAGAGCTTTGTAGGTTAGTGTTAGACGTTTGAACTGAACTGTCTGGGAGACAGGTAACCAGTGGAGGGATTGGCAGAGGGGGCAGCACTGGAGAAGCGAGAGGAGAGGAGGATGAGTTTAGAATTGTAGGGGTGCCAGGAAGGGTCGGATGCGAGAGATATTTTTACGTTGAAGACGACAGGAGGTGGCTAGGGAGTGAATTTGAGGTGTGAATGAGAGAGAGTAGTCCAGAATTATGCCATGACCTAGATCCGTTGGATTGCTATAACCGTAACATAGATCTGTTGTGTTGCTAGAACCATGACATAGATCTGTTGGATTACTATAACTGTTCCTTTGACCGTGACATCTTGCTGTCGAGTGTGCATTAAAGCTGACCTAATTTACCACTGACATCTGCAGCTACCATCACCTAGGTAGTCCATGCAGGTTGTCAAGGAAATAAGTGATCACTTAACTCCAAACCTTTAATATATGTGGCAGAGATCCCCTTTGAAGCAAAACTTTTAAAACTTTTAGCATAGTTACAGAATTTTGTTGTAAAGTTTTTGATGTTCTTAGAGTGATTTTGGGAGCAGAAGTTAAATTAAGTCCCTGGATAGCGCTCTCCAACGATTCCATTAGAAATAGCTCCGTGAGACAGACAACTGTTCTTTCATATTGGTCATTGCTAGTGCCTGCAAATCACAAGATTTAAGTTTTAGTGAGTTTATCAACAGAGTTAATAATATTATGGCCATGGAAAAACTGTCAGCAATTAATATTGGGAACCTTGAGGGATTTCGAGAGGTTTGGGCTCCATGGATAGAAAATGTCTTATCTTCCGATTTTGATTCTAACCTTTTATTATTATAAGGTGTGTTATATGCCGATTTCTTTGCTATAATTTATATATATTTATAATTTTTTACTTTAATTAATGAGCGAGAAGGGGTTAGATTTAATGACATTGATAAGATGTATTGAGTCTATTTTTTTTTTTTTTTAAACATACTTTGTTTATTAAGGTTATCAGAAATGTACAAAATACACAGTCAGGCGAAAGACAAAGAAATCAAAGAAGAGCATATACCATATAACATATAACATAGGACACAGCAGCCACCTATCTCATATATACAATGCCATATACAAACATAAATCAGCTGCAGGTTACAGATAACATTGTCTAAAGGCGAGTACTCTGTAGGAGAGCATAACATAACTAGTATCAGATGAAGGGGAGGTCTCCCCTTTCCGCTCACAGTACTGATCCGGGACCCGCTGCTGCCACAATCCAGTATCCGCCAAAGTGCTCATTCCAAAGGATTCCTGCAGTGCAAACTAACTTCAGTGACCACCGTGTCCAATCCCACCTCCCCCGGTCCCCACCCAGCCCTAGAACCAGAGAGGGGCCCGAGGAAGGGGGGAAAGAGAGACCCAAAACTAAGCAGTAGATAAGGGAAATAAGAAAGAGAAAAGAAAGAAAAAAGAAAACACAGGGCCTAGCAGAACAAGAATGACAGATAAACACCCAGGTGACGGGGGGGCATGGCCGGACATGGAGGAGTGAGGACGTGGTCGCCTTGAGCTCCCTCCAGTCGACCAACTAAACGACATTTCTGAGGTGTTTGCCCGATCCCGGAGAAGAGCTATAGGCATGGCTAAGAAGAGGAAGGGGGGGGAAGACCTCCTCACCCCCTCATACAAGAAAAATCAGGGACTTCCTGGCCCCCGAATGTCCCGAAAGCGGGAGCCGCGAGGGTCCCAAGATGGCGGCGGTGGACGGCTCAGCGGCGATGGATCGCCAACACAACTCTGCACCCGAACACCCTCACCTGTCTGACCCTCCGGGCCGAGATGGTGGCCAGCACCGGCGCCCCGACGAGCAGCTGTGTGCCGTTGATGAGCGGAGCGGGCGGCGGGGGAGCGGCCGGGAACCTGATCCTCACAGGGCGGGCGCCGGAGCCCGAATGGCAGAGGCGGCGGCTGAGGAGGAGACGAGCCGGGTCCTGACGTGCAGTGGAGGGTGCGGACCTCCAGAAGGCGGGGAACGAGGTGACAGCTCCGGCGGGGCTCTGCTTCTCCAGCCGGCACCCGGAGACCTGACACGGCGATGCCCTTCCCCCCAACACACGAAGAAGCAGCAGCCTGGCTGCCCAGGAGAGAACCGGGGGAGCGGCGATGATGAAGACAGGAGCGGAGGGCTGATCACTGACAGGCGGCCGGCTTCGGTGAGTGGGGAGGGGGGTGGCGGGGAGATGCTAGATGGACGCCCTGCAGTGACCCCCCACAATAAACACAAACCGGAGGTGAATGGGGCGGGAAGAATCTCCCTTGCCGGCACAACGGGGTGAGTTCTCCCTCCCATGACTCATCTGCTTCAGAGGGGATAGAGCCCCATCAGCCACCCAGAGGTTTCACAGGGGAGCCAGAAGATCAGCACTCCCCGCCCCAGAGGGCTAGCAGAGATTTCCCTGACGCCCTGATTCCGGGTGGCTCCGGGTCCCCTTCACCCCTCCCGGACCCCACACGAAGCCCCAGCGGAGACTGGTTCTCCCCCAGCATCCAGACGCGGGATGCCCCCTCTCCCTCCTGGCACTCAGCGGGCGACCGGGAGAGCCTCGCAGTCCACCAACGACGGCCTTACTGGACCGTGTCCCCTCCCGCCTCCAACCCAGGTCCAAAGTAAGGTGGCACAGCACTGGGCCGATGTGGTCCCCCCTGCCCGGGAACCCCGCCCCAACACTGGAGAACATCCCCCCGGCGGGAGTCAGGGGGCTACAGCTGAATCAGGCGCAATATCCCCTGGCCACCATGGAGTCTCGGGAGGCTGCCGGAGGATGATCCCTACCCCCGCCCTGGATACCCGCGAGGGGATGCTAGCCGACATCAGGGCTGAGCTTAGAGCCCTTCCCACCAAGGCGGACCTGGAATCCTTTATTGCGAGGGTGGAGAGCTCCTTTAAGAAGGACATCTCGGATCTGCAGACGTCTGTGGCGGGTATTGATACCAAAGTTTCGGGCCTGGAACAATCACACCTTTCAACAACGCTGAGAATTGAGGCCCTGGAGAGGGGATTGGCTTCCCAGCGAGCAATTTCCCAAGCCACCATCCTGCACTTGGACGACCTCGAGAACCGCAGTAGGCGGAATAATATCAGAATAAGAGGTCTGCCCGAGGCGACGGGTCCAGACCAGCTCCGGCATACTGCCACGGGCATTTTTAATGATATCCTTGGCCGGCCGCCTGACACGGAAATCGCCATCGACCGAATCCATAGATCCCTCGGCCAACGCCCAACTGACCAGGACCGCCCACGTGATGTTATTTGCCGCCTGCACCACTTTCCCATCAAGGAGGAGATCCTAAGGAAGGCCTGGGAGAGAGACAGAATATGCTTTGACGGAGCGCTGATCCGCGCTAACCCTGACGTCTCCAGACGATCTCTCCACATGCGCCGACTCCTGAAGCCCCTCCTTGCTAAGATCTTGGACTGTGGGGGTTCCTACCGCTGGGGCTACCCGTTCCATCTTCTCGTCCGGAGGAACCAACGGTCTTGTGCACTGAGATCCCCGGCGGACCTCCCGGAACTCTTCTCTTTCTTGGAGACTGAGCCCTTCGCGGTGCCGGACTGGCTTGACCCCGTGCCGCTCCCTGCCCCGGGACGGGGGGGGGGCGGTGACCTGCCACGCAGAGCCCGATGGGCCGGAGGGGGCGCGTCTGCTCGCAGGAGGGGGACCAGAAGATCACCGGGTGTGCCGCGTCCCATGGTGCACGAGACTTGACCCGGCACGAGTATCGCAGCCGGCAGAATATCCTTTTAAAGCACCCGCTATATTTAGTCAGATGTTAACCTCTACTTTACAGTATTTTACACATGCTATCTCAGTTATGTACCTTAAATATGCTTAGTTCTCGGGCGGTGGCCGATGCCTTCCTGTTGCGGGGTGGCCCGCCCTGCTGCTGCCCGAGGCACCCCTGTCTGCCCCTAGGGGGCGGGGGGGGCCGGGGCGGCGGTGGGGGGGCTCCTGGGTTTTGCAGATGGGACATGCATCGGCTACACCTCAGGCCACGATCGCCGGGGGGCCATAAAGGCTTCCCTGTGAGACTCACCGTTCACGCCCGGGGTCGACTGGGGGGGCTCTTCCACCCTTCCGGTTCGCCTCGCTCCCACGTTAGGACCGAGCCCCTCCCGCCAACCTCTTGGGGGGTGGTGGGGCTCATATTTGGGAAACAAACAGTATTTCCCGATTAGGGTTTTTCTGTGCTTAGTGAGTAGCACTTACAAGTGTTGCTCTTCTGGTTTAAGTGTTTAGTGTTTTTTCCTTGGTGTTATAGTTTTTTGACCCCACCCTTCGTCTGGTGCCCCTTGTCCCACCCCCCTCTGTGTCTCTTTTCCTGATTTTTCCCCCTTCCCCATTCCCTCTTCCTCCCCGCCCCGGTCATGACGAGGGTTAAGTGCACATCCCTGAATGTTAAGGGGCTCAATCCCCCTATAAGAGATCCATTATCCTGCGAGAACTGGGGCGCCTACATATGCAGATAGCCTTTCTACAGGAAACACACCTTAAGGGGGGACGGTCACATAGCCTCCATCATATCTCTCCCCTACAGTGCTGAAAAAATTCAAAGCCCTACTATTCCGAAACCAGCTTATGGATGCCTGGAGGACGCTCCATCCCAAGGAGAGAGACTACACCTTTTTCTCCACAGCCCATAACTCGTACTCTCGTATTGACTGGTTCCTTGTCCCCCACAGATATCTCCATCTTATTGTTAGCATGGACATAGGTCAGATCACGATCTCAGATCATGCTCCGATTTCAATGACCATTTCCATCCCTGACACGTCCCCTCTTAGAGGCCAATGGAGATTGAACAGATCCCTCCTACAAGACCCCGGGGTAAAAGCAGACATTAAAAAGGCCCTTGCTGAGTTTTTTGAGACTAACGTCACGGAGGTGATATCGAGAATGTCTATATGGGAAGCCCACAAATGTGTAATACGGGGGCTCCTGATTAAGCACGGAGCCCATCTTAAGAAAGAAAGGCTTAAACAAATTGAACGCCTTACCCAAGAGATTTTCAAATTAGAAACCCAGCATAAGCAAACACTTGACGTGGCTCTGATGGCTAAGCTGACGGGTCTATGGGAGTCGCTCAAGGACATTTGTTTTGCCGATGCCAAAAACCTAGCTGTCAGATGTAGGAGATTTTTTTACGAATATAGTGACAAATGCGGCAAAGCTCTGGCAAGGGCCCTCAAAGCCCAGCGCAGCAAAAATTATATCCCACTGGTCCACGACTCAGAGGGTAACAGGCAACACCTACCGGTTGACATTGCCCGAACCTTTCGGGAGTTCTACAAGAAGCTCTATAACCTCCCTCGGGACAAGCCTGGCAGCCATCGGAGGGACATTGAGACTTACATTCGCGAATCGGGGCTTCCACGTCTTAGGCGGGAGGTGGTGGACTCCCTGGAGGGGGGAATCGAGATGGATGAGTTGCGGGCGGCCATTAAAAATACCAAACCGGGTAGGGCCCCCGGACCTGATGGTTTCAGCTTAGACTATTAAAAGGAATTCCTGGATACCTTAGGCCCCCAATTTATAGCCTCGTTCAGCTCCCTGAGAGATGGCGCCCCCCCCAGGGATACCCTACGTGCTAATGTAACTCTGGTTCCCAAGGAAGGAAAAGACCCCACACACTGTGGGAGCTACAGACCCATCTCCTTGCTGAACTGAGATATAAAACTCTTCAATAAAGTGATGGCTGACAGGCTTGCCCCGCATATCCCCTCCATTATACATTGGGACCAGGTGGGCTTTGTTCACACACGGGAGGGCAGAGATAACACGACGAGGGTGATCAATCTGATCCACCGCGCACGCACGAACGATACGGCTGCGATGCTTCTTTCGACGGACGCCGAGAAGGCATTCGATAGGGTCGGGTGGGATTTTATATCTGCCACCCTGCGGCATATCGGCTTGGGGAACAACCTCACCCACTGGATCATGGCCTCTTACTCATGCCCCTCGGCGTCCGTCGTGGTGAACGGGATGGCATCTGAGCCCTTTTCCCTGGCAAAATGGCACCCGCCAGGGCTGCCCACTTTCTCCCCTAATATTCATTTTGACCCTGGAGCCCTTTTTGCGCACCGTCAGGAAAAACCCTGATATCGCCGGGGTCCTCTCGGGCCGCGTGGAACATAAGGTTGCGGCATACGCCGACGACCTTATGTTTTTTATCACTAGGCCGGAAACGACTCTCCCCAATCTTATGGCAGAACTAAATATTTTTCAGCTTTTGTCCAATTATAAAATCAATTATCAAAAATCCTCAGCCCTAAATATTAATATCCCCCCAGAGAGACTGGGGCGGATCGTGGGGAACTTCCCATTTAAGTGGGAGAGCGAGGCGGTGACATACCTGGGGACACGAATTTCGGCCTGCCCCCAAAAGTTATATGGCTTGAACTTCCCCCGGTTGCTTGAGGGGGTGGAGGGGGACCTCCAGAGGTGGAATAAAGGTGCCTTTTCTTGGTTTGGTAGAGTTAACATTATAAAGATGAATATCCTGCCTCGGGTGCTTTACCTGTTCCAGCCCCTGCCAATCGAGGTCCCTCACACTTTCTTCAGGAGACTGATGGGAATCTGCACAAGGTTCGTCTGGCCTGGGAAGTCTCATCGGCTGGCCGCATCTCTCTTGGTACTCCCGAAGAGACGGGGAGGGCTAGGCCTCCCAGACTGGAAATCATACTATGCGGCAGCACACCTCGCCCAGGTGATTGATTGGTGCAGGCATGCACATTTAAAGCAGTGGACAAGGGTTGAACAGGAGGAGTCCCTGGTCCCCCTCCCTGGGCTGGCCTGGGTTCCTCTGGACCGCTCTACTGTACTAAACAAGCATCCCACGATTGGGCCCACTAGGAGAGTTGTGGGTAGAGCGTTTCGGGGATTAGATATTTCTCCAGCTCTCTCGCCTCTGACGCCTCTGATAGGTCACCCGGACTTTCCGGCAGGCATTTCAGACGGTGTCTTGGATGAAGCAAGACAGGTTCCGGATTCTCCACATGCGGGACAACTCGGGCTGGCTGGGGCTGGAGGAGCTGGCGCGTAGAGAGTCTCTGCCCACTTTGGGCTTCTGGCATACCCTTCAGTTAACACACTACCAGAACTCGATACGCAGGGCAGCTGAGACCTCCAGGCCCCTGACTCCCTTTGAGCGGGTCTGTGTGGGGAGTGGCCATTTCAAGGGGGCTTTGGCCTTTGCCTATTCGCAAATGATCCATCCCCCCGACTCCACTTCGCCCTATTTCTTAGAGGGGTGGGAGAGGGAGCTAAACAGGAGCTTCACCGAGGAACAAAAGGCGGCAATGATACAGCTGGCTCATGGCTCTTCCATGTCCTGCAGGTACCAAGAAACGTCATATAAGATCCTCGTCCGTTGGTACCTGGTCCCAACCAGATTGGCAAGGATTTTCCCATCATCTTCCCCCGTGTTGGAGATGTTTGCACGCAAGAGGCACCATGGTCCATGTGTTTTGGGAGTGCGGGGACCTCGCCGGGTTCTGGGGCAATGTAAGGAAAATTGTTATGGCCCTTACGGACGTAGATTTGGGCGGAGACCCGGCAAATTACCTGCTAAATCTCGCCCCTACCTCTATTCGGAGACGAGGCAAATCATTGCTCGCTCCCCTCCTGAATGCGGCGAGGTCCTGCATCCCGGCGTGCTGGAAATCTCGGGAGCCCCCCACCACCGCGCTGTGGCTAACTAGAGTCAAAGATATTTGCAGGATGGAGGAGCTCACGGCCCTGCTGAGAGGAGCCTCGGATAGGTACAGGGCGATGTGGTCGGAGTGGGACCGTTTTGTCCTCTCGGTGGAATACCTGGAATACCTGAAGATGTAATGAGGCTTGCGTAGTGGGTAATCAACCACCCCCCACGACATCATTGACCCTCCTCTCCTTGGCCCTTTTACCATTCTCCTATCCCCCTCACCCCTTCCCCCGTCTGTCTACCCCCCCCTTGTTGTGAGTCCAGTCTAGTGTGTTTACCCTGTCTGCGTCTACAAGTTATTGCCTTGTTTAGTCTGAGTTGGGCTACGGTTAGCCCTGTTCTATTAATAGAAAAGCTAGAGGAGGCGGGCTATGCAGGCCCCAGGCCATTCCGAATCTCAGTTATATGAATAATTTCACGCCACATTGACCCAACGGGGTATATCTATGGTCCCAGAGCACCTCAGGAACCTAGAAACAAGATGTACCAAAGGTTCAGGTTACAGTTGAACTTTCTTTAATGTAGCTCTTTGGTCAGGTCGGTCTGGCTCACGCAGATTACTCTCCCTTTCACCAGCTGAATTGTATGGTTGTTTTGTATTGTTGTATTTGATTGCCTTACTGTGGTGTACCATTTCTGCCGTGTAAGATGTTGTACCCTGATTGAGGTCTGTAACCTGCTTCTCTCTAATAAAAAAACGACAATAAAAAAAAAAAAAAATAAAGAGGAACAATTGCCAAAAAAAAAAACCCAGGTGACGGGGGGAAGAGGGAAAGGGAGAGAAAGAGGGGAACAGAGGGGATCAGAGACCAGCAAGAAAGAATGGATGAAGGTAAAGAAAGGCAAACAAAAATAGAAGGTGGATAAAAAGATAAAAAAAAGGGGGGGGGGAGAGGGAGGACTAGCACCCACCTCCTGCTTCCCAGCGACACCACTTCTCTCTGCACAAGCTTCAGTTCACCCCAGCAAACCAAACCAAACCCCGGTAACCTGCAGAGCCCTCCACCACCCCCTCCGATAGATCCTCTCAGGCCTAAGAAACCCAACTCTCCCAGAGAATCAATGTACTATCTTGCCTAAAGCATAAGCCGCCAGTCTAGGGTCTAACGGCCTCTCCATAGACCTCAGAGCTTTTGAACAGATCCCAAATAGTCCATGTCTTTCTGAAGTGTTCCATTCTATCCTGTTTTGTCAGCAGAATCTCCTCTACATGGTCAACTTGGAACCATTCCCTAAGCGAGGGGGTTCTCTGGGTTTTCCAGTTCCTGGGGATCAAGACTCTAGCCACGTTCAACAGGTGTATCCCCAATGGGCTCACGCCTCCTATCCCCTTCCCATCAGCCGACCAGTTCAAGAGATACCCAAGGAACCGCCCAAAATCTTCCCTGTAACCTCATGCACCTTCTCCCAGAAAGTAGCTATTTTAGGGCACGACCACCATACATGAAGAAATGTAGCCCCCTGAGAACCACACCTCCAGCACTGGTCCGGAAACTCCGGGAACATCCTATGAAGTCCAGCAGGAGTTCTATACCAGCGAGTGGCAATTTTATAGTTAGTTAGTTTCCTGTAAGGAGCTATTGGCCACCCCTTTATGCAGCCCCCTGTAAATCGCTTCCCATTCGTCAGGTGTTAGCTCCATACCCAGGTCTTTATGCCACCTATCCTCCCAAGGTCTCCTGACTGCAGGCCTTGCCTCCTCCAGCACTGAATAAGCCCAAGACAGTAGATGGTCACTTGGACCCTCCTCCAGGCAGGCTCTCTCTACCTCTGAAGGAGCTCTCTCTCCCACCCCCCTAAGCTCCCCACTTCTGACAAAATGGCGTATTTGAAAAAGTCGGAACCGGACCTCCCCAATTTTCCTGTAGATCCCTTCTGTCCAAGAATCTTCCCTTATCATATAGATTGTAAACTCTGGGAGACAGCAGTGTACTACACTGTGCCAAAAAACATCCCTCAACACCTGGGGGAAAAGCTGGATTGTTCTTAATCGGGGTAAGTGGGCCCGGCCTTGAGAGCAGATCCGGATGCTGTTTCCCAAACAGTCTAACCCTCCGCAATGTCTCCCCAATCAATGGATGCGTCTCAGCAGCGCCCTGGACATCCCTCTTTGCTAGAAAGCAGATATCCCTCAATTTCTGTTTGCCCACCTCATCCTCCACTCTGACCCAGTCTTTCTGAGAGTGATTAACATGCCAATCCAAGAATCTACCCAGATGGACCGCTCTTACATAACTCTCAACACAAGGAAGGCCAGCGCCCCCTCTCCCCCTGCTACAAATCAGAATCTCCCTCTTGATCCTGGCAGGTTTCTTGTGCCACACAAACTCCCTAAATGCTTTATTCAGAGCTTTAATGAACTGGGGGGGTATTGCTATCGGGATACACTGGAGAAGATATAAAATCCTGGGCAAAATATTCATTTTCAGAACTGCTATTCTACCAAACCAAGACAACTTTAGCTTACTCCAAGTTTCCCGTTTTTTTTTCAGCTTAATCCCTAAGGGGGCATAGTTTAACTGAAACAACCTACTCAGCTCTCTGGGGAGCTGAATCCCTAAGTAAGTAATGCTATGGTCCCCCCAAGAGAATGGAAAAGCCCCTCTCAGGGCATCAGCTTCTGATTTGGGCAAAGAAATATTCAGGGCCGAGGATTTGTTGTAATTGATTTTCAAATTTGAAATGGTGCCGAATATAGCTAGTTCCTGCAGAAGCGATGGGATCGAGATCCTAGGAGACTCAATGAAAAAAAGCATATCATCAGCATACGCCGCTACTTTCCTTTCCCGGTCCCCAATCTTGATTCCCCTAATCCCAGAATTCAAATTTACCTTTCTAAGAAAGGATTCCAGTGATAATGCAAAAATCAGGGGGGGCAGTGGGCACCCCTGTCGCGTCCCATTTCTTATATCAAAACTCTGGGAGGATATACCATTAACCCTAACTTTTGCAACTGGGCCAGAGTAGAGGGCCAGGACCCTGTTAAGAGCTGCCTCCCCTAGGCCTATATGCTCCAGAACTACTTTTATCCAGTCCCACCGAACCCGATCAAACGCCTTTTCGGCATCTGTTGAGAGCAACAATGCCTGGGATCCATGATTTGAGGCCCACCAATGAACATCTATAGCCTTAATTACATTATCCCTAGCTTCCCGTGAGGAGATGAAGCCCACCTGATCTTGTGAAACCAAGTTAGGCATCAGTTTGGAGAGCATGGTAGCCAATGCCTTAGCAAAGATTTTCAAATCAACATTTAGTAAGGCTATTGGCCTATAGCTTCTGCAGTCCGTAGCCTCCTTCCCAGCTTTATGAATGACAGTTATCTGGGCCTCCAAGGCTGAGGAAGGCAAAACCCCAGTCCCTAATCAAGTCATCCAATTTGGCCACTCTCTCCTTTTTAAGTCTCGCCCCTTCCTGGATCAGGATGCCTCTAATTGTACACTTATGAGCCTCCCAGACCGTCAATGGACTCAATTTTTCAGATACGTTTTCCCTAAAAAAGTGTAGCAGGCTCTCCCTAACCCTATCCACAACCCTGCTATCCTTTAGAATCCCCCCATTCAACCGCCAATTCCACTCCTTCTGCACCCCATCGGGGAATTCCAAACGCATGATCACAGGAGCGTGGTCTGAAATAGAGGAACACCCAATTTCGACCGATTTTATTTTATCTAAGTCTCTTTGAGAAAGGAATAGGTAATCTATCCTTGAATATTTGCCATGGATGGAGGAATAAAACGTGTAGTCTTTCCCGGTGGGGTGCAGCAGCCTCCAGGTATCTACAGCTTGAATATTTGAAAGGGAACACTTAATCTGCTTTAAGGCTCTATACGTGATAGTTGATTTAGCATCTGACGTGTCCACCAGGGGGTTTAGTGCACAGTTCAGGTCCCCCCCCAGAATCAATATTCCTTCCTGAAACATTCTCAACTTCTTCAACGTTGCTAACAGGAATCCCTTTTGACCCTTGTTTGGAGCATAGATATTAGCGACAGTAATAATCTTCCCAGATGGTAGACTGCCCTTCAAAAATATATATCGTCCTTCCGTGTCCACACTTTCAGCAGACACAGATAGCGGGAGCGATCTAGCAAGCAAAACTGAGACCCCCTTTGTTTTAGATATTGGTGAAGGGGCACAGTAATGACTATTATAACTTCTATCCCCCAGCTTCGGCACCTTATCTTTCTGAAAATGGGTCTCCTGGATCAGAGCAATCTGAATCCTTTGTCTCTTAAGGTCTCTTAGCAAGGAGTGCCTTTTCTGTGGTATATTCAGACCTCTAGCATTAATGGGCATAACATTGATTTTAAGATGATCGTCCATCCTCTTTTCACCGAGGTCCTCAGGGATTAAAACCTAGCTCCCAACCTTAGGCCCCCCTCCCCCACCGAGAGAAGAAAATTAGAGAAAGAAAGGGGAGACTGGATAATGAAGAGGTAACAACAAGAGACAAAGGGTGTACAGATAGAGGGGGATCAGAGTGTGAATAGCGTTGTATAAGACCGACACCTAGAGAGCTTCCACAAACATACCCTCAGAGAGAGAGGGAGAAGAAAAAGAAACAACAACACCAAAGAGAAAGAACTATATTACATCCAACCCACCTGGAAGTCAGGTAGAGTCTGTAATTGGAAAGGAACTAACCAGGAGTGGAGCACCAACGTCGTCGAAGGGCCACTCCTCTCACCCTCTCCGGGAGGTAGTACTATACTTACCGTCCTATGAGAGGCAAAACCCCAGCACTTGGGATCTTGTGGGTTCCTTTAATGAAACAAGGGAAATGTTAGGGAGAACGAGCAAGACCGGATCAGGCAGCAGCAAGCCCCCGAGCAGAGCCCTATGAGCAAACTAGTTCAGCGTAATCTGAACCAGATGAAGAAATACTATAAAATAAAGAACATTTTCGCGACGAGCCACCCCGATCCCAAGCACCTAAACCCCACCAGCTGACCTGCCCCAAATAGCAACCCCGGAGTCATCTGTCTCGTCAATCTTACAGCGTGAAGGCAACTCCTGCCCTCAAAGACACCCAAGGGTATGTCCGGCGGGGCCCCCCCAGCTCCGCAACCGAGATCAAGAAAGGCCCGCTTTCCACTATCAGCAGTCAAAGCCATCCCCGGAGAGGCTGGATCGCTATCTCCTGGTCACTGGGGAGCTACCCGCCGCACACCACGCCCGGTAGCAAAGCCCCTTGCATGAATATCAAATACTGTGTAGCATGAGAATGGAGCCCCCGGCTCGTCTTAACTTCATGTAGTAACACCATACTTCCAATGTCGTATAGGCCTAAGACTCTAAGAGTAACATAGAATCTAAAAGTGGAACACCAGCATAATAGTAGGAAAAGGCCGCCCCCTCCAAAAACATCCCTCCCGCAAGCGGTGCATGAGCGGCATGCTCCAAGATGAAGGCGTCCCAACCCATTCTACAACAGTAAAAGATTTTGCCAGTGTCAAGTTCAGTATTTGTAACCTGGGGCGTACAGTCTCCTGCTGCATCGCTGATAGCCAACTGCGCCCTCGCCGCCACTGCGGAATGGGATGCACTAGTTAGATGCCAGCAAGGCACAGTGAGAGAATACTCAACTTCTACCCAAAAAGAGGCCCAGGGGTATGCCCGACGGAGTTCCCCCCATCTCTACAACGTATAACCTGAGCGGCCCGCTCCTCTCCATCAGCATTTAAAGCCATCCCCGTAGAGGCTGGAGCGCCATCTCCTGGTCACTGGGGAGCCGTCCGCCGCACACCACGCCTGGCATAAAAGCCCCTCCCATGAACATTAAACAAGGTACAACAAGTGAAAAGAGAAAAAAGCCCGGGGCCCATCTTAACATCAGTTAGTTGAACCATATTTCAAATACCTTATATGCATAAGACTTTAAGAGTAAAATAAGATCTAAGAATATAACATCATTATAACAATAAGAAAAGGCCGCCCCCTCCAAGAACATCTCCACCGCAATCGAAGCATGAGAGGCAAGCTCTAAGAGGAGGGTATCCAAACACAGTCTGCAACAATAGGGACTTTTCAAGTGCCTAGCTCATGTTAACCCCTCCGGCCTACCCCTCCCACTCCGAGCACCGAGGCAATGCCCCCGCCTCAGGTCTCAAGGAATCAGAGCGGGCCAACAGACCCCCAGTGACAGTCACCAAGGCAGTACATATCTAGGGAACATAGGCAGTATCATCCACACTTAGCGTAAAGTCCCCTACCGCGTCGCTGATAGCCAACTGGGCCCTCGCCGCAGTAGCGGAATGGGATGCGCTAGTTGGATGCCAGCAAGGCGTACTAAAAGATTAAACATCACCGCATTGCACGAGGTACAGGCCACTCGGGTGACCTTAATCAGAACTCCCAGATGTCACCATTCTCCAAGGCCGCGCAGGCGAGCTCTCAATCTCTGCCTTCTTGCCGCGACCCACGGTTGTTTCGATCTGAGGGGCCACCAGGAGAGCGGGCCGGGGAGGTTCTCTTCGGGGATTCCTCCTGCGTTCCCGGTCCAGGAGAGACCGACAACAAATCAGGTATCGCGAAGTCAGCAAACCAGTCAGGGACCGACACCAAAGGCAGATGGAGGGAGCTGCAAAAATCTGCCAAGTCTCCAGGGACACGTAGTGTGCCAGTTTTCCCCATTCGCAGTAGCGGAGAGAGCAAAAGGAAATCTCCAACGGTAAGGAATACCTCGCTCCCGCAGTAACGAAGTGAGTGGTCTCAGGGCCCTTCGATGTTGTAGAGTTATGCCAGAGAGATCCTGGAATATCTGGATCTCATCATTATAAAACTGGATCGCGTCCCGTGATCTGGCCTTGGCTATGATCTCCTCTTTCAGGACAAAACTTTGCAGGCAACAAATAATGTCCCTGGGGTTCGCGTCTCCCAAATTCCTCGGGCGCAACGCTCTGTGAGCTCGAACTAGCTCAATCGGGGTGTCAGGTGGGCGTTCAAGGAGGGCATTGAAGATTACTATATATTACTATAAATACTGGCAGGGAGGAGGTGAGCATGGTACCTCAAGGAAGTGGCCTGTTTGTTGGGGCCACGGAACTCATGGGGAAA
The DNA here is from genome assembly GCA_027917425.1 of Gastrophryne carolinensis. NCBI lineage: Eukaryota > Metazoa > Chordata > Amphibia > Anura > Microhylidae > Gastrophryne > Gastrophryne carolinensis. The sequence goes on along the minus strand of CM051235.1, from coordinate 546,957,638 downwards.
AGTGGCGAACTAAAACGGGATTTACCAATCCTACTTGCAGCACTCAGGTGATGTCTTTTATGGATTAACTGTTTACACTGTTTTTTCCTTATCACTATCTGATATGTCTTGATGAAAATGTTATCAAGACACTTTATTGATTGAATATTAGATTTGATTTGCACTATTCATAGTATTCATACTATTCATTTTTTTTATTCTTTATTATTCTTTATTCTTTAATTACGTATATACTCGAGTATAGGTCGACCCGAATATAAGCCGAGGCACCTAATTTTACCACAAAAAAAATGGAACAAGTTATTGACTCGAGTATAAGCCGAGGCGGCTTTTTTCAATTGGAATTGGAGTTGACACACAGAAAGAGAGACACACACAGAAAAAGACACAGACACAGACACAGACACAGACACAGACACACACACACACACACTGTGGGTACCTGCTGCCGCCGCTCTCAGACGCGCAGGTGTCGGGGGTCAGGGTTTGGCCGAGGTTACCCTGCAGAGGGGCAGCAAGGTCCCCCTCCCCTCCTCCTCCTGCTGGTCGCTCGACACACAACACCCTCCATTCAGCTCCGCCTGGCAGCCGCCGCCGTTCTCATACACACACCAGCACTTCCTGGCTGTTGCGCGCTGGTCGTCGGTGGGCGTGCCCCATATGGCCGGCGTCCAATGAAAACATTGGACGCTGCCCATTGACGACCAGCGCGCAGCAGCCTGGAAGTGCCGGTCAGTGTGTGAATGTGTGTGCGTGTATGAGAGCGGCGGCAGCAGCGGATACAGCAGGGACCCGCAGCGGCCGCCCCTCACCCTCCAGCATCTGTTGGGTTCAGGGTTGCGGCCTTCCTGGCAGTCCGCCCCTGGACTCGAGTATAAGCCGAGGCGGCTTTTTTCAGCCCAAAAAGTGGGCTGAAAAATTTGGCTTATACTCGAGTATATACGGTACCACTTTATGTCAAAATTGCACTATTTTATAGGAGGGGAATTGGAATATTGTATCAGTGTTGTCTTTTATATCACAAGAATATTGTTAAAGGTATAAGGATTGTGGACTCAGGTGGGATGCCCCATTTATTGATTTTTATGTGGGTTTGTCTATATGGTTTTAATATAATAAAATTAACTTTTAAGAGCTTAAACCAGACCTTCAGCATGATTTAATGAAAAGCCCAAACCCTTAAAAAACTATTCCCCAGCATCTACAATTTATATGTTTTAAGTTTTTAGTCACTACATGAGCCGCCATATTGGATGTTTAAAGGCTCATAACATGCAGTAGATGCAGGTAGGGTGATTTTTAATGTGAGCAATCTGTATGTACAGGGTGTGGGAAACATATAAGATAGACTCTTATTCAGGGTGAAGGTCCACTTTAAGGATTATGTGAGTTACTGACCAAGTTGGGGGGTGCATCGGATTGTTGCCTTTTTGTGGTTGCTGGTGCTACACACGAATTGATTGTTTCTGGGCTTTGCTGACATCTGTGAGCACACCATTTTGGATTAATTGATTGGTTGGTGTGCAGGATTGCTATTTTCTTGATTCGCGGAGGTTGATTACTAACGCCAGGTATCGGCAGATGAGCATCTGTATAGCGGCGCTTAGAACAACCGCTAGTAGACGGTAGTAAGTGGGTATCGGGTGCAGTAACAGAGCGCCTCAGTCGCTGTAGTAACCTGGCCGGCATTGATGAATGTGATGTATGTTGGGCGTTCTAACACCAGTACAGCATTGCAGGGATCAAAAGATAGCGCCAGCTCAGTGCGACCGACTCTCAGCGACTCACGCCATACAAAAAACTACACACAGAGCATCGGAGCTCTAAATCTGGTCGCTATAGCACAGAGCGCTGTGTGATTAAAGTCTGTTTTTGAACACATATCCACCAGTAACAAAGCGAAAGCACATGGAATGACATTGTTGTAACATTGTGACATTAATACTTTAATGCCAGGCCTGTAATGACAATTCTGCATAAAAAAACAAAAAATAAAAAAAGTTTTCAAAAATGACTCATTCTAGGCCAGGAGAGGCGACACAATTTGAGAGAGAAAAAAAAACCCTGTTTAAACAGAAGAAAAGAAAACACTGAACTGTATCGGAGAGCATCAGGTAGCGACAGGTAATACCAGGCACTCTGGAAGCTAGAGCGCCGGCGGTATACGCTGAGCCGCCTGTAATGATGAATTGGATGCTACATGACGCTGTTACAGTCACTCACCAAATTCGCCTTCAGAAATGTGGTTTTGCGTACAGCACTCAGCGTTCACCAGACGCTACGAAGCACTACCTGCCTCTATCCCTTGATGAATAACCCCCATAGTCTACGAGTCTCTGTATACCAACAGTGAGATAGCCTACCCACAGCATCGGAGTGCTTTCTAGCTTGCTGCAGTTGGCCTGGGAGCCTGGAGGTAACAAACATGGCTCAGCTGTTGTATCCCCACTCTCCTACAGCAAGGAAATGGGAAGACAAGTAAAGCGGGACCAGAACTTTTCTCAGCAGGACACAAGGAGCTATATTCTGCATGGGAGGTAAGCAAACAATTATTTGATTTAAAATCCCTTCACACAGTGTAAAGTTTTTAACGAGTAACTAAATGGAAGTAAAAAAGTGATGTAATCTGGTGGACTTTAAAAGATTGGTCATTTTTAATAAGAAACCGAACAGAAATTCTGTTGCTAACCTTTGTGTTGATTGCCTGTTTTACAGCCGATATCACTTCTTTGAAGCTAGCATGTAGGCTCAGATATTGGAAATTATTTCCTGCACACCAGTTCCTAATTGCTGATGGCAGAGGAACAACAAAGCAGACAGCTATTATTTTTCAAATGCCATCAATATATTTCTCTACTAAAAAGTTGCTAGCACAGATAAATGAATAAATAAAAGTAGGACTGAAAATTTTAGCAATAATCAGGTGGCCAGGTCATACAAAGGCGAGAGCTCTGTACTATGATTTGTTAAACACGAAGGTAAATAGGCACCATTAATTGTCGCTTTTTTAATTTACGCTAATATATGCTAAAAGTTTTCTTTTTCAATAACTTTTATTGAAGATATTTATAAAGATTTTTGGTATATCTGATATAACAGATCATCAACATCCTTATATAAACCAATTTGTGCACATAAACACATGATTTAAATTCTATATTCTAATTATAAAGTATAAAGGCTTATGTCATAAAAAATAGACTCAAGGGGGCGTGGCTTGACCGGCGGGCAAGATGGCAGCCTGAGAGCGGAGCTCGTGGCGGAGTTTCCCGATAGCATTACTTTTCGCATCCCCAGCTGACCATGGGGAAGAGCAGCAGGTCGGGGTCGACAGGAAAGACTCCGAGGGCACCCCAGGCTCTGAGCGGGAGTTCCAGGAGCGTACCGGACAATGTTCAAATCACAGAGGTCTGACGACGCTGGCCGGCGCATGTCCAAAATGTCGCCCCTCACTCTCACCGAACAGCTCTCCAGATAGATCGAGTGTGGCCCCCTCTGAGAGAGAAGAGCAAGATGTTGTGGCCCAGCTGAGTGAGCTTCCCCCTCGGTCGGAGTTGGCGGATTTCGCGGGGGATATTAAGTCCACCATAGCGGCGGCCATCGCGGATCTAAAAACCGACATGCGGGCCCTGGCGCGGAGGATGGATGGTGTGGAGAGAGAGGAGGAACGCACTAAGCGAAGTTTGCGGTTGGTGAGTGAGGTCGTCAAAGCGCACAACCACTATATGCTTAATGTACACAGGCACTTAGAGGATTTAGACAATAGAAATAGGAGGTGCAACATACGAGTGAGAGGAGTCCCAGAGACAGTGGGGCAGGATCAGATTGGGAGCGCCTCAGTCGCTCTAGTAACCTGGCCAGCATTGATGAATGTGATGTATGTTGGGTGCTCTAACACCAGTATAGCGCTGCAGGGAGTGAGAGGTAGCGCCAGCTCACTGCGACTGACTCTCTGCAACTCACACCATACTTCAAAAAACTACACACACAGCGTCAGCGCTCTAAATCTGGGTACTGTAGCATAGAGTGCCAGACGCTGTGTGATTAAAGTCTGTTTTTGAACACATATCCACCAGTAACAAAGTGAAAACACATGGAATGACATTGTTGTAACATTGTGACATTAACACTTTAATGGCAGACCTGTAATGACAATTCTGCATAAAAATATAAAAAATCTAAAAAGTTTTCAAAAAATGACTCTTTCTAGGCCAGGACACAATTATTTGAGAGAAAAAAATAAATAAAAACAAAATACCCTGTTTAAACAGAAGAAATGGAACTTCCATTGAAATGTATGGGAGTGCGACAGGTAGTGACAGGTAATACCTGTCGCTCTGGAAGCTAGAGCGCAGCCACTATACGCTGAGCCGCCTGTAATGATGAATTGTGCGCTACATGGCGCTTTCATAAATGCGATTTTGCGTATAGCACCCAGCGTTCACCAGACGCTGCCTGCCGATACGTACTCTGCCTTGCAGAAGTGACTCTGTCACGAAACGCGTAGCTTTTTCCTTGGGGGGACACAGTGGCTGCCATGTTGACACACTATATGGACATGTAATATTAGATAAGTTTTGATCTTTTTTGTATCCTTTGCACCTACCTCAGATATATTTCACTAATGGATTATAGTTGTATTGAGCATTGATGCACTTTGGAGGCACTGGACACTTTGTAGTTTTTGTAATTTTTGTAATTTATTTTGATATATTGTATTTATAACATATCAACTGGCTTCACTGTATAACAGCACCCCCCAATGGCAGATTGTGTAAAAGTTGTTTTGGGCATTTTATTAATTATTGTTATGATGTTTCAATAAACTTTATATGAACTTAAATTAGTGCGTGCTAATATAAGTCTCTGGCTAGGGCTTTAGTTTGGGGGCTTGGGGCACCCCTTTTTTGTGTATTTGCCTGCCGCTACGAGGCACTACCTGCCGCTATCTCTTGATGAATAACCCCCATAGTTTATCCGCTGCGCCGCGTCACGCAGCAATGTTGTCCCTGACAATATGAGACAGGCAGAGGGAACCGAGCACCAGTGAGCAGACTACATTTCAACATGAACAACAAGATAAAGTGTGTTGCGCTGGTTAACGATGCATAAACTGTAAAATCATAATTGCTCATATCAAACACATCCCAAATATCTCAAATAAAAACCTATAAATGCTCTTTATAGGAAATGGTTGTGTAGCGATGTATTCCGTGGAAATTGCAATTCACAGAAGATAAACCATTCATTCCTCTTGATATGCTTGCAATATCCCATCAGCAGTCACCCAGCAGGCTCAGCGGAAAATGAGTCTGGCATCAATCAACAATGACAAGACAGCATCTCCCAATATCTTCAATCAATGTGACCAAACGTATGGGCTGCAAAAATATTCTTTCACTGCTGCTCACATCAATAGATTTTCACTCATATAAAAGAAAAGTATCTAAAACAGAACATAGCGTAATACCGCTGTGTGACAATAAAAAGATTCTTTCACACAGCGGGGCATCCCGATTTGGATTCCAGGGCCAGCCTCGTTGGGTTTGCTCCGCTTTAATGACATGGGCTGAGTTGAGTGGGGCAAGGTCAGAAATCGAACGTAATGAGGGGGGTGTGATATGATACAGGGACTTTAACGCACGCCGCTTGCTGACCTTAAAGTGGACCAAAACCCACCTCAATCGGCCTGGGAATCGCTGATAGTTTCCCTTTCCCTGGGGCATCCAAAATTGTGGGTTGTGGGGGTAGCAAGCCAGGTTTGGGGAGTTTTTATTAAAGTGGACCTTCACCCTAAATAAGAGCATATCTTATATGTGTTCCCCACCCCGTACTTAAGATCGCCCAAATTAAAAATCATCCTACCTGCACCTATTGCCTTTTCTGAACCTTTAAACACCCAAGATTGTGGCACATGGAGTCTCAGGCTGCCTGCAAACAGGAAGTATCTTCTGACTTTGTAGCTCTGCATTCTGGGATTGCTGTCCTTTTTCTGACCACAGCTCTGTCTGAGCAAAGCACAGCTATAACCCCACCCCCTGCACTTTCACCCGTATCCTAGAGTCCTGAACAGAGTTGAAGCCCACCACTGGAAAGAATAAGTAAGTGATTAAAATGCAAATTATATTAATTTTAGATGCTGGGGAGTAGTGTTTTATGGGTTTGGGCGTTTTATGAAATGCTGAAGGTCCAGTTTAACTCCCCAATACCTGCAATGTTCCTCTTTAAAGAGAATTTATGGCTTATGTACTTCACCTAGACCAACAATGCAAAATCCTCTGCCACCTACATGTTTGTGAATGATGGTTCATTAGTATAGCAGTCATGTCTGAGCATTGCATGTCTTAGTGATTCTAAGAGGCCGATTCATTAATAGCGGCAGGTAGCGACAGTTGAGCGACTGTAGCAGTATTTTCACAGCGCCCGCTAGTAGTCGCTGTGCTTGGCCGTTGTTTGGTTGTTGATAGCGACTCAGTCGATTTGCAGTAATGTTGAATACGGGGTGACGAGTCGCTATTTGTATGGGTGCGCATGATAGCGACTGGTCAGAGCGACCGGCTCCCACCACATTCATCAAAAACTCACGCTCAAAAAATTCTCGCGCTGTGAAATGCATGTTTAAACCCCAGAGCGCTGGCGGCGATGTGTTAAAAGTAGTCTTTTAACCCCCAAACCACCATATTTTTGGAAACCAAAAAAAAAAAATTTTGAAAGAATTTAGTAATATGAATACAATAATATCAGACCTGTAATATCAATTCTGCACAATTTTTTTTTTTTTACCTTAAAAAAAATTAACTAACATGGCAGAAGTGGTCACATTTAAAAAAAAAAAAAAAAAAATTAATAACAATTAATTATGAATATTTAAAGATTGCTCCATTGAAATGCATTGGAGAGCTCCAGGTAGCGAGAGGTCATACCTGTCGCTGTTCAAGGTCGGACGCTGGCGCTGTGGGCTGAGGCTGGAATAATGATGAATGAATGGCTATCTGGCGCTATCTCAGTCGCTAAGCAGGATCAGCTTGATAAATGTGTGATTGTGGTGGGGAGCCGGCGTTTTCGTGGTGGTGCCCGTCGTTACTGGTCGCTCACCAGTCGCTACCTGTCGATATTACTTCATAAATAAGGGCCTAAGTCACTTGGAAGGGTTAATTAGACATAGATTATCTGCATGCCTCTGCCCACCGGCTAAAAATGACAAGTAATTCTGTTAATCTCTGCACAGTGCAATTATTTTATTTTACATCTTAAGTGCCATCTAGAGGCTAGACAGGGTAATGTCTGCATAGTCTGTATGATATTAATTAAAGGTTGTAGCACACCGTTTTTCAAAAAAGGAGAGAAAAATTCTCCTAGTCAAATATAGTAAGGGGTTCCAAAATTCCAAGGTTCGTCTACTCAAACCGGACCTAGGCAACATACAAATGTAGAAGTGGAAAATTGAACACCCTTGAAACCAAAATTGCATTTAATAGGAAGAATATTTAATGCTGTTAGCAAAGATTGGTGACATCAATATAGTGTATTTACAGGACATATAACATATATCACTAAACAGAAAGGCATACAAAAGTTTGCATGCTGGTAATAGTTCATTCACTAATGCTGTGGTCAGCACCGAGGGGCAAAGTGTCCATAAAAAGTTCCAGGGAGTCTATAAAGGTAAGTGGAATGAAGAAAGATCCTGGAGTCAAGAGAGTATGATCTCCTGGGAGAGCAATCAATGGACGTCCCTCAATCCATCCTGCCAAATGCCATTTAGAGTATAACCAGATGCAAGGTAGACAGGCTGGATGGCTGCAGCACCGGGTGGATAGAGTTGATCCTAACGTTTCGGCTGGAGATCAATCAATTGTGTATCAATACTGCTCCTCGTGAAGAAGGCTCTCCAGCCGAAACGTGAGGATCCACTCTATCCACCCGGTGCTGCAGCCATCCACCCTGTCTACCTTGCATCTGGTTATACTCTAAATGGCATTTGGCAGGATGGATTTTAGGGGTTTATTCATCAAGGGATAGCGGCAGGTAGCGCCTCGTATTGGCAGGCACCGTCTGGTGAACGCTGGGCGCTGTATGCAATATCACATTTATGAAGGCAATTCTGGTGAGCGACTCTAACAGCGCCATGTAGCGTCCGATTCATCATTACAGGTGGCTCAGCATATAGCGCCGGCGCTCTGGCTTTCGGAGCGCCAGGTATTACCTGTCGCTTTCCCATACATTTCAATGGACCTTTTCTTCTGTTTTAACAGGGTTTTTGTTTGTAATTTTTTTTTTCTCTCAAATAATTGTGTGGCCTCTCCTGGCCTAGAAAAAGTCATTTTTTAAAACTTTTTTGTTTTTTTATATTTTTATGCGCTATTGTCATTACAGGTCTGGCATTAAAGTGTTAATGTCACAGTGTTACAACAATGTAATTCCATGTGTTATCGCTTTGTTACTGGTGAATATGTGTTCAAAAACAGACTTTAATCACACAGCGCCTGGCGCTCTATGCTATAGCGACCAGATCCAGAGCGCCTAAGCTCTGTGAATTTGTTTTTTTGTTGAATATGGTGTGAGCCGTTGAGAGTCGGTCGCACTGAGCTGGCGCTACCTCTCGCTCCCTGCAACGCTGTACTGGTGTTAGAATGGCCAACATACATCTCATTCATCAATGCCGGCCAGGTTACTACAGCGAATGAGACGCTCTGTTACAGTGCCCGATAGCCGATCACAGCATATACTAGCGGTCGCTCTTAGCGCCTCTGTACAGACGCTCATCTGCCAATAGCTGGCGCTGGTAACGAATCAGCCTCTTAGTTTTCCCTGCTGCAGCTATCAGAAGGCATAATGATGCTGCTAAAGAAAGTGTTTTTACCGCTGCACCACTAATCATGCATGGTCAGCAAAACCTATACTGTAGTGGACAAATAGATATAAAAGTAAAAAAAAAGGGAAAAAAGTGCAAATAAAAATGCAAATTCAAGGTAACGAAGGGGAAAGAATGGCTAGCAGGGTACAAGGACAGACGTTAGAAGTGAGAGAAGAGAGGAGAAGTTTTCCATGTATTAGGAGCCTCCTACCCCAGACACTCATTACATTCTAATGCACCACTTAGAGGTGGTCCTAAGCAGTGGATGAGTAGAAGTGAAATAACAGTAGGCCAGATAGGAGGTTTGAGGTTTGGGAGCACTATCAAACCAGTCCGATTGCAGAGCGCTCGTGCTTTTGGCCAATTGCCCCTCTATCACTGGTATTGGCATGTGGAGGGCGTTCTGAGCTTGCGTTCTTAGGATTCTGCAGGCAGGGCTTTTGCAGGGCACTGTAAGCGCAAACGCCCGAATCACATGTGACAGCGCTTATAGCGTACTATGGGCAGCTTTTCACAGGTGGATGTTTAGCGTCCGCCCAAAAACGCGAGAACGCTATTGTGAAACCAGCCTCATGGTTGGGAGTGGCCAGTGCAGTTTCTAGGCAAAATAGTGCTCAGTCATCACCCATAATATGGCGCTGCTGCTATCCCATAGCAGTTTAATTTTGTGCTACTTATTTAGCAGTAGACAGTGCCCACTTCCAATGGAGGGGTTTAGGGGCCTATCTTACGGCCTGCACCACTAACATTGGCCTTGACCCATCCGCAGAAAACAGGATGGCTGAGATAAAAGAATCCCAATAGCCCTTGCCCAGGGAGATTGTTCTGTTTCCCCTAGAAAAGGCCTCGATAGTGGGATTCAATTGGCTGAGGTAATTAGTATAGTAGAGTATTATCCCCTTCTGCTCTAATTTAACCTCGTCAGATAGGAGGGAAACAATCTTGTGTTCCAGCAGCTAAAGGGTTACTGGAAGAGTGCTTAGCTGGGAAGGTAAATTACTGCTGCTTTGTTTAGCCAAAGCTGAAGATGATCTCACCTGTTAAGGATTCTGGGATTTGTATTAAGAAAATATAATGAGGGCTTTACCCAAGGCAAGAAAAGCCACTCCCACTTTAGCAACTCAGAGCCACATGAAAATAAGAAACTTGAAAACAGCATGTTCTAAACCACAGGTAGGGGGCACAATCATATCACAAATGTTTACTTTACACCCCAGTAATGGAAAACAAGGCAAAACACAAACAAAATGACAAAAAGGGAGTTTTCCCTTAAGTCTCACTAGGGTACATCCAAGATATCAGCATAACATAATCAGATGAATGTAACTACCTAGAGACTGGCCTTAAAATGATGTGAGACACTGAGTTTTATGACTCATGGGCTAGAGGAAGAGCGTTAGTCAGAAGAATGGAAGAACTTATGAAGAACTTTTTAAAACCAAGGAATTTAAAGTAAAGTTAAAGTAAAAAAAGGGCCACAAGCAAATTACTTTACAAAATAGCAACTTTAAAACAGAATTGGCTTTGATTTCACCCTTTCGTCTGCTGCTCTTTTTGGTCTCAGACATGATAAAAGGACATTTTAGGAGTAATTTTACCCAGAGGTGAGTAATGGTGACCCGCATGGGTCACAACTAACCTGGGCTAAGCCCATTTCATGTGCACATTAAAGTTCTGGTATGCCTCATTATTTTGACATATTTCCTATTACCTCTGAAAAAAGTTCTAAACCCATCTCCCAGTTGCCAGTCTGAGCTGAATTTTAAATCCTCTTTTCCTAAAGCCATAGCAAAATAATTTAGCTGCTGGCAGTAAAGTTTGGCTCAAGAATATCAAGTCACTGACCTTCACATTGTGATGCATAAATCATGAAGCACTCTCCTCCTGGTCGAACAAGTTAGACACTGCAAATGTAAGTTTTATATATGCAGTATACATTATACATATAAAAAAAACAATACACAATTAAAGCAAACTTACACCTACAGAATAAAAGCTGGTAGTGTTATATGCTTGCAATTATAAGGAGGGCACTTGAGGTGTGTGCCCTGGGGCCTCCAACAATTGTGATAACATGTGGATCCTCCAGTATTTGTTATAGCATTTGGAGCCCCTACCAATTGTCATAGCTTGTTGAGCCTCCACTATTTGTTAGTGTCACGCTCTGGGTACTTCAATGATCCGCTCAGGTAACTCCAGCCCTCCCGGTAAGCCCTCAACCCCCAATCTCCGCAGCCAGCTTCACCTATAGGAGCCCCCGCTTGCCGGGACGCAGAAAACGCCTGGCCGGGATCGGTTGCCCCCAGGACTTCAATGGCTCAAAGGATGTAGGCTTACTGTACGGAGGTCTGGAGAACCCGTGGCTGGGAGCGGTATTGAGTGAGCCCAATAGCAGGAGCGTATAACGGAAGTCCAACAGGCTTAAGGTCAGCAGCGGGAGTTCTGAGATGGCAGCGGTACAATAAGGTTGGACAAATCGTGGTCAAGGATCAGAGCAGAGGTCGGCAACAGGAGTTCAGATCAAGGACGGTCAATACAGGCAGTGGTCGGCAACGGGAGTTCAGATCAAGGATGGTCAAATACAAGCGGTGGTCGGCAACTGGAGTTCAGATCAAGGATGGTCAATACAGGCGGTGGTCGGCAACGGGCGTTCAGATCAATCACTAGAGACAAGCTGGATAAACTAAGTACTAGGCGCTATAACAGGCACTGGGTAAATGATGAGGTAGGGCTTTATAGGGACCAACATGATTGGTTAAAGGGAAGGGCGCAAGTGATTGGTACAACTATGAAACTGTTACTGATTTGGTCCAATTGGACCAAAAGGGCGAATGTCACAACCTCCCCTTCCTGGGCTCATTGGCCCAACCCTGAACCTCTGGGCCGATTGGCCCCTTTAACTTCTCCTCCGGCGGGCGCGCAGGGAGCAGCGCCGCCGGAGGGCATAAGAGACACGTGCTCGCGCCCGAGCACGTTTACAGGAGCCGGGGACGGAGCTGCGAGCGGGGGGCGTGGCCGAGCCGTGCGCTGCCTGAGCCGACGCCGCCCGAGCCGTTGCTTGGCAGGGACGCGCGCCGGAAGCTGCGCGGCCGGCTGCCCGGGGACGGCGCGGGAGCGAGGATGCGGTGAGTGAATTCCTGACACTACCCCCCCCTTCACGAGGGGCCTCCGGACCCTCACCGGGTTTTCCTGGATTGTCACGATGGAATTTTTTTACAAGAGCCCTGGCGTGAACATCCCTGGCAGCAACCCAGCACCTCTCCTCAGGACCATAACCCACCCAGTCAACCAAATACTGTAGCGAATTATGGACCTTACGCGAATCCAAGATTTTGTTTACCTCATATTCTGGCTCATTATCAACCAAGATTGGTGAAGGACCAGCAGGAGGAGTACTCTTAGCTGGTTTAAGCAGCGATACATGAAAGGAATTAGGGATTTTAATAGTCGGTGGAAGTTGAACTTTAAAGGTTACATTGTTCAACTTCCTAATAATGGGGAAAGGACCAATAAACTTAGGACCCAATTTACTGGAAGGCTGCCGGAGAGCGATGTTCTTAGTGGACACCCAAACAAGATCCCCAATCTGAAGGATAGGTCCCAGAGACCTGCGGCGATCGGCGAATTTCTTATATTTCAACCCCATAATTTTTAAAGTCCCTTGGACGCGTACCCAGATTTCTTTCCTTTCTTGGAGCCACTCTTCCAATGCCGGTAAATCAGAAGGTGACCCTGAGAGAGAGGAACCTCTGGGATTCTTCCCTAAATTGCAGAAAAATGGGGATATCTTAGTGCTTTCACTCGGCGCATTATTGTACGCGAATTCAGCAAAATCAATGAAGTCCGACCATTGCTCTTGAGCATCAGAAACATAACATCTTAAGTATTGTTCCAGACTTTGATTAGTTCTCTCAGTCTGCCCATTAGTCTGAGGATGGTACGCAGATGAAAATGATAACTGGATTCCTAAGCGTGAACAAAAATTCCTCCAAAAACGCGAAGTAAATTGCACACCCCGATCAGAAACTACATTGGATGGTATGCCATGGAGACGGAAAACATGCGAAATAAATAACCGCGAAAGCTCAGGAGCCGACGGTAGTTTAGACAAGGGAATAAAATGTGCCATCTTACTGAAACGATCGACGACCACCCAAATCACAGTGTTCCCATCTGAAGGAGGAATCTACAATAAAATCCATTGAGATATGAGTCCATGGCTCTTTAGGAATCTCAAGTGGAACTAAACACCCACTAGGGGCCTTGTGAACCCCCTTACTTCGCGCACAAACAGAACATGCATCCATAAAGGCAGTAATACCGCGTCGCATAGTAGGCCACCATACATGGCGTCGGGCTAAAATGAAAGTCTTACGCTTTCCCAAATGCCCAGCAGTTTTGGCATCATGAAACTCGCGGATTACATCAGGACGCAGGTGCGGCGGTACAAACTGACACCCTAAAGGTACATCTACAGGGGATTCATCTTGAAATGGCATCAAAGCATTAGAAAGATCAGGAAGCAAAGCCCCAACCACACAACCCACAGGCAAAATAGGTTCACCCACATCATCCCGATCCTTGCAATCCCCAAACATGCGGGAAAGATCATCCGCTTTAGAATTTTTAACTCCTGGCTTAAATGTAATTATAAAATTAAAGCGCGAAAAAAATAATGCCCAACGAGCCTGACGAGAATTCAGTCTCTTAGCTGAACTAATGTACTCGAGGTTCTTGTGATCGGTATAGACCGTGATCGGGTGCAAAGAACCCTCCAACCAGTGACGCCATTCATCAAAGGCCAGTTTTACCGCCAATAACTCCCTGTTTCCAACATCATAATTTTGTTCCGCAGCACAAAATTTCCGTGAGAAGTAGGCGCAGGGGTGCAAACGTTCAGGATGACCAGAGTATTGCGACAACACTGCTCCCACACCCAACTCGGACGCATCTACTTCGATAGTAAAAGGTTTATTCACATCAGGGTGAACTAACACTGGCGCAGAAGTAAAAGCCTGTTTTAGTGTCAGGAAGGCTTCTTTGGCTGATGAAGACCAGTTTGCTGTAAAGGCGCCCTTGCGGGTAAGGTTGGTGAGAGGAGCAACAATATTGGAAAAACCCTTAATAAAGAGTCGGTAGAAATTAGCGAAACCTAAAAAACGCTGTAGTTCTTTAAGGTTTTGGGTTGTACCCAATCCCGCACAGCCGAAACTTTCCCCGCATCCATCTCCAACCCCTGGCTAGAAATTACATAACCCAAGAAAGGAACAGTGGTGACCTCAAACATACACTTAGAAATCTTGGCATATAGGTTATTCTCTCTCAATTTTTGAAGAACCATCTTCACATGTTGTCTATGTTCGGACAAAGAATTAGAGAAGATGAGGATATCATCCAAATAAATTACCATGAATCTGCACAAATAGTCTCGGAAGACATCGTTAACAAAGTCTTGGAAGACTGCAGGAGCATTACAAAGGCCAAAGGGCATGACTAGATATTCGTAATGACCGTCTTTAACATTAAATGCCGTTTTCCACTCATCCCCTTGCCGAATACGAATCAGGTTGTAGGCCCCCTTTAGGTCTAACTTGGAGAAAACCTAACTTGGAGAAAGCACCTATTACTTGATTAAATAAATCCCCGATCAAGGGAAGGGGATACCGGTTTTTTACCGTAATCTTATTCAGGGCCCTGTAATCTATACAAGGCCTTAAACCACCATCTTTTTTCTCCACAAAAAGAAGCCAGCCCCCGCAGGCGAAGTAGAAGGACGGATGAACCCCTTGCTCAAGTTCTCAGCAATGTATTCCTTCATTGCCTGTTCCTCCGGCCGGGTAAGATTATAAATCTTCCCTCTAGGAGGGATCGTTCCAGGGAGCAGGTCAATGGGGCAGTCATAGGCCCTATGAGGGGGAAGGGAATCTGCGGAACGCTCAGAAAAAACATCAGCCCAATCCGCATAAGGCTGAGGTAGCCCCTGGGGCAGCATCTGAAAACTTCTAAGGGCAGTGGAGAAACAGTGTGTCTTGCAGTAATTACTCCACCTAACCAAGTCCCCAGTCTGCCAGTCTAGAATGGGGTTGTGGAGCTTTAACCATGGGTATCCCAGAACTACTGGGGTTTCCGGACAATCAAAAACCAAGAACTCGATGTACTCAGAGTGGGAAGAGCCGACAATTAAATTGAGAGGAGGGGTCTTGGTACTGACTGGACCCCCCTGGATGGCCTTCCCATTTATGGCCAGAACCTGTAGAGATTTCCCAAGGGGTACCAGAGGAATCCCCAGGATGGAGATCATGTTCCGATCCAGAAATTGCCCGCAGCTCCACTATCGATAAAGGCGGACACTGCTTGTTTGGAAGGACCCCAGGAAAGCTCTATGGGAATTAACATCTTGTTTAAATGAGAGTAATTAACAGACTCACCTAGATCAGTACTCTCCTCCTGATCTAGGCGAGGGAGTTTCCCGCCGGGTATCCCTTGTTAGGACAGGACCTAGCAAAATGTCCCGGATTCCCACAATATAAGCATAGACCCATGGAGCGTCTTCGCTGTTTTTCGTCATGGGTAAGGCGAGCTCTACCAACCTGCATGGGTTCCTCCTGTGAGGAAGAGGGTGTGTTTACCCCAAGGGAAGACAGTGGGTTGGAGGTCTGAGATGGCTTAAAGGACGGAAAAGTCCTAACCCTTTCCCTAGCTCTTTCCCTAAGACGCCGATCTATTTTGATGGTGACCTGCATAAGCTGGTCAAGGTCTGCTGGCGTAGGGAAATTAACCAATGCGTCCTTGATACCCTCCGATAGACCCATACGGAACTGGCTACACAGGGCTGGGTCATTCCATCTGGACTCTACTGCCCACCGCCGGAATTCAGCACTGTAATCTTCGGCAGTATTCCGACCTTGCTTCAAGGCCCGAAGCCTGTTTTCGGCTGTGGACTGCTGATCTGGGTCGGCATATAACACACCCATGGCCAGGAAAAAAGATGTGACGGAGTGCAGGGCCGCATCATTGGGAGGCAGGCTAAAAGCCCATGATTGGGGGTCTCCTTGCAATAGGGAGATAATTAACCCGACTCATTGGGTCTCAGTGCCCGAGGATAAGGGTCGCAACCTGAAATAAAGCTCACAAGAATTTTTTAAAATTGGAGAATCTGGCTCGGTCTCCAAAAAATTTCTCCGGTAGCGGGACCTTCTGGAATGTGAGGTGATACAGCGGGTGCAGATATCTGTCTGGTTTCTTGATTGGCCACTCTCTGGGCCAGTTGATTGATAGCAGTGGCCATAGCCTGCACCTGCTGCACCAGGTCTTCCATGTGGGTGGCCTGTTATAATGTCACGCTCTGGGTACTTCAATGATCCGCTCAGGTAACTGCAGCCCTCCCGGTAAGCCCTCAACCCCCAATCTCCGCAGCCAGCTTCACCTATAGGAGCCCCCGCTTGCCGGGACGCAGAAAACGCCTGGCCGGGATCGGTTGCCCCCAGGACTTCAATGGCTCAAAGGATGTAGGCTTACTGTACGGAGGTCTGGAAAACCCGTGGCTGGGAGCGGTATTGAGTGAGCCCAATAGCAGGAGCGTATAACGGAAGTCCAACAGGCTTAAGGTAAGCAGCGGGAGTTCTGAGATGGCAGCGGTACAATAAGGTTGGACAAATCGTGGTCAAGGATCAGAGCAGAGGTCGGCAACAGGAGTTCAGATCAAGGACGGTCAATACAGGCGGTGGTCGGCAACGGGAGTTCAGATCAAGGATGGTCAAATATAGGCGGTGGTCGGCAACGGGAGTTCAGATCAAGGATGGTCAAATACAAGCGGTGGTCGGCAACTGGAGTTCAGATCAAGGATGGTCAATACAGGCGGTGGTCGGCAACGGGCGTTCAGATCAATCACTAGAGACAAGCTGGATAAACTAAGTACTAGGCGCTATAACAGGCACTGGGTAAATGATGAGGTAGGACTTTATAGGGACCAACATGATTGGTTAAAGGGAAGGGCGCAAGTGATTGGTACAACTATGAAACTGTTACTGATTGGTCCAATTGGACCAAAAGGGCGAATGTCACAACCTCCCCTTCCTGGGCTCATTGGCCCAACCCTGAACCTCTGGGCCGATTGGCCCCTTTAACTTCTCCTCCGGCGGGCGCGCAGGGAGCAGCGCCGCCGGAGGGCGTAAGAGACACGGGCGCGAGCACGTTTACAGGAGCCAGGGCCGGAGCTGCGAGCGGGGGGCGTGGCCGAGCTGTGCGCTGCCTGAGCCGACGCCGCCCGAGCTGTTGCTTGGCAGAGACACGCGCCGGAAGCTGCGCGGCCGGCTGCCCGGGGACGGCGCGGGAGCGAGGATGCGGTGAGTGAATTCCTGACAGTTAGAACATGTGCAGCCCCCATCAATTGTTATAGCGTGTGGAGCCCCCATCCCTTGTCATAGCATGTTGAGCCTCCACTATTTGTTATAGCATTTGGAGCCTCAACCAGTTGCCATAGCTTGTGGAGCCTCCACTATTTGTTACAGCAAGTGGAGCCTCCATCACTCGTTATACCAAGTGGAGCCTCCATCACTTGTTATACCAAGTGGAGCCTCCATCACTCGTTATACCAAGTGGAGCCTCCATCACTCGTTATACCAAGTGGAGCCTCCATCACTCGTTATACCAAGTGGAGCCTCCATCACTCGTTATACCAAGTGGAGCCTCCATCACTCGTTATACCAAGTGGAGCCTCCATCACTCGTTATACCAAGTGGAGCCTCCATCACTCGTTATACCAAGTGGAGCCTCCATCACTCGTTATACCAAGTGGAGCCTCCATCACTCGTTATACCAAGTGGAGCCTCCATCACTCGTTATACCAAGTGGAGCCTCCATCACTCGTTATACCAAGTGGAGCCTCCATCACTCGTTATACCAAGTGGAGCCTCCATCACTTGTTATACCAAGTGGAGCCTCCATCACTTGTTATACCAAGTGGAGCCTCCATCACTTGTTATACCAAGTGGAGCCTCCATCACTTGTTATACCAAGTGGAGCCTCCATCACTTGTTATACCAAGTGGAGCCTCCATCACTTGTTATACCAAGTGGAGCCTTCATCACTTGTTATACCAAGTGGAGCCTCCATCACTTGTTATACCAAGTGGAGCCTCCATCACTTGTTATACCAAGTGGAGCCTCCATCACTTGTTATACCAAGTGGAGCCTCCATCACTTGTTATACCAAGTGGAGCCTCCATCACTTGTTATACCAAGTGGAGCCTCCATCACTTGTTATACCAAGTGGAGCCTCCATCACTTGTTATACCAAGTGGAGCCTCCATCACTTGTTATACCAAGTGAAGCCTCCATCACTTGTTATACCAAGTGGAGCCTCCATCACTTGTTATAGCATGTGGAGTCCCCACCACTTGTTCCTGAGTCATGGTATAATGGTTTAGGATGATGTCTATGATGGCAGTATTACGCCAGTCATGGTCACAGCCCGACACCTGGGCAAACTGGAGGGAACTTTCCTAAAGCAATGCCCAGCAATGAACACCATGAAAGGCTGCAGCAGCAACAAGCAGCACCCCTGACCATGCAATAACATACACAGACAGAACCCGCCTTGCAGCACAGCTACATTTAGATTTGCCCAATGATCAGTTCATCCTGCCTGGTAAAGCCTCTTGCAGCATGGGATTGGTAATTCAGCTAAGCACCCTCCTTCCACCAGACTTTCTGCCCAGGGGTCTCCACCACACTTAGGTGGTGGTAGATGTCTTATAGCCACCTGGCAGCTGGCGAGATGGTGGCAGCAGTACAGCAGCTCTAGTACAGTACGTGCACAGAGCCGGCTGGCAGCGGGGGGATTTGGCCATGTGTCCAGTATGGAGGCAGGCTTGGGTGGAGCCAGCAAGGTCAGACATTTCTTTCCAGACAAGCTTACCTGTGTGACTTGATGTGTCCTCCTCCTCCTTTACAGCCTTGATGTGTCCTTACAGTTTCTCCCATCCCTCTGCTGGAGACGACAGCTAAATTAAGAATTGTAACTAGGGCTTAATTTCGGAGTAGATCTTATATTTTAGGAATGGGTAGTACTTTTTAATGAAATGTGTGTTTTATGGAAGTAGTTTTTACTACTTGTAATCTGTTGCTCTTGGCAACTGTACACCAAGATCTACAAGAGGAAAAAAGACAGGACACTAATGCCCTAGTGTATGGCAGCAGTGTTCACTCTCCTTGTAGATCTTGGTGTACAGAGTTGTTGTACGGTTGCCCATAGCAGCAGATTGCAGGCAGTGAAAACGGTTTTCATAAAACACACATTTGCTAACAAAAGTGAAGGTGCAAAAAAACACTAGATCAGCTCAGCACCTTGAGGAAATCACTTTGGCACTCAAAAAATCAACAAAAATTCCTTTGAAAGTGGACATTTTCATTAATTTCAGGTTCCTTTTTAAGGGCAGTTTAACTAAATAATAATATTGTGCACCTTACAGTAGGTCTGCTTGCCAGAGAGGAAGTTTATCACAAAAGCTATGGGTGTCACTGGGATAACAAAATAACATGGGTAGCACACTAAAAGAAAAATAGTAGCTGCAAAGTAGAAATGAATAGACAATCCTAGAATGAAAGCTAATAAAACACCCTTGCTTATCTACCACTAAATGAATAAACATAGACCTAACATCCATATTAAAATTAATAATTTACTGATGCTTTAAATATGCACAAAACTGCATATAGTAAATGTTAACATCAAGCATAAGCTAGTTAGCAATAAAGATAATCAGGCAGATATTCCCCCAATATAGCTGTAGCAACACCTGATCTGCCCTCCAGGAGACCTGCTTGCTCCAAGGCCTCCTCAGGTGGGACATACAACAGGGATGCTCCATCAGCTGCCCTTGAGGGATAAGAACAGTGCGCCCACCTCGACAATGTCAACATTCTCCGTAGGCAATAATCCAAGGACCCGCAGCTCATCCACCATGAGGGTCAAAGCCTGCGTTGCAACGCAGACTCTCTTCCTCATCCAACCCAACAGATAGCCAACCTCTCCTTCCTCACAGGACAAGTCTATACTTGCTGGGCCACACTTATATAGGCCCAGCAGCCAATCAGTCCTGAAGTGGCATTACTTAACACCACTATAAACAATTAACCCCTTCAAGGCAGGGAGACCTTAGCTACTGGTGTCTCTGCCTCTAACCAAAAACACCAGCCCCCCCTAACCTGGGCTAACCTAATAAATGGTGGCTAGTCCTCCCCCGTTACAATATTCCACCACTATAACTGTAGCAATGCAGTATATTCCGCCACTATAACTGTAGCAAGACATTATATTCCACCAATATAACTGTAGCAAGGCAATATATTCCAATATAAATGTAGCAAGGCAATATAATCCGCCCATTATAACTGTAGCAAGGCAATATATTCCACCAATATAACTGTAGCAAGACATTATATTCCGCCACCTTAACTGAAGCAAGGCAGTATATTCCACCAATATAACTGTAGCAAGCAGGGGCGGACTGGGGCTAAAAAACGGCCCGGGACTTTTTGGGCCACACCGGCCCTGCTGCACTGTTCTTGGCCCAGTAATAGTATCTTAATGTCACTATATATACACCCTATTTTTGTTTCATAAGACGCACACAGGGCTATAAGGACAAAAATAAGAAAGAAAATATTATGAACCAAATGGTACTAAAATCCCCCCATTACAGACAGTGCACTGAATCCCCCATTATAGACAGTGATCGGTATCCGTCATTAAAGCGAGTGAGGGGCATCCCACAGAGGCACAATGCCGCATCTTCCATTATGGGCAGTGAGGGGCATCCCTCATTAAAGCCATTGAGTGGCATCCCTACATTAGTTATTTAGGGGCATCCCTCATTAAAGGCAGTGGGGGCATCCCTCAGTACAGCCACATAGGGGCATCCCTCAGTACAGCCACATAGGGGCATCCCTCAGTACAGCCACATAGGGGCATCCCTCAGTACAGCCACATAGGGGCATCCCTCAGTACAGCCACATAGGGGCATCCCTCAGTACAGCCACATAGGGGCATCCCTCAGTACAGCCACATAGGGGCATCCCTCAGTACAGCCACATAGGGGCATCCCTCAGTACAGCCACATAGGGGCATCCCTCAGTACAGCCACATAGGGGCATCCCTCAGTACAGCCACATAGGGGCATCCCTCAGTACAGCCACATAGGGGCATCCCTCACTATAGTCTTGTTGCTGACTCTGTAAGTGGCTGCTTGGAAGTGGTGAGTTAAAGCAGGTTCTCCTGTGGTAAGCTTTGGGAAGCTGTGCTCATTTGGTAAGTAAAATATAGTAAACTGTGTTGTTTTATTTTTGTGAATCAGTGTGTTAATGCTGGCACAAATTTAAACCAAAGAAAAAAAAGTTTTTTTTTTTTTCTCTCTTTCCTGGATTCCTGCTGAGGCCTAATTGAGGCCTAATTGAAGCAGGTGTGTTATAAGGCACCAGGCAGCTCTTGTAGCTCGCTCTTGAGGCTGACTCTGTAAGTGGCTGCTTGGAAGTGGTGAGTTAAAGCAGGTTCTCCTGTGGTAAGCTTTGGGAAGCTGTGCTCATTTGGTAAGTAAAATATAGTAAACTGTGTTGTTTTATTTTTGTGAATCAGTGTGTTAATGCTGGCACAAATTTAAACCAAAGAAAAAAAAGTTTTTTTTTTTTTCTCTCTTTCCTGGATTCCTGCTGAGGCCTAATTGAGGCCTAATTGAAGCAGGTGTGTTATAAGGCACCAGGCAGCTCTTGTAGCTCGCTCTTGAGGCTGACTCTGTAAGTGGCTGCTTGGAAGTGGTGAGTTAAAGCAGGTTCTCCTGTGGTAAGCTTTGGGAAGCTGTGCTCATTTGGTAAGTAAAATATAGTAAACTGTGTTGTTTTATTTTTGTGAATCAGTGTGTTAATGCTGGCACAAATTTAAACCAAAGAAAAAAAAGTTTTTTTTTTTTTCTCTCTTTCCTGGATTCCTGCTGAGGCCTAATTGAGGCCTAATTGAAGCAGGTGTGTTATAAGGCACCAGGCAGCTCTTGTAGCTCGCTCTTGAGGCTGACTCTGTAAGTGGCTGCTTGGAAGTGGTGAGTTAAAGCAGGTTCTCCTGTGGTAAGCTTTGGGAAGCTGTGCTCATTTGGTAAGTAAAATATAGTAAACTGTGTTGTTTTATTTTTGTGAATCAGTGTGTTAATGCTGGCACAAATTTAAACCAAAGAAAAAAAAGTTTTTTTTTTTTCTCTCTTTCCTGGATTCCTGCTGAGGCCTAATTGAGGCCTAATTGAAGCAGGTGTGTTATAAGGCACCAGGCAGCTCTTGTAGCTCGCTCTTGAGGCTGACTCTGTAAGTGGCTGCTTGGAAGTGGTGAGTTAAAGCAGGTTCTCCTGTGGTAAGCTTTGGGAAGCTGTGCTCATTTGGTAAGTAAAATATAGTAAACTGTGTTGTTTTATTTTTGTGAATCAGTGTGTTAATGCTGGCACAAATTTAAACCAAAGAAAAAAAAGTTTTTTTTTTTTTCTCTCTTTCCTGGATTCCTGCTGAGGCCTAATTGAGGCCTAATTGAAGCAGGTGTGTTATAAGGCACCAGGCAGCTCTTGTAGCTCGCTCTTGAGGCTGACTCTGTAAGTGGCTGCTTGGAAGTGGTGAGTTAAAGCAGGTTCTCCTGTGGTAAGCTTTGGGAAGCTGTGCTCATTTGGTAAGTAAAATATAGTAAACTGTGTTGTTTTATTTTTGTGAATCAGTGTGTTAATGCTGGCACAAATTTAAACCAAAGAAAAAAAAGTTTTTTTTTTTTTCTCTCTTTCCTGGATTCCTGCTGAGGCCTAATTGAGGCCTAATTGAAGCAGGTGTGTTATAAGGCACCAGGCAGCTCTTGTAGCTCGCTCTTGAGGCTGACTCTGTAAGTGGCTGCTTGGAAGTGGTGAGTTAAAGCAGGTTCTCCTGTGGTAAGCTTTGGGAAGCTGTGCTCATTTGGTAAGTAAAATATAGTAAACTGTGTTGTTTTATTTTTGTGAATCAGTGTGTTAATGCTGGCACAAATTTAAACCAAAGAAAAAAAAGTTTTTTTTTTTTTCTCTCTTTCCTGGATTCCTGCTGAGGCCTAATTGAGGCCTAATTGAAGCAGGTGTGTTATAAGGCACCAGGCAGCTCTTGTAGCTCGCTCTTGAGGCTGACTCTGTAAGTGGCTGCTTGGAAGTGGTGAGTTAAAGCAGGTTCTCCTGTGGTAAGCTTTGGGAAGCTGTGCTCATTTGGTAAGTAAAATATAGTAAACTGTGTTGTTTTATTTTTGTGAATCAGTGTGTTAATGCTGGCACAAATTTAAACCAAAGAAAAAAAAGTTTTTTTTTTTTTCTCTCTTTCCTGGATTCCTGCTGAGGCCTAATTGAGGCCTAATTGAAGCAGGTGTGTTATAAGGCACCAGGCAGCTCTTGTAGCTCGCTCTTGAGGCTGACTCTGTAAGTGGCTGCTTGGAAGTGGTGAGTTAAAGCAGGTTCTCCTGTGGTAAGCTTTGGGAAGCTGTGCTCATTTGGTAAGTAAAATATAGTAAACTGTGTTGTTTTATTTTTGTGAATCAGTGTGTTAATGCTGGCACAAATTTAAACCAAAGAAAAAAAAGTTTTGTTTTTTTTCTCTCTTTCCTGGATTCCTGCTGAGGCCTAATTGAGGCCTAATTGAAGCAGGTGTGTTATAAGGCACCAGGCAGCTCTTGTAGCTCGCTCTTGAGGCTGACTCTGTAAGTGGCTGCTTGGAAGTGGTGAGTTAAAGCAGGTTCTCCTGTGGTAAGCTTTGGGAAGCTGTGCTCATTTGGTAAGTAAAATATAGTAAACTGTGTTGTTTTATTTTTGTGAATCAGTGTGTTAATGCTGGCACAAATTTAAACCAAAGAAAAAAAAGTTTTTTTTTTTTTCTCTCTTTCCTGGATTCCTGCTGAGGCCTAATTGAGGCCTAATTGAAGCAGGTGTGTTATAAGGCACCAGGCAGCTCTTGTAGCTCGCTCTTGAGGCTGACTCTGTAAGTGGCTGCTTGGAAGTGGTGAGTTAAAGCAGGAGTTAAAAGAAGAAGTTACAAGCAGAAGTTCGGAAACTGTAAGTATCTGCCTTTGATTTCATATTGTTATTTTACGTGTTGTAAATTCTACACTTGGTGTTCCCACAAATTCATACAATGGGTACCATGCCTAACAATGCTGTTCAGTGTACATCTTGTGCTATGTATGCACTTCTTGATCAATCGGTCGAGGGTGAATATATATGCCCCGGATGCCTGCGAATCTCTGATTTGGAAGCCGTGATTCACGATCTAAATAAGCGATTGGCAACACTGAGAGAAATTGTTATCATGCAAAAGAGTCTGGATCTCACTGATCTGGCACTACATGGCTCAGGGTCAGGGGAGGGTGGTAGTATGGGGGGAGAGGAAAAGCAGGAAAATGAGGCAGCTAGCTGGATAACAGTTAGAAGGCGGGGTAGGGGTAAAAGTTATAGGGAGGCTAGCCCTGAACAGGCACCTCCAAACAAGTTTGCCCGGTTGGCAGATGAGGAGGATGTTAGCTCAGGAATGGCAGAGCTGCAGCAAGACACATCTGTCGGCTCCAGTAAGAAAGGGAGGGGAAATGGGAGAACAGGGCAGGCAAGACAGGTGCTGGTAGTGGGTGACTCTATTATTAGGGGAACAGACAGGGCAATCTGTCACAAAGACCGGGATTGCCGAACAGTGTGTTGCCTTCCTGGGGCAAGAGTACGGCATGTAGCGGAGCGGGCTGACAGATTGTTGGGAGGGGCTGGCGTGAACCCAGCGGTCATGGTGCATATTGGCACTAATGACATAGGAAGAAGTAGGTGGAAGGTCCTAAAAAATGATTTCAGGGACTTAGGCCGTAAGCTTAAGGCAAGGACCTCAACTGTAGTATTCTCAGAAATACTACCAGTACCTAGAGCCACACCAGAGAGGCAGCGGGAGATTAGAGATGTAAACAGGTGGCTCAAAAATTGGAGTAAAAAGGAGGGGTTTGGGTTCTTAGAGAACTGGGCCGACTTCACAGTGGGCTACAGGTTCTTTGGCAGGGATGGGTTGCACCTCAATGGGGAGGGTGCATCTGTTCTGGGGGAGAGGATGGCTAAAAGGTTAGAGGAGTGTTTAAACTGAGCATTGGGGGGGAGGGTAAAAGCTATTACAAAGGGGAAGTTAGGAAAGAAAGTGACAGTGGGTGTAGACATGAAACTGGGGGTGGAGAGGGGGGAGGGGTTAGCACATCTAGCAGGAATAAGGGCAATATACAAAATTATCAAAATTATCATAAGCATTTGAAATGCATGCTTACAAATGCTAGAAGTTTGACTAATAAAATGGATGAACTAGAACTGATAATAACAGAAGAACAATATGATATTGTGGGGGTAACAGAGACCTGGCTGGATGAAAGCTATGACTGGGCAGTAAATTTACAGGGATACTGTGTGTTTAGGAGGGACCGTAACAAACGCAAAGGGGGTGGAGTCTGCTTAATTGTAAAATCCTCTCTACAGCCTGCTCTGCGGGAGGATATATGTGAGGGGAATGACCATGTGGAGTCGGTATGGGTAGAAATACATGGAGGGAGAAACAAAAATAAAATACTGATGGGGGTTTGCTATAAACCTCCAGATATATCCGAATCCATAGAAAATATGATGCTAAGGCAAATGGATATAGCCGCTAAAATAAATGAGGTAGTGATTATGGGGGACTTTAACTACCCAGATATAGACTGGGACGCTGAAACATGTGTTTCGCAGAAAAGTAATAGTTTTTTATCTAAAACCAAAGATGGCTACCTTTCCCAACAGGTACAAGCTCCAACAAGGGGGAAAGCCATATTGGACCTAATACTAACCAATGTACCAGACAAAGTAATAAAGGTACAGGTTGGGGGACACCTTGGAAGCAGTGATCATAATATCATTAATTTCCAATTAGCAGTCACTAGGGTGCCTTATCAAGGAGTCACAAAAACGCGGGACTTCAAAAAGGCAAAGTTTGACCAACTTAGAGATGCCCTACACTGCATTGACTGGGAAAATGTCCTTAAGAACAAAAGCATGGACGCTAAATGGGATACTTTCAAAGGAATACTTAATTTTCAGTGTGACAGATATATACCTTACAGGAATAAAACTATTAGACACACATGTAAACCGATGTGGCTAAATAAAAAGGTTAAGGGGGCAATAAACAACAAAAAAAAGGCATTTAAACGTTTAAAGCAGGAAGGGACAGCGGAAGCTTTAAAAAACTATAAAGAAGAAAATAAACAATGTAAACAACAGATAAGGGCAGCTAAGCTGGAGACAGAAAGACTGGTCGCGAAAGAGAGTAAAACTAACCCTAAATTATTCTTTAGCTACATAAACCGTAAAAGGTACAAACCTGAGGGTGTGGGCCCCCTGAAAAGCAAGGATGGGACCCCTATAGAGGGAAATGAGGAGAAAGCTAATTTGCTTAACAACTTCTTTGCTTCTATATTCACAAAAGAATTTGACATGCCGAGTGAAATGCAGGGGAATAACCGGAACCCTCCATTAAATGTCACTGGTCTAACCAAGGAAGAAGTCCGGCACCGTCTCAAGCAGCTGAAAATCGATAAATCACCGGGACCAGATGACATACATCCTCGTGTTTTAAGGGAGTTATGTACAGTAATAGACAAGCCGTTATTTCTAATATTTGTGGATTCCATAACTACAGGGTTTGTTCCGATGGATTGGCGCTTGGCAAATGTGGTGCCAATATTCAAAAAGGGATCTAGGGGGGAACCTGGGAACTACAGACCGGTAAGCTTAACATCTGTGGTGGGCAAGCTGTTTGAAGGTTTCTTAAGGGATACTATCCTGGAGCACCTTGGAGAAAATGACCTTATTACTCCATATCAGCATGGATTTATGAGGAATCGCTCCTGCCAGACAAACCTGATCAGCTTTTATGAGGAGGTAAGTTCAAGATTGGATCAGGGGGAGTCATTGGATATCATATATCTTGACTTTTCTAAAGCATTTGATACTGTGCCACATAAAAGGCTGGTACAAAAGATGAGAATGCTTGGACTGGGGGAAAACGTGTGCAGATGGGTGGGAAATTGGCTTAGTGATCGGAAGCAGAGGGTGGTTATAAATGGTACACACTCAGATTGGGTCACTGTTACCAGTGGAGTACCACAAGGGTCAGTTCTGGGACCAATTCTCTTCAATATATATATAAATGACATTGGGTATGGATTAAACAGTAAAGTCTCAATCTTTGCAGATGATACTAAGCTGAGTAAAGTAATTAAAACAAAGGAGGACAACAGGCAACTACAAACAGATTTAGATAAATTGGAAGCATGGGCAGTTAAATGGCAAATGAAGTTTAACACAGATAAATGTAAGGTTATGCACATGGGAAGGAGAAATCTGTGTCATGATTACACACTAAATAAAGAAACACTTGGTAAAACAACAATGGAAAAGGACCTAGGGGTTTTAGTTGACAATAAGCTCAACTGTAGTAATCAATGCCAGGCAGCTGCTGCCAAGGCAAATAGGATCATGGGGTGCATCAGGAGGGGCATAGGTGCTCATGACCAGAACATCATTTTACCCCTGTACAAGTCACTGGTCAGACCCCATATGGAATACTGTGTACAGTTCTGGGCACCTGTGCTTAAGAAGGACATATCAGAACTGGAGCACGTTCAAAGAAGGGCAACAAAGTTAATAAAAGGAGTGCGGGGGCTAGAGTACCCGGAAAGATTGTCCAAGTTAGGCTTATTTAGTCTAGAAAAAAGACGATTGAGGGGTGATCTAATAACTATGTATAAATATATTCGGGGTCAATACAAGGATCTGTCCCACAATCTATTTATACCCCGGAGTGTAACCATAACCCGGGGGCATCCACTAAGGTTAGAGGAAAGGTGCTTTCTCCACCGACATAGGAGGGGATTCTTCTCTGTAAGAGCAGTGAGACTATGGAACTCGCTGCCAGAGGAGGTAGTAATGAGGGATACATTAAAAATGTTCAAAAGTGGCCTTGATGCCTTCCTGGCATGTAATAACATTTCCGGCTATGGCTACTAGACCACTGGAAGGAGTTAAACAGGCTGAACTGGATGGACTAAAGTCTTTATTCAGCCTTACATACTATGTTACTATGTTACTATGTTACTATGTTACTATAGTCAGTGGGGGCATCCCTCAGTACAGCCAGTGGGGGCATGTCCTGCTAAATTCCTAATAGTGAGCTCTGAAATTGGACTCGTCTGTGTGAAACCACATTGGATCACCACAAATCTTTCATCGCTCCCACGAGATGTGAGGGTGCTCTCCCCTAATCATAATACATTGCTGTGTCTTTTAATGTCTGGCAATCTACCAGATCGCCGGGCACCTTCTGCTGGGCGTTACCTCTGGCTGAGAGGGTGGTGTGGGTGCACGTATAAGATTAAGGGGTGCTATGGATGCCGGACATGTATCATGGGTGTCAAGTTGGGATTTGCGGCAATCCTGTTTTGGGATGACCCTGTGGAGAGGGCTCTTACTCCACCCTACAGAACTTTTTTTATGCTTTAATGGGCACCCCATAGGGCCTGTTATTTTTATTAATGCACCTCACCCTGGAAAACCTCTCCACCTCAACAACCAGTCAGGTGCGTACTTTATTGTGTGTAGAGGGGCAACCTTTAGAGAATACTGCCCAACCAGGATGACAAGCTCACCCCATAGGGTGATCATGATAGTACATGAGCCCCTAGATCTCCCCAGAGGAGTCAAAGACAGATAAAGGGTTGTAACCCTGCCCACATCTAAGTGGACCTAATTCAAACTGATCAGCTCTGGCTGGGGTTCCGCTTTAAATGTTGGAGCCTTTGCTTGTCCTGTCTGTGCAAGATGGCCACCACAAAGATTCCACAGTCAGACTGTAAAGTAGGGATCACCCAGATGCTGTAGAACTACAATTCCCAGTATGCCTTGCCTTTACAGAGGATAAACAAGGCATGCTGGGACTTGTAGTACTGCAGAATCTGTGTGGGTCAGACAAGTAAGGGTGCTGCAGTGGTTTACAGATGACACGAGGGCAGCATGGAGGGAACCCCCGGCCCAAGCTGCCCCCCTCGTCATACCCCCTGCGTCCCCCTCACATCACCCACCTGCGAGTTCCGCTGTGTATCCGGCTTCTCCCCCCTGCCAGGCATTCAGCCCTGCCACTGACAGCACAGCACCAGCAGCCCGGGGACTGCACCACCAGAGGGTCAGCCTGGCCCCCTGACGCCGCTCTCTCACAGACACACACACACACGCGCACTTACCGGCACTTCCTGGGTGTTGCGCGTTGGTCGGTGGGCGTGCCCCATATGGCCGGCGTCCAATGAAAACAATGGACGCCGGCCATTGACACTCACCGTCCAGAGCGCAACACCCAGCAAGTGCTGGTAAGCGCGTATGTGTGTGCGAGCGGCGGCGGCAGGCCGGCCACCCCAAACCCTCCAGCATCTTTTCCACTGGCCTTCGCTGGCACCGGCCTACCGGGATTTTGCCCGGTATGCCCTATGGCCAGCCCGCCCCTGGTAGCAAGACATTGTATTCCGCCACCTTAACTGAAGCAAGGCAGTATATTCCACCAAATATAACTGTAGCAAGACATTATATTCCACCAATATAACTGTAGCAAGACATTATATTCCACCAATATAACTGTAGCAAGACATTATATTCCACCAATATATGTGTAGCAAGACATTATATTCCACCAATATATGTGTAGCAAGACATTATATTCCACCACTATAACTGTAGCAAGGCAATATATTCTACCAATATAAATGTAGCAAGGCAATATAATCCGCCAATATAACTGTAGCAAGGCAGTATATTTCACCACTATAACTGTAGCAAGGCAGTATTATATTCCACCACTATTACTGTAGCAAGGCAGTATATTCCACCAGGATAACTGTAGCAAGGCAATATATACACCACCATAACTGTGGCAAAGTAATATATCCACCACTATAACTGTAGCAAGGCAGCATTATATTCCACCACTATGACTGTAGCAAGGCAATATATCCACCACTATAACTGTAGCAAGGCAGTATTATATTCCACCACTATAATGGAGCAAGGCAATATATCATCCACTATAACTGTAGCAAGGCAGTATTATATTCCACCAATATAACTGTAGCAAGGCAATATATCCACCACTATAACTGTAGCAAGGCAGTATTATATTCCACCAATATAACTGTAGCAAGGCAATTTATCCACCACTATAACTGTAGCAAGGCAGTAATATATTCCACCACTATAACTGTAGCAAGGCAATATATCCACCACCATAACTGTGGCAAGGTAATATATCCACCACTATAACTGTAGCAAGGCAGTATTATATTCCACCACTATAATGGAGCAAGGCAATATATCATCCACTATAATTGTAGCAAGGCAGTATTATATTCCACCACTATAACTGTAGCGAGACAGTATATTCCACCAATATAACTGTAGCAAGGCAATATATTCCATCACTATAACTGTAGCAAAGCAGTATTATATTCCACCAATATAACTGTAGCAAGGCAATATATCCACACTATAACTGTAGCAAGGCAATTTATCCACCATAGTATATTCCACCAGTATAACTGTAGCAAGGCAATATATCCACCACTATAACTGTAGCAAGGCAATTTATCCACCACTATAACTGTAGCAAGGCAATTTATCCACCATAGTATATTTCACCAGTATAACTGTAGCAAGGCAATATATCCACCACTATAACTGTAGCAAGGCAATTTATCCACCATAGTATATTTCACCAGTATAACTGTAGCAAGGCAATATATCCACCACCATAACTGTGGCAAGGTAATATATCCACCACTATAACTGTAGCAAGGCAGTATTATATTCCACCACTATAATGGAGCAAGGCAATATATCATCCACTATAACTGTAGCAAGGCAGTATTATATTCCACCAATATAACTGTAGCAAGGCAATATATCCACCACTATAACTGTAGCAAGGCAATTTATCCACCATAGTATATTTCACCAGTATAACTGTAGCAAGGCAATATATCCACCACCATAACTGTGGCAAGGTAATATGTCCACCACTATAACTGTAGCAAGGCAGTATTATATTCCACCACTATAATGGAGCAAGGCAATATATCATCCACTATAACTGTGGCACGGCAGTATTATATTCCACCGATATAACTGTAGCAAGGCAATATATCCACCCCTATAACTGTAGCAAGGCAGTATATTCCACCAATATAACCAACAAGGCAGCATTATATTCCACCAATATAACTGTAGCAAGGCAATATGTCCATCACTATAACTGTAGCAAGGCAGTATTATATTCCACCAATATAACTGTAGCAAAGCAGTATATTCCACCACTATAACTGTAGCAATGCAGTATATTCCACCACTATAACTGTAGCAAGGCAGCATTATATTCCACCAATATAACTGTAGCAAGGCAATATATCCACCACTATAACTGTAACAAGGCAGTATTATATTCCACCAATATAGCAAGGCAGTATTATATTCCACCACTATAACTGTAGCAAGGCAATATGTCCACCACTATAACTGTAGCAAGGCAGTATTATATTCCACCAATATAACTGTAGCAAGGCAATATATCCACCACTATAACTGGAGCAAGGCAGTATTATATTCCACCAATATAACTGTAGCAAGGCAATATATTCACCACTATAACTGTAGCAAGGCAGTATCATATTCCACCAATATAGCAAGGCAGTATTATATTCCACCAATATAACTAGCAAGGCAATATGTCCACCACTATAACTGTAACAAGGCAGTATTATATTCCACCAATATAGCAAGGCAGTATTATATTCCACCAATATAACTGTAGCAAGGCAATATGTCCACCACTATAACTGTAGCAAGACAGTATATTCCACCAATATAACTTTAGCAAAGCAGTATATTCCACCACTATAACTGTAGCAATGCAGTATATTCCACCACTATAACTGTAGCAAGGCAGTATCATATTCCACCAATATAACTGTAGCAAGGCATTATATCCTCCACTATAACTGTAGCAAGGCAGTATATTCCACCAGTATAACTGTAGCAAGGCAATATACCCACCACCATAACTGTGGCAAGGTAATATATCCACCACTATAACTGTAGCAAGGCAGTATTATATTCCCCCACTATAACTGTAGCACTGCAATATATCCACCACCATAAATGTGGCAAGGTAATATATCCTCCACTATAACTGTAGCAAGGTAGTATATTCCACCACTATTACTGTAGCAAGGCAATATATCCTCCACTATAACTGTAGCAAGACAGTATTATATTCCACCACTGTTACTGTAGCAAGGCAGTATATTCCACCAGTATAACTGTAGCAAGGCAATATATCCCCCACCATAACTGTGGCAAGGTAATATATCCACCACTATAACTGTAGCAAGGCAGTATTATATTCCACCACTATAATGGAGTAAGGCAATATATCATCCACTATAACTGTGGCAAGGCAGTATTATATTCCACCAATATAACTGTAGCAAGGCAATTTATTCACCACTATAACTGTAGCAAGGCAGTATTATATTCCACCACTATTACTGTAGCAAGGCAATATATCCTCCACTATAACTGTAGCAAGGCTGTATTATATTCCACCACTATTTCTGTAGCAAGGCAGTATATTCCACCAGTATAACTGTAGCAAGGCAGTATTATATTCCACCAATATAACTGTAGAAAGGCGGTATATTCCACCACTATAACTGTAGCAAGGCAGTATTATATTCCACCACTATTTCTGTAGCAAGGCAATATATCCACCAATATAACTGTAGCAAGGCAGTATTATATTCCACCAATATAACTGTAGCAAGGCAATATATTCCACCACTATAACTTTAGCAAGGCAGTATTATATTCCACCAATATAACTGTAGCAAGGCATTATATCCACCAGTATAACTGTAGCAATGCAGTATTATATTTCACCAATATAACTGTAGCAAGACAGTATATTCCACCACTATAACTTTAGCAAGGCAGTATTATATTCCACCAATATAACTGTAGCAAGGCATTATATCCACCAGTATAACTGTAGCAATGCAGTATTATATTTCACCAATATAACTGTAGCAAGACAGTATATTCCACCGCTATAACTGTAGCAATGCAGTGTTATATTCCACCACTATTACTGTAGCAAGGCAATATATCCACCACCATAACTGTGGCAAGGTAATATATCCACCACTATAACTGTAGCAAGGCAGTATTATATTCCACCACTATAACTGTAGCAAGACTATCCCCTCGATTCAAAGAGCAAAAGTTAATTGATTTCGGATCGAGAATCGTAAGTTTGGGTGGGTGTTAGTCATTTTTTCCTGTTTTTTTGGCCATTTACGACTCGCACGAGCCTACGTTCGAATGCGTATATGCTCTTACGATCATCGCAAGTTCGTTCCTAAATTTTAGGATCAAAACGTAAAACTTAGGATCAAATCCTAAAACTTAGGATAAAAACGTAAAACTTAGGCTAATTGGATGTGTTTCGGTGTGATTCAGAGAACAGTTTTCAAACCTCTAAATACGTTTTAAAAGAAAGCCACTGCCGACACCTTTTAGCAGTCGTATTGCTGTTCTGGAACAGGTTTTTTGGCTATGTGGAGGAGTCTGCGCGTCTTGAGCTCCAATGAACTGCATGTATCAGCATGGCCGAGGCCATAAATTGTATGGCAATGCATACCTGATTCATGTATGCCTTATAAAAGCATTTTAATGTGGACCTTAATTAGTCCTTTGCATGTAAACCTTTATTTGGCAATATATTTGCGTTAATTAAAGAAACTTATGTCCTTTGTTATTTATTTTTAAATTGATGTACTAGAATAATATTTTTAGATTGCATTTATTGGTGTAGTTGTTTACCTTTGCTTTGTTTAATTATTTAAGCACATCTTTGGTCAGATGCATCACACTTACTGAGGAGAGGAGAGCGGGATAAAGTGCAGGATGTGGGTTACTGCTGTATTTTGCACAGACACAGCAGAGCTGGGGGCACGGAAAGGTCAGAAATCAAAGAATCCAGAGCAACACAGTCACAAGGCCCTTTCTGTTTGCAGGCTGCCCGATAATACCTGAGCCGCCATCTTGGCTGTTTCTAGGCTCATAACATGCACAAGTTGCTGGGTGTTTTTTAATATTTGAGAGCAATCTGTATGTAAAGGGTGTGGGTAACCACACCAAAAATTTAAAGTTGTACCATTTGAAGCCAAAATATAAAAATTAAATCCGCAAGTAAAAAATGCAAGTTAAGTAAAAATTAAACAAAGTTAGATTTACTTATGCAAATGCATTCATTAATGGTTGGTTACTGCAAAATGAATGAAATAAAGAAAAATAAAAGACCAAATATTTAGAATGCACTTTAATGAGGTAAGTTTGTAGTGCGGAGCCGCAAGATCAGAAGGATTTACGTCCAGACAAAAAAGGAAAAAGGGCAAAACCAATGTTGCAACCTGAGAAATGAAACGGAAAAATCAGGATGGAAACTGACATAGGTCTGATTCCCGAACTGCCATACGAACGGACGTATATTTTAGGATAGAAACGTATTTGCTTATAGAATCACTCGCAAGTTCATACGAACGCACGAGCGGACGTGAAAAATAGGATGATCGTGACCCAAATCCAAGCTGTTACATGTTTCTTTGAATCAACCCAAATATATCCACCACTATAACTGTAGCAAGGCAGTATTATATTCCACCACTATAACTGTAGCAAGGCAGTATTATATTCCACCAATATAACTGTAGCAAGGCAATATATTCCACCACTATAACTTTAGCAAGGCAGTATTATATTCCACCAATATAACTGTAGCAAGGCATTATATTCACCAGTATAACTGTAGCAATGCAGTATTATATTTCACCAATATAACTGTAGCAAGACAGTATATTCCACCGCTATAACTGTAGCAATGCAGTGTTATATTCCACCACTATTACTGTAGCAAGGCAGTATTATATTCCACCACTATTACTGTAGCAAGGCAATATATCCACCACTATAACTGTAGCAAGGCAGTATTATATTCTACCAATATAACTGTAGCAAGGCAGTATATTCCACCACTATAACTGTAGCAATGCAGTATATTCCACCAATATAACTGTAGCAAGGCAGCATTATATTCCACCACTATAACTGTAGCAATGCAGTATATTCCACCAATATAACTGTAGCAAGGCAATATATCCACCAATATAACTGTAGCAAGGCAATTTATCCACCACTATAACTGTAGCAAGGCAGTATTATATTCCACCAATATAACTGTAGCAAGGCAATATATTCCACCACTATAACTGTAGCAAGACAGTATATTCCACCAATATAACTGTAGCAAGGCAGTATATTCCACCACTATAACTGTAGCAATGCAGTATATTCCACCAATATAACTGTAACAAGGCAGTATTCTATTCCACCACTATAACTGTAGCAAGGCAGTATTATATTCCACCAATATATCTGTAGCAAGGCAATATATTCCACCACTTTAACTGTAGCAAGGCAGTATTATATTCCACCAATATAACTGTAGCAAGGCAATATATTTCACCAATATAACTGTAGCAAGACAGTATGTTCCACCATTATAACTGTAGCAATGCAGTATATTCCACCAATATAACTGTAACAAGGCAGTATTATATTCCACCAATATAACTGTAGCAAGGCACTTTATTCCACCACTATAACTGTAGCAAGGCAGTATTATTTTCCACCAATATAACTAGCAAGGCAATATATCATCCACTATAACTGTAACAAGGCAATGCATTTCATATTATACAAAAAAATCAAAGCAAAGATTTAGCATAGGCAAAAATCATCACCAAAAAGAATCAGATTTCATAGTCACAAACAAAATGTATTAGTTTATATAGGTCAGAATGATAGCAAATGCATAAGAAAAAGCATATACAATATGCAGGTTTGTTTCTAGTCCCAGGCGATCAGTGCAGTCTCCCTGGGCACCAAGCTGACTACTAAATTTTATCCTCTGGCTCTGAGCATGGCACCCCCTGTGTTGTACTGGAGTGTGCCCTGGACACTTTACATTTCCCCCGTGTGTGTGGAAAAATTAGACCCATTAATCACAGGAGCAGAGTGTGCCTGGGAAGCATGTCATCATACTCACCCAGACTCCTGCACTCTGCTTCCAATCCTATGTGGTCCAGAATAGCGACATAAGCTGTCATAGGATGCCTATGCCATCTGTCTGAGATATGGAGGATGGATAGCAACATGCAGGATCCAGGGTGAGTATAGCGACACAATTCCCAGACTGCACTGTGCACAGATCAATGCCTCCATCAAAGTGCATTTACTTATGTTTTAGAGGGATTCACTTGTACTCTACATATACTGTTTATTATTGTATCTGGAGGGGTCCACTGGTTTGTGGTGTACCACTGCCTAATATGACGTGGGGAGATTTTTTTCCCCTTGCCTGGAGTGCTATTTGGAGTATTAGAGTCAGGTTGAAGCACACTATAGCAAATTACAGTATGAAGCACATAGTAACATTAGAACCAGTAGGTAGCTGGGGGAGTTCAGAAGATTCAAGGTACACCTACTCACTGTGTACCAGTAAACAGTATATGTAAATGAGTGGAAAAACGAACACCCACATGTAACTATGCAAGTAAAAAAATTGATTTAATGCTGATAATGCAAGAAGTTCACAATATAGTATGATACATGGTAATAACAGTGAATACAATATATATATATAATCTATAATACAAAAGACTGGACCGCTGATAGAGATGTTACAGGGGTGTTTCAGCATACAGGGAGAAAGCAAGTCCTTGATTAGCGCCCTTATAGATAGTGTGATGAGCAGTTAATGAGTTGCAGAGAACATTTTTACAAGAGTATCCATATGCGCAACCAGAGACCGGTCCCCTAATTTCACATGTCATGCATAGCCACAAAATAAAAAAACATTATCAAGAATGTATAAGAAAGAGCTTACAGGCAGAAACACCAGGATGATAACACTGAGACCCTCGACAATTTGGTACTGGACCTCAAGAGGTGCTGTATCCTAAAGGTGACCATGGGTTGTTTTTAAAGGCAGTGCTATTTTGCCCAGAAACTGCACTGAGAGTATATGTCACATAAAGTCTGACTGCTATCTTACAACAAAATGGCATATAACAAGGTCTTCTAATGAAGGTGCTTACTATAAGCAAGTGCACTCCATTGTCTTTACTATGTAAGAGAAGCCACAGCTAATGACAATAGGGCCGTGATGAAGGGGACATGCTACATAAAATGCCTTTGTAACATATACATATATAGCTGCAGTATTAGAGTGTTATTTGGCATCTGGAAGGAAGACAGCTGCCATTGCTACTGACATAATGCAATATTGCATATATATATATATATATATATATATATATATATATATATATATGATTTTACAGTATGTATTTCTTGCTTATAATGAATTTTGTATGTTACTATGAAAGCAGATTCTTTTTGGTGACGATTGTTGCCTTTGTGAAACATGCTAAATGAATTATGTACCATCCCTTTGCTTTGATTTGTGTATAATACAGAATATATTGCCTAGCTACATCTATATTGCATTGTCTATATCTGAGGTTAGTGGGCTACCTGCCTCATTATATGTATTAGGATTTGGATTAATCTTTTATACCTTTTTTCAGTATTCGTTGGGGATTATGCTAAATCATTGTTAAAGCAAGTTTATATTTGGATGTTCTTTTGGATGTGAGTTGAACTTTTTAACTTTAACAAACAAGAAATTGCAACAAATAATGTCCTGTTTTTTCCCATCACCTTACATAGTAACATAGTATGTAAGGCTGAATAAAAACTTTAGTCCATCCAGTTCAGCCTGTTTATCTCCAGTGGTCTAGTAGCCATAGTTGGAAATGTTATTACATGCCAGGAAGGCATCCAGGCCATTTTTAAATGCTTTTACTGTATCCTTCATTACTACCTCCTCTGGCAGCGAGTTCCATTCTCACTGCTCTTACAGAGTTGGTGGAGAAAGCACCTTTCATCTAACCTTAGTGGATGCCCTCGGGTTATGGGTACGCTCCGGGGTATAAATAGATTGTGGGACAGATCTTTGTATTGACCCCGGATATATTTATACATAGTTATTAGATCATCCATCAGGCGTCTTTTTTCCAAACTAAATAAATTTAAGTTTGACAATCTTTCAGGGTATTCTAGCCCCCACACTCCTTTTATTACCTTAGTTGCCCTCCTCTGAACGCACTCTGGTTCTGATATGTCCTTTTTAAGGACTGGTGTCTATAACTGTACACATTATTCCATATGGGGTCTGACCAGTGACTTGTACAGGGGTAAAATGATGCTCTGGTCATGAGAACCTATGCCCCTCTTGATGCACCCCATGATCCTATATGCTTTGGCAGCTGCTGCCTGGCATTGATTACTACAGTTTATTGTTAACTAAAATCTCTAGGCCCCTTTCCACTGTAGTTTTACCAAGCATTTAGTGTGTAATCATGGCACAGATTTCTCCTTCTCATGTACATAACCTTACATTTATCTGTGTGTTAAACTTCAATTGCCATTTTACTGCCCATGCTTCCAATTTATCTAAATCTGTAGCTGCCTGCTGTCCTCTTTTGTGTTAATTAATTTAAACAGCTTAGTATCATCTGCAAAGATTGAGATTTTTCGGTTTAATCCACACCCAATGTCATTAATATATATATATATTGAAGAGAATTGGTACTCCGCTAGTAACAGTGACCCAATCTGAGTGTGTACCATTGATAACCACCCTCTGCTTCTGATCATTAAGCCAATTTCTCACCCACGGGCACATGTTTTCCCCCAGTCCAAGCATTCTTATCTTTTGTACCAGTCTTTTATGTGCCACAGTATCAAATGCTTTAGAAAAGTCAAGATATACGATATCCAATGACTCCCCCTGATCCAATCTTGAACTTACCTCCTCATAAAAGCTGATTAGGTTTGACAGGAACAATTCAGCAAAAATCTACGCTGATATGGAGTAATAAGGTCATTTTCACTGAGATAGGATAATATCCCTAAAAAAAACATCAAACAGCTTGCCTGCCACATATGTCAAACTTACCAGTCTATAGTTCCAAGGTTCCCTACAAGCTCGCTGGCTATCAGAGCTTTTTATCAAGAACCACCCTCTCCCAGCGTTCGGGCCACTCATTGGCCAAGAATGAGTAGAGGGGAAGATCTCCTCCCCTCAAAAGGACGGCCTCGTGCGCCAAAACGAGGAGGCGACTTGAAGCGTACTGAAGCGCGAATACAAGGATTAACACTGACAGTAGCCAGAGAGGCACAGGGACACACAGAACGAAGCCTTCCGTTGACACCAGCGCAACCCGACCTGAGCTGACGGGCCGGGCCACCGGTAAACGCGAACGGCCACCACAACAAAAAAGTAAGCCTTACTCTATGTACATTTTTAAAACATACATATGGCAAATATTAAGAATGAGCAAATTACATTATCTGTTCTCCCATAGGTCGCAAAGGCAATAACAAGCAATTAACATAAGGTAAAATACAATTACAATCCTAAAATATACCTTACAATTCAAGGACTAGATATTAAATCCTTTACTGTTACTACCCCAATACAGATACCTGGCAAGAGTAAAAATAGTAACTGATACCCATACTTAGCATTCCACAGCCCAAAAAGTAAGTGCACTCACAAAGAACTAGAAAAATTATATAAAACTGGTAATAACTTTTATACTGAAATATTTAATATTTTTGTATTATAGTAAAATGGTGTACTGAGGAAGCACTTAAAGTGCGAAACACGTCTACACCTCATTAAGGGTATTTAACTACTTGCTACAAAACTGTGTACGGCTTGCTAAAAAACAAAACACTTGCTACAAAGCTGACCCAAACAGACGATTGTGTATATCCTGCAAGGAATAAATGAATAATGGAGAACATTTGCTATCTGTGAAAAAGACTTATTTATTTACTATTTCACTATTTATCACTTACTTTTTTACTCATCTATTGGTTGAAATGTTGAATTTGTATGTATGTAGAACGATTATTACTGACTTAATGTATATACAAGGTATAGAATAAAAAGAACCCCGCCCCCCCTTTCTTTCTGTAGTTCCGCCTACCCTATAAAGGGAAGACGAAAGATACAGAAAAAAAAACCCAAAAAGGACTTTTTATCAAGAAGACGGCTGCTCACAGAGATAAGTGGGGTTAAAGGTGCTCCTCCCCCTGCATCCACATTAGAGTCCTTGAGCCTGTGCATAGTCACCCTTCGTTCAGCCAGAGCAGGGGCTGTGGGTGCGTGACAGCAACATGTTTCTCTAAGACCACCAGGACTGGGAGGCAGCTAGTCCTGCTGTAAGGTGAAATGAGCTGGTGACAGGGAGTCAGAACTGTGAGACTCCCTGAAAAACCAGGTGACTTGGCATGTCTGCCCCCGGTGCACACAGTTTGCTTTTGAGTCAGTAAGCTGTGCTTTTCTTGTTATCTAAACCCACAATCCTGAGATAAAAACATTCTTGTTATATTATTTAGCTTAATTAGTGTTCAGCTAAGGCCAGGTTGATACATTTTTGGCTTTACCCTCAGAAGCATTAACACCGCAATACATAAACTCCAACTCTGCAATTATAAAATCTGCAACATAGGCTGGTGGAAGGAATTTGTTTTTTCGCTGTGCTTTTTATATTTGTACAGTCTGTACTTTCTGTAATTAAAAAAGGTTAAGATATTGGCCTTTGACCACAAGTTACATTGGAGTGTCATTGTTTATAATGATGTGTTTGTCTAAAATGTTCTTTCCCTATTTACTTCTCATGTCTGGTACTTTCTATCGCCACCAGTTTTGTATATAGTTTAACAGCGCCATCTAGTGTATGTTATAGGCATTATGTAATACAAAGTGGCAAGTAAGTTCACATTTATTTATATACATATATACAAACATATACAAATATAGATTTTTTTTTTTCATCATAACAGTCAATTCACAAAAACTTTTTCTGTTACCAAGGTAACCATCTCTTAGAGAAGAAACAAGAAATCATAATGAATCTATGACTAATGAGGTCAGGTGCCATTTGTCTTTTAATTTGAAGAAAAGGTTTGTTTTGAATTTGAACTTAATTGTGTTCAAGAAAGTCTAATAAATTCCGACAAAATCCATCAAATCCAAATTAACAATGAGATATAGATTACTTAATAATTATTTCAACTAAATATATTATGATACGTAAAGCAGATTCTTGCAGCTTAACCTATATAATAATTCATAACGTTTAAAAGGAAAATTGTGAAAAAAAACATAAAAATAAGGATCTTTGCCGCTGTATTTTTCGAGCGCTGGTCAGTGTTTCTTCATTGCAGTTACAAGAAATCACTGCTGGGGACAAACTTTATAGCGTGTTTAGGCTGCGTTTTAGTTGTCCAAAAAACACATTTGTAACAGAAAGAAGCCACGAAAAACTATTTTTCTATGAAAAAAATGACATTTAGCAACACCTAGGTATTGCGTTTCCATTATGTGTGTAATATTAATTACAAGCATAAAACACTACAATTCGGTTCTGCCCATGGGATCTTGACCTACAGCGGCATCTGTCGCTGCTTAAAATAAAGACACTAGCTGGCGGCTGCAGCGGCGCAGCTTGTTTTTTTCTTTTTAAAATCGCATGTTGATTGCTGCTAATGCCAAAAAAGTGGAGCTGACGCTTCATAAATAAAGCTCACCGAGTTGTGTAAAAATTGTAGCACTATCGCAAGACACAATGACTAAATTCCACATGATCTGCTCTCCATGGCTAGACCACTATGCACCCCCAGGTGCGGACAGGGAGGTGGTGTCTCTTTGAAGCTGTTCATTAGCGATTACCTTTTTCTTTACCTCACTCCCCAATCCCCTGCTGATATCTCCCACTCATCCCCCTTTCTCCTTCTCTCTATTTTCCTATTTCCTATTTCTCGCTCTCTTTATTTGTCTTGCCTCTTCTGTTTCACTTATTAACATTTTCTGTTCTACACTTCAAGTTCTACAAGTTCTTCTTTACTATTTTTTTTTATATAACTTATGCTGTGAGAATGGATCTGGTCCAGGCTGACTGTCCAGACAACTTACTGGAGGTGGATAACATGTTTACTGTTATAGATTTTCTAGTCTATGAGTTAGATGCCTGGATTTCCCCTCCCCTACCTACAGATGCAACCATTGAAAGGAGCAGGATCTTATGTATGTTTTGCATTCTACTTATTACTGGTTTTCTACTCCATCATTTTCACAATAGGGGTGCCTCTAAAACCCCCCACTAGTGGGCCCACAGACTCTTGACAATTGCACTAACACCATAACTAAAGTTGAATCAATATTCAATTTTATTGTAGCAATTCATTACACTAGATTAAAAACATTTAAAAAACATATAACATGCCATCAGCGTTTTTCACCACAGGGAGGTGCTGTCTCTCAAGTTCACTAACTATACAGTTATCTCTATTCACTGTGCTTATTAAAAATGTTATATAACTGTGCAAATCACAATACAATCAAAGTGCTAGTGCTATAAAGTGCATTTGTTTGCTGTAAATCATGTGCAAAAGAATCCAAGTACAAGAGTAAAGTGCTGGCAAAAAAGGTCACAAAAATATAATAATGCCAAGTAATCTTGCCTGAGACGACCGTCAGCGTGCAGACTGACACAACTGTCAGGCGGACGGACGCACTTCTGGCCGGAGTGTGTCAGTCTGCACGCTGATGTTCGGCTCAGGTGTGGGAACGGCAGGGAGGTGCGTATAAATGGAGGGAGGTCAACTGCTGTATACTCTATGTACAGACTTAAAGTGATACTGCAGGCAAAGGTCGTTGTTACACCATTGCGTAGGGCTACATTTGGCACTGTCCTAAACTGTTTTTTTGTTTTTGAATTGAATAACTGGCCCAGATATTGAGGTTTACAGGTTCAGCTTGTGATTTCTCTTCTGAATACGGAGGGGAAGGCGGAGGGAGGGACCAACAATCCTGTCCAACTCTGTTGAGCTGATTTGGGGACGGGATAAAAAAGAGAAGGTCATTGGCTGAACCTGTAAACTCTGATATCTGTGTTATTTTTTTCTTCAATTTAAAAATGGAAACAGTTTAGGAAACAGTGCCAAATGTAGTCCAATACAATAATCTAACAATTATCTTTGATTGTAGTATTACTTTAATCCTAACAAAGTTGCCATGTCTAATAAGATGTGTATTTTTGTAAAGCTTCAATTAAGATTATTTTAACAGAAAGTGGATCAAACCTTCTTTGTTAACAAACTGGCTACAAATGGGGTGGCTACAGTGCAATATTTAAGCACTGCTCTTACTCAGAATCTCTGCACAGATGATTTCTTTGCACGCCCAAGCAAACTCCATACACAATTTACCTACTGTGCAGATCAAGGCAGTTCCTATGGGTTGTGATGAATCAGCTCTTAGCCTATTACAGATGCAACGAGGATGATGTAGGGCCACCCATAGAATTAATTCTAATGTGCAACAAGCCAAGAGCAATCACTGGGGTGAGTGGATGAATAAAGAGGGCAGTTACATAGTTACATAATTAAATCCATTTTAAAAAGACACATGTCCAACAAGTTCAACCAAGGGACGAGGTTGAGGAAAGTTATTTTTTACAGATCGTAACTGTTGATATTTTTTTCTTCTAAAGACGCATCAAATCTATTTTTTAAGCTGTCAGCTGTTGATGTTGTAACAAGCTCCTGTGAGAGGTTATTCCACATATATACAGTTCTTATGGTAAAAAAGGATTGTCGTCTCTGGAGACTGAATTCTCCAGATGGAGATAGTGCCCCTTGTCTATAGAGAGGATATAACTTCCCCTATAGGTTTTGTGTTGGCCATTTATATTTATGTATAGAGTAAAATGGATGTCCAGTCTCTTGGTACTCACAATTGATTTAAAGCACTCTCATTTGGCATGTGTATCATATTCATGAACAGATGTTCCCAGTCTGTATCCTGCAGTGCAGCTCTGAAACCAGGGAAAATTGGTCTCTTTAAAAAGTAGCAGTTTTTCCCTTCCAGACAGCCACATGTTTTTATAAGGTTTATGTTAAATGCAACTATATGGTAACTATTACCAAGGTTTTTATGGACTGTGACTGTCATCTTCCACAAACTCATAGTAATCTAGCTATGGATTTTTCTTCCCATTGCACTTGAAGCAGAACCATGGCTTCAGTCAAAACCTGGGTATTCAAAATCTCCTATTGTCACCACTCTACAAGCCTGTGCCACCTGCTCCATTTGTTTATGCAGCTAAACCTATATTTCCTTAGTTATGTTGGGGAGGTCTATAGATAACACTGTAAAATGTATTTTAACATTGTTTTCATTGCCTGACATTTATACCCACTCTTTTCACCTAGTACCCCCTCACATTTATACCCACTCTTTTCACCTA
This sequence comes from Gastrophryne carolinensis, assembly GCA_027917425.1. Classification (NCBI taxonomy): domain Eukaryota; kingdom Metazoa; phylum Chordata; class Amphibia; order Anura; family Microhylidae; genus Gastrophryne; species Gastrophryne carolinensis. Next base: position 546,913,153 of record CM051235.1, on the reverse strand, counting down.
GTACCCCCTATTAATATAAGCTTTACTTTCTGAACATCTAGACACACTCCTCCCTCTTTCCTAGTTGCTCTCTCTTTCTGGACCTTTAAGATTGAAACCCATTCATGTGTGAAGTCCAGCCATGTACTTCTCCACGTGTCCTAGGTCTCAAGCAAGCAGACGAGTTGGGAGAGGAGACTGAGCAAGCTCAAGGTGACATGATTAACCAGGAATGTATGCTGGAGGGGGATCTAAGAAAGTTAAAGATGAGCAAGCCATGACCCCCTGACAAGGTTTACAGTAGCTTCTTACTGGGCATTAGATGCCATTTGACTGTAGCTCCACTTGGTAGGGACTGGTGGAGGTATATTGGTAGTCTATGGCTCTGCCCTTTTTGTTAGCTCAGCAAGAATGAGCACACTAGTATTCTGCAGCCTGAACATCTTTCCATTTAGCCTTTATCTTCCCCTTATGCCGTCCACCCTAATTAGCGAGAATGACTAAGTATTATTAGCTTTTCAATCATCGCTATGCATAATTAGCATATGAATCACCTGTTGCTGTCTGTGTGTTTGTGGTTGTTATTAGGCGGTATAAAAACAGTTTTGGAAAAGGACAATAGAGCCTGCACCCCCTCCCTTCACCGTTGATCATGAGACTTTGGACACTGTAGATTAGAAATTACTCTGCTGGTGTGTATAAACTGATTCTATATAATTTATAAGAACACTAGCAACAGGGAGAGAGAGAGGAGCACAGCCAGGGTGTCTGAAGCATAATATCGGGTTCTTACAGACCCTGACTATTATGTTGATTTTTATGCTGCATCACAGCACCAAGGGCCACACCCACATGCTTCAGAAAATAAAACATACAGTGAAACAGTAAAACCTTAATATCTTAGCCATTTCTTCTACAAAAATGGAAAACTGTTTAGGACAGTGCCAAACATAATCCAGCACAATGGTCTAACAATTGCCTTTGCCTGCTGTATCCTTTTAGTGAGGAACATTGAATTTAAAATTTAAAGATGGCGCTGCCCATCAGGAGGTTGCCCGAAATCCGAGGGACTCAGAAGATGAATGCCCCAGAGAGGTAAGTTAACTCTACCCAAAAGTAAAACCAGAGGGGGGCAACAGGCAGATGAAGTTTGGGGGAGGTTTTAATCTGCTCCTCTTTAGGTAAAAATCAATAAACAGACAATGGCATTCCAAATAAACTCACAAAGGCAACTAGCACAAAAGGCAGAAACCAATTTTATATAAAATAGTAACTGTATTCAGTAATTCAAGTTATTTTGGCTTATAATAGAAGTGGATTCATTTTAATAATTAAGTAATTAGCTGGATGAATTGGCTTGTACTATCTGAAAATTATAACCATGGTTACCAATATTTGCGGAATTTGTTATTCGGCAGAAATGTATGAGCTCCTTTGCTAATAAACATAGCAGTGTTTATTCTGTAGATCATTAATGCAATAGAGCCAGATGAAACCAGTTTGTGTTAAAGTGGACCTTCAGCATCATTTAATGAAAAGCCAAAACCCTTAAACTATTCCCCAGCATCTAAAATTAATAGATTTAATGTTTTTAGTCACTTAGTTTTTATTCTTTCCGTCATTCCGTCACTGGCCTACAACTCTGTTCAGCACTCTAGGATACGGGCGCCTCCACCTTGGCTCAGTAGCATCACATACTGAGGAGTTGAGAGGGGTCAAAAGTGCAGGAGAGCGGGGCTATAGCTGTGCTTTGCACAAACAGAGCAGAGCTGGGGTCAGTGAAAGGTCAGCAATCCCAGACTGCAGAGCGGCACAGTCAGAGGACACTTCCTGTTTGCAGGGAGCCTGCACCTCCATGGGCCGCCATCTTGGATGTTTAAAGTATCAGAAAATGAAGTAGATGCAGGTAGGATGATTTTTAATGTGGGTAATCTGTATGCAACGCGCGTGGGAAACATATAAGATAGGCTCTTATTTAGGGTGAAGGTCCGTTTACAGTAGAAAGTATATGTGTGTACAAGGCCTGGAAAATGTGCTGCTGGAAACACAAAAAGTTGAAAAATACTAAACCACTATAAAAACTGCTGTGTAAATTTCTACTTCAAAAGAAGTTGTGGTGTGTTTTTTTAGTCACATTTGTTCTGGAGCTATTTGGAGACTTGATGTGCACCAACATTCATGTAAATGTTTCCCCATTGAGGTTGAGTTCTAAGTGCCAGGCATCAAGGTCCCACTGCGAGCAAGGTGAGAACTGAAGACAATTACTACTACTTAGAACCCATGTCCTGAAATTAAGGGTCCTCACTAGAGTCCCATGCAAGAGAGGATAGACTTAGCTGAATGGGAAGCCCCAGGTCGTGGCACCAGGGATATGAGTGTATGGGCAGGTCTCACCACTAAAAATAGATGGTCACTATATCTATATGCATGGGCACTATATGAATATCCCCATCTCACTGGTACCATCCCTCACTCCCAGGCATGCTTATGAGCACTTCTGCAGAGCTGAGCGCCATAATCTTTCTTCATTCATTCTAGTAACGTGAGAAACTTTTTTCTCCCAATAAAAACCTTCCCTCAGAACAAATAGGAAAACGAATATAGGTCAACCACAAGGTACCTAATGACAACCTGTGTTACTGTGCCAACCCACACATTATGAATCTTTTTGGACTTCATACGGGGAGGTAGGTAACCTCTGTAATAATTGAATTCTTTTTTAAGATCTATATAAATGTCTTTGAGAAGCGATATATTTTTCTTATATTGAATATCGTCGTTTTTGCTAATCCAAGAGGGCACTGAGGAAGCCTGATACAGCGAAACTAGTCTGCCCAGCAGGATATTGAAATCACTGTTTTGCCTCTCCAAACAACAAAAGGAACAACTGGAATATTTTAATATTTTTGATACACAATGTAAATATGTGTTTTATTACTATAAGATAAAATAAAGTGATATTTTTGTTACCTATGTTGTATAATTTGCACCAAGGCGAGGTTGGTCCCTATTGTTGAGCCCCGTCCCAATCCCATTGAGCCAAAACTCCCTCGCTTAAACAACACTGCATCCTCCTAGGGACCGCTTGGCTAACCAGCCTGATTCCCTTATAGGGCTTTAAATTGCCAAATACCACAACAATAGAATTTCCCGAGTAACTGGTGAGTCGGGCAATTTTGGTTTAACCCCATCTTGGGGGAATCCCTCTAAGTAGTAAATAAAGTATTGCTTTATCAGGACAGTCTGCCTAATCTGCTTTTCAATCATAATGTTTCACAGCATAGAGAATAAATCTCCTAGACCAAGTCATTCATCCAGAATAGATATACTATAAGATTGGAAGCAGTAAAAAATGATTATGCAGTTTTTTTAGAAATACATTTAGTTACAACTATAACCAGTGAACCAGCTGGGAAAAGAAAAAGGAAAGAAAATGCCTTTTCTCTCTCTTTTCCACATTCCCTCATTTCTCTCTCTTCTCCACATCCTTCTACAAATTCTCTTTCTGAACCTCATTCTTTCCCTTTCTCTCCATTTTACACTCCCCCCCCCCCCTTTCAACTTAGGGCCGTTTCAGCACCCATGAGAGTTTGGACAAAAACCAAACTCAATTTGCATGCAGAATAATTCGGGTGATTCAGGTATTTCTTGCATGCAAGTTTTTACGGACTCGCAGTGGTTTTTCATTTGACTATCGCACCAGTGTTTTTTTTTCCATTGAAAAATGCTTGTCGCAAATGCCTGCAACCTTTTTTCAATGAAAAATACATAAATTGTTTTGTGTTAATTTTAACATTTTTTACAATTAAAATGTAACCACCGCTTGTGCCAACCAGCCCAGGCATGAGGAATAGGAGCTGGCAACCCAGGGCTCAGAGCCTCTGACATTTTACCATCCCTTATGCCCTTCAGTGTGGCTCCATATCAATGAGCACCAGACTTTTCGGTACCCCTGGTGCCCCAAGGGAGGGTGTGAGTAGTCCTGTCAAGTGACACACCAGGTTTAGGGAGGGAGAGCCATGATTTCTTTTTCCATTGTTAACAAAACAACAAATACTGCATGTCTGCACTGAAAGCAAGCTAGAATCTGAAGCAGATTTTTTACTCCTTCTCTTGGCAAAAGAGTCAAAAAAGTTGCACAAAGGGGCGTGGCTTGGCATGGCCAAGTGAAGGAGTGCGGTATAGGAGCTCCGTACCTATCAGCTGCTGAGCGGAGGCTTTAGAGCTTTTCACCACCCGTTTTTTTGGATGCCCAAGCGGGGGAAGCAAAGGGGACCCTCTAGGAGGGGCAGGTCGCTTACCATCCCGACCTTGTTCCGCTCCCGGGGCCCCGAGAACAAGGAGACGGCGGCGGGCAAGATGGCGGCCACAGGACAGGAGAGGCACCCACGTGTGCAAGACGCTGCAGCGCGGAAGCCGGGAGCGCCAGCTCAACGCTTGAATCCGGCGGTGGAGCAGCCAGTACGGCGGGGGGATGACTCGGAGGAGGCGGCACCCGCCGCTTGTGATGAGGAGACAGCCGGGCGGCGCGGCTCGGCAGTGACAATAGCGGCGGAGATACACTGCGAGGCAGACGGGCAGAGGAGCGTGCCCGTCGGCCCTCAGGTCAGTCCATCACCCCGGCGCCCCATATCAGCACCCAGCAACAACGTCATGGGGACTCCCCCTTGTGCCATTCTGGGTCGGGAGGGAGCTGGATCAGGGGGATGCAGGGTGTCAGATGCTGCATTGCCACCTCACAGGCCTGCAGCACAGCAGCCCTCCAGAGATTGTGGACTTGTCATCCCCCATAGCCCGGATCCTGTGACAAGCGCCCTGATTGAGTCCTCGCCGCCCTGGACCGCCGCACCAACCCCCTGTGGCAGTACATCCAGGGGGATCTCGGCTTGCGCTGCCTTGGACCTGAGGGGGTCTGACATACGGGGTGACAAGCTGCCATGTCCTAAGGTGCCCCATGGAACACTGTCTGCAGCGCTCACAGGTGACTCGGGGCCTGATGCCGCGCGCAGCCCGGACTCCCCACCTCTTGGTCTGTCTGGACCCTCTGTGCCTCGAGGCTGCTCCTCCCCACAACTGGCGGAACTTTTATCCAACCCCAGCTCACTACTGGGCACCCCATCCCCTCCCCAGAGCCCGCAGCCCACATTGCAGTCTGACCCAGGCAGCCCCATGGGGGGCCCAATGGTATTGGGGGACGACCCTATCCCAGGTGGACTTTGGATAGATGACGCGGCCACCCCATCGCGGGGGTCCCAGACGGGGATGACACAGCGACGCTAACTCCCAGCCTCTAGGCAAGTCCCCCAGGAGGGGGGCTTGCTACAGATGTCCATCCTGGGTCCTGCACCTCTGGCCACTCACAGCGCTGAGCATATTTCTTCACTTACCTCGTCTACGACAGTTCCAGTGAATCTCTTATCGCATTCAATCGCTGAGGCGGTTAAGGTCAATATCCAGGAGGCCCTGCGAGGGCTCCCAACACGTGGGGACTTTGATGGATATGTGTCAAGGATGGAGAGCACCATCAAGAGAGAGCTGGCGGCCCTGCAGAATTTGGTGGCAGAAGTAACAGATAGAGTGGAGGCCTCCCAAAGGTCCTTGGAGACGCGAGTGATGGCTCTGGAACAACAACAGGTTGGGAGTAGGCGACTTCTGGCTGACCTTGCTCTGGCCCATGATGATACTGAGAACAGAAGCCGCAGGAATAACTTGCGTCTTCGGGGGATACCTGAGTCGGTGGAACCGAAAGATCTGGTGGACGCAGTCTCTATTTTTAACGAGCTCCTCGATCGACCCAGCTCCAACCACATAGAAATGGACCGGGTGCATAGGGCACTGGGTCCCGCCCTCAAGATCCCAACAGACCCAGGGATTTTATATGTCGCATACATTTTTTCAAAAGGACATTCTTCGGCGGGCCTGGGAGAAGGGTGCAGTCACTCACCTGGGGTCACAGGTCATCATCCTTCAAGATCTCTCACGAAGGACATTGCAGATGCGAAGGCTTCTCAGACCCCTGCTGGACGCTATCCAGAGACAGGGGGCATCCTACAGATGGGGTCACCCTTTTCAGCTCCTGGTGAGAAGAGGTGGGAACCACTTCGTTCTCAAGTCACCCGCCCAGCTCCCCGACCTGTTCCATTTCCTGGAGGTGGAACAGGTGGATGTCCCGGACTGTACGGTCCCGGACCTGGCAGTGTATGACAGGCAGCTGCCGCAACGCCGGGGTGGTGGCCCCAGGGGTGTTGGAGGCGGAGGGAGGGGACGCAGAAGACGAGGCATCGCGGATTGCTAGTTGGGCCCGAATTCGGGTCTGCCTCTGTTATGTTTTCTTATATGCTACATATTAAGTTTGCTTTGAGTGCCTTCTTCTAGATGCCCCCAGTTGGTATGTTGAAGTTATTTACGTAAAGTATATTTGCTCTATTTGTGGTACTAACGGGCGACCCACCTGTGGGGCAGCCCCCCCCTGACTCGCGGTTGAGTTGGGCTACCGGGTGAGGTGCCAGTTGGTCCCGGGCTTTCGGAGCCCCTTAGAGCGGGAATCGTGCTTATTGCAGTTCCGTCTTGGGACAAGCCTCGCTAGATAGCCATATTCAGGGTGCGACTCCGAACCTTCTGAACCTTGGTCTTACCTTCCAAGCTCCCAAATTTTGGTGCACCCCTCTAGGGAAACCCCGCGGCTTCCTCTAGACGGGAGGAGATTCTGCGCAAGGCTCGACAGCCGGTGGATTGGGGCTCTCTCCTGGGGACCCCTTCACTAAGCGCGTTAAAGGGCACCGTTTCCGGGCTACGCCTGTAGGCGAGTGACCGGTGGACTACGAGAGAGTCCTTTGTTTTTTCTCTCCCGGTTTTCTGGTTCTATCCACCTCAAGTCCCCATACTCCTTCACTTGAGGCTCAATATTCCTTTTGTTTCCTCCCCCCCCCCCCCATCTACCCTTACCCGTCCGACTTCCCTTCCCTTTGGCGTGTGGGGTTGACGGTGGAATCGGCGGTTCCTCTGCTCCTCCTTAGTTGTGGGACTTTGTAGTGTTTATATACCTGTTCTGGCTGTGTGCCAACATGGGCCCGTTGAAAGTAGTTTCCTTGAACGTGAAGGGCCTTAACATCCCGGAAAAGAGAACCATCCTGGGGCAGGAATTACACAGATATAGAGCAAAAATTGTTTTTCTCCAAGAGACCCATTTCAAAAGAGACCCTGCTCCAGGACTCTGCAGTAAACATTTCCCACATGCATTCACCAGTAGTGCGGCTGACGCCAAGAAAAAGGGAGTTGCAATTATGCTGGCTAGGGATGTGCCCTTCATTTCCAGGGAGGTGTGGTGTGATGAAGCAGGGAGGGTGGTGTTAAAGGGCTTATTGATCAAAGAGTGTACACACTGGCCTCCATATATGTGCCCAATCAAGGTCAGATTCAATTTCTGAAGAACACACTTGATAAGATAGGTAAATTTATGGAAGGAGAGGTAATTTTGGGGGGCGACTTCAATCTAGCTATTGAACCTCTGCTGGATACCTCAGCAGGCAGGTCAGCGACCTCTCATTTGGCCCTGCGATCTCTGAAGAAACAACTGCACTGCTTGCAGCTAGTAGACGCTTGGCGTGTTATAAACCCAGGGGCTCGAGACTACTCCTTTTACTCCAATGTTCATGGGACATACTCCAGGCTGGACTATATTTGGATCTCACATAGCCTTTTGAGTCGGGCTGCGGGAGACGGGATGTATCCGATTTCGTTCTCGGATCATGCCCCGGTTTTTCTCGATTTGGACCTCATGGATAGAGCCCCGCCCCCCTCAACGTGGAGATTGAATGAGTCACTTCTCCAGAATGCAGTGGTGACTCAAGATATACGTGAGGGGCTGGAGTCCTACTTTAGGACCAACGATAACGGGGAGGTTTCCCCTCTGACGCTTTGGGAGGCTCACAAGAGTGTTATAAGGGGTACCTTGATTAGCCACGGGGTGAGGCTCAAAAGAGAAAGACTAGCCCAGATAGAGAAGCTCACTGAGAGGGTCCGGGGTCTGGAGTTGTCCCATAAGCAATCTGAAGCGGTGCAGGTGATGGGTGAACTGACTCAAGTGCGGGAAGCCCTTAATGCGGTGTTGAGACAGAAGGCCAAACACATCCTCAGGAGATGCAAACGCTCCTATTATGAGTACGGTAACAAGAGTAGCGCTCTTCTGGCCAGGGCCCTTAGAAAGCAGCATTCTCAGAATTTTATTGCAGAGATTCTGGATGGTTCCCAGCAGAGGCGTCACACTACAGAGGGGATCGCAGAGGTGTTTAGATCTTATTACTCGGGCCTGTACGGTCTGGGCGGGGGTAAGGGGACGCAGATGTGCTCTAGCAAAATAGTGGATTATTTGGGAGACTCAGGCATGCCAGTGGTCACGGAGGAGACAGCAGCTCTACTGGAAGATCCGATTGGGCTGGAGGAATTGATGGAAGCGATCAAACAGACCCCTGCAGGGAAAGCCCCGGGCCCAGATGGGTACTCTGCTAAATATTACAAAACCTTTGCCCCAATATTGGGCCCGCGTATGATTGGGGCATGGAACTCGATTTTAGACCTAGAGGCACCGGGCACCTTTTCAGACAGAGATTTAGAGGCCCACATATCTGTTTTACACAAGTCGGGAAAGGACCCCTGTCATGCAAGAGTTACCGTCCCATTTTCCTCCTCAATGTAGACCTGAAGCTTTTTGCCAAAATCCTGGCTAATAGACTGGCGCCGGTGGTGGCTCAGGTGGTTCACTTAGATCAAACGGGGTTCGTGTTGGGAAGGGAGGCTAGGGACAATGTGGTGCGGGCGTTGAGCGCAGTCCATGTGGCGCAGCATACCGATGTCCCTATGATGCTTTTATCCACAGACGCAGAAAAGGCCTTTGACCGTGTGAGCTGGCCGTTTCTAAGGGAGACCCTCAGATACGTGGGCCTTGAAGACAACATGAGAAGATTCATTGAGGCCCTGTACACAGTGCCCTCCGCCAGGGTCAGGTGAATGGTCTACTTTCGGCACCGGTGTCTATCCGCAATGGAACTCGACAGGGATACCCCCTGTCGCCTTTACTGTTTGCCTTGACCCTGGAGCCTTTTTTGTGCAGAGTCCGTAGTAATATAGATGTGGGAGGATTGGTGGCTGGGGGGGCTACACACAAGGTTGCGGCCTATGCAGATGACCTCTTGTTTTTTTTGTCACCAACCCCCTGGTCACGGTACCAGTCTTGATGAAGGAGTTTGACGTTTTTGGAGGGCTGTCCTTCTTTAAAATCAACTACGACAAATCAGAGGCGCTAAACGTGTCGCTTCCAGGTGACGTGGCCAGGAACCTTCAACAGACATTTCCCTTTAAATGGGCCAGGACCTCGATAACGTATCTAGGCAAGCATTTGCCTTCCAGGTTGTCAAAGATTCTGGAGTTGAACTTCCTGCCCCTGTCACAGAGGATAAAAGCGGACTTACACAGGTGGGACTCCCCTACCTTCTCTTGGATGGGCAGGGTAAATATAATTAAAATGTCAATTTTGCCAAAAATCCTGTTCCTGTTTTAGGCCCTACCGATTAGCATCCCTTCGTACTTTTTTAAGGCCCTAGATAAGATCTTGATGGGGTTTGTTTGGCAGAAAAAGAGACCCAGGCTCCGACGGCAGTTACTGTGTGGGCCTAAGCACATGGGGGGCATGGCATTGCCAGATGTTCGCTCTTACTGGCTGGCTTCCCACCTCCAGAGAATTTGTGAATGGCATACCTGTAAAAGCACGAAGAGGTGGGTACAACTAGAGCAGGCTTTAGCTCAGGCCCCGCTAGATGCTACGGTCTGGAACAAGGAAATGTACAAGCCGGGGCTGGGCTCCCATCCAACGGTCTTGGCCACCTTGGAGGCCTTCCGATTACACAGGAAGCGCCAGGAAGTTTCCCCGTGGCCCTCTCCCATGATTGCGCTGGTAAGCAACCCCCCACTTCTGGATTGCCCTAGGCCTGACCTCAGGGATTGGGGAAAGTTGAGCCAATTACGGGGAGGTGTTCTGATTACGGAGGCGGGCTGGGTCCCCATAGGGGAGCTGAGGAATAGACTGGGGAACAGCGACTTAGACCCTTGGACGCTCCTCCGCTTTCAGCTGCTCTTGGCCCGGATGGGCCTTCGGAAGGAAGGTCTCAGGGGCTACACGGAATTCGAAAATATTTGTTTGGAGGGTCAGCCATACCCACATTTGATCTCTAGACTGTATTCCCTTCTGGTGAGCGAGCAGGATTCTCCCCCAGCATTTTGGAGGGACTGGGAGATTGATCTAGGCAGACCTCTGAGTGACAAGGAAAGGAACAAAATAGCGACGTTAGCACATAAGTCCTCAATTGCCACTAGAATACACATTTGTGTATCCGGCGCATTTCCCCTCTTGGTTGGTTGGTGCTCCTGCCAGGACCCTCCGCAACCAGAAGTGATGTGAGAGATGATGCGGTCAACTGGTGGCGTCATTTCCTGTCACACGGCTTGCTGGGGGGAATCAGACGGATACAAATAGGGCAAGATGGAGCCCTAAAATCAACATTCTACCTCTGAAGAAGGGCCCATTTTGACCTGAAACGGCCAAAGGTTACATTCTTTCTGTAAGATGGTCATTATGCTTTTAAGGTTACTCTTTCCAGTTAATATGCTGCTATTATGATTATGTGACTATGTATTTATGCCAGGTACATAACTGAAATTACTGAATGTTGTTTCCAGTGAGATTTGTTCCTATAGACATACTACTTCAATATACCCTACACTGGCACCTTATTTAATTAACTTGATGGATATGCTGCGACATGTTTTTACGGCTGTTATGAATTAGTACAATAGTTACACATGTTTATAATGTAGATATGCAGTTTGGATATGTAATCTCTGATTGGTGTAATTTTTTTTTTATATATTAAAATATGAAATATATCTTTTGTAATTGAATTTGTGTGTGCATCTCATAACAATGTGTTTTTGCTCCCCAAATGACGTCACTGGATTGGAGGAACTTCCCTTCCCTGTCCCTCCCCTCCAATGATGTCACCCCCATTAATTACATGGGGGTTCCTCAAAGGCTCCTCCTCTGTGTTATAAAATCTCATCTGTCCCAGTGGACCGGCATTAGCTTGGTGGGGCGCCAGGAAAGGAGGAACGGTTATATGTGTCCCTCCCTTGCTACAGATGCCGATGGGGCAGCTGGGAGGGATCTGGAGGGGACCCCTGAACCAGAGGAAAAGAGAGGCAAAAGGCTGAAAGGTGTTTTTACTATTTTTAATGTTTTTTTCCAGTCCAGTGAATGGACCCCCTATAGCAGTTCACATGTTGTGGTGGCTGGCATACCACCTGCGGGATGATTTGACCCGGATGTTGCCAGTATGTCGAGCTTTGGCACGGATCTGAAGCCCCTCACTATTTGCGACATGTTGGGTCTGCAAAAAAAGAAACCTCCTCATTCTCTGTGTTATCCAACATGAAACAGAAGTGCTTCCATGATCATAGCAGAGTGAGGATTCAGTTGTCAGTATAGCTGTGCTCCTTTTCTCTTTCTGGTCTGGTCAGACTGCTGGATTGAGAGCTGGGTTCAGATGGTGTTCAGTAGCTCATATCACTCTCTGAAGAGCCTACCTACCCTGCTTGGTGCCGTTTTTAAAACAGCTTGTAATACTCCTCATTAGGATACTTTTGTTGATGCAGTTGTAGAAGTTTCTTAGGACTGTGGCTCAAAGTTTAAAATGCCTCAGCTGCTAGCAGACAGGTGCTTCTTCTTGCCAAGTTACTGGAAACCACTCACTCCACTGAGTCACCACTGGTCAGCAGGTGGTGGAAGCTTCTCTATTGCCTTGGGCTGAAATCCGCTAGTGTCTCCTTCGTCTTGCTGATGTTCCATTACACTGGCGACAGTTTTCCAGGCTCAATATCTCCTCGTGGTAGGCCTTTTCATCAAGACCTGAAATCAGGCCTGACACAATCTTATTATCAGCTTAACAACTTAATTATAGTGGCGTTTAAAGCAGCAAAGCAGTCATATGTATACAGTATGTACAGCAGCAGGTTCAGGACACAATCATAGGGTAGGCTCAGCTGATAGGAGGAATTTGTGATGATTTATACTATTTTGGTCTGGTCATTAAGCAACTGGAATTCATCTGGCATACGGAAGGTCTGAGTCTTAGGTACTCCAGCTCAGGGCCCAATGAGGAATTTCTGGCCCCCATACAGCAAACTTTCAGCACCCTCGTTTAACCTATTTCATTTGTATGCACCTTCCCATGCTACACCCATTCCATTAACAAGTCCCATTATGCCCCCTTTGCCATCATGGGGGTCACTGTCTACAATATCCAATACCTTTTAACACATTAGGCTACCCTTACTCTGCCTGCAAACCTATTCCAATTAGGAGTGCCATACTGCCCACCACTAGCCACTCCGTTTTGTGGGAGAAGTTTCCAGATCTGCTCCGGCTCTGACAGATGCCAGTAGTACCAATGCAGAGCAGGTGGGAGGCCAGGGGGCTACCCCCCATCCGTCCTTCTCCGATCACCACAGTCATCTGTCACCGGCATGGGACAGCAGACCCCTATGCCAGTTCACAAGGCTTGGGGGACTGGCAAGTCACCTGTGGCATTACCTGCCTTCCCAAAGCCCAAGGGGGAGCAGGAGAGCCTGGGGCCACAGAGGCTTTGCAGGTTTGTAGCCTGCGGGGTGGGGGCCACCGAAGCTGGCCCCTGAGCCCTGTTCTACAAGTCCTGCATAGCTGATCCCCATGCTGGTTATGCTGGGTAGGGGGGGGGGGACGTCATTTTTTGGGGACTTAAGGATTTTTAACCCTTAAAATTCACCCCAAAATGGGGTCGCCCCTCCCCTCCCTGGGATGGGGGACCTTATGTCATTTTTTTAATTAACCCTTTATGTTCTATCACTCAGCAGGTATAAAGGCTTCCAGCATCAGCAGGAGAGCAGAAGCCTGTGTTCTGTGTCTTCGGTTTTCAGAGAAAATGTTATTTTATTACAACACACTCCAATTTTTTTTTTTATCACAGATCACCTGTTTCCGAGTCAGAAAGGAATAGGGGGGTATCTGCTTCTAAAGCCAATATAGCTATGGCATATACAGACCAGATCCTGTATGGATGTTTCTGTTACAGATATTTTGTTATTTATTCCATAGAAGTCTCCACTTCCTGGGGTGAAAGGTCAGAAGCTCATAGAAGAATTTTGCTTGGAAACTGCTAGGTCTACACCTCACGCCTTCCTTAAGTACTACCCTTGAAACCTTTTAACAGACAAATAAGCCATAGTAGAAATAAACTAAAGATGGTAAACTTCATCTATTGATTATCCTCACCATGGCCGTCCTGTAGGACGATGGGAGAAAATCCACATTAGATTTACCGGTATAAGTATTTCTACAGGTCCTTCAGGGCGTCCCTTATGTCCCCCACCTAAATGTTTTCTTTGTTCCTTTTGTTTAATATTATTTTTTTGGCCCAATACTGAGGACTAGGGGGTAAGGGATTGGGCTTTTAAACTGTCTTGGTTTGTGTTTCCTCTCTAGCTCCAAAGGAGTAGAAATACTGTTACCGGTAAGTCTAACAAGGATTCTATTGTGTTTATACTATGCACATAGTGTGCGACGGCTTGGTTAGGGCAGTGTTGTTGGCCCCAAATTAAACAACTTAACACGTTGAAATGTATTTCTGTGTTTATATTCACAGAAAACAATAGAAGGGGGGTTACAAAACACGGACAAACAGTATTTCACGAAACACAAATATACATCACAAAATGAACTGAAATTATAGGAAACAATGCGCTGGCGGATGGACTGACCAGTCACTCTTTTGGTGCAACTATAGAGCTGATCAGGCAGCTCCTGAGCAGCTGTGGTGGGGTCATTGTCCAGGTAGACTGGCACCTTCTCACGAATGGCAACATAGTGCAGCACCAGACGGGCCAAGATGATCTTGATGACCTTGGCCGGCTGGTACTGCAGAGCACCACTGGTGTCAGAAGTGTGACTTGAGGAGCCCAAATGCCTGTTCCACAACTGCCAGTGGGCCCTGTTATACCTAAAAAATACCTAACAAATACAACATCTAAAAAAATACAACAAAAAAAACATAAGCAACTACCAAGGACAGACAAAACACATACAAAGCAACTTGGAAGGGTTGGAAAGACGGACAATTGCTAATTTAACATGCATACCCTCAAGGAGGGATGGAGAGGAGATGCGGGCAACAGTTACAAGTAGGTAAACCCTGGAATTCAGCAAAGTAAGCAGTTCGGGAGCTAAATCTGCAGCTTAGACCTTAATAGAGGGAGAAAGGAGAACATTAAGGAACAGGGGGACAGGGGACCTAAAAGAGAGACAGTACCTCCAAATTAGGTAGTGGCAGCTAGGCAAACAGTAAGCACAAAGCAAGGCTACACGCAGATTCATGGAATGGGGGTCAGCTGAGACCAAGGCACAAACACATTAAATGCAACACACACATTACAAAGGCAGAAAAGCAAAAAAAGGCAGACACAAAGTAGCCACCCTCCACTCAGTTCTCCCATCTCAAACCGGTCGTAGAGGCTTGAAATAACTAGGATAAATGCATCATGGGTTGACCCTGGAAAATCCATCAGGATGCTAAGAAACCGTAAGTCGGGGCCCACAATGCATTGCACGTTGATGGAGTGGCCCATCTTTCGGTTCCTGTGTGAATTAGACAACAGACAAATGTAACCACACTAGTAGCATTAATGGAGCAGAACAAAGGCACTTCATTACATGGCCAACAATTACAAAGGGAACAGTGTGCCAAATGAACACCAAAATAATTGCTAAATTTGGGGAGTACAACAAAGGAACTTCAATGCATGGGCAACAATAAAGGAGGATCAGTGTGCCAAACAACAATACTTACCTATATATATATATATATATATATATATATATACACTCCTGGGCTACAGGAGGCACCAATCCCACAAGTACAAAAACAAGATAAAACAAAACACTCGCAAGCGAGCATGCGTTCGTGAGAGGCTCTAAATCAACCTTTTTGTAAAAAATCTGTTGTTTTTATATATAAACTGTGTGAGAACCAGTTTAACAGTGTAGCACTGTTTTTGGGGGGGGTGACGATAAACGCCCCACTCAAGACAGGCTATGGCGCTGACCTGTTGGTAACAAAATGAGGCTGAGCCTTCGCTTAGTGGAAGAGTGGGATAAATGTTCTGTGTGGCAGTGCCTCCACCCAGAATAGGGCCCTTGTAACTGTTGGGGAACCTTTTCTGGAAAATAGATCAAGTCTAAACAAAACCATACAATGAGAGCAGAGGGACTACTGCTCCCAGCAATCTCTTAAAGCAATCACTGGCACAGCTGAATATAATAATACTATAAACTTTATATAGCAAACGGTAAAGGCACAAGAGAAATACAGCATACACAGTGTAATATATATATAATGCAATAATGAAAGGCCTAGCTTCAGTCCATGCACATATACCCGGGTATATAGTTACTCTATAGCCCAAATACCTAAAAGAGAAAGAGTCTGCGCAGGATGAAAGCTGCAGGGGCCCCTGATCTTGATAGCTGATCCACTCTTGACACGTAGAAGTCGATCAGACAGGTGAAGCTTCTCTACTGGATACACTGTACATGCAGGTCAGCAAGCTGGGAGTAAGAAGGAGTTCCAAAACAGCTACAGACGATCTCCTCTAGGCACAGTCAGCTGAACTGGCAGGTGATGGTCGGTGGAAGGATCCAGATGCCAATGTGAGGCTCTGGATACAAGAAGCAGCAACACAGCTTCTGACAGCAAGCGGTGTGCTCAGGCCTGTCCCTGGATGCAGGAAGTATGTTCTCTACTTATAGTCCAACACAGGGCTGCAAATCCAAGCTAGCAGGGGCAGGAAGTATACTGTCACTGGTTAAGGAAGGAGTGCTCTATGATTTCCAGGAGACATGCAATGTTCAGAGAAACTTTGTGGTAAATCAGCACTTCCCTACAATAGTGTTATATATTAGAATTGTTCTATTCCAGGGCCAGTGTCTAATTGCATTATAGTAGGTTATTATGTTTGATTTGGATTAATATCACTCACATCAATATTTAGCCACTGTGCTACTGTTGGCTATTTATCAAGCAAATAAAAGGCAGCGCTGATGTTTCTGGCAGCTTGCGTCTGATTTATCACTAGTTTGGGGTGAACAGTGCTCTTGTTTATGCTGCATCAACCAGTGCAGGCAAAATACAGCGCCAATCTTTTCAGCATGGCAAAAATTATTAAATACAGTGTGCGGCACCTAAAAGATGGCGGTACAGAGTGGCGTTTACTAGCGCTGTTATAATCAGCGTTCAGGTCCAACGGGCGCTGACACAGGCTGGCCAATATCTAGTGCAGGGGTACTCAAATGGCGGACCGCGGTCCGAATCCGGACCGCAGGCGCCATTTGTCCGGACCGCTGCCCAGGGCCGGACTGTGGCGATGGCCCCCGCCTGTGGTCAGTGTTCCCTGTAAGGTGCGCGGGAGCGCGGCCGCGCACCGCCAGCTCCCCGGGCGCGCAGCTCTGCCCGGCGTCCGCGCACATCGCGCAGCTGTCATTTTTTTTTTCCATTGGTGGCTCAGTGGGGCCCTACATCCCTCCCCCATCTGTCGCTGCCGCCGCAGCATTGGCTGAGCGGAGCGGCGTGTAGTCCCCACCCCCAATCCCCCTGCTGGTCTACTGCCTCTGACGAGGAGCAGCGCGCTGCTAGAACTTTATTTAATGAACAGCCTCAGCGCAGCCATCCACACAGACAGCCAGGTGCTTGATGTCAAATGTATCGAGTTGCACTGAGAAGAGAGGGGGAGGAGGATGGCAGCGGGGGAGAGGCTAAGTAAATACGGCATCCTCTTCACCTCACACCCTGATCAAGGAGGGGGGGGCGACATGAGACCTCGTGGTTGCCAGTGCATGGAGTCTGGCAGGATGGCAGCTTCCTTGCAGCCCCTTCCCCTGCCCAGCTCATCATGCAGCATGTCGGCTGTGTCAGGCACCAACACCAGCAAGTCCAGCAACAGCAGGTACTGAATGTGGGCAGCCATGTTGCAGGCAGCATGCCTCAGCTAAATGTGTGTATGTAATGCTGGAGGACACAGGTCATATCTATCCTAAGTTCCAGCCCCCACTTATCACATATTTCACTTATTTTCTACTCTGTCACCTTTCCACATTGCCTTATTCAGTCTTCCCTTTCTTTTTCTCTTTTCTGTGTCTGCTCCTTCTTTTTTCGTTTTCCGCATTCCCTTTCTCATCCCTCTCTTTTCCACTTTCCATTCTTTGTCTCTTTTCCACATTCTATCCTTTTTCTTTTTCAAACCCCCTCCTTTCTCTCTATTCTACAATACCTTCTCTCTTCTCCACCTTCCCTCCTTTCTCTCTTCTCCACCTTCCCTCCTTTCTCTCTTCTCCACCTTCCCTCCTTTCTCTCTTCTCCCACATCCCCTCCTTTCTCTCTATTCTACAATACTTTCTCTCTTCTCCCACCTTCCCTCCTTTCTCTCTTCTCCCACCTTCCATCCTTCCTCTCTTCTCCCACCTTCCCTCCTTTCTCTCTTCTCCCACCTTCCCTCCTTTCTCTCTTTTTCCACCTTCCCTCCTTTCTCTCTTTTTCCACCTTCCCTCCTTTCTCTCTTCTCCCACCTTCCCTCCTTTCTCTCTTCTCCCACCTTCCATCCTTTCTCTCTTCTCCCACCTTCCCTCCTTTCTCTCTTCTCCCACATTCCCTCCTTTCTCTCTTCTCCCACATTTCCTCCTTTCTCTCTTCTCCCACCTTCCCTCCTTTCTCTCTTCTCCCACCTTCCCTCCTTTCTCTCTTTTTCCACCTTCCCTCCTTTCTCTCTTTTTCCACCTTCCCTCCTTTCTCTCTTTTTCCACATTCCCTCCTTTCTCTCTTTTTTCCACATTCCCTCCTTTCTCTCTTTTTTCCACATTCCCTCCATCTTTCTCTCTTTCTCACATTCCCTCCATCTTTCTATTTCCCACATTCCCTCCATCTTTCTCTCTTTTCTACATTCCCTCCACCTTTTTTCCAACATTCCCTCCATCTTTCTCTCTTTCCCACATTCCCTCCATCTCTCTCTCTTTCCCACATTCCCTCCATCTTTCTCTCTTTTTCCACATTCTCTCTATCTTTCTCTCTTTCCCACACTCCCTCCATCTTTCTCTTTCCCACATTCCCTCCATCTTTCTCTCTTTTTCCACATTCCCTCCATCTTTCTCTCTAGTGCTGGCTCCCTCAGTTTGTGCTATGTGTCACAGTGCCATGCCCCCAACTGCCTATGGGGGGCATTAGCATTAATAGGGCAGCATGAACCTTAAATCCAGCTCTGGGCTCACACAGAATGTTGTCACCATCCTCTTGGTCCAGCATAAGGACACAGGTGGATCCTTTATCTCAGGTAAGTAAGGAGTGCAGCCTGGAAATGGAAAGTGCAGGGCATTCCAATAAATCTGATCTATAAAAAACAGCACATAACCTTCTAATGCACAGTTAATATCTGCATTTTTATTCTTGTTTCTTTTTCAAATGAGGCCCTGACAGGCCCAAAGTCAGACAGTCCCATTGATTCCAATAGGAGGCAACCCCGTGCTGAGGGGGTGCGACTCCATTGGGGCTCAGAGAGTTAGGGGGCCCATCATTGTTGCTTTCCCCAATATTTATCATATTTGTGCTCACTTGACATAAGACTTTAGTTGTCCTATTGCATCTACTAAACTAAATATAATGTTATATCTTTTTGTTTAATGCGCTTTGCTTTTTATAGTAGATGTACCAGTGTTTTTATCTTACTTTTTTCCCGATTGCCCACCTTTCATCGTGCATTGCCCGGCTCCCTCGCTACTCCGCACAGCTGCTGCTCCGGCTTACAGGGCACATTGCCTGTGGTCCCCTGTTCGGGCGCCGCTTGATGACGCGCTGTCTCCTCCTCCCGCGGCTGCCCTGGACTCAATTGTCGGGCTGGCTGGATATTGCGCACGGTGAGAGCGCGCCGTTCGGTGGCTGGTTCGGTTTGCGCCCTGGTGTGAGCCATGTTCCGGAGCTCCAGGGTCGAGCCTGAGGTAATTCCCCGCCAATATGTGTATGAAAAGCGTGCGCCGCCATGGTTTGTTCTATATAGCCGCCGCTTCCAGCGCTTGATGCGCCTGGGCGCGCTCGTCCTGTCCGGGCTGGCACTCTTACTTACACCCCCCTCCCGGACCTTCATCCCACGGCAGACCCTGGTAAGTGGACCTCCACTGAAAGTAGTTGAGTACCCCTGATCTAGTGCAACAATCAAAACAAATTATTTAAAGTGGACCAACACCCAGGATTTTGACTATCCTGGGTTTTGGTCCACTTCGGTGGGGCACCCCGATCGGGGGTGCCCCGCTGTGTGAAACCCCCCAGAAACCCCAAAAAACTCACCTCTCCCCGCTCCCACGTGAACGCCGCAGCCAATCCCCGCCAACGTCTAGGCGGGGGACAGGAACGTACAAGCCGCCTCCCGCGCGTCACTCTCGGCGCCCGCGCGGGCCATTCACAGAGGGCCGGCGCGGGCGCGCGCACGTCTGGAGGGGCGCGCGGGAGGCGGCGGCGGCGGAAGAGGCGGCGGATCAGGTAAGGTCTTTTTGGGGTTTCTGGGGGGTTTCACCCCGCGGGACATCCCGATCTCGGATGTCCCGCGGGGTGGGAGGTGATCGGCCCGGGAATCTTATAGATTTCCGGGCCGATCACCCCTGGGTGTTGGTCCACTTTAACATCAGGTGTTATGACCTCCAGTGCTTAATGGCGCACTTCTTAAATAAGGTCCATAGTTTGCAGTGGTTACATTTTCAGTCAATGTGTCATACATATGAGTACTATATGGGCTGTCATGGCTCTGGCTTAAACCAGACCTTCAGCATAGTTTAATGAAAAGCCCAAACCCTTAAAAAACTAGTCACCAGCAATTTAAATTAATATATATTAATTAATATATATTACATTTTTAGTCACTAATTATTCTTTCCCCCACAGGACTCTAGGATACGGACGCCGCCATCTTGACTCCCATACTGAGGAGAGAAGAGTGGGATAAAGTACAGGAGGTGGGGTTATAGCTGTGATTTGCACAGACAGAGCATAGCTGTGGTCAGGAAAAGGACAGCAATCCCAGAATGCAGAGCGACACAGTCAGAACACTTCCTGTTTGCAGGCTGCCTGATGCTCCATGAGCCGCCATCTTGGCTATTTAAAGGCTCATAACATGCAGTAGATGCAGGTAGGATGATTTTTAATGTGAGCAATCTGTATGTACAGGGTGCAGGCAGGGGCGGACTGGGGCTAAAAAATGGCCCGGGCCCGGTATAGTATATTAATGTCACTTTTTGTTCCATAACACGCACCCAGGTTTTAAAGAACAAGAATAAGAAAGAAAATATTCTGAACCAAATGGAGTGCTTAAAACGGACCAACACCCATTATTACATTAACGGGTGTTGGTCCCGTGCTTTGCTGCTAAGAAGAAGCTTGAGGGGGGCATCCAGAACGCCCCCTCGCATCTGACTTCACAGAACGCTTAAAACACTCACCTTCCTTACGAGCCAGCGCCAGGAAAGGAGTCCCGCGATTGGCTGGGCGCTGGCTCGTAAGGAAGGTGTTTTAAGCGTTCTGTGAAGTTAGGTGCGAGGGGGCTCCAGTGTTCTGGATGCCCCCCTCGAGCTTTTTCTTAGCAGCAAAGAACGGGACCAACACCCGTTAATGTAATAACGGGTGTTGGTCCGGTTTTAACCCATTACAGACCCCCCATTACAGGCAGTGAGTGGTATCCCTCATTACATCCAGTAAGTAGCACCCCTCATTACAGCGAGTGAGGGGCATCCCAAACAGGCGCGTTGCCACATCTTCCATTATGGGCAATGAGGGGGATCCCTCTTTATAGCCAATGAGTGGCATCCCTACATTACAGGGGGACACACTCCAAGTCAGGGAGTGTTTAGAAGCAGATTGAGTGGACTACAACTCCCAGCATGACAGAAGGGTGGCAGGGCATGCTGGGATTTGTAGTGGCACCATACCCAGGGACACATTACAAGTCCTATAGTGTTTAGAAGCAGCTAGAGTGGACTACAAGTCCCAACATGACAGGTCAGGTTTATATAAATGGCTAATAGTGGCAAAGCATGCTGAGATTTGTAGTTCAACCATACCCAGGGACACACTACAAGTCCTATAGTGTTTAGAAGCAGCTAGAGTGGACTACAACTCCCAGGATGCCAGGTTTATATAAATGGCTATGGTCATGCTGAGAACTGTAGTCCCACTATACCCGAGGGACACAATACAAGTCAGTGAGTGTTTAGAAGCAGCTAAAGTAGACTAAAAGTCCCAGCATGCCAGATCAGGTTTATATAAATGGCTAAGGGTGGCAGGGCATGCTGAGATTTGTAGTTCAACCATACCCAGGGACACACTATTCACAAGTCAGTGAGTGTTTAGAAGCAGCTAGAGTGGACTACAAATCCCAGCATGACAGGTCAGGTTAATATAAATAGCTAAGGGTGGAAAGGAATGCTGGGAATTGTAGTCCCACCATAAGGCGACACTTCCAATAGTGTTTGGAAGCAGCTGGGTGGACTACAACTTCCAGCATGCCAGATCAGGCTAATATAAAAGGCTAAGGGTGGCAAGGCATGCTGGGAATTGTAGTTCTCTCACGCCTATGTACCAACTACTAACCCCAAAGTATCTAGAACCAGCTAGGCGTACTACAAGTCCCAGCATCTGCAGGAATCACGTCCAGGAAACATGATAGATGACAAAATGAACTACAAATCCCAGGAAAGTTTCCCCACCAGCTGAACTTTACTTCTCAGCTAATAGTGACCCTAGAAGGGCTGAGAGACCCCCCTCCCCCTCCACAGGAACACGCACACTTCATGATAGGTCACTTTAAAGGCACATGGCTGACACTTGAGGTAAGTCGTCTCCCGACCGCTCGCTTCCCGGGACTTACCTCTCCAATGACGGGGATCCCCAGTCCCTCTGCAGTGCTGACTGCGAAGACATGAAGTATCACTCTCTCGCAGGTGAGCGGGGCTATTACAGCCTGCGGCCCTGTTGGACTATTCCCACCCGTCCTCCCTGTGATGTGCCTCCCAGCCTGGGCTGCGCTGGTCGGGTGAAGGTAGGCAGCACCATGCGTGCTTAACGGAGCCATGCTCCACTGCAGTCCCCCACTAAATGGTAGGCGGTTTAGGCTGATGGTGAGCCTCTAGTGGATGTCCCTCCCGCATTATTGCCCCATGCCCCGTGTATTGGTGGACCCTGTGTAAAGGGTCGCCATCCTCCCTCGTTTCCCCCCGTATTCGGGGGAAAAGAATGGGTGTGTGTGTGTGTGTGTTTGGCGGTCTCAGTGTACTGTATTGTCACGCTTATGGCCGTAGTTTTGCCCTTGACAGGCAACTGGGTGTCAGAGCCGCGCTGCTTGCTCTTTTTATTTTGACCGTCGCCGTCTTTGCCTTCTCATTTTTTTATTAAAATTTACTGTGCTGGGTGGCGGCGTCGTTAGACTACGAGTATCCATTAGCAGATGCTTTTACTAGCACATCCTATGCTTGGCTTGTCAAGCCTGGACGGCTGCCTCACAGCTTCGCGCTCTTTGGGGGAGGCGGGGACCTGGCGTGGCGTGCTCCGCGTCACGCCCAGATTGGGCCCGCCCTTCGAGGTTCGGTTGGCGCCATTTTGTTGATCTTCGCGCGCGCTCGTGTTTGCGGTCCTTCTCCTCCCCAGGTCTGTAATTTCATCATTAGTATTTTTTCTGCTGCGCATGGCCCTGACACCTCTTATTCCCTTTATGTCTTTCAGACGTCAAAGACTCCGGTGGCTTCTCCCGGCCTAACATAAATTGTAGCGGGCTTACAAAAAATTCTCCCACATTCCTAGCGGGTCTTTGGGACATCTAGGGTTGCCTATTGCATAAATCCCTACTGGCATATATTGCATTGATAATCACCATATGGAGGCATCTCAGAATTATGTGACCGGGGTCCCTCCGGGACAAGACCGGCTGTGTACAGCATGTGGACAACCCCATGCTGATGCGGACAGAGAACGGGTCTGCGCCCTGTGTCCAGGGACCTCTTGCCGTCTGTGGAGACCTAAGATGCTTATTTCATTACCACTGTGTCTTCTGGACACCGAGGATCTTACGGGTTAGTGTTGGAGGCCCAACACTGCTGATTGTGGCCTTGTTATCTGGCCTCTCTTCTGCTCCCAGAGTGCTCGCCAAGGCGATGACGGGGGTGATGTCTCTGATGAGACCAAGGGGGTGTCCGCGCGAGGAACTGCCTGGTCGTCCTTCTTTGCTTCCCAATCTCTACGTCAGGCCGAGCTTGTTACTCGGCTGGTGGTGTCCTTTGGGAGTCTTTTGGATAGGTGCTCAATCACCTAAAATCCCTCATTGTCCCCTTATTTGGTATCTGCATTCATAGGGTTGAACTGTGATTCGGTTCAGGCGGGTACCTGCTTCCTTGGCTATAAAGTGGACAATCTGGTTATATGGGCTCGGTCCCTCTTTACTGTTCCCGTCTCTTCACCAGGCTGGATTGTAGCTGGTGGGTCTGTTGGTGGCTGATCAGACGTTGTCCCTTATGCTCAGTGCCCTTGGGCTCTTCTGCAACTTACCCGTATATACTCGAGTATAGGTCGACCCGAATATAAGCCGAGGCACCTAATTTTACCACAAAAAACTGGAAAAGTTATTGACTCGAGTATAAGCCTAGGGTGGGAAATGCAGCAGCTACCGGTCAATTTCAAAAATAAAAATAGATATCAATAATGTTTTTGAATACCGTAAAGAGCAAGAAGGAGGGAATGTGGAAAAGAGCAAGAAGGAGGGAATGTGGAAAATGTTGGATGTAGAAAAGAGAAGACTGATGCAATCTGAAAAGGAGAAAAAAAGGTAAAGGCGTAAAATAAGAAAGAATGTGGAAAAGGGAAGAAAGAGTAAAAGAGAGAGATGTGTAAAAGTTAATTACTAATAGTTGTAAATGCTTTACCCCTGCAGTGCACGTGTCCCAGCTTTATCAGTGGAAAAGGCAATATATCCCAGTAGCCGTCCCACAGCCGGAGGCTCTCTATGAAGGGACAGGGGCGGCAGGGGCAGTGTGACAGTGTGACTGAGCTGCAGGTGGGGAAGCTGTGGCCTGGCTCTGGGGAAGGGGACACGGCGGCGCTGTGTGAGGAGACTCCGCGGCGCTGTGCTCCAGTTCCGGCTTTTGCCGCCGCCCCGCACTGGCTCCGCCGCACACAGGTAAGTCACCCGTCACCTCTGTGTGGCACACACACACAGACACACCTACCTGATGAGGGGGACACAAGAGGACCACATGCCCCGCACTGCTCCAGCATCTTGAACATCCTCACTGCCGACGGCAACCATGCGCTGACGGCAGGCGGGGCTGCGCGGGGGAGGCAGGCGTGGGTGCGCGGCCGCGTGCGCGCGCACCTTAGCGGAAACAGTGATGGCCCTGCCCCTTTTTCTCCTCCATTTCGGCCAAAATTTTCACTGACTCGAGTATAAGCCGAGGCGGCTTTTTTCAGCCCAAAAAGTGGTCTGAAAAACTAGGCTTATACTCGAGTATATACGGTATATTGTAAATGCTGGACAGGGTTCCAGCTTCCCTGGAGCTGGGTCCGTGTACCTTTCCCCTTGGTACGGTGGTTCCTCTTGAGACGGTTGTACTCAAGGAACCAGTCAGGGGGCACCCCCTTCCTTGCGTCTTCCTGTAGATGGACACCAAATCTATCAGGTTGACGGAGGGAGGGGGGGTTTCTTCTAAAATCCCCTGTGGCTCCGGGGGAGGTGGGACCTTTAGGGGTCCATTTCACCTATCTATTTTTGAGGCGGTAGGCTTTCAGGACTGATGCCCCTTGGAGCTTGTGGGCACCTACATCTGTATGTGCCTGATCTCGCCGGACTTCTCCTTTGCGGGATCTGTCTACTTGGGGGCTCCTTGGTCTGTCTGACGACAGTGGCCTGTATAAATTATCTGTGTGGACTCGGAGCAGGATGGTCCTCCAGGAAGGTATCTGTCCCTGATCTGGGTGGAGGACAGCGTTCCCTGCATATCTGCGATATTCGCTCCGGTGGATGTCCTTCTGCGACAGGATGTGCTAATCTAGGGTGGATCTTTTTGTCAGGGTGGATCTTTTTGTCACTTTCATGGGTTCTAGGCCCTTGTTTCCCTGTCTCAGGTTGTTCTGACCTTGGTCATGAGACTTAATAACTTTATGGCTGGACATTCTATTCTGTATGTGTTATCTTCATTCACCCTGCTAGGCGGGTTCTGCGCAAGTTTGCTCTGAAAAGGGGGAACCAGTGATACTGGTGGCCCCTGGGTGGCCTAGTGGAGTGTGGTTTGCAGATGTGGTACTGAGGACAGCGGACCTGTACGTTCTGTCAGGAGTGCTGATCTGCTCACTCAGGTCCCCTTTGTTATTTCTCCCAAATCTACAGGCTCTGGTCTGGATGGCCTGACGGTTGATTCATCCACCTTGATGGAGACGGGCTTATCTTCTGGGTGACTGTGACTTCTGGAAGCCTAGGAGTTGGCTTCTTCTTCTTCTTCCGTCTATGGTGGAGTATGGCATACCCATATTGATTGGTGTGAGTCTTGGTCTCTCCCCTGTTGGGCGCTCTTTGCTCCCAGGGTTCTAGGGTTATTACAGCATGGGTTGGAGTTGGGTCTCCTACTCGGTACTCTGGAGGTTCAGGTTATGCCCTGTCCGCCTTCCTGTAGAGGTCTTTGCTCAGTTTTTTGCCTTGGTTAAGCATTCTTTCGGGGATTGCTCAGGTGAATCCCCCACGTAGTTCTAGGGTCTCTGTTGGGATTTGAATTTTATTCTGTTTGCCTTGCGGGGTGTTTCCCTTATTCCGGATGCTGTCTGACTGTTCTTATCCATAAAGTTGTCCTTCTGGGGGCTGTTGCTTCAGTCAGACGTGTGCCTGAGCGGGCGGCTCTGTTTAGCTAGCCCTCGTTCTTGATATATACACCAAGATGAGGTGGTGTTCCGCTTTACGCCGGACCTTCTGCCTAAGGTGGTGTCTTAGGCTCATGTATTCCAGACTTTTGTCTTTCTTCTGTGCTTTATTCCTAGTAACGCTGAGGCAAGGGGATCTACTATCCCTCAACAGGTGCTGGAATTTTTTTCCTGGATTGTCTGTGGTCCCTTAGGGGGACTGATGCCCCTTGGGGCTTGTGGGCACCTACATCTGTATGTGCCTGATCTCGTCTGCTTCCAGGGGTTAAGCGGCCTTTGGCCTAGCCTTTACTTGGATGAATGTCCCTTCTGGTCCTAGGGAAGGTTTGGCTTCTTCCTGGGCTACTGTTAGCGTTTGTTCTTGTCAGGCTGTTACTCAGGCCTATTCCTTTAAGGGGAAGAATTTTCTTCTCACTTTATTTCTGATTCTACTGGTGCCTTGGTATCTTTGGGCCTTTCAGCACCAGGTTTTGTTACACAAGTTTGCTAGACCGCTACTTGTTTTTTTGTTCATACCTTTTCAAGGGTTTTTCTGATGTTGACGTTAGAGCCTTTGCTCTTGTTGCTCTTGGTAGCAAGGTTTGCAGGTGACAGTGATTTTCCTGTCTGCTGTGCCTTTTTGTTGGGGATCCCACCCTACTTTATGGACACTGCTATTGGATGTCCCAAGTGTAAGTATTATATCTGGAGCAGGACGTACTGTATACTTAGAATAATACAATTCTGTGAAATACTCACCTGTAGAATTGGTATTATACGTATACAGTACGTCCTGCTCCACCCCACCCTGTTTTTTTTGCATTGTTCTGGATCCCCTGTATGGTGATTGTTGTTATTGCCAGTTTTTGGTGGTTGGATTCTCCCGGCTTCTTGTTCACTGCTTTTCAATGCTGGGGATTTGTGGGAGGTCCCCGGGTATATGAAGGGCCGGAAGGAGCCTGTTTTTGCATGTCTGCAGTGCACAGTGCCCTCTGGCGGAGGATTACCCAAGTGTAAGTATTATATCTGGAGCAGGACGTACTGTATACGTATAATACCAATTCTACAGGTGAGTATTTCACAGAATTGTATTTTTACAGGGTCGTGGCCTTCCCTGGCACCGGCCTACCGGGATATTGCCTGGTACGCCCTATGGCCAGTCCGCCCCTGGGTGCAGGAAACCTATAAGATATGCTCTTATTCATGGTGAAGGTCCGCTTTAAAGTGCACCTATAATTGGAAAGGAAGTTTATGCAGTTACCTTCTATCCCCAGCCCAGTGCCTTGTGTTTCTTTTTTACCTCTGCCTTTGACCAATATCCCTAAAAACACCACGAAAAACCACAGGAAGTAGTAATATGGTGAATGGCAGCCATATGCTAATTAATTCAGCCACAACTAAACTGTCACATAATGGCAGTTAGGTTGAAGTGATCCCCATTGCTGAGCTGAGTGTACTCTAACTGATTGCATCATCACCAGGGGCAGATCATGGCCCCCCCTAGTAAGAAGGGAGAAAGGATGCCATGGCAAAGAGAGGGCACAGGATGAAATCTGGGGTGCAGCAGCACTGGTGGCATAGCACTAAAAAAGGGAAAAGGCCTAGAAGAAAGGATTGCTGAATATGTGGAAATTATCGGCCTTATTTATCAAGGGCTAGCGCCAGGTAGTGTCTGACAAGCGCCAGGTACCGCCAGCTAACGGCTGCTACCGAATCAAGTTCGCCCGGCGGCGGTCACAATGACGCATTTATCACGCTAAATGAGGCTAGCGCCGGCGAGAGCGTCAGCTAGCGCGGGATTCATCATGTAGCCGACTGCAATGAACAGCGCCGCTGCTAATCCCATCACAGCGACAGGTATGACGTGGTCCAATGCATTTCAATGGAGCAATCTTTAAATAATCATAATTAATTGCTATTAATGTTTTTTTTTTTTTTAATGTCAAAAATTCTGTGACCACTTCTGCAATGTTAGTTTTTTTTTTAAGTAAAAAAAAAAAAAAAAAAATTGTGCAGAATTGATATTACAGGTCTGATATTCATGTATTCATATTACAAAATGTTTAGAAAAACTTGTATAATTTTTACATATAAAAAAAAAGGTTGTTTGGGGGTTAAAAACTACTTTACACACATCGCCGCCAGCGCACTGGGGTTTAAACAAGGAATTCACAGCGCGAGAAATTTTTGAGCGTGATTTGTTAATGAATCTGCAGCAAGCCGTTCGCTCTGGCCATTCGCTGTCAGGCGCACCCATACAACGCGGAACCTGTGAAACAGCGACCCCCCAGCCCGTATTCAACATTACCGCACACCGACTGAGTCGCTGTCAACAAGCAAACCCCGGCCAAGCACAGCGAATACTAGCTGGCGCTGTGAAAATCACGCTACTGGCGCTCATCTGTCGCTACCTGGCGCTATTAATGAATCGGCCTCCCCGTTATGCCAGGGAAACTGCTGTGCGGAACATGCTTCAGGGACTCTAGGAAGGTTGAACAAAACCTGTTGAATCCTTCAGAAAATTGCTAGGAGATGAGCTGGAAGCTGCAAGAAACCTACTACACAGCCAAAGGCAGGGGTGTGCCCGGGAGGCCGCCTCACTGATTGTGACGCAGAGGTCAGAGGAGGAAGAGGACATTTTTCAAATAGAAGGTGGCTTCGACTATCCTTCTGGAACCCTTTATCATGGATGCAAAGGAAGCCATTCATTTGGCAGAGAAAACTGAGAAACTTACCTCTGGAGTTAAATACTACCCTCATTTCTAAAAAGGAACACCACTTTTTTCTTATAGGGGCAACCAAGGGTACAATCACACAGGAATGGGAGGTGACCAGAAGAAAGCAATCTGTAATAAATTGATCAAATATGTTATATCCCTTTAGCTCATAAAATAAAGATGCTGAATCCAATGGTGGTCGTCCAATCATCGTCTAAGGCCAGCGTCTCCTTTAACAGGGAGCGTGCCCGCGCCGGCCATTCACAATTGCCTGGTGTGAACACACTCCCTGCTAGAGGGATAGCAGGGATGCGGCCACGGCTCGTGCATGCGCCGTTGGACCAGGAAGCAAGGTAAGTGTATGAGGCGACCTGGGGGGTTTCATACAGTGGGGCATCCCGATTTTGGATGCCACGGGGGAGGGAATCGATCGCACTAGGTTTTGGTCCACTTTAAAGACAAATATGTGCCTAACCTTTAGAAATTTCCCTATCACAGGTACAGGTCATTTTGGGGGAAAATGTAGAAAACATTTTTTGCACTTTTGTGTCCACACGACAATGCACACTGCAAGTCACACTGGCTTTACCAAATATTTAGCATGACCCTTAATGTCTCCCATGGCTGAGTGGTGGACTCTTTTGTCATCAATAGTGAATCAAAGTGGATCTTCAGAGGTTGACTAGCATCAAACCACTTTGTAGAAACCAAAGTAAGCTAATTTCAAAGGCGCATCTGTGTTAGATTATGGGCACCCATGCACAGAAGCAAATAAACATGCTGACCTAGCCCGCACCAGCACCATACACATGATTGTTCACACTTATGCATAAGCGTTCACAAGCGCCAATCTAGCCAAAGTCTATGCTGAATGACATGGACACCCAAAAGGGGTGGGGTGTATCGGGGAGCAGGGTGGAGATGGAGGTGCAGCAGCGCACAGGGCAAAGATGGGGAGCACTCGGATATGTGGTTGCAGCAGGGAGTAGGGCGGAGATGGTGGTGCAGCAGGAAACA
This sequence comes from Gastrophryne carolinensis, assembly GCA_027917425.1. Taxonomy (NCBI): domain Eukaryota; kingdom Metazoa; phylum Chordata; class Amphibia; order Anura; family Microhylidae; genus Gastrophryne; species Gastrophryne carolinensis. The sequence goes on along the minus strand of CM051235.1, from coordinate 546,883,401 downwards.
GGACAAAGATAATGAGAACGGGGGAGATGTGGGTGCAGGGGGTGAGCAGAGAAACGATGGAGAACAGGGCACAGATGATGCTCCACCAGGTATCAAAAAAGACTGAATGGCTTGGCAATGATCTCCACTTAACAGAACTTCTGCAGGTCATTGAACTTGGAGGATACAATCCAGACTTCTGTGGAAACCAAAACCAGAATAGTTCATTTCTGATTACAGTAAGAAAATTAAGGCTGTACAATGTATTTTGTTGTACAAAAAATGTATTTTATTAGGGCCCCCAGAACCAAATTTGCAAGGGGCCCACAAAATGATAAGCCCGACCCTACATGTTGTGTACATATTAACTTTTAGTACCATCAGACCTGGCACTGCAAACGTTTCTTTCTGCACCCCCATGGTTAAACCCACCCTGCTCTCCAAAGAAAGCTGCATCCCCCGACTCTGTCCACCCACCTATTCACTTGGGGGAGTGTGCGGACTCAGGGGGTAGAGCGTTGTTGTTTTTTACCACTGCGGCTGCACAGAGACCTGGAGATCAGCGCTGGCCGAGGAGAAGGTAAGGGGTGTTTTTCTTTCTAATCTCTGTTCTGCCTCAGCACCAGGGTAGGGTGTCAGGCAGGGCAGAGGGGTCACCTTTTGACTAAACTGCCTCTTTAAAGCGTATCAGCAACCATGTGTGTGTGGTTGTTGGTCCCGCCACAATAAGACAGGCTGGAGGGGGGGCACATAGCCCCACATTACCTTAGCCTTGATCCTAGCCGGGAATCCAGCTAGTACTCAAAGTAGCGCTGGAGCCCCATGGTGCATGTGACCTCTTGTAGTTGGGTGTGTAGGGGTGCCAGGCATCTGTAAATGGCTGGCGCAGGCACACACCCATTTAGAGTGGAGCAGTGATGCGGCCACAGGCGCTCTCGGCTCCTTTTGGCTAGACTCGGCCCTTAGCCAAATAAGCTGAATGTACAAAAACTCGGGGCATGTGCCATAGGATTGGGAACAGGTGAGATTTCCTGGGCAACCTTGGGGTTTCACACAAAAAATTGCATACCTTCCAACTTTTCAGGGTGGGTAAAAGGGTCAGATGTTAAATTAAGAAACACCCCTTCATTGAGGGATGGATATAAACACTTTGAATAGGCAAATTATGTATTGGTACAGATCTGCATGTTACACCTACGGTAAAAGAAGGACAAATGACAATGAGGGACAGGGACTCAGAAGAGGGACAGTCCTTCCAAATCAGGGACACTTGGGAGGTATGGAATCGGGGTACCACAGGGGTCAAGAACCAAAAGCCGGGATAGTCAAAATCCTGGGTCTTGGTCCACTTTAAAGAAGGACAACTCATTTATATCCACTTTACTTTCTCTGGTGTGTTTTAGCAGGATGGTATGAGCAAGACAAAAAGTCGGGAGACTCCCAGGTAATGCAGATCAGTCATTCCCGGTATGCAATAAACAACCGGTCCGGGAACTCCCAGTGACATTCTCGCTCCCGACGTCACCATCAAGTCACGTGACCTGAGAAGAGCCACGCAGCCGAATCGCTCAAGGGGCCCCAGGCTAGCGACACTGCGCCTGCGCGCATCGGTGACACGCATACCTGTATCTACTGCGCGTGCTCAATCTGCCAGAGAGCGCCCATCCAGTTGCAAACGCATGCGCGTTGCTTCTTCGCGAAGCAGCTCACCCTCCTGCTGACAGACCGGGCTGCCCTTTTTTGCTACGTATTTCCGGTGTGCGGTGTCTGTTCTCTCTTACGAGCCAGTGTCCAGGGCCCCGGGCCGGGAGCAGAGGAGGAGTCGTCGCCGCTGGAAAGCGAAACGGGGAGAAGCGGAGACACGGTGAGAGCTGCCGGCCTGTGTAGGGGAACTGGGAGGCCTCGGCGGATGGAGCTGTCTTAGGGTGGAGGGAAGGCTGAAATAATACCGTGTCTATGGCGGCGTCCTGTCATCTGACCCCACTGTACTCCCCTCACCCCATAATACCTAGTGTATGGCGGCCTCCAGTCACCTGACCCCACTGTACTCCCCTCACCCCATAATACCTTGTGTATGGCGGCCTCCAGTCACCTGACCCCACTGTACTCCCCTCACCCCATAATACCTTGTGTATAGCGGCCTCCAGTCACCTGACCCCACTGTACTCCCCTCACCCCATAATACCTTGTTTATAGCGGCCTCCAGTCACCTGACCCCACTGTACTCCCCTCACCCCATAATACCTTGTGTATGGTGGCCTCCAGTCACCTGACCCCACTGTACTCACCTCACCCCATAATACCTTGTGTATAGCGGCCTCCAGTCACCTGACCCCACTGTACTCCCCTCTCCCCATAATACCTTGTGTATAGCGGCCTCCAGTCACCTGACCCCACTGTACTCCCCTCACCCCATAATACCTTGTGTATAGTGGCCTCCAGTCACCTGACCCCACTGTACTCCCCTCACTCCATAATACTTTGTGTATAGCGGCCTCCAGTCACCTGACCCCACTGTACTCCCCTCACCCCATAATACCTTGTGTATAGCGGCCTCCAGTCACCTGACCCCACTGTACTCCCCTCACCCCATAATACCTTGTGTATAGCGGCCTCCAGTCACCTGACCCCACTGTACTCCCCTCACCCCATAATACCTTGTGTATAGCGGCCTCCAGTCACCTGACCCCACTGTACTCCCCTCACCCCATAATACCTTGTGTATGGCGGCCTCCAGTCACCTGACCCCACTGTACTCCCCTCTCCCCATAATACCTTGTGTATAGCGGCCTCCAGTCACCTGACCCCACTGTACTCCCCTCACCCCATAATACCTTGTGTATAGCGGCCTACGGTCATCTGACCCCACTGTACTCCCCTCACCCCATAATACCTTGTGTATAGCGGCCTACGGTCATCTGACCTCTCTGTACTCGCCTCACCCATCGCCTCTGGGGAAATGCGACCCCTGGTCTGGAATGGGTGGTTAGATGGGGGCTCGGTTGATCTGGGGCTTGTCTGCCATTCTCCATGAAAGAGGCCTTCCCCCATCATGGCCACCCTGGCAAACTGTGTGTCTAAGCCCAGCTGCAATCTCTGTGGTGATAGGCACCCTAAAGCGGACCTACAGCTTAGAAGGGATGATTGTCCCTATGGTGCTTCCCTTTTCCACCTCTCTGTATCTATGCTTTCCTTCTTTCCTGCCTGGGCGCTGTCAGATGTGGCTTAAAGTGGAACAAAACCCACCAGCGGGCATTCCGGAATTAAGATTCCAGGGCCAGCCGCTGGCTTTTCCCTGGGGCTTCCTGAATTGGGATGCCCCACTGTTTGAACCCTCCCCCTGGGCACCGGTAATAGCTCACCTTTCCCTGGTCCAAGAGTGTATTCGTGGGTTCGCTTAGAGCTGTCTGCTGTGACTTTGTTATTCGGCAAACCACTCTTGATTGTTTTCAATGGGTGCATGCTGTCGTCGTCCCCGGTATCCTGCATGCACTCCTGCTCCAGCCATTCAGATAGACGTGAGCCGGGGATGTGGCAGCGCAAGCTCCCATTGAAAGCAATCGGCTTTTTGCTGAAACATGGCAAAGGACTCTGATTGGACGAGAGCCTGCGCATGTGTCATTAGACAGTAGAGACTTGAGTTTTACTGGGCGAACTGGGGGGGCTTTACACAGCCGGGTAATTTGAGATGCCACGTGGGAACTGAACAAAACGTGAATAAGTCAAATTCCCAGGTTTAGTTACGATTTAACTACAAACATATCACCTACTTGGCAGATGTTCGTCCTAAAATGTGGCCGTCCCTGGATTCTAAAAGGCTCCAGGGTCAGCCGCTGACCTCCCCCACCCCCTAGGGCATCCCAAATCGCCTCAGCCACAAAGCTACGCGTGTTCCCCAATCTAAAGGGAAACAGGATGCAGCCACTCTAAACAGTTGTGTTCCGATCATTACTAGGCATGGCAGATGGCGCTTGTTGGATGAGACCCCGCACATGTGTCTTGGGTCTGGAGAAAGGTAAGTGTTTCCTGGAACAAAATAGTGAGGTCTGCATAAAGTGGCCCAACACCCATTTTCTACAACAGCCTGTTGACAAGCTTGATGGGGGTGGGAAGACAGATTTAACCAGCTCACCCAGCACCTTGAGAAGCATAGAGTAGGGAATCCTCTGGCAAAGTTCCCTCGAGTACAAGTGACAGTAAAATATCCAGCTTCTTCTTGGCTTAAAACATAACTTTTAATTCAAACATTTAAAAATTCAAGAGTCCATGTAAAGAATCAAAATTCAAAAACATCCAGCATAATATCACTCGGATCAGGTCTAAGTATGCCCTGCAGCAGGGGTCCTGTGACGCATCTCAGGCATTAGCTTGGCCTTTATCATACATATGTATGACTCTGAGATTTTTAAACGTTTGGATCAAAAGTTATGTTTTAAGCCAAGAAGAAGCTGGATACTTTACTGTCACTGGGTGGGGGTGGGGATTGCATCCAGATTGATGGAGCCCTTCCATGCACAAATCCCACAATCCACAGATTTACTGACCTGCTTAGCGAATAGCATTCGAAATGCGGCACCATGATTGGTCTGCAGTCTTGATTGGTCTGCAGTCTTGAGGTCCAAAATCGCTTCTGCTTTTCCAAACTGTACTGTAAACACAAACCACATTACTGCCTACATCTAATCTCAGGGGAATCGTGCGGCAAATGAGGTGCCACCTCTCAAGACTGTCACAGTATAGTCAAGCACACATTTTGTAGAACATGTTTGTTAGACTGCTTTAAAGAGTAACCGTCACCCCCAGTCAGACAGTGGTCTACCTCTTTATCGGGCATCCATATTTGGAATGCACTGCTGCGTGAAACACCAGGGTCACCCAGTACACTCCCCTCTTCCCTAAGCATTTGCCGCTTCTTGGTGCTGCAGCTACATCCACATTATACCTCTATTTGGGCATGTGCCTGCTGTAGCCAGCGTGGGCACACCCACAGCTAAAGGTGGGCGAGACATGACCGAAGGCTCAGTTTTCCTTGCCGTTTAGAATAAGGAAATCCTAATGGAATGAGCGCCGCTGATTGGGCCACACATGCACTGTGGTAAAAAGAGTAAAAAGTGAGCTTAAAGGAGCACTAGCAAAATTTGGTAATATTAAGCATTCATATAAACACTTCGGCTAATGAGAGAAGTGATCACTTATACACCCAAACTGACTAAAACTCCCATCAGGCTTGTGTTTTTCTTCTCCAGGTCGGAATAAAATCCAGGGATGCCAGGTGTGACTGTATCGTAGGGACAGAACCTGCGCCCCTATTTTCCTCTTCCTTCCTCTTCCTTCCATTAAAAGAAAAATAAGCTTGACGCTGGGTCTATAAGTGATCCTTTCCTCTTCCATCCAGCGTATTTATATAGAATTCTTAAATCATTTTTTCTTGAGCGCCCTCTTTTAATCTAAAAAAAGCACACCCGCGGAACATGTCTGACCTGCTGGACCATCAAATGCCCCTTCCCCTGCTACATGGCGGTGGCCAAGTAAGTCCCGATTTTTCTATTTTCAACATCCAAAATGGGGCTCTGCAGGGTGGGCGGCAGATGGGTCATGGGGGCTTATGTTTACCCGGATATATGCGTATGCCCAATTTGGGGGTTAAATTGTACCAAAGCCCAGGTTCTAGGTTCTGCATATTCTGGGCTTGGGTCCCTGCTCTGTTTAGGCTGATCAATCCCACAGCAGCCTCTCTGAATTTGCCACTGCTGCAGACAGTTTAAAGAGGAGAGCAGTGGTCTCCCTCCTTATGGGGCATACGGAATTGTGAACTGTGTGAACCCCCCTGGATCTCTCAATTTACTTCTTCCCAAAACCCGCCACCTGTCTCGGAGGTGTGGCACTAAGCTCAAAGCGGCAAATGAATTGGGCAAAGAAAATCTTTGGAAGAGCAACCACCGACCTAGAGTCTGTAAGACTCTGCCCAGTGGGATCGCCTGAAAGATGAGCTTACAGGTGAGCGATTTCACACAGTGGGGCATCCCAAATTGGAATTCCCCTGGGGAGGAGCAGTGATACCCAGGATGGTAAAAATTCTGGTTTTTGCACTGCCAGACTTTTCCAGTTGGCTTCGAACTCGCCGTCTTCTGCTTGTCATCCTTCCAGGTGGAGCCAACAAGGACAACAACGCAGTGCTGTCTATAGGGCCATTACTGCGTCAGGGGCCGGCACAATACAAAATGGTGCACTCTAGAAAAGCACCATGTGTAAGGGCCCTAAATGGCAACTTTTACAAGATGGTACAGAGGATTCATTTATAGTATATAGATTTTGAAGCATGGCTAGTTGCACACCCCACAATAGGCTATAACCCCTGCTTCTAATACATAAGTTATATTAACACCGTCACACTTAGATTTGGATGATGGCTGTGTGTGTGTACAGTCATAGGTGACTAATAGCTTGTGTTTTTTTTTTTTTTAAATAACAAAGGTGAGCTGACTAGGACTAACATTTGAGTGCAGATTGCCCAATACTGAAGCAAGGAAACCTGAGCCAAATTGAAACTTGCCCAGAACAGCTAATCTGGGTTTCTCTGAAAGTGATCCATTAATCTCCTTGGGTGAACCACAGAGACCTGATTCCAGATTTTAGTTCACCCTCCCTTGCTAATCGATCACATAGAGCCTGCTATCGCACATCCAATCATGAACTATTATTTATCTTGTTCATTCCTATAGTAAGGCTGCTTTTTAGATCATGTGAGGAACTAGAACAGTTTCTATTATTTTTTCGATCTTGGTGGAGGTGGTAATCTGATAGAATAGAGTATGTATAGTTCTTTATTAGATTCTGGTGTAGTATTTCCATTATGTTCACTGCCTTTCTCATCAGATCTGGTCTTAGTATAACAGAAGTTGATCATGTGATGCAGAAAGGCCAACGGGATAAAACTTCACGTTTATTGGCAGAAATTCAAATCCAATCTTCTTCCAAACATCCAAATGCTTGCAGAAAAGGTCAATGCATTTCGAAGCATTATCCAAGGGAAAAGATGGGCCAAAATTTAAATCGCCCAGTCACAGCAAAGGCAGTAATTCTCGCAGCTACCTGTAGTCTGTTGCGAGACCCTGGAAAACCATGGCACTGAGAGCTGCATCTGCCTCCTGCTGTGCCACGCTGCCAGAGCCGCTCGTCTTCTGACAGATTAGGAGAGGGGTGGTGAGGATCTGTCCCTGCAACTGAACACACCAACCTTCATCCACATTATTGAACTGGGAGTGGACAGAGCAGGAGCAAGCTAGCAAATGATCCCGCCCACCAACCAATCAGCAGTGAGGCGACAGGGCAGCGCCATCCTGCCCACCAATCATTTAATGGTGAGATGACAGGGCGGAGACCACCGCCCATCCACACAGTCAGCAACGAGACAAGGATGACATAGGACATCCCCAGTCAAATGGAGAAGTGAAAAAGAGCAAAGGGAAGACGGCCACACACACTGACCCCAGTGGCTGATCTACAGTTGATGTAATGTTTATTACTAGAGACCTCCACATTGCATCGTTGTACCTGTTGTTGCCAACCAGGTAGGGGTACCTCTCTTTTCCACAAATAGACTTGGGGACAATTTCTGGGATAGTGTTAGGGCCCTCTACCCTTTTCTCCTCTTCTCCATTTGATTGGGTATAGGGGGGTTTGGTTTTGGGTTGGTGTCGGGGCCCCACACTATTTCTTATGTCATCCTTGTCTCTAAATGTTTGTTGAGCTTGATGGCAGGACGGGGGGTGCCTCACCGCTGATTGATTGGTGGGCGGGATGATTCGTTCCTGCTCTGCCCACTCCCGGTTCACTAATGTGAACAGGGGGTGGTTTTTTTCAGTTGCAGGGACAGATCCTCACCAACCCCTCTCCTAATCTGTCTGTCGGAGGAGTGAGGGGTAGCTCTGGCGGGTGGGAGCTGCTGGGGGACAGATGCAGCTCTCCGTGCCATGGGCATCACTGCCTTTGCAGTGGAGCTCTTCGCTGTCTGTGCATCGCGGCGGTGACCGGGTCATGGATTTTGGGCCATCTTTCACATGCTTCGATGGCAACCCCCGGTATGAAAGGCATTGCTGTGTACATGTAGGTTGTCATGATTAAAGAGGAATTCGCCTGATTTTCTTTTTGTGGTGGTGTTCCTCAATGCGCGGGCATCCTGAATCGGGATGTGCTACTCTAAGTATCCCCCCAGGTTGCCCGATCCACTCGCCTTCCAGTCGCTCCCATAGAGCAGGCTCGAGCTGAGAGCGAACATGCTGATTGGCTGAGGCAATTTGCGCAATCTCTTTCACTCTGCTTTGCTGACGGCTAAGCAGACAAGCTGCACCAAAGGGAGGCGAGTACACCGCTGGCCGCATCCCCTGCTAACCTCCTAGCTGTGGCATGCCTGCGCCGCCCATTCAGAAAGGCGGGATACGTGCATAGCTAAAGGTGAGCTGGAATGCGACAAGGGCTCTGGGAGTGAAACTGGCGATTGGGGCAGGTTTCACACAGTGGGGCATCCTAATTTGGGATATCACAAGTACTGGAACTGTTCCTCTAAGTAACCATTTCTGTAAGCATTTGGATGTTTGGAAGATGATGTGCACCTTGGATTTTAATTTCTGTCAATAAACATGTAGTATTTTATCCCTCTGGCCTTTCTGCATTTTGGAACAACCCTGTGGGTTTTGTGCGCCCTGGCTAAGCTGAGATTCACATACAACACAAGGGTGAGCTGAACCTGCTTTCTACCTTTGTGATCATGTGATCTGAGTTTCAAACGGTGAAAGCTTTCTGCTCGGTGTTTATCTGCTATTGGTTGTGTCCAAGTTGGCAGCAAAGCAGAGGAAAAATGACCATGTATTTTTTTGATAAATTCTGTGCATTTTTTGTTGAAGTAGTCCTGGCATGTTTGCTGCATTCTTTCTGCCAGAACAGGGTCCTCAGAGGTTTGTGTGAGGCGTTGATTGGGTTATGCAAATTGAAAGGGTGGATTAAGCAATACCTCCTTTTTTTTTACCCTAGTTGCAAGAGATAGGATGATGGGTGCTGAGTAGTGCTTGTTTACCGAATGTGATTTGCTTGACATAAACTGTCTTAACGTGACCTTGTACGTAAGCTGATGTTGATGAACAGTCCGCAGAAGTAAGCTTGTCTTACCAGGTCCTCTGCTGACTTCTCTGGATTTCTGACGTCCATCATGGCTGTGTAGGTTTTTAGTAAAGCAAACTGAGGTGCACTTTCAGTTTGGCAGATTCAACTTGCCAATAAGATTGTGTTAAATTTGGAAATGGTTAATAAGTGTCTCCTTCATGATAAAATTAAACATGGCCATGTGACAGGGGAGAGAATGGACCAGTCTCGAAGAGCAGTGGTGCCCTATCACAACATGCCTAACAGCACTGTCATATTTGCCCTTTAGATTTTAAAGCAAAAGTCAACCCCCCCAACCCCCCACCCTTTAACCCTCTCCTGGTTCTGGCGCCTCCGTGGTGGTACAGCTCCATGCGTGTGCCGGCTGTTCAGTGAATAGACGGTGGGCACAGGGCCGGGGGATTCCACCTTGTCTTTCTGGGGGTCCCTGAGAGACAAGAAACAGCATCCCCCCAGTTCACTTGAATTGGTGGCTGGCGCGAGCACTGAGCCGGGGGATACTGGCCTGTGTATTTCTGTGCAGCAGGCTGCACAAAATTCAATGGGGTAGGCCCTGGAATCCAGTGGGGTTGGACCCCCAACTCCGCCCCCCCCTTTCTGGCCACCTTGCCGTGCTCCTGCCCGGTTGCTCGCACTCCCGATTGCCATAAACAGGGGTGTTTGCATTACATATGCACAGCAAATATCTTTGATTAGACTAGAGCCTGCACATTCCTCTGAGTTTTTCTGAGCAGATAACAAAACCCGGGATAGACCAAATTCTGGCTATTGTTCGACTTTAAGTCTCCAGCTCTGCTAGTTACTGATTATACAGGAACAACTTGTAAGGGCGTTACTGGGTCTGTTTTTTCTTCAAAGCCTGGGAAATTTGAGCAACCATGAAAATGTTTTCTTTTCATGGTATAATACATGCAGATGTAGCCTTTAAAGAGTGTCTACCTCTAGTTACAACTACTAAGAGGTCCTCCCACCCTCGTTATTCTGATTTGGAATACCCCGCTGTGCAGCTCTGTTTTCCTGTGAAGGCCAAGCTGGCCAGCCCCTACTCTCCACTCACATGTGGCTTCTGTTCATGTGACCGCTGGTAAGTACTGGCTTGGCAAACACTAGAAGATGCACGTTGATGTGTGGACGGATCTGGGGCAGCAAACCAGCAAGGGAATATAGAAGTGATGGGTATGGGCTGCCTAGTCTTGGGCATTATGTGGTGGGGTTCAATGGTCTATACCAAATCAAGTCCTGTGTTGTGAGCTCCTTCCGAGAAAAATGTATAGGGACAGACTTGTTCCTGCTCCACAGCATAAACTTCAAAGCCATAGAACAACTAAGGCAAGGAAATGGTGAACTTTACGTTATGTATGTATTCCAATGTGTGCATTCAGCCAGTGTAACAGGATACTAAATCCTGTTTCCTGTGCAACGTCAGATATGATACTTATTGTTAGCACTACATTTGTCAACTACAATACTAGATTGTGCCATAATTTGAAAAGCAATCTCCTGTGCGACCATTTAAAAAAAAAAAAACTCTACTTATTGTCCAATACCACATTTTGGTCTCTGCCTTTATTGGTTTCAATGCTGATAGTGGAGTAAACATTGCAGACACTAGAATCTATGATCCCTCTCATACCTCTGGTACTATTGGCATTGCCCCCTTATAGAGGTTGCACAAAGTGGAATCCCCCCACTCTGTGCAGCCTATCCAAGATGGCAGTGCGTATTTTGCGGGGGGGGGGGGGTTCCAGGTAAGCCGGTCTGCTTTTTTAACCCCCTCCTTGTCCTGTCTCCCCGCTGGACTGGAGACTAGACTTCCACTTCAATGTGTCAATAAACCCAGGGCTGCTTTTGTTTTATTAATTTTTGAGGGGCCTGGGTTTAATAAGACCCCCGCAGTTTAGGTAAGTAATAATGCCCTTTTACATAGTAAGCAACAGATCGTTCAGCTTAAACATTAGGTTTACATGAAATCCTCTGTTGATCTTGCAGTGCAGGTGTGGCCGTCTAATCTTAGTTTAGAGGCTTCACTCCAACAATGAATGCAAGTTCATGTGTTTTGTGAATGTGAACTGTTTGGATAAAGGGCTGGCCTGGGTAATACCTGTGGTAAATGCTTGGTATGGAGTTTACTCGACTTCTTCTGTTGCAAATAAGCAAAGGAAGCATTGTTGCCCACAAACATGGATGGCGGTTATTTTTAAAAGATGTCCAGTACCATTTAAAAAAAAAAAAAAAACAGGCTTATTTGTTTGTTAAAGTTACTTTCAGATTTCTTTCCTGCAATAACAGTTGTCTTTTACATTATTTCCTGGGGAAGTGTATAAATGAATTAAAGAACCTTTTTAGCATAAAAAAGCTATATTCTCCATGTGTCCTACACAGTGTCAGCTATAGTGTGGTACTGGCAAACTTACCTGATCGCTGCATCCCGGCCCGCCTGATCACATGCCTCTTCCTGTGTCCTACGATGTGGCTGACCGCCCCCCCCCCCCCCCGCCCCACTTAGGTGTGTTAGGTGTGCTGGCAGTCTGTGTGGGACACATGGTGAGCATAGTCTTTTTCTCCCCTTGTCTTTCAGGACGGCCACGGAGAGGGACACCTCTGCCTAGTGAACTGGGACAGTTTAAACGCCCCACCTCTTCCTCCCAGATTTCAGTTTTTCTGTTTCCTTTCTAGGAAACAGCTGGGATAGCATCGCCAGTTTGTTTTGTTGGTTTATTTTCAAATCTCAGGAGAACCTGGTCTTTACTCATGCAGGGCAGGGTACCTGTGGCCTTGAGGGGTTCGCTGGAGCACCACATCATTGGGGCATCTGCTAGACTTTGTAGTTCCTCAGCGGGGCAGGGAGTGCGGCGTCCGTCGGTGGCACTGGAAAGCCTGGAGGCACTTTTTTCCTGGGGCTGACCGGCTGGGCTGGGTGTACACGTTTGACTTGACCGGGTCGAGGCGCTGTGGGATGACATCCCTTCCCGGGAGCCTGTGTTCCAGCACCATTTTGGTTAGATGCTCAGTGAAGCAGCAGTAATCTCTGGCTGCAGTGGTGTCCACATGGCAGCACTTTGGCAGGCAGCAGACACCACTGCCAATCTAGAACAGTTCTCAGAGCAGCTAGGATGCACAATCCTTCTGTGGCTGAGGAACGAATAGACAGACTGGGCAAGGTGAAGGTGGTTCAGGCAAACGGCTGACCAGCAGACTATCCCTGGTGAGCTGGTGAGAGGTTTTCATGCTATTTTCTAATTCCGAAATTGACTTTTATGGTATAGTTTAGTTTAATCATTCCTGGGGCTGTGTATTTTTCCCATGTTTTTTTCTCTTAGGCCACCCCCGTGGTCAAAACTAAAGAAAAGGAGAGAGAAAAAGGCAAGGAGGGGAATCCCAAGCTAAAGCAGGATCCTAGACCAGCCACTATTAACTACCCTGACATTTTACCTGAAGGAGAAAGTCCCCCCTGAAATATGTCTGATGAAGCTTCCACCCTCCTTGAGGATAATTATGATACCATGAATATCCAGCGGGTGTATGAGACCTTATCGCTGCAGGACGCCATGTATCATAAGTTGTTGCGAGACAAAGAGAAGTGTTTTCCTATCCACTGTTCTTTAACTAATTTAATGAAAAAGCAATGGCAATGTCCAGAAAATATTTTTTTCCTGGAAATTTTTCAGTTAAGAATGAATTTTGAAGATGTGGACATTTCAGCCTGAGCCAAGTGCCCAAAGCTGAATGCTCCAGTCGCACAGCTCTCTAGATCTTCAGATTTAAGTTTTAAAGATTTAGGTACCCTTACAGAGCCTATGGATAGGCGTACCAAAGGTATACTTAAAATGGCTTGGGATAATGCGTACTGCAACTTTTTTGCTCACACCCACATTGGCATCATATTGCGTTGCACGTAACCTAGGAGTTTGGTTAAGTACGAGGCCCTGCTAGACCTCCCTGCCTCTAAGGATACAATTGCTAGATGGATTAGACAGGCCATCTCCTTGTTCTACACCTGTATAGATACTCCACCTCCTTATATTTCAGCCCATTCTACGAAAGCGGTCTCAACATCCTGGGCAGAAAAGATATTTATTAAGTTGCCACATACATTTGTAGTCAGTGTAGATCTAAGCAAGTTCATTTCCAGTAGCTTAGTTTTTAGAAGCCCGCTTGCCCTGAAGAAGTGGCAGCTGAGAAGAGCTAGCAACCATCACAATTAGATTACATAGATGCACTGAATACAGATAATCCCCTGACATTTTTTTAATTATAGTCCTGTTCTCCCCTTGAGACATCAGTAGGTCTGTTCATCAAAGCAAGTATTCTACCTTAGGGGGAAAAAAACAGCCGGTTTAGGAGGTAATTGCTTCAACCAAGGAGATTTTCTAAACCTTACCCTATTTAAGTGTTGGATGTACTTACCTTTGCTTATATCTGTTATGTCATGCTGCCCCTACCCCACTTTCCATTTTAATTGGACATGTACAGAGCATCTAAAGCATCTGCTTTGGAGATAAATAAAAAGTTGCCTGTCCACTAGGGATTTCATTTGTTCCTGGATGTTTAGCCTCTCAGCTGAATTAATCTTGGGCGCAGGCATACCATAGGATTCAGCTTTAGAAACTGGCAAGTTTGTGTGCCAGATCTAGGAGCAGCATCTGTGGGGAAGAAAGGGTATTTTTGGTGATGTGTAGGCCTTGGTTTTGGAGGAGAGAGAAAAGAAAATATTCTGAACCGAATGCTGTGCTAAAATACACCCCCATCCCCTATAATAGACAAAGGCAGAATCCCCACAGTCCCCCCCCCCATAACAAGCATTGTGGCAGAATCCCCATCCCGATAGGAGGCAGTGTGCTGGATCCCCCCCCCCCCCCCCCCCCAAATAGCGATAGGATGGGTTACAAATAGAAACCCCTTACTTCGCCCGGGATCCATGAGTGCCGGTTCTACGAGGGCTGCATAGAGCAGCTGTGCCGCTCTGTCCTGTATCTGATCATCTTCCTGTAGGTTGTAGGAAGATGGTCAGATGCAGGAGGGCAATCGCTACCGTGGGAGTGCAGGTAAAAAATATGGTAAATTGTATAACTGGTTATATTAGATGTGTTAAAACAATGCTTACCTCCTTTTTATTGTTTTTTTGTGTGTCCTGGTCAGGTTGGATAAAGTTTGCGGGGTCCCAAGATAACGTTCTGTGCAGCCCATGCAGTCAGTCACTGTGACTGAGGGGTGGAGGGGGGGCATACTACGCTGTGGTCACCACTGAACAGAATTGCCAGCATGCATGGTGCAATGCTCTGATCCCACCAAATTACATTTGAACTAGGGTGAAAGGTTGCAGGATCATTTGTTTTTGTCTGCACTGTCCCTTTTTTAAATTGTAACATGTCTCAGGAATATTTACATACTACTACTGATTTACTTCATATGTAATGTAAGATTTTTATTTTTTCCAATTAGGACACCATACAGAATGTCTTTCATATTTGAGTGGATTTATAATGGCTTCAGCAGTGTGCTACAGTTTTTAGGTAGGTGGTCATTTTTCTTACATATTGTTCTGGCACAACAGACTGTTTCTATGGGATTTCCTGAACCATGTTCCTCATCTTTCAGGATTATATAAGAAGTCTGGAAAACTAGTGTTTTTAGGATTGGACAATGCTGGCAAAACGACACTGCTTCACATGCTGAAGGACGACCGGCTTGGACAACATGTCCCAACACTACACCCAAGTATGTTCACTTGACTGTGGCACCCGCGTTCATCATTGCACGATAACTGCTTCATCTGTTAAATTGGATGTCTTTTGGTTTTTGAAAACACAATGGGGTAGATTTAGAGCCAGGTGAGAACTGCCATTGACCGGGTGTAAATTTTCATCTGGATCTAAATCGGCCCCAAGGTAAACAATTAAAGTCAATGGCAGTTTTGTCTCCTAGAAAAGAGTGAGAATTCGCACCTGGCTCTGAATCGACACCAGTTGTGCGTGTTTAGTAAAATAGCCGAGTTAACCTTTATTTTATTTTTTACTTAGTTCAAAACCCGACACCAGACATTTTTTTTTTTTTTTTAGTTTTCGGTAGTGAGATGTTGGAGAGTGTTAGTCTCTGCAGTGGTATTCTTACTGTTCTTTTACTCGAATGGAAGTATTACTTCCTGCTGATAGTAAGTAAGGCTAAATCTCCAATATGGGCATCAACAGAAACACTTAATCCAAACCTATACCCAAAAGTGCCCCTCACTCAGGCAAATTCTGACCCTCCACGGTCATGCCCCATGTAATGGCAGGAAACGTGCCCATGTGGTCAAAGGCAATCGATAGGATTTGCCATTAACATGGATGTCCATTCATGTGTGTGTTAAAAGGTTTAACATTTATTACAGTGTGTAGTGACACTGTAGGTAGATCTATTTGAGTGGTTCTGTATCCAAGACCCAGTGGTTTATTTGCAGCTGAAAATATTAGTGTTACCAGGTTACAGTTAAAGTGGGCCAACCATGTCTTTTGGAAGGGTAAATGGAAAACAAAGTATCAAATCCCCCTAGTGTCCTGGTAATGGTTTGGATAAAAGTACTTAAACCGGACCTTCACCATAATTTATTGAAAGGCCCAAACCCTTAAACGATTCCCCAGCATCTAAAATTATTACATTTTAAGTTCTTAGTCACTTACTTATTTTTCTTTTCCCCACTGTGCTGCAACTCTGTTCAGGACTTTAGGATACGGGCACTCCCATCTTGACTCAGAAGCATCACACTTACTGAGGAGAGTGGGATAAAGTGCAGGGGGTGGGGTTATATCTGTGCTTTGCTCAGACAGAGCCGAGCTGGGGAAAAGGTCAGCAATCCCAGAATGCAGAGCAGCACAGTCAGAAGGCACTTCCTGTTTGCAGGCTGCCTGATGTTCCATGAGCTGCCATCTTGGATGTTTAAAGGCTCATAACATGCAGTAGATGCAGGTAGGATGATTTTTTAATGTGAGCAATCTGTATACAGGGTGTGGGAAACATATAAGATAGGCTCTTATTCAGAGTGAAGGACTACTTTAAATGATTTGGGCTACAAATGAAAACTTGGGGGGGGAAATTAAGGAATAAATCCAATCTTTTGGCTCTTATCTTCCTTCTAGCACTATTTTCAATAGCCTCTAATTGCAGGAGATTGTGAGTGGAGGACCTTAAGCCGCTAGTTTAGAACAATGACATCCTTCCAGAAACCAATGACATATAATGACATACTTGGGGAAGACAAATTTAAAATCACTATAACAGGGATACCAAGCAGCAGAAAACATCCAAACGGTAATGTACCTGGGGTGGGGAAGCAAGATAGTTGTTTTGGTCTGCTTTAAGCAGACTAAAAGTAAAAAATGACCTTATGTTCTTTTAACACTCACTCCTGGGCAATCCCAGTTTGGGGTGCCTCGACAGTTAAAGATCCTTAGAAAGCCAAAATCGGATTAAACCTTCATGATGCGGGATAGGAATTTGCTGCACACTTCAGTGACGCATGTCCCTTATCGGATGAGTTGCATATTCTGTAACATGTATATAGCTATTAACAGTCCTCCAATTGATGCTACTCTGCTAGGAAAAAAAAGTGAGCATATCTACAATGAAGGCTTATTGATGGAATGAGGGTATAGGTTGGGTTAGTTTAGTGTCCCTGCGAACCAGGACCCAACTTCCCTGTACATCAATCCTGGGATGAAGCTGTGCAGTACCTAAACTTGACCCAACAATCCATTTGGTCAGAACCATACAAGCCAAACCTTTTGACTGCACCTCCTGAAATACAAAACAAAATGTGGGCAAGTATTTTAGGTTGCCCAAGGACTCACTTTGTGTGGAAGCATACAATAGCCATAACTCTTCCTAAAGCATTGATCTTCTAAAACACTTGTATAAACCATCTCTTGCACAGTTAATGTTATTTACTTCTTGTGCATAAGTATCCTCACTTCTTCAGAAAGTGTTAAACTAACCCATTGATTCCAATCGAGATCTTCCTTCTGACTAATGCACAGAGGCCTCATACTGTCATCCTAAGTTGCCCTGGTAAGAAAATCACATACAGAGGGTCCGGAATTAATTGAGAGTTAAAACAAAGGCCCTTAGTCGGCCCTGTAATGTGGGCTACTATTGGGGAAGAATATGTGTTGAAAGAATTTTATTTTTTTCTTCGGGGCAGGGATTGGACAAGATGCTGCAGGAAGATATCGCTCATATCACTGGCCTCTTTGTGTTAAACTGGGAAGTGACTGTGTTGCAAACTGTGTCTTCATTCAGAGCTGTGAGAAAGCTGCAGTGTCTTGGGGCAGCTGCTCATATTTCTCAGTGCTACATTTAGCACTGATCTGTATTTAGTCGTTTTGATGGGTCATATTTATCACCTGATATAAGATACAGGGTGACATTATTTGTTTGTTAGACTAGCAAAGCACATCATGCTTATCTGTATTGCACAATATTTTTGGTTAAATTATGTGTCTCGGGTGTATTGATAGTGATATTTTTATATTTTGTGTAACTGTCTTAAATCTTTGTGTAGACCTCTTTTCCTGCAGTGTGCAATCTAATAACTAAGCGGTTTCTTCTCTAGCATCAGAAGAATTGACGATTGCTGGAATGACTTTCACAACCTTTGACCTTGGTGGGCATGAACAAGGTAGGTACCATTATTCCTTTGCCTTAGCTTGTCTAATGAAGGTTAGCGTAATTTGAAGAGAAACGTTGGAGGTCCTAAAGGACTCTAAAGCCATCAGAGTACCCCCCTGCTGTGTGAAACGCCTCCAGATCACCTGATCCACTATCTGTTCTCCGAGACCTCACAGTGTCTAGGCACCGCAGCTGCGTACTCGGCATTCAGAGGTGTGCTCTGCTCTGCTAACCACACAGCCAATGATTGACCTAGCTTCGCTCATCTGAGCCATGGGAGTGTTGAAGAGGTGAGTTTTCATGCTGAGCTGTGGTGATGCACGCTGTGGGGCATCCCAAATCTAAGAGGGACATCATCCAGCAGAGTAAAATTCTTTAGTGTTCCTCTCTAAAGTGATTCAGCAGCCAAATATTTGTCCCGTGCAGCTCATCTTATTTCTGGATCTGCACCCCACACTGTTTGAGTCAGTACATGGGGTTCAGGACCTGTCATCAGTCAGAGCACTGCAATACCCCCTACATTCATTGCAAATGGATGGAGTGCTCCTAGGCTTGACATTGTAGTGAATGGAAGAGGTCATAGCCATGCGCCCCTATGACTGGTGGCGGGGGGGCAAAAACCTGTGAATGTAATCGAGGAATGTGGCACAGGCTCAGATCCACTAGTACTGATTAACTGTATGGGAGAAAAAGGCAAGTACACTATTCTTAGTATACAGTACGTCCTGCTCCAGATAAGATTCTTTACGTCTGGGTATTACTCTTCCAGATGGCGCTGAACTGCAGACACAGTGAAATTGGCTCCTCCCAGCCCCACAAATGCCCGGGACCTCCCACAAATTCCCAGATATATAATGTAATTATGTAATTATATGTAATGTAATTATATATAAATATATATTATATAGATGTTTTTTCTTATGGGCCTTTTTCATGTGCCTTTCAGATTGTCACGTGTGTGCATGCTAAAGGGGCTTTTTCCCGGTCCTAGGGTCCCTTGCCAAAATTTTGTTCATTAAAAATCCTCCCACAGGGACTTTTAAGGGGCATCCCGGGTTGCTTATCAGCTTAAATCCCCTGCGGTCTTGCGACTGACCACAAAAATCACCATATGGAGGCTCCGCAGGATACCGGGCTTGAGCTCCCTCTGGGACAATCCCGGCCATGTGTGGGTTGTGGGGCATCCCTTACGGGTGAGAATTTGCTTATTTGTATACCATGTGCACAAAAGGCCATATCGCGGCAGTCGGGTGCCCAGCCTTCTGGGTCGGCGCCCCCCGCTTCATCGTCTTCCCCTCCCCGCCTTATCCGTACCCCAAGTGACGTTGGTGCCAGCGGGGAGTCGCAGTCCCATGTTTGTGCTAGGTTCGCCAGCGTCGAGAAATTTATGGTTAGCGCGGTGGGCAAGAAGGCCCAGGCTAAAAAGAGACATTTGTCGTCGGTCCAGGCGACTTGGGATATGGATGATGATTCATTTAATATGTCAGATTATTCCCCGTTGGAGGAGGGGGAATTGTATGAGGAGTCAGAGGCTGACGATGTACGGTTTGGCGAGGCTGATGTTGGGCAGGCGCTGGGGGATGCTGTTGACACGGCCACGGTTTTGTCACATCTCTTGGAGGTTTTGGATATCGCGCCGCCTGAGGCGCCCCCTCCCAAGAAGGGGGAAATTTTGGGGCCCACAAGCCTCGTTTGGAGTTCCCTACCCACGGTCATTTTGATGCACTGATCCTTAGGGAATGGGAGAAACCTAGTCGGCTTCCGGGTGTTCCTCAGGGATGGGATAAGAAGTATCCTTTCCTGGTGGAAGCGGTTAAGCGTTGGGCTTCTCCCGAGGTTGATGCGCCGGTTTTGGGGTTGACCAACTGCTCCGTGCTTCACACCTCAGACGCCACTTCCCTAAAGGATGGTGAGGATAGGCGCCTTGATCAGATGGCATGCCATGCCTTTGCCAGTGTTGGTTCGGCCTTGCGGCCTGTTTGTGCATCTGCGCTAGTGTCGGTGGGTGCTTGGTCTCTGTTTAGGGACTGGTTAAATGACGCTCACCTTGATCCGGCCAGCGCTGAGTTCACTACGCTTAAGCCTTAAGCTTTCAGCCTTATTGGTGGCCATCGGTATGGCTCCGACGGTGGACTTTGCGCCAAGAAATCGCTCACAGCTCTTCCCTTGTTGGGTACGCGGCTGTTTGGAGATAAGTTGGATGCTGTGGCAAAGGGAGGTAAGTTACCTCAGCGGAAGAAACAGCGCCGTCCCTTTCTTGGGGCAGGCTCTTTCAATCCTTCCTTTCGCGGTGCCAGAGCTGGTAGAGGTTTGGCCTTCTCGGTGCCAGAGGCTCTTCCTGGAACAGGGGCAGAGGTCGGGCCCGTCCCGCTTCTGCCTGGGGTTCAAAACCTAAGCCTGCGGGTAAACCAGCTCAGCAATGAAGGGGCGCCCTCACCCGCTCGGGTGGGGGGGCGGCTGCGGCTCTTCTTCCGGGTCTGGGCTTGGGAGGTCACAGACAATTGGATCTTGGAAGTGGTCTCCTCCGGGTACAAACTGGAGTTCGAGTACTGGCCTCCTCCAAGGTTTTTAAGGTCTCGGGTGCCCTTGGACCCTCAGGCGGCTCAGGGGCTCCTGTTAGCAGTAAAAAACCTTCTGGACATGGGAGTTGTATGCCCGGTGCCTCCGGAGAGAGGCAGGGGTTTCTACTCCAACCTTTTCACGGTTCCCAAGAAAGAAGGTTCTGTAAGACCCATTCTGGACCTCAAGGTCCTCAACAGATTCATCAGAACCAAGAAGTTCCGCATGGAGACTCTGCACTCGGCCATCAATTCCCTTCGTCAAGGGGATTTCATGACATCCATAGACATCAAGGATGCATATTTTCATGTTCCAATTTTTCCAGCGCATCAGAGATTCCTCAGGTTCGAGGTGGACGATCAACATTTTCAGTTTGTAGCCCTTCCCTTCGGGTTGACTTCAGCGCCGAGGGTCTTCACCAAGGTTCTGGCGGGCATAATGGCCCTATTCAGAGCTCAGGGAATTCGCATTGTGCCGTATCTGGACGACCTATTGATTTCAGCTTCTTCCCTCCGTCAGGCGGAGCTGGACTCCCACCTGGTGGTGTCGACCCTGGAGAGGTTCGGGTTGGTGATCATTCGCCCCAAGTCCTCTCTCTCGCCATCACGGGTGATTTCATTCCTGGGCATGAATCTGGATACCATTCAGGCCAGAGTGTTTCTACCCCAGACCAAGGTGCAGGGGATTCAGGATCTGATCCGCCTTCTTCTGGCCAATCCTTGCCCTTCTATCCGACAGGGGATGAAACTGGTGGGATTGATGGATCGTTTCACATGAGATCTCTTCAACTTCACCTATTGACGCATTGGGACAGGTGTCCGCTGTCGTTGGATCAACCGTTCAGGATGTCTCCCAGGGTTCGGCAGTTCCTTTGGTGGTGGCTGGAGTCAACCTGTTGAGGGGCAGATCCTTTCTGGTTCCTCGCTGGCAGATGGTTACCACGGATGCCAGCCTGTCGGGACTCGCAGCAGGAGTGCCCTCAGGGACGTGTCTCTGATCCTGCATTGGGCGGAGAGCAATGTTCCTTGCATTTCGGCGATCTACATTCCGGGAGTGGAAAACACGGAGGCGGACTCCCTGAGCAGGGGGTTCTCTCGCCAAGGAGAGTGGTCTCTCAACC
Source organism: Gastrophryne carolinensis (assembly GCA_027917425.1). Taxonomy (NCBI): domain Eukaryota; kingdom Metazoa; phylum Chordata; class Amphibia; order Anura; family Microhylidae; genus Gastrophryne; species Gastrophryne carolinensis. The sequence continues at coordinate 546,861,941 of CM051235.1, read as the reverse complement.
CCGGGGTTTTTCGGTTTCTTTGTCGCAAGTGGGGGACTCCGGAGGTGGATCTCTTTGCCTCACGGCACAATCACAAACTCCCGGCCTTTGTGTCTCTATCTCAGGATCCTTTAGCTCTGGCAGTGGATGCCTTGTCCCTTGCTTGGAAGGATCTGGGGTTTCTGTACCTGTTTCCTCCCTTCTCCATGCTGGGCAAGGTGGTTTGCAAAACTGGCTCTGGAGGGGGCACCAGCAATTCTGGTGGCTCCAAGGTGGCCAAGAAGGGTTTGGTACACAGACATTGTAAGGCTGGCGGTAGATCAGTACCGGCTTCCCATGTTTGCGGATCTGTTATCTCAGGGTCAACTACTTTACCCCAATTTACAAACGCTGGCTTTGACGGCTTGGCTGCTGAAACCTTCATTCTGAAGGAGGAAGGTTTGTCTGAGGTTGTGGTTCAGACCTTGAGCTAGGAAGCGGTCCTCTTCTGGCATTTACTATAGGGCTTGGCGGTCCTATATTGACTGGTGTGAGGCTAGGGCCTTGCCTTGCAGGGTGTTTTCGATCCCTAGGATTTTGGAGTTTCTTCAGCACGGTCTGGATCTTGGGCTCCAGCTTAGTACCTTGAAAGGGCAGGTCTCTGCTCTGTCTGTTTTCTTCCAAAGATCTTTTGCATTACACCCGCTGGTTAAGACCTTTTTTCCAGGGGGTCACTCATGTTCGACCCCATCGGAAGGCTATGGTTCCTGTTTGGGATTTGAATTTGGTTCTGTCGGCCTTCCAGGGTCCTCCTTTTGAGCCGTTACAGGATATTGCTCTTTCTGTTTTCACTCAAGGTTGCCTTCTTGGTGGCTATTACCTCTGTTCGGCGTGTCTCTGAGTAGATCTGTCGATTCAGGCCCCTTACTTTGAAAGACACCAGGACAAGGTGGTCTTTCGCTTTAAGCCAGATTTCCTTCCTAAGGTGGTTTCTGCTTTTCATCTCAATCAGGATATTGTTCTCCCTTCCTTGTGTCCTAAGCCTAACAATGACAAGGAGAGGGTTTTGCACAATTTGGATGTGGTTCGCTGTGTTAAGTACTATTTGGTGACTACTTCTTCTTTCCGCAAGACGGATGCCTTTTTTTTGTGGTGCCCTGTGGGCCCAGGAAAGGTTTGGCGCCCGCCAAGTCTACCGTTACAAAATGGAGTCGTCAGGCCATTGTTGGGGGCCTATTATTCTGCTAAGGGGAGGACTCCCCCTTTTAGGGTCACTGCGCATTCTACTCGTGCTGTTGGTGCGTCCTGGGCTTTTCAGCACCAGGCTTCTGTTGAACAAGTTTGTAAGGCTGCTACTTGGTCTTCCGTTCATACTTTTTCCAAGTTTCACAAGGTTGATGTGCGGGCTTCAGCGGATGCCGTTTTTGGCTGCAAGGTTCTGCAAGCTGCAGTGGTTTAAGTTGGTGCATTCTTTACTGTTTATGGTTCCCACCCATGACGGACACTGCTATTGGATGTCCCAAATGTCATGAAGAGTTGAAGCGGAGTCTATGTCACACTTGGAATAATACCGGTATTTTCACCGTGCCCAAAAGAGATGGATCAGTCAGGCACATCCTGGACTTGAAGATCCTCAACAAATTTGTCAGATGCAGGCGCTTTCGCATGGCAACTCTGCGCTCTATCAGTTCCCTGCGTCCAGGGGACTTCATGACCTCTGTGGACATCAAGGATGCTTACCTTCATATTCCCATCTTTCCAGGTCATCAAAGATTCCTCAGGTTCGCTCTGGAGGATCAGCACTACCAATTTGTCGCATTGCCCTTCGGTCTCATTTTAGCTCCCAGAGTGTTCACCAAGGTGCTGGCAGGAGTGATGGCTCTGCTCAGGTCTCAGGGCATTCGCATTCTGCCCTATTTGGACGACATTCTCATCACTTCTTAGCAGTGTTGTGGAGTAGAGGAGTCGGAGGAAATTTTGGGTACCTGGAGTCTGAGTCGGCAAACAATGCACCGACTCGGACTCCTATTAAATTTTGATTTAGCAAGTTTAAATGTCCCAATTCACAAAAAATTATAATTAATGACTTCTCTATTGTAAGAATAAAGACCAATGCATGCAGTGCCTCACGTAACCGCAAAACGAACACGTTAAGTGACCGTGAAGAAGCATGCTTTTCATGTGCTTCACTATATGGCACGCAAAGCACAATTAGAAGCGGCAATACTTATACTTTGCATAGTGTTGTGTTCTGCTGTTACAGGGAACCCATGGGTAACCTAGCCTCTCACTGATAAGGGATTAAGTAAATGTTTTTTGCAGGACTAGAGACACTTGTATAAGTGAAGGGAATGGAGGATCAATAGTTCAAGACTGAAGCTGTACCATTGGAAAAACTGCTGTCATTCAGCAAAAGGCTATAAAAACTTGTAAACTTCGATTGTTAGCTTAAACTTTAAACATGACTATAGGATTCTACTAGGGAAATCATGTTTTATAATAAATGCCCCTTTCTGGATCCTCCCACTGCCCTATCTTCAGCAGAAGATCAGCACACAGAAAGGAGAAGGCAGCTTCTGCCCAACTACCTCTCTGCTAGAAGTAATGACATGTATGTTGCCTTTCTTTCCTTCAAGGAATGTATAAAATACATTCACGTATTAATACAGAGGAGTCGGGGAGTCGGAAGTACAAAAAACTGAGGAGTCGGAACATTTATCTACCGACTCCACAGCCCTGCTTCTTAGTCCCTCCAACAGGCAGAGCTGGATACTCAGCGAGTAGTGTACACAATGGAGTCATTCGGCTGGGTGATCAACCATCCCAAATCTTCCCTGTCTCCCTCCTTGGTGACGCCATTTTTGGGAATGATTCTGGATACAGTTCAGGCAAGGATCTTTCTTCCTCAGCAGAAGATGGACAGTCTGCTAGCGCAGGTTCAGTTCCTTCTATCTTGCCCTCATCCCTCCATCAGGCAGGGAATGCAGCTGGTGGGCCTGATGGTGTCGTGCTTCGAGGCGGTTCCTTATGCCCGGCTTCACATGAGGCCTCTGCAACTCCACCTCTTGTCAGTATGGGATAAGGATCCTGCGTCCCTGAACCAGGTCCTAGTTCTGTCCCCCCTAGCCAGGCGGTCCCTCTCGTGGTAGCTGGACTCCAGGAACCTGTTGGCGGGCAGATCCTTTCTGACCCCCCGCTGGGAGACGGTCACCACGGATGCCAGTCTGACAGGTTGGGGGGGCTTCTGGAAGTCCCTACAATTCCAAGGGCGGTGGGGCCCTCAGGAGGCCCACACCCCTATCAACATTCTGGAACTGAGGGCGATCAGGTTGGTTCTGGCTCACTTGACCCAACACCTTCGGTTCCGGCCTGTTCAGGTACGCTCGGACAACCAGATGGCGGTTGCCTACATCATTAGGGAAGGACCCGGAGCAAGGGGGCCCTCAAGGAAGTGTCTCTGATGCTGTCCTGGGCGGAGGACAATTTTCCCTGCATCTCAGCTGTGTACATTCTGGGGATGGAGAATCTGCAGGCAGACTCTCTGTGCAGGCGGACCTCTCGCCTCGGAGAATGGTCCCTCAGCGACAGGGTGTTTCACTCTGTGTCACCGTTGGGGTAAGCCAGATGTGGATTTGTTTGCGGCCCGTCACAATCACAATCTCCCAGCCTTTGTCTCCCTGTGCCAGGATCCTCTGGCCTTGGCCACAGATGCTCTAGCAATGTCATGGCAGGACTTTCAGCTCCTGTATGTCTTACCCCCATTCCCCCTGTTGGGCAGGGTTCTGCGCAAAATAGCTCAGGAAGGGGTGCCAGCAATCCTGGTGGCTCCCTGTAAGAAGAGTGTGGTTCGCAGACATAGTGCAGCTGGCAGTAGATCAGTACGCTCTGCCCAGGGTTCCTGACCTACTCGTTCAGGGTCATTTACGCCATCCCAATTTACAAATGTTGGCTTTGACGGCCTGGCTGCTGAAACCTCCATCTTGATGGAAAAGGGGCTGTCTGCCTCTGTTAACACCATGATTAGTGCTAGGAAGAAGTCGTCTTATTCCATTTACTATAGGGTTTGGCGTGCCTACATTGACTGGTGTGAGTCTAGGTCTCTTCCCTGTCAAGTGTTCTCTATCCCCAGGATTCTGGAGTTCCTTCAACATGGTCTGGATCTGGGGCTTCAACTCAGTACTCTGAAGGGTCATGTTTCTGCCCTGGCTGTTTTCTTCCAAAGATCTTTTGCTCAGCATTCTCTGGTCAAGACCTTTTTCCAGGGGGTTACTCATGTGCGTCCTCCACGTAAGCCTATGTTGCCTGTCTGGGACTTGAACTTGGTCCTTTCTGCCTTGCAGGGTGCTCCCTTTGAACCCGTGCCTTGGCCATTCTTACTCTCAAGGTTGTCTTTTTGGTGGCTATCACTTCTGTTAGGTATGTTTCTGAGTTGGCGGCGCTTTCCATCCAGCCCCCCTACTATGAGAGACACCAGGACAAGGTGGTGTTTCGTTTCAAGCCAGATTTTCTGCCTAAGGTAGTGTCTGCATTTCATCTTAATCAGGACATTGTTCTACCTTCCTTGTGCCCTAATCCTAGTAACACTAAGGAGAGGGTTTTGCATTCCTTGGATGTGGTCAGGAATCTAAAGTTCTATCTGGTGGCTACTGCACCTTATAGGAAAACTGATGCTCTTTTTGTGGTCCCTTCTGGTCCTAGGAAGGGTTTGGCTCCTGCTAAATCTACTATCAGCAAATGGATCCGTCAGGCTGTGATTCAGGCCTACACTGCTAAGGGGAAAAATCCTCCCTTCCTCCTTACTGCTCATTCCACTCATGCTATTGGTGCCTCTTGGGCTTTTCAGCACAAGGCTTCTGTTGAACAAGTTTGCAAGGCCGCTACTTGGTCTTCTGTTCATACCTTTTCAAAGTTTTACAAGGTTGATGTTAGGGCCTCAGGTGATGCTGCTTTTGGACGCAAGGTTCTGCAGGCGGCAGTGATCTAAACTGCCCGTTGTTGCCTTTTGGGGATCCCACCCTACTTTACGCACACTGCTATTGGATGTCCCAGACGTAAAGAATCTTATCTGGAGCAGGGCGTACTGTATCCTAAGAATAATACAATTCTGTGATTACTCACCTGTAGAATTGGTATTATACGTATACAGTACGTCCTGCTCCACCCCACCCTTGGTTTGCATTATTCTTGGATCCCCTGTATGGTGATTCTTTGTTTTTTAGTTACTAGTTGGTTCTGTTATCATTCTCCCGGCTTCTCGTTAACTACTTTTCAATACTGGGAAATTGTGGGAGGTCCCGGGTGTTTGTGGGGCCGGGAGGAGCCAATTTTGCCTCTGCAGTCCAGCGCCATCTGGCGGAGTAATACCCAGACGTAAAGAAGCTTATCTGGAGCAGGACGTACTGTATACTCATAATACCAATTCTACAGGTGAGTAATCACAGAATTGTATTTTTCTCAAAACATCCTTCGGGCAGCATACGCCTGAGACCTCCGGGCTCCTCCCATCGAGGGGAACACATGACCACCAGCAAAGATAAAGTCTTGACTCCTCCCTCTCTTCCCCAGTTGTTTCCGTGTTCCTCCACGATGTAGGAGCCTGACCACTGGCTCCTGGTCTGTTTGGTTCAGGTAAGTATTTCCGGTACTGTGGACCTATTTTTTAGCAGGGGGTCCATGTTCTAAGTATGTCACACACCCCGCTTCAAGACATTCATTACACTTGGGTATACTGACCTGTAGATGGCGATCTTGCAGAGATGATATCAAAAAAAGGCAAGACCCTCCCGGCCCATAAATACCTGGGACCTCCCACTCATTACCCAGTCTCATCTCTGCAGTGGCGAGCAAGTCAGAAGATGTCTCCTCCTTGCAGGTAGCCGGGATGACTCCCGCCCCCCCCCCTTTTTTTCTTTTATTTCTGCCTGGATCCCCTTGTTTAATATTCCCTGCCTCCCAGCCTAGGCTTCTGGTCCGGGCAAAGGTAGTTGGCACCCCTGGTGCCTAGGAGCCGTGAGACCCCATAACAAGGGGTAGGCGGCTATCCGGGTTGGCGATCCCGGTTTGGGATGCCCCGTCCCTTGGCCCTTCCCTGACATGGATTCCCCCTCTCCCAGGTACCCTTAGAGGGGGGGGGGGCGGGTCCCTTATGGATTCCTGTCTTTTATGTGTGTGTGTATGTTTTACATGTGTGTGCTTTACATTCACTTTCATGGCGCCGAGGTCCCGCGGCGCCGGCCTCCGGCGCGCTAAGAGTGCTGCCCGCAATGGCGGCGGGGAGCCCATGAGGGCTTCTCCTCCCGGGCCCGCCCCCATGCTGAGAGCGCGGCTTTTCATGTCCCGGCTTCAGGCCGGGAGAGACGGGGGAGGGGCGGGGCCGGGCGCGAACCGCACCGGCCCTCCCTCCTCCTACTGCACACTGCGCGTCGTTACCTGCGGTACCGAAGGTCGGGTGAGGGGCCTGATGGCCATCACTGTCATTTGTTATTATCTTCTATACAGTTAGCATGGTCTGAGTGTGTGCCTGTGTTCTTGTGTTCCAGGTGGACCATTGATCATATAAAAGGGGGGTTCTCCCGGTCCAGGTCCCTGGTTAATTTTTAGCTGGCTTAAAATCCTCCCACTCGGGACTTAAAGGGGCATCCTGGGTTGCATTATTGCGTAATTCCCAAAAATAAAAAGAGCATTGTAAACATTTAATTGTATATACTATATATAGTACTAAAAATCACCATATGGAGGCTTCCCCGGATACTGGGCTTGTGCCCCCCTCGGGGCAATCCAGGCTGTGTTTGGGGTGTGGGGTATCCCTTTTGGGGGATGATGTATTTCTATGTGTACCCTGTGCGCAGCAGTCTATTACGCGGCAGACCGGATCTCAGGCGTCTGGTTCTGCTCCGCCGGTCTCCTCCCCGTCTCCCCCTCGCCTGACACGTGCGTGTGATGTGGTCATTAGCGGGGAGTCGCAATCTGAGGTGTGTGCCAGATTGGCCAATCTTGAAAAATTGTTTTCTAGAGCCCTCGCCAAAAAGGCCACGGCAAAGAGGAAACATTTGTATTCGGCTGCGCAGGCCTTTGATAGGGAGGACTTTGACTCCCTGGATTGGTCTGATTGCTCCCCGCGTGAGGAAGGGGAGCTGTATGAGGGGTCTGATGACTCCGACGATCAGCAGTTTGTGGGCGCTGATGCCGAGCAGGGCCAGGGGGATTCCTCGGATACATCCAGGGTCCTGGCTCAGGTGTTTGAGTTCCTGGCTATTTCTCCCCCCAAGGTGGATCCTCCGCTGAAGGGGGAGTTCTTTGAAGAGACGAAGCCCCGCTTGGAATTTCCTTATCAAAAGCATTTTGATGGTATCATTCGCAAGGAATGGGAGAGGCCGACGCGGCTTCCGGGTGTCCCACCGGGTTGGGACAAGAAATATCCCTTTCCGGCGGATGCAGTGAAGCATTGGTAGTCTCCCCCCCGAGGTGGATGCTCCTGTTTTGGGGTTGTCCAGCTCCTCAGTCCTCCATTCTCCGGAGTGCACTACTCTCAAGGATGGTGAGGATAAATGCATTGACCAGATGGCTTGTCATGGTTTTGCCAGTGTTGGATCGGCCTTGCGGCAGGTTTGTGCTTCTGCGCTTGTATTGGTAGCTGCCAGGTCAGTTGTTAGAGGATTATTGACCTCTGCCAGGCTTGACCCGGCTAGTGAGGAGTTTGCCGACCTTAAGCGCTGTGAGTTATTTTTGCCCTTCGTGCTGTCCACCCGGGATGACACATTGGTGATGTGCAGCAGAGCTACGGCCCTGCTTGTGGCTATCCGCCGGTCGGTTTGGTTACGTCAGTGGGCGGCTGATTTTGTGTCCAAAAAGTCGCTCACAGCCCTTCCCTTTGTGGGATTGCGGCTCTTTGGAGAAAAATTGGATTCGGTGGCAAAGGGAGGTAAGTTACCTCAGCGTAAGAAGCAGCGTTGCCCTTTTCGAGGGGCGGCTTCCTTCTCTCAGTCCTTTCGTGGGGCTAGAGTTGGCAGGGGTTCGGCCTTCCCTTCGTCCAGAGGTGATTCCTGGCCTAGGGGCAGGGGTCGGGTCCGTCCAGGACACAGTTGGGGCTACAAGCCTAGAGCTGCTGCCAAGTCGGCTCAGCAATGAGGGGGCGCCCTCACCCTTGCGGGTGGGGGGACGGTTGCAACTCTTCTCCCAGGTCTGGGTCCAGGAGGTCTCGGACAGGTGGATTCAGGAAGTGGTGTCCGGTTACAAGCTGGAGTTCGAGTTCCGGCCCCCTCCCAGATTCTTCAGGTCCTGGGTGCCGTCAGATCCTCTGGCTGCCCAGGGGCTTCGGGTGGCAGTAGCAAGTCTCGCGGACATGGTTGTCATCTGTCCGGTGCCCCTTTCAGACCGGGGCCTGGGCTTCTATTCCAATTTGTTCACGATGCGCAAGAAGGACGGTTCCGTTCGTCCTATTCTGGATCTGAAGTTGCTCAACAGGTTTGTCCGTCCCCGGAAGTTCCGTATGGAAACTCTGCGCTCAGCCATCCATTCACTTCGTCAGGGGGACTTCATGTCGTCCATAGACATCAAGGATGCTTACCTGCATATTCCAATATTTCTGGCACACCAGAGATTCCTCAGGTTTGTTGTGGACAATCGGCATTTTCAGTTTGTGGCTCTTCCGTTTGGCCTTACCTCGGCTCCAAGGGTTTTTACCAAGGTGTTGGCAGGAGTGATGGCCATCCTCAGAGCCAGGGGTATCCGCATCGTGCCCTATCTGGACGATCTGCTCGTCATGGCGCCTTCCCTAAGTCAAGCGCAAATGGATACCAGGACTGTGGTGTCCACTCTGGAGAGTTTCGGTTGGGTGATCAACTATCCCAAGTCCTGCCTCACTCCCTCCAGGGTGGTGGAGTTCCTGGGAATGTTGCTGGATACTTCTCAGGCCAGGGTGTTTCTCCACCGAGCCAAGGTTCTTCTGATTCAGGAATTGACTCAGCGTCTCCTATCCATCCCCCGCCCGTCCATCTGGCTACGGATGCGACTGGTGGAATTGATGGTGGCGTCGTTTGAGGTGGTTCCCTTTGCACAGTTTCACACAAGGACACTCCAGCTCCATCTCTTGGCGGCTTGGGACGGGACCCCGCTGTCATTGGATCAGTCTTTTCTGATGTCCCCCCGGGTGCATCGTTCCCTTCGGTGGTGGCTGAAACCAAGCAATCTGATGAGGTGCAGATCCTTTCTGACCCCTCGCTGGGAAATGGTCACCACGGATGCCAGCCTGTCAGGTTGGGGGGGATTTTGGAAGGATCTTCAGTTTCAGGGTCTGTGGGGGGCCTCTGGATGCTCACGATCCCATCAATGTTCTGGAGTTGAGAGCCATCAGGTTGGTTCTGGCTCCCTTGACTCATCAGTTGCGAGGCCTACCGGTTCAAGTTTGGTCGGACAATTCGGTCGCCTACTTCACCAGGGAAGTGTCTTTGATCCTGGATTGGGCAGAGCGCAATGTCCCATGCATCTCAGTGGTGTACATTCCGGGAGTGGAGAACACGGAGGCGGACTCCCTGAGCAGAGGGTCGTCTCGCCGGGGGGAATGGTCGCTCAGCCCCAAGGTCTTTCGGTCGCTTTGCCACCGGTGGGGGACTCCGGATATGGACCTCTTTGCCTCTCGTCACAATCACAAGCTTCCGGCATTTGTGTGTCTCTTACGGGATCCGCTGGCTCTGGCAGTGGATGCCATGTCTCTGAACTGGAGGGATCTGGGGTTTCTGTACCTGTTCCCTCCGTTTCCCATGGTGGGCAGAGTGGTGCGCAAGCTGGCCCTAGAGGGCGCATCAGTAATCCTGGTGGCTCCAAGGTTGCCAAGACAGGTTTGGTTCGCAGACGTGGTAAGGTTGACACTGGATAAGTTAGACCTGCCCCTTCTGCCAGATCTGCTCACGCAGGGTCCACTACTCTACCCCAATTTACCAATGCTGGCTTTGACGGCGTGGTTGTTGAAACCTCAATCTTGAGGGAGGAAGGTCTTTCTGATGCTGTCATTCAGACTCTGGTTAGGGCTAGAAAGCAGTCTTCCTCTGCCATCTATTATAGGACTTGGAGGTCTTATATTGATTGGTGTGAGGTAAGGGCCTTGCCTTGCAGGGCGTTTTCTGTCCCTAGGGTCTTGGAATTTCTGCAACATGGTCTGGACCAAGGTTTGCAGCTTAGTACGCTGAAAGGGCAGGTTTCTGCCCTGGCCGTGTTCTTTCAAAAGTCTTTTGCTCTTCATCCTCTGGTTAAGACCTTTTTCCAGGGGGTTACGCATGTCCGGTCTCCTAGGAAGCCTTTGCTCCCAGTGTGGGATTTGAATTTGGTTTTGTCTGCCTTGCAGGGTCCTCCGTTTTGAACCTTTGCAGGATATTGCACTTTCTACGCTTACTCAGAAGGTTGTTTTTCTGGTTGCCATCACTTCTGTTCGACGTGTTTCGGAGTTGGCAGCCTTGTCTATTTCGGCTCCTTACTTTGAGAGGCATCAGGACAAGGTTGTTTTCCACTTCAAGCCAGAGTTCCTTCCTAAGGTGGTCTCTGCTTTTCATCTGAATCAAGATATTGTTCTTCCCTCCTTGTGTCCTAAGCCCAGCAACGACAAGGAGAGGGTTTTGCATTCTTTGGATGTGGTTCGTTGTGTGAAGTATTATTTGGTCGCTACTTCTCCTTTTCGTAGGACTGACGCCCTTTTTGTGGTGCCCTCTGGGCCTAGGAAGGGTTTGGCTCCTGCCAAGTCTTCCATTAGTAAATGGATTCGCCAGGCCATTTTTGGGGCCTATTCTGCCAAGGGGAAGGTTCCCCCTTTTCGTGTTACTGCTCATTCTACTCGTGCTGTTGGGGCGTCCTGGGCCTTCCAGCACCAGGCTTCTGTTGAGCAGGTTTGTAAGGCTGCTACTTGGTCTTCAGTTCACACTTTTTCCAAGTTTTACAAGGTTGATGTTCGGGCCTCAGCGGATGCTGTTTTTGGCCGCAAAGTTCTGCAAGCTGCAGTGGTTTAAGTTTGTGCCTTGTTTTTTGGCCCCCCACCCTTTATGGACACTGCTACTGGATGTCCCAAGTGTAATAAATGTCTTGAAGCGGGGTGTGTGACATACTTAGAATAATACCATTTTGTGAATACTCACCTGTAAAATGGGTATTATAAGTATGTCACACACCCCGCTTCACCCTGCCCTTTTGTATTCTGGTTCCTTTATATGGTGAACCTTTGTTAGTTTTAATTGGCTTTCCTGGTCCCTTGATCTTACTGCTATCTTTATACTGGGTAATGAGTGGGAGGTCCCAGGTATTTATGGGCCGGGAGGGTCTTGCCTTTTTTTGATATCATCTCTGCAAGATCGCCATCTACAGGTCAGTATACCCAAGTGTAATGAATGTCTTGAAGCGGGGTGTGTGACATACTTATAATACCCATTTTACAGGTGAGTGTTCACAAAATGGTAATTTTCCGTTCCCGAAGACCTTCCTAGAGTCTGGGCCGGGATACCCTATGGGATATTTGCCGGATCCCATTCTTTGAAAATGTTTTTTCAAAGGGGGGGTAAGTAGTTATACCCTCTTGCTGAGGATGATTATGGAAGAAGCCGGAGTTACCGGACTCCTTTAAAAATGTTTTGCGACCTTATTTTCTGTTGAATGGATTGGTTGTCCTGGAGTCTTTTTTAATAGTTTTTTTTTTTAATTTTTCTAGGCGATATGCCTTTAAGGGGCGGGGAGAGAGGAGAATGACGTGTTCTCGCTCTCTCCCCTGCTCGCCGCTTACTTCCGCATTCCTTACCTGAGCTCGGCGGCGTGCGGCTCAGCGGCGGATCAGCTCCCGATGGGAGGCCTCCTCTCTCCAGGGGCAGCTGAGAAATCTCCTCGGGCAGTCAGGCACCGAGCGACGGCGGTGGAGCATCGGAGGCTCTAGCGGGGCAGACTCCAGCAGCGATGGCGCATTGTCAGTGCGGCTGACCGGCGGCCATACCAGGTACACGCGCGTGCTTTGCCGGCATTTTTAAAGTACCGGCCCGGAAATCGTCCCAGGCTGCTTCCTCCAGGGCGGCTGATGTCACATTCCAGCGCCGGAGATAAATCCTGCTTCCCAAACACGTGGTTTATTAAAGTGATATCATGTTGTTTTGAGGCTGATAGTTACTCTGGCCTCCCCTTCTATTATTACAAGGGGTTAATAACTTTAATTGGAAAACTTGCACCTGCCCTATTTAATGGTTGCAGAGTACTAGTCTCTTGTTGCCTCTACTCCAGAAACATGGTGGAGCAGTCACAGGACGGATTATTGAATCCTATGGGAGATTCTTCCACAGATTTCATCTGTGGAACAAGATTCTTCCGTCATCCCGCCTGCTGCCGATTCTGGGACGAGGAGACCCAGCTCTGCCCTGGTAAGTCGTTATCTTTTGGGAATATTTGTTATTTAGGGAACTTGGAGATTTTACTGATCCCAGTTTTTTTGTTGCTTTTGTCTTATAGTCTAAAACTCCGGAGAAAGCGTCAAAAAATATTCCCAAGTCCTCTTCTTCTGGTTCTGAATCCAGTTAAGAGTAGAAAATGCCCCCTCTGTGATGTGAAGCTAGCGGATTCCTACGTTAAACCTCTTTGCCAAGTCTGTACAAATAAAGTTGTTTTTGATGAGGATGATGAAGGAGCTTAAGGATTAGATCTCTTCTTCTCCCATGTCACAAAGGGCCTCTGATTGTGCGGGCAACCAGGTGGTGTTTTCCCATCCTTCTACTGGTCCCTTTGATACTTCCCTTTTTTCGGGTCAATTGGGGAAACCCTCCTTCCTCACTTGTCAGGAATCCTTCACTCCGTATGAGGATTCTGACGATGGAGAAATTTCCTCTGCGGATGAGGACGATGATCTGTCTGTAGGATCTTCCTCATCAAAAAACAGATATTTGTTCCCCCCAGGGGACTTGCCTTACCTATTGCACATGATATATTTATCTATGGGCATAGAGGAAAAGGTTACAGGCCCAATATCCAAGCAGGACAGATTTTATCCGGATTTGGCCCCGGATTCCTCCTATGCTTTTCCCTTTCATGACTACCTGAGACATGATTTTGGAACAGTGGAAGGATCCGTCTAGAAAGGTGTATACTACTCGAGGCCTTAACGTAGATATCCCTTTGCAGAGGAGGATTCTCACATTTGGGAAAAATTCCCCAAGTTGGATGCTCCTTTTGCTAAAGTTTCTAAGGGAGCTGGTTTAGCGTTTGAAGATTTTGGGGTTCTTAATGATCCCTTGGATAGGAAAATGGATTCTCTCCTTAAGAAAGCTTGGCAAGTAGAATCCAACATCTTAAGAACAAATTTAGCATCTAACTGTGTGATCAGAAACTTGGGATTTTGGCTACAACAGCTTAAAGTGGACCAACACCCACCGGTGATCACCTCCCTCCCCGCGGGACATCCGAGATCGGGATGTCACGCGGGGTGAAACTCCCCCAAACTCCTTACCTCAGTTTCCTCCCTCGCGCCCCTCTAGACGTGCCCGCGTCGGCCGTCTGTGAATGGCCGGCTCGGGCACGCGCGCGTCAAAAGGGACGCGCGGGAGGCGGAGGAGCCGCTTGTCCGTTGGCGCGGGGAGAGGTGAGTTCGGGGGGTTCGGGGGGGTTTCACACAGCGGGGCACCCCGATCGGGGGTGCCCCACCGAAGTGGACCAAGACCCAGGATAGTCAAAATCCTGGGTGTTGGTCCACTTTAAGGACTGTCTTTTGGAAAACAAGTCTAGAAAAGATCCTTAAGGCTTTACCCATTCTCTTCAGCCACAGCCTTTGTTACAGACGCTATGGCTGAATCTATCAGATTTTCAGCACAAAACTTAGCTGTGACCAATTCAGTGCGCAGGACTCTTTGGGTGAAGACCTGGCCGGGCGATATTGAATTAAAGATGAGACTTTGTGCTATGCCTTTTAGGGGTGAGTGGATCAGATTTGGGTAAAGTCTTGGATATGACGGCGGACAGAAATAAATGTTTTCCGCCTCGTCCTACTTCCGACTTCATTTAGACGTCCCTTTCTTAACAAGGGTGCTTCAAAAAGGGCCAGAGGGCTTTCCGCCTCCGCCAGTTCAGCTAGAAAGGGCAATTTTAAAGGTTTGATCCAAAAAGCAATGACGCCAATATCACTATTGGCGCCAGGCTAAAGGGATTTTGCACAGCCTGGCAAGGCCGGTTGGATTGTCCTTTCATAGTAAGAGGTATTACAGAAGGCTTCCACATAGATTTTTCTCAAGCCCCTCCTTCAAGATTTTTGGTTTCTTCTCTTCCCAGAGGCAAGGAAGAAAGAGAAGCAATTTTTTCAAGTGTATTGGACATGAGGTCAAGGGGAGTAATTGTTCCAGTGCCGTTGCCTTTGCAGGGGACAGGGTTTTACTCCAGCATTTTTCTGGTAAAGAAAAGCACGGGGGGATTCAGGTTCATTTTGAACCTGAAGATTCTCAACCGATTTGTCCAGTACAGACATTTCAGAATGGAAACTATTTTTTCCGTAAAGAATACGCATCGCAGAGGTGTCTTTATGGCATCGATAGATTTAAAGGACGCCTATTGGCAAGTACCAATGAGTCCCCTGGCTCAGTCTTTTATGAGATTTGCAATAAAAGACAGAGACCGGATCCTGCATTTTCAGTTTGTTTGTCTTCCCTTCGGCCTGGCCGCTGCTTTGGCTTTTCTGAGGCGCAGGGGGATAGCAGTAGTCGCCTGTTTGGACGGTCTCCTTCTTTTTGCTCACTCAAAGGACAAATTGGAGGAAAATCTGCTTTTCACCATAAATTTGTTAGGCCATTTGGGCTGGATTATAAATTTCAACAAATCATCCCTGGTGCCCTCGCAAATTATGACATATTTGGGATTCGAGATCAATACAGTTCTCCAAGTCCTGATTCTTCCTCTTCAAAAGATTGTGGTCCTGCAGGAAGCAGTTCAGAATATCTGCTCGGGCCCGACTCCCTCCATAAGACAAGCTATGAGACTCCTCGGGCTCTTGACCTCATCCTTCCTGGCAGTAAGGTGGGGTCAGCTTCATTCCAGATGCCTTCAGGATCATATTCTGAAGAATTGGGATGGAACCCAGATCGGGCTGGATCAACAGTTACCAATCTCGGAAGAAGTAAAGGAATCTCTGAATTGGTGGCTGGAAGAAAACCATTTTTTCAAGAGGATTACCGTGGGTAGATCCCAGGGAGATAATTGTGACTACGGATGCCTCAGCCTGGGGCTGGGGGGCACGTTGCAAGACATGGACGACTCAAGGGAAATGGTCAAAGGCCATGAGTGTTTCTTAGTCCAACCTGCAGTAAAAAAGGCATTATGGGCCCTAGAGTTGCACCTGCGGGGGAAACATGTTCAAGTAAGAACGGACAATGCTACGACAGTAGCTTATATAAATCACCAAGGAGGAACAACATCCTCAAAATTGATGACGATAGCCTCAGAAATTTTACTGTGGGCAGAAGCCCATCTTTTGTCCCTAACGGCGGTGCACCTAAAGGGGACCCTGAATCAAGTTACAGATTTCTTGAGCCGATATCAGGTAAAGGAGTCGGAATGGTCCCTGGATCCAGAAGTTTTCAGGACGATTTGCAGTCGAAGCCGATTTCCGGAGGTGGATCTATTTGCTTCAGAAAAAATCACAAAGTAAAGAATTACTTTTCTCTTAATCCAAAGGATCAGTCTCTGGGGGTGGACGCGTTAGCCCATCCTTGGCATTTCAATCTGGCTTACGCCTTCCCACTGGTCCGTTTGATCCCTTTATTTTTGAAGAAGCTGTTCCGGGAACCAGTTACAGTTCTCCTGTTGGCCTTGTGGTGGCCGAAGAGATCTTGGTTTTCAACTCTAGTGGAGCTTTCAGTACGGGAGCCTTGGGAGATTCTGGTGATCCCTCATCTGTTATAACAAGGTCCAATCGTTTGTCAGAATCCTCATTGGTGGAGATTGACACTGTGGACCCTGAGGTCTCCTTGCTGCAAGAGAGAGGGTTCTTAGGCCCAGTAATTGATACTCTTCTTTCAAGCAGGAAGGTGGTGACGAGGAAGATTTACCTAAAAGTATGGAAAACCTTTAACTCTTGGAAGAAAGAAAATAAGGGAACCTCATTTAAAGTTCCGGTCATTTTGGATTTTCTGCAGCTGGGTGTTGACATAGGACTTAGCGTTAATACATTGAAAGTTCAACTTGCAGCCCTTTCAGTTTTCTTGGACAAGAAGCTCTCTTCTATTTCCATCATCAAGAGATTCTTGCTGGCTGTCAAACGCGCCAAGCCAATTCCAGTCAAGGTGATTCCTCAGTGGGATCTAGCAAAAGTATTATCGATGTTAAGTTCTCCACCTTTTTATCCGAATAAGAATCTGGATATTAAGCTTCTTACATGGAAGGTTTTATTTCTAGTTGCTATTACATCAGCTCGAAGAGTTAGCGACATTCAAGCCTTGTCTTGTCATCCGTTCCTGCAAGTATTTCTAGACCACATTTTGTTAAAAGTGGATCCTTGCTACCTTCCAAAAGTTGTGTCTGACTTTCACAGATCTCAGCAGGTCGTTATTCCTTCCATCACAGAAGAAAAGCCAGAATTAGCGGCCTTGGATGTCAGATCTCTACTATTGATTTATCTAAATCAAACCAGCGACTTCAGGAAATCAGACAGTCTATTTGTGGCTTTCTCGGGCCCGAGGAAAGGACAGAGTATTTCAAAAACGACATTGGCAAGATGGATGAGGAGTACCATTAAGCTGGCCTATGGGGATTCCAATATACCAGGTGGAGTGACGGCTCACTCAACGCGGAGTGTTTCCACATCTTGGGCAGAGCAAGCTGGGGTCTCCATTGAACAGATTTGTAAAGCGGCAACGTGGACTTCAGCTAAGACTTTCTCTAAGCATTACCGTTTGGACGTTTTGTCTCAGAAGGACCAATCCTTTGGAAGGAGTGTTCTTCGAGCAGTTCTTCCCACCCTATGAGGTAGTCCTCGACTATCTCTCAGGCGTATGCTGCCCGAAGGATGTTTTGAGAAAACCTAAGTTAGTTACCTGGTAACTTTTTTTTTTTTTTCTAAACATCCGTAAGGGCAGCATACGCCTACTTCCCCCCCCTTATTACTTTAGACCTAGGGTTGTATTTATAGTATTATGTGGTGGGAGTCGTGGGTCTTTGTCTTTTTCTCTCCTTCAGATATCTATAACAACTGGGGAAGAGAGGGAGAAGTCAAGACTTTATCTTTGCTGGTGGTCATGTGTTCCCCTCGATTGGAGGAGCCTGGAGGTCTCAGGCGTATGCTGCCCTTACGGATGTTTAGAAAAAAAGTTACCAGGTAACCATGTTTTTTTTTTCTTCAATCAATCTAAATCAATTGTGCATTTCTTCCACCAAATCATCTGCGTGACAGGTCCCCTAAATTTCAGGTCTATTAAAATGATCAGGATATTAAATGATGAGCAATAATAAAGTTCCATAAGCTCAATACATCGTATTGGAGAATTTTTAAAGCTGCAGTTATATATTGCTTGAGTGCACACAAGAGGGGGGGGGGGAGGGAGTATGAAAAGTAGCTAATTATACCAGACCTTTACAAGGAAGTTCCACTTCTGAGGAATTTCCCTCAGGCGTACAATACCTCTGTACCTGTTGATCTTGCAGTTTGTCAGTGTACAGGGGACCTGTCTTCTAGGCGATCTTTCAGCGTCAGCCCTTGGGGGTAATATGGGCAGAGCCCAAACTGAGCATCGATTACACACTCTGTACCTTGGACAGGTCATTTTTTTGGATTACGTCTTGCATCTACTTAATTAGAAAATATGGAGGTAAAATTTGCAAAAATTATAGGTATCGTGACACTATTTGGATCTTGCAGGTTTTTGATTTGATCAGCGGGCCCCTACATTATTCTAAGTATGTCACACACCCCGCTTCAAACATTAATATTTACACTTGGGTATACACACCTCTAGGTGGCGATCTTGCAGAGAAGTCCTGAAAAACGAGCCGCTCCCGGTCTATACATACCTGGGACCTCCCACTCATTCCCCAGTGTTCTTCTCTGCAAGATGGCGACAAGACAGAAGAAAGAAGTCTCCTTGCAGGTAGCCGGGGTAACACCCCGCCCCCCCCCCCCCCCCCCGCCCCCCATGGTCTATTTCTGCCCGGCCTTTTGTTTATTAGCCCCTTGTTTGAATGTATAGCCTCCCAGCTTAGGCTGCCGGCCGGGCAAGGGTAGATGGCACTTAAGGTGCCTAGGAGCTTAGCTCCTCCACTAGACCCCATATTATGGGCCAATGCAGTTATCCGGCCTGGTGATCCAGATTTGGGATGCCCCGCCCTTATGTCCCTACTAGGCTTCCCCCTTTCCCGCTTGGTCCCTTCTCCCTGTGCTAGTTGGGGAGGGGGGGGGGCTTGTCTGTGTGCCTGGGTGATGTTTGCTACTTGTGGCTGTGTGAGTGATTTGACTTGTGCACGGTGTTGGCGGGGCCCGGCGGCGTGTGTGTGCCGCCGGTCTGCGGTTGTTTTAGTGCGGGCGCCATGTCCTTGGCGCCCGCTGCTCTGGTGGTCTCCGGGGTTGTAAGCGGGCAGGGCGGCGTGTGTTGTGCCGCCGGCCCGCCTGCATGTCTGTGCGGGCGACATGTTCTTTGGCGCCCGCTACCTTGTCTGGCTCTCCGGAGGTGGAGGGGGGCGGGGCCGCGTCGTGCGCGGCCCACGCTGTGCCTGGATTGAAGGGAGGGGCGGGGCCGCAGCGTCTGCCGCGCTTTGCTGGGCCCGCCCTTCTTCTCCCTTCTCTGTATCCTCGTGGCTGGCCGCCATTCCGTTTTTGCGGCGGTTAAGGTAGGCTGGTTTTTTCTTTGGCATACCATTTTTTTTAAGGTGGTTCCTTGGCTGGGGGCATCAACAGTTTTCAGGTCAGTAGCCCCCTTGTGTTGGGGTTGTGTCAGCTTGTAGTGGTGAATTGCTGGGTACCTTGTGTTGGGCATCCCTAGCCTTCCAGATTTTTAAAATATATATATATATATATAATTATAATATATTGGTATGTTCTCCTTGTATACTGCTCCATGTGGGTTCTTGCCTGACCCTTTTGGTGTTATAGTATTGTATTGACATGTGCATTCATGTGATCTGTTAGTGCTTGGAGTGACTGTTGTCTTTTCTGTTTCAGATCCTGGGATCCCACGCTGCAGGGCTCTCCCGGTCTTAGATACCTGGCTAGTTGGGGTTGTCCATTACATTTTTCTTCCTGTATTGGTTATTGCAAATTCTCCCACTTCAGGGCCATTTAAAAAAAAAAAAAAAAAAATTTAAGGGGCATCCCGGGTTGCGTACTGCGTAAATCCCTGAGTTATTGCGAATACCATAAATTCACCATATGGAGGCTTCCAAAGATACCGGAAACGGCCCTTCGGGGCAGTCCAGGCTGTGCGGGGGTTGTGGGGCTCCGCTCCCAGGGGATGATATTATATGCATTCCATGTGCGCAGCGGAACATTGAGCGCCAGTCCGGCACCCCGGTGCCTGGCTCTTCGCCGCCCGTGCCATCTCCTTCTCCTCTCCTCCTCGCCTGTTCCGGACCCCGTGTGACGTTGTCATTGGTGGGGATTCGCAATCCGAGGTATGCGCCCGGTTGGCTAGCCTCGAGAAAATGTTTTCCGCTGTGGTTGCTCAGAAGGCTCCGGCTAAGCGGAAACACTTGTCCCCGCCTCCGCCGGAATCAGATGCTGAGGTTGTTGAGGCATTGGATTGGTCAGATTGCCCCCTGGTTGAAGAGGGGGAGCTTATTGAGGAATTGGACGATCCTGAGGTCCAGCAGCTGTTTGGTGCTGAGGGTGACCAGGCCATGGGGACTGTTTCGGACACCCCTTCCATACTGGCTCAAATGTTTGAGGTTTTGGATGTGGATCCTCCTGAAGCAGTTCCTTTGCCAGTTGTTTGAGTTGTTTGAGGTGACCAAGCCGCGTTTGGAGTTTCCCAGTCAACGACATTTCGAGAATGTCGTCCTGAAGGAATGAGAGCAACCTACGCGTCTCGTTGGTGTTCCGCCTAGTTGGGATAGGAAGTATCCTTTTCCGGCGGACTTGGTGAAGCGTTGGTCTGTCCCTCCCGAGGTGGATGCTCCGGTTTTGGGGCTATCTAATATGGCAGTTTTGCATTCTCCTGACACGACTACTCTTAAGGATGGCGAGGATCGACGGATTGACCAGCTGGCCCGCCATGGTTTTGTCTGTGCGGGTTCGGTTTTGAGACCTGTTTGTGCTTCGGCTCTTTTATTGTTGGCGGTTAGGTCCATTGTCGGGGATTTATGTGTGGATCTTGATCCTACTTGTGATGAATTCCTTGCCCTCAAGCGTTGCGAGTCCTTCGTTTCGTTTGTCCTTGCCGCTCAGGATGATGCCATGTTGATGTGTGGCAGGGCTACGGCTCTGTTGGTAGCTATCTGACGGTCGGTGTGGTTGCGGCAATGGACTGCTGATTTTAATTCCAAAAGGTCGCTTACGGCTCTTCCCTTTTTGGATTTGTGCCTGTTTGGTGAGAAATTAGATTCGGTTGCTAAGGGAGGTAAGTTACCTCAGCGCAAGAAATTTCGTCGTTCCTTTCAGGGGCGTCCTTTTTCAATCCTTCCTTTCGGGGAGCCAGAGGTGCGGGCTTTACGGCTCCCAGGGGTGCCAGCTGGAACAGGAGTAGAGGCCGTGGCCGTCCCGTTCATGCCTGGGGTGCGAAACCCAAACCAGCTGCAAAGCCCGCTACGCAATGAGGGGGCGCCCTCACCCTTGCGGGTGGGAGGACGGTTGCGACTCTTCTCCCGGGTGTGGGACCAGGAGGTCTCGGACAGGTGGATCCGGGAGGTGGTGTTGGCCGGTTACAAGCTGGAGTTCGAGTCCCGCCCTCCTCCAAGATTTTTCAGGTCTCGGGTCCCTTCAGATCCTTTGGCCGCGCAGGGGCTCCTGGCGGTGGTGAGGAATCTTCTGGAAATGGCAGTCATCTGCTCGATCCCGCCTTCGGAAGTGGGTCACGGGTATTATTCCGATCTCTTCACAGTGCCCAAGAAGGACGGGTCGGTTCGTCCCATCCTGGATCTGAAGTTTCTCAACGTGTTTATCCGTCCCCGGAAGTTTCGTATGGAAACTCTGCGCTCTGCCGTCAATTCTCTTCGGCAGGGGGACTTCATGACGTCCATAGACATCAAGGATGCTTACCTTCACATTCCTATCTTTCCGGCTCACCAAAGGTTTCTTCGCTTTGTGGTGGAAAATCGGCATTTTCAGTTTGTTGCTCTTCCGTTTGGCCTTAACTCGGCTCCAAGAGTATTCACCAAGGTGTTGGCGGGCGTGATGGCCCTTCTCAGAGCTCAGGGGATTCGCATTGTGCCTTATTTGGACGATCTTCTCATCATGGCTCCTTCATTCAGTCAAGCAGAAATGGACACCAGGACGGTGGTATCCACTCTGGAGAGGTTCGACTGGGTGATCAATTTCCCCAAGTCCTCTCTTGTTCCGGCCAGGGTGGGGCCTTTTCTGGGGATGAGTGTTTCTCCCTCAGGCCAAGGTTCTCTTGATTCAGGAATTGGCGCAGCTTCTTCTTTCCAATCCTCGTCCGTCCATCCGGCTAGGGATGAGACTGGTGGGGTTGATGGTAGCTTCTTTCGAGGCGGTTCCTTTTGCTCAGTTTCACACGCGGACGCTTCAGCTTCATCTGTTGGCGTCTTGGGACCGGCGACCGCGGTCGTTGGATCGGTCCTTCCGGATGTCCCCCCGGTTTCGGCAGTCTCTACAGTGGTGGATGGTCTCGGACAATCTCTTGAGGGGCAGGTCTTTTCTGACCCCTCTTTGGGAAACTGTCACCACGGACGCCAGTTTGTCAGGATGGGGAGGTTTCTGGAAGGATCTTCAGTTCCGGGGGCAGTGGGGTCCTCAGGAGGCCCACTTGCCCATCAATGTTCTGGAGCTGAGAGCCATCAGGTTGGTTCTGTCTCACTTGACGCAGCATTTACAGGGCTTGCCGGTTCAGGTTCGGTCGGACAATTGGACGGCGGTTGCCTACATCAATCACCAAGGAGGGACTCGCAGTCTGGGTGCCCGCAGAGAGGTGTCTCTGATCCTAGTTTGGGCGGAGACTCATGTTCCTTGCATCTCGGCAGTGTACATTCCAGGTGTGGAAAACACGGAGGCGGACTTCCTGAGCAGGTGCTCTTCCCGTCGGGGTGAATGGTCTCTCCACTCCCAGGTGTTTTGGTCACTTTGTCTCCGGTGGGGGACGCCGGAGGGGGATCTGTTTGCCTCGTCACAATTACAATTTTCCGACATTCGTGTCGCTCTCTCAGGATCCTCTGGCCCTGGCGGTGGATGCCATGTCCCTGAGCTGGGGGGACCTGGGGTTCCTTTATCTGTTTCCTCCGATTCCCATGCTAGGCAGGGTGTTGCGAAAGCTGGCCCTGGAAGGGGTTCCCGCCATTCTCGTGGCTCCAAGGTGGTCAAGGCGGGTGTGGTTCGCAGACATCGTTCGTCTGGCGGTGGATCAGTTCGATCTGCCTCTTCGGCCAGATCTTCTCACACAGGGTCAACTGCGTTACCCCAATTTACCAACGCTGGCTTTGACGGCCTGGCTGCTGAAACCTCCATCTTAAGGGAGGAAGGTCTTTCGGATTCTGTTATTCAGACTCTTATTAGTGCCAGGAAGAGATCCTCTTCTACCATCTACTATAGGACGTGGAGATCTTATATTGATTGGTGTGAGGCTAGATCTTTGCCCTGTCGGGTCTTTTCTGTTTCCAGGATTTTGGAATTTCTTCAATCGGGGCTGGACTCTGGTCTTCAGCTGAGTACGTTGAAGGGGCAGGTTTCTGCCTTGTCTGTTTTTTTTTTCAAAAATCATTTGCGCTTCATCCGTTGGTCAAGACTTTCTTCCAGGGGGTTTCGCATCTGCGGCCTCCTAGGAAGCCTTTGCTCCCTGTTTGGGATTTGAATTTGGTTCTCTCTGCTCTTCAGGCTCCTTCTTTTGAGCCTTTGCTGGATATTGCTGTTTCTACTTTGACTCAGAAGGTGGCCATCACTTCGGTTCGGCGCGTTTCGGAGTTGACGGCCTTGTCGATTCAGGCCCCTTTTTTTTGAGAGACATCAGGACAAAGTGGTTTTCCGCTTCAAACCGGATTTTCTTCCTAAGGTGGTCTCTGCTTTTCATCTTTACCAGGACATTGTTCTTCCGTCCTTGTGTCCTAAGCCTAGGAATGACAAGGAAAGGGCTTTGCATTGTGTTCGGTGCTGTTTGCGTACTACATCTCCTTTTCGTAAGACTGATGCCTTTTTTGTGGTGCCCTGCGGGCCTAGGAAGGGCTTGGCTCCGGCTAAGTCTTCCATTAGCAAGTGGATTCCTCAGGCTGTTGTTGGGGCCTATTCTGCTAAGGGGAAGGCTCCCCCTTTTCGTATCACTGCTCATTCTATTCGTGCTGTTGGGGCGTCTTGGGCCTTTCAGCACCAGGCTTCTGTTGAGCAAGTTTGTAAGGCTGCTACTTGGTCTTCTGTTCACACTTTTTCCAAGTTTTATAAGGTTGATGTGCGGGCTTCAGCGGATGCTGTGTTTGGCCGCAAGGTTCTGCAGGCTGCAGTGGTTTGAGTTTCTGCATTATTGCCTTGTTGGATACCCGCCCTTTCTGGACACTGCTTTTGGATGTCCCAAGTGTAAATATTAATGTTTGAAGCGGGGTGTGTGACATACTTAGAATAATACCATTTTGTGAATACTCACCTGTAAAATGGGTATTATAAGTATGTCACACACCCCGCTTCACCCGCCTTTTTTGGTATCCTGGTTCTTTATATGGTAAAGCTTTTGTTTACAGTTTGAGGGTTACCAATGGTTGTTTTTTCTGGTACCTTGTCTTACTGCTGTTTGAATACTGGGGAATTGTTGGGAGGTACCAGGTATGTATAGACCGGGAGGGGCTCGTTTTTCAGGACTTCTCTGCAAGATCGCCACCTAGAGGTGTGTATACCCAAGTGTAAATATTAATTTGAAGCGGGGTGTGTGACATACTTATAATACCCATTTTACAGGTGAGTATTCACAAAATGGTATTTTTTTTTCTTACCATGAAAGACACATTCAGTCTTAATAGA
Organism: Gastrophryne carolinensis; assembly: GCA_027917425.1. Lineage (NCBI taxonomy): Eukaryota > Metazoa > Chordata > Amphibia > Anura > Microhylidae > Gastrophryne > Gastrophryne carolinensis. Next base: position 546,837,892 of record CM051235.1, on the reverse strand, counting down.
TGGTCAGGAGCTTTGTTCAACCTGAATTTATCATAGAAGCCATATTTGGAAACAATTCCAGTCATTTCATAACACAGTTAAGTACTACTCAAAAGCATCAAACTTTGTGTGCTTGATATTCCCCCAGCCCCATAGAAGTGAATGGCAGAATCAACACTACTGGCTTAAAGCGGACCTTAACAATCATTTAATGAAAAGGCCAAACCCTTAAACTATTCCCCAGCATCTAAAATTAATATATTTAACATTTTTAGTCACTTACATTTTATTCTTTCCCTCACTGGCCTGCAACTCTGTTCAGCACTCTAGGATATGGGCGCCGCCATCTTGGTTGAGTAGCATCACATACTGAGGAGAGGGTTCAAAAGTGCAGGGGAGCAGGGATATAGCTGTGCTTTGCACAAAGAGAGCAGAGCTGGGGTCAGGAAAAAGTCAGCAATCCCAGAATGCAGAGTGGCACAGTCAGAAGACACTTCCTGTTTGCAGGCATCCTGCACCTCCATGAGCCGCCATCTTGGATGTTTAAAGTCTCAGAAAATGCAATGGATGCAGGTAGGATGATTTTTAATGTGGGCAATCTGTATGTACAGAGTGGGGGAAACATATAAGAAAGGCTCTTATTCAGGGTGAAAGTCCGGTTTAACCCTTTCAGTGCCAAGCACGTAGATACTACGTGCTTGCTTCCACTCCACTTAAGTGCCAAGCACGTAGTATCTACGTGCTTGACTTTCCCCCCTGCTAGTAAAAAAAATAAAAGTAAAAAATACTCACCTGACCCCTCGTTGGATCCGGCCGGGTCTCCTCTTTAATTTGGTGCCATCCGATCCCCCGTGGGGGGTCGGATGGCTCCAGGAGAGCCCCCGGAATAGCCCCCCCCCCCCCCCCGTTTGGCAGCAGCAGCTGCTAACTGTAAAAAAAAAAAAAAAAAAAAAATGACATTCACTTACCTGTGTGTGCGCTGGCTCCCGCTGTCCCTCCTCTTCACCTGGGGGGGCCTCCGATCGCCCCCCAGGACTTACCGATCTTCAGGAGAGAGCCCGGAAGGCTCTCTGCTCTCTCCTCTTCGATGGCGGCCGCCATCTTGCCGCTAAGCCCCCCATTACCTGCCTCCCCAACGGCCAGGGGGGGGCAGAAGGGCCCGGGCCACTTAGTGGCTATGTGGGCTAGTAGCCTGCAGGGCCAGGGGCCACCAACGCTGGCCCCTGCGCCCTGTTCTACAAGCCCCCATAGCTGGCCCGGGTCGGTAATGCTGGGTAGGGGGGACCATACGTCATTTTTTTGGGGGATTTTTAAGGGTTTTTAACCCTTAAAATTCAAAAAAAAAATGGGGTCTCCCCCCCTAGGAGGAGGAACCCTATGTCATTTTTTTTTTTAATTAACCCTTTTGTTTTCTGTCATCCAGCAGCTATAAAAGGCTGAAAGAGTGCTCCACTATGGATGGGAGGTAAGTATAAAAAAAAAATAATAATAAAATATTTTTTCTCTTTGTGTGTCTGTGTTTTATTTTTACATTTAACCCCTTGTGAACTGGTAAGGGGTCCATGACCCCTATACCAGTTCACAAGGCTGGGGGAGGTGGCAAGTCACCTGCGCTAGCCGGTGACTTGCCATTAACCCCCGACACCCCCATTACCTGCCTCCCCAAAGCCCAGGGGGGGGGGCAGAAGAGCCCGGGCCCACTGGCTATGCGGGCTTGTAGCCTGCAGGGCCAGGGGCCACAAAAGCTGGCCCCTGCGCCCCGTTCCTCCAAGCCCTGCATAGCTGGTCCCGGGCTGGTTACTTTGGGTAAGGGGGGGCCCATGTCATTTTTTTTTATTTTTAAGGATTTTTAACCCTTAAAAATCCCCCCAAAAAATGGGCCCCCCCTCCCGGGAGGGGGGACCCTATGTCATTTTTTTTTCTCGATTTAACCCTTTGTAGTGTGGATGGTAGTTGTATTTTATTTGTAAATGTTAAAAATTACTTGTTTCAGTTTGAGGGGTCTCCTGGGCAGGAACAGGGGGCTACCGATAAATATGTGGTACCGTTCTAATCGGTAGAAATGGGGCTTTCACATGCAATATGGTTTTCTTTAATAAAATAAATTTTTTATGTAAAATAAAGGAGTCAATTTTCTAAAAAAAAATTTTATTTATTTTTTTTTTTTTTACTTAATAATAAATAAAATTAATAATAAATAAAATTTACAAACAAGACATTTCATGTTAAAGCCTAAACTCTGCTGCAAAAATATATATATAATTTTCCTGAAAATTCCAGCAAAAATAACACAAAACATGGCGCAAAACATGGCGCAAAATGGGGAAAAATGACCTGTCAACAGAGGGTGACAAAATCTCAAGTAAGCTGGCAATTAAAAGGGTTAATAGTACCTCTGCATGTTGGGTATTGTTCTGTTCGGGGGACCTTGCGCTTTCAGACTTAGCTTGTTTTTTCTTGTTTGCATATTTATATTTTAGTAAAAGGTGTTTTTTATTCTGCTTTTTTATACATTTTTTTAGGGAAACTCTGCGCAACCAAAGAGTTCTTTGAGGGATTAATTCCAGAAAGATGAGCCCACTACAACAAGCTGGGTACGCTTAGAAAGCTTAACATGTGTACTTTCAGGGAATATATGGTTTATGGGGGATATTCCAAATGTAAAGGGTTGTTTTGGTTGAAAAATCGCAAGGTGCGCACTTTGTCTGCAGAGCTGAAATTTTCAAGAAAAATTACCGTTACGCACATGCTTTACTTTGGGGTGTTTGGCAACTCTTTCCTTGACAGAACCCATGCATGTTGGGTATCGTTCTGTTCGGGGGATGTTGCTTTTTCAGATCATACTTGTTTTTTCTTGTTTGTATATAGTTTTTTTAGGAAAATGTGGCTTTGATTCTGCTTTTTTATCCTTTTTTTAGGGAAACTCTTTGCAACCAAAGAATACATTGAGGGATTACTTCTAGAAAACTGTGGCCACATCAACAAGCCTGGTACAAACAGAAAGCCTGAGGTGTGTACTTCCAGAGAATATATAGTTTGTTGGGGGTATTTCAAATGTAAAGGGTTGTTTTTCTGGAAAAACTGCAAGGTGCGCATAGCGCATATCACAGTTGTATTTTTTCAGAAAATCCCCTAAAGCTCTGTTTCAGTTTGGGGGAGTCTCCTGGGCAGGAAAAGGTGTCTACCTATACATATGTGGTACCGCTGTAACCGGGAGAAATTGGGGTTTCACACGCAATAAGATTTTATTGACAAACTTACATTTTTTATTACAAAAAAACACTACAAATTGTAAAAAATTTATTTTTTTAAATTTTTTTGCACATATTTCGCCAAAAAATATTGAGAATACACCTAAAAAATGACAAACAAGACATTTCATGTTAAAGCTCAGACTCTGCTGAAAAAAACAATATATCATTTTCCTGGGAAATCCCTGGAAATCCCTTAAAAAATCACATTTGAACATGGGGAGTGCAAAATAGTGCAAAATGGTCTGGCAACAGAGTGTGACAAAAACTCCAGGTAGGCTGGCACTTAAAGGGTTAAACTAAACGCATCATTAGAATCTGCCAAGACATGTAAGCCAGCACAATTTCTGCACATGTGCCCAGCTTTGCACCAAGTAACCCCCCCCCCAGGTCTGAATTGTCTGTTATATCTCTGATAGTGTTTAGGTCTAGCTGACAATTGGTAAGCCACATAACATGATGAATGCTGATGGATTTGCTGATATCTATGAATGTAAGGATTATTAACAGCAAAATGACATAAAGCAAATGAATATTAAATACAATAGTCTTTTTCCTAACAAACCAGTAAACTAGAGCAATGCCTCTAAAATATTTACTTTGGAGTTCCAAGCATTTCTGTTATTCCCTTTCTTCTTTAGCTCGACGTGTTTGGAAGAACTATCTACCAGCCATCCATGGCGTTGTCTTTCTAGTGGATTGCGCAGACCTTTCCCGCCTTAGTGAGTCCAAAGTGGAGCTTAATGTAAGTAAGGTGTAACATCATTACTCGGAAGATTAGATGGCCAGCTTGCTAACTTGTAAACACATTGTATTTTTGTGCCTAAATACTAGTGTCCTGCTCAAATCATGGGTTGCATAGTAATCTCCAACCTTTTTAGTTCAATGTTTTTTTTTTAACCTTTCCATGTCTTGTTACAGTCACTTGTGGTTAAAAATGTATATTTTACTGGTGCAAGCGCGTTATAGAATAATTGCCATATTGCAATTACACCACGTAACTCAGTGCTGGCAAGCATGTGTGCATATACCACTTATTTAAAGGATAGCTAAAGACTCATAAATCATAAAATCTGCTTGCCCTTCTTTTACTAGGGGCTGCCTTTTTATCTTTCAGTCATTGTTTTTAGTTTTTACAATGCAGAGTTATCTGAATATAGATAGCATATGAGTGAGCAATATGAATAAACTGAAGCATCATATGTGGCATGCACGTACACCCTTCAAATCACAAGACCAATGGAAACAATAACTGCTAAGAACTACATATTACATTAGTCTGGCAGGCATGAATGATAGGGGGTAGAAAATGGGAAGGCTGTAGAAGAAAAACTAATAGTTTGTTTTGACAAACATAAAGCTCTCTGTAGATATGAAGCCAAAGTCTGGCTCTTTGAAAGAGCTGTGTAAAGAGACCTTATCCAATTTCTGAAGTTGGGCTCAAGGTTAAATCTGGCCAGCATGGGGAGTTGTTCAGTATGTCTAGAGAGAAAAGTTAGCTGGTTACCGGTTTCTGTACATGATCAAGTTGCACAACATTTGATGTTACTAGATTGGCAACCTGTTTATATAACCCACCTGGTTGCGTTTGAGTCAAGTACCCGTTAACCCTTTGGACCAGAACTTCTGCAATATTTTTGATAACCAACAATTTTACAGCAGCTGCTTATTCTTATTGTAACTCTTTGCAATGTTTTAACTTGCAATATATGCCTGAAAATCCATCATGGCCTGGGGCTTTACTGACCTTCAAGTCTTTTATAGCAGTAAGGACTTCTTGCAGCAAGATTTCCTAAGAAGCACCAAGTCCTGAGGTAGTTCACTAGTGAATTGGTGTGGTAAGGGTTGATGGCTGGAATATAGAGGAAATATTACATTGTCGTGAACAATGAGAAAATCCTGTCTGGGTCTGCAATAAGCTGACTGCTTGGCATCTGAATTTATCATGAAGTAGAAAACCTGGGCCTAGCCCTCAATTTATTAGAAAGCATGGGGCTGGTTTTGTTGCTTGGTGGTTAAAATGTTTGATTCATCTGAGTACTTTTTTAGCACTGTATACACTGCGTCTATGTGACTTTGCGTTGATGGAGAATGCCTGGCTTTCCAGGCTGAACAATGTATTTGTAAGGAATTTTATTTTCTTATTGCATGGCACGGCCTGCTTCAGTATTCATAACAGTTGGGTTATTCCGCTACAAGGTGGCGCAGTGTACTGCAGAAGAGCTGTGGCATCTCCCAGCCCCCTATAAAAATGGGATTAACCATAGAGTTCCCAGTGTTTCCTCTGCAGTGAAACTGCGAAGATTGAAGATGGCTCTCTATGCGCAGGTGAGCGGGGCAACCAAGCCTGCGGCCCTGCAAGTCTATTTCCACCCGTTTCTGGACCCTCTCTGCCTCCCAGCCTTGGCTGACAGATAGGGAGAGGGTAGAAGAGCACTAGGGTCAAGTTCAAGTGCAGGAGCGCTGCTCCAAGCCGCAGACCCTGTTCCACAAGGGGTAGCCGGCCATGGGCTTTATGGTGAGCCTACTAGGGATGTGGAGTTCCTGTCCTGGCTTCTAAGGGGGTGAGTTTTGGGGGACTGTGTCTTTTTCTTTTCCTTCAGGGCCCCCCCTCCTCCCCCCTGGCCTGGATACTCGCCGCTGTCTTTCTCTCTCCCCCCCCCCCCCCCCCTCTGACTTATGTTCGGGGGGGGGGGGGTGGTAGCGGCGAGTGGTGTTAGTTGTGGTGTATTTTGCTGTGAACAGTGTTTTTTTTTTTTTTTGTTTTTTGGTGTTTTTTAGCCGTCGCTCCGCGGCGGGTGGCGCTATAACCTGGGGCGTTTTGCTTAGTCATGGTGCCGGCGGGGTCACGTGGGCACCGTTTTCACGCTCTTTGGAGGGGGCGGGGCCCGGGGGATGACGCGTATCGCGTTGTCCCCCCCGTGGCCCGCCCCTCGAGGTGCTTTTGCCAGCGCCATTTTGGATTAGCTGCGCGTCTGGTTTTCTTCCTTTCTGACTGTGGTGCTGTATCCTCCTGTGTGTCGCTCCATCCAGCGGTCTGAGGCTTGGTGATCCTGCGATTTCCTTGGTCCATGAGTACCCCTTGGGGGGGAGGGGGGGGGGTTATTGGTCTTGTGGTGCATGTGCTTCGGGATGCTCATGTGTCATTTTTACTTATGTCTTTCAGGCAGGATACCAGTGGCTTGTGGTTTCTCCCGGCTCTACTCCTTTCTCCCCCTCATCCCCCCCCCCTTTACTGACTTCTGGGGGCATCCTGTGGGAGGGCATCCTGGGTGGCTTTTGTATTAGCCTTTGCCCAGTGCTGGTCTACTGCGCCTGTGTTAATCACCATATGGAGGCTTCTGGGGATAGCGTGCTTGGGGGTCCTTCGGGGCAATCCCGGCTGTGTGCCATGTGTGGGGCATCCCCTGTGAGTGACAGTGTCAGTGTGTGCGTGCCGTGCCCCCAAAGTGTCCTTGCGCTCCAAGCTGGTTTGCCTGCATTGCTTCCCAGCTCTGCGCCCCCTTCGGAGTCGCCTACCCCCCCACTCCTGCAATTGTCCCCCAGTGAGGGGGATAATAGCAGGGGGTCACAGACTGATCTGGCACTTTGTGTGGCCAGCATTGAGAGGCAGCTTGCTGGGCCTGTTCCTAGGAAGGCCTCTGGCAAGAAGCGGCACCTGACTTCCACTCCCTCACGCTCCACAGAGGAGTATGAGGAGTTTGATGCCACTGGTGGACGTTATTCCCTAGAGTAAGGGGAACTGTTCCAGGACTCTGACTCCTCTGGGGACCAGCAGGAGGGTTGCGATGGTGACCCTGGGTCTGCGTCCGGGGAGGAATCATGGTACCCTGAGGACACTGATAATCTGCTGTCTCACATTATTCTTAGTATACAGTACGTCCTGCTCCAGATAGATTACTTACACTTGGGTTATCCTCCGCCAGATGGCGCTGCACTGCAGAAACATGTAAAACAGGCTCCTCCCGGCCCCTCAAATACCTAGGGACCTCCCACGAATCCCCAGATTTCTCTGCAGTGCTTACTGCGAAGATATGAAATTATCACTCTGTCGCAGGTGACCGGGGCTATTAGCCTGCGGCCCTGTTGGACTATTCCCACCCGTCCTTCGTGTGATGTGCCTCCCAGCCTGGGCTGCGCTGGTCGGGTGAAGGTAGGAGGCACCATGTGTGCTTATGGAGCGACGATCCACCGCAGTCCCCCACCAAAGGGTAGGCGGTATAGGCTGATGGTGAGCCTTTATGGGATGCCCCTCCCGCATTATTGTCCCATGCCCCGGTAGCGGTGGGCCCTGTACAAAGGGCCGCCATCCTCCCTCATTCTCCCCGTAGCCTTCGGGGGGGAAAGAAGGGGGGGTGTGGGTGAGCGTGTGTCGTGATTCGTGCATACCGCCTGTTGGCATGTGTGTTGGGACTAGTATATGTGGTGTCAACCGCCGCGCTGACTTGTCTTTTTACTATTGCAAACGCCGCCGCCGTGTGCACCTTTTCCTTCATTGGATGTTCCGGGCGGCGGCGGCGCCTCAGACGCTCCTGCGTCCTCATTGGCTGCTTGTCGGATCGACTGTGTGCTCTTCAGGGGGGCAGGGCCTGGTCTGGCGCGCCCTGCGTCACGGCTTGCTCTGGCCTGCCCTTCGAGTTTCGTTCGGCGCCATTTTCCGGTACAGTCGCGCGCATGTGTAACGGTCCCCCCTCCCGCGGTCTGTAAGTGCCCTCGCGGGCGACTTTAATGCTCATTATTTACTGTGTATGCCACTGACGCCCCTTCTTCTCATTGTGTCTTTCAGACGGGTGAATCCAGTGGCTTCTCCCGGCCTGGTGTAATTGTAGTTGGGCCTAGTATAATTAGTCCCACTTCCCTAGCGGGTCATTTGGGCATCCAGGGTTGCTTTATAGCGTCAATCCCTACTGGCATATTGTGCCTAATAATCACCATATGGAGGCATCCCAGGATAATGGGGCCGGGGTTCCTTCGGAACAAGCCCGGCTGTGTGTAGCTTGTGGGGTCTCACCTATCAGCAGTGACAGCGCACAGGTCTGTGTTCCTTGCGCACAGCAGGCGCTAACGTGGCAACCCGCCCCTCCGGTGGCTGGGCCTGCACCTCGTCTCACTTCACCTACTCCCCCAAGCTTGAGTCTCACCCCCATTGAATTACATACAAGCGGGGATTCTCAACCTGATGTGTCTGCTAGACTGGCCAGTGTTGAAAAATTGATTGCTAATACCTTAGCACGAAAGACCACCACTAAAAAGCGCCACTACTGATGCCACTCCGTCTCCTATGGAATCTGATGTTGCATCTGTATGGCTACACCCCATCGGACGAAGGGGAGCTGTTCTATGACTCAGGGTCATCTGACGAGACTCAGGGGTCATGACGATTCTGGCTCTGAGCCCTGGACCCCGGATGATACTGACAGACTGCTGGTCCAGATATTTAAGGTTTTGTCCATCTCTCCCCCTGTTGCGGCTCCCAGGCAGGGGTGAGCTTTTTCATACTGCTAAGTCTCGTTTGGAATTTCCTAAGCAAACCCATTTCAATAACCTCGTGCTTAAGGAGTGGGAACGTCCCAGTAGACTTCCCGGTATACCTAAGAGTTGGGACAGAAAGTATCCCTTTCCTGCTGATATGGTCAAGTGCTGGTCATCGCCCACCGAGGTCGATGCTCCTATTCTAGGGCTGTCTAACACCTCTATTATGCACTCCCCTGACACTACTACACCTCGGGATGCTGAGGACCGGCGCATTGACCAGTTGGTGTGTCATGCCTTTGCATTTGTGGGGGCGGCGCTGCGCCCGGCTTGCGCTTCGGCCATTATGTCTGTGGCGCTCAGGGCCCTGATCAGAAGTTTACTTGAAGGTTCTGATGAGTTGCCACCTGATACGTTTAATGCACTGTCTAACTGTGATGTGTTTGTAAACTTTATCCTATCTGCCTTAGATGATGCCATTAGGATGTGTGCCAGAACCTCTGCCTTGGCGGTAGCTATATGCCGCGCGGTTTGGCTGCGCCAGTGGGCTGCTGACAATGCTGCTAAGAGGGCCCTTACTGGGCTTCCATTTAAGGGACTACGCCTGTTTGGGGACCGCCTAGACCTTTTTGCTAAAGGAGGTAAGTTACCCCAGCGCAGGCGGCAGTCTCGGCCCTTTCGGGGCCAGGGCCCCCCTTCACTCCCCTACCGCGGTGCTAAGCAGGGAAAAGGGGTGTCCTTCGCGGGGGCTCGTGCAGATTCCTGGCACAGGAGCAGAGGACGATGTCCTGGCTCTTCCTGGGGTCTAAGCCAAAACCCTCTCCTAAGCCCCCTCAGGCATGATGGGGCGCCCTCGCCCGTCAGGGTGGGGGGAAGGCTACATCACTTTGCGCACGTCTGGAGGCATCACGTCTGACAGGTGGATTCAGGAGGTAGTGTCCTCTGGCTACAAGATAGCGTTTATCAGGTCCCGGATCCCCCATGCCCCTGTCTCAGCTCAGGTCTTGATGCAGGCCGTGCAATGCCTTCTGGATCTGGGGGTCATTTGCAGGGTCCCCTTAAGAGAAAGAGGCAAGGGGTTCTATTCCAACATTTTCACAGTCCCCAAAAAAGATGGGTCAGCCAGGCCCATTCTGGATTTAAAGATCCTCAACAAATTTGTCGGAAACAGGCGCTTTCGCATGGAAACTCTGCACTCGGCCATTGGCTCCCTGCGCCCAGGGGATCTCATGACGTCGGTGGACATCAAAGATGCTTACCTTCACATCCCTGTGTTCCCAAGACACCAAAGGTTTCTCAGATTCGCGTTGGAAGATCAACATTACCAATTTGTGGCCTTGCCATTTGGCCTCACCTCAGCTCCTCAGGAGCTTGCTGGGGGGCAGGTCCTTTCTGGCCCCCTCCTGGGAGACGGTCACTACGGATGCCAGTCTGTCAGGATGGGGGGGATTCTGGAAGTCCCTGCGGTTCCAGGGGAGGTGGGGCCCTCAGGAGGCCCACTTACCCATCAACCTTCTGGAACTGCGGGCAATCAGGTTGGTATTGGAGCAGTTGACCAATCACCTGAGGGGTCTGTCTGTGCAGGTACGCTCAGACAACAGGACGGCAGTTGCCTACATCAACCATCAGGGAGGGACCCGGAGCAGGGGGGCCCTCCAGGAGGTGTCGCGGATTCTGACATGGGCAGAGGCCAATGTTCAATGCATTTCGGCTGTGTACATCCCGGGGGCAGAGAATCTACTGGCAGACTCTCTGAGCAGGGGGACCTCTCGTCAGGGAGAGTGGTCCCTCTGCAACAGGGTATTCCAGTCCCTGTGTCACCGTTTGGGTCTACCGGATGTGGATCTGTTTGCATCCCGTCACAATCACAAGCTCCAGGCTTTTGTCTCCCTGTCTCAGGATCCTCTGGCCTTGGCCACAGATGCTCTGTCCATGTCATGGCGGGAATTTTGGCTCCTGTATGTCTTTCCTCCATTCCCCCTGCTGGGCAGGGTCCTGCGCAAGATTGTTCTGGAAGGGGTGCCAGTGATTCTGGTGGCCCCCAGGTGCCAAGAAGAGTGTGGTTCGCAGATGGCAGTAGATCAGTACGTCCTGCCAGGAGTGCCAGATCTGCTCACTCAGGGACCCTTACGCCATCCCAATTTACAAACTCTGGCTTTGACAGCCTGGCTGCTGAAACCTTCCTCTTCCATCTATTATAGGGTATGGCGTGCCTACATTGACTGGTGTGAGTCTAGGTCTCTTCCCTGTCGGGTGTTCTCAGTTCCCAGGGTTCTGGAGTTTTTACAGCAAGGGTTGGAGTCGGGTCTCCAACTCAGTACTTTGAAGGGTCAGGTTTCTGCCCTGTCTGTCTTTCAGAAGACTTTTGCTCAGCATTCCTTGGTCAAGACTTTCTTTTAGGGGGTTACTCATGTGCGTCCCCCACGTAAGCCGATGGTCCCTGTTTGGGATTTGAACTTGGTCCTGTCTGCCTTGCATGGTGCTCCCTTTGAACCTATTCAGGATGCTGCTCTGGTTGTACTTACCCTCAAGGTTGTCTTTCTGGTGGCTATTACTTCGGTCAGGCGTGTGTGTGAGTTGGCGGCTCTGTCTATCCAGCCCCCATACTTTGAGATACACCAGGATAAGGTGGTGTTCCGCTTTAAGCCGGATTTCCTGCCTAAGGTGGTGTCTGCTTTTCATTTGAACCAGGATATTGTTCTTCCTTCCTTGTGCCCTAATCCTAGCAATGCTAAGGAAAGGGTTGTGCATTCATTGGATGTGGTCAGGTGTCTGAAGTATTACCTAGTAGTCACTGCGTCCTTCAGGAAAACTGATGCTCTTTTTGTGGTCCCTTCTGGTCCTATCTAGTCCTGCCAAGTCTACTATCAGCAAATGGATCCGTCAGGCTGTGATTCAGGCCTATTCTGCTAAGGGGGAAGAATCCTCCCTTCCGCCTTACTGCTCATTCTACTCGTGCTATTGGTGCCTCTTGGGCCTTCCAGCACCAGGCTTCTGTTGAACAAGTTTGCAAGGCCGCTACTTGGTCTTCTGTTCATACCATTTCAAAGTTTTACAAGGTTGACGTTAAGGCCTCAGCTGATGCTGTTTTTGGCCGCAAGGTTTTGCAGGCGGCAGTGGTTTAAACTGTCTGCTCTTACCCTTTTTGTTGGGGATCCCACCCTACTTTATGGACACTGCTATTGGATCTCCCAAGTGTAAGTAATCTATCTGGAGCAGGACGTACTGTATACTAAGAATAATGCAATTCTGTGAAATACTCACCTGTAGAATTGGTATTATAAGTACACAGTACGTCCTGCTCCACCCCACCCTGGTTTTTGCATTATTCTGGATCCCCCTGTATGGTGGTTGTTTTTTTTGTTATAGTTACCAGTTTTTGGGTGGTTAAATTCTCCCGGCTTCTTGTTCACTGCTTTTCAATGCTGGGGATTTGTGGGAGGTCCCCGGGTATTTGAGGGGCCGGGAGGAGCCTGTTTTACATGTCTCTGCAGTGCAGCGCCATCTGGCGGAGTATACCCAAGTGTAAGTAATCTATCTGGAGCAGGACGTACTGTATACTTATAATACCAATTCTACAGGTGAGTGTTTCACAGAATTGTATTTTTGAAATTTTACACATTGCTCCCCCTGAGGTGGCTAAGAAAAAGCAGGGTGAGCTATTTCGCCCTGATGAACGGCGTCTTGAGTTCCCTGAGCAGGGACGTTTCACTACTATGGTGCTTAAGGAGTGGGAACGTCCTAACAGCCTGCCCGCTGTGCCCAAGGTATTGGATAAGGGGTATCCCTTTCCTGCTGATCTAGTAAAGAGGTGGTCATGTCCCCCTGAGGTGGACGCTCCCGTGCTAGGTCTGTCCAATACCCCGGTCATGCCTTCCCCTGACACTACCACTCTGAGGGACAGCGAGGTCCGGCGCATGGATCAGCTGGCCTGCCATGCTTTTACTTGTGTGGGGGCTGGACTGCGCCCGGCCTGTGCTGCTGCCATTATGGCTATTGCCCTTAAACTGCTCAAGCGTCTATGTGATGGCATTATGGCTGGTAGGAGGAGGGAGGGTTATAGGGCCCTCTTGCTTTGCTCTGATTTTGTTGCATTTATCCTTACTGCCATGGATGATGCTGTGAGACTGGGCGGTAGGGCCTCTGCACTTTTGATGGCTATGCGCCGCTCTGTTTGGTTGCGTCAGTGGGCAGCTGACGCTGCTGCTAAGAAGGCTCTCACTGGGCTCCCCTTTGCGGGGCTGCGGCTCTTGGTGAGCGTCTTGATGTTTTAGCCAAGGATGGTAGACTGCCTCAGAGCAGGAGGCAGCCCCAACCCTTTCGGGGGCCCTCCGCCTCCTCCCTTCCCTCCCTTCGTTCTTCCAGAGGAGGTCGTGGCTCCCTCTTCTCAGGTAGCCGCAGAGATTCTTGGGACCGTGGTCGTCCCGGTCTCTCCTGGGGTTCCAAGCCCAAACCCCCTCCCAAGGCCCATCAGGCATGAGGGGGCGCCCTCATCCATCCGGGTGGGGGGATGGCTTCGGCTCTTTGTTCACGTCTGGAGGCTCCACGTCTCAGACTGGTGAATTCAAGAGGTGGTGTCCTCCGGTTACAAGATAGAGTTTGCAGCCTGGCCGCCCCCAAGATTCATCATATCCCGGAGGTCTTTAAACCCCCTGTCAGCTAAAGGGTTGCTTTCGGGGGTTCAATGCCTGCTGGAGTCAGGGGTCATTTTGTCCAGTGCCCTCTCAAGAACAGGGTCAGGGGTACTATTCCAATCTTTTCACGGTCCCCAAAAAGGACGGCTCTCTGAGGCCCATCCTGGACTTGAAGGGCCTCAAGTTTGTCAGATTCAAGCATTTTCGCATGGAGATGCTACGCTCGGCTGTCAGTACCCTTCGCCCGGGCAACTTCATGACCACGGTGGATATCAAGGATGCTTATCTTCATGTGCCTATCTTCCCAGGTCATCAGAGATTTCTGAGGTTCGCGCTGGAGGATCCGCATTACCAGTTTGTAGCTTTACCCTTTGGTATCACCTCGGCGCCTCGGGTGTTCACCAAGGTGCTGGCGGGGGTGATGACTCTGCTACGAAACCAGGGCGTTCGCGTCCTTCCTTACCTGGACGACATCCTTATTGTGGATGTCCTTTCATCAGGCCGAGCAGGACACTCAGGTGGTGACCTCCACTCTGGAATCCTTCGGCTGGGTGATCAACTTTCCCAAGTCTTCACTGTACCCTTTGGTATCACCTCGGCGCCTCGGGTGTTCACCAAGGTGCTGGCGGGGGTGATGGCTCTGCTACGAAACCAGGGCGTTCGCGTCCTTCCTTACCTGGACGACATCCTTATTGTGGATGTCCTTTCATCAGGCCGAGCAGGACACTCAGGTGGTGACCTCCACTCTGGAATCCTTCGGCTGGGTGATCAACTTTCCCAAGTCTTCACTGTCCCCGTCCTTGGTGAGGTCCTTTCTGGGCATGACACTGGATACCTCTGAGGTCAAGGTGTTCCTTCCTCAGCAGAAGGTGGAGGGCCTTCAGAAGCAGGCACGGGCTCTGCTCTTGTGTCCTCATCCCTCCATCCGTCTGGGAAAGCAGTTAGTGGGCCTGATGGTGTCCTGCTTCGAGGCGGTCCCCTTTGCTCAGTTTCACACGAGACCTCTTCAGTTGCACCTCTTGTCAGTCTGGGATCGGGACCCTGTGAATTTGCTCTGTCTCCTCTGGCCAGACAGTCCCTTTAGTGGTGGCTGGACTCAAGGAACCTTCTGGTGGGCAGGACTTTCATCACAGATGCCAGTCTGACAGGCTGGGGGGGCTTTTGGAAGTCTCTGAAGTTCCAGGGCCCTCAGGTGGCCCATGCTCCCATCAATGTACTGGAACTGAGGGCGATCAGGTTGGTTCTTTCCCAGCTGATCACACACCTTCGGGGTCGGGCTGTTCAGATTGGCTCAGACAACCAGACGGCGGTTGCCTACATCAACCATCAGGGAGGGACTGGGAGCAAGCGAGCCTTCAAGGAAGTGTCCTTGATACTGTCTTGGGCGGAACAGAATGTTCCCTGCATCTCAGCGGTATACATTCCAGGGGTAGAGAACCAGGTGGCGGACTCCCTGAGCAGGGGGACGTCTCGTCTGGGGGAATGGTCCCTCAACAAACAGGTGTTTCTCTCCCTGTGTCACTGCTGGGGTCTGCCGGATGTGGACCTGTTTGCGTCCTGTCACAATCACAAACTTCCCAAGTTTGTCTCCCTGTCACAGGATGCACTGGCAATGCCTTGGATGGAGTTTTGGCTTCACTGTTCCCTCCGTTCCCTCTACTGGGCAGGGTCATGTGCAAGATAGCCCAGGAGGGGGTGCCAGCCATCCTGGTGGCCCCCTGTTGGCCAAGAAGGGTGTGGTTCGCAGACGACGTGCAGTTGGCAGTGGATCAGTACATCTTGCCCAAGGATCCAGATCTTCTCACTCAGGGGCAGCTACGCCATCCCAATTTACAAACGCTGGCTTTAACGGCTTGGCTGCTGAAACCTCCATCTTGATGGAAAAGGGGTTGCCCGCCTCTGTTGTGGATACCATGATTCGGGCTAGGAAGAGGTCCTCATCCTTTTACAGGGTATGGCATGCTTACATTGCCTGGTGTGAGTCCAAGTCTCTTCCCTGTTGGGTTTTTTCCATCCCCAGGATTCTGGAACATGGTTTGGATTCCTGCCTTCAACTGAGTACCCTCAAGGGCCATGTTTCAGCTCTGGCAATTTTTTTCCAAAGATCCTTTGCCAATCACCGGTTGGTTAAAACCTTTTTCCAGGGTGTTACTCATGTGTGTCCACCTCGTAAGCCTATGCTACCAGTCTGGGACTTGAATCTGGTGTTGTCTGCTCCGCAGGGTCCTCCCTTTAAACCTATTTGTGGGGGTGCCTTGCCCATTCTGACTCTTAAGGTAGCCTTTTTGGTGTCTATCACTTCTGTCAGGTGAGTTTCTGAACTGGCGACGCTTTCCATCAAACCTCCTTATTTTGAGCAGCATCAGGATAAGGTGGGGTTTCGGCTTAAGCCGGATTTCTTGCCTAAGGTCGTGTCTGCCTTTCATCTCAGGATCAATCAGGACATTGTTTTGCCTTCATTGTGTCCTAATCCTGCTAATTCCAAGGAGCGGACACTGCATTCTTTGGATGTGGTCAGGGCTCTGAAGTTTTATTTGGTCGCTACTGAGCCTTTCAGGAAATCTGATGCTCTTTTTGTTCTCACTTCTGGAACTAGGAAAGGTTTGCCTACAGCTAAATCCACTATCAGCAAGTGCATCCGTCAGGTGGTGGTACAAGCCTATTCTGCTAAGGTGAAGGAACCTCCCTTTATGGTTACTGCTCATTCCACTCGTGCTATTGGTGACTCTTGGGCTTTTCAGCACCAAGCTTCTGTTGAAGCTCTGTTGATCAAGTTTGCAAGGCCGCTACTTGGTCTTCTGTTCATACTTTTTGTAAGTCCTCAGCGGATGCTGCTTTTGGCCGCAAGGTACTTCAGGCGGTAGTGACTTGAACTGCCGGCCGTTCCTCATTGGGGATCCCACCCTACTTTTGGACACTGCTTTTGGATGTCCCAACTGTTATGAATACTGATGCAGGCCTTGCCATGCAATACAAAAGACAATTCTGTGAGTACTCACCTGTAGAATTGTTCTTTTTCTTGCATGGCACGGCCTGCTTCTCCCCACCCTTGTTATCGTTATTTTTGGTTGCCTCTTTATGGTGATTGTTCCAAGTTAATTGGGTTTTTTTTAACCTCTTTTACATTTTTTACCTTTATTCCCTCCTGGCTTCTTGTCTCACTGATTGTCTACGCTGGGAACTCTATGGTTAATCCCGTTTTTATAGGGGGCCAGGAGAAGCCACAGCTCTTCTGCAGTACACTGCGCCACCTTGTGGCGGAATAACCCAGCTGTTTTGAATACTGAAGCAGGCCGTGCCATGCAAGAACAAAAACAATTCTACAGGTGCGTACTCACAGAATTTGTCTTTTTGTCCTTCCTACCCCTCTTCCTCCAGATCTATTGAATAAGCTGACCCCTCATGGTGGCCTCCCATAAATTGGCTGGAGAAGGTACCGGACCCCACATTGGGGAGGGGATAAATCTATAGCCAAAGATTGGACTCTGTTCATGATGCTTTCTAGGGGTTTGTCCTTTTATCCGTGTAAAAAAAAAAAAAAAAAAAAAAAAAAAAGGATTTTAATACAGAGATGTTTGTTGCCAATGAAGCGTTGAATCAAAGTTTTGATGCCTAGGGACATTTTGTTTTTGAGCTCCATTTTTTGGGGGGCTGTTCTGTTTTCTGTGGTAAATGATGGTAGTGGGCTTATACTTATTTCATATTTAACTTTGTGCATATCTAGGAGCTGTCATTTTAGTTTTTAGTAATAAAACTCCACATAATCTCCACTACCTAGCCCCTGAAACCGATATACGGCTTGTGACTTAAAAAAAAAAAAAAAGGCTCTCCTGCTACCTGGTTGTAAACAAAACATTGCTTTAGGCTAGCTGTAGTAATTTCTGTGCATGCACAACTGTTGCATCAGTAATCCACATGGAATTGTTTATCCCCTTGTGTACTGTGCTGTGCACTATTTTTTGCAGGAAACCAGTGAAACGTAGAACATGTTAAACCAGAATAACACAAACATGTTCATCTTTTTAATTTTCTTTAAAACTCCTTTTTTAAACACATTAACAGAGTTCCCTGGGGACGCTGTGGCTGGCACAGGGTAAGCCAGCTGAGCCAGCTATTCAGAGGCATCGCTCGGTTCCCAGGCGAGCGACGCATGCACGGTTGGAAAGGGGGAGTGAGCAAGGTAGCATTTTATTACTGGCAGCAATATGGATTGTGCAGGTGCACTATCCGGATACACACTTTTTTTTTTTTTTTTTTAATTGGGTGTTACTTATTCTAGTTTAAGCCTTCACTATCCTTTTTAACTGTCACGACTAGTTGTACATTGGGGTTTGGCTTCTGTAAACCTTTCTGGACCATACATTCAGGAGGAGTGACAATGTATATTCAGTACAGGTCTCCCAAGTTTTCCCCCTCCTTTCCTTTCTATTGTTTCATGACTTCTTTCAACATGTGGTAGCATGGCACTGTCCTGTCTACTGTGCATGCTCAGCAAGCCACAGTTGTCTCACTAGCCAGGCTTGCTTATGCTCAGAGCAAGGGCAGGGGGCAGCTGTTTGACCACATTTGGTGCATGGTTGTGGAAAAATGAATTGGAAATAGGGGGCAAGCTTTGGAGCCCTGTACAGCATCTACAGTGTGCTGTAAGAAATGGCAGGAAGAGACGCATGGGACAGGCTTCAAGTCAGCTCCTTGCCGCCAACTTCTTTGCCATTGGTTGTACTGTTCCTTTTTTAAGGTTGATACAATCTGTAATAGATTTTACCCAACTTGCATTATGATTTCATTTTTTTTTTTTTTAAATCTTGCAGGCCCTTATGACAGATGAAACAATATCCAATGTGCCAATCTTAGTCCTTGGAAATAAAATTGACCGACCTGAAGCAATCAGTGAGGAGAAGCTGAGAGAAGTATTTGGACTTTATGGACAAACCACAGGAAAAGTAAGCAAATCTAATTTTAAAGGGAACATTTTAGGCAAAGGTTTACAGTGGACCAAAACCCACCCTGTGGTCTGAGACCCCAGGCCAGACATACTCCCTCCCCCTGAGGCAACCCAGATTCGGGATGCCCCACTGTGTAAAGCCCATCCAGGTCACCCAGTAAACTCTCCTGCTCCCTGGTCTAACTGCGCATATGCGAGCGCTTGCCACTACTCCCTGCTATACCTTTAACAGGGTGCATATGCGAATGGCTTCCGCGGGCATGCTGCCTGTTAGGGGGTAGCAGATATGCGGCACACTCGGCTTGACTGACTGGGCGAGAGGGCGTGCATGTGCCATCTGGCCAGGAAAAGGAGAGTTGGGAGACCTAGAGGGTTTCACACAATGGGGAATCCTGCATCAGGGTGCCCCAGGCGCAAAGACCAAAACCCGGGATAGTCAAAATCCTGGGTTTTGGTCCACTTTAAATGAGCTTCCTCACTGCTTACCCCATGGTGGCAGTTGGACAGCATCTTTCATTCCCCAGCACTTTTCATTCCCTGATTAACACTGCAGGACTTGCTCCCTTCTGCTGACCCTTTTTCTTAGGGTCCCCACAATGAACTTTTGGAGGGAGCCTCGCATTGAACATGGATGGAATCGTCATCTGAGAGGCATTGCAGAGGGAACAAAGTTCACTGGTAGTTATATAGCAATATAAAGCAGGTCGGATGAAAGATGCAGCCCCTGACAGCCACCATGGGGAGAGCAGAAAACTATTTAATTTAACCCTTTGCTTGGAATATCCCTTTTTAAGCCAATGTCAAAAGTATTGTGTAGTCATTTACATGGCAATTTTCTTTTTTTTTTTTTTCCTTTTTGAAAATGTGTGCTCACCTCTCCCACTGCCATCCTTTATGGTAACAGGTTCGCTTTAAAGCTGCTGTAGCTGCATGTGCTTCCATGCCCAGCCATTCAGGATTCGGATTGGCATGGAAGCGCAAGCGCTCTAGAAGAGTCAGGGACATGACCAGTTGGCTGTCAGACGTCATCCAGCAACCTCAGCCAAACGGCATTTTCAGCATTGCTATGTAGGCAAGGCAGCAACATCCCCCAAAGTACTCAGGCGGGTGGAGGACGGGTGAAGAAAAAAGGGGTTTGTTTCACTTTAAAGTGATCCTATACCCAGAAAGGAATTTGTCATTGCCTTGGCCCAATATTTATAAAAACACTAACCGGATGCAGTCTGCTGTTGCCTTGCATAATGGTGGCCTTATGGGGCCCTGGCCCGCGCAGAAGAACCACCTGGGGCTCTCCAGTGATAAATCATGCTGTTGCACGCTAACCTGCCACATGATATATAGTAAGTGTAGTTTAGCTTGTAGTGCTTTCACATGTATTGCTGTTATCATTGATGAGGCTAACCACCAATGCTGAGCTGTGTGTAACTGAATGTATCATCCCTGAAAAGCACCAGAGGCTGCTGCTGCATGGCCAGGGAGCCATACGGCCACCATTCATACATCAGACAGCATCCGGTTCATGTCATGAATATGTGCAATGGCCTTAGGTGCTAAAAAAAAAAAAAAAAAAAACCCACGCTGTGGATAGGTTACAACAAACGTCCTTTCTGGGCATATAATCACTTTAAGCAGAGCTGACTTTGAACATGTAATCAAGTATCAGTATTACCACCCCTTCCCCTCCTCCCTCAGTGTCTTTGTTTCCACTCCAGGAAACGTATTATTCCAAGTGTGACATACACTCCGCTTCAATAAGTCTTGACAGTTGGGTTATTCTCCAGTAGAGGGCGAACTTCTGCAGAGATGAATGCAAAAAAGAAGCCCCTCCCGGTCCATAACTACCTGGGACCTCCCACCAATTCCCCAGTTGTCTTCTCTGCAGGGAGCGAGCAAGACAGAAGATGAAGCTTCTCTTACTTGCAGGTAAGCCGGGCTAGCACCCAGCCCCCCTTTTGTACCTATTACTACCAGGACCCTCCAAAATTGTCCCTGCAGTGAGCCTCCCAGCTTCGGCTGCGGGTCCTTGGTAAAGGTAGGAGCACCCTTTGGGTGCTGTAGGAGCGCTGCTCCACCGTGAGACCCCATCACGGGGTAGGCGGTGATCCAGGTTTTTGGTGATCCTGGTTTGGGATGCCCCGTCCCTACATGCCTATGGCCTTATTTTGGCAGGGTTCCCACTCCCTCTTCCGGGTCCCTTACTCTCCTCCGGGGGGGGGGGGTGTTTTTCACTTTGTGTGTGCGTGTATGTTTACAGTCGGCCCGCGCGCACGCTCTCTGCGGCGGCGGCCCGGTTCTCTCTCAGGGTCGGCTCCGCGGCCATATTGGCCGGGGAGCGCGACCTTCTCCTTCCACAGTGAGCCCGCCCCCGTCGGCCGGCTCCAGCCCTATTGGCTGGAAGCGCGGCTTGGGGGGGGGGGGGGGGTGGGATTCTGCGTCGGTGGGGGGCGGGGCCATGTACGGGCGCGCTCCGTGCTGGCCCTCCCCCTTCTCCCTCTCCTCGTCTGGACGCCATCTGTCGCGTGAGTGCCCCATACGGGCTTCTTAGTTGGTAATCCTATTCTTATGCCCTACTTGCGGACATGTCGCCGGGCGTCATTGTGCCCGTGGGCTTCAGCCATCGGGGCATATTTTGTTTTATGGACATATCATAGTTGTGCCTATATGCCCTTTTAATTGCTCTGTATGGCTGCTTGGTGATATATTTATATGTATACGCAGTCATATACCTTATATGAATATTTCGGCAGCGTGACTGTATATCTATGCTAGGGCATCCCTTACTATGCACTGCTCTTATGTGTCCTTTTTTGTGTGTTACAGGTGTCCCCGTATAAGTGCATTTTAAGGGGTCTCTCCTGGTCCTGGGGTCCCTAGCTATAAATATTGTCCACCCCCAAAAAATCCTCCCACCGGGAGACACCGGGGGTATCCCGGGTTGCTTATGCGTAATTCCCTACGGTCTCGCGACTGACAACAAAAATTCACCATATGGAGGCTCTGCAGGATACCAGGCCCGGGATCCCTTCGGGACAATCCGGGCCATGTGTGGGGTATCCCTTACGGGGGAGAATGTGCTGATCTGTATACCATGCGCACAAAAGGCCATAACGCGGCAGTCTGGTACCCAGCCTTCTGGGTCGGCTCCTCCCACCTCATCGCCTTCCCCTCCCCACCTGATCCGTACCCCAAGTGACATTGCTACTAGTGGGGAGTCGCTTTCTCATGTTTGGGCTAAGTTGGCCAGCATAGAGAAAATGATTGCTAGCATGGTGGGCAAGAAGCCCCAGGCTAAAAAGAGACAGTTGTCGTCGGCCCAGCCCTTGTGGGACACTGGCGATGAATCCGCTGAATTGTCCGGTTATTCCCCGCTTGAGGAGGGGGAATTTTATCAGGATTCAGAGGCTGACTATGGTCAGCCTGGGAATTCCAATGCTGGGCAGGCGCTGGGGGATGCCGTTGATACGGCCACTGTTTTGTCACATTTATTGGAGGTGTTGAATATTGATCCACCTGAGGCGCCCCCTCTTAAGAAGAGGGAATTTTTTTGGGGCCTACAAGCCCCATCTGGAATTCCCTACCCAGGGTCACTTTGATGCGCTGATACTTGGGAATGGGAGAGGCCCTGTCGGCTCCCTGGTGTGCCTCAGGGATGGGATAAGAAGTATCCCTTTCCGGTGGAGGCGGTCAAGCGCTGGTCTTCTCCTCACGAGGTAGACGCGCCTGTGTTAGGGTTGACCAACTCTTCTGTACTGAACACCCCTGACGCCTCTTCCCTTAAGGATGGCGAGTACAAGCGCCTTGATCAGATGGCGTGCCACGCATTTGCCAACGTGGGTTCGGCCCTGTGACCGGTTAGTGCATCTGCCATGGTGTCTCTTGCTACCAGGTCTCAGGGACTGGCTGAATAACGCTCAGCTGGATCCAGCTAGTGCTGAGTTCGCTGTACTTAAGACGTGCGAATTGTTCATGGATTTTGTCATGGCTGCGATGGAAGACTCCATTGTCGTGTGTAGTAGGACGTCAGCCTTGCTGGTGGCCATGCGCAGACTGGTCTGGCTCCGTCAGTGGACAGCGGACGTTGGAGCCAAGAAGTCACTCACAGCTTTCCCTTGTTGGGGGCGCGGCTGTTTGGAGATAAATTGGATGCTGTTGCTAAAGGCGGTAAGTTACCTCAGCGGAGGAAGCAGCGCCATCCCTTATGGGGGGCCAGAGCGTCTAGGGGTCTGGCCTTCTCGGGGGTCAGGGGCTCGTCCTGGAACAGAGGCAGAGGTCGAGCACGTCCCGCGGCTGCCTGGGGTTCCAAGCCTGCCGTTAAACCGGCTCAGCAATGAAGGGGCGCCCTCACCCGTAAGGGTGGGGGGACGGCTGCGACTCTTCTTCCGGGTCTGGGCCCGGGAGGTCACAGACAATTGGATCTTGGAAGTGGTCTCCTCCGGGTACAAGCTGGAGTTCGAGTACTGGCCGCCCCCAAGATTCTTAAGGTCTCGGGTGCCCTCGGACCCTCAGGCTGCGCATGGGCTCCTGTAAGCGGTGAAAAGCCTTCTGGATATGGGGGTTATATGCCCGGTGCCTCCGTTGGAAAGAGGCAAGGGTTACTACGCCAACCTTTTCACGGTCCCCAAAAAGGAGGGTTCGGTGAGACCCATTCTAGATCTCAAGGCTCTCAACAGGTTTATCAGAGGCAAAAAGTTCCGCATGGAGACTCTGCGCTCGGCTATCAATTCCCTTTGCCAAGGGGATTTTATGACATCCATAGACATCAAGGATGCGTATCTGCATGTTCCGATTTTTCAGGCACATCAGAGATTCCTCCGGTTTGCGGTGGGGGATCAACATTATCAATTCGTAGCTCTTCCCTTCGGTCTGACCTCGGCACCGAGGGTCTTCAAAAAGGTTTTGGCGGGCGTAATGGCTCTGCTCAGATCTCAGGGCATTCGCATTGTGCCTTATCTGGACGATCTGTTGATTTCTGCTTCTTCCCTTCAGCAGGCAGAACTGGACACCCTCCAGGTGGTGTCGACCCTGGAGAGATTCGGGTGGGTGATCAACCGCACCAAGTCGTCTCTCTCCCCGTCTCGAGTGATTTCATTTCTGGGCATGAATCTGGATACCAGTCGGGCCAGAGTGTTTCTGCCCCAGACCAAGGTGCAGGGGATTCAGACCTGATCAGTCTTCTTCTGGCCAGCCTTTGCACCTCTATCTGACAGGGGATGAAACTGGTGGGCCTGATGGTGTCGTCCTTCGAGGCGGTGCCGTTTGCACAATTTCACATGAGATCTCTTCAACTTCTCCTATTGACGTATTGGGACAGGAGCCCACAGTCTTTTGGATCAACCTTTCAGGATGTCTCCCAGGGTTCGGCAGTCACTTCGGTGGTGGCTGGACTCGGGCAATCTGGCGAAGGGCAGATCCTTTCTGGTACCTTGTTGGGAGATGGTTACCACGAGAGCCAGCCTGTCGGGCAGGGGAGGTTATTGGAAGAGTCATCAGTTCAGCGGGGTGTGTGGGCCCCAGGCGGCTTACACCCCCATCAATGTATTGGAGCACCGAGCCATTCGTCTGGTTCTGGCTCGGTTAACCCCACAGTTACGGGGTCTTCCGGTTCAGGTGCGTTTGGACAACCGAACGGCAATGGCCTACATAAATCACCAAGGAGGGACTCGCAGCAGGAGTGCCCTCAGGGAAGTCTCTCTGATCCTGCGATGGGCGGAGAGCAATGTTCCTTGCCTTTCGGGCGTTTACATTCCGGGGGTGGAGAATACGGAGGCGGATTCCCTGAGCAGGGGGTCCTCTCGCCACGGAGAGTGGTCTCTCAAACCCGAGGTCTTTCTGGATCTTTGCCGCAAGAGGTGGATCTCTTTGCCTCGAGGCACAATCACAAGCTTCTGGCATTTGTGTCTTTCTCAGGATCCCCTGGCCTTGGCAGTGGATGCCTTGTCTCTGGCGTGGAAGGACCTGGGTTTTCTGTACCTGTTTCCACCTGTCTCCATTCTGGGGAGGGTGGTTCGCAAACTGGTTCTAGAAGGGGCACCAGCGATTCTGGTGGCTCCAAGGTGGCCAAGAAGGGTTTGGTACGCAGACGTCGTAAGGATGGCCGTAGACCAGTGCCGGCTTCCTCTGATACCGGACCTGCTATCCCAGGGTCATCTACTTTACCCCAATTTTCAAACGCTGGCTTTGATGGCCTGGCTGCTGAAACCTTCATCTTGAAAGAGGAAGGTTTGTCTGAGGCGGTCGTTCAGACCCTGATTAGGGCTAGGAAGCGGTCCTCTTCTGGCATTTACTATAGGACTTGGAGGTCCTATATTGATTGGTGTGAGGCTAGGGCCTTGTCTTGGAGGGTTCTTTCTGTACCCAGGATTTTGGAGTTTCTTCAGCATAATCTGGACCTGGGGTTCCAGCTTAGTACTTTGAAAGGACAGGTTTCTGCTCTGTCGGTTATTTTCCAGAGGTCTTTTGCTTTACACCCGCTGGTTAAGACTTTTTTCCAAGGGGTGGCGCCTGTGCGCCCCCCTCGAAAAGCTGTAGTTCCTGTTTGGGGACTTGAATTTGGTTCTTTCGGCTCTGCAGGGTCCGCCTTTTGAGCCGCTACATGATATTGCTCTTTCGGTTCTCACTCAGAAGGTTGCCTTCTTGGTGGCGATTACCTCGGTTCGGCGTGTCTGAGTTGGCAGCTCTGTCGATTCAGGCCCCTTACTTTGAGAGACACCAGGATAAGGTGTTTTTTTGTTTTAAACCGGATTTCCTTCCTAAGGTGGTGTCTGCTTTCCACCTCAATCAGGATATTGTTCTCCCTTCCTTGTGTCCTAAGCCTAACAATGACAAGGAGAGGGTTCTGCACAATTTGGATGTTCGCTGTGTGAAGTACTATTTGGTGACTACTTCCTTCCACAAGACGGACGCCCTTTTCGTGGTGCCCTGCGGGTCCAGGAAAGGTGTGGCACCTGCTAAGTCTACGATTAGCAAATGGATTTGTCAGGCCATTGTTGGGGCCTATTCTGCTAAGGGGAAGACTCCCCCTTTTAGGGTCACTGCGCACTCTACTAGTGCTGTGGGTGCATCCTGGGCTTTTCAGCACCAGGCTTCTGTTGAACAAGTTTGTAAGGCTGCTACTTGGTCTTCTGTTCGTACTTTTTCCAAGTTTTGCAAGGTTGATGTGCGGGCTTCAGCGGATGCTGTTTTTGGCCGCAAGGTTCTGCAAGCTGCAGTGGTTTGAGTTGGTGCATTCTTTACGGTTTATGGTTCCCACCCTTGACGGACACTGCTTTTGGATGTCCCAACTGTCAAGACTTATTGAAGCAGAGTGTATGTCACACTTGAAATAATACCGTTTTGTGATTACTCACCTTTAAAACGGATATTATAAGTGTGACATACACTCTGCTTCACCCACCCTGTTTGGTATTCTGGATCCTTTATATGGTGAACCATTGTTTTTTGTTAATCTTGTTATATTTGGTTCTTCCTGGTCCCTTTACTGCTGTCTTGCACTGGGGAATTGGTGGGAGGTCCCAGGTAGTTATGGACCGGGAGGGGCTTCTTTTTTTGCATTCATCTCTGCAGAAGTTCGCCCTCTACTGGAGAATAACCCAACTGTCAAGACTTATTTAAGCGGAGTGTATGTCACACTTATAATATCCGTTTTAAAGGTGAGTAATCACAAAACGGTATTTTTTTTACTTTTTTATATCAAAGGGGAATGGCGGGCCTGGATCCCTCACAATGCCGTCAGCTAAAGCGGTCAGGCACCAAACGCTGGTAAAACGGCAGCGAGTCATATGGTATCTGGTTTTTGCCTGCAGCCCCCCACACCAGTCCAGCTCCCTTATGGGTGCCAGGCTCCCAGCACATCACTCTGAGATGTGGCATTTCCAGACCGTTTCTTGATATTTAGTTGATGAGAGGGTTAAACTGGGCCTGAATAATAATAATAATTTTGTATAAATAATAGTGATTGAGCTGCTCCCATCCCCCTTTATTCATTTGAATTGCCATGAGCACAAGCAGGGAGGAATTCAGTCAATATGGATTTCTCCCTTTGAAGTGTTCTAAAGGGAGGCTGGCAGCTTCCCAGGTGAGTAGCTCTCAAATATTTTACTGCATTTCATGTCCCAATGTTGGGGACTCACAATTAAGAGTAGGGACCACACTAAACACTGAGTGCCTTGTCGGGGCGGTGTGGCTTCCACATGTATCTGCAGATATATGCAACCAAATCTCTGTCTTTCTACACGGCTAGACATGTTTGTTGCTTGATATTTAGTTGATGAGAGGGTTAAATAATTTCCAGACAGGCTTACTAGGTGAGGATTGCGGGCCAACGGGCGCTGCGGGGGAATGCATCCAGTGACGTTGCTGTAAGTATGCTGCAGGACCAGTAGACTGAATAATTCCCAAGGAGCCGTTCTGGTCGGTGCTGCGGGCTGGGAGCGCATCTCCACTTCAGATCTGGTCAGCGTGCCGTGTGCGCATGACATTTTTTCCGACCCCAGAAGGTGACGCACTGGAGGAACTGCAGGCCAGAGAAGCCAGGTTGTTTCTCCTGCATAGTAGCAGAGAAACTGGTTTTTGAAACTGTATCGACGGCAGTGACCAGAGACTGCTTTGGTATCTGTGGCAATGAGTGGCGGAAATTTGCAGGATTCTGTAAGTGACTCTTACCTCACCAGTCCTGGGGCAGGGGGAGTAGAGGTCCAGTCCCTGGCAGGGACATATTTGATAGTGACCTCATTTCCCTGACTTTGTGCACCAATGGTTAATATGGTTTATCAACAGGAAAAAATGCACTCACTAGCAGCTGCCATAAACTAAGCACAGTATGTACCACGGATAGTTATGTGACCAGAGCATAGAGATAGACCATGCAGCCGATCGTACCCCAATAACCAGTTAACTAGAACAGAGTTATAGTCATAATGTAAAATATATACTGCTGTACTTAGTTACTGGAGGTCTGGGCATCTGCCAATATTGATGTGTAAGCTGTGTGTATAATTCTTGTCCGTGTCGGAGCATCTATTTTAGCACCCCTTTGGATTCAGAATTTTTTTTTCCTATTTTTCTTTTTTCCTATTTTTTAAATCTTAGGTGTGTCTTATTAGGACAAAAAATATGGTATTTGGCAATTGTATTTAGGTTTTCAGTGAAGAGCCAGGTGGTGCAGGCATGTAACAACCTTCCTCAGCAGATACAAATAACAGCCTCCTTCTTTTTCTGCAGGGAAATGTGCCACTAAAGGATCTTAATGCCCGCCCCTTGGAAGTGTTCATGTGCAGTGTGTTGAAGAGGCAAGGTTATGGTGAGGGCTTCCGCTGGCTCTCACAGTACATTGACTGAAAATATATATATTTTTCCTTCTTTCCAACTTCCCTATTCGGATTGACAAAACAAAGAATAAAACCAGATTCTACAGAGTTCAGCTTCTCTGGACTTCATCCAGACGGACATCTTTTTCCAGTGTGGGACAGACTCGCCTAGGCAGTGATCAACGCGTGCAACAACAAGGAGTCTAGTGGGCTGTCCCCACTCTCAAGAATTAATTTCCATGGAAAACAATTCTATTTTTTAAAGGAAGTGTCAAGGTTACCATTGTCCCCTTCTCCTTTTTATTTTTTTTTTTTTTTTATCAGTTTTGTTCTATCCGGAGTTTATAATAGGCTTTTTGTTTTTTAATATATTTAATGGTATTTACATATATCACTAAATACTGATCCTCGTTATCATGGCATTAGAAGTCCACAATAAACCTAGTTTTGGGCTGGCCTGCTCTGTAAGAATGATTGGATGTACAACATTGGCTTATGTGCGTCTGTGCTGCTTTGGATTTAGCATTATGTGCTTCTTTTGCTTTTTTATTTTTAAGTGAAATAAGCATTCTAATGCAAGGCTTAGTCTTGCCCCCGCCCCCAAAATCAAATCTGTTATTGGTGTTATCTGTGTGAATTCTCTTTAGCCTATCAGAGCTCAAAGCTACCCTGACAAGAACATTAATAGCGGCTACAATCGCAAGATTGGCTACTGCTAAATGAATTATCTACATGGCTTGTTCCTCCGTGTTCAGCAGCCCTTCTAAATTAGGGAAAGACTAGACTGGCATTAGATTAGTGCAGTAGTGGAAGATCTGTGATTTTGTCACAAGCAATGCTGGCACAGATCTTTACAGCTGCATGTTTCAAAGTGAGAGATCCTATAGAGCCAAGTAGATTGAGGAAGCTATGCTGTGCAAGAGTTAGGCCAAACGCCTAAATCTGTACATTGGTTTTACATCCGTGTGTCACTGATAGTTTATGAAATCCAGCCAACTAGTATTTTTGGAGAATGTTGGCTGCTTTCCAAATTCTGGGTTCCCCTTGTCAAAGAATAAAAATCTTATGTGCTCCTCGGTGGGACCTAAGTGTATTCACCATGCTGAGTGAGTTTGAATCTTAAGAGTCTATATTAAGTTTATTTCATATGTTTTGCATATCACTCATTTAGGTTGCTTTTTAAACTCACTGCCTTGTCCAGTCCCAATTGAAGCTATCTAGAATTTGCAAATAAAGTAAAATCTTATGTCTGATTTTGTGGCGTAAAAGGTGTAGCATTAAAATTTATTGAATAATGAAGCTGGGCAAACCTAGCAGAATTTAGCAGAAGCTTTTTCTATCCATTTTGTCTTGTTTAAACACCAGCCTAGTTTGTAGGAAATTAACTCTGGTCGTACATTCGCCAAAACTTTGTCGGCTCACTTAAGACTTGAAGGAGTACTATTGCCAAATTGTGTACTAATAACACATAAACACGTTGGTTAATTAGAGGAGGAGTTACTTATACACCTGAACTGAATAAAACTCCCACCGAGCTTGTGGTTTTATTATTCTAAGTATGTCACACACCCCGCTTCAAGATATCCATAACATGTGGGTAGTACCGACCTGAAGAGGGCGTTCTGCAGAGATGATAGTAAAAAGAAAGCCCCTCCCAGATCCATAAATACCTGGGACCTCCCACTCATTACCCAGTTTTCCATCTCTGCAGACGGCGAGCAAGTCAGAAGATGATGTCTCCTCCTTGCACAGGGGGATTTCAGGTAGCCGGGATAACTCCCGGCCCGTTATTTATTTATTTCCGCTCGGACCCCTTTTTCTCTTGCTGACCCTTTAGATTTACATGCCTCCCAGTCTCGGCTGCTGGTCCGGGTGAGGGTATTTTAGCACCTCTGGTGCTTAGGAGCAGAGCTCCACCGTGAGACCCTACATAAGAGGGTAGGCGGTTACACCGGGTAGGTGACCCCGGTTTGGGATGCCCCGTCCCCTGACACTTATCCCTGGGTGGCCCTTCCCTGTTACCCCTTTTACCAGTCCTATTACTCCCCGCTAGAGGACAGATCGCCCTCCTCAGGTTGGGGGTTGGGGGGTCACTCCATTAGAGCTAGGTGTCTGTTTCTTATTAATGTGTGTGTGTGTTTTTACTTGTGTTTCCCCGGCGCCGCGGCCGCCATTGCCGCCGGGGCGCCAGTTTTCTCCACATGAGCTTCTCCTCACGTACTGTTAGCGGGGGGCGGGGCTGGGCCTTTGGCGCGATGCCGCGGCCCCCCCCCCCCCCCTTAGGCTCTGCGCTTTCAGACCGATGCGGGGAGCGGGGCGGGTGCTCCGCAGCATCCTGCCTGGATGCTGCGGCCCGCAGACGCTCCTCATTTACTACCTTAACCGGCGCCGCGGGACATCCGCAGCGCTGGTCTCTGTGCTCGGTACTGAGGGGAGCTTCTCCCCTCACGCCTACTACGTATGGGGGCGGGGCCGGGGTTTCGGCGCGTCGCCGCGGCCCGCCCCCTCTGCTACAGGCGCCGCTGCGGAGCTTGTCGCTCCGTGACTGGATGCAGGCTGGGGGCGGATCCTCGTATTCGCGCGGTCCGCGCTGACCACGCCCCATTCTTGGCCTGTCTTCTCCCTCAGGACGGTGTGACTACGTAGCACTCCGGCTACCGACGGCACTGTGAGTGGCCCTGTGGGCCCCTGTTTTCTTCTTCACCTTATTTCTTAGTCTTTCTATGGCACATACTTATTGGGTTTATTTGTGTTTTTCAGGTTGGATCATCAGTGGTATTTAGGGGGTTTCTCCCGGTCCTAGGTCCCTGGGTTCAATCTTACTGATCATAAATCCTCCCACTCGGGACATTAAAGGGGCATCCCGGGTTGCTTACTGGCGTAATTCCCTTGGTCATAGCGACTACTTAAAGTTCACCTTATGGAGGCATCCCCGGATACTGGGCTCGGGACCCCTTCGGGGCAACCCCGGAAGTGTATGTTGTGTGGGGTATCCATTACTGGGGACGATGTACTTCTGTGTATACCTTGTGCACAGCAAACTATTGCGCGGCAGTCCGAACCCCAGGCTTCTGGGTCAGCACCGCCGGTCGCTTCATCTACCCCTCCCTCCTTGATACGCACCTCGTGTGACGTTGTCATGGGCAGGGAGCTGCAATCTGAGATGTGCGCCAGATTGGCCAACCTTGAGAAAATTCTCTCCAGTTAGGTCGCCCGTAAGGCTCCGGCTAAGAGAAAGCATTTGTCGCCGGCTCCGCCGGTGGATGACCTTGATGATGTTAATAATCTGGATTGGTCTGATTATTCCCCACTAGAGGAAGGGGAGGTTTATGAGGATTCTGATAATTCAGATGATGAGCAGTTTACTGGCGCTGATGCCGAGCTTGGGGACTTGGGGAGATCCTCGGATACCCCTAACGCTCTGGCTCAGATGTTTGAGGTTCTGAATATTTCCCCTCCCGAGGAGGCGCCACAGCAGAAGGGTGAGTTGTTTGAGGAATCCAGGCCGCGCTTGGAGTTTCCTACTCAAAGACACTTTGACAAAATTATTGCTAAGGAATGGGACAGGCCGGCTCGGCTCCCTGGCATTCCTCAGGGGTGGGATAAGAAATATCCTTTTCCTTCGGATGCGGTTAAGCGCTGGGCATCCCCACCCGAGGTGGATGCACCGGTTTTGGGGTTGTCCAACACCTCTGTTTTAAATACTCCTGATTGTTCCACCCTCAAGGATGGGGAGGATAAACGCATTGACCAGATGGCTTGTCATGGGTTTGCTAGCGTTGGGTCAGCCATGCGGCCCGTTTGCGCTTCGGCGCTAATGGTGTTGGCTGCCAGGTCCGTGGTCAGGGATCTGTTGACTTCTTCCGGGCTTCGTCCTGGTAGTGACGAGTTCCTTGGCCTTAAACGGTGTGAGTTGTTTTTATCTTTTGTGTTAGCCGCCTTGGATGACACCTTGATGATGTGTGGTAGGACGTCGGCTCTGCTGGTGACTATTCGGCGATCGGTGTGGTTGCGCCAGTGGGCGGCCGATTTTATGTCCAAAAAGTCACTGACCGCTCTACCTTTTGTTGGATTACGGCTCTTTGGCGAGAAATTGGACTCTGTCACCAAGGGTGGTAGGTTACCTCAACGCAAGAAACAACGCCGTCCCTTTCGGGGGGGCGCCTTCTTTTACCCCCTCTTTTCGTGGGGCCAGATCTGGCAGGGGATTTGCCTTCCCCTCCTCCAGGGGAGATTCCGGGAACAGGGGCAGAGGACGTGCCCGTCCAGGATACAGTTGGGGCTCTAAGCCCAAACCGGCTGCTAAGCCAGCTCAGCAATGAGGGGGCGCCCTCACCCATGCGGGTGGGGGGGACGGCTGCGACACTTCTCCCAGATCTGGGATCAAGAGGTCTCGGACAGATGGATTCGGGAAGTGGTGTCTTCCGGTTACAAGCTGGAGTTCGAGCTCCGCCCCCCTTCCAGATTTTTCAGGTCTCGGATGCCTTCGGAACCTCTGGCGGCGCAGGGGCTCCTGGTGGCAGTAGAGAGTCTCCTGGACATGGCTGTCATTTGCCCAGTGCCCCCCTTAGACCAGGGCAGGGGCTTTTATTCCAATCTGTTCACGGTACCCAAGAAGGACGGATCGGTTTGACCCATATTGGATCTAAAGTTTCTCAACAGGTTCATCCGGCCGAGGAAATTCCGCATGGAAACGCTGCGTTCAGCTATCCACTCTCTTCGTCAGGGAGACTTTCTGACGTCCATAGACATCAAGGACGCTTACCTGCACGTTCCGATTTTTCCAGCACACCAGAGGTTTCTCAGGTTCGTGGTGGAGGATCGGCATTTTCAGTTTGTGGCACTCCCTTTCGGTCTTACCTCGGCTCCTCGGGTGTTCACCAAGGTGCTGGCGGGGGTGATGGCTCTACTCAGGGTTCAGGGTATCCGCATTGTGCCCTATTTGGACGATCTTCTAATTATGGCTTCTTCCTTCAACCAAGCGGAGTTGGACACCAGAACGGTGGTATCCACTCTGGAGAGGTTCGGTTGGGTGATCAACTACCCCAAGTCATCTCTTTCTCCGTCCAGGGTAGTGACCTTTCTGGGAATGTCTCTGGATACTTCGCAGGCCAGGGTGTTTCTGCCCCAGGCCAAGGTTCTTTTGATTCAGGAGTTGGTTCGTCTTCTCTTGTCGGCCCCTCGTCCGGCCATCCGGCTAGGGATGAGGCTGGTGGGGTTGATGGTGGCCTCATTCGAGGCGGTTCCCTTTGCGCAGTTTCACACAAGGACGCTCCAGCTCCATCTGTTGACGGTTTGGGACAAGTCTCCACTATCGTTGGATCAGTCCTTCCCGATGACCCCCCGAGTTCGTCGATCCCTGCAATGGTGGCTGGGGTCTGTCAATCTGTTGAAGGGCAGATCCTTTCTGGCGCCGTGTTGGGAGACAGTCACCACGGATGCCAGTCTGTCAGGTTGGGGGGGGTGTTTGGAAGGATCTTCAGTTTCAGGGTCTGTGGGGCCCGCAGGAGGCTCACGAGCCCATCAATGTTCTGGAATTGAGAGCCATCAGGTTGGTTCTGTTTCGCTTGACTCATCAGTTGCAGGGCCTGCCTGTTCAGGTTCGGTCGGACAACCGGACGGCGGTTGCTTACATCAATCACCAGGGAGGGACTCGCAGCAGGAGTGCCCTCAGGGAAGTATCCTTGATACTGGACTGGGCGGAGAGCCATGTCCCGTGTCTCTCAGCGGTCTACATTCCGGGAGTGGAGAACATGGAGGCGGACCTTCTGAGCAGGTCCTCCTCTCGCCAGGGGGAGTGGTCTCTCAGTCCCCAGGTGTTTCGTTCGATTTGCCTCAGGTGGGGGTTCCCGGCGGTGGACCTCTTTGCCTCTCGTCACAATCACAAGCTTCCGGTATTTGTGTCTCTCTCGCAGGATCCACTGGCTCTGGCAGTGGATGCCATGTCTCTGAATTGGAGGGATCTGGGGTTTCTTTACCTGTTCCCTCCGTTTCCAATGGTAGCCAGAGTGGTGCGCAAGCTAGCCCTGGAGGGCGCGTCGGCGATTCTGGTGGCACCAAGGTGGCCAAGGCAAGTTTGGTTCACAGACCTGGTAAGACTGGCAGAGGATCAGTTCGTTCTGCCTCTGCTGCCGGACCTGCTCACCCAGGGTCGGCTACGCTATCCCAATTTACCATCGCTGGCTTTGACGGCGTGGCTGCTGAAACCGCCATCTTGAAGGAGGAAGGTCTTTCTGATGCGGTGATTCAGACTCTTATTAGTGCCAGGAAGCGGTCTTCCTCTACTGTTTACTATAGGACCTGGAGGTCTTATATTGACTGGTGTGAAGGTAGGTCTTTCCCTTGTCGGGAGTTTTCCCATTTCCAGGATCCTGGAGTTTCTTCAACATGGTCTGGATATGGGGCTCCAGCTTAGTACCTTGAAGGGGCAGGTTTCTGCCCTGGCGGTTTTCTTTCAAAGGTCCTTTGCACTTCATCCCTTGGTCAGGACCTTTTTCCAAGGAGTTACGCATGTTCGGCCTCCTAGGAAGCCCTTTGTTCCAGTTTGGGATTTGAACCTGGTTCTTTCTGCTCTTCAGGGTCCCCCGTTTGAGCCATTGAATGAGGTTGCTTTGTCTTCACTTACTCAAAAGGTGGCCTTTTTGGTAGCTATCACTTCGGTTAGGCGTGTTTCTGAGTTGGCAGCTTTGTCCATTAAAGCTCCGTATTTCGAAAGGCATCAGGACAAGGTGGTCTTTCGTTTCAAGCCGGACTTTCTTCCTAAGGTGGTCTCTGCCTTTCATCTGAATCAGGACATTGTTCTGCCTTCTCTATGTCCTAATCCTAGCAATGACAAGGAAAGGGCGCTGCATTCCTTGGATGTAGTTCGCGTTGTGAAATACTATCTGGTGGTTACGTCTTCCTTTCGTAAGACTGATGCTTTTTTTGTGGTGCCCTTTGGGCCTAGGAAGGGTTTGGCTCCTGCCAAGTCTTCCATTAGTAAATGGATTCGTCAGGCCATCATTGGGGCCTATTCTGCCAAGGGGAGGAGTCCCCCTTTTCGTGTTACTGCTCATTCTACTCGTGCGGTTGGAGCGTCCTGGGCTTTTCAGCACCAGGCCTCGGTTGAGCAAGTTTGCAAGGCCGCTACTTGGTCTTCTGTTCATACTTTTTCCAAGTTTTACAAGGTTGATGTTCGGGCCTCAGCAGATGCTGTTTTTGGCCGCAAAGTTCTGCAAGCTGTTGTGGTTGAAGTTGTGCATTGTTGCCTTGCTTTGGATCCCCGCCCTTTTATGGACACTGCTATTGGATGTCCCACATGTTATGGATATCTTGAAGCGGGGTGTGTGACATACTTAGAGTAATACCATTTTGTGAAATACTCACCTGTAAAATGGGTATTATAAGTATGTCACACACCCCGCTTCACCCGCCCTTCTTGTATTCTGGATCCTTTATATTGTGAACTTTGCGTTGTTATGACTTATATTTGCCTCTTCCTGGTCCCTTACCTTACTGCTTCTATATACTGGGTAATGAGTGGGAGGTCCCAGGTATTTATGGATCTGGGAGGGGCTTTCTTTTTACTATCATCTCTGCAGAACGCCCTCTTCAGGTCGGTACTACCCACATGTTATGGATATCTTGAAGCGGGGTGTGTGACATACTTATAATACCCATTTTACAGGTGAGTATTTCACAAAATGGTATTTTTCTAAAACCAGGGCTGACAGGTTTGAGTGTATCTGGTGAGACATGTCACCCCTGATTTTTATCTTCCTTTTATTAAAATAAAAAACAAGCCTGACTAGATATGTATTGATGCTGGGTGAATAAGTGACCTCTCCTCCTGCCATACACCATTTTTTGTGATAGTGCTCTTTTAATATGAATATGCATTCATAGAATCCCAATCACAGCTCACCAATGAAAGGAATGCTCTATGGTGCCTGCTCCTTTCTGCTGCCTGTTTTGGTACCATCCCGATATTGCTAGGTCAAACTAAATAAAATAATTATCTGACCTGTAGTTTTCTTTTAGTAGCTCAAATGGGTGAGAAATTGGCTTAATGATCGGAAGCAGAGGGTGGTTATCAATGGTACACACTCAGATCACCGTTACTAGCGAGTACCACAAGGGTCAGTTCTGGGACCAATTCATATGTAGATATAGATATATTTGACATTAGGTATGGATTAAACAGCAAGGTCTCAATCTTTGAAGATGATACTAAGCTGTGTAAAGTAGTTAACACAAAAGAAGACAGCAGGCAGCTACAAACAGATTTTAGATACATTGGAAGCATGGGCAGTTAAATGGCAATTGAAGTTTAACACAGATAAATGTAAGGTTATGTACATGGGAAGGAGAAATCTGTTTCATGATTACACACTAAATGCTTGGTAAAACTACAGTGGAAAGGGACCAAGAGATTTTAGTTAACAGTAAACTGTAGTAATCCATTCCAGGCAGCATCTGCCAATGCAAACAGGATCATAGGGTGCATCAAGAGGGGCAAAGTTGCTCATGACCAGGGCATCATTTTACCCCTCTACAAGTCACTGGTCAGACACCATATGGAATAATGTGTATAGTTCTGGGCACCTGTGCTTAAAAACTACATACCAGAACTGGAGCGCGTTCAAAGGAGGGCAACAAAGTTAATAAAAGGAGTGTGGGGACTAGAGTACCCTAAAAGATTGTCAAAGTTAGGTTTATTTAGTTTAGAAAAAAGACGCTTGAAGCGTGATCTAATAACTATGTATAATAAATAAATATATTTGGGGTCAATACAAAGATCTGTCCCACAATCTATCTATACCCCAGAGTGTAACCATAACCCGAGGCCACCACTAACCAAGATTAGAGGAAAGGTGCTCTCTCCACCGACATAGGAGGGGGATTCTTCTCGGTAAGAGCAGTGAGACTATCGAACTCGCCGTCAGAGAAGGTATTAATAAAGGATGCAGTAATATATGTTCAATATATATGTTCAAAAGTGGCCTGGATGCCTTCCTGGCATGTAATAACATTTCCAGCTATGGCTGCTAGACCACTGGAAGGTGATAAACCGGCTAAACTGGATGGACTAAAGTCTTTATTCAGCCTTACATACTATGTTACTAAATAGCAGCAACTGTGAGGTACAAACAGGTAATTTACAGAAATGCCACAAACCTAACAGAAAATACAATTCTGTGAAACTCACCTGTAGAATTGTTATTCTTAGTATACAGTACGTCCTGCTCCAGATAAGAATCATTACTCTTGGGTATTACTCCACCAGATGGTGCTGGATTGCAGAGACAGCGAAATTGGCTCCTCCCGGCCCCTCAAATGCCCGGGACCTCCCACAAAT
This sequence comes from Gastrophryne carolinensis, assembly GCA_027917425.1. NCBI lineage: Eukaryota > Metazoa > Chordata > Amphibia > Anura > Microhylidae > Gastrophryne > Gastrophryne carolinensis. The sequence goes on along the minus strand of CM051235.1, from coordinate 546,800,969 downwards.
CCCCAGAATTTCTCTGCAGTCTGAACTGCGAAGGACAAGAAGATGGCTCTCTCTTCTCGCAGGTGAGCGGGGCTATTAGCCTGCGGCCCTGACTATTCCCACCCGTTCCATTATTACTGTGCCTCCCAGCCTTGGCTGCACTGGTCCGGGTGATGGTAGGCAGCACTGCTGTCAGGTGCTTTGGAGCGCTTCTCCACCGCAATCCCCCACCAAAGGGTAGGCGGTATAGGCATGTGGTGAGCCTCTTTGGGATGCCCCTCCCGCACTTTGCCCCTGTCTATCGGTGGGCCCTATGTTAAGTGGCCACTGCCGTCCCTCGCTCTCCCTTGTAGCTCTCGGGGGGGTGTTACGCGTTGGTGCTTCACTTGGATGGTGTGCTTGTTGACTTTGTTCAGTCTCTGCACTGACTTGATTGCACTGGTTGCGGTTTGAATATGCCGCCGAGCGCGCTTCTACTGCGTTCCGCGGTCGGCGGCAGCGGCATTACCTCAGGCGCTGATGCGCCTTCATTGGCTGCTTGGCACGTGTGCTGCTTCGTGCTCTTCGGGGGGGCGGGGCCTGCGGATGGCGCGTTCTGCGTCACTGTCTCCGCGGCCCGCCCCTCGAGGTATGCTTGCCGCCATTTTTTTCTCTGGATTCCGTCTGCTGCGTGACTGGCATCTACCTACCGCGGTCCATGAGTGCCCTCGCAGGCGGTTTTATTTACCCTATGTCATTATACATGTCGCTTATGGGGTCCTCTTCGCTTATGTCTTTCAGGCGGGTCGAACTCCATAGGTTTCTCCCGGCCCTACCCCTCTTTTTAGTTATTAAACTTTGTGAGGCCTAGTGTGCTAATTACTCCCACTTCCCTAGCGGGCTATTGGGGCATCCCGGGTTGCTGTTATAGCGTGAATCCCTATCGGCTTATTGTGCCGCTATAATTACCATATGGAGGCGTCTCAGTATAATGTGCTCGAGGTTCCTTCGGGACAAGCCCGGCTGTGTGTAGCTTGTGGGGTGGCCCCTGCTAATGCTGACAATGTGCCGGTCTGTATAACTTGTGCCCAGCAGGTGATTGCGCTGCAGCCTGGTTTACCAGTGGCTGGACCTGCGCCACGTATGGCTTCACCAACTCCCCCAAGCTTGAATATGGCTCCCATTGAGTTGCATACCAGTGGGGATTCTCAGCCTGATGTGTCTGCTAGACTGGCTAGTGTTGAGAAGTTGCTAATACCTTGCCGAGTAAGGCCTCTGCTAAAAAGCGGCTTTCACATGGAAACTTTGCGCTCTGCCATCAGTTCCCTGCGTCCAGGGGACTTCATGACCTCTGTGGACATCAAGGATGCCTACCTTCATATTCCTGTGTTTCCAGGTCATCAAATATTCCTCAGGTTCGCTCTGGAGGATCAGCACTACCAATTTGGGGCATTGCCCTTCGGTCTCACTTCAGCTCACAGAGTGTTCACCAAGGTGCTGGCAGGAGTGATGGCTCTGCTCAGGTCTCAGGGCATTCGCGTGCTGCCCTACCTGGACGACATTCTCATCACTTCCCAGTCCCTACATCAGGCAGAGTTGGATACTCAGCGAGTAGTGTCCACTCTGGAGTCGTTTGGCTGGGTGATCAACCATCCCAAGTCTTCCCTGTCTCCCTCATTCGTGACGCCCTTCCTGGGAATGAATCTGGATACAGTTCAGGCAAGGATATTCTTAGTATACAGTACGTCCTGCTCCAGATAAGATTCATAACACATGGGTATTACTCTGCCAGATGGCGCTGGACTGCAGAGACATTGAAATTGGCTCCTCCCGGACCCTCAAATACCCAGGGACCTCCCACAATCCCCAGATCTTCTCTGCAGTCTGGACTGCGAAAGACAAGAAGATGGCTCTCTTCTCGCAGGTGAGCGGGGCTATTAGCCTGCGGCCCTGTAGGGCTATTCCCACTTGTTCCGTTATTAACGTGCCTCCTAGCCTTGGCTGCGCTGTTCGGGTGATGGTAGGCAGCATCGCTGTCAGGTGCTTAGAAGCGCTGCTCCACCGCAATCCCCCACCAAAGGGTAGGCGGTATAGGCATATGGTGAGCCTCTATGGGATGCCCCTCCCGCCCTATTGCCCCTTGCCCCTTTCTATCGGTGGGTCCTATGATTAAGTGGGCGCTGCTCTCCCTTGTAGTTCTCGGGGGGGGGGTGTATGTGAATTTGCCTTGGTGCTTCACTGTATTGTTTTTCTGGTTGGTGTCAGTTGCCGCGCTGACTTGGTTGCTTTTTTGAATTTGCCGCCGCGCGCGCTTCCATTGTGCTCCGCGCTTGGCGGCGTTACCTTAGGCGCTCGTGCGCCTTTATTGGCTGCTTGTCACGTGTGCCACTTCACGCCCTTCGAGGGGGCCGGGGCCCGCGGTTGGCGCGTTCTGCGTCGCCGCGGCCTGCCCCTCGATGTATACCCGGCGCCATTTTGTCTAGATTTGGCTGCTGCGTGACTGGCATCTACCTACCGTGGCCCGTGAGTGCCCTCGCAGGCGGCTTTATTCACCCTATGTCATTTTACATGTCACTTACGGGGTTCTTTTCGCTTATGTCTTTCAGACGGGCCGACCTCTATTGTTTTCTCCTGGCCCTACTCCCTCTATTTAGTTATTAAACTTTGAGGCCCAGTGTGTAAATTTACTCCCACTTCCCTAGCGGGCTATTGGGGCATCCCGGGTTGCTTTTATAGCGTGAATCCCTATCGGCCTATTGTGCCGCTATAATCACCATATGGAGGCGTCTCGGGATAATGTGCTCGGGGTTCTTTTGGGACAAGCCCGGCTGTGTGTAGCTTGTGGGGTGTCCCCTATTGGTGCTGACAATGTGAGGGTAAGGCCTCTGCTAAAAAGCGGCACTTAACGGCTGATGTCACTCTTTTCCCTATGGAAGCTGTTGAGTTTTTGGAACTGTCTGGCTATACCCCTTTGGAAGAAGGGGAGTTATTCTCTGACTTGGAGTTATCTGATGAGAGGCCCAGGGGTCATGACGATTCTGGCTCTGACCCCTGGGCCCCAGATGATACTGATAAGCTGTTGGTTCAGATTTTTGAGGTTCTGTCTATCTCTCCCCTGGTTGGTCCCCAGGCAACAGGGGAAATTGTTTCATACTGCTAAGCCATGTTTAGAATTTCCTGAGCAAGCCCATTTTAATAACCTTGTGCTCAGGGAATGGGAGCGTCCCAGCAGGCTTCCCGATGTACCTAAGAGTTGGGATAAGAGGTATCCCTTTCCTGCTGATGTGGTGACGTGTTGGTCATCCCCTCCTGAAGTGGATGCCCCGGTCCTTGGGTTATCTAACACCTCTGTCATGCACTTCCCTGACTCTACTACGCTGCGGGATGCTGAGGACCGGCGTATTGATCAGCTGGTGTCCCATGCCTTTGTATGTGTGGGGGCAGCCCTGTGCCCGGTCTGTGCCTCTGCCATTACGGCTGTGGCTATTAGGACCCTGCTTAGAAGTATCCTTGAAGGTGCCCCTGATGATGTGTCTAGTGAGGAGTTTAATGCACTCTCTCGTTGTGAGGTTTTTGTGACTTATGTCCTCTCTGCCTTGGATGATACCATTAGACTGTGTGGCAGAACCTCTGCCCTTGTGGTGGCTATACGCCGCTCGGTGTGGCTGCGCCAGTGGGCTGCTGACAACGCTGCCAAGAAAGCCTTCACTGGTTTTCCCTTCAAAGGACTGCGCCTGTTTGGGGACCGCCTAGACCTATTTGCTAAGGGAGGCAGGTTACCCCAGCGCAGGCGGCAGTCTCTGCCCTTTCGGGGTCAGGGCTCCTTTTCTTCCCCCTACCGTGGTGCCAGACGGGAGGTGGGGGGGGGGTCTCTCTTACCGGGGCCCGAGGAGATTTCTGGGGTAGGGGCAGAGGACGTGGTCGCCCTGGCTCCTCCTGGGGCTCCAAGCTTAAGTCTTTTCCCAAGCCCCCTCAGGCATGAAGGGGTGCCCTCACCCATCAGGGTGGGGGGACCGCTTCAGCACTTTTGCTCACGTCTGGAGGCTTCCGGTCTCAGACCGGTGGATTCAGGAGGTAGTGTCCTCTGATTACAAGATAGTTTGCTGCCTGCCCCCCCCCCCCCCAAGATTCATCAGATCCCGGATTTCTCAGGACCCTGTGTCAGCTCAGGCTCTAGTGCTGGCGGTGCAAAGCCTTCTGGAGCTGGGTGTCATCTGTCAGGTCCCCTTACAAGAAAGGGGCAAGGGCTTCTATTCCAACCTTTTCACCGTGCTCAAAAGAGATGGGTCAGTCAGGCCCATCCTGGACTTGAAGATCCTCAACAAATTTGTCAGGTGCAGGCGCTTTCGCATGGAAACTCTGCGCTCTGCCATCAGTTCCCTGCGTCCAGGGGACTTCATGACGTCTGTGGACATCAAAGATGCTTATCTTCATATTCCTGTGTTTCCAGGTCATCAAAGGTTCCTCAGGTTAGCTCTGGAGGATCGGCACTACCAATTTGTGGCATTGCCCTTTGGTCTCACTTCAGCTCCCAGGGTGTTCACCAAGGTGCTGGCAGGAGTGATGTCTCAGGGCATCCGCGTGCTGCCCTACCTGGACCACATTCTCATCACTTCCCAGTCCCTACATCAGGCAGAGTTGGATACTCAGCTGGTGGTGTCCACTCTGGAGTCATTTGGCTGGGTGATCAACCATCTCAAGTCTTCTCTGTCCCCCTCCTTGGTGACTCCCTTCCTGGGAATGATTTTGGATACAGTTCAGGCAAGGATTTTTCTTCCTCAGCAGAAGGTGGACAGTCTGCGCAGGTTCAGTTCCTGCTATCTTGCCCTCATCCCTCCATCAGGCAGGGAATGCAGCTGGTGGGCCTGATGGTGGCGTGCTTCGAGGCAGTCCCTTATGCTCAGTTCCACGTGAGGCCTCTGCAACTCCACCTCTTGTCAGTATGGGACAAGGTTCCTGCATCCCTGGACCAGGTCTTTGTGCTTTCCCCCCCTAGTCTGGTGGTCCCTCTCGTGGTGGCTGGACTCCAGGAACCTGTTGGGGGGGCAGATCCTTTCTGGCCCCCTCCTGGGAGACGGTCACCACGGATGCCAGTCTGACAGGTTGGGGGGGGTTTCTGGAAGTCCCTGCAGTTCCAAAGATGGTGGGGCTCTCAGGAGGCTCACACTCCTATCAACATTCTGGAACTGTGGGCAATCAGGTTGGTTCTGACTCGGCTGACTCATCACCTCCAGGGCCTGCCTGTTCAGGTACGCTCGGATAACCAGACGGTGGTTGCCTACATCAATCATCAGGGAGGGACCTGGAGCAAGAGGGCCCTCCTGGAAATGTCTCTGATCCTGGCCTGGGCAGAGGCCAATGTTCCCTGCATATCAGCTGTGTACATCCCGGGGGTGGAGAATCTGCAGGCAGACTCTCTGAGCAGGGGGACCTCTCCCCTGGGAGAATGGTCCCTCTGCGACAGGGTGTTTCACTCTCTGTGCCACCGTTGGGGCCAACCAGATGTGGATCTGTTTGCGTCCCGTCACAATCACAAGCTCATGGCCTTTGTCTCTCTGTCCCAGGACCCTCTGGCCTTGGCCACAGATGCTCTAGCAATGTCATGGCAGGACTTTCAGCTCCTGTATGTCTTTCCCCCATTCCCCCTGTTGGGCAGGGTTCTGCGCAAGATAGCTCAGGAGGGGGTGCCAGCAATCCTGGTGACCAAGAAGAGTGTGTACGCAGACGTGGTGCAGCTGGCAGTAGATCAGTACGCTCTGTCCAGGGTTCCAGACCTGCTCACTCAGGGTCATTTACGCCATCCCAATTTACAAACTCTGGCTTTGACGGCCTGGCTGCTGAAACCTCCATCTTGATGGAGAAGGAGCTGTCTGCCTCTGTTGTTGATACCATGATAAAGGCTAGGAAGAAGTCCTTTTCTTCTATTTACTATAGGGTTTGGCGTGCCTACATTGACTGGTGTGAGTCTAGGTCTCTCCCCTGTCGCATGTTCTCTATTCCCAGGATCCTGGAGTTCCTACAGCATGGGTTGGAGCTGGGACTTCAACTCAGTTCTCTGAAGGGTCATGTCTCTGCCCTGGCTGTTTTCTTCCAGAGGTCCTTTGCCCAGCATTCTCTGATCAGGACTTTTTTCCAGGGGGTTACTCATGTGCGTCCCCCACGTAAGCCTATGTTGCCTGTTTGGGATTTGAACTTGGTTTTGTCTGCCTTGCAGGGTGCTCCTTTTGAACCTGTGCCGGAGGCTGCCTTGGCCATTCTTACTCTCAAGGTTGTCTTTTTGGTGGCTATCACTTCTGTTAGGCGTGTTTCTGAGTTGGCTGTGCTTTCCATCCAGCCCCCCTACTTTGAGAGACACCAGGACAAGGTGGTTTTTTGCTTCAAGCCAGATTTTCTGCCTAAGGTCGTGTCTGCTTTTCATCTGAATCAGGACATTGTTCTTCCTTCCTTGTGCCCTAATCCTAGTAACGCTAAGGAGAGGGTTTTGCATTCCTTGGATGTGGTTAGGTGTTTGAAGTACTATCTGGTGGCTACTGCACCTTTCAGAAAAACTAATGCTCTTTTTGTGGTCCCTTCTTGTCCTAGGAAGGGTTTGGCTGCTAAATCTATCAGCAAATGGATCTGTCAGGCTGTGATTCAGGCCTACTCTGCTAAGGGGAAGAATCCTCCCTTCCGCCTTACTGCTAATTCCACTTGTGCTATTGGTGCCTCTTGGGCTTTTCAGCACCAGGCTTCTGTTGAACAAGTTTGCAAGGCCGCTACTTGGTCTTCTGTTCATACCTTTTCAAAGTTTTACAAGGTTGATGTTGGGGCCTTAGCTGATGCTGCTTTTGGCCGCAAGGTTCTGCAGGCGGCAGTGGTCTGACCTGTTACCTTTCGGGATCCCACCCTACTTTATGGACACTGCTATTGGATGTCCCAAGAGTAATGATACTTATCTGGAGCAGGGCATACTGTATACTAAGAATAATACAATTCTGTGATTACTCACCTGTAGAATTGTTATTATGAGTATACAGTACGTCATGCTCCACCCCACCCTTGGTTTGCATTATCCTTGGATCCCCTGTATGGTGATTGTTATCTTTGTTTTTTAGTTACTAGTTGGTTCTGTTATCATTCTCCCGGCTTCTCGTTAACTGCTTTTCAATGCTGGGGATTTGTGGGAGGTCCCGGGTATTTGAGGGGCCTGGAGGAGCCAATTTCGCGGTCTCTGCAGTCCAGCGCCATCTGGCGGAGTAATACCCAAGAGAAATGATTCTTATCTGGAACAGGACGTACTGTATACTAAGAATAATAATTCTACAGGTGAGTAATCACAGAATTGTATTTTTGTATCCATCCAGTCCAGGCCATCCCGATATCTTCACGATTGGTGGGATGGCCTGGACTGAATGCAGGAGAAAAATACAATTCTGTGAAACTTCCTTGTAGAATCGTTTTTGTATCCATCCAGTCCAGGCTGTCCCACTAATTGTGAAGATATTGGGACGGCCTGGACTGGGTGGAGGAGAAAACAATTTTCCCGCCGCTATTTTCCCGTTACTGCTAATTCCACTTGTGCTATTGGTGCCTCTTGGGCTTTTCAGCACCAGGCTTCTGTTGAACAAGTTTGCAAGGCCGCTACTTGGTCTTCTGTTCATACCTTTTCAAAGTTTTACAAGGTTGATGTTAGGGCCTTAGCTGATGCTGCTTTTGGCCGCAAGGTTCTGCAGGCGGCAGTGGTCTGACCTGTTACCTTTCGGGATCCCACCCTACTTTATGGACACTGCTATTGGATGTCCCAAGAGTAATGATACTTATCTGGAGCAGGGCATACTGTATACTAAGAATAATACAATTCTGTGATTACTCACCTGTAGAATTGTTATTATGAGTATACAGTACGTCATGCTCCACCCCACCCTTGGTTTGCATTATCCTTGGATCCCCTGTATGGTGATTGTTATCTTTGTTTTTTAGTTACTAGTTGGTTCTGTTATCATTCTCCCGGCTTCTCGTTAACTGCTTTTCAATGCTGGGGATTTGTGGGAGGTCCCGGGTATTTGAGGGGCCTGGAGGAGCCAATTTCGCGGTCTCTGCAGTCCAGCGCCATCTGGCGGAGTAATACCCAAGAGAAATGATTCTTATCTGGAACAGGACGTACTGTATACTAAGAATAATAATTCTACAGGTGAGTAATCACAGAATTGTATTTTTGTATCCATCCAGTCCAGGCCATCCCGATATCTTCACGATTGGTGGGATGGCCTGGACTGAATGCAGGAGAAAAATACAATTCTGTGAAACTTCCTTGTAGAATCGTTTTTGTATCCATCCAGTCCAGGCTGTCCCACTAATTGTGAAGATATTGGGACGGCCTGGACTGGGTGGAGGAGAAAACAATTTTCCCGCCGCTATGCACAAATGTGGTCACGTGCCTGCCCCCATCCTTTGGCGCTTCCTATGAGAGTAAGCCATTCAAACCACAGTTCTTGGGCCTCCTGGTCTCTCATGTTGGCAGTGGTGAGGGATGGGGCAAGTTAAAGACTTGGAAGACCTTCTACAGCATCTACAGTGCACTGCTCAATATGGAGTCTCATAGGACTCCATAGTCTATCCCTTGAATCAGTTGCAAGGGGTTGTTAAAACACAATAAAAAGGTATGTTCCATGGACCATTTGTGTGGGGTCTCTGGTCTATTATTCCAAGTGTGACATACACTCGCTTCAACTCTTCATGGAATTTGGGTTATTCTCCAGTAGAGGGCGAACTTCTGTAGAGATGAATGCAAAAAAGGAGCTCCTCCCAGTCCATAAATACCTGGGACCTCCCACCAATTCCCCAGTTTCTTCTCTGCAGGAAGGCGAGCAAGACAGAAGATGAAGACTTCTCTTACTTGCAGGTAAGCCGTGTTCGCGCCCGGCCATTTTTTGCCCCTATAGCTGCCAGGACCTTTCCTAAATTATCCCTATTCGAGCCTCCCAGCCTTGGCTGCGGGTCCTGGTAAGGGTAGGTAGCACCTTATGGGTGTGCAAGGAGCATTGCTCCGCCTTGAGACCCCATTACAAGGGGTAGGCGGTTGCCCGGGTTTGGTGATCCCGGTGTTGGATGCCCTGTCCCTATCATTCCTATGGCCAGATTCTGGCTGAGATTCCCCCCTTCCGGGTCCCTTACTTCCCTCTGAGGTGGGGGGTCAGCCTGTATACCCTGTTGGTTTATATGTGTGTGTATGGCACTGTGTGTGAGTGTTTTACTTGTGTTGGGTGCTGACAGGATGTTTGCTTATACTTAGAGCCATAACGGTGCTGGCCTCCTTCACTCAGCCTGGGGAGCTTCTCCCCCTCAGACTTGTTTGGGGAGGGGCTGGGCTATCGGCGCGGCCGCGGGAGCCCCACCCCCTCGTTTGGCGCGAGAGGGGGGCGTTGCCTGGCGACGTGCCCCCCCTCTTCTCACGAGGCTCTTCTCACGAGGGCCATCTTGGTGCTGCTGCGGGATCCTGTGTGCTCCTGGCCGGTAAGGGCCTGTTGGCCACTTGCTTAGCTTATGCGGGGGCCCCTCTTCAGCAGGGGGGGCCTCCTGTTTTATCGCATGTGTGTATGGATATATGTTATTGTGTATATATATATATATATATATATATATATATATATATATATATATAATATATATATATATATATTTTTTTTTTTATTTATTTTTTTTTTGTGAGGCAATTTTGACTTAGATGCTTCATTGTGTGTTTCAGATTGCATCGATTATGTGCATGTTAAGGGGTTCGTCCTAGTCCTGGGGTCCCTAGCCTTATATAGATCACCACAAATCCTTCCACTGGGACTTTTAAGAGGCATCCCAGGTTGCTTATTGCTTAAATTCCCGGCGGTCTTGCGACTGACCACAAAAATCACCATATGGAGGCTCCGCAGGATACCGGGCTCCCTCTGGGACAATCCCGGCCATGTGTGGGTTGTGGGGCATCCCTTACGGGTGAGAATGTGCTTATTTGTATACCATGTGCACAAAAGGCCATATCGCGGCAGTCGGGTGCCCAGCCTTCTGGGTCGGCGCCCCCTGCTTCATCGCCTTCCCCTCCCCACCTTATCCGTACCCCAAGTGACATTGGTGCTAGCGGGGAGTCGCATTCCGATGTTTGTGCTAGGTTGGCCAGCATCGAGAAATTTATGGTTAGCGCGGTGGGCAAGAAGGCCCAGGCTAAAAAGAGACATTTGTCGTCGGTCCAGGCGACTTGGGATATTTATGATGATTCTTTTGATATGTCAGATTATTCCCCGCTGGAGGAGGGGGAATTGTATGAGGAGTCAGAGGCTGACGATGTACGGTTTGGCGAGGCTGATGTTGGGCTGGCGCTGGGGGATGCTGCTGACAAGGCCACGGTTTTGTCACATCTCTTGGAGGTTTTGGATATTGCGCCGCCTGAGGCACCTCCTCTCAAGAAGGGGGAATTTTTTGGGGCCCAAAAGCCTCGTTTGGAGTTCCCTACCCAGGGTCATTTTGATGCACTGATCCTTAGGGAATGGGAGAAACCTAGTCGGCTTCCGGGTGTTCCTCAGGGATGGGATAAGAAGTATCCTTTCCTGGTGGAAGCGGTTAAGCGCTGGGCTTCTCCTCTCGAGGTCGATGCGCCAGTTTTGGGGTTGACCAATTCTTCCGTGCTTCACACCCCAGACGCCACTTCCCTAAAGGATGGTGAGGATAGGCGCCTTGATCAGATGGAATGCCATGCCTTTGCCAGTGTTGGTTCGGCTTTGCGGCCTGTTTGTGCATCTGCGCTAGTGGCGGTGGGTGCTAGGTCTCTGATTAGGGACTGGTTAAATGACGCTCACCTTGATCCGGCCAGCGCTGAGTTCACTACGCTTAAAAGATTTGAATTGTTCATGGATTTTGTCTTGGCTGCTATGAAAGACACTATTGTTATGTGTAGTAGGACTTCAGCCTTATTGGTGGCCATGCGCCGCTCGGTATGGCTCCGTCAGTGGACGGCGGACTTTACGGCCAAGAAATCGCTCACAGCTCTCCCCTTCTTGGGCACGTGGCTGTTTGGAGATAAGTTGGATGCTGTGGCAAAGGGAGGTAAGTTACCTCAGCGGAAGAAACAGTGCCGTCCCTTTCTTGGGGCAGGCTCTTTCAATCCTTCCTTTCGCGGTGCCAGAGCTGGTAGAGGTTTGGCCTTCTCGGTGCCAGAGGCTCTTCCTGGAACAGGGGCAGAGGTCGGGCCCGTCCCGCTTCTGCCTGGGGTTCCAAACCCAAGCCTGCGGGTAAACCAGCTCAGCAATGAAGGGGCGCCCTCACCCGCTCGGGTGGGGGGACGGCTGCGGCTCTTCTTCCAGGTCCAGGAGAGAGGTCCAGGAGAGAGGCAGGGGTTTCTACTCCAACCCTTTCACGGTTCCCAAGAAGGAAGGTTCTGTAAGACCCATTTTGGACCTCAAGGTCCTCAACAGATTCATCAGATTCAAGAAGTTCCGTATGGTGGCTTGGCCATCAGTTCCCTTCGTCAAGGGGATTTCATGACATCCATAGACATCAAAGATGCATATTAGCATGTTCCAATTTTTCCAGCGCATCAGAGATTCCTCAGGTTCGAGGTGGACGATCAACATTTTCAGTTTGTAGCCCTTCCCTTCGGGTTGACCTCAGCGCTGAGGGTCTTCACCAAGGTTCTGGCGGGCATAATGGCCCTATTCAGAGCTCAGGGAATTCGCATTGTGCCGTATCTGGACGACCTATTGATTTCAGCGTCTTCCCTCCGTCAGGCGGGGCTGGACACCCACCAGGTGGGGGATTCAGGATCTGATCTGCCTTCTTCTGGCCGATCCTTGCCCCTCTATCCGGCAGGGGATGAAACTGGTGGGATTGATGGTGGCCTCCTTCGAGGCGGTCCCGTTTGCGCAGTTTCACATGAGATCCCTTCAACTTCATCTATTGACGCATTGGGACAGGTGTCCGCTGTCATTGGATCAACCATTCAGGATGTCTCCTGGCGTTCGGCAGTCTCTTCAGTGGTGGCTGGAGTCGAGCAACCTGTTGAGGGGCAGGTCCTTTCTGGTTCCTCGCTGGGAGACGGTTACCACGGATGCCAGCCTGTCGGGCTGGGGAGGTTTCTGGAAAAGTCATCAGTTCAGCGGGGTGTGGGGTCCTCAGGAAGCTCACAACCCCATCAATGTTTTGGAGCTCAGAGCCATCCGGCTTGTTCTGTCACGGCTGACGTCGCACTTACAGGGTCTTCCGGTTCAGATTCGTTCAGAAAATCGGACGGCGGTAGCCTACATCAATCATCAAGGGGGGACTCGCAGCAGGAGTGACCTCAGGGAAGTCTCTCTGATCCTGCATTGGGCAGAGAGCAATGTTCCTTGCATTTCGGCAATCTACATTCCGGGAGTGGAAAACACGGAGGCGGACTCCCTGAGCAGGGGGTTCTCTCACCTAGGAGAGTGGTCCCTCAACACCGGGGTTTTTCGGTCTCTTTGTCGCAAGTGGGGGACTCCGGAGGATCTCTTTGCCTCACGGCACAATCACAAACTCCCGGCCTTTGTGTCTCTATCTCAGGACCATCTAGCTCTGGCAGTGGATGCCTTGTCCCTTGCTTGGAAGGATCTGGGGTTTCTGTACCTGTTTCCTCCCTTCTCAATGCTGGGCAAGGTAGTTTGCAAACTGACTCTGGAGGGGGCACCAGCAATTCTGGTGGCTCCAAGGTGGCCAAGAAGGGTTTGGTTCGCAGACGTTGTAAGGCTGGCAGTAGATCAGTACCGGCTTCCCATGTTTCCGGATCTGTTATCTCAGGGTCAACTACGTTACCCCAATTTACAAACGCTGGCTTTGATGGCTTGGCTGCTGAAACCTTCATTTTAAAGGAGGAAGGTTTGTCTGAGGCTGTGGTTCAGACCTTGATTAGAGCTAGGAAGCGGTCCTCTTCTGGCATTTACTATAGGGCTTGGTGGTCCTATATTGACTGGTGTGAGGCTAGGGCCTTGCCTTGCAGGGTGTTTTCGATCCCTAGGATTTTGGAGTTTCTTCAGCACGGTCTGGATCTTGGGCTCCAGCTTAGTACCTTAATAGGGCAGGTCTCTGCTCTGTCTGTTTTCTTCCAAAGATCTTTTGCCTTACACCCGCTGGTTAAGACTTTTTTCCAGGGGGTCACTCATGTTCGACCCCCTCGGAAGGCTATGGTTCCTGTTTGGTATTTGAATTTGGTTCTTTCGGCTCTCCAGGGTCCTCTTTTTGAGCCGTTACAGGATATTGCTCTTTCTGTTTTCACTCAAAAGGTTGCTTTCTTGGTGTTACCTCTGTTCGGCGTGTTTCTGAGTTGGCGGCTCTGTCGATTCAGGCCCCTTACTTTGAAAGAAACCAGGACAAGGTGGTCTTTCGCTTTAAGCCAGATTTCCTTCCTAAGGTGGTTTCTGCTTTCCATCTCAATCAGGATATTGTTCTCCCTTCCTTGTGTCCTAAGCCTAACAATGACAAGGAGAGGGTTTTGCACAATTTGGATGTGGTTCGCTGTGTTAAGTACTATTTGGTGACTACTTCTTCTTTCCGCAAGACGGATGCCTTTTTCGTGGTGCCATGTGGGCCCAGGAAAGGTTTGGCGCCCGCCAAGTCTACCATTAGCAAATGGATTCGTCAGGCCATTGTTGGGGCCTATTCTGCTAAGGGGAGAACGCCCCCTTTTAGGGTCACTGCGCATTCTACTCGTGCTGTTGGTGCGTCCTGGGCTTTTAAGCACCAGGCTTCTGTTGAACAAGTTTGTAAGGCTGCTACTTGGTGTTCTGTTCATACTTTTTCCAAGTTTGATGTGCGGGCTTCAGCGGATGCTGTTTTTGGCCGCAAGGTTCTGCAAGCTGCTGTGGTTTAAGTTGGTGCGTTCTTTACTGTTTATGGTTCCCACCCATGACGGGCTCTGCTATTGGATGTCCCAAATGTCATGAAGAACTAAAGCGGAGTGTATGTCACACTTGGAATAATACCGTTTTGTGATTACTCACCTTTAAAACGGATATTATAAGTGTGACATACACTCCGCTTCACCCACCCTGTTTGGTATTCTGGATCCTTTATATGGTGAACCATTGTATCTTGGTTGTTAGTATTGTTATATTTGGTTCTTCCTGGTCCCCTTACTGCTATCCTACACTGGGGAATTGGTGGGAGGTCCCAGGTATTTATGGACTGGGAGGAGCTCCTTTTTTGCATTCATCTCTGCAGAAGTTTGCCCTCTACTGGAGAATAACCCAAATGTCATGAAGAATTGAAGCGGAGTGTATGTCACACTTATAATATCCGTTTTAAAGGTGAGTAATCACAAAACGGTATTATTGAAGGTCACAGGGTCCCAGCCATGCATTGGTAAGTCTAAATTGAAATTACTACAATGATTTTTAACACAGGTGTTACCTAGTGGTAAAAAAAAAATTAACATAATCTCTTAAAGTGGACCAAAACCCACTGTGATGATTCCTGGGCCGATCAATTCCCTCCCCTGAGGCATCCAAAATCGGGATGCCCAGCCAGCTCAGGTTGCCCCATACACTTACCTTGTTTCCCAGTCCAGCTGTGAGCCGCATCCCCACTATCCGTCTAGCATGGCGTGTGCCCAGGCATTTGTGAATGGCCGGTGCGGGCACGCTCCCTGTTACAGTGTAGAGGGGGATGCGGCCGTCAGCTCGTTTGGAGCTGCTGGTCTTAGACAATGTGACGTTAGTGGGTTCGAGCGCGCTGATTGGGTGAGTGGCCCCGCATTCGCCGTAGGACCGGGAAGGGGTGAGTTGGCTTCATGATCTGGGGGGTTCATGCAGCGGGGTACCCCGGGTGAAAAGACCAAAACCGAGGATAGTCAAAATCCTGGGTTATGGTCCACTTTAAAGGTGATCTGCTTGTAAGATCAAACGATCTGATTTGTCATCTCAAGTTGTTTGTCCATGTTCATTTTAAAAGCCGGATTCCAGGTTCACAATTGATAGACCTTTATAGAACCCTTTGCAGTTTCGATACTGTGATGGCTGAGACCAGGTACTGTGAATCTCACTTGCGGATTCTGTTTTAAAGACTCCCCCCCCCCCCCCCCCCCATGATTGTTGATCTGTTTCCTGGTCCTTCAGTCATACAGAGGAAAGGGTGAAAATCTTCTAAATTCAGGAAGCAGTGCATGTGGGAGTACATGGGTTGTGGATCTGGACGGACCCTACCTCCTGCAGAGTTGCTAGGGAATATTAAGGTCCACATTCCCATCCGTGCAGGGTGGGTGAAGGTGCTGCCCTCGTCCACTATGCAAACCCACATGGATCGTGAGGTTAAAAGTGTATGGAGGCAGTTTGTGTTGATCTTGGGTGGGGCTTTTACCAAGTCTGCATGCCCCAGTTAAAATGGCAGCTCTCTGCCATGTAAAAAGTCAGACCAAGAACAAACATTTCAGAACTTTTTCTGCCTTCAATGTGACTCATAATCTATATGATTCTATTAAAAACAAACTCCATTGGGGATGTGGTTGTGTTCTGAAATAATCGCATATAAGCTCATGTTATGGGATGGGCCATAAACGGCTGCCCTCATTTAAAGTGGAACAAAACGCTGGATTTTGACTTTCCCATGGTTTCGTCTGTTTCCCTGTGGTATTCCAAATTCGGATTCCCTGCTGTGTGAAAGCCTAGAAAAACTCGCTGCCTCCTCATACCTAATGCGCAGACGCGTGGCCAAACGGAGGGATGTGGCAGCGTGTGCCCCCCATTGGAGATGAGAGCCATTTGCCATATGAAATAGTCATGGCAGAGGGATCTCATTGGATGAGAACATGTGCAGTTAGACCAGCGAAAGGTGCGTGAGTAGCGGCACCCTCGGGGTATCACAATTTGGGATGCCACAGTGGCAAGCTAAAGACCAGGCCTCAAGTCTTTTAGATTTCAGGGTGGCAGTGGGTGGTTTGTTGTGCTTTAAACAGATACTGATTAACCCCATATCTTACAGTAAAAGCCATGGTCCATAAATGGCTTACACCATATGAAAGTGATCTTATTGCTGAATTCTATTGGTTGTGCGAATGGTACTAAAAAATGTCCAAGCATTATATGTACCATGGAACACAGTGAAAGTGGATAAAATCTGGCACTACAGCAGCCAAGAACTTGATGTCTCTGGTTGTGTATTGCCCATGACAACATATTCTCATCCTTTTTTTTTTTTTTTTTTTTTTTATACATCTTGGCTGGGGGTGGGTTGGCAAGACTCAAGTGTTTTCTTACATAAAACATCCAAAACCCATCTACGTCTTGCCAAATCCTACATCAAATCTGCTCATGTGGAAAAACTTGTTCCAGCTTGATGAGTTCCAAATTGAACCTTTTTGGCCATAATTTAAAAAGATGTTGGCACAAAGTCATCGCTGTGCATCACCAAAAGAACACCATACCCACAGTGAAGCGTGATGGAGGCAGAAGCTTTTGAGGGCTTTAGTCAAATATGAACAGTTCCAAATGTAATTCAGCTTTAACACCAAACCTTCAGGCCTCTGCTATAAAGCTGAAGATTAATTTCTCCTTTAAGCATGACAATGACCAAGGTCAGATTAAGTGCGGTGCAGGCCCATGGAGGCCTCAAAAGAATCTAGATCGATCGCTTGCCTTGATAACAGGTGGTGGTCCTGGTTCACCTCCCCTTTTACTCAAGCCCCAACAATCCAAAACATACCTCAACATCAAGAAAAAAAATGGTTTGTCACAAATGTTCTTTGTCCTTGCATGGTATGTCTTTGGGAGCCCAGACGTGAATCTAAAATTCTGAGGGGTGACCAGAAGAGGACTGTACACAGGAGATGCCCTACTATCTAACAGATTTGGATGTCATGTCTGGATGTGCCATGCTGATAGACTTCAACCTGAAAAAGGGAAAAATATGTACTCGCCAGTAAATTTCCTTTCTCGTCCTCTTCCATTCCAGGGCACCACCAGTAGCCACGCGTAGTTAATCTCAGATGTAGATGGGGACTGCAAGATAGAAAAAAAAGCAATTCTGTGGGTACTCACCTGTAGAATTGTTTTTGTTCTTGCATGGCACGGCCCGCTTCGGTATTCATAACAGTTGTGTTATTCCGCCACAAGGTGGTGCAGTGGTACTGCAGAAAAGCTGTTGCTTGTCCCGGCTCCCTATAAAAATGGGCTTGACCATAGAGTTCCCCAGCGTACACAAGCAGTGAGACAAGAAGCCAGGAGAGAATAAGTAAAAAATGTGAAAAAGGTAAAAAACCCCAATTGACTTGGAACAATCACCATAAAGAGGCAACCAAGAATAACGATAACAAGGGTGGGGCGAAGCGGGCCGTGCCATGCAAGAACAAAAACAATTCTACAGGTGAGTACTCACAGAATTGCTTTTTTCTTTATTGCATGGCACGGCCCGCTCCGGTATTCATAACAGTTGGGACATCCAAAAGCAGTGTCCAGAGTAGGGTGGGATCCTCAAAGAGTAACGGCCAGTAGTTCAAGTCACTACCACCTGAAGCACCTTGCGGCCAAAAGCAGCATCCGCTGAGGTTCCTTTCCCTTAGCAGAATAGGCTTGAACCACCGCCTGACGGATCCACTTGCTGATAGTGGATTTAGCCGGAGGCAAACCCTTTCTAGGTCCAGAAGTGAGAACAAAAGGAGCATCAGACTTCCTGAAAGGCTCAGTGGCGACCAAATAAAACTTCAGAGCCCTGACCACATCTAGGGATTGCAGAGTCCACTCCTTGGAATTAGCAGGATTAGGACACAATGAAGGCAAGACAATGTCCTGATTAAGATGTAAGGCAGACACAACCTTTGGCAGGAAGTCACACCACCTTATCCTGATGTCTCTCAAAATAAGGAGGTTTGATGGAAAGTGCCGCTAGCTCAGAAACTCGCCTTACAGAAGTGATAGCCACCAGAAAGGCTACCTTAAGGGTCAGAATAGACAAGGTAGCATCACGGATAGGCTCAAAGGGAGGCCCTTGCAGAGCAGACAACACCAGATTCAAATCCCAGACTGGTAGCAAAGGCTTACGGGGTGGACGCACATAAGAAACACCCCGAAAAAAGGTTTTAACCAACCGGTAATTGGCAAAAGATCTTTGGAAAAAAATTGCCAGAGCTGAAACATGGCCTTTTAGGGTACTAAGTTGAAGGCCCTGATCCAAACCATGTTGCAAGAATTCCAGAATCCTGGGAATAGAAAACACCCGACAGGAAAGAGACTTGGACTCACACCAGGCGATGTAAGCATGCCAGACCCTGTAATAAATAAAGGATGAGGACTTCTTCCTAGCCCGAATCATGGTATCAACAACAGAAGCAGGCAAGCCCTTTTCCATCAATATGCAGGTTTCAGCAGCCAAGCCGTTAAAGCCAGAGTTTGTAAATCAGTATGGCTGGTACCCGCTCCTGGGCTATCTTGAGCATAACCCTGCCCAGGAGAGGAAATCGAGGGAACACATAGAGAAGCTGAAACTCCGTCCAAGGTATTGCCAAGGCATCCGTGGCGAAGATCAGAGGATCCTGAGACAAATCTGGGAAGATTGTGACAGGACGCAAACAGGTCAACGTCCGGCTGACCCCAGCGGTGACAGAGGGAGAGAAACACCTGGTTGTTGAGAGACCACTCCCCCAGACGAGACGTCCCCCTGCTCAGGGAGTCCGCCACCTGGTTCTCCACCCCTGGGATGTAGACCACTGAGATGCAGGGAACATGCTGTTCCGCCCAAGACAGAATCAGGGACACTTCCTTGAAGGCTCGCTTGCTCCAAGTCCCTGCCTGATGGTTGATGTAGGCAACTGCCGTCTGGTTGTCTGAGCGAATCTGAACAGCCCGACCCCGGAGGTGAGTGGATAGGCGAGAAAGAACCAACCTGATCGCCCTGAGTTCCATGACGTTGATGGAAGCATGAGCCTCTTGTGGGCCCCGCCGACCCTGGAACCTCAGGGACTTCCAGAAGCCTCCCCAGCCGGTCAGAATGGCATCCGTGGTGACCGTTTCCCAGCACGAGGGCTGGAAGGACCTGCCCCCCAGAAGGTTCCTTGAGTCCAGCCACCACGAGAGAGACTGTCTGGCCAGGGGAGACAGAACAAATTCCTGATCCAGGGACACAGGGTCCCGATCCCAAATTGACAAGAGGTGCAACTGAAGAGGTCTCATGTGAAACTGAGCAAAGGGGACTGCCTTGAAGCAGGACACCATCAGGCCCACCAGCTGCATCCCCTGACGGATGGAGGTATGAGGACACGACAGCAGAGCCCGAGCCTGCAGCTGAAGACCCTCCACCTTCTGCTGAGGAAGGAACACCTTGACCTGAGAGGTATCCAGCGTCATGCCCAGAAAGGTCCTCACCAATGACGGGGACAGAGAAGACTTGGGATAGTTGATCACCCAGCCGAAAGACTTCAGAGTGGATGTCACCCCCCCCCCCCCCCCCCCATGATTGTTGATCTGTTTCCTGGTCCTTCAGTCATACAGAGGAAAGGGTGAAAATCTTCTAAATTCAGGAAGCAGTGCATGTGGGAGTACATGGGTTGTGGATCTGGACGGACCCTACCTCCTGCAGAGTTGCTAGGGAATATTAAGGTCCACATTCCCATCCGTGCAGGGTGGGTGAAGGTGCTGCCCTCGTCCACTATGCAAACCCACATGGATCGTGAGGTTAAAAGTGTATGGAGGCAGTTTGTGTTGATCTTGGGTGGGGCTTTTACCAAGTCTGCATGCCCCAGTTAAAATGGCAGCTCTCTGCCATGTAAAAAGTCAGACCAAGAACAAACATTTCAGAACTTTTTCTGCCTTCAATGTGACTCATAATCTATATGATTCTATTAAAAACAAACTCCATTGGGGATGTGGTTGTGTTCTGAAATAATCGCATATAAGCTCATGTTATGGGATGGGCCATAAACGGCTGCCCTCATTTAAAGTGGAACAAAACGCTGGATTTTGACTTTCCCATGGTTTCGTCTGTTTCCCTGTGGTATTCCAAATTCGGATTCCCTGCTGTGTGAAAGCCTAGAAAAACTCGCTGCCTCCTCATACCTAATGCGCAGACGCGTGGCCAAACGGAGGGATGTGGCAGCGTGTGCCCCCCATTGGAGATGAGAGCCATTTGCCATATGAAATAGTCATGGCAGAGGGATCTCATTGGATGAGAACATGTGCAGTTAGACCAGCGAAAGGTGCGTGAGTAGCGGCACCCTCGGGGTATCACAATTTGGGATGCCACAGTGGCAAGATAAAGACCAGGCCTCAAGTCTTTTAGATTTCAGGGTGGCAGTGGGTGGTTTGTTGTGCTTTAAACAGATACTGATTAACCCCATATCTTACAGTAAAAGCCATGGTCCATAAATGGCTTACACCATATGAAAGTGATCTTATTGCTGAATTCTATTGGTTGTGCGAATGGTACTAAAAAATGTCCAAGCATTATATGTACCATGGAACACAGTGAAAGTGGATAAAATCTGGCACTACAGCAGCCAAGAACTTGATGTCTCTGGTTGTGTATTGCCCATGACAACATATTCTCATCCTTTTTTTTTTTTTTTTTTTTTTTTTATACATCTTGGCTGGGGGTGGGTTGGCAAGACTCAAGTGTTTTCTTACATAAAACATCCAAAACCCATCTACGTCTTGCCAAATCCTACATCAAATCTGCTCATGTGGAAAAACTTGTTCCAGCTTGATGAGTTCCAAATTGAACCTTTTTGGCCATAATTTAAAAAGATGTTGGCACAAAGTCATCGCTGTGCATCACCAAAAGAACACCATACCCACAGTGAAGCGTGATGGAGGCAGAAGCTTTTGAGGGCTTTAGTCAAATATGAACAGTTCCAAATGTAATTCAGCTTTAACACCAAACCTTCAGGCCTCTGCTATAAAGCTGAAGATTAATTTCTCCTTTAAGCATGACAATGACCAAGGTCAGATTAAGTGCGGTGCAGGCCCATGGAGGCCTCAAAAGAATCTAGATCGATCGCTTGCCTTGATAACAGGTGGTGGTCCTGGTTCACCTCCCCTTTTACTCAAGCCCCAACAATCCAAAACATACCTCAACATCAAGAAAAAAAATGGTTTGTCACAAATGTTCTTTGTCCTTGCATGGTATGTCTTTGGGAGCCCAGACGTGAATCTAAAATTCTGAGGGGTGACCAGAAGAGGACTGTACACAGGAGATGCCCTACTATCTAACAGATTTGGATGTCATGTCTGGATGTGCCATGCTGATAGACTTCAACCTGAAAAAGGGAAAAATATGTACTCGCCAGTAAATTTCCTTTCTCGTCCTCTTCCATTCCAGGGCACCACCAGTAGCCACGCGTAGTTAATCTCAGATGTAGATGGGGACTGCAAGATAGAAAAAAAAGCAATTCTGTGGGTACTCACCTGTAGAATTGTTTTTGTTCTTGCATGGCACGGCCCGCTTCGGTATTCATAACAGTTGTGTTATTCCGCCACAAGGTGGTGCAGTGGTACTGCAGAAAAGCTGTTGCTTGTCCCGGCTCCCTATAAAAATGGGCTTGACCATAGAGTTCCCCAGCGTACACAAGCAGTGAGACAAGAAGCCAGGAGAGAATAAGTAAAAAATGTGAAAAAGGTAAAAAACCCCAATTGACTTGGAACAATCACCATAAAGAGGCAACCAAGAATAACGATAACAAGGGTGGGGCGAAGCGGGCCGTGCCATGCAAGAACAAAAACAATTCTACAGGTGAGTACTCACAGAATTGCTTTTTTCTTTATTGCATGGCACGGCCCGCTCCGGTATTCATAACAGTTGGGACATCCAAAAGCAGTGTCCAGAGTAGGGTGGGATCCTCAAAGAGTAACGGCCAGTAGTTCAAGTCACTACCACCTGAAGCACCTTGCGGCCAAAAGCAGCATCCGCTGAGGTTCCTTTCCCTTAGCAGAATAGGCTTGAACCACCGCCTGACGGATCCACTTGCTGATAGTGGATTTAGCCGGAGGCAAACCCTTTCTAGGTCCAGAAGTGAGAACAAAAGGAGCATCAGACTTCCTGAAAGGCTCAGTGGCGACCAAATAAAACTTCAGAGCCCTGACCACATCTAGGGATTGCAGAGTCCACTCCTTGGAATTAGCAGGATTAGGACACAATGAAGGCAAGACAATGTCCTGATTAAGATGTAAGGCAGACACAACCTTTGGCAGGAAGTCACACCACCTTATCCTGATGTCTCTCAAAATAAGGAGGTTTGATGGAAAGTGCCGCTAGCTCAGAAACTCGCCTTACAGAAGTGATAGCCACCAGAAAGGCTACCTTAAGGGTCAGAATAGACAAGGTAGCATCACGGATAGGCTCAAAGGGAGGCCCTTGCAGAGCAGACAACACCAGATTCAAATCCCAGACTGGTAGCAAAGGCTTACGGGGTGGACGCACATAAGAAACACCCCGAAAAAAGGTTTTAACCAACCGGTAATTGGCAAAAGATCTTTGGAAAAAAATTGCCAGAGCTGAAACATGGCCTTTTAGGGTACTAAGTTGAAGGCCCTGATCCAAACCATGTTGCAAGAATTCCAGAATCCTGGGAATAGAAAACACCCGACAGGAAAGAGACTTGGACTCACACCATGCGATGTAAGCATGCCAGACCCTGTAATAAATAAAGGATGAGGACTTCTTCCTAGCCCGAATCATGGTATCAACAACAGAAGCAGGCAAGCCCTTTTCCATCAATATGCAGGTTTCAGCAGCCAAGCCGTTAAAGCCAGAGTTTGTAAATCAGTATGGCTGGTACCCGCTCCTGGGCTATCTTGAGCATAACCCTGCCCAGGAGAGGAAATCGAGGGAACACATAGAGAAGCTGAAACTCCGTCCAAGGTATTGCCAAGGCATCCGTGGCGAAGATCAGAGGATCCTGAGACAAATCTGGGAAGATTGTGACAGGACGCAAACAGGTCAACGTCCGGCTGACCCCAGCGGTGACAGAGGGAGAGAAACACCTGGTTGTTGAGAGACCACTCCCCCAGACGAGACGTCCCCCTGCTCAGGGAGTCCGCCACCTGGTTCTCCACCCCTGGGATGTAGACCACTGAGATGCAGGGAACATGCTGTTCCGCCCAAGACAGAATCAGGGACACTTCCTTGAAGGCTCGCTTGCTCCAAGTCCCTGCCTGATGGTTGATGTAGGCAACTGCCGTCTGGTTGTCTGAGCGAATCTGAACAGCCCGACCCCGGAGGTGAGTGGATAGGCGAGAAAGAACCAACCTGATCGCCCTGAGTTCCATGACGTTGATGGAAGCATGAGCCTCTTGTGGGCCCCGCCGACCCTGGAACCTCAGGGACTTCCAGAAGCCTCCCCAGCCGGTCAGAATGGCATCCGTGGTGACCGTTTCCCAGCACGAGGGCTGGAAGGACCTGCCCCCCAGAAGGTTCCTTGAGTCCAGCCACCACGAGAGAGACTGTCTGGCCAGGGGAGACAGAACAAATTCCTGATCCAGGGACACAGGGTCCCGATCCCAAATTGACAAGAGGTGCAACTGAAGAGGTCTCATGTGAAACTGAGCAAAGGGGACTGCCTTGAAGCAGGACACCATCAGGCCCACCAGCTGCATCCCCTGACGGATGGAGGTATGAGGACACGACAGCAGAGCCCGAGCCTGCAGCTGAAGACCCTCCACCTTCTGCTGAGGAAGGAACACCTTGACCTGAGAGGTATCCAGCGTCATGCCCAGAAAGGTCCTCACCAATGACGGGGACAGAGAAGACTTGGGATAGTTGATCACCCAGCCGAAAGACTTCAGAGTGGATGTCACCATTTGAGTGTCCCGCTCGGCCTGAGGTAAAGACCCAAAGGACACAGTCCCCAAACTACTTACCCCCTCAGAAGCTAGGACAGAAACACTGCATTGCTAATAGGCTCACCATAAAGCCTATGTCCGGCTACCCTTTGTGTTACAGGGTCTGCGGCTTGGAGCTGCGCTCCAGGAGCACTTGACCCTAGTGCTCTTCTACCTTCACCCGATCTTTCAGCCAAGGCTGGGAGGCAGTGAGGGTCCAGAAACGGATGGAAATAGACTTGCAGGGCCGCAGGCTTGGTTGCCCCGCTCACCTGCGCAAGAGAGAGTGCCATCTGCTAACTTCGCAGTCCACTGCAGAGGAAACACTGGGGAGCTCTATGGTTAAGCCCGTTTTTTTAGGGAGCCGGGACAAGCCACAGCTTTACTGCAGTACCACTGCGCCACCTTGTGGTGGAATAACCCAACTGTTATGAATACCGAAGCGGGCCGTGCAATGCAATAAAGAAAAAACTTGCTGCTACTTGCTTATATAGGGCAGGCTGTGGCAGGATCACCTCAGTTAATTAAAAAGCTGTTCAGCCACAGCCCTGGGAGAGGAGAACGCTAACCTGCACATACTGCGCGCAACTGGAAAACAGTGCATCAAAGCTAAAACAACGAAGAAGGCATCAACCACCACTGATGCAGTTGTAAAATAACAGAAGGGAGGGTGTGGTGTCCCAGAATTGAAGAGAACGAGAAAGGAAATTTACCGGTGAGTACACAGATTTCCCTCTTTTCATCTCTTCCATTCCAGGGCACCACCAGTAGCAACGCATGGGACTTCCCAAAGTAGTACACTTAATAAGGGTGGGGACCATGCAAGGTTCACTGCTCGAAGAGGGCTTGAAACACCTCCTGGTGAAGGGACCATTCCCCCTGGTCTACCATCTCCCTGCTCAAATAATTGGCCCACAGATTCTCCACCCCCAGAATGTGAACCGCCCAGATGCACGGAACGTGAATTTCAGCCCACCTCATGAAGCGACTCACTTCCTGGAATGCCTGCCAGCTCCTGGTACCCCCTGACGGTTTATGTAGGCAATAGCCGTGAAGTTGTCCGATTGTACCCTCACCGGAAAGGCCCCCGGAGCTGGGCAGACCAATGGACGAGAACCAACAGAATCGCCCTCAGTTCCAACACATTGATTGGAAGACTGCACTCCCGCTGGTCCCAGAGACCCTGAACTGGGTCTCTGAATCTGGTTGTCTAGAACACCACCTCAACCTGTCAGACTTCTGTCTGTGGTCAGGATGTCCCACAGGACTGGCAGGAAAGACAGACCCACTGCCAGGGACTGCTGGTCCAGCCACCAATTCAGGGATCACAGGGCATTGTCCATCAATATGAAGCAACGGTCCAATGTCTACACAGCCTTGCGCCATTTCGATAGGAGCAGCATTTCTAGAGGCCTGGACTGGGCATATGGAACTGCATCGATGGTAGACACCATCAGGCCAAGGAGACGCATGCCCTGCCTGATTTTGGAATGTTCGTCTTTCAGCAGCAACCTCACCTCCTCCTGAAGAGCCGTGCACCTCTGCACTGGAAGAAGGACCCTTGCCTGTCGAGCATCCATACTTAGATAGGTCGCCGCCATGGAGGGGACCACCTGGGACTTGGGGTAGTTTATCACCCACCTGAAATTTCCAGCATGGACAGGACCGTCCAAACATCCTGCAGTGCCTCTGCCAGAGATGGGGCTTGGATGATGGGGCTTGGTTGAGCACATTGCCCAGGTATGGGGTGCTGTGCACACCCAGTAGGAGTGCCATCACTACTGCCAAGAATTTGGACAGCAGTGCCACAAATTGGAAATGTCAAGCGGCCGCCAAGTGCAGGTATTGTTGGTGATCAGGAAAGATCGGGAAATGCAGATAAGCATCCTTTATGTCCACGGTGGCCAAAAAATCCCAGTTGCAGCAACGCCACAACCGATGTTAAAGATTCCATGACAAACTTCCGCAGCTGACTGTAGCTGTCCAGATTCTGGAGATCCAGGATCTGCCAAACGGACCGTCTTTCTTGGGGATGACAGATTTGAGATGACAGTATTGTGTAGAAGCCACAGCCCCTCTCTGAGGGGGGCACAGGTACCATAACTCACTGTTCCAACAAGAGCTCTATCACATGGTCGTGAGCCGCAGCTCTTTCTGCAACGTGGGAAGGCTTGGACGCCACAAAGCTGTGTGGAGGCCTGGTCCCGATCTTGATCTCCCAGACCCAGGCGTCAGATATTTGGTTCTTCCACAGTGGTAAGCGCAAAAGTGCCCCCCCACCCGATCGGGTGAGGGTGGCCTTTCAACCCTGAGAGGGCTTGGCTGGGGGCTTGGGCCGGCTGGCCCTTTGGCGTCTAGGTTTTCTCCCGAAAAATCCTTGTGGCGCCTGAAGATTGTGGAACCTCTGAACTTCCGGAAGAGACAAAAATTTGGTGACCTGTGAAACAAGGTCCTCAGTTTCCATTTCTGGGGAAGCCTACTTGACTTCCCACCGTGACTTTCTGGACTAGTTCATCCAGAGGCTCTCCGAAAAGACGCCCCCCCCCCAAAAAAAAACAGGAGAGGGCAGTAAGCATCTTCTTAGAAGCAGTGTCAGCTGACCACTGTTTCAGCCAGACTGTGCATGGCAAGGCCAGTCCCCTAGCCACCAGACACACTAAGTCATCCATAGCTGGCACCATGTATCTGAAGACCTCCATAGCAAAGGAGTTCAAACAAGTTCTTAGAAACGCGAACCTCCATGTCGCAAATACCTCCTCTGCTGCTTCATCCAGATCTTGCCTGCTGTAGCTGCCATAGGTGTTGCACAAACTGGGTGCATGGCTGACCCCACCATGGAGAACGCATGTCTGGCCAGATGGTCCAACCTCCTATCCACTGGTCTTTCAAGGCTGCACTATCCGAATTAGGGATAATGGTGTGCCAAGCCAGACCCAACACTAGGTTCATCTACCTGAGGTGGCGAAGACCAAACCCTGACTGCCTTATCCAGAACGTGGTACTTGATGTCCAGGACCTTAGGATGAGACGGATGCCTATCCAGTTTCTCCCACTCCTTTGCCACCAGCCTGTTGAAATCGTCAAGCCTGGGAAAAATCTGCCTGACCTTGTGACACTTGTACGGTTAACCCTTCTTCATCTGCCACTTTGGCCGAGGAGCAGAGAGGTGCAGAAACTCCAATATTGCCTCAATAAGC
This sequence comes from Gastrophryne carolinensis, assembly GCA_027917425.1. Lineage (NCBI taxonomy): Eukaryota > Metazoa > Chordata > Amphibia > Anura > Microhylidae > Gastrophryne > Gastrophryne carolinensis. Next base: position 546,774,043 of record CM051235.1, on the reverse strand, counting down.
TCCTCAATCTCATCTATCGGGTGATCTGGAGGGTTCCCTGGCGTATGTGTGGTTTTCGGTTCCTCTATGCCAGCCGGAACTTGATCCTGCACCCCTAAATAGGTCCTTGACATAGGAGCCAGAATCCTCAGAGGATTCCATCTGAATATGCCTACGCTTGGCTGTAGCCTTTCATCTGGGCGGGCAGAAACAGACTTGCGATGCCCCTGCTGACGAAGGCCACTGGCCATGCTCTCTCACCAAACCACCCTGTCTGCCACGTCTAAGGTGGGGAACCCCATCCGTGGGTGAACCCTGGGACAGAAATGGACCTGGCAGCCCCCCGAGCCTGAAGCCGCAGGTGAAACTGGATAATCCAATTGAAACGTGGAACCTGCCAGCTGCGTAAGGTGGCACAGGACAGTAGTGCACCCAGCACACAGGGGTCTCTCGTCTGAGGTCAGGCTTGCTTGGCACATGCAGCACCACTCTCCATTAAAATATGAAACCCCGGTGCCGCTGACATGGTAAAATGGCTGCTCTAACTGCTAAGCAATACAGCTGGTGTGCTGGTCCCCACAGCCTTCTGCCTGTTTACTATTGATCAGACCTGTCTGCACTACTAGAAAAGCATCCTCCGTGCAGCTGAAATCAACCAACCAGCCAAGGATGTAGTAGCTTACGGTTCCCCACCCTGCAACAAGAACAATGTCAGATTCCTAAAGGAATCAGTACAAGTCAAAAAGGCTTGCCCCCCCCCCCCCCCCCCGAGGGATCTCTACCTAACCAAGGAAAACTGTGGGGTGGCAGACGCACTGGGTCCGATACTCAGGAGGGAGGCAGTGCAGGAGCTGGCAAGCGACGATCCATGGATGCAGAAGGGACCTCCAGGCACCACACAAGTTGGTGCTGCCTTTTGCATCCAGTGAAGAGGACGGAGCCACGGACCACACAAATGCAGCCATACCTCCTCTTCCTACCATCCTCCACTATAAGGCCTGAGGAGGCTGAAGCCACGCCCCCAGTAGCGTTGCAGGTGTGGCCAGCCTGTCCCCTTTCCAAGTTAGCCAATAGGCAGGCCGCATGGCCGATGGCCACGTTCCCCTCGTGGCAAGGCCGCCTCCCCTTTCAAGCAGTAGTAATCAGAAACACACCAACACCAGGGAGCCCGGCCACCTAGCTCAGGCTCCACCCAGCAGCCATGGGGAAGGCAGACAGCGTCTCTTGCAGGGTGTCATGGAGTCATGGGGGTAGAGGGAACGGGACTCAGTGGGAGACACACAGCAGGGCCACCATGCAAGGCCCAAAGATCAGGTACCCTGCTGCAGCGGGGTCCTGATCCTTGGAGCTCAGACTCAGTCAGATGAGTCCCGGCACGCTTACCTGGACCCATGCACGCTCCCCTCATTCTGCACTATCCCATGTCATTGGCTTAGGAACCGACTTGAGGCATCTAATGGGGGTACCCAGTAACTCTACAGCTGGTCAGGGTCTGGGAGACAGACGGCATCGAAGCCCCTGCTCCTGGTCAGCACTGTAACTATAATAAGCCAGACCTCTTTACAGTCCCTTGCAAATGCAAGAAAAGAACTGAACCTATATGGTCCGGGAGGAGCTAGTTTTTCTTCTTTCTTGCAGTCCCTGTCTACAGCTGATATTAACCCATGCGTTGCCACTGGTGGAGCCCCAGACTGCAAGAGATGAGAAATACTGAATGCTGTCAACAAAAGTATTAGCTTAAAGGGACATTTCAAGCAAAGGGTTAAATTATCCTGCTTTTGGTTTGCCCCGTACTGACTGTCAGGGGCGACATCTTTCCCAGCAAATCTCGGCAGCCCTGATTTTCTGACCCCTTTTCAGCACAGGTTATTCTTGTGTGTGAGTCATACTTTTGGCTAGATCAGTTTTCAGGCTGTGTTCAAAACACACTGGTGCTTTTGCTGGCTTAGTAAATGCTTGGCATTGCTTTGGAAAGATGTGCCAGACATCCTCACTGCCAGAGCATAGAACACCAATTACATTTCTCTATTAAAGGGACACATCCATCCAATATTTATTTCCACGTGTAAGTCAATATTCCATGTATTCCTTTTTGGGGGTTTATTTTCATTGCAATTTTTTAAACTTTCCCCATTTATGTTACTACTGTTCTCTCAATGTATCTCTTAAAAAATATGTAAAGGCAATAACAAAAAATAAATGATACTTAGCTTACCAACCTCAGGCTTGATACCTTAGTGCAGGCTACCTCATTCCTTCGCAGCAGGGGCCAAAACATGACTGTCCTTTTGGTTTGGTGTATGTAAATGCACTGTTATATACATATGCCTGACATTAACTCTCAATCCTAGTGAGTGTGTACCCTCTTGTTTTTGTAAGATTTCATTGTATTTAGCTGAGTCAGGCAGGATATATATATTATTTTGTTTATTAATAATAATTGTGTACAAATCTAGCTTAGTCAGGCATAAGTTATTATTGTATTAATAACCCCTCTGACAGGGGAACCCTGTTTTCCTGATCATCCAGCTCTCCCTCTAAGTTGACTTGAGCCTCCTCTCCCTGGCTGTCGCGGGGCTCTTCTCCCTCCTAGGGCTCTCCTCTCCCCTTCTGGCCTGTCATTTGCCAATTATATCCACACAACCTTCTTTCAAGGCCAGAGCCTGTCCTCCCTAGTTCCACTCTTAAACTCCACCCCCCTGGCCCGTTGAAACTACCAGAACTTTTTCTGTCCTTGAAACTGTAAAAACCCACTTTGTTTGACACTAGGCAAGAGATCCTGGAATTTCCCCAGAATCTGCCCCCCAAACTTGATTTGAAAACCTGTTTTTATTAGGGAAAGGAATGTGGACTGAAGTGTCTCTGGGCTTGTGAGAGACATCTTAGACTGCCTGAATGACCTGACCTATGTATGACTGGTCAAATGCAACTAATTATACATAGCGATAGAGACAGGAATATATATATATATATATATATATATATATATATATATATATATATATATATATAAAACATAATATTTTAACAATATTAATTTTCCCTAAAGGCCCATTGTTCACACCTGCACCACCAATGGGCACCAGACCTGTGCTATAGGGCATAACGGCTTGTAATGGTCAGGGCCTAGGGCCACCTGGGCGGCCCTTGAACCCTGTAATTACAAGCCCCTATGCTTGGTTTGCTTGGTTGGTAACGCTTAGATGGGGGGAACCCCATGCATTTGAAAGAAAAAAAATGTAAACATGTTGGCACCAGGGTTAAATATCTAATAATTTTCCTGCCAAAAATAAAAAAAAAAAATGCTTGAGGTCCTCACATCCCTACCTCTCGAGCATCCCAGTTTGATGTGCAACGCTGCGTAAAACCCCTTGTGTTCGTCGCAATCCCACATCCCATGCTAGGATGCACAGCTGGGGGCAGGAGTGCACTGCAGACAGTAGGGAGACCGGGAATGTGCCCGCTCCCCTTTCTTTATGCCAGAGCTTGGTTTCCAAACAGACCTCTATGCCCTGAGACAAGAGCTGCCAGGAACGTGAGTTTTGCAGGTGATCCCCAGGGTTTCTGTTAGTGGGCAACTCTATATGTCTGAAGGAAACAGACCGAAAACCAGGACTGTCAAAATCCCTGGTAATGGTCCACTTTAAAGAGGAACAGCACTAAGGAAATTCTTCCCTGGAATTGGCTGTAGGCCTTTTCCTCGCTCCTATAGCACATGTGCTAGCTGCTTAGCCAATGAGTGGCACTTGATCTATTCGGATTTCCTTTGCCGCACTAAGAAATATAGATATTTATAATATATAATAATAGAGTGCCGCTGGCTGCATGTGGACAGGCCCAAGCCACCCATTCAGTAAGGTCTGGCTAGAGGTGTACTTGGGCTGCGGCCACAGTGCAGGCTTGTGGAAGAGGTGTGCGAATGGGGCGACTCGGAGGGTTTCACAATTTGGGATGCCCCACAAAGCATACCTTCCAACTTTATCCGGTGTAAAAGAGGGACAAATTTTCATCAAAAAAAAAAATGCTATACTTGTATCCCACGCAGACTGTCAGCAATAGTGCGATGCTGCAGATATTACCTGACTGCTGGATTCCCGGTGCTGCAGGTCCGATTGTGCGTCTCTTCCTCTGCCCTACGATGCGTCGCTGCCCCCGGCTCATTTCTGTGAACGGACACCCCCCCCCCCCATGCATGTGGGCATATGAAGACCTAACATGCCCCTTTCCATTACAGTTAATGGGGGGGCGTGCCCGCTCACAGTGACGAGCCGGAGGGCGGTGCTACTTCGTAGGACACGTACGATGGGGTGTGCAGTGCCAGGGATACAGTGAGAAGATAGTATCTGCAGTGCCACACTATCACTGCAGTTTGTGTGGGACACATGGTGAGCATACCTCCCAGGTGTCCCTGATTTGGAAGGTTTGTCCCTCTTTGAGGTGTAACATGCAGATCTGAATCTATAAATGATTCATTTACCTATTAAAAGTGTTTATATTGTTTTAACTGTTACAACCTATCTCCTATCCATCCCTTAATTAGGGGGCGTGGCCTAATTTAACAAATGTCCCTCTTTTCCAGCCTGAAAAGTTAGTAGCTATGGGTGAGTATAGCATTTTTTGGGGGGAGGGGGGGGGGTCTGAAAATGTTTTTTAAAGGGGAACAAAATCCACCGAATACATTAGGCCCAAGTCCCTGCTAATACTCTCTTCTTAGGGTGTAGAACTAGAAAAGGATATTTTCACTTTTTGAATCATCCTGAAACACTGATTGTATTGCTGTCCCTCTCTGTAAGATGGCAGCGATTTGTCATTGCATAGGTGTGACAATGACATCATTGCCACACACAACAGTGGAAATGAATGGAGGAGGCGGAGCTTTACAGCTAAAACAGGCGCTATTATCTGGGATTAGAGTGAAGCAGGAGCAGTGAAAATTAGCAAAAGGTGTTTTTCATGGGGGGGGGGGAGCTATTTAGGGGATGCAAGTTAAAAATGTGGGTTTTGGTCGGCACAAGGGAGGGAGGGATGGATGGATAGGATGAAATGAATGGAATGAGATGGGCAGGCACAAGGGAGGGAGGGGTGGATAGGATGAAATGAATGGAATGAGATGGGCAGGCACAAGGGAGGGAGGGGTGGATAGGATGAAATGAATGGAATGAGATGGGCAGGCACAAGGGAGGGATGGATGGATAGGATGAAATGAATGGAATGAGATGGGCAGGCACAAGGGAGGGAGGGGTGGATAGGATGAAATGAATGGAATGAGATGGGCAGGCACAAGGGAGGGAGGGGTGGATAGGATGAAATGAATGGAATGAGATGGGCAGGCACAAGGGAGGGAGGGGTGGATAGGATGAAATGAATGGAATGAGATGGGCAGGCACAAGGGAGGGAGGGAGGGATGGATAGGATGAAATGAATGGAATGAGATGGGCAGGCACAAGGGAGGGAGGGGTGGATAGGATGAAATGAATGGAATGAGATGGGCAGGCACAAGGGAGGGAGGGGTAAATAGGATGAAATGAATGGAATGAGATGGGCAGGCACAAGGGAGGGAGGGGTGGATAGGATGGAATGAGATGGGCAGGCACAAGGGAGGGAGGGGTGGATAGGATGAAATGAATGGAATGAGATGGGCAGGCACAAGGGAGGGAGGGGTGGATAGGATGAAATGAATGGAATGAGATGGGCAGGCACAAGGGAGGGAGGGGTGGATAGGATGAAATGAATGGAATGAGATGGGCAGGCACAAGGGAGGGAGGGGTGGATAGGATGAAATGAATGGAATGAGATGGGCAGGCACAAGGGAGGGAGGGGTGGATAGGATGAAATGAATGGAATGAGATGGGCAGGCACAAGGGAGGGAGGGGTGGATAGGATGAAATGAATGGAATGAGATGGGCAGGCACAAGGGAGGGAGGGGTGGATAGGATGAAATGAATGGAATGAGATGGGCAGGCATAAGGGAGGGAGGGGTGGATAGGATGAAATGAATGGAATGAGATGGGCAGGCACAAGGGAGGGAGGGGTGGATAGGATGAAATGAATGGAATGAGATGGGCAGGCACAAGGGAGGGAGGGGTGGATAGGATGAAATGAATGGAATGAGATGGGCAGGCACAAGGGAGGGAGGGGTGGATAGGATGAAATGAATGGAATGAGATGGGCAGGCACAAGGGAGGGAGGGGTGGATAGGATGAAATGAATGGAATGAGATGGGCAGGCACAAGGGAGGGAGGGGTGGATAGGATGAAATGAATGGAATGAGATGGGCAGGCACAAGGGAGGGAGGGGTGGATAGGATGAAATGAATGGAATGAGATGGGCAGGCACAAGGGAGGGAGGGGTGGATAGGATGAAATGAATGGAATGAGATGGGCAGGCACAAGGGAGGGAGGGGTGGATAGGATGAAATGAATGGAATGAGATGGGCAGGCACAAGGGAGGGAGGGGTGGATAGGATGAAATGAATGGAATGAGATGGGCAGGCACAAGGGAGGGAGGGATGGATAGGATGAAATGAATGGAATGAGATGGGCAGGCACAAGGGAGGGAGGGGTGGATAGGATGAAATGAATGGAATGAGATGGGCAGGCACAAGGGAGGGAGGGGTGGATAGGATGAAATGAATGGAATGAGATGGGCAGGCACAAGGGAGGGAGGGGTGGATAGGATGAAATGAATGGAATGAGATGGGCAGGCACAAGGGAGGGAGGGGTGGATGTATGGCTAAATCTAGGAGGCAAGGGTGAATGGGCACAACTAAGGGGTGAAGGAGGGAGGAATGGATGGGCAGAACTGAGGGCAGGACTATACAGTGATCAAGACTAACACAGTGTTTTTAGTTTGCCTGTACTGTTCTGTGAGTTAATTATTCTGTAACTTACTTTTGGGATGCCCTGCAACACATAAAATCCCATGTAATTTAAAGTGGACCAACAGTCAAAAATGACTTAAACCGTACCAACTCAACAAACAGTGCTCCTATGCATCCCTCCCCAGGGCAATATAGATTGCTGCACATACAAATTCATTTACCTTTTTCTAACTCCTGCTGTGGTAAATTTTAAAAACAAGATGGCGGTTAATGGATCTGCAGGCCTCCTGCAAACAGGAAGTGCTACTGGGTTCCCTGTTACTGTTTTCCAACTGTGCCAGGCTATTGGTCCGGTTTAAAGTGGACCAACAGCCTGGCACAGTGGGAAAAGAAAGGTAGCGGCCATTTTGGAGCGTCCTCTCTCAGCATCTCAGCCATGGTGCTGCCTGGATTCAACTAACAATGCACAGTAACAGGAAGCCCAGCAGCACTTCCTGTTTGCAGGTGGTCTGCAAATGCATGAGCTGCCATTTTGTTTCTAAAATGTACTACAGCAGGTGTAAGAAAAAGGTAAATTAATTTTTATGTGCAGCAATCTAAATTGCCCCGGGGAGGGATACAACTGTTTGTTGTGTTGGTCTGGTTTAAGTCATTTTTTACTGTTGGTCCGCTTTAATATCTGCACCAGGGCTCACATTTAGTTACACCACTGCTGGGCAACATCCCGTAAGACTGACGAGAAACAGATTTAAAGACAATTTCCAGCCAATTAAAAAAAAAAGCTATGCTCACCTTAAAGTGCCTTGCCCCAGGGGCAATGTGTGCTGCGTGAAACCCCCCAGGTCGCCCGAACCAACTCCCCTTTTCCCGGTCCTACGACACATGTGTGGCCGCTCATCCAATCAGTGCGCTCAGATCTGCTTGATCCCCTTCATCCAGGAGCTCGTCTAATGCGAGTGGAGCCGAGCGCACTGGTGGCAGCATCCCCTGCTACCCTCTAACAGGGAGCATGCAGGGAGTGCGCTGCCCACTCACAAATGCCTGGCTCGGGCACGTGCCCTGCTAAAATGATAGCGGGGATGCGGCCGCTGCTCGTGCATGTGCCGTTGGACTAGGAATAAAGGTGCGTTTTTGGGTGCCCTGGGGGAGCGAGTATGGATGCCCCAGAGTCTCATAGACTCCAGGGTGGGTTTTGGTCTACTTTAAACTGGAGCAACACCCGTTTTTCCTTTAATGGGTGTTGGTCCCTCAGGTAGAGAATAAGAAGAAGCTCGGGGAGAATCCTCCAGAAAATAACCCCCTCAGAACACCCGATATCCTCACCTTCACTTCAGGAAAGTAGTCCCAATCACAGGGCTCCTTTCCCAGCCCTGGCTCAAGGTGAAGGTAAGGATATCGGGGTATGTGCAGGGGTGGTTATGTGCAGAATACAGGAGCCCCCCCCCCCAGAATGTTCTTATTGCTGTCTGTGGGACCAAGACCCGTTAAAGAAACGATGGGTGTTGGTCCGGTTTAAATGTGGCTCTAGTAAACTTTTTTCTGCCTTCTAAATCAATTAGCTACAGCTAGACAACTAAAGAATGGAACAGAAGAGATAAATGGTGCTTCCTTTCTCTAAATCATGCCAAGTAAGGAAAATTGTAAAAGATGGGGGTCCTAGACCAACCCCCTAATGCCCTATATATACCTGCCGCACACTAATAATTATCTCAATATATCCAATAAATCTTAGAAAAAATATATTAAATTTATTTGATCAGGACTCACAAAATACACACCAACAATACATAGAAGACTAATTAAAATACATATAAACACACAAAAGGGAGAGCGGTACACCCCACAACTGGCGTAGAGCCACGAAACGCGTTGGTGGCGAGCTGTTGGAGGGGGGACCCCGGAGGCCTTATTATATGGTGATGTAAATAATATCTTTTTTGAACTGTTGGAATTGTATTGATTTTGATCTATTGGGGCTGTTGCAATAGAACTCTATGGATTATCTTTTGCACATTGCACAATGCACTTTAGTTAATACACTATAGAATAGGCGTTATGCTCTGAACTTTATTTGTATTGTCCATGTTTGTATAGTTTTTTAATAGATGTGTAGAATTGTTTGATAGATGTGTAGTTTTGTAGTTTTTTATTAATAGGAAGCACTTTCCACATAGCATAGCACGTGTTCATTTATCTCTTCAACCATTCTCCGTTGCCCCGCTTAATTGCAGATTCAGCACCACCATTATATTATACTTTTGATGAATTTTGGATGAATTATTGTATATAAGAGAGCCAGTTGTGGGGTGTACCCCTCTCCCTTTTGTGTGTTTATATGTATTTTAATTAGTCTTCTATGTATTGTTGATGTGTATTTTGTGAGTCCTGATCAAATAAATTTAATATATTTATTGGATACATTGATATATTGAGATAATTATTAGTGTGCGGCAGGTATATATAGGGCATTAGGGGGTTGGTCTAGGACCCCCATCTTTTACAATTTTCATAGTTGTTGTTCCCTATTTTTGCCAGCACCTCATAGTGAAACCTATTTTGGGTTGTGCACATTCACAACATCTACCCTTTAAGTAAGGAAAATTCTGCTAAGGTGAAGGAGCAACAATGATAGGGTCCCCCTGACCTCTGGTGCGATTGCACCTCAGGTTACACCCCTGTTGGCCAGTATGACTATCCTGGGTTTTGGCTTTTTCCCTGTGGGTGCCCCGCTGTGAAACCCCCCAGATCGCTGAGCACAACTTGCCCCTGTTCCTGGTCCTACAGCACATGCGCAACCACTAGTCCAATCAGCGCGTTCGAAGCTGATGACGTCACATCTAAGGCCAGAGGCTCTGTGCGCACTGGCGGCCACACCCCCTGCTTCCCTCTTTAGAAATGCCTTGCGCGGGCATGTGCCCTGCTAGAGGGATATTGGGGATGTGGCCCCAGCTCACACATCCACAGTTGGCCCGGGAAAAAAGGTATGGGGTTTCACACAGCGGGGCATCCCGATTTTGGATGCCCCAGGGGAGGGAATCGATTGGGCTGGGAATCTTCGCAGTGGCTTTTGGGCCACTTTAAAGCGGACCTTCATCCTAAATAAGAGTCTATCTTATATGTTTCCCCCACCCTGTACATACAGATTGCCCACATTAAAAATCATCATACCTGCATCTACTGCATGTTATGAGCCTTTAAACAACCAAGATGGTGGCTCATGGAGTCTCAGGCTGCCTGCAAACAGGAAGTATCTTCTGACTGTGCTACTCTGCATTCGTGGATTGCTGACCTTTTCCTGACCCCAGCTCTGCTCTGTCTGTCTAACCCCACCCCCTGCACTTTTTGACCCCTCTCCTATCCTCAGTAGATGATACTACTGAGCCAAGATGGCAGCGCCTGTATCCTAGAGACCTGAACAGAGTTGCAGGCCAGTGAGGGAAAGAATAAAAACGAAGTGACTAAAAATGTTAAATATATTAATTTTAGATTCTGGGGAATAGTTTTTTTTAAGGGTTTGGGCCTTTCATTAAACCGGACCTTCAGCGTGATTTAATGAAAAGCCCAAACGGTTCCCCAGCATCTAAAATTAATATATTTTACGTTTTTAGTCACTAACTTATTATTCTTTCCCCCACTGGGCTGCAACTCTGTTCAGGAATTTAGGATACGGGCGCCGCCATCTTGACTCAGAAGCATCACACTTACTGAGGAGAGGAGAGTTGGATAAGGTACAGTGGGGCGGGTTATAGCTGTGCTTTGCTCAGACAGAGCAGAGCTGGGGTCGGGTAAAGGTCAGCAGTCCCAGAATGCAGAGCAGCACAGTCAGGAGGCACTTCCTGTTTGCAGGCTGCCTGATAAGATGGCGGCTTCCATAAGCCGCCATGTTGGATGTTTAAAGGCTCATAACATGCAGTAGATGCAGGTAGGATGATTTTTAATGTGGACAATCTGTATGTACAGGGTGTGGGGAACATATAAGATAGGCTCTTATTCAGAGTGAAGGTCCGCTTTAAATCATGCTGAAGGTCCGCTCTAAGGTAAAGCCATCGATAAACAACAGAGCGGCGCCCATTCAGACGGGCGGACACGGTCTATACGGTCATATAGCGCTCTCTTCCGGAACAGAGAGATATCGCCGCAGGCCTGTGTTTACAAGCAGGAAGTGACCGGATACACTTCCTATTATGGCTGTGACGCAACCGCTCGTTGTCCTAAGAAGAACCAATAGAAGCGGAGGTGACCCAGCAGTAGCCAATAGCGGCCCAGTTTGAGCTGTCGCTTCACATGTGCACCATGAGCGCTTCCTGGTTTGGCAGCTGTCAGTGAACTTTGGCAGGCGGGCGGACGCCATGTCTCCTGCCCCGGGGGCGGCACATGAGGCTGGCGTGTAGCGAGGAGCAGGATGCGGGCCCAGCTGCTGTGTGCAGAGCTCAGTGGCTGTGTGGTGAGCGCGTCTCAGGCTGGGCGCCATGGTGGTGTGTCGCCCTCCAGTGACGGGCTGTGGAGCTGCAGCGGGGTGATAGTGGAGCACAATGCGGGCATCGCCATTTGCCAGGGAGCAGTATTTTTCCCATTTCTGAAGGAAGGGACGTTTTCTTACTCAGATCGCACTGTGCTTCTAGCCACAGATTTCCCAGCAGATTTATTGGTCCAGGTGGAGTTCCCGCTTGAATCTACGACCGATGCTAAACTTTGGGATGCCCCTGTCAGGCAGGACACTCCAGGAAGACCGAGACTTGACTTGATCCCCTTGTCTGGGCCGTGGAGTCAGCGGGCGCGGTGCCAGGCCGACCTGCTGCTACTGCTGCCCTGTCCTGAGTTTCAGGCCACCTTTTCCAGACTCTTCAAGAAAGAGGACGGCTGGGTGTTCTCCAGCGAAGACCAGAACGAATACGGAGAGTTCCAGAAAGATCTCACCTACCTGCATTGGTTCGCTGTACTGAAGCTGCAAAGCCCGCCAATCAGAGACAGGCCCAGGCTGGGCATCAGGAGCTCCTCCGACCTGGTGAAAGGCAGTACGGTGTTTGCCTGCGGCTCGCCATTCGGCGCCTTCTACCCAGACATCTTTCTCAACACTCTCAGCAAAGGCCTGCTAAGCAATATGGCCGGAGATAGAAATGTTCTGCTGGTAACTGATGCCCGCTGCCTGCCTGGCTCTGAGGGGGGTGGCATATATCTGCTGGAAAATGGAAACGCCTACCTGATTGGTATGACCGTAGCCCCGCTGTGCTGGAAGAGCAATGAGTGGGTAGGATTGACGTTGGCTTGTTCGATCAGCCATATCTTTGAGAACATCATGAAGACTTTTGGTATGGTCGGTCATGTGGCGAAAAGTGAGCTGGCAGCATTGGAAATGGCAGCCGGCAGCATTGTGGGCAAATATAGGGGTGGCACAGGACCGCTGGACCACCTGATGGCTGCAGTTGTTGTGGTGGATTCCGGACAGTCCTGGGGATCAGGGGTTTTGATCCAGTCAGATCTGGTGCTGACATGCCGGCATGTGGTCAGACATTGCTCCAAAGTCTCTGTGAAGGTTTGGCCAGCTAGTAAAAATCAGCTTCACTGGATGTATCAAAGGTACATACCACCAACCCCCTCTCCCCCCCCCCCAATGTGTGTGTGATCATTGGAAAAAAATATTTTTCTGTCATGGAATTGTGTCCCATGTATTCCACCGTATTTACTTGGTTGACATAACAAGACTTTGGGGGATTCCCCTTTATCAATAATTAAAGTGGACTATAACCCAGCTCGATGTGCCTGGGAATCTATAAGATCGATTGTTCCCCCCCCCCCCCCGACCCGGGGCATCCAAAATTGGCATGTCCCGCTGTGTGAAACCCCCCAGGTCGCCCCATTCACTTACCTTGTTTCTTGGTCCCACGGCGCGGCTGCATCCCACTATACCTCTAGCAGGGCCCTGTAAGAGGGAAGCGGAGGATGCGGCTCACGGAGCCGCTGCTCTTAGACCCGCCATGGGACCGGGTAGAGGTGAACTGGTCTTGGCGTCCTGGGGGGTTTCACATCCTGGGACCAAAACCCAGGATAGTCAAAATCCTGGGTTTTGGGCCACTTTAAAAAGGAACAAAACCAAGGAATTTTATTTTCCTGGGTTTTTCTTCCTGTCACCGAATTGGGATGGCCTGGTGAGTGAAACTCCCACAAACCCCAGTAAAATGCACCTTTCCACTCTCCAACAGCACGTGTGTGGCTCCTGTCCAATCAGAGCCTTTTGCTATGTTCTTTTCCTTTTGGCAAAGGGCTCTAATTGAAATGAATGGGGAATGCGCTGCTGCTGCATCCCCCAGCCCCCACCCCCACGTATCCCCGGCCTTGTGTACGTGCCCGCCTGCTCCTGCCTATCTGAATGGCTGGGGCAGCATTGTCTTCTCCCCATTCAAAAAAATACGAGCCGCCTTCCAAAAGATGTAGTCACGGCCGTCAGCCAGTTTCCAGCTCTGGAATATTTTAGATTCCAAGCCTGCCACTGGTGGGTTTCGTTCCGCTTTAAAGTAGAATGCCCTAAAAGATCCTAGGAAACGTGGTGAGTTACACGGAACACAGGTTGCTTGCAAGGAAACCAAAGCCTTCATCTTTATTTTTAAAGCGGAACAAAACTGTGATTTTGACTCTCAGGTTTTGTTCAATGCCCCCCGGGCATCCCAGATCAGGGTGTGTGAACTCCCCTAGGTGGCCTAGTAAAACTCCCCCCTTCCCGGTCCTAGGGCGCATGTGCAAACTCAATCAGGATCTTAAACGGTTGCATCCCCAGCAGTCCAGTACTCAGAAACACACCCATTTCTGCAAGTCCCACGACGTGCAATAGGATTCCTTGCAAGCAAGGAATCTGACCTAACTCCTGAAAGGCAGCTCAGATTTTGGATGTCCAGTTAGGCGCCCCAACCTATCTGAATAGCTGGGAATGGGAGCAGGCCCACCGCCCTAAAGAAAGCCAGAGAACAGGTTAGTTTTGCTTCAACCGAGGAGGGTTCACACAGCAGGACATCTCGATTTGGGGGTGGTCTTTCGTCTAATCAATGCACTTGGATCTGTTCCACCTGAACTCCGCGTCCCCCGCTACCTTCTAACAGAGTGCATGCCGGTCATTAACAAATGCATTGCGTGGGCGCGCTCCCTACTAAAGCAGCAGGCTGCTGCTCACACGTGCTGTTGGATCGCAGAAGAAGAGTTTACTGGGCGACCTAGGGGGTTTCACACAGCGTGGCATCCCAAATCTGGATGCCCCAGGGGGGAGGGAATCAAGCAATCTGTATGATTCCAGGAACGTCAACCATGGGTTTTGGTCCTCGTTAAAGGGATTGACCACCCAAATAAAAAACAGGGTGCTCACCTTTTGTCCACCACAGCTGTGATCTCCTCTGCCATCAGTCACAGTGGGACTGCCATACTGTCTCCATTTATTACAATGGGTTAGATGTGCCAGGCCCCGGCAGTGCTACTATGGCTGATGGTGGAAGAGGAAACTGAATGATGTGACAGCTGGCAGCCAAATGGCTGTGAGGAGAAGGTGAGCTATAAACAGGCTTGTAGGAAGGTATGCAGGAACAGCATGAAAAAGGTAAGCTATAATGGGGTTTATGCAGGATCAGCGAGGAAAAGGAAAACTATAACTGGGCTTGAAGTTAGATATGTGTAATCAGCATGAAAAAGGTACTAGGCTATGGGCTAGTGGGGCTGGCATGGGCCGTGTGTGATACAGAAGGAACCACAAAATGGATATTCTTCTTCTCCTCCTCCCAGCCTGCAACTTCCTGCCAGTAGTGATTTTTGGGTTCCCCTACAGAGTGGTCATGCCCAGACAATGCCTGGCACGACCCTTCCATTGAAGTGCATAGAGTGGGTATGCATCGGTCATGGTGACTAATGCAATTGATGGGGCCATTACATTTTTTTCCAATAGTTTTGCTCAGATGCCCCGCATGCAAGAAATACTGGCACATGTGCACGTCACGGGACTCGCAGAATGTGTATTAGACTGGGAAACAGTAGCTGTAGGGGCGGGGGGGGGGGAAAGATGAGCATTGGCCTGGGAGACGGTAGCTGTGGGGGTGAAAAGGTGAGAATTGGACTGGGAGACGGTAGCTGTGGGGGTGAAAAGGTGAGCATTGGCCTGGGAGACGGTAGCTGTGGGGGGGAAAGATGAGCATTGGCCTGGGAGACAGTAGCTGTGGGGGGGAAAGGTGAGAATTGGCCTGGGAGACGGTAGCTGTGGGGGGGGAAGATGAGCATTGGCCTGGGAGACGGTAGCTGTAGGGGCGGGGGGGGGAAGATGAGCATTGGCCTGGGAGACGGTAGCTGTGGGGGTGAAAAGGTGAGAATTGGCCTGGGAGACGGTAGCTGTGGGGGTGAAAAGGTGAGAATTGGCCTGGGAGATGGTAGCTGTGGGGGTGAAAAGGTGAGCATTGGCCTGGGAGACGGTAGCTGTGGGGGGAAAGATGAGCATTGGCCTGGGAGACGGTAGCTGTGGGGGTGAAAAGGTGAGAATTGGCCTGGGAGACAGTAGCTGTGGGGGCGGGGGGGGAAAGATGAACATTGGATCCTTGCTTTCTTTTCGGGGTTCGGATTAGAAGCTCGCACTGTGGACATTTCTAACCATGCTTCATTTTACCTCCATTGTTATCACAGGCTTCCTGCTGTTACATAATAAAATTCATTGTTACACATCAAATATAATTTCTATTATTTTTAGTTGTCGTCCTGTCCGAGGTCAGGTGGTGTTTGCGTCGCATGAATCCTCTCCTTATGACATTGCAGTGGTGAAACTGGAAAAAGAGATTGTTGGAGTTCCTGAACCAGTGTTGGCATCCAGCTATTATTTAGGTATGTTGCTGTTTAACACAAATTGGACAAACACATTTTTGGGCCCCATGGATGTAGGATTAAACCTTGTAAATACACTAGATAACCAAAAGTATGTTAACACATAAACCTCATGATATATGTACATGCACATTTAATTTGGGATGCCCTACACCGCCACACTCACTGGCACCTGTGATCCCGCGCTGATCTCTGGAGAAGGGGCTGCTCTCTGTCTTACCCTTTGATTTCAATAGGCAGGCTGCTGTTGCTGCAGACTGGATCGTTGTGTGGAATCCAGAATTCGGCAATTATGCCCGCTCTGGGAGGTGGGTGTTTGTAACAGATAACACAGCAGGGCATCCCAAATCTGGTTGCCTTCCAGGAGTTAGGATAAAGCAGACCTAAAGTCATTTTTGCCTTTTCATCCACTTTAAAACCATAAAAAGTCTTACTTAGAAAGCTCTGCGCTAGGACTTTGTGTGCAGATTGTAAGCTTGCAAGGGCAGGTCCCTTCCTACTAATGTACTTGTGTGTATTATATAATTTTTTCATATTTATGTCACATACGACTTAAACCAGACCTTCAGCATCATTTAATGAAAAGCCCAAATCATTAAAAAAATATTCCTCAGTATTTAAAATTAAGATATTTCATATATCCAAGATAATATATTTAAGTCGCTTATTTATAATTCTTTCCCCCACTGGGGGGCTGTAACTCTGTTCAGGATTCCAGGATGCGGGCGAAGCATCGCAGGAGGGGGGGGGGGGGTGGGCAAGTGCAGGGGGCTGGGTATATATAGCTGTTCTTTGCTCAGACAGCTGATTTAGGGTCAGGAAAAGGACAGCAATCCCAGAATGCAGAGCAGCACACTCAGAAGACACTTCCTGTCTGCAGGCCTGGGACTCCATGGGCAGCAATCTGTATGTACAGGCTCCTTTTAGATGCGAAGGTCTGGTTTAAAGGAAAACTCTTTTTCTGCCTTGTTCTGCCTTATTGTTTTCCTCTTTTGTGATGTAAAATAAACCTGTGTGTTAGGATTGTGCCCCCAGACCTGTGAGTTACTTATCAGCATGCTGCTTCCAAGTTTCCTAAAGTAGGAATGGCCTTCCTGTCCTTTAGAAAAACTCTTAGTATCCTTTCTGACTACAATTCCCAGAATTCTTCACATTGTGACAGGTGAGCTCATTAACAGCTTTGGCTAAACCAAGTAGCAGTAATTTGCCTAAGAACACTGGCAGTAACGCTTTAACTACTGGAACACAAGAACAAGCAGAAGGGGTTAAAGAGGAACATTGAGGATGATGAGAGCAGTGTCCCGCTCGGAGGGCACTAAGTATGGCCGCCAGTGTGCACTCCCGCTGCAATCTGAAAACCAATACTGTGCCTGAGTTCTTGCAAGAATGAAACACGTTACTTGGAACACAAAGCGGTCTACGCTCTGACATCACACAGCACAAATTTTGGTAGTTATGCTTGTCCCTTATCAGGGGCATGGTTCTGCGCCACAACGACTATCTTTTGTAAAGCTCTCAAACATTGACACCTGTCCCTGATAAAGTAGGATGGCTAAAGAGGACCTAAACCCCCCTTAAAACTCTGTGACAGGGTTCACTGGGACATTAAACTAACATAACCTAGGTTCTCTAGCCAGGTAAATATCTTTTAAACTTAGGGTGGCTGGAGGTGATAGGTTAGGGGCCTTGTTATCTTGAAGTTATCTGGCAAAAAGTTGCCAGGAATGCCTTAATTGTGCTTTAAAATTATCTTGCTTAATTTTGTTGGTTTTTCACTTTCATCTCTTTTCTCCCTGGTGATGTGTTTAGTTCCACCACATGTATAATTAATGCAAACAAAGAACAAGGTTTAGAATAAGCCATGGCAGTCGCTGGAAAGGAACACAAGAAGAAAACTTTCTGTCAGATTTTGGTTAAAGTGAACCAAAACCCAGGATTTTGACTATCCTGGGTTTTGGTCCTTTCCCCGCCCCATCCCCCCCCCTCTCCGATGCGTGAAACCACGCAGGACGCCGAAACCAGCTCACCTATTCCCAATCCCCCGGCACGTCTAAGAGCAGTGGCTCTGACGGCCGCATACTCCGTTTCCCTCTAATGGGGAGCGTGTCTACACCCTGCTAGAGGCTTAGTGTGATGCGGCCGGGGCATCCAAAATTGGAGGGGGATCAATTGACCCGGGAATCCTATAGATTCACAATAAGGAAAGGGACATTCCAAACGAACCCTCCAGTAGGCAGCCATTCCCCTGCTATTCTAGATGCTGGGGAAAAGTTTTTTGAAGGTTTGAGCTTTTCATTAAATGATGCTGAAGGTCCACTTTAAGGGTGTGCATTGAGCAGATTGAACATGTTTGTTTAATATATGTATAAATTATATATATATATATATATATATATATATCTCCTCTGGTGTAGCCACATCCAAAGTAGGCCAGATCTATTGCTGCAGTTCCACAATTGTTCCTCTTGTTTTCCAGCAATACATGATGGTGGTTGCCATTATGCTGAGGGTGGGAGAGGAATTTGGATTAGTTAATGACCTATAAAATACATTTCTTGCAAGAATAGACAAAGTAACATATTCTGAAATCTTTTGACAGGACAAGATATCTGTATTATTGGATTTGGGGCCCTTGGGGAGCGCTGTGGTCCATCAATAACATCTGGCATCCTCTCGGCTGTGATTTCTGTTGCTGATGTTCCAGTTATGTTACAGACATCATGCGCTGTTCATGGGGGTTCCAGTGGAGGTCCAGTGTTTGATGTTCAGTCTGGAGAATTATTAGGTAACAAGTGTCCGTGTATTAAATTCAATTTGAATTTTAATTGTTTTTTAATGTGCCTGTTATTATTTACCTAAAGAAGCTAAAAAGACCTACAGTGACCCCATGGGTTCCCATCCACAAAAGTCTATGGAGGAAGCTGCAAAGCGTGTAGGGATTACTCTCTGTGCCACACTCCCCCCTACTGCTCCTGCAGCCCACATGCCTACCAGCAGCCAATGGGATTCACCACTTTATTTGATGCTTGGGATTGTAAGGTTTGCATGCCACTGCACAGTTTATAAAAGCTATTCCAGAGGAGCTGTAGCAAGTCAGCACATTTTTGGCAGCTTGAATGCACTATGGACCTCAGCAGGCAGCTGCCCCACTCTGCAAGTGTATGAGGTCTGCTTTACCTGGTGTGTTTCCAAAACCATTTTCAGTAGCACTTACAGTTGGCCATAAAGAAATGTCTAATGTGGCATCCCATTACAGAATCACATTGGAATTCCGGTGAGCTCAACAGAATCTTCTTTCTCTAAGGTCTGGTATTTGGTGCCAGTAAAAACCTTGTATCTGAGAGAAGGGTCTCTATGAATGCAGCTGGGTCTTTTTCTCTTCACCCTTAGTATTCCAATATTCTTTTGTTTTGCAGCTGCTGTTGTATCTAATGATCTTGTCCCTGTTCTTGTTTTTCTTCATTTTCCTTTTCCTATGCAGCGAAGCTAATGGCAAGTCCAAGCCCTGCTTAATGTCTGAAAGGCCCCAGGGGCTGTTCTTGGGTGTGCCCCCTGGGCATTCTGATTAGAGCTGCCGAACTGTGTAGAACCCCCATAGTTGCCAGTGTAACTCGCCATTTCCAAAGCTCCCACTGCATTTTCACAGCCCTCATCTGCCACTTCCCTTAAGCTCAGACGCTCCCCAGGTCTCAGCAATTCTGATGGGGCCAGTAATAAATATTCAACTAACTTTTGGAAGTAGCATAGTAGCCACAGCCATGTGGGTGCTGCGGGTCTGAGGGTGATGTATTGCTGAACTTTTGAATATTTATTACTGGCCCCATTGTAGCTTCACAGTGTTGCACATTTTTATATTTATAGATCAATTTTGGAGATATTAATTTGGGTACTATTGTGAGAACCATTGGTATTTTACACTTTATTTTTCTTGCTTATACTACAATGCAGTTTGTTGATATAAGCTTTTAATTGCATTAGCATGTTTTTTGGTTTGCACTGTATTTATAAATCTTTTTTTTACTAATTATTGTAATGATTTTTTTCTTAATGCCTTTGGGACCAATCTGTTGTACTATTTTTTTCTCACCAGTAGAGGGCCACCTCATTCCTGTCTTGCATTTTAATTGTGTGCTTTTGCTTGTGTTTCTTTCTAATGAAAGATTAAGTATATTTTACATCAGAGTGGCCTCTCTGGGTCAGGTTTCTGTCCCGTTCTAATTTTGTTCTTGCTCCTCTGCCTCTAACAGCTCCCCCCCATCCATACATCAAATACAATCCTGAGGCTTGTGTCAGGTTGACACCCCTTTATTGGTGCCCTCCACACGGTCAATCCCAGATCACTCCAATGTAATGCACACAGTGTGTGTGTATGACTCCCATCACATAGGACATGGGGAACCTGAGGTAAAAATAAAATGAACATTGCCGTTCTAAGTTTGTCTGGACTTTATTATCGGACCTGTTGAGTCATTTTTTTCTAGAAACTAAAGGTAAAAAGAAGCCCCCCCCCCACCATCCCTCTGTGTAAAAACATAATGGCAGGCAATTCACAGTTGATAGGAGCAGAAGCTGCCATTTTTGCTTCACCTGCTGCTACATCATTTGAACTGACGCTGAAAAACATCTCTATTGCTGTCTGAAACTGATACTGTTAAGCTTTGTTTTTCTTTTATTTCTTAGGGATTGTTGCTAGTAATACAAAGGACAACAGTACAGGAGCAACATATCCTCATTTAAACTTCAGCATCCCCATCACCATTCTCCGAGAAGCTATAGATAACTGCAAGAAAAGTGGGGATTTAAAACATTTCGGAGAGCTTAACAGTGCGGCAGCTGCAGTCCAAAATGTGTGGCGGTTACAGAGATCACCTGAAAATGTATTTCAGAGCAAACTTTAGGTCCTGTTGTAAGTACTGCAAGTCTACAAAGATGACACATATGAATCTATAGGGTTGATTATCTCAGTAATATATAAAAAAACAGTTTAACTCTCTGCACACTGCAAAATTCCAATAGGAAACTAATGAAAATGTGTAAAAAATGGCAGCCTTTAGTTAAAAGCAGGGCAGCCCGAGTCAAGCTGCCCGGCTGCTCCATATTAAAGAGGGACTATGGTCTTTTCTGAACATAGCTCCTCTTTAAGCACGCTGAAGATTAAATTTAAAAAAAGGAAAATGGTCCAAAGTAAAACATTGGGCAGCCATCATTGTTAATACCTAGTAACACCCCCTATCAGTAAATATCACATCTTATAAACTCTTTTTGGAGACACCCAAGAGCCTTTTTAGTACTTGTTCGAGGGTTTTTCATCCATTCCATCTTCCTTTCAAAAGTCTTCCAGTTCTGTGCATTACCTGGCTGGTCTTGCAAGCACTGCTCTTTTGGAGATCTATCCACTACTTTTTAATCATGATCCGATCAGGGGACGGCGAGGACCGTGATAAAACCTTCAGCTTGTACATTGTGAGGTAGTCTATTGTGTATTGAGGTGTGTTCAAAACCATTTTGCATTTGTAGATGCCAAACAGGTGTAAACATTGTTTTTATGATTTGCTGGAATTTTAGTGAATCCTCTTTTCTCTCTGCCTGTACGAATAGCTGCAGCACAACCCCAAAGCATTCTGTGCTCTGTTTTCTACAACCATACCTTTGCTCATTGTGTCCAAAGAGTTTTATTTTAACCTTATCCATCCACAGAATTAGTTTCCAAAATTCATTAGGCTTGTTCAAATGTTCTTTTGCAAACTTTGAGTTGAGCACAAAGCAGAGTTTTTTTTCTGATGACTCCTCAATGAACACCAGATTTGATAGGTGTTCCTGCACAATAAAGCAATGAACCACAACTCCAGAGCCTGCTGAATATTCTTGAGGGTCTTTTGCAGTAAACTGTGGGTTCTGATTTGCCTTTCTAGTAGCCGTTAAAAGTTTTTGATCTTCCAGATCTTCTCTTATCCTCCACTGTTTCAGTTAACTGCGATTTACTTCATTACGTTCCAAACAGTGGAACTGGCATCCTGAAAATGCTTTGCTATCTTCATATATCCTTGCCCTACATTGTGGGCCTCAAACATTTTCATTTTTAGAGCGATAGGCAGCTACTTAAAAGAACCCATGGCTGCTTTGTTTTGGGACAAGGACAAGAGGAGTCTGGATACTTAAAGCTTTGACATTTGTATTACCTGTTTTTCTAACGACATTTGTGAACAAGCCATCACTATACTGCTAATTGAAGGACCTGCATTGCAAATATTTGCATGGAAATAAATTATTAGCTGCAAAATAGCTCAATATTTGTACAATTAAACAAAATAAAATGCATTTTTCAAATGAAAATCGCAAGTGTGATGTTGTGTGTGGCTCAGTCCCATTTGTTAAATGGTGTAATCCACTAGGTTTTATGCAGTGAGGTGATAGACGCCCATAGCATTTATCCCACTGGTCCCCTAGCAACTTGCTCCAGCTTTCATCTCAGACAGATGATGTACACGTCGGTAACAAATAAAATAAAAGTTCTGTACAATATAAACTAAGCTGAGTGAAAAAACTCTACATTGACTTACTATGTGTGGTTATATTTAAAGATAATAAATACACAAAGATAAAATAGTAATTCTGGTCTTACACAAACTTGCTTCAATAACTTTCACTACAATACCAAACACAACCCTCCGCCCTACAATGTCTGGATTGGCTGTGATCCTCTGCTGTAGAGTTGCAGCCCCCTAGTATTACCCAACTCCCATCACTGACAAATTGAATGGGATTCCAAGAGTGAGAAAAAAAGATTACGGACATAACATGGAAAAAGGTTGGGTTAGGTAAGGTTAGGTAATAGCACATCAAATCAGTAGCAACGTCTGTTGTGGGTGCACTCAAACCAGAGGTGTCCTTCCACTAATCTCCTCCAGCAACACTAAACAAGCAATTGGGAAGAATGCACACCACACAAGATTAAAGGGATATAGCAAGCAAGGACAATTGTTAGATCATTGTGTCATCTATGTTTGGCACTGTCCTAAACTGTTTTATATTTTTAAATTAAAGAATAAATGACTGAGATATCAAGGTTTGCAGTTTAACCTTATGATTTTTCTTTTGAAGCAAGTGTGCGTGCCCCTAGGCTCTGAGATGCGGCATAATGGACGAGGTCTGTAAGAGACCAATATATTGTGCTTCAGAATAGTTCAATAAAGATAGGATGCTGCTCATTATTCCCAATGTGTACATTAATGGACAAAGCTGGGGAGGATCACTGCCACAATCCAAAAGAAGAGCAAAAATGGAGGGTGTCCAGCTCGATCACGAGTACATTTAAAACGTAGGATCAAAACATTAAAAAGACACATATCTACAAATCAGAGCATTCCAAACCGCAATGTTTCGGATCTCATGGGTCCTTTGTCGAACAGTCGGTGATTATGGAAAAGCGTATGCACAATCGTTTACCTGAATGAAAGTATAACCCGAGATATAGCAAATTCAGTGAGTACCAATATAACGTTAAAGTCAAGATATTATAGGAATATATATATTAATGCTACCGTGCAGCTAATGACAGTAGATAAAACGGCGCCTGATAAAGAGCTTAATTTGATTGCCAGAGAGAGCAAATGCTGATCAGTGATTAGTTCGTATACGGCCTATGCCAATTGTGCTTTAGATACAGACATTCTCATCACTATGCGTGCACTCAAAAAAAAAAAGACAATATTTTATGATATGGATTTATAAACTATTACCAGTGTTTTTATTCATTGGTTAGAATCAGTTGTTACATACCAGCATAGTCATTTCTAATCCACACTTATCAATCAATGTTGAAGGGATGGGGTGCAGGCTCTATTGTTCCAAATCTATCCCTGTGACTCCACAACCCCAAGCACACAGGTAGCCACAGGTGATTCAAATGCTAATTAAATGTGGTAGAGATTGAAGCGCTAATTAGATGCAACAGCTATTCTTATGCTACTTCGTTTCATCACTGAGGGTGGAAAGCACAAGGCTGTGCTGGCTGTGATGGTTCAGGCTGCATAATACTAGTGTCCTTGTTTTTGTTGAGCTGACAAACGGGCAGAGCTATAGACCACCAGTCGAAGCCTGATTGGTGGTCTTTGGCCACGCTTTGCCTTGTTTTTGCTTCCAGGAGCCGCTGCAGTCTGACAGGAAGAGAAATGGTCAACCATTAGGAGGCGCGCTGCTGAAGTATAGTTTATGCACTTTGCTTACAGAGTCCCTTTAAAGTGTTTGGCAAGTCAAAAGTAAAAAAATAAACATCAGTAGCTTACCTTTCTTAAGTAGCTTTGTGTTCCCTCTTATCAGGGAAGTCTCCTTAGTTAGGAAAATCACCTCCCTAATTCAACACTCCCTATCCTGCTGACCTGGTCCATCAATAAACCTTCAGTGGACCAAGAATGGAAACGCCTCCCACTCACTGGCCAGACATCCTAATTGGCTGCCTCTTTCTGCAGCTCTGAAACCCCGCCCTCCTCTTTACACTCATCACTGTGTACTTACATCACATCACTTTAGCCACACCCACTGTTTCTCGTCATTTCTATAAATCTCCATTGCTCTAATACTTAGATACTTAAATACTAAGATAACTTAGGAACTACAGGGTCTTTTTGAAAACTGATTGAAGTTTAGGACAGGGCATCGTGTAGCCCGAGAGAATGGGACAACAATTGGGCTTAAGTTTAGTACAACTTTATAAGTTTTTAGGATGCAAAAAATGTGAATTACAAACTCATCCACATCACAATAAACTGTTTCCAATGATCGAAAGGATACAATATGTCAAAAGAGAGTTGAGATGTCACTAGGAGGATCAATAACCCTTCTAGAATAAGAAGAATAAGTATTAACTAGCAGCCATATGTTATACACTCGTAAATACTAAATACATCTGACTCTCCTGTGTGTATAACTCAAAGTGCTCACCATAGACTGGTCATTATTTATACACAATAGTGCAATGATAAAAGTACACTGTCTGGTCAGTACATCATAGGTTATCACATCATGTCAGCGTAGAGTAGAAAAACCATAACAATAGCAGCATAAGCCAGCTAGCTTGCTATATTCATGTTGTTTCCTTAATACAATTCAGTTATGTCATGTCAGGGGGGGTCGCTCATACAAATATAATTTAAAAGCAACAATGGGAGGTGCTAGGAGGTTATGGTTTTATTTGGTTGGTGAACATGCTTCCTAGCTAGCAAATATCAGCTCTTTCCTGCAGCCTAGGCAAATCATTAGTTGCTAGAAGAAAAAAAATTGGGCATTATTTTTCCTTTTTAAATATTCTGTGTATGGGAACCTTTTTGTATTTACACAACATGCCATTTCTAAGCACCCCTACATAATTTCCTGTCAGTTTTCTTCTTTTCACAGCAAGAGATGACTGGCTAGAGCTTTGAAATGTCAAATAATTGTTATGCCCGATGTGTCATTTCACTGTAACTTTCTTCAAAGGTTTTCATAACTATTAAGAGATCCAACTGGTGGTGTGTATAATGCTTTGCCTCTGACTGATAAGAATAATGGAAAGCATTGCAACATTGGTTGTTGATAGACTTGTCTTTTTTATTTGAAAACGTTTAAGAAAACTTATAGCGTCTTTTAAAATATTAAAACTCCCGATCATTCAGAATTATTTATGACTTCATTTGTGTTATTTAGGCTGTACGTAATGGCAGCTTTTGGTGCCGCTGGGATGATTGCTGTATATTGATTGTACGCTCACTTGCTTGCTTTTCTTTGAATATTTTATATCCCACAGAGAAATAACACAGAATTTCGATGTGAAATGGATAACCTAAGTTACAGAGGGATTTGCAGTAAAACATTTTACAGTATGTTAATGATTTAGACCCCTCCCATGATAATCATAAGGAAGGCCATTTTGGAATATCGGATGCCAGATAACCTGCCATCATGTGTTAGGGCAGCATAGTGTACAGTATCTCAAAAAAGTAAATATTTTATTATATCTCTTCACGGGACAACACTGAAGATATGATACTTTGAAACAATATAAAATAGTGTACAGCTTTTACTACAGTATAAATTTGCTGTGTATTCAAAATAACTCAGCACACTGCACTGCAGGCAAAGGTAATTGTTACACCGTTGCATCAGGCTACCTTTGGCACTGACCTAAAGAAAAGGCAGAGATATCCGGGTTTACAGGTTTAGCCAATGACATTCTCTCTTTCATCCTGTCTCCCAATCAGCTCAGCAGAGCGGGACAGGATTTCTGGTCCCTTCATCTGCCTCCTCCTCCAGATTCATATTGCACAGCCATATGTAAGCCTTATGTAAGTTCTGGGAGTCTTACAGACCTTGCAGATTATTTGGCACACAGATCCAAGGGCCATGCCCACTTTTTTTTAGAAGAGTGATCATGAGCTGAAACTGTAAGCCCCAATATCTCTGCCATTTCTTCTTCAATTTACAAATGGAGCGAGACCCCTGCACAATTGTGCCAATTACCTGTAGCACCTTGTCTAAATATCTAACAACAATAGTGAGGACACCTTCAAGTGGAAGTGGTCAAATTGTGCACAGTTAGACATTTTCTTCCCCAGTGTGATGTGACTTCTTAGTGTTACAAGGTCCTATGTCTGAATGGGGAGCAGGTGTATTAGGTGTTTGTTGCGATCGCTCTCACACTCATACTGGTTACTGGAAGTTAAGCATGGCACCTCATCAGTGGCAGACTGGGGACAAAAATCAGCCTGTGATTTTGCCAAGCCCTGCCAACACATGACAGCCTACCTCATCCACACGGAGCCCCCCCCCATGTACGCCACTTCTGTGGATCCTGACAAAGCTCTGGTCCCCGGGATTTCCCAAGGCTCTTGGACCAAGAGCATCTCAGAGTTGAAAACTCATCGGCCAACATGGGGCCAGCAATAGAATCGTGGCTGACTGTTTAGAACCTGAGGGAGGATCTGAACTGGAGGAAAAGTGTAAGCCAGACTGAAACGCCGCTGATGAGCTAGGGAGTCTATTTCTAGAGCATGATGGGAGGGATCAAGGGAGAAGAACTTCCTCAGCTTGTTGTTTTGACCAGAGGCGAAAAGATCTGCCTCAGGAGTTCTCCTTAGGATACAAATTTGATTGAATGCCTCTTGGTTCAGTGACCATTCTGCTTCCAATTGTGAAGAGCGACTCAAAAAATCCACCTGATTACAGCAACCTTTCAGGTGGATGGCTGATAGGGATAAAAAGGCTCAGTTCTGCCCAGGTCAGAATTTGCTTTGCTGCTTGTTGCAGGACAGATGGCCTTGTCCCTCCCTGACGATTCAGATATGCCATAGTAGCCGCATTGTCTGTCTGATTTGTATGTGATGACCCTTCAGATGGGGAGATACGGCTAGCATTATCTCCGCCACAACTAGAAATTCTCTGAGAGTCGATGAGTATAGGTTCAGGCTTCTGGACCATTTCCCTTTAGCAGCAACCCCATGAAGAGGCGTCACTACCAAATGTTAATTTGTTTTAACAAGGCACTTTTTAAGGACCCGGGGTCTTATAGACAGGATAATCAAAGTCTCAGATTTAGTGAAGGAATCTCTGAGTTAGTGGCCTATCCTGGTCAGACCCCAAGGACATGGTAGTGATGCCTCTGGTAACTGTTTTTCTAAACACCCGAAAGGGCAGCATACTTCCCTTTCTCAGGCTACGTTATTTTATATATTACTGATTTACCAGTTGGTGCTTTGTCTGTCTTTTCATATCTCTTAAATTAATAATATCTGAAGGAGGAGCTAAAGCCCTTGTGTATTCTGGTGGTCATGTGTTCCTACCTTGGGACGGAGCCTTAATATCTCAGTGGTATGCTGGCCTTTCGGTTGTTTAGAAAAAAAAAGTTACCAGGTAACCAACTTAACCAACTTAAGATAAGCGGTGGACCCAGAAATGTGTTTTCATCTGCTTTAACCCCTTGCCCTCTTTGTCCCCTTGTTCAGCTGTTTAGAGTCCTACAAACTTTTCCCTGCTAAAGTAGACTTCCATTAAAATATTATAAAGATCCAAATATTTCATAACCATTTCACTTTATGAATGTGTGGTACACAAGTCTTACATGTTTCATTATTGCCCTTGTCCAAGTTAACCTTAGCCTCGATTCAGAGACACATTCGTCCGGACTTCCGTAGCTGTCTGTGAAAGTTTTGGTGGGTGTTAGTCTTTTTTTTGCTTTTTTTCATCCATTTTCTACTCGCACGAACGTTCGGGAAAATGTGTATATGCTCTTTCGATGAACGGAAGCAAATCGGAACATTTCCAAACAAAATCGGGAATTTTCCGTTCGTTCAGATAACTTCCGTTGTTGGGATGGTTTCTGTCTGATTCAGAGAGCTGATTTCCGACGGATCTCCACCCTATAAATCCGTTTCATTTCCAATCCACTTACGGGACCTTTGAGGGCTCGGATTGCTATTGTTGAACATGTTTTGCGGCTATGTGGAGGAGTCTGCGCGCCTTTAGCACCAAGGCATTGCATGTATCAGCATGGCCGAGGCCATAAATTGTATAGCAATGCATACCTGAATCAATACATTTCATGTATGCCTTATAGATGCATTTTAATGCTGACCTAAATTAGCCCTTAGCATGTAAACATTTATTTTCCCACACATCCATATAATTGCTATATTTTTTTAGACTTATGTCCTTTGTGAATTATATTTGGATTGTTGAACTTGAATCTTAATTTGTTGTAGGAGTTATTGTTTTAGTTGGTTACCTTTGCTTTGTGTAATTATTTTATATTTGGTTGCAGGAACTGCAAGATGTGCCACTCGCCCTTGCTCCTGATGCCCATTCTTTGCCTGCAGAATGCGGGCCAGGGGTTCTCTGATCGGGCACTATGCAAAACCCGGGCCGTGGTGGCGAGGGCCCTCTGGCTTTTGAAGTCCAGATTTAGGTGTTTGGACCATACAGGGGGGGAGGGGGGGCACTGCAGTATGACCCCAACAAGGTTATACCAATATTTTAATTTACGTTTTTTAACAGGGACCACACGTGCCAGAGTGGCACAACTGAGTGTCAGGGTCCTTCAGTTGGTGGGTGAGATGCAGGAGCTGCGCAACCCGTTGGGGACCACAGATGAAGAATAATGTTCAGTGGCCTGCCATTGCTATGTATTTAGTTTTTTTATAGTAGTAAAAATTTTACATTTTCAAAATTTTTTTAGATTTTATGATGGTATAAAAAAAAAATGTTACATTGTCATTTCATTTACAAAATACATTAACACAAAACTAATGGGCCCAGAAATATTTAAAGATGAATATTCACATGACCGGGAAGTGATTTGGGTAAGTTTTAGGGGGCTAAAATGGAAGAAGAACCTAACCGAGAAGTGGTTTGGGTGAGCTTTAAGGGTCCAAAAGGGAAGATGGAGGAGAGTGCTAAGTGATTTAGCTAAACATTGTAGTAGAAGTGAGGGTGGCAAATATATAGGCAAGCACTTTAATGAGTTAAGTTTGTAGTGCGCAGGCGCAAGATGGTAAGGATTTCCGCCTGGACGATTATTTATTGAAAAAGGGAAACCGAATCGAACGGGAAACGTAAAGGATTCGTTGGAGGATACGATGGGAAAAGGGCAAAAACGAAAGCCTACGTTGTAACATGTGAAAAGGAAACGGAAAAGTCTGGATGGAAAATGACATCCTCGTAATTCGTAATCTGCCGTACGAACGGACGGAAACTTTACAGAAGGTTTTCAATGCAAGCATTGAATCGCTCGAACGCTCATACGAGAGCGGAAACATTTCACAAAAAAAAACAGATCGGCACGAAAACTGAAGTTTTTTTGTGTCTCTCTGAATCGAGGCTCTTATCTAGCCCTAGCAAGAGTAAAAAATGAAAGAATATAATGACCAAAAGAAAGGATAGAAGAAATGACAGGGAAAAAAAGAAGGCAACAAGAAAGAGAAAAGGAATGACCAAAAAAGAAATATTAAGAAAGAAAATTAAAAAAATAATTGAAATAAATAATTATAAAAAATAACAGGAAAGAACAAAAGTAAAAACAATGAAATATAAAGCAGGAATAATAGATTGGAATGACAGAAAAAAGAAGAAAAGAAAGAGAAAAACAATGAAAGGGAGGAAAAAAGAAAAGGAATGACAGAACAAACATGTGAAAGAAGGTAGGAAATAGTATAGAAGGAAATGAAGAAAGAAAGAAAGAGAGAAATGAATAGAAAAGAACAAAACAAAGAATAGAAGGACTGATTAAATAATAGAAGGAAAGAAGTAAGAAAAAAAAAAGGAAAAGGAAAAAAAGAAAAAACAGATGGAAAGAAAGAATAAAAAGAATAGAACAGAAAAGGAATGACAGAACAAACATGTGAAAGAAGGTAGGAAATAATATAGAAGGAAAGGAAGAAAGAAAGAGAGAAATGAATAGAAAAGAACAAAACAAAGAATAGAAGGACTGATCAAATAATAGAAGGAAAGAAGTAAGAAAAAAAAGAAAAAACAGATGGAAAGAAAGAATAAAAAGAATAGAACAGAAAAAAACAAAGAATAGAAGGACTGACCATCTCTCCCAATGGCCAATCTGCTCCTGGCAGACAGACCTTAGTCCTGAATACTGTACAGCCCTGCATCCTTCATAGGGGGCTAACCAAGGTAGAGGTAATGAGGTCAGCCCTCCCAATGTGCAAGGGCCCTGCCACAACAGCCCAGCCGCAGAGGGTGTTGGTCTGCTTTAATGCATGATTTATTGTACAGTATATCTAATTGTTGTAATACTATTAACTACCAGCAGATGGTACACTTGCTTTTACAATCTAATCCCAGAACCTGACACAGCAATTGAAATCAATTGCCTGTGCAAAATAATATCCTAGTGTATTAAAACATACACAATTTCAATGTGTACCTTTAAAATAAAAGAACTCTGCTAAAAAGATAATGGGATCAATGAGTAAGTCAGATTGACCGAAGGTCTTTATTATAATTATATTCATTTTAATACAAGCCTGTGATTAAGGGCTTGGAGTTAGTAAAATAGCTGTCATCCATGGAAACTAACTGCAGTATAAATACATTGTTTCTAGCCATGGAAGGTGTTTGAATTTCTCTGCAGTGAAAAATGTGCTTCATTGAAATTGGTAAAGTGGTGCCCAATTGTCTCTCAAAGGGTTAAGATAATATCTAGTTTCTATGGCAACCAAATAGAGAATCTGCAGGTACGGAATAAACTGTTGTGCTAGTGCATTAAGGCAGCCAGTCTCCTAGCTCATGAGAGGCACAATAAATTGATTTGGTTTCAGTATATACACAGTCC
The DNA here is from genome assembly GCA_027917425.1 of Gastrophryne carolinensis. NCBI lineage: Eukaryota > Metazoa > Chordata > Amphibia > Anura > Microhylidae > Gastrophryne > Gastrophryne carolinensis. Next base: position 546,743,093 of record CM051235.1, on the reverse strand, counting down.
TCATTTTCATAATGCTGCCAGCGCTTATAAGAGTCTGTTGAAATATATTCCTGCACGGCAACCACAAAGTACCTTACCCATCAGCTGCAAAAAGCTGGCTTCACCTTTAATTTGTTAATATGTATGTTTCTTTCTATTGCATTTGAAGGAAACCCAAGTCTTTCTATATTACCTGATTTATCTATACAATAGCATTATAGCGTTGCTGCTCCTACTTATTTCCATACTTATTACCGTTTGTTGCTAAGCAATTTTGGAAGTCCTGGTTAGGTAAAGACAGCAGGAAGATGGCCAGTAATATACAGCTAGTAATAAACAGTTTGGGTTACATTGTCTTCTCAGAAGGATTGGCTTCAGGACACCACCATGCCATGAAGAATTACCCTTATGATGGCACACTCTGATGTTGGCAGAGGCCGGTGCTCAGCCACAGCTTTGCACTTAACAGACCATTGCTGGTCTTGAAGAACCAGCATGGGAATGGCGACATTGGATGTAGAGTCAGACATTTGTGACACTAGACCTGAAGCAGCGTGCTGTGTTTAAGGTAAAGTGTGTATTTTTTTTTTAGTGTGCCTATAGACAACCTTCAATAGGTGCGCATTCCAAGGAGCTCATTCACACTTGTGTCTGTGCGATTGGGGCAGATGCAGTAGTACCGCAAATATAAATGACACCTTGGCTCCACAATGGCTCCTTTCACACCTCTCCGAGGCGGTAGGCCGAATGAAGAAGTGGGTGCAAAAAGTCCTGCTTGCTGCATCTAGGACGCAACCGCAGGAGCACAGATGGAGTCCAGATGCAGCCCCATAGTATATTGTGTGAAATGCGAATGCATGAAAAAACACAGATTTTCCATGAATTGGCATCTGCGTTGGCCGATTTTCATTTTTAAAGAATCTGCATATTCACATACCGCATACAGATCAAGACTAACAGGACTTTGTTCAGGACCCATGGTTATTAGAGATTAGTCCCTTACTGAAAGGTAATAGTTACAGAGGGCATACATCCAGAGGTGACTTGCCTGGCTCTGCCTACTAGCTAAAAATAAATCCTGTTATTCTTATATTCATCGTGTCTTAAAGCGGACTATTCTAAAATTAATCCAGATCCAGAGGTCCGGATCTTCTTGTGCAAGTCCACACTACACGCACCAATAGGAAGTTGTGTCACTAACTAACGTTACCTTCCATATTCTGCAGCTTTTAAATCCCACACTGCTGCGTACTGGCCTAAGCAAAACCTAATTAGCCAGTCCATAGGCTTGCGATTTGAATCAAGCATCCGGAAGGATTGGAGGATTCATACGCCTCCTGGGTGAAGCAAGATGGCGGCAGCGTGCTGGATCTCACAAAGCGGCAGACAGATAAGTGAACACTGATCATTGGTAAGCATACAGTGCTTTGCATGCTTATCAATGATATTTTTACATTTTATATTAGATGCTTTTCCCTTGTGACTGGAGAGTTGCAGGTTTGATTCTTTGCCAGCAAATGACTGTGCGCTTGAGCAAGACACCTAAGCCCCAACTGCTTGTCAGAGCACTGTGGTTAGGGCAGCCCACTGCTCTGGGCATGTGTGCACTCACTGCTCCTGTTTGTCTCACTGCACGGATGGGTTGAATGTGGAGTGTGTGTGCAAGCATACAATGGCCATCTATGCACAAAAATCCACTATGTTTTGAAAGGTCTGCCATTTTCTGCCAGCCTCTATGTAGAATAGAGTAACATTTCAATATAAACTGCAAAAAGCTCAGTGCTAACAAGTTCTGGCAAAAGCATTGACCCTCTTTTGAGTTTGTCCCACTGTTTATGCAAACTAATTTGTATAAACATTTATGCACCTTTTCCCATAAATATTAGACTCAAATAAGCCCACTCATGTACTATTTGATAATTACCCATAGAAACACAGAGTTGTGTAGGTTTTGAAAAGCAGGATTAAAATGTATATAGCATGTTGCCTGCAGTGTAGTTACAAAGCAAAAATAGGCTGATTGGTTTCACCACTTTACGTCTTCCCCTACCAAATACAGAAATAATTTCTTGGCAAAAGCCTTTTACAAGCCTTGGGGTTAGTTCTTATTAAAGTCACTGATAACAGCTTGACAGCAATAATTTAGCATTGTTATGGGCATTTCTGAGTTCAAGATTAAAAGCGTGGCTTGCTGCTACATAGTACATTATTCCTTAAGCTTTTAAGAATTCTGTTCCTCTTCATACATTTGATAAATTATGATTTCTGGCAACCCAAAAGTTTATTTACAAGTTTACATATTTAGGAAAGGAAGCCATAGTGGTCATTTAGATCGCCAGGCTCTTGGGTGGTTTGGCTATTTTCCTGGTTTGGAACTTGGGACGTACTGTAAACTGGGAACTGTGTGGTTGGAGTCATGGAGTGACCAAAGTCACAGGCTGGGAAACGAGTGAGCATAGTCACAGGCTTAGCGTAGGTCTTAGCAGGGATCTCAGCTGGGCATGCAAGGGCAGAAGCAACTTGCCGCACCGGAGCAGAAGCAAGTAACTTGAGTGAGGTGTGTATAGGACCTATAGGAGTCTTGTGCATGGCAGACACGGGCATTAGAAGCTTGAGTGAGGAAGACACTGGCACAAACTTCGGCTCAAACTTAGCAACTGATTCATACACTGGAATGGGCTCAGGCACGAAAGCAGGTTCACAGACAGGTTGCATTGTAGGCAAAACTACAGACCTGGTTAGGGTCAAGATAGCAGGTTCCTCATGATGCTTGAGTGTATCAAGGGCATCAGGACCCTCATTCTGCTTGGAGGCAGCAAGGTTATCAGGGACATCAAGCTGCTGGGAGGCAACAATGGCATTAAGGACCTTATTCTGCAATAAAGCAGCAGATGGATCTATTTTTTTGGTAAATTAAGGGGCAGTCGTGGCCTAGACTTAAACCAGACCAACACAACAAACAGTGTTCATATGCATCCCTCCCCAGGGCAATTTAGAAAATTAATGTATCTTTCTCTAACTCCTGCCGTTGCATTTGCAGGCCACCTGCAAACAGAAATTGCTCCTTTTACTGTGCATTATCAGTTGAATCCAGAATGGCTGGGAGACGAAGCTTCAAAATGGCCACTACCTTTCTTTTTCAACTGTGCTAGGCTGTTGGTTAGGTGTAAGGAAGCAGCCAGAAGCTTACAGGTTCGTTTCCTGGCCATGGGATGTGACTGAAGTTCTCTTGAGACACCTAACTCCCAACTGATCCCAGGGTGCCCTACTTAGGCAGCCCACCACCCCAGGCATGTGTACACCCACTGCATGTATGGGTTAAATATGGAGGATAATTCCTATGTGTGGAATTCTATGTGCCCCCCCCCCCCGACCCCCCCCCCCCCCGACCGAAAGAATTAGTAAGCTTAAATTTTCTTTTGTTTTTCGATTTAGCCTTTTTTTGGGAGATTTAGATTTTTGGACTGGAATAGCTGTATTCATTCCAGATGAGTAAACAGTGTCAGAAATGCATAAATTTGATGCGCCCTAAAATGCCAGAAAAAAAGTCATGGGTGACCCCTGAATGTAAGGCTCCTGCATGAACTACAGCAGGTATCAAAGGACAGGAACTAGCCAGGGGTCTAGTTGGTGGTATGATACCTGCTGTAGTGCAACACAGACAACAAAGAGCCTGGGCCCCAGTACAGACAATGGAGGGCCTTGTTCCTAGTACCCAGGACAAAGAAACGTGGGTCACATAAGGGTTGATTCAGAGAGACAAAAAAATACTTTTGTTTTTGTGTCGATCTGTTTTTTTTTTTTTATTTCCTGCTCTCGTATGAGTGTACGAGCGATTCTATGCATGCATTGCAAGCCTTCTGTAAAGTCTTCGTCCGTTCGTATGCCAGAGTACGAGTACGAGAATGTCATTTTCCAGCTTTCGCTTTCCGTTTTTTTTACTCATGTTACAACGTAGGCTTCTGTTTTTGCCCTTTTTCCATCATCTCCTCCCACGAATCCTTTACGTTTCCCGTTAGATTTTGAATTCCTTGTTCAATAAATAATTGTCCAGACGAAAATCATTACGACCTTACGCCTGCGCACTACAAACTTAACTCATTAAAGTGCTTGCCTAAATATTTGGTTCACTCACTTGTGCTACAATGCTTAGCTAAATCACTTTGCGCTTAGGTTCTTCTTCCATTTCTGACCCCTAAAACTCACCTAAATCACTTTGCACTTAGGTTCTTCTTCCATTTCTGACCCCTAAAACGTACCCAAATCACAGCTTTGTTTGAAATAGCATGTATGTGTGTGCGGTTACATGAAGAGTCACATACCAGAGGCTAACGGCTCAGTCGCTGGGTACGACTTCCTGCCCACGCCGTGACGCCCCTCCTCTGTAGAAAGGTCCAGGGGCTGGTCGGAGGCCGCTACAGAGGAGGGGTAGGAACGTCGCCCTGGAGATCCACCACCTTCACTTTGTGCTGCAGAATCATGTAGCACTGGTGGGCCTGTGCGCCTCCGGGTGCGTCGGATTCGGTACTCCATTTCCAGCACTAGAAAAGAAAAGCATTTATAAATAAAGGCCTACCTTCTGTATTAGTTACATCTAGCATGCAATCGCTATGTACTTACTTGGGAAATGGAGTCTGAAAAATCTCCGCACCTGGGGCATGTGGAGCCGTTTCAGGTCCGACCAATGCTGCATGATCTGCGTATGGGTGAAGGTGGTATCCTGCTGGATCCTGGAAACGATCTCCAGGGCGACGGTCCTCTTCTCAAAAGAGTTGGTCAGGTAGTCATACCTGCGCTGAAGCATCGTCTAAAAAACACAAAATAAACATAGTTGTTAGATCAAACTGCATACAAATATCTGTCACAATTAGATCAGTTGACTAAATGACATTCCCAGACACATTTATAGCCTCAAACTATCCTTCTAGATGTTAGTGAGTTGGTTCGCACATGTGCGCAATAACTTCTGTTTGGCACAGAGTTTTACACACTTTTACACATAACTGTTTCTTCCTGCGCTTCCTTAAGGCCTAGGCATGCATTTAGATGGCAAATCAAAGTCATTACAATACAATTACGAGCATAATCAGCTCTTCTTGTTGGCGGGTGAAGATCGTGGGCGCCATCTTTCTTCTTGTCCGCAACAGATAAGTAATGCCCCAGCGGTTTTCGGGTTCCGCACGGCCATACGCACGCGTACGCGAACGCGTAAGCGACATACCCAGGCATTAGTATTTAAAGGGTCCTGGACACACAGCTCATTCTATTTCAGAGTCTCAACATGCCAGCTAAAAAAGCCAAACCAGGCAATGAGGCCAGCAGCAAAATGATACAGCGGCCTGAGGAGGCTTCTTCACAGCCGACCACTCGGTCCCAAATTCCAATGGCGAAGGTGCGGGAAACGCGCAGCCACAGTGGCCAGGCCAAGGCGACAATACCAACCAAGTCTGCTAAGACAAAAACAACCAGCAAAGCAAAGGAGGTAGTGGCGAAAAAGAAGACCCCAACCAAGCAGGCAGGTACACCCACAAAAAAAGGGGTGAGAAGCCCCAGCCCCCAAAAAACAACATCCTCTCCTCCCCGGCCTACCACATCCATTCTGAAAGAACGCTCCACTGGCAAGGCCAGAAAAAGCCACAGGCCCAGAAGCACCAGCCCCCCCAAGCTCAGCATCTCCAGAGCCACATGGGAAACACGCCAATGGAAAGCGCAAAATCCACAGGCCCAGAAGCCCCAGCCCCCCAAGCTCAGCATCTCCAGAGCCACATTGGGAAACGCGCACATGGAAAGAGCAAAAGCCACAGGCCCAGAAGCCCCAGCCCCCCAAGCTCAGCATCTCCAGAGCCATGTGCAAGTACCTCCCAGGGGCATGGAACCACAAGTGGCAAGGGCACAAAGAGGCACAGGGCCAGAAACACAACACCCTCAAGCACACCCTCTCCTCCTCGGCCACATTTGCCACCGGCACAGGTGGCAAGCAACTATCCATATACCACATTGACGCTTGCAAGTTCAGTGGCCACCCAGGCAAGGACCCCAAGTCCATTTCCAAGTCAGTCCATTCTTTATCCAGCCACCTGTCCAACATTTCTACACAACAGAGCCAGCCCAGAATGTCCCCCGAATTGCCTACATCCAGAGATGAGCCAGAACATCAAGCAATAGGCCGGACATTGCACCGAGGACAGTTAAGTGTCAGGTTTGATGAGGCCCAAACTCTGGCATTGGCAAGTGGTCTGACCTTACATTATGATGAGCTATATGGGCGAAAATCCAAATCAACAAGCAAATTGCGAAAAACTGAACTCTTGGAGGAGCTCACCAGACAGGTCAATGCAGTGGGGGAGGAGCTTAAAGATGTGGAGCAGATTCAACGCAAAATTTCTGACCTGAAGTATGCAGCACGGAAGAAAGAAAATAAACGGCGCAATTACATAAGTTTAAAAAAATATAGCAATTATATTGATGTGTGGCAAAATAAAGGTTTACATGCAAAGGACTAATTAAGGTCCGCATTAAAATGCTTTTAGAAGGCATACATGAAATGTATTGATTCAGGTATGCATTGCTAAACAATTTATGGCCTCGGCCATGCTGATACATGCAATTCATTGGAGCTGAAGGCGCGCAGACTCCTCCACATAGCCACAAAACCTGTTCAACAATAGCAATCCGAGTCCTCAAAGGTGTCGGAAGTGGTTTTTAAATGAAACGGATTTATTGGGTGGTAATCAGCTCTCTGGTTCACACGGAAACACATCTGATTAGCGGAAGTTTTCTGAACGAACGGAAAATTTCCAATTTGGATCGGAAAACTTCCAAATATCGAAAGAGCATATACGTCTATGCCCGAACGTTCGTGCGAATCCGAAATGGCCAAAAAAAATGGAAAAAATGACTAACACCCACCCAAACTTCCGATTCCCGATCCGAAATCAATTAACTTTTGGATTTTGAATCGACCCTAATGTGTATGTACAGGGTCAGTCATACATATAACAGATAATGACATTCATAGTGAAGGTCACCTTGGACCGTTGGGGGAGTTGACATTCCTGCTTGCCCATATGTTTTAGTGAAGCATATGTAGTTATACAGATCATCAATGTGCCTTTTTATTTACAATACAGCCCAGCATCAACCCTCAGCAAGTGTGGAAACCTCATCCAGTTTGACCACGCTGTCAACTTCCGTGCTGCCTAGGAGCCAGGAGCAGATATATATGGTGAGTGTATATTCTAAGTATGTCACACACCCCGCTTCAAGAAATCCATAACATGTGGGTAATACCGACCTGAAGAGGGCGTTCTGCAGAGATGATAGTAAAAAGAAAGCCCCTCCCTGATCCATAAATACCTGGGACCTCCCACTCATTACCGAGTTTTCCATCTCTGCAGACGGCGAGCAAGTCAGAAGATGATGTCTCCTCCTTGCACAGGGGGATTTCAGGTAGCCGGGATAACTCCCGGCCCGTTATTTATTTATTTCCGCTCGGGCCCCTTTTTCTCTTGCTGACCCTTTAGATATACATGCCTCCCAGTCTCGGCTGCTGGCCCGGGCGAGGGTATATTAGCACCTCTGGTGCTTAGGAGCAGAGCTCCACCGTGAGACCCTACTTAAGAGGGTAGGCGGTTACACCGGGTAGGTGACCCCGGTTTGGAATGCCCCGTCCCCTGGCACTTATGCCTGGGTGGCCCTTCCCAGTTCCCCCTTTTTCCAGTCTGATTACTCCCCGCTAGAGGACAGAACGCCCTCCTCAGGTTGGGGGTTGGGGGTCATTCCATTAGAGCTAGGTGTCAATATCTCTTTAATTGTGTGTTGGTGTTTTTACTTTGTGATTCCCGGGCGCCGCGGCCGCCATTGCCGCCGGGGCGCCAGTTTTCTCCTCATGATTTGTGAGGAGAGCTTCTCCTCACGTACTGTTAGTCGGGGGGCGGGGCCGGGCCTTCGGCGCGATGCCGCGGCCCACCCCCATTTAGGCTATGCGCTGTTGGACCGGAGCGGGGAGCGGGGCGGGTGCTCCACAGGATGCTGCGGCCCGCAGACGCTCCTCGTTTACTTCTTAACCGGTGCCGCGGGACTCCCGCGGCGCCGGTCTCTGTGCTTGGTACCGAGGGCAGCTTCTCCCCTCACGTCTACTACGTATGGGGGCGGGGCCGGGGTTTCGGCGCGTCGCCGCGGCCCGCCCCCTCTGCTACAGGCGCCGCTGCGGAGCTTGTCGCTCCGTGACAGGATGCAGGTTGGGGGCGGATCTTTGTATTTCGCGCGGTCCGCGCTGACCACGCCCCATTCTTGGTCTGACTTCTCCCTCATGATGGTGTGAGAACGTAGCACACCGGCTACCGACGGCACTGTGAGTGGCCCTGTGGGCCCCTGTTTTCTTCTTCACTTTATTCCTTAGTCTTTCTATGGCACTTATTGGGGTTATTTGTGTTTTTCAGGTGGATCGTCAGTGGTATTTAGGGGGTTTCTCCCGGTCCTAGGTCCCTGGGTTCAATCTTATTGATCATAAATCCTCCCACTCGGGACATTAAAGGGGCATCCCGGGTTGCTTATTGGCGTAATTCCCTTGGTCATAGCGACTACTTAAAGTTCACCTTATGGAGGCATCCCCGGATACTGGGCTCGGGACCCCTTCGGGGCAACCCCGGAAGTGTATGTTGTGTGGGGTATCCATTACTGGGGACGATGTACTTCTGTGTATACCTTGTGCACAGCAAACTATTACGCGGCAGTCCGAACCCCAGGCTTCTGGGTCAGCACCGCCGGTCGCTTCATCTACCCCTCCCACCTTGATACGCACCTCGTGTGACGTTGTCATGGGCAGGGAGCTGCAATCTGAGATGTGCGCCAGATTGGCCAACCTTGAGAAAATTCTCTCCAGTTCGGTCGCCCGTAAGGCTCCGGCTAAGAGAAAGCATTTGTCGCCGGCTCCGCCGGTGGATGACCTTGATGATGTTAATAATCTGGATTGGTCTGATTATTCCCCGCTAGAGGAAGGGGAGGTTTATGAGGATTCTGATATTTCAGACGATGAGCAGTTTATTGGCGCTGATGCCGAGCTTGGGGACTTGGGGAGATCCTCGGATACTCCTAACGCTCTGGCTCAGATGTTTGAGGTTCTGAATATTTCCCCTCCCGAGGAGGCGCCACAGCAGAAGGGTGAGTTGTTTGAGGAATCCAGGCCGCGCTTGGAGTTTCCTACTCAAAGACACTTCGACAAAATTATTGCTAAGGAATGGGACAGGCCGGCTCGGCTCCCTGGCATTCCTCAGGGGTGGGATAAGAAATATCCCTTCCCTTCGGATGCGGTTAAGCGCTGGGCATCCCCCCCCGAGGTGGATGCACCGGTTTTGGGGTTGTCCAACACCTCTGTTTTAAATACTCCTGATTGTTCCACCCTCAAGGATGGAGAGGATAAACGCATTGACCAGATGGCTTGTCATGGTTTTGCTAGCGTTGGGTCAGCCATGCGGCCCGTTTGCGCTTCAGTGCTAATGGTATTGGCCGCCAGGTCCGTGGTCAGGGATCTGTTGACTTCTTCCGGGCTTCGTCCTGGTAGTGACGAGTTCCTTGGCCTTAAACGGTGTGAGTTGTTTTTATCTTTTGTGTTAGCTGCCTTGGATGACACCTTGATGATGTGTGGTAGGACGTCGGCTCTGCTGGTGACTATTCGGCGATCGGTGTGGTTGCGCCAGTGGGCGGCCGATTTTATGTCCAAAAAGTCACTGACGGCTCTACCTTTTGTTGGATTACGGCTTTTTGGAGAGAAATTGGACTCTGTCACCAAGGGTGGTAGGTTACCTCAACGCAAGAAACAACGCCGTCCCTTTCGGGGGGCGCCTTCTTTTACCCCCTCCTTTCGTGGGGCCAGATCTGGCAGGGGTTTTGCCTTCTCCTCCTCCAGGGGATATTCCGGGAACAGGGGCAGAGGACGTGCCCGTCCAGGATACAGTTGGGGCTCTAAGCCCAAACCGGCTGCTAAGCCAGCTCAGCAATGAGGGGGCGCCCTCACCCATGCGGGTGGGGGGACGGCTGCGACACTTCTCCCAGATCTGGGATCAAGAGGTCTCGGACAGATGGATTCGGGAAGTGGTGTCTTCCGGTTACAAGCTGGAGTTCGAGCTCCGCCCCCCTTCCAGATTCTTCAGGTCTCGGATGCCTTCGGAACCTCTGGCGGCGCAGGGGCTCCTGGTGGCAGTAGAGAGTCTCCTGGACATGGCTGTCATTTGCCCAGTGCCCCCCTCAGACCAGGGCAGGGGTTTTTATTCCAATCTGTTCACGGTACCCAAGAAGGACGGATCGGTCCGACCCATCTTGGATCTGAAGTTTCTCAACAGGTTCATCCGGCCGCGGAAATTCCGCATGGAAACGCTGCGTTCGGCTATCCACTCTCTTCGTCAGGGAGACTTTCTGACGTCCATAGACATCAAAGACGCTTACCTACACGTTCCGATTTTTCCAGCACACCAGAGGTTTCTCAGGTTCGTGGTGGAGGATCGGCATTTTCAGTTTGTGGCACTCCCCTTCGGTCTCACCTCGGCTCCTCGGGTGTTCACCAAGGTGCTGGCGGGGGTGATGGCTCTGCTCAGGGTGCAGGGCATCCGCATTGTGCCCTATTTGGACGATCTTCTGATTATGGCTTCTTCCTTCAACCAAGCGGAGTTGGACACCAGAACGGTGGTATCCACTCTGGAGAGGTTCGGTTGGGTGATCAACTACCCCAAGTCCTCTCTTTCTCCGTCCAGGGTAGTGACCTTTCTGGGCATGTCTCTGGACACTGCGCAGGCCAGGGTGTTTCTGCCCCAGGCCAAGATTCTTTTGATTCAGGAGTTGGTTCAGCTTCTCTTGTCGGTCTCTCGTCCGGCCATCCGGCTAGGGATGAGGCTGGTGGGGTTGATGGTGGCCTCATTCGAGGCAGTTCCCTTTGCGCAGTTTCACACAAGGGCGCTCCAGCTTCATCTGTTGAAGGTTTGGGACAAGTCTCCGCTATCGTTGGACCAGTCCTTTCAGATGACCCCCCGAGTCCGTCGGTCTCTGCAATGGTGGCTGGGGTCTGCCAATCTGTTGAAGGGCAGATCTTTTCTGGCGCCGTGTTGGGAGACAGTCACCACGGATGCCAGTTTGTCAGGTTGGGGGGGTGTTTGGAAGGACCTTCAGTTTCAGGGTCTGTGGGGCCCGCAGGAGGCTCACGAGCCCATCAATGTTCTGGAATTGAGAGCCATCAGGTTGGTTCTGTTTCGCTTGACTCATCAGTTGCAGGGCCTGCCTGTTCAGGTTCGGTCGGACAACCAGACGGCGGTTGCTTACATCAATCACCAGGGAGGGACTCGCAGCAGGAGTGCCCTCAGGGAAGTATCTTTGATTCTGGACTGGGCGGAGAGCCACGTCCCGTGTCTCTCAGCCGTCTACATTCCGGGAGTGGAGAACACGGAGGCGGACTCTCTGAGCAGGTCCTCCTCTCGCCAGGGGGAGTGGTCTCTCAGCCCCCAGGTGTTTCGTTCAATTTGCCTCAGGTGGGGGTTCCCGGCGGTGGACCTCTTTGCCTCTCGTCACAATCACAAACTTCCGGTATTTGTGTCTCTCTCGCAGGATCCACTGGCTCTGGCAGTGGATGCCATGTCTCTGAACTGGAGGGATCTGGGGTTTCTTTACCTGTTCCCCCCGTTTCCAATGGTAGCCAGAGTGGTGCGCAAGTTGGCCCTGGAGGGCGCTTCGGCGATTCTGGTGGCACCAAGGTGGCCAAGGCAAGTTTGGTTCGCAGACCTGGTAAGACTGGCAGAGGATCAGTTCGTTCTGCCTCTACTGCCGGACCTGCTCACCCAGGGTCGGCTACGCTATCCCAATTTACCATCGCTGGCTTTGACGGCGTGGCTGCTGAAACCGCCATCTTGAAGGAGGAAGGTCTTTCTGACGCGGTGATTCAGACCCTTATTAGCGCCAGGAAGCGGTCTTCCTCTACTGTTTACTATAGGACCTGGAGGTCCTATATTGACTGGTGTGAAGGTAGGTCTTTCCCTTGTCGGGAGTTTTCCATTTCCAGGATCCTGGAGTTTCTTCAACATGGTCTGGATCTGGGGCTCCAGCTTAGTACCTTGAAGGGGCAGGTCTCTGCCCTGGCGGTGTTCTTTCAAAGGTCCTTTGCACTTCATCCCTTGGTCAAGACTTTTTTCCAAGGAGTTACGCATGTTCGGCCTCCTAGGAAGCCCTTTGTTCCAGTTTGGGATTTGAACCTGGTTCTTTCTGCTCTTCAGGGTCCCCCGTTTGAGCCCTTGAATGAGATTGCTTTGTCTTCACTTACTCAAAAGGTGGCCTTTTTAGTGGCTATCACTTCTGTTAGGCGTGTTTCTGAGTTGGCAGCTTTGTCCATTAAAGCTCCGTATTTCGAAAGGCATCAGGACAAGGTGGTCTTTCGTTTCAAGCCGGATTTTCTTCCTAAGGTGGTCTCTGCCTTTCATCTGAATCAGGACATTGTTCTGCCTTCTCTATGTCCTAATCCTAGCAATGACAAGGAAAGGGCGCTGCATTCCTTGGATGTTGTTCGCGTTGTGAAATACTATCTGGTGATTACGTCTTCCTTTCGTAAGACTGATGCTTTTTTTGTGGTGCCCTTTGGGCCTAGGAAAGGTTTGGCTCCTGCCAAGTCTTCCATTAGTAAATGGATTCGTCAGGCCATTATTGGGGCCTATTCTGCTAAGGGAAGGAGTCCCCCTTTTCGTGTTACTGCCCATTCTACTCGTGCGGTTGGAGCGTCCTGGGCTTTTCAGCACCAGGCCTCGGTCTGCAAGTTTGCAAGGCTGCTACTTGGTCCTCTGTTCACACTTTTTCCAAGTTTTACAAGGTTGATGTTCGGGCCTCAGCGGATGCTGTTTTTGGCCGCAAAGTTCTGCAAGCTGTTGTGGTTTAAGTTGTGCATAGTTGCCTTGTTTTGGATCCCCGCCCTTTTTATGGACACTGCTATTGGATGTCCCACATGTTATGGATATCTTGAAGCGGGGTGTGTGACATACTTAGAATAATACCATTTTGTGAAATACTCACCTGTAAAATGGGTATTATAAGTATGTCACACACCCCGCTTCACCCGCCCTTCTTGTATTCTGGATCCTTTATATTGTGAACTTTGCGTTGTTATGACTTATATTTGCCTCTTCCTGGTCCCTTACCTTACTGCTTCTATATACTGGGTAATGAGTGGGAGGTCCCAGGTATTTATGGATCAGGGAGGGGCTTTCTTTTTACTATCATCTCTGCAGAACGCCCTCTTCAGGTCGGTATTACCCACATGTTATGGATATCTTGAAGTGGGGTGTGTGACATACTTATAATACCCATTTTACAGGTGAGTATTTCACAAAATGGTATTTTTGCTGAATCTGCTGATGCATGTAAATGAACATGACTAATTAGCCTAACTAATATATTTAGGGACCAAACTGAACCTTTTTTTGCACATGTCCCAAAAGACCCACACACTGATGAAGGAAATCCAGGAGATGGAGGAGGATGGCACCTTGATGGGACATTCACAACTGACCCCCCTGGAACAGCAGAATCTGCTGCTGCAAGCACTGTAACAACATAGAAAGCCTAACATGGCACAAGCTTATGTATATTAAAACAGATTACTCATCTATTTTAATTGAAATAGCATTTTTTTCATAATTTTTTAAATATTTCCTCAAAAATGACATTACAGGTCTGGCATTGAAGTGTTCATGTTACAATGTAATTCCATATGTTTTCGCTTTGTTACTAGTTGATAGATGCTTGAAAACAGACTTTAAACACACCGCCTCCTGCGCTCTGGGCTTCAAACAACTATTTTTCAGCGCCAGAGAGGCTATTTTTTTGCTGAATATGGTGTGAGTCGGTCGCTATGAGCAGTCGCTACCATGCGCTCCCATACAGCTCTGTACTGGTCAAATAGTGACTCCTCACAATGTATTCAACATAACTGAACAGCGACTGAGTCGCTATAAAGTAGCGACTCACGGCCGAGCACTGCGACTACTAGCGGGTGCTCTGAAAATGCCTGCTACAGACGCTCATCTGTCGCTACCTGCCGCTAATGATGAATCAGCCTCTTAGAGTAAAAAAAAAGGGATCGTCCTATATACAGTGAACTTTCTGATTGTATAAGGTTTTTTACAATTTCTATGGGAACAAAATATATAAAAAGCTTCACAATATCCATTAGACCCCTAGGGCAGGGGTTACCAACCAGTGATATGGGTACTACTGGTGGTATTCAAGTTCTTCTCAGGTGATACTCGTTCAGACTGGAGAAAGGTCTATACAATAACCTGCTACCATCTTTCTATACCAAAGTCTCGTTTGATGCATAAAAACAAATCTGTTCCAAAAGTTGATGCGAACTATTTATGTGCATGTTTGTGAATGTCATGCCTATACATTTTTTTAAATTCATTTTTAACACAAAAAAGTTGGGACCCCTCATCCTAGAGCATATAGCAATACCTATTGAACCACTGCTATTTATTTAGTGTTTCTAGCACCAACTTAGCGAGACCATGCTATGGTGTGCCAAAACAGTTTAACATCTAATTATTTCCAGTTAAGGGCCATCTTCTTCACAGCATTTTCAGGCTCACAGCCTTGGGGTTGATTGAAGGTTTTCTTTGTTGGGTGTCTGTTTAATCATTTTGTGACAAGTAACAGCTAAAAAGCAGTAAGAGTTAGTGCTCATGTCATGTGTACAGAGATTTCAAGACCTGACAAGCTGTCAGTGCCGCAGGGAGGCAGAAGCTGTGACTAGATGACTTTTTTTTCTTTCTTTTTTCCTCCATATTTCCCAGAGCAAATTTACAGCTCTGAACTGGCAGCTGGTATTTGGCATTGCTTACTTCACCACACTGCTAATGCAGTAAACAGACATTTACATTATTTCATTCATTTCATTACAGACATTTATAATACTGATGTGAATGCCCAGGTTTTTCTTTTCTTTTACTTATGCTTTCTTATTCATGACTATATATGTGCTGCTTCGATTAGGTGGCTGTATAAGCATCATGATTATATAGCACCTGGATCTGAAAAGCCTTAAAGCTGGCATCAGTTATCAATAAGGCTGCTCATAAAAACAAGCTTAGTGGGATTTATTTTCCCATATAGGCAGTAAAGTAACCTCTTGTCATCTACCATGTTTATATGGATTATATATATTAGACTGTGTTTGCAGTAGATCTCCTATAATGGGTATTTTTCCCATACTAGCTAGTAATTATTATTTAATGAAACTGCATTTGCCTGAATGTGTTGCCAATGCTATGTGGGCCCCATATTTCATAGTTAGCAATGGCTACCATTTATAGGAAAATCTCTAAATCTAGGCATGCAAAAGAAGCTCAGCTTTTCATTCTTGGTATGGTTTGAATGGGGCGTCAAAAAAGCACAAGTAGACTTAATAAAAGAATCATAGCTGCAGAAAAAAAATTGTGGGAGCCCTCATTTCATCCCTTCAGGAGGTACATGAAGAAAGAATGAGGAAAAAGGTTGAAAAGATCCTTGAAGATCCCACTCACCCAGAACTTGATCTGCTTCAGCTCCCTCCATCTGGGAGGTGCCCTAAAACACAACTCGCAGAACTTCTTAGTAGCCATAAAGGAACTAAACAGACACACAGGCAAAAATACTACAGCTAAGTGGTAGAGGACATTGCACTTACTATGTCTATAATCCTGGAATGTTTGACAATTACTTTTTTTTTATTATTACTCTGGTAATGGATCTGTAGTTTGTACTTTGTGTAACCAACAGCCAAAAATAATTAAATCTATTCTATTGCAGAGTGCTTTCCTAAAGCGGAAAGTATTTGCATGGGGCATACAAGCCAAGATAATGGAATTTCTCCCAGAATCCCTTGCAGTAAGTGGACCCCTGCAAATTCTCCTTTTACACCTCTTAAAAGGGGATCAAAACCCAGTATAGTCAATAGTTTAAACTATCCTGGGTCTTGGTCCTTACCCCGGGGGTGCCCCGCTGTGTGAAACCCCCCAGGACACCAAGCCCAGCTCACCTCTTCTCGGTCCCATGGCACATCTAAGAGCAGCAGCTCTGACGGCCACATCCTTCGCCTCCCTCTAACAGGTCCCGCGCCAGCCATTAACAAATGGTCCACTTTAAAGCTATATCCAAAGCACCTGGATCCGCAAAGCCATGCAATTCTCTGGAATAGAACATAAGAAAATGTCATCATCGACATTACTTGTGGAATTGTTTCAGGAGTTTGACCTTCATTAGCACTAGGCTTTTTCCCCTCTACAGATTGAGTTAACAGTCCCCTTTACTGAGTTAGGTAAACAGTGTTATCTTGTTTGTTTAGCCAAGGATATCTCAGGACCATTTAACGTTGACCAATCTGTATACCACCTAACATGGGTCTTTCTCCAACCAGGCTTATGACGATATTTTATTCTAAGGGGGTTATTTAAGAACGGATAGCGGCAGGTAGCGCCTCGTAGCGGCAGGCAGCGCCTGGTGAACGCCGGGCTCTGTACGTAAAACCACATTTATGAAAGCGAATCTGGTGAGCGACTCTAACAGCGACACATGTATTATTACAGGCGGCTCAGCGTATAGCGCTGGAGCTCTAGCTTCCAGACCGCCAGGTATTACCTTTTGCTCAGTGTCGCTCTCCCATACATTTCAATGGGCGTTCATTTGCTTGTGATTTAACAGCGTGTTTGACTTTTTTTTTTTTTTTTGCTCAAATCATTGTGTGACCTCTCCTGGCTGCAAACAAACACTTTTAGAAACGTTTTGGACTTTTTATATTTTTATGCAGAAATGTCATTACATGTCTGGCACTAAAGTGTTAATGTCACAGTGTTAAAACAATGTCATTCCATGTGTTTTCGCTTTGTTACTGGTGGATAGGTGTTCAAAAACAGACTTTAATCACACAGCGTCTGGCGCTCTTTGCTACAGCGACCAGATTTAGAGCGTTCGGTACAGCGCTGTACTTGTGTTAGAGCGCCCATCATACATCACAATAATCATTGCGGGCCAGGTTACTATAGTGACTGAGGCGCTCTGTTACAGCGCCCGATACCCACTTAAAGTGGACCAACACCCAGGATTTTCACTATCCTGGGTTTTGGTCCACTTCCGCGGGGCACGCCCCGCTGCGTGAAACCCCCCAGAACACCTGTAAAAACTCAACTCACCCCACTCCTACGGAGCATGCGCGGCCGCTCGTCCAATCAGTGCTCTCGGAGCCGCTGTGGTATGCGTGTCCAGGGGCAGGCACATCTCGTGCTTCCCTCTAACAGGGCGCCCTGCTAGAGAGAAACGCGAGATGCGGCCGCGGCCCGCGCATGCGCCGTTGGACCGGGAGTAAGGTAAGGTGAATGGGGCGTCCTGGGGGTTTCACACAGCGCAGCATCCCGATTTTGGATGCCCCGCGGGGAGGGATCCGATCGGGGTGTTGGTCCACTTTAACGTCTATTAGTGGTTGCTCTAAGCGCCGCTATACAGACGCTCATCTGCCGATACCTTGCGTTAGTAGTGAATCAGCCTCTAGATATAATCTATACTACAGCATGTCCTATCACCAGTTGTGGGCTGCAAAAACTGCCCACCTTTAACCTCCTGACCTCTTTGTTGCTTAAAACCAGATCCAAAGTTGCTGGTTCCTGCCATGACAGCAGATCAAACGCATGAATGGAGGTACCACAACGGATGATATTTTTAGACCTGTCAAACTTGGACAGACCAGTATGACAAAGGGTTGTATAAAATAGTCAAATTAAATACTGGGCAATCCTATTACTCACTTATTCTTGTGTTATCAACGCTCTAGTTATAACACTTTTGCTCTGGCCATCTACTTATCCTTTAGTCTTTCCTGTTATCCAATTAGTCAGTTCTTCTTTCTCACTTTAGTACTTCTTTTTTCTTAAGCTTGCTTCTAGGGAGGTTAGTCATTCATCATACGCTCACAAATAGCCCCCCCCCCCCCCCCCGCCTTAGCAGAGGGATGCTTGCTGGAGTGTAAAAACTCGAGCCAGCTAGGTAAATGATCCATTTCAACTTTTTGCAGCCCAGAAAATGTCAGAGTAATCCTTATGCAAATGGATTTCACTTCAGCTGTTTGGATTGCATTATGTTCCTTTCCACATCAAATTCAAAATGTATTTGGAATTCTCTCCTAAAGCAGTTATTAGATACTGACCTTCCTCTGCTAGCATACAGTTCCCTTCCAACATTTTGTGATAGCGTTTAATGAGCCATGAATAATTCTAAAATTATTTAACAATACCTACTTTTTTCTGTTTAATAACCTTTAAATGTGACAAATTAAAGGTTAGGTGTTATCAGTTAAAGCAAAATAAAAGGGTCCGTCCAGGCCAATAAAAAACTAGCCATGCTTACACTTTATGCATTTAGGAATTGAAGGTAGCAAAGCATCTCAAAACATTGAGACAAAGTAAATAAAAAGCAGAAAAATGAGGCAGTACTTATGAAAAGTATTTGGATGGTCAATTTTCTGCATATAAAAAAAGAGCACATTAGAGAGACAAAGAGGCTGATTTAATACTAGCGCCACGTATGGCCATGTGAGCATCTGTATAACGGCACTTAGAGTGAACGCTAGTAGACGCTGTAAGCTGGTGTCGGGTGCTATAACCTAGTTTAGCAGGCGGACAAGTGCCGCTGTATTATCCCGTCCAGGATTGATGAATGTGATGTCTGGTGGGCGCTGTAGAAGCGCTGTCCCTGATTCACTGCATAGCCAATTACGAACGCTAGGTGGTGTTCCAAGGTCATAGCACCCAAGGCTATGCCACATCTAACAAGAGGACAACACTGCAGCAAGCGAGAGGTAGCACCAATTTAGTGCGTCCGGCCCTCCATATATAAGAAAAAAGCGCCGGTGCTGTAGTATAGCGACAGACACTGTGTGATAAAAGTCTGTTTCTGAACACATATACACCAATAACAGATCAAAAACACATGGAATGACATTGTTTTATCACTGTGACAATGACACTGTGCCAGACCTGCACATACAATTCTGCATAAAAATATAATATATATATATATATATATATATATATATTATATTTTTATGCGGAATTTTTAGTCCCGTGTGGTCGTGAACTCTACCCAGCTGAACCACTTGAGTCGGTGGCTCTCAGTGGATTCTGTTCGTGCAGCGATCAGGCCCTCAAATCTCTCGATCTCTGCCACCCTGTGTAGCCAGGAAGAGATGGTGGGGGGTGCTTGGGTCTTCCAGAGCGCGGGGATGCATGCCTTCGCAGCATTAGCCATCTGGCTTAAGATAGATCGCTGGTATTTTTTAGTGGGCATCTCCGAATGGTGAAGGAGGAAGAAGGCCGGGCCCATTGGGATCACCCCCCCCCCCAGTCATACGCTGCATTGTGTCCCCAACTTTCTCCCAGAAACCCACCAACTTGGGGCACGACCAAAATATGTGAAGGAAATCTCCCCTCTCCCTACCACAACGCCAGCAGAGGGGGGAGACATCCGGGAAGTGGTTTTCACATACTATGCCCACCGTTCACCCAACGCTGCCTGCTGCTACGGGACACTACCTGGCACTAGCCATGCTTACAGAAGCACTATTGCGAAAAATTGCCCAATAATAGAAATACATATAAATATGCTGGATGGCGAGTGGAGGGGTGGCTTATACATCGGCATCAGGAAATATCCAGGCAGTTTTATTTTAATGGTAGAAAGAGGAAATCATGGGTGACAGGCTCTGTCACCCCTCATAGACTAAACCTGTAACCCCTGGATTGTATTTCTTCCAGGAGAAAAAAAAACACACGCTTGGTGGGAGTTTTATTCAGTTCAGGTGTATAAATGACCCCTCCTCTCATTAGCCAAGGTGTTTATATGGATGTTTAATATTATACAATTTCCCGATAGTGCTCCTTTAAATAAACCCCCAAAGTCTCTAAGACGCTAAGATGGACAGAGTCTTACTAAGCTGTGTCTAATAATTTAGAATAAAGTTCCACAATTTAATCTGCAAATACTTAAATATCCCATCATCTACAGTACAATGCACAATATCATCAAAGGATTCACAGAATCTAGAGAAATCCATGTTTACAAGAAACAAGGCCAACAGTCAATATTTCATATTTACTTGATTGAGGGTGGGGGTGGGGGGTAACCCCGGAAATGAGTAGCAGCAGGAATAAATGCGAATTTTCCTATGGATGTTGGCAAAAGTTTTTTCTTATATGAACATTACAAGGCAGGAGTCCCCAGAGCCTTGCACCATTTGACTGTTTGGGTGTACATGTGAGTAGAGCTGTATTATCTATTGGAGCTCAATATATGACACTCGTGATCTATGGCCCATCAGATGGCGCTGCAATAAAAGCAGCACTGCATTGCCTCAGGAATACTTCCAGGAATCATTAGGGTTGATTCACAGCCTTCTACATTCTTTCCCATTTTTATCTCTCCGTGTGAACATTACACATGGCTTTCTTCAGTATCGGAGCTTTCACATTATTCAGAGCCTCCATCAGGAGCATCTCGTATTGTTCCCGATGATGTGAGAGCCATTGAGAACGCTGTGAGAATCTCTCACAAAGCCAATTTCACAGACGAGGCTCTTGTGTATGTTGATGTGAAATTCTCACTCAGCGTTTTTAGAGCGTTTTTAACATATTTTGTGTGAATGTCAGGTGAGATGTGTGAATGTCAGGTGAGATTCTTCTAGTTTCCGTCGGAAAATTCCTGTTTTTACCTTCGTTTAGCTCCTAAATTCCGTGAACTTTTAGTTTTTGTGAGATTTATACACAGACACTGGCTTTTTTGGTGGATTCTACACATATGCAAGCCTATTTTTGTAACTATTTCACATACCCTGGTCCTGCTAGCCCATTATTTACTTATTGCTGCGCCAACTCTCTTCTGTTCCAAACTACTTAGTATGCCATACCTTAACTACTTTAATGCATTCTTCTTTTTAATTCATAAAGCATACCTTAACCACTTTAACCCTTTTAGTGCCAGCTACGTAAGTCTCACGTAGCTGACTTTAAACCCCCACAAATAAAAAAGTACAAAAGTAAAAAACTCACCTGACCCCTCGTTGGATCGGGCCGGGTCTTCTCTTCACCCAGTTGGCATCCGATCCCCCCACCTCGGGGCTCTTCTCGCTACAGGAGGGCGCCCGAAATAGCGCCCCCCGCTTTGGTTAACTGTAAAAAAAAATAAAAATAATAATTTACTCGCCTGCGGCCGCAATGCCTCCCGCGGGGTCTCCTCTTCACCGAGGGGCCTCCGATCTCCCCCACCGGGCTCTTCCGTGGTGAGGAGAGGGTGAGAAATTGCCCTCTCGCTCACTTCCTGGTTCGCGGCTGTTAGCCCCACCACCAAGCGATGTCACCTGACAGCCGCTTCTCTGCCTCTCACCCGACATGATCAGTCTTGCTGCGTGCTTGGAGGCGAGAGGTCGGGAGTAGGAGAGGGCTGTGATCCCTCTCCCCCCAGCCCCCCTCCACCAAGCACCCGGCAGTTGTCATCGGAGATCGATTTTTATTATGTGTCTTTATTTTTACATTTAACCCTTTGTGAACTGGTAAAGGATCCATGAGATCCCTATACCAGTTCACAAGTTCTGGGGGCTGGCAAATCACCTGCAGTGCAGCTAGCGGGTGACTTGCCAATAATCCCCGGTACCCCAATTACCTGCCTCCCCAAAGCCCAGGGGGGGCAGAAGAGCCCGGGCCCACACAGGGTATGTGGGCTTGTAGGCTGCAGGGTGGGGGCCACAAAAGCTGTCCCCTGCACCCTACTCCTACAAGCCCCCATAGCTGGTCCCGGGCTGGTTATGACGGGTAGGGGGGACCCTACATCATTTTTTTTTTTGGATTTTTAGGGGGTTAGGGTTAGCCTAACCCTAACCCTTAAAATTCCAAATAAAAAAGAAGCCCCCCCCCCCCCCCCCCGGGAGGGGGGACCCTATGTCATTTTTTTTTTAAATTAACCCCTTATGCTCTGTCGCCCAGCAGCTACAAAAGGCTTCCAGCAGCAGCAGGAGAGCAGAAGCCAGATTGATCAGCGTGGGACACAGTGCCCAGGGATGGATGGGAGGTATAAAAAAAAACAAACAAACAAATTAAATATTTTTTTCTCCATGTGTCTGTGTGGTTTTTTTACACTTAACCCCTTGTGGACTGGTAAGGGATCCATGAGAACCCTATACCAGTTGACAAGGCTGGGGGCTGGCAAGTCACCTGCGGCTAGCAGGTGACTTGCCATTAACCCCCAGCACCCCCAATTACCTGCCTCCCCAAAACCCGGGGGGGGCAAAAGAGCCCGGCCCATGCAGCTTGTAGCCGGCAGGGCGGGGGGGCACCAAAACTGGCCCCTTTGCCCTGTTCCTACAAGCCCCCATAGCTGGTCCCGGGCTGGTTATGATGGGTAAGGGGGGCCCCACGTCATTTTTTTTTTTAAGGGTTTTTAACCCTTAAAATTAAAAAAAAAAATGGGGCCTCCCTCCCTGGGAGAGGGGAACCTATGTCATTTTTTTAAATTAACCCCTTATATTTACAGTGTGGATAGTAGTTGTATTTTATTTGTAAATGTTATAAAGTGCTCTTTTCAGTTTGGGGGTCTCCTGGGCAAGAATGGGGGGGCTACCGATACATATGTGGTACCGTTGTAATCGGGAGAAATGGGGCTTTCACATGCAATATGGTTTTCATTAATAAAACAAATGTTTTATTTAAAATATAGGAGCCAATTGTCTAAAAAATATTTCTTTATTTTTTTGTTTTTTACGCAAAAAATATTTTCAGTAGAAAAATTACAAACAAGACATTTCATGTTAAAGCCTAAACTCTGCTGCAAAAAATATCAGGCAGCCTGCAAACAGGAAGTGCCTTCTGACTGTGCTGCTCTGCATTTTGGGATTGCTGACCTTTTCCTGACCCCAGCTCTGCTCTGTCTGAGCAAAGCGCAGCTATAACACCACCCCCTGCACTTTATCCCTCGCCTCATTAAGTGTGATGCTTCTGAGTCAAGATGGCGGTGCCCGTATCCTAAAGTCCTGAACAGAGTTGCAGCCCAGTGGGGGAAAGAATAATAAGTAAGTGACTAAAAACTTAAAATATATTAATTTTAGATGCTGGGGAATAGTTTTTTAAGGGTTTGGGCTTTTTGGTGAAGGTCCGGTTTAAGTAGGCTGGCAATTAAAAGAGTTAATAGTACCTATGCATGTTGGGTATTGTTCTGCTCGGGGGACCTTGCGCTTTCATATTTAGCTTGTTTTTTTTTTTTTAGGGAAACCCTGTGCAACCTTAGAATTCTTCGAGGGATTACTTCCAGAAAGATGATCCCACTACAACAAGCTGGGTACGCTTAGAAAGCTTAACGTGTACTTTCAGGGAATATGTGGTTTATGGGGGATATTTCAAATGTAAAGGGTTGTTTTGGTTGAAAAATTGCAAGGTGTGCACTTTGTCTGCAGAGTAAAATTACCGTTATGCGCATGCTTTACATAGTAACATAGTAACATAGTATGTAAGGCTGAATAAAGACTTCAGTCCATCCAGTTCAGCCTGTTAGAAACATAGAAACATAGAAGGTTGACGGCAGAAGGAGACCATATGGTCCATCTAGTCTGCCCTTATGTGTATACTGTATGTACTCTTTATCTTAGGATAGATGTGTGCTTATCCCAGGCATGTTTAAATTCAGTGACTGTTGATGTTTCAACTACCTCTGCTGGAAGTTTGTTCCAAGCACCTACTACTCTTTCTGTAAAATAATATTTTCTAACATTGCTCCTGATCTTCCCCCCGACTAGCTTCAGGTTGTGCCCCCTTGTTCTATCGTTAAGTTTCTTCTTAAAAACACTTCCCTCCTGAACCTTATTCAATCCTTTCACATATTTAAAGGTCTCAATCATGTCCCCCCTCTCCCTTCTTTCCTCCAGACTGTACAAATTAAGTTCTTTAAGTCTCTCCTGATAAGTTTTAAGTTTAAGTCCTTCCACCATTTTCGTTGCCCGCCTTTGGACACGTTCTATTTGAATAATGTCTTTTTGCAGGTAAGGTCTCCAGAACTGCACACAGTATTCTAGCTGTGGCCTTACCAGGGCTCTATACAGCGGCATCACAACCTCCCTCTTCCTACTGGTGATGCCTCGAGCTATGCAGCCGAGCATCCTGCTTGCTTTTCCCACTGCCTGGCTACACTGTTCACTCATCTTGCAGCTATCAGTAATCAGTACCCCTAAATCTCTCTCCTCCGAGGTCCTGGCTAACACAGTACTGCCCATACGGTACTCAGAGCAGGGATTCCTTCTACCCAAGTGCATGATTTTACATTTAGAGACATTAAACTCTAGTTTCCACAGTTTTGACCATCTATCCAGTAAAGCTAAATCATTTTCCATGTTGCAGACACCTCCAGGAATATCCACCCTATTACTAACCTTTGTATCATCAGCAAACAGACAAACTTTTCCTACCAAGCCTTCTCCTATGTCACTTACAAATATATTAAAAAGAATGGGGCCCAGGACAGAGCCTTGCGGCACACCACTTGTAACTCGCCTTTGTTCAGATTGCACGCCATTTACAACAACGCTCTGATACCGATCCCTCAGCCAACTGGAAATCCACTGAACTATCCAGGGATTGAGTCCTACCTTCAATAACTTATCTATGAGCTCCTTATGTGGTACAGTGTCAAAGGCTTTGCTAAAATCCAGATAGGCGATATCCACAGCACCACCTTCATCTAACACTTTAGTGACATTGTCAAAGAAATCAATAAGATTGGTCTGACATGATCTGCCCTCAGTAAAGCCGTGCTGTTTTGGGTCCAATAGGTCATTAATTTTTAGATGGGAAATTATCTGTTATTTTAAGAGTGTTTCCATTAATTTGACCACTATAGATGTTAAACTAACTGGCCTGTAATTACTGGCTTCTTCTCTACTCCCCTTTTTATGGATTGGTACGACATTGGCCATTCTCCAATCATCTGGAACCTCACCAGTTAAAAAGGGAATGGTTAAGTAAATCAGTTAGAGGGGCTGCAATCACAAACCTAAGTTCCCTTAGAACTCTGGGGTGGATTCCATCTGGACCCATTGCCTTACTTACCTTTAGATGTGCCAGCTCGGCTAAGACATCAGCCTCCAGAAACTCCGGAGCTGTGCCCTCCCAGCTGGATGCTGTGCTATGACCATGCCTGCTACTATCTGAAAATACCGAACAAAAGTAGCTATTCAGATGGTCAGCCACAGCCTTATCTCCGTCAATATATTTATTTTCCCTATTTCTAATTTTTGAGACTGCATTGTTTTTCTTCTTTCTGTCACCAATATATCGGAAAAAGGTTTTATCTCCCCTCTTCATAGATTTGGCCATTTCTTCCTCTTTTTGCCCTTTAGCAGTCCTTATAATTAGTTTTGCTTCCCTCTGTTTAATTTTATACGCCTCTCTGTCAGCTACACTTCCACTTACTTACTTCTTATAGGCAGACTTCTTATCTTTTATGATAGTGCTGACTTCCCTAGTAAACCATAATGGTTTCTTCTTCCTTTTATTCTTGCTAGTTTGTTTCACATATTGCTTAGTTGCCTTTAAGATGGCCATTTTTAATAGTGACCACTGGGCACTCACTTCTGCTACTCTGTTCCACTCACCTAATTTTCTTTCTACATACTCCGCCATTTCCTTGAAGTTTGTCTTCCTAAAGTCTAGCACTTTGGTTCTGGTGTGTGATTGCACAATGTCTGTTTTTATTCTGAACCATAAGCATTGATGGTCACTGGAACCCAGATTTTCTTCAACCCTGACCTCGGACACCAGATCCCCATTGGTCAGAACTAAGTCCAGAATGTTATCTCCTCTAGTTGGCAATGTCACAAGTTGTTTTAGAGACCCTCCATTAAGTGCCTCTAATATAGTCCTGCTCTTGCATGTCGATGCACTTGGGATATTCCAGTCCACATCAGGCATGTTGAAGTCACCTGTAATTACAATGTCCCCCTTCTCTGCCATTCCACTGATTTCATCTATTAACAGGTTATCTAGATCCTCAGATTGTCCAGGGGGCCTATATATCACACCAATTCTGACCACAGCTCCCTCCTTAGTCTGCATGGTAACCCAGAGAGTTTCTAGTTCATTATGTGTATGCTGAATTATTGTTGATTGAAGGGTAGTCTTGACATAAAAGGCTACTCCACCGCCCTTTCTATCCAATCTGTCTTTTCTGTACAATGTGTAACCGGGTATGGCTATCTCCTGTTGATCCTTCCAGTGGTCTAGTAGCCATAGCTGGAAATGTTATTACATGCCAGGAAGGCATCAAGGCCACTTTTGAAAGTTTTTACTGTATCCATCATTACTTTGGGGTGTTTGCCAACTCTTACCTTGACAGTAGCTATGCATGTTGGGTATCGTTCTGTTCGGGGGATGTTGCTTTTTCAGATTTTACTTGTTTTTTCTTGTTTGCATAGTTTTTTTTTTCTTTATGAAAATGTGGCTTGATTCTTCCTTTTTATTATTTATTAGGGAAACTCTGTGCAACCAAAGAATTAATTGAGGGATTACTTCCAGAAAACTACGCCCACATAAACAAGCCTAGAAAGCTTGAGGTTTGTACTTCCAGAGAATATATAGTTTGTGGGGGGTATTTCTAATGTAAAGGATTGTTTTTCTGAAAAAAACTGCAAGGTGCGCATAGCGCAGTTGTATTTTATTTCCACTGTGACAGGGAGAAATTGGAGTTTCACATGCAATAAAATTTTATTGACAAACTTACATTTTTTATTACAAAAAAACACTACAAATTGCAAAAAATAGATTTTTTTATTTATTTATTTTTGCATATATTTCACCTAAAAGTATTGAGAATGCACGAAAAAAGGCCCTACAAAATATTTCATGTTGTAGCCCAGACTCTGCTGAAAAAAACAATATATAATTTTCCTGGGAAATCCCTGGAAATTCCTTCAAAAATCAAGGTTGAACATGTGTAGCGCAAAATAGTGAAACGTAGTCTGGCACTTAAAGGGTTAATGCTTGCCATGCATACTTCTCCACTTCTACCTAGTTGAATATTTGGGATGCCCACATGGATATAATGTAAAAATTACTCAGGGCCTTGTTTATGAAGGGATAGCGTCAGGTAGTGCCTTGTTAATGAGAGGTAGCGGCTGGTGAACGCCGGACAAGGCACGCAATTACACATATATCAATCTGTTGAGCGACTGGGATAACGCCCTGTAGCGTCCGATTCATCATTATCCCAGCCTCAGCGAACAGCGCCAGGTATTACCTCTCGCTACCTGTCGCTCTCCCATACATTTCAATGGACGATCCTTTTCTTCTCTTTTAACTGGGTTTTTCTTTTTTTTAATTAATTTTTTAAAATCTCAAATAAAGTTGTGACCTCTTATCGCCTTGAAAATGCAGTTTTTTCATAAATTTTTCATGTTTTATATATTTCTGCAGAAATGACGTTACAGGTCTGCCAATAATGTGTTCATGTTACAATGTTATTAGAATGTTATTCCATATGTTTTCACTTTGTTACTGGTGGATACATGCTGAAAAACAGACTTTAAACACACAAACTCTGGGCTTCAGAAAAGCATTTTTCAGCGCTGGAGTTTTGTGAGGCTGTTTTTTTAATGAATATGTTGGGAGTCAGTCGCATTGACCAGTCGCTAACATGCGCTCCCATACAGCGCTGTACTGGTCAAATAGCGACTCCTCACAATAGGCTCGATTCAGAGAGACACAAACAAACTTTCGGTTTGGTGCCGACGTCGTAAGATTTTCAAAATTTCCCGCTCTCGCATGAACGTTCGATCGATTCTATGCATGCTTCGTAAACCTTCCGTAGCGCGTCCGTGTGCTCGTATGCCAGAGTACGCAGACGAGGATGTCATTTTCCATCGAAAATGTTCAGATTTATTTTGCCCAACTACCAACGTAGCCTTTCGTTTTTGCCCTTTTCCCATCGTATCCTCACACGAATCCTATCATTTTCCCGCTACATCCTGCTTCATTTTTTCCTAAAGTATCTGTCCAGACGAAATTCTTGCGATATTGCGCCTGCGCACTACAAACTTCTCTCATTAAAGTGTTCGCCTACATAATTTCACTTCCATCACTAAACTCACCCTAACCACTTAGCGCTCTCCTGCCTTTTCCCTGGAGCTCCCTTAAAGCTCACCCTAACCACTTAGCGCTCTTCTGCCTTTTCCCTTGACCTCCCTTAAAACTTACCACAATCACTTAGCGCCTTGTTTCTTCTTCCATTTTCACACCCTCAAACTTACCCAAATCACTTAGCGCCTTGGTTCTTCTTCCATTTTAGGTCCCTAAAACTTACCCAAATCACTTAGCGCCTTGGTTCTTCTTCCATTTTAGGTCCCTAAAACTTACCCCAATCACTTAGCGCCTTGTTTCTTCTTCCATTTTTGGTCCATAAAACTTACCCCAATCACTTAGCGCCTTGTTTCTTCTTCCATTTTAGGTCCCTAAAACTTACCCAAATCACTTAGCGCCTTGTTTCTTCTTCCATTTTAGGTCCCTAAAACTTACCCCAATCACTTAGCGCCTTGTTTCTTCTTCCATTTTCGGTCCCTAAAACTTACCCAAATCACTTAGCGCCTTGGTTCTTCTTCCATTTTAGGTCCCTAAAACTTACCCCAATCACTTAGCGCCTTGTTTCTTCTTCCATTTTCGGTCCCTAAAACTTACCCCAATCACTTAGCGCCTTGTTTCTTCTTCCATTTTCACACCCTCAAACTTACCCAAATCACTTAGCGCCTTGGTTCTTCTTCCATTTTAGGTCCCTAAAACTTACCCAAATCACTTAGCGCCTTGGTTCTTCTTCCATTTTAGGTCCCTAAAACTTACCCAAATCACTTAGCGCCTTGGTTCTTCTTCCATTTTAGTTCCCTAAAACTTACCCAAATCACTTAGCGCCTTGGTTCTTCTTCCATTTTCACACCCTAAAACTTACCCCAATCACTTAGCGCCTTGTTTCTTCTTCCATTTTTGGTCCCTAAAACTTACCCAAATCACTTAGCGCCTTGTTTCTTCTTCCATTTTAGGTCCCTAAAACTTACCCAAATCACTTAGCGCCTTGTTTCTTCTTCCATTTTAGGTCCCTAAAACTTACCCCAATCACTTAGCGCCTTGTTTCTTCTTCCATTTTCGGTCCCTAAAACTTACCCCAATCACTTAGCGCCTTGGTTCTTCTTCCATTTTAGGTCCCTAAAACTTACCCAAATCACTTCACGGACATCACAATCTTGATTTTCAAATATGTCATTGTCCCCTTGTTTTTTTTCAATGTATGTGTGCAAATAAATGGGACAACATGTTTTTTTTTTTTTTTGGGTTTTTAATTGCTCAATTGCCATTTGTTGGCAAAATTTTTCTGGCAACTTTGGCCCAAAAAAATTAATAACTATATACAAATTGTTTTGGCTTTACTAAAAATATATACACTGTTTTTGTTTAAAACTTTAAAAACTATATACAATTAAAAACTTTTTAAAAACCAGAAAACTATATACAAAGAAATTTGGTGTTTAACCAAGAAAACTATGTACAAATACAACTATTTACAAATCTACAGGGCCAGGAACCAGGACACTAGTCTTCCTCTTCTGTTGTCCCCAACGTGTCCCGCATCGCCTGCAGATCGGCCACCAACTCAAGGACCCTCCGATTGATATCAGCAAGTCGCTGTCTTGTGGTCCCTTCACAAAAATCAGAAATTCAAATTATTCGGAGAACAATACATGTTTATCACCTGTGTAATTAATGTATTTAAAGAAACAAATTAAGTATAATGCACATATGATTAATCACAGGAATTAAGGTTAGTAAGTGGCCACAGGACAGTTGGGCAACTAATTAAGCTAATTCTGTGGCCACAGGACCGTTGGGCAACTAATTAAGCTAATTCAGTGGCCACAGGACAGTTGGGCAACTAATTAAGCTAATTCAGTGGCCACAGGACAGTTGGGCAACTAATTAAGCTAATTCAGTGGCCACAGGACAGTTGGGCAACTAATTAAGCTAATTCAGTGGCCACATGTCCCTCTTATATTGGCATTGACTAGGGCATTATGTGTTTTTGTGTTCATGGGAATTTAGCCCGAAATCTCTAGAATGACATGACTACTTACTTGGTTGGTGGCCGAGAGATGGCTCGTTGGGGACAACACCCTGAGGTCCTGGTTCCTGGCTCTGCTGTGAAGAAGTGCCTGTAGAAACATGGGCCAAATGGTTAGTTTGGATGTCTGATTCCGCAGTCCTCCAATGTTTTGAGCTAAGTCTGGGTCACATCACTCACCTTCTCCAGGGTCTTGTGGGCTCCTATCTGCTGCCTCCTGACCCACTACTTCACCCGCAACCGAAACATCTACAAATACAGAATAAAGGATTCAGTTTGGTGATATCAGGAGCTAGCAATTCTCTTTTTTGGTGTAGACATGAAGAGTGACATACCCGAGGATCCCGCATGCGTGGCAGGGTACGACTGCCTGCCCACGCTGTGCCGCCCCTCCTCTGTGGTAAGGTCCAGGGGCTGGTCTGAGGAGGCCACAGAGGAGGGGTCGGCCCGTCGCCCTGGAGATCCACCACCTTCACTCCCAGCTGCAGAATCATGCAGCACTGGTCGTCCTCTGCGCCTCCGGGTGCGGCGAATTCGGTAATCCATTTCCAACACTAGAAAAGAAAAGGCATTCTAAGTAAAGTCCTACCTTCTGTCTTAGTTACATATTGCATGCAATCGCAATCTACTTACTTGGAAAATGGATTCCGAAGAACCTCCGCACCCGGGGCATGTGCAGCCGTTTGAGGTCCGACCAATGCTGCATGATCTGCGTGTGGGTGAAGGTGGTGTTGGTCTGCTGTTGGATGGTGGAGATTATCTCCAGGGCGACGTGGCGTTTTTCAAATGTGTTGGGCAGGTAGTCGTACCTGCGCTCCAGCATGGTCTACAAAACAGAAAGAAAACATTGACTTTACTTCTCAATACATATCAATATGTGTCAGCAAAACATTTTTTGGGGTAATTACATTAACACACACACATTTCTAGTGTTCAGTAATTTCACAATATGGCCTAAATGTTGTTTGGCACGTGTGTTGCGTGCCTTTGGTTGTGCATGTAGTTTATCACATTTTTAACCAAAGCCATTTATTCCTGCGCTTCCTTCACATATAGAGCAGCATTTCCTAATCTAACTAAAGTCCATCGAATACACTTACGAACATGATGATCTCTTCTTGTTGGCGGGTGAAGATAGTGGGTGCCATCTTGCTTCTTTTTCTCGGCAGCAGATAAGTAACGCCCCAGCGCGTTCCGCACGGCCGTGCGAACGTACGCAATGCCTCAGCGGGTTCCGCACGGCCGTGCGAACGTACGTCACACGCTGGCTTGCTTACTTAAAGGTCCCTGCACACCCAGCTGATTATTTGAGAAAATCAAAATGGCACCCAAAAAACCTCCTGGCAAAACTGGAAAGGAGCAAACGGGGAAGAAGGCAGCCAAACGGCAGGAGCCTTCCGAAGGGCCCAAAACCAGGTCGCAGCAGCCAAAAGCAAAATTACGGCCTAGTACCAAAACGCCGGCCAAGCCAACTACCAGCTATGGGCAAAAAAAGGAGCAGGCAGGCAAACCAAAGACCCAGGCCACAAAGGCTAGTATGGCTACTGGGCCAAAAACGGGTAAGAGGGTCCGAAGACCCACCCCACCCTGCCCCACTACAACACCCACAATAGTCCGCAGTAGGTCCCGCAGTCCCCCTCGAGGCCGAACCAGGTCCCGCAGCCCCCCTAGACGCCGCAGCAGGCCACGCAGCCCACAAAGAGGCCGAACCAGGTCCCGCAGCCCCCCTAGACGCCGCAGCAGGCCACGCAGCCCACAAAGAGGCCGAACCAGGTCCCGCAGCCCCCCTCGAGGCCGAACCAGGTCCCGCAGCCCCCCTAGACGCCGCAGCAGGCCACGCAGCCCACAAAGAGGCCGAACCAGGTCCCGCAGCCCCCCTCGAGGCCGAACCAGGTCCCGCAGCCCCCCTAGACGCCGCAGCAGGCCACGCAGCCCCCCTCGAGGCCGAACCAGGTCCCGCAGCCCCCCTAGACGCCGCAGCAGGCCACGCAGCCCACAAAGAGGCCGAACCAGGTCCCGCAGCCCCCCTCGAGGCCGAACCAGGTCCCGCAGCCCCCCTAGACGCCGCAGCAGGCCATGCAGCCCACAAAGAGGCCGAACCAGGTCCCGCAGCCCACCACGAGTGTGCCCAAAAAAAAAAACAGAAGAGGGCCGGCCCTGCAAGATCGCCCTCACCCTTGGTCCGCCCTACTACCTCCAAGGGCAGCACTACTTCAGGCTCCGAACGAAGCTCTCCTGCTCGCCCACATTTGGCACCGGCACAGGTGGAAAGGCAAGGTTACTATGCCACATCAACACCTGGGACTTCTGTGGCCAGCCAGGCCAGAACACCCAGTCCCTTGCCCAGTCCAGGCCAATCCCCAGGCAGCCACCATTCCCTGCATTATACCCCACAAACCCAGCCAAGGATGTCACCCCATTTGGATGACACCATGGAGGACCCACAACCCAAAACAACAGGGCGCACATTGCGAAGAGGGCAGTTGAGTGGGCGTTTTGGTGAGGCCCAAATTATGGCCTTGGCTAGTGGCCTGACCTTAGTTTATGATGAGCTATATGGGCGCAGATCAAAAAACACCACCAAACAGCGCAGAGCCAACATCTTGGCAGACCTAACCAGACAAGTGAATGCAGCGGGGGAAGAGTTAAAGGATGTTGTACAGATTCAGCGCAAGATATCGGACCTCAAATATGCTGCACGGAAGAAAGAAAATCAAAGGCGGATTGACAGGTAAAAATGTTAGCTTTAGGATTAGACTGGATGTTGTATTGGCCACCTGGTTCTAAATTACCCTAACTCTGTTTTGCAGCATGAAAACTGGAGGAGGTTTTCCCTCCAAACTCAAGTTGACCCCGGCTGAGGAGATGATTTATGGATTGATGCATCCAGTCGCCGTCGAAGGCCACGCGGCCCTAAGGGACACAGATTCCCCGACCCGTCCTGCAGGTGAGTAAGATGTATGTGACCTTTACAATTAGTGAGCATGCACAATTAGCCAGTAACACATCTGGGAAGCCAGGCACCTAGGCTGTGGCTTGTAGGTGATTTCTGTGTTGGGCCAGGGTGTGGCATGTGTGTGGCCACTTAACTGTTGATTTTTGGTCCACATACAAGACGTGAATGTACATTGAACCCGAGTGTAAAAGTTTGTGGGTTCCCATTAAACCGGACCTTCACCCTGATTTAATGAAAAGCACAAACTCTTATCCAAAAAATCCTCAGCATCTAAAATTAATATATTTTACATGTGTAGTCACTAATGTATTATACTTTCCACCACTGGGCTGCAACTCTGTTCGGCAATTTCGGATACGGCCGCCGCCATCTTGACTCCGAAGCATCACACTTACTGAGGAGAGGAGAGTGGGATAAGGTACAGGGGGGCGGGTTATAGCTGTGCTTTGCTCAGACAGAGCAGAGCTGGGGTCAGGGAAAGGTCAGCAGTCCAAGAATGCAGAGCAGCACAGTCAGGAGGCACTTACTGTTTGCAGGCTGCCTGATAAGATGGCGGATTCCATAAGCCGCCATCTTTGATGTTTAAAGGCTCATAACATGCAGTAGATGCAGGTTGGAAGATTTGTAATGTGGTCAATCTGTATGTACAGGGTGTGGGAAACATATAAGCTAGACTCTTAATCAGAGTGAAGGTCCGCTTTAATGGCCTCTAAGGGATGTGGTCAGCCACATAACAAGCTGAACTTGAATGTTTGGCTTAGTTGAGTAGAACAATGTGGAAGTAGTTGTAGGCCAAAAATTTAACAACATAATGGCATGGAAATTGAAGCTTATTTGGCCCCGTTGTTGAAGTGCCCATGACAGTTTTGACCCGTTAACTAATTCGGCATATGTCTTTTGACCCGTCAACAATGCATAGGTGTGTGTTTACATAGTGTCTTTGCTTCTCATGCAGGCCACCATCATCGCTCAGCTACTGTGGAATCCACTGCCAGTGTGGACATGCCGTCAACTTCCGTGCAGCCTAGGAGGGAGGAACCGATATATTCGGTAAGTTTATTGAGCAAATGTCGTTTAGCCATGTTACTTTGCATGTTACTACTAACAGATTGACATATGTAGTGGGCAAGCTAACATCTAATTTGTCTCTGTCCATACAGACCCACACACTCATGGATGAAATCCAGGAGCTGGAGGAGGATGGATCCTTTATGTGCCCTTCTGAAGATATACCCCTGGCCCAGAATCTGCAACTGGTCCAAAATGTTTCACCACCAACTCAGCAGCAGCAGAGGGAATCTGGCAGCATGGTGGCTGCACATGATGGCCAGCATGCACAGACTGACAGTCAAGTCCCCAGTGTTGTCTCTGCTGTTGAGGATAGTGAAAGCATGCCTGTGTCTGTTGAGGGGCCCAGACCAACAGCCTCGGCACGACCCCGAACCAGGGGATTGGGGAGGCGGAATCCGCTACGGCGCAACCAGGGGAGGGGCATGGCAATGTTGGACGCATGGCACCACGAGAGGGTGACCTTCCAGCAGCAAAACCAACTAAACCGAGAGGCACTGCATGGCCGGATCGAGAACCTAAATACCACATTACAGGCTGTGCAGAACGAATTGAGGACCCTCAACAGCCACATGGAGACTGCCAACAATGACAACCGTGCCTACAGGGGTGAAATGGTAAATATCATGCGCAACATTTTGGACCAGTTGCAGATTCAGAATGCCACACAGGCCCACGTTCGGGCCAATCAGCAAGGGCCACCACCTGGGTACTATGGCCATCACCCATATTAATGTCTCCACAACATGAATCTGTACAACATCTTTGCTCTTAATCCCCCCTGTATTGACTTGTCTGGTGAGGCAAACCAAGATACCCTTGGTGTATGCCTTGGGTTGTGTGTTTTTGATTTGCGCCCATAGAGCTCCTTAGAGTGGTGAGGTAGGCCACTAGCCAAGGCCATATCTGAATCCTCACTGAACGTGCCACTCAAGCTTCTACCCCTGTACCAGGTTTACATCTGTGGCAGGGGCAAATGTGGCCAACCAGGATTGTTTGTTTTTTTCATTATTGCCATGGTTGATCTAACCATTAATCCTTTGTGTTTACCTCAATTTTTTGAGCAAATTGGAGTGAGCAGCAACTCCAAGTTGGAGCTCTTATTTTTTACAAATAAACAGTTAAAGACACCTGTGGCTCATAAATTTTATTGTCTCTTTTTTGGGTGTCACAGAGAAATATATACTTGGACATTCACACAGTTCACACATCCAAAAAAGAGAGTTGGAAAGCATTAGGCCTGTGGTGAGTAATTACTTTATTACTTATTTGAACACCACAAACATAACGAAACATACACAAAGGGAAATAAAACTAAATCAACAACACAATGTTAAACAAAGGCCAATACAGGTTACATTAAGCAAAATGGGTCGCGATCAAATTAGTCCGCACACTTTGGCCAGACACACTACTGTGTGTGTCCAGAAATGACTCCTCCTGGTCTTCGCTGGGTGGAGAGGGAGCAAATTCTACATACCGGGGGACCCGTTGTGAAATAGCAAAATTGTGAAGAACAGCACAGGCCATTATTATGTCTATGACCTTTTTCGGATCATATTGCAGGGCGCCCCTGGTATGATCCAAACAACGAAACCTAGTCTTCAAAAGACCAAAGGCCCTCTCTACCACAGCCCTGGTCTTGCGGTGCGCACAGTTGTAGGCATCCTGGGAGGCATCCTGGGGCCGGAGTACTGGCGTCAAGAGCCACGGCAGCAGCGGGTATCCTGAATCACCTTATACATAAGATTAGGAAAACAAACATGTAAGACCATCAAGGCACCAGCAACATCAATAGGAGGCTATTTGTCAATTGTGTGATCAACATGAGGCAACATTTGCCACTGTCCCAGTCCCAAACTAAACATCTGTCCTAGAGGTTTACAAAAGGACAACATACAAAGAGTGAGGATGAGGGACAATCATACATATGGATCCCAGCTCTGGGTTTCAAAGTGTGCTTAGGATGTAGGTTTTGCTGACCCCTTATATGCTTTGTGTGAGACCAAAACAGCAGAAACACGCCACATGCACTTTATCCCGCTCTACTCTCGTGTGGAAGTGCAAACCAGCTTAGCAAAGATGGGTCCGAAACTATGCTCAAGTTAAGTGCACGATTCCACACAAGGGTGGTGTAAGAGGGATTATTAAATTAGACCAACAGATAATTTAGAATGTGGCTAATGCAGGCCAAACTTGGCGAAACGCTTGGTTGGTTAATAACTAACATTCAAGTGTGGTTTCACATGGGCAGAAGTTTATTTAAGGTGTAAGTTTGGCAGACATTACTGCCAAATGCTAATTAAAAACAAACATCCACAACTACATTATGTGGTTTATGTTCACTTACCAAGGAGCCATGCACCGGAAAATTCCCCAGACTCAAACCGTCGGTACAATCCTGATCGTCTAAGGATGTACGCATCATGGGCTGAGCCTGGGTAGCCGGCGAGGACGCTAAGGAACCGCATGTCCGGCCCCACCACTGCCTGCACATTAAAGGAGTGGCCCATTTTGCGGTTCCTGGAAAAAAAGGAAGACAAGAAAACATTAGGAAGGCATTTAGAAAAATGAACACACACATTTCGATAAGGAGGGACCATTACAAGGTGGGACCATTACAAGGTGGGAGCATTACAAGGTGGGACCATTACAAGGTGGGTCCATTACAAGGTGGAGCCATTAGAAGGTGGAAACATTACAAGGAGGGACCATTACAAGGTGGGACCATTACAAGGTGGGACCATTAAAAGGTGGGACCATTACAAGGTGGGTCCATTACAAGGTGGGAGCATTACAAGGTGGGACCATTACAAGGTGGGAGCATTACAAGGTGGGTCCATTACAAGGAGGGACCATTACAAGGTGGGAACATTACAAGGTGGGACCATTACAAGGTGGGTGCATTACAAGGTGGAACCATTAGAAGGTGGAAACATTACAAGGAGGGACCATTACAAGGAGGGACCATTACAAGGAGGGACCATTACAAGGAGGCTTAACCTAAAATGAAACCAAAAATTAAAAACATTTACACTTACCTGTATATGTACTCGTCGGCAGCAGGAGGCACCAGGGCGACGTGGGTACAGTCAATGGCACCAATGACGTTGGGCATGTCGGCGATATTATAAAAACCAAGCTTAATGGCGTTTCTGGCTACCATATCATCGGGGAAAAAAATATATTTGGGGGTTAGGGTAGCCATGCCTTCCAAAAAATGTGATAGTGCGCGGCTCAGCGTAGGCTGTGAGATCCCCACGGAGAGGGCACCCAGCCTCTGGAACGAGCCGTTCGCCAAAAATTGCAGGCAGCCAAGCATCTTGGTCATACCTGAAATTGCATGCCCCTTCCTTGTGGTGCGGGCTAACCATGGCCGCAGCTCACTATACAATTTATGGAGGGAAGCGCGATTAAGCCTGGTCAGCTCGAACAGCTCAACGTCATGCATGCCATTGATGTTCATGCGTCGCCGCCGGTGCAATCTGGGCTCTGACCTCAAGATCCCATCAATGCCAAACAGAAGAAGACCTTGATGCTCTTCAAAGTCACTCTCCATCACGCTTGGCTGCCTAGTCCCGAGGTCAAAAAGGTGCCGTAAGACGCTCGACAAGGAAATGACTATATGGGCGTCGGAATACTTGCCAATCAGCTCTCTGAATTAATCGCCAGCCCATTGCAATGACGTAAATGATTTGACCGATCGAAACATTTTCGATTTCGAAGGAAAAAAGTCCCGAAGTTGCGTAAAAACACAAAATGAATTTCGATGGACGAACGAACATATACGTCTATGTTCGAACGTTCGTGCGAGTCGAAAATGGCCAAAAAAAAAGGAAAAAATGACAAACACCCAACAAAACTTTCGATTGCAAATACGAACATAATGACATTTGGGATTTTGAATCGAGCCTAATGTATTCATCATTACTGCACAGCGACTGAGTCTCTATGAACTAGCGACCCACGGCCGAACACAGTGACTACTAGTGGGCGCTCTGAAATGCCAGCTACAGACGTTCATCTGTCGCTACCTGGCGTTAGTGATGAATTGGCCTGGCCGTTAATGCTACCTAGCGACACGTAGTGTCTGGTGAACCACATTTAATAAAGTGAATCTAGGGGGGCGTGGCTTGACATGGCCGAGTAGAGACGCACAGAGACCAAGCTCCGCACCAGATAACAGAATTAAAGAGGCAAGAGAGCCGAGACCCACCTTCAAGCCGCATGCCCAGGAGGGGGAAACAGCGGGGACCGAGCAGAAGGGGCAGGCCGGGCACTATTCCGGCTCTGTTCCGGTCCGGCGGCTCTGGGGCCCGAGGAACAGCCACAGAGAAGATGGCGGCGATGGCAGGAGCGGAGCGCGCACTTGGGCGCGAAATCACGATGCGGCGGGGGACCGCCGCCTCCGGTGCTCTAGCCCCGGCTGGGGCTTCCCCGGACCTGGGGGGGAACCGTGCTGAGGCTCAGCACCCACAACGTGGCCCGGACCGGGAATGCCACAGCGCTGGAGGCCGCAAGCTGACAGTGTCAGCCGACGTGCATAAAGGAGCAGACTGGCCGGACGGAACAACCGGAGAGCATAAGGTTGGTCCCTCACCCTGGCCCTCCCCCCCCGCCCTCGCCCCGGGGACCAGCTTGCCCAGCCAGATGCCACCCTTCATGGAGGGGGACACTCTCTTGAGGGAGGGGAGGTGACGCCCTGACCAATGCCACCTCGGCCCCTGCTCAGAAGGCCAATGGGCCCGGCCCGGCGGCCGCATCATTGGGCCAGCTCAGCCCTGACTCGCCCCCAAGAGGCCTCTTGCGGGGCATCCCGAACCCACGGGCATGGGGACAGGAGCCCACTTCCCCACATGCTGATGAACTGCAGCCTGCTTCCGGCTACTTATCGGGTTCACCATCTCCCCCCTTGAGCCCACAGTCGCCGTGGCAGGCACTTGCGGGATCCCCACATGCTGCCCGTGTCGGATCCCCACTGCCCTTGGGAAATGACCCCGCCGTAAACAACCCATGGGATGAAGTACCGCCGTTGACACCAGGGAGCCCTCACATGGGGCGTGGGAAGACGGACGCTCTGCTACAACTGGGCCCGGCCACCCGTGAGGAGGGGTTATGTGAGGCCGCATCTTTTAGCCCACCACGACCAGTGGCATGTATTCCGGAGGCACCTCTCTCACAGGGCTCTCTCTCCTCCCTGCCGCTTGCCCAGCTCTCCCAATCCATTGCGGAGGCGGTGAAGGTCAATATCGCTGAGGCCCTGCGCGGGCTTCCAACGCGCGGTGATTTTGACGGATACGTGTGTAGGATGGAGGGCACCATTAAGAGAGAGCTAGCGGCACTCCAGGGTTCAGTTGCGGAAGTCACGGCGAGGATGGATGGAGTGGAGGCTTCACATAGGGCCCTGGAGCAGCGTCTGGCAGATCTAGAACAGCAACAAGATCGCAGCAAACGTCTCCTGTCAGATATCTTCCTGGCTCATGATGATGCGGAGAACAGGAGCCGCAGAAATAACTTACGCCTCCGGGGAGTCAGTGGAGCCCCAAGACCTGCTGGAGGCGGTTACTTCTATTTTCAATGAGCTTCTGAATCTTTCCGACTCCAATCGCATAGAGATGGACCGAGTTCACAGGGCGCTGGGCCCCCGGCCGCAAGATCCGAATCGTCCTCGGGACATTATTTGCCGCATCCATTTTTTCAAGATTAAAGAAGAAATTCTCCGCCGCGCGTGGGACAGGGGCCCAGTTGCTTTCAAAGGCGCACAGGTGATCATTTTGCAAGACCTTTCGCGGAGAACCCTCCAGATGAGAAAGCTTCTGAAACCCTTGCTGGAAGCCGTCCAGAGGCGGGGTGCTTCCTATAGATGGGGTCACCCTTTCCAGCTGTTGGTGCGCAAGGGAGGAGACCTGTTTGTTCTCAAGGGGCCTGCCCAGCTACCGGATCTATTCCGTTTTTTGGAGGCGGAGAGAGTGGACGTCCCGGACTGGACAATCCCTGACCTGGCTGTGTATAATGGCCGGCTACCACAGCGCCCGGAGGGCGGCCCCAGAGAAAACAGAAGAGGCGTGAGAGGCCGCAGAAGATAAGCTTATGTTGGGTGGCAGCCCGGGCGGTGCCCCCTCCCGCTGGTGGCCTGAACTCACATTCACACCGTTGCCGCTTTTTGGCGTCGGCTCTGGGCTGGCGGCGGCGGGGGTGCCGTTGGGTTGGGGGTTGGGCGGCTGCCCGGGGAGGGGGGCTTGTAGCTCCGGGTTTCGGGCTGGGCCCCTCGCCCCGGGCGTCGTCCCAGGGGGGGCCCCGGACTTGGGCCCTCCTTCCCCCTGTTACGCCATATGGTCATGTTAAGAATTTGCTGTTCCATTTCTTGATGATTGATGCCTGGGTTGCTCCCTGGTGGGCCGGATGGATCTGTTTGGATCCCTGTCCTGCCCCTCATGGAAGCCCTTTCTTGAAATACGGTTGCATCGGGCTGTCTGCATTTTGTCTGACAGGGCGATAGCGCCTTAGGGCCATGACGTGCCTCGCTGAGTAGCTACAATACTGGTTTGACGCCACATTGTCATGTTAAGAATTTGCTGTTCGGGCTCTTGATGATTGACTCCCATGCTGCTTCCTGGTGGGCCGGACTGATCTGCTTGGATCCTTGTCTTGCCCTTTATGGAAGCCCTTTCTTGAAATACGGTCGTGTTGTGCTGCTGTGCGTGGTGTCATTCCGCTCCGGACTGTCTGCATTTTGTTTGGCAGGGCGATAACGCCTTAGGGCCATGACGTGCCTCGCTGAGTAGCTACAATACTAGTTTGACGCCATATTGTCATGTTCAGAATTTACTGTTCTACCTGGGTGATGCCTATACTGCTCCCTGACGGGCCGGACTGATCTGTTTGGATCCTCGTCTCGCCCTTCATGGAGATCCTGTCTTGAAATACGGTTGTGCTGAGCTGCTGGGTGTGGTGTCATCCTGCTTCGGGCCGTCTGCATTCTGTTTGACAGGGCGACGGCGCCTTAGGGTCATGACGTGCCTCGCTGAGCAGCTACAGCACTGGTTTGACACCATATTGCCATGTTCAGAATTTGCGGTTCTGCCTCTTGATGATTGATGCCTCTGCTGCTTCATGACGGGCCGGATCGATCTATTTGGATCCATGTCCTGCCCCTCATGAAAGCCCTCTCTTGGAGTACGGTTGTATTGTGCTGCTGTGCGTGGTGTCATTCTGCCTCGGACTGTCTGCATTTTGTCTGACAGGGCGATAACGCCCTAGAGCCAGGACATGCCTCGCTGAGTAGCTACAATACTGGTGCGACTCCCTACTCGATGTTTGCTTAGGCTTAGTCTTCCGCTTCCCCCCCATTCGGTGCACCCCTCTGGAGAAGTCCTTAGGCCTTCTCCTGTCGGGAACAGACTGTGGTTGGGAGTTCTCCCCCACTTAGTGCGTTTTTAAAAGGCACCGGTCTTCTACTGGACTACTAGCTAGTCCTTAACCCCACCCCTGTAATTGTTTGTCCACTTCTTTAACTTCTTGCCTTCGTCCCATATCCCTGATATCTATCCCCTTTCCTTCTGTTTTGTTTCTTTTGTTGTTTCCCCTCTGGTCATAACTCTCATCCTCCCCCTGGCGTGCGGGACCGGGTGAGCGGCGGGTGATACCACTGTCTGCCGGTCTCCGGCTCTTCTCGCCTCCCCTTTTCCTTTTTGTAGAGATGGCCCCTGTAAAGGTAGTTACCCTGAATGTGAAGGGGCTTAATACCCCGGAGAAGAGAACTATCCTGGGGCAGGAGCTAAAGAGATGCAAAGCGCAAATTATTTTCCTGCAAGAGACACATCTCAAGCGAGACTCCGCACCTAGACTCAGTAGTAAACTATTCCCCCAGGCCTTCACCAGCTGCGCTGCAGATGCTAAGAGAAAGGGGGTGGCGATCTTAATCGCCAGGGACGTTCCCTTCTTGCTGAGGGAGGTCTGGAGAGATGAGTCGGGACGAGTGGTGTTGGCTAAGGGGCTGATTAATCAGAAAATGTATACGTTAGCCTCTGTATACGCCCCCAACCAGGGGCAGATACAATTCCTGAAGCATACTCTGGATAAAATTGAGAAATTTAGGGAGGGGGAGGTCATTCTAGGGGGTGACTTCAACCTGACTTTGGAACCATTATTGGATTCCTCAACAGGGAAGTCTGCGCTTTCGCACTTGGCCTTGCGATCTTTGAAGAAGGCATTGCATGGAATGCAGCTGGTGGACGCTTGGAGGGTCAGGAACCCCGGGACGAGAGATTATTCTTTTTACTCACATGTACACGGGACATACTCCAGACTAGACTACATATGGGTGTCACATAGCCTATTGGGCCTGGCCGTCGGAGATGGGATATACCCCACCTCCTTCTCAGATCACGCCCCGGTGTTTCTCGACCTCGAGCTTGCGGACAGACCCCCCCCCCTCCTCCACGTGGAGATTGAATGAGTCTCTCCTTAAGGATGCAGTGGTGGCTCAGGCTGTGAAGGAGGGCCTAGAGTCCTACTTTAGAGCCAATAACAATGGGGAGGTCTCGCTACTCACATTGTGGGAGGCGCACAAGAGCGTGATCAGGGGCCTCCTGATTAGCCACGGGGCGAGGCTCAAGAGAGAAAGGCTGGCCCAAATAGCGAAGCTTACTGATAAGGTCCGTGATCTGGAACTGTCCCACAAACAAACTGAAGCAGTGCGGGTACTTGGGGAGCTGACCCAGACCAGGGAGGCACTCAACACCCTCTTACGACAGAAAGCTAAGCATGTTATTAGGAGGTGCAAACGCACCTATTATGAGCATGGTAACAAGAACAGCGCTCTGCTGGCTAGGGCCCTCAGGCAACAACAATCCCAGAATTTCATTTCTGCAATTCTCGATAGTGATCAGCAAACACGACACACCACGGAGGGAATAGCAGATGCATTCAGGGCATACTACTCAGGCCTGTACAATCTCGGTGGAGGGGCCCCGACTCGGTCACACTTGGATGGAGTTGAGGACTATATTAAGGGATCGGGCATGCCTTCGGTAGCGGAAGAGGTTTCGGCCTCCTTGGAGGACCCGATTGAGATGGGGGAGTTGCTTGAGGCACTTAAGCAGACCCCGTCGGGGAAGGCCCTGGGGCCCGATGGTTATTCGGTCCAATACTATAGAACTTTCATTTCCATCCTTGGCCCTCATATGGTTAGGGCTTGGAACACCATCACGGACCGAGTAGTGTCGGGTGCCTTCTCAGGCAGGGACCTTGAGGCCCACATCTCAGTTTTGCATAAAGCGGGGAAGGATCCTCTATCGTGCAAGAGCTACCGCCCTATCTCTCTCCTCAACACTGACCTGAAGCTGTACGCAAAGATCCTGGCCAATAGATTGGCCCCAGTGGTGGCCCAGGTGGTCCATCTGGACCAGACGGGTTTTGTGTTGGGCAGGGAGGCCAGGGATAATGTGGTCCGGGCGCTTAGTGTCATATACTCCGCGCAGGCCTCGGGGGCGCCAATGATGGTTTTATCCACGGACGCGGGAAAGGCCTTTGACAGGGTGGGGTGGCCTTTTTTGCGTGAAACCCTTAGACATATGGGCCTAGGAGATACCTTCAGGAAACGCATTGAAGCCTTGTACACGATACCTTGCGCGAGAGTTAAAGTAAATGGTTATCTCTCCGCTCCCTTGCCGATTAGTAATGGAACCCGCCAGGGCTGCCCTCTGTCGCCACTGTTGTTCGCCCTGACATTGGAGCCCTTTCTATGTAAGATTAGGAAGAATATGGATGTGGGGGACTGAGAGCTGGAGGCAGTATTCATAAGGTTGCCGCTTACGCGGATGACCTCTTGTTCTTTATCACAAACCCCGCGGTCTCCGTCCCTGTGTTAATGAAGGAGCTTGAAGCCTTCGGGAGGCTATCCTTTTTTAAAATTAACTTTGAGAAGTCAGAGGCGCTAAACATCTCTCTCCCTGGGGAGGTGGCCGGGACCATTCAACAGGCATTTTCTTTTAAATGGGCC
Source organism: Gastrophryne carolinensis (assembly GCA_027917425.1). Lineage (NCBI taxonomy): Eukaryota > Metazoa > Chordata > Amphibia > Anura > Microhylidae > Gastrophryne > Gastrophryne carolinensis. The sequence continues at coordinate 546,698,907 of CM051235.1, read as the reverse complement.
AAGGGTTCAATAGCGTATCTCGGTACGCGGCTGCCAAATCGCCTGACGAACATTTTTGCCTTGAACTTTCTGCCCCTGTCTCAGAGAATAAAGGCTGACTTGGATAAATGGGATTCCCCTACCTTTTCATGGATGGGTAGGGTGAATATAATTAAAATGTCGATCCTACCGAAATTACTGTTCCTGTTCCAAGCACTCCCGATCAAGATACCTACTCGCTTCTTCAGGGAACTGGAGAAAGTTCTAATGGGATTTGTGTGGCAGAAGAAGAGGGCTAGGCTTCGCCGCCAGGTGTTATTTAAGCCCAAAAGCCTGGGTGGCATGGCCATGCCGGATGTCCAGTCGTATTGGGTGGCCTCCCATTTACAAAGAATATGTGAGTGGCACACGTGCAGGGAGACGAAGAGATGGGTACAGCTTGAGCACTCCCTGGCCCCTGCCCCTCTGGATGTCGTTGCATGGAATAGAGAAACCCTAGTGCCAGCCCTGAGATCCCACCCCACTGTGGCGGCCACTCTAGGGGTCCCACGGAGTTCTAGGGAACGTTCGGAGGTTTCCCCCTGGCCCTCCCCCATGGTGGCTTTATTAGATAACCCGCAGCTCATGCCTGATTGTACTAGAAGAGACCTTATAGAATGGGGGAGGTTAGGCCAACTAAGAGGGTGTGACCTGCTGTCTGAAGGGGGCTGGGCTGCGTTGGGAGAACTGAGGGCAAAATTTGAGAATGGGAACTTGGACCCCTGGACACTCCTGCGGTTTCAGTCGGTTCTATCTAAAATAGGCTTCCGCAGGGAGAATTTCAGGAATCATACAGATTTTGAGAAACTCTGTGCGGCGAGGCAACCACAACCCCATCTGATTTCCTTGTTGTACTCGCTCCTCATCCGGGAGGTAGAGTCCCCGCCTGCTTTTTGGGGAGAGTGGGAGTCAGACTTGGGTAGGCCCTTGAGTGAGAAGGAGAGAACTAAGATAGCTACCTTGATACACAAGTCCTCGATGGCCACGAGAATCCAGGAAGTCAATTATAAATTGTTAACTCGCTGGTATTACACCCCTGACAGGCTGGGCAAGATGTATGACACGGCGGACACGAGCTGCTGGAGATGCGGAGGGGGGAGATGCGGAGGGGAGATGCGGAGGGGACCGTGGGACCCTATTCCATTTATTTTGGCAATGCACCAAAATTCAGGAGTATTGGGGGGCGGTACTGAGCATAGTGGCACAGCTGACGGGGGCACAGCTGCTGGGAGATCCGGCGCAGGTCCTGCTTCATTCCACGAAGTCCCCGTTAGGGAAATATAAAAAAACACTGCTGATTCACTTGTTGAACGCTGCCAAACAGGTAATACCCAGATTCTGGAAGCAGAAGAAAGCTCCTTCCGTTAGGGATTGGGTGAAGGAAGTTACCCACGTCAAAGAAATGGAGGATTTAACTTTAGCCCTTCATGACAGGGATGAGCAATATAGGGTCACTTGGCTATCCTGGCTGATTTTTGAGGAATCAGCAGAGTTCCGTAATTTGTTCACGTGATTGACTCGATACAATACCCGCTGTGGTGCCTCTTGTGGCCACGCTCCACTCAAACGAGATGTGTCTTGTCCCTTCCCGTGAGGGGCCTGACCTGGACAGTTATTGGGCGGTGCTCGGCCTGGAGCTCTGTCCCGCACGCCATACCCATACCTATCCCTCCTTCTTGCCTCTTGCTCCCCTCCCCCCCTATCTGCTTCCTCCCCCTCCTAACCCCCCCTTATCCTTTACCCTTCCACTCCCTCTCTGTCCCCCTTGTACGTCTATCTCTTTACCCTGGGGAGGGCTTATGGCTCTACTCGAAATGAGGGAATTGAAACTGACTCTACATGAAGGCTCCGTGGCTAAGTGGATCTGCGGAGGCGGAGGTGTGACAGGATGGATTGCCCGGACGGGCACTGGGTGGCATTTGCCGCGTGTAGCTCCCTCGCCTTGTGACCTCCTGTAGTCGGTAACCGCACCATACTACATTATGCAATGTTGTCTGATATCATTACTCAGCTGCGATTTGCTACTTCTGATATGTTATTGATCTGCAAGAGCCCCCCCATTCCTTTTATGTCTCCTGTACTGTTGACTCTACTGTATGTATGTCTGTTATAAAACTGCAAAATCTTTAAATAAAGAATTAAAAAAAAATAAAAAAAATAAAGTGAATCTGGTGAGCGCCTTTAACAGCTCCATGTAGCGTCACATGTATTACTACAGGCAGCTCAGCAGGTTCAGTAGTGCCACATATTACCTTTTGCTCAGTGTCGCTCTGCCATACATTTCAATGGGGTTTCATTTGTTGGTGTTTAAATAGTGTGCTGGGCAATTAAAATGATTTTTTTTTTTTTGCTCAAATCATTGTGTGACCTCTCCTGGCTGCAAACAAACACTTTTGGAACACAGGGTTAGGTATTTTTTCTTGCACCTAGGTTAAAAATTTTTTTAAAAAATTAAAAAATGTAAAATCTAACTCCCTGACCTGTTGCACCAGGCCCAAGTTTCCCCCTGCTCCCCAGAAAAAAAACATTCCTGCTTCCAGGCAAGTCACCTAAGCAGTGTGACCAAAATTTTAAAGAAACAAATGGGGATAATTTGATAACATTCAAGTAGACCTTAAGAGTTGTATAAAAACATAAATATATAAATGTATGAAATATTTATATATATATATATATATATATATATATATATATATGAAATTATCCTTCTTAATGTATTTTTATTTCTTATATTTGTAATATTTTTGGAGGGATATTTAGTGTTTTTGAAAATGTAATTTTAGAAAATATAAAAGTAAAAAAAATTATACCTTATCAAAAAATAGGTCACATTTTATTCAAAAATATTTAAAAATGTTTATTTTGGGGGGGTGTTTAAAAGAAGGTGACAGCCTCCCAGTGGCTTAAGAACTCAATTCTGTTTTCTCACACACCACGAAAGCACAATCTCACCAACAAATAGTACCCGGAAGTGCCGTCGGAAATTTCCCATTGTAAAGCCTTCTCTCACACGCTAAATCTGGGCTCTGAATCATGTGGAAGTCTCACTCATCACAAGTTTTACACATGAATGTGAAAAAAATACAACGCAATTACACACAAAGGAAAAGACTTTCACACACAACGAAAACACTAATACGATGGAAAAAGCCAACGAGAAACTCGTTGCATCGTGCAAAGAAGAAGCCATCAACGCAATACAGAAACGCCAACATCTTCTGAGCCAAAACTCATTTAAAATATTCCCAAGTTCCAGGCACTTCCGATAAACATCCTTGCGCACTTCTTCAGGAAGCTAGATAAGATTCTAATGGGGTTTGTCTGGCAGAAAAAGAAAGCCAGGCTTAGTCACCAGTTATAATCCAGGCCCAAACATCTAGGGGGCATGGCGTTACCAGACGTTCAATCCTACTGGGTGGCGTCCCATCTGCAGAGAATTTGTGAATGGCACACATGCAAAAATACGAAGAGGTGGGTCCAACTTGAGCTTTCCCTAGCACAGGCCCCATTAGACCTAACAATCTGGAACAGGGAAACGTATAGGTCAGGACTGAGATCACACCCAACCATGGCAGCCACACTAGAGGTCTTTCGGCACCATAAGAAACATCCAGAAATCTCTCCCACGGGGGGCCAGGTGCAGGGAGACCCAGCCCAGATCCTCCTTCACTCGACAAAGGTTCCGACGGGGAAATATAAAAAAACTTTGCTGATCTACCTCCTTAATACTGCCAAGCAAACAATACCTAGATTCTGGAAACAAAATAAAAACCCTTCGTTAGGGACTGGGTAAGAGAAGTTATGAACTTCAAGGAAACTTTCTTTACATGACAGGGATGAGTAGTACAGATCCACATGGCTGCCCTGGCTGATATACGAGGAATCGGCAGAGTTTAGAAACCTATTTGAGTGATAGTACGGGGACCTCGACCGATCTGCTGACTCGCCCTGCTCCACATAGGTTAAATGGAGTTAGAATGAGCTCATGTGTTACTTGTTAGGGGAAGAAGCGATACAGCCCCAGCCAGGAGCCGTGTCCCACACACCATACCCCACTCTACTCATTATCCGTACCCCATATACCTAATACCATATACCCCTTCCTTACCCCCCTCCCCCCTCCATCCTTTAACCCCCTTAAGTCCCAGTGTTCTTCCCCACCCCCCTGGGTTGGACAAATGGATACACCTAGCGCTGGAAAGCCCTACCCCCTCATGGAGATAGCAAGTTAGACTATACCAGCCCAATGCATGGTGGGCATCGCCTTGAGTTAACCAGAAATGCACAACACTTAGCAGTGGAATTCTAGACCCGACCATATAGATACCCTGTAATCGGGTCCTCCCCACCATGTAAGGTGTAATGGAGACAGATGCTGATCCACAGTTGTGATGATTTTCTTTAATGCATGGCACGGCTCGCTTCTGTATTCATAACAGATGGGTTATTCCACCACTAGGTGGCGCAGTGATACTGCAGAAAGCTGTGGCGTGTCCCGGTTCCCTATAAAAATGGGATTAACCAACAAGTTCCCAGAGTTTCCTCTGCAGTGACACTGCCAAGTTAGAAGATGGCTCTCTCTCCTGCACAGGTGAGCGGGGCAACTAAGCCTGCGGCCCTGCATGTCAATTTCCATCCTTTTCTGGACCCTCACTGCCTCCCAGCCTCGGCTGACAGATCGGGTGAAGGTACAAGAGCACCAGGGTCAAGTGCTCCAGGAGCGATGCTCCTAGCCGCAGACCCTGTACCACAAAGGGTAGTCGGCCATAGGCTTTATGGTGAGCCTAATAGGGATGCAGAGTTTCTGTCCAGGCTTCTGATGGGGTGAGTTGCTCGGGGACCGTGTCCCCTTATTTTGACTTTTGGGGTCCCCCTCCACCTCCCCCTGGCCATGGCTGCTCGCCGCTGCCTTCTCGTCTCTCTCTCTTCCCCCCCTCTCTGACTTTGTTCGGGGGGGCGGGTGGTGGCAGCGAGCGGTGATATCTGTGGTGTTTTGATGTTTTTTGTGCATTTTGTGGTGTTTTTTAGCGGCCGCGCCGCTTTGTACTGCGCTCCGCGGCTGTGGGCGCTATATCCTGAGGTGATTTGCTTCATCATGGCGCCGGCCGGGTCACGTGAGCGCCGTTTTCGCGCTCTCCGGGGGGGGGGGGGGGGGGCCTGGTGATGATGCGTATCGCGTCGTCCCCCCGTGGCCCGCCCCTCGAGGTACCTCTGCCGGCGCCATTTTGGACATGCTGCCCGTCTGGCTTTCTCCCTTCCTGACTGCAGCGCTGCTTCCTCTGGTGTCTCGACTTATCCGGTGGTCTGTGCCAGGGCAACCCTATGGTGACTTTGGTCCGTGAGTCCCCCTTGGGGGGTTTTATTGCATGGGGTGTATTTGTTGCGGGATGCTCATGTGTCTTTTTACTTATGTCTTTCAGGCAGGATACCCTTGGGTTGTGGTTTCTCCCGGCTCCACTCCTTCCTCCCCCTTATTTTCCCCTTCACTACTCTGGGGGCATCCCGTGGGAGGGCATCCCGGGTGGCTTCTGTCTTAGCCTTTACCCACCACTGGCCTATTGTGCCTGTATTAATCACCATATGGAGGCTTCTGGGGATAGCGTGATTGGGGGCCCTTTGGGGCCGGCCCTGGCTGTGTTCCATGTGTGGGGTGTCCCCGGTGAGTAATAGTGTCACGGTGTGCGTGCCGTGCGCTGAAAGTGTCCTAGCGCTCCAAGCTGGTTTGCCTGCTTCGCTTCCCAGCTCTGCGCATCCTGCGGCTTCACCTACTCCCCTGCTTCTGCAATTGGGCCCCAGTTAGGGGGACATCAGCAGGGAGTCACGCTCTGATCTGGCTTTGCGGGTGGCCAACATTGAGAAACAGCTCGCCAGGTCTGTTCCTAGGAAGGCCTCTGGCAAGAAGTGGCACCTGGATCCCAGATCCTCCCCTCTTCCTGAGATGTATCATGTGGGGATTGATGATCTTGGAGAATGTCACCCCCTTGTGATGGGAGAGTTTTTCCAGGATTCTGACTCCTCTGGGAACCAGCAGGAGGGTTGTGATAGTGACCCTGGTTCGGTGTCCGGAGAGGACTCATGGTACCCTGAGGACACTGATAATATGCTGTCACATATTTTTGAAATTTTGCACATTGCTGCCCCTGCGGTAGCTAAGAGAAAGCAGGGGGAGCTTTTTCGCCCTGGTAAACAGCGTCTAGAGTTCTCTGAGCAGGAACAGTTCACCACCTTGGTGCTTAAAGAATGGGAACGTCCTAACAGGCTGCCTGCTGTGCCCAAGGGTCTGGATAAAAGGTATCCCTTTCCTGCTGATCTTGTTAAGAGGTGGTCTTTTCCCTTGAAGTGGACGCTCCTGTACTAGGCTTGTCCAATACTTCGGTTGTGCCTTCCCCTGACACTACCACTCTGAGGGACAGTGAGGACAGGCACATGGATCAGTTGGCCTGCCATGCTTTTACTTGTGCGGGGGCTGGTTTGCTCCTGGCCTGTTCTGCCGACATCACGGCTATTGCCCTTAAGAAGCTGCTCAAGCGTCTTCTTGATGGCACTACTGTTGGTAGTGGCGGGGAGGAACATAGGACTCTCTTACTTTGTTCTGATTTTGTTACATTTATCCTTACTGCTATGGATGATGTTGTGCGGCTGAGTGGTAGGGCCTCTGTCCTCTTGGTGGCTATGCGCTGCTCTGTCTGGTTGCGGCAATGGCCAGCTGACGCTGCGGCTAAGAAAGCTCTCACCGGTCTCCCCTTTGCAGGGCTGCGGCTTTTTGGGGAGCGTCTTGATGTTTTAGCCAAGGATGGCAGGCTGCCTCAGCGCAAGAGGCAGTCTCGGCCCTTTCGGGGGTCCTCTGTCCCCCACCCTTCCTTTCGTACTCCCAGAGGAGGTCATGGCTCCCTCTTCTCTAGTGGCCGCAGAGATTCTTGGGGCCCTTTGTCATCCCGGTCTTTCCTGGAGTGCTAAGCCCAAACCCTCTCCCAAGCCCCCTCAGGCATGAAGGGGTGCCCTCACCCATCCGGGTGGGGGGGATGGCCTTGGCCTTTTACTCATATCTGGAGGCTTCACGTCTCAGTCTGGTGGATTCAGGAGCTAGTATCCTCCGGTTGCATGATAGAGTTTGTGGCCTGGCTGCCTCCAGGATTAATCAGATCCCGGATGTCTTTGAACCCCCTGTCTGCTCAAGGGGTGTTTCTGGTGGTCCCTTGACTGTTAGAGTCAGGAGTCTTTTCATAGGTTCCCCAACAGGAAGGCTTTCTGAGACCCATTCTGGCCTTGAAGGGCCTCAACAAAATTGTCTGATTCCAACCTTTTTTGCCTAAAGATGTTATGCTGAGATCAGTACCCCTCACCTGGGCGATTTCATGGCCACTGTGGACATCAAGGATGCTTATTGTCCTGTGCCTATCTTTCTGGGTCCTCAGAGATTTCTAAGGTTCGCGCTGGAGGATCAGCATTATCAGTTACGTGATTCTACCCTTTGGTGTCACCTTGGCACCTCGGCTGTTCACCAAGATAGTGGCAGGGGCGATAGCTCTGCTGAGGGAACAGGGCATCCGATTCATTCCTGACCTGAACGTCATCCTGATTGGGGCCAAGTCTTTTCCTCAGGTCGGGCAGGTCACTCAGACGGTGACCTCCACTCTAGAATCCCTTGGCTGGTTGATCTACCATCCCAAGTCTTCTCTGTTCCCGTCCTTGGTGAGGTTTTTTCTGGGTATGACCCTGGATATCTCACGTCAAGTGTTCCTTCCCCAGTAGAGGGTAAAGGGTCTTTAGATGCAGGCTTGGGCTCTGCTACCGTGTCCTCATCCCTACATCTGTCAGGGGATGCAGTTGGTGGGCCTGATGGTGTCCTGGTTTGGGTAGTCCCCTTTGCTTTGTTCTGATTTTGTTACATTTATCCTTACTGCTATGGATGATGTTGTGCGGCTGAGCGGTAGGGCCTCTGTCCTCTTGGTGGCTATGCGCCGCTCTGTCTGGTTGCGCCAATGGGCAACTGACGCTGCGGCTAAGAAAGCTCTCACCGGTCTCCCCTTTGCAGGGCTGCGGCTTTTTGGGGAGCGTCTTGATGTTATAGCCAAGGATGGCAGGCTGCCTCAGCGCAAGAGGCAGTCTCGGCCCTTTCAGGGGTCCTCTGTCCCCCACCCTTCCTTTCGTACTCCCAGAGGAGGTCATGGCTCCCTCTTCTCTAGTGGCCGCAGAGATTCTTGGGGCCCTTTGTCATCCTGATCTTTCCTGGAGTGCTAAGCCCAAAGCCTCTCCCAAGCCCCCTCAGGCATGAAGGGGTGCCCTCACCCATCCGGGTGGGGGGGTTGGCCTTGGCCTGTTACTCATATCTGGAGGCTTCACGTCTCAGTCTGGTGGATTCAGGAGCTAGTATCCTCCGGTTGCATGATAGTTTGTGGCCTGGCTGCCTCCAGGATTAATCAGATCCCGGATGTTTTTGAACTCCCTGTCTGCTCAAGGGGTGTTTCTGGTGGTCGCAGAGACCACGATAGTTGCAGGGGCGATAGCTCTGCTGAGGGAACAGGGCATCCGACTCATTCCTGACCTGAACGTCATCCTGATTGGGGCCAAGTCTTTTCCTCAGGTCGGGCAGGTCACTCAGACCGTGACCTCCACTCTAGAATCCCTTGGCTGGTTGATCTACCATCCCAAGTCTTCTCTGTTCCCGTCCTTGGTGAGGTTTTTTCTGGGTATGACCCTGGACATCTCAGGTCAAGTGTTCCTTCCCCAGTAGAGGGTAAAGGGTCTTTAGATGCAGGCTTGGGCTCTGCTACCGTGTCCTCATCCCTACATCTGTCAGGGGATGCAGTTGGTGGGCCTGATGGTGTCCTGCTTTGGGTAGTCCCCTTTGCTCTTTTCACGTAAGACATATTCAGTTGTACCTCTTGTCAGTTTTGGATTGGGGCCCTTCGTCCTTGGATCGGGAGTTTGATCTGTCTCCTCTGGCCAGAAGGTCCTTCTTGTGGAGGTTGGACTCCAGGACCCTTCTGGGGGACAGGTTCTTCCTGCCCCTGTGCTGAGAGACGGTTGCCGCAAATGCCAGTCTGACCAGCTGGGGGGACTTCTGGGTATCCCTGAGGTTTCAGGGAAGGTGGGGCCCACATAAGGACCATGCTTCCATCTACGTCCTGGAACTGTGGGCGATCAGGTTGGTTCTTCTCACCTGACCACTCACCTTCATGGTTGGACTGTTCAGATCCGCTCAGACAACCATATGGCGGTTGTCTACATCATCCATCAGGGAGGTACTTGGGGCAAGTGAGCCTTCAAGGGAGGGTCCCTGATTCTGTCTTGGGCGGAACAGCATGTTCCCTGCAACTCAGCGGTTTACATTCTGGGGGTGGAAAACCAGGTGGCGGACTCCCGGCGTAAGGGGTTGTCTCGTCTGGGGGAATGGTCCCTCAACATCCGGGTGCTTCTCTCCCTGTTTCACCGCTGGGGTCATCTGGACGTGGCCCTGTTTGGGTACCACCACAATCACAAACTTTCAGATTTTGTCTCTGTTTGAGGATCTTCCTGTCTTTGCTATGAGTGCCTTGGCATTCCCTTGGCCGGAGTTCGGCTTCTCTATGAGTTACCTCCGTTTCCTCTTCTGGGCAGTGTTATATGCAACATAACCCAGGAGCGGGTACCGGCCATCCTGGTGATCCCTTCTCGGCTGTTGAGACCTCCATCTTGGTGATAAAGGAGTTGTTTGCTTGTTGATTCCATGATTAGGCCTAGGAAGAAGTCCTTGTACTTTGTCTATTACAGGGTCTGGCAAGTTTACATTGCCCGGTAGGACTCTACGTCTCTTCCCTGAAGGATGTTTTTGCTATTCCCAGGACTCTGGAATTCTTGCAACTTGGTTGGATTTGGACCTTCAACTTAGTACTCTAAATGGCCATGTTTTCTGCTCTGGCAATTTTCTTCCATTGTGCTTTTGCCACTTACTGGCTGGTTCCGGTTTTTAAAGGGTGTTTCTCACCTGCGCCCACACCATACTCCTTGTACCAGTCTGGTGTTGTCTGCTATGCAGGGGCCTCCCTTTGATTCTCTCTGGGAGGATGCCTTGCCTGGTTTGACTCTTAAGATAGCCTTTTTTGGTGGCTATCACTTATGTAAGGCGAGTTCTCAGCTAGCCGCGCTTTCCATCAACCCTCCTTATTTTGAGTGGCATCAGGATGGGGCGGGTTGTTTCAGGCTTAGGCCAGTTTCCGACCTAAGGCTGCGTCTGCTCTTCTTTTCAATCAGGACATTGTCTTGCCTTCATTGTGTCCCAATCCTACTGATTCCTAGGAGCGGACTCTACATTCTTTGGATGTGGTCTGGGCTCTGAAGTTCTATTTGATTGCTACTAAGACTTTTAGGAAGTCTCATGTTCTATTTGTTCTCACTTTTGAGCCTAGAAGAGGTTTTTGCCTCCTGCTGTATCCACTATCAGCAAGTGGATCCATCAGGAGATGGTTCAAACCTGTCCTGCTAAGGGGCGGAATTCTCCCTCTAGGGTGACTGCTCATTCCATTCGGGCTATAGGTGCCTCTTGGGTTTCTCAGCGCCTTGCCTCTGTTGAACAAGTTTGTAAGACCGCTATTTGGTCTTCTGTTCATACTGTTTCTAAGTTCTACAACTTGATGTTTAGGTTTCAGCGGATGCTGCTTTTGGCCGCAAGGTGTTTCAGGTGGTAGTGACTTGAACTACTGGCCATTACTCTTTGGGGATCCCACCCTACTTTTGGACACTGCTTTTGGATGTTCCATCTGTTATGAAAGCGGGCCGTGCCATGCATTAAAGAAAAAAGCAATTCTGTGAGTTCTCACCTGTAGAATTGTTTTTGTTCTTGCATGGTACGTCCCGCTTCGTCCCACCCTTGTTATCGTTGCCTCTTTATGGTGATTTTATCAAGTTAAATTGGTTTTTTTTTACCTTTTCTACATTCTTACCTTTATTCTCTCCCGGCTTCTTGTCTCACTGCTCGTCAACGCTGGGAACTTGTTGGTTAATCACGTTTTTATAGGGAGCCAGGACACGCCACAGCTTTCTGCAGTATCACTGCACCACCTAGTGGCAGAATAACCCATCTGTTATTAATACCGAAGCGGGCCGTGCCATACAAGAACAAAAACAATTCTACAGGTGAGTACTCACAGAATTGCTTTTTCCATGCTTTGAATATGGTGTTCCCGGATGCCTTCCCCCCTTCCTCATGTCTAACACTGTATGTTTAAATGTATGTAATGTTTAAAACTGCAAAATCTTTAAATATAGAATATATATATATATATATATATATATATGCCCAAGCAAAATGCAAAACTGGAGTTTATTAGAGCACTGGCATTAAAGTGGACCCAAACCCCATAGCCACTGTAGGATGCTATTGAAATGAAAGAAGTTAATGCATTTTTATAAACTACTGCAACATTAATTAAATCACTTACTCCCCTCTCTTTAGCTGATATTTACTTGCTTTGTTTTACTTAAGCTTCTTAGCTGAATGTCAGTGGTACTCAGCAGGGCTGCTTGCTTTCTGCATCCCGACATGTAATTAAAGAAATGGCTCAGAAAATTACAGTGTATAAATATCTCTGGCAAAAGTAGCTCTGAATCCCATGTGACAGCACCTTGTTACTTCTAACTCAGCTGGTGGAAAGTGGTCTCCTTGCAGGCTAAATAATGAACATATTAGGTCACTTTATACAGACTAACCAAACTGCCTGACATGCACCTGATTCTAGTATGGGGTGCAGTGAATTTGGGGAATGGTTACAGATACAAAATGTTTTCTAGCATTTTACAACCCAAGCCAGATACATATTCAGTATGCTGTCCTATGGCAAACAACATGGAGGAGTCTAATAGAGACACCCACTAAAAGAGACACTAAACTTGCCTAACCTACTCCTCCTACAATCATTGTGCCCTGGGGGCGTGGCCTGGCGCGCGGATGGAGCAGACGTAATTCTGCGAGCTCCCGACCCCGCCGAGAGAAAATTGTAGCTACAGGCGACTTACCTGCCCGACACCAGCACACGGTCGGTCTCATGAGGGGCAGAGGGAGGAAGGAGAAGAAGAGGCGAGCGATCGCGAGTTCCCGGGCTAAGGCAGCGGAGCTGGGAGACAGAAGGAGGCACGTGGGCGTGGACATGGCGCTGATTCCTCCATACTCAGACACTAGCGGCTCGGAGGAGCCCGAGGAAGTAGATGGCCAAATCGGGTGCATTGGCGAGGTACCACGCACCTCCGACGGCGAGATAGATCCGGAGAGCTCCGGTGGGTGGCCTCAGACGCCGGGAACGGAGCCGGGGGGGGGGAGGAGCCCCTAGCAGCTGCACATGCGGCCTCGCACTTCCTTTAGAGACCGCAGACGGGAGTTCAGCCCCAGCACAGGGGGCCACACAGAGGTGAGAGGAGCGGCGGTGGAGGGGAACAGTTGTATGAGGCGGCACACAACACGACTGGAGGAGACCCGGGGGGATGAGGGGGGCCGCAGTTACAACACAAAAATGGCGCCGAGGAGCACACATCTACTATCCCTGTCTGCACAGATAGAACAGGACCATGAGCCTAGAGGGTGGAGAGAGGTGGGCGGGTGGAGAGAGGTGGGCGGGTGGGCCCGAAAGAAAGGCACAGCAGCCCAGCACCACCCTAATGACCCCTGTTTCTTTCAAGAGGGGAGCTCAAGGCTACAGAGCATCAACCCCAGTGAGGGCGGAGAGCGGTTGCAAACTCCTGAGGCCCAGGACTGCCACTGGCCAGCTAAACAGGCCCATCAAACAACAAGAGAGGCCCCAGCGGTAGGCAGATTGGAGGCCTATGGCTTTACATCCTCTGACTGCCCGCAGCAGATAGCAATGCGGACCCCGGGGATACCCGGCCCCTCAACGCCCCTGCTGTCCATTTCCCTCCCGCAGAGAACGCAGCGAGCCAGAAGTGCCCCTAGGAACGAGCCCAGGCCGAGAGGCGATCTACAGCCAACACCGGCAGTGTCCCCGGCGGGTGGCAAAAGGGGAGCGGTGGACCTCACCCCTGATGCCCTGCCCCAACCGTGGCCGGAGCGGGAGGAGACACCTCCACTCACCCCACTGAGAGGAGTGCCCGCCGTCCCTCAAGATCCCATATCGCCCCCAGCCGTGAACTCTCCACCAATGATTGAGCTTCCGTCCCCGATTTCGTACCCAAACTCGCCAATGACAACAACAGGAGCCGGTGGGAGTCTAGAGGCGATGGGAGACAGCAACATCCATCAAGAAACGCTCTCCTTCCTCAGGTCTATTCCCACCAAAGCTGACTTTGAAGCACTGATCAGGTGCAAATTGTACAGCTGCAACTCCAGCACGATGACCTGGAAAACAGGCACAGGCGAAATAATCTCTGAGTGCGAGGCATTCCTGAGGCTTCATCGGGTGAAGACGTCAAGCAAATAATTACAGCAATATTCAATCAACTACTTGAAAGAGAGGCGGCCACCCCGATTGAGATAGACAGGGCGCACAGGGCGCTGGGCCACCCAGCAATGATCCGTCCCGACCGAGAGACATTGTCTGCCGCATTCACCACTACACAACCAAGGAAGAGATCTCCCGACGGGCATGGAGGCACGGCCCGCTTGATTTTGATGGAGCAAACGTCACCATATTCCCTGACCTCTCGAGGCGCACCCTCCAAATGCGCAGACTCCTGCGGCCAGTCCTTGATCTGATCCGAAACGCCGGGGCGATGTACAGATGGGGATATCCCCTCCACTTGATTGTCAGCAGGGGCGGAGAATCCTTCACCCTCCGTGCCTACTAGGACTTAGAGGGACTGTTTGCATTTCTCAACGTCAATCCAGTCCCGTTACCCAATTGGTTGATGCCCACTACTAATTTCCCGTTCCAGAGACCGGGGAGTGCTGCACCCAGGAACCGCAGAGTCAGTAGATCAAGGAGACCGAGAGAGAGACCCCCGAGGCCCACAGATAATGAGCAGTAGACTTGCTCTGATGCCTGATAGAGGCTGCCTACCTGGTGGCTAAAGTCTCTCCTTTCTCCTTTTTCCCTAGACTGTGCTGTTTTGGGTATTAGTATTCAATCGCAGAAGTTGCTTACTGTTGTCTCATGTTATTAGTCACTCTCGGTGGGGGAGGTGGTCTCCAGCGCCCGCCGCCGGACACAGTTTCCCCACTTAGGCCAGTCTCTGACCTCTCCCGATTGGGGATAGCCCACAGACTTAGCGAGATTGCTACTTAGTTGCCCCTCCCTAGAGGGCTTGACCGGCTTATCCAGTTCTGTTTGGTTATTTTATTTGGAATTATTTACTGTTTGCTCTTTTTTTGCTCCTCCTGCCCTCTTCTTACCCCTTCCTACCCTCCCCCCTATCCCTCCCTCACTGCCCCCCATACCTGTAACTATACCAATTGCTCTCTCTGACCCTTTCCCCCCCTCCCGCTAAAAACAGCCATAATGGGCGAGCCTAACCTGGTTTCGTTCAACGTGAAAGGACTGAACACACCAGAGAAAAGGAGACAGATTTTGAGAAACCTCAAGGCCTTGAAGGCTAACGTGGCCTTTCTCCAGGAAACCCACTTTAAGGCAGCAAATCCACCCACCATGAGAGATAGAGCGTTCCCGGTCTCTTACCACAGTTACTCTCCGGACTCCTGATCGCGTGGGGTAAGCCTGCTGATATCAATGTCGGTGCCATGGGAGGGGGCGGGTGTGCTGAGTGGTGGAGAGGGGAGATGGCTCATGGTCAAGGGGAAGATGTGGTCAGAATTTTTCACCCTTGTAAACATTTACTGTCCAAATACAAGTCAGGTGGACTTCCTGGAGGAAGTGTTAACTAACATGGCGGATTTTGCGGAGGGGAGAGTTGTGATCGGGGGGGGGGGGCTTTAACCTCACATTGGACCCGTTGATCGATACCTCCAAGGGTCACACGTACCTCTCTTACACTAAACTCAGAAATCTTAAGAGACTACTACACTCGCACCAGCTTGTAGATCCCTGGTGCATACTCCACCCTAACGGCAGAGACTACTCGTACTACTCGCTCCCACACATGTACTCCAGAATAGACTTATTCCTTATCCAACACCACACATTACAGAGAGTTAAAACGGCGGCCATTGGCAGTATAGTCCTGTCCGATCACGCCCCAATAGGCCTAACCCTATACGCTCATACCCAGTCACCTCGGTCGTGGGACTGGAAGCTAAATAGCTCACTCATTCAAGACACAAGATTCAGAGAGACCTTCCAACAGAACATAAGGGAGTACTTTACCAGAAACTCCACACCAGGGTCCAATCCTGGAATGATTTGGGAGGCGCATAAATGCGTTGCTAGAGGCCTCCTGATCCAACAAGGGGCCAGGATAAAAAATGAAAAAGGCAAGGCTGTGAACGAACTGCTAGGTGAGATTCAGAGGCTGGAAGCTCTACATAAGCAGTCCCTGGCTTCCAAACACCTTGCGGCTCTGACCTCCCTCAGGGACCGGCTACACAGGATAAGTAATGACTCCGCTAAACTCCAACTCATTAAGTGTAGGAAAACCTACTACGAGTCAGGTGACAAATGCGGCCGTCTGCTGGCCTTTGACCTGAGGGGAGATAGAGCCAAAACATACGTCCCCAAAATACAGGATAAGACGGGAACCATTAAGCATAAGGCAGCAGAGATCGCTAGAGTCTTCAGGAATTATTACGAGGAATTGTATAACATACCTACTGATAGGACAAGCAAGAGTGCTTCTGATATAGCTGCCTACCTCCAGCATTCTGGGCTCCCTAAACTGCCACCGGAGATACTGCACGAACTAGAGGACCCGATCTCCCACGAGGAGTTAGCCAAAGCATTGAAAGATTTGGCCACAGGGAAAGCCCCGGGACCGGACGGGTTCCCCCTCATTTATTACAAAACTTTTGCGAAGATGCTATCACCCAGAATGCTGGCGGTATTCAACTCAATGGGCTCAGGCAACACATTCCCAAGAGATAGCCTATCGGCGCGAATCGCAGTAATACTGAAGGAAGACCCCACACTTAGCTCTAGCTATAGACCAATATCTCTCCTGAATGACGATATTAAGCTTTTTGCGAAAATATTAGCATCCCGCTTAGCAACACACCTCCACCATGTTATACACTTAGACCAGGTTGGTTTTATGCCCTATAGGGAAGCCCGTGATAACACCACAAAGACACTGAACCTTATTAACCTGGCAGCCCAACGCAATCTCCCCACGCTCCTCCTATCAACAGATGCTGAAAAAGCGTTCGATAGAGTGCAATGGGATTTTATGTTCGGAGTCCTAAAGCACATTGGACTAAGAGATAGCATGCTAGGCTTGATAACGAGCCTATACCATGGCCCCTCCGCAGTAGTGGGAGTCAATGGTACGACTTCAGAACCTTTCAGCATCGGTAATGGGACGAGGCAGGGGTGCCCTCTGTCACCTCTGATATTCATTTTAACGCTGGAGCCTCTCCTCTGTCACATTAGAGATAACCTGAGCGTACAGGGCATACACCTGCCCTCTGGACACTGCAAAATAGCGGCATACGCAGATGACTTACTGTTCTTTGTGACTAGCCCGGAAATTTCTCTCCCAAATTTAATTTGAACTTGAGACGTACAGAGGCCTCTCCGGCTATAGGATAAATATGCAGAAGTCGGAGATCCTTAACATAAACCTACCGGCGGATAGGGAAACCAACCTCAGTCAGTCTTTCCCGTTTAAATGGGCACGGGATCATATCACGTACCTGGGCGCGAAAATAGGAAGGTCCCCGAGTAGGCTATTAACTTAACTTCCCCCCACTCCTGAAAACCTTCACCAAAGATATAGATACATGGCACACAAAAAGCTCTCCTGGTTTGGGAGATGTAACTCACTTAAAATGAATCTACTGCCTCGCCTCCTATATTTACTACAGGCCCTCCCAATTGAGATCCCTGGCTCTTTCCTCCGGAGGATTGGCGGAGTTTTCTCGAATTTTGTCTGGCTGGGTAGGAGCCCAAGGATTAGCAGAGGCTTACTGACTAGACCCAAAGAGGAGGGAGGGCTAGGGGTGGCAGACCCGGGAATGTACTACGCCGCCGCCCACCTTACTAGGGTGCTTGACTGGAACAGACATGCTGAGCACAAACAGTGGGTCCAGATTGAACAAAGGAGCTCAGCAGTCCCGCTGAGCGGCCTTCCATGGGTAGCAAAGCAGGCTGTGAGACAAGAGCTGCTACACCCAACAATAGGGGCTACTCTTAAGGTGTGCCACAAGCTCCTTCAGCATGACGAGCTGTCTCCCCCCCTTTCCCCGCTGTTCCCGATACTTGGAAACCCAGAATTTACGCCCGGGATTTCCCAGGTCATCAGAGATTTCTGAGGTTCGCTCTGGAGGATCAGCACTACTAGTTTGTGGCCTTACCGTTCGGTATCACCTCGGCGCCTCGGGTGTTCCCCAAGGTGCTGGCGGGCGTAATGGCACTTCTGAGGAACCGGGGCATTCGCATCCTCCCTTATCTGGACGACATTCTAATTGCTGCTCAGTCTCTTCATCAGGCCGAGAAGGATACTCAGGTGGTGACCTCCACTCTCGAGTCCTTCGGCTGGGTGATCAACTATCCTAAGTCTTCACTGTCTCCGTTTTTGGCGAGGTCCTTTCTGGGTATGACTCTGGATACCTCTCAGGTCAAGGTATTTCTCCCTCAGCAGAAAGTGGAGGGCCTTCAGTTGCAGGCACAGGCTCTGCTTTTGTGTCATCATCTCTCCATTCGGCAGGGGATGCAGTTAGTGGGCCTGATGGTGTCCTGCTTCGAGGCGGTTCTCTTTGCTCAGTTTCGCATGAGGCCTCTTCAGTTGCATCTCTTGTCAGTTTGGGATTGGGACCCTGTGTCCCTGGATCAGGAGTTTGCTCTGTCCCCTCTGGCCAGGCAGTCCCTCTCATGGTGGCTGGACTCGAGGAATCTTCTAGTGGGCAGGACCTTTCTGCCGCCGCGCTGGGAGATTGTCACCACGGATGCCAGTCTGACCGGTTGGGGGGGGTTTGGAAGTCTTTGAAATTTCAGGGTCAGTGGGGCCCCCAGTAGGCCCATGCATCCATCAACATTCTAGAACTGCGGGCGATCAGGTTGGTTCTCTCCCAGTTGACCCCACACCTTCGGGGTCGGGCTGTTCAGATTCGCTCACCAGACGGCGGTTGCCTACATCAATCAGCAGGGGGGGACTCCGAGCCCTCAAGGAAGTGTCCCTGATACTGTCTTGGGCAGAAGAGAATGTCCCTTGCATCTCGGCGGTCTACATTCCGGGGGTGGAGAAACTGGAGGCAGACTCCCTGAGCAGGGGGATGTCTCGACTGGGGGAATGGTCCCTCAGCAACAAGGTATTTCACTCCCTGTGTCACCGCTGGGGTCAGCCGGATGTGGACCTGTTTGCTTCCCGCCACAATCACAAGCTTCCAAGATTTGTCTCCCTGTCGCAGGATCCTCTGGCCTTCGCCACGGATGCGCTAGCGATTCCTTGGACGGAGTTTCGGCTTCTCTATGTGTTCCCTCCCTTTCCTCTGCTGGGCGGGGTGCTGCGCAAGATAGCCCAGGAGGGGGTACCAGCTATTTTGGTGGCCCCCTGTTGGCCAAGGAGGGTGTGGTTCGCAGACGTCGTGCAGTTGGCAGCAGACCGGTACGTCTTGCCCAAGGATCCAGATCTTCTCACTCATGGACAGCTGCGCCATCCCAATTTTCAAACGCTGGCTTTAATGGCTTGGCTGCTGAAACCTCTATCTTGATGGACAAGGGGTTGCCGGCCTCTGTTGTTGATACTATCATTCGGGCTCGGAAGAAGTCCTCGTCTTTTATCTACTACAGGGTCTGGCATGCTTACATTGCCTGGTGTGAGTCCAAGTCTCTTCCTTGTCGGGTGTTTTCTATCCCCAGGATTCTTTACAACATGGTTTGGATTCGGGCCTTCAACTTAGTACCCTCAAGGGACAGGTGTCAGCTCTGGCTATTTTTTTCCAAAGATCCTTTGCCAATCACGGCTGGTTAAGACTTTCTTCCAGGGGGTTACTCATGTGCGTCCGCCACGTAAACCTATGCTACCGGTTTGGGACTTAAATCTGGTGTGGTCTGCTCTGCAGGGTCCTCCCTTTGAGCCTATATGTGGGGCTGCGTTGCCCATTCTGACTCTTAAGGTGGCCTTTTTGGTGGCTGTTACTTCGGTCAGGTGAGTTTCTGAGCTGGCGGCGCTTTCCATTAAACCTCCTAATTTTGAGCGGCATCAGGATAAGGTGGTGTTTCAGCTTAAGCCGGATTTCTTGCCTAAGGTTGTGTCTGCCTTTCATCTCAATCAGGACATTGTCTTACCTTCCTTGTGTCCTAACCCTGCTAATTCCAAGGAATGGACCCTTCATTCTCGGGATGTTGTCAGGGCATTGAAGTTTTATTTGGTGGCTACTGAGTCTTTCAGGAAATCTAATGCTCTTTTTGTTCTTCCTGCTGGACCTAGGAAGGGTTTGCCTCCGGCTAAATCTACTATTAGCAAGTGGATACGTCAGGCGGTGGTACACGCCTATTCTGCTAAAGGGAAGTTTCCTCCTTTCTGGATTACTGCTCATTCCACTCGTGCTGTTGGTGCCTCTTGGGCTTTTCAGCACCAAGCTTCTGTTGAACAAGTTTGTAAGGCCGCTACTTGGTCTTCTGTTCATACCTTTTCCAAGTTTTACAAGGTTGATGTTAAGGCCTCAGCTGATGCTGCTTTTGGCCGCAAGGTTCTTCAGGCGGTAGTGGTTTGAACTGCCTGCCGTTGCTCTTTGGGGATCCCACCCTACCTTACGGACACTGCTTTTGGATGTCCCAAATGTAAGGACTTCATGAAGCAGGCCGTGCTGTGCTTTAGGAAAAATTCTGTGAGTACTCACTTGTAGAATTGTTTTCACTATGCACAGCACAGCCTGCTTCATCCCTCCCTTGTTTTCGTTATTCTTGGTTGCCTCTTTATGGTGATTGTTCCAAGTTAGTTAAGGGTTTTTTTTTACCTTTATTACCTCCCGGGCTTCTTGTATAACTGCTTTTCAACACTGAAGGTCTATGGGTGATTCCGGTTTTTATATGGGGCCGGGAGGAGCCACATATCTTCTGCAGTACACATTCCGCCACCTTGTGGCGGAATACCCAGATGTAAGGACTTCATGAATCAGGCCGTGCTGTGCATAGTAAAAACAATTCTACAGGTGAGTACTCACAGAATTGTATTTTCCTGGTCCAACGGCACGAGCAGCAGCCGTATACCCAGTATCCCTTTTGCAGGGTGCGTGTTCGCGCCAAACATTTGCGGATGGCCAGTGCGGGCACGCTCACTGTTAAAGGGTAGCGGGGGATATGGCCGCAAGCACGCTCAGATCCGCTCACCTTAGACAAGTTCTTGGACGAAGGGGCGGGAGTGGATCTGAGCACGCTTACTGGATGAGAGGCTGAGCATGCGTCATAGGACCGAGGAAGGGTAAGTGAGATCGGGCGACCTGGGGGGTTTCACACAGCGGGGCATGCCCGATCAGAGGTTCCCGGGGGCAAAAGACCTAAACCCAGGATAGTCAAAATCCTCCGTCCACTATAAAGTGTTGGAGAGCAAAGATTGCCTTTTCCTGCAGTGCAAGTGGGTAGCCACAAGAGAGCAGTAATTCCCGAAGCATAAAGTGAGGCACCTATGAACTTATCTCTAGGGGTGGGTGACACGTATGTGCTACTGGTTTGTTGTTCGTGCTGGGTGTGTCAGTGATGCCTATGTGGACTCCAGCAATGAATATTCTTTTTTTGTTTTAAACATTTCTTCAAAATAGAGTGTAGCTTTCAGGATCAGACCTCCTTTGTGACTCGGATGCATGACAAATGTGTAGACAATTTTTGACATTGTAAATGATTTGTTACAGTATCTTGTTTTTATTCCATGAGGCTTTAAGATGTAAAGGCATAGTCCAGACTAATTGTAAAATTAAAGCAAGATTTCCTTACCTGCTTAAAGCTGATTCTTCTTGGGGTGTTGCTGCGTAATGCTGCTTAAGTTGAGATGCAGCTTATTGTCACCTTTTTTAAACAGGAATAAAACTTGGGATTTTCAGTATCCTGGGTTTTGTTCTTCCTGTTTGCCTACTGTGTATCCCCCTAGATTGCCTGCAAACCTTCCTTACCACGAGC
The DNA here is from genome assembly GCA_027917425.1 of Gastrophryne carolinensis. Classification (NCBI taxonomy): domain Eukaryota; kingdom Metazoa; phylum Chordata; class Amphibia; order Anura; family Microhylidae; genus Gastrophryne; species Gastrophryne carolinensis. The sequence continues at coordinate 546,677,743 of CM051235.1, read as the reverse complement.
CACAATTCAATAACAGCAGGCATTTCATTTAGATTTTGCTTTGTCGCCAAGTTCAAAGCTGAATAAAGAACGCCCCCACCCCGCTCTTCAGCATATACCCACACCAGGGTTACCTGAATAGCTCCTAAGGGTACGCACATATAGAAATGAGTGAAGATGTACCTTGGGATCACCTTGGGATCGTCGGAATGGGTATTTTTCTGGCAATACCGGGGGTTTCATACATAGGGACTTCTCAAATTGATTGAATGCCTCACAAAGAGGGCGACCACTATCTCTAGCGTCTTATTAACTATAGGCTGATGGTTGCTCCTCTCACTAAAATAACTTGTACCTCAGTCTACCAATTTGTCAACTTATGTTTATAGATACATAAAGGTATTTCAATTAATTTTCATAGTAGGTTCTTTGAATCTGGCTGCATGTAACCCAGTAGGGGCATTAACAAGGGGTCGTTTTATATAATCTGAGATTAGTCTAGTAAGTAAGGTTGGTTTGGCATTTTAATTTACTTTTAGCAATCTTTAATCACTTTAAATTCACAAGGGATTATACCTTGCTATTTGTCGGCTGAATATGAACTGTATTCTCTGTCTGTTGCCCCTAGTCAGTTTTGGTCTATTAACCTTACGGGGAGGCCGATTCATTAATAGCGCCAGGTAGCGACAGATGAGCGACTGTAGCGTGATTTTTACAGCGCCAGCCAGTATTCGCTGTGCTTGGCCGGCGTTTGCTTGATGACAGCGACTCAGTCGGTGTGCGGTAATGTTGAATACGGGCTTAGGGGTCGCTGTTTCACAGGTTCAGCGTTGTATGTGAGCGCCTGACAACGAATGGCCAGAGCGAACGGCTTGCTTCATATTCATTAAAAAATCACGCTCCGAATTTGCTGGCGCTGTCCATTCCTTGTTTAAACCCCAGTGCGCTGGCGGCGATGGGTGTTAACTAGTTTTTAACCCCTAAACAACCATATTTTTTGATTGTAACATTATACATGTTTTTAGATTCATTTTGTAATGTGAATACATTAATATCAGACCTGTAAGATTACTTCTGCACAAATTTTTTTTTAACATTTTTTTTACTTAAAAATAAATCCTAACATTGCAGAAGTGGTCTCCAAATTTTTGACATTAAAAAAAAAAAAAAAAAATTAATACCAATTAATTATGATAAATTATAGATTGCTCCATTGAAATGCATTGCACATCGCCAGGGAGCGACAGCTCATACCTGGCGCTGTGAAGGAATTTGCAGCGGCGCTGTTCGGTCCAGGCGGCTTCATGATGAATCCCGCGCTAGCCGTCGCTCTCGCCGGCGCTAGCCTCATTTAGCTTGATAAATGCGTCATTGTGAGCGCCGCCGGGCGTACTTGAGTCGGTAGTCGCCGTTAGCTGGCGGTACCTGACGCTCGTCAGACACTACCTGGCGCTAGCCCGTGATAAATAAGGCCCTAAATGTTCGCTAGCTAGCCCCAGCTATGTATATGAAACATGTGAGAGTAAAGCCTTAATTGGTTGTCTCATTGCTACCAGAAGTCAAAAGGCTTACACATGGCCACAGACTTTGTAATGTTTCAGCTGCCTCTTTTTATATTGTAGTTCTGAAATGCCATTTTAAAAAGCATAGGAGGGCTTTTGTGTGGACAGTGTCTAGGCATCCATTTGGCAAATAAGGTTCAATGTGGATGAATGCAAAGAAATGTACTAGGGATATAATAATCTGCAGGCCATTTATGTCCTTGGTGGATTAAAGCTGGAAGCGTCACTTGTTGAGAAATACCTGAACCACTGGTAGTCTAAATACCTGTATGCAATATTAAGCAGCTGCTTCCAAGGCCACCGAGATATTATCACGCATTAAAGAGGAATGGCGGCACTGGTGCAGCCTCATCTTGAATATACCGTCCAGTTCTGGGCACCAGTTCTTAGAAATGACGCTCTAATTATGGAAAGGGTGCAGAGGAGAACCACCAAACTATTAAGGAGAAACCAATATGTTTCAGATATGTAATGTTTTTTTTCTGAGACTTTTCCTGGACAGATAGAGTTTCTGTAGATTATTTTGAACATCGTCAAGGTGGAAAGATTTACGAATTTTACGGGAAGTGAAATATAGAAACCACTTTATTTATTCAGGAGATTTTCTTCTCAGTTTCACGTCCTTTTAGTAGTGGACTTTCAGTTGGTGGTGATCCTCTTAACCAGAACCTGGTTGCTCACTTGTGTAGTTACATTAGTGCTGCCTTTTATTCTAGCAGCAGTAGATTAATGGGACCCAGCAGCACATGGTGTGTGTAAGCTCCTCTGCCATCTGCTCCCACATTGATATGAATGCGTTAAGCTGCTCATATGAGATTACACAACTCTGTAGATGCCGGAAGGGAAAAATTGAGTAAAACAAAAAAAAACACAGCAAGGTTTTTTTTCATTCATTTTTTATTTTGTTTTTTTAAAAATACGTTTCAGCCTTTTGCGTGTGTATATCTTTCTTTTAGTCATAAGTAATAGGCAGTTAAAGACACTGACTGTGAGGGTCGCCCACACTTCAATGAAATTGATCAGCAAACAGGAATCATTGGCGCCCTATAAGAACATTTACATTCTAACACTGTTTTGTTTTACATCTAAAATTACTGAGAGATACAATGTCAGCACTTAATAAATATACAAACTGAAGTCCTAGCACTTGCACATGGTTCGTCATCTAAGTTCAGAAGGTATTGCACATAAGAAGACAAGTTTAGACTAGCAGTTAGCAGTTTGTGTTTTTTTCTTCCAGGAATTGATTTTGTAAGACACAAGTTGAATTAAAAAAAAAGATATGAATACATGCATGTGATTGTTCTCTAAAACCTTGTAGACATACCTTCTATGCAACATGTCCATATACCGCAATGCAGAGGATCAAGCACACAAGGAAACAGCGCAAACATATTTTGTATGACAAAGTACTTTAGAAAAAATATATTAAAATGTAATAACTGATAAGGAGCAATGCTGAGCAATCAATCATTTTCTAAATGGATCCAGTTTTACTAGCGGAGTAGGTAGGTTGTTCCTGCAGAACACTACGATGTTTGCATTAGGTTATAGTTCACACAGTTTTATTAGTACAAATATATAAACTGCTTTGAAAATCAACCCTTCATCCTAATCCAAACTGATCATGCTGACAGTCAACCTGCTTTGTCCAAACAGAAGGTCACCAAATTCAACCCCAGATGGTACTAACCTGACACCAACACATAGGAGGTTAGAAAAGTTTTGGTTATTGATTTCTGTAGAAGAAAATTATTTCACAATGCCTATAAGGTCTGCAATTTGCACTGCCTGAACTCTGTATATGAGTAAATGGGCTAAACACTTATTTTTCAAATGTTTCTGTTTTGATCACTGAATGACAAAGATGACTACATTGAAATGGTTTTGCCTTTAATGCGTGTACAGCTCTGAAGAAGGGATCAACATGGAAAGCTTGCTGGTATAGGCGCAATTAAAACCTATAGACATAGATAGTAGTCAAGTATGAGTACCTCCTAGATTGCTGTTCGAGTGTTGAGCTGACATTAGAAGTCTCCTCAGCTGTCTTCTTTTTTGGCATAAACTGCTTGGACAAACTCAAGCATGCTTTCCTGCCCTGAATTACTATGGAGCCGTCTCACTTGCTGATTGGGCAAGGAAACATATCCAGCCTGGGCACATAGAAGGCTCTCTAACCAGCCTAGTGCCAGTCTGGAGGAGCCACTGGCTGACAGAAGACATTTTAGGTCTTACAGAGATAAGATGTCTGGGAGTTATATGTACATATATCGTTATATATCCAATTCTAATCTTAATCAAAGCTGTATTCAGTGTTCTATTGAGAGGATGGTTTTGTATGAAGGACAATTTTTTCTATTTTAATCCCGAAATATGTCAAAATTGAGAAATATATCCATATATATGTACACATCTCAAATTCATACTTAAAGCTGTAAAGGGACCACGTCAAGCTAAATGTAACCCAGTTCTGTAGTCTAAAAGTTATCTCAAGATAAAATCTGCATACCTCTGCCTACTGGGTGCAGACGCTGACATGGTGGGTTTCCATGTACAAACAATGGTGTGGATATATCAACTGACACACTGGACGTTAATTTATTCTGCAGTCCATGGTTAAATGGATTTAAAGTTTCAGGGCTGCTGGACAGTGCTTCTCTTGCCTGATGAAGCGGTCATGGTGGGTGGTGTACCATTGAATTTATGTTTGTTCTGTTTCTGTTTTTTCCTAGATGTCATAGTCTAATGAAGGGGTTGCAACGAGTGCTATGAGTACCAATGGTGAGGTGGTATGTGGAAAGGCTGCAGACTGACCTATACCCCAACGTGATCTACTGCCATCTTTACTTTACCCAAATCTGATTTGCTCCGTAACTACAAAACTGCTCCAAAAGGTGATGAAAATGAATAATGTGCATTTCATTTCATTCATTCTAAGTGACTGACATCCCATACATACCACTCAGGTGCTACTTGAGATTATTAGAGAGTGGAAAGTGGTACTTGATGAAAAAGTTTGGGAACCCCTGGTCTAAGTCACTGGAATGGGGAAGGCCCCAGCTCTGTAACAACCTTCTACTGCATTATGCTGAGTTTTTGTCTGCTCTCACCATTCAAGAAATATTAGGCCCCAAAATATTTTTGTCAGTTTGAGCTTCAAAGTATTACTGCCTTTGACCAATCCACTGGGTTACATTAAATCTTACTACCTGTCTTTGGTTTCCCAGTTGCTTAAAACCAAAGGATGAAATTATAGCAAGCCACCAAAGAAAGTTGATATGGTAATAACCATTTTTGCCTTTTGTGTGGGGCTGCAGCACCTAGGATTGGAGGTGTTGGTTAATCCTAAAAAATCACAGCAATAAAATCTAATGGATTATATAGCTATTCCCTCACTCCCTAAAGGTACGAGAAACTTTAGATTGACTTCCACTTCCAAATTAAATGCCTAGACAATGCAGATTTGTTTAGCAAACTGGAACATGTAGGTGTTGTTACTTGTTCCCACTGTTCTTTCTATTGAAATTCTGCAGCCCCACCCTCCTGTGGCCCCTTCCCCTGGTGCCCCCTCTTCACTAGGAGACCTGATAGCATAGCACACACTGCCAATAAAGGAGGCTCCTACAATGGGAGCAGCTGGTTGGGGAAGTGAGAATACCAGCTTCTGGCCCCCCAGATCCCCCAGTGCCCCGAAATAGGTGAGCTGGGGAAGGGGTAGGATATGTTTCTCCTCTGCCCCGGTCAGGGTGTGGGTACAATATAAGATGGGGGAAATCCTAATTTTGTGGTGTGCTGCCACAAACAATATTACTCTTGACCAGGTAGAACCTTTGTGTCTACTGACCTTTGCTCAAATTATATTATAAATTGCAATTAACATGGTAAAATCCTCCTTTTGGGATGGCACATATTCACATTAGACAAAGTAACATTTACACAGAAATTTTAGCTTTGGAAATCATTTGTGTCACATTTTAATTTGTTCGGTGTATTGGGTAAGAACCTGAAGACTTTCCAGTGGAATATTTTTGAAGATACACTGAAATTCCCAACACAGACGCCTGCCAAGCTCTAACAGCAATTTCTGTAGCTGGCTGGCACCATATAAAGTGGCACAAGCCTCAGCTGATCCCTTTGTTCAGACACCAAGAAGCATTGTGGATAGCTAAAAGTAAGTCCCACAGAAATCAATGTATCGCCACTCAAATAGATCTCCAGCATTTCTTCAGTTTGAACACTTGAATAAATGATAACTAGAAGGACAGAAATCTAAATTGTAGCGGTATTTTGTTTGATTGTGTTTGACAAGGTCAGTAGAAGGGAGCAAGTTTAACAGGGCTCATGAGGAAATGCAAAGTGCTTGTGAATGAATGATTCAGCCCCTGACCGACAAGCAGTAAGCAGGCTAATTTAATCCTTTGCCGGGAATGTCTCTTTAAGTGTAAAAGGTAAGGAGTGCTAACAAGGAACAAACAGACCAGGATTAACCCACAATTCTTAAAGAGGAGGTGGAGCCATGCAAGCATTTGTCTCTCATTGCAATCCTAGGCCCTCAGGGAAATCTGCATGTAATGCTTGGAGGCAGCTTCTAAAAGCTAGCTAGCTATATCCAAGCACTGCACTCACAGTGGGCCTCTAATAGCCTGGCATAGCTATGAGAGGCATGAAGAAATGTTTTGCATGGCTTTGCCTACTCACTAAGTATTATGGGTAAAACCTGTTCTTCTTCTTCTCTTTCTGCCTTGTACAGTACAATACTTTTTGTTTTGAAGGGACACTGAAGTCAGCAAACTGGTAACTCTAATGTCCCGTTCCCTGGGGCAGAGTTAGCGCTGAGGGTTAAAAAAATGAACTTACTGTCCTGGCATTGCATTCCCTTTGTGCCTCTTTTGGTTGCAGTACCCCTCACTGCACATCTAACTATGGGGGAGGGGCACTTAATAGACTATTGATATTCTTTTAAGAAATTGCTCTTTGCCCCCAACTATGAAAATTATGGTTTCTTAAAATAGGGAATTTAAGCAGGAAATCCAAGGTTAAGGTAAGGTAATATATCCATTTATTGGCTAACTCAATAAGATTGAAAATGCAAGCTTTCGAAGTGGTTCAAGCTTCTTCTTCAGGCATAATTAAAAAGTTTGAACCGCTTCAAAATCTTGCATTTTCAATCTTATTGAGTTAGCCAATAAATGGTATTACCTGAACCTTGGATTTCCTGCTTACATCGATGGCTAACACGGTAGAACAACTTACTGACACCTAGGGAATTTGAAATACTGGAGATCCAGGACAATCCAAAGGCAGGCAATGGAGCGGGCAACCCACCTTGCTTCTGCAGAAATCGCCTAGGGCACAATCAGTTGCATAAGGTTACTACTGATGGCAATTGCAGCACCTTTATGATTGTTACCTTGTGTGAGTGACTACGCTCTATATGGTAAAACAGAGGATACCTGCTTAAAGTGGTCCGGTTAAATATTCACCCATGGGGCATCCTGATTTGTCTTACCCCTCTGTGTGAAACCCTACTGGTCAGCCATTATTCATACCTCGTTGTTGATCCCACTGCAGCATCTCCTGCATCCCACTATGTCTGTGCATGTGGCCACACCAACTGTAACTGAATGACCCAGCCATAGAGGTATACAGGGGATGCTACTGCCGATTGAGAAAAGTGTCTATGCTACCATTCAGCTTTTATTCATCTTGATTGGAGGAGAGTGACTGTAAGATCACAGGCAAGGTAAAATAGGCCACCAGCGGCGTTTAACACAGTGGGCATCCTAAATTAAGATACCCCAGAGGTAGGGACCGAAACCTGGGATAATGAAAATCCTAGGATTTTCTTCCTATTTAAACAGTCCACAGATACTATGAACTCCAAATATTTCACAATCGCATAATACGGTGCAATGCTTTTAATAATTACTCAACACTAATGGCTACATTACATGGTTACATAAGAATAGTTACACAAAATATAAAGTATGTCTGTCTGTTAGCTAGCATTTATTTGACACCCCTGCTCATTGTGCAAGTACTCCAGATCGGTATATTAATGCCAGGATGCATGTATACAATACACAGCTTTTCACTGGTGCCATTTTTTATCTGTATTTTTACGGTTTAGAAGGGTTTTTTTTTTCATATACTGCATTTATTTTTGATCTGTGGCTCAGAAGCCAAAGAATGGCCCAGGCATGTGTGCTTGGATCTCAAGTAATGTAATGGGGTGATTCAATGCTAGAATATATGCAGACATTTCCATGGTTTTAAAGAAAGTGAAAGGCATGGGACTGGTTTGCCTGCTGTAGAAAAGCTCCTCTATATTGTGGGGAGGAAATGGGCTGCAGTATCTAAGCAGTCAGTCGACAGGCACACTTGCATGCTCACACACACAATTTCTGTTGAAGAATAATGTACATTCAGCTGTGTTTCCTGATCACTGTGGCATCTCTTTACTATATACTGCAGTCTTCCAAACCTGGCTACAAGGCCCAGACAGGACTGTGCTGCTGAGGTTTTACCAAATGTATCCTCCATCATCTGCCTCTCCTGTTTCGCCTTCTTCTTCCTCTGCCTCTTCCCCAGCATCCTCTGTCTCTTTCTCCTCTTCATCTTCCCAACCGACACCGCTACCGAAATCTCCTGAGAATCCAACAGCGTCATCTGTGACATATAGATGTATCAGTTACAGTACACACAACTCAACACTGGGGAGCACTTCAACTTAACTGCCATTATGTGACAGTTTAGTTGTAACTGAATTAATTAGCATATGGCTGCCAATCAGACACCATGCTGCTTCCTGTTAGTGTCTTCATGAATACTGGGCCAAGGCTTTAGTTAAAAAAAGAAACACTGTCTGTTTTGGGGCACTGGGCTGGCGATAGAAGGTGACGACATAAACTTCCTTTCTGGGTTTAGGATCACTTTAACAGTGAATACAAGGCAAAAGTAATAAATAAATAGTGATTCAAAAAATCTTTAATTACCCTATTTTACCCTAAAAGTTAAGATCTGCAGTATATATGTGAAAAGGGCTGATAGAGTTTTTCAGTGCTTTCTCAATATGTTTGGGTGAAATATGTGGACATTTTTTTATTCTATTTAAAAAAATTTGTAACTTTTTAAATTAAAAATGTTTTTCAAGAAACCATATTGCTTGTAAAAGCCCCATTCCTCCTGATTACAACAACATGACATATTTATTAGTAGGCACCAGTTTCTGCCCAGGAGACAGCCTAAACTGTAAAGAGTGCTTTATTAGATTTAAAGAACTACTTTTAGAACTACTATGCACACTATCAAGGGGTAAATCCCTTAATTTTTAAAAATAAAATGGCATAGGGTTCCCCCTACCATGTGAATTTGTTTCACCTCTTATTAAATCATGGTCATCAAATCCTTTATTTATGTATTTTTTTAAACTAGTACTTACCCTTTTTCATCACTGAGTCCTGTCCTATGGTGTTGATTGAAGCCGGTGAGTGAGTGGCAGGAGCCAGAAGGAGGATCAGTGTCCTCTATCAAGCTCCTGGCTTCCAGTGCTCACTCCCTCTGCAGGGAGGGGCCTTTTATACTAGAGAAGTGAGCTGGCATCAGCTCACTCACCGGTATAAGAAGTCCCTCCGTGGGGTGGAGAGTAGGCTGTCAGAAGCCGAGCACAGGGCAGAGAATCGGTGTTCACTGCTTCGTTGAAGACCCCTGGCCCGATGATTGGAGGCCTGTCAGGGGATGAGGAGACCCCCCCACGCTGGAACCTGGATGGAGGTGAGCTGTTTTTTGCTCTAAGTCAGGGGAAATGGTAGCCACATAAAATTTCCTGCAGCGCAGGGTAAGAGCTACAAAGTGTGCCTATTTTTACATTATTTCCTCCAGGACCAAGCAAAAAAGTGATACAACTGCCACTCTGTTCCATGGTGCTCTCAGCAGGAGAGATCCCAGAAAGCCACACCTCTCTCTGACCACAGCAGAGCAACCATGTAAATCATAAAGCTGCTCCATGACATGCCTTTCCCGGCTCAGTGAGGACCAAGAAAATGAAGCAAAGAAACTTGCTTAGAATATATTAGATATTTACATATAATTGAAAATTTGGATAATTTGAAAATGTCATATTTTAAGTGTTTTGTAATATATTTATTGTATGTTATTTGGTTCTGTGCCTTTAATTCGCATTAGTATGTTTTTGTTATTTTGGTTGTGGTCACAATTGCTGGGGACCTTACAGGTCTATTCGGTGGCTCATTCTATCTTTATCTATTGTAGTTTGGGTAAAATTGTTTATTTTCTTATTTCTTGTTAGTGCTACTACATAAGACGGAGCATGGAGAAGCAATGTCCAACAGTAGATTTTTTTTTTTACCAGGGTCCAGCTACTTGTCCAAACAAAATGTAACTTTTTAAATGATATTCATTAAGTTACATGTTATTTTGACATACTCCTAGACCAGCGGTACACAACTGGCGGACCGGGGGCCGAATGTGGGCCACGGCATCAGATTTCTGGACCCCTGCCCTGACAGCCCTGCACACAGTTGCTTCTGTGTTGCCGTGCTCAGCGCTGCCCCCTTTAGTTGATCGGCAATGTAATGCTTAGTCTTCCTGCCAGTGTCGTGACTCTGCTGCCTGGCACCTAGCGTTGCAATCTGAAGTACTGCACGGATGAAAAGTGTCATTGCAAGGTACACACAAAATACCATTTTGTGAGTACTCACCTGAAAAATGGATATTGTTGGTGTGCCACACACCCCGCTTCACCTTTAACATTCTTCACTTATTGGGTTAACTCACCGCCAGGTGACGCTGTGCAGAGAGGAAGTCTTGTAACGAGCCCCCTTCCGGCCTATATATACCTGGTACCTCCCATTTATCACCAGTATATTAAAAAGCAGAAAGACAAGGTACCAGTAAATTAACGGTAACCTCAAAATAAATCAATATAAATAAAAGCTTCACCATATAAAGGATTCGGAATACCGAAAAGGGTGGGAGTGAAGCGGGGTGTGTGGCACACCAACAATATCCATTTTTCAGGTGAGTACTCACAAAATGGTATTATTCTTGGTGTGCCACACACCCCGCTTCACCTTTAATATTCTTCACTTATTGGGACATCCAAAAGCAGTGTCCACAAGGGATGGGCAACTCAAGGCCAGGTGAAGCATAACTTAAATGACTGCAGTCTGCAGAACTTTGCGGCCAAAAACAGCATCCGCTGAGGCTCGCACATCAACTTTGTAAAACTTAGAAAAAGTATGAACAGAAGACCAAGTGGCGGCCTTACAAACTTGTTCAACAGAAGCTTGGTGCTGAAAAGCCCAAGACGCCCCAATGGCGCGAGTAGAATGAGCAGTGATACGAAAAGGGGGAACTTTCCCCTTAGCAGAATAGGCCGCAGTAACGGCCTGACGTATCCACTTGCTAATGGCAGATTTGGCTGGTGCCAAACCCTTCTTAGGCCCATAGGGCACAACAAAAAAGGAATCCGTCTTACGAAAAGGAGACGTGATAATCAAGTAGTACTTAACACAGCGTACTACATCCAAACAATGCAAAACCCTCTCTTTGTCATTCTTAGGATTAGGACACAAGGAGGGAAGAACAATATCTTGGTTCAAATGAAAAGCAGAAACAACCTTAGGAAGAAAGTCTGGCTTGAACCGAAAGACCACTTTATCCTGATGCCTCTCAAAGTAAGGCGCCTGGATAGACAAGGCCGCCAATTCCGAGACACGCCGGACCGAAGTGATCGCTACCAAGAAGACAATCTTCTGAGTCAGGGTAGACAAAGCAATATCTTGCAAAGGCTCAAAAGGAGGAGCCTGAAGAGCAGAAAGAACCAAATTCAAATCCCAAACCGGGAGTAATGGTTTCCTGGGAGGCCGCACATGCGTAACCCCCTGGAAAAAAGTTTTAACTAAAGGCTGAAGCGCAACACGCTTCTGAAAAAAAGATAGATAAGGCAGAAACTTGCCCTTTCAACGTACTTAGCTGAAGACCAGAGTCCAGCCCAGATTGTAAAAACTCCAGAATCCTGGAGACCGAAAAGACCCTACAAGGAAAAGATCTCATCTCACACCAGTGATGTAGGCTTTCCAAGTCCTATAGTAGATGATCGAAGAAGACCTCTTCCGGGCACTGATCAGAGTCTTGACAACTAAGTCAGAAAGACCCTCCTCCTTCAAGATGGAGGTTTCAGCAGCCAGGCCGTCAAACCCAGCGCTGGTAAATTGGGGTAACACAACCGACCCTGAGTGAGCAGATCAGGCCGAAGAGGCAGGGTGAACTGGTCCACTGCCAGCCGAACGATGTCTGCGAACCACACTCGCCTTGGCCACCTTGGGGCCACGAGAACGGCGGACACCCTTTCCAGAGCCAACTTCCGAAGCACCCTGCCCAGCATGGGTATCGGAGGAAACAGGTATAGAAATCCCAGATCCCCCCAGCTCAGGGACATTCCTGGGAGAGAGACACGAAGTTCGGGAGCCTGTGATTGTGACGAGAGGCAAACAGGTCCACCTCTGGTGTCCCCCATCGGAGACACAGTGAGCGAAACACCCGAGGATGGAGAGCCCATTCTCCCAGACGGGGAGAGCCCCTGCTCAACCGGTCCGCTTCCTGGTTCTCCACTCCTGGAATGTATACCGCCGAGAGACAAGGAACATGGGCCTCTGCCCAGGTCAGGATCAGGGACACCTCTCTGAGAGCACTCAGACTGCGAGTCCCTCCCCGATGATTGATGTAAGCAACCGCTGTTCGATTGTCTGAACGCACCTGGATCGGAATGGCCCAGAACGTGCTGAGTCAGGAGAGCAAGCACCCGACGGATGGCTCTCAGTTCCAGAACATTGATGGGTAAGTGGGCCTCTTGAGGTCCCCACTGCCCCTGGAACTGCAGCTCCTTCCAAAATCCGCCCCAACCCGACAGACTGGCGTCCGTGGTGACAATTTCCCAAAGAGGGGTCAGGAAAGACCTGCCCTTCACAAGATTGGTCGAGACCAACCACCACTGGAGGGACTGCCGGACCCGGGAGGACAACTGGAAGGGCTGATCCAGCGACCGAGGCTGCTGGTCCCAGGACGCCAACAGATAAAGCTGAAGCGTCCTCGTGTGAAATTGAGCAAAAGGAACTGCCTCGAAAGAGGCGATCATCAACCCTATCAGCCTCATCCCCAGACGGATGGACGGCCGAGGATTGGAAAGTAGGACCCGAGCCAACTCCTGGATCAGATGAATTTTGGACTGGGGGAGAAACACCCTGTGTTGAAGAGAGTCCAACTGCATCCCCAGAAAGGACACCACCCTGGCCGGAGCGAGGGAGGACTTGGGGAAGTTGATCACCCAACCAAAGCTTTCCAGCGTGGAGACCACCAACCTGGTGTCTGTCTCCGATTGATTGAGCGACGGAGCCATGATGAGAAGGTGGTCCAAATAAGGTACGACACGAATACCCCAAGATCTGAAAATCGCCATGACCCCTGCCAGCACCTTGGTGAACACTCTTGGAGCTGAGGTAAGGCCAAACGGAAGTGCCACGAATTGATAATGCTGATTTTCCATCACGAATCGAAGAAAACGTTGATGAGCGTGGCAGATGGGAACATGAAGATAAGCATCCTTGATGTCTATGGACGTCATGAAGTCCCCTTGCCGAAGGGAACCGACGGCCGTACGCAAGGTTTCCATGCGAAACTTCCGAACACGGATGAACCTGTTGAGTAATTTCAGGTCCAGGACGGGACGGACTGACCCGTCTTTCTTGGGGACTGCAAAAAGATTGGAATAATACCCGAGGCCCATTTCTAAGCGCGGTACCGGTCGGATGACCGCCATCTCTAACAGATTCTTTACCGACGCCAGGAGCCCCTGTGCGGCCAAAGGATCGATGGGCACCCGAGACCGAAAGAACCGTGAAGGAGGGCGAGAGTCGAATTCCAGTTTGTAACCGGACGACACTACCTCCCGGATCCATCTGTCCGGAATCTCCTGGTCCCAAACCTGGGAGAAGTGTTGTAATCGTCCCCCCACCCGCACGGGTGAGGGCAGCCCCCCATTGCTGAGCGGGTTTACCAGCAGGCTTGGGCTTGGTGCCCCAGGACTGAGCGGGACGGCCACGGCCCCTCCCCCGAGTCCAACCTGCACCTCTGGTAGCGGGAAAGGAAGCCCCCCTACCCGCTCTGAATCCCCGAAATGAAGGCCTACCAGCACTTGCCCCCTTAAAGGGACGACGAGGCCTCTTGCGTTGTGGCATCTTACCACCCTTTGCGACTGAATCAATTTTCTCACCAAACAGACGCAAGCCCAAAAAGGGAAGAGCTGTGAGCACCCTTTTAGAAGCTGAGTCCGCCGACCACTAACGCAGCCATACTGACCGACGAATAGCCACCAGCATTGCAGCTGTCTTGCTACTCATAGCCAGCGCATCGTCCTGAGCGGATAGAACATAGGAAACAAAAGATTCACACTGCTTGAGCGCAGTAAACTCTTTGCAAGTGGGATCTAGATCCTCATACAGCTCCTGAATTACAGACCTAACCACCAATAGAAGAAGGGCCGAAGCACACACCGGGCGCATCGTTGACCCAGCATAAATAAAACCATGGCGAGCGTACTGGTCAATCCGACGATCCTCCCCATCTTTAGGGACAGTGGTCTCAGCAGACTGTACCATAGCCGTGCTGGAGAGCCCTAGCACAGGGGTATCGACGTCAGGAGGGACGGACCAGAGCTTCACCAATTCTGGCGAAAAAGGATAACGCTTTTCCCAACTGGAAGGGATTCCAGATAACCGCGTGGGATGTTCCCATTCCTTAAGGACCACCCTCTCAAAGTGGTGTTGTCTGGGAACAACCCAACGCGGCTGAGGCTCTTTAAACAACTGGCCCTTTGGCCGGGTGACAGCCTCAGGCGGATCTAAATTCAGAATTTCAAACATCTGAGCCAGAATGGAGGGGGTGTCAAGGGAAACACCCGCCGACCAATAGCATCAGCCTCAAGCTGATCTGCAGGCTCATCTGACTCCAACAGGAATTCTCCCTCGTCCGGGGAGCCATCGGACCATTCCACAGGCTCACATACCTCATCCTGTGAAGCCGAAGGTATCGGAGTCAGGTGCTTCCGTTTTGCAGTGGCTTTTGACCCTGCTTTAATGGGCACTATTTTCCGGAGGCTGGCCAATCGCGCCGCCACCTCGGATTGCGAATCCCCACTCTTGACAGTGTCATGCGGGGTCCGGAACAGGGAGGGAGAGGTAGGAGATGATGGAAGATGCGACGGGCCAGCAGCCGAAGCGACGGACTGACGCGCAATACTCTGCCTTGCACAAGGAATGCATACAAAGACATCATCATCTGGGAGCGGAGTCCCACATCTTGCACACCCCCTAGAAGGCCCAGAAGAACCATTTCCGGTAATAACGGAAGCCTCCATATGGTGATTTATGGTATTCGCAATTCTTTTGGGATTTAAGGCATAAGCCGACCCGGGATGCCCCCTTATTGTAAATGTCCCGGAATTTCTTTTCTTTTTTTTTTTTTTTTTGGGAGGATTTAATTCAAAAAGAAGATCCCCTTAATAATCTATATATAAATATAGATTATATATATATATATATATATATATATATATATATATAAAAATGTCCCAATTTTCCTTTCCTTTTATTTTTTATTTTTAAAAAGAAAGACTAGCCAAGTAATATAGAGCCGGGAGGCCGCTTTAATCAGGGGTTCCCGGGATCTGTAGGGGAAGAAAAAAACAACAGTCAGATCCCCAAACATGTGGCAACATGCAAACATACTAATGCATGGCACCAAGGTGCCTTTAAATAAACAAAGGAAAAACCCTTGCCCTCAATCATGATGAATCCCCTTATAGATCTCTCCCCCCCATGTCTAAAAACACTATAAACAATATAGTTTTTAAAAAGACACTCAACGGCCCCACACAAGGTGGGACCGCTTACCTGCAAGGAACCGAGGGCGGCCGCAGCAATATTATGGACGACGCAGCAGCCAGCAGCAGCAGCAATAGCAGTAGGAACCAGAAGTAAACAAAACCATGTGTGGCAGCGAGCCCCCCCCCCCCACGTGACTTCCCTTAAGCCAGGAAGGAAGGAAGTGAGGCTGGGGCCGGTCACATGACGCTGCCGCCGGTGCCACGCCCCCATTTCCATGTCACCGGAGCCCGCCCCCCTCAAGCCCGATCAGTGCGCCCATTCTTCAAGGGATTACTACCAGATGAGCCACTACAACGGGACCAAACACAAAGGCAGGAGGAGGGGGGAGCAGGAGGGAGGGAAGGAAAGACTCAGCGCAGCCGACGCTGACAATGCGGCGGCGAACGGCAAGGAGACCAGCGGGGGAGGGGGGAGGGAGGCTGCTATAGCAAAGGCTCAGGCAGCAAGCCAGCCTGCAATCAGCGCGGCCAAGCCCCAGCTGCCCCCTAAAGCAGACCTAAACGCTAGCCAAGCCGGCCAGTACTTATCTGCAAGACCCAGGAAAGTCCTTTTAAGAGGAAAAATAAGAGGAACAATCAGACCGAGTGCACACTTGCGGTGCAGTCTGCTAAGTGCATGAAAGTAAAACACACATGTTACAAAAAGTCATACAGTGAAATACACACACACAATACACAACCCTCTAACCCCCCCCCCCCCCCCATAGTGAAGGGAGAAGGGACCGTAACGGGAGAGTAAGGGGCTAAGGGGACC
The DNA here is from genome assembly GCA_027917425.1 of Gastrophryne carolinensis. Taxonomy (NCBI): domain Eukaryota; kingdom Metazoa; phylum Chordata; class Amphibia; order Anura; family Microhylidae; genus Gastrophryne; species Gastrophryne carolinensis. The sequence continues at coordinate 546,661,485 of CM051235.1, read as the reverse complement.
CTCGGGACAGGGGCATCCCATTTCCGGATCACCATGCCAGATAGCCGCATTGCCCCCAAAAGAGGGGGTCGAGCGGAGGAGATAAGCTCCTAGGCACCTATAGTGCCGTCTACCAATTGCCCAGTGAGCAGCCTAGGCTGGGAGGCTTCCAATCCACCATAAAGGTATGAACAATCAAATCCGGGCAGAAATAGACCAAAAGGGGGTGCCGGGGTAAGACCCTGGCTACCTGTAAGCAGGAGACTTCAATCTTCTGTCTTGTCGTCAAGCAGAGAGAAAAATACTGGTGATAAATGGGAGGTACCAGGTACAGTATATATAGGCCGGAAGGGGGCTCGTTACAAGACTTCCTCTCTGCACAGCGTCACCTGGCGGTGAGTTAACCCAATAAGTGAAGAATATTAAAGGTGAAGCGGGGTGTGTGGCACACCAAGAATACTTAATTTCTCTGTCTCTTTGCCCCATCCGATCGTGTCCCACTGCCCCAGCTCAGCCCCATCTACCCCTGTCTTACCATCTCCTCCCGCCATCTCTGCCCGATCCATCTCTGTCCTCCCAGATCAGCCCCATACATTTCTGTCCCCTCAGCTTAGCCCCATTAATCCCTTCCCCATCCATTCCTGTCCCCCCCTGACACCCAGCTCTGCCCCATCCATCCCAGCTATTCTTAGTTTTGCCTGTGGAATCTATAACTCCCCCCAGTGGGTGGATTTCTAACAATCCACCCCCGTGACAGCCCCCCATCCGGACCTTCACCTCTCAGCGGATGCCTATATATGGACCTTTACAAGAAGTGGCTTAGACCCTGGTAAACACTCTAGAAACGAAAGTTTTCGTAACCAGAATCAGGTAGCTACGCTTTTCACTTCACAGTCTAATCAATGACTTGCTGTGCCACTGACAGAATTAGCACAAGTAGCAGCCACAATAACTTATTATTATTCAATAAATAATGTCAATTGTGGTTGAATTTGAACCTGCATCTGTCATGCTACTTTACAGCCTGACCATTTGCACCACTGATGCCATGCTGCTCCCTGACAGTGCCAGTACATTGGCCAGTATTATGTCTGTCAGCCCACAGTTTTCCCCATCATTGATCTGACCACACTGCTTCCCCCCTGTATTTCTAAGGCAATCAGGAGGCCAAACTACCATCAGGACACTTCAATAATGCTTGAGGACATCTGACCTCTGGTACCTATAAAGCTTTTTATAAGATGTGCTGGGGCACCTCCTGAGCTGTGGGGCCCAGAGAAGGTGCCTCTTTTCACCAACATTATTTTGGCCCTGATTGTTGGCTAATCTTACCACAGTCTGGGTTCCCGTGTATTCTTGTGCCCGTCAGCTCGGATCCATGCTGATCCACACACCAACACTCGCCACTGGCTTGATCACACTGCATCTTTCTGTAGTAGCCATCTTCATCACAACTTGGGATGAACACCCCTACAATATGAACAGAGGTGTTTCTACCGTAGCACTGTTTCTGCACAACATATGGGTGGTACATATTCAGGTGGAGAGTAAACAATTAAAAAATACAATGGATGGTCTATCTACATCATCTGTTTAGGGCAGTGGTCCAGTTTGGGAGTCACATGTGGGTCACAGACCCTTTTGTGTGGGTCGCGATCTGCTAGAGCAGAACAATTGCAGAGGTCTAGCACACTGTTGTAGCAGATGTGCGGGGGTTACATCACATTCAATGGTTGGGCATTATTAGTGCCATGCAAGTGGCTTGGCAGATTCCAGTGCTCTTCCCAATGCGCATGTCTACACCCCAGGTCTGTATGGGCCCTTGGGCGATAGTCTCAGGAAACCTTTGCAGTCTTTCACTAAACAGCTAGCAGTAAAACTAAAAATGAAAATCCACTAAAAATCCTGAAACATCAATTTTTGGGACCATTCACACCCCCTGCCCCAAATAGTGGGGCCCCTTAAGCTATTTTTAGGAATATCTGAATTTCTGGACAATATCAAGCAATCTATATCCTGTAACACTAGTTCTGGTGAATTGTTGGCTCAAATATCTCCCGTACACGCACTCTTCTTTCAAGCCCAGGTAGCACAATGGGCTTTGGCCCTTGCCCAGCAATGACGCTGGCCATGTTCATGTTCTTTGGCCATGCGTAGGACAGAAGCTGAGGAATCAAGTGCAGTGGGGTGCAGTGCTGGGCACCTGCCCAATTCTATCATTTAACCTATTTGAATGTGGGAAGTCCTCTTGTCAAAGAGGAATGTGATCAGTATTTACTCTGCATAGTGGGTCTTACTTTATTAATGGATTGCTGGGAGCCATCCAAATCAGTATGCTCCTGAGGAGGGCAAAGCGAATGGTCCGCATTCCTCTTCTCATAAAACTTTTACTTATGCGTTTAAAATCATCTCCATAGTGTATCAAAAGCCAATAAAATCAGTAGTAATCAAAGTCCTGGAAAGTCATATGTACAGTATAGTCGCCTATACTGTATATATGACTTTCCAGGACTTTGATTACTACTGATTTTATTGGCTTTTGATACACTATGGAGATGATTTTAAACGCATAATAAGTGAAGTTTTATGAGAAGAGGAGTGCAGACCATTCACTTTGCTTTTCATACTATTTAGTGGGTTTGAGACTACCCATGGCCGTGCACACTACGGGTGAGCGGACATTCCCTATATTGCTCCTCAGGAGGGCTTGCAATGTTTTAGAATCTAGGGCCAAGAGGTTAGGGCTTTGGAGCGGTTTAAGGCCTGAAGTAGACCCATCACCTAATGTGACCACCCAAAATGAGCCCCTACCTGTCCATGCTTCGTATAAAACTTTTTTGTAATTATTTACTTCCGATTAACTTGAAATCTGTTCTGCCAACCTTCAGTCCTTTGCTCTTACTTATTCCTTATATTTATCATGAAACAACAAATAAGTCCATAAACTTACCAGGTTTTTTCCTGGCGGCTTCTTGAATTTGCACTTTTTCAAGTTCCAGGAGACAGGGAGGCTCTAAAAAGGAGGAGATTGTTATTCTATTTGTTTATTCTATTTATTAAACTGTAATATCGTGCTGTGGGTTAGAGAAGTAGAACATGAAGAGAATAGGTTGTTTTGCAACTAAGTCATACAATGAGACTTGCTCTGTAATCCATTTACTTACTCTCTCTCCAGAAACAGAAGCACCACTCAGCTGTGGACACCCGACCATCCTTGTAAGTGTCACAAGAGTTGAAGAAGGGCCGGATACAGATCTCGTACTTGTCAAGGTTGATGGCTGCCAGCTCAGTTTGGTCCAGAAAGAGGTCATTGTTGGAATCCAACTTAGAGAACATCCATCCTATTGAGTCTTTGCAGCTGGCCACTAGGGTCTTGTCTAACACTGCATAAAGAACATCCTTGGTTACGTGTATTTCCTTAACAGCAGCAATTGAAAAATCGTCTTATTGTACAATTATATGGCCTTGAAAAACATTTTGTGAGCAATTCAAACTAAACCCAGAGCTCCTGTTCTGACGCCACATCCTTTTTATTGTTTAAAAATCATCTTTTGTTTCTCATCAGCTTTATGGCATCTTCCCTTCTACAATCAAAATAATATATATATATATATATATATATATATATATATATATATATATATATGATGGTGACACTACTGGAAAGTGTACATGATTATGAAAGATATTTAAATTATTATCTGTTGAACTGAAGCCAAATATTCAATTCCTGCAACATTTCCAAGTAAATATGCTAAATTTCAAGGGGACAAGTCAATTACACACCCTGCATCAAAAACATTCCAGCCAATTGTATGTCTTTCCTAAAATAGAAGGATGAAGAATGGGGGGTGGGGCACATTTTAAAAGTCCAATCCTGCTTTCACAGGGGAGATCTGTTAAATGTAATCTATCCATTTACCTTTATAAGAACCAACTATATTAAACATGTTATGCTATGTGTACAACCCAATCATCAGTAAGAAGCTTTTCATTTTGCTTTTCTGCGTCACACTGTGATGGAACTTTCACTGTTACTATTGCTTTGATTTTGTTTGGATGATGACCTCACGGCTTGTTGTCCGCTTAGCCTATCTTTGATATACATTGTAAAATCATTAAAACTCAATACAAACATGGTACGCCCTCTATGGCCTGAACCATAAGAGATATTATCAGAAAATAGTGACTACATTTCTGAAAGTTTTAATTTACATAAGTCAGTTGGCCACCAATAGACTTACAGTAGTTCATAATGTCCATGTTGTGACTAAAACTAATTGTGATCCTGGTTCCAACACAGTTGTACCAGTTCTTTAAAGACAATAATCTAAATAGGGCTGCTACCATACCAACTACTTTATTAGAGGATCTTTTGGCCCTATCTCAACTGATAATTCATACCAGTTCCAAGATTTACAGAATCTTGTCTGACACGATACACCTCCACTGAATATTATCCTACATTGGAAAAAGACTTTGGTATTACCTTCTCGCCTAATGATCTAAAATATCTGTAGCCAATTCAGCCCAAGAGAAAGGCTCTAAAATTATCACAAGATGGTATAAATGCCCAGCCACCATTAAACTTTTAGACCCCTCTACTTTGGACCTGTGTGAATACAGCATAGAGGACATCAAACATATTTGGTGGGAGAGCCACCCATACACAGGATATGGGACACAGTGTTGCAAGCAACATCTGACTTCTGTGGGGAGCGCCTATGTAATACAACACAATTAACACTGCTGTCCCTGATTTCAGAAGATTTCAGCCAAATCATAAATGGTTTGGTGAGACACCTGTCAGGAGCTGTTGGATCTCTAATACCCCAACATTAAAAATTCCAGACCCCCTCATTTGTTGCAGAATGGGTTTTAGAAGTCAAAATCATTAATAGCATGGAAAAAATTTTGATAGGTTATAACAATCCCAAAGAAATCAAGTTTAGATCTTGACAAGCTGGGTTATGTACAGGGATTTGGCATCATTAAAAGCTCTAATGTTTTAGGTATACTGTCTCCACTCCCTCCCCTCCCTTCCTTCCCCTTACCTCTCCTCCCCTTTCTCACTTTACTGTGACAATTATTATATTGTTTCTGTTGTATTTTTATTTTATTTTCCCAGTAAGACGAGCTGTTAGACCTTAGGCCTTAATTAGTCCTGGAGCATGTTTTCTGCAAAAGATTACAGGGACTGATCACCTAGTTGGACTTATGCAGGGCCACTAGGCATTGCATTATATGGGCTCAAGAATAAACCTTGTGGACCCCCCACTCTGTAATGTTTTTACCTTTCGCATTGCTGTATATGTTACAGCAGAGTAAATGGGCTCAATATATAGCTTTTGATTATGTAACTTATGCTGGGGCCTCTTTGGGGGGTTTCTTAATTCTGTATCATCTTATCTTCATGTATGCATAATATGAATAAAAACAGATAATGCTAAAAAAAAAAACTTGGGAATAAAATTGTGAAACGATGGTTACATCATGAGATATCACATTTCTAAGAAATAGAGGTAAGAAAGAACCCATCTGTATGTTTTAAATGTTTTTTTAATTTTCTTATAGTGAAACCAGGATGTTTATTAATTTATCTATAGACAGTTAAAACCTAAATTGTGAAAAACAACTTGCCATAATTACTATACAGATACAGTAGGAAATAAAGGGAGTCTCTTTTGTAATAAATCATGTAAGTGGATTTAGCAATTAATCAACTTGAATGTTCATTAAATCCCCCCCCCCCCGTTCTAATAGAATATTAACCTCGTGCTTCAGGTAAGAGCAAGCAAGAGAGCAGAGTAAGGATTACATGTAAGAAAGTGACAGAGCGCTCATTGTCTTGTTTGTTTACAGAATGGCCTTAATCTGCCCAAGATTATCATATTTCTCGGACTTAGTGCCGCGCCAGCCTTTGCCGAGTCTCAGAACATCTGTGAAATGCCACATTTTGATGGAGCAGACGTGTGCTTATTTTCCGGTCAGCTCTATGTCATACTGTTTATCAACATCACTTGGTGGTACTGTTGTCCACGTGTCATGCCAGGAGATTCTGATAATTAACTTCTAAAATGTTTTGCTTTACTAACAAGGTGCTAATTAGGCAATGAATCATTTCCCCAAAGTACTGATCAAGCTCATTTGGATTGCAAACTGTTCCAGTAAAATATTGGACTGAGTTTCCCTTAAATTGCTTCTAGGTTCCAGGCCGCCAGATGCTTCATCTGAATCATTGGGGATCCTGTGTGTGTGTGTGTGTGTTACATATGTCTCCTCAATGTTCAGAAATTGACAATGGATCGGGATTGAGGGCAGAGGCAGGGACACGGCTGTGTGTCCTTGGCTGTGTTGCTGGGGGTCAGGTTGGAATGGAGGACATTAAAGGAAGATGTGTATGCACTTGCATGAAACTTTAGGCCTCCCATCTAGCACAGCCATTTAAAGTATTAATATTAGTTTTCATCACCAGTTTGGTATTGCAGAAAATCAGGCTTGGAAGAATATACAGGACCAGCTCTAGGTTTATGTGGGCCCTTGTAATATTGAGTCTCATTAAACAATAAAAACAAATTCAAAGCATTAGGACTGGAAAGCAATCATTTTAATTGGTTATTCGACTAATATTTGTTTTTTTTTTTTTTTGCCTAATTCATCCTTTAGTTGGTTCTTAGCTGAAAGGACCAAATGGATCTGAGTGCGTGGATTGGTTACACACACGTGCATGCACTGTAGGAGAGGGGAAAAGGGAGATTCTCTGGGTTATCTGGGGGGGGGGGCTTACACAGGGGCGAGGGTCAAAACCCTGGGTTTTGGTCTACTTTAACATTTCTCTTTTAAAGGCGACACATGAGATACTGATATAAGGAGCATCCCTGCCAATTCATTTAGCTTTGGCAGAGAAACTGTGGCTTAGGTAACAGTGGTTCTTGGTCATAATAAACAGACAAGTCACCATCACTACACTACTACTTATCCAAGAGACCAAAGAACTCTGTCCAAAGAATGCTGGTGAAACATTTGACATGTGACCATGTGACCATGTGACTCAGCTTAGAATAAATATGTTACAAGAGAGATTATGAGTACATTACCATTCACTTGTTTTGCTCCTGCAGTTGCTGTGTTGTTCTGTTTGGAGTTCTCATGAAGCAGCTGAAACCAGTCACGTAAACGGTCTCCAAGGTCCGCTATGTCCTGACCTGTACAAGCCTCTCCTAAAAAAAAACCACATATACAGTAATTGAGATCTAGGTTTGAAATCCGAGGCATGAGCTCTAATGGTGCATCTTTCCTTCCTGTGCTTCTTACTGCCACCATACCAAATGTAAGGAAAATATTGCCAGCACTCCACCCAAAACAAGTGAGGTGAAAACTCAACCTTTACCGTCCAATGGTGAAAGCTAGCTTAATACCAAGTGGTCACCCAGCCAAAACACATCACTACTGAGTATCTGACTTTTAACCATGGTGCTGCCAAAATGAAGTTTTAACCTGACTTCTTTAGTGGGGAACACTGCCAATATTTTCCTTGGACCTCAGTGTGCTGTAACAGTAGCTCCTACCAAGCAGCTCCCTCTGGATTTTTATTGCACTGATGGTTTGAGGTGGGCAACTGTGAATCTGTTCCTTTAGATACCAAATGTAGCACAAATCAAGTAAATCATGTAAATGTTTGTATTCATACAAAAATGATAAAAACACCATTAAAAACCAAGAAAGGGATACTCACTTTTTGTGCCCTGTAGCTGATTATGCCAGCCTTGACTCGCCTCCTCTTTTATTACAGTGAATGGAGGGGGCATGGCAGTGTCGCTGTGAGTGAAGGAGGGGATGGCCATTTGATGAGGAGGCTGCTTAAGACTCAGGGGGGCCTGAACAGCATGGAAACTCACAACAACATGGAGTTATTTGGCTGGAACACTTAATTACTGGGGACTACCCTGCCCTTCTGGCTACAGGGAATAATGCTATATAAACCCAGAGAAAAAAATGCCAGAACTAATGACTAAGTGGGCAGGTGACACAGCAAGTATGACTAAATAAATGCCTGAAAATACATACCAGTGTTATGAATATAAGTATATAAGAGAAATTCACAATTACACCCCAGTGGTCTAAATTTATAATCTCACTCACAAACAATATTAAAAGTCCCTGTCTTGGTTAAAACACCAAACCAAATTTAGCTCTCTGCAACATCTTCCTCCTGCTCCAAAATGGGCAAACTTACAGGGTTCTGAGATTGGGCATGCAGCATCCTATAATGGAAGTGGGCCTAGGTAGTGCCTGAGAAGCCCCCTCTATTGCAGTCAATGTTGACATTTATTCCATCCATTATGATGGAGGCCAGGGGGTGGAGTTGTGGTCACCTATTTGCTTGCAATTGGCCGAGGCACTCCATGGAAAACCAAGACATGTGCATGATGCAAGACTTCGGCGTAGGTACGTGGCTACAGGGGGACCAACAGTTGAATTAGGATGGTTTGTTGTTTTAGCCGGGACAACCCCATTAAAAACCTCATTGTTATTGCCTACACTTGCTGACCAGATTTGAAAACATCACAAAGGATAATAGATGCATACAATAGACCCAGAAATATTTTTCCCATAAATGACTACAAGTCTCACTGGCACCAAAAACAACTTTTTAGGGTGTTTATTAGCAGTTTTATACAATTGTATTTTCAATATTTTTATTGAAACTTCATAAATAATTTTGCATACATGTACTAAAAAGAAAGCATATACAGTCAAAAAGATATAACTTGTCCAATTGTTAAAAAATCACAGTTAAACATGTTGGTTACAACCTTAAGAAATATTTTATATGCTGAAAGGTTAACCTAGTTACCAAACCTTAGTATAAGGCTTTACGGCAACTAATTAATGAACATGTTACTTTCACTATACGTTAACAAGACTCATCTTATTCTGTAGAATAGGCAACACTTTAAAATAAAGAAATAACACTGACAATTATGAAACCATATTCAGACAATTATTGTCCCATTACACCATAAAAGACCAACTAAAATTAGAGATTAAACCTGAGGGTTGAAAAGTTCAAGAATAAGACAAACTAGAATGAAAGGACAAGGAAGAGAAAGCAGAAGAGTAATTGTTTGAAAGTGGTCCTGGCCAACATAGAATTCTAGGCTTCCTAAGCTTACTTTCATGATGATTTTGTATCATGGTTCCATCAAGGGTTCCAGACCCTTTCAAAATGAATTTAATTGAATCAGAAACTATGCTGAGTAGTTTTTCATTTGTCATGGTCCCATCCAATTTGTGTGATAACACTTCCCTTGTAATATCAACTGCCTTCCAAGATGTAGCTATGGAGATCCTAACTACTAGGAAAATAAAAGGGAAATTAGGTACTGGGAGTATTTATCGATATCCAGAACTGGCCTCCCTAATAGCACATGGAAAGGGTTCCGTTCTACTGTGTTGTTAGTTATTCTTTTCACAAGCCTCGTCACATATTTCTAGAGTGTTCTTACACTCTAACAAAGCCACCAAATATGTAACATATTCACCTTTATTTGTGACCCCCTAAAACAATAGAAAGTCGTGCCTGGGAAAGATTTGGCCAGTCGTTAGGGAACCCGGTACCACCACAGTAGAACCTTATAATTGGCCTCAATAATGTTGGTGTTGACTAGACCTTTGGAGGCTCTGTTCTCTAGCATAGCCCACTCTTTATTAGATAGTGTTTCCCCCAAGTTATAATGAAATCATATATACTAATCTTTGTCTTGGTTGAGTAATTGTGTTGTAGATCATGGAGATAACTCTGTTCTCTTTACCCTATGATAAAGATAAGCATAATTTCACAAAATGAGTGATGTTAGTAGATGTGCTTCCTGTATTGTTTAAGAAAATGAAAGATTTGGAGAATACAAGACACTTCCAAGGGAGGGGTTATTGTTGCTATTCTAAAGTTTAGTACTACTGGTTGAATATATATCAGACCCTAAATTAACAATTTTATGAAACCCTTGTTTACCCTCCCCAGTTAGAAATCAGAGTCAAGGGGCTCAACCTAGATCTCAAACCCCCCTTTATGGAAAGGTCATCCCATATTTGGATTGAGTGGCTCAAAAAAGGATTGTTACATGGTGGGCGTTTGTTGACTGATCCCCAAACGAATAGCTAAAAAGGATATTAGCCTATAGTACCTACTCATCTGCATTTTACTGTCAGGACCCTTGAAAATCCTTAAAAAATCAAGACAAGACAAGTTGGAATCTCTGGTGACCTTTTAGTAATCTTTAATATGGATATGTAAATTATATTTTTAATTTTAAATTATAAGGTAACTTGGACCTGCACAACTGTGATACCACATGATTACATGTCTAGCTGCTAATTACATTGGTCTGTCAAACAACAATGAACGCTTACCTTGTTTGTTGGTATCTGTTGTGGTGGTGCTGGTGGTCGTGGTAGGAGAGTTTTCTGTTGGACATGGACAAGCACCTTCACACTTTACAGTCAGCTGTTTGCTGCTCAGACATGCCTGCTGCTCCAGTTTACACTAATAGAAAACAAGAAGGGGAAACCTGAGGGTTTTATGTCAATTCCGGGTAACCCTGGTAGACCAGGGTTTAACCACCTCGGCAAGCCCATGACATCCTTCTTGCATGGTCAATGAGTGAGCTCCAAGGTTGAGGAAATAGCATTGCAAAACCAGGTCATAGGCAGGGGTGGATATGGTCAAACCGATGATGCAGAAGCATCAGTATTGCAGGGGCAAATAATAAAGCAGGGGTAAGTATGCCCTACCTTAGCAATGATGCTAAGGTTATAGCTTTGGCAGCAGAACAAGGGCAGGGATTTCTTGGCTGGGGGTGTACAGTGGGCCAGGTACACCATGGTTCTCCTAGGTCTCACTTTGGCCAGTCCACATCTGCTGGCAAGGAAAATGTGTTTGTTCTTTCAGTAACTGTCAGGCAGGTTAATGTATTAAAAGCCTTTAATTAAAAACAATATATTTCTCCTAGTAGTTGACTGCAGAGAGACGGTGATTCTCAGCACTTTATTTCTCAGATGTTCATGAAATCCTGCTAGAGGAAGGGCTGTAGCAATGCCAGGATGACTTTGGCAGTAAATTCCGTATAATGTGTAATTTAGCAGTTGGGCTGACAGATGTAACAATGTTTTCTTGTGAAATTATGTGCGTACAAAATGAAAGACTGCAATTATCATTTATACATTAGCTATAATAAACCGACGTGTATGAATAAGATAATGGCTAATAGGTTTCTTAGTAGATATAAAAAAATTGATGGGGAGGAGACGTGTACATTTACAATGTTTTATCAAGAGGAACAAGAGGATGCAGCCATCACTTAAAACGTGCTCAAAATTCTAAAAACACTGCAACAACCCGTTTATTATTCCCTTGGGATTTATCAAGTATCACATAAAAACATATTCTGATATAATAAAACAGATGACAATAAAAACATGCATAGAATAAGAGGTGTTCCACCTACTTTTAAACCTATTTAATTGTGGACTATTTAATTTATTTTTGGCCCACTTAAATTAGACCAGGCCCAAGTCATATTTCCAATGGCAGAATAAGGGTGTCCTTGGTATGGACCAGTTTTCTTGTTTGCCCCCGTTCCATACCAATATCACGCTCAGTCTCTCGCATATCCCTCTTCTGTCTCTCATGCTTCTACTTCTCTCCAGTTTCTCTCTGTCTCTCTTCCTCTCTTTTATTTCTCCCTCTGTCCCCTTCATGCTCTCTTTGTAGGTCTTTTTTGTGTTTCTCATTTCCCTCTCTCTCATGTATTTCTCTCCTTTTTTGTCCCTCTCCAGCCTCTCCCCCCCTGCATACCTCCCAAGTGTCCCTGATTTGGAGGGACTGTCCCTCTTTTTAATCCACGTCCATCTATGTTGTCATTTGTCCCTCCTTGAGGTGTAACATCAATAACATCTTCATCAATAAATGATTCATTTGTCTATTTAAAGTTTTTATTTTGTTATAACTGATACAACCTCCATCTATCCCTCAAATGAGGTAGTGTGGCCTGATATAACAAATGTTCCTCTTTCCCACCCTGAAAAGTTGGTAGGTATGCCTCTGTCTCTCTATCTCTGACATCTGTCTCTCTCATTCTCGTCTCTCCAGTTTCTCTCCACCTTTTGTCCATGGGTGATAATGGTTCTGGGAGGCCCTAGAGCAGGTGGTCCTTTACACCAATGATAATCTGTCCCTGCCTATTTCATTTCCTTTCTTATGCTGAAGAGGGCCCAAAATCCTAAAACACATGGACACTAATGTAAAATGCCTATTATACAAAATACTGTGATTATAATTATGAGGTGCACTACTTATCCAATGATCTGTGCTCACACCACTAAAAGTACAGCAGCTCTATTTGGAGTGGACGTGAAAGACCACACCTCCCTCCCTATGTGGAGAACCAAAAAATATTATATCTATGCCGAAGTATATCCTCAAAAATGAATTTTATTGATGCATAGCTAATCATAAAAAACATATAAGACAAATGTACACTAATAATAATATAATAGAGCTATTATACAAAATACGTTTGCAGCATGTAACTAATTTCTTCTATAGGGAAACCCTTTTTCCTTCTTTTAATCCTTTTTAATAGTGGGTTCTCTGGTCTCTTTTTGGCCCACATCATTAAGCCTGGCAGGGTCCCTGTCTAAGATGACTTGCTTCTCTCGCCTTGTATAAACAAGCTGTTCTGGCACTTAGAGATGCTGCCAAAAATACTTCTCCTTCATATCCACACATTCCTAAAACCAGAAACATTTATCGAACACTAGTCATTCCTTTCTTCACTCTCTGTTTCCTTCCCCCACCCCCAACATTTTATCTGTGGATGAAAAAGAGAGAGACATCATCAGCATCTTCTGCAACTTAGCTAGCTACTTCATTTCTTTAACACCCCCTCCCACACTACTCACTGCAGGCTTGGACTGAACTTCAGGGAGCAGGGGAATCCCTTGGGCTCATCTCCAATGGGGCGCCCCCACCCTGAGCACTCTAGTTTGCTCAATGCTAACAGCCTGGTAAGCTACTTACTTAGTTTAGGCCTTGTGTATAAATTTAGCATAGCACCCATGAGACTGATGGTGACCTCCCCAGAGCAGGGGGGAGTTCCTGGCAATGGTGGATGCCAAGGACATATTTTTATGTGCCTATTTTTGCAGGTCATCCGACATTGGAATCAACTTTTGGGTGGGATCCCAGAGTCAGTTCCATTGTTAGTATCATGACAATGGTACAATGCCTCTATCCTCCAAGACTCTAGTAGACCTTCTGGGCTGACTAACTGGCCAGTGAAATCTACATGTACCTTCCTCTGGTTATAGTCTCAGATCCCTGCTAGGGTTTAACTCTGGATTTGAGGATGAATCTCTTTTCCTTGGCAAGATGTTGTGGCTACAAGGTCCACCCCAGACCAGATTCTACCCTAACTATTTCACCAAACCCACCTTTACTAATGCCACTAAATCTACCAACCACAAAAGCTAAAGACTAGTTTCACAGGATCATTCCCCTTGTTCTAGGTCTCTGACACGGCTGATTACTTGGAGTTACAAGTGGTTACAAGTTCTACTCACCACAGATGTGTATGTGTGGCCATCAGAGCCACACACGGATTGAGGTTGTGTTATATGGCATGGTTTGCAAAGGTTGTCCTTGCTTCCATGGAGTTTCAGGCTTGGTTGCTTAATCCTGTAAGAGAAATAGTAAGCATACTAAGAAACATAGAGATACTCTCCATCACTGCTAACTCCCAATGATCTGTACTCACCTTGCCAAATGAGGCTGGGCCCAAAAGCTATTGAATAGTTTGGGGATCATTTTTTAACACCATATTGTGACCACAGTGTGTCTACAAATAATTTGCCAATTTCTTTGCCTGAACAATTATTGTTCTTATAAAGGATTTCCAAATCTAAGTTGTTTGTCTAGCTTTCCTTTCCTGAAATGTTTCAAGATTAGAGGGTCTGGAGAGGTCCACACCAGCAGTGTAGATACAAGACACCCACAGGGCTCAAAGTTTCTGCAATGAATTATCTTAAGATGGGATATGCTTCCTGCACAAAGGGCGCCAACTAGAGTATTAAACTTCCACTTTTGAGATCACTAATTGGCTGATCTGAAAGGTGCCGTCACGATGAGGTGCAGCTAGCCGTGGACCAATGCCATGACAACAAACAGTGCTCATATGCATCCCTCCCCAGGGCTATTTAGATTGCTGCACTTAATTAATAATTTAGCTTTTTTCTAACTCCTGCTGTGGTCAATTTTACAAACAAAATGGCTGTGCATTGTCAGCTATGTCAGTTGAATTCAGGCAGCACCACAGCTGAGATGCTGGGAAAGGAAGCTCCAAAGTGGCCGCTACCAGGAAAAAATTGGTGAGGCAGTGTTTTAGCTTCAAGTGGATGCAGGAGCAAATGTAAGTGCTGACAATGATTCAGTATTATGCATGTAGAAAGGGCAAGGGTAGTAGGAGGAGTTCTACAGAACAAATTTAAAAATGTAAATCAACAGGAATATTTTTAGGTGTTCTCTAAAACCTAAGTGGCATTTTAAATGGTATGTGCACTGCTTACCAACAATTTTCAATATATGAGCAATAGAATGGAGCAGTGTCCCCCAACCCTCTCCTCAATGAGATGCACAGGTAAAGTAATTAGTGCAACATAGAACTATAGAGATGGCAATGTGGAGATTATTGTTATTTTTATTTATATAGCGCCATCCTTATCCTTAGCGTGGTACAAAGTAGTAAATACAGATGGTAAAACATGCAGTACATGGGCTATTAAAAACAAGATGCTATAAAGATTAAAGTTAATGCTATGGGAACAGGGTACAATAGAAGAAAGAGCCCTGAACGTCTGAGCTTTCATTCTAAGGGATAAGGGGTTGGAGGCAAAAGGGCAAGAATCACAAGTTGTGACAAATTTAGTTTGGTGGCATGTGTCACGTTGAGGTTATATGGGTTATCTAAACCAGGTCATATGCTTGAAGTATTAGGGAGTGTCAAATTGTGTATGGAAGAGCATTCCAGGTGAGTGGTGTGGCTCCTGAGAAGTCCTGGAGGCAGGAGTAGGAGAAGGTGACCAGGGTGGAGGACAGGAGAAGGTCCAAGACAGAGCGGAGGTTACATCTGGGTTGGTATCTCTGGATCAGAGATGAAATGTAAGGAGGGGCCTGGAGAGAGCTTTGTAGGGTAGAGTAAAACATTTTAAACTGAATTCTCGGTGAAATTGGCAGCCAGTGGATTGACCGACATAGGAGAGCAGCACTAGAAAAGTGGATGTGGCGAACAGATGAGTTCATAATAGATTGGAAGGGTGGCAGAATGCTTGTTGGAAACCCACAGGGTGTTGCAGCAGTCAGTATATGTTTAGGGCATGCACTAACATTTTGGTGGTTTCAGGTGAGCAGAAGGGATGGAGGAGAGCTTCAAAATATGACCTGCTGGTGGCTTTCAAGGAGAGGGTTGGGGAACACTGACATACAGGCTTTTGCCAAAGGTGTTCGAGTGTCAGACCACCTATTGGCAATATGCTTTTGAGTGCTTCCTGCATAAGTGTCCTACAAACCAATCCTTCCAATAGGGTCTAAGGCCCATGCACAAGTGTCGCCAAATGTGACCCTTCCAAAACCACAGCACAAACATTGTTACTATATTTTCTTTTAATTTTCGGATTTGTGTCCCAAGTTCCCAGTGATTCAACAGAAATATATTTAGTACCTGTGCTCCAGCTTTTTCCGACTTATACACATTGCCTTTTGGTAGCCATGGGCTATGCAGACTTTGTGTCGACTGCATTTCACTTTCTGGCAGGGATCCTTTGTGGTGTCAAGGGCTGTAAAAAAATATCAATATATAAAAAAATATAAAATCATAAAAGCAACAACAATGTAAATTACTGAGGGATTTTCCGTAGGCAAAAGCAACACTATGCTCATTTTATTCCCTGTCTAAGCAACATATGAAGACCAATTCTTCTTCTTCTTTCAGCTGTCAACATCAACCCCAAAATTCAGCCCAGGATTTTATTGGCCCTCTGCCGGTCCATGACCGTATACCCTATTGCCTCCAATATACTTCCCAGCCTGTCAAGTGCGCTCCAAAGAAGCTATAAAGTTGCAGGGTGGATAATGGGGCAGGAGTGGGTATGGCTCTCAGATGTGATGCTGAAATTCTAAAATTGGATGAGTGCCTTGGCTGTGGGGTGCAGTGGGACCAATATAGGGGGGGTGGTTGATGGAGACTGGGAGGGCAGGAAATGGTGGAGGGGGGTTTAGTGTGGCCCACTGAGAATTCACCTGCCTCTCCCTATGGCCAGCCCATTTCTCAAATCAGTATTAAGTGGATTGCAACTGGATCAGCCGGTCACAGGGAGAAAAGGTTAGTAATAATATTTGTTAAATAATTAATAATTATTTTAGGCAATTATTAGAAATACTATAGTTATTACTTTAATTATATTTTTAAGGGGTGGCTGTAGGTTTTTAGGGCTGGTTTCTATGTTAGGGGAAGTCATGCGACAGTGGTCAGGAAATTGATCTAATGACTGGAGCGTTGCAGGTACGATTCCCACTACAGTGGTCAGGAAATTGATCTTATGACTGGAGCGTTGCAGGTTCGATTCCCGCGACAGTGGTCAGGAAATTGATCTTATGACTGGAGCGTTGCAGGTTCGATTCCCGCGACAGTGGTCAGGAAATGGATCTTATGACTGGAGCGTTGCAGGTTCGATTCCCGCGACAGTGGTCAGGAAATTGATCTTATGACTGAAGAGTTGCAGGTTCGATTCCCACTGGGACATGACTGAAGTGCATCTTGAGCAAGGCATCTAACCCTTCCCAACAGCTCCCCGGGTCCTGTGGCCTGGATAGCCCACCGCACCTGGAATGTGTGTGCACTCACTGATGGGGTTCACTGGGATAAATACAGAGCACAAATTCCTATGTATGTGCATATTATTATTATTATGTTAATGATTTTGGCATATTTTAAATTAGAAATATTCCAGCTATTGCTTTAATTATATTGTTTTAGGGGTGTTTATTGGTTTTCTAGGGCTAGTTTTAATTTTAATTGTCAGAACATTCAAATTGTACCAATTCAAGTATTTATTTGCTATATAGCCTTTCTTCCTCGTGACGTCTTATATTTAGGATTCTTTAGAAATAGGTTCTCGCTCCTTCTCAGATCTGAAAATCTCTAGCGTATGCATATTGCAAGCTTGGAATTTCTACTGAACTAAACAAATAATGATAGCGGGTGTCAGAGGGAATGATGTACTCCTACTGTATAGCTGTCTCATGGGGTCTCTGGTTATAGCTTATGACCTAGAAGAACCTTAGTGCACATGATTAAACCTCTCGTCAGAGCAATTGCACAATTACCAATTCACAACGAACCTTGATCATCTTGTCTCTAATCATCTTCTGAAAGCGTTCTTTCCAAGATTAATTGAGATTGGAGTGGCCTCCCAGCGCTGTGTTTGTTTAGCAGACTCAACAACAGAACACAATTTATTTATACACAGCAGAGCTGTCTTTCTCAGTTAGCAAACCTTCAATAGGCCAATCTCCCTCTTGCTGTGAATAAATCATGATGCCCTTTACATGGTGCTTGTCTTTACCTGTTAATCTCAAAATGGCTATACCAGCAATAGTGTCTCTTGTCTGCCCTGCTATTTCATAAAATACAGAATTGTGAGAATGATGTCTAGAATATGCTCACAAAATGATGAGCAGACATAAAGCACAATTCGTGGTGAGCTCCAGATCTGGGTCAGTGGTAAATATGGCCCAAATCTTACCCATACAGTATGGTCTGGCATTAACCCAAACCTGAGTCAGATTATCCGGCCTTTTTAATTGAACCAGACCTTCACTCTAATAAAGAGTCTATCTTGTATGTTCCCCCCACCCTGTACATACAGATTGCTCACATTAAAAATCATCCTAGCTGCACCTAGTGCATTTAAACATCCAGTATGATGGCCAATGGAGTCTCAGGCTGCCTGCAGACAGAAGGTCTTTTGACTATGTCACTCTGCATTGTGGGATTGCTGTCCTTTTTCTGACCCCCAGCTCTGCTCTGTCTGTGCAGAGCACAGCTGTAACCCGCCCCCTGTGATTTCCATCCATCTCTTCTCCTCAGTATGTGATGCTTCTGAGGCAAGATGGTGGCGCCTGCATCCGAGTTCTGAACAGAGTTGCAGCCCAGTGGGGGAAAGAATAATAAGAAAGTGACCATAAACTTAAAAGATATACATTTTAGATGCTGGGAAATAGTTTTTTAAGGGTTGGGGCTTTTTGTTAAATGATGCTGAAGGTTCGGTTTAAAGTAGGTGTATCACAAAATTTTGTAATATTAAAAAAACACAGTTAGACTTACAGGTAACATATTTATTAGGAATACTTCAGCATGACCACATGGAGAGATCATGTTCCACTCCCTGGGAGGAAACACAAATTCGAACAGAGGTTAAAAGCCCCATCCCCTTCCTCCCCACTTTAGAATTGTAAAGTAACTTAGGTAAACCTTGAACTATGGGTGGGTAATAAGCGGTCACGCTCAAGGATTCCTGAAAAATCCATTACCGGTAAGTCTAATGGTTGTTTTTCCAAGTCAACCTTCAGCATGACCACATGGAGAGGATTAGGCATGTCATTTTATCTTAGGGGTGGGAAGCTGCAAGGAGTACTCTTCTACCGAATGCCTGCTGTTTTACAGATAGTAAATCAAGTCTACAATGTTTAAGGAAGGTGTGGGGGGATGACCAAATTGCTGCTTTACATATCTCATCCAACGAAGCACCAGCCCTCTCTGCCCAAGATGCTGACATAGCTCATGTAGAATGGACAGAGACATCTGAGAAGACAATAGTCTGTGTAATCCATCTGGCTACAGTGGACCTGGAGGCTGCTAAGCCTTTCTATTTTCCACTGAAAGTAACTAAAAGAAAAATGCTGCCTTTCCGTTTCCGGGTTGCTGCATTCTCACTGCTGCAACCGGAAGTGACATCAGCGTGCCGGGTTACTGAGCAAAACCCACTCCCAAAAGGGAGGGAAAAAGTGTTAAAAATGAATATAATATAATTACAATAATCCAGCGATTGGTGTCATTTAAACACTAAAAAGTCCGGCATACCTACAACTAACTGCTGGGATTTAAAGGGACATTGCACAACTAGTGTCTGTGTCAAAAAACTACGTAGGAATCTAGCCCCGGCTGTACCCAGACCTCAGATGAACTCTGGAGTCCACAAAATAACAAACTAAAATAGAAAATTGGCCGAAGTCGAACATATCCAGCACTCTCTGTCTAGCCATTTCTCAGGGAGGAAACACAAATAATTGAAGTGGGAAGGAAGGGGTGAGGCTTTTAACCTCTCTTCCAGTTTGTGTTTCCTCCCAGGGGGTGGAGCCTCTCTCCATGTGGTCACGCTGAAGGATGACTAGGAAAATCCATATGTACCCATCATCTAATGAGAGGGGTCACTTATATGGCTGAATTGAATAAAACTCCCACCAAGCTTGAGGTTTTCTTCTCCTGGTAGGAATACAATCCAGGGGTGCTAGGTTTGAGTGTCACCTCAATATACTCCTCCTGCTATCCATCATATTTATAGATAGACGTCCTTTAAACAAAAAAAAAGGTGCCCCCTCCCTCTGTGCTACCAGCTGAGAAAACCAGGCATATAGCCAGGGCTTGGGGGTTGAGCAACTGCCCCGCCTGCCCTGGGCATACTAGGCCCTATGCCTGTCATCACTGGTCCAGTGCTCTTCCAGTTGTGCTAGAGCTGAACCCATTGACTTTAAATCCGTGGTTAAAGTCATGCAATTTTTTGGCTAACATCAATCAATTGAAACATGGAGCTTTTGAAGCCTTTTACACATCTTCTTGAGGCATGATACAGTTCTGCAACTTGCACATTTATACCCAAAACTCCAAAGGACTGCTTGGACATTCTGTCCGTTTAACATTTAAAGGTGTTACATTTAATGAATTAGAAAAAGCATTAGAAAACGTAGAACATAAATATATTGAAGTGTTTTGACTGTTAAGAATGTGATTTTATAGTATCTCACATGGGACATCAAAGATATTACCTTCATCGCCTCCCTGGTTGTCCTCCCAACTCTTTATGTAGTCATCCTGATAATAAAGAAAAACAAGATTATAGACAGTCTGAGTAGACAATTCTAATAGTCCAGCTTACATTGCTACAGACCAGTAGGGGCATAACTATAGAGGGTGCAGGGGGTGCAACCGCACTGGGACCCAGATGGTCAGGGAGGCCCCATAATTTTTGCTACTCCACCTTATTTATCATATTTGGAGAAAGGAAGCATCATTTTTTTCTGCTGTTTCAGTGTTTAGTTGTCTAGCTGCATCTAATTGAGTTAAAAAGACAGTAAAACGTTTACTGTATGATCCTTGAAAGGGCCCCATTTAATATTTGCACCAGGGCCCTTTCACATTTGGTTATGCCCCATGCGGACCAGCACATAAAATTGGGTTCTGTGCTGCAAACCATAGCCTATATGCCCAGCAGAGTTTTCTGTTTGGGTACAAAAAACTGAGACTGAATCATCCTAAAGCAGTCACAAACGTCACTGAAGTATTTCTAACCTGTCCCTATACTATCAAAAGAGAATCTCGGCTGCAGCTAATCATTAAAACCTTATTGACACCCAGCTATGGGCTACAGCAGCTGTTTCACAGTGGTGGAGCCAATCAAAGTTTCTATATACTCAAAATTTCTCAGTATTGGACTGGGGAGAGTATGTGGGGAGCATATGCAAATACCCATATTCACTGCAGTAAAATCATTTTATGGGGGTAATAAATTAGTTTGATCTTTGCCTGTTTTCACTGAGGATGCCAGGGAGCGTCTGCTGGCCACTCATTTGTTAATTGCTGCCACCAATCTATCCTCCGCCCCCTGCAGGTCAATACTTTGTCCACTGCCCCTTATAAAACAAAGTAAGTTGATTAAAGGGGGGTGCCAATAATACTATTTATACAGTTTGAATTGTCAGGTGCACGCACAGGGAGAAATTCAGCTTGTGGCTAGCTCTGATGTATTATATTGCATTGCATCCCCCAACTTTGGACTTGAAAATAGGAATTTGCAGAGGAATTTGGGGCATTGATGGTCATTGTATGCTTGCGCACACATAGGATTGTTACCCTCCTTCTTTAACCCATGCGTGCAGTGAATGTACATATGCCTGGAGAGATGGGCTGGCTTAATGATGGTGCCCAGGGAGCAGTTGGGGGGGGGGGTTAGGTGCCTTTCTTAGGAGCAATTTAGTCATGTCCCATGGCCAGGTTTCAAACCTGTTACCCTCCAGTCACAAGACTGCTTGCTTACCACTAGACCAAGACCCCACCAAAAGGAGCGTCGAAACTTGTGCAATTGCAGTTGTATGCAAACAAGGTTGCTGCTTTCTCTACAGGATGGACAATCTGTTTGCTGAATTTTGTATAGTAATGATAGGATTATACTGGGCAGTGACTTTGTGCTTAGGCACCAGATAAATTGTATAAATAGTATGGACTGGCGCACCCCCCCCCCACACTTTTCCCCTTATAAAACAAATAATAATAAATAATTAAATACTTTTCCAATAAGAAGAATGACTCAATCTTTCAAAATGTCAAGGACAACAGTATCAACTCGGCATGAAATATTTGCTTTCATCTTTGTTGTTTAGTTTTTATTTGCATTTTTAGCCATCTTTGATTGGCCATTCTTTAAGCCTGAGCCAGTATATGCCCATCATCAGGGGTTCAACTTAAAATAAATGTCAACAATCATATCTATATGTAAATACACTAGAAGTACAACATCACAATACTGCAATAGGATGAGGATACTTAATGTATAAAGCAGAGCGGAGCTGAGTCTGCACCCCCCGTGGGAAGCTGCTGGCTCAGCGGAGGCATGGTTTTCATAAAAAAAATGGGTTTTCCACCACCAGGGATGTGGCAGCTAATTTAAAGGCAGGGGTTGAGTGGATGGGTGGTTGGAAGCTTTCTTCTGTAAATTTAAAGGTCATTTGTAATTTGTAGGTTGATTTCAAACTTCTACTACCTACCACAGCTCCAGTTTTGTGATAGCAGAGCAATATGTGGGCCAGGCCCAGTGACAGAGCTAGGTATCTATAGCCAGAAGTGGATCCCGAGGGCAAGTTCTAGATCAGTATTGCAGAGCAAATTCCTGAATGAGGAACTGAGACACCGATGAACTTCTTTGCAGGGGTGGGTGACCCAGGTGTTGCTATTAGGTTGCACGGGACATCCTTCATCTCTCCTGGCCTCTTCCTGTCTCACCTTTCCAACCCCTCACCTTTTTCCCTCTCACACCTTTGCCCTCCTCTTCCCACCTCATCTCTGTCTGTCACACCTCACCTATGCTCACCTATTCCCATCTTAACCTTGACCTAACTCAGTCTCACCCCTGCCCACCTCTTTTTTTTAAGGTTTTATTTGAATTTAAGAACTACAGTACAAAACATAAAGCAAAACACAAGCACCTACATACACTATAGCATCCTAACCCACATGGACAACCAGTCATACACACGCATGCGTTCTTTCACTGGACTCGGCCCTAGCAGGTAAACTTGTCTGATGAAGATCACAATGTCTAACTATGGAGGGGAGGGGACCAATTAGAAAAGAGAGAAGGGGGGGAGACGTGGCCCGAGGCAAGGCCCACGTTCCACCCATAAAAAACTAGGCCAGATGCCACTGAGATTGCCAGGGCTAGGATGAGGGGGGGGTACAAGCCCAGGTCACATACATCACCCACCTACTCTTCCTAACCCTCTCCTGAAGCAGACTCTGTGCTCTGAAGTCATGGGTCCCAAATTTTACAGAATTATTGGGGGAGCGGTGTAGGTTAGCTTATAAAGGGGAAGTTTTTGATTGATCAGTTTCCTCCATGCTTGTATCAACTGCTGGATGCCTCCAGTTTATGAATATATACTTTCTGGCGTAAAAAACTGCCCACCTTACGGTTACTGAATTTTTTTCAACTTTTCAAACCTCACCTCAGCTTACCCTTCCCCATCTCACATTTGCCTACACCTTTTTTCGCCTTACCTCACCTGATATCTGCCTAGCTCTACGCACCTATGCCACCTCTCCCCGACTCACTACATCTCACATCTGCCCACCTTTTTCTTGCTTCACCCTTGCTTCACACGCTTCTTCCCCATCACCTCTACCTATATCTGCTCACCTCATACATAAAAGCTTATTTAAATGCAGCCCCTCGTAGTGGAACAATGAGACGATGTGGCCCTTGGAACCAAAAAGATTGTGCATCCCTGATTTAGATGGAGTCTCTCATATTGGATATATATATATATATATATATATATATATATATATATATATACCAAAGGCAAGGGTTGAATGGATGAGTGGTTGGAAGCTTTCTTCTGTAAATTTAAAGGTCATCTGTGGGTTAATTAAAAACTACCACTACCTAAATCATGCCAGCATTTTACCACTTGCCCAAGCTTGTTATTTCAATGCCAACATAGGTAAACAGCGGAAAGATCATGGCTTTTCCAGCAAGAAAACATATTGATTGGCCACAGAGCAGCTGTTAGCCTGCTCATCCCTAAAATATTGCCTACTCTCTAAGGACCTATAAGAGCACATTGAATTTTATTCAGGAAATGAAACTCAATATTGTAGTGTTTTTGTTGTTACAGTGTTTTGCCAGGTTATGACAAGTGCGCTATGAATTTTGAATCTCTAAGACCCTTTCTGTCTTGCCGTGTTTTATGTTCAATTCCCTTTTTTACCTGCTTTGTTACGGACATAAGCTGACTTGTATTCCAAACATGTTTTATAACCTTGCATTGGCTGGAAGGATCTGTCTTTATAAAGCTGTAGGTTATGGTAATCTGTTCCTGCATAGCACCAAGGGGACACTTTGTTTCTCCAGCTCCTCATCTACGTCTGGGTTGGGAATAGTAGGACCATGTATACTTTAGAGTCGCTTTCAAACTCAAAGCTATCATAACAATGCCGCTGCTGGATTTATATGTCCCAATGACCATTATGAGCTAATGTCTAGTGTACCATGCCGGAAGGCTCTGAAATGTGCTGTAATAAAGGCGGTGGAAAGTAAAACCTATGGGGTCATGCTAAATCCCTTGTGATCTATATGATCAGTATAGTAAACATACAAATAATGGTCTGGTGATAATGACACTTAAAAAGGAACAATACCCAGGAAAATTACTTTCTTTGGTTTTGTTGGCAGGGCATCCTGATTTAGGATTCCCCACTGTGTGTATACCCATGGATCACCCGAAACCTCACCTCTTCTGGGTTCCCAAATGGGCCAATCAGCAGCATTCGTGCCATTCAGATTCCCTTGCTGCACTGGGCTCAGACAGGGCACCATTTGGTGTTCATTCTGCCCAAAGCACTCAGAAGTTTATTCATCAAGGGATAGCGGCAGGTCACAATGTCACAATGTTAAAAACAATGTCATTCCATGTGTTTTCGCTTTGTTACTGGTGAATATGTGTTCAAAAACAGACTTTAATCACACAGCGTCTGGCGCTCCATGCTATAGCGAGCAGATCGAGAGCACCTACACTGTGTGTGTGTGTGTGTTATTTTGTTGAATATGGTGTGAGTCGCTGAGAGTCGGTCACAATAAGCTGGCGCTACCTTTCGCTCCCTGCAACGCTGCACTGGTGTTAGAGCGCCCAACATACATCTCATTCATCAATGCCGGCCAGGTTACTACAGCGAATGAGACGCTCTGTTACAGCGCCCAATAGCCGTATACTAGCGGTCGCTCTTAGCGCCTCTGTACAAGCGCACATCTGCCGATACCTAGCGCTAGTAATTTATCAGCCTGTTAGTGTTTGCACACTAGTTGGTTGAGAAAGTCTTGAAAAGCTACACCTACCTCCAGTGTATAAGACTCTTAGGGGATTGCTACACCTCTGTATGGTGCATCCCTATTTGGGATGCCCCGTTGTGTGAAATCCCACAAATCACCTGTTTGATTCACCCGTCCTACGTGACCATGCTTCAGCAGAACCACCAGCATACCTCTAGCTGCGGCCACGCCTGTCTCAGGCCTTTCAGGGATGCCGCCGCTAGCTTCATTCACATTTCCTTGCCACATGGATGCCCACAGCTAGAGGTATGCTGGAGATTCAGCTGCAAGGCAGACATGTAGGCTCCAGGCGATACCAAGGGGGCAATTTACTAGGGTGCGAAGAAATTGTTCATTGCTGGAGGACTTTGACAATCAGTCCACAATGTTAATGCAGCGATTTGTTAACAAGGGCTATGAGGAGGGGGAGATACGCCAACAGCGTGCTTTGATTAGACAATGTCCTAGGGAATCCCTCCTTACTAAGAGAGAGAAAAACATCATGGACATTAGGGATGATATTCCATTCATCACCGGTTTTAATGTTCAATATAAGGAGGTGCGTAATTTGTTAGCAAAACATTGGCACATTTTGAAGGCAGACACAGTGTTGGGCCCAGCACTACCTAGCTGCCCTAAAGTGGTGTATAGGAAAGCTCCAAACCTGAGGGACAGACTGGTGAGAAGTTACATCGACCCGCCTAGGTCTGGCGGATTAGTGGGCACTTTACCGCCTGGTTTCTACAGGTGTGGAATGTGTGCTGGATGCAAGGGCTGCAAGCCCATGAATAAATCGATGAAATCTTTTTTGGATTTTAATACAAACAAATCTTTTAAGATTTCTAAGCCCATAACGTGTAGCTCTAAAGGTGTGGTATATCTCATTTGGTGTCCATGCTTTAAAATGTATGTTGGACGCACCACACGTGAGCTTAGAACACGCATCCGCGAACATATGTATAACGTTAGACGCGGGTTTGAATCCCACAATCTGTCAGCACATTTTAAGGAATGTCATAACAGTGATCCTAGTCTTATCTGTTTCTTGGGGATTGACAAAGTGGAACCACATTGGAGGGGTTCCAATATAGTAAGGGACCTCTCAAGGAAAGAAGGACAGTGGATATACACCTTGGACACTTTGCACCCTTCTGGTTTAAATATCGATTTTGATCTGAATTGTTTTATTGATTCCTCTTAATGTTATGTTCATGGTTTATATTTTTATCTCTATGCCCAATTTTTGCTCTCTGTTGTATTCATTTGACGCTGGGGTAGGTAGCTTTGCCACAGGTGTTATCGATTTTTCATTTTTAAATTTTTAAATTTTATTACATTTCTTATATATATTGTCCATATACAAATTTTATTGTTCTTAATTGCATTTTCACTCTTGCCTCTTTGGAATCTTAATCCTATGTTGGATCTTTTTGCTGGCTGATATATGCCAGCATTTCTGTATTATAATTGCCGCTTTAATGGCGGTTGCCCTGATGCTTTTAATAATATGTTGCCTTTTACAATTAAGGTGCACATCCATTTTTATTATGTGTGCACTGTGTGATGGAGCACAAGCTTATTGTTTGTTTTTCACCGCGGTTTCTACTATACCGCGGGACACTGCTGCTCTGAAGCGCACGTCCATCTTGTTTGATGGAGCGCACATTCACTGCTGTGCGTTTGTCTCGCGGGATTTCCTAATACCGCGGGACACTGCTGGTTTGAAGCGCACATCCATCTTGCCTGATGGAGCGCATATTTGCTGCTGTGTGCTTGCCTCGCGGGATTACACAATACCGCGGGATTTTCTGTCTGATGTTTGCGCTCCACGACACTTTGTATCTTCTAACCGGGGCATAGAAGCCAGCAAAATAATATGAGGGGCGTGTCACACCGCGTCCTTCAACATCCGATTGGCCGCTATAAACTCACCTAAGATGCGGTGTGTATTACATTATTATGAAGCGGTCATTGCTTCCCTTCATTTATGATTATAGTTGCATAGAGGCAATCTGTTTGTTTTAGATCATAAGCTTTGAGTTCATTATGTGAGAAAGTAATTGTTGTCACATGACCACTCTCCCATGGAATTATGGGATGATGGTGTCTGCCATATATTCTTCCGCCTTCCGCCCGCCACCAGCCTAGTTAAAGTTGCCCCTGGCAACGAAACGCGTTGGCGGTGGCGGTGGCGGAACTACTCTTTACAAAACGGATTTGATATTCTACCTTCAGCGGCTGACGTGATTTCTATCTGCTGGCAAAGCTGCGTTATCCCAGGGCCGGTGAGACAAATATTGTCGCGACTTTTCTGAACGCTGATTTTATTCTATGTTTGTGAGTGTACATTTTTAGAAATTACTTATTAAATTCCTGGGTTCTTAAACGGAGTTACACTAGATTTTGCTTTTGTCATTTCTCTGGCGAGCGGCTCTACTGTTTTAATCAGCTGGAGAGTGGTGAGCGCAACAAGGAGGAGCAGGCTTCATTAAGCATTTTTATGTGGAAGTTTGAAGGCCTTTCAATTCCCATTAGTCGGTAAGGATCTGCACGATTGGTGGAGGATTCACAGTGTGGAGGTGCATGTGCCGTGGGATTGAGATTATCCTCGACATTGGATTATTTTGGATATTGCTCTGTGTTTCACATTATTTAGACATGTAGGACTGGTAAGTTAAACAGGTGATCTGGGGTTTTTCACACAGTGGAACATCCTAATTGGGGATGCCCTATACAGAGGTATAGCCACCGGCCCCCATAAGTCTCAGACTCAATGGGGGAGATGAAACTCTTTAAGATATTCTCAGTTAAAGCAGAACAAAACCCAGCATGACCCGCCCTGGAATTTAGAAGATAACTGGGCGGGATGCTGGCCTCTCTCTGGGACATCCCAAATCAGGATGGTCCCCTGTGTGAAACCCCCAGTTTGCCTATAACAGCTTACCTTTTGCTGGTCCAATGGCACATGCGCAGGTTCTCATCCATTTGCCGTGACTGTGTCAGAGGGTTTCACACAGCGGGGCACAAAACAAAGCCCGGATAGTCAAAATCCTGGGTTTTGTTTTGCTTTAAAGGGTTTCTCCAGGCTAAATGTAAAACCAAAGTATTCTTTCTTTACCTAATCTATTCTGCTGCGCTGTTGCTTTTTTCTAGTTTAACCTCATATCACTAGATATATGTGTGCAGTGGATTGCAGCTTTTATCTCCGATTGTCTTATTTCTTCCAAGCTTTTTAATTCATGGACAACAAAATGCTGAAGTACAGTGAGTAAAAAACTCAGGGTAACAAACAGACTGGGTGCCACCCTCCCTTTGCAGACCTAATGTAACAAACCCAGTCAGTGATTCACAGACTCTGCAGACAAAACCAGAAGGTATTGCCTAGATACAGCAGTGACACCCTTCTGAGCACAAACTAACTGACTGGGAAGTAAGGTAATCATGCTTTGGTTTTACATTTACCCATGAGAATAGGGCCACATTTCTCATTAGACAACCCTTCTATAAAAAAGCAAAAAACCTCATGCTGGTGCTTCAATGCCTCCTCATGAGTTCCTACCACCAGCCACAAAAATACAGAGAGTGTGTGTGTGTGTGTGTGTGTGTGTGTGTGTGTGTGTGTGTGTGTGTGTCTGCACGTATGGGGAAGGGGTGCATTGTGCCTTTTGATTCTTTAGTGAGCACACAGCGTTGTGGGGTTTTGTCACCATCACTGAAAAGCAATTAGAAATTAATACAGGCCACAAAGCTGGACTGCAACTGTTTTTGAAATGTTATGATCAACAATGATTATTTCAGTTGAAATGTGGTGGCATTCATCTCAAAGCTGTCCTAAAGTACCTGCCAGTTAAAGGCCCCCGAAATGTGCTGCATACCACATCCTCCAAGCACACAGATAAATGTTCAATCAAATCACGGTCTTTAGAAGTGCCAAAGTTTGGGCAATGAACCTCACCCTCTTCACACTCTAGTGGCATCAAGCGGATCAAAACCCATATGGCACAACACTGGAGTCTAAATGATCAGTGATCTGAACAGGGCCGGGTGGGCGAGGCCTTGGTGGTGGAAAACCGGGGTACCTATTCTTATGTATTTTTGGGTGATATTGGTATATTTTCACAGACTTTTTACAGCTATTTCTAAGCCTGTTTTTTTTTGATCGTGTTGCCTGCTCCTAACAATAGATATACAGTGCACATGGTGTACAATACACATCATTATGTTTAGAAAGATTATAGGTGAAGAGTGTTTACAGCTCAAGGAAAAAAATAAGCAGGTAACAACCTGATTGTAACATTGATTTTCTCCAAAGTGACATTGCTTTAAGATTAGATGAAGGGCAGTGCAATCTATATATTGATTAGAGAAGTGTTAATGAAACCTACATTCCATTCAAAAGGGAAATCCATTCCTGGGGGAAAAAAAATAAGTTGTGTGCTTGTATTTAAGATTCGTGTGACCATTTTAAGAGTTTTTGTTATTTTACTCATCTAATGTCCTGTTTCATTATGGAGGCTAATGGACTATACGAAAAACTGATCAGGCTGCAGATTAATGCAGGTCTTGTGGTGCCTCATACCACATCACATCATATCACCCTTCAGATTTGCTGACGCCCATAGATTCTCCTCTGCTGCTGATCACCCACCACACCCTATGGCCACCAATCATCCTCTAGTCCTTGCCACCTTTTCTTCTGCCACTGGTGGTTCTTATCGGCTTCTCCACTGCCACCAATTACCCTACAGTTCCTACTAATTTCTTGTCCTGGTTCCTGCTGAAGAGTCAATCATTGCTGCCAATCTCATGTGGTGAGTCAGTTGGCCATTAAAGCTTGGCAAGTTCCTCACCTGAAAGTTCATCTGTGGGCTGCAATAAACACTTAAAGGGAAATTCGACTTTCATGGACTCTCCTTTTAGACCTCAGATTAGTGATCAAGGCACTTTCCTTCCACCCATGTTGCATGTCTCTCAGCAGTGCCTGTATGAGAAGTGATCAGGGAGTGCCTCTGTACACAGAAGCTCCTAGTAGTACAGAGGTAACCACTGATACCAGACTTAAGCTGTGCTGGCTTCTCATACAAGAGCTGCTGGTAATAAACGTGCAGCACGGGAAGGGATTGGAAGGTAAGTGGAGTGTCTCGTGTCTGAGGGTACCTATGATTTGAGTTCCACAAAAGTAGGCTTACCCTAGAAGCACAGATATGTCCTGCAGTGCCGACCACATACTGGCTCCTCGATCTGTTGCAGTGCAGAGATGACCACATAATTGCCACTGGCTCCTGCATACTTCAGACAGTTTATCTTAGGGTAACAGCTCTTGCTTTGGCAAATCAGGGCATATCCCTATTCTTCCAATCAGTGAAGCTTCCTCTTGACTATATGTAGAGGCATGCCCTGGAATTGGCAGGGGTGCACACTATCAACGTACATATTTCATGGGCCAGCACTGGGAGGGATCAAGTTCTGCAGGTTTTTTTCAGGCCTACAGTTTGAACTTCAAATTAAAACAAAGTGTAAAAAATTCCCACATTTGATTAGGATTCAGGGTGACAAAATTCCCTGTGTCTGCTGCAGAAGTTTTTCAATGAGGTAGAAAAGGGAAAGACAACCCCCTTTAGTGGTATTTATTAAGGTGAGATGTCAGGCTTGCAGCAACACGCTCTCACTGGTTAAGTGATCAACACATTTCAGTCAACCACTACTCAATACCTAAATGAACATTACCAAATACTTGAAAACATTTCACTGCATCTTGATGTTTATGCAAATTTACTAGACAAATATATTTAGGAGGATCAGCTGTAAAGTGAGAAATATTTTCAATATGTTTTGATGTAAATTTCCAAGAAAAATCAATGACGGTAATTTTAGTGTCATATATTTTCAGTGATACGTCAACAGCACCTATATGTGCCATGTAATCTTGAAGACATTCTGCTACTCCTCCTAAGGGCCTTTTAAGTTCATCTCATCAGAAAACCGCTTGGAATCACTCTCAAAGCACACGACACTTACAGCTTGTTATTACTATTATAGCTATACCATGGGCTGGATTAATAATAATCTTTACTAGTTTTCCAG
Organism: Gastrophryne carolinensis; assembly: GCA_027917425.1. Lineage (NCBI taxonomy): Eukaryota > Metazoa > Chordata > Amphibia > Anura > Microhylidae > Gastrophryne > Gastrophryne carolinensis. The sequence continues at coordinate 546,630,450 of CM051235.1, read as the reverse complement.
GGTGATCTTGACCTAATTGTAAGGCCTGAGGAGGTGGGTGTTTAGTACCCGTGGAACGCATAGCAGACTCCACGTGACCTACAGCCCTATACTGTACATCTGGACGGCTGAATCTGGTTTTGTGTAGCTGCTCATTTTGGATTTTTTTGTAATTGTTACAATGTATCTTTGTTGGTGGGTGCTTGGGCGTTACATCCATGCAGCTACTTTGCCAGTGGTTATTTACATCATATATCCTGTTTCCCCGAAAGACCTACCCAAAAAATAAGTCCTAGCATGATTTTTCAGGATTATTGAGGATGCTTTAAATAAAAGCCCTGCCCCCAAAAATAAGCCCTAGTTACATAGGCAAATAAGGCAATTGCCTGGATCACCTGCTGTCATGGTCAGGGCCATTTCTTGCCCAGGGCGCCAGGCACACAAATACAGTAGCAAATCCACCAGGCTAATATGACACAGACATCATGTAACCTGCCACCCCAAGCCCACTATGGTCGCAATAGTGCCCATAGCAAATGTTAACATTCTTTATGGAGTGGCACCCACTAGGAACAAGGTGGGGGGGGGGGGTGGAATTGAGCTTCCATATTTCTGTAGTTATATCAGTTTTGTAAACTGAAAATGAAGAACAAATGAATATTGTTTACGGAAAAATAAGATATCACCTGACCTGAAGCCCTAGTACATATTTTGGAACAAAAAACAATATAAGACTTATTTTCTGGGAAACAAAGTACATTAGCTTGCACTAGATATTCCTCCTTGGGTAATTATTTATTCATACACATTATTTTCATCTATAAACAGGTGAACGTCTTTTTTTTTTATATAGTAATATATATTCGTTTTTTAGTCATTTCTTTGTTGTTTATTCTGTAAGTGAATATTTACATATGTGTATTGCACATTGAAATCTATGATTGTGTAGATCTGAATCTCAGGCAATCACATATTATTATGGGGATCTATTAAATCTATTAATTACTTGACTAGTTGTTCATTTTTATTTTTTGCTTTTTGTGGAAATATTGATTAGACTCTAGAGTTCTCCAGGTTGTGGGATGTTTTCGCGTTTATATTTAATTTTAAAATTTGAGTACCATTCGCACCAGCTTACCCCTTATCTGATCCTTACTTGAAGTTGTGGGTGTGAGCACGTCGTGGGGCTGCAGAAATCCAAAGTCAAAAAGAGAGCCATCACTCCAAAAGATGCTAATCCAAATGGGTTTATAACATAAACACAAAGTGATACATCAAAAAATAAAAATGTTTCAGGGTCAAGAGGGACAATCTGGACCCTGAAATGTTGGCAAGTGGATTATCACTTGGGATTTATTTAATACATCAGTTTGGATTATTACCTGTAAGAGTTCTGCCTCTCTTTATGACTTTATTCTTTGCGATAAACCTGTATTTGTCAGTAGTTGGACTGTCTTTCAAGGTTCTTTTTTTTTTAGTTGTACTTGCCCTAGATGTAGTCATGTGACAGAGAAGCCACACAGCTGTAGAGTCCTATAAATGCTGGCGGCACAATAGTCATCATGGCGCTGAATGGACAGCTCCCCACGTGCTTTTTGTACAGCGTGAAATCAAAGAGGGCTTAACCTGATTGCTCCTGATTCAAATATCTCCTCTAATCATCACAACTCGTGCTTTATTTCTGAATAATGAGCAGTTTGGTCACACGTTCTTATTAATACATGCTGATTTTTCTTCCTTCCAGGTGAGCCCCAATCCTTGAGCTTTCATTGGTAGGCACATGCTGTGACCATTGCTTTAGCCAACACTTCTGCTCATCCACATTCCGCTCTACAGCCATTGTTGCTATAAAAGCTCAGGAGGGTAGCATAAATTACAATGACAAACAACAGGTCGACATTGCATTGATATATACAATAACACCCAGCTCTCTGCATTGGCATGTATGCGGTATTCATCAAGAGTCAAGCTTAGTTCAAATATAAAAACACATTCTACATGCTGCCATTGCTAAAGGAAATCTGTAGCTAAAATACAATATACTTATACAACTAACCTCTCAGAATCCATCATTTCTGTTCATTTTAAATTCTCTTTTTGTTTCAAGGCTGCTATTCCTCATTGCCCCCCCCTTGGCCGGCTTTCATCTTATAGCTGCGGCATGTCCTGGAGCTGAGAGCAAAACAGTATGTTCTCTTATATATGGCAGGTTGTGTGTCAGGGAGGCAGTGCGCTCACTCCTTTAGTTCCCTGTGGGTTTCCCTTTCCTCTGCATCATAAGTGAGGGAATACATAACCCTCAGCTACCTTATGGGTTCACCTTTTCATCATTTGATGCTTCTGGTTAGATAAAGGGTTCCTATAGCTTGAAATAAAAAATAGTATATTTACAGTGTTTCCTACAGTCTTGTTTGCACAGTGTGGTTAGGGAAGTGGCAAATGCTACAACAAAGTGGTTGCACCCTTTTTTTACCTGTGCCAGTGGTCCCTACAGCCATTGTGGGGTTGTTGGTGGCATTGAGGAACCTATTTATGTGGGAGGTTAGAAAAGAAATTTCTACTGCCCACCATTCAGTTCTTCTCTGCCCTCTAATCCTCACCACCTTCTCCACTGAAACTGATGATCACTCTGCAGTCTTTGTCACCTTCTCCACTTCAATAATCCTCTAGTCTGCATTGGGGTGGTTGCTGGCTTCTATTCACACAAACTGGATGTGTGAATAATGTCCTCTCATCTGAAGCAGCCAGGTGGCTAGACATTCACAGGCATAGGGTTGTATATCCCTTCCTGAGCCACCAAATGAAACTGAAAGCAAGAAAACCATGAAGAGCACAGGGGCTTGATCTTTACTCAAGGGTTATGTTGCGGTTACCCAAACTAAGAAGCCAGGCAGTGTGCGGGATATTAAAGAGCGGCAGCATCAGAGAAGCTGTACAGTTGGTCAGCATAAAGGAAACAGTGCTTACAATACCTCCCGGCCAGCTCTAAGCTCAATGCTCCAGTTTCTGCCAACTCTTGTTATTGGGAGCATGTGCATCCCTGCAACTAGCAGCTCTTCCAAACCGACTATACTGAGAGCCTTTAGCATTGCCCATATGGTAGCTGCTCTGCCCCCATCAATGAGAGAGGTAAGCTACATGCTTATAGCTTCTATAATACACCAATACCAAACATAAAACAATTTTCCCTTCAGCTCTATTGATGAAGACTATGCAATGTATCTTATTGGGCCACAGTGGGGCTTTTCTGCTTTTCTGGATGAAAACTGGTGCTATCATGGGGTATACACTACATACAGTACATAGCTTGTAGACTACAAGAAAGCAGCACATGCTAATGCCTGTTAAAGTGGGGAACATTGTTGGGGGCCCTCTTCCCTCCAACACGGTTTCTGAACATTTTTTTAGGGCTTACAATTCGATAAAGCTATTGCATGATCACATCAGGGTTTGGATTGTAGAGTGATAGCAAAATCCAGCCTCAACACAATACTCACTTTAAGGAATGCTTTAAAGTAGCACTATAGACAATTCAGCCAACTTCCCTATTCATTGCATAGCTGCCAATCACATGACCGCCGGTAACCAGTTGGGTTTGTTGAGTGAGCTTGCACACCATACCTGAATGGTTGCTCATAGTCACATGACTGCTATCACACTTGAGAGTGAGAAAGTGATGTTCCTTTAGACCGGACCAGCACCCATTTTTTTCTTTAACAGGTGTTGGTCCCGCAGACAGCTTGGAGGGGGGCATCCAGAATGCTGGAACCCCCCGAACATAACTCTCCCAGAAAGCCTGATATCCTTACCCTCACCTCGAGGCAGTGCTAGGAAAGGAGTCCTGTGATTGGACCATGGGGCCATGGTTTTGCTGGCCCAAGTTTACGCTGACGGCCAATCGCAGGACTCATTTCCAGCAGTGAGGGTAAGGATATTGGTCATTCTGGTGGGGTTACGTTCTGGGGGGCTCAGGCATTCTGGATGCCCCCCCCAAACTTCTTCTTCTTTGTCTGAGGGACAAACACCCATCAAAGGAAAAACGGGTGTTGGTCCGGTTTTAGCTATGCTGCATATGTACATCTGATAATTACAGGCAAAATATATGCTGATCTACAACCACAAATCCAACATCCCAACTAGGTAGTAAAGGTAGTCTGAACAAGGTAACAAAAAACAGATTAATCAGAAAAGATTAGTAAATAAGTACTAACCTCCACCTCCTTGAAGCAGACAGGAATGGCAAGACATAGAAAGAGGACAAAACAGAAAATGTTGGTTAGTCAATAAAGTGTAAACCTCCCTTTATAAAACATTTGGCTAATATAATATTAATGTTTCAGATGTCTCAGGCTATTATATATCCATATATACACATAACTGGAACCTTTAAGACTGTATGGACATCAAACCTACTGTTCCATCTCCCAATGGGAAGCAACTGGGGATCCAAAGGACCAGTTAAATAAACCAAGTTAGTCATTTTGATTTTAAATTTGAGATCACATTGAAATTAATATATACCAAACCCTTCTCAGTTGTGATTTTCAAATTAAAAATACACAGGGCCACCATTAGACAGGCCTTAATGTCAGGGCCCACTTTTTATTCCGACATGAATTTCAATGGCTTGCCATAGATGTGGACGCAGCCCGCAGGATAGGACGGCGCATCTCTGCCACAGCACTGAAGCTGATAGGAGACCTGTCTGCCACAATCTCAAGATCACATAAGAGCCATTTTAAACACGGGGCAGCAAACCTATTTTTATGAGCAATAGAAAGTTTTACTGAAGTAGATAGGGAGCTAATGGAAAGCTTGAAAACAGAGAAACACCCGAGAAGTCACATGGCTGCCATCAGGGTTGGCAGTTGGGTCCCCTAAGTGTCTCATGCCAGTGGCCTGTCTGTATTGCTCTGATGGCAGTCCTAAATTAACACACACTAAATATATTTCCATTTGTTTATTGCTCTAAGCTGCCTGCAAAAGGGGACTGATCCACCTGCCTCTAAAGATGAGCCAAACACCAGATAAAGATCAGCATACAAACAACTATATTAGCCTTCCAGTTCCACCTGCTCTTGTTTGACCTTCAATGCAGACATTATTTATTTTCAGAGTGTGTATGTGTACAGCGATGACCAGTTGGCCATCATCGTCTCTCCACGTGCAATAAATCATAACAGATGAAAATCCACCATCATCTTTCTGGCATCTTTTTGTGCATATACTTACTTTGGCCCTCAATGGTAGCTGGTTTATTTGGTAATTGTGGTCTATTCATTATTTATTTGGGTTATTATAGCATTCCAGTAACAGTGGATGGATTGATTTTATTGTGTTGTCGTGTTATATTTTTTATACTTTTGTGCAACATTAATAAAATAAGAGTACTTTTATGTAATTTTTGGAGTTGTGCCCCATTTTTAGACCCTTGTTAATTTGGTTTGGCTGTAAAATTCCATACACATGGCCTTGCTATGTAATTGAACAACAAATGCCACGCTAGATTTAAAATCTTATAGCAAAGATTCAATATACAATACCTCTAAAACATGCAACAGAAAAATCAGTAGTACAGGATTCCGCAGTGAGATAAAAGATGTATATAGCACGGAGCAAAGTCTGAATGAAAGTGTTGACACACTGTGTAGATGTCTGTGTCCAGGTTTCTCATCAATGTAATACATATTTTGGCTCCTGGGAGAATGTACGGTGAACCTTTATGGTGAAAGGGTATTATATACCAGCACTCTCTGGTGAGTGTATTTGATATTGGGTGTCTGTGGTGGTGGGAAACCTTGACACAAACATCCTCACCGTGTGTCAACACTTTTACCCTATGTGGACTTTGGAGGGTATGCTCCATGTTATATACATCTTTTATCTTCTGCGTAATTGTTACAACATTGCTGTAGTAGATTGGCACCAGAACTCATATGTCTGAACCAGTCGAAACTAGCTAATTAACTGATCTGGGAGTGGATCCAACAAGACATACGTGTAGAACCAGCGACTAGGAACAAAAGCAGACCCTAATCTGGAACAGGCCACGCAGCTATTACCAAGAACCCGTGGCAAGAGTGGAGGGTCTGGTTACCTACTTGTGTTCATTAAATGAGGATGTTTAAAGGGAAACTCAATCCTGGTATTGCTGAATTGCAGTTATTAGTGACTGTGCCTTTGGAATGGTTGGCATCAAAGCTGTTCTGCGAAGACAGCATCAACTACGGAACCCCTTAAAGAAACATTAGACCTTTTCTGATTTTCCTCTATAAAACATGCCCGAGATCTGAGGAGTGGCGCTTTGCATGCCAGGATTCCAAAATGGTCGCTTCCTGGCGGAGGACGATGGCGGAGCGGAGGGATGCCAAGCGCGATGTGACTGGATGTGACTGTAGATTTTTGCAAACCGGAGGGGCAGGGGGCCGGGCAAGCCAGGTCTGGGGAGTTATTACTAACTGTATCTCTTTAAAACAAAATAAGTTAGGACTGTATTCGTACTTCTGCATAAGAGTGTTTAGAAGCCTGGCACTCCTGTGTCACCCTCCAGGGTTGTGCATGCAATAAATATCCAAAGCAAGGTCACAGGCAATAAAAGAAAACTAAATCCAGACTAGAAATTAGGAGGTCAGCTGAATTTGAATCTAAAAATGAAAAAGGAAACCTATTAGCATATTCAGTTTATAGCTGCCATTGCATTGCTTTATATTGCTATGTTACATAGCACATTAATATGGAAAATGTGTTCCTCGGCCAGAGCAGCTACACTCAGGACGGGATGAACAGAGAGTAGAATAACCTCACAGCTTTCTTCTTTTGTTTACAATCTAATGGACACCATTTTCCTCCCATGGTTCAGTGCTTAGGTATATTATTAACAATGTGGTGAGCAATTACCAGCTGGTGCCCCACCATTTGTTAATAGAGGTCTCAAACAATTTGATAGGGCCAGTATGTCCTACACACATTTTACTGCATGGAATTCTTAAAGACAAGGCCTCAGGGTACCAAGAAAATGAGATTCAATCACACAGTAGTTACAAAATCACAGCTGGCCTGGTCCAGTATTAGTATTCAGGCCAGTTATTACTGCTTGCTCCGCATGTAACTCTTCACCTTGTAAAATGGAATGCGTTAATTTCGTTCAGCATTTTTTTTTCTTTGACTTTGGCAGCCGGCAAATTGTGGCCAGATCTTCCCATTCTGCTGCTGTGCATATAAAGCGCCTGCGGTTATTCACATTGATGCATTAAGTCCTTATCGACGTTTCCCACATTGTACTCGGCACTACACAGATCACACCAGCGACTCGGCTTCAGCTCTGATGCTGGCACAACACCAAGGGCAACTCTGACACTGCAGTTAAAGAGTTTGGACTTCACACGCCAATGGAATTAAAAACTTGCAATGCCCAAAAATGGCCTGAATCATGAAGCTCATGGCACAGCCATTATGATGATAAAATTACTGGTCCAGATTATGGTGCAAGCATACATCAACAGTGCGTCACTCCTCCCAGCAGCTTCATGCAAATGTTGTTTTTTTACTCCATTAACACTGAGGTTATTAAAAGGGGATGTCCAGGCAACAAGATAAAAAGTCTATACTCTCCTTTTGTCCTCCGCAGCTTTGGTATTCCCCCCACACCCAGCTGCTCCCTGCAATTCTGGTGTCTGCATACTTAACAATGACGGAAAACAGCTATTCTGCCCCCAAAGCTGCTCCATTCGATGCAATGTAGGGGGCATAGCACTTAATAGAGCAGGCGTGTTAGGGCACTGATTCTCAACCTGTGTTACATGTACCCACAGTGCTACGTGTACCAACAACAGAGGTCTGATGGGTCTATTATATTATTTTAACAGTAAAACATTATTCAATTTTTCTCTAAAAGGTGCTATGAGGACTTTGGCCTACTTATTTCATTTAAATTTATAATGTATACCCTCTTTGGGGATACTCTGCTGAGACATTTTTTTGCTAGGGGTACTTGCCATCTTAATGGGTGCTACCATGTCTGCCCTGCAAAAGAGGAAACGTTTGTTAAAACCATCATTAGTATGAAGCCATAGGAACTGTACAGAGGAGCTGCATGGAACAAATGGTGGACAGAGACAATTCCATACAATTTAAACAATGTCTACAAATTAAATAGAACCATCTCACATAAGACAGATCTATGTAATGTCATTTGCACCATTGATTCCTATACAATTAGGGATAATTCCCACTTTGATATAAAAAAACAGGTGTTTCAGGTGCGTATCAACATTTTAGGTTTCCTCAGGGGAAAAAATGGCCACAATGGCTCTTATTACATGAAGGGGTTGATTCAGCACTAGGTGCAAAAAGGACACTTTGAAATAAAAAGTTTAAGTGAAAAATAAAATAGGAGTATAATATCATCCATTTAATTGCATCAGATGAAAAAGTATACTACTTTTCCTTTCATTGTCTACCTAGAGGGTGATTCAGCACCAGATGGAAAAAAAAACAAATGAACATTTTAAAAACGGTGCTGACTCAACCTCAATTTGTATAAAGGTATAACGTTTTTGTGGACCCTAAATGCAGATGCCATGGCAGTGGGTTTCTAGGAAGTTGGATTTTACTTGGTGGTTTTATCTTCCCCCACTGGGATTATCAATAGTGGAGACCCATCGTCACCTGTTTATAACTTATATAAAAAGCTTGAACTGGACCATTTAGATTTGAGACTCTTTATGAACTAAACTGAATCTAAAGTCTAAAAGACTTTAGGTATGATATAAACCCTTCCTTCCCCTAGTGTAAACTCACCTGTTTCGGGTATTCTGTGTCATTCATATTCGTTAATAAGTAGAGCACTGCTCCCCTGAAGATCTACACAAAGTGTATGGAGCAGGCAATACAAAGTTCTGTGCCTATTGCCAAATATGATTGGCTTGAGGTCCCAGAACAGGGTGAGCTTTACACCGCAGATCGTTCACATCTGGATCCTGATGCCCCTTGGAAAGAATTTCTACCACACTTAAATCTTAGACTTTAGTCCTCCATTTCCAACTACTCCCGATTTACATTAATGACGATTCCGCATTACTAGCAATAATATTAAACAGCCTGTATGAATCTTTTTTTTACCAGTTTAGAAGGTTTACATCAATTTATGAAACACCAATGAACAGACTGTACAACTGTAATGATATGGATGGATTGCATACTATTCCGCCATGTAATTCTTCCTCAGTGACAGCCAGCCCCCAGCAGGTCCCAGTGGCCAGACAAGGAGTAATAGAGGTCTCAGCAGTAAAATGAAGCTTTCTTTTATATTTGCCTTACATTTTCCTTCCATGTGTCAGTGACAGCAGTTCATAAACCTAATTTAAATCTTTGCTTGAACAGCTAACCAAATCCTGCAGAGGGTGACAGATTATACAGGCAGTTATTACAGAGGTGAAGTGGAAAATATACACATGAAATAATTGTGTCTACAAAAATGGAAAATGCCACAAGGAATGTTCTGACAGCGAAGGGCAGAATTCTATCCGCCTTGTCCTTCTGGTGAAAGAGATAGCAACAGAAAGACATTAATGACCTACAGAGCCTTCTCCTAGGAACAACGGCTAGTTTTCCCAAGGGATTCTGGGATGCTGTTTATTTGCACTGCAAATAATAAGCATGCAAAAATTCATCTAACCAAGCAACAATAAAATCTTAACATTATTAGCTTGGAAAATGTGTCGTCATGGGCATATGACAAAACCATCTGTACCTTGTAAGATCTAAACTTGCAGAAAAATCAGTAATCTGACCATATGCAAATCACTTAATAACTACAAAGTTATGTAGTGAGTTCAGACGAATAGGTTATTTGTTATCTATTCTGGTTAAGAAAAGGCTTGTTCAATGGATAAATATTGAATCAAGTCTTTATCCAAATGAAGCAATGATGATGATGGAGGCCTTCATTAAAACATAGTATTACAGGTACAGTATCATATACAGCGTATTCATACACGTCAAGGTAATAAGATGTATCTCAAAGATGTTTCACATGTCATTCGACTGGCTTGTACAGAAATCTCCAGCATTAAATATGGCTGATTGTTTACTGAATTTGCATGCTTGGAGCTATGAAGTATGATTAAAGGGTCAGTCTAGGCAATAGCAAAAATAAGGCAGTAACGAGGTCACCTGAAGCCTGTCCCATGTAGCTCTCCTCCATTTCTGGCAATGTGTTGTAAAAGGTCTCCAAAGCTTGCCCCTTCATTTAATTCCATTTCTCCATGACCATGTGCAAATATGGTTGCCCGGCCTCCTGTCTCTCAGTGCTCTCAGCATGTCTAGCCTTAGTGGTTGCAGTTGCCGAAATGAAGGATGGGGTGGCTGTGAGACCACATATGGAGCGTGATTGTGGAAAAATGTAAAAGAAAAAAGGGGCTAAATTTGCAGGAAATGGAGGGGAGGCACATGGGATTCAGGTGGACTGCTTGCTAACTTTATATTTCCATTGCCTGGAATGCTTCCTTAAATTGCTGTGGCATAGGTGTTAAAACAGCATTGGGGCAGAGAATACATGTCGCCCCCCCCCCCCTTCTTCTATTTAATTTTGTCTTCTTTATTGTCCCTGTTCAGGCAATAAAAGAAAAACTCACCTGTAGAAAAGACACACATCAAGGTCATGTGTTATTAGCACAGGAGCTCACAGCACTAAACAGGACTACAGCGCTCGGATCAGGGACTGAGCAGCATGGTCAGTTCCAGTGCCGAAAGTATGCTCCCCATGCCCCGGCCTTGGTGCACGTCCCTGCTGTCAGCCACCAAGGACCAGGCTGTCTCTTGGGTTGGCATCCAGGGGCACATTCCATGGGCACCCTAGAGCACTGGGAATTCGGGATGTGCTGTTATAGATTGTGCTTGTAGCTATTGTAGATTTTGCAACTAAAATTATTGCCTAGCATTTCCTGCTCTGCAAAATGCAGCCATTCATAAACAGCCTTCCTTCCTTATTAAAAAATAAATATCTACAATGCTACAGACTTTTTACAAAGATGAGAGCCTTTGTTATTATTGGTAAAAGCTATAAAGTTGAGCAAAACCCATATTGGGTGCACCGCTGCTCCTGCCGGTCCCCCCCCCCCCCGCTGGGCACTGTGGTCGATTCAGCATTGGCCGCGTTTAAAAAAAAACATGGGGGTTTCCACCACTGAGGCCATGTCCACCCAGTAGCTTTTCAGATCGCCGATTGGCTGAGGGGCTGGGTGATGCACTGCGCTGGATGGGCACATACTTAGCTTTCACACTGGGTGCACCCACTCCTGTGCCCAGCCATTCAGATAGGTAAGTGGCACTGGCGATCACAGCGTCGCGGGAGCCACCCAGAAAATATGAGTTTACTGGCAACCCCGGGGGGTGTCATACAGTGGGGCATCCCGCTATACGATGCCCCAAGGGGTAGGCTAGTGTCCGAGCCGAGAGGTTTTCGATCTGCTTTAAAGGTAACATGAGGGTGGTATGAAGGTGTAGGTAGCACTGTTAGTCAGTGTGAGTAATGAGATAAGCCTGCTAAGGTCTGGCTGGTCACCATAAGAGTTAGAAAAAATTACTCAGTCTTTACTGAGAAATTTACACCCACCGGATGCAGAAGAAGTACCCCACCCCCCATTTTGTAAATCACTGTGCTTGCTGGATGCAAAATAGTTTCATTCCATTGCCAAAGCAGCAATGATAAATTCTCTAAAGAATCACTTTAGCAGAACTGTTACACAAAGACTGTAATAAAGCAAAAAAAAAATGATTAAACAGTTGGCAGATCCACATCCAATTAAATCGGCACTCAAACAGACAGAGCGGTGAAATAATGAAAGGATAAAGATTAGAACGGAATAATGCTGCTGCAAATTCCCTGCTGCAATTACTTTTTATCTTTCAGAATAATCTGCGTACTGTTCTAATCCACATGTCTGGGGTTAGGAGTTTTGTTGCATCAGCAGCTACATAATGGGGGTTTGAGACTTGGTTCCTTATCCACATGCACATCTACCAATGACCAGATTTGATTGGCATTTCACCTAATTCCATTTATAACTTATTGCAGTTATTATTATCAGTTATTGGTCAACAGACTGCTGCAAACATAGTATGGAGAACTTTTAGCAATTCTTTACCATTGATGGCTTTACTGTTTACCAAGTTGTCCCAAGTATAGTGTCCAGTGGTGTACTGGGGCCAACAATTGACCTCAAATTTTAGTGGCCCCAGGCCAATCCACAACCCAATGTTCTTCCCAAATGGTCAGGCTATAACATTGCAAGGACAGGTCAGGGATGTAGGTGGATATGGTCATGCTTAAAGTGATGGTACTGAAGCTTTTGTGTTATAAGGGCAGATAATAGGGCAGGGGCGAGTATCCCCCTGCCTACAACCATGATGCTGAGGCTATAGCATTGCAAGGTCGGAAAAAAGACTTGGTTGAAGGGTACTGTTGGGCCAGGTTTGGGGTGGGCTGAAGGTAGACTTAGAGAGCAGAGATTGTAGAATCTCAACTTGCCTCAAAGCCAAGCATCCCACCAGGAATTCTCCAGTCTCTCCCTTTTGCTAGTCCAACCATGACTTTTAGTGGCTCCAGACCAGCCCACAAAACCCCTTCTGAGACCTTCCATCAAATGTACATTTACTTACATTAAAAGTTTAGATCAGCTCAGCACCTTGAGGACATCCTTTCAAAAACCAAATGTGGACCTGCTCCTGTATGATGCTAATCCCAGAATAAAACAACTTTTATTAAGGCAACAAGGATCAAAGAGAAGGCCTCCATGGGATCGAGTCCGAGTGGTCATGTATTTTTGGAAATAGACTTTTAAAAAACAGGCAGATTTCAGGATTTACTTACAGCTTTGTTATTTCTCTAGTTTGAGGTTCATGAGGTTTCTGAAAAATGCTCAGTTCAAGTGAAATGGGCCCACTATAATTAATAATTTAATACATGTTGCCTGAGGGTGTGATGTATGAAGCGAAACGTGCGTCAGATATGAACAGTCTGAGCCATCAGGCTGATCAGAGGACCGGCCTGGCAGCAGGAGAACACTTCACACATGTCAAGCCTAAGGCCTGTTATACTTCATAAAGCCACCACATGCAGCATCTTCAAACTATTTAATTTCAAGCTAAATAAGTGAAAAACAAAATGCTGCTGTAAGAGGTAATGGGGTATTGGCATCCCTATAACAAGCATTCTATCATGGTATTTTTGAACAATAAGCAAACCCCCAGAATATATGTGGAACCCTATGCTAAATTCCTTTCATGGAATCTACTTACCTGTCTGCAGTTCCCTAGCTGGTGCTGCATCACCTCTGGCATTGCAGCAACCTCGACATCCCAGCTGACTGGAGAGGCTATATCATGAGGTCTCCCTTTAAACTATACTGGTGCAGTAAGAGATCATAAGGCTGATAGACCACAGTAATCAGAGATAACAAGGTGGCTGGAGACAAATAATAACCTGCCCCAGGCATATCGCAGTGCTTTCCCCTTCTCCGGGGGTTATGGAAAATTCCCAGCTATACAAGCTATAAAAAGAAGCTGCCTTTTTTGCTGACACAAACATCTTACTAGCACACAAAACACAAGTGCGTAAATATATTGTAGCTATAGCAAACTACTTAGATGCCATGGGGTCCAGAAGCACAAGATACCCTTTAAAGTACCTACCCGGGCACACAGTAACTTCCTCCCAACTTATCTCCTGTGTGTAAAATTAGCCATTTCAGAGCATCTTTAAAATCACTGATTTATGTAAATACCTTATTTATTCTAAATAAATCAATATACTAGAGATAATGTACCCTAGTCGAGATATGGTGTGCTCCAGGGAGAGTAGCAAGTCTAATACAACAATTTACTGGGGGGGGCATAATCCCACTCAGACGAAGATATACTACCCGATATATAATGAGCACCTTCCCACACAATTTAGAAAAATCTAAATCAATTTCTTTGCAAAAGTCAGGCAACAACATAAACATAAAAGACACTTTAAAACCAAAGAATCAAAAAGTGGGGAGCACAAGGGGTGATCATACAGTTCAGTGCTCAATAATCTCTATACAATAAATGGTCATATTTGGAAGGCGCGGGAGCAGCAAAAAGAAACCTATATAGCTATAAAAAATATATTTGATCTGACCCTACATGTACCGAAACGTGCAAACACTTACTATACAACCTAAAGTGACCTGTGCAAGCTAAAGTGACCTGTGCAATGTAACCTGTGCAAGTTAAAGTGACCTGTGCAATATAACCTGTGCAAGTTAAAGTGACCTGTGCAATATAACCTGTGCACTTTAAAGTGACCTGTGCAATATAACCTGTGCACTTTAAAGTGACCTGTGCAATATAACCTGTGCACTTTAAAGTGACCTGTGCAATATAACCTGTGCAATATAACCTGTGCAAGCTAGTGACCTGTGCAAATCTGTGGATAGGGAATAGGTATATCAATGACCAATGGATACCTGGCATTACTAGAATTGAGCACGGAGATTGATATCGTTTTTTTGACTTTGGAGTATAATCTATATAATAGAGACTTGTCATCCCAATCCCTGTCATTGATAAAGGGATTGGTGGCCATCAGCAATAGCTACTATATTATTATATTTGATCTTGAATGGTGGCTGCTTCTGTACTTTTTCTACCAGAATAAAATTGCCCCTGAAGTAGTTTTCATAATTTCCCTGTATTTGTTCTTCATTTATGATAAAACTTTGCAGCAGGAAGGATCTCTCCCTGAACATCTTGAGAACATGACATGACATATGGAGGGGTGGCTATGGGGGTGTATCCTGCAAACAGCTAGACTGAGATTTACACTTAGAGGAGTGGGGACACGGTTAAGCCAAAGGATGGTTTTCAATGACAAGACTGGAAGGGATTTGGCCTTGAGGAAGGTGTGCAATCCAAAGCTCACAAGTAAAAAGAAACTTACACATTTTATAACTATAGGGTTGATTTGGAGCCAATTTCTCGCCATTTTTTTGTGTGAAAATTCCTGTTTTCATCTATTTCCCCCCCCTCGTCAGATTCAACAGAGCCTTTTTATCTGCAAGAAATTTTGTGTGAAATGTTTTTATTTTTGTGTGATTTTTCACTTGGTAGTGAGACCTCCAAAAAAAATCAAGAAAAGGGATCTGAATCAACCCTTATAACTACACGGACCTCTATATTTCCAATACATGGTTGGCCCAAGGTGTGGTATATATGTAAATATACAAGGGAAATGGGGCACATGAGGAGAGGTGCCCTTGGATTAAACTTGCACCCAGTACTGAAATATACGCTCAATTATACCAAACGGTGTGCTAAATTACCTAACTAATGTACCTACCTAATGTATTAATGTACCTGTGTGGTATATATGTAACAAACAATAAAATGTAAATCTTTTAAATGCATGTGCCATTTTTAAATGGTTTAGTTTAATTAGGGACCGGAAAACGTTAGGGGCAATTATAGTCAACTTATATGTACAGAAATCATTAAGTGTAAATTATTCATGAAAAACCTGTTAAATTGATCAGACTAACCAATGTAACCATGGTGATGATCTGCCCAGGTTGGGAAGGCAAGCCAATTATGTATTTACTATTTTTGGTTGTAAATGTCAAGAATACAGCCAAAGACACGGCAGCAAGAAGATAAAAATCACTTCAGTTTAAAGATTAAAAAAAAATGAAATTTGCCCAAAATAAGTCTAATCCTAGCTTTGTCTAAAGTATACAGTTTTTTGTATTAAAAATATTTAAATCACAGTTAATAAAGATATATCTCTCTGTGCGAATGATAGATTAGTTTCGAAAAATATGAAACAACATTTTTTATAAATTTCTATCTTGGTGGTGCCTGTGGGTTATCTTAGATTTCGCATAGATCTTTTCCAATCGTATTGTGCATTTTTTGGAGGCTGCTACCCAGGGAGACTCTTTTGAACCATATACTCCCAACACACCCATTTTTTTTCTGACCTGGTACCAATCACGGCTTTTGCTCCCCTTAGGCTCAGGTTCCATAAACTCCCAACAGCATGGAAAAAGTGCTTTTTTTCCCTCCCTTTTACTTCATTTCAAAGATATGTGATTGGAATCATCTGTAGACTTAAATGTAAATGTATGTACAATTTCTCTGCATAAAAAAAATAATTTTCAGAATCACTGATTTTCCAATGGTATTTCTTTCTTTTTCAGAAATGACTTGGCTTTCCCATCAAATTGGATTCACATCTGTAACTTTATTTTCTTTTCTCTCGTATACTGCTCTCCAAAGATTCCTTCCAACAGAGTTATAGCGCTTGTAGTTAAGGTCCTAAACCATGAAATGCAGTTAACTGTGTTTTGTTTAAAAATAGGGAACGTTATATGATATTATTGATGACATAATTCAGATTTGTAGGAGTCTGTCAAAAATTACTGCCCAATAAAAGGCTGCAACCTTTATGGGGGATGGTTTTATTTCTCGAAAGCTTAATATTGCATCACCAAAAAAGGAGAAGGAAGGCATAGATCTTGTTTTTATTGTTCGCTGTGACCCCATTGGGAAGAATAGATTTTACTTCTTGTTTGAAGTTACACAAAACGAAGGTCATTAATGTGAAAAACATCCTGGGCATCACAGTCATCTGTATCAAGCAGCTGGTTCCTAGGGCCATACCTGATCCTAGTAACACGAATGGGTTTATGGCAAATATCGTGGTACTGTATATATCTGCAGATAACTTCTTAATAGAATGGCACTGCTCTTAACCCTTTCGCTGCCAGGCTACCTGGAGTTTTTGTCACCCTTTGTTGCCAGACCATTTTGCACTATTTTGCGCTCCACATGTTCAACTGTGATTTTTTAAGGGATTTCCAGGGATTTCCCAGGGAATTATATATTCTATTTTTCAGCAGAATCTGGGTTTTAGCATGAAATGTCTTTTTTGTCATTTTTTAGGTGTATTCTCAATATTTTGGGGTGAAATATGTGCAAAAAAATAATTGTAATTTTTTTACAATTTGTAGTGTTTTTTGTAATAAAAAAAGTAATTTAGTCAATAAAATCTTATTGCGTGTGAAATCCTAATTTCTCCCGGTTACAGCGATACCACATATGTATTGGTGGACACCCTTTCCTGCCCAGGAGACTCCCCCAAACTGAAACAACGCTTTAGGAGATTTTCAGATAAAATACAAATATGCTAAGCGCTAGGCGCACCTTGCAGTTTTTCAAGAAAAACAACCCTTTACATTTGAAATACCCCCCACAAACTATATATTCCCTGAAAGTATACACCTCAGGCTTTCTAGGTGTACCAGGCTTGTTTACATAGGTGCAGTTTTCTGGAAGAAATTCCTCAATGAATTCTTTGGTAGCACAGAGTTTCACTAAAAAAGAATAAAAAGCAGAATCAAAAAAAAAATATGCAAACTGTGATAAGTGTCCGGGATCGCCCTCTTCTGATGTCGAGGGACACGTATCTTGTCTTTATCCAATCAGGCAAACAGCAGAAAGTTCATTCAAGCTGACTCGAGGTCAGTTTTATTTGTAAAGGTTGCAAGTAAAAAATAAAGATAACACAGGAACAAAAGTAAATCCTTGCCTGTACGGCACTTAACTATACAAGTGAAAACCCTCGCTACTAGCTGGAGAGCTTCTCTCTGCCAACTTAAAAACTACTTCCAGCAACGTTTACTCACATGAGTCTCTCCACAGTCCTGGGCTGTGTCCTTCGCCCGAGAGAGACAGAGAGAGAGAGAGAGAACTCCTCCTTTATTCAGCCTCTCATTCCCCCTAATTAATTTCCTGACAGATGAGAGGCTCAGCTATTACCTCACATAGGAAAGGAACCTGGGAGAAATATACCTGTCCTCTACTATCCGGCCTGCATGTATGTCACAAAACAAAAAAAAACAAGCCCAATCTGAAAAAGCAGCATGCCCCGAACAGAACAATACCCAACATGCATAGCTACTGTCAAGGAAAGAGTTGTCAAACACCTCAAAGTAAAGCATGTGCGTAAGGGTAATTTCAGCTCTGCAGACAAAGTGCGCATTTGGAATACTCCCCAGAAACCATATATTCCCTGAAAGAACATATGTTAAGCTTCTAAGCGTACCCAGATTGTTGTAGTGGGCTCATCATTTTAGAAGTAATCCCTTGAAGAATTCTTAGGTTGCACAAGGTTTCCCTCAAAAAAATTATAAAAAAACAGAATAAAAAACACATTTTCTTAAAAAATCAATATGCAAACAAGAAAAAACAAGCTAAATCTGAAAGAACAAGGTCCCCCGAGCAGAACAATACCCCACATGCATAGGTACTATTAACCCTTTTAATTGCCCGTCTACTTGAAATTTTTTCACCCTCTGTTGACAGGTAATTTTTCACCATTTTGCACCATGTTTAACTGTGATTTTTGGAGGAATTTCCAGGAAAATTATAGATATATTTTTGCAGCAGGGTTTAGGCTTTAACATGAAATGTCTTGTTTGTAATTTTTCTACTGTTTTTTTAAATATTTTTGCGTAAAAAGAACAAAAAAAAAATTAAATTTTTTTTTTTAGAAAATTGTCTCCTTTATTTTAAATAAAACATTTACTTTATTAGAGAAAACCATATTGCATGTGAAAGCCCCATTTCTTCCAATTACAACGGTACCACATATGTATCGGTAGCCCCCCCATTCTTGCCCAGGAGACCCCCCAAACTGAAAATAGCACTTTATAACATTTACAAATAAAATACAACTACTATCCACACTATAAACATAAGGGGTAAATTAAAAAAAAAAATGACATAGGGCCCCACCCCCACCCTCCCAGGGGGGGGGGGAACCCCATTTTTTTTGGAATGTTAAGGGTTAAAAACCCTTAAAAATCCAAAAAAAAAATGGGGTCCCCCTTACCCAGCATTACCAGCCCGGGACCAGCTATGGGGGCTTGTAGGCACAGAGTGGGGGGGGCCAGCTTTTGTGGTCGGAGGCCCCCAGTGAAGAGAAGACCCGGCGGGAGAAGAAGAGACCCGGTCAGATCCAACGAGGGGTCAGGTGAGTATTTTTAATTTTTATTTTTTTAACTAGCAGCGGGGAAAGTCAAGCACGTAACACCTACGGGCTTGGCACTTAAGGCCCAGCCAAGCCAGCACGTAGGTGTTACGTGCTTGGCACTTAAAGGGTTAAAGCTTTAATACTGCAGTCACCATCAGGGCTTCTAATTGCAAAAACTTTTCTACCAGGGATTCATATTGGTATAGAGGCTATCAATTGGCAAATGCAAATAATTAACCATATCTATTGATATCAGCTACATGGGCATCCTGGTTATGAAGAGAAGAATGTTATGCTTTGGTTTGCGGCCAGACGGAAAAAGCAAACCATTTATTTTAGCGTTTTATTTTATGAAGATGAATAGAAAACTTCTACTCTGCAAGTAATGCTGAGGACCAAAATTGCTTCTGGTCATTGGAGTAGAAACCATACACCAGTGAATCCCTTATTTATGCCAAGATGGAGTGACCGAGGCGTAATAGCAGAAGCATGACTATCTGCTGCAGTATGATCTTACACAACAGAATCATATTTTCTGCTAGTTACAGGATCACATTTTGGTGAATAAAATTATTTCCAGCGAATAAACAGAGGAAGAAAAATATCCTAAATATGGTAAAGCACATAAAATGCTCTTAAAGGGCTCTTAAAGTGGTCCCACACCTTAGCCTTCCGGATCTTTGTGGTATAATTTCCACGCAGCCCCACTGTGAGCTGCTCTACTGCAACCTCCGTCCCCTTGCTGTGCCTGTGTCAGTGGCTTCCCTTATGTGGGAGAGCGCCACAAGTTCCTACTCCTTGCTTTTCATGCGTCGGCACCTTCCCTTATGCGGTGGCGCACCAGAGGTCAGGCGGCTTCACTAGCGTTGCAGGATCTGCATCACAATGTAAGTTGGGAGGTAGTTTCTCTCCAAGCTTGCATTAATTAAGTGCTTCCAAAACTGACCCACGGCTACACAGAGGCCACCAATGGCAAACCCACATCAACTAAAAAAAAACATATTTTAAAACAGAAATAAAAAAACGGCCAATCTGGAAAGCAGTATTTATACAATAAGGTGTCAGCAAGTCAAAGAGAATGGCATAGAACTGCTATAAAGTGGACCAAAACCCACCCTGGAGCCTATGAGACTCAAGGGCAGGCATATTCCCTACCCCCGGAGCATTCAGATTCGGGATGCCCCTCTGTGTAAAACCCCCCAGGAAGCCCAGTAAACTCACCAACTCTCCGATCCGGCGGCGCTTCCTGCTATACCTTTAGTGAGTCGTTTTTGTAAGTGGACGGCACTTAGCTGCGCTCATCTCCGCTGGTTTAGACTTGACATCTTAGACAAGCGTGGACGAGTTTGCTTCAGCGCAGTTAAGTGTGCTGATTAAACAGGAGGCCGCACATGTGCCACAGATCCGGGGAAAGGTGAGTTGGAGTGGGTGACCTGGAGCAACCCACATCAGGATTGCCCTAGGGACAAGGACCACAACCCAGGATAGTCAAAATCCTGGGTTTTGGTCCACTTTAAGAATAAAAAATATAGGCATTAAATCCATCTGGTTGAAAAACATACAGTACAGGTGTAGGAGGACAGGACCTTGTATGTGTTTACACGGCATGTGGAGGCAGTGAAGGGAAACATGTCATTGTGGTGTCAGTCAGGGTCACAGGGTCGTCTACCTATTTACAGTAGACAAATGGTGGATGGCCTTTAGGAGAATGGTTATGTACTTGTATATGTAAGAGAAAAGAGTAATCTTTTCACTTATCATTCCACTAGCTTTCTCAAAACAACTAGCAAAACATCTTCATGAAAATCAGAAATACCATGACATGTATGAATGAGAACCTTCAGAAACATGTCACGCACCTGCTAACAGCAGAACAAGCTCTTGGAAGATAGTTTTCTATTCCACGCAGGTGGACAAAGCACCAGCAGCTGCGGGCAACCGAGGGGGGCTATTGGCTTTTTATTTTAGCATTCATATCCCAGATGTGTCCATATTCCTTAACCGCTGTGTTAAATTTGGGACTGGTGGAAAAACATGAACTGACATCATAATCAAACTTAGCCCTAAGTTACATTTCTGATGCTTACCACTTGACTGGGGTAGAATATCTACCAATGGCTAAAATAACCATAATGTGTTGTGATGTTTCAGTTTTATATTTTCTGTTAGCTTAATGCAGAACTTCACCCTGAATAAGAGCCTATCTTATATGTTTCCCCCACCCTGTACATACAGATTGGCCACATTAAAAATCATCCTACCTGCATCTACTGCATTTTATGAGCCTTTAAATATCCAAGATGGCGGCATGCAAACAGGAAGTGTCCTTTGACTGTGTCACTCTGCATTCTGGGATTGCTGTCCTTTTCCTGACCCCAGCTCTGCTCTGTCTGTGCAAAGCACAGCTATAACCCCGCCCCCTGCACTTCCCCCTCCCCCTGTCATCAGTATGTGATGCTTCTGAGGCAAGATGGTGGGCTTTTCATCTAATGATGCTGAAGGTCCGGTTTAAATAAAGGCTGACTCTGTATTTGTCCTGACACCAAAATAAAGTAGAAGACCTTTTACTAACATAATACTATAATATTATACCAAACCTAGATGTGCATTGGATGACAATAGAGTTTATAATTGATTAAACTGTGGGATACATGTTAGATAGGTATATAGCTTCTTGCAATAAAACAGGGAAAAACTAAATCATAATGGGTAGACGACATGGACCAAGATACCGTCAGGCTTCCATGTTTCTCAAGCTGAACAAAACATACATATGAGGTTAGTTCTCTTACAGTGGAATTTTTACAGTGTCTCGAAAACCCCGCCCCTGAAATCTATATGATTCTAGGGCTGCTGATTTACCTCCTCTCGGGGGCATCCAGAATCAGGATGCCCCACTGTGTGAAACCCCCCCAGATCACCCGGAAAATCACCTTCTTTCCTGATCCAAAGGCACATGCGCGAGCAGCGGCCGCATCCCTGCTGTCCTCTTAGCAGGACACGTGCCTGCATGCCATGCTCCCTGTTAGAGGGTAGCGGGGGATGCGTCCGCCGGCGAGCTCAAATCCACTTACCTTAGAAGAGATAATAGACGAAGGGGCGGGAGTGGATCCGAGTGTGCTGATTGGGCGAGAGGGCTGTGTATGTGCTGTAGGACCGGGGAGATCGGGCGACCTGGGGAATTTCACACATCGGGGCATCCCCAATCGGGGTTAAGGACCAAAACCCAGGATAGTCAAAATCCTGGGTTTTGGTTCACTTTAAAGGGCCAGTCCATGCCACAGCAATCATATTTATTTCCTACAATCAAGTTACTGCAGCGCGGGGTAGAAGCAGTTGCAGGGCTCCAAAGTTTGCCCTCCTTTGCCTTTACTCAATGACCATGCCACCCCCCCCCCCCCTTGGTGATCCAAGCACGAGGGAGCACAGCAAGCCACAGTGGTTGCACAGTTGGTCTCTGACCACAGCTCAGCACACACATGACTAAAAAAGCGGCGTCCCAGCATGTTCTTTCCAGCTCAGTCATGTCCAGGAATGGGGGCAAAACCAGAGGCTTCGCTTGGAATACATAAGGTATAATGCTTTAAAAATGGCTCTTTTTACACTGTTCTTCCAGGGGACAAGGGAAGAGGAACTTGGTGCGAGACTTTAAATGGACTGTAAAAAGATCCATTGCTTGGCTGAAATGCACACTCTTTTTACTTGGCACACTCAATGTTCCTCAGGCAGGCTGCCCATATAATGTGGAGGAACTTTGCTGCTTTAGTTGTTTTCTAAAGACCAAAATCACAAGCCTGCCATTGACTTATATGGGATTTAGGTGCCAACTGAACCAGAAAATTTAAAAACATCTAGAGTGGAGTGGCTGGGCACAGTCACTGTGGCTAATGTGGGAGCAACAGGAACGTGCCAATTTAGAAATTAGTATGTTTCTGAGCATCAGACTGGGGCGTAAGCTTCTGCGGGGAGAAGAGTGAGTATGCCTTTTTTAATGTAACATTATATAATGTAATAATATAATAAGGGAAAAAGACTCAAAAGCTCAATATACAATTCCCAGTGATGCAAGCATTGAAGATGCTAATAACTTACAGCAGCATCCATAAAAACGCATCTCACAAGCCAACATTTATTCTTGCCAGGAGATTGAAACACAGATGCTGCAAGTAGCAACTTAATATCAGCTTCCATGAGGAGCTCTGCAGTGTAAGACACATCCTAAGACACGGTCGGCAAAGTGCCACTGGCTTTGCCCCGGGCTTCCATGGTCTTCTGCGGAGTAAGGGATATGAGACAGAGAGACTATGGCAAAGTTCCGCGTTCTGCTCCGTGTTTCAGCCTCAGTCCCCATGACAACAGACGGGCCAAGAGCAACTTTAATTTATTCGACAGAAATCATGTGCTGTCTGGCAGATTTCATAGACGTGCCCAACAATCCAGCTTCATATCGTGCAGCAAATTCCAAGGATTTTATCAGATTGGCTTGGCTTTCAGCTTGAGAAACTGAATTAATACATTAACACACTATAAAATAAATCTGCCACCAAGAAGGTGACAGAGACAACCATGTTCCCATCAATAGGCTGCTCTGACATTTAGAGAAATTCTGGACATTCGAAGTGGACCAAAACCTTAAAACACCTGGCTCTAGAACAGGGTCCCCAGCCTTTCTGGCACCACCACTGGGATGGTCCTAAGCCACATTCAAAAGAAAGAGTATGGTGACACCGAGCATCCACCATATATGATGTAACTTTATTTTGAAATAAATGGATAGAGTTGGGTGGGGAAGTGTGTTGGCTTACCTGCTTCAGCAGCTTCTATCCCCATGTGCTAAACCATTCCACCATGTGCCAAGTGCTGGTAAGCTTCACCCACCTAACCTCAGACAGCTGCAAGTCACACAGCAAGTCCACAAGACACAAGTGGCTTCCAAGCTACAGGTTGGGGATCCCTGTCCTAGAGTCTAAAATACTCTAGGGATGGGTGAACACATCTTAATTTGGGATGACCCTGTGTGTGACCCTGTATATACTCACTTTGATCTGGCAATCCCACAGGGCATGTGTGTACCACCGCAGCCAGAGGCTCCTCCAGGCCAACAAGGCCGATAAGGAGATAAGAATACTCCGCCAGTTTATTTCTGCCACTATAACCTCCAATGAGCCAGAGAGCCTACATGTACTGCCAAAGGCAGCTGGCTTCAGAAGAGCGAGGTTTCCTTTGCCATTGGCTCAGTGCTGGATCTTCTGTCCTGGGGGGGGGGTGTAAAAGGAGTATAGACTGCTTTATTTTTTTAGCCTTCAGAAAGACTTTCAAGTGGACCAAAGTCCCTTCAGTGCGTCGGTCAGGTTTTACAGTCATTTCGGGAGATTTCACAAAGCAGGGCATCCCAAATCTGGATATCAAGGGGGCATGGAATCAGCTAGGCCTGGAGTCTTTTAGATTTTAGACTCTAGGACTATCTAAGTTTTTGGTATACTTTAATAGTAAATTATCACACCTTTACCTGCACAGCACCACATTGCCAAAAGGTCCAGTAGCCCTCTCTATGGCAGCTAAATAGGACCTTGTTACCAAAGCAATACTCTAGGTCCTCTATGAGATATTATTTAATGGCTACTATAACTTTTTGGGCTGTACCGACCAGTGTCCCTTTTTTTATCCAATGCAGGGCCTCAGTGAAAATAAACATTTTATTTTTCTATTTGATAGACCGCTATAAGTAAAATTAAGCCTTAAACATCTGAGGGAAAAAAGAAAAGGAAAAGAAAGTCAATATTGTAAGGCAGCTTCCTAGCAGCACCGCTACTGGTGGCAATTATACCGTTAAGAAAACATGGATTTTATACAAATCTTATAATAAACAGCCAAAATGTCATCAGAAGCCTCAAGAGGATTCATTAAGGATCAGCAGGTTTTAAGTAAGGAGTGCCTCAACTTGCCCATATCACTCAAGTTAACACATTTAATTTGGGACGCTTAGGTGAGCATGACATAAACAAATATAAAACCGCTGCAGGGACTATTACAAGTCCAGCCTCAAACACGCTCGCAGAGCATCCGATGAATATTGCACAGGGCGGCTCAGGCTGGGAATATGTCGGAAAGCTGAGCTGATGTCATTTCAGGTCTGACTGTCGCTGACATTTTATTAGAAGGGCCACTGTGAGATGCGCAGCCCCACAAGAGGATAGGAAACCTATTAAAACTGCCATGTCGAGCTGGACTGAAAAATGATGTGAAATAAAAGATTGATACAAGTAAACTCGTAAGCCAATGTATGAAAGAGGATCATAGGGTCCTTTTACCTCCCACCCCGGCTTTCGGATTTCGGGTTCATATGCACTAAAAAGCCTTTAGGAAGCCAGTAAATTGGACAGAACATACACTGTTCTGTTTCTACCAGCACATCAACTGCTTATGTAAAGTCACCGCTTTGCCGGTGAATCCCTGTTGGTTGCCAGTGGTTACTTGGGATGAGTGACCGGAACTGGAACTTGGTCCAGCGGAATTTATACCTGAGTTTTTGATCTTTCTACAAAACCTCCAACCAGGCTGACTTGAAGCAAGGATAAGAAGCAATCTATGCTGGCAATGCCTGTTTATTTATGTTTTTTTGACAGACTTAAAGCGGACCAACAGTCAAAAATTAATTAAATCAGACCAACACAACAAACAGTTCTCATATGCACCTCTCTCCGGGACAATACCGATTGCTGCACATAGAAAATAATTTACCTTTTTCTAACAGCAAGTGGGATAAATTTTAAAAACAAGATGGCCTACTGTGCATTTCAGTTATGTCAGTTGGGAGAGGAAGCTCCAAAATGGCCGCTCCCTTTCTTATCCAACTGTGACAAGCTGTTGGTCCAGTTTAATAATGCCACTGTATGGGAAGCACCCAAGAGGGTGGTCCAAACCCCCTCCCCAGACCTGGTGGAGCACAGCATGACTGCGGTTGCCAGTTGTGGGGAGGAGGTGTGGTGAGGGTGCCTGGCCATCAAGAGTTAAGCAGAAGGAGAACCCAGAAAGTCAAAAGACCCATCAATGTTTCTGCATCCTCATGTTCCTCACTTGGACAGCTGGGTAATGCAGAAGCCACGGCCATCTGTGTCGCTCCCTATACCGGACTTCTCCAGATAAAATTCCTGGGTGCTCCACTGGCCACTGTCATTATGTGAGGGAGTGTACAAGGCTTTTCCAAAAAAGGCTGTGACTATGTGGGCCATAGTCACATCCTCTGAACCTGCCCACATGACTGTCCAGCGCCCAATTGTGGGACTCCTTTCCTGGTGCTGGTTCCTAATGAAGGGTAGTATTATGAGAGGTCTGGGAGGTTATCTGCGAGGGGGCTCCAGCATTCTGGATGCCCCACTGAGCTTGTTGTGATGAACAAACAGTGGGCCAACACCTGTTAAAGAAAAAATGGGTGTTGGTCCAGTTTAACATTTTGGCATTTGTCAAGTAAAGTTTAAAAACAGACCATTCTAAAAAAATCTATAAACTAAACCAATAATTAAAACAGTAAAAGAAATAGAAAATGCTATAGTTTCCTGTGAAGGTTTAAGTCTTCCTATATGTAGCCCAGATTAGACATAGATCATGTAAATAAATGAAAGTTTTCATTTAAATGAAAAGATGAGGATAGAAAAAAAACTGCACTGAAAAGCAAGTAGAAATGTCACTCGAAACACAATGGATGGGCATGTCTGGATGGTAAATGTCAGGGGCTTGTCGGGGATTACAAGCTAATGTAGCTGTCCTACCCAGATATTTAAAACCTGACGAGGCGAGCCCAGTGACTGGAACAGCAACAGAAACCGCCAAGATGCGTATGACAAGTTTGGTGGCAGCATGTTAGAGATGGAGACAGGCTCTGGAACGCTAACAAGGCCTGTTTATCGCTACAGTTAGCAAACACAACAGTTGATGCATCATGGCTGCTGTACCCGAAAAGCACCTTTGTAATCAACATTATTTAGAGATTTCATAAAGTTTAATACCGCAGCGCCGTAACTAATACAACATTTCAGGTTTTATTGTTTTAACTATTTTTAATATTTTTAATATTTCACTTTGAAAAAAAATGTAGAGTTTATGACAACACTATCTGGTCCTTGTTCTAACTAAATGCAGTGTTTCAAGGTTTAGTCTCATCAGCAGCACCCATATTTATTTGAAGGAACACGCCTTAACTCCCCCACAATTTTGACCTATGCTTCTTTCTAGATGTGGAACAACATCCTTTACTGGTAAACCCCCAAATCTCAAATCTCCTTGTTCCATGTCAAACCTTTTATTTATACTGCAACCCAGAGACGCCCTATTTGTCCCAACCCAAACATCTAAAGTCTCCAATATAACATTATGCACTAAGCCCCTACTGCAGACCCCCAAAGCACAAATATCCCTATGCTCCCTTACCACCCCTATGTGACTTGTGTGAAATAAGTGCTGTGTAACATGCCAGGAGCATCACTTCAGACACCTCCCACACTGGTTTGTCCCCAGCTCTACAGATTGCAACCATGTATGACCACTAGATCCAAGAATGTCTTCTAGCCTTCACCCATTTGTTTACCCAGTGGAGTCAATTCCCTGCAGCAGACCAAAACCCATGACCCCACCAGTAGAATTGGCGCTGGAGGCCCACCCTAGAGTAAATTCAGATAGTTATTAGGGTTCTTGTTAATACTCTACTATAGTACTGTAGTTCCTAAAAGAGTGGGTACGCTGTGCTTCTGTATAACCGTGACATCCAGCATTTCCCGCTGCTTAATCATAGAAAAATAGACGGCATAATCATTACTATCACATAGAGTGTCCCTCAGTATTGTCCTGCATCCAGTGCACTTGTGCGGGATATATGGCTTGATGCAGAGCCTCCCCGTTCAGCTATCCCGTGCATTTTCCCGTTGGTTTTGGCCTTTGATCGGGTCAGGAAAGGGTGCTACGTTGTTTTTAGTGTGCGTTTATGCGCTCAGGTGTGCGCTCAGCCGCCTTTCCGGACGCCTCGTTAATTGGCCCGTTTTTTTCAGTGATGCAGAGCCTTGGTTTCCGATTGAAATCAGCCTAATAAAACGGGGCCGCCGAGCCTTCACTTACGGCAAGTCTGACCAGCCGTATTGGAGCTCCGTGCTATTTGGGAATGCATTCCTCTGTGGGCCAACATCAAAGGCGCCAGCTACGCCGTCTGGTAGTTCTGAGTATGGCAGAAACCAGGCTGCAGCGCACGCCTTTGGACATCGATGGCATGAGTGACGTTGACCTATTCGAGCTCACCCGCCTTAACCGTGTTTCTCTCCATGCCTTGTATAGCGAGCTGCGGCCATGGTTAGCCCCCACCACAAGAAAGGGGCATGCAATTGCAGGTATGACCAAATTGGTTGGCTGCCTGCAATTTTTGGCGAACGGCTCGTTCCAGAGACTGGGTGCCTTCTCCCTGGGGATGTCCCAGTCTACGCTGAGCCGCAGCCTAACCAAGTTTTTGGATGGCATGGCTACCCTGGCACAGAATTACATTTTTTTCCCTCAAACAGGGGAAGCCTGGAATGCGGTTAAGTTGGGCTTTTATAACATAGCCGACATGCCCAACGTCCTTGGTGCAATCGATTGCACACATGTCTCGCTCATCCCCCCTGCGGACCAGGAATATCTGTTCAGGTATGTGGTTTGGGTCTGCTTTTTTTCTGGTTATCACACATTTTTTATGGCTCACACTAATTACACTTGTGTTTTGCTTGGTGCAGGAACAGGAAGATGGGCCATTCCATCAATGTTCAGGCAGTGGCGGGCCCTGATCTTCAATTTTTCAGTCTGTTTGCTGGCTTTCCTGGGTCCACGCATGATGCGCACATTTTGAGGAACTCCAGCCTCTATCAACGGTTTCAATCTGGAGATATTTCTGGAGGATGGTTACTGGGTATGTGTATTAAAGTTGTATTTCTTGGCCCCCAGGTTTGAATGTGGATTTGCCACTACCCCACTAATCTGTGAGACCTTTCCTGGAAACTTGAAAAGGTTTTTGGTTTACTTAATGGGTGAAAGTATTCTCCACTATTGGCTTATGTTCTGGCCCTCTTATCTCAGTAGCATTACGCAGACATTTTTAAGGAGTGTACAGGTTGCATGTGTTTGTAGGCTCAGTAAAAATGTCAATTCCTCCCACCATACCTAGCTCACCTATTTGTCCCTGTGTACTAATGTTTCTATGCACACCTAAACCTTTTTTTAGGCATCCACCTTATGTTTGTCTTTTGTATTTTTGCAGGTGACTCAGGCTATCCCTTGTTACCATGGCTGCTCACACCCATCCTGCACCCATCTTCCCAGGCACAGGAGCGCTACAACACAGCCCATAGGAGGTCTCGCTCTGTGGTGGAACGTGCCTTTGGGTTGTGGAAGATGCGTTTCCGATGTCTGGATCACAGTGGGGGTTCTCTTCAGTATCAGCCTGGCAAGGTTATCAAAATAATTATTGCTTGTGGGGTCCTGCACAACCTTGCCATTAGAAGCAGGATTGCTCGATATACTGACCTGGGTGCAGAACCTTTCCCTATTTCTGACGAGCAGACCCCTCCTTACACTGGTACACCAAGTGGGCCAGCACACACAATCCGTGCTGACCTTGTGGCCAATGTATTTTCTTGAAACCACCCCCTGTCTGCAGGCTGGGGAAGATTAAATCACACCTAATAAGTGTTACATGCTGGTCACAAAGCGACTCTAAATGCATTTGGGCTTTACCTCTGCTGCCGGCGCATGTCAATTTTTGGGCAACTATATGATTTCAGGTCCACAACTGTCCGCTTGATTTGTTCAGTATCTCGATGGACAGAACACCATAATGTACCCAAACAGCATTGGCAACAGCCATGCTTTGTGCTCATCAAAAACGGCCTGTTAGGGACCCACGGCGTGGTTATCGCCCACATGGGTGTGTGTTGTCCCCTGCATCACTTGAAATAGATGGTTGGCTATCTGGGGAGTCGTGTGTGGTTTTTGGGCCGGTGGTTGAGAATGGGTTAATGTCTCCTTGCTCCTGCGTTTTGGGGAATGTGCCTGTGTCTGTGGAGTCCCCACCGTTTTAGTTGGTGCATGTTCTACATGTGTCTTGTGCCTGCTTTTGTGTTTTATTTAGGATGAGGCATGTGTGCGGCTGCTATGTGGCTTTGGCCTTGGTTGGCTCTTTGTGCTCCCTTTAGGTCTGCCCATATTGATATGGTATCCCACACCAAGCGGAGTGCCTTGAACTTTAAATATTTTTACAACTGCGGTTGCGCGCCTGCGCGCACGCACGCACGTCACCGCGGGGGAACGTCAGAGCTAGAATTTGAAAAAGAAGCCAAGATGTCCCCTGCCGTCTTTACAACGGAGCAGGACGAGGTTATCATGGATGTGAGTATGCGAGCGAGCGAGCGTGCGTTTATGTGCGCGCACACATTCCTTGTAATAAAAAAAGAAAAAAACGCAAGAATAGTCTGAAACAACTTAGTTTGTCACGTTACAGACCAGCCCACCTTAGTTTAACACATGTACGCAGCTACAAACTAGGCTAGATGCAGATAGCAGAACTAGGGCAATGTGAGTCAGCAAGAGGTTAATAAAGTGACTTTATTTAGGGCAGGAAACATATTAATGTATTTTGGGGATTAATGGTGGGTCCTTGTATTTTTGAATAACAGATGATGCTGAGGAATCGCTACGACTTCCTGCCGTCAGATTATGCCAAACGGACGTTGGCCCTGGAGGTGGTGGAGGCGATAGAACGCAGATCCCAAACCACCTATACCTTCACCCAGATCGCCCAACACTGGTCTGATTTAAAAAGAAGGCATAAGCCCCGGGTGAGGCGGTACTTCGACAAACATTTTCCATGTAAGTGTAGAAAATGTAAATGCACCTATAACCCTGGCATCGCCTGGGCGTGGTTTAATGATTGTGTTTGTATTTCAGCCCATGAATGGAATCTACGGTTCCGCCCCACCCAGACCAGGACACGCAGCCCAGTGTTGGGCGAAACAGGTGAAGGTGTAGGTGGTCCACCGCCAGTGTCAACGGCCACCCCCTCCTCTGTAAGTGACTCGGAGGAGCCGCTGGACCTCAGCATGCAGGGGAGGGGGGGATCTGACGGCAGGGAGTCGAGCATAATAGAGCCTCAACCTGACTCCGGTAAGGAAAATATAGTTAGATATGTTGAAATACATGCATTAAATACAAATTCTCATGTGCACTATTGTTGTAGATTCAGACGTCGCTGGAACATCCCAACGGATGAGTGAGGAAGGGGGCGAGGAGGAAGAGGTTGCTGGGGAAGGTGAGTAGATTGATACCTAGAAGCCTAACTTAATATTCTATTCATGAAAGAACAACAGTCTCTAATATCAGTGTGTTTGTCATCCAAACAGATTCACAGCAGCAACAGAGGGAGGCTGAAGGGAGACTCCGCCCCCGACACAATGTGCGCCCAAAACCTTGTAAGTGGTGTTTATTTAAACTAAAGAAAATGAGCACACAATTACATGTGAAAACTAAAATTCAGAGACATTTCCAAATTAATTTTTATAAAAAAAGCACTTAAAGCGGACCTTAACTCGGAATAAGAGTCTATCTTAAATATTTCCCACACCCTGTACATACAGATTGTCCACCTTACAAATCATCTTACCAACCTTTTCCAGAGCACAGCTCTGCTCTGTGTGAGCAAAGCACAGCTATAACCCACCCCCTGTACCTTATCCCACTCTCCTCTCCTCAGTAAGTGTGATGCTTCAGAGTCAAGATGGCGGCGCACGTATCCTAAATTCCTGAACTGAGTTGCAGCCCAGTGGGGGAAATAATAATAATTGAATGACTAAAAACTTACTATATATTATTTTAAGATGCTGCGGAATCTTTTAAAAATAGTTTGTGGTTTTCATGAAATCACGCAGAAGGTCCGGTTGGGAAAGGGCCCCAAAAAAACCACGCCCAACCAAACCAAAAAAACAATGCTAAACTAATGTTGTTTTTCATTCACAGATCAAAGAAGACATCCCGAAGACCCCGAGGCATAATTTTTAAAAAAAAATAAAAAATGTAAATATTGGTTAATGTTTTACCCCCGCCCCCCCAAAAAACCTAAAAAATAACAACAAAACAAAAAAAACCTTTGAATAATAAAAAAAATTAACATATTTTGAGAGTTGGCTTTCCTGCAAAAGTACAATCACACAACATCAGCACACATTTCCATGACACCAAAGGTTTAGATATGGAACAATAATTCAGAAAAACGCACAAACAATTATGGTATGCATTAAGGACAAGGAAGAAGGAACAAGCAAGGAGATTAAGGTATGCATTAAGGACAAGGAAGAAGGAACAAGCAAGGAGATTAAGGTATGCATTAAGGACAAGGAAGAAGGAACAAGCAAGGAGATTAAGGTATGCATTAAGGACAAGGAAGAAGGAACAAGCAAGGAGATTAAGGTATGCATTAAGGACAAGGAAGAAGGAACAAGCAATGAGATTAAGGTGTGCATTAAGGACAAGGAAGAAGGAACAAGCAAGGAGATTAAGGTATGCATTAAGGACAAGGAAGAAGGAACAAGCAAGGAGATTAAGGTATGCATTAAGGACAAGGAAGAAGGAACAAGCAAGGAGATTAAGGTATGCATTAAGGACAAGGAAGAAGGAACAAGCAAGGAGATTAAGGTATGCATTAAGGACAAGGAAGAAGGAACAAGCAAGGAGATTAAGGTATGCATTAAGGACGAGGAAGAAGGAACAAGCAAGGAGATTAAGGTATGCATTAAGGACAAGGAAGAAGGAACAAGCAAGGAGATTAAGGTATGCATTAAGGACAAGGAAGAAGGAACGAGCAAGGAGATTAAGGTATGCATTAAGGACAAGGAAGAAGGAACAAGCAAGGAGATTAAGGTATGCATTAAGGACAAGGAAGAAGGAACAAGCAAGGAGATTAAGGTATGCATTAAGGACAAGGAAGAAGGATCTACTAGATGATTAAGGTATGCATTAAGGACAAGGAAACACCCACCAAAAAAAAAAAAAGATGTGTGTCACATTTGCATTTGTGGCCATATGCATATTCCAAGGGAGTTTGAGGGATGTGCGCTTGCGTGTAGCCTGATTGGCAACTGAAGAGCCATGGAGATGTAAGTATACTTGCTAAAACCACCAAAATGGAAGGTCAAATACGACGGAAACCAAGCAGGTACGTTCAAAAAGGCAGGAAAAATCAGGGAAAAACGGGCCGCCCGTGTGAACGTGACCGGGAGCCCCGATCAAATTGAAGGCACCCGAGAGAGCAAAAAAAGCTTTCCGAGTAAAGTGAAATTGACGGATCAGTTAGGGAGCCATTCCGACGAAGGCTCTGCATCACATTTGAGCCACGATTCAAACGGGAGCCCCGGACAATCGGAGGGTTTTAAGGGCAGTTCAGAGGAGGCTCTGCATCAGGCCCATAGTGTATGTGCAAAGACTAAGGGCCTTATTTATCAAGGGCTAGCGCCAGGAAGTGTCTGACTAGCGCCAGGTAGCGCCAGGTAGCGCCAGCTATCGGCGGCTACCGACTCCAGAACGCCAGGCGGCGGACACAATCACGCATTTATCACGCTAAATGAGGCTAGTGCCGGCGAGAGCGTCAGCTAGCGCGGGATTCATCATGTTTCCGACTGCAACGAACAGCGCCGCTACTAATCCCATCACAGCGCCAGGTATGACCTGTCGCTCCCTGGCGCTCTCCAATGCATTTCAATGGAGCAATCTTTAAATATTCATAATTAATTGATTTTAAGTTTTTTTTTTTCTGTCAAAAATTCTGTGACCACTACGGCAATGTTAGATATTTTTTTTAAGGTAAAAAAAAAAAAAAAAAAAAAAAATTTGTGCAGAATTGATATTACAGGTCTGATATTAATGTATTCATATTACAAAATGTTTAGAAAAACTTGTTTAATTTTTTAATCAAAAAATATGGTTGTTTGGGGGTTAAAAACTACTTTTAAGCCATCGCCGCCAGCGCTCTGGGGTTTAAACAAGCATTTCATAGCGCAAGAATTTTTTGAGCGTGATTTGTTAATTAATATGCTGGGAGCCGTTAGCTCTGGCCATTCGCTGTCAGGCGCACCCATACAGCGCGGAACCTGTGAAACAGCGACTCCTAACCCCGTATTCAACATTACCGCACACCGACTGAGTCGCTGTCAACAAGCGAACAACGGCCAAGCACAGCGAATACTAGCGGGCGCTGTGAAAATCACGCTACTGGCGCTCATCTGTCGCCACCTGGCGCTATTAATGAATCGGCCTCTAAGCAATCTTCACATCCCAAGCGTGTGAAAGACTGCACATATTCCAAACACAGAGCTAAAGGCTGCACATGCTCAAGGAGCTAAGCTAAGGTGCCAGGATCCACATGTCCAACGCATTTTTCAGAAACATCTTACTGGGAATGAGAAAAGTATTTTAGCCATCAGACCAATTTTCGTACAGTTTCTCTGGATTCTCCTGCCCGTTTGCTTCCTCTGGCCTTGAATCACAGCTATCATGTTACTCTGTGTTTCGACCTTGGGTTTGGACTTTAACCTACAGCTTTTGGATTTCTCCTTTTGGATTGAACTTGGCTTTGGAGGTTGACCTTGAATTTCTTCTGCCTGTGATCTTGATATCTGCTTAGACTTTAACCTTGCACTCTTGCCGCCTGCTCACTGTTCTGTCTCCAGGCTGTGCCATTCTGTGTTGCTGTGTCCAGGCCCTGTTCCCCAGACACAACAACTGGGTAGTGTGAGGAGTCACAGCAATGCTGGAATATACCTCCAGTGGGATATTTCTTTTAGCCATCTAAAGTAACTTAATCTGTCTAAATGCGCTATGTTATCATGCATTTCTACATTATCATGAGAGCTTGCTTGCTTGCTCGGGATCTCACCTGTCACCCATACACAAGGCAGCATTCACATTATGATTCACGGCACAGTGAAGTCATAGATTCCTTATTCATTGCTAGGCTAAATGATCAGAAATACTGGCATCAGTATGAATTATAGATGCACTTAAACTCTATTTTGCATTGCAAATGTTTCTATAACCTTTAAATATTTATGAAAACATATGTACAAAACAAATTATTTGGACCTCTTTGCTGTTCCCGGCCATTCTGTAGCACTTGGCTGCTGTCAGATGCTACTATGTTAATGAAGGCAGATGCAGGGAATCACCAGACACAGCTCAGCTTGAGCTCATGAAGAGGATTCCAACGTCTCCTCTCCTAGGACTCTGCAGGAAGGTACTTGTAAAAACATCATCTATATGCAGAAAATGCTGCGCGCCCCAATTAATAT
This sequence comes from Gastrophryne carolinensis, assembly GCA_027917425.1. Classification (NCBI taxonomy): domain Eukaryota; kingdom Metazoa; phylum Chordata; class Amphibia; order Anura; family Microhylidae; genus Gastrophryne; species Gastrophryne carolinensis. Next base: position 546,595,065 of record CM051235.1, on the reverse strand, counting down.
TTTCACTTACAAGCTTTTGTGTTTTCAGGCACTTCTGATTAGATAATTACAGTCATGTAACGGATCTAAATTAAGTTCAGCTGCTTTCGAACTAGAGAAAAAAAAATGACACCTAAAACCATGTTAGAAATGCACAAACCATTTAAAGTGCTTAAGCTGCATTTCAGTAGTTTTCAGCACCATTTGGAGCAGTGTTATGCATATGGAGCAGTTAGGCTTGGATAAGAGGCCAGCAGATCAGCTTGGTGTACAGCTCATTGCGTAACCTTGCCGAGTTCCATCGGATAGGATCTAGAGAACCACCAGTGGTACCAATACAGCTGGTTGGGAAACCCTGCTCTAGGATAGTCCTCAATTTGTGTGTAGTCCCCAGTTTGCTGTGTTTGCTTACATTGCCGGTGATCCTACGGTGCATATGTGAGCCTTCACCTGCTGCATGCTTCTGCACCAGGCCTATCTGAATGATTGCACAATAGCAAAGTAAGCAGAAATCAAAAGGTACTCAGTTAGCTTTAATTAATTTCCTGCCCATGAACTAATATGCAAAACTGATTGGATTTGAGCCCTGAGCATGCACCGTAGGATCACCAGCGAGGTAAGAAAACAAAGCAAACCAGAAATTCCACAAAACAGAGATGTCCCAAAATCAAACCAAAAACTAGGATAGTTAAAAACCTGTGAAACCCGCCACCACTCAAAGCTTGTCCACTATGAGTGTAAAATTTGTGTCAGATATCAGTCACATGTCTGCATTCAAAGCATAAAAAATACAGTATTTCAAGGTAAAATGTGGCTACTTGTTTGCTCCAGGTGGCTTACTGAGCATTGAACAATGGACCACTTGGTGGAGGAACAGAAAGATTACATGTTATTTTTAATGTTGATAAAGCCTCCATGACCCGGAGTGTTATATCGCGATCACTTTAGCACATTCTTGCCCTGGCAGAGAAGTGATTAACTGCAGAGTGCAGTAAAAGAAGACATATAACAATATTTTTCTTTACAGCCTAATCTTCTCCAAAGGCAGTGCCTGGTGCTAGCAAGCAATTAAATGCATTTTCCTTTTTCTGACCTTGATGCTTGGTTTCAGGCAATGCGCCAGATAATGTCAGCAGGAAAATCAAGGTTTACTGTGTTTGTTCGGATTTTGTTCTTATTACTCATCATGCTCTCCAGATCAATGAATTACGAAATTTTCATCATGTTTGATTCATGTTCCGGAGATTTTACATTAAATCCCATTGCTTTGAAGGCTACTGCAAACTGTCCTGATATTTGCTTTGATGGAAACGCAATTTTTGCTGCATTTATGGTCTAGAGGAAATTAAAACTGCCCTTAAAGAGGAACAAACCCCAAGTATTACACTCGATTGGGTTTGTTCCTGTCCAGTAGGGTTTTGCTCCAGGATTGCATGAAAACTAACCTCTTCCTGGGTCTCAACTCACCTCACCTCATGAAAAAATCCCCTTCTTTCAGATCTTCCCTCCACTTTAGGTAGCGTGCTGGTTCACAGGAACACTAAACTATCCTAACCTACCCGCTTACACTATCAGTGAGCCCTGCATCAGGAAATATTCATCTTTTTGCATTAGAATTCTATCTGATGAGTTCTGTATGAAATTGTCACATACACATGGGGGAGCAGCACCTCCTCCCTTTAAAACTATACTTTATTGCCATGCACGGCTTTTTCTTGTTCCCCATCATACATGGAGTTTTGCCATGAAGAAGCCATAGCAGAGCTCTAAAGTTTGCCTACCTTTCAGTTCCATTCCACTAGGACCACGCAAAAAAGTGGTCTAACAGCCACTCTGTTACTTAGTGCTCTCAGGATAAGTCACCCTGGCAAGCCACAGTGAATGCAGATGACTCAAAGCTGCACTATTACATGATGAAGGAAAGAAATGTCCAGCTACCAGATCCTGTAAAACGTAACATTTAACCTTCAATGTAAAAGTCTATACATGTCCAGCACTGAAGTTAAGTTTTATGGTTTTATCTGATAGCTGGACATCTCTTTCCTTCATTATTGTCAGTCTTGCTAAGGCTCTGTACTCCAGGAAACCTGGTGAGTGTGCTGGACAGACCTAAGATGGCTGTTTCCTGGAATGCTTGAACCATGACATGCCATTCACAGCTCAGCCAATGCACAAAAATGGCTTAGCTTAGAATACATAGATACATACATTGACATATAATCTGAGATCTTGAGTTGTTTTAAAATGGCTAAATTTCACACTGTTTCCAAGGAGAAATGTAACCAATACTTTGCAGTATAAAGTTGCCACCATGACCTGCAGTACAGTCTACTGCCAGCTACTAAATGAAGGCAGCATAATGAGCATAAAACTTAGCCCCAAAGTCAAGGAAGAAAAAGATATATACACACCACTAAGGAATGAGGATTTTCACAGCTAAAGTAGGGGGTGTAATTTTGCTTATATATCTACCCCAAACTATATGAGCCCTAGAGTTATATCAAAAAAGACCAAAACACAAGTGCCGATGAAGCGCAATCACAAAAAAATGGTTCAGTAATAAAAATCAATTGAATAAAGGGGGGTGGGAGCAGCTCAATCACTATTATTTATACAAAATTATTATTATTCAGGGCCTGGGAACTAATTTACCGCCCAGTTTAACCCTCTCATCAACTAAATATCAAGCAACAAACATGTCTAGCTATGTGGAAAGACAGAGATTTGGTTGCATATATCTGCAGATACATGTGGAAGCCACACTGCCCCGACAAGGCACTCTGTGTTTAGTGTGGTCCCTACTCTTAATTTTGAGTCCCCAACATTGGGACATGCAATGCAGACAAATATCTGAGAGCTACTCACATGGGAAGCTGCCAGCCTCCCTTTAGAACACTTCACAGGGAGAAATCCATATTGACTGAATTCCTCCCTGCTTGTGCTCATGGCAATCTGCAGATATATGCAACCAAATCTCTGTCTTTCCACACGGCTAGACATGTTTGGTGCTTAATACTTAGATGATGAGAGGGTTAAACTGGGTGGTAAATTAGTTCCCAGGCCCTGAATAATAATAATAATTTTGTATAAATTATAGTGATTGAGCTGCTCCCAAAAGTCTAAAGAAAAGATGACCTTGGTGGGATGGGGCATTTGTGATATTTTTTGGGCAGGAGACAAGCCTAGCTTCACCTATAGGATGCTGGAACGCTGCACCGGACATGGTTGCCCCCAGGACTTGATAGCTCAAAGGTGGTAAACTCACAGGGGTGAAGACGAATGAACTAAAGGTAAGACTGGGGACTGGGGGTTATCGGGTAAGCCGGGGGCAACACAGATAAATAGTTCTTACGATGGCAGCTCCAAGAGGGAAACATGGAAAGGGTCAAAGGTCATGCCAAGGGTCAAGCCGGGAAGTCAGAGAACTAGCGGTACCAGGGATGAGACAGGTTCGTAGTCAGGGTCCAGGCAGAGGTCAGTTCAGGCAGCGGTCATGGAACAGTCAGGCAAGCAAGGTCGGTAACGGGTAAGCAAATAGGAGTCTCAGGAATATTAGCACCCAGCTATATGTTATCATGGGCAGTGAGAGAGTGAGGGGGGAAAACCTTTGTAGGATGGGAACGGACGGGATTGGACAGAAGATGAATTGTGCTCATTGATAATTCAACAATATATGGGCTGATTGGCCGGATTTACATTTAGGGTGTTTCACCCACAGTGTTCTTCAAGCTCTTTGGCCCTTTATACTAACATGTGGCGGCCACGCTGAGTGCAGTGCTGCCGGGGGGCGTAAATCAGCTGTGCGCGTGTGCAAGCATGAGCCGAGGAGCGAGGGATGCGGTGGTGAGAAGAGGAGGCGGAAGTACTCGGCGCCACTCGAGCCGGCGTCCGCTGTTGCCTTGGCTGCTGTGCGAATGGGAACCTGGCCAGCAGCCCGAGCCTGCGCTGCCCAGAGACTACAGGGCTCCAGGTAGGTGCATTGTGACAAACAACTCTTCCAGGTTTGATGTAAAAGCCCACTGGTCACTCCCAGTTACACAATTGTCAGCCATACAATGAATTGAAGTGGTGATGGCTGACTCTTTCATGCCATTTCTTTGGAACATGAAACCCGTGGACACGCTGGGGATGTCACATCTCTTGCAACAGGTTGCACGTAATTCCACAGCTCAGGCATTTGTGGAAAGGAACCAATTAGGGAAGCAGCAGGGTATAGTAGGGATTCTAGGAAATCATAGAAGCAGGCTTCTGTTGCCATGGTAACAAAGAAATGACATTTTTGAAGTTCTGTCATCAATTAAAAAAAAAAGCCATTGATGTTTACAGATCAAAAACTGAAAATAAAGGTTTGGGCAAAGAAAAAAAAACAGCTTGCGTTGCTGTCACTTTATAAATATGTAATATTTTTAATTGCTGTTTGCATTAATCTTCAGAGGCTTTAATGATATTATGTTATTGCCTGTTTTAGGTACCAAGCAATCCTTAGTAAAGAGAAAACAACTAAACATCCATCAATCAGTCACTTGCCTGCAATTGTCATGACATAAAACAGAAGAACTGTCACAGAAAATGTGAAAGCTGCACCACATATCTGTGGCAACACAGGACAACAATACAAATAGGACAAATATATATATATATATATATATATATATATATATATATATATATATGTGTGTGTTTGGGGTTTGAAAACCCATCCTAATTCTGCTTGTAATAGAATTTCAACCACAAACAAATTGGGCAACAGCATTTTCATGTCAGATCCAATTAAAACCACATGAATCAGCGCCATATAAAATTGGCAGCTCTGTTGATGGTTGTAGTGACAAGTGTTACAAAAAACAATCTATAACAAAAGCTGGGGAACATTCCAAGTGATGCCAGGCCACCCAGGCCCAGCAGAGTTTGTGCTCAACTCAATATGGGGGAAAAAGACGAAGAAGAAGGTCTTCAAGCCAAACAGCCACAAGCTTATTTGCTCCTCCAGTTTCCATTTAATGCAGAACTGCAGCTGATGGAGACAGCAAATACACATTTGGAGACAGAAAAGGATGCTTTGAGGGTAAGGGTTAGAGAGCAGAAGACTGGACCAAAAACGTCAATGCTCTGCAGAAAATGAAGCTCTACCGCAAAAATAATAGTGAAAATGCTCATAACTAATAGATGGCGAGAGAGGGCAATTACTAATATACCCTGCATCACAAAAAAATGTGTTTTTTGGAATTTATAATTGAATTAGTTTTAGAATTAGAATTATTGTGTATAGATGCTTTTACCCGTTTTTTTTTATTGTGCATAGACAGGCCATTGTATGCTTGCCCAAACATAGGAAACCACAGGATCTGGGGAGCAGGGGAGGGTTTAGGTGCCTTGCACAAGATCACGTCAAACATGCCCCATGACTGGGACATGTGAATCAAACCTACAACCCTCCAGTCACAAGATGCCCATTATTTTCAATGGGAGCTGGACGACCTGCCAGCCAGAACCCCAGCTCCTGGCTTCACAAACTGGGGCTGCAGCAGGATGATCAGTAGCATGGGACTGTCCATAAGGTAAGTCTTCTAGTTTCTGATGAAGCCGCTCGGCTTTGGAGTCTGAGGAAATGTGGACTTTTCCTTTAATTACTAGGCATGATAATGCTTTGTGCAGTAGTTAGAATGGTTAAAATTACTGTTATTGAAGTGAGCAGTTCCCCCCTGTTAAAGTGTAAAGGGTCACTCCCAGGGGTGGACTGGGGCTAAAAAACGTCCCGGGACTTTTTGGGGCACACCGGCCCTGCTGTACTGTCCATGGCCCAGTGTAGTATCTTAATGTCACATTATATATACACCTTATTTTTCGTTCCACAGCACGCACCCAGGGTTTAGAGGTCAAAAATAAGAAAGAAAATATTCTGAGCCAAATGGTGTGATAAAATCCCCACATTACAGACAGTGTGCAGAATCACCCCATTACAGGCAGTGAGCGGCATCCCTAATTACAACCATTAGGTAGCATCCCTCATTTCACTTCCTCCCCTCTATGCTGGACAATATTAAGGCAGTAGGTGGGCAGGCTAATGGATTCATGCCTGCCTGCCCGCCGCTGCTGTTACCCCCCCAGCTATACACACACACATATATACACTCACACTTACCCTGGTTCCCGGTGGGCGACGGGACGGTCTGCTATTCCCGCTCCTGCCGCCGAAGCTGCCCAAACACATACACACACTCATGCTTATCAGCACCTGGTTGTTCGCGGCCTTTGCTAGTGCCGACCTACCGGGATTTTGCCCGGTGGGCCTTATGGCCAGCCCGCTCCTGGTCACTCCGAACAATGACAATAATAGGGCTGCAATGAAGACTGTCCTTTTGTCTCTCTTCCTGTAGCGCACTGTGGTATAGCAGGTGTCTCCAAATGTGAACACACAGCCACCGCTTCCTAAGTGCTCCAAGAATGAATGACCCAGAATGATCACTGACCAATGAGCATCGTCATGGCGGAATAGAATTTTCAAGGATGGGCAAATTTTGGAAACCTGCTACATCATCTACAGCGCTCTGCTGGAAATATAGGCAAATGGACAGGTTTCAGTTGAACTGATTGTTGCCTTACTATTCTCACTGCATAGACTATTATTTACCTTGACAGGAACAGGTCTTTCCTCTTTAGATACATTCAGACACCTTTTAGTAGAACTAAGATTGCTGGGTAGTCTTTGGTCTTATAGACTTTTAGTAGAACTGAGATTGCTGGGTCATTTTTGGTCTTATAGACTTTTAGTAGAACTGAGATTGCTGGGTAGTTTTTGGTCTTATAGACTTTTAGTAGAACTAAGATTGCTGGGTAGTCTTTGGTCTTATAGACTTTTAGTAGAACTAAGATTGCTGGGTAGTCTTTGGTCTTATAGACTTTTAGTAGAACTGAGATTGCTGGGTAGTCTTTGGTCTTATAGACTTTTAATAGAACTGAGATTGCTGGGTAGTCTTTGGTCTTATAGACTTTTAGTAGAACTGAGATTGCTGGGTAGTCTTTGGTCTTATAGACTTTTAATAGAACTGAGATTGCTGGGTAGTTTTTGGTTTTATAGACTTTTAGTAGAACTAAGATTGCTGGGTAGTCTTTGGTCTTATAGACTTTTAGTAGAACTGAGATTGCTGGGTAGTCTTTGGTCTTATAGACTTTTAATAGAACTGAGATTGCTGGGTAGTCTTTGGTCTTATAGACTTTTAGTAGAACTGAGATTGCTGGGTAGTCTTTGGTCTTATAGACTTTTAGTAGAACTGAGATTGCTGGGTAGTTTTTGGTCTCATAGACTTTTAGTAGAACTAAGATTGCTGGGTAGTCTTTGCTCTTATAGACTAGCTCCACCCCTGTCTCTTCAAGTGCACCATGCTCTCAACTGGTCCCCAACATGTGGCTCCTGGACCCTTGCTGTGTGGCTCGTGACCTGCCAGGGATCAATGAGTTGGGCCAGGAGACAAGCATGCCAGCTTATCTGTATTTTCAGCTTTCACTGGCACAATTACCAACCATCCATTTAGTATTGTGCTGTAAGCTACACGCATGCCATGCCCTGGCTTAGAGAAAGACATCCTGATTTCCAATCCAGTATGATATTTTTGCAATCACCTGCTTATATCACCTCTCCTTAGATCACAAAGTAGATCAACTATAGATAAAGATAAGTAAAACGGAATGACATTAATGCCCCACAACAAGAACACACTGAATTCCCTTATTGATTATTGTAACATGGTTTATTTTGGGGTTCCATGGCCACTTTATTAGAAACAGTGTTCCTACTAACATTATAAAAGTCACCTTACATTCAGCACTGCCCTGGTATTTCTATTTTTATTGTGGTTGGGAATCCTGATTGGATGTTTTTTTTGTTTAACCACCTATGGTATGTGACCACCTATGGTTGAGAGTCATGAGTGGAAAAAGGGTTAACTTCAATCTTAGTAAACCAAATGACAAGTGTCCTTTTTAATACCTATATATGTACACATGACAGCAGAGGTAGTTGAAAAATCAACAGTCACTGAATTTAAACATGCCTGGGATAAGCACACATCTATCCTAAGATAAAGAGTACATACAGTATACACATAAGGGCAGACTAGATGGACCGTATGGCCTCCTTCTGCCGTCAACCTTCTATGTTTCTATGTTTCTATGTATAGCAACAGATGATATTGCTGACTGTGAGGTTTTATAGCAGAATTAAAAAATAATGAAAAGCATCAACTTCTTGTTTTAAAGGTATATTTTACTTTAAAGGGCAATACTGACAGTGAGTTTTAGTCCTGTCTTCCCATTATTTCCTGTGGGGCAGCCTATCAGGAAATGCAATAGGTAGGCAGGGGATTTTAGTACTTTACATTTCGAGATTTCATAGTGGAATTTCCTGTTGAACTACAGATGGTCACCAAGTAAAAGGAAATGGTGCCAAAGAGATCAATATAAAAGATTAAACCCTATATCCAAAACAAAATTATCTAGGTAAAGTAATGATTTGCAAATGAATCATCTACAAATGGTTATAACTGGAAATTGGCTAACATTTTAAAAATACAAAAGGTATTTATTTATTATGTATGTATGTATTTATTTCAGTTTTTTTAGTTGGTATAGTTATGAAATGACTGCAAACATTCGTTTATTGGCTTTGGGCTGGAATGTCCCCTGTGCCTTTAACAACAAAGTCCCCTAGGTGTCCCTTCCATTTCTGTTGCTAGGTCCATCCATCTGGGGAATGACAAATTACAGGTATAAGCTGCAGCGAGAGTCCTGTGCTAAGAATACAACAATGAATTATCTCTGGCTGAAGTGCCATTTGCATTCTAATCAATAACCACCCATCCTGTGCCATGCTTACTAATACTACAGAAGGGAGAGGCAGTGGGGCAGGTGTTGTGCCAAAAGACAGGCAGACAGGATAAAAAAATGAGAATCATTCAGAATATCTGTTTACTTGTAGAGATCAGAGACATTACTGGAAAAATTAAGATAATCCTCAAAAAGTGTGTCTCAGTAGATATATGCATGCGTTTCTATTAAATAAATGTAGGCCCGTAAAAGGGGTTTAATGATCGCGGTCACAGGAGATGCCATGCAATGGCAGGGGGACCACCAACATTTAGCATTACACACATCTGCAAGAATGCAGGGGAAGCCATGTGAGTGGACAGCCATGCGGAGTTAGATGCAGGAGATTGCGTGGGGTCTGCTCCTGAAGGGAAATGTGGTCTTTTCCTTTAACTGCTAGACATGATAATGCTTTGTGCAGTAGTGAGAATGGTTAAAGTTATTGAAGTGAGCAGTTCTCCCCCAGTAAAAGTAAAGGGAAGCTCCGAGCAATGGTAATAATAGGGCAGCAATGAAGACTGTCCTTGTGCCTCTCTTCCTGTAGTGCACTGTGGTATAGCAGGTGTCTAACATGTGCCCCTCCTTTCCTTTCCATTCATCCATGACCACCTCCAAATGTGAACACACACAGCTACAGCTTCCTCAGTACCCCCAGAATGATCACTGACCAATGACCATCGTCATGGCGGAATGGAATTTTCAAGGATGGGCAAATTTTGGAATCCTTCTGCGCTCTGTTGGAGATGGAGGAGAGGCAAGTGGACAGGCTTCAGTGAAACTGTTTGTTGCCTTATTATTCTCACTGCAGAGATTGTTATTTAACTAGACAGGAACAGGTCTTTCCCCTTCAGATACTCTCACTAAGATTGCTGGTTAGTCTTTGGTCTTACAGACCAGCTCCACCCATCTTTGCAAGTGCACCATGCTCTCAACTGGTCCCCAACATGTGGCTCCTGGATCCTTGCTGTGTGGCTCGTGAACTGCCTGGGATCAATGAGTTGGCCCAGGAGACAAGCATGCCAGCTTATCTGTATTTTCAGCTTTCACTGGCACTGTAAGCTGTAAGCTACACGCATGCCAACGGGTAAGTCAACATATCTGCCATGCGGGTGGACAGCCATATGTGGTTAGATGCAAGAGATGATTGTGTGGGTTCTGCCCCTGAAGCCTGAAGGGAAGCCCCTGGCCCATGTGCCACCCACATTTCCTGTGGCTATGTGTGAAACTAAGGCAGCCAAGAGGTCATCTTACATATGTTTGGTGCCAGCTGGTCACCTCAGAGTGGATCCCATTTGCTGTGCAGCTACGCTCCACAAACTTTTCAGGCCAGTTTGTTATCCGGTTAGATATTCCCTCCCAACAGGAGGACTTGTAGAGTCATAGAATCAGTGAGCAGTTGCAATGACACTGTGTATAATCATACAGCCACAAGGGGTGCCCCAAAACCCCTAAAAAGGGATATATCCAGAAACTAACAATGGCACTCTATTTAATGTAATTCATAACAAATTTATTGGATAACCAAATTACATACAAAGACACATTAAAAAGGCTTTCTTTAAAAAACATATAACACACATATAAACTGCCATCAAATAAGAGGGAAAGGGGTTTTTATCCTGTTGTATCCCAGTGGGGTACCCTAATATCTGTGCAATAATTCATGATACTGTATAAATAAATCCATAAAGTGTCAAAGTGCTTCCAAAGTGCATCAGCATCAATTATAAATAAACATGTCCACGTCCTTAATACTGCTATGATAACTCAAATTGGCTTAAGAGCCAGTAAATAAATTGCACCATAGTATATTGATTCCCTTTTGCTATAAGTGTATATATATATATATATATATATATATATATTATTTAGTTCATTTATTGTTTGGCATATAATTGTCTTTTGTTTTTTAGTTAATCCAATGGTTATTGCTCTCTTCCTTCCCCCCCCCTCCCCGAAAACTCACCTTCCACGATACCGCATCCGCTTCACGATGCTGGGTGGACAGGGAGTGCCTGGGTGATGTGTGCGCAGCTGGGCGCGGCGGGCCGGCGCCTCCTACTGCAGGGGAGTGCGCCAGGCCCGCTGCTCGCCCGGCGGCGCGCCTTGCGCAGGCACTTCCTGGTTTGTGGTCCATGGAGCGGAGGCGGTGGGGCGTCTGACGCGCTGCCCTTATGGACGATTTTATTGGCCGGGCGGGCACGCGCTCGGGCGCTGACGTCGCCTCCGCCCATTGGCCAGCATATTATCTCCTGGGGTATTTAAGGAGGGGGAACCCGGGGCAGCCGAAACACCCCGGCGAAGTGTCATTAAGACATGCAACGCGTTGGTGGCGGCTGCTGCGGGGGATCCATTGGTGACAGGTGATGTAACTATATTTATTTTTGTACTTTACACTTTCCATCTTGCCTGGAGTTTTAATTAGATTAATTGGTTATTGCGCACCAGCACTTTATAATTGTACGGTATTTGATTGCTCACATATTCGTCCTTTGTACACCTTATATAGGGTCTAATGCACTTAGGACTTTAATAGTAGAGACCTCTTTTTGGCACATTTTGGTAGTGTTTTTTTGAATAAGGATACACTGTTATTACACTTGTATTTTAATTACAGTATACATTGCGCTCCAGATGCCTGTGGTATCATATTGATTACATTACTGATTTATTTGATTAATAGTCATCCATTTTGTTGGTCCCCCCTTCAACTTTGTGTATATGTTTTTTAATCATGTCTGGTGTGGTTATGTCTTATGTGCTATACTTGTTTATTTACAGTATTTAACAATAAAATATTGGATTTTAATAATGGAGTGCGGCTTTCTTAGGGGGGTATTTTTTCTGGGATATATCTAGAATCCCAGAATTATAGTCCTTGTTTGATCACAAATCCCTCGTAGCCTGCACCTTTCTGTCAATATTTTGGCTGTGCATATCCACTTCAGTTGCTTCTCAAGTCCTTAATACATCAGCAAAAGTGATCATCTCATATAAATACTTCCTCCATCCTCGAATCACACAAATTGCTTACATTAAAAGCCCTGCACGGTAAAGGAGCTGGGCCATTGTAAACCCCTGGGGGTACATGATGACCCAAAAGAAGACTTTTCTTAGATTTTCTAATCTATGGCTAAGGGCGTGGGCATTTTCAAAATGTGTCACATGTTCTTACCCTAATATGTTTCTTATAAGGTTACAATAAACATGTAATTTTATGGGAGTGCCGGCTAGACCTTGTATTCTTTTCCTTTTGCTTGGGAATGCAAGAAGTAAGTCCACCTCTTCTGTTTAAAGAGATGGAAAGTATCCCAATGCTAGGGTGTGGTGAAAATAGGTGGGTTAGCAACCAAGGTAACTGGGATTCTCCATGGAGCAGAGTTGCCAAGGGGGGTGTAGGTCTGCTTTAAATAGTTTTCTGTGAGGGTCTGGATCTATGGATCTATTTGATAGATGCAAGATGATACAGGACAGCTTAAGCAGTTGGTTAGCTCTAGAGATTTAGAGTTCTAGAGAATTACATATATTTTACTACATTGCTAGAAAACACACACACATATATATATATATATATATATATATATATATATATATATATATGGTCCCACATATGAAAAATGTTATAAATTGGCCTCCTGGAAGCACCTGAGCTGCTTAGATCTAGATCAAGAAGAACGGGACACAGCCATAAATCAACTGCCCAAAATATGTTTAGTCAGCACAGCACCGTTTCTGGATCATTTGTAAACTGCGTGAGATGCTTGCTGCAAGGAGTTATAGGTAAGACAAGAAGACAGTAAGCTAAAAGGAGGTCACCATTTCAAATGTATGTATAAGGCTGATTGCCCGAGCCTTAAAATAAGAGATATTTTTGTATTTGCTAACAGGAGGTCCATTTATGCTTCTGCAAGATTACCTCTGGCAAGCAACCATATGTTTCCAAGACATTTAAGCATTTATATTTAGGCCACAAAAAAGGCATAAAAAGGCTGATATACTTTTATTAGAAAGAATGAAGCTCAACAAAGGAAACTCGTTGACATTGGTGAATCAAGGTCATTTGTCCATTTTGGTGGTCAGTAATGAACATGATTTATATACATTGTAACCTCCAGCTCTCCACAGGGGCCCTTCTAATAAGATAATGAAAATGGAAGCTAAAGGTGAGCATAGACACCAGGTTTTCATTTGTTGATACTAGCAATGTCACTGCCTTCATGCTTAAAATCAAATGCTTTTATATCATATTATGGTCACCAGAAGTGCACAAAAGAGCTGCAAATTATAAACAACCTGGGACATTTTTATTGTGTTAAATGGTGTGTGTGTTTTTTATGCACAAAAAAGGGGACATTTATAGACTTGCCCGGCCCAACTAATTTAATTTACATAGAACAGATAAAACAATATCCAAACTTTATGTTTTTGAAGGTTGGTGGGACATGATCAGAAATAAGGTAGACAAGTTGCAAATCTTGGTTTTTCTTGGTCAGAATCAACTTGGCATTCCCTAGAACATATGGTAGACAGAGGGAACAACCCATGTGAGGTTTAATATGGTAAACTAAAAGAATCAAAAAGCCTCCTATTCAAGGCTTTTGTGATATCCTAGGTATCCAGAAAGAGTAGGACAGGCCTGCAATGCTTGAGTATATCTCCTATTATTTACACATCCATAATTTTCCTGGAGGGGGGCACGTGTTTTGAGCTAGTCACCCTCATTACCACATGGCTGGAGGGAATGGCTGTAAGGCTTGGGAACACGAGGGAACAAACCATTTAGGGAGAGACTAAATATAGTGCGCTAAAAGGGACCAAATATTTTCATGGTACATACAAAGCAATAAGCAGATTTGACCACTATTCTGAGCAGTAGCAGAAGACGTACAAATTATTTTTTTGCCATTGTGGACTTTCAAGTGCAACATACAGCAATGGCTGAGTATACGTTTTAATATGTACACAACATAAGGTTGAAATAGATGTGATCTCAGAACCACAAGAAATCAGCAGCAACAGCTATCAATACATGACACGACAATTGCAGAATTAGGAGTATGAATAAGACCTAGTTTTAGGCTAGATCTACACATATCCATTGTCACAGCATGGTTGTATCATTTTTGTTTTTGGTGTCTATGGCAAAATCATATTTTACTACTATAGACTTTTAGCGAATTGTGAAGCGGGAAAAAAATGCATGCAAGAATTTTTATTGTAACACACAAGAACAGGAATGGGGAAGGACTTGGTAGGACCTTTGGGTTCTGCATTGTCCTTTAAGCTTTAGAAAAACAATTTTAACATTAGAAATGTCCACATGTAAGTGCATAAATCACATCACAGCAGATCTGACAATTCATTCAAGGAAAAAAAATACGGGATGTTGTTGTACCATGAAGGTTGCTGGAAAAGTATATATACATACAGTACACGATTGTGGGTCTTATAAGCAGGGACTAAAAATAATAGGCATATACATATATATGTAGACATTAACCTACAAATTGCGGTATTTGACCAAACTTCAACCTAATACATTATTCTCCTTTTTTTGTCCAGGTTATCACGTTAATGAAAAACTTCCTGCGGTATATTTGGGTTAGTGAATCACTGACTTATATGGATTAAACCTAGTTGCTTGGAACCTGGGGTTAATTGAATTGTGAAACAGTCCATGTTATTACACTATTATGAAATGCACCCGTATATAAAAGTGCTGAATGGCTGGCATTCTTATTTCCACTGTTTAACTAATACATCACGGAGAAAGCTTTAAATGGCGTTTTTAATTGCTAAATAGTTCACGGTTATACAAAATGCAATGCAACAGCCTCCATTTGCCTTACATAGATGCTGAACAGAAGAAATCTCAAACACTCCAAAACAACAAAAATGTGGAATTTAAAACTAAAGTGCTAAACACATTCTAAGGTGTACAGACATTTTAGAATGAAATATCTGGTAGCAACAAAAATGGATAATCCAAAGTCCACAATATCTGCCCAAACTACCTACAGCATATCAATTCAAAGTCACAGCTACTTAAACAACCACTTCCCCACTATGAGAAATGCAGGAAGAATATTTTAGTGTGGACATTACATTTCTTTCTTGCCATATTCACTACATACTTAGACATATATAATGTTAGTTTTATGCCCTCTTTTAGGGGATTTGACACTAGCACACATTCTTCCTGTTGGGTTCAATTCATTTCAATTTATTGTTCGCCAATGAGATGAATATCGTGAGATGAACAAGGAATTCTTTTTGGCATTGGGTTAGACAGTTAGGTAAGACAAGTTGTCATCAGCAGAAATAACAATGAGGAAAAACAACCAGAATATTAAAACAAGAGAAGATGACAAAGAAGGATAGAAAACCTTGATAACAAGTGATGAATGTGGTGTCCTTACAGTGCGTGAACTAAACTCTATTTTGTTTGTCATTCATTTGGGGGCATAGGCAATATTTGTATGTTTGTCACAAAGTAGTCCCAACAAATGGAGAGGAACACACAACAAGGCTTCAACATGCACAGAGGACCAATTAGCTGCTCTTCAGACTTAAACCACCAATGCCTGGAGCCATAAAAGTGTATCACTTTGGTGAAAAGCGCCATGACCACAAGAAAAACAATCCTTATTATTTTAACAGCAAACCCTAATTACTAGTTGTCATATCCGCCAACCTATGGCAGACTTGGCTCTTTTTAAAATTGCCCACTGTCATACTTTCTCTTGTGGGAGGTACTGCAGATAATAACTTCTGAAGCTCAGCTGCCAAGGACAGAATATCTGCTGTGCTAAAATATTAAACCAAAAGAGTATGCTCCCTAAAATGCCAGGGTCTAGCCTGCTTTGGGAAGGCTACCAGTGATCAAGTTAAGCCAAAGAGAAGATTACCTACAAATGTGAACTAAATAGGACCTGGGGGTGGCATTTACCCAGGGCAGTTTCTAAGCAAAAAAGTGCTCAGTGCAGGAGGGAAATAATTCTGCCCTCTCCTCACCCATCCTATGCTGCTGCTGTCCCATGCAGATATGTGCCATAGCAGCAGGCAGTGCCTTCTCCCAATGACTGAGCCTTATATGGAGGGATGAGGGGCCTATCATATGGCCTGCACCAATAACAATGGCCCTGACTCATTACAAAACATGATAGTCTGGGAAAAGGCACCCGCGACCCAGGCCATGACACCCAGTACTATAGCCCTGCTAGAAACTGGCCTGCATCTACCCAATCGTGGCAAATTCCATAGCCACCCAAATACTGGACAGGGATTTTCAGCACTTGTCACTTGGGATGGCTGCATCATCAGCCAAATGGATTAATAGACTTTGGTATGGATGGTCTATTTTTAGCCCAGGAATATGTCTTTTTTTCCATGTGCAAAAGATCACCACCCTCTATTCTGCCCATGCTCAGTTACTCAGACTGCTGCATGCCATAGACAGCACTCTTTAGGAGATGGTGGTTGAGGTACTGGTAACTTTCATTACCCTACTGTATACAGCTCAGAGGCTCAGATGCACTGGAGCCCAGTGTGCTCAATGAACTGGAATAGACAAGATCAGATAATTTGTGAAGGAAGGCAAGACCTAACAAAGTACAGCCTCAGACAACAGTCTTAACTGATCAATTTGCTTTTCAGGAAAAAAATTACTTCTTGCTCCATTAGTGGGGTATAACTCCACCCAAAAATAGCTTCAGAAGTTAGGTGCTTAGTCCTGCTTCCTTGTCTTTAGCAATCCTTGATGGGTTCCTGAAGGCATTAGTTACTGCTGTCCCCTCAGGGTACCCCCCTGTGGAGACTTACTTGTCTTTGGCAAACCACTGTGGGTCCCTGGAGGCATTAGTTATTGCTGGTCTCGGTTGCTACCCTAAATGGGACTGTGGGGAACAACATTTTGTGGTAATATAAAAAACCAAGCAGGTCAGTATCACTCTAACATGTAATTATAACATATTACAGAAGGTGACAAGCGTACAAGCATCCTTCTTGAACCTAGGCACTGGCACTAGTTAACTCGGTGGTGGGGGGGGGGGGAATTATAGCCCAAAGGCAATAGCTTTTATGATCTTGTATCATATCTCTCAAAATGGCAGCAGTCTGTGGCCTCAGGTGACTGACAGAGGCCCATCCTGCCAAAATAGATGGAATTGTATTCACGTTATCTTCATACAGCTGTACTTCAAAAGATAAAAAAAGTTTGGGACCTTTTAATTAACAAGTAGCAC
Organism: Gastrophryne carolinensis; assembly: GCA_027917425.1. Taxonomy (NCBI): domain Eukaryota; kingdom Metazoa; phylum Chordata; class Amphibia; order Anura; family Microhylidae; genus Gastrophryne; species Gastrophryne carolinensis. The sequence continues at coordinate 546,577,981 of CM051235.1, read as the reverse complement.
TAATAGTGTAGTTAATATTCAGCTGCAGAAAGCGCCGTAGTGCGTCACTCCATCCAAAATAACTACAAATAAAAGCACCAGATATTATGGCTGGTTAGGCACTGAAGCAACTTGTCCCCGTGCAGCTCTTTGGCAAAAACAACATTATTTTGAGAAACAGCCACGAGCTGGAAGCAGGCTAAAGTGATTTTTATTCTGCCCCTTGTTCCATCATTCAGTCCTGTTTTGAAAAAAAAATTCTCATTTTCTTCAAAAGAAGCCATTACAAAGTGCAGAAGAAAATGCTGCAAGCGATAATTCTAATAACAAGATAGGCGAGAGAGAACAAAAGAGAAAAAGGAAAAGCCCTGATCAGAAGAGAGACGATATTCAGATGAGAGCTATAAAGGCTCCTTTGGAGTCTGGAACAAATGCACAGGGAAGTCTGGATTGTTCATATTTTATTTCAGCCACATTTGCAGATAATGTTCCGGTCACTGTGCATCTGATTAATGAAGGTTTTCCTGTTTAGGGTAAAGCTGTCCTGAAAGGCCTACAAAAATAAATACAAGATTTGAATAATGTGTTATGTCTATGGGCCTACATTTCTTTAGATGGATCAAGTGTAAAATGTTAGAGCCAACATTTAGCTCTCAGGCCCTTATTTAACAAGGGATAGCAACAGCTAGCGACTGGTGAGCTGCCGGTAATGACGGGCACCGCCACGAGAATGCCGGCTCCCCACCACAATCACACATTTATCAAGCCAATCCTGCTTAGCGACTGAGATAGCGCCAGATAGCCACTCATTCATCATTATTCCAGCCTCAGCCCACAGCGCCAGCGTCCGACCTTGAACAGCGACAGGTATGACCTCTCGCTACCTGGCGCTCTCCAATGCATTTCAATGGAACAATCTTTAAATATTAATAATTAATTGTTATTCATTTTTTTTGTTTTTTTTTTTAATGTGAAAAATTCTGTGACCACTTCTGCCATTTTAAATAATTTTTTTTAAGGTAAAAAAAAATAAAAATAAAAATGTACAGAATTGATATTACAGGTCTGATATTAATGTATTCATATTACAAAATTATTTTAAAAACTTGTTTTTTTTGGTTTCCAAAATTATGGTTGTTTGGGGGTTAAAAAACTACTTTTAACCCATCGCCGCCAGCTCTCTGGGGTTTAAACATGCATTTTACAGCGCAATAATTTTTTGAGCGTGATTTGTTAATGAATATGGTGGAAGCCGGTCGCTCTGACCAGTCGCTATCATGCGCTCCCATACAGCGCGGAACCTGTCAAATAGCGACTCCTCACCCAATATTCAACATTACGGCAAACCAACTGAGACGCTATCAACTATCGAACAACGGCCAAGCACAGCGACTACTAGCGGGCGCTCTGAAAATGCCGCTACAGCCGCTCAACTGTCGCTACCTGCCGCTGTTAATGAATCGGCCTCTCAGTGACAATGTTAAACCTAATATTTCAGAGGCCACCTTTCAACTGGTTGCATTCTCCCTGGGTCAAACTGGTGGATGGATTTTTGCTGGTCAGATGGCTTTGTTGTTTAAATCTGTCACTAAATACTCAAGAAAGATGCATAACACCATGTCTGAAGAGAAATGTGTTCTCCAAAGCTTACTTTAAATATACTACGTTTCCTCAAAAGGTATCATCTTATTTCTTCAATTTCTGCTGCTTGCAATGGCTAACACAATACGACACATTACAACTCAAGAGGAGTATTTTTGACAGGAAGATCAAGATATCAGATATCTACTGCCACATAGTGCTTCCTTTACCAGGGGGAGGAGCAGGGAATTTGAGGCAGGGAAAGTTCTTCTAATGGTAACTTTGTGTCTTATCTTTGAGGGTAATCTGTATTTTTGTAATAATATATACATATATATATATAATCATTCAATACGGCTGTCTGCCATCTCTTTAAACCGGACCTTCACCATAATTTATTGAAAAGCCCAAACCCTTAAAAAATATTCCCCAGCATCTAAAATTAATATATTTTACATTTTTAGTCACTTACTTATTATTCTTTCCCCCACTGGGCTTCAGCTCTGTTCAGGACTTTAGGATATGGGCGCCGCCATCTTGCCTCAGAAGCATCACACTTACTGAGGAGAGGAGAGTGGAATAAAGTACAGGGGGGCGGGTTATAGCTGTGCTTTGCTCAGACAGAGCAGAGCTGGGGTCAGGAGAAGGTCAGCAATCCCAGAATGCAGAGCAGCACAGTCAGAAGGCACTTCCTGTTTGCAGGCTGCCTGTTGTTCCATGAGCCGCCATCTTGGATATTTAAAGGCTCATAACATGCAGTAGATGCTGGTAGGATGATTTTTAATGTGAGCAATCTGTATGTACAGGGTGTGGGAAACATATAAGATAGACTCTTATTCAGGTTGACGGTCTGCTTTAAATTGCCAATGGCTAAAGTGCCCACAGCAACAAGAACTGATATAGGAATATTAATTTTTACAGTAATATGTTTTCCATAACATTTCTATTTATGGTCATATAGCCCCAGGCTGAAATACTAATTGACCACTTAGTCAACTTGTTTGACATTTTTAACATCAACAATGCAAATTGTAACTATTTGTACAATAGAATAATTTTCTTTTGGACCAGGCTCCAAAGCAAAGTCAGATGATTACATCAAATTAATGAGACCCAGAATCAATTATCTCTTTTGTTGAATGGTCATGGATAACTGGTAAAAGTTCTGAATATTATGACCTTCAGAGCTCTATTTAATTAGCTCTAACTATATCTATAGTGATAGAATTTGTACCTTAAGCAACCCACACATATGCTAAGTGAGTTGGAAGAAATGTAAAAAATTAACCTGAGAAATACCTGCAACTAATATGCACCAATATAATATATAATCTCATTAGAGAAAATATATGTTTTGCCTGCAGTTTGTTACGCTTTTAAAAGACCTTTTTTCTTTGTCCATCCATCCACTCCACTTCAGGGTTTATTATATTGCCATCCTCTGCCAAAAAATAAAAGCAGGGCAAAAACACATTCATAATAATAACAGCTGTCTGCATAGCATTTATGCCTTTACCTAGAGCTTACTATAAGTGCATTTAACTAATGAAAGAATACTGATCCCATATTCAACTTATATTTTACCTGCCATTAATCCTGAATACAGCAATCACATATGAATATAAAAGATTTCATACAGTCTGGTAAAAATATAAAAGCCATATGCCAATTTGCTTGTGAAATATGCAAGGTGCGCAATAAGCATTAAACTGTGAGCAGTCGTCATTGCACATTAAATGGCACTTTTGTTAAAGGGCATTTATTCTTTTGGCCACAGGTCTCAAGGCACACCATCTTAAATGTTTTTTTAGCTAAACAAAATAATACACAATACAATATCTGCTCATCTGGTATCAATGTACTGTGCATAGTGTATTCTACATAGTCCTGTTAATAAAAGTGGTATGTGGTGTAGCCTAGTCTGGAAACGTATCCTGACAATTCACTTAGAGGCTGATTCATCATTAGCGGCAGGTAGCGACAGATGAGCGTCTGTAGCAGGCATTTTCAGAGCGCCCGCTAGTAGTCGCAGTGCTTTATAGCGACTCAGTCGCTGTTCAGTAATGTTGAATACATTGTGAGGAGTGGCTATTTGACCAGTACAGCGCTGTATGGGAGCGCATGTTAGCGACTGCTCATAGCGACCGACTCACACCATATTCAGCCAAAAAACAGCTGCAAAAATCTCTGGCGCTGAAAAATAGTTGTTTGAAGCCCAGAGCGCAGGAGGCGGTGTGTTTAAAGTCTGTTTTCAAGCATCTATCAACTAGTAACAAAGCGAAAACATATGGAATTACATTGTAACAACATTGTAACATGAACACTTTAATGCCAGACCTGTAATGTCATTTCTGAGGAAATATTTAAAAAATGAAAAAATTATGAAAAAACTGCTATTTCAATGCCAGAAGAGGTCACAGAATTATTTGTGATTTTTTTGAGAAAAAAAAAACGTTTAAAGAGAAGAAAAGGATCGTCCATTGAAATGTATGGGAGTGCGCCAGGTAGCGAGAGGTCATACCTGGCACTGTGCAAGGCTGAACGCTGGCGCTGTTCGCTGAGGCTGTGAAAATGATGAATCAGACGCTACATGGTGCTATCCCAGTCGCTAAACAGATTCTGCTTGATAAATGTGTAATTGCGTGCCGTGTCCGGCGTTCACCAGTCGCTACCTGTCATTAACCAGCCACTCCCTGACGCTATCCCTCCTTAAATAAGGGCCTTAGAAAGAGTGGGCTTTGTTATGCCGGGTTCAATATCTAGTTCTAACTGCCCATGCTCAGTTACTCAGACTGCTGCATGCCATAGACAGCACTCTTTAGGAGATGGTGGTTGAGGTACTGGTGACTTTCATTACCCTACTGTATACAGCTCAGAGGCTGGAGACTTTAATATTGACACAACAGATGCACTGGGGCCCAGTGTGCCCAATGAACTGGAATAGGGGAGATCAGATAATTTGTGAAGGAAGGCAAGGCCTAATAAGTAAAGCCTCAGACTTAACTGATCAATTTACTTTTCAGGAAAAAATGATTTCTTGCTCCATTAGTGGGGTATAACTCCACCCAAAGAAAGCTTCAGAAGTTGTGTGCTTAGTCCTGCTTCCTTGTCTTTGGCAATCCATGATGGGTCCCTGAAGGCATTAGTTACCGCTGTCCCCTCAGGGTCCCCCCCGTGGAGTCTTACTTGTCTTTGGCAAACCTTAGTTCTAGTAGGTATTATTAAACACCTTTTATCTGCTGCCAGGATGGTTATCCCTAGGTATTGGAGGGCCCATCTAATGTTGATGGAGTGAGATCAGTTGGCACATGATTTTTGTTGCAACTTGGGTTGGAAGTCTGGGTTTCAAGGTTTCCTCATCTTAAAGGGAGAAAGGGGGGGTTTGGTTCCGCCTCCTTGGGGGGAGGAACCAAAAAGTGCACCTTTTTCTATACCCTTTTTGGTTCCTCCCCCCAAGGGGCGGAACCGAACCCCCCCTTTCTCCCTTAGAATACAACTGACTAATAGTCAGGAGCACCGATTACCCATAAAGAATCAATACTCACTCCAGGGGACAACACCCCCGGATCACTTCCCCTACCCCCACCCCCCAAAAAAAAAATGTCCTCATTTCAAAGAATTTTTATTTTTTGAAGCAAAGAAAAAGATGGTGCAATCCCCCTCCTCTCTTCCCTATTCCCCTTCTCCACCTTTTTTTCTTTGATGTGAAAACTAGCTATTCTTCAGTTAGACCTATGAAATGTACTATACTATTCTTGGTTTTACAGTATATTGTGATTCATTCTCCTCTTTCAAGGTGACATATCTTCCTGAGCTGTACAGTAAAACACTTCTTCTGATCTTTTTTACAGTATTATATATTATTTTGTTATTTCTTTTGAAATATGTCTTTTCACTTAAAAAAATCTGTTAAAATTATTATTGCTCCACAATCCTTATGCCCTTATTCATCAAGCGATAGCGCCAGGTAGTGTCTGACGAGCGCCAGGTAGCGGCAGCTAATGGCGACTACCGACTCAAGTACGCCCGGCGGTGGTCACAATGACGCATTTATCAAGCAAAATTAGGCTAGCGCCGGCGAGAGCGACGGCTAGCGCGGCATTCATCATGAAGCCGCCTGGACCGAACAGCGCCGCTGCAAATTCCCTCACAGCGCCAGGTATGAGCTGTCGCTCCCTGGCGATGTCCAATGCATTTCAATGGAGCAATCTATAATTATTCCTAATTAATTGGTATTAATTTTTTTTTTTATTTTTTTAATGTCAAAAAATCGGAGACCACTTCTGCAATGTTAGGATTTATTTTTAAGTCAAAAAAAAAATTAAAAAAAATATGTGCAGAATTGATCTAACAGGTCTGAGATTAATGTATTCATATTACAAAATGATTCTAAAAACATGTATAATGTTAAATTCAAAAAATATGGTTGTTTAGGGGTTAAAAACTAGTTAATACACATCGCCGCCAGCGCTCTGGGGTTTAAACAAGGAATGGACAGCGACAGCACATTCGGAGCGTGATTTGTTGATGAATATGAAGCTAGCCGTTCGCTCTGGCCATTCGTTGTCAGGCGCTCACATACAACGCTGGACCTGTGAAACAGCGACCCCCCAGCCCGTATTCAAGATTACCGCACACCGACTGAGTCGCTGTCATCAAGCTAATGCCGGCCAAGCACAGCGAATACTGGCTGGCGCTGAAAAAATCACGCTACAGTCGCTCATCTGTCGCTACCTGGCGCTATTAATGAATCGGCCTCCCCGTCACTAAGACCACTGAAACTGAATGGTTTGCTGTCTCCCTGGTGCTGCAGTTCGGCATGTGGTGGAAAGGGTGGATAAATTACTGGGAGGGACTAGGGGTGACTCAGCGTTGTGGTCCACGTGTGGTCCCAACACCCTTGGTTGAGTCTTTTTTCAATCGTATTGATTATGTAACTATTTTCTATAAACTTTTCTCATGACTCAGTCGCCCACATTTATACAGAATACTGCACGATTTTTAATTGTTAATGCATTGTAAAGAGCCCATATGTTTAAATAAATTAAGCCTGGATTATTGATATACTGTAAGTTCCAGCAAACTCCTGTAGGAAATTTCCGGCCGACGTCAGTATCATTATTGGCTGTAGATGCGTCATTCATATGTATGCGTCAGGAAGATTTGACAACATGTAATTGAATGGGGCATCGGCTCATTTCCAATAAAGTGCTTAAGAGATTAGCTGGTATTTCATGAAATGGACAAATGCTTCCATGATGCTTGTAGTTGTGTCCAGGGGTGTATACATTGCTGAACCAATTGCTTTCCTTCCAAATTAATGATCACTTCTTATTTTTGTTCTAGTAACCCCAGGACATTTGTCCCCATTAAAGGTCAAAAGCATGAAATACTCAGCCTACACCTTGTTTTTACAATTTAGCTACTCATGGAAGCGTGAACCTTTCATCAAATGACTTAGCCTTATAAAGTATAGTGTGCATAGCATCAGGGAAAGCTTTGCTTCATTGAGCTAAATTACTACATTTACTAAAACAAATAGCCTGGCTGTTGTCGGGGACTTAGCGGTCTTGGAGAATTTTTTGAGACAGACAACTAAGAAACAAACATAGATATAGATATTGAATGATATTTAAAGTGGACCAACACCCAGGATTTTGACTATCCTGGGTTTTGGTCCACTTCGGCAGGGCACCCCGATCGGGGGTGCCCCGCTGTGTGAAACCCCCCAGAAACCCCAAAAAACTCACCTCTCAACGCTCCCACGTGAACGCCGCAGCCAATCCCCGCCAACGTCCAGGCAGGGGACAGGAACGTCCAAGCCGCTTCCGCCGTCGCCGCCTCCCGCGCGTCACTCTCAGCGCGCGCGCGCCCCCGCCGGCCATTCACAGAGGGCCGGCGCGGGCGCGCGCACGTCTGGAGGGGCGCGCGGGAGGCGGCGGCGGCGGAAGCGGCGGCGGATCAGGTAAGATGTTTTTGGGGTTTCTGGGGGGTTTCACCCCGCGGGACATCCCGATCTCGGATGTCCCGCGGGGTGGGAGGTGATCGGCCCGGGAATCTTATAGATTTCCGGGCCGATCACCCCTGGGTGTTGGTCCACTTTAAAGGGATTGGACAGCCTCTCTTAATAATTGCATGCAGGGGACTGGTCATAAGGCTTACCAGGACAATGCCCAGTAGGCCACCGCCTCCACTGCACTGGCCATCTGCCAATTCCCGAGTGTAAGGCCGACTCCGGCTTTTTGTAGCAGACCAGGTGAATGGGAGCCGCTGCGACTAGAAGCCAGAGCCGGTATAGGGGAGGTGGGCAGTGTGAGGTAGGAGGCGGCGTTCCTGTGATGGCTGGAACGCTTATGCTGCTGCATAGGCTGCTGCACACAGCCACAGATGTCAGACAGTCAACCCAGGCTCCCAGCGGCCAGCCCCGGCTTCCCTCCCAGCAGTAGACAGCCACGGACCCCAGCTCCCCTGCCAGCAATGGCTTCTCTGTTGACAGGAGGTGAGGTGAGTGGGGGTGTTCTGCGACTCAGCATGGTATGGGGGTGTTCTGCCACTCAGTGCATTAGGGGGGTGTTCTGCCACTCAGCATGGTATGGGGTGTTCTGACACTCAGCATGGTATGGGGGTGTTCTGACACTCAGCATGGTATGGGGTGTTCTGACACTCAATGCATTAGGGGAGTGTTCTGCCACTCAGCATGGTATGGGGGTGTTCTGCCACTCAGCATGGTATGGGGGTGTTCTGACAGTCAGCATGGTATGGGGGTGTTCTGACACTCAGCATGGTATGGGGGTGTTCTGACACTCAGCATGGTATGGGGGTGCTCTGACACTCAGCATGCTATGGGGGTGTTCTGCCACTCAGTGGATTAGGGGGGTGTTCTCCCACTCAGTTTGCTATCGGGGAGTTCTGCCACACAGCATGTTATGGGGGGGGGGCAGATACCAGCCCAGACACACTGTGGAAAGGCTTGTGTAAACAGAAAAGCCCTGGGCCATTTTTTACCCCCAGTCCGCACCTGACTGAATGCTAATGCAGCTTACCTTTCACTGCATCAGCTCCTGGCCTCTGTTTATGGTTTGGGGAAGAGGAGAACGCTCTCAATTCCCCCTGTATCTTTCACCTCCCCTCTAACCTTACCTCCAATCAAAGCCTGGCTTTGTGACTGGATAGCACCCTACTGATATGTAGATATACATTGCTGAAGAAGGAATAACCTCCCCTCCACAACATCGGACTTTGACAGCTCCAATGAGCAGTAGCCCATTCACCACATAGGCATGAATGAAGCGAGTACTTTTCTTGAGCCTTAGTTTTGATGCTGTTTTGCTGTTTGATGATGTTTAGCGCACTGCACTGGCCATCTGCCAATTCCCGAGTGTAAGGCCGACTCCGGCTTTTTGTAGCAGACCAGGTGAATGGGAGCCGCTGCGACTAGAAGCCAGAGCCGGTATAGGGGAGGTGGGCAGTGTGAGGTAGGAGGCGGCGTTCCTGTGATGGCTGGAACGCTTATGCTGCTGCATAGGCTGCTGCACACAGCCACAGATGTCAGACAGTCAACCCAGGCTCCCAGCGGCCAGCCCCGGCTTCCCTCCCAGCAGTAGACAGCCACGGACCCCAGCTCCCCTGCCAGCAATGGCTTCTCTGTTGATAGGAGGTGAGGTGAGTGGGGGTGTTCTGCGACTCAGCATGGTATGGGGGTGTTCTGCCACTCAGTGCATTAGGGGGGTGTTCTGCCACTCAGCATGGTATGGGGTGTTCTGACACTCAGCATGGTATGGGGGTGTTCTGACACTCAGCATGGTATGGGGTGTTCTAACACTCAATGCATTAGGGGAGTGTTCTGCCACTCAGCATGGTATGGGGGTGTTCTGCCACTCAGCATGGTATGGGGGTGTTCTGACAGTCAGCATGGTATGGGGGTGTTCTGACACTCAGCATGGTATGGGGGTGTTCTGACACTCAGCATGGTATGGGGGTGCTCTGACACTCAGCATGCTATGGGGGTGTTCTGCCACTCAGTGGATTAGGGGGGTGTTCTCCCACTCAGTTTGCTATCGGGGAGTTCTGCCACACAGCATGTTATGGGGGGGGGGGGGGGGGCAGATACCAGCCCAGACACACTGTGGAAAGGCTTGTGTAAACAGAAAAGCCCTGGGCCATTTTTTACCCCCAGTCCGCACCTGACTGAATGCTAATGCAGCTTACCTTTCACTGCATCAGCTCCTGGCCTCTGTTTATGGTTTGGGGAAGAGGAGAACGCTCTCAATTTCCCCTGTATCTTTCACCTCCCCTCTAACCTTACCTCCAATCAAAGCCTGGCTTTGTGACTGGATAGCACCCTACTGATATGTAGATATACATTGCTGAAGAAGGAATAACCTCCCCTCCACAACATCGGACTTTGACAGCTCCAATGAGCAGTAGCCCATTCACCACATAGGCATGAATGAAGCGAGTACTTTTCTTGAGCCTTAGTTTTGATGCTGTTTTGCTGTTTGATGATGTTTAGCGCAGCCCCTTACAACATGTCTGTCCGTTTTGCACTCATGTATCTTATGCATATTTCATTAAGCATTTTCAGGAGCGGACACGCCCACTGCCTGGAAAAAGAAGAAATTAACTGAAAAATGTGAAGTATGTTTTTTGAGGCTTCAAAGCCCTGTTTTAGGGAGCAACAGCTTAACCTTGACTATTTGAAAACAGCCCTGGCTATGTAAGCTGGACAATGACTTTAATGCCTGAACAACAATGCGTTTATTGAGTTACATAGTTAATACGGTTGAAAAAAGACATATCTCCATCAAGTTCAACCAGGGGGTTTGGGTAGGGGAAGTTATTTTTTATTTTATAGGGGAAGCTATTTTTTTTTTTGTTTTATTTTTTACTGATAACCGCTAATAGTAACTGTTAATGTTATTTTCTTCTAAATAAGCATCTAATCCTTTTTTGAAGCTGCCAGCAGTTGATGCTGTAACAAGCTTCTTTGGAAGGCTATTCCATAGATTTATAGTTCTTATGGTAAAAAACTATTGTTGCCTCCGGAGACTAAATTTATTTTTTCCCATCGAAGGCAGTGCCCCCTTGTCTTTAGAGAGGATTTTACCTGAAATAGTGTTCCCTCATATTTCTTGTATGGGCCATTTATATATTTATACAAGTTAATCCTGTCCCCCCTCAATCGTCTCCTCTCAAGACTAAACAGATTTAATTCTCGTAATCTTTCCTCATAACTAAGATCTTTCATTCCCTTTATTAGTTTGGTGGCTCTCCTCTGCACCCTTTCCATAGTCAGAGCGTCCTTTCTATGAATGGGTGCCCAGAACTGGACGGTATATTCCAGGTGAGGGCGCACCAGTGCCTTGTAAAGAGGCAAAATTACATCCCTGTCCCGTGATTCCATGCCTCTTTTAATACATGATAGTATCTTGGTGGCCTTGGAAGCAGCTGCTTGGCATTGCATGCTGTTATTTAGCCTGTGATCTATCAATACCCCCAGATCCTTCTCAACAAGTGACTCTCCCAGTTTTACTTCCCCGAGGATATATGTGGCCTTCAGGTTGTTAGACCCCAAGTGCATGACTTTACATTTTCCACATTGAACTTCATTTGCCAAGTGGATGCCCAGACACTCAATGTGTCCAAGTCAGCCTGAAGCTTGTGAACATCTTCCATAGACTGCACTGTGCTACATATCTTTGTGTCATTAACCAAAACATTTAGTTTTACCAGGGACAGTTTTAGACAATGTGTTGCCCTGGGCAAGTTTAAAAAATCTTTTCTCAGCAACTGACATAGCAAAGCTTCCATCCAGCACTGCACATCATCCCCAATCCAGCAACATTAAATAAATTAACCATATGTATACCACCCACCCAGCAACATTAAATTATCACTATCACTCACTAGACACTGTACAGTGTGCACCTTATGGGCAATTGCCCAGTTTGCCTTCCCTAATACTGACCCTTAATGTTACACAGACTATTCCATTCTAGAACTGATTGCTTTTTCTAAAACCTAATTAGGCCTTCAATAGTGAGAAACAGACACTACAGAACTAAAATGGAGGAGAGAGTTTACTACAAATAAGCCATTACTACCATGCCTGTCCCTTATCTATTTTCAAGTAAATATTAATTTTTTGATTTGGATTAGTATGGAAACATATACTTGCAGCTGTTATATATAACAATATAATGTACTATGATTACCTAAAGCCTAGCTAAACTCTGTGCCTACACTCTCATATGAGATTCTTCCCTAGAGCAGCTGATAGTGGACAGATAGGTGCAGCAGGCCCACTGCCTCCAAAAGGCATGGCCCCCTGTCATACAGAGCTCCAGGTGGAAAAGCTTAGTGGTAAGGCATAGAAAAACACAAGTGACCACTTTTAAGAAGCTTCTACACTCCAAATATATAATGGTTTACAGAAGCTCCCAGCTATCTCTTATTTTTAATATTGCAGAAAGTTGGAAGTCTCTTGATGGAAATGTAACTTTCCCTTTATTTTCGCCTTTAAAAGCGCCATCCAGGCAAAGGGTTATGTCATGTTTGTGTCTGGGACCGTGTTTCTAAGCCACCATTGTCTGCTATTTTTTTTCAAAGCCAGAGAAGCTCCTGACTGCACTGCTCAGAGCCCTTCACTGTTTTGCCTTTGTCTTCAGGCGTTTCAGTGAAGGAGATAGAGGGACATTGAGGGGACGTTGATGAGTGTGGTCATGAGCTTGGAGAAAGTTATAGCTAAATAAAAGAAAACGTCAAGCAATGATTGATTAGAAACACAGCCCAACACAAACACAAGATGGCAAATAAGCACACTTAATTAAACCTTTGCCTAGACAGTCACTTTCATTTTGACCTTTTGGTGTTGGTTATTTAGCTGATGTATCTACGTAGAGCTCAGAGCTGAAATGTTTCTTGTTTCTCTCCCCCCCCCCCCACTCTTCATGTTTTCATTTTACTCACATTTAATTACTTTCCTGCTTTCTTGCTTTGGCATGAATTCAATGGGTAGACACCTCCATGGTAACAATTTAGGGGCCTTAACAGGCTGGACAATATCATCATGCAGTAACCCCTTTCTTGTGCATTACAAGACCAGATGACCTGTAATGCTTTGGGTTATACCCTTGAGTTCTGCCATTTATAGATATAAAATTCTGATAATTTTTGGGTTGAAATGTGTTCCTTTTACTTAAAATATTAAAAGGTAACATAACCATGATATAAGATTGCTGCAGGACAAACAATAAAAATATAAAATATGATTAGAAAGGAAGTGCTCGGCTTGATCCACTCCAAGGCTGTCTAGATGTTAGAAAAAGCGAGCTGCCACTTTTACAAAATACAATAGCAATTCAAATAGACTTTGAAGAAACTTTGGGGGAATAAAACTGTATTAGAGCTCAAATTTATAAAATACCATTGCGATATACTTTGCATTCAAGTGGGGGAGGGAGTAACAATGTTCAGTGATTCCCAGCACATAATGAGATTACTGCGATGTCAGTGGTTGCTAAGGAACCGATAGCTGCATTCTAATCAATATGTGTTCATTACATCAAATGGCTTTCCCCATTGAGTTTTTAATACAGATAATTGCCCTGATTAATCATGCTAAGATATGAATTACTATTGAATAGATCCAGGATAGAATCTCTCTTCAGTCTGTCTGAGGCAATGAGCACTAATCCAGGGGATGCTACTGAACATAAGATCATCAATGCCACTTTTTAGGACAACTTATGTAGCATGAAACATTACATGAAGAAAAGATGCAACACCTCAACACAAAAACAAGCAGTAAAATGATCTTGGAAGAAACACATTACCCTCCATGGAGAAAGGTTAGAGCCCTTGCCACATACTGTTTAGGACCCATAGAATGCTAAATCTGGTCTTGAAAATGTCACAGTAATAGGCTTGTCAGAGAGGGTATAGGTCTCCTTGAGCTGCATGGTTGGCCTCTAGTCTTTCAATAGATGTTAATAAATAAATAAATACATTCAGTCTAGAGTCCCTGGACCCCAGTGCAAAATTGAACACCCCCCTCCACCCCGTGTTGAGCCATATTTGGCCATTTAAAATGAAAAAAGTTTTTTTTTTTTTACTTCGAATGGCCAAATAATGATGTGCATCGGGTAGGGTGAGAGTACCTGGGTCCAGTTAGACTAGAGTTCTGTTTTCTAAGCAACCACCCCACACCGAATGGCCGACTTGGCATTCAGGCTTCTCGTGGTAGCCACGTGTGTGTGTGTGTGTAGGTCAAGCAAGGCTTAGCTTTTACTCTATATTGTGTGACAGACCATAGAACAGGGGTGTCAAACTTTCAGTTATACAGGAAGCAATGCAAAGCCTACTTCCAAGAATAAGAGCTAGATAGGCCCATAATAATTTCGTTGAATATTTTTATAATATACCAACTGCAAAGTGCATAATGTAAGGGTGAATGCAATTATACTGCCTGGATTGCTCATTTAAATTCCCACAGAACTGAAATGAGAATCAAAAAATAAAAACCACAAGAAAACATACATAATGCTAAGCTATTTAGATTTGCTGAATTGTTTGGTTGAATTTGGAGTTTCTGTAATGGCTGTAACTCTGCTGAATGTGCCAGGGATTATGGCAGCCTGGGGACTAATCAAGCTGCAGAGACAATAAGAGCTAATGTGCTAAAGGCTACACAGAAGCGGAATGATTGGGAGTCCAGGCTTTAGTTTTTGTGAGGATCTAGAAATTAGGTTTGTAACCAAACAATAGCAAAATGTATTGCACTGGGGAAGGGTTAGGGTTTAGCTTTTTTTTCTATTGCTGCGGTCTGAGAAAATGCTTTTCCTTCACAAAAAAAAATTTGAGAAGTATCAGTAATAGACGGGTAGGTTTTTTTCCCCCTTTTATTTACCTTTTTTCTACATTAACCAAACTGGAATTTTATTAAAAATAACTGTAATGATGTATATGGCCCCAAAAAATTATTTCTCACTCAAATGCTTTTCTACTAGGCACCCAATTCAAATTTATTGGATAGAATAAAGTTTTAACGTCTTTAAAGCACAACCTTTTTGGGTCTTAGGGGCACATTGTCTTATTATTTTGGTCCTTTCCCAGGGGGCACCCTGCAGTGTGAAACCCCCCTGGACACTGCAGCCAACTCACCTCTTCCCGGTCCCACGGCGCATCTAAGAGCAGCGGCTCTGACGGCCGCATCCTCTGCCTCCCTCTAACAGGGAGCGTGCCCCTGCCGGCCATTCACAAATACCTGGAGCGGGCATGCGCACTGCTAGAGAGAAGTGGAGGATGCGGCTGTCAGAGCCGCTGCTCTTAGGTGCGCCATGGGAACGGGAAGAAGGTGAGTTGGCTGCGGGGATCTGGGGGGGTTTCACACAGAAGGGCATCCCTGATCGGGGTGTCCCTGGGAAAAGGACCAAAACCCAGGATAGTCAAAATCCTGGGTTTTGGTTCACTTTAATGAGAACCAAAAACCTTTCTAAAAAAGTGCGGAGCAATCCAATACCCTTCCCCCTGGGATCACCACTTTACTCATATAGCCATAGCCGTATTCCCGACATATCAAGGCTGAGGCATGCTCCTAGGGACAGCCAGATAGGCTGCAGTGACTGGAGGGGGGCAGGGTATGCAGCCACTACCCTCTCCCTATGCTGGAGCGCTAAGTGTAAACAGAAGTGGTCATGGATTCATCGGAAAGGTCAGGCGATCTGGCGGTTTTACATAGCAGGGCACCCTAAAAGGGAAGCAGACCCAGGATGATGAAAATCCTAGGACTTGGTTCCCCTTAAGAGATTTATTGGCTATGTAACCCTGTTGGAAAGCACTTGGAAATTTTACAGAGGCCTAAATTAAAGCAGAAGATCTCAGATGCACCTGAAAACAACTTGAATGCCCATGAAGCTCCGTTCCCCACCAGTCTTTAAAGCGAGCTAATTGCCATCGCTGCTTATATACAAAAGTCCATATGGGAGAAGCTAGGTAGTGTAGTGGCTGACCAATGTTCTTCGGGGGGAAGATCAGGAGCAATGTTAGAAAATATTATTTTACAGAAAGAGTAGTAGATGCTTGGAACAAACTTCCAGCAGAAGTAGTTGAAAAATCACTGAATTTAAACATGCCTGGGATAAGCACACATCTATCCTAAGATAAAGAGTACATACAGTTACTATAAAGGCAGACTAGATGGACCGTATGGTCTCCTTCTGCCGTCAACCTTCTATGTTTCTATGTTTGGTGAAATCTCCAATTCAACACACAATTTGCACAAAAATTTTATGTATGTGTATTTTATTATTGTTTATTTTCTACATTGTGCTTTGAGGTTGATTTTCCAAAGATTAATAAATTGCTTATTTAGTAGAGATGACAAGCTTGTCACATTCCAGTGAATAACCTTCATATTCACACGCATATACATGCAGTTAGAAATGGTTGTTTTTTTGTTCATATCACCAAACCTCATGAGCACATGACAAATGGCCTCATTTACTCAATTGGTGGTGAAATGTTATAGGAGTTAAGAATTTCTACTTTACATTATTTGCAGGAAATGTTCCTATTATTTCAGTCACCCTTTAAATATTTGCATGCTTCATTAAAGTATAAGTTCACTTCCACAACTGTGAAAATGCATCTTTATTAAAGCAAACCCTTAGAGATTTATGTGTTCTGCAATGATAAATTGAACACACAGGTGTGGGAAGCGCATTTGTGCATAAAAGCTTTTTATACATAAGTTCACCTCCATTAGGAAGAAAAAGGCATAATACATAATTAAAATAAATGAAACATAGGTGCTGCCTGGAAACGGGTGCCATCAAGTATCTCTGATCCAGGGAGACAGGCAATACTAACCAGCTTCTCCCAGCAGCCTCTGCTGCAGTGGGCAGAGCAATCCCCATAGACTACTCTCGGTCAGAAAACATCAAATTAGCCTAGAAACGGTTTCAAAACTTTCATTACTTGCTTCCTTCCTACCTTTTATACATGTTAGAGTTCTTCTTAAGTCCAAAGCAGGATTTTGTGTTCTGGAACTTCAGTCCGGTCCCATTAAACTACAGAAAAAATATGTTTTTTTTTATATTAAATTCCCCTGTCCAGTCTCACCTTATCCTCCCTGGGGGAAAAGTATAAAATGAGCCATTTTTAAAGCATCTCAAAATCTCTCATTACCGGGCACAGGCGTTAGTCTAGAGGAAATGAATAGACAGTGGGTCCTGCAGCTCAATGCATTTTTCAGCCAAACAGTTTACTGTATATTTTTTATGATTATTTGTAGAACATTTTAGTATAATAATGTTCTGTTTTGTTGCAGCAAGAGCAATAAGAGGAGGGTTCTGGCCAAAGTTTTGTATGTACCCTACCCTTAAATCTTACCCTAGTAAAATACAAGAACCCATCTGGACCTTATACTTTTCTATGGCTATGGACAACCTAATACTCTAGTTACATATATTTCTTAGTTGGGCATAAGCCGCATGAGAGGGACCCATATGAATTTGTTAAAGCAGAAGTGCAGTCTGATTGGACGCCCTGCCCAATGCAGAATCACATGGCCACGGACATTACTGCAAAAAACAGCAGCATGGGTAAAGGTATATTTCTTATAAAGATGTTTCAGTACATTCTCTATAAAGTAGAAAATCATGCAGCAAGCCATTGCCCTATAAATTCAAATTATTTTTTTATTTATTTTCAGCAAATAAAAAATAGAGAAGGGGTTAGGTTTGGGGGGATCCAAAGGTTTAATTTCATTTTTATACATGGAATGCCAAAAGTACTGTAAGCTAAGGTTCATTAAAGTCTTTAAAATGTGCCTGAAAAGTCTAAAGGCCGTCACATTGCCACCTACCAAAATGTAACGTTAGACAAGGCATTCCATTGTATTGCACTGGTTTATGTTATAAAGTGGACCAAACCCCACACCCCGATGGCCCTGGAATGTTATAGGTAGGGCCGCTAGATTCCCTCCCCCCGGGGCATCCAGAATCAGGATGCCACGCTGTGTGAAAACCCCAGGTTGCCCGGTAACTCACCTTCTTTTCCGATCCAACAGCACATTTGCGAGCAGCGGCAACATCCCTGCTATCCCTTTAGCAGGGCACTTGTGAATGACCAGCGCAGGCTCGCTCCCTGTTAGAGGGTAGCAGGGAATGTAGCTGCTCGGATCCACTCAACTTAGACCTGGGGGTTTCACACAGCGAGGCATGCCAGATCGGGATAGTCCAAATCCTGGGTTGTGTCCATTTTAAGGTTTGTTAGGAGAATGTGATGGTTTTAAGAAAAATGGCAAGTGGCAAATATATATGTTTATTTTGCATTAACTGGGTGTACAAAACATTGCAGATACTGCACATTGTACTTCCTTGGATGCCGAATGTAAAGCTAGCAGGAATTAATGGTGATATACTGTATTAACTCAAAGTTATTATAGGGAAAAAATTAAAAATACTGAGATATGTGAAGAAAACCCTTCACCTTGAGCCTGTGCTGTGAAAGGAGTCATGCGATTGCCCATCGGCGCGTACGTGGGTGGGGTGTTCCGGACACAGAGGGCATGACTTTGGCCGATGTAATCGCACAGCGTCCAATCCCCGGACATCTTTCTTGACAGACTTAAGGTGAAGGTAAGGATATTGTGCGTTCGGGATGAGGGGTTATGAGCGGGGGGCTCCAACATTCTGAATGCCTCCCCAAGCTTGTTGTTATTCACTGCCTGTGGGACCAACACCTGTGGGGATGAATGTTCCTTTGAATGTAGAATGTCTGGTCGGTTACAACTGCTCTGATTATGCCTGAGTAGCGGAAGTCGGATGCATGGAATGGAATTGGCTCAATTACCAACATGTTTTATGAACCGAAGATCACTGAAGCATGTGACCGGGGGAAGGGGGTACCTACTTACACATGAGTAGCATACAATGCCTTGGATATTTGTTTCTCAAAAGCCCATAAATAAGCCCCCTACAAACTGGCTTAAGCTGTTCCACCTTGAGGCCCCCAGAAAAATGGTCAGTTTAGCCTTGGTACAGGTATATGGTGGTATTAATCTATATTTTAAAAAATTACATGGGTAATCTAACTGTTCTCACAAAGAGACCATGTCTACTAAATAGCTAAGAGATGCTACACAAGACTACCATCACCCAAGTGTAGCCTAGTAAATGTCTTTGATATTAGAAGAAAAATGTGTGTTTATTGGTCCAGCCAAAGAATGGCAGGAAGTCAGATGAAATAGTAAAAACCAGTGAAGTTTAACTGACTTGCGTATCTTTTTAAGGACATCGAGAGACTGATATAAGATTCGATTCCTGAACTGAATATTTTACCACAACTTCCCCACTGTGCTTTCAATTGAAACCTGCCGCAGCGTGAGGCACCAAGTTCCTGAGTCAATAATATGTTCAAGCTTTCAGATTCCAGATTCCTAAACTCATTACAGCACAATTAGTTCCTACAAATTCTCTTTAAATTGGAAACGGTAATATTCTGCTTTTATGGAAAGATGATGGCGGGAAATCTTATTTGCATGTCTACGACAGGATCGAGTCATTTGCAATTTAAGCACTTGAAGATCGCAACATAAAATTTGAAAGGTCGAAAAGATCAGCGGAGCTGCTCTTAAGTCTATAACCTGTTGGGATAAATGAAACCATATCATGGCACCTTTGGATGCACAGGAAATGGTTTGTAAAATACCCCCCATTGCATCAATGGTTATGTTCCTATATCTCATACAGTAAATACAGATAAAATAGTAGGTTAGAATGCGCTAGCTGTACAGGCAGTCCAGAGCAACCTGCCTCAACACAGTGACCATATCAACTTTATATTTACTTTATATTATGGATTTTTTAACATAAACTGGGGAAGTTTTAAAAACTGCAACCATCAGTTAGGTTTTTTTGGCTTTCCCTGTTTTTAAGTGACAATCATGGCTCAAAAGAGCTACATGTCTAATATGTACAAAAGAAACAAGACACATTGTCAATCAAAAAATGTGATTCTTCCTGGGAAGAATTGAGAGGGATCACTGGTTTTCCCAGTCTCTGTATGTTACCTATAAAGAAAGTCTAGGACTACAGGGTGGAAATCCAGCTAAATCCTTGAAAAGTGTCTCCATAGTATGATTCTCATTTATAGTTTCTGGTGTAGAATCCAATCTGTGATGCAGTGGTGCTCACCATGGAACATGCGGGGACCATATATCTAGATGAGCATTGCTCCTGACACTTATATATGTAGCACTGTCATCAATCTGATTTTTAATATTGTACTTATTTCTTGCATGTTTGCTTTTGTGTACAGAGTTTTATTTCAATTGAGTGGCACAGTGATTCAGTTTAGGTTGTTTCAAATTGTTGTATAGTACAGAACTTGTTTTTTGATCACACTCACTTTGCATTTAGATTGCAGGAGGCTTGTGTATATTAATATATATGTTGTATTGCATATGGCTCTGTTCAGGGCCCTATACTTGATTACCCATTGTGTGGCAGTCCCCATCCTTGTATGTTTTTTTTTATCTGGTTGTATTTGTTTTGGTCTTGTTTGTTCTAGAATTGTGATTGTATAATAAAATATAGATTATTTTATGTTTATTCATTTGATATAGTCCTTTTGTATCCAATTGTTCAAGGTGTTGGTTCTGTGCTATAGTTCCTGAGTTTTTCCATTGTGGCATGTGTCAAGTTAACAGGAACAGAAGCTTTCCAGCAACTGGTGACGCAATATTAGAAGCTGAGGTTGTGATTTTGTGCTTTAAAGTGGACCAACACCCAGGGGGGATCGGCCCGGGAATCTATAAGATTCCTGGGCCGATCAGATCCCTCCCCGCGGGGCATCCGGAATCGGGATGTCCTGCGGGGTGAAACCCCCCAGGAAGCCCACAATCCTACCTTTTCCACGTTCCAGCGGCGCATGCACGTCCCTCTAGCAGGGCGCGCTCCCGCGCCGGCAGTTTGTGAATGGCCGGCGCGGGTGCGCTCCCTGTAAGAGGGACGCGAGGGAGGCGGCGGCGGACGCACTCTGCTTGTCCGGTGCTGCCTCTCGCTTGTCCGCCGGCGGGGATTGGCTGCAGCGGTCACGTGGGAGCGGGGAGAGGTGAGTTTTTGGGGCTTTCTGGGGGGTTTCACACAGCAGGGCACCCCCGATCGGGGGACCAAAACCCAGGATAGTCAAAATCCTGGTTGTTGGTCCACTTTAATAAATTCACATTCTAAATGCCATTTTAATGGTCAATGTTTAGTTGAAGTTTTAATGATTCTAGATAAACATCCACAATTCAACATTATGACCACATTAAAGAAACTGATTGAATATCGGAGCCTTGAAGACAGGAGAATACAAGTAAAAAGAGAGAATGAGCTCTCAAGCATCTAGCAAATTATACCTGGACTGACATTTAAATTTACATTTTGTAAATTTCAAATTACAAAATTCCTAAGCTGGCCTTCAGGGAAATAAAACACCCTTTAATCAAGTATATAGTGATTAAACATCCATATATGCTTTAATTCCAAAAGGTAAAAAATATTCAAAGCCAGTCAGTGTTCAGGTTTTACCCACTAGGTTATAGAAAGATAGAGCAGGGGAGACTAAATAACTCTGGTCATGTGATCCTGTGTCCAATAATAAAAGCTTGAACAGACAACACATTTTAACCACCTGAACCAGTGGCACTTGGATATACATCCATTTTGTATTTTAGATTTCTTTTTTTTTCCAGTTTAATTTTTTTATTGAACATTTTCTGCCAGACCTGCTTGTGTTGAAAAAAAGAATATTCCAACATAATGTACAGTAAGTAGTAAAAATTTGTACTAATTGTAACATATTTTCTCACATCAATGCATGTAGAGTTTTGCTCGCAGTGTGTGTGGTACACAGCCCATAGATGTGCTTTACCTGCGTGCAGTTAAAGAGCCCAGGTACTTAATGCCACCTCTTAGATGTTTAGCCAGTAGTCTCCTTTGCTGTCACTGGGTTAGCTGCAGCTGGCTTCTTTCCCTGCTGTCTCCTTGGTACTGGTTTACTTGAACCTTCATTTCACTGGGCACATCTACTGCATGGCAATCTAAGGGGCTGGACACACTAAGCTGCACTGTTTGGCATTACTGCGTTTCCACTGCAAGGAGGTGAAAATGCACGGATAGGGTCCTTAGCCCCCTATTAAAAACAAATATCCTGACCCTTCTTAGAAAAAAGCTTGGACCTCCTAACCCAATGTCCTGGGGGCATGGGGTCTCAAAGAGGTAGTCCAAGCTTTTTGTAGCCTCCCAGTCACCTCTCCCTCATCTGTGCTAAGCCAGATTCAGGTGTTAAAATAATAAAACAACTCACCTTATCACTGCAATCCTGCCCTGCTGCTGGCAGTGGCGGGGTTCTGCATGGCAGCCTTCGACTTGAGTGACAGGCCCGTGCAGTCACATTGCTGCATGGATGGAGGGGTAGGGACAGGTGGGCGAGGTATTACAAAATGTTTGTGCATAGTCTAATGTTTCCGAAGGTCAGATTTTGAGTCAGATGTATTTTAAAGTCAAACAGTTGTTATTTATTTCCATTTTGATCCATTTATACAAAAGGTCATTTTCCTGTAGAGGAGGCCACAGCTTGAGTCTACATTTAAGGTGAAAAAGCATGTAATTTCAAATTCTAATCGATGTACAACCTGCATGGATTACCTCGAAACTGCCTGGAAAATCTATAATCCATTACCGAACACCAACTAAAAAGCTGTGCTGTTCTAGAAATATAAAATCCACTGACCGCATAATGCATCACTCCTCACACTCTATTGACTAACCAGCTTCTTCAGGTTCAATGTACAAGCTGCTAAAGTGTTCACACCATTATATTAATGTCCAACTTTAGGCTGCGAACAGTTGCTAGAAAGCTTAGCTTGCCCTATGGAAGTCACATTGCAAGTAAAGTTCCATTTTCATCTCCATTTAAAGCAGAACTTCACTCAAGGTATGACCCCCACCTGCCACTCTGCCCTGGTGCTGAGGCAGGATAGGGGGCTACAAAAAAAAACCTTACCTTCTCCACTGGCCAGTGTCACTCTCCAGATCCTGCCATCTTTGACAAAGAGACAGAGCCACGTCCCAAGGCTCTGCGCACACGCTTCCATCCACCCATTCAAATGAATGAGCAGCGGGAGCACGCACAGACCCGGGTGATGAAGCTTTTTGTCTTTTCCTGCAGCCACCGTACAGGCCGGAAAGGAGCGCTGCTAATGCCAGGGTAGGGTGGTGGGGAAGGTTATACTTGAGTAAAGTTCAGTTTTAACTGCATGACACAGAGCTCAATATGGTTTTAGAGAACGCTAACCAGTACACAATTTGTGCTACATCAAAAGAGTTGGGGTGCTGACATATTACAGCAATGCAAATAACAAAACAGCAAATTTAATTAGCCTAAATCAGGGGTTCCCAAAGGTCCTATTAGGTGGTACTCAACAAGGTTGCAGACTGACCTGGACCAAAACAAGCTCTGCTGCCATTAATACTTTGCCCACACTGGATTTACAAATGCACAAAAGTGTATCAAAGGTGCTAAAAACTATTTATGTGCATTTTTTGTCTGTTTCATGCAATTTAAATAGTGGTTTCAGGTGAATGATAACCCAGCCAGTGGTTATTTATTGGTACATTATTGAAAAGTGATCCTTGACCTTAAAAAAATGTTGGGAGCCCCTGATTTAAACTGAAGTTGGGTTTTAAAAATATTCATTGGCAATAGGTACCCACCACATTAGATGGAAGCTATTGTGGTAAGGTGTATGGGAAAGTAATGAATGGTGTCTATTTTTCCCCTGCTATGCTCTATCAGGCACAATCCATGCTTGTTCCCTGATCCCAGGCCTCGCACAGGTGATGAGGCTGATTGCGGGGAAGCCTAAATAAAAGGAGCCGCTGAGGCTTTCAGTTTGCTGGTGAACAGCCTGGAGTAAGGAGCCCAGGCCGTACTGTTCAAAGTGACTAACAGAACTGTATGCAGCCGAGGGACTTTATTTGTGTCCCTGATCTTGCACTTGTGGATGAGCAGCGTGGGCTTGTATGCTCTGTAAGTGGAATTGATATTACCTGGACTTGCAGTTTGCTGGACTATCAAACCCTGGAAATTCATAGAGCTGGTGAAGTAACCGCTTGTTATACTGCGTTGTATGCTGCAACCATCTCTGAAGTAAGACATACTTTTGCTGGTGAACATTTTTATTTTCAATAAAATTGTCTTTGATTTTGAAGAACTGTCGTCCGTGTCACTGCCGTTCACCCCAGTCCCTGACATTATGCAACCAAGACAGATGGGATGCTGGATCTGTAGGACTGAAGTGGAATAATAGGGGCCTGATTTATCAACTTTTAACGCCATTGCTAGCGCCATGGTAGGGACAGTATGCTTGTTTTTAAGAGCAATGTGAGCATAAAGGGACTCAGTGTGAAAGAGAGCGGAAAATTCAGAGTAACTAGTAGCAATGAGACAGCCTCTACATGCCTCAGACTAGTGTACACTAAACACACATATCCGATAAAAAACGTTTATTCGTTAAAAAAAAAAAAAGAAAAAACAATTTAAGTAGAAAAACCATTGTGATAAATGCTACAGATATGACACGTGTAAAATAAATAAGGCATAAAAAGTCATAAACTTCATTTTGGTGCTCTTGCTTATTTTAAAAGCCATGGATGAAATTTGCAGAAAAAAACTGGTTAAAAAACATGCTGAATAATTTGCCCATTTTATCCAATGGGAGTAGCAAGCTGTGCACCAGCAAAAGCAGGCTTACTGAAAGGGCCGAGTTTCTGTGCACTGATGGGTTAGGTAAAATTTTGTTTCATACTGCACTGATTTAAAAAACTTTGATAAATGCAGTTTTCACACAAAACATGCTTCTCAAACTGGTGATAAACCGGTGTAGTGCTCTGATAAATCAGGCCCTAGGTGTCTATTTTTGGGATGTCAGTTTACGACCTATGTCTGGAGATTTACATAAAGGAGCAAAATGTGCTATCGGGAAATTGTTAACTTTTAAATTAATAAATCTAACCTACAGGTTACAAAACATGCAGAAAAGTAATGGTTATATGTAAAAAAAATATATAGAAATATACTACATATGAATATGTGCCACAATAAACTATATGAACAGTCAGATCCAGACAGCATATTATTATTGCAGCACGTGTCTTCTCCATCCATCTCATCTTAATCAGATATTCCGTATTATGCACAGCCATGTCTCCAGGGGGATGAACAGCAGCACTTAGGAGAAATAAATGGCCTTCAATAAGAATTCAGTGCCATCGATGCTTAGGATTGCTGGTGTTAAGACCATTGGCTAAATGTATTTAGGGAAGGGGGGATAGCTATTATAGCTTGTATAAATGACCACTGGATACATAGTTACATTCTATACCACAGAGCAGGGAAATCACAATCCAAGTCATTTTGTATAATAATGTAATGCTTTATATTCCATCAGGTGGTCGAGTTGGCGCTCATATATTAGAGCAACATAAATATTCCATTTATGCTAATCTTTTGGTTCTGGTCTGTAAAAAAAAATGGAATATATTGAGCAACTACATGACAAATGCTGTGACGGAACAGTTATATTTGTATGTCAATGTGATTCTTTAGCTTTTTTTACTATTAAAGGGATGCTAGACTCAAAACAAACATACAAACTAAAAAGACACAGAGGTTAAAGAGGAGCAACTCTAAGCTTGGTGGTCTCCCTCTCTATGGGAAATCTGGCATTACACGCTATTTGAAATTCCATATTTTAATGCTGAGTGGATGAGAGAGTGTGCACATGTGTCGTGAGATCATGGGAAAGAGGTAAGTTAAATGGCAAGGTAGGATGTCACACAGTGGGGCATCCCACCCTGGGGGGGGCAAGGAACAAAACCTGGGATATTTAAAATTCTAGCAACGGATTTCAAGTAGTAAAATAAAAACATTTTACATTAAACACACATTTTACAACATAATAACATTTTTAAAATATTAGCATCATTAGTGTTAAATCAGTAGGATCAATACCTTGAGCACATCAATTTGGCACACAAAAATATACACTTTTAAAAATGCCATTGAATGTGGATTCAGGTGTTGCCTTTCCACTGTTCACTGGCAACATGGGGGACATGTCCGCTGCCCACATCAGTGACTGGACATGCCCGCTCTTATTCTCAACAATGAAGGGGGCGTGTCAGACACGTGCTCTCTGTGGATGGGTTTAGGGAGTATGCATTAATGCTGGGGGAACCAATCTCTGGACCAATTAGAGGTGGCTCTCTTTTAAACTGGAATACCCATTTTTAACAAAATGGGTGTTGTTCGCTGCATGGAGGGGGCATCCTGATTGCTGATGCCCTCCTATCCTGTAACAGCCTGTAAAAGACAATATTTTAGCTTCCCTGGTGAAAAATACCATTTTGTGATTACTCACCTGTAAAATGGTTATTACAAGTATGTCACACACCCCGCTTCCGAATATTCATGACACTTGGGTAACTGTCCTGTAGAGGGCGATCTTGCAGAGATGACATGAAAAAAGGAACCCCTTCCGGTCCATAAATACCTGGGACCTCCCACCATTCCCCAGTATAAGACAGCAGTAAAGAGACCAGGAAGAGCCAAATGTAAACAGCAAAGAAAAAAGGTTCACCATATAAAGGATCCCAGAAAACCAAAAAGGGCGGGGTGAAGCGGGAGGTGTCACATACTTGTAATAACCATTTTACAGGTGAGTAATCACAAAATGGTATTATTCCCAGTATGTCACACACCCCGCTTCCGAATATTCATGACACTTGGGACACCCAATAGCAGTGTCCAAAATGGGTGGGGATCCGAAAAAGGCAATAATGCAAACTTAAACTACTGCAGCTTGCAGAAATTTGCGGCCAAAAACAGCATCCGCTAAGGCCCGCACATCAACCTTATAAACTTAGAAAAAGTATGAACAGAAGACCAAGTAGCAGCCTTGCAAACTTGTTCAACAGAAGCCTGATGCTGAAAAGCCCAAGAAGCTCCAACAGCATGAGTAGAATGAGCAGTAACACGAAAAGGGGGAACCTTCCCCTTGGCAGAATAGGCCCCAACAATGGCCTGTCGAATCCATTTACTAATGGAGGACTTAGCGGGCGCCAGACCTTTCCTGGGCCCGGAGGGCACCATGAAAAAGGCGTCCGTCTTACGAAAAAGAGAAGTAGCCACCAAATAATATTTCACACATCGAACCACATCCAAAGAATGTAAGGTCCTCTCCTTGTCATTGCTAAGCTTAGGACACAAGGAAGGGAGAACTACATCTTGATTGAGGTGGAAGTCCTAAACCACCTTAGGAAGGAAATCCGGCTTAAAGCGTAAAAAAAACTACCTTGTCCAGGTGCCTCTCAAAGTAAGGGGCCTGAATAGACAAGGCCGCCAACT
Organism: Gastrophryne carolinensis; assembly: GCA_027917425.1. Taxonomy (NCBI): domain Eukaryota; kingdom Metazoa; phylum Chordata; class Amphibia; order Anura; family Microhylidae; genus Gastrophryne; species Gastrophryne carolinensis. The sequence continues at coordinate 546,550,963 of CM051235.1, read as the reverse complement.
CAGAGACACACCGAACAGAGGTAATAGCCACCAAAAAAGCAACTTTCTGAGTGAGCAGAGAAAGAGCAATATCATGCACCGGCTCAAAAGGGGACCCCTGGAGAGCCGATAGAACCAAGTTTAAATCCCAAACCGGCAGCAAGGGCTTTCTAGGAGGCCGCACATGAGTAACCCCCTGGAAAACTGTCTTAACCAGGGGATGAAGGGCAAAAGACCTTTGAAAGAAAACCGCCAGGGCAGAAACCTGCCCTTTCAAAGTACTAAGCTGGAACCCCGAGTCCAGGCTGTGTTGAAGAAACTCCAGAATTCTGGAAATAGAAAACACCTTACAAGGCAAGGCCCTAGCCTCACACCAGCTAATATAAGACCTCCAAGTCCTATAGTAGACGTTAGAGGAAGATCTCTTCCTAGCTCTAACAAGAGTCTGAACCACCGCATCAGAAAGACCTTCCTCCTTTAAAATGGAGGTTTCAGCAGCCACGCCGTCAAAGCCAGCATTGGTAAATTGGGGTAGCGTAGCTGACTCTGGGTGATAAGATCCGGAAGAAGAGGCAGATAAAACTGGTCTACTGCCAGCCGCACGATGTCTGCGAACCACACTCGTCTTGGCCACCTTGGAGCCACCAGAATTGCTGGTGCCCCTTCTAGAGTTAGCTTGCGCACCACCTTGCCCACCATGGAGAAGGGGGGGAACAGTTACAGAAACCCCAGTTCCCTCCAAGCCAGGGACATGGCATCCACTGCCAGGGCCAGAGGATCCTGAGACAGAGACACAAAGGCAGGAAGCTTGTGATTGTGACGTGAGGCAAAGAGATCCACCTCCGGAGTCCCCCACTTGTGACAAAGGGACTGGAATACCTTGGAACTGAGAGACCATTCTCCTTGGCGAGAGGATCTCCCGCTCAGGGAGTCCACCTTCGTGTTCTCCACTCCCGGAATGTAAATGGCTGAGATGCAAGGTACATTGCTCTCTGCCCAAACAAGGATCAGAGATACCTCCCTGAGGGCACTCCTGCTGCGAGTCCCTCCTTGGTGATTGATGTAAGCGACCACCGTCCGATTGTCCGATCGGACTTGAACTGGCAATCCCTGCAAAAAAAGAGTCAAGCAAGACAGAACCAACCAAATGGTCCGCAGCTCCAAAACGTTGATGGAGGTATGAGCCTCCTGAGGCCCCCATAACCCCTGGAACTGATGTTCCCTCCAGAAGCCCCCCCAGCCCGACAGGCTGGCGTCCGTGGTGACCGTTTCCCAACAAGGGGTCAGAAAGGATCTGCCCTTCAACAGATTGCTTGACACTAGCCACCACTGAAGGGACTGCTGAGCCCGGGGAGACAGCAGACAAGACTGATCCAATGATAGCGGACACTTGTCCCAAGTCGCTAGAAGATGGAGCTGAAGCGTCCTCATGTGAAACTGGGCAAAAGGGACTGCCTCGAATGAAGCCACCATCAGACCTACCAATCTCATCCCTAGCTGGATAGATGGGTGAGGATTGGATAGCAGAAGCCGAATCAAATCTTGGATCAGAAGAATGTTGGGCTGAGGAAGGAGCACCCTGGCCCGAAAGGCATCCAAAGTCATGCCCAGAAACGAAACCTCCCTGGACGGGGAGAGGGAGGACTTGGGATAGTTGATCACCCAGCCAAACCTCTCCAGCGTGGATACCACCACTCTGGTGTCTAGCTCCGCTTGGCTGAGAGAGGAAGCCAAAATGAGAAGGTCATCCAGATATGGCACTATGCGAATGCCCTGGACTCTGAGGAGGGCCATCACCACCGCCAGTACCGTGGTGAACACCCTCGGAGCCGAGGTAAGCCCAAATGGAAGGGCCACAAACTGAAAATGCTGATCTTCCACCACAAACCTGAGGAATCTCTGGTGTGCCGGGAAGATAGGTACATGCAGATACGCATCCTTGATGTCTATGGACGTCATGAAGTCCCCCTGACGAAGAGAATCAACGGCTGAACGCAAGGTTTCCATGCGAAACTTCCTGAAGTGGATAAACCGATTGAGGAGCTTCAGATTCAAAATGGGTCGAACTGAGCCGTCCTTCTTGGGCACCGTGAATAGAATCCCAAGCCCCTTTCCGCGGAAGGCACTGGGCAAATGACAGCCATGTCCAGCAGATAACTCACTGCCGCCCGGAGCCCTTGAGCGGCCAGTGGATCCGAAGGCACTCGAGACCTGAAGAATCTGGGAGGAGGCCGGATCTCAAATTCCAGCTTGTAACCGGAAGACACCACTTCCAGAATCCATTTGTCTGAGACCTCCTGGTCCCAGACCTGGAAGAAGTGCCGCAGCCTTCCCACCACCCACAAGGGTGAGGGCGCCCCCTCATTGCTGAGCTGGCTTGGCAGCGGGCTTGGGTTTGGAACTCCAATTGTGACCTGGACGGGCATGACCTCTGCCTCTACTCCAGGAATCACCTCTGAGGGTAGAGAAGGCCAAAACTCTGCCAGTTCTGGCACCACGAAAGCAACGGTTAAAGAAGGCCGCCCCCCGAATGGGACGACGTTGCCTCTTACGCTAAGGTAACTTCCCTCCATTCGTGACAGAATCTAATCTTTCTCCAAAGAGCCGCAACCCCACAAAGGGAAGTGCTGTAAGCGATTTTTTGGCCACAAAATCAGCCGCCCACTGGCACAACCACACCGACCGCCGAATAGCTACAAGCAAGGACGAGGTTCTACCACACATGACCATGGTGTCATCCAAGGCGGCAAGCACAAAGGACATGAACAATTCCCACCGCTTAAGGGCGGAAAACTCATCACTAGCCGGGTCAAGCCTGGAAGTACTCAACAGGTCTCAACAACCCACGGGAGAAAAGGCCTCCCCCCCAAGGGGCACAGAGGGACATGGTAGGGGGGAGAACCCACACCAACAGGTGAAAGGGCAAAAGGGACGGGGCATCCCAAGCCGGGATCACCAACCCGGACACCGCCTACCCCTTTGTATGGGGGTCTCACGGGGGAGCTAGCTCCCTTATACACCACAAGGTGTAGCCTACCATTGCCTGGACCTTCAGCCTAGGCTGGGAGGCATACTGCTATAGTTTAAATTAAAAAAGGTTCAGGCAGCAATAGAAACAAACGGCCGGGGGGATACCCCGGCTACCTGCAAGGAGGAGACAGCCATCTTCTGACTTGCTTCGCCGACTGCAGAGACGAAAGACTGGGGAATGGTGGGAGGTCCCAGGTATTTATGGACCGGGAGGGGTTCCTTTTTTCATGTCATCTCTGCAAGATCGCTCTCTACAGGACAGTTACCCAAGTGTCATGAATATTCGGAAGCGGGGTGTGTGACATACTGGGAATATGAGCACCACAATTGGCCACCACAGGTCATGTGGTTGCCAGGGGCTAGATGCAGTGCCCAGAAGAGATCTGCTGATCATGTGGTGGCCAATTGCATGGCTCAATTTTGCTAGGGGAGCAATCTGAAAGTTAAGCTTTTGTATTTCACTGGGCGTTACAGCAGGGGGCATAAAAATAGGTGTTGTTCTGGTTTAAGGACCCCTGAGAAGCAGTATTCAGCCTTCTTTGAACAAAGGCAGTCCCCAGATACGCCTGACATCCCTTTTTTTCCCATCATGTGGACCTTTGTAACTACTATGAAGACACAGAAGCAAAAACCCACAGAACACATCTTGCCTTAGACAAAGGTAAATTACAGAATACCACCCTAAGACTAATTTAATCAAAAATATGTCACAAACTCACAATTATAGTAAAAATTAGGTCACTTAAAGGAGCATTATCACGAAATTGTGTAGTATTAAAAATCCATATAAAGATGTCAGCTAATGAGAGGAAGAGTCACTTATACACCAAAACTGCATAAAACTTCCGCCAAGCTTGTGGTTTATACTCTTATGGAACAAATAAAATCCAGTGGTGACAAGTTTAGGCTATCAGTCTATCAGGGGTGACAGAACAAAAATAACAAAAAACAAGCCTTGATTTCTTGATGCCGGGTGTACAAGTGACCTTGCCTCGTGCCATCCAGCATATTTATATGGATTTTTATTATTGTGCTCCTTTATACTACCTGTGCTTTTTTGCTGCACAGAAACATATAAGGTTGACAGCAGAAAAAGACCACATGGTGCATTATGTACATATGTATATTTACTCTTTATGTTCTGATAGCTCAGGGTTATATTTTCTTAGGATAGCTATATGTTTATCACAGACATGTTTGTAGAATGTGCCTTTTAAACATGGCCATGTGTAGAAATATGACAAATGTACTAAAAAATAATTAGGACAACACTGTCCTAAGCATTGACATCCAAGTGCACAGAAGGTTAATATAACCCATTACACATAAATTACAGCCAACCAAATGGCTGACTTCTCAGCTTTTAAGCTCAGTTAGAACACACAAATCGTACAGAATGCAAATCCTCTTCCTTTAGATTTATTGACCATTGTCTTAGCTGAGCAGCTCAATAGAATAGGTAAAAGGCAATTTCCTTTATTATACGTACATCTCCCTATAGATATAGTGAAGGGAGGAGCGGATCAGCTGTGCTGCTGTCCTGGAATTGCAAAAGAAACAGAAGGGTCCATTTCCTGGCTTATTTAAACAGCCTAAGACCCTCATGCAATATGTAGAAGCTTCCCAACTAACAAGCTTCCCCCGGCTCTGCTGATGCGTAGGCATATTATTTGCAGACCAATACTCTTCCCCCACCACAGCATCACTAGGTATCTACTACATAGGGCTAATGTAAAGCCTGATTTACAAAGCCAAGCAAGATAAAGCCTACCGGCAATAAAGTGGGCATTAGATTTAAATGTTATTTATTGGATGTCAGCGGAGAGGACTGCAACACCAGCACTGCAGGCCATAGAGATTCTGCAGCACTATCTTTTCTCTTCTTTTTCTTTTTTATAGTTATCTTTGCATGCAGCAAGGAAATGGTGAGAAACAATGTAATATTATAATATGCGATCATGCAGCGCCAGCTGTTTAGACAGAAATCAAGTGTCTCCTGAGAATTGCTGATAGAGTTTTATATTGAAAAAATACTTTTAACTGTAAGTAAATAGAAAAGCTGCCTTGAGTCTCTCTGACAGATAGACATTTACACACATTATATGAAAACAGATCAGCCCTTTATGTAGCTACATCAGCATAAACATCCTAGACATAAATCCAATCCAACGATTTGCATTCAATATCTAAAAACATAATGGGAAAGCTTTTCATGTCCAGCCTCTAGTTTGACCTCCCTCAGATTCCTCTAACAAATCTGCTTCTTTTCCTCTCATTAGTGATGATTACTGAATGGAGTGTTCATTTTACTAGCCCACACTTTACAGAGAGGCAGGTCAGCAGTGTTCTGCATTGCATTGTTATCTATGCTGTGTGTTACATATTATATTGTGTTCTTGCTATATATGTGTGTGTGTGGCTACTTGCCAGTTGTGCTTTGCAAGTGCTTTAGATCCTGTTATTCGGAATTGTACAAATGTGTGTTGCCTAACCACGTCGAAAGGTGATAGCTGCTGGACCTCCATTATCATTCACCTGTATTTATATAGTGTCTCATCTAGCTATCTTTACCCTATCTTGCCTCCTATGATGCTCTTCAGGCTTCCAAAATGGTGGCCCAAATACAAACAACCAAATGTACCAAGTACATATATATTTATTATTTTACAACTATATGGGCTTCCCCCGCTTTGTACGTGTGCCTGCCCCTTATTGCGGTGTGGCTATGGCTGTGCACAGGGCCTGAAAATTGGGGGGAATGCAGATGTTTTTTGGGAAAAGAAAGGTGTCTTTTTTCTAACCCCCGTCCTGCCTTAATGTAAGGAATAGGGACAGGGCAGCGGGGTGACAATGAGACTGGACTTTTGCTTTAAGCCACTATCTTACATTATGAGGTTGATTCAGAGCCAGGTGAGAAAACTGCCATTCACTGTTGTCTATCTTGGAGCTGATTAACCACCAGGTGAAAATGGACTTCAGGTTGTTGAATCAGCTGCAAGGTAGACAATGAAAGTGAATGGCAGTTTTCGCTCCTAAAAAAAGGAGGGAGATTTCTCACCTGGCTCCGAATTGGTCCCTATTTGTTTCTCTTTCAGGAATATCTATTCCTCCAGGTGATTATTCCACTAATATTTTTACACGTCTTAATAACTCCATCTTCAAACTATATGACTCAAGTTACAGCTTCTACAACAGTTTTATAAAATCCTCAAAAACGAGTTTGGATCCCTTGTGCAGTTGTTCAGAATTCATGAGCTGTAAAGCAAGTAGAAGGGTCTAAGTAGCTTTCTCACCATCTATAGGCAAAAATAGTATTTGTTTTGAGAACAATTTATTCAACAACCTAACGTTTAACTATCGTGAGCAAATGGTCGTATAATAAAAATTCTCATAAATCTGCTTGATAGCAAGAGAAGGGTTTTATGGGCATCAAATCAATTCCTGCCAAGCTAGCTTCTTTATTTTACTGGAAGGAAGAAGAATCAGGGGTCACAGGTTTTGACTGTACATTCTGCTTGTTTAGAGGAGAACTACTCAACCATTAGCAGCCTGTCCCCTGAATGAAAGTAAGTCCAGCAGCGCTTGCCATAGAAACATAAAATGTAACCTTTAGTCTAGTGGTTAAAGCGGACCAAACAAGCAAAAATTACTTAAACCAGACCAACACAGCAAACAGTGCTCGTATGAATCCCTCCTCAGGGCAATATAGATTGCTGCACATAAAAATTATTTTACCTTTTTCCAAATCCTGCCGTGGTAAATTTTAAAAACAAAATGGCGGTTAATGGCTGTGCATGCCAAGTGCTGCTGGGCTTCCTGTCTTCCTGTTACTGTGCGTTGTCAGTTATGTCAGTTGAATCCAGGCAGCAGCATGGCTGAGATGCTGGGGGACGAAGCTCCAAAATGGTGGCTACCTTACTTTTCCAACTATGCAAGGCTGTTGGTCCAGTTTAAAATTCAATAAACAACCATGTGAATCACGCAAGTGCCAGTGCAGGTGACGTGTTTTGGGTAAAACACTTTGACAAACTGCCTTACCCTTGTCATAGCAGGTGAATATATATAAAAGGTGCCAAGATCGAATGGAGTAACGCGGATAATGTCTTGACAATGTGCCAGAGGTGGGAGAGTGGTGAAAGATGGTCCAGCCTCAAATAGGGAGGTGCCAGAATGGCTTACAAAGGTAGTGGAGGTGGGGGAGACTCCCCTCCGCACAGGCACCGCCCACTGCCCGCATGACCCCCGAGCGGCTCGCCCCTGTAAAAGTGGAATGGTATGCTCAAAAACCTGCCCCCCCCCCCCCCCCCGAATGTCATTCCTACAGGCAGAACAAAACCTCTCGCTTAGTGAGGTTTTGTGTCTGTTGGTTTGCTTTAGTAACCCCTCCTCTATCAAACTATTTAGCATGTTTATATGGATTTTAGACAATGTGGCAATACAGCTTACTAAATAATAACTGCTTTACACATGATTTGTTTTATGATAAGACAAAGACCAAAAATAACCAATAGCTTAATTTGATTTCTCCTTCAGTTAGCCCCAAACATGCACAAATTATACCAGCCTACTAAGGTCTTCTTATCTCCATCTTGCTTATATAGATATGTACGCTTTGTTGTTGCTAGAAGGTGTCAGAGTGTACAATACTCTTGTATTGTAATACTCTACTATTATCACACAAACGTGGAATTAAACATTTTAAGCCTAAAAAGCAGATGCCTTTTAGAATGTATGCTTCCTGAGAGCACTTAGCTCTACAGTCCTGCATATGCACCCTCCATTATCCATTATTATGTGTTCTGGGCATCATGTCCTATGTGTGCGTGCAGTTTCATATGCCCTTTTTAACATACTGTAATAATTTTAGAATTTTCTATGCCATGTGTTTCCTACATCCCTTGACACATTTAAGCCTAGGATGTGTTAAATCATGCATGTAGATCATCCAGGACCGTTAAATAGCATTTCATATAGCATACAGAGTATCCAAGTCTAATATATGCCATGGTTTGTATGTAAGTATAAACCTATAAGGTAGCTAGTTATTTCCTGTACAAGGATTATAATGATAGCCCTAGCCACCATGGCAGGGAGGCAAGCAATTTATCAATAGGAGGAGAAATGGAGATCTTTATCTCTTTATCTCAACCTTCAGGCTTTATTGTTCTTTAGGTCACCTTGCCCCCTCTCGCTAATATCTGCTTCCTCCTCTTATAAAATGCTATACCCAGGATGGTCTGGGTAACATTAACTGTTATGGGAAACAAGGTGCCCAGTCTGATATGAAAATCTGCATCTCTGGTATCCTCAGTTGCCATGCATGCTCCCTGCACATTCACAGAGCCAATCACTTTAGTGAGCCCGATCATGTCTGCCCACTCTCCAGGTTGCTTGTAATTAGACATATGCCTGCCCCCAGGCCCTGACAATATTTGTTAACTAATTCTTTTGCAGAAAAGAATGATAATTGCCAGTTGCAACTCCCTTACTGCCAGCCATTCTGTTTTTGCATCAATTTTAAGCTTTCTAGACATCTTAGGACTCCTCCTTGCACCATCAGCAACACAATATGGCCTCACTAAAGTACACACTCATGCCACATATTCTTCACTCACGATTATACGAGCTATCCCAAGACCCTCAAACAGATCGACCCTGACTCTTGCAGATGACTCACCTGCACCTAGAAAAGTCATTTTTGTATCTTGCCTTAACATTTGAGAATTGCTAATTCCTTCTGCAAATATCAAACCACTACTTCTAGACATCCCATAATACAGATTCTGAAGCACACCTGAATAAACTAAAGTTTTTCAGTAAGAGTAAACCAAATAGAGAAAAAAATATTTATAAAAAGGATCTTAGGTTAACTTACCCCTAAACATGATATTTCTAGAACCCTTGCCCATTCTTAAGGGAGTCTTCAAGAGGAAGGTTTGGGCAATATTACTAGGGACTAATATGCTTGAGAGTTTGTGTGAATGCCTAGTGCAGACCCTAGTTTTGGGTCCTTTACATTAAAAGTTATGGCTGCTCTACTATGGGACATCCAACTGGAAAGTTTCCATAGACATGAATGCTCAGGCTGTACTGGCTTTTGTCCACCTAATTAGAAGACCACATATATGTTTCATCCATAGCCAACACAAACCAAAATCTGTGTCAATGGATCTCAACCTAAGACCCACAGTTGCTTTTCAAAACTGCATTTTGATCAGCTATAATATCCAACCCCTGGTTTAGAAAAGGTCGACGTAGAAAACTGTTAATTACAGATAAGAGCTGACCAGCAATTTTTGGACTTCTACTAAAGAACCTAGGTCTATGGCACATCACCTACCTCAAATACAACTGTAGAAAATGTGTGTGTATTTAAGTCCCAGTGATAAAAGACATAATTGGCATAATATTTTTTTCAAAGTCATCTTTTAGACTCTAGGGCCAGGTGATTCCCTGTCTCCAGCTCTGTGACGTCCCCCAAGTCACCATGTATTCCCACCAATTTAACAATCCCACAGCACATGCGCAGGTCCCAGTGGTATTACTGGCTTACCTTGGTTGGTGCATGTACTCAGCATTTAGAGGAATGCACCTCATTCATTCAATATAGGTTGCAGGATGATGCAATTCTGATTGGAGGAGAGCCTGTGCATGATTCATGTGAATCACTGGAGAGGTAAGAATACCGGGGAACCGGTGGTGTATCACACATATGGGCATCCCCATATGGGATCTGCTTTAAGACTTCAAACATGTATTACTTGAGTGATATGGGAATAGCTTACAATATTGCTTTTAGGGGTATGTGCATTTGTGGTAAAGGCTGTAGATAGGATTTCTGACAGTGCCCACAAATATGGCCATGAGGACCTGCCATAGTGACCTGGATTTCACAGGGGAGGGCCCAGTTTTATGCTTGAACAGTTACAGGTAGTTTCAAAGATAAAGTAAAAGCATAACTGGGAGGATTAAGGCTTGGTCACAGTCCTTAAATTATCCTCATGGTCATAATGAATGTTGGAACAAATACACTAAATGAAGGAATTGGTATACATTGTGAACTTTTTGTACATATAAACACTGTCACTGTTGAACCATTGTACTAAGCACTTCCCAGGCCAGTGTCATGTAATTATACCACCAGTGTATGAACACATATAATCTTTTATGGCTGTGTGGAAGAGCTGGCAGATCCTCAACCCAGTCTCTGGTATACTCGGATCTTTTGGCCATGCTGTTTTTATGGGATGGATTTTATTTTCCTGCATTTAAAGGCTTCTCAGGGGTAAGAAGATCATGGGAAATATACAGAAATTCAAGGTGTGTCTATTTTTAAAATGAAAAATGATCCCCAAAGCATTCATCTAGCACTGCAAAGCTTAGTGTTGTGTGGCAGTATAGGAGCTGTGAGCAGTTAGCAGTGAGGGGGTTAAAAAAGGATTGCAGTGAGGCAATCACTGGTTACTGGACACTGGCAATGATCTTTTATTCTACTTAGCATGATGGGAAATGCCATGCTAATGAACACTGAAGAGAGAAGAAATCTCAGTGATCAGCCCTTGCAAGACATGAGGGGATACCAAATATCATACAACACTGGCAATGTACACTACACAGCGGACCCTCTTGTCTTTCTACAACCTCCACTCTCCTTTATGTATGCAGTAACCTCTGCAGTCATCACAGCCCCCCACCCCAACCATAAGAAATAAAGGAGTAAGACTTACATCTCGGAATCTGTTCCAGTGCTTGATTTTGCCGCTGTACTGGTTAATAGAGGACAGCCATTGCTCATCCTCCATGAAATTGCCAGTGTTCTCTAACTCCTTGCCATCTCCCTGGGTGCAGGTGATGGGCAGAAGCAAGGGCAGGAAGAAGAGGCTGGTGGCGGCTGGGTTCCTCATCCTGGGGCGCTGGGTGATGGAGAGACCAAGGGATGTGTGCAGAGACTCGCAGAGCCAAGAGCAGACTGGAGGGAGGGAGGGAGGGTAGCAGAGAGGCTGCGCCACAGCATCACTGGAGAGTGGGGGAGGAGGAGGGGGACACACACCTGATCCTCCGCTCTCCATAGCACACATTATTCACACTGCTTTCCCAACACCATTTACAATTTAACATGTACACACTTCATTCGTGTTGTACCCTGCTAGACTGATCCGCAGCATCTCCTAGAAAAGCAGCTGCTATGATAAGTGAAGCTAAATAAATAATAACACTATAAAGGATTAATATTGATCATACACATTGGAACCCAATCATTTCCTATATAATAGAAGGAATCAAATGTCTTTTTTTCTATAAATGATTTACCTTCGATATATACATTTCTAAGAAAAAAGCTCAATGGATAATAAAACAAAACATTATAATCTAAATGGTATGTAATAGAACAAGTATGGGAAGTCCCTTTTGTGCATTTTTCTAATGTCTATTATCTAATTCTTATCTAATGTCTATTAGAACAAGGTTCTGTTTATCTTTCATTCAGTAAGTGTCAGTAACCCAATAAACTATGATCTTGTTCTTATGCTTGGAAGCTGAATGTTGCATAATGCAATAAAATACTAAAATCAGAGGGTAGTCTTTTGTTGTTTTCTCTTGCCTTCACATAAGCATGCAAGCCTTGGGGGCTACAATCAGATGTGCAATCTGTCTCAGGTTCTTCATACTATATATCTTTAAAGTGGACCTATCATCTCCAAGACTGATCCCGAGGCATCCTAATGTGAACCTTCCCCCCACACGGCCCACAATCACTCCTCTTCTCAGCAGTCCTGTGTGTGATCGCAGGCTGCATCCCCGGCAACCCTGCAGCTGAAGTGCACTTGCGCAACCAGTCATTCAGATAGGTTGGGTGCGGGACAGTTCCAAACACCGCAATGGAACTAGGCGATAAACACCGCAATGGAACTAGGCGATCGCCCACTTCCTATGCCAACGCTTAGTTCAAAACACGGTTTTATGCCATACATGATCATGCACAGCAAACATGTAAAGTGCTGATTGGATGAGAGCCCATGCATGCGCTGTGGGAGCATTAGAAATGTGAGTTGTGTGGGGGATCTTGAGAGTTTCACAGATTGGGAAATCCCAAATTGGAATGCCGCATGGACAAGGACCTATCACCAGAATAGCGAAATTCCTGGTGATAGCTCCACTTTGGGACCATTCCTTTTCACTCCTCTATCTCCCCTTCTAATATATACATGTAATTACAAACAGCAGTAAACTTGATGATTAATCGAAAAAGGTTAAGCAGACCAAAACCCACAAGTGATGCAAAACTAAATGAGCCTTTAGTCCAATAGTCCTTTTTGTATCAGTGGAAAAATAAGCTATTTTTTGCTTACCCTGACTTATTGTAATTGTTTTTGGTGTTCTTTTCCCAGGTTCCAATGTTACCAGATCACTCATTTCATAGATCCAGTGCTATCAGATTTGAACAACATCATGTTGAAATCACGGGTTGAGGGATGTGGGTGGGACATATTAGTTAAAATAATGGGTTTTGGTCTGCTTAAAGTCTGATATATGAATACATGACAAAATTAGTACATCCCCGCTGGAGAACTGGGGCTGCAGCACATACTACCCTCCTTTATTTCTAATTCTTTTCTTTTTTCGCAAATATATCTTTATTTATTTTTCCATTAAAACAGAGAAACAAAGGAAAGCACAATATATAGGGCAGGTGTGTCAATCTGAATCAGCTACAATAAGTTGCTTTATCAGCCAAATAACTATAGCCCTAGCCTTCCCCGCGCCTACACACTAGGCTATAGCCATCGCACTTGAAAATTGTCCCCTGGGGAGTCAACAAGCACAGTGAACATTTGGGCATAAAGCTCACTAATCCAGTAATCTCTACTGTCTCAGTGTTGCGCACATGTCACCCGTCTTGTATCCCCCTCACTATAGAGGGGGGGGGGAGGAAGAGAGAAGAAAAAAGAGCAAAAAAAAAAAAGGGGGGTAAAGAAAAGGAAAGGAAAGGGAAGCAGGGAACAGGGGGCCTCAGACCACAGGGGCCCGACCTCGAACCCAGGTGTCAACCAATGCGTTGTGGGATGAGCCCCCCAAGGGTAAGTCCCGTCCTCTACTCTTTCCATCCACTTGCGCCCCTCTGTAATTGCTTATTTCTAATTCTTAATGATAAAGTAGTAGTATGCTTTTCACCCACACATCACTATAAAACAAGATGGGGTGCATCTTTCACAGGTGCTTGTAATGAAAGTAGTGATATTGAGCATAGAGTTGTTCCCCCATTGCAAATCTTTGCTATCCCAAACTATTACAATGACAAACTCATTTCTCTGCTGCCCATCATCTACATCAGTGGCTGGTGCCTTACATATCATCTTTTGTGCTTCTAACTCCTGGTGTAGAAGATACATTACATGCTGAACATAATGCTATAGGTAAATAGTGATGTTAGAGTGGGGGTTAACACAAGAATGAAGACACTTTATCAGCAGGGCAATTCAGCATCACAAGCCTCAGAAAATCTTATGGAGCAAGTACAGGTCATAGCCTCATATCTCTAATAGTTACAGGCCAGAAGAAGAGCTCAGTAGCTCCCCAAGGACAATTCACTGGATTGAAGCTGACTTTATTTTGATTCCAACTCTGGATCCAAAGCTAATCTCTATTATGATTCTGGGCATTGATAATGAACCCCTATGCCAGGATTAAGATCTATGAGAACACTGGAGTTGACCAATTAGGTGGGCACTACTGTTTTTGTTGGATTCTCCTTCACTTACTCTAGGTTTGTCTTGGCTGTGTAGAGAAAACCTTCACATTGACTGGTGCACTGGGCAGTTGACGGAGTGGGGAATTTCTTCTGTTTTTGCTATTGTGTATGGTTTCCTAATAGTCTCTCTCTTTGGAACCATGCTCCCTAGAGGAAAGATCTACAGTTTAACCAGCTTAAAGACAAGCCAATAAAAACTTACGGAAGGAATTTCATTCGACAGGAAATATTTGCAGATACCTCTTGAATGCCTTGTTTTAGGACTATTGGCCTGTAACAAACCCTCCCCAATACCCTATTGACAAGAATAGAAGAGGAGTTGGGTACCTTGCTTGTAATCCAGAACCACTAACAAGTAATGTTTTGTAGATCTCCACATAGCTACCTTTATAGCTCTGCTGCTGCAAGAATTGTTTCACTGTGGGGAATCTGTGTGGGGATTTGGAAGGCATGACCTGTTGGTGGTTCTCGAGGAGAGGGGAACATTGCTGTTCAGTGATGAGCAGGCACAGGGCTGCCTGGTCATGCTGAGAATGGCACACATGCCTTCCCCAGCTACTCTGCACATGTGCAGATATGTTTAGGAGTGGCAGCATAGTACATGATTTCCATTGGTTCTGTGGCACTTGTGGGGCTATGTTCATTCACTAGGGAGCAAGTCTACTGGGCCAATGAACCCTGTTTATGTTAAAGTTAGGGCCAGTGAACAATTCAGTGCCATCTTGTCTGCTTTCCCCTGCTAGGTCCTGAATGGCCAAAAAACATTTAAAAGTAACTTCAATCTCTTGGTCACTTTGCCTATTACAGTGTTTTTGTTTTGGATTACTACTTTTAGTTGTTTTGTTAATAAACTATGCTTGCCTGACCTACATTGTGACCACCACCTGGCTCGGCTTACTTCCTGACTACACTTTAGTTTGAGGCTTTAAATACTGCATTTTTTGCCTTTGTTTCCTGACCTTCACCCTATCTCTGGATTATGTTTCCACTCTCTACTGCTTGGAGGAATGATTGCAGACCCTTACTATGCCAGACCATTTCATTTGTCACTTATGCCCCAATTGAGGCCTCAAGTATCGTTGTTGCATGTCTAAGTCCTGGGGGCAACCATGCTCGGGTAGGCATGTTATTTCTCCTGGCAAACAGGAGCTTACTAGTGTTACACTTACTCTATTAATACCTCCACTCCTTCCACTTGTGATTTGGCTTTTCAACAGTAGAATGTATTCAATGGGCTTTTTTGTATCTCATAGTCTAAAATGTTGTGTACATAAATGTATTACAGTTTAATGGTATATGAGGGGTAAGAAGGAGTTGGTGGGAGTCGTTAAGGTAATAACAAAAAGTGGAGTATTGTATATAAACCCACCCACATCAGGCACTTTAGAAAATTAAATTAGGAAGTGCAAGATAGGAAACTGCAAGTAGCCAGGTATTACAATTAACCCTCATATGCCCTTTTTAAGAACCTACTGTTATGTCACTACAGTAAATAAAATAAAATCTCCACTATGGGGTCAAGGGCTATACAAAGTTTAGTATCAAATACCCTTCCTTGCTCCATCAAGAACTTAAATAAATCTTTGATCTACAGGTGAGTTAAAAAGAAAAAAAGTAGAATCTCCCAGCTACATCACCCTAATGGACAACTGTAATTATATCTCAAGACAAGTACAATACAAAACTCATACATTTCAAATATGAGTGGGAGATGATGAGACGTCAATCTTTGGACTGCTGCATGTCAGCAGCTGATAGTAGAAGCACATACAATATGCATAATAGAACATTGAATGATGAATGAGGATAAAATTAAAGGTACTCTTGAATATCTCATGATAAAGGTAGTCATGAATATCAGGAATCCAGATAAGGTCAGACATATATTAGATATAAATTATTATAAATACATCTTAAATAAATTATTACCTAGAGGTAAGAAAGCGGCCTTGCGACCGGAGGGTTGCAGGTTCGATTCCCGGTCATGGGACTTGATTGAAGTGCTCTTGAACAAGGCACCTAAACCCCAATTGCTCCCCAGGTACTGCATTTTGGCAGCCCACCACTTCGGGCACGTTTGCACTCACTGCTCCATGGTTCAGTTCATTGGTGGGTTTGTACTCACTGCACAGATGGGTTAAATGGGTTAAATTCCTATGTGTGTTCAAGCACATAACAGGCAAATAATCACAATTGATTTTATTATTATTACACATATAAAGGCATTTTGAGATAAAATCCTATGGGGTAATTTAATAAAACAGCAAGTTTATGCCATATATACAGCTTGATCAAGGATTAGTTTTTAAGAAAAGAAATTACCAAGTCCCTCTTCCCTGGATTCATAACATTTCACAACACTGTCAAACTTCCAAATAAGCCACATATTATTCAGCATACCACCAAACAAAAATATCATCATATCTAAAGACGAGAACTAGATTCTTGAAAGCTCATCTTAAATGTACTCAGCCTAGAAGAAAGGTATAATCCTATATCTTTTGTGTTTCTATGGTACAATAAATTACTTCTAAAAAACAGGTTTGTAGTTCCAAAAATAGAATTCTGTGAAGTACTCACCTGTAGAATTGGTATTATAAGTATACAGTACATCCTGCTCCAGATACTTACACTTGGGTTATCCTCCGCCAGATGGCGCTGCACTGCAGAGACATGCAAAACAGGCTCCTCCCTGCCCCTCAAATACCCGGGGACCTCCCACAAATCCCTAGCATTGAAAAGCAGTGAAAAGGAAGCTGGGAGAATTTAACAATCAAAAACTGGTAACTATAACAATGATAACAATCACCATACAGGGGATCCAGAATAATGCAAAAAAACAGGGTGGGGTGGAGCAGGACGTACTGTATACTTATAATACCAATTCTACAGGTGAGTACTTCACAGAATTGTATTAGTATAAAGTACGTCCTGCTCCAGATAGATTACTTACACTTGGGACATCCAATAGCAGTGTCCGTAAGGTAGGGTGGGATCCCCCAATAAAAAGGTAACAGCAGACAGATTAAACCACTGCCGCCTGCAAAACCTTGTGGCCAAAAACAGCAACAGCTGAGGCCTTAACATCAACCTTGTAAAACTTGAAAAGGTATGAACAAAAGACCAAGTAGCGGCCTCGCACACTGGAGCAATAGAAGCCTGGTGCTGCAAGGCCCAAGAGGCCACCAATAGCACGAGAAGCAAGAGCAAGCGAAGGGAGGATTCTTCCCCTTAGCAGCACAGGCCTGAATCACAGCCTGACGAATCCACATGCCGATAGTAGACTTGGCAGAAGCCAAAAACCCTTCCTAGGACCAGAAGGGACCACAAGAAGAGCCACCAGATGGTGGCAGTAGCCACCAGATAGTACTTCAGACACCTAACCACATCCAAAGAGTGCAAAACTCTCCCCTTAACATTGCTAGGGTTAGGGCACAAAGAAGGAAGAACAATATCCTGATTCAAATGAAAGGCAGACACTACCTTTACGCAGAAATCTGGATTGAACGAAACAACACCTTGTCCTGGTGCCTCTCAAAGTAGGGGGGCTGAATGGACAGCACCGCCAACTCAGACACACGCCTGACAGAAGAGATAGCTACCAGAAACAGTACCTGGAGTGTAAGGATAGCTAAGGCAGCAACCTGCACAGGTTCAAAGGGAGCACCCTGCAAGGCAGGCCAGACCAATTCCAAATCCCAAGAACAGGGACCATAGGTTGTCGTAGGGAACGCACATGAGCAACCCCCTAAAAGCAGTCTCAATCAAGGAATGCTGAACAAAAAGCTTCTGAAAGAAGACAGACAGGGTAAAAACCTGACCCTTCCAAGTGCTGAGTTAGAGACCGATTCCAACCCATGCAGTAAAACTCCAGATCCCTGGGAACTGAGAACACCCAACAGGGAAGAGACCAAGACTCAACCAGTCAATGTAGGTACGCCAGACAATATAACAGATGGAAGAAGAAGTCATCTTCCTAGCCTTCACCATGGACTCAACCAACGAGGTAGACAAACCCTTCTTAATAAAGATGGAGGTTTCAGCAGTCAGGCCATCAAGGCCCGAGTATGTAATTGGGATGGCGTAAGTGGTACTAAGTGAGCAGAACCAGCACTCCAGGCAGAAGGCACTGATCTACTGCCTTCTGCACCACGTCAGCGAACCACACTCTTCTTGGCCACCAGAACCACTGGCACCCCTTCCAGCAATCTTGCGCAGAACCCTGCCTAGCAGGGGGACTGTAGAAAGACATACAGAAACTGAATGTCCTGCCATGATATTACCAAGGCCTCCAAGAGCACGGCCAGAGGATCCTGGGACAGGGAGACAAAAGGCCAGGAGCTTGTGATTGTGACGGAACGCAAACAGATACACATCAGGATGGCCTCAACGGTGATACAGAGATTGGAACACCCTGTTGCAGAGGGCCCCCCCGGAATGTATACCGCTGAAATGCAAGGAACATTGGCCTTCACCCAGATCAGAATCAGAGACATTGTCTGAAGGACCCTCTTGCTCCGTGTCCCTCCCTGATGATTGATGTAGGCAACTGCCATCAGAGAGACCATGTGCCCTTGAGCAGGCAGGCCCTGAAATTAGTAGTCAAACGAATCAGAACTAACCTGATCGCCCACAGCTTCAAGACATTGATAGGTGAATGGGCCTCCAAAGGGCCCCACCTCCCCTGGAACCGCAGGGACCTCCAGAAGAATCCCCCCAACCTGATAGACTGGCATCCATGGTGACCGTCTCCCAGGAAGGAGCAAGAAGGTTCCGCCCCTCAATAGGTTCCTTGAGTCCATCCACTACAAGAGGGACCTCCTCACCAGGGGAGAAGACACCCAGACCCTGTCCAGGGATGCTGGGTCCTTGTCCCATACAGACAATAGGAGAAGTTGTAGAAGCCCCAAGGGGGACTGAGCACAAAGGGTCGCTGCGAAGCACGTCACCATCAGGCCCATCAGCTGCATCCCCAGCCTTGGTGAAGGAACGGGGACAGCTAGGAGAAACTGAACTTGTGCAAGCAGATGTCCACCTTCTGCTAAGGAGGGAATATCCTTGCCTGAACAGTGTCCAGAGTCATTCCTAGGAATGAAATTATCAAAGAAGGGGACAGCAAGAAACTGGAGGTGGCTGATCACCCATCCAGATGACTCCAGGAGGGACACCACCAGCTGAGTATCCAACTATGCCCGATGTAGAAGGCTGGGAAGTGATGAGGACGTCCAGGTAGTGCAGCACGCGGACGCCCCTTGGCCTCATCAGAGACATCACCCCCGGCAGCACCTTGGTGAGCACTCTGGGAGTTGAAGAGAGGCCAGATGACAAAGCCACAAATTGGCAGTGATGATCCTCCAACGAGGATCTAAGGAATCTTGGTGTCCTGAAAACACAAGGATGTGAAAGTAAGCATCTTTAATATCCCCAAACGGCATGAAGCCCACGGTTCACAAGTAGCAAATGGCCGAGCGCATGAGGAAGGCGCCTGTACTTGACAGATTGCCGAAGATCTGTGCAACCAGAATAGACCAGACTGACCCATCTTTGTTGGGAACAGTGATAAGGTTGGAGTAGGGTCCCTTGCCTCTGTCCGTTAAGGGAAATCTGCAAATGACCCCCATATGCAGCAGACCTTGCACGGCCTGCGCCAGCATCTGAGCAGAAGCAGGGACCAGGATTACCCGGGACCCGGTAATCATAGGGGGAGGGCGCACAGCCACACCATCTTGCAGCCGGAGGCCACTACCTCCTAAAACCACCGGTCTGAGGTGCCTCCAGATTTAAGCAAGGTGCCGCAGCCGTCCCCTTACCCAGGCGGGTGAGGGCGCCCCATCACGCATGAGGGGACTTGGGAGAGGATTTGAGCATAGTCCCCCCAGAGGAGCAGGGGTGTTGTCTTCTGCTCCTGGGACAGGGAGTTGCAGGAACCCCGCGAAGGACGCTGGAAGGGGGGCCCTGGCCCCGAAGGGCCCGAGACAGCCGTCTACGCTGGGGTAACTTACCTCTCCTACCAAACAGGTCTAGGCGGGCCCCAAACAGAGGCAGCCCTTTAAAGGGGAGCCCGGTAAGGGCCTTCTTCGCAGCATTGTCAGCACCCCACTGTCACAGCCAGAGTAAGCGACGCATAGCCACCACAAGGGCAGAAGTTCTTGCACACATTCTAATGGCGTCATCCAATGCTAATAGGATACATTTTACAAACTCATCACAATTGGAGAGTGCATTATACACATCCCAAGGGAGATCATCAGGAGCACGATCGAGCATTTTCCTGATGAGGGTTCTAGTGGCCACAGCAGTAATGGCAGAGGCAGAGAGCCGGACGAAGCGCCGTCCCCGCACATGCAAAGGCGTGTGAGACCAGCAGGTCAATGCGCCGGTCCTCAGCATCCCGAAGGGTAGGATAGTCGGGGGGATGTAAGAAAGGGGTGTTAGATGGCCCTATAATCGGGACATCCACCTCAGGGGGGAATGCCAACATTTGACCACGTCAGTGGGAAAAGGGTACTTACTATCCCAATCTCCTGGAATCCCTGGAAGATTACTGGGGCACTCCCATTCCTTGAGCACAAGGGTATGGAAATGTGCCTGCTCTAGAAATTCCAAGCGTGATGATGCTGTATGGAAACGCTCCCCTCTTTGCCTGGGAGCCTCATCAGGGGGAGAGATAGACAGAATCTCAAAGATCTTGATCAATAATCTGTCAGTGTCGTCCTGGATCCAGGGGTCAGGGTCAGAGTCTTCATGAGTCAGAAAAGAGCTCTCCTTCATCAGAAGGGGTATAGCCACACAGTGTCATAAACTCCTCAGTTCCCAAAGGGAACACAGTAACATTGGGCGTCAAGAGCCGCTTCTTACCGGGGCCCTTACGCGCTAAGGACCTCGCAAAAATCTGTTCAGCCGTAGGTAGTCTAGATGCCACTTCAGGCTGAGAATCCCCACTTGTGTGCGACTCAGCAAGAGTGAGATTTAAGCCAGGGGGAATAGGTGAAGAGAGACAAGAAGCAGCCACTGGCAGGCCAGATTGCAAAGCCAGCGCTTGCTCAGCACAAGGTACGCAGACCCGTGTCTTGTCAGCATCAGCATGGGGTTGTCCACACGCCATACACCGCCGGTCATGTCCCAGAAGAACCCCGGTCAAATTATCCTTAGATGCCTCCATATGGTGATTATTAGGCACAATATGCCAGTAGGGATTGACGCTATAAAGCAACCCTGGATGCCCCAATGACCCGCTAGGGAGTGGGAGTAAATTTACAAGGCCTGCTATCAATTACGCCGGGCCGGGAGAAGACAATGGATTCACCCTCTGAAAGACACAATGAGAAGAAGGGTGTCAGCACCGAAACACACTACAGTGAATTATAAAGCCGCCCGCGAGGGCACTTACGGGCCACGGTAAGTAAGAACGTCACACACACACATGCGCGACCAGACAATATGGCGCCGAGAACCTCGAAGGGCGGGCCAGCGCGAGCCGTGACACAAGGCGCGCCATGCCAGGCCCCGCCTCCCCGAAGAGCACAAAGTCCAGCAGACAAGCAGCCAATGAGGACGCAGAAGCGTCTGAGGTGACACCGCCGCCCGGCGCGGAACATCCAAATGAAGGAAAAGGCGCGCACAGCGGCGGCCTCAGCAGTGTAAAAAGACAAGCGTGGCGGGTGACACCACATACACCAGTCCAGGCAGACATTTGCCAAGAGGACCATAAGCATGTATCCACAGTACACAGAGATCCATACACACACACACACACACACCCCCCCCCCCTTCTCTTCCTCCCAAGGGCTACTGGGAGAATGAGGGAGGATGGCGGCCCTTTTTACAGGACCCACCGCTACCGGGGCATGAGACAATAATGCGGGAGGGGCATCCCATAAGGCTCACCATCAGCCTATACCGCCTACCCTTTGGTGGGGGACTGCGGTGGAGCAACGCTCCTTAAGCACACATGGTGCTGCCAACCTTCACCCGACCAGCGCAGCCCAGGCTGGGAGGCACATCACATCAAGGACGGGTGGGAATAGTCCAACAGGGCCGCAGGCTTTAATAGCCCCGCTCACCTGCGACAGAGTGATAATTTCATGTCTTCGCAGTCAGCACTGCAGAGAAATCTGGGGATTTGTGGGAGGTCCCCGGGTATTTGAGGGGCCGGGAGGAGCCTGTTTTGCATGTCTCTGCAGTGCAGCGCCATCTGGCGGAGGATAACCCAAGTGTAAGTAATCTATCTGGAGCAGGACGTATTGTATACTAAGAATAAATACACAATGGATGAAACAAGAATACATATCAATTTTAAATAAAATGTTGCAGTTTTTAATCCCTAAGTTAGTTACCATAATAATTTGCTTACCAAAACACATTGTATAATGTGAAAGTGGAACTGCATGGGTAAAATAAAATGATATAAATTATTCTACCCACATTTAATAGTTCTTTATCAATCCTCATACTAGCCCAGAAAAGCATAGTATTCTATAGGCTAGCACCTGCACTTGGTCTGAAAGGATCATGTGGGCTCTCTATTATCAGAAAGGCCATATGGAACGTGGATGTTTTTTATTCTGCTTTTTTATACATATTTTAGGGAAACCCTGTGCAACCTAAGAATTCTTCAAGGGATTACTTCCAGAAAGATGAGCCCACTGAAAAAATGGCAGGTATGCCTAGAAAGCTTAACATGTGTACTTTCAGGGAATATATGATTTGTTGGGTATTCCAAATGTAAACGGTTGTTTTGGTACAAAAATTGCAAGGTGCGCACTTTGTCTGCAAAGCTGACATTGTCGAGTAAAATTACGGTTATGTGCATGCTTTACTTTGGGGTGTTTAGCAACTCTTCCCTTGACACTACCTATGCATGTTGGGTATTGTTCTGTTCGGAGGATGTTGCTTTTTCAGATTTAACTAGTTTTTTCTTGTTTGCCTATAGTTTGTTTAGGAGAATGTGGCTTTGATTCTGCTTTTTTATTCTTTTCTTAGGGGAACCTTGTGCAACCAAAGAATTCATTGAGGCATTACATCCAGAAAACTGCACCCATGTCAACAAGCCTGGTACGCCTAGAAAGCTTGAGGTGTGTACTTCCAGAGAATATATAGTTTGTTGGGGGTGTTGCAAATGTAAAGGGTTGTTTTTATTGAAAAACTGCAAGGTGCGCCTAGTGCTTAGCATAGTTGTATTTTATCTGAAAATCTCCTAAAGCGCAGTTTGGGGGAGTCTCCTGGGCAGGAAAGGGTGTCTACCAATACACATGTGGTACCATTGTAATCGGGAGAGATTGGGATTTCACACACAATAAGATTTTATTGGCAAACTTACAATTTTTATTACAAAAAAACACTACAAATTGTAAAAAATAGTTTTTTTTTATTTTTTTGGTGCACATTTCACCCAAAAATATTGAGAATACACCTAAAAAAATGCTGAAAAAACAATATATAATTTTCCTAGGAAATCCCTGGAAATCCCTTCAAAAGTCACAGTTGAACATGTGGAGCGCAAAATAGTGCAAAATGGTCTGGCAACAAAGTGTGACAAAATCTCCAGATAGGCTGGCAGTTAAAGGGTTAAATATACTCTGCCTTTTACACTGTGAGTATCTATTTCGGGGCCAGCATAAGCATTCCTTCCTGGCTTAGAATGGCTAAAATGCTTTAAAAGGTTTTTACTACAGTTAAATGCAAATGTTAGCACTGTGAGGAGAGCTCCTTGGCTCCTGTCTCCTTGGATCATGTCTTCTGGGAATGCTCAGTCATAATCAGCTTTTAAAAAGAGGTATAGAAATTGATAGTAAGGTTGTAAGCAACACAGAGAACCTGGGTCATGTGCATAATGTACAGACCCCAACGGCAAGGCCACTGTCCATCAATGAAAGGTTTGCTAGTTTAACCATTTATTTGAGATGGAAGAGATTAGGTTCTAAAAACAGACTCCAAATATTTGTGGAAACATGGTATTCTTGGGGTTCTTTTTCAGTATTTGAGGGAAGACAAGTGTCAGTAAGTTGTTGTACCGTGTTAGCCATCGATGTAAGCAGGATATCCAAGGTTAAGGTAATAACATTTATTAGCTCACCTCAATATGATTGAAAATGCAAGCTTTCGAACCAGTTCAAGCTTCTTCTTCAGGCATAAGGGGAGACAAAAAAATAGATATTCTTTAGGTTCTTTTCAAGGTTTGAGGAAATACAAGAAAAGAAAAATGAGGCCACCTTAAGAGGCAAAGTGACATGGCTGGGGGTCCATGCGTGGGTTTCCTGGTGTGTAGGGATTGACTGGGGTGTAAGGATATTTAAGTCCCTGTAGACAAAAGGAATGTCCTTTTGTGACCTTGAGCGATCAAAGGTAAGTTGTCCGTGGCACCCAAAACCCTTCCATGGAGTCCCTCCTTGAGAAGTTTCAGAAAGAGGCAGAGAGGAGAGGGGAGGAATGGGTTCATTCTATTGTGAACTCCCTTCCCTCCCCCTCCTTCCTCCCTGTGCTCAGTGGTCCCGTCATCACCTGGAAAAACTTACCCCGTCTCCTCCACGGGGGGGGGAATCCAGGACCCGGACTTCTGCTGGGGTGAGTGGGGCTGCACCTGCAGGGTTCTCGGCCGCCTCACACCCACTGTCCATGTCCTTGCCCCGCAGCTCACCTCGTTCCAGTGGGGGGGGGGGTGGTCAGCGCTCGGTTCACCCCTGGGCATGGCGGGCCAGGGCACAAGAAAAAACAGCCTCTGGTCCGGTGGGAGCCTCAGGGCGAAGCCAGACTCCTCCCCCGTTTCATCTAATGCAAGGCTCCTGAGAGGCGGGGGAGACTTCTGTTGGGTGGGGTCGCCGACCATCACGTTGCTGGTGGCTCTGCTCTCCCCATAGAGCAGTACACACAGGGAGCCAGCTTGGGGGAATTGTTCTAAGGTTTTTGAGTTAAAATTTGAGTTATGGGGCCCTGCAGATAGGAGTCAGAATACTCGTTGCCAGGCCAGCTTGGTGTGGGTAGATGTGGAGCTTAAAGCGGACCTTCACTCTAAATAAGAGTCTATCTTATATGTTTCCCACACCCTGTACATACAGATTGCTCACATTAAAAATCATCCTACCTGCATCTACTGCATTTTATAAGCCTTTAAACATCCAAGATGGCGGCTTATGGAAGCTGCCATTTTTGCAGGCAGCCTGCAAACAGGAAGTGCCTGCAAACAGGAAGTGACTGTGCTGCTCTGCATTCTGGGACTGCTGACCTTTCCCTGACCCCAGCTCTGCTCTGTCTGAGCAAAGCACAGCTATAACCCGCCCCCCTGTACCTTATCCCACTCTCCTCTCCTCAGTAAGTGTGATGCTTCTGAGTCAAGATGGCGGCGCCCGTATCCTAAATTCCCGAACAGAGTTGCAGCCCAGTGGGGGAAAGTATAATAAATTAGTGACTAAACATGTAAAATATATTAATTTTAGATGCTGAGGAATTGTTTTTTAAGAGTTTGGGCTTTTCATTAAATCATGGTGAAGGTCCGGTTTAAGTGGCCATGGTAAAGCTGCAAATAAGATGTTGACCATCAAATGGGAAGGGAAACAATTATCCCTTTGTGTTCATTAAATGGTTGTGTGTCATGTGTGTCATGTCCAGTCCAGGGTAGTAAAGGAATTTATGGAAATCAGGCCAGTAACATGGGGAGAGTTTTTTGATTCATGATGGGTCAGCCTTGACGCATTTCCAATTTGGGTCTGTGTTCTACAAAAGTTTGGTTAATCTCGGGTTATGTCCCAAGGATTATGGAACACACTCCTTCAGAATAGGGCTGGCTACTGAGGCAACATGGCTGGGAATGTCGCAAGAAAGGGTACAAAGGATAGAGAGGTGGGAGTCCGAGAGGTATCGGTTATACATTCACCTGCAGTGGGTGGATACTCTCCCATGATTTGCATAAGGAAAAGGGGGGTGTATTGTTTTTCTTTTCTTTGTTCGGTCCTGTTAACCATCTGTTTTGAATTTTTGTTTGGCAGGCTTGCGTCCTTGTCAGGTATGTATAGCTGGACATTTGTTTATCCAATGGGCCAAGAGAAGGGCAAAAATCTGTTGCAGTGGACAGCATCTAAGGGGGTTAAAATGGGAAGATTTATTGGGGGGGTGTTTCAGGACAAAATGAAGGAGGCAGGTCCGCCGGATGTGCTGGTCACGTGGGAAGTAATGATTTGGGAAGGGTGTTCATAAGAGCTCTTATTAGGGCCATTAAGGAAGACATTTGGGGTATTTTGTTAAGGAATCCGGATTATGTGGTCGGGGATTGTCCCAAGGTTGGTTTGGCAGTATGCCAAGAATCAAAAAACGTTGGACAAAACCAGAATAATAGTGAACAGGGCAGTTTCTAGTTTTGTTTTGTCTGCGCAGGCCTTGGTAGTGGGGAATGTCGAGTTGGAGGGGAAAGAGATGTTTTATAGGAAGGACGGGGTACATCTCATGGTCGTGGGGTGTGATATGTTTGTGTTGGTATTACAAAAATACAATTCTGTGAAACTCACCTGTAGAATTGTTTTTGAATATATCCAGTCCAGGTCATCCCAGAAGTGATGACAATTGGGTATTCAGCCACTAGGTGGCGCTCGACTGCAAGATCCAAAGCTGCCGCTCCTCCCGGCCCACTATAAAAACAGGTGTTTCACTAAGATTCCCCAGTGGTTAAAAAGCAGTAAGAAAAGAGACAGGCCGGGAGGCCAAGAAACCATGTTACTTCACATAGCTTCAGTATGTACTCTCTCCAACAAAAAACCTTAAGGACAACGGTCCAATACAAAAATGGTAATCACCATAAAAGGCAAACAAGAGATAATGAATAAAGCGCGGGGTGGGACGACCTGGACTGGATATATTCAAAAAATTCTACAGGTGAGTTTCACAGAATTTTATTTTTCACTATATCCAGTCCAGGTCGTCCCAGAAGTGATGTACCAAAAAGACCACCTTGAAGGTCAAAATAGGTAATGCAGCATTGCACAAAGGCTCAAAGGGAGGACCCTGGAGAGCAGAAAGTACCAAATTCAAATCCGACACTGGTAATGCAGGCTTACGTGGTGGATGTACATGGGTGACTCCCTGGAAAAAGTCTTGATCAATCTATGATTGGCAAAGGATCTCTGGAAAAAAATGGCCAAGGCAGAGACCTGGCCCTTGAGGGTGCTCAGCTGGAGACCCAAGTCTAAACCATGCTGTAAAAACTCCAAGATCCTAGAAATAGAAGATGTGCGACAAGAGAGACTCTTGGATTCACACCAAGCAATGTAGTCATGCCAAACTCTGTAATAAATCATGGAAGAAGACTTCTTCCGCGCCTGAATCATGGTCTGCACAACCGTGGCCGACAGCCCCTTTTCCATCAGGATTGAGGTCTCAATAGCCAGGCCGTCAAAACCAGCATCTGTAAATTGGGGTGTCACAGCGATCCCTGCGTGAGAAGCCTTGGGTCGTCGGGCATGATGTAGTGGTCCACTGACATCTGAACTATGTCCACAAACCAACTCCTTCTCGGCCAGCGAGGAGCCACTAGGATGGTTGGAACCCCCTCCTGGGCCCAAGGAATTGCCAGAGCGCCTGTGGCGAAGGCCAGAGGATCTTTGGATAGAGAGACAAACCTTGGGAGTTTGTGATTGTGTCTGGACGCAAACAAGTCCACATCCGGCTGACCCCAGCGGAGACACAGAGCGTGAAAGATCTTGTTGCTGAGAGATCATTCCCCCAGATGAGAGGCCCCCCCTGCTCAGGGAGTCTGCCTCCTGGTTCTCTACCCCGGGGATGTAAACCGCCGAGATGCAGGGAACATTCTCCTCTGCCCAAGTCAGAATCTGGGTCACCTCCTTGAGGGCTCGCTTGCTCCGAGTCCCGCCCTGGTGATTGATGTAGGCGACAGCTGTCTGATTGTCCGAGCGAACCTGGACCGCACGATCCCTTAAATGGGGAGTCAAGTGAAGAAGCACCAACCGGATCGCTCTCAGCTCCAGGAGATTTATGGGCAAGTCATTCTCCTGCGGACCCCACTGACCCTGGAGCTTCTGTGTCTGCCAGAATCCTCCCCAGCCGGTCAGACTGGCATCCGTGGATACTATCTCCCACCGGGGAGTCAGAAAGGACTTGCCCACCAACAGGTTTCTGGGGTCCAGCCACCACAAGAGGGACTGTCTGGCCAGGGGAGACAGAGAAAATTCTTGCTCCAGCGACTCCTGCATCCGGTCCCAGCTGGTCCAAATCTTCAGCAGCAGACTGCAAGATGAACACTGGGGAATCTTAGTGAGGCACCTGTTTTTATAGGGGGTTGGGAGGAGCGACAGCTTTGGATCTTGCAGTCGAGCGCCACCTAGTGGCGAAATACCCAATTGTCATCACTTCTGGGACGACCTGGACTGGATATAGTGAAAAAAAAAATTGGTGTGGCAACTGAGTTTTGGCAGCTAGGTCAGCAACAAGGAGGTCATCGCTGACTTAGTTATGGTAGGTCCCTTTGCATTTTGTGAGGTGGTGATTGTTTCTTGGTTGCTTCTGGAGAAGAGGGTTCTTTGGAGCAGGTTTGTTGTAAGTCATATACGGAGGTTGGCAGGTGGCATAGCCAGCCTGGCTTTGTTATTGGACATATTTATGTTTTTAGTGGGGAAGCCATGGCAGCTCCTGGCTGGCCTGCGGCAGGAGCAGTGGGCAGCTTACACTGGCCACGTGGTTATTGGCCTACATGGGCTAAGTGGATTTTTTCCCTCACTTTAAATAATGCAATGGGAGCTGGGGGGGTGTTATGGTTAATACGTTAATTTGAAGAAGATATTATGGTGGCAATAGTATGTTTTTGAAAATTGTTAGCTGTGGCTATATTAAAAATAAATTCCAACGAGAGATATGTTTCTGCGAGTGGGGGGTGGAGCATGCTGGTAGGGAGAAACACCAGGGGTGATGGGTAGGTAGGAATATTGGCTAGAATGGGCCAATAGCTTGTTAACTACATGTGGTTGGCAACAGCCATTCTTTAATAGCTGAGCATATAAAAGTGGGGAATTGATAACTGTGCAAATTTCTTATCTTAAAAGACCAAAAAATACAATTCTGTGAAGTACTCACCTGTAGAATTGGTATTATACGCATACAGCACGTCCTGCTCCAGATATAGTCATAACATGTGGGTAATCCTCCGCCTCCGGCGCGGTGCACTGCAGGCATGTAGAAAACAAGCTCCTCCCGGCCCTACATATACCGAGGGACCTCCCACAAATCCCCAGCATTGAAAAGCAGTGAGAAGGAGAAGCCAGGAGAAACCAACCACCCAGAAACAGGCAATAATATCAATGATAATAATCACCATACAGGGGATCCAGAACCAGTGAAACCAGGGTAGGGTGGAGCAGGACGTGCTGTATGCGTACAATACCAATTCTACAGGTGAGTACTTCACAGAATTGTATTATTCTAAGCATACAGCACGTCCTGCTCCAGATATAGTCATAACATGTGGGAAATCCAATAGCAGTGTCCATAAAGTAGGGTGGGATCCCCGTGAAAAAAGGGCACAGCCAACAGTAAAAGCGCTGTCACCTGCAACCATGCTACCAAGAGCAACGAGAGCAAGGCTCTAACCTCAACCTTTGAACCTGTAAAGGGAGAACTGAACACAAGCAGCGGACAAGCCAGCATGCTCAACAGAAGTTAGTGCTGAAAGGCCCAAGCCAAGCACAAGTAGTAAGAGAGCAAAACAACCGAGAGAGAAGAGTAATCTTCCCTTAAAAGAACAGGCCAGAGAAAAGGCCTAACCTGCTCATGCAAGGAGAGTAGCCGTGGCAACCTTAGAAGTCTCCCCGGCGGGGAATATGAACCCTGGTCTCAAGCGAGACCTGCAGGAATCCTGAACAACAACACTCAGCACGAGCCGAAACGTTTACTATAGGCTCAGAAGGACAATCCAACCAAGCGATGCCTATCCGAGGGCACCTACACCCGTGGAGGCAATCAGATCCAGTACGAAAGGATGGAGACCCATAAGCCCCAAGGGCATAATCCCTACCAGGGACAAGAAACGGACCAGGAAATCTCCAACACCTGGAGGGGAAGACAGATCCCCTTATCTCAAAGTATATCAAGACAGTAGCCCAGAGACCGGAGGATCTGGAATAAGGGAGAATCAAAACCACCGCCAGAAGCCAAACTCGGCGTAGTGCGGAGCATCCCCCTGGAGTACAGATATGTAAACAATGTATATATATATATATATATATATATATATATATATATATATACTGACCATGACCGTTAACAGAGCCATCCCTTATGGCCCATTTATGACTGGAGCAACCGCCCCAGAAGAGCTATATGGGTTAAGGAACAGGTCAGAAGAACCTGAATAAGACCCAAGGCAACCCTTAGCAGGGCATCAGATTAAGTAAACCCCCTAGAGGAGGCAAAAATTCCTCAAGGAATGTACCTGAGCAAACCCTGATGAATGCTCAACACAGAAGATTGGAACATACCTCTGTAGTAGGCCAACACGGCGAGCCCTGAACCTTCACAGAACTAAGTTGGGGAGCAAACACCAACCATGCTGTAATAATTCTAGAACCCCGGGAACAGAGAACTTTCAGCAGGGGAGAGAGCTAGACCCCGCCAAGCAATACAGGTCCAACATACCCTAAGATGGATGGCAGGAAATAGAAGAAGAGGAAGAGGAGGAAGCTAAATCCTAGCTCTCCTGGAAACAAGACACCCAGAGATATGCCGTCTCCGGCAGGGCGAGGAACCAAACTGGTCTAACTCCAAATTAGAGCCTGAAGATAGGAGCGAAATGGAAAAGAGCCTGACTATGCGTAACAAACCTCGTGAGAGAGCGTACAGGCCCACCGTCCTAAGCAGAAGCCTCCGCGGACGACACCCCCTGGGCCACCCAGGCCCCTGGCATGACGGCTCTTCCCTTTTTCAGCAACCTTGCGCAGACCCCTGCCTGGCAGGGCGAAGGAAATAAGCCATATTGAGTATAATGTCCAGCCAGAGCCTACTAGGCCGCAAAGGACAAGGTTAGGCCAATCTAGGCCAATACTAAAGGGCAGAGCCCCTGTGATCGTGACAGAGCCCAACAGGTCCATACCAGTAGGAACTCAGAGGGCCAATAGATTACCTCCTACCAAGGAGGGCATCCATCAGAGACTAAAGCGATAAAAAGCAAGGGATGTTAATTCCCACATAGATCAGAATCAGAGCCTTCCTGGAAGTAACCACTAGTCCCGAGACTTTACCAGGAAGAAGGGGACAGGCCACTGTCGTACGTCAGACCAAGAGTCCCCAAATGGATAGGCCCTGAAACGGAGAAGTCCAGCAAGATAGAGCCCGCTAAAGGCTCGCTGTGGCAACAACACAATAGGTAAATGGACCCCCTTTTAGGGGCCTACCTAGGAACCACTGGGGGTTTCAGAAGAAACAAGCCCCCCCAGTCAACCTGCACGATTTGGTACCCAAGGTGACCACCAACAGGTGAGCAGCAAGAAAGGAGGGAATGCCCCCCCGAGGGACTCTCTTTTTTTTTTTTTTTTTTAAATAACTCTCAGAAGATCAGCCACCTCGACTAGGAGGAAGGTGCACAGACTTCGGTCCACACTGCTGGACCCCTGTCCAGAATGACAACCTAAGGAGCTGCAGAACCTACGGGCACTGAGAATAAGGGACGTCATCTGCACAGCCACCAACGGCCATCCCAGGTGCAATACTGCCAGGTGACAGTAAGGAGATAGCAAATAAGGGCAGAGACCTTGCCCCAGAAAAACCTTAAATGCCAAGCAAAAAAGGGGGCACTAGCCAACACAAATCTAATGCCATCCTAGGAAAATGGAGGATGGAACAAAAAAGGTAGGATCTGAGGTCACTAAGCCTATCCAAACAACTCCCTCTCGGGAGATATAAGGGACCCGAAGGGTCCCTTTGTGGCTGCCCCTTGGTCTCGTTCGAGACATCACTCCCAAACCGAGCTAGCGAAACACCAGGAGCGTGAGAGGGGGCCAATAACCCGGCCACAATCAGCAGTGAAGACTACCAACACCAAGCTGTAAAGGCCACAGTGTCCAAAGACACCTGGGAGCCCAATTAAGCATCTTAACACTCCACGGACGGCCATAGGCCCCACGGTTTATAGGGTGCCGCCGGTCCAACTCGGATCAAGCTGAATGCCTATAGATTGCTGAACCCAAGAAGGGTTAGAATGGGTTAGAATTGGCGACCCCCTCATCCTCAGGGGGAATGGCCTCTGCCTCTATCCGTTAAGGGCGTCCAACCAAGGAGCCCAGGCCTAGCAGACCAAGGAAGGCCTGCACCCATACTTGAAGAAAAACAGGGGACCGGAGGCCCCCTGACCGACTCAGGAACGGACACCCAGCAAACACTGTCCCACATCCGGAGGAACTACCTCCCTACTCCACCAGAACGAGGCAAGAAGCCTCTCGATAGGAGCAAGGTGCTGTGGCCATCCCCTCACCCAAGCGGGTGAGGGCGTCCCATCATGCTTGTGGGGTTTCAATGAAGGATTTGGACTTGGCCCGGCCGGAAGGTCCCGGGCGCTGTCTGCCACTCCCAGGACAGGAGACTGAACCAGACCCCGCAAAGGGCGTCCCTGGTTCCTGCTTAAGACTATGGTATGGAGGGGGAGGGGTATCCCTGCTCCGAGGGGGCCTGGACGGCCGCTCCTGATTGGGTGAATTGTCCTCTTTCCCGAATAGGTCCAGACGGGCCCCAAACAGGCGATGCCCTCTAAAGGGGAGCCCCGTCAGAGTCATTTTAGCGTCATCGTCTGCCCCCCACTGTCGCAGCCAGAGCAGGCGGCGAATAGCTATCATTTGGGCTGAGGTCCTCGCACACATTTTGATGGTGTCATCCAGAGCTAAAAGGATAAATTTAACAAAAATATCACAGCTGGAGAGTGCGTTAAACACCTCCCAGGGTAAATCTTCAGGTTGATGCACAAGCATCTTACTTATGAGGGCCACGGCACAGACAGGACGTAGCGCCGATCCTGCACAAGCAAAGGCGTGGGAGGCCAGCCTATCAATGCGCCGGTCCTCAGCGTCCCGCAGGGTGCTGTAAGCCGGAGCTGTAAGGAAAGAGGGGTTAGGAACCCCAATAATTGGGGCGTCTACCACTGGAGACGAAGCCCAACAATCAACCATCTCTGGGGGAAAAGGTTATTTCCAAACCCAATCCTCTGGGGCCCCTTGAAGTTTAGCGGGGCAATCCCATTCTTTAAGTACAAGAGCGTGAAAGTGGGCCTGCTCCAGAAATTCCAAGCGCGCAGGCGCCGTATGGAAGCGCTCCCCTCTTGGTCTGGGGACCGCACCTGGGGGCGAAATAGATAGGGCCTCAAAAATCCTGAGCAACATACCACCGACGTCAAGCTGGTCCCAGTCATCCTGACCAGCTTCGTCCTGACACCTCTGCCTCTCAACAGAGGAACCCGGGTCAGAGAACAGGTCTCCATCCTCAGAAGGAGCACTATCACACAGAGAAGAGGATTCCTCCGAGCCCATAGCACAGGCCGAAGCAGGGGGAGTCCAGGGCCGTTGTGTGCCAGGACCCATATGCCCGGACAACCCTTCAACAATCTGGTTAAGCGTGGGTCGTCAAGAAGAGACGTCTATTTGTAACTCCCCGCTTGTACATGACTCAACGGGAGTGAGATTTAGGCAAGAGGAAAGGGGAAAGAGGGAGCAAGGTGCAACCACAGGCGCCGCTCGCAGGTCCAGCGTCTGCTCGGCACATGGCGCGCAGACCCGTGCCCCGTCAGCATCAGCATGGGGGAGACCACACGCTACACACAGCCGGTCTTGTCCCAGAGGGACCCCGGTAACACAATCCTGAGATGCCTCCATATGGTGATTGTCAAAACACAGTATGCCCTTAGGGATTTATGCTATAAGCAACCCTGGATGCCCCAACGACCCGCTGATCAATGTGGGAGATTTGTAGTAAGGCCCGTCTAAAACCTTATATTAATATATATATATATATGTATATATGAGGCCGGGAAGGCCACCAGTGCTCAGCGTCTGAAAGACATAAATGGGAAGAGATGTCAGGGGAGTCGCCCGCAAGGGCACTTACAGATCAAGTGAAGAGGAGGAGACCGCCACCACGCGCGCGCGAAGCTCAGCAAAATGGCGCCCAGCGAACTTCGAAGGGGGGCTCAATGCTCTGCCGTGACGCGGAGCGTGCCAAACCAAGGCCCCGCCCACTCCAAAGAGCGCGAAGCTCTGAGGTAAAAGTAAAAGCAAGGATACAACCACATGCTTAAGGATTCGTAGAGAACCGTTTCATCCAATAAAGTAATGGCACCACAGCATCTAGACGACGTAGCAAACTACGTACAAGCATACGGGGGCGGCCAAAGAAAACATCTCGGCGCTAATAAAGGGCAGAAATAAGGCCATAAGCATGACATACCGGTACGCTGGGACCGTCACACACATACCCCCCCCCTTTCTTTTCCCCCTACTAGATGGGGAAATGAGGAAGGATGGCGACCCTCACACAGGGTCCAGCGCTACCCGGGGTATGGGGCAAAAATGCGGGAGGGGCATCCACAAGAGGCTCACCATCGCCCTAAACCGCCTACCCTATGGTGGGGGATTGCGGTGGAGCATGGCTCCGTTAAGCACCAAGGTGCTGCCTACCTTCACCCGACCAACGCAGCCCAGGCTGGGAGGCATATTCTTATACAAGAGGACAGGTGGAAATAGTCCCGCAGGGCCTCGGGCTGTAAGCCCCGCTCGCCTGCGAGAGCGTGATACTTCATGTCTTCGCAGTTCCAGCACTGCAGAGAAATCTGGGGATTTGTGGGAGGTCCCTCGGAATATGTAGGGCCGGGAGGAGCTTGTTTTCTACATGTCTGCAGTGCACTGCGCCAGAGGTGGAGGATTACCCACATGTTATGACTATATCTGGAGCAGGACGTGCTGTATGCTTAGAATAAGATCAAAGTAAACCTTTCAATAAATACCAGTATATGTTGAAATGTACAACTCCATCATGCCCATAATATGTAAATTTAAGTCCATTTAAATGTGCCTTGTGCTTGAATGATTTAAATTAAAGTTCAATGTTATCAACAGTGTTCAGCTAACAGGATTCAGCTGCATGAACTGTGTAGGTAACAATTAGGAATCCTACAGAGTAGACCAAAGTATTTTTGTGTGTTACCTGATCATGTAATCACCATGAAATAACCCCTTAAATTTAGCTCTGCTTTATCTGAAATCTGAAAGAAAACAAATGTGCACCATACAGTTTATATATAAGGTCTACACACCCCGATTAAAATGGCATGTCATGTAAAAACATCAGAACTAGAAGAATCATTTCAGAACTTCTTCCACCTTCAATGTGTCACATAATCTGTAAAATGCCATTAAAACAAAGTGAAATAATTTAGAGGGGAAGTAAACATAACGGGCGTAAGTAATATGGTTGAAAAAGTGGGGTTGTGGGCAAATGCAACTAGTCATACTTTAGGCGAAACACAAAAAAACTCACTCACTTTTCGTCCTGTGCAGGCTGACGCTGCTAGTCTGGTGTTCACATATTACTGGATTGCCCTATGCCAGACCCGTTTCCTCCTTCTCCACCAAATTGACACCGGTGTGCATAGGGGACTATGCGGCCTTCTCCATTCACTGCAATGGAGGCAGGGCATGCCATAGTTCCTGTGATGACATAGATCACCACAGCCAACTCACCTCTTCCCGGGGCCCCCAGGGAAAGGACCAAAACCAAGGATAGTCACAACTATTGACTATCCTGGGTTTTGGTCAGTTTAACCCACAGACCTCAGATCAGGGGTGCCCCTGGTCATGAGACACCCCACTTACCTTCCACCTGCTTCCATGTTGCCCCTCTGACCTGAAGTGTTACGGGAAGTCCATGTAAAATTTTAGGTAATACACAACTGCCATCATTTATAGTGATTGTGATTAGCCCCATATACAGTTCAGCTGTTTTTGCAGGATATTCCTGTCATTTTTATATTAGCTGCATTTTACAGCAAAAGCCATTGTCAAATTCAAATTACAGTACACCACCATCAAAAGCAATTCATGGTTGAACGGTATCAGAAGGGTACAAAAAGAATTAAGCATTAGATATATCATGGGACAGTCATGAATAAGTAAATACAAATTGGCCTAACAGTGGCATTACCAAGAATAAATTAATGAAAAGACCAGAGAGAATTGCAGGCAAGTAGTGGTTATGTACTGCAGATGACTCTGTATACTGCATATGTCTGGGCTGTAGGATAGGGTGGCAAGATGAAAGCCTTTTGTTATAAAAGAAAAACATCCAAGCCTGGCCATGTTTTGCCAAAACCTACATCAAAAGTCTGCCAAAAGCATTCTGAAAACATGGTTTAGTCTGGTGAGAGCAAGGGTGAACTTTTAAGCTATTGTTCAAAAGTCAACACTGCGCATCACCAAAGGAACACCATACCCACAGTGAAGCCTAATGGAGGCAAAATATAAGTCAGGCAAAGGCAACAGTTACACTCAGGCAAAGACAATAGTTACACCATTGCCTAACATTTGGCACTGTCCTAAACCGTTTTCCATTTTTAAATAGAAGAAGAAATGGCCGACACAGGGAAGTTTACAGATTCGCCTTATGATTTATTTTGTTCACCCAAAAGCACATTCACCCCTTTCAAAACACACATGCATGCACTTCCAAAGTAAATGGGCTCACTCCAAAATGCACATGTCGGCACTCCCAAATGCACATGCGGGGTAGGTAGGTGGGTGGGTAAGTAGGTAGGTAGGTGGGTGGGTAGTCAAGGGGGAGTGGGGAGCTGTCAGCAACCCCCACTTCCCCCAACACCTTCAGCAGCGGGGACAGGCATTAGGCAGTGGAGGTTCATGAAGCCTTCCCGCCTACTGACAGGGTTCGGGGGGCATGTTCTTTTCTCTAAGCAAATCTAAATTCTCTTGGCTTAATTTCTGGCGCATTGTTTTTTGTTCAGGTGTCATTCATCCAGGGCACCCACTGAAAACTGATCTTTTAAATCATCAGTGATACTGGAAACCATGTCAACTGAAATTCTTGAGCTATAAACACTGACATTGACCCAACAATCTTTCAAAATAATGGACTCCAATTTTTGGCAACAGGTCCTATGGGGGTCAGCTTCAATTAATTCCCTACCCCATTTAAATTACTTGGCTCAAAACTTTATATGGTAGTAGGAAGGTGCAATTTCAGCATATACAACAACCATCCCTTCATGTCACGCCACTTACAGTGATTCCAGTAGAACAGCTACTGTTTGTGTTACAAGTTCAGATATGTCCCACCCTGCACAGACAAGCTCAGCTCTCTAACCCTGACAGAACATCAACAAAAGAATAGCTTCACCAGAATAAGATCAGAGTTTAGGAAAAGCCCAGCAAGAGCCCAGACCCAGAATCCAAATGAAATTGTATTGTATTCGATAGTCCGCCTCAGTCAAGCAGAGATGCTAAATTCACCACAAGTCCATTCTATAAAAACCGTTACCTTCTACATGGCTGAGATAATATCTTTGTTGCCATGTCCCTGACACGTGCATTACAGAATGGATTGGTACATGATGATTTGGTCAGCTCAAAAGCCTTGAAATTTCTACCTTTACAGTCTTTCTTTTGTTGCCTTTCTGATGGCTGATGTAGGTCACCGCTGATGCTATCCAGCTAAACTAGGATAGCTGCTCTGCTCACTTGTATGGTTCAGTGCCACAGAAACAATAGAAGTGTTCTGAACTCCTGCACAGTTTTTGTCCGGACATTCTCCTGTACATCAGGGAATGGGAGAAAGACCTTGGGATGACTAGGGAGCAGGAGGATTGGCTAAATGTGTGGAAATCAACATTGGGCTGCTCACTCAAAACCCTCATAGTGGAATCAGCCTATAAGATGCTCTTCTGCTGGTACTTACATTTAAAGGAGGAAAATAAGAAAAAAATATTCTAAACCAAATGCTAAAACACCCCATTAAAGGCATTGTGGCATTCCCCCCATCCCATAGGCAGTGTGGCATTTTCTCATCCCATTCCCATAGGCAGTGTGGCATTCCCCACTCCCATTCCCCATATAGGTAGTGTGGCATTCCCCCTCCCATTCCCCATATAGGCAGTGTGGCATTCCCCACTCCCATTCCCCATATAGGTAGTGTGGCATTCCCCCTCCCATTCCCCATATAGGCAGTGTGGCATTCCCCACTCTCATTCCCCATATAGGTAGTGTGGCATTCCCCCTCCCATTCCCCATATAGGTAGTGTGGCATTCCCCCTCCCATTCTCCATATAGGTAGTGTGGCATTCCTCCCATAGGCAGTGTGGCATCCCCCCCCTCCCATTCCCCATATAGGTAGTGTGACATTCCTCCCATAGGCAGTGTGGCATTCCCCCCCCTCCAATTTGCTATATAGGCAGTGTGGCCTACCTCCATCTCATTCCCCATGCAGCCCACCGGCTGCATGGATCGGTTGTGCGCACGCCGGCCCGTGAAATTGCTAGCAGTGGCCGGAGCGGGGACAGTGGGCAGGGTTTAGTTACCCTGCCCTCTCCCTACCCACTGCTCTTTCATCGGCTGGTGGCCCCAGCGTAGGGTTTATGTAAGTATGTGTCTTATATGGCGAAAAATACGGTAGTACCTGATAGGCTAAACAAGATCTGTCGGACATACCCCGGGCACAGTTTCAGGGGGGGGGGGGTGTTCTCCACATATGGTAGAAGTGCCCAATGGCCGAACGAATATGGCAACAGGTCTTCAGGATGATAAGGAATGTCATGGGAACTACACCCTGTCAAGACCCCTGGGTAGCGCTCTTGCTACACAAAGCATCAGAGCTTACATATAAAATCTAGAATCAATGGATTTTTCATAAATGAAAAGCTCACAGTCATACTAAATGATAAACATGACCTCTTTCTTGGATCAGGTATGCCACCCAAAATCTTTTCCAACTAGCACTGAATTGACACTAACTGGGCAAACAACAGGGCAGGTCAGGGACCGCCATCACCACCCCTTATCCCCCCTTAAATTCTATTAGCATCTCCCAGTAAGTTGCTTTTCAATATATTTGTGCAGTGTTAAAGGCTATGATGGAGGCAGAGGGGGAACTCACCTCAGCGTTGCCTCTTCCTCAATCTTGTTATCTTTGTCAACCTATTTTTGATAAGGCCAGTGAGACGATGTATGCAATATGCTTTTGATGTCAACACTATCTTTTTGTAAGGAAATGTTGCTGTAAGGTTGAAAATTCAATAAAAAGATTGACTCAGAACATTCTCCTGGTCTGACCACAGGCCTTGCTATTCTGTTTTATCTGGTCTGTCATTGACTGCTACAACTTTCCACTACATTGAAAGGAGAAAAGCCCTGGCCGAATCATAGGTGACCAAAGCAACAGCAGAAGAATGGCCCTGACTAAGCCCAAGAGCCCCAAAGTTTGGTTCAGCAACTGAAATGACCTACTCCAATCAACCCCAGTTGGAGACTTCTGGTTTAGAATTTTAGTTGTGTGTGAGATTGTTAAGTGAGATAGTGCCATCAGTGGATACAATTGCTTCTACTGATGACACTATCTCACATAACAGTCTCACTTAAAACTAAAAGGTAAAAGCCTTGGTGATAAGATGAGGCACACTGGTTTGTGCCTCATAAATAAGCCACTTATCGAAGTTGTGCCCACATTCATCTCCATCTGTCATTGGCAGAGTTATAAAGGGATACTTGTAACTGGCAATTGGCCCCAAATCCTCCAAGGTCCTCAGCAGCGCATTAACATCTCAGCCCTCCCCCCTCCAAGGACAAGCCCTTTACTAAAGGATTCAGTAAATTCCAGATTCACACTTCTCTTCTTATGAGAGCTGCCAACACCTGGACACCCTTAGTGCTGCACAACTCTGGCCACAAACTGTTGTTGCATTATTTATTGGATGGTGGATTGAACACAGAGTTATGCCTACCTAATGGCCACTGTATACAAACCCTTGTCAAACTGAGGGCATGTAAAAACATACCAGACAACATGCTGGAGGGACCATTTTACATTATATGAATTTTACATTACAATATTCTGGGAGGGGGGGGGGGGGTGGCCTTCCTCAGGGGAAGAAGGTCACTTCCCAAGCGTCCAACTGACTTAACCGGATTCTGGAATTACTCCTTTTACCGACAGGTTTGGTTAGTGATACAGAATAGCCGAGGCCGACTCCAACATCTGATCAGTTTACAAAGAAAACATTTATAATACAAATGTTTGCTGTACAGCTGTGTTGTTCTTCACAGGTTGAAAACCACGGTCCTACTATCTGTGCAAATGAAGTTATGCCCTGTGAAAGAAGTTTTGTTTCAACATTATCCAAGTCTCCTGCTAAATGGTTTTAGAGAGAAAACGTGGGATTGTAAAGGATTAGAGGCTACAGGATGGACCATAAAAGCATGTTAATTACACATATTCTGATCTATGAGACAAACTTATAATAACTGTAACTTACCCTAAGTCCTTAACATTTTAGGACTTTTAGAACATTTCCATTGTCAGCGCCCCATCTGCTCTAATAAAAAGAGATCAAATATGGCAGTTGCCTATTGCATCCAAAAGTCTAGCATGTTTAGACATCTTTTTAATTAGACTATTTTTACAATTAATCTATTTTACAATTAGAAAAAAAGACTAATGTTTGTGTAACAGGGAAAGAAGGCATGCCTGCGGCATGTAAAGTTACGGTGACGTTATATATGTCAGTCTCTGGCTCTCCAGGTTCTCAAGTGTATTTTCACCATCACACAATCAATCTTTCCTACCCTGGCGGCTTTTCTTCTTTTTTTCTAGTGCAGTCAGCATGTTTCTTTAGAATGCACAGAGCTGCTAGTTTTTCAAAACACTGCCCGTGGATACTTTTCTGTATTTATGGAGCCAAATAACTGCATGTGTTGCACTTATCCAAATACCAAGAACATTATGGACAAAACCATTATAATATTGTAAGGTGTAATAATGTTATACTTTGACTTTTTATAAACATGGGCTATAAAAGTTGAAGCAAAAATGACCTCTTCATACCTGACCGTACCCCCTTTTTTTTATAAATAATCAGCGCTGAGTCTTCTGAAAGGTTAGAAGTGTATATGGCAGAAATACTTTCCATATAATGCATGGAAAACTGTTCAGTCCAGGTCGCCCCAAACCAGTTTATGACGTGATATCATGCCTACTACAGTAACTTGTTCGCTTCTAAAGTATTTTTTTCTCCCTCTCTCCAAAACCTGGAGATATTTTAGGCTCATCATCTGCCTTTAACCCTTTCGCTGCCAGCCGACCTGCAGCTTTTGTCACCCTCTGTTGTCAGACCATGTTTCACTATTTTACACTACACATGTTCAACTGTGATTTTTGAAAGGATTTCCAGGGATTTTCCAGGAAAATTATATATTGTTTTTTTTCAACAGAGTCTGGGCTTCAACATGAAATGTCTTGTTTGGCCTTTTTTTAGTGTATTATCAATACTTTTTGGTGAAATATGTGCAAAAAAAAAAATAAAAAAATCTATTTTTTGCAATTTGTAGTGTTTTTTTGTAATAAAAAATGTAAGTTTGTCAATAAAATTTTATTGCGTGCGAAACCCCAATTTCTCCCGGTCACAGCAGTACTACATATGTATTGGTAGACACCCTTTCCAGCCCAGGAGACTCCCCCAAACTGAAACAGAGCTTTAGGAGATTTTTAGATAAAATACACCTGCGCTATGCGCACCTTGCAGTTTTTCCAGAAAAACAACCCTTTACATTTGAAATACCCCCCACAAAAACTTCTCTGGAAGTACACGCCTCAAGCTTTCTAGGCGTACCAAGCTTGTTTATGTGGGCTTAGGTTTCTGGAAGTAATCCCTCAATGTATTCTTTGGTTGCACACAGTTTCCCTAAAAAAGAATAAAAAGGAAGAATCAAGCCACATTTTCCTAAAAAAAAAACTATATGCAAACAAGAAAAAACAAGTAAAATCTCAAAAAACAACATGCCCCGAACAGAACGATACCCAACATGCATAGCTACTGTCAAGGGAAGAGTTGGCAAACACCA
This sequence comes from Gastrophryne carolinensis, assembly GCA_027917425.1. Lineage (NCBI taxonomy): Eukaryota > Metazoa > Chordata > Amphibia > Anura > Microhylidae > Gastrophryne > Gastrophryne carolinensis. Next base: position 546,509,116 of record CM051235.1, on the reverse strand, counting down.
CAAAGTAAAGTGTGCGCATAACAGTAATTTTTCAGCCAAAACAACCCTTTACAATTGGAATATCTCAGATAAACCATAAATTCCCTGAAAGAACACATGTTAAGCTTTCTAAGAGACCCCAGCTTGTTGTTGTAGGCTCACCTTTCTGGAAGTAATCCCTCAAAGAATTCTTAGGTTGCACAGGGTTTCACTAAAAAATGAATAAAAAAACTGAATAAATAACATGTTTTCCTAAAATATAAATATGCAAACAAGAAAAAACAAGCTAAATCTGAAAGCGCAAGGTCTGTCGAGCAGAACAATACCCAACATGCATAGGTACTATTAACCCTTTTAATTGCCAGCCTACTTTTGTCACCATCTGTTGACAGGTCATGTTTCCCCATTTTGCGCCATGTTTAATTGTGATTTTTGCCGGAATTTTCAGGAATATATATATATATATATATATATATTGCAGCAGAGTTTAGGCTTTAACATGAAAAGGGGCCAGTTTTGGTGGCCCCCGCCCTGCCGGCTACAAGCTCCGTGAGCCGGGCTCTTCTGCCCCCCCCCGGGCTTTGGGGAGGCAGGTAATTGGGGGTGCCGGGGGTTAATGGCAAGTCACCCGCTAGCCGCAGGTGACTTGCCAGCCCCCAGCCTTGTGAACTGGTATAGGGGTCTCATGGACCCCTTACCAGTTCACAAGGAATTAAAAGTAAAAAAAAAAAACACACAGACACATGGAAAAAAAATATTTTGTTTTTGTTTTTTACCTCCCATCCATCCTGGAGCACTGTGTCCCACGCTGATCACTCTGGCTTCTGCTCTCCTGCTGCTGCTGGAAGCCTTTTACCTTTTATAGCTGCTGGGCGACAGAGCATAAGGGGTTAATTTTAAAAAGAGGGGGGGGGGCATTTTTCTGGGAATTTTAAGGGTTAGGGTTAGGCTAACCCTAACCCTTAAAAATAAAAAAAAAATGCGGTCCCCCCTCCCGGGGGGGGGGGGACCCCATTTTGTGGGGGAATTTTAAGGGTTAGGGTAAGCCTAACCCTTAAAAATCCCCCCAAAAATGACGTAGGGTCCCCCCTACCCGTCATAACCAGCCCGGGACCAGCTATGGGGGCTTGTAGGAACAGAGTGGAGGGGCCAGCTTTTGTGGCCCCCCACCCTGCAGCCTACGAGCCCACATAGCCTGTGTGGGCCCAGGCTCTTTTGCCCCCCCCCTGGGCTTTGGGGAGGCAGGTAATTGGGGGTGCGGGGGTTAATGGCAAGTCACCCGCTAGTTGCAGGTGACTTGCCAGCCCCCAGCCTTGTGAACTGATATAGGGGTCTCATGGACCCCTTACCAGTTCACAAAGGGTTAACATTAAAAAAAAACACACACACACAAAAATGTCATTTATTTAAAAAATAAATGTTTTTTTTTCTTTACTCACCTCACCCGATTGTCAGCTCCTGTGTCGATCAGCTGTCAGATGCCCTGGTGATCGCTGGCCAGAGGAGGGGGGGGCAGGGGATCAGAACATCCCCTGCCCCTCCACTGCTCTGCCCAGCGATCACCAGGGCATCTGACAGCTGAGCCGAGGAGAGCCGGGACGACACCCGGGAGTGACGTCATAAGCCCCGCCCCCGATGTGGCGCCCCCCCAGTGAAGAGGAGACCCGGCGGGAGGCAGCGCGACTGCAGGTAAGTAAATGTCATTTTTTATTATTTTTTTTTTTTTTACAGTTAGCAGCTGCTGCTGCGAAGCGGGGGGGGGGGGGCCCTATTCCAGGGGATCTCCTGGAGCCATCCAAGCCCCCACGGGGGATCGTATGGCACCAAATTAAAGAGGAGACCCGGCCGGATCCAACGAGGGGTCAGGTGAGTATTATTATTTTTTTTTTTTCACTAGCGGGGGGGGGGGGATTTAAGCAGGTAGCACTTGGCACTTAGGTCCTTGCCAAGCCAGCACATAGGTGTTACATGCTTGGCACTTAAAGGGTTAAGACAACCCTGACTAACTGGATATTGGATAGCCATAATCGTTCTATCCATTGGTGGCAGATCCTCGAAAGGCTATTTTTCTTGCGTTGCCTTTTAATGGACTTTGGGTGTGCCAGACCAGCTCACAGACTTGGACTAGGTTAAAGGGGAACAGAACCTTTTCTCCAAAGGTCCCCTGCTGTGTCCATAACTTGCATGGTGCTAACAACCCAAGTGCAAACAACTCTGGCCAGGAAACATGGTCAATCATTTCTTAGATGCAGGCCTAAACATGCACAATATTTGAATTGATTTGAATGCCCCAAAAAACACAATCCAATACTGCCTGCTCTTATTTATAAAAATATGTAATGCGGGCCATGATGGTACCGCCCTCCCAGCACCAGAGCGAAGAGCGCTTCACCAATTGCCAGCACCCACGTGACCGCGTTGGGCAATCAAGAGAGCTGGATTTCTCCAAGGCAATGACAAAGTAACATTTCTCCTGCTAGCAGCTGGTAATTACATAGTTACATAGTTAATACGGTTGAAAAAAGACATATGTCCATCAAGTTCAACCAAGGGTGTTGGGGTAGGGGAAGTTATTTTTTATTTTATAGGGGAAGCTATTTATTTTATTTTTTGTTTTTATTTTTTGCTGATAACCGCTAATAGTAACTGTTAATGTTATTTTCTTCTAAATAAGCATCTAATCCTTTTTTGAAGCTGTCAGTGGTTGATGCCTCTTTTGTTTCTTTTGAATTTGTGCAAGCACATGGTGTGTGGGGTCTAGGCTGTATTGCAAGGTCTTTGACCCTTCCACCCCATGGTTTGCACTTGAGGTTTAGGGCAACCTCAGGTAAGCCTGCTCCCAATTTATCTATTGCATTGTATGTCCCAAATGGGGCTCTTAGAGACTAGAATTAGTACTAGAGTTAGGACTGCACCTCACAGGGGCACCTTGGCGCCGGTGGTGCAGCTTAAGCATACTTCTGCAGATGTGTGTGACCGAGCCCCCTGTTTTTAACCTAGTTTAGAGACAGATTGTAGGTTGGTCAGCAAGCTAACTGGTTTGAGTGCTGTGGCCCCTTTAAGACTTTTGTATTCTAATTGCCCTGCTAATGTGCACCTCCCTGGTTAGTTATAAAATGGTCTGAGCGGCTGCCACCCCTCTTTTGTTTCTTTTGAATTTGTGCAAGCACATGGTGTGTGGGGTCTAGGCTGTATTGCAAGGTCTTTGACCCTTCCACCCCATGGTTTGCACTTGAGGTTTAGGGCAACCTCAGGTAAGCCTGCTCCCAATTTATCTATTGCATTGTATGTCCCAAATGGGGCTCTTAGAGACTAGAATTAGTACTAGAGTTAGGACTGCACCTCACAGGGGCACCTTGGCGCCGGTGGTGCAGCTTAAGCATACTTCTGCAGATGTGTGTGACCGAGCCCCCTGTTTTTAACCTAGTTTAGAGACAGATTGTAGGTTGGTCAGCAAGCTAACTGGTTTGAGTGCTGTGGCCCCTTTAAGACTTTTGTATTCTAATTGCCCTGCTAATGTGCACCTCCCTGGTTAGTTATAAAATGGTCTGAGCGGCTGCCACCCCTCTTTTGTTTCTTTTGAATTTGTGCAAGCACATGGTGTGTGGGGTCTAGGCTGTATTGCAAGGTCTTTGACCCTTCCACCCCATGGTTTGCACTTGAGGTTTAGGGCAACCTCAGGTAAGCCTGCTCCCAATTTATCTATTGCATTGTATGTCCCAAATGGGGCTCTTAGAGACTAGAATTAGTACTAGAGTTAGGACTGCACCTCACAGGGGCACCTTGGCGCCGGTGGTGCAGCTTAAGCATACTTCTGCAGATGTGTGTGACCGAGCCCCCTGTTTTTAACCTAGTTTAGAGACAGATTGTAGGTTGGTCAGCAAGCTAACTGGTTTGAGTGCTGTGGCCCCTTTAAGACTTTTGTATTCTAATTGCCCTGCTAATGTGCACCTCCCTGGTTAGTTATAAAATGGTCTGAGCGGCTGCCACCCCTCTTCAGTGGTTGATGCTGTGACAAGCTTCTGTGGGAGGCTATTCCATAGATTTATAGTTCTTATGGTAAAAAACTATTGTCGGCCCCGGAGATTAAATTTCTTTTTTTCCAATCGAAGGCAGTGCCCCCTTGTCCTTAGAGAGGATTTTACATGAAACAGTGTTCCGCCATATTTTTTGTATGGTCCATTTATATATTTATACAAGTTAATCATGTCCCCCCTAAATCGCCTCCTCTCAAGACTAAACAGATTTAATTCTCGTAATCTTTCCTCATAACTAATATCTTTCATTCCCTTTATTAGTTTGGTGGCTCTTCTCTGCACCCTTTCCATAGCCAGAGCGTCCTTTCTATTGGGTTGATTCAAAGAAACATGTAACAGCTTGGATTTGGCTCACGATCATCCTATTTTTCACGTCCGCTCGTGCGTTCGTATGAACTTGCGAGTGATTCTATAAGCAAATACGTTTCTATCCTAAAAGATACGTCCGTTCGTATGATATCTCCCGAACTTGCCTCAGTCAGTTGGCAATCGTAAAAATCACGTTCATGTGCTCACCTGTTGCGGCGGCAGCCTGTTTTTTCGGCTGCTTCCATCGTCAAGCTCTTCCAATTACTTGCGTTTGCCTCTGGTTTTCATTGGTTTTTGGCCTCTTAGATTCGTGCGTTCGTATGTTTATAAGATCTTGCGCATGCGCACCCTCAAACAGAAACTTACCTAAACCCCTTAGCGGCTGCATCCCACTTCATTTCTCGGTCCCTCAAACTTACCTAAACCCTTTAGCGGCTGCATCCAACTTCATTTGTCGGTCCCTCAAACTTACCTAAACCCCTTAGCGGCTGCATCCAACTTCAATTCTCGGTCCCTCAAACTTACCTAAACCCTTTAGCGGCTGCATCCAACTTCATTTCTCGGTCCCTCAAACTTACCTAAACCCCTTAGCGGCTGCATCCAACTTCATTTCTCGGTCCCTCAAACTTACCTAAACCCTTTAGCGGCTGCATCCAACTTCATTTGTCGGTCCCTCAAACTTACCTAAACCCCTTAGCGGCTGCATCCAACTTCATTTCTCGGTCCCTCAAACTTACCTAAACCCCTTAGCGGCTGCATCCAACTTCATTTCTCGGTCCCTCAAACTTACCTAAACCCCTTAGCGGCTGCATCCAACTTCAATTCTCGGTCCCTCAAACTTACCTAAACCCTTTAGCGGCTGCATCCAACTTCATTTCTCGGTCCCTCAAACTTACCTAAACCCCTTAGCGGCTGCATCCAACTTCATTTCTCGGTCCCTCAAACTTACCTAAACCCCTTAGCGGCTGCATCCAACTTCATTTCTCGGTCCCTCAAACTTACCTAAACCCCTTAGCGGCTGCATCCAACTTCAATTCTCGGTCCCTCAAACTTACCTAAACCCCTTAGCGGCTGCATCCCACTTCATTTCTCGGTCCCTCAAACTTACCTAAACCCTTTAGCGGCTGCATCCAACTTCATTTCTCGGTCCCTCAAACTTACCTAAACCCCTTAGCGGCTGCATCCAACTTCAATTCTCGGTCCCTCAAACTTACCTAAACCCTTTAGCGGCTGCATCCAACTTCATTTGTCGGTCCCTCAAACTTACCTAAACCCCTTAGCGGCTGCATCCCACTTCATTTCTCGGTCCCTCAAACTTACCTAAACCCCTTAGCGGCTGCATCCAACTTCATTTGTCGGTCCCTCAAACTTACCTAAACCCCTTAGCGGCTGCATCCCACTTCATTTCTCGGTCCCTCAAACTTACCTAAACCCTTTAGCGGCTGCATCCAACTTCATTTGTCGGTCCCTCAAACTTACCTAAACCCCTTAGCGGCTGCATCCAACTTCATTTCTCGGTCCCTCAAACTTACCTAAACCCCTTAGCGGCTGCATCCAACTTCATTTCTCGGTCCCTCAAACTTACCTAAACCCCTTAGCGGCTGCATCCAACTTCAATTCTCGGTCCCTCAAACTTACCTAAACCCTTTAGCGGCTGCATCCAACTTCATTTGTCGGTCCCTCAAACTTACCTAAACCCCTTAGCGGCTGCATCCAACTTCATTTCTCGGTCCCTCAAACTTACCTAAACCCCTTAGCGCTTGCATCCCACTTCATTTCTCGGTCCATAAAACGTAAGAAAATCACATAATTTACATATGTCTATATGTTTCTAAGCGTGTTGTTTCTGGTTTGTGTAATTTTGTGGGTGTGTGCATATTAGAAAAGACACATTTAGGAAGGCTTAAAATCTAATTTATTTAAATTATTTTCTTTGTTTTGTTTTTAAGAATTTAAAAAACTTTTTTTTTTTTTTTTCTCCGTAAAACACATATAATTTTTAATTGTGTTTTTAACAGTAAAACCCTTTTTTTTTTTATGGGTTTTTTTAAAAAACATACTTTTTTTTTTTTGTAAAAAACAATAAAACAATTTTTAAAATTGTAACAAATTTTAAAACACGTTAAAGAAAGGAGCCAGGACCAAGGGCACTATTCATCATCCTCTTCTTCATCTGTTGGCCCCAACGTCGCCTGTATGGCCAGCAGCTCGGCCACCAACTCCTTCATTCTTTTTTTTTTCCCCGCCAAGGTTTGGGGGATCATCCCTGTAACCAATAGAGAAAGAAACATAAATAGGAGTCCCAGACCGGTTTGTATGCTGGAAATAGATTTAGGGTTAATCAAATACATGTAAATGCATGACATATGTCCTTCTTCAAAGGGATACAGTTAATGCATTTCCCACAGGTAAGTGTTTAAACTCCTTAAACCGGACCTTCAACATTATTTAATGAAAACCAATAACTATTCACAAATGATTCTGCACCACCTCAAAGTTATTTAGGGTTTTTTGGGGATTACAGCGCCGCCATCTGGACTCTGAAGCATAACACTTAATGAGGAGTGGAGAGTTGGATAAAGTACAGGGGAGTAGGTTACAGTGGTGCGTTGGGAATCCCGAGCATAGCTGGGTTGAGGGAAAGGTCATCACTCCCACAATGCATGGCAGCACCTTCCTTTTTTCAATCTGTATCCCATGCTGCCTGTAAATATTGCGCATTCCATATTCCCCAATATTGGTTTTGTTCAGTCTAATAACATGCATTAGATGGGTGAAGGGTGTTTTTCCATGGTTCTAATCTGTAGGTACAGTGTGATGGCTAAGTCTTTGGTTCTTAATACTAGTTAGGGTCCTCTTTAAGCTAACGAAGTGCCCACATGAAAGTGTGAACTACACATTGGCTACGCCTTTAGTTATGTGTGTGTTATTAGCTAAGCAAACATTAATATGAATAATGGCATGGAGACTTACGGAGTTGGTGGCCGACAGATGGCTGGTTGGGGCCAACAGGCTGCCCTTGGTCCTGGCTCTGCTGTGAAGAAGTCCCTGGAGAAACATGTGACATTTGGTTAGTACTTGTATAGAGTCACTATTCCCAACATATCTGGCTCCCAGTCTGGCTGACATCACTCACCTTCGCCAGGATCGACTTCAAGCATCTCTGCTGCCTCCTCCTCCACTATCTCACCCGCTCCAGAAGCTTCTACAAATACATAATAAAGGATAACTTAGTTTTTGGCCTGCCATGTATATCTTTGTGCCTATACATGAAGAGTGACATACCAGAGCCTTCCCCATGCGTGGCCAGGTATGACTCCACGCCCACGCGCCTTGGCCCCTCCTCTGTGGTAAGGTCCAGGGGCTGGTCTGAGGAGGCCACAGAGGAGGGGTAGGTCCGTCGCCCGGGAGATCCACCACCTTCACTCACAGATGCAGAGTCATGCAGCACTGGTCGGCCTGTACGTCTCCGGGTGCGGCGAATTCTGAAATCCATTTCCAACACTACCAAAGAAAAGTCATTTTAAATAAAGGCATAACTTATACATTTGGAACATATACCATGCTATTGCTTTGTACTTACTTGGGAAATGGATCCCAAAATACCTCCGCACCCGGGGCATGTGCAGACGCTTCAGGTCCGACCAATGCTGCATTATCTGGGTGTGAGTGAAGGTGGTGCTGGTGACACGGTGTATCTCCGCGATGATCTCCCGGGCGATGTCCCTTTTCTCGCACACATTGGGCGCGAAGTCATACCGGCGCTGAAGCATGATCTGGAAAACATAATGGACACAGAGCTTTTACTTTTACACACAGGCCCATATGTGTTGCATCACAAGTTGAGAATTTAATGTCATTAACACACACATTTCGAGTGGCAGCCATTTTTGGGGAGTGCCTTAAAGAGGACGTTGACTGTGATTGACAGTCTGGTCTTATGTTATATGTATCACACACCATGTACATACAGATAATAGCCAACATCAAGAATCAGGCCACCTGCATCTATGGCATGTTAGGATGGTTTAAACATCCAAGATGTAGCCTAATGCTTAGGCTTTTGGACCACGTGTGTGGCTTCCCGTTGTGTTTTTATGGCTTAGGAAAACAGTGTTCCTCAAACATCCGCATCAAGGTCCGAGACAGGCCAGGTTTGCCAGCTCGCCCCGCTACTCCACAGGTTAATTAACTGTTGGTAAGCCGGAGCAATTGGCCGAATTAGGACATCAGCATAGACAGTTGAAAACGTGGCCAGGCTCGGCCCTTGAGGATGAAGTGTGAGGAGCCAGTGATTAAACATTAAGAGACCCCAAACTAGTTCCAAACGCATCATTTACATTTAGGCCATCATTGACTATTCGATTAAAATGCACAGGCAGCCACTTACCAGCATGAGGATCTCTTCCTGTTGACGGGTGAAGATAGTGGGCGCCATCTTTATGCTTCTTCCAGGCAGCAGATAAGTGAAACCCCAGCGGTTTCCTGGTTCCGCTCGAACGTACGTTCGTACGAGCGCGTAGTCGTGCGCATAGGCGTCACACGCTGGGCTCATTATTTAAAGGTCCCTGCACCCAAAGCTCATTCTCTTTGAGCATTTGTGTACGATGGCACCGAAAAAGGCGATGAGCAAGCGACCCCAGCCAAGCAAGACCGCGGAGGGCCCCACAACAAGGTCCCAGCAAGGTCGGCGAAAACTGAGAGGCAAGACTCCCACCTCGGCCCCACCAAGGGACCCTGGACCCTCAGGTACCAAAAAAAGGGGCCCCAAGCCCCGTGCCCCTGCAGGCAAAAAGCTGGCAACTGCAGCACCCACCACCTCTGCCCCCAGAACAGGCAGCACAAGTGAGCCCACACCGGCCATGCCTTCAAGTAGGGCAGTTCAGAAACCCATGCCCCACAGCAGGGCCCGAACCCCATCCAGGGCCCGAAGCCCAGCCAGAGGCCGAAGAACCCAATCCAGGGCACGAAGCCCATCCAGGGCCCGAACCCCATCCAGGGCCCGAACCCCATCCAGGGCACGAAGCCCAGCCAGGGCCCGAAGCCCAGCCAGAGGCCGAAGAACCCAATCCAGGGCACGAAGCCCAGCCAGGGCCCGAACCCCATCCAGGGCCCGAACCCCATCCAGGGCACGAAGCCCAGCCAGGGCCCGAAGCCCAGCCAGAGGCCGCAGATCCCAATCCAGGGCCAGAAGCCCCTACAGGGCCCGCCGAACCCAATCCAGGGCCAGAAGCCCCTACAGGGCCAGAAGAACACCATCCAGGGCCAGAAGCCCCTACAGGGCCCGCCGAACCCAATCCAGGGCCCGAAGCCCAGCCAGAGGCCGAAGAACCCAATCCAGGGCACGAAGCCCAGCCAGGGCCCGAACCCCATCCAGGGCCCGAACCCCATCCAGGGCACGAAGCCCAGCCAGAGGCCGCAGATCGCAATCCAGGGCCAGAAGAACCCCATCCAGGGCCAGAAGCCCCTACAGGGCCCGCAGAACCCAATCCAGGGCACGAAGCCCAGCCAGAGGCCGCAGATCGCAATCCAGGGCCAGAAGAACCCCATCCAGGGCCAGAAGCCCCTACAGGGCCCGCAGAACCCAATCCAGGGCCAGAAGCCCCTACAGGGCCCGCAGAACCCCATCCAGGGCCAGAAGCCCCTACAGGGCCCGCCGAACCCAATCCAGGGCACGAAGCCCAGCCAGAGGCCGCAGATCGCAATCCAGGGCCAGAAGAACCCCATCCAGGGCCAGAAGCCCCTACAGGGCCCGCAGAACCCAATCCAGGGCCAGAAGCCCCCGACCTGGCACCAGCCGGGAACAGAGCCCCCGACCTGGCACCAGCCGGGAACCTAGCCCCCCAAGAGGGCCCCGAATTACAACCATGACCACATCTACACCTGGAAGTTCGGTGGCCAGCCACGCAAGAACACCCAGTCCCTTGGCCAGTCCAGTCCAGTCATTGGGAAGCCACCAATCCGGCCATTCCCCTACCCAGCCCCAGGCCATAATGTCACCACATGTGTCTGCACACATGGAGGAGCAGCCAAGCCAACCATCTGGCCGCACATTGCGCCGCGGCCAGTTGAGTGGGAGATTCTCCCATGACCAAAATATGGCATTGGCTAGTGGCCTTACATTATACTATGACGAGCTATATGGGAGCAAATCCAAACACACCACCAAGCAGCGCAAGATGGAATTGTTTGAAACCATCCTCCGACAAGTAAATGCAGCGGGGGAAGAGAGGAAAGATGTGTCCCAAATTCAGAAGAAAATCTCTGATCTGAAGTATGCTGTACGGCAAAAAGAAATTAAAAGGCATAATTACAGGTAAATAAATGTTTTCGCTAAATATAATGTTTTGGATGTACTGTATGCACCTTTTCTGAGTACCAAACGATTTTCTCTTTTCAGCATGAAAACTGGAGGTGGCTTTCCATCTAAATTGGAGTTTACCCCTGCTGAGGAGATTGTGCTTGGACTTCTCCATCCGGTCGCGGTCGGTGGACATGCTGGTCTAAGGGACACAGACTCACCGACCCGTACCCACGGTGAGTACTCTTAAATCTGCATGTTTGCCTGTTTGCTAAATAATCTACAGTTCACTAGTAACAAGATAACGGGATGCCCCTATGGTTTGCCTTGCTTGGCCTCGCACTACTGTGGCTGTTTGTGTCCTCTTTTTGTCCCTGGGAATCACACATTTAGGCCCACAGCCATTATGGCAAAGTTCAAATGTCCAATTGGATTGTTAAAGTCATGAAGTTTCGCAAGATAAGTGATATATTTGGAATCAATCACAAAACACACATCATTATGTATGGGTTGCCTTTTGGTTGTGTGACTTGTGTTTGAGTTAACAATTTAATTAGCCACCCACAAACATATCTGACCTAGAGCAGCGAGACTCAACTGGCGGCCCGGGGTCCCAATGCGGACCTTGGCACCACATTCAAGGACCCCTGCCCAGACAGCCCTGCACTCAGTTACTTCTGTGTTGACGTGCTCAGAGCTGCCCCCTTGATCGGCGATGTAGTGGTTGGTCTCCTGCCCAATGTCATGGCTCCCTGAAACATAGCATTGCAATATGAAGTACTGCACAGGAAGTGGCATTGCAAGGTACACAGTAACTTTGTAAAAATTTATCTGGCCACAATCGTGTCCCGCTGCCCCTGCTCTGGCCCATCTGCCACAGTCCCCCCATGCCCCCCCCCACATAAGCCCCATACATTTGTAACAGATTGGCTCCATCCATCCCATCACCATCAATACGTTAACTCCCCCCTTTAGCCATCCAATCCCTGTCCCCTCAGCTCTGGCCCATCCAGCCCAGCAAGGGCAAGCAGCCTTTATTAGTTGGCACTTTGAAATCTCCAGCCCCTCCACCAGTGTATTTATTTTTAACTAGACACCCCCTGCGTCAGCACCATGGCCAGACATTCACCTCTCACCACATACCTTGAAATGGGCCTTTACAATTGTTTGAGTACCACGGACCGAGCGAATGGTAGGCTAAATCCAAAAATGTGCCTTGAAAGTTGTATGCTGACTGGGTACACTTCCTGACTTTGAACTGAGGTCAGTTAGCAGTTTTTCAGAGCCATTGCACCTATGTAAACTTGCGTGTGTTTGAACAAAGGTCACCATTGCTCTAGAGTTGAATAATATTACAAATAGAGCTATATTTGATTACCTATCCAAAAAAAGGTTATGTGTGTGTGTTTACGTGGTTTGTTTTTCTCTTCTTCAGCCCAGCATGATCCCTCAGCAAGGGTAAACTCACCCCCCAGTTTGGTTATGCCTACCAGGTCCGTACAGCATAGGAGCCCAGATCAGAGATTTTCGGTAAGTTAATTTAGTAGCATAAATACTAACAAGTGCTTAAGAATGTGTTAAACTGTTGAAATCCAAAATTTGGACGCAAACTTAGCCTTTTTTTTTTTAAATGTCCCTACAGACCCGCACACTCATGGAAGAGATCCAGGACATGGAGGAAGATGATGATGTCTCCGTACAGGGCACGTCGGATGAACTCCCCCTGGGTCCCAATTTGGAACTGCTCCATAATGTTTCTCTGGCCAATCCTCAGCAGCAGAGTGAATCTCCATCCATTGTGCTTGCACATGGGGAGACTGACACTACAGTCCCCAGTGTTCACTCTGCTGCTGAGGATTTGCAAAGCAGGCCGGTTGCTGTTGAGGGTACGACACCACGCGGCAGGGCACGCCCAAGAGCCAGGGTAATTGTGCGGCGGACGCCATTACGCCGCCCCACAATTTCCCAGGGGAGGCAGAGTGCCCTGCTTCAATTATGGACCCAACAAAGGGACTCTTATGACGCCCAGCTCGTTACAGAGCGTGAGCAAAGGCATGCCGACATGGTGAACATCCATACCAGTCTACAGGGCATCCTCGCGGAGTTGCGTACCCTCAACAGCAACGTGGCCAATGCAAGTAATGGCATCCAGTCAGCCATGGCTGAGATGACCAATATGCAGAGAAACATTGTGGAGCAGTTTCAAATTCACAATGCTGCCATGGCCCAGGCTAGGTCCCATTCACATGGACCTCCACCTGGACCTCCACCTGGGTATTATGGGCAGCCACCCTATTAAGCCATGGGTGTGTGGGACATCTTTTCTCTTAACCCCCACTGTATTTACTTGTCCTTTGAGGTTTCAAACAATCCATTTTGTGTTGCTCTGGAAGGTTGTGTTTTGTATTTGCTCCCATATAGCTCCTTAGAGTAATGCTTAAGGCCACTAGCCAATGCCATAGGTCTATGTGGAGTGTATATGGCCACTTATGGCTTTACCTATGTATTTGGTTGGTGCTCCTCCTGTTTGCAGACATGTTTGTGTGACATTATGGCCATGCCCAAATATCCCTGGGCACAGGCAAGATTAATGACTGGACTAGGCTGGCCTTTGGACTGGGTGTCCTTGTTTGGTTGTGCCACTCACTTCCAGGTGTAGATGTGCTCGATGTTTTTTTGTAATGTTATCCATTTGTAACCACAGATGTATGTGGACTGATTTCTGTTAAGCACTATAATTTTTCCTTTTCAAAGTAAAAAAACAACTTCACTTACAATACTTGTGGCGTTTTTAGTGGGAAGACATTTTAAACAGCTTGGGCTAAACCAGATAATTTGGGTTGGAAGAGGTGTAACAATGCCAAGCTAAAGCTAAGGAAACGACATGAAATACATTAGGCAACAATTAAGGTCTAAATGTTTTACTTAGAGGTAATGCCACATTACGGCAAAACAACATATGTAACAAAAAGGATAACACAGACACACAGAATGGTGAGACAGGGAAAAAAGTTAAGTAAAATGCTGGCTGATCAGGTTGGCTCGAACAGATTGGCCAGACTCACTGGGGGGCCCCACAAAATTCTCGACTTCATCCTCGACGGCTGAAGAGGGCAGGCTGTCCACATAACGTGGGACACGTTCCATGATGGCAAAATTGTGCAAAACAGCACATGCCATTATAATGTCAATCACTTTCTTGGGATCATATTGCAGGGCACCCCCAGTATGGTCAAGGCAACGAAAACGTGTCTTCAGCAGACCAAAGGCCCTCTCCACAACAGCCCGGGTCTTGCGATGCGCACGGTTATACGCTTCCTGAGAGGCATCCTGGGGCCGCAGCACAGGCGTCATGAGCCAGGGTAGAAGTGGGTACCCGGAATCACCTTAAACACAGAATAAAATGTAATCAAAATTAAAAAGGCAACACAACCAACACCAAAAATTTAACAGATATCATAATGATGTAAGGTAAAGTGTTTCCAAAAAAAAAAAGGGCACATTAGGGCCCCCAAAAATTCCACTAAGGTATAACCTAAATAAAAATGGCACTTCTATATACCAATTAATTAACAAACATCTGCACGGCCAAGGCTATTTGGATTTTACATATATTTGTAGTTTTCAGACATGTTACAATTAGGATGCTGCTGAGGGCCTATCCACATTTCTCTGGAAACTACAATGTATGCAGTTTAAGTCCACTTTGACATTTAACGACCAATAGTACCAAAGGAGCCAAAGGTCAAAGATCCTTGGGTATAAACTCCAAACCAATATATTTAGGCACAAGGAACTTACAGACATCCTAACTAAAGGGAAAACATTCTGAAGGCCAAAGCGAGGCAAGCATTTTTTTTGAAAGTTCCTAATATATCAGCCAAGAAAAAGGCAGTTGGACGCTTATGTAAAGAATTCCAAAACAAACATATCAACAAATACAAGATTAATGCCACATTTAAGAACACACAAATAGGACACACTTACCAAGCAGCCATGCCCCCGAAAATTCACCTGCCTCAAATCTCCGAAACAACCCAGATCGCCGGAGGATATAGGAGTCGTGGGACGATCCGGGGTAGCCGGCAAGGACACTCATAAACCGCATATCCGGACCAACCACGGCCTGGACATTAAGGGAGTGTCCCATTTTACGATTCCTTAAGGAAAAAACAGACAAAAAGGGTAATTGATATTTGAACCAAAATAATAAATTAACCACAAAACATGTCTGCACTCTATTGTGAAAGACTAATGAAAAGCCTAGATAAAGCAGCTACACAAATGAGGGATAAACAAATATGCTGCCGCAAAGGAAAACAGGTTACATGACACGTTGGGCAACATAATAACCAATCTCAATACCTATATATATACTCGTCGGCTGCCCTAGGTACGAGTGCCACATGTGTGCAGTCAATTGCACCAATAACGTTGGGCATGTCGGCCACATTATAAAACCCAAGCTTAATGGCGTTTCTGGCTGCCATATCATCAGGGAAAAAAATATATTTTTGAGTTATGGCAGCCATGCCTTCCAAAAATTTAGAGAGTGCGCGGCTCAGCGTAGGCTGTGACATCCCCACGGAGAGGGCACCCAGCCTCTGGAACGAGCCGTTCGCCAAAAATTGCAGGCAGCCAAGCATCTTGGTCATACCTGAAATTGCATGCCCCTTCCTTGTGGTGCGGGCTAACCATGGCCGCAGCTCACTATATAATTTATGGAGGGAAGCGCGATTAAGCCTGGTCAGCTCGAACAGCTCAACATCATTCATGCTATCGATGTTCATGCGACGACGCAGGGGCAATCTGCTCTCAGACATCTCGATCAACTCAATGCCAAAAAGCATAAGCCCTTGATGTGCCACAAACTCGCTCCGCTCCATCCTACTCCCGAGGCCAAATAGCTGCCGGCAAACATTTCGTAAAGCAGCTCTTTAATGGGCTTCAAAACAATTAGCAATCACCTCTCTGAATTGGGCGCAAGCCCATGTGAAGGACGTAAAAAATAGGATCGGACGCAAATAATACGATTTGGACGGGAAAAACACACGAACTAACGCAAATTATACGATTCTCGTACGAAATGCGTATGTTCATATACGTCTATGCGCGAACGATCGTGCGAATACGAAATGGCCAAAAAAACAAGAAAAAATGACAAACACCCACCCAAACTTACGATTCTCGATACGAAATCAATTAACTTTTGCTCTTTGAATCGAGGGGTATGAATGGGTGTCCAGAACTGGATGGCATATTCCAGGTGGGGGCGCACCAGTGCCGTGTAAAGAGGCAAAATTACATCCCTATCCCGTGATTCCATGCCTCTTTTAATGCATGATAGTATCTAGGTGGCCATGGAAGCAGCTGCTTGGCATTGCATGCTGTTATTTAGCCTGTAATCTACCAGTACCCCCAGATTCTTCTCAACAAGTGACTCTCCCAGTTTTACTCTCCTGAGGACATATGTGGCCTTCAGGTTGTTAGACCCCAAGTGCATGACTTTACATTTTTCCACATTGAACTTCATTTACCAAGTGGATGCCCAGACACTCAATGTGTCCAAGGATAAAGGGAATGGGTCCGCACACCTTAAAAATTTAAGTCTTTAATGAAAATTATTAAAATCATCTCCAAAAAATTGTCAAGAAGCAGTGCTAAAATACAAAGGTAGACCCAGAGTGACACAAAACATACAAGACATTCTGACGCGTTTCGGGTATTCTGTCAGCCCTTAGTCATAGATCATAGATCTTAGTCATCTATGACTAAGGGCTGACAGAATACCCGAAACGCGTCAGAATGTCTTGTATGTTTTGTGTCACTCTGGGTCTACCTTTGTATTTTAGCACTGCTTCTTGACAATTTTTTGGAGATGATTTTAATAATTTTCATTAAAGACTTAAATTTTTAAGGTGTGCGGACCCATTCCCTTTATCCTTTTGCATAATTGGGGTGTGGGACCACCCCGGGTCGGGCACCCTGCCTTACTAGTGTGCGGATACCCTTTACATTGTTTATTCTCAACTCAATGTGTCCAAGTCAGCCTGAAGCTTGTGAACATCTTCCATAGACTGCACTGTGCTACATATCTTTGTGTCATCTGCAAAAATAGAGACAGTGCTTTTAATTCCATCTTCTATGTCGTTTATAAACAAGTTGAATAATAGTGGGCCCAGCACTGAACCCTGGGGTACACCGCTTACAACTGGTAACCATTCAGAGTAGGTATCATTAACCACAACTCTCTGCACACGATCCTTCAGCCAGTTTTCAATCCAGTTACAAACTGCGTTTTCTAATCCTGAAGATCTCAATTTCCCCAATGGGGGACAGTGTAAAATGCTTTTGCAAAATCCAGAAAAACTATATCCACAGCCGCCCCTCTGTCCAGGCTTCTACTCACCTCCTCATAGAAGCCAATCAGGTTAGTCTGGCAGCTTCTGTCCTTAGTAAAACCGTGTTGGCTGTCACTTATAATATTATGGTTAGTTACATATTCGTGTATGTTATCCCTTAATAGTCCCTCAAGCAATTTCCCCACAATGGATGTTAAGCTAACAGGTCTAGGAAGACCTAGAGCCCTTTTTAAAAATGGGCACCACATTTGCCTTGCGCCAGTCCCTTAGCACTATACCAGTTGCTAGTGAGTCTTTAAAGATCAACAACAGAGGTGACGAGATAACGGAACTGAGTTCTTTGAGAACTCTTGGGTGAAGTCCATCTGGTCCTCCAGTCTTATTCACATTTAAATTATTTAGTTTTTCTTGGATGAGATCCACGTTTAGCTTGTTAAATATTATAATTGGGCTATTGCTATCAGTTGCATTTCCTGTGTTGGCTCCTTGCTCTTCTCTTGTGTACACAGAGCTAAAGAATCCATTCAACAGCTCTGCCTTATCTTCATCCCCAGTGACCATTTCCCCATTATCATTAATTAGGGCACCTACCTGTTCTGATTTAGTTTTCTTCCAATTAATATATTTAAAAAATCGTTTAGGGTTTGTTTTGCTTTCTTTGGCCACATCTCTTTCATTTTGTGCTTTTGCCAAACTTATTTCTTTCTTACACATTTTATTTACTAGTTTATACTTTTCAAGTGTTACAGCTGAGAGTTCAGCCTTGTACTGTTTAAATTCCCTTTTTTTGTTCTTTATTGCCCTTTTAACCGCAGGTGTCAGCCATGAGGGGTTTAATTTTAGCCGCTTATATTTGTTACCCGTAGGAATACATTTTGCAACGTTGCTACTCACAATTGATTTAAAGCACTCCCATTTGGCATCTGTATCCTTATTCCTGAACAGATGCTCCCAGTCAATGTCCTGGAGTGCAGCTCTGAGCCTGGGGAAGTTCTAAAATTAAATGTTTTTGCCATCCCAGGAAGAAAATCTTTCTTACAGTTTATGTTAAATACAATTATATTGTGGTCACTGTTAGCAAGATTTTCACGGACTGTTACTGCCCCCATCAGGTCATCATTATTTGATATTACAAGATCTAAAATAGCATCACCCCTAGTAGGTGCCTCCACAAACTGATTCATATAGTTATCTTGTAGCAAGCTGGAGAATGCTCTCCCCCTTGTAGTGGAAGCAGAACCATGTCTCCAGTTGATTCCTGGACAGTTGAAGTCTCCCATCACCACTACTGTACCAGCCTGTGACGCCCGCTCTATCTGTTAATGCAGCTGACCCTCTATTTCCTCAGTTACATTTGGGGGCCTATAGATTACACCAAACTGTATTTTAGCATTCTTTACATCGCCCCCTACTTCTACCCACAAGGATTCTACATCCTTACAATCTTCTGCTAGTATCCCCTCATTAATATATGCTTTGAGTTCTTGCTTTACATAAAGACACGGCACCCCCTTTCCTTTTTGCTCTGTCTTTACGAAAAAGAGCAAAACCTTGTAGATTGACAGTCCAGTCATGTGTGGAATCCAGCCATGTCTCAGCCACACCAACAACATCAATATTCTCTGCCAGCGCCAAGGCCTCAAGCTCCCCTACTTTACTTACCAGACTTCTGTCATTTGTGAACATACACTTTATGTTCATATCTAGTTTGACACATATAGTGTATAGTATGGGTATAGTTCCTGCAGTAATGCATCCCTCTAATTTTTTACTGCTGGTTTGCAACACATGGATCTCCTTATCCATCATAGCAGTCCTCCCCCCTTCTAATTCTCCACCCACCATCATATGCCGTCCCCTAAGTAACCTGTCTTCACTTTTGTTTTCACTCTTGCCCTCCCCCCTCATCTCTAGAGTTTAAATAACTCTCCAGCCCCTCTAGTATCCTCTTACCCAGCACAGCAGCCCCCCTTCCATTCAGGTGCAAATTATCTTTAGAATACAGTTTGTACCCCAATGAAAAGTCAGCCCAGTGCTCTAGGAAGCCAAATCTCTCTGCTCTGCACCAGGACTTGAGCCATGCATTTAACTCTCTAAGCTCCCGCTGTCTTTCATGTGTAGCGCATGGCACTGGCAGTATTCCAGAGAATACAACCTTGGAGGTCCTTCCCTTCAACAACCTCCATTTCCCATTAATTCTGTAATTGGTTCCCACATGGACCACGACAGCTGGGTCATCCCCAGCCCCTCCCAGTAATTTATCCACCCTTTCCACCACATGCCGAACCCTGGCACCAGGGAGACAGCAAACCATTTGGTTGAGGCGGTCTTGGTGACAAATTATTCTATCAGTCCGCCTGATAATAGAATCCCCTATGACCACTAACTGTCTAGTCCTACCTGCAGTCCCAACCACTCGATCACTAGCTGGGCTGTTCTCCCGGCTGTTAGGGAGAGCAGTATCCGCTAGGGCTGCCATTTCTGAGACTGACATCTTGCATCATTACCCAACTTGGCAATTTCGCTAGGGTGGGCATACACAGGAATGGCCTTCCTTTTCTGTGCACCCTTTCTACTCCCTCTATCTACATTTACACAGCTACTTATCTGCTCCTCCTGACCCATTTCTCCACCCTCTGTATCTACAACATTTACTACCTGCTCAGTGAGCAGAAAACTATTTTCCATATTGTCCATCCTCCTCAGTCTTGCATTTTGCTCCTCCAGATCTCTAACCCGAGCTTCCAGGTTTGCAGTTTGCTCACATTTACCACAGCGGATTTCACCAGGGAACTGCTGCTCCTGAAGTGTATACATATGACAAACTGTGCACTGAAGTAGGCCTCCAATATTGCTAGCCATTATCCTAGTTACAATACAGCAGTAAAAACAATTTTAGTGCTTTTCTAGTGCTTTTAGTGCTTGCAGCAACTTTTGCTTTTACCTTCTTATTTTAGCACATAGGCAATAAGAACACTTGAAGTCCCAATTAGAAGTCCCTTAATGAAAAGTCCCCTCACTTAAAATACAACCTCACTTGAAAATACAACTGGAACTCGCAAAAGCTCCTGAACTCGCTTTAAACAATCTTAATTATAACAAAGCAATACTTCCCTTCCAAATGGCAGTCTCTGTCTGGCAAAAAAAACAAAAAAAAACGCAAGGGGGCATTTGCAATTGGGATGCCTCCCCTGCACCTGGAACAAAACACATTTTTTTTTAAATGGGTGTTGTTCTGGGTTAGTTCATTGCAGCCTTCAAACAGGGACCCATTCAGATAACATTTGTTGTCATCCTTGTGATGGACTTTGCTGTCCCCTTTTAGTCTTCAGGTTTTGACAGCTAACCACCAAACAGTATACCTTGTCATCTGTAGACATTGAAAGAATCCTTGCAATTATTATGTATTTCATAGAAAAGAGGTAAAACATTCTAATTGTTAAAATTCATCAACACAACTATAATATTGACAATGGCTTCCCATTACTACTACTAGAGTATATTGTGTCTCTTACACACCCATTGCAGAAAAGGATTGAAAAGGGAAGATACAAACCTTTTATGTGCTGCTAAAAACATGAAGACAAAGAACTGTGCATGATGTGTTTTACTAATGAAAATATCATTCTACTCCATTTTCTTTATTTCTATATAATTCGCTAATTATAAACTAATTAAATTACATGACTCACAATCTCAGCATGAAACATGATTTACTGAGTACAATGTATTTGTCTGTAGTGTTCTGTTTTCAGTTTTTAGTCAATCCTAAGTAGTGTGAATGCACATGGAATACCGCAAGCAGATTGCAATCTTTCATTCCCTGAAACATAATAAATGTCAGTATATTATTAACAGAGTATTAACATTCAGCTCTTGCTACACAGGTAAATGATAGGGGGATGCATTCTACGGAAATTAAACCATTGTTGTTCACTTGAACATAATGAGAAACTTTGTCTAGCTCACTATATAGGGAAATGTGCACCTATAAAAATAATTCACTGAAAAACAGACTTTTTCCCAGTTGGAAAGCTCCTAGGGATGGGGAGGACTTTTGCCTGTTTGGAATCCTGGATATCTCACTATGTCCTGGTGACCTAAGAAATGATACAAAGGATGATCCACCAAAAATCTTACTTGGTGAACAAGACTACTTCCCACAGCTCACAAGTTACTGCCTATATAATTTATATCTCTTTATCTTTTTCAGTACCATCTTTATGCTGATGACACCCAACTCTATACATTATTGCATGACCTCACCCTGGCCATACTCCAGAACATCAGTGACTGTCTGTCTGCTGTCTCTACCATCATGTCATCCCTAAAAAATGCATCTTTTTGGGTAGCCTACTGCACCCATTAATCTAAGCCTCCTTTAATCCAGCTTCAACATTATTCTGAACACAATCCATCATCAAATAAAATCCACCACCACTTGTTCCCCTAAACCAATAATGATTGGCCTAGAGGTAAGGAGAGGGCCTTGTGACCGGAGGGTTTCAATGGGCCATGACTGAAGCACTCTTGAGCAAGGCATATAGCCACCCAATTGCTCCCCAGGCACTGTAATTAGCGCAGTCCACCACTCCAGGCATGTGTACACTTACTGCATGGATGGGCCAAACGTGGAGGAAAAATTTCTATGTGTTCGCAAGCATATAATGGCCATCTATGCCCCAAAGATCCTAGGATTATTTATGCTAAGAGTGCTATACCATAGTACAAAGAACTTAATACCTTTTGTGTCACCCCCCCCCCCCCTTCCCCTCTTAGACTGTAAGCTTGCAAGCATGGCCCTCATTCAATTTATTTCAATAACCTGTTTTTTGGTTATGAAATTTTTTTACTGTTTGAACTTGAACTCTCTGGTTGTAAAACACAGCAGAATAAGTTGGCAATATAAAAATAAAGATTATTATCTCTTGATGTTAGAAAAAAGATTTGGCAACACCTTTGTGACACACCCAAGGCAGGATCACAACACCAACACCAAAGAGCAACTACCCTCTTTGGGGACCCAGGCTGCAGAAGTCTTGAAGGAAGGAATCTGGAGGCAGAACCCCTAACTGGATTCTTTATACAGAAGACACTACCACTGAAACTAATTAATTTGGGTCCTGAGCTCTCTAGGCCAGTGTGTAATGCAGCAGAGGACCCTGCCCCCCCATCGGGGGGCCTTAATGCCTGAACTGTCTGACCACTTGGCTTGCTTCAGCTCTGACATTTTGTCATCTGAAATCTACAAACATGCCCGTCACTCAGAAAGACAAATGCAGGACAGACCTAAACATCATGAAGGCTTGTCTCACAAAAAAAACAAGCACTTTATCACCAGGTCTCTGGGTTTGGTATTACCATGTGTTTAGCTAGATAGAAAATAAGTTCCACCTTTATGGTAATAAGCCAGCTCTTAGTACTGTAATTCATCTTGCTGGACCCAAGCTCACCTTCAGAGTGTGACACCTCTAACCATACACTCCTAAGTCGAACTAGTCTAGGGCATCTGCTTCAGAAATCTTGGAGGATGCCTCTCGCTGTTATTTATTTTCTAATGGGGTCTCATACTGCTGTGACTAAGACACTGTTCCCACTAAGATGCCACAGTTGCTGAGTGGTAGCTTACAAGATTGTTGAACATCCCACCCCCCCAGCTGGATTAACATGCAGGAGCAATCACATGACTGTTATATCTGGGTGATTTTGATGCCACTTCGATAAAAATTAAAGGGTCAAGAACTAATTCCCATAGGGGCCACATAGACCAAAGGTTTCAAAGTGTCTGTGGCCCTAAATTAAATACTCATTTTTCTAGATGGTCTTGCAAGCAAGCACAGTAGACAACAGCAAAAGGGATAAAGCAACTTTCCCCACAATCGCATACAGATGTATACAACGCCAGAAATACATGCATACCAAAAAGGAGATGACCAAATATGTCACAGTGCCCATTCACAACCCCTTGTACAAGAAACCAGAAGTGAATAAAGCACTCAATGTAGTCCTCTTCTCCGTTACTCTCCAGTACTTCTCATCCTTGTCGTCTGCTTAAGATACTTTCTTATTGGTAGGGTGTGTAGGCATGATCAGCAACAAATCATAGTCACAGAGTCCAACTAAATAATGCAGCCGTAACAGTAAACTTTTGTAAACAGCAGCAATGCACTATAACTACAGAAGTTTAGGTATCGACTGCACAGCACAGGCTCTGTTGTAACATTAGGGACATTTGGCTTGATGCAGAGCCTCCCCGTTCAGCTATCCCGTGCGTTTTCCCGTTGGTTTTGGCCTTTGATTGGGTCAGGAAAGGGTGCTACGTTGATTTTAGTGTGCGTTTATGCGCTCAGGTGTGCGCTCAGCCACCTTTTGTCGGCTCGCACGAGGCTGTTTCCCGGGAAAACGGACGCCTCGTTCATTGGTCCGTTTTTTTCAGTGATGCAGAGCCTTGATTTCCGATTGAAATCACCCTAATAAAACGGGGCCGCCGAGCCTTCACTTACGGCCAGTCAGAGCACCCGTATTTGCACTCGGGCAATAATATGCAGTCCTCTGTTGGAGCACATCAGCGGCGCCAGCTCCGCGGTCTTGTCCTGCTGAGTATGGCAGAAACCAGGCTGCACCGCACGCCTTTGGACATCAATGGCATGAGTATTTGTTATATTTTAGGGTTTTTTTTTTTTAGGGTCCTTTTTACAGGGTCTACCTAATTTATTTTTTATTGCCTGTGTGCAGGAATTGGAAGATGGGACATTGCATAAATGTGCAGGCACTGGCTGGCCCTGATTTGGTTTTTGGGAGTCGTTTTGCTGGCTTTCCCTGCCTAGGAATTCCTGCCTACATGAGCGATTCAAATCTGGCGATCTTTTTGGTGGCTGGCTACTGGGTATGTGTATGAAACTTGTATTGGTTGCCCACCCTGTCTGACTGTGTTTTTTCCCTTAACACACTATTTGGTAACTCTTTTCGTAGTATATTTTGAGCCTAATTATTGAGCTACAAATTAAATGGGTTAAGTGATTGTACCCTATTGCGTCATGTTCTTGCCCTCTTATGTAAGTAGTATTCCCCAGACTTTTTTAATGAGTGTACAGGTTGGATGTGCATGTAGTCTCATTAGAAATGTCCTTTCCTCCCACCCTACCCCGCTCACCTATTTGTCCCTCTTTTCTATTGTTGCAATGCACACCTTTTTTTAGGCAGGAGACTCTGGCTTTCCTTTGCTCCCCTGGATGATGACCCCCATCCTGCACCGATCTTCACAGGCAGAGGAGCGCTACAATACTGCCCCCAGGAGGACTCGCTCTGTGGTGGAGCGAGGCTTTGGTCTCTTGAAGATGAGGTTCCGTTGTCTTGATGAGACTGGGGAGGCACTACAATAGACGCCTGCAACGGTCCTAAACCTAATCATGGCTTGTGGGCTACTCCACCACCTTTAGTTTCAGACGTCCCCACCCCTCCTTTTTCTTGCACCCAAAGTGGCACCGCGCAAACCATCCGTGCACAACTATTGTTTAGTGTTTTTTCAGAGACCACCAATTTTTATTTCTTTTTTTTTTTTATTTTACAAAAAATTTTGTTGTGTCATTTGTTTTTTTGGGAACAAAAGAAAAATTACACGTGGGGTCAGAAAATGTATTCCCCACAAATTAGTGGTATGTTGGGTTGCATGGTGACGAGGAATGATGTTGTGCCTGCAAATTGGCTGCAATGTGGGCCAGGCTTTGATTAATCTCACCCATATGTCTGGTTAGGGCAGAGATATTTCTGTTTAATACCTCTACTTGGGCGTTGAGGTTTGTGAGTTGGGTGCACACAGTCTCATTGAATTGCTGTGTTGTCGCCGAAAAGGCTATATTTTCCTGCCTCCATGCTTCCTCCAAAATTTGAAGTTGCCTTCTT
Organism: Gastrophryne carolinensis; assembly: GCA_027917425.1. Lineage (NCBI taxonomy): Eukaryota > Metazoa > Chordata > Amphibia > Anura > Microhylidae > Gastrophryne > Gastrophryne carolinensis. The sequence goes on along the minus strand of CM051235.1, from coordinate 546,484,226 downwards.
TGGGAAATATGGCGTCTGGACTGGGTTGGAGCAGTGGGACGGGTGGTTGGTTCTGGTTCAGAAGGTGGTTGTGGATGTGGTGGCTGTGCCGGGGTTGACTGCGTTGCTGCCACTGGTTCAGTAGTGGTTAGTGACATATGTGGGGTGTCCTCCTCCAAATCTCGTATATGGTCGATGATGGGTGGGCTTCCTGTGGTCTGTAAAGAAATATAGCTTCCTTTTAGTTTATTTCTGTCCACAAAAGCTCTCAAATATCAATGTTAAAAGTACACACCAAGGACCATTGACTTACCTCATCGCAATCCACAATTTGGGTTCGTGGTGTAGAATCCTGGTGTGCCCTTGGCCTCGGTGCTAACGCAGGGGTTTGGGGGCCTGGTGTGTCCTGTTGACTTGGTCCTTAGAATGTAGATTTGAAGATTAGCTAAATGGCCAAGTACAGTGTGTTGTGTAGCATAACACTGCCTTATTGAACTTTTTGTAATAGGTCATGGCAAAATCAGACTCACCTTGGGACCTTACATTCCGGTCTGTGTCTTGTGCCTCTGCCAGGCCCTGGATGCTGGCCAGGTGTATGTATGTATATACATGTTCCTCAGCGGGTGTAAGGATTATTTTAGTGGGTAAGCCACCCCCTGTCTGTTGGCTGGGGAAGATTAAATCACACCTAATAAGTGTTACATCCTTTTAACAATGCGACTACAAATGCATTTCATTTGCCCTTTACCTCTGCTACACCCCGTCTGTTGGCTGGGAAAGATTAAATCACACCTAATAAGTGTTACATCCTGTTACCAATGCGACTAAAAATGCATTTAATTTGCCCCTTACCTCGGCGCATGTCCATTTTTTTTTTACTGTAGTATTTCAGGTCCCCAAATTTCCTTTTGATTTGTTGAATATCTCACCTGACAGATCCCACACTATTTACTTGGCGGCAAATATTCGTCCAGATCTCCATCTTAGCCTGCTTAGTGGTGGATTTGGAGCTCCTGCCAAATAGGGCATCATAATGCTCACAAACTGCATTTGCCACAGCCATGCTTTGAGCATCGCAAAAACGTGCAGTTAGGAAGCCACAGCGTAGGTGTCGGCTACATGGGTGTGTGGTGTCCCCTGCATCTGTGGAAATTGATGGTTGGCTATCTGGTGAGTCGTGTGTGGTTCTGGGGCTTATGGGGGAGGGTGATGTTGTGTGTGTGCTGCTATGGCTTAATGTCTGGGTTCCTGTTGAGCTATCAGATGTGGAGCTGCATGTGGAATGTGAGGTACTGGAATTGGGAGAACCAGAGGGTTGAGGTGGAGGGGTGGGTGACCTTGGTGGGGTGTTGGGTTTGGCAATACGCTTTCCCTTGCTGATGTGTTTTGTTTTGTGGGTATGTTTGGTGTGTTGAGGCTGAGGATGCTGCAGGGTCTTACTCGATTTTGCACCCTTGTGTGTTCGTGCTTTTTTGGCAGGTGGTGGTGAATGGGTTAATGTCTCCTTGGTCCTGCGTTTTTTGGAATGTGCCTGTGTGTGTGGAGTATCCTGTGTGTTAGTTGGGGCATGTTCTGCCTGTGTCTGGTGCCTGCTCTTCTGTCTTTTGGAGGATGAGGCATGTGTGCGGCTGCTATGTGCCTCGGGCCTTGGTTGGCTCTTTTTGCTCCCTTTAGGTCTGCCCATAATGATATGGTATCCAACACAGAGCTGAGTGCCTTGTGCTTTAAATATGTTTCCCGTGTGGGCGTGGTCAACAGCGGGTGCGCGCCTCTGCGCACGCACGCATGTCACCGCGGGGGAACGTCAGAGCTATACCAGGAAAACCAAGAAAAGATGTCGCCCGCAATCTTTACACAGGAGCAGGACGACATCATCATGGATGTGAGTATGCGAGCGTGCGTTTATGTGCGCGCACACATTCCTTATAATAAAAAAAAAAAAAGCGCAGGAATAGTCTGAAACAACTTAGTTTGTCACGTTAAATACAAGCCCACCTTAGTTTAACACATGTACGCAGCTACAAACTAGGCTACATGCAGATAGCAGAACTAGGGCAATGTGAGGCAGCAAGATGTTAATAAAGTGACTTTAGTTAGGGCAGGAAACTTGTTAATGTATTTTGGGGATTAATGGTGGGTCCTTGTATCTTTGTTTAACAGATGATGCTGAGGAATCGCTACGACTTCCTGCCGTCAGATTATGAGAAGCGGACGTTGGCCCTGGCGGTGGTGGACGCGATCGCACGCCGATCACAAACCACCTATACCTTCACCCAGATCGCCCAACACTGGTCTGATTTAAAGAGAAGGCATAAGCCCCGGTTGAGGCGGTACTTCGCCAAACATTTCCCATGTAAGTGTTGAAAATGTAAATGCACCTATAACCCTGGCATCGCCTGGGCGTGGTTTTATGATTGTGTTTGTATTTCAGCCCATGAATGGAATATGCGGTTCCGCCCCACCCGGACCAGGACACGCAGCCCAGTGTTGGGCGAAACAGGTGAAGGTGTAGGTGGTCCACCGCCAGTGTCAACGGCCACCCCCTCCTCTGCCAGTGAGTATGAGGAGCCTCTGGACCTCAGCATGCAGGGGAGGGGGGAATCTGACGGCAGGGAGTCGAGCCTAAATGACCCTCAACCTGACTCCGGTAAGGGAAATATAGTTAGATATGTGGAAATACATGCATTAAATACAGATACTCATGTGCACTATTGTTAGTTGTAGATTCAGACGTCGCATGGACATCCCAAGGGATGAGCGAGGAAGGGGGCGACGAGGAAGAGGTGGCTGGGGAAGGTGAGTAGATTGATACCTAGAAGCCTAACTTAATATGATATTCATGATACAACAGTCTCTAATATCAGTGTGTTTGTCATCCAAACAGATTCACAGCAGCAACCCAGGGAGGAAGAAAGGAGACGCCCCCGACGCAATGTGCGCCCCAAACATTGTGTTTTTTTATTTGGTCAAAGTCAATGAACTAACAATTCCATTGCCAAAAACATTGCCCAAAAAAAAAAAAAAATAGCCCTTAAAGCGGACTTTAACTCTGAATAAGAGTCTATCTTATATGTTTCCCACACCCTGTACATACAGATTGGCCACATTAAAATTCATCCTACCTGCACCTAGTGCATGTTATGAGCCTTTAAACATCCAAGATGGCTGATTATGGAAGCCGCCATCTTATCAGGCAGCCTGCAAAAAGGAAGTGCCTTGTAACTGTGCTGCTCTGCATTCTGGGATTGCTGACCTTTTCAAGAGCACAGCTCTGCTCTGTGTGAGCAAAGCACAGCTATAACCCACCCCCTGTACCCTATCCCACTCTCCTCTCCTCAGTAAGTGTGATGCTTCTGAGTCAAGATGGCGGCGAACGTATCCTAAATTCCAGAACAGAGTTGCAGGCCAGTGGGGCAAAGAATAATAAGTTAGTGACTAAAAACTTTTAAAATCTTAGTTTCAAATGCTGCGGTCTCGTATTTGAAGAGTTTGGCCTTTTCATTAAATCACGCTGAAGGTCCGGTTTAAAAAGGGCCCCCAAAAAAACATGCAAAAACAAACCATAAAAACAATGCTAAACTAATGTTGTTTTTCATTCACAGATACCAGAAAATCACAGCCACAAGAACCCGAGCCCTAAAGCTTTTTAATTTGTCTGAAAATGTAAATAGTTTATTTGTTTTTAAATTAAAAAAAAAATATTAGGAAAAAACAGAAAAACAAATATATACATTCCAACGTTGGAATAAAAAAATATTACAAAAATTTTGAGAGTTGTCTTTCCGGCAAATGTACAATCACACAACATCATCACACATTTACATGACACAAAAGGTTTAGATATGGGACAATAAATCAAAAACAATCAGAAACAATTAAGGTATGCATTAATGGCAAGGAAGAAGGAACAAGAAAGGAGATTAAGGTATGCATTAATGGCAAGGAAGAAGGAACAAGAAAGGAGATTAAGGTAGGCATTAATGGCAAGGAAGAAGGAACCACAAAAATTTTGATTATATATATATATATATATATATATATATATGCCAAATTGGCAGTTGTTGTCATATGTATATTCCAATGGAGGTTGAGGGATGTGCGCTTGCGTGTAGCCAGATTGGCAACTGAAGAGCCATGGAGATGTAACTATACTTGAACAAACCACCAAAATGGAAGGTCAAATACGACGGAAGGCAAGCAGGTACATTCAAAAAGCAAGGAAAAAGCAGGGAAAAACGGGCCGCCCGTGTGAACGGGAACGGAAGCCCCAATCAAATTGAAGGCACCCGAGAGAGCAAAAAACACTTCCCGAGTGAAGTCAAATTGACGGATCAGTTAGGGAGCCATTCCGACGGAGGCTCTGCATCACATTTGAGCCACGATTCAAACGGGAGCCCCGGACAATCGGAAGGTTTTAAGGTCAGTTCAGGGGAGGCTCTGCATCAGGCCAATTATCATTTATAGCTGTTGACTCCTGGAACATGCAGTGTTAATTTGACAACAAACAGCTCCTATGTTAGAGAAAAAAAATACAGGAAAAGTCCATACATAATCTTGAAGATACAGTTGGACATTGTCTGACATTAGCCTTGATTCAGAGCCGCTTTCACATGCACTTTCGCATGTGTCGGTGTATTTTTTTGTGAGTTTTTACATGCTTTTTTGGCTTCTACGTTACTTTTTTCATGCAAATATGCGTTTACGCTAACGCGTATACGCGCTTTCGAAAAGCGTATGTTTATGGGCAATTTGCCGTTATTTCGGCCAACTTACGTGATTGGTATGGACTGGTGGGTGATTCCGAGCCTTGATTGTCGATGACAAACCACTCAATAAAACGGGTTTACTTCCGCTGGACTTACAGGGTCATTTTGTAGGTGAAAGCAAGCTGTTAACATGTTTGAGGAGGACGTGGAGGAGTATGAGAGCCTGCAGCTGAACGGCATGCTGTGCATCGCCATGGCAGAAGCCAGATCACGCCGCGCACGCATGGACATTGATCGCATGCATGGCATTGAGCTGTTTGAGCTGACCCGCCTTAACCGGGTTTCCCTCCATAATTTGTATAGTGAGCTGCGGCCATGGTTAGCCCGCACCACAAGGAAGGGGCAAGCAATTTCAGGTATGACCAAGATGCTTGGCTGCCTGCAATTTTTTGCAAATGGCTCGTTCCAGAGGCTGGGTGCCCTCTCTGTGGGGATGTCTCAGCCTACGCTGAGCTGCACACTAAACAAATTTTGGATGGCATGGCAACCCTGTCTAAAAATCTATTTCCCAGACAACATGGTAGCCTGGAATGCGGTTAAGTTGGGCTTTTATAATATAGCCGACATGCCCAACGTCATGGGTGCGATCGATTGCACACATGTTGCGTTAGTTCCGCCCGCTGATGAGTAATATCTTTTTAGGTTTGTATTTTAGGTCCACATTATGACTTTTTTAAACAAATTGTTTATCGGTATATTCTACGTTTTTTTAACGCAATCATTTTCATGCATACCTTAACTAATAATTATCATGTATATCTGGAATACCTTATTTCATGCATACCTTAACTAATAATTATCAGGTATGTCTGGAATACCTGATTTCATGCATACCTTAACTAATAATTATCAGGTACGTCTGGAATACCTTATTTCATGCATACCTTAACTAATTTTTTGCATGTATGTATGAACTAAATTATTTCATGCATACCGTAATTCGTACTTATCATGTATACCGACTGGTCTGTTGTAATATGTTTTTGGTAGAAATTGTTTGGGGTTGTAAATGTTCAATTTAGGCTTAAACACAAAGGATACCTTATTTGGTGTTGTGTCTTTAGGTAAATTTTTGGATAGTTTTAGTGTACTAATGACCTCTATTTCTGCTCTTACAGGAACAGAAAGCTGGGTCATTCCATCAACGTCCAAGCTGTGGTTGGGCCTGACCTTCGCTTTTTGAGTGTGATGGCTGGGTTTCCGGATCCACTCACAACTCATATATATTGAGAAATTCGAGCCTCTATGGTCGTTTTCAATCAGAAGAATTGTCTGGTGGCTGGCTACTGGGTAAGTTTGGGGAATGAATAGCATTAGACTTTCAATGTCAGACTAATATTTTAGTGCCTAAAAACCTGTATCAACATATGGCTATTATTTTCCTCTGATGACATATCCAATGTAGCTAAGAAGTGGACCCTAACTGTTTTTTTGTGTGTTTCCAGGTGATTCGGGATACCCACTACTGCCATGGCAGATGACCCCCATCCTGCACCCTCAGACTCATAACAGGGCCCATCGCAAGACTAGGGCTGTGGTGGAGAGGGCCTTCGGCCTGCTTAAAACCAGGTTTAGATGCCTGGATCATACCGGGGGTGCCCTGCAGTATGACCCCAACAAGGTGCTTAAGATCATAATGGCTTGCTGGGTCCTACATAACTTTGCGTTAATGCAGCAGGTCCCCCAGTATGTTGAAGAGTCACCCTCTCCAGCCACCAGGGACATTCCAGATGAATTGTATGCCGGCACCCAGAGTGCATCTGGACAAGCCATCCGTGAACATTTAATTTCCTCATTTATTGGTTTAGCTTTTTGCTTTTTGCCCAAAGTTTGGGTTTTGTTTTTATTTTTTTGCCCAAAGTTTGGGTTTTGTTTGGTTTTTTTTACCCAAAGTTTGGGTTTTTTTTTACCCAAATTTTGTGTTTTTTTAAGCCCAAAAAACATTACCACCATGTGCTTGTCATTATATCTGTTATAGATTGGTAACTAAACCAAGATATGCCATGTATACTTTAATTTGCTTATCACTACATCCTAATGTAGCCAGCAAAAAATATAAACAGATTTGCGTGAAATGCATTTTAATCTTTCAAGATTATTTAAGAATTAGTTATAATAAAAATAAAGACATGGGTAATAAGAACACAGCACACAACAAACTCAGGAACACAATTAATTCCACAATATAGAACTTAGTTGTTGATGTCCAATCGCAACCTACGTGCACATCCAGTATGCCAAGGAAGGATCCATTTGGCCACAATCTTGGGCCCTCTTAATTTCAAACACCCTTGAAGTCCAAGGACACTTCCTCAAGGCAGAATGCTCCCCGTACCAGAAAATTCAGACCCTAGGGAGCACTATTATTAAGGGCAAGGGGCCCATGATGGCTAGAATCCCTAGTCCAAAAACTACACTCTCTCCAGCTCGTGCCCTATTTCTGCATTACAATGTAGGCAGCCCTAAGTCACCGTGCAGCTCAACGGCTGCAAGTTCAAGGGCCAGCCAGCCTATGACACCCAGCCTCCAAGCAACTGCAGCACAATACTTTATGCTCACAAGTTTGAGCTATGAATGGGTTGTTAGTCACCCAAGAAAGTTAACCAATATTCCACCCACCCACGATGATGTTTGCAGGATCTCATTATACATACACCTGCTGCGTGTGACCTTGAGCGGGTGCTTTAATGAGCCAATAAATATGGCATGGGCAAGTAGGGTTTCTGAGCACTATCATCTTTATGGGCGAAATTATAACACAACCAGCCTAAGCTCAAATGGCCAAATATGTTTGGAGATCACCAGACAGGTCAATAGTGTGGGAATGTTGAGGAAAGATGTAGAATGAAATGCAAGGAAAAATGTCAATCTGCTTGATTGACATTCTAAGGCTTTTGTTGCGCTTGGAGTATGGCCAACATCTGTGCTTGTGTGGCATTCATAATTTACCACTGCTCAAGCATAGCCTCCCTATGCCTGTTGGTCTGGCTGTTGATATTCCTAATTTCATCAATCAGGGTTGTGAAGTTGTTATTAAACAACTTGACTAAATGTGCAGCCAGCTCCTCTCTTAATCTTAGGTTCACTGCCCTAAAGCGGCTATCATTCCGCCATGCTGTCTCCAGGATCTGCACACGCCTCGTCTGCCTGACATGGCGACGTGCCTGAGGGCGTCCTCCACTTCCCCTGGTTGGGGCGCGTGCAGATGCTTGAGCTCTAGGCCTAACAACCAGACCAGATGTAATAGGCAAATCCTCTGCAGCAGAGCTAGCACGTGGGACAGTTGGTTCTGTCTCTTGCTGCTGCCCATGGTGGTCTGCCGGCAGAGGGCGTGTTAGTCTCTGCTGCAGAGGATTTGTTGGCCGATGCTGCTGGGGCAGTGACACCTGATGTGGGTGGGTAGGCATTAGTGTGGTCAGGTTAATGATCTCCTCCTCTTCCAGATGGTGGATTGCATCCATTAGGGGTGGTGTCTGTAGGGATATATAAAATAATCTGTGTAAGATATTAGGCCCAATATATGTTTGCTGAAGTAGTCATCATAGTGCACATGCATCACCATTTCTTGCTCAGTACACTTACCAGATCCTGCTGGTCCTGTGTTGAATATGTTTGGACTGGCTGCTGTGAAGTGGTGGCAGTGAGCAAACAGGTTGAGGGTTGCCTGAGAATTTTGAGGAGCTGTAATGTTACAGTAAAATCAGGTTAACACATAAACCTAACTTGCCTAAACATAGGATTATCTTGCCTTGAATGCACCCGGACCTAACTTTATCAATTGCCTCCACCAGTGCTATAATATATACACTTTTGCGCAACCCTGAATTACTGTACTGTAAATTATGCCAAATGTTATTGAAATATCCTTACAATACATACCTGCACAAATTTCAAAGTGTCTTAGGCCCCGGATAAGCCCTGCGGGGCCGATGGGTGTACAAGCTCCTCAGCTGCTGTGTACTGCAGTTTAGTTGGGAATCCTCCTCCTGAAAATACAATGTCCACAATTAGTGACAAGGTTGTGCACAACAAACCCCCCCCCCCCACAAAACCCACACCCATATGTACCTGTGCTGCCTTTGCTTATTTCTCTACTGTCTCACTGCGTATTTGAGGTCAGAAAATTTCCTCTGGATCTGTTCTACATCTTTCCTTTCAGTCCCCACACAGTTGACCTGTCTGGTGATCTCCTCCCATATTTGGTTCTTGCATACCTTGCAGGTGGCTTTAGAATTTCTGCCATACAGCTCATGAAAGTGGTCCGCCATGCTTTGGGGTTCACTAAAGCGTCCGTTCAACGTGCCACGCCACAGGTTTTGGCCTAATGTTGCCCTGGATGGCTCTTCATGTGTGGGTGGAATATTGGGTGACATTCGTGGGTGAGTTGCAGGCGTAGAATAGCCAGAAATTTCACTTATGATGGATTGTGCTGGACTTGCCTGGGGGCTGGGTGTAATCGGCTGGCTTGCCAAAGAAGTGACTGCCGATGAGCTGCCCGGTGACTCAGGGCTCTCCACGTTCGATTCCTGACATTGGGAAGGAGCAGGAGAGGGTGTGGATGGGGGGCTAGGGCTTCTAGGACGAGTCTTACCCTTGCCCTTACTAGTAGTGCTCCTTTGGGTTTTTGAAGTTGTGGTCCAGGGATCATTCTTGCTTGAGGATGTCTCCTTTGCCTTCCGAGATGGGGCAGCTTTGGAGGTGGCTGGAGTGTGTTCCACTGGATCCTTATTGTGGCGACTGGATTTTCTGGTGGAATGCGAGTGGCCAGTGGTTTTGCGGGACCTAGTTGCAGCCGTCGCGGAGGTTTTCTCACGCCATTCGGCACTACACTCATGGCGCTCAGAGGATTTGGGGGTTTTGCGGCTAGCTTTCTTTGCTGGCATAGCGATATCTGTATAGACACTCAGCTGTTTCTCCAAGTACCCTTTAAATATTTATGACTGTGTATGACGCTTTCGCGCAAGCGTGCGTACGGACATGCGCATCCCAGAAACCGCTGGGGAGCAACATATCTGGTGAGCAAGGCTTTCAAAATGGCACCCACGCTCTTTACCCGCGAGCAGCAGGAGACCATAATGCTGGTAAGTGTGGGGTCAGGACGTTGATTTGCATGCGAAATGCATGCATATGCAATTAGCCAGCGCAGGCCCAAACAGTGGGGGGCACAATTTGAATTTTAACGGCGTCCCAACCAAAAGTTAGTGAGCACATGTGCGCAACAACAAAATGGCAGCTATAAGGATAGCGGAACACTAGAAATGTTATGTGGACTGCAAGTTAGCAACCTGCTGTAACTGTGATTGTGATTTTTTTGACTAATCAAATGTGTTTGACTTTTATCTTTCAGATGATGATGGAGGCCAGGTACGACTACCTGGCGAATGACTTCCAGAAGAGGACATTGGCCCTGGAGATCGTGGCCAAAATTGAAGCCGACAGCGGCACCACCTACACCTTTACCCAGATCATCCAACACTGGTCGGACCTAAAGAGAAGGAAGAGGCCCCGGGTGAGGCGATTCTCCGCTCTACATTTCCGAAGTACATGACTATTACTTGTAAGCTAACCAAAAGTCCATATTTAGGCCTCTGCTTATGAATGGTATTATCTTCTAGTGAGCGAATGGGATTTCCGAATCCAACCCACCCGGAGGCGAGCAGTCCGGCCAGTGCGGAATGGATCTGGGCCTAGTGAGGGTGGTGCCTCTCCAGGGCCAAGGTCCTCCCCCTCCTCTATAGGTGGCTCCGAGCAGCCACTAGACCTCTCTACAGAGGAGGGGCAACAGCGCCTCGCCAGGGAGTCGTACCAGATGCCGGAACGACTAGACTCCGGTATGTTTGTCTGACTGAAGCACACACAGGTACATCCACTGTCAACACACACTCATTCCCTGCTTCTATTCTTTTAGATGTCGATGTAGCGGGTGGAGAGCGTCCTTTGGAGAGGCCACCAGATTACGCCCCTGAGGTGCATGGCGTAGGTGGGTGTTGTCACACTGACATTATGAAACCAATGTTGGCTTGACATAAAGGTTGATTCAGAGAGACATAAAAATATTTTTGTTTTTGTGTCGATCTGTTATTTTTTTTTTAATTTTCCCGCTTTCGTATGAGTGTACAAGTGATTCTAAGCATTTCAGTAAAGTCTTCGTCCGTTCGTATGCCAATGAGAATGCCGTTTCTCAGCTTTCGTTTTCCGTTTAGGTTACTCATGAAACAACGTAGGCTTCTGTTTTTCGCCTTTTTCCAATGTCGCCTTGAACAAATCATTTAAGTTTCCCGTTAGATTCTGAATTCCTTTTTCTATAAATAAACGTCCAGACGAAAATCATTACGACCTTACGCATGCGCACTACAAAATTAACTCATTAATGTGCTCGTCTACATATTTTGTTCACTCACTTCTGCTACAATGCTTACCTTAATCACTTTGCGGTCTCATTCTTCTTCCATTTCCATTGCTAAGGCAATTTTTAAAGGAATAGGCCATATGTCATTATGCTAAGGTAATTCTTAAAGGAAGAGGCCATATATCAATATGCTAAGGTAATTCTTAAAGGAAGAGGCCATATATCATCATGCTAAGGTCATTCTTAAAGGAAGAGGCCATATGTCATGCTAAGGACATTCCCAATGGATGTAGGTTGATTGGTAATGATGTAATTGTCAACATACTCAAAATATTTACATTACAACTTACTTTGTGGTGGGCGACCTCTGCTTCGGGACCACCCTACGGTGTGGGGCCTGCCACTGCTGGCAATGTGAGGCTGTAGAGACATTTAAAATAGGCTCACTTCTAATGTCTGATTCAACAGTAAGCAAATGACAATTAGAATGTGTGTGTGACATCACCCACCTTCTCCATGTTCCTCCTGGGCATGATCTGCTGCAGTCTCTGCTCCAGATCCTTCACCCTCTACATATTCATCTAGAAAAAGAAAATAATGGAATCAGCTTTGCTTTTAATAACATGTATGTGTGTAGGGTTACATTAAGAGTCACATACCAGAGGCTAATGGCTCCGTCGTTTGGTACGACTCCCTGCCCACGCCATGACGCCCCTCCTCTGTAGAAAGGTCCAGGGGCTGGTCTGACGCCGCTACAGAGAAGGGGTAGGAACTTGGCCCTGGAGATCCACCACCTTCACTTGCTGCGGCAGATTCATTCCGCACTGGCCGGACTGCACGCCTCCGGGTGCGCCTGATGCGATACTCCATTTCCAACACTAGAAATTAATAGCATATATAAATAAAGGCCTACCTTCTGTCTTAGTTACATCTAGCATGCAATCGCTATGTACTTACTTGGAAAATGGAGACTGAAAAATCGCCGCACCCGGGGCATGTGGAGTCATTTCAGGTCCAACCAGTGCTGCATGATCTGTGTATGGGTGAAGGTGGTGTCTGTCTCCTGTTGGATCCGTGCCACGATCTCCAGGGCCATGTTCCTCTTCTCGAATGCGTTGGGCAGTAGTCGTACCTGCGCTGAGGCATAGTCTAAAACACACAAAAAACAAAATAGGCATGCATTTAGATGGCAAATGTCCTTACAATACACTTACGAGCATAATCAGCTCTTGTTGTTGGCGGGTGAAGATCGTGGGTGCCATCTTATTTCTTGTCTGCAGCAGATAAAAAATGCCCTAGTGGTTTCCGGGTTCCGCACGGCTGGACGAACGGCCGTACACACGCGTATGCATAAGCGTCATACTCAGTCATTTCTATTTAAAGGGTCATGGACACACAGCTCACTCTCTTTGAGATTGTCAGCATGGCACCCAAAAAAGCGAGCGGAAAGCAAACAGCAGCAAAGGAGGCCAAGACCAAAAGGCCACAGCGGCATGAGGACACTTCATCCTCCAGACCGAGCACTCAGTCGCACCAAGCGACTAGCAAGGTGCGTGAAACACGGAGCCAAAGTGGCCACCACAAGGCAACAAATTAGCAACAAAAAGCAAGGAAGGAACCTCAAAGAAGAAGGCACCCACATCCAAGCAGCAAGGTACGACTACGTCCAAAGCCAAAAAGAAGCAAGAGGGAGAAGAGGGTGAGAAGCCCGAGCCCACCAAGAACACCCTCTACTCCTCCCCGCCCTACCACATCCCATGCTAAACGGAGCACCAGTTCCAAGGGCACTAAGAAGCAGAGGGTCAGAAGCCGAGCATCCTTCTTGCTTTTCCCACTGCCTGGCTACACTGTCCACTCATCTTGCAGCTATCAGTAATCAGTACCCCTAAATCTCTCTCCTCCGAGGTCCTGGCTAACACAGTGCTGCCCATACAGTACTCAGAGCAGGGATTCCTTCTACCCAAGTGCATGATTTTACATTTAGAGACATTAAACTCTAGTTTCCACAGTTCATTTTCCATGTTGCAGACACCTCCAGGAATATCCACCCTATTACTAACCTTTGTATCATCAGCAAACAGACAAACTTTTCCTACCAAGCCTTCTCCTATGTCACTTACAAATATATTAAAAAGAATGGGGCCCAGGACAGAGCCTTGCGGCACACCACTTGTAACTCGCCTTTGTTCAGATTGCACACCATTTACAACAACGCTCTGATACCGATCCCTCAGCCAACTGGAAATCCACTGAACTATCCAGGGATTGAGTCCTACCTTCAATAACTTATCTATGAGCTCTTTATGTGGTACAGTGTCAAAGGCTTTGCTAAAATCCAGATAGGCGATATCCACAGCACCACCTTCATCTAACACTTTAGTGACATTGTCAAAGAAATCAATAAGATTGGTCTGACATGATCTGCCCTCAGTAAAGCCGTGCTGTTTTGGGTCCAATAAGTCATTAATTTTTAGATGGGAAATTATCTGTTTTTTTAAGAGTGTTTCCATTAATTTGACCCCTATAGATGTTAAACTAACTGGCCTGTAATTACTGGCTTCTTCTCTACTCCCCTTTTTATGGATTGGTACTACATTGGCCATTCTCCAATCATCTGAAACCTCACCAGTTGAAAGGGAATGGTTAAGTAAATCAGTCAGAGGGGCTGCAATCACAAACCTAAGTTCCCTTCCATCTGGACCCATCGCCTTACTTACCTTTAGATGTGCCAGCTCGGATAGGACATCAGCCTCCAGAAACTCCGGAGCTGTGCCCTCCCAGCGGGATGCTGTGCTATGGCCATGCCTGCTACTATCAGAAAATACCGAACAAAAGATGGTCAGATGGTCAGCCACAGCCTTATCTCCGTCAATATATTTATTTTCCCTATTTCTAATTTTTGAGACTGCATTGTTTTTCTTCTTTCTGTCACCAATATATCGGAAAAAGGTTTTATCTCCCCTCTTCATAGATTTGGCCATTTCTTCCTCCTTTTGCCCTTTAGCAGTCCTTATAATCAGTTTTGCTTCCCTCTGTTTAATTTTATACGCCTCTCTGTCAGCTACACTTCCTCTTACTTTATGAGTTAGCCAGGTAATAAATTTTATCTGGTCTCCTCCAATAATTGAATGATCTGTTGCGTCCAGTTTGTAGCAAGCATCTGGATAATAGTTTGTAGCAAGCGTATCACCCGTGAGTATATACAGAAGAGTGTGCAGACGTTTTGCAAAAAGAATACTTCTTCAGTGCACTTTCTGTCAGATATATAACATAATCATTAGCTGATTTGTTGCACATATAATTTAATTCTAACAATCATGTATGTTATAAGTAATGCTTTGTACCTCTGTTTAAAGTGCTGTGAGGAAAGGGAGCGCTTGTTTTCCTTTTGTACTGGAATCTATAGGAAAGTATTAAATTGGTTATTGATATGTAAGGTCAATACACTTGTAAGGTCAATTCACTTTGGAACACCATCCCCAGGAAATCAGTTTTTTAGACCTCAAAATCAGACAAGACCGTACCGGCACTATATCCACAAATTACTTTAGGAAACCTACCACAGCCAACAATATCTTAAGGGCAACGAGCACACACCCCACTTCTCTAAAGAAGAGCATCTCCTACGGAGAATATCTTAGGGCTAAAAGAAACTGCACCAGTCCCCTAGACTACAAAGCAGCAGCAGATGAGATTAGACAGAGACTAAAACAACGGGGATACTCGAATAGAACCCTGAGAAAAGCATATCACAAAGCACAGATGAGAGACAGAATATCCCTTCTAGAAACAGGATCACACAAAACCAAGAAGAGACTAGAATATACACCAGTTATACTCACCTATAACGCACAACACCAGACGATTAGGAACATCTTACATACTCACTGGCACATCCTACAACGAGACCCTGAAATTAGGACCTTTATCCCGGATGCCCCAAAGATCACATTTAGGAAAGGGAGATCGATCAAGGACCTATTAACCAGCAGTCACTTTACCAAAGAAGGAAAAAAGAGCTGCTGCAGGGTCACAGGCACATATAGATGCTCCACCTGTAAATACATCAAAATGGGCACTGATATAGGATTACCAAGTGGAGAGACAGTTAAACAAAGACACTATGCAAACTGTAACACTACTGATGTTATCTACATCCTAACCTGTACTTGCCCTAATTTTTACATAGGCAAGACCAATAGAAAACTTAAAACCCATATCTACGAACACACCAGGGACATCAGAAATAATAATGTGCTGACTCCCGTAGGCAGGCATTGGACCCACCACCATAAAGTAAACCCAACCGGTATATTCTTCCAAGTATTGGAGAGAATACATAAACATCCCAGAGGGGGAGACATTCGCAAAAAAAATCTACAGCGGGAAACCATGTGGATCTCCAGACTTAAAGCATGCACCCCCCCGGGTCTAAACGAAACATGTAGCTACGTACCCTTCCTGGGATAACCTTGCCCAAAACCTCCTCCTGCTCACGTAAACAAAGCCCCAAATCCTTCATTGACACTGCCCATTCCTTCCAGGCCACCCCACGAGATAAACAATAGATAAACAAAAGATAACACACAAGCAAATTAGTTAACTAGCTACTATACCAAAGGATTCATGCATATATAAGTTATGTAAGTTTAATGTTGCCTTTTTTCTCTTCTGTACATTATTAGTATTCCCGTGTTATGAGCAAGGAGGAGCGCCTCTTTTCCAACTTCCCCCCCCCCCGTTTACAAACATAGTCAATACAGACAGCGTGCTCCAACAAAATGGCGCCGGTCTGAACCTCCGTACAAACCAGAGCCTAGGGGGCCGCCCGGCCCGGAAGTGACACGCACTTATGTGTCACTCCCCAGTCCGTTGCCCAGACAACGGCATACGCGTCAGGATGTACCTGACGTAAACAAGCGGCCCCCAGGTGCCGTAGCCACGTCCCCCTTCTTTCACCACCTGCTTGCTGTTTTAAAACGCGCGCCGCCATTAACACCCAGAGTGGTGCGCCACACAGCACACAGGACCACAGGTACCAGCCGTTTCAGCAAACGGCCAGAGACTCTGGAAGAGGTAAGCGAACCTTCCACCACCCCCCACTACCACTTACCTAATGATTGCTTTAATATAAATTATCCTTTGCAGCACCTATCCGAACCCGCAGTAACTCTCCAGCGCCAGCCAGAAACAAGGGATCACCTTCACATAAAGTAAGGTAACTGCCATAGCAAACTTTAAAATACTAATATAAAAATGAATAAAGTTGTAATGACATTTTGCATGAATTACTTATGAAGCAATAAATTTATGAGTGCTATTATACATGTTACTCATTGACTAATAGTCCGATAACCTACTCATTGTAAGAGGGCCCTCAACAAAGGTACCCCCTCTCCTCCCCCTTCAATTGTAGTGAATAGAGTAGGGACTCATATGACTGGACTACTTTCCCCCTGTCTCCTTGGTACCCCCTTAGTGGGGTATCCATAAGGCCCCCCCCCCCTTTATAATACAATACAGTTTGCCTAAACTATATAACAAAATGACCTAATTAACTATATTATAGATGTACTCGTCGGCTGTGGGAGGGACCAATGCAACGTGGGTGCAATCGATCGCACCCATGGCGTTGGGCATGTTGGCGATATTGAAATAAACCAACTTAAGCACGTTCCAGGCTACCATGTTGTCCGGAAAGGAAATATATTTGGGACTAATGGTAGCCATGCCATCCAAAAACTTGGATAGCGCGCGGCTCAGCGTAGGCTGGGACATCCCCATGGAGAGGGCACCCAGCCTCTGGAACAAGCCGTTCGCCAAAAATTGCAGGCAGCCAAGCATCTTGGTCATACCTGAAATTGCCTGCCCCTTCCTTGTGGTGCGGGCTAACCATGGCCGCAGCTCACTATACAACTTATGGAGGGAAGCGTGATTAAGTCGGGTCAGCTCAAACAGCTCAACGTCATGCATGCCATCGATGTTCATGCGTCGCCGGTGCAATCTGGCCTCGGCCATGCTGATACATGCAATGCCTTGGAGCTGAAGGCGCTCATACTCCTCCACAAAGCCGCAAAACTTGTTCATGCAGTCCGAGGCAAAAATGGTCCCTTAAGTGAACCGCGAATGAAACCGTTTTATAGGGCAGTGGTCCCTCGGCAATCAGGTCTCAGAATCAGACGCAAGCCCATCCCAATAACTTAACTTATATGAACTAACGCAAAATATCAGATTTTGATCCGAAAATGATCCGAACTAAGGCAAATGATCAGATTTAGATCCGTACCTCGAAAGCGCATATACGCATTAGCGCGAAAGAACATACAAATGGAAAAAGTAACGTAAAAACCAAAAAACATGCCAAACACACAAAAAACATACACAGACACATGCGAAA
Organism: Gastrophryne carolinensis; assembly: GCA_027917425.1. NCBI lineage: Eukaryota > Metazoa > Chordata > Amphibia > Anura > Microhylidae > Gastrophryne > Gastrophryne carolinensis. The sequence continues at coordinate 546,466,735 of CM051235.1, read as the reverse complement.
GTCCAGGCGTATCGGTCTATGAATCGAGCCTATAATCTGATTGTTAGGGCGAGCGCTGCGGGTCCATCTCGCAGCACTTTCCTCACCTCCGTTGCTGCTCCCGCTGCCCGGGTGAGCGCTGCGCGCCCATCTCGCAGCGCTCCCCAGTCCCTCTCCTTACCCGCTCCTGCTGGTGGGCCCGTGGCTTTCGGCGCGGTGGCTGGCCGTGCGCCGGCTGCTCCCAGCCGACTTCCTCCTCCTCGTGCTGCTTCCTCGTATGGTTCGGTGCGCACACGCCCCCGTCCACTAGAGGGCGCGCGCACCGGATTTCTGAAATTTAAAGGGCCTGTACACCACTGATTGGTGCCTGGTTATCCAATCCTGCATCCACTTCCCCTATTTAAGGGGCACTTCCTTTTCCATCAGTGCCAGATCTTGGTCTTCCTTTGTATGCAGAAAGTCTGTTGTTTTCAGTATTGCTCACCCGTGTACCGACCTTTGTCTGTCCCCGACTCTGAACCTGTGCTGCTAGCCCAGACCTCTGCTTGAACTGTTGCCTGCCTCCTTTGTACCACGCATTACCTCGGCTGACTGTGTGGCTGAGCCGCTGTTGGGGGGTAGCGACCTGGGGGTCACTCGCCGCTGCAAGACCAACCTGCTTTGCGGCGGGCTCTGGTGAATACCGGTGGCCTCTTAGACTCCGCTCCCCTGACGCAGCACTCGCTATCAGTAACACGGTCACAGCGGATCCACACCTGTGCCGCCACACCCGGTCCGTGACAGTAAGATCCGGCCATGGATCCCGCTGAGGTGCCACTGCCTGATGCCTCTGAATTACCTGCAATAGTGGCTATGCAGTCTCGACAAATTAACCAGCTCTCCGCCATGGTTCAGCAGCTCTTATCGATTCAGCAACAGCAATTGCCAGGAGCCGCCCCAGTATTGCCGCCACAGCCTCCAGTAGCATCAACTTCTAGAATCCGTCTCTCCTTGCCGGCTAAGTTTGACGGGGATGCCAAGTTATGCCGAGGCTTCCTTACCCAGTGTTCTATGCATTTGGAAATGTTGACAGACCAATTTCCCACTGAATGCTAAGGTGGCCTTTGTTATTAGTCTGCTCTCAGGAAAAGCTCTGGCCTGGGCTACCCCATTATGGGATCGCGAGGACCCAGTCACTTCCAATATACTCGCTTTTGTCTCCGAGTTTCGCCAGGTCTTCGAGGAACCAGCCCGGGACTCGAAGGGCACCTGTGAATACGCCATTCAGTTCCGTACCCTGGCATCTGAACTGTCTTGGAAAAATGAGGCGTTATGTGCCTCCTTCAAGAAGGGACTGTCTAGCAATATTAAAGATGCTCTAGCCGCACGTGATTTGCCTTCATCTTTGACTGATATCATCCATTTGGCCACACGCATCAATGTGCGTTTTTCTGAAAGACGTGAGGATCTCTGCCTGGAAATAAACTCTCAGCGCCCTGGGAGGGCATCCGGTTTGGCTCCTATGTTTCAACATCCTATGACCGCACATGCACCCTCCAGTGAGGAGGCCATGCAGGTGGACCGATCCTGCTTAACCCAGCTGGAGAGAACTCGCAGGAGGAATGAGAATCTTTGTTTGTATTGTGCTGGCTCGGATCACTTCCTGAAAGACTGTCGTATTCGCCCGCCGCGACAGGGAAACGGGTGCACCTAGTGAATGTGGGAGAGGCGTCCCTAGGTGTGTGTGCCACCTCTCCATGGCTTACGGTTCCTGTGCAACTCACCGTTGCAGCTACCATCTCCTTGAACCTGACTGTCTTTGTGAATTCTGGCTCTGCAGGAAACTTTATCGAGGCCTCCTTGATTAATAAATATAACATCTCCATGAATCGCCTTGCAAAGCCTCTATTCATTGCTTTGGTTAATGGTAACAGGCTTGATTGCACCGTGCGTTATCACACAGTACCCCTCCTTTTAAAGATTGGACTTTTTCACCAAGAGAATATTGAGTTCTACGTGCTCCCTCATTGTACCTCTCAGATTCTCCTCGGCCTACCCTGGCTTAAACGTCACGACCCCACTCTTGACTGGAATACCGTCGATATCAAGAGTAGGGGGGCAGGCTGCTACAAGAGGTGTTTGAAGTCCGTTCCGGCCAGACCTGTTCCTGCCTCTGCTCCACTTCCCGGCCTGCCTGCGATTTATCAGGTCTTCTCAGATGTTATCTGCAAAAAGCAAGCGGAGGTACTTCCGCCTCATCGATCTTATGATTGTCCTATCGACCTCTTGCCGGGTACTACTCCACCTCGTGGCAGAATCTATCCTCTCTTGGCTCCTGAGACTCAGGATATGTCAGAGTATATACAGGAGAATCCAAAGAGGCTTCATACCGAAATCTTCCTCTCCTGCAGGCGCAGGCTTCTTCTTTGTGGCCAAGAAAGATGGCTCTCTTCGCCCCTGCATTGACTACCATGGCTTCAACAAGATTACCGTCAAAAATCGTTACCCTTTACCTTTGATTTCTGAATTATTTGATCGACTTTGTGGTGCCAGGATCTTCACTAAACTTGACCTGAGAGGGGCCTATAATCTGATACGTATACGTGAGGGCGATGAGTGGAAGACCGCCTTTAACACCCGCGATGGCCACTTTGAATACCTAGTGATGCCCTTTGGACTTTGCAATACACCCGCCGTATTCCAGGAATACAGAATTCCGGGACTTGCTTTACTCCTGCGTGGTAGTGTATCTGGATGATATATACTCATCTTCTCTTCTAATCCTGAAGAACATCACTGCCACGTCCGGCAAGTCCTGTCTCGCCTCCGCCTACATCGTTTATACGCCAAGTTGGAGAAGTGCATATTTGATCAGACCTCTCTACCATTTCTTGGGTACATAGTTTCTGGTCGTGGTCTCCAGATGGACCCCAGCAAGTTAAAGGCAGTGTTGGACTGGTCTCGTCCTTCTGGCCTACGGGCTATCCAACGCTTTTTGGGCTTCGCTAATTATTATCGTCAGTTTATTACCCACGTTGCGACTATAGTTGCGCCTATTGTGGCTCTCACGAAGAAGAACACTAATGCTAAGTCATGGCCTCCTCAGGCTGAAGAGGCCTTTAATACTCTTAAAAATGCATTCTCTTCTGCTCCGGTGCTTTCAAGACCAGATCCAGTTAAACCCTTTGCCCTTGAGGTAGATGCCTCCTTCATTGGAGCTGGAGCCGTGCTAACTCAAAAATCTGCTACTGGCAGGACTCTCACCTGCGGTTTCTTTTTGAAAACGTTTTCTACGGCAGAGAGGACTTACTCCGTTGGAGATCGGGAATTACTCGCCATCAAGTTGGCATTGGAGGAGTGGAGACATCTCTTGGAAGGTTCTGCCTACCTTGTTACCATCCTTACCGACCACAAGAATCTGTCTTACTTAGAAACTCGACAAGCCCGATGGTCGTTATTTTTCGCCCGTTTCTACTTTCAAATCCACTTCCGTCCAGCCGTCAAGAACATCAGGGCAGACGCCCTTTCTCGTTCGGGTCAGAATCCACTCCACAGCATATTATCCCTCCTGAATGTCTAGTCCACTCTGCTCCCGCAACCCTGGTACAAGCACCACCTGGAAAGACCTTCATGCCTCCTCGTCAGCGTTGCAGAAAATTAAAATGGGGACATTCTTCTCATGTAGCTGGCCATGCAGGTATCAGAAAATCTTGTTCTCTCATTTCCAGATATTATTGGTGGCCCTCCTTAGAGAAGGACGTGACGGAATTCATTCAGGCTTGTACCATCTGTGCACGTGACAAGACTCCTCGCCAAAGACCTGCAGGCTTACTTCTTCCCCTACCTATTCCAGACACTCCATGGTCACACATTGCTATGGACTTCATTTCTGACCTCCCTCCTTCACATGGCAACACCGTTATTTGGGTGGTAGTAGATAGGTTCTCTAAGATGGCGCATTTTACACCTTTGCCTGGTCTTCCTTCGGCTCCTCAGCTGGCGAAACACTTCCTTATGCATATCTTTCGACTTCATGGGCTGCCTGCACACATCGTGTCTGACAGAGGAGTGCAATTTGTTTCTAAGTTTTGGAGGGCTCTTTGTAAGCAAGATTAAATTGGACTTTTCCTCTGCTTATCATCCCCAGTCAAATGGCCAAGTGGAAAGAGTAAACCAAGTCCTCGGCCATTATCTTTGCCATTTTGTTTCCGCGCGTCAAGATGATTGGGTCGACCTTCTGCCCTGGGAAGAGTTCTCATATAACTTTAAGGATTCTGAATCTACAAGAAAATCCCCGTTCTTTGTGGTGTACAGTCGTCATCCTCTTCCACCACTGCCTTTGTCCACGTCTTCTGAAGTACCCGCCGTGGAAGAACTCACACGGATTTTTCCACCATCTGGCAAGAGACTCAACATGCTCTTTTTCAAGCTTCCGCTCGTATGAAAATTAGCGCTGATAAAAAGAGAAGAACGCCTCCTGTTTACTGTCCTGGAGATAAGGTGTGGCTTTCAGCAAAATACATCTGCTTCCGAATTCCCAGCTACATATTGGGTCCCCGCTACCTGGGTCCTTATAAGATCAAGCAACGGATCAATCCGTTTGCTATAAGCTTCACCTTCCAGCATCTCTTCATATCCCTAACTCCTTCCACGTCTCTCTTTTGAAGCCAGTAATTTGCAATCGTTTTTCTCCGAAAATCCTGGAGCCCGCTCCAATTTCTGGTACCGCGGACGTTTTTACGGTGAAAGAGATCCTGGGCTCTAAAGTCTCCAGAGGCAAAAAATATTTTTTGGTCAACTGGGAAGGCTGTGGTCCAGAGGAAAGATCTTGGGAACCCGAGGAGAACATTCTGGACCATAGTCTCATCTCAGATTTTCTTGGTCCCAAGAAGAAGGGGAGATCCAAGGGGGGGGCACTGTTAGGGCGAGCGCTGCGGGCCCATCTCGCAGCACTTTCCTCACCTCCGTTGCTGCTCCCGCTGCCCGAGTGAGCGCTGCGCGCCCATCTCGCAGCGCTCCCCGGTCCCTCTCCTTATCCGCTCCTGCCGGCAGGCCCGCGGCTTCCAGCGTGGTGGCTGTCCGTACCAACCTTTGTCTGTCCCCGACTCTGAACCTGTGCTGCCAGCCCAGACCTCTGCTTGAACTTTTACATTGCCTTTTGCCTGCCTCCTTTGTACCACGCATTACCTCGGCTGACTGTGTGGCTGAGCCGCTGTTGGGGGGGTAGAGACCTGGGGGTCACTCGCCGCTGCAAGACCAACCCGCTTTGCGGCAGGCTCTGGTGAATACCGATGGCCTCTTAGACTCTGCTCCCCTGATGCGGCACTCGCTATCAGTAACACGGTCATAGCGGATCCACACCTGTGCCGCCACACCCGGTCCGTGACACTGACATTACAAGTAAACATATTTTTCCTTCCTCTACAGCCTTAGATCCTGGTCAGTGGCAGGCCCCAGAGGGAATGCTGGTCCCCCAAGCAGAGGTCGCCCACCAGCCTGGTAAGTTTTGTGACTACTTATTAAATTACATAGAACATAGCTTCGTTCACAGGTCTTGACAAAGTTTGCCCTAATACATTAGCATAATGACCTATGGCCTGATCCCTAGCCTAATACCTTAGCATAATGACCTATGGCCTGAACCCTAGCCTAATAGCTTAGCATAATGACCTATGACCTGATCCCTAGCCTAATACCTTAGCATAATGACCTATGGACTCATGCCTTTGCTGTAACCTTACTAATATTTCATTCCACAGCTAGCAAACATGTATATGCCTAGTAATAATTACTGCTTCCTTTACACAGAAACCCCACAGGAGAGACTCCAAAAGCTTGACGGCGACGGTGTATTGGCTGGTGGGCGACATCTAGGAGCTGGCTGCTTCAATGGGGACCAGTGAAGACTAAATTCCTGGGGCCTGCCACATTTGTTTGTATTTTTTATATTTAAGATTTTCCAGTTTTAATATGTTTGGATCCCAAAAAAATGTAAAAACGTTTTAGACATTTTAAATTATAAATATTTTAAGAAAATAAAATTTAAAAAATATATTAATTTTTCAAAAAATACATTTTCAAAAATTGACTTATGTTTCGTATTTATTTTATGTAAAGCAAAAGACTTTCTAACCCTTAACATAGGCAAAACATCACATACATCAGAAAATAGGAAGAATCCAAAACATAAGAACAGAATGAAGAACATTAGGTATGCATGAAGGATGGGAGAACATTAAAAGCGGAACCGCGAGTGAATTAAGGTAAGCATGAAGGGCGGGAGAACATTAAAACAGAAACCGTGAGTGAGATAAGGTAAGCATGAAGGATGGGAGAATATTAAAAGTGGAACCGCGAGTGAGTTAAGGTAACCATGAAGGACGGGAGAACATTAAAAGTGGAACCGCGAGTGAGTTATGGTAAGCATGGAGGACAGGAGAAAATTAAAACAGGAACCATGAGTGAGTTAAGGTAAGCATGAAGGACGGGAGAATATTAAAAGTGGAACCGCGAGTGAGTTAAGGTAAGCATGAAGGACGGGAGAACATTAAAAGTGGAACCGCGAGTGAGTTAAGGTAAGCATGAAGGACGGGAGAACATTAAAACAGGAACCGCAAGTGAGTTAAGGTAAGCATGAAGGACGGGAGAACATTAAAAGTGGAACCGCGAGTGAGTTATGGTAAGTATGGAAGCAGAAGTGAGTGAGAGAATAGTTGAGACGGGGCATGATTGAGGGTAATAGCTGCGCGCATGCGTACATACCAGATTTCCTTAAAAAATGCCGCTTGTATGTCTTTGAGAGAGGCTCGAGACAATACCACCAAAGTGTTAAACGTAATCCATCTGGCCCAGAAACAAAAGACACCTGTCCTTCTGCTCTCCACAGACGCCGAAAAAGCCTTTGACAGGGTCAACTGGAAGTTCATGTGCTCGGTCCTGGGGCATATTGGCCTTGGTCCGAACATGCTGAGCTGGATTGGAAGTCTGTATAGTTGCCCTTCGGCGTCTATGAGAGTAAACGGACTCTCGTCCGGATCCTTTGGGATCGCTAATGGGACGAGACAGGGCTGTCCGCTGTCTCCATTAATTTTCATATTGGTGTTGGAGCCATTCCTGTGTAGGGTGAGGGGGAATCCGGATGTTAGAGGGGTGGAAAATGCGTCGGGGCACTATAAAGTCGCGGCCTACGCCGATGACCTAATCTTCTTCTTGTCCTGCCCGGAGGTGACCCTGCCGAACATCATGAAAGATCTGAGAGAGTATGGGAACCTGTCAGGGTACAAGATAAATTATCAGAAGTCCGAGGCCTTAAATGTCGGTATCCCCGCATCAAGATTTGAGAAACTACAGGGTTCCTTCATGTTTAGATGGGCAGAGGGCAACGTCAGCTATCTGGGAACTAAGATCAGTAGCGACCTCTCTAAAATATTTGTTCTCAATTTCCCCCCGCTGCTGAAGCATTTTGAGGAAGAAACCACCAGGTGGGCAAAGGGGAAACTTTCGTGGTTGGGAAAATGCAATGCGGTCAAGATGACTCTCTTGTCCAGTTTGCTTTACCTTATGCAGGCTTTGCCAGTTGCGATTCCACGCCCCTACCTTCAGAAAGTGCGAGCTATATTTATCAAGTTTATCTGGGATGGGAGGAGGCCAAGGGTGAGGGGGAGCTTGCTGATGAGAACGAAGGAGAGAGGTGGTGTAGGTGTCCCCGATCCAGCAATGTACCATATATCAATCCACCTAAATAGGGTGGTTGATTGGTGCATCCATGGACCCCACAAACAGTGGGTTAGCTTAGAGCAGAGTTTTTTGGCGTATCCGATTGGGGGCGCCCCCTGGCTAACCAGAGAGGGATCGACGCAGGCAAAGCAACACCCTACTATTGGTCCGACGCTGATCTCACCTTTCCCCTCCCCCATGTACCCTATTTTGGGAAACCCGAGTTTCACGCCGGGAAATAGTGGGCCAACGGCCGTGGCATGGACTAGAGCGTGCGTGTACAGGGCAGGCCACTTCAGGGCGCAAGATGGGTGGGCCCCATTAGTGGAACTGGCACAGAGGTATGGGGTCCCTGAGTGGTCTCATTGGCAATGTATGCAGTTGGGCCACTTTTTGGCATCCCTGCAGGATTTCAGGGAGGGTAGGTGCGCTCCCACGGCCTTTGAGGATATGTGCCAGAGCAGGGAGGTGGAGAGGCACACCCTTTCTAGGATATACAAGTTGCTGATAGAACCCCCAGATGAAGAAGCCCCCGTTTACTTAGTGAAGTGGGAAAGGGACCTTAAGGAAACGTGGGCACCTGAGCAGCGCAAAAAACTTTTGATACTCCCACACAAATCGTCAATATGCACCAGATACCAAGAATGTGGTTACAAGTTGCTAACCAGGTGGTACAGGGTCCCGGTGGCCCTAAACAAGTGGTCGCCAGAGACTCCTGCGGAGTGCTGGAGGTGTGGTGAAGGGAGGGGGGACTTGCTGCATGTGTTTTGGTCCTGTCCTAGATTGAGGGAATTTTGGAACGGGGTGAGATTGGTGGCGGAAAAGGTCTCGGGCTCGGAGGTCCCTGACGACCCGGCTTTGTGTCTCCTTCATAGGACAGAGGTTCCAATAAGAAGGTACCGCAAAATTTTTGCTGTTGAATGCAGCAAAGGCCTGCATTCCTCAGATGTGGAGGAGCAAGGAACCTCCGGACATACTTTCATGGTTTCGAAGGGTGAATGACATAATGAGGTTTGAGAACATGATGGCCTCCCGGGATGGTACCTATGAGAAGTTCGCTGTCACATGGTGTGGATGGATGGTCTTTACGGAGTCTGCTGAGGGGAAGAGACATGACCTAGTAGATTTCCCTGCCCCTCCCAGTGTTTTCCCTCCCCCTCCCCCCTCTCACTTCTCCACCCCCCTCGCTCAGTGCTCCATGCCAAAGATATCCGGTTTACCCGGAGAATGTTGCAATAAGGCCAGAGATAGATTTGTTGGTACTGGAGTTTCTTTATTGATATGTGATGCTTAAAACGTTGAGTACTCTCACTGAGTGATTATATGTTTGTATCATTAAGCTACTGTGTCGCTGTGTACAATGCTTTCACTTTTCCTGTTTCACGTTCTGTTTACCTTGTGAAAATTCTCTTATAAATAAAGAATATATTAAAAAAAAAAATGCCGCTTGGACGTATTTTGGGAGGAAGATGCATGCAGAATCTAAGGGGACATAGTAAATTTTCGTGGAAGACTACATTCAAAAACGGTAAAAAACGAGGATTACGGGGTAACGTATACCTTAGCCTCATCCTGTAGAGAACGCGAGAGGCAGAAAATGCCATCCTCGTTGGCGTACGCAGCTACGAACAGTAAAAGGAAGGCTTATGAATCATGCGTAAGCTTACACGCACACGGGAAAAATTGTATTTCACAAAAAACGCCCCATATACGACACAGTTTTGAGGAGGCTCTGAATCAGGCCTATTGTCTTTGGCATCAGTATTAAATGATGATATCGTTTGCATTTCTCAATGTGTGTTTAATGTATGTTTGCTGCTTAGTGTGGAATGCGACATGGGCTTCTACCTCTTCTGTACCTTTGCGATCATGTAGGGAGAGACCCTGTTTGGTGGCAGGTCATCAAGGAAAAGACATCTTAAGGCATTACCCTCAGTTACATAATTTATGCAAAAAAAAATTGATTTTACTTCTCTTATTTCCTACACTGTGTCAAAGGCACCAAAGGATTAAAAAAATCATATCAAAATGGTGGTCCACTACATTTGATGTTGCAACACATTCTTTTCTGCCTGCAACACAATGACCTTTACCTAACTCCCACAGATAGGTAAACATACCTACTGGAAAGGGCAGTCTCTAGGCAAAATAGTGCTCAGTAGTGTTCCTTATGCATCATATGGTGATGCTGCTGTTCTATACCAATATATACCATGCTATGCCTCTTTCTTAGCAGCCAGACAGTGCCCCCTCCCAATGATTGAGCCCCATATGGATGATTAGGTGCCTGTCTTATGGCCTGTACCACTAACAGAGGCCCTGACTTATCTGCAGAAAACAGGATGGCCGGGAAAAAGTTGCCCCCAATGGCCTTGGCAATCATACCCCCCCCCCCACGAAAAAAATTAGGAATGTTTCTCTCTAAATGGAGAAAAATAACAGAAGGCCCTAGGGCTGGGCAGACCTTTGCCTGAGAACCAGCAGAATCGCCCCCAGATCCAACACATTGATTGGAAGACTGCGCTCCCACTGGTCCCAGAGACTCCGAACCATCTGGTTGTCCAGAATACCACCCAACCTGTCAGACTGGCGTCTGTGGTCAGGATGACCCACCGGACCGGCAGGAAAGACCTACCCACTGCCAGTCACTGCTGGTCCAGCCACCAATTCAGGGATTGCCAGGCATTATCCGCCAATATGAAGTGATGGTCCAACATCTGCACATTGAGTAACCATTTTCATACCTAGATAGGTCGCCACCATGGAGGGAACCACCTGGCACTTGGGGTAGTTGATCACCCACCCGAAAGTTCCAGCGTGGACAGGAGCATCCAAACATCTCGCAGTGCCTCTGCCAGAGATGGGGCTCGGATGAGCAAGTTGTCATGGTATGGGGTGCCTTCGCAGTAGTGCAATTACCACTGCAAAGACTTTTGTTAACACTCGTGAGGCAGTGGACAGTCTCAATGGCAGTGTCACAAATTGGAAATGCTGGGCGTCCAGCGCATCCTTTATGTCAACCGTGGCCAGAAGATCCCCCTATTACAGCGATGTTATGACTGACCATAAAGATTCCATGTGGATCTTCTGCACCCAAGCGTAACTGTTCAGATGCTGGAGATCCAGGAATGGCCGAATGAACCCATCCTTCTTGGGGATTATGAATAGTATTGCGTAGAAGCCACAGCCCTGCTCTGAGGTGGGCACAGGTACTACAACTCCCCAGTCCAGCAAGAGCTGGGCTTGGCTGGGGGCTTGGGCCGGCTGGCCGCTTGGACTTTCGCTTACCCTAAAAATCCTAGCGGCATCTGAAATCTGTAAAACCTCCGAACTTCCAGAAGGGACAAAAATTTGGTGACCTGCTAAACGAGGTCCTCAGTCTCTGTTCCATTGAAGCCTAGTCAACTTCCCACCCGTGGCATACTGAACCAGGTCATCCAGAAGCTGAAAGCTATCCGGTTTCTCACACTCCTTTGCCAACAGCCTGTTGTAATGGGCAAACCTGGGAAAAACCTACCTGACCTTCTGACACTTGTAGGTTCACCCTTCTACACCTGCCACTTTGGCCGAGGAGTAGAGGAGCGCACAGGGGTCCCTCGCACAAGTCAGGCGCACTTGGCACATGGGACATGCGGCACCACTCTCCGTTGAAATCCGAAACCCCAGGGCCTCTGATGCCCCCGACATGGTCAGACCTCCCTGCAGCTGAGATTAACCCACAGGCCAAGGATGCAGCAGCTTCTGGACCCCTCACCGTGCATCAACAAGAACAATGTCAGATTCCTAAAGGAATCAGTACATGTTAAAAGGCTATGCCCCCACAGAGGGAGCCCTACCTGACCAGGCAAACCCGTGGGGCGGCAGCCACCCCGGATACGATACTCAGCCTAGGAGAACAGGGAGGCAGTACAGGAGCTGCCAAGGGACGTATGGGCACCACACAAGTTGGTGCTGCCTCATGCTGTTGAGAAGGTCAGTGCCGCAGACCTTGGAAATTTGGCCACCCTGCGCCCATCCCCCGTCTTCCATTGTAAGGCCCAAACAGGCCGAAGCCATGCTGGTGTCACAGGTGCGGTAGGCCCCTGAGTTAGCCAATAGGCAGGCCTCATGGCCAGTGGCCACAACCCCCCTTTTGATGAGCTCCCCTCCAAACACAGTGACACCAGGGGGCCCAGCGCAGGCCCCACCCAGCAGCCATGGGGAAGACAGAATGCGTCTCTTGCAGGGAGTCATGGGGGAATATGACCCAGGTGGTAGAGGGACCGGGATCAGTGGGTAACACATAGCAGGGCCACCATGCAAGGCCCAATGATCAGTGCTGCAGTGGGGTCCTGATCCTCTGAGCTCAGACTGGACGAGTTTGACGCGCCTACCTGGTCCTGCCGTTCATAAGTAATCCATATCAAAAGCACTGTCCTCAATCGGGGCTAGCCGTAACCCCTATACACCAGCAAAACCAACACTAAAAGACAGATGGGTCAAGAAGGCTAAGGCAATAACACTACTTATATATGTATACTGCACATAATGCAAGCATAGAAAACGCTCCCAAAAAATATTTTACAAAAATGACAACATTGTCATAAAAACAGAGGGGACCCCCTGTACGCATACCCATGTGTGAAAGCACACCTCCACACAATACCCACAACTAGGCTGGCATATTAGGGTTGATTCAGAGAGACATAAAAAGACTTTCGTTTTTGTTTCGATCTGTTTTTTTGGGGAAATTTTCCAGCTCGCGTATGAGTGTACGAGTGATTCTAAGCATGCATCGCAAGCCTTCAGTAAAGTGTTCATCCGTTCGTATGCCAACGAGAATGTCATTTTTCAGCTTTCGTTTTCCGTTTATGTCACTCATGGAACAACGTAGGCTTTGGTTTTTGCCCTTTTCCATCGTCGCCTCGAACGAATCATTTACGTTTCCCGTTAGATTCTGAATTCCTTTTTGTTGTAAAAAATTTAAAAACTTTAAAAATATTAACAGTTTTTAAAAACATTTAAAAACATTAAAACTAAATACAAAGCAATGGCAGGCCCAAGATAATTATTCTTCATCTGTGGTCCCCAACGAATCGCGCAGCTCCTGCATTTCGCCCACCAACCGAAACACCGTGGCACTGATTTGTGCCAATCTCGCATGTACGGTGTCTGGAAAAAAAAGAAATTCAAATTATTGTTCTGCAAATACATGTTTACAAGCTGTGGATGGAATGATTATTAGGTTGCAAGCTAACTTATGAGGCCATATGTCATTATGCTAAGGACATTGACAATGGATATAGGTTGATTGGTGATGATGTTATTTTCCGCACTCAAAATATTTACATTACAACTTACTGCGGTTGTGGGTGACCTCTGCTTGGGGGACCACCCTACGGTCTGGGGCCTGCCACTGCTGGGAATGTGAGGCCGAAGAGACATTTAAAATAGGCTCACTTCTAATGTCTGATTCAACAGTAAGCAAATGACACTTAGAATGTGTGTGTGATACATGCAATGCCTTGGAGCTGAAGGCGCTCATGCGCCTCCACATAGCCGCAAAACATGTTCAACAATAGCAATCCGAGGCAAAAATGGTCCCGTAAGTGGAGCGGAAATGAAACCGTTTTATAGGGTGGTAGACCATCGGTAATCAGGTCTCAGAATCAGATGCAAGGCCATCCCAATAACGTAAGTTATCTGTACGAATGCAAAATATCAGATTTAGATGCGAAAATGATCTGAACTAACGCAAATGATCAGATTTAGATCCTTCCATCGAAAGCGCATATACGCATTAGCGGGAACGAACATATGCATTGGAAAAAGGAACATAAAAAACAAAAAAAAGGCCAAACAGACACAAAAAATAAGTAAGGGACCTCCCACAAATTCCCCAGTATTGACAAGCAGTTAACAAGAAGCCGGGAGAACAATAATAACCAGAATTCAAAAATGAACAATCACCATACAGAGGTAACAATGATAACAAGGGTGGGAAGGAACAGGACGTGCTGTATACGTATAATACTAATTCTACAGGTGAGTAATCACAGAATTGTATTATTCTAAGTATACAGCACGTCCTGTTCCAGAATAATCCTTACACTTGGGACATCCAATAGCAGTGTCCGTAAGGTAGGGTGGGATCCCCAAAAAGCAGCAACAGGCAGTTAAAACCACTGCCGCTTGCAGAACTTTGTGACCAAAAGCAGCATCAGCTGAGGCCCTAACATCAACCTTGTAAAACTTAGAAAAGGTATGAACAGAAGACCAAGTAGCGGCCTTGCAAACTTGTTCAACAGAAGCTTGGTGCTGAAAAGCCCAAGAGGCACCAATAGCACGAGTAGAATGAGCAGTAAGGCGGAAGGGAGGCTCCTTCCCCTTAGCAGAAGAGGCCTGTACCACAGCCTGACGGATCCACTTGCTGATAGTGGACTTAACTGGAGCCAGACCCTTCTTAGGTCCAGACGGGAGCACAAAAAGAGCATCAGTTTTCCTGAAGGATTCAGTAGCCACCAAATAGAACTTCAGGTTCCTAACCACATCCAGAGAATGCAAAACCCTCTCCTTAGGGTTACTAGGATTAGGGCACAGAGAAGGCAAGACAATGTCCTGATTGAGGTGAAAAGCAGACACCACCTTAGGGAGAAAATCTGGTTTAAAACGGAACACCACCTTGTCCTGGTGTCTCTCAAAGTAAGGGGGTTTGATGGAAAGCGCCGCCAACTCAGAAACACACCTAACAGAAGTGATAGCCACCAAAAAGACTACCTTAAGCGTCAAAATGGACAAAGGGGCCTCACGCACGGGCTGAAAGGGAGACCCCTGCAAGGCATATAAGACCAGGTTCAAATCCCAGACTGGTAACATAGGCTTACGTGAGTAACCCCCTGGCAGAAGGTCTTAACCAGACGATGGTGAGCAAAGGATCTTGGGAAGAAAATGGCCAACGCAGAAACATGACCTTTGGGGGTACTAAGTTGAAGACCCAAATCCAAATCATGTTGCAGAAATTCCAGAATCCTAGGGATAGAAAACACCCGACAGGGAAGTGACCTAGACTCACACAAGTCAATGTAAGCATGCCATACCCTATAGTAGATGGATGACGAGGACTTCTTCCTAGCCCGAATCATGGTATTAACAACAGAGGCAGGCAGCCCCTTTTCCATCAAGATGGAGGTTTCAGCAGCCAGGCCGTTAAAGCCAGCGTTTGTAAATTGGGATGGCGTAGCTGCCCCTGAGTGAGCAGATCTGGATCCTTGGGCAGGACGTACTGATCTACTGCCAACTGCACGATGTCTGCGAACCACACTCTTCTTGGCCAACAAGGGGCCACCAGAATGGTTGGCACCCCTTCCTGGGCAATCTTCCGCAGCACCCTGCCCAGCAGAGGAAAAGGAGGGAACACATAGAGGAGCCGAAAGGTCTTCCAAGACATTGCTAGTGCATCCACGGCCAAGGCCAGAGGGTCCTGGGACAGAGAGACAAAGACTCGAAGCTTGTGATTGTGACGGGACGCAAACAGATCCACATCTGGCTGACCCCAGCGGTGGCACAGGGAGCGAAACACCCTGTTGCTGAGGGACCATTCCCCCAGATGAGAAATCACCCTGCTGAGGGAGTCTGCCTCCAGATTTTCCACCCCCGGGATGTATACAGCTGAGATGAGATGCTCCTCCACCCAAGACAGTATCAGGGACACTTCCTTGAGGGCCCTCTTGCTCCGGGTCCCTCCCTGATGATTGATGTAGGCAATCGTCGTCTGGTTGTCCGAGCGCACCTGAACAGCTGACCCAGAAGGTGTGGAGTCAATTGGGCGAGAACCAACCTTATCGCCCTCAGCTCCAGAATGTTGATAGGGGTGTGGGCCTCCTGAGGGCCCCACTGACCCTGGAATTTCAGGGATTTCCAGAAGCCCCCCCAACCTGTCAGACTGGCATCTGTGGTGAATGTCTCCCAGCATGGGGCCAGAAAGGATCTGCCCACCAACAGGTTCCTCGAGTCCAGCCGCCACGAGAAAGACCGTCTGGCCAGAGGGGACAGAACCAACATCTGATCCAGGGACACAGGGTCCCGATACCATACTGACAAGAGGTGAAGTTGAAGAGGTCTCATGTGAAACTGAGCGTATGGAACCGCCTCAAAGCAAGACACCATCAGGCCCACCAGCTGCATTCCCTGCCGGATGGAGGGATGAGGGCAAGACATAAGAAGCCTGGCTTGGGCTTGAAGACTCTCCACCTTCTGCTGAAGGAGAAAAATCTTGACCTGAGATGTATCCAGAGTCATGCCCAGAAAGGACCTCACCATTGACGGTGAAAGGGAAGACTTGGGATGGTTGATCACCCAGCCGAAGGACTCCAGTGTGGACACCACCAGCTGAGTATCCAGCTCGGCCTGCTGGAGGGACTGAGACGTGATGAGAATGTCGTCCAAGTAGGGAAGGATGCGAACGCCCTGAGATCTCAGCAGGGCCATTACGCCCGCCAGCACCTTAGCGAATACCCTGGGAGCCGAGGTGATACCGAAAGGCAAGGCCACAAATTGGTAGTGCTGATCCTCCAGAGTGAACCTGAGGAATCTCTGATGACCTGGAAAGATTGGTACATGAAGGTAAGTGTCCTTGATGTCTATAGAGGTCATGAAGCCGCCCGGGCGTAGTGAAGTGACAGCTGAGCGCAGAGTCTCCATGCGAAAGCATTTGAATCTGACAAATTTGTTGAGGCGCTTTAAATCCAGGATGGGTCTGATGGACCCGTCTTTTTTGGGGACAGTGAAAAGATTGGAATAGAAGACTCTGCCCCTTTCCCTCAAACGCACCTGGTAGATGACCCCCAACTCCAGAAGATTTTGGACAGCAAGGCACAGACCCTGAGCTGACAAGGGGTTTTGAGCCATCCGGGATTTGATGAATCTTGGGGGCGGCCAGGCTGCAAACTCTATCTTGTAACCAGAGGACTCTACCTCCTGAATCCACTGGTCTGAGACGTGAAGCCTCCAGACGTGAGCAAAGAGTCAAAGCCGTCCCCCCACCCGGATGGGTGAGGGCGCCCCTTCATGCCTGAGGGGGCTTGGGGGAGGACTTTGGTTTGGGACCCCAGGAGGGACCGGGACGGCCACGTCCCCTGCCCCTGCCCCAATAGTCTCCGCGAGCCCCAGCAAGGGAGACTCCTCGACCAGTTCTGGAACCACGGAAGAAAGGAACTTGTCCCCCGAAAGAACCGGGACGGCCTCCTACGTTGAGGTAACCTGCCGCCCCTGGCAAACAAGTCCAAGCGTTCACCAAAGAGGCGCAGCCCCTTAACCCTTTAAGTGCCAGCCTACCTGGAGTTTTTGTCACACTCTGTTGCCAGACCATTTTGCACTATTTTGCACTCCCCATGTTCAAATGTGATTTTTGAAGGGATTTCCAGGGATTTCCCAGGAAAATGATATATTGTTTTTTTCAGCAGAGTCTGAGCTTTAACATGAAATGTCTTGTTTGTCATTTTTTAGGTGTATTCTCAATATTTTTGGGCGAAATATGTGCAAAAAAATAAAAAAAAAACAATTTTTTACAATTTGTAGTGTTTTTTTGTAATAAAAATTGTACGTTTGTCAATAAAATCTTATTGCATGTGAAACCCCAATTTCTCACAGTTACAGCGGTACCACATATGTATAGGTAGACACCCTTTCCTGCCCAGGAGACTCCCCCAAACTGAAACAGAGCTTTAGGGGATTTTCAGAAAAAATACAACTGTGATATGCGCTATGCGCACCTTGCAGTTTTTCCAGAAAAACAACCCTTTACATTTGAAATACAAACTATATATTCTCTGGAAGTACACACCTCAGGCTTTCTATTTGTACCAGGCTTGTTGATGTGGCCACAGTTTTCTAGAAGTAATCCCTCAATGTATTCTTTGGTTGCAAAGAGTTTCCCTAAAAAAAAGGATAAAAAAACAGAATCAAAGCCACATTTTCCTAAAAAAAACTATATACAAACAAAAAAAAAACAAGTATAATCTGAAAAAGCAACATCCCCCGAACAGAACGATACCCAACATGCATAGGTTCTGTCAAGGGAAGAGTTGCCAAACACCCCAAAGTAAAGCATGAGCATAACGGTAATTTTTCTTGAAAATTTCAGCTCTGCAGAAAAAGTGCGCACCCCACGGGGGATCGGATGGCACCAAATTAAAGAGGAGACCCGGCCGGATCCAACGAGGGGTCAGGTGAGTATTTTTTTTTTCTTTTTTTGCCCACTAGCAGGGGTAAATACCAGGCACGTAAATTTTACGTGGCTGGCACTTAAGTGACGGAGAGGCAACCACGTAAATTTTACGTAGCTGGCATTTAAAGGGTTAAAGGGAAAGCCAGTGAGAGCCTTCTTAGCAGCATTATCCACTACCCACTGACGCAGCCAAACAGAGCGGCATATAGCCACCAAAAGGGCAGAAGTCCTCCCACATATTCTAATGGCATCATCCATGGCAGACAGCACATATGCAACAAATTCATAGCAAAGCAGAGATCTATACTCATCTCCTCCCTCCCATCTAAGAGGCTCTTAAGCAAACCCTTAATAGCAATAGCCGTAATGGCAGAGGCACAAACCGGGCGCAGCTCGGTCCCCACACAGGCAAAAGCATGGCAAGCCAGCTGGTCCATGTGCCGGTCCTCACCATCCCTCAGGGTAGTAGTGTCAGGAGAATGCATGACAGATGTATTGGACAGCCCCAGAACGGGCGCGTCCACCTCGGGAGGACACGACCAACGCTTAATCACCTCAGCCGGAAAGGGATACCTCTTGTCCCAACTCTTGGGCACCCCAGGGAGCTTGCTAGGTCGTTCCCATTCCTTGAGCACAAAATTATTAAAGTGAGTTTGCTCAGGAAACTCCAAACGTGGTTTAACCGTATGAAAAAGCTCACCCTGCTGCTGCGGAGCCACAGCAGGAGGAGAGATACAGAGTACTTAAAAAATATGAGCCAAAAGCCCGTCAGTGTCATCTGAGGACCATGGGTCTTCCCCAAAGGGAGACCCGGTACCACCATAAATCTTAGGCCGTTCCTCAGATGATTCAGAGAATAATTCCCCCTCCTCCAGGGGAGCATAACCGGTAATGTGAAAACAGCGAGTGGTAAATGCCGCTTCTTAGCAGAAGCCTTATGCGGAGCAAACCCAGCAAGATGTTTTTCAATGCTGGCCACCCGTGCATCCAAATCAGGTTGAGACTCCCCATTGGTATGCACCTCACTGGGGGTCAGATGTAAGCGTGGGGGGTAGGCGAAGCCTGAGGGGGTGCAGGCCCAGCAACAGGTAACCCAGATTGCAGCGCAAGTACCTTCTGGGCGCAAGGTACACATACCCTGACATCATCACCGATTGAGGATACCCCACACGCAACACATAGCCGGGCTTGTCCCGAAGGAACCCCAGGCCCATTTTCCCCAGAAGCCTCCATATGGTGATTTGAATGACAAAGTAGGCCAATAAGGGTTAACACTAAAGAGCTACCTGGGATTCCCCAATAACCCGCTAGGGAAGTGGGAGATAATGAGGAGAGATGGCTGGGAGAAACCACAGTGCTGAAGTTGTAACCTGCCTGAAAGACATAACAAGCATTCCCATGAGCATACAGCCAGAAAATCCTAAAAGATTTTACGCCACCGGGGTTACTCACGGACCGCAGGAGCTAGGCAGCCCACACCGCAATGGCAACAAAATGGCGTCCGCAGACCTCGAGGGGCGGGCTCTGTGGAGATGTGACATCAAAATTATCATCCCCAGAGCCCGCCCCCCCGAAGAGCGTGAAACGTGCCCACATGATCCTGCCGGCCAATAGCGGGCCACCAGCTCTGAGGCGAATGACGCCGCCGTCCGCGGAGCACAGTAAAAATAAACAAACGTAAAACACACGCTTACAACTAGAAGCCCCCTCCCCCCAGAGATCACCCAGAGGGAGAACGAGAGGGGTTAAATACGGGATTCCCGGGGCACCCGGAAAGTGAGGGAGGAGGGGAATACTATGGTCACAGGATTAAGTGCACAGGAGGAGCCTGGCAAAACCCAAGAAGCAGTGGGGGCATCCCAAAGAGGCTCACCATCAGCCTAAACCACCTACCCTGTTAAAGCAGGGACTGCAGTAGGAGCATAGCTCCTCAGCACCTACCCTGGTGCTTACAAACCTACCTTCATCCGAACCTTGTAAGCCGAGGCTGGGGGGCAATATATAGTATGGAACGGGTGGGAATAGTCCTGCAGGGCCGCAGGCATATAAGCCCCGCTCACCTGCGCCACAAGAGAGCTATCTTCTCAGCACAGACTGCAGAAATTAACTGGGGAATTTGTGGGAGGTCCCTGACTTATATAGGGCCGGGAGGAGCCACAAGCTGTTTTCTGCAGTCCAGCACCATCTTGTGGATGTATTACCCAAGTGTAAGGATTATTCTGGAACAGGACGTGCTGTATACTTAGAATACATACAGACACATGCGAAAGCCCAGACGTATCTGTCTCTGAATCAACCCGATTGTCTAATATCAAGGACACCAAAAAGGACCTCAGACATTAATAAAAGACAGGGGAGTGGGAATCCGGCGGGCACCAGGAGTCTCTAAGATGATGAGCAATAGAGGGAGCCACTAACAGGTTGTGAACCCACATAACCAAGGGCGTCAATGGTACCTCCTACGAAGCCATTCTCTGAAAGGCCAAAAAATCTGGTTGGCAGGACACCAAGCTAGTTGTGCGGGGGCCAGATCGGTGTATGCGAAACGCTCAGGGACCCAGTGCTCAAGTGCACTTCTGAAGGATCCACATACCGACGGCGGGACTTCCGATGATCCATTTGCCGCTACTCCAGAATGCAAGTCACCCTCCTGATTCAATGTAATTTCCAGCTGTAAGGCCATATTAGATCACCATTGGCACATTTTGCAGTTGGATCCTGTGGTGGCTGGGTGTGTCAGTGACCATCCCATTCGGATTGGTTGGTCTTGGCAACTGTTCCAGTTGTGCTGAATATTCCTGTGCACTGCTTTAGAAGATTTTCTCATAGGTTCACAAAGATAAAGTCATAGCAGGTCCCCAGTTGTTGCATGCAATACGTTAACATTTTAACAAAATTTCTGATCATTACTACAGATCAGTTATATACCTGTTTTTTTTTTACAAAATAAGCAAGTCTGTTTGAAATACATTCTATTTGTGCAATCTAAAATCTATAGCTCTTTTACGGCTATATATATATATGCTAGTTCCATTCTCCAAGATTCGTCATGGCATCATTCCCAGAGAAAGCTGTCACAGTATTATATCTTTGGAAAGTGACGATTTTGAAGTATTTATATTTCAAGTCCTCTGCTCTTAAAGGAATTAGAAATAACTGCAAAGCCAACACAACATCCGGCATAAATCCCAGGTTTCTATGAAGCAAACATGCCTGGAAGAATAACCATTATTCAAGAAGAGGGATACTTGGCATTTCCTCTATTGATGTGTGTGTTATTGCCTTCTGTATGTCACTCTCGGTTACCCCCGCATGATGCTGCAAGTATCATTAATGAAAACAGGGTTCATAAAATAAAACACAAGCTTCTGATAAATACATTTTCTCTTTTTGATAACGTATCTTAAATGTGAATGTTTGCTACAGTGAAAGGCGGTTAAAAAAAAATAGAATATGTCCTAACATTTGATGTAAAAGGTAAGGCGATGAAGCCCAGAAGAAAAGAAATTTTTCATTAGTACACTTTCAAGGAACTGCTGACACCCACGCACAGTAAGTATATAACTATCAGTCTGCTAAGATGCCAGGTCTCACAAACATTAGTGGTAAATTGATTTCACTGTGTTTCTGCCTCTAGGGAACTAATAATATTAGTACTGATGCAGTTGAATGTTTTGCCTTTGTTAGGTGTGGGTGGCACAAGTGCTTTAATATATTTAATTTAAGAAACGAAAGTCAATAATGATCTATATACAGATCTACAGATTCAAACGGCTATCTCATAGTAATTGGTTAAAATGTGGGACAGTGCTTTGATTTTGTGCATCAGTAAAAAATTATAACATTTTTTTAACTAAATAGTCTTTTACATTTGTGACCTTTAAAAATATTTATTATAAAAGAAGAAAAAAGGAAAATGTAGATCAGTTACTTCTGGATTGTTCAATGGAGAGTTTACAGTGTGGTAATCTATTAGGGTAATTAGGTGGGTGTGGTCACACACTGTGAGAGCCAGAACACACAACTGCTCCTAATTACCAGAAGCCTGTGAAGCCTGGGGCTTTCCTGGGAGTGCCTCCCCAGGCAGCATGGATGATTCCGGGGGTGAGTCGCGCCGGTACCCCCAGAGGAATATTAAACCTCCGGATCCCGGGTCTGCTTCCACCAGTGGCGCTAGTAACACCACGGTGCCCCAGCCCGGTGAGAGTTTGTCAGCTTTTCGCAGCCGTGTATGCAGTAACTTGTGCAGTGCGGCAAAGGAGGAGGAGAAGCTGTGCAAGATGAAAATTGCATTAAAGAAAAAGAAAATGGACACCAGCAAGGCGCGGGGACTGGATCGGCGGTCAAATAAAGCAGATTTAGCTGAGCTTGAATCAGCATGTCGGCAGCAGGAGAAGCTTGTTTTGTCCCTTAAAGCAAGCAGTGGGGCCTTTAAAGAAAAATATAAAAATGAGGAACAATTTAAGTCCATGCAGCGCTCAGGCCCCACTGTGAAGGAGGAAGAGGCCGACCATGTGGATGAGACCCCGATGGTGGAGGATTCTCCAGCTGTACCTCCACCCAAAGTTGCAGCAGTAGCAGAGCCGGGAGCCCTGGAACCAGCATTGGAAGACTCTCTTGCTGAGGCAACACATCGTGAGTGCGTGACATCGCTGGGCATCCAGGAAGCCCCTACTGGAGCATATCTTCCAGAGGACAGCCGCCAGCCTGAGGAGCCCATGCCAGCTAAGAACAACATCCATCTGTCTAGCCAACCTGCAGAGTGCGCCATAGGCACTGTGTCAGGGGGTATAGAAGACTGTGGCACTCCTTGCCCTGAAAAGGGTGAGGTGGCGCCAGCCTTAAGTACCATCCTGGCACCCATCCGGGTTCCTGGGTGCGCCGAACTTGGTGGGCCTGGGACCATGGGTGACTCACCCGCAGGTTTGGGTCTTGCTGGCAGGGCTTCTATTGTTTCTGCTTCAGCTGGTTTGGGTGCCGTTACTGATGTTGCTCCTGTTACTGCTGCTGTGTCTGGGGCTGAGTCCACAGGGGTTAATTCTATTGTTGGACTTTCTGCTGGGCCCGCTGCTGTGACTGCTGCTGATGTTGTGACTGTCCCCTCACCTGCACCTCAGGTGGACAATAAGAAGACTGTGCCACCTAATGCTGGGGCCCCTGCTGTCCGCCCTGCCCTGTCTTTCATCCAGCGAGGTGGCACAGGGAGTAGGGCCAATAATGTTGTTGGTGCTGCAGTGCAGTCCCCTGTGTCCTATGCCCAGGTTGCCAGGCGTGGTGGAGAAGCTGCTGGTGAGAGGATGTCTGTGCCCAGTGAGGCCAACGCCCCTGCCAGCGGCTTCAATAGGCACAACCTGGTCCAGCTTAGGTGGGAGGGGGAGGGGCCAGTTATCACCCGGCGGGCGGTGGTGGATCTCATACTGGGTATGGGATTCGCAGCCGCAGACATTTTTGCCCTGATCAGTCCAGTGGGGAGTGCGGAACATGACTTAAGCTTCGTCAGACCAGAAGGAATGGACTTATTTTGGGAGCGGTATGAGCTGCTGAAGCAAGATCCTGCCTGGAAGGGGTTAACTCCCATCCATGTCTCCAGACAGCAGCTTGTGAAAAATGTCACCATACTGGTTTGACTCTGCCTCTGATTTGACTGTCTGGCTAAAGCGTTATGGTGATGTTCTCACTCCCCTGAAGAAGATCTTAGACGATCGGGATATCTGGACCGGGGGTTGGTCAGTGACCCTGAGGCTCCGCAGGAATGGCAACCAGGTCACTCACTTGCCATCTTCTGCCTATGTTGGCCGTGACTGGCTGACCATCTTTTATCCTGGTCAGCCCAAGGTTTGCCATAAATGTGGGGCCAAGGGTCACTTCAGCTCCTCCTGCTCGCTTCTTAGGTGCTCGTTGTGCCAGGGCTTGGGACACTTGGCTAAGGACTGCAATACAATCCGATGTAATCTATGTAACCAGCTCGGCCACCCTAATAGTCAGTGTCCTGAGGCCTGGCACAACCTGGACAGGGAAGTGGTGCAGGAAATGCTGCGGCTGGATAGGGAGGAACATTCCCATGCTGTCCCATCTACGGTCCCTCCCCCCACTCAGCTGTGGGTTCCTGAGGCCCCTGCGCCCGCTCCTGTACCATCTGCAGGGGTCCCTAAGGTGAATCCCCAGTCTGCCCCCAAGTCAGCAACCACCAATGTAAGATCAAGTAATTTAATAGCTGAGGCGGCCCGGGAAGCTGGCACTGCAAGTACCAAGGGGGTCCCAGAAATTGTGGCCCCTGCTGTAAAACCTGGCAGGCTGGGGCTAGGTGATCCTGATCCTGCATCCCCTTCTGAGCAGGGTGGAAGTTCAGATCCCAAGACAGCGTGGTCTGGACTCTCCCCTGAGGATCAGGATTACCTTGCTCTCAGGTTTGCTACCAAGAAGAAAAAAGGACAATGGAGTGCCTGAACCGGGGAATAGCCATGGGGTGCAGCTCTTCAACCGGTTTGAGGCACTTTCTGAGGACTCAATAGAGATTTCTTCATTTGATTCTGAGGCCTCAGATATGGAGGAGGAAACACAAGCCTCCTCCAGTAAGTGTGAGGGATCCGATAGTGAGGCCGGAGGGAAGGCTAAGAGACATTCTCCCGAATGACTCTGATGGCAGTTCCCCCTCCGATAAAGGTGGCAACCATTAATGTTGCCAGCATTAAATCAGTAATCGTTTTATGGCCTTATTTTTTCTCAGCCAGTTTGATACTGACATTTTGTTTTTGCAGGAGACCAGATTGGCCAGTCTGGCCGACATTCTCGCTGTGAAGCGGGAGTGGAGGCACGGACCCTCTTTTTGGTCTCTTGCGGCCGAGCCTTACAGCGGAGTGGCGGTGCTTTTTAAAACCGACATGGTAACTTGCCGGCGTGTCATTGAGGTGGAGATCGGGAGGTGCATGGTCTTGGACGTCATTGTAAGGGGGCAGGACCTGCGCCTAATAAATATCTATGGACCCCAAACTAAGTGGGACAGGAAATGCCTCCTTACAAAGATCAAGCCATTCCTTTTTACAGCCCGGCCAGTAGTATTTGGAGGTGATTTTAACACCGTGACTAGGCCCAAGGACAGGAGAGGCTTCAAAGGCAAGCTGGGCTGCGATAGTCTCTTTTTGAATAGCATGGTTAGAGAGGCAGGTCTGGAAGATGTGCACATTAAGCACTCTCCAGACCTCACGGGCTTCACTTTTCAGCGAGGTAGCAGTCAGAGTAGAATAGACAGATGCCCCCCTAGAAGAAGGGGCATCTGGAGGATGAATTTGGCTCTCCTTGAGAAAGTTTCCTGGACTCTACTCCAGGATTGGAAAATGGTGACCTTTCTATCACTAGCTTGACAGAGCCGGTCACTGCCGATGAGGTGGTAAGTGCGATTGATCACCTTGCCATCAAAAAGTCGCCCGGGCCAGATGGTCTGACAGCTGAATTTTATAACTGTTTTAAGACCATCCTGGCACCACATTTGGTGGAGGTCTTTAATTGCTTTCTGGCAGAGGGTTCCCTCCCTCCCTCCATGAGGCTGTGATCCTTCTGCCAAAAGGAAAGGACTCTTCGATGATTGAGAACTGGCGCCCCATCAGCCTTCTCAATGTCGATACAAAGATACTGGCATCTGGTGCTTGTCGTCAGTAGCGGAGCAACTGCTTTCCCGTCATCAGCACTGCTCGATCCAAGGTAGAAGCACCTTCTCAGCGGTTTTAGCTGTCCGGGAAGCCTTGGAGCGATGCAGGGTTGCAGGCTGGGGAAAGTACTTGTTGGCGTTAGATCAGGCAAAGGCTTTTGATAGGGTCAATCATGAGTACCTATGGCTGCTTCTTGGTAAGTACGGCCTGCCAGGGCGGTTCATTAATTGGCTACAAACCCTGTATGAAGTGGCTGAGAGCTTCCCTCTTGTTAATGGTTGGGTTGGAAGGCCTTTCAAAGTTGGCTCTGGTGTGCGACAGGGATGCCCTCTGAGTCCCCTACTGTATGTGTTTGCAATCGATCCCTTTATAAGGAGGGTCGAGAGCAGCATGTTATGTGGGGTTCCTCTGGGTGTGCCTGGTGAGCCTCCTTTGAAGGTCATTGCCTATGCTGATGATGTATCTGTGATTGTCTCTGGGACAAATGAGGCAGAGGAGGTGGCCTCTCTAATAGCACAGTATACAGAAGCGTCGGGCTCCAAGGTCAATCATGAGAAGAGTGAAGTTTTCTGGATGGGTGAGGAGGGTGAGCGCTGCGAACTTCCGGACGCCTTCCCAATGCCCCAGCAGGAAATTAAGATCCTTGGCATTAATTTCGGTCCTGGTGATTATGGCCAAAAAAACTGGGAGCGCAGGCTGGAAATTGCCAGTGCCAAGGTTGCAGTCTGGAAGAACTGGAAAATGTCTCTCAGGGAAAGGGTTGACCTTATCAAGACCTACCTGATTCCCATCTTTTTATACATCAGCTTCGTCTGTGTTTTGCCAGTATCTCTCTACACCAGGGTCTACAGCGTGTTTTTCCAGATGTTATGGGGAAACCGTATGAACCTGGTGAAAAGAAATGTCACTTACCAATCCAGGCGGGAGGGTGGCCTAGGGATGGTCAACCCAGTAGTGTTTTTCTCTCTCTTGTTTCTGAAACATAATTTTGGAAGCATGTTGGCAGAGAGCCCGCCTGGCTGGGTGGGTATTTTCCAGTCCTGGTTTAAGCCCTTCCTGCGAGACTGGGAGAATGGTGGCCGGGTGAAAAGCCCATGAGTTCCTCAGGCTCAGCTCCCGGCCTATGTTGCCCCGTGCTTGAAAGTACTTTGGCAATGGCAATTGACAGCAGAGGACATGAGATCTACTCCGAGGAAGCTTCTGGTGAGTCGGGTCCTGGGTCTGGCTTTTCATGAGCCATTGTCCCGCAGGGATTGCCCAGGCTCCATCATGAGGGAGGATTTGAGGCTTATTAACCCCTCAAGAATTCCTTTGAAATACCAGGATATAGCCTGGCTCTCCTTCCAAGGAAAACTCTACCTTAGGGGGAATCCGGAAGAGTCGCAGCCTGCCAGAGATAATTTGTCTCCGTGAGGAGTGTCAGGATGAGGTGGAGACTATGGACCATTTCCTGCTCCGGTGTCCCTTTAATGTAGATGTGTGTAAACAGGTGGGGTTGGCCCTCTGTGCCCTCCTTCTTCCAGCTTTCCTATGCTGAGTGGGTATACGGGGCATTCAAGAACAGAGGGGATTTTTGTTTGGACACTTTATATATAGTGTCTAGTGATTCGCTATTTCACGTGGAATGCACGGTGCCAGCTCTGCATTAGGAAGAAAGTCCTCCCTGTCCCGGTGGTGGTGCATGACATCCTGCATGAGGTGGGAAAGATCCGGGTGCTTGAGAGGGACAGGTGGGAACGGGGGGCCTGGATGAAGGCGTGGAGAAACATCAGGCCTCCTTAGTCCTCATGACTTCCCTCTGGGTGGGCTTTTCTGTCTCTTATCGCCCATAGATTTTTTTATAACAAAGACACAGGTGCACAGGTGATGGGGTCTCTTAGTCTTCTGTTGATTTGTGTATAGTGTAGTGTTAGGTTGTAGATAGGATTGTATATAGAATAATGGATATTATATATTATATGCCGAATTGTTAGGCCTGTTTCTTTTTGTTTAGTTATTTATTTTATTTATTATTGTAACTTTGTATATATTGTATATGATTGCTTGATTTTACGCAATAAAAAAAAGTTACAGTGTGGTAGAGCCACCACCAAAACCACAAGACACGTTCATTCCCAATGACTGTTCTGCTTGATTAAACTGGACCTTCACCTTGAATAAGAGTCTATCTTATATGTTTCCCCCACCCTGTACATACAGATTGCCCACATTAAAAATCATCATACCTGCACCTACTGCGTTTTTCGTGCCTTTCAACATCGAAAATGGCGGCTTCTGGAGTCTCAGGCTGCCTGCAGACAGGAAGTGTCTTCTGACTATGCTGCATGCATTCTGGGATTGTTGTCCTTTTCCTGAACCCAGCTCTGCCCTGTCTGTGCAAAGCACAGCTATAACCCACCCCCTGCACTCCTCCCCTCTCCTTTCCTCAGTATGTGATGCTTCTGAGTCAAGATGGCGGCGCTCATATCTTGGAGTGGGGGAAAGAATAATAAGTAAGCAACTTAAAACGTAAAAATACAATTCTGTGAAATACTCACCTGTAGAATTGATATTATACGCATACAGTACGTCCTGCTCCATCTATAATACTTACACGTGGGTAATCCTCCGCCAGATGGCGCTGTTCACTGCAGACATGCAAAAACAGGCTCCTCCCGGCCCTTCATATACCCAGGGACTTCCCACAAATCCCCAGCATTGAAAAGCAGTGAGAAAAAGAAGCCGGGAGAAACCAACCACCAAACTGGTAACAATAACAATGATAACAATCACCATACAGGGGATCCAGAACAAGGTGAAACCAGGGTGGGGTGGAGCAGGACGTACTGTATGCGTATAATATCAATTTTACAGGTGAGTATTCCACAGAATTGTATTATTCTAAGCATATAGTACGTCCTGCTCCATCTATAATACTTATACGTGGGACATCCAATAGCAATGTCCATAAAGTAGGGTGGGATCCCCAACAACAAAGGCAACGGCACGTAGCTCAAACTACAACCGCCTGTAAAACCTTACGGCCAAAAGCAGCACCAGCTGATGCCCGAACATCAACTTTGAAAACTTTTGAAAAGGTGTGAACAGAAGACCAAGTAGCGGCCTTGCAAACTTGTTCAACAGAGGCCTGTTGCTGAAAAGCCCAAGAGGCATCAATAACACGAGTGGAATGAGCCGTAAGACGGAAAGGGGGAGTCCTCCCCTTAGTAGAATAGGCCTGAATCACAGCCTGACGAATCCATTTACTAATGGTAGACTTGGCGGGAGCTAAACCTTTCCTAGGCCCGGAAGGCACAACGAAGAGAGCATCAGTCTTCCTGAAGGCCTTAGTGACAACCAGGTAATACTTCAAGCACCTGACTACGTCCAAGGAATGCAGAACCCGCTCCTTGTCGTTGCGAGGATTGGGACACAGAGAAGGAAGAACAATATCCTGGTTCAAATGAAATGCCGAGACAACTTTTGGCAGAAAATCCGGTTTGAAGCGGAACACCACCTTGTCCTGGATAGATAGAGCGGCCAGCTCTGACACACGCCTAACCGAAGTAATAGCCACCAAAAAGACAACCTTGAGAGAGAGAACGACCAGAGCATCTTGAATAGGCTCAAAGGGAGCACCCTGCAAGGCAGACAAAACCAAATTCAAATCCCAAACAGGGACCATAGGCTTTCGAGGGGGACGCATGTGAGTGACCCCCTGGAAGAAGGTCTTAATCAGGTGATGTTGAGCAAAGGTCTTCTGAAAGAAGATAGATAGGACAGAAACCTGACCCTTCAGAGTACTAAGTTTGAGACCTAAGTCCAAACCAAAACACCGGGACGTGCAGGTAAGCATCCTTGATGTCTACTGACGTCATGAAGTCCTCTGGGCGCAGTGAGCCAATGGCCGAGCGCAGAGTTTCCATGCGATAGTGCCTGTTCTTGAAAATTTGTTGAGGATTTTTAAATCCAGGATGGGCCTGACTGACCCATCCTTCTTGGGTACTGTGAAAAGGTTTGAGTAGAACCCCGTGCCCCTGTCTCCAGGGAGGACCTAGCAAATGACCCCTAGGTCCATGAGACCCTGTACGGCCAGCAACAAGACCTGAGCTGAGGCAGGGTCTTGAGGGATTTGAGACCCAATGAATCTGGTGGGGGGCCGTACAGCAAATTCTATCTTGTAGCCGGAGGACACTACCTCCTGAATCCACCGGTCTGAGATGTGGCGCCGCCAGACATGCTCGAAGTGCTGTAGACGTCCCCCCACCCTGACAGGTGAGGGCGCCCCCTCATGCCTGGGGGGCCTTGGGAGGGGCTTTGGGCTTGGTTCCCCAGGAGGAACCTGGACGGCGTCCTCTGTTCCTGTGCCAGGAATCAGCGCGGGCCCCAGCGAAGGGCGCCCCTCTACCCTGCTTGGCCCCACGATAGAGGGTTAATAGGGAGCCTTGGCCACGAAAGGGCAGAGTCTGCCGCCTGCGCTGGGGTAACTTGCCTCCCTTGGCAAAGAGGTCTAATTGATCTCCAAATAAGCGCAGCCCTTTAAATGGCAGCCCCGTGAGGGCTTTCTTGGCGGCATTGTCTGCGGCCCACTGGCGCAACCAGACCGCGCGGCATATAGCAACCACCAGGGCAGATGACCTGGCACACATCTTAATAGCATCGTCCGATGTGGACAGGATAAAGTTCACAAACGCATCACAGCTGGACAGAGTGTTGACAGTATCAGGAGGCATGCCGTAATAGCTAAGGCGTAAACCGGGCGCAGAGTCGCTCCCCCAAATGCAAAGGCATGACATGCCAGTTGGTCAACACGCCGGTCCTCAGAGTCCCGTAGCGTAGTAGTGTCAGGGGAGTGCATAATAGAGGTGTTGGACAACCCTAGAATAGGAGCATCGACCTCAGGCGGCGATGACCAGCACTTAACCAAGTCAGCAGGGAAGGGATATTTCCTATCCACGCTCTTAGGGACCCCATGAAGTCTGCTGGGATGTTCCCATTCTTTAAGCATGAGGCTATTGAAATGGGTCTGCTCGGGAAATTCCAAGCGAGCTTTAGCAGTATGAAAAAGATCACCCCTTTGCCGGGGAGCCGCAGCAGGGGGAGAGAGGGACAGAACCTCAAAGATCTGAACCAGCAGTCTATCAATATCATCCGAGGACCAATGCTCGGAGCCAGACTCTTCCTGACCCCTAGACTCATCGTCATATGACCCTGAGTCAGAGAACAGTTCCCCTTCGTCCGAGGGGATATGGGCATAGGAATGCAACAAATCATCAGGTTCTACAGGGAAGAGCGCCGATTCAGGGTTGAAGTGCCGCCTCTTGGCGGTGGCTTTACGCGCTAAGGAATTAGCAAGCTAGTTTTCAACACTAGACAGCCTCGTGGCCAGATCAGGATGAGAATCCCCACTGGTATTGGGGGTTAGGAACACAGACCCGTGCATTGTCACCGCTGCTAGGTAAGAACCCACAAGCTACACATAGCCGGGCTTGTCCCGAAGGAACCCCGTTCACAATATCCTGAGATGCCTCCATATGGTGATTTAATCGGCACAATATGCCAGTAGGGATTGCCTCTGTAATACCGTGGATGCCCCAATAACCCGCTGGGAAGTGGGAGTAATTTTTTATGGTCACGACCGGGAGCTACGCTGGGCCGGGAGAAGCCACTTGTGAAATCCGCGGTCTGAAAGACATAAGGGGGAACAGGATGTCAGAGCCATGCGCAATGGGGATAGAAGTAAAGAAAAGTCGCCCGCGAGGGCACTTACATACAGAGAGGAGAGGACGATCTTCACCACGCGCGCAGGAGAAGAAAATGGCGCCAAACGAACCTCGGAGGGCGAGCCTGAGCCGATCGTGACGCGTAGCGCGCCAAGCCGAAACCACGCCCCTCTCCAGCGAGCGCGAAGCTAGTAAGGCAACCAGACAATGATGGTACAGAAAGTAGAAAGTAAAAAAGCAGAAAAGCCTATTGAAAATGGCGCTCGGAGCCAGGACAGGCACAGCCGAGATCTGTACTCGGGCTCTCCTGTGGCTCCCCGTCGGGGGATGAATCCCGGTCTGTGACAGGATACTGATTAAGACAGGCGCTCAAGCCAGCGCAACCTATGAAGAGCCACTAAGGCTAAGAAGGGAAGGAGGGAAGAAGGAGACGCCGAGGCGTCCACGAGCCGCCGCCGTACATGCGGTGCGAGCAGAAAGCAGACTGGTGCTGCGGTAAACAGTAAGGTAAGAGCGCGGCTCTGATCCCCGTTTCCAATGAAGCACAGCCAAGCCATAAGCGTGTAAGTATACACTGAGGCCGCCATACACACAACACCCCCGCCCTTTCTTTTCCCCCTGACTAAGGGGGGAACAAGGGAGGAAGGCGACCTGTTAACATAGGGTCCACCGCTACATTGGGCGTGGGGCAATGATGCGGGAGGGGCATCCCCTGAAAGCTCACCATCAGCTTTGACCGCCTACCCTATGGTGGGGGATTGCGGTGGAGCGTTGCTCCGTGAGCACACATGGTGCTGCCTACCTTCACCCGACCAGTGCACCCCAGGCTGGGAGGAACATCTTATCGAAGAGGACGGGTGGGAATAGTCTCAAAGGACCGCAGGCTGTAATAGCCCCGCTCACCTGCGAGAGAGTGATACTTCATGTCTTCGCAGTCAGCACTGCAGAGAAATCTGGGGATTTGTGGGAGGTCCCTGGGTATATGAAGGGCCGGGAGGAGCCTGTTTTTGCATGTCTGCAGTGAACAGCGCCATCTGGCGGAGGATTACCCACGCATAAGTATTATAGATGGAGCAGGACGTACTGTATGCTTAGAATATAAATTAATTTTAGATGCTGGGGAATAGTTTTTTTATGGGTTTGGGCTTTTCATTAAATGATGCTGAAGGTTAGGTTTAAACATACTTATTCTACTTCGCTTCCAGTTTCTGTTACTACCTCTTTTACTGCATTATCATCAAGGGAATCATTCCTCTTGCAGGTCTGGACTGTAGGATGTATGGTTAGGCACCATGAAGCTGCATTCCCTGATAGACACAGGAAAGATGGTGCTCCGACATCATAATAGTATATTAAGGTGCATGGAAGCAGAAGACCGGGCCATGGAACCCCTGCACCATAAAATATTCACTTTATATGGTTCTGTTTAAAATCAGTAGGTGGGATACAGTGTAAAAAAAAGAAAGCAGCACACATACCAGGCCATTGTGGCACTAACTCATAAATATACCATTTAATCTTACCCCAATCTAAATTAGATCTCCAGCAGAGCCATGCCGATGGATGCATGTTGTCCCTCAGTCTATACCTCCATCCCACAGGAGAGAGCGCCAGCCAATTTGGAAGAAGGGGGCATGATGGAGCACCATGTCACCCAAACGCAGGATGCACTGCCCTGAAATCACACCATCACAGTGTGGAACCCCCATTTCCAACTGAAGACAGAAAGTCTCGCCACCTGGTGCAGAGGAACCCCTGTAGGGGCAACTTCTCCCAATCAGCCTAAACGAATTATGGGAGTCCACAGAAGAAAAATTATGTTACAGTGTATTACAATACAGTTTCCAAAATGTTTAAATAAGAAACATGATCTATGCCTGTGCAAGGATTTATAATGGGCATTCAATCTTTCCACAGTTGAGGCACCCTGGATTTCGGGACTTCTCCATATATATTTTTACTTTTTAGATCACTTTTTTTTTAAAATATCAGGGCTTTTCTGATACTTTTATTCATATTTATAGATACAATTATATCCTTATTATAGCTTGGATTTTTACTATGGCAAATTGATGTAAATAAATGCAAAATATAGTTTCAATACATTTTATAGGTAGCAAAGCACTGGAAAACGGTCATTTGATTTGTTGCATTAACAGGTCACATTTAGTCTATGTTCACACCTGTCCAGTCACGTTTGCAGCATGCGTTTCGCGGCAGTGTTTGTGCTAAGAATTCCCTTGTGTTTGCGCTTTGTCTGCATCTGTGTTATAAAAAAAAAAAGCTGTTTTTCTGCATTCTACGACCTTGTCTTCCTGTATACTGAATCCCAGTAAAGTCTATGGCACCGCTAATGCAAAACGCATGTGGTACCGCATGAAAAACAAGTTTTTAACCCTATAAACTTTAATAGTGTGTGTTTGCGGCGTGGACGCAGTAAGCAGGACTTTTTTGCTTCTCTCTGCCTCACCGGGGAGGTGTGAAAAGGGCCATAGAGGTGCGATTGTTGTACAGTACCGCAGCATCTGCCGCAAATGCATAAATGCATGTAGTACCTGACAGGTGTAAACGAGAGCTTACTGAAAGCAAAAGTTATTTCAATTAAAAATATTTTACCAGGCCATGTTACATGTAAACATAGGACCTCTTCTTTGATATTACCTTCATGATTCTTGTAATCATTGAACTTTTTTTGGAAAGTTTTTGTATACATTTCTTTGCAGGATGTTAGGATATTTTCCCAAAGTTGATATGAACTGCCTCATTTAGCTTTTGCTTGAGGACTCTCAATAGGGTTGTGGCCAGGAGAGGATGAGTTTCTCTCATTTTATGTCCATAGCATTCAATGCCTCAGTGGTATTCTTTGCAGCTCGAGATGGGACTGACATGCATGAAGATGATTTTGCTATGAAAAGGACAATTCTTTTTAGGACATAGAAGAAAAGTGGTTAAACAGGAACCCTTTATACATTGCCAAGGTCATTTTCACAACTTCATGGACCTTAAACGAGCCTACTAACTCTCGCCCCATGGTTCCAGCCCAAAGCATGATGTACACCTTCTTGCTGACTTTGCAGCTGTGTTGGAACATGGTGCAGTAGCTACCACCAACCATCCACTACTCCACCCATCTGGACCATCTAGGGTTTCAGAAAACAAGACTGTAAGAAAAATGAATCTTCAAATATTTCTGGGACCACTGCAACCATTTTTGCTTGTGAGCATGGTTTAGGGGTGGCCAAATAATAGGTTTATGCAAAACTGCAAACCTCTTGAAGATCCTATACCCGGTTTGTGGACACTAGCAGCTGTTTGCTGCTTTGTAATAGAATTTTAGACTTGTCAATCAGATTAATTTGGCAGGTAGAAACCTTCCATATGACTAACACAAATTGGTCTGTGCTCTAAATCAGCCACATTTTGAGAAATAATTACTTTTTATTTCACGTTTCACCATGCTTTCGTTGGCCGCAGCCAAATCCGCGTGGTAGAGCTGTGCTTCTGTGCCAAGTTGGGGGCAGGAGCATGCTGCAGGCCACAGGGAGACTGGGGATGTGGCAGCTCCTCTGTATGCCATGCAGTAAAGCTCTATTTCCACGTAATGGATGCAGGGCAATAATACCATTCTGTGAATACTCACCTTGTAGAATGGGTATTATAAGTATGCAGCACGCCCTGCTCTAGTAATGATTCATTACGTCTGGGATATAGTCCACAAGAGGGCGCATTACTACAGAGATGGCAAAAAAGAGGCCCCTCCCGGTACTTATATACCCGGGACCTCCCACTACATAACCCAGTATAAAAAAGCAGTAAGGGAACCAGGAGAAGCCAATAACAAGATTAACAACATTAACCAGGAAACATTCACCATATAGAGGATCCAAGAATAAAAACTCAGGGTGGGATGGAGCAGGGCGTGCTGCATACTTATAATACCCATTCTACAAGGTGAGTATTCACAGAATGGTATTATTCCAAGTATGCAGCACGCCCTGCTCCAGTAATGATTCATTACGTCTGGGACATCCAATAGCAGTGTTCAACAACGGGTGGGGATCCCAAAAGGCAACAATGAGCAGTTCAAACCACTGCCCCCTGCAGAACTTTGCGACCAAAAACAGCATCCACTGAGGCCCGAACATCAACCTTGTAAAACTTGGAAAAGGTATGAACAGAAGACCAAGTAGCAGCCTTACAAACTTGTTCAACAGAAGCCTGGTGCTGAAAGGCGCAGGAGGCCCCAACAGCATGGGTAGAATGAGCAGTGACTCGGAAAGGAGGATCCCCCCCTTTAGCAAAATAGGCCCTAAAAATGGCCTGACGAATCCATTTACTAATAGTAGACTTGACCGGCGTCAAACCCTTCCTAGGACCAGAGGGTACCACAAACAAGGCATCTTCCTGAAAGGCGCTGTAGCCACCAGGTAGTATTTCAAGTTCCTGACAACGTCCAGAGAATGCAGGGCCCTCTCCTTGTCATTACCAGGATTAGGGCACAAGGAAGGAAGCACAATGTCCTGATTGAGGTGAAAGGCAGAGACAACCTTAGGCAAGAAGTCTGGTTTAAAGCGGAAAACCACCTTGTCCTGGTGTCTCAAGTAGGGGGCCTGAATGGGTCGAGCCGCCAACTCAGAAACACGCCGGACAGAAGTGATAGCCACCAAGAAGGCAACTTTCAAGGTGAGAATAGACAGTGCAGCCTCATGCACAGGCTCAAATAGAGGACCCTGAAGGGCAGACAATACCAAATTCAAATCCCAAACCGGTAACACGGGTTTGCGGGGAGGGCGCACATAATGGACCCCCTGGAAGAAAGTCTTGACCAAAGGATGAAGAGCGAAAGACCTCTGGAAGAAAACAGCCAAGGCGGAAGCATGCCCCTTCAGAGTGCTGAGCTGAAAACCCATATCCAGACCATATTGAAGGAACTCCAGTATCCTAGGAATGGAGAACACCCAACAGGGAAAGGCCCTAGCCTCACACCAGTCAATGTAGGTCCGCCAGGTCTTGTAGTAGATGGTAGAAGAGGATTTCTTCCTAGCCCTGACCAGAGTCTGAACAACCGCATCAGACAGACCCTTTTCCTTTAGGATGGAGGTTTCAGCACCCATGCCGTCAAAGCCAGCATTTGTAAATTGGGGTAACAGAGCCGTTCTTGAGTGAGAAGATCCGGAACCAGGGGCAGAGGGTACTGATCGACCGCCAGCTGCACGACGTCTGCGAACCACACCTGTCTTGGCCACCTGGGGGCCACCAGAACAGCTGGCACTCCTTCTTGAATCAGCTTGCGTAGAACCCTGCCCAGAAGGGGAAACGCAGGGAAGAGGTACAGGAGACCGAAGCCCTGCCAGGACAGAGACATGGCATCCACCGCCAGAGCCAGAGGATCCTGGGACAGTGAGACAAATGCTGAAAGCTTGTGATTGTGGCGAGAAGGAAACAGATCCACATCCGGCATCCCCCACCTGTAACAGAGGGATAGGAAGACCTCGCTGTTGAGGGACCATTCTCCTCAGCGAGAGCCCCCCTGCTCAGGGAATCCACTTCCAGATTCTCGCTCCCGGAATGTAAACCGCAGAGATGCACGGGACATTGTCCTCGGCCCAAGACAGAATCAACGACACCTCCCTGAGGGCACTCTTGCTCCGAGTCCCTCCCTGATGATTGATGTAAGCGACCGCAGTCCGGTTGTCGGAGCAAACCTGAACCGGCAGGCCCTGTAGGTGAGGCGTCAGCTGCGCCAGCACCAACCGAACCGCCCGCAGCTCCAGAACATTGATGGGGGCGTGAGCCTCCTGAGGACCCCACAGCCCCTGGAATTGGTGGGCTCTCCAGTAGCCCCCCAACCTGACAGACTGGCATCCGTAGTGACCGTCTCCCAGCACGGTGTCAGAAATGATTTGCCCCCCAGAAGATTCCTAGAGTCCAGCCACCACAGGAGGGACCGCCGGACCAGAGGAGACAGACCAAAGGCCTGATCCAGAGACAGGGGACACTTGTCCCAGGCTGACAGAAGATGGAGCTGAAGAGGCCTCATGTGAAATTGAGCATAGGGAACTGCCTCGAAGCAGGCCACCATCTGTCCCACCAGTTGCATCCCTTGCCGAATGGCTGGACAGCAAGAATTGAATCAGAGCTTGAAGAGAGTCCACCTTCTGCTGAGGGAGGAAAATCCTGGCCTGAATAGTATCCAGAGTCATTCCCAGGAAGGCGGTCACCTGGGACGGAGAGAGTGAGGATTTGGGGTAATTGATCACCCACCCGAACCTTTCCAGGGTAGCAACCACCGTCCGGGTGTCCAATTCTGTCTGTTGGAGTGAAGGGGACATAATGAGGAGGTCGTCCAGATAGGGAAGAATACGAATACCCCGGGCTCTGATAAGGGCCATCACGCCTGCCAACACCTTAGTAAACACTCTGGGGGCAGAGGTGAGACCGAAGGGAAGTGCCACAAATTGGTAGTGTTGTTCCTCCACCGCAAACCTGAGGAACCACTGGTGCCCTGGGAAGACCTGCACATGAAGGTAAGCATCCTTGATGTCTATTGAAGTCATAAAGTCCCCCGGGCGCAGGGAGCTGATAGCGGAGCACAGAGTTTCCATGCGAAAACGTCTGGTCCTGATGAACTTGTTGAGAAGTTTTAGGTCCAGGATGGGTCTGATGGAACCATCCTTTTTGGGCACTGTAAAGAGATTGGAATAGTAACACTGACCTCTCTCTCCCGGGGTGACCTGACAAACGACCCCCATGGCCAGAAGGTTTTGTACCACCAGAAACAGACCCTGAGCCGCCCGAGGGTCCGTAGGAACCCGTTACCTGAGGAATCTGGTAGGAGGCCAGTCCGCGAACTCCAGCTTGTATCCGGAGGAGAGCCCAGACCTCGTTGAGCCCAGACCTGAGCGAAGAGCCGCAGCCGTCCCCCCACCCGCAAGGGTGAGGGCGCCCCCTCATTGCTGAGCGGGCTTGGCAGTGGATTTGGGTTTGGCACCCCAGGAGGATCCGGGTCGGGCATGGCCTCTGCCCTTGCCCCAGAAATCTCCCCTTTGTCCCGCAAAGGATACCCCCCTGCCTAACCTAGGGCCACGAATGGAGGGAGTGAAGGACCCTCAGAAGGGTCGCGGCAGCTTTTTGCGTTGGGGTAACTTACCTTAGGTCCAAACGATCACCAAACAGGTGCAACCCTTTAAAGGGAAGCCCCGTGAGAGCCTTCTTGGCAGCATTGTCAGCTGCCCACTGGCGTAACCAGGCCGAGCGGCGGATAGAGACAACCAAGGCCGAGTTCCTGCTACACATCCGAATGGTGTCATCTAATCTGGTCCTAACATAGGAAATGAACAGCTCACATTGTGACAAGGCTCTAAATTCAGCACTAGAAGGATCCTCATGGGAGCCGTCCAGAAGGCCCTAATAGCCACGGCCGTAATAGCGGAAGCACAAACTGGGCGCAATGCCAACCTACACAAGCAAAGGCATGGGAGGCCAGTTGGTCAATACGCTGGACCTCACTATCCTTCAAGGTAGTGGAATCCGGGGAATGCACAACAGAAGTATTAGACAGCACCAAGACGGGGGCATCCACCTCGGGGGGAGTTGACCAACATTTGACCACATCCGAGGGGAAGGGATACCTCCTATCTCACCCCTTAGGGATACCGGGAAGCTGGCTAGGCCGCTCCCATTCCCTGAGAACCAGATTATTAAAATGCGTCTGTTCTGGGAATTCCAAACGTGGTTTTGCGGTACCAAACAATTCCCCCTGCTGCTTAGGCGCCGCTGCAGGAGGGGAAATGGAAAGTACCTCAAAAATTTGAGTCAGAAGTCTATGGGAGTCGTCAGCATCACAATGCTCTGAGCCGGCATCAGCGCCAAGGCAATGCTGATCTTCAGAAAGATCTGAATCTGAAAATAATTCCCCTTCCTCGAGAGGGGTATAGTCAGACAAATCAAGGAAATCATCTTGTTCCATAGTAAAGGCCGGCGCATCGGGCGCCACATGCAGTCTTTTAGCTGGAGCCCTACGGGCTGCACAGCTAGCAATCATTCTCTCAATATTGGCCAGTCTGCCGGAAACATCAGATTGCGACTCCCCGCTAGTGTTAATGTCACTGGGGGTCATAATCAGGCGCGGGGCGTGGGGGATGAGACCGAGGGTGCCATCCCAGGAACATGGGGCCCAGATTGCCGCGCAAGCGCTTGCTGGGCGCAGGGTACACAAACCCGCACATCATCGCCCCCAAGGGATGCCTCGCACACCACACACAGCCGGGCTTGCCCCGAGGGGACCCCGAGCACAATATCCTGAGAAGCCTCCATGTGGTGAATTTTTTTTTAATTATTTTGGGGTGACCTCTGAACCCCCTGCCAAATAGCCACACAGAGACTCACTATTGCACTCAATGTAATTAATTCATAAATCCATTTTATTGTAGCATTTAAAACCAATTTAAAAACAATTTAACTGAACCATATGCATGGTAAGCCACCAGGGGGCACACTCCTTCATTAATAATGTAGTCTCATATCTATACAATTCATAGTGATTCCGTGTTATTTAATCAGTAAATACATATATACATCTATAACTTAAAAAACTAATCCCAAATTGATATCCTAATCCTAATAAAGTGCCAGTGCTTCCGTCAAAAATAGTGTCTTGTGCAAAGTATTTAAACCCATTCACGAAGTGAGGGAACACAGACCACACATAACAAAGAGAGTGCTTACTTCAGCATGGTGAGCAGGAGGACCCCCCTCAGGCAAAGACCAACGCGTGAATTTTTTTAGTCGCAATGACCAATGAGAATTACGCTGTGCAGATACCCGGGATGCCCCTTAAATGTCCGCTAGTGGGAGGATTTACAATTAAGCCCCCAATTTAGGAAGGGTATAACCTAGGGCCCAGGACCGGGAGAAAGCTCTAAATAGGTTGTCCCAGCCTGAAAGACATAAGCATAGAACACACATTCAGTATGGCATGTACAGTACATTAGCTGACAATTGTACAAAAGGATAAGCATAACAGTAATAATAAAAAAGCCTGCAGGGGGCACTCACAAAACCGCAGAGCTCACACTAGACAAGCCGCCCAGCAAGATGGCGCCGATCATCTCCGGAGGGGGCGGCCGGCTGCGGAGCGCGCCAGGCGCTAGGAACGCGGGGACTGAGCAGAGAGGCAGGCAGCCAAAAACCTGGCGCCCGGCAACCGATAACGTCACCGGACCGCCACCACCACTGAGCGCGCGCGGGCCGTTCAAAAACACACACATGCTCTAGTAATACTGGAGGAGAGGAGGAAAGGAGCGATGAGCGAGTACCAGCGCTGGTAGCACAGAAAACGCACACATGCTGTGAAAGACAATAACAAAGTGGAATGCACTACACGAACACCCCCCCCCCCCCGACTAACCGGACAACGGGAGAAGGGGGATAAGGACCCTATTCACATTAGGTTATGTGCTGAGGGTCTAGCGGACGGGGCATCCCATATCAGGTTCTCCAACAGACCTGTGCCGCCTACCCTTTGGTGGGGGATTTGCGGTGGAGCAACACTCCATAACAAGCACCTCTAATAGGTGCTGCCTACTGTCACCCGACCATGCAGCCAAGGCTGGGAGGCAGAGTAACTAATGGCACGGGTGGGAATAGGACACAGGGGCAGGGGCTGTGCAGCCCAGCTTACCTGCGAGGAGAGAAGCCATCATCTTGACCTTCGCAGCCCGACTGCAGAGACTAAACTGGGGAATGTAGTGAGAGGGCCGGGGTATATAAGGACTGGGAGGGGCCTCTTTTTTGCCATCTCTGCAGTAAAGCGCCCTCTTGTGGACTATATCCCAGACGTAATGAATCATTACTGGAGCAGGGCGTGCTGCATACTTGGAATATTGTGACATTCAGATTGCCAACCCCCAGAGAAATGTGGCCCTTGTGCAAAGCATTGCACTATATGAATCTTTTGGGCTGTTGAAAAATCCTTTCTTTACCATACCGTTTTAAACCTGTGGCCTGCTTAATAATGTGGAATGTCCTTGTTAATTAGTTTTCTTTTTATTAGATTAACCTGGCAAACTTTATATCACAGGTGTTTGGACAATACCATCCATACATTCAATATTTTAGTTATAGAGACAACAGCAATACAGCAATGACAGTGTTTTATTTGTGTGATATTGGTTAATTATTCTTACATAATCACATTGTTTTATTATAATCAGAAGTCTGCAGCATTGTGGCTATTTGTATTTGTTTCTTACAGGAAAAGGATCCAGGGCTCAAAACCTACTTTGGGCATCCCAGTTGCAAGGGAATGGCCACCTCCAAGATAGATGTCCACCCCTCTGGGTCAATCACGGTGTCTGGAGCATGCTATGGAGGGACATAATCAGTAGATTTCTAACACTGGACCAAAGACATAACGTGAGAAACAGAAAAACATAAACATAACCATGCATGATAGATCCCAAATGAAGCTATAATAGTATGCCACTTGTCAATTTTGAGTATTTAGTAATGAATTTCAGTCATATAACACTGACATCAGTTAGTACACTAGTATGTGTTCTGGGTAGTAGGAGGGTTTTATATACCTTAATTTGTTGTTTAGGGTTAAAGCATATTTTATTATATCTAAACATCTGCTGTTTTTCACAGATTCTATTTGCTTAAAAACTGTTTGTCAAAATTCCAAATCTGTGGGGGGTAAGA
Source organism: Gastrophryne carolinensis (assembly GCA_027917425.1). Lineage (NCBI taxonomy): Eukaryota > Metazoa > Chordata > Amphibia > Anura > Microhylidae > Gastrophryne > Gastrophryne carolinensis. Next base: position 546,424,805 of record CM051235.1, on the reverse strand, counting down.
CCTAAAAGGTTCTGAGGGAGGAGGCACAGTAGTCTCACTCAACTTCATTGAATAGACAGACTATAAAAAGTATTAACCCCTTAGATGTTTTGATATCTTATGATTACAGATCATTAAATAACAGTGGTTTTAATAATCTATGCCGATTATCAGAAATAGATTAGCTAAAGTGAAAACAGCTTATTGCAAAGAAAAACAACATACATGATTGCATAAGGATCTACACCTTTCTAATCACCTGTAACCCCCTTGAAGAGGCAATGCCTTTGTCAAAACACTTTTGTTCTTCTGTGTGTATTCAAGTGGTTTTAAGAAATTATAGTGCATGTAGGCCATTTTTTGTGGCATAACAGCTAAATAATGCTTCAAACAACCTCGGGAAAATGCATCTGAAAATTCTAGGGAAACGCACTAAATATCCTTTCGAATCAATCGAAATTTTTTGCACCCCAAAAAACAATAGCTGTGTAAGAGGAGTTATGACAAAGGTACCAAGAGAAGGAGTTACTTAGTGGCTGAGAGACTAGAGAGACTAGGACAACAATTGTTAGGTTTATGGATTTAGGGTCTGACGGATGCAAAATATTGACTCATTAAAATCTGGTCGATTTTTCAGATTCCCTAAGGCACTTGTATTTTTTTACTGACTCAAATAAAGTATATTATATTTCAGGGGTCTCGGATATTATTCTTCCAAAAGTGGGAGTATATATTTTAATTGAAATAATAAAGGAAAAATAACATTTTTAAAATCATGGAATAAGTGTCTGTAAATGTGTGTATAATGGAGGAGGACCTCAGTCCATCCAGTTCATTAAAGAAAATCTACATCCTGTTCCTGAGGTCTGGAGTTCCTCCGCAGTATGAAAGCATGCATCTGCCCTGTATTGCCTTTGGCAGGCACCATTTTCTGGGTTTTCCTCTGACATATGCTGCTCCACCAGCAGGTGGCCTTCTCCTGCAGAGGTGCTGATGATTAGCCAGCACCTGTGCTACTTACAGCTGCTGGATCAGCATTGTTTTGTCTTCTTGTATTGTTTTCTGAACTGAGACCCAGGGCCCCTGCCACAGCCTTTTAATCTGCTTTTGGACTTTGGACTTTTGAACTGGATCACAGTGCATGTAGGTTTGCAGTGTTCACCTGAGTATCTGTATAGCAGTCTAAGCATGTGTATGTTGTAGTGTTCACCTGTATATCTGTACAGCAGCCTCAGCATGTGTATGTTTGCTGTGTTCACATGTGTTTACTGTTTGCCACAAATCTGCCTCTGTCTTACAGCCCTCGATTACTGGTCATCCTACAGTGAGGGATTTCTGTGCTCAGAAATCCATGGCACTGTGGTCCAGTAGTCATATATGGTAATGTTATTACAGGCAAAGAAGGCATCTAGGCAACTTCTGAACTCTATTAGTGTATTTCTCATGACTATTGCCTCTGGCAGAGAGTTCCGTTATTTCACTGCTTATACGCCAGTGCAAGAAGTGTCTTTCCTTTAACCTTAGTGGATGTTTCTGTGTTGTAGTCCTGAGTATAAAGACATCTAGGCCGCAATCTTTGTATTGACCCTGGATATAGTTATACATAGTTATTAGATCAACAATCAGCTGTCTGACAGCATAAAGCGCTGCTTGGACAAAGCAAGAGGTGAGTTAAGTGGGTGATCTGGGGGAGTTCACAAAGCAGGGCAATGGGATCATTCAAATCCTGTTGATTGGTCTACTTTAAGAGAGTTCTAAGGATTGAAATGAACATGTTAAGAAAAGAATTCAAGTGAGTTTTTGAGATCTTGACAAGCTCATTAGCAGGTTACCTAAACAAATAAAACAGAATTCCAATTCCAAAGAGCACAGACAGTGTTCACCCTGTTCTTCTTTGTATAGCACAGAATGTGCTGATCTGAACACGCTGTAAGATCAGTGCAAACATCTAAAGGTTTAGAGTTAATGATGTTTGTAGCTCCAGTACAGTTTTAGGCGAATGAGGTGTCTTATATTTCCATGTCTTCTCTATCTATTTTGATGATTTTTTCTCCCAGAAAGCAAAGACATTGTGACATATACTGGGTAGGTAATATACTGTACACCACAAAAGAGGACATTTGTGAACTTGGAACAAATACTTTATATTTTGGGCTGGTGGTGAGAGATAAGTGAAGATGCAAAACAATGTATTATCCGTCTTTGCAACAAGCCAAATAGCTGACTGATGTATGAATCCGGTAGAAAATGGTCGAAACTACACATCCACCTCATTTAAACCAACATGATACTATAGTGCACTGGCTTTAAGTATATATTTCTGACCATTAACTCAACAAAAATGATTTGTTAGCAATTGTTTGCACACAAAAAATGTTCTCAATTGTAAAATAAATCATACAAAATAACAAGTACAGCCACCACTCAATGCAAGATCCTGTTGTGGCTTTACTAGCAAAGTTTGCAAGATGTTTCTCATTTTTAAATACACAAACGTGAACCTAATGTATACCTAGGCAAGATCTCTCTGAGTACAATTATCATGGACAATAATTGGATTTTAACAATCTGATACACCTTTATCTGGTCACTGGTTATAGCTACGCCTACCAGGAGTTGGACACTTTTAGACCTTTTTTTTTTAAGGGAAGGGGCGAGAATAAACAGTAGTAGTGGACGAAAACTCTGTTGGCTCACCCCTAGAGTCTAAGTCTCCCTGGCTCTGTGAAATCCCCTGGTTTGCTGGATATACCTACCAATCCAACAATCTCACAGCACAGGTGTGTCTCACGGTGGCATCCCTTTGTCTAACTGAATGGCTGGCATGGGCATACACAGCCAAAGGGGGGGCGGACAAGGGACTACTGTGTCCATTGTTCATTTATATGCATTAACGCTGATTAAACAAGAGCCAGCACATGCACCATAGGATTGCCGGCAAGGGGAGTATATTAGGTGAACCAGGGGATCCACACACATCAGGGCCATCTTAATTTGGGATGTCCCCTACAAAATAAGGCACATGGGTCATCATCCATTTAAGGGTTTTGGTCCACTTGAAATATACAGCAACAACAAGCTACAGCTGAAAAACCAAAAGCCATAACACAAACAATTCTGCCAAGCAGAAAAAGGAATGACGGTGACAGAAAGACAAAAAAAAACATCAGTGTTTCAGTGTTGATAATTGTAACAGCCAGTGTACAGTGCTACACAAAGTCAGCAGAAATCAAATCTATGCAGCTAAAGTATTACAAAAGACCTGGCAGAAAAGGCCAGACTGCCTGATAAAAAGCAGATCTACAATCAAGGTATGATCTCACCTTATATTAAGCGCATGGCCCTGAAGACATCTTCACTCATCAGTTGTTTCAGGGCTTGACAAACACCACAAGTATCATTCTAACTTCCCCCCACAAAGTGATACCGTACTTGCTCTTTGGGCCAGCAGACTTTTGTTCATCCTGCATCTTACACAAAGAAGGCACCTAAGACCAGAGCAAATAGAGAGCCCCAGGCTGGCTATTGTGCCCCAAATATTACAGCTGGTACCAAGATAACCATAACTACCTACTATAACCCGATTACAAAACCACTGAATCTCCAGCAGGGAGCCTATGCTACCCAGCTTAATGAGAAACTGCATCACTCTTTTGCAAGTGACCTATCCGCAGGACCCCACAGAGGAACCTAAACGGTACTGTACCCTTAAAGTGGACCAACACCCACGGGTGATCGGCCCGGGAATCTATAAGATTCCCGGGCCGATCACCCCCCACCCCGCGGGACATCCGAGATCGGGATGTCCTGCGGGGTGAAACCCCCCCAAACACCCCAAACTCCTTACCTTATCTTCGTACAAGCGAGGATCAGGAACGTCTAAGCGGCTGCCGCCTCCCTTGCGCTCCTGTAGGCGTGCGCGCGCCCGCGCCGGCCGTCTGCGAATGGCCGGCGCGGGCGCGCGCGCGTCAAAAGTGACGCGAGGGTGGCGGCGGCGGCAGCCGCTTAGACGTTCCTGATCCTCGCTTGTACGTCGGCGCTGGGAGCGGGGAGAGGTGAGTTTTTCGGGGGGTTAGGGGGGGTTTCACACAGCGGGGCACCCCGATCGGGGGTGCCCCACCGAAGTGGACCAAGACCCAGGATAGTCAAAATCCTGGGTGTTGGTCCACTTTAAGCAGTAAAGGCCAGAACGTAATGCCTAAAGTATCAGCAAAGATAAGTTGGGTGGGTCTGGGTCACCACCTCAGATGTGCCTTGAATTCACAATTCATGACCTAGGAGGCCAGAGCATTATCCATTATGTCACTATGGCCTTAATCATCCGCACCAGGTCAAGCAGTCATGGACCATTCTGACCTACCCTACCCTTCTCTCAGATGACAGGAAGAGTCTAAGTCTGAACTGGGGAGGAAATGACAGACCATCAAACTGAGGGAGCACAAACCTTACTGAGGAGCCCTACTACTCCCCAGGTGGAGAACAAAGAACTGAAGTAGCCTAAGTAGCTTAAGAGAAGGGTTGTAATCATGAGACTAATGTAGATGCAGCCTCAGAAATCTACTGAGTTAAAAGTATTTGAAATTGGTTCTAGTCAGGCCAGGCACAATCTCTCTTTGCGGTGGTAATATGAGCAGGAGGAGAAACACTTTAGGCTCCAAAGCAGAACTGGAAAAGTCTTTCATCTCTGCAGAGCACCCTATCCTTACTGGTTCTCATAATATGGGCCCTCAATATACTCCTTAAGGACATGCTGTCTTGAACATAACATACTCCTATACATATTGATTAGCACCCAAGAAACTAATAGACTACTCAAACTGGAAGATCCCGCTGCAAGAGAAAAAGATACAAATGCGCAAAAATCTTGCCAGTGGTCATCAGGGTAAAGAAGGCCCGCATTAGCACTATTCTGCACAAAAAAGACACAACACGCAAGAATACATTAAAAACAGAACCTGCTACAGAAGAAACTGATTCAGGATAGCCCTGCCATAGGGGCATGGTGGTGGTTGTCAGTTAGATGACTGTTTCTCAATCTGCAATACATGTACCCCAGGGGGTACTCAGCAATTTTCAAGGGTGCACCAACAGAGTCAGTATGATAGGTCTGGTATATTATTTTAACAGTAAAATATTATTCTTACTTGCTTCAAAAAGTGTTTCAAGGCCAGTGACCTACTCATTTTGGTACCATTAATCATCGATCCCCCCTTTTTTTGGTTGCAACTGTTTGTCGCATAGAAAGGTTGAGAACCGCTGTGCTAGATCACTTAGGTTGATAACACAGGCAGTGAGATTACTAACCCAGAGCTAGAGTGCGTACCAAAAGTTATATAGCCTTACATTGAGAAAAGTGTCCAACTCCTTGTGAGCGTGGCTTTAACAAAGTATATACGATCAGCTGATCATCCCCCACGCCAACTCCCATTTAATGTAAAATGGGTATGTATCGACTTTATACAAGTTAATTTAATAAACAAAGCCTAGATATTTTATGGAGCTACACAGTAAGTTGCAGTTTTAAAAACGTTTCTACAACAGCTTCCCAAACAAATGAGTACCAAAACTAAAGCTACAAGAAAATATGAAACTATGGGTCAAGTAGCACATAGAGTCATGGTTTGGGCATGTTTTATTCTATAGGGAGGATGGATTAAAGGATTCTTCTAGAAAGAAAAAATACTTGTGTTCCCCTGCAGCAGATCACACCTGATACAAATCTTCTGACTACAATCCACCATTTGCAAATACAAAGGAGTGAATGGAATTTGCACACAGAAGCACACAGTCCCATTCACTGTGTACAGTGTGGCATTCCAGGCAATGCTTCAGCACACTCCACCTGTGGATCGTAACGTGGATACTGGGGCCTTCAAAACATTTGCATAGGTGGTCTGTGACTGATCTGCTGTGGGGGAGGACAAAGCAAATGTCTTTTCCTGCCCCATGGTTTTACAACTATAATTTAGGCTATAGGTTTACAATTATGGCCACTTCTGACAGGACAATTACATAATATAAATTCAGCATTCCTAGAAAAGGAGTCTTCAACAAGTCCTAGTAAAACGTTCTTGAAATTGTTATACTGTATATATGTCAGATCTAAGAACAGTGTATTCTTATATAGCACGTTATACCACCTAATGTTTGGGAATCCTGCGGCAGTGGATTGGGGGAGTGGTTTACAGGTTAAATCTTCATGAGATGAGGACCTGTCCTGATGAGGTGTAATAGCCAGAACTATCTGACGAGAACCTTTGAGATAGGTGAACTATGTCCAGGTCAAGTTCGCCAAAATAAAACTTTTCGAATAGCTGAAAGAAAAAAAAACAATGCATTAGCACGATTATAAATTATATAATGTGGGTTGCCAACAATATTTATTTATTTTCACAGTGCTCTGCTGTTGCATCAGGTTTTCACATACCATTGCAGCGGAGATTATATACTGTAGGCTTCAGCACAGAGAACTCCCAGGGGGCTTATTTGCACTCATTTAAAATTCACTTGCATCAGGGAACCAAACAAGTGAAAAACATCAAAATATCCAACACAACTGCTTCACTGCCAGAGGAGTGCAAACCCAAATGTAGATTTAGCTAAAAAGTCTTTTCATTTTTGGCACACAGAGGAGTCGGGGAATAATAATCCTTTGGGAAAATGTAGACACTTTTGACACTAATTGGCTATTTGCATGTTAATCATTGTGGTGCTTCAAACTTCAGCTCAGAGATAGCGTTCAGATCCATTTGAAAAAGGATATGAGATATGTATATATAAAGGCTTGGTTTGTCAAGGGTTGCATCTGCTACAGTAGATGGTGCCTTTCCCCAAAAGTAGGAATAAATTAAGAAACAAAATATTTTTTTATCTTAAAAAAGATAGCAAAGATACAGAAATGACACTACAGCATATCGATAATCAGCATTCAGCACCTTTAAAGAACTCTGCTAGATTTATCAAGTCCATTTCAGGAAAAGTTGGGAAAATCTGCGTTGGTCTAAATTCTGGTTCTATGATTTATCGATGTGATTAACAGAAGCCTTGCTCCAGCTGACACATTGTGGCCAGATTTGACCAATGGTAACCATAGTGATTGGCTATATGGACATAGCTGTGCAAGCCCACTGCAAACCTCACTGTCCCTAGATGTGGCGTTGGGCCATTAGCCAGCATGGAATCTCAGAATTGGCTAAATGTTGCTGCCCAGGCTTTCAGCTGTGCTCTCCACGGTAGAAAATCCCTGCTGCCTGTCAAGCCGGCATTACTTTTAAAGTACCTTGAAACCGGTTTAGACTGACAAAAAAGGCAGAACCTTGTCTTTTGACCCCATAGCAGATTTCCCATACTCTGGCCATGTAAAATGTAATGGACCTTAAAATGGGTCCCACAGGACTGCTGGCCTGGTTTTGACAAAGGAGTATGGTACAGGTACGAGAGAGCCGTTTGTGAAAGTTGGTGTGGCCGGAGCAGCGGCAAGCTATTTTGGAGCACATACATAAGTATTCTGGATCGTTAGTGAGATCGTTCTCCTTACCCTTATCGGCCGGAGAGGTGTAGGATGAAGCTTATCAAATTAAGGAAGCTTATTGTATGATGCGCATTTTTTTTACTTTAAAAAGTTGAGTAATTGCTCATTTTAGACTAAATGACCATTTCGTAATATCTACTGGAATACGATATGTGAATGTTTTATTTACATATTTCTGCATAGGACAAATGCTTTGGAGATGGGCTAGCACCTAATTAAAGTGGATTTACTAGCTGGTAAACAGCCCTTTTGTGTGGCGGAGGAACACACAAATTGTTGTGTAAAGTGAACATGTGGTGCAGTTACCAGTGGAAGGATTATCAAAAAGTATTGGTGGACAGCTTTGCTGAACAAGATTTAAGAAGCTTTGTATGCTCTGTGCTATTCCTTCCATTTTTTATGAGAAAACATGCTCCCTTACTCTCCTATTGAGTTTATGATATGTATGGCCTACATAATAACAGAGCATGTTGCACATGATAACTTGTATACCACAAATGTGTTACAATTCAATAAAACTCTTATCTAAGACCTGCCTTGTACTACATGAGGTCAGTTCATCTCCTTTGACACATACTTGGCATACTCTGCATCTTGGCCTTGCACATTAATAAAAACCTCTGTGTTCTAGTCATGTATTGGAATATTAAGAGACTCAGAGATTAAGTACTGTTCTAAGCAGGGCTGTGGAGTCGGAGCTAGTTTTGTCTGGTAGGTAGTTTAGGAACATTAATCATAAATATATTTTATGTTCATTCAATCTAAGGCCCTTGTTTATAACAATTTGTGATAAGCAGTAGCAGCAGGGTGTTCTAGTGGTGATTAATAATTGGTTCTCCAATGTCCCCTGTACTTTATACTCTGTGTCTTCATGCTGCTCCAAGGCAGGGGTGCACCTGTAATCAGGCCATATGAGGCAGCGAAAAACACTGATCTGTGCTTTAATTATTATTTTCAATCTCATTAGTAGTTCAGTGGAAATTAGGGATGCGCCGTATGCTGTCATGTTTTTAAGTCAATCACTGGTGGCTCATCGGTCTCGGCCTGACCCCCACTCCACGCATTACACTACTGAGGAGTGGCGCTAAATTTCCTGGAGGCACCTTTTTGCCATAGGCAGCAAACAGACAAGGGTAGGTAGGATGATTTTTAATGTGGTGTATGTAAAGGGTGTTTCGTTAACATGTTAAATTTAATTAAACATGCAAGTCTTTTGTAAACACCCATACTTTATCAATAGGTATATTTTAAAGAGGACCTATACCCAAAACAAGGCACGCAAGCTGCATTAAAAAGCTCACTAAGTATGGCCAAAGAGCCTGAACCTAACTGACTTATTAACATCTGGTGAGCTCTCCTTTCTTGTTAAAAAGCTTGTTGATTTATGTGGTGAGCTTGCCCTGTTCCCAGTATCTAAAATATATTTTAAATAAGCGACTTAAAATATATTAATTTTAGATGCTGGTAAATAATTTTTAAGCGCTTGGAATTTTCATTAAATGATGCTGATGGTCCGATTTAAACACGTCATAGTGGCTTAAACTGATTAATCCAAAGGTTTTCCTATAAAGTTTATGAATGGGTTCGGTAGGTGCTGGAAAGAAAGGGGCAGAGCTGGGAGTGAGAGGGATGAATAAAGGCTGAGCTGTGAATAACTGGGATGAATGAGCACAGAGCTGGGAATAAGAGAGGCGAATAGGAAAGAGCGGGGAATAAGATGGATGGATAGGGCAGAGTGGGGAAGAGGGGGATTGATAGGGCAGAACTGGGAAAGTTGAATGGGTGGGGTAGAGCTAGGAATAAGTGGGGTGAATAAGAGCATAGCTGGGAATAAGAGAGAAGTATTGGGTAGAGCTGGGAATAAGAAGGATGTATCCGGGCAGAGCTGGGAATAAGAAGGATGAATTGGGGCAGAGCTGGGAATAAGAAGGATGAATCGGGGCAGAGCTGGGATTAAGAATGGATGGGGCAGAGCTGGGTATAAGAAGGATGCATGGCGGCAGAGCTGGGAATAAGAGGGACAAATGGAGTTCAGAGCTGGGAATAGGAGGTATAGATGGGGCAGAGCTGCGAATAGGCGGTATAGATGGGGCAGAGCTGCGAATAGGAGGTGTGGATAAGGACAGAGCTGGGAATAAGAGGTATGGATTGGGACAGAGCTGGGAATCAGAGATATGGATTAGGACAGAGCTGGGAATAAGAGGTATGAATGGGGACAGAGCTGGGAATAAGAATGGATGGGGCAGAGCTGGGTATAAGAAGGACGCATGAGGGCAGAGCTGGGAATAAGAGGGACAAATGGGGTTCAGAGCTGGGAATAGGAGGTATAGATGGGGTAGAGCTGCGAATAGGAGGTATAGATGGGGCAGAGCTGCGAATAGGAGTTATAGATGGGGCAGAGCTGTGAATAGGAGGTATGGATTGGGACAGAGCTGGGAATAAGAGGTATGAATGGGGACAAAGCTGGAAGCTCTGGGGACAGAGAAAAGAAGGATGTGTCTCCACCACCTCTCAGACCCCTCCCACTTTTCAGGCTGTGTCATTAAGCCCCTGCCAGTCGCCATGGAAACCTACACAGATCACCAGACAGCAGGGACCCAAAGCAAGCTGCTTTGCGGTCCGGAAGATTTGTGGCCGTGGTCCGCATTCAGACTGTGGTCCACCAGTTAAGTACCCTAGTTGGTCCCTCCTATGGTAGGAGGTGGTTACTGAGTGATTGGTTGTGTAGCAGGGGAGAGGTCCTCCCTGGGGATGTAGCCTGGGTTCCGATTGGTCGTCAGAGGGAGAATGTAGGTAAGTGGCTGTGATGGCGCTGCACGTGTGACATATGCAGCGCTGGGCTCAAGCACACCACTGTTTGGATTGCGCGTGCCTCAATGAGGAGATGCGCAAATGTACTCCATGCACTTCGGGCTTGCCGGAGCTCAGAATGTCTGGCACAGGCATTTGGAGCAGATGTTTGCAGCAAAACAGATCGCTAGCAGGCTACACTATGTATGCATAACCTGTGGCCTGCACTTCCATAAGTTGTGGGCCCTGGCACCTCTGCCAACCTGTGCTCACCTCACCTCTTTGCAGATCAGCCTGCCTCACATCTACACATCTCAGGTCTTCCTGTCTCACCCCAATCTCATCTCACCTTTTCCTCCTGAACCCTGCTCACTTTTTCCCACCTCACCTCTGCCCATTTTTTTCCACTTCACCTCTGCTTTCCCACCTCTGTTCAGCTCTCCCTGCCTCACCTTTGCTAACTTTTCACTTCACCTCTTTCCGCCTCACCTCTGCCTACCTCTACCCAACTCGTTAGTTGCATGGTGGCCCCACAAGGGAGGGACCGACAATCCACCAATGATTAAATGTATTAAAAGAAAACAATTGTTAAAGAGAAACAATGGCCTCCTTTCAGTTGAAAGGATGATTTCTTCGTCTCTGAGGTATACCGCTAGGGATGTTTGACTGTGCATGCACTGTGGGATCAGATAGTTATAGGGGACAATACATGACTGCATAATGGGAAATTCGAGATGGCTTGTTGGAGAAAACACCCCCCTGGGGAGTGAAACTTTATGCTGTCTGTTTGTTCTCATGTTCAAACCCTTCTCCAAATTAAACATTGAAATTACTTAAACACACAATCAAATTACAAAAATGCATATTAAATCATGCAAAATTGCATGGAACAAAGCCCTAAAAAATAAGACACCCATTTGTAGCAGGCTAACAGTCATATGTTTGTATGTTGTATATCTCCAAGCTGGCATCCATAAATCAATTTGAATTAGTAAAAAAAAAAAAAAATAAATCCTAAAACAGAAATACACAGAACATTCTCCTCTAACAAAAGTAATTTTACAATCTATAATCCTATAAATGAATAGAACAAACGCAAGTATTTATTTCCATTATTAGAGTCTCTAAAAATATACAAGCTATAATTTTTCCTTTTAATATTTCCTGGGTCTATTAAAATTGCATAATTATCATTCAGCTTCTGTTGCATTGCACGCCACCTATTTAATGCTGAAGCACTGGAGGAAATGTTTCTCTTCCATACACGAGAAGTTTAAATAAAATGATATGTTTTGACTACTGCATTTTTAAATTCCTCCTGCGGCTGCTTTTAACAAATGTTAAACCACATGCGAAAAAAACAGAAAAGTATTTTCTTTGCCAAGTAGTATAAAGATATACATAGAGCCGTGAGAGGTCATATTTTGCATTTGAAAATTACCATAAAATATAACAAATGAAAACGGGCAGAAGCTTTTTAGGCTTTGTAACTTGAATATTTTACTTCAAAGGCACTCCCCTCGCCCATATACACTTTCAATTATCGCTGCATCAGTGCAGCACATTAGATATTTCCTTTGTCATCATAATCAGTAGTTCTAGGAGTTTCCAAGCAGTGGTACTCAAGCTGCCCTCTAGTGGTAGGCAAGTAGCTGGGAGGGGCTTATTAGCAATTAAATGCATTTTTTTGGGAGGGGGATTATTATCTCTCGCTGATAGGGAATGTGGGGAAGGATTATTAATTTAATGTTGCAGTGAGCAATACTCACCTGGTCTGCACCAAGGTCACTGCAGAGATTACTACCCTGAAGTCAGGACAGCGGCCCTATTTTTTATTTATTTGTTACATTTTTGGATAAAACAAGAAGTTTAAACCATGGTAATTTGGGATGACAACTCTCAGATGAGAGGGTGCTGAAAGAAGGCTTCACCATCTTGATGATGTGAATAAAAGAATTTACACTGTGATACCATGACAAAATACAATTCTGCGAAATACTCACCTGTAGAATTGGTATTATAAGTATACAGTACGTCCTGCTCCAGATAGATTACTTACACTTGGGTTATCCTCCACCAGATGGCGCTGCACTGCAGAGACATGTAAAAACAGGCTCCTCCCGGCCCCTTAAATACCCGGGACCTCCCACAAATCCCCAGCATTGAAAAGCAGTGAACAAGAAGCCGGGAGAATTTAACCACGAAAAAATTTGGTAACTTATAACAATGATAACAATCACCATACTGGGGATCCAGAATAAGGCAAAAACCAGGGTGGGGTGGAGCAGGACGTACTGTATACTTATAATACCAATTCTACAGGTGAGTATTTCACAGAATTGTATTATTCTTAGTATACAGTACGTCCTGCTCCAGATAGATTACTTACACTTGGGACATCCAATAGCAGTGTCCATAAAGCAGGGTGGGATCCCCAACAAAAAAAGGTAACAGCAGACAGTTTAAACCACTGCCGCCTGCAAAACCTTTCGGCCAAAAACAGCATCAGCTGAGGCCCTAACATCAACCTTGTAAAACTTTGAAAAGGTATGAACAGAAGACCAAGTAGCGGCCTTGCAAACTCGTTCAACAGAAGCCTGGTGCTGAAAGGCCCAAGAGGCACCAATAGCACGAGTAGAATGAGCAATAAGGCGGAAGGGAGGATTCTTCCCCTTAGCAGAATAGGCCTGAATCACAGCCTGACGGATCAATTTGCTGATAGTAGGCAGGAGCCAAACCCTTCCTAGGACCAGAAGGGACCACAAAAATACCATTTTGTGAATACTCACCTGTAAAATGGGTATTATAAGTATGTCACACACCCCACTTCAAACATTAATAATTACACTAGGGTTAACGCACCGCTAGGTGGCAGCATTGCAGAGAACTTCTCCAAAAAACTTCAACAGGCCCCTCCCGGTCTATACATACCTGGTACCTCCCAAGAACCTCCCAGTATTAGAACAGCAGTAAGACAAGGTACCAGAACCAAACAATGTAACCCTCAACGTAAAGAACCAAACTTCACCAAATAGAGAGCCAGGATACCAAAAAGGGCGGGTGAAGTGGGGTGTGTGACATACTTATAATACCCATTTTACAGGTGAGTATTCACAAAATGGTATTATTCTAAGTATGTCACACACCCCACTTCAAACATTAATAATTACACTAGGGACATCCAACAGCAGTGTCCAGAAAAGGGTGGGTATCCGAATCAGGCAAAAACGCAGAAAAAACTCAGACCACTGCAGCCTGCAAAACCTTGCGGCCAAAAACAGCATCCGCTGAAGCCCGCACATCAACCTTATAGAACTTAGAAAAAGTATGAACAGAAGACCAAGTTGCAGCCTTACACACTTGTTCAACCGAAGCCTGGTGCTGAAAAGCCCAGGACGCACCAACCGCACGAGTAGAATGAGCAGTAACTCGGAAAGGAGGAACCTTCCCCTTAGCCGAATAAGCACCAACAATGGCCTGACGAATCCATTTGCTAATGGAGGACTTGGCCGGAGCCAAACCCTTCCTAGGCCCACAGGGCACAATGAAAAAGGCATCAGTCTTGCGAAAAGAAGACGTAGCACGTAGATAGTACCTGACACAACGTACAACATCCAGGCATTGCAAGGCACTCTCCTTGGCATTCTTAGGCTTAGGACACAAAGAAGGAAGAACAATGTCCTGGTTAAGATGAAACGCAGAGACAACCTTAGGGAGAAAATCTGACTTGTAACGAAAAACCACTTTGTCCTGATGATCCTCAAAATAAGGAGCCTGAATAGACAAAGCTGCCAGCTCTGAAACACGCCGAACCGAAGTGATGGCCACCAAAAAAAAACAACCTTCTGAGTAAGAACGGACAAAGGGACATCCCGCAAAGGCTCAAAAGGAGGAGCCTTAAGAGCGGAAAGAACCAAATTCAAATCCCAGACTGGGAGCAAAGGCTTCCTAGGAGGCCGCACATGCGAAACCCCCTGGAAAAAAGTCTTGACCAAGGAATGACTAGCAAAAGATTTCTGGAAAAAAATTGACAAAGCAGAAACCTGCCCCTTCAAGGTACTCAGCTGAAGACCGGAGTCCAGCCCCGCCTGAAGGAACTCCAAAATCCTAGACACAGAAAAGACCCGGCAGGGCAAAGACCTAGCCTCACACCAATCAATATAAGATCTCCAATACCTGTAATAGATGGAAGAAGAAGATCTCTTCCTAGCACTAATAAGAGTCTGAATGACCGCATCCGAAAGACCCTCCTCCTTTAAGATGGAGGTTTCAGCAGCCAAGCCGTCAAAGCCAGCGTTTGTAAACTGGGGTAACAGAGTTGACCCTGAGTGAGAAGATCTGGCCGAAGAGGCAGATCGAACTGATCCACGGCCAGATGAACGATGTCCGCGAACCACACCCGCCTTGGCCACCTTGGAGCCACGAGAATGGCGGGAACTCCTTCCAGAACCAACTTTCGCAGAACCCTGCCTAGCATGGAAATCGGAGGAAACAGATAAAGAAACCCCAGGTCCCTCCAGCTCAGGGTCATGACATCCACCGCCAGAGCCAGAGGGTCCCGGGACAGGGACACAAAGGACGGAAGCTTCTGATTGTGACGAGAGGCAAACAGATCCACCTCCGGCGTCCCCCACCGGAGACAAAGTGACCGAAACACCTGGGAATGGAGAGACCACTCCCCCCGACGGGACGCACACCGGCTCAGAAAATCCGCCTCTGTGTTTTCCACTCCCGGAATGTAAACTGCCGAGATGCAAGGGACATGAGTCTCCGCCCAGACCAAAATCAGAGACACTTCCCTGTGGGCACCCAGACTGCGAGTCCCTCCTTGGTGATTGATGTAAGCAACCGCCGTCTGATTGTCTGAGCGAACCTGAACCGGCAGACCTTGTAAATGATGCGTCAAGTGAGACAGAACCAACCTGATGGCTCGCAATTCCAGAACATTGATGGGCAAGTGGGCCTCCTGAGGGTCCCACTGCCCCTGAAACCGAAGATCCTTCCAATAACCTCCCCAGCCTGACAAACTGGCATCCGTGGTGACAGTTTCCCAAAGTGGAGTCAGAAACGACCTGCCCTTCAGAAGGTTGTCCGAGACCAACCACCACAGAAGGGACTGCCGAACCCGAGGGGACAACCGGAAGGACCGATCCAACGACCCCGGACACCGGTTCCAAGACGCCAAAAGATGAAGTTGAAGAGTCCTCGTATGAAACTGAGCAAAGGGAACTGCCTCGAACGAGGCCACCATCAACCCCACCAGTCTCATCCCCAGACGAATGGACGGATGAGGATGGGAGAGGAGCAGCTGGACCAATTCCTGAATCATCAGAACCTTGGCCTGAGGAAGAAACACTCTGTGCTGGCAGGAGTCCAACGACATCCCCAGAAAAGTCACCACCCTGGCCGGAACCAGCGAGGACTTGGGGTAATTGATCACCCAGCCGAACCTCTCCAACATAGACACCACAGTGCTGGTGTCCCCCTCTGCTTGACTGAAGGAAGGAGCCATGATGAGAAGATTGTCCAGGTAAGGCACAATGCGAATCCCCTGAGCTCTGAGCAGGGCCATCACCCCCGCCAACACCTTGGTGAACACTCTCGGAGCAGAGGTGAGGCCGAATGGAAGAGCCACAAACTGAAAATGCCGATCCCCCACCACGAAACGGAGGAACTGCTGATGAGCCGGAAAGATCGGCACGTGCAGGTACGCATCCTTGATGTCTATGGACGTCATAAAGTCCCCCTGCCGAAGCGAACCGATCGCAGACCGCAGGGTTTCCATGCGAAACTTCCGAGGACGAATGAACCTGTTGAGAAACTTCAAATCCAGAATAGGACGGAAGGACCCGTCCTTTTTGGGGACCGTGAAGAGATTGGAGTAAAACCCGCGCCCCACCTCTGAAGGAGGAACCGGGCAAATGACAGCTAAATCTAGAAGATTCCTTACTGCCGCCAGGAGCCCCTGCGCGGCCAAAGGATCCAAAGACACCCGAGACCTGAAGAACCTTGGAGGAGGACGGAACTCGAACTCCAACTTGTAACCGGCCGAAACCACCTCCCGGATCCATCTGTCCGGGACCTCCTGGTCCCACACCCGGGAGAAAAGTTGCAACCGTCCCCCCACCCGAATGGGTGAGGGCGCCCCCTCATTGCTGGGTGGGCTTGGCAGCCGGCTTGGGCTTGGCACCCCAGACGCGAGTGGGGCGGCCACGGCCTCTGCCCCTATTCCAACTGGCGCCCCTGGGGGCCGAGGAGCCCGCACCTCTACCGGCGCCGACTCCCCGAAAGGACGGATTGAACGAGACCATCCCCCGAAAGGAACGGTGAAATTTCTTGCGCTGAGGTAATTTACCTCCCTTGGCAACAGAATCCAGCCTCTCACCAAAAAGCCTCAAACCCAAAAAGGGCAGAGCCGTGAGCGATCTCTTAGAATTAAAATCGGCCGTCCACTGTCTCAACCACACACAGCGCCGGATAGCCACCAGCAAGGCAGTAGCCCTGCCACACATCAACATGGCATCCTCCTGAGCAGCCAGGATAAAAGACAAAAAAGCATCGCAGCGCTTAAGCCCAAGGGACTCATCACTGGTGGGCTCGAGATCCACCCCCAAGTCCCTGACAATAGACCTGACAGCAAAAGTCAAAAGAGCCGAGGCACAAACAGGCCTTAACACGGAACCCGCACATACAAAACCATGACGGGCAAGCTGATCAACCCGGCGATCCTCGCCGTCCCTGAGCGAAGTCGTGTCAGGGGAATGCACAACCGCCGTGTTGGACAGTCCCAGGACCGGAGTATCTACCTCAGGGGGAACAGACCAACGCTTCAACAATTCCGCCGGAAAGGGATATTTCCTATCCCAGCTAGACGGCACCCCAACAAGACGAGTAGGTTGCTCCCATTGCTTGAAAACAATTTCTTCAAAATGCTGTTGGCTGGGAAACTCCAGACGCTGCTTGGACACCCCAAAAAGCTGACCCTTGGGCCTAGGAGCAACCACCGGAGGCTCCAAATCCAAAACCTCAAACATCTGGCTCAGAATGGTAGAGGAATCGAGAGGGGGGCCATCCGCCTGATCCCCCTCAGAACCCAGCAACTGCTGAACATCAGAATCTTCTTCCTCAATGAGCTCACCTTCTTCACGGGGACGATCCGACCAATCCAGATCTCCCACCACTTCCTCATCTGAATCCGGCGGGGGCGGAGACAGATGCTTCCGCTTAGCTGAAACCTTCTGAGCGGCTATAACAGAAAACCGCTTCTCAAGGCTGGTAAAGCGGGCACATACATCAGACTGCGAATCCCCGCCCAGGACAACGTCACACGGGGTCCGGAATAAGCGAGGGGGAGAGGGAGATGGCGCGGCCGAAGAAGTGCTAGGCACCGGAGTACTGGACTGCCGTGCAATGTTCTGCTGTGCACAAGGAATACACAAAATGACATCATCTCCCTGGAGTCCCACAACCCCCGCACACCTTGGATTGTCCCGAAGAACCATTCCCGGTATCTGTGGCAACCTCCATGTGGTGAAATTTATGGTATTCGCAGAACCCAGGGATTTATGCGGTACGCGACCCGGGATGCCCCTTAATAACCTAACACTTGTCTAAGGACAGTCACAAGATCCTGACCCAGGGGAATAGCATAAGACCCTTATAAAAATAAATATAACTAAATATATATATAAGAGTATATAAATATATATTGCAAAGAAAAAACACCCCCCACGAGCCAGGTATATATGACCGGGAGAGCCCTGCCAGACGGGATCCCAGGATCTGAAAAAACACAAAGGGAGAGGGACAGGCGTCAATCCAGCACCATAGCCAAAAATCCACATAACATACACAACCCCCCTCACACCACCCCCCCCCCCCCATTAACCAGAGCAAGGAAATGGTTAATGCCAACCAGCACCATAAAGATGCGCCGGAGCGAGGAGGAAGGAGAAGGAGGAGGAAAGGATCCGAGGGGTCATGGCAAGACAAACCAAAAACGCCTACCTTGAGAGGAGAGGAAAACCGCGCAGCCTGCAGAAGATGGCGGCCCGCACACACGCAGTGAGGGAGGAAGAGAGAAGCTCCGGGAGCACGGGAGCCGAGAAGGCCCCGCCCCTCCGGGCGTCCAATCCGTGCGCAGCCCGCGCGCGCGCGCGACCCCGCCCCCAGGCAGCGTCAGCGTCTGCCGGCGGGGACCGCAAGCAGACCTCAATGACGGGACCGGCGGAGCCACCCGCCGGCTCCCAGTGTACAGCGCCGGATAGTAAAACACAGACCCACACACTGATAACAGGTCCCCCCTGAGCAGCCGGACAAGCAGGCTGCAAGCGCCAGGTACGGCGCTCAGCCACCGGCGGGACCGCGGCGCAGCGCGCCGCGAGGCCCCCCCCCCCGGCTCCTGAGGGGAGAAGACACACAGACAGGGGAAAAAAAAAAAAAAAACGGCAGGCAAACATACAGTGAAGATAGACAATGTAAAATCACAAAGGGAATCACAATGCAGAGCGCAGCAGCACACTCACACAGCATGTCACCGTTTAAAAGCATGTCACCGTCCCAAGCGCGTCCCACACCCCGGAAAAAGACACAATATCCCAGGGCAAGGCACAACCTGACCACTAACTCCTATAAAATGGGGCATCCCACATCCGGATCACCACTCCGGGAATCCCGCTATGCCCCGCAATGAAGGGTCGAGCGGAGGAGCTAATCTCCTAGGCACCAATGGTGCCGGCTACCTTATTGCCCGGCCTACAGCCGAAGCTGGGAGGCTGCCATTACATAGAATACATTCAAACAAAAGCCGGGCAGAAATAGACCACGGGGGGGGGGGGGCGGGGGGATACCACGGCTACCTGCAAGCAGGAGACTACTTTCTTCTGTCTTGTCGCCACCTTGCAGAGAACAACACTGGGAGGTTCTTGGGAGGTACCAGGTATGTATAGACCGGGAGGGGCCTGTTGAAGTTTTTTGGAGAAGTTCTCTGCAATGCTGCCACCTAGCGGTGCGTTAACCCTAGTGTAATTATTAATGTTTGAAGTGGGGTGTGTGACATACTTAGAATAAAAGAGCATCTGTTTTCCTGACGGACGCAGTTACTACGAGGTAATACTTCAGACACCTGGCCACATCCAAAGAATGCAAAACCCTTTCCTTAGCATTGCTAGGATTAGGGCACAATGAAGGAAGAACAATATCTTGATTCAAATGAAAAGCAGACACCACCTTAGGCAGAAAAAACGGCTTAAAGCGGAACACCACCTTATCCTGGTGTCTCTCAAAGTATGGGGGCTGGATAGACAGAGCCGCCAGCTCAGACACATGCCTGACCGAAGTAATAGCCACCAGAAAGACAACCTTGAGGGTAAGTACAGCCAGAGCAGCATCCTGAATAGGTTCAAAGGGAGCACCCTGCAAGGCAGACAAGACCAAGTTCAAATCCCAAACAGGGACCATAGGTTTTCGTGGGGGACGCACATGAGTAACCCCCTGAAAGAAAGTCTTAACCAAGGAATGTTAAGCAAAAGACTTCTGAAAGAAGACAGACAGGGCAGAAACCTGACCCTTCAAAGTACTGAGTTGGAGACCCGACTCCAACCCATGCTGTAAAAACTCCAGAACCCTGGGAACTGAGAACACCCGACAGGGAAGAGACCTAGACTCACACCAGTCAATGTAGGTACGCCATATAAATGGAAGAAGAAGTTTTCTTCCTAGCCTTCACCATGGTCCCAACCACCAAGGCAGACAAGCCTTTCTCCATCAAGATGGAGGTTTCAGCAGCCAGGCCGTCAAAGCCAGAGTTTGTAAATTGGGATGGCGTAAGGGGCCCTGACTGAGCAGATCTGGCACTCCTGGCAGGACGTACTGATCTACTGCCATCTGCACCACGTCTGCGAACCACACTCTTCTTGGCCACCTGGCGGCCACCAGAATTGTTGGCACCCCCTCCAGAGCAATCTTGCGCAGAACCCTGCTCAGCAGGGGGAACGGAGGAAAGATATACAGGAACTGAATGACCTGCCATGACATTACTAAAGCATCTGTGGTCACGGCCAGAGGATCCTGGGACAGGGAGACAAAGGCCGGGAGCTTATGATTGTGACAGAAGGCAAACAAATCCACATCTGGTTGGCCCCAACGGTGACACAGAGATTGGAACACCCTGTTGCAGAGGGACCCCCCCGGAATGTATACCGCTGATATGCAGGGAACATTGGCCTCCAACCAGGTCAGAATCAGAGACACTTCCTGGAGGGCCCTCTTGCTCCGGGTCCCTCCCTGATGATTGATGTAGGCAACTGCCTTCAGGTTGTCCGAGCGCCCCGGAACAGGCAGGCCCTGAAGATGAGTAGTCAAGCGAGCCAGAACTAACCTGACCGCTCACAGCTTCAAGACATTGATAGGTGTGTGGGCCTCCTGAGGGCCCCACCTCCCCTGGAACCGCAGGGACTTCCAGAAACCCCCCCCCCCAACCTGATAGACTGGCATCCGTGGTGACTGTCTCCCAGGAAGGGGCAAGAAAGGATCTGCCCCCCAACAGGTTCCATGAGTCCATCCACCACAAGAGGGACCTCCTTACCAGGGGGGAAAGCACACAGACCCTGTCCAGGGATGCTGGGTCCATGTCCCATACAGACAATAGGAGAAGTTGCAGAAGCCCTAAGTGGAACTGAGCATAAGGGACCGCTTCGAAGCACGCCACCATCAGGCCCACCAGCTGCATCCCCTGCCTGGTGGAGGGATGGGGACAAGCTAGGAGGGACTGAGCCTGTGCAAGCAGATTGTCCACCTTCTGCTGAGGAAGGAAGATCCTTGCCTGAACTGTATCCAGATTCATTCCTAGGAATGGAGTTACCAAGGAAGGGGACAGTGAGGACTTGGGGTGGTTGATCACCCATCCAAATGACTTCAGAATGGACACCACCAGCTGAATATCCAACTCTGCCTGATGTAGAGACTGGGAAGTGATGAGGATGTCCAGGTAGTGCAGCACGCGGATGCCCCTTGGCCTCATCAGAGACATCAACCCCGCCAGCACCTTGGTGAGCACTCTGGGAGCTGAAGAGAGGCCAGATGGCAAAGGCCACAACTTGGCAGTGTTGATCTTCCAACACGAATCTGAGGAACCTTGGTGTCCTGAAAACACAGGGATGTGAAGGCAAGCATCTTCCATATCCACAGACGTCATGAAACCCCCGGGGCGCAAGGAGCTGATGGCCGAGCGCAGGGCTTCCATGCAAAAAACGCCCGTTCTTGACAATTTTGCTGAAGATCTGTAAATCCAGAATGGGCCTGACTGACCCATCTTTTTTGGTAACTGTGAAAAGGTTGGTGTAGAGTCCCTTGCCTCTGTCTTTTAAGGGAAATTTGCAATTGACCCCCGGACCCAGCAGGCTTTCACGGCCTGCGCCAACACCTGAGCAGAGGCAGGGACCAGGAGTATCCGGGACCTGATAATCTTGGGGGAGGCCGCACAGAAAACTCTATCTTGTAGCCGGAGGACACTACCTCCTGAATCCACCGGTCTGAGGCGTGATGCCTCCAGACTTGAGCAAAGTGCCGCAGCCGTCCCCTCACCCTGACGGGCGAGGGCGCCCCATCATGCCTGAGGGGACTAGGGAGAGGATTTGGGCTTAGCCCCCCCCGGAGGAGCCAGGACGTTGCCTTCTGCTCCTGTGACAGGAATCTGTGCGAGCCCCCGCGAAGGACACCCCTGTTTCTTGTTTAACACCATGGTAGGGGGGTGAAGGGGGGCCCTGGCCCCGAAGGGGCCGAGACAGCCGTCTGCGCTGGGGTACCTTACCTCTCTTAGCAAACAGGTCTAGACAGGCCCCAAACAGCCGTAGCCCCTTAAAAGGAAGCCCAGTGAGGGCCTTCTTCGCAGCATTGTCAGCACCCCACTGTCGCAGCCAAACCAAGCGGCGTATAGCCACCATGAGGGCAGAAGTTCTTGCACACATTCTGATGGTGTCATCCAATGCTACTAGGACAAAATTTACAAAAACATCACAACTGGAGAGTGCATTAAACACCTCACAAGGGAGATCATCAGAGGCACTATCAAGCATTTTTCTGATAAGGGTTCTAGTGGCCACAGCAGTAATGGCA
Organism: Gastrophryne carolinensis; assembly: GCA_027917425.1. Taxonomy (NCBI): domain Eukaryota; kingdom Metazoa; phylum Chordata; class Amphibia; order Anura; family Microhylidae; genus Gastrophryne; species Gastrophryne carolinensis. The sequence goes on along the minus strand of CM051235.1, from coordinate 546,402,391 downwards.
GAGGCACAGACCGGGCGCAGCGCCGTCCCTGCACATGCAAAGGCGTGGGAGGCCAGCAGGTCAATGCGCCGGTCCTCGGCATCCCGCAGGGTAGTAGAATCAGGGGAATGCATGACAGGGGTGTTAGATAGCCCTAGGATCGGGACATCCACCTCGGGGGGGGGGGGGGGATGACCAACATTTAACCACCTCAGGGGGAAAAGGATACTTCCTATCCCAATCCCTTGGAACCCCGGGAAGTTTACTGGGGCACTCCCATTCCTTGAGCACAAGGGTATGGAAATGTGCCTGCTCTAGAAATTCCAAACGTGATGTTGCTGTATGAAAACGCTCCCCTTTTTGCCTGGGAGCCTCACCAGGAAGAGAGATAGACAGAACCTCAAAGATCTGGGTCAATAATCTGTCAGTGTCATCCGGGGCCCAGGGGTCAAAGCCAGAATCGTCATGACCCCTTGGTCTCTCATCAGATGAGCCTGAGTTAGAAAAGAGCTCTCCTTCATCAGAAGGGGTATAGCCACACAGATTCATAAGCTCCTGAGATCCCATAGGGAAAACAGTAATATAAGGCGTCAAGTGCCGCTTCTTACCAGGGCCCTTACGCGCTAAAGACCTCGCAATAATCTGTTCAGCAGTAGGCAGTCTAGAAGACACATCAGGCTGAGAATCCCCACAAGTATGCAACTCATACTCAAACTTAAGCTGGGGGGAGTAATGAAACGAGGTGCAGCCACTGGCAGGCCAGATTACAAAGCCAGTGCTTGCTCAGCACAGGTTACGCAGACCCATGCCTTGTCAGCGTCAGCATGAGGCTGTCCACACGCCATACACAGCCGGTCTTGTCCCAAGGGGACCCCGGTCACATTATCCTGAGATGCCTCCATATGGTGATTATTAGGTACAATATGCCAGTAGGGATTGACGCTATAAAGCAACCCTGGATGCCCCAATGACCCGCTAGGGAAGTGGGAGTAATTTTACAAGGCCCAACTATCAATTACACCGGGCCGGGAGAAGCCAATGGATTCACCTGTCTGAAAGACACAATGAGAAGAAAGGGTGTCAGAACCAAACACACTACAATGAATATAAAGCCGCCCGCGAGGGCACTTACGGACCATGGTAAGTAAGAACGTCACACGCGCGCGCGACCTGACAACATGGCGCCGAGTACCTCGAAGGGAGGGCCAGAGCGAGCCGTGACGCAGGGCGCGCCAGGCAAGGCCCCGCCCCCCTGAAGAGCGCGAAGTCCACCGACAAGCAGCCAATGAGAACGCAGAAGCGTCTGAGGTAACGCCGCCGCCCGGTGCGGAACATCCAAATGAAGGAAAAGGCACGCGCGGCGGCATTTGCAATAGTAAAAAGACAAGTCAGCGCGGCGGCTGACACCACATATACTAGTCCAAAAAAACATGACAAAAGGCCGTATGCACGAATCACGATACACGCTCACCCCCCCTTCTTTCCCCCCCGAAGGCTACAGGGAGAATGAGGGAGTATGGCGGCCCTTTGTACAGGGCCCACCGCTACCGGGGCATGGGACAATAATGCGGGAGGGGCATCCCATAAAGGCTCACCATCAGCCTATACCGCCTACCCTTTGGTGGGGGACTGCGGTGGAGCAGCGCTCCATAAGCACGCATGGTGCCGCCTACCTTCACCCGACCAGCGCATCACAGGCTGGGAGGCACATCACACGGAGGACGGGTGGGAATAGTCCAACAGGGCCGCAGGCTAATAGCTCCGCTCACCTGCGAGAGAGTGATAATTTCATGTCTTCGCAGTAAGCACTGCAGAGAAATCTGGGGATTTGTGGGAGGTCCCCGGGTATTTGAGCGGCCGGGAGGAGCCTGTTTTTACATGTCTCTGCAGTGCAGCGCCATCTGGTGGAGGATAACCCAAGTGTAAGTAATCTATCTGGAGCAGGACGTACTGTATACTAAGAATAAGTATCTTGTAAAGCGAATAGACTATATATAAATCCTAAGTGGCAACGGGAATAAGTTTGTTGTTTGTATTGTCTCACCCTCAGAGTATTGTAACCATGGACTTGAGCCCAAACTATCGCAATGAAAATAAGGCTTTCATTAACAAATGTACATTTCAGAGGAAAAAAATTGACATGTCAATTAGCAAATTATTGGCAGTGAGGGGCTTCTGCCCTCTAGGATTCTGGTTTCTGGAAGTTAGATTCCAGGGCCGGCTCAGCAGGGTTTTGGGCCACTTTATAGGCTGTGGAATTAGCCAATGCCCTTTACTGCCAGAGTCTCTTAATGATGGTGATGGAATACCTACTATGATAGGCTGTACTATGACAGAGGGGCAACTAATACCATTGGGTTTGTCTACTTAGAAACCAATAATATGCCATGCATTAATTGTGTCCCTGTTCAGTTACCATTATAGGGTTTATGCTATATTCTATGCGATTATATTAATTACTGTGTTTATGAGTGAAGTTTGGTTACACAGTATGTTCATCAGCAGACATTCCAATAATAAGCTTAAGCGCACTACAGAAAGCATCACAGCTGATTACAATAGAATCAATTAAGATAGATCATTTGGTATCTGGATATAACAATGTAAACAGACCTCTCAGCAGGGAGCTGGCAGGCTTTTCAGATTGACTACACCTGTTTGTTATAGTTTGTGATAGGTCTTACCTCCCATCTCATTATATGACTCCATGAACTTTGTAACCTTTGTAAGTATTTTTCCTTGCCTTGACAATGACAGGTTGGTCATCAAAATGTTTAGTCTCTGGTAATGCTGGCAGCCCATAGTGATAGGTAATGCAAAAGACAGTTTCAGATTTTCTACTTTGAATTATAATATACTGCTCGTCACTACTTTTTGGATCAGAAAGTTAAATAAACATGTTTTTTGGGATAGCCCATGAAAAGCCATTTTGTGGTTTTGCCATATTTATTTCTTGCCTGTGGTGCCTAAACAGAAAGTACATTAAACCGAATCCTTGTGGATACCATTGGGCCCAGGGTTGTATCACTTCCCATATTTTGTTCTGGCAATGACCTTATAATCAGAGGGATTTTCTGTTAATCAACCCGAAATTGAGGCATATTATTCTCAATTAAAAAAGCATAAAAGAAGTTTGGAGATAAAGATCGCATGTACATTCTGACTCCCCCAGCACACTTGGCCCACTAACAATAGCAATGTACTGCATTTACTAAACAAGTATGTCAAACATAAAGATAGCCAGACTTGTGTACAATAGGGTCAAATGAGAGCCTGGTGAGAAAACTTTTTTTAAGAGAGAAAATCAATATTCACTTTCATTGTCTACTGGGTGTAAATTTAATTTTCACCTGGGTCTGAATCAGGATAGACAATGAAAGTGAATGTCAATTTTCTCTCCTAAAAGAGACGTACATTTTCTTACCAGTCTCTGAATTGACCCCAATGGCCTTGTTGCAGCTTTATTACTCCACAAACCCCTCCACTGAAACAACATTAAAGATTAGCTACCAGTAAATCAGGCTTTATAGAATAAGCATAATATCAATACCACCATAAAACAGGTCACCCTTTTAACACATAGACAGTCTACGCTCTGTTGCCAGGCCATTTTGTGCTATTTATGATTAACTGTGATTCGTGCAGCGATTACCAGGGAAATTATATATTGTTTTTTCAGCAACATTTGGGTTTTAACATGAAATGTCTTGTCGGTAACATTTTCAGTGCTTTCTCAATTTGGGGTGAAATATTACAACAGTACCACATATGTATCGGTAGAAACCTGTTCCTGCCCAGGAAATCGCTTTTATTTTCATATAAAATACAACTACTATGAGCATCAAGGGTTAAATTACTTACCTTGATTCCGTCACCAATCAATGACAGCTGGAAGTGATCAGTGGTAATGTGTCCGTCTTCTGCTGATCACTTCTGGCCTCTGAATGATCACTCCCGCTGCTGGAGGAACATTTTTACTGGCAAAGTGAGATGGCGAGTTGGGATGAGAGGCCCCCAGTGGAAGAGAAGACCCCGGGAGCTAGATCCCGGACAGAGGTAAATGTTTTTGTCTTTGGCTTGCAAAAGGGGGAAAAAGCCAGCTACGTAGAATTTACGTAGCTGATACCTAATGATCGGAGAGGCAGCTACGTAAATTCTACGTAGCTGGCACTGAAAGGTTTAAGACCAGAAGTGATAACTATTATTCCTCAATTCAACTACTACTAGTTTATGATTTCAACGGATGACCATGGAGCACATATAACTTCTCTATGAGACGAGGTTGCGAAAGAGGTGGGAAGCTAAGGGGATCATTGTCTCTAGATACCCCTGTTAGGTTTTCAGTAACTAGAAACCAATTATATGTAATAGATTACCAACTTAATTGCAGATCTCCAGCAACACTGCTACACTCCTGGAAAAGCTCTAGGAAGTAAGATATCAACACGATACCAAAGACTGATGAGCTTCTAGCTCTGTTCCTGAGATTTGTAAAAAATAGAGGACTGCACTCTAAGTACTGTACAAGACAAAGGATTTCTAGTCATGGGTCAGGATGGAGATAGAGAGAAGCGTACTCATCTCCTGAGGACTTCAAGAAGATATCTAGAGCTCTCAACTGCACTCAATAAAACCTCTTCAGAGCTCTTAATTTAATTTATATATGTAAACTATCTTACAACAAATAAGTTATCTTGGATCAGGCACATCCAAATGCTACCTCTATTTGTTCAGTTTACCTACTAGTAGTAAATAACTTGTAAATAACCTTGTCGCACTAAACAACCTTGGCATAACTAAAACTTCTTACATTGGCTTTATGCCACATTTCTACTTCTTGCACTTTCGCTCTTTTCTAACAATCTCCTTCTTTGCTTCCCTTGACACTTCATTTATTTTTCTGATTCTCTGTCATATCCCTGGTTCCAAACACAAACATGAACTATAAATATAGACAAGATTTACTTCAAACACAAAGTTATGTCAAAGCAAAGTTTTGTCTGTTGAGTGCAAAGCAAGATTTATAATAACTTCCCTCTCTCGAGATCTATATGATGTTTTAGAAGCAAAATGTGAAACCTGTTTACTGTAGATGTTTATTTCATTAAAGAAACCTGTAACAAATGTAACAGGTAAAAAAAAGGAAATACACACACTGTAGTTATGTGTCCAGACTCCAAGCCTATGCCTTGCCATGCTCTGGAAGAACATAATACAATTTGTGGTCCCAATGTTGGCTGCATGCTATCTCCACCAATACAGAGACATTGCAAGCATGCAGGTTATCTATATTCACATATGCCTCTCAGTCCTCTGGGTATTACTACTGAATAAAGGCTACCCAACTCGGCATGGACTACTGCAACACCGTTCTTTGTGTCTTACCAACTAATGGACTAGCACCCACCCAATCTGAACTCTGCTGTCGTCGCATCCATCTCTTCTCTTGCTTATCCAACTTTTGCTCCCCTCTGTCAGTCTCTTCATTGGCTGCCAGTCCCACAGCGCATCCTGTATAAAAAGCTTTCTCTAGTCAGATTCCTCCCTAGATTTTATCTATAATCCAACACTGTCAACCAAGACGCAACCTCTACTCTGCCTCCAATCTTCTCACGTCCTCCACCATTCAACCAAGACGCAACCTCTACTCTGCCTCCAATCTTCTCACGTCCTCCACCCGGACCACCTCCTCTCACACCACCTCCAGGACTCCTCACGTGCCCAAGTCTCCAATCTATTCAGACAAGCATAAAATCTGGCTTAAGCATTTCTCTAAAGGGCACATGCCATAAAGCTCAATAAAACTTTCTTTAGACTGTAAGCTTGCAAGGGCAGGGCTCTCTCACCAATTGTATCTTGTATTCAAAATATTTAATGTGAACTCTGTAAAACTGCATTTGTAATAGTCTATATACTGTACGTACTTCCCTGTCTGTAATTGGTGCTTTGAACAGTGCTACAGAAGATGATGGCACTTTATAAATAAATAATAATAATCATGACTAAAAGCTAATGAGGGTGCGAGAGGCTGTAGGAGAACCCATTACGAATTAGTGTAAGCTATTTTTATTTGGGTTAATCTGACACAGTGGATCAGCAGTTGTAAATGAAATACATGAAAGAATAGCTTGCATGACCCTTAGGTATTTTAATCCTTAAATCAAGCTTGTCCATAAAAATGATGATCTGGCACTATCCTCAAGCACCTATCACCTCTGATACAGCAGAACAACCCAAGCCATAACAGTTCCAATACCTAATGTACAGGGGATGTTCAATAAGTCATCTACCGCAGTACGTTTTGTCAGTGTTAAAGAGATGAGCTTGTCTGTGCAGGTTAAGACCGGTCTGCAAATGCTAACACAACACAAAGTAGCTGTTCAGTCTGAACAAAGCACTAGCCTTGACAGTGTTTTATATGTACAATTTTGCAAGTGATTTGGATGAATGATGCCAGAGGATTTTTATTGATGACCTATTCTTAAAAGGAGGTGAGGCAGCATCATATAATTATTATTGGGTCAAGCACTGTGCATTTTAAAAGGACTTCAAAAAATATTGGTTTACGGGTAAAGTAGAAATGTGTCTAAACACATTTATTTCCTACCTAAAGCAATCAAAGAGACATGCTACTTCTAATGATTGTTTGGCCACTATTTCTAATTACTACTAATTGCTGATTCTGCAATACTCCATTTTAATAGGATGCTTGAGACAAACTCTGTTTTGTTTTTGGTCTGTTGTTTTGTGCTTTCCTACATCATGGGGTTTTATGGGGTGGAACAGAAGAATGTATTCGTACAAGTGCATTATCTTGAAGCACCTGGCCTGCAAGCAACACTAAGACATTTACAATAGTGACCCAACGAAAAAAGCAAACAACAGCTTCTACTACCATTCCATCCAAAGGTGCTTTAAATGGAAATTTACTGTAATCTGTAGCAGATTTGGCATTTTAAAAAAATGTACATACTGTACCTGGACATCGCAATTGTTGCAGTCCACTGCCACACGCTGAGTGCTTTATGCAGGGGAACGCAGTGTAAGAAATACAGGATCCCATTAATAAGCCAGGTGTAATATAATTTTTAAAAAAGTGGATACATTCATTGATACCAACCCTTCCGTTCTTTCACTTGGATGGTAATTTGATGTCCTCTTTTAGATGCTAATTTGGTATCAATGGAAAGCCAAACATTGTCTGCGCTAGGGCTGACACGATATCTGGGGGTGTATAAAGGATTCTTAAATATATCATGTAAATAAACGAATCTCCTGCCATAGAATCCTTATGTTAGAGAATGCAGTGGCTAAAGGGAAGGGACTAGTTCTTTGCACCAGGAATTAAGCTTGGAAACTTTTTGGGAAATATTTAGGCAGTTGGGGGTAAACGAGGGAGCAGGACGGATTTGTTCACGCAAGTGCCCTGGATTGGTAATGAGACCAGGTAATTTTAGGCATTTTTGGTAACAGGCAACTGTAAATAGTAAAACCTTAGGAATTGTCTTATGTTATTTGTTTAGTCCCTGTGATGTTTTTACTGTCTAAGGGTCTATGTAACTGTTTTGTCCCTAATATATATATATTTTTTTTTTTACATATGAGCAACTGTCCTTTTGTCACAACCTAGAACCTACGGTGAACGATAACTGTCATGATATTTTTATAATAATAATTGTTTAAACTAGGTGAGGCTTTCCTTGCACACTGCAGATACTAGAGGCTGACTGCTCAAGTGATTGGGTTATATAAGTGTTATCTGTGATCCCCTGCGGCACCAAAGTGTGGCAGCTTCAAGGTAATCCTGAAGTCAGGCGATATTATCTATTACTATGTAAAAAAGATCCAATGCAAATAATGTTCCCAGGCGACCATACTACCTAGTTAGATTTATGGTACGGCCAGCCACTAGAGAGACAGGGTATGCTTTTGTTTTCACTCATTAAAGCTCCTGTTTAAACATAACAGGATACAGTGAGAATCTAGGAGCAATGTTAGAAAATATTATTTTACAGAAAGAGTAGTAGATGCTTGGAACAAACTTCCAGCAGAGGTAGTTGAAAAATCAACAGTCACTGAATTTAAACATGCCTGGGATAAGCACACATCTATCCTAAGATAAAGAGTACATACAGTATACACATAAGGGCAGACTAGATGGACCGTACGGTCTCCTTCTGCCGCCAACCTTCTATGTTTCTATCTAACCTCTACATTGATTTCACAGAGACCTGCCCTTATAAATAACATCAAAGCACAGAATGAATACTACAGATGGTTATACATAGGACACATTTTTACTGGATCCTAGATGTATAATATACTGTATGAAATTAAATTAAAACCTTAATCCTAATCTTTAATAGGGGTCTCAGGGACAGATCATTTTGATCTAGCCCTGAGAAAATACCATTTTGTGATTACTCACCTGTAAAATGGGTATTATAAGTATGTCACACACCCCGCTTCCAATAATCATGACATGTGGGTTATGGCCAGTAGAGGGCGAACTTTGCAGAGATGACAGGAAAAAAAGGAGCCCCTCCCAGTCCATAAATACCTGGGACCTCCCACACATTCCCCAGTATAGGACAGCAGTAAGGGGACCAGGAAGAGCCAAATATAAACAATCATAACACTAAAAGGTTCACCATATAAAAGATCCAAAATACCAATAAGGGCGGGATGAAGCGGGGTGTGTGACATACTTATAATACCCATTTTACAGGTGAGTAATCACAAAATGGTATTATTCCAAGTATGTCACACACCCCGCTTCCAATAATCATGACATGTGGGACATCCAATAGCAGTGTCCATCATGGGTGGGGATCCCAATACGGCAAAAAATGCACAAATTTTAAACCACTGCAGCTTACAGACACTTGCGGCCAAAAACAGCATCCGCTGAGGCCCGCACATCAACCTTATAAAACTTGGAAAAAGTATGAACGGCGGACCAAGTAGCAGCCTTACAAACTTGTTCAACAGAAGCCTGGTGCTGAAGAGCCCAAGAAGCCCCAACAGCAGAATGAGCAATGATCTGAAAAGGGGGAACCTTCCCCTTGGCAGAATAAGCCCCAAATAGTACTTCACACAACGAACCACATCCAAAGAGTGCAAAACCCTCTCCTTGTCATTGCTAGGCTTAGGACACAAGGAAGGGAGAACTACATCCTGATTGAGGTGGGAGGCAGAAACCACCTTAGGAAGGAAATCTGGCTTAGAGCGAAATACCACCTTGTCCCGGTGTCTCTCAAAGTAAGGGGCCTGAATGGACAGAGCCGCCAACTCAGAGACACGCCGAACAGAGGTAATAGCCACCAAAAAGGCAACTTTTTGAGTGAGCATAGAAAGTGCAACATCCTGCACCGGCTCAAAAAGAGGCCCCTGGAGGGCCGACAGAACCAATTCAAATCCCAAACGGGCAACAAAGGCTTTCTAGGAGACCGCACATGAGTAACCCCCTGGAAAAAAAAAAAGTCTTAACCAGAGGATGCAGAGCAAAAGACATTTGAAAGAAGACAGTCAGAACAGAGACGTGCCCTTTCAAGGTACTAAGCTGGAAACCCAGGTCCAGACCATGTTGAAGAAACTCCAAAATCCTAGAATTAGAAAACATCCTGCAAGGCAAGTCCCTAGCCTCACACCAGCCAAAATAGGACCTTCAAATCCGGTAGTATATGTTAGAGGAAGATCTCTTCCTAGCTCTAACAAGAGTCTGAATCACAGCCTCAGACAAACCTTCCTCCCTTAAGATAGAGGTTTCAGCAGCCACACCGTCAAAGCCAGCGTTTGTAAATTGGAGTAACGTAGTGGACCTTGAGAGATCAGATCCGGAAACAGGGGCAGCCAGTACTGATCTACCGCCAGCCTTGCGACGTCTGCGAACCAAACCTGTCTTGGCCACCTTGGGGCCACCAGAATTGCTGGCGCACCCTCTAAAGCCAGCTTGCGCACCACTATGCCTACCATGGAGAAGGGGGGAAACAGGTACAGGAACCCCAGATTCCTCCAGGCAAGAGACATGGCATCCACTGCCAGGGCCAGAGGATCCTGAGACAGAGACACAAACATTGGGAGCTTGTGATTGTGACGCGAGGCAGAGATCCACCTCCGGAAACCCCCACTTGTGACAGACGGACCGGAATACCTTGTGGTTGAGAGACCATTCCCCTCGGCGAGAGGATCCCCTGCTCAGGGAGTCCACCTCCGTGTTTTCCACTCCCGGAATGTACACTGCTGAGATGCATGGAACATTGCTCTCCGCCCATGCAAGAATCAGAGAAACTTCCCTGAGGGCACTCCTGCTGCGAGTCCCTCCTTGGTGATTGATGTAAGCTACCGCAGTTCGATTTTCTGATCGAACCTGAACCGGTAAGCCGCGTAGGTGATGCGTCAAGCATGAAAGAACCAACCGAATAGCTCTCAGCTCCAAGACATTGATGGGGGTGTAAGCCTCCTGAGGACCCCACAGCCCCTTGAACTGATGCGTCTTCCAAAAACCTCCCCAACCCGACAGGCTGGCATCCGTGGTAACCGTCTCCCAACAAGGGGTCAGAAAGGATCTGCCCCTCATCAGATTGCTTGGTTCCAGCCACCACTGAAGGGACTGCCGAACCCGGGGAGACATCATGAATGACTGATCCAATGACTGGGGAGGAAGCCACCATCAATCCCACCAGTCTCATCCCTAGCCGGATAGAAGGACAAGGTTTGGACAGGAGAAGACGTATCAGATCCTGAACCATCTGCACCTTGGACTGAGGAAGGAAAACCCTGGTCCGAATGGTATCCAGATTCATGCCCAGAAACGAGATCTCCCTTGAGGTGGAGAGAGAAGACTTGGGATGGTTGATCACCCAGCCGAACCTCTCCAGCGTCGCCACCACCATACCTGGTTTCCATCTCCGCCTGACAGAGAGGATGCCGTAATGAGGAGGTCGTCCTAATACGGAACAATGTGAATGCCCTGGGCTCTGAGAAGGGCCATTATGCCCGTCAGCACCCTGGTGAACACCCTTGGTGCCGAAGTCAACCCGAAAGGGAGGACCACAAACTGAAAGTGCTGATCTCGCACCACAAACCGGAGAAATCTCTGGTGTGCTGGGAAGATTGGTACATGAAGGTAAGCATCTTTGATGTCTATGGATGTCATGAAATCCCCCTGACGAAGGGAATTGATGGCTGAGTGCAGAGTCTCCATGCGGAACTTCTTGGTTCTGATGAACACGTTGAGAAGCTTCAAATCCAGAATGGGTCTTATGGATCCATCCTTTTTGGGCACCGTGAAGAGGTTGGAATAATAGCCCCGGCCTCTCTCTGATAAAGGCACTGGGCATATGACTTCCATGTGCAGAAGATTCTTTACAGCCAACAGGAGCCCCTGCGCAGCCCGGGGATCCGAGGGGACCCGAGACCTTAGGAATCTGGGAGGAGGCCGGCACTCGAACTCCAGTTTGTACCCGGAAGAGACCACTTCCAAGATTCATTTGCCTGTGACCTCCTGGGCCCAGACCAGGAAGAAGTGCCGCAGCCATCCCCCCACCCGCAAGGGTGAGGGCGTCCCCTCATTGCTGAGCTGTCTTGGCAGCAGGCTTGGGCTTGGAACCCCAGTTAAGGCCTGGACGTGCGCGTCCTCTGCCTCTGTTCCAGGAATGACCTCTGAAATTAGAGTAGGCAAAGCCTCTGCCTGCTCTGGCACCGCGAAAGGAAGGATTGAAGGAGCCTGCCCCCCGAAAGGGGCGACGCTGCTACTTACGCTGAGGTAAATTTCCACCTTTCGCCACTGAATCCAATTTATCTCCAAACAGCCTCATACCCAGGAAGGGTAGCGCTGCGAGTGATTTCTTAGCCGCAATGTCAGCCGCCCACTGGCGTAGCCAGACCGATCGGCGAATAGCCACCAGCAATGCCGAGGTTCTACTACACATAATAATCACGTCATCCATAGCAGATAAAACAAAGGTCACAAATAATTTACACCGCTTAAGGGCTGTGAATTCATCACTGGCCGAGTTAAGCTGGGAACCACTCAACAGGTCCTAACCACAGACCTGGTAGCCACAGTCACGAGCGCCGAGGCACAAACAGGCCGCAAGGCTGAACCCACACTGGCAAAGGCATGGCATGGCATGCCCTCTGTTCAAAGCGTTTGTCCTCACCATCTTTAAGAGTGGCGGCGTCTGGAGAATGTACAACGGAGGTGTTGGACAATCCCAGAACGGGCGCATCGACCTCGGGAGGGGACGACCAGCACTTCACCGCGTCCACCGGGAAGGGATACTTCCTATCCCATCCCTGAGGAACACCGGGGAGCCGGCTAGGCCTCTCCCATTCCTAAAGAATCGTGCAATCAAAATGATTCTGATTTGGGAACTCCAAGTGGGGCTTAGAAGTCCCCAAAAATTCCCCCTTCTGTGGGTGGGGTCTCCACTGGCGGAGAAATATCCAGTACCTCAAATAGATGGGCCAGGATCTTGGGGGTAGTCACGGCATCCCCCAGTGCCTGCCCAGTATCAGTATCAAAAAACTGCTGATCCTCAGCATCAGATTCTTCAAACAATTCCCCCTCCTCGAGTGGGGAATAATCAGACCAGTCAAGGGAATCATAGTCATCAAAATCCAGTACCGGCGCGGCCGGCGACGGATGGCTTCTCTTAGCTGGGACCTTACTGGCCGCAGAGCTAGAAATCAACTCTTCGATGTTGGCCAGCCTAGCACAAACATCAGCTTGCGACTCCCCGCTAATGACAGTGTCACTTGGGGTACGGATAAGGCGGGGCGGGGTAGGTGATGAGGCCGGCGGCACGGACCCAGACGCCTGGGACCCCAACTGCCGCGTAATGCTCTGCTGTGCACATGGAATACAAATAAACACATTATCCCCCGCAAGGGATGCCCCACAAACCACACACTGCCGGGGTTGCCCCGAAGGGAGCCCGAGCCCGGTATCCTGGGAAGCCTCCATATGGTGATTTTTTATGGTAGTCGCAATGACCAGTGGGAATTACGCCAGTAAGCTACCCGGGATGCCCATTAACGTCCGTTAGTGGGAGGATTTGTAAAGCCCCTATTTGAGTGAGGGGCCTAAGGACCGGGAGAACCCCCTTTTAACTATCAAGGAAGGTAATCCCCCTGGAAGACATAATAAAGGGTACCATAAGCATGAAGTCATAACAGCAATCATACATCCAGATATAATCACAGTCATACAATATATCTGTATAACCTTAAAGTATATGTCGAGGATAAGGCAGCATACAAGGCACCCCAATAGAAATACGATTATGCATAACAAAAAAGGCAGATAATAGAACAAGCCCCGCCGGGCACTCACAGTTAGGATGCAAGATGGCAACCGGACACCCAGCAGCAGCAGCCAGGCCAGGCGAAGAGAAGGAGGGAGGGACAGCGCGGATCGTGCGCCGCGCGTGGCCCCGCCCCCTGCTGCTGGGAAGAGTAACCGCGGTTCCCAGCCATTGCTGGGAACCTCCGTGGGTGTCAAAAGAGAGGGGGCGGGCCGCATCAGCGCGCCGAGCGCCCGGCCCCTCTCCTAACAGAGAAGCAAAAAACATGGCCGCGCTCCCACAAGGTTGCGGAGCCGGCCCAGCAACAAGTGAAGCAAACAGCCACACACACAAACACATACACTCATACCACACTGACAGCTAATTGGCCAGGCAAAGTCTGAGGTAAAAAATTGGAGGGACATACCCCCCCCCCCATGATCCAGGGACAGGGAGCAACGGGTGGGGGAAGTCCCAAGCCACCTAATGCAGCGCAGGGAAAATGACGGACAGGGCATCCCAAACCAGGATCCCAAACCTGGTATCCACCTACCCCTTGGAGGGGGTCTCACGGAGGAGCATGGCTCCAAGTTATCACACCACTAAGGTGTATCCTACCTTCACCCGGACCAACAGCCAGGGCTGGGAGGCATAGGGGCTTAATAAAAACAAGGTCCGGGCAGAAATAGGGAAATAAAATGGCCCGGTGTAAACCCGGCTTACCTGCAAAGAGGAGACAGCCATCTTCTGACTTGCTCGCCGTCTGCAGAGACGATTACTGGGGAATGTGTGGGAGGTCCCAGGTATTTATGGACTGGGAGGGGCTCCTTTTTTTCCTGTCATCTCTGCAAAGTTCGCCCTCTACTGGCCATAACCCACATGTCATGATTATTATCTTATCCAGTGCTCTGTTTCCCACACTCCCTTGGTTTTCAATACATATTGAGGGGGGTTCCAAAAGTACCGGGATACCCCTGGTTGGGAGTGTTTAATGGGTTTTTGTAAAAAAATACATTTTAGTATTAATGATTTTTTGATTATGCTCTTAATTTATTTACAAGTGTAGCAAGCATCAAAATCTCAACACACATTACAATTGCTTCTCATAATGTGCTAATGGTAATAAAATCAACACTTTCCAGACAGTTAGTCATAAATCACTGTCTGCTGTTTTACAGTTTGTAGCAAGCAATGTAATCTTCTGTTTAACAGTTTGTAGCAAGTCACTGTTCAGTAGTTTGTAACAAGCAAAAATCTGTTTCTCCTCAGTTGTAGCAAGTTACGGGTTAAGATATGTGCAAACGTTTCGCGGAAAGCTTCTTCAGTGCAATCTCATTCTAGTAATACACAACATAAAACAGTTTGTAGCAAGCATGATTGGTGTGTTGTGTAGCTCAGTATAAACATATGTATTATTCATAATATATACCTTTGACATATTGGATTATAGAGGAGCGCTTGCAGTTGCCCTAAATTATGCTTCATGCTTCTTCTTATTCCTATGGATATATTCTATATAGTTATATGTATAGGTAATCCCAGTATGTATATGTGTTTCTTTCCTAAATTACCTTATAAAGGGTCAGTAATAGCAATGTTCGTAGGCAGCAGGGTTTAGCTGTAATAGGACAGAAATAGGGCTTAATCCTGATTCTGCGTTTGTCTGGTGGCTAAAAATAAGTTATGGTTTTTACCTGGTACCGGTTCGTCTGGTGGGTGGCGATGAGCTGCTGTCCCTTTAACAGCTGAGATTTAGAGTGCAATCGTGTCAGCTCATATTTTTAAGCAGTGTATTTGCCTAAGGGGAAACTAATTACTAAACAACATAAACTTACCTCTGTTCGTCGGAACCCGTCCTCAGTACTGGGGGTGGGTGAGGCGGAATGCCCAGCGACAGCCGCGCACAACGGATCAGCGCACCGTATGCTCGGTATGGAGCCGGCTCACTATCTTTTTCTGGGCGCGGTGCTGTGTGCTGGACTCCGCCTCCTGGGGCCGTCCAATGGCCTTGTCTGTGGCTCAAAGAGTCAATCAGAAGTGCCATTCTACTGCTTGTCATTAGGCTGAAGGAGTGACTGTATATGTGTGTCACTTCCTTGCTGGGCGGCCCCCACCGACTCTCACAGGAAGCAACTTCATGTGCACCGCCATTTTATAGGTTAGGAACCTGTATTACGGTGGCTATTCCTATTTCTAGGGAAAGTAAGGGGATGGTATCCTAAAAGTGTGGGGTTGTCTGTTTGGATCCTCCTGTGGTTCCTCCTGGTTATTTTCTAGGGATTCTAGTATCCTAAGGCTTACCATGTCGCCTTGGGTTAGGGTTACTTCTTCCCCTATTTGTGTTTTATTGGCGTATTGTTGTTTTAATATCTGGCATATAGATGTAGGTCCTTTATAAATTTAAATTTGTTTACATTTTGATCCGGGCAAAAAATAAAATTCTGTGAAATACTCACCTGTAGAATTGGTATTATTTGTATACAGTACGTCCTGCTCCAGATAGATTACTTACACTTGGGTTATCCTCCGCCAGATGGCGCTGCACTGCAGAGACATGCAAAAACAGGCTCCTCCCGGCCCCTCAAATACCCGGGGACCTCCCACAAATCCCCAGCATTGAAAAGCAGTGAACAAGAAGCAGGGAGAATTTAACCACCCAAAATGATAATGATAACAATGATAACAATCACCATACAGGGGATCCAGAATAATGCAAAAACCAGGGTAGGGTGGAGCAGGACGTACTGTATACAAATAATACCAATTCTACAGGTGAGTATTTCACAGAATTGTATTATTCTTAGTATACAGTACGTCCTGCTCCAGATATTACACTTGGGACATCCAATAGCAGTGTCCATAAATCAGGGTGGGATCCCCAACAAAAGGTGACAGCAGACAGTTTAAACCACTGCCGCCTGCAAAACCTTGCGGCCAAAAAAAGCATCAGCTGAGGCCCTAACATCAACCTTGTAGAACTTTGAAAAGGTATGAACAGAGGACCAAGTAGCGGCCTTGCAAACTTGTTCAACAGAAGCCTGGTGCTGGAAGGCCCAAGAGGCACCAATAGCATGAGTAGAATGAGCAGTAAGGTGGAAGGGAGGACACTTCCCCTTAGCAGAATAGGCCTGAATCACAGCCTGACGAATCCATTTGCTAATAGTAGACTTGGCAGGAACCAAACCCTTCCTAGGACCCGAAGGGACCACAAAAAGAGCATCAGTCGTCCTGAAAGCCGCGGTGACTACCAGGTAATACTTCAGACACCTGACCACATCCAAGAAATGCAGAACCCTTTCCTTAGTGTTGCTAGGATTAGGACACAATGAAGGAAGAACAATATCCTGATTCAAATGAAAAGCAGACACCACCTTAGGCAGAAAATCTGGCTTAAAGCAGAACACCACCTTGTCCTGATGTCTCTCATGGTATGGGGGCTGAATAGACAAAGCCGCCAGCTCAGACACCCACCTGACCGAAGTAATAGCCACCAGAAAGACAACCTTGAGGGTAAGTACAGCCAGAGCAGCATCCTGAATAGGCTCAAAGGGAGCACCCTGCAAGGCAGACAAAACCAAGTCCAAATCCCAAACAGGGACCATAGGTTTACGTGGGGGACGCATATGAGTGACCCCATGGAAGAAGGTCTTAACCAAGGGATGCTGAGCAAAAGACTTCTACAAGAAGACAGACAGGGCAGAAACCTGACCCTTCAGAGTACTGAGTTTTAGACCCAACTCCAATCCATGCTGTAAAAACTCCAGAACCCTGGGGACTAAGAACTCCCTACAGGGAAGAGACCTAGAATCACACCAATCAATGTAGGTACGCCATACCCTATAATAGATGGCAGAAGAAGATTTCTTCCTAGCCTGCACCATGGTATCCACCACCGAGGCAGACAAGCCTTTCTCCATCAAGATGGAGGTTTCAGCAGCCAGGCCGTCAAAGCCAGAGTTTGTAAATTGGGATGGCGTAAGGGGCCCTGAGTGATCAGATATGGCGCCCCTGGCAGGACGTACTGGTCTACTGCCATTTGTACCACGTCTGCGAACCTCTTCTGGGCCACCTTGGGGCCACCAGAATCACTGCCACCCTTTCCAGAGCAATCTTGCGCAGAACCCTGCCCAGCAGGGGGAACGGAGGAAAGACATACAGGAGCCGAAATTCTTTCCATGACATTGACAGAGCATCCGTGGCCAAGGCCAGAGGATCCTGAGACAAGGAGACAAAGGCCGGGAGCTTGTGATTGTGACGGGATGCGAACAGATCCACATCCGGTAGACCCCAACGGTGACACCGGGACTGGAATACCCTGTTGCAGAGAGACCACTCCCCCTGACGGGAAGTCCCCCCTGCTCAGAGAGTCTGCCAGTAGATTATCTACCCCCGGGATATACACGGCCGAGATGCATTGAACATTGGCCTCCGCCCCTGTCAGAATCCGCGACACCTCCTTGGGGGCACCTCTGCTCCGGGTCCCTCCCTGATGGTTGATGTAGGCAACCGCCGTCCTGTTGTCTGAGCGCACCTGCACAGCCAGACCCTTCAGGTGATTGGTCAACTGCTCCAGTACCAACCTGATCGCCCGTAGTTCCAGAATGTTGATGGGCAGGTGGGCATCTTGAGGGCCCCACCTCCCCTGGAACCGCAGGGACTTCCAGAATCCCCCCCAACCTGACAGACTGGCATCCGTGGTGACTGTCTCCCAGGAGGGGGCCAGGAAGGACCTGCCCTGTAGCAAGTTCTTGTGGTCCAGCCACCACGAGAGGGACCCTCGGACCAAGGGGGGAAGGACACAAACCCCGTCCAAAGACGTGGGGTCCTTGTCCCATACTGACAGAAGGTGAAGCTGCAGAGGCCTCAAATGGAACTGAGCAAAGGGCACTGTCTCGAAGCTCACCACCATCAGGCCCACCAGCTGCATTCCCTGCCTGAGGGAGGGCTGGGGGCACGAGAGCAGGAACCTCACCTGCGCAGTCAGAGCTTCCACTTTTTGTTGAGGAAGGAATATCCGTGACTGAACCGTATCCAGAATCATCCCCAGGAATGGGGTCACCGACGAAGGGGACAGAGAGGACTTGGGATGATTGATCACCCAGCCGAAGGACTCCAAGGTGAACACTACCAGCTGAGTGTCCAGCTCCGCCTGCTGTAGGGACCGTGAAGAGATGAGAATGTCGTCCAGGTAGGGCAGCACGCGTATGCCCCCTGACCTTATCAGAGACACCACCCCCGCCAGCACCTTGGTGAACACTCTGGGAGCTGAAGTGAGGCCAAATGGTAGGGCCACAAACTGGTAATGTTGATCTTTCAACGCGAATCTGAGAAACCTTTGATGTCCCGGGAACACAGGGATGTGAAGGCAAGCATCTTTGATGTCCACAGACGTCATAAAATCCCCTGGGCGCAGGGAGCCAATGGCCGAGCGCAGAGTTTCCATGCGAAAGCGTCTGTTCTTGACAAATCTGTTGAGGATCTTTAAATCCAGAATGGGCCTGACTGACCCATCTTTTTTGGGCACTGTGAAAAGGTTGGAATAGAACCCCTTGCCCAATTCTTTTAAGGGGACCCTGCAAATGACCCCCAGATCCAGAAGACCTTGCACGGCCTGTAGCAAGACCTGAGCTGATACAGGGTCCTGGGGGGTCCGGGACCTGATGAATCTTGTGGGGGGCCGCACAGCAAACTCTATCTTGTAACCAGAGGACACTACCTCCTGAATCCACCGGTCTGAGACTTGGCACCTCCAGACGTGTGCGAAGTGCTGTAGCCGTCCCCCCCACCCTGGCGGGCGAGGGCGCCTCATCATGCCTGAGGGGTCTTGGGAGGGGCTTTGGGTTTGGACCCCCAGGAAGAGCCCGGACGTCGTCCTCTGCTCCTATGCCAGGAATCTGTGCGAGCCCCTGCGAAGGACACCCCCTTCCCCTGCTTAGCGCCTCGGTAGGGGACTGAAGGGGGGCCCTGGCTCCGAAAGGGCCGAGGCTGCCGCCTGCGCTGGGGTAACTTACCTCCTTTAGCAAAGAGGTCTAGGCGGTCCCCAAACAGGCGTAGCCCCTTAAATGGAAGTCCAGTAAGGGCTTTCTTAGCAGCATTGTCAGCAGCCCACTGGCGCAGCAATACTGTGCTGCGTATAGCTACCGCCAAGGCGGAAGATCTGGCAAACATCCTAATTGCATCATCCGATGCAGACAGGATAAAGTTAACACATCATAGTTAGACAATGCATTAATAGTATCAGGTGGCAAATCGTCTGGGCCATCAAGTGTATTCCTGACCATGGCCCTGAGTGCCACCGCAGTAATGGCCAAAGCGCAAACCGGGCGCAGCACTGCCCCCCCAAATGCATAGGCATGGCATACCAATTGGTCAATGCGCCGGTCCTCAGAATCCCGCAGCGTAGTAGTGTCAGGGGAGTGCATAATAGAGGTGTTAAGACAGCCCTAGAATAGGAGCATCGACCTCGGGGGGCGATGACCAGCACTTGACCATATCAGCAGGAAAAGGATACTTCCTGTCCAAACTCTTAGGAATCCCAGGAAGCCTACTGGGATGTTCCCACTCCTTAAGCACGAGGTTATTGAAATGGGTTTGCTCAGGAAATTCCAAGACTCCGTAGGGAAAAGAGCGGTATCAGGGGCTAAGTGCCGGGGGAGTAGGAGGGGCGGGAAGTAACCATTAGCGCCTGCTGTGCACAAGGAACACAGACCCGTGCATTGTCACCGCTGATAGGTGAGACCCCACAAGCTACACACAGCCGGGCTTGTACCGAAGGAACCCCGGTCACAATATCCTGGGATGCCTCCATATGGTGATTAATAGGCCCAATAGGCCAGTAGGGATTGACGCTGAAAGCTACCCTGGATGCCCCAATGACCCGCAGGGAAGTGGGAGTAATTATACTAGGCCAAACTGGCAATTACACCAGGCCGGGAGAAGCCACTGGATTCAACCGTCTGAAAGACATAAGGGGAATAAAGGGTGTCAGGACCATGCACAGTAAGCAAGGAGCATGAAAATCGCCCGCGAGGGCACTTACAGACCGCGGAAGGAGGGGGACCGATACCACGCGCGTGCGCGACTACCATCAGAATGGCGCCAAGCGAACCTCGAAGGGCGGGCCAGAGCGGCCCGTGATGCGGAGCGCGCCAAGCCAGGTCCCCGCCCCCCCGAAGAGCGCGAAGCTCTAAGACAGTAGACAAGGTTGTCATGAGGAGCGAAGTGTATGACACACTTAGAATAGATGATTTGCCAATGATGACGACGCCGCCGCCCGACGCAGCACATCCAGTGAAGCAAAGAGGCGCGCGTGGCGGCGGCAGATACACAAATAAGGCTGCAAATCAGCGTGGCGTCTGACACCAAGTATACAAGTCAAAGGACATTACTAAAGGCCACAAGCGTGTAATCCAATACACTGAGACCACACCCCGAGGGAGGATGGCGACCCTTTGTACAGGGCCCACCGCTACACGGGGCATGGGCAATAATGCGGGAGGGGCATCCCTTAGAGGCTCACCATCAGCCTAAACCGCCTACCCTTTGGTGGGGGACTGCGGTGGAGCATGGTTTCATAAGCTAGCATGGTGCTGCCTACCGTCACCCGACCAGCGCAGCCCAGGCTGGGAGGCACATCACAAGGAGGACGGGTGGGATTCCCTGTCTCCACCTATATGCCCTCTGCTCCTGATACGCTTTTCTGTCCCTTGCTAGTTTGGTATTCTTGTACTCCCACACTTCCCTTATCAAGGTTTCTATTTTTCTCTTAATTGTATTGTTATTTTCCTCAAACTCTACCCAGTCTCTGTGTTTATTCAAATCTTCACATATTTTGGAGTATTGGTTTTCTACTTGTTTGAGTGTGGTCTCTTGTTGTTCTATTAGCAGTTTGAGCATGTTAAGTGAGCAAATCTGTAAGTTCTTTTCCCATTTCTCTTTGAAGCTTTGGTCTACTTCTACCTGGGGAAATATCTTCAAAGTATTTGCTCAGGTAAACAAGGTTCCAATGTATTTTTGTTTTCTTTCGCAGTATGCCCTCTACTGACCAAAATGTTTCATACGTACCTCCCGACTGTGAACTTATAGTAATACTCTGTGAGAAATCTTTAAATAGCTGGTCCCATTCCTGTCCTACAAAATTGGTCATATCCCCCGTATTCTTTAAAGAAATACTTGGTAGTTAGGTGTGTCTTTCCTGGATTGTGACTGTTATTGGGGTTTTGCCCAATTGTACAAGTCTAAGTTTAATAGGGGTCTCAGGGACAGATCATCTTGATCTAGCCCTGAGAAAAGTCTTATCCAGTGCTCTGTTTCCCACATATAACTTTATGGAATATATCCATAGGAATAAGAAGATGCATGAAGCATAACTCAGGGCAACTGGTCAGCAAGCGCTGCTCTATATTCCGATATGTCAATAAGGTATATATTATCAATAATACATATGTTTATACTGAGCTACATAACACACCAATCATGCTTGCTACAAACTGTTTTATGTTGTGTATTACTAGAATGAGAGTGCACTGATGAAGCTTTCCGCGAACCGTTATGCACATATCTTAACCCGTAACTTGCTACAACTGAGGAGAAACAGATTGTTTTTGCTTGCTACAAACTACTGAACAGTGACTTACTGTTAAACAGAAGATGACATTGCTTGCTACAAATTGTAAGACAGCAGACAGTGATTTATGACTAACTGTCTGGAAAGTGTTGATTTTATTACCATTAGCACATTATGAGAAGCAATTGTAATGTGTGTTGTGATTTTGATGGTTGCTACACTTAAATTAAATAAATTAAGAGCATAATCAAAAAATCATTAATACTAAAATGTATTTTTTTACAAAAAAACATTAAACGCTCCCAACCAGGGGTATCCCGGTACTTTCGGAACCCCCCCCCCTTCAATATGTATCTTAATCCTAATCCCCAAAATTTAAACTGGTTCTATCCCAAGGGCGCTCAACATTTTAAAGAGCGAGGGTCATATAATCGATTTGGAAACTGGTCCCAAACACAGTAGTGGAGATTTTCTACAGCAATCAGAATACCAACTGTCTCCACAAACTCCATTAAAGTGAATGGTTACCCTCATATGCCCTTCAACCACACCACCCTATTACCACATTATATAACAATCCCCACATGCTACCAAGACACATGCCGATTTGGTTTTCCTCTCTGAATATATGGGTCCCATATGTTTATAGCCTCCACAGTCTCAGATCTTAACCATGTTCCCAATACTCAACCCATCTAAACTCCCACCAATGCTAAGCATGTAATAAATATAGAAAAAAATACAAATCTGTGATTACTCACTTGTAGAATTGGTATTATGAGTATACAGTACGTTCTGCTCCAGATAAGATTCATAACACATGGGTATTACTCCGCCAGATGGCGCTGGACTGCAGAGACATCTAAAACAGGCTCCTCCCGGCCCCTCAAATACCCAGGGACCTCCCACAATCCCCAGCATTGAAAAGCAGTTAACGAGAAGCCGGGAGAATGATAACAGAACCAAACTGGTAACTATAACAATGATAACAATCACCATACAGGGGATACAAGATAATGCAAAACCAAGGGTGGGGTGGAGCAGGACGTACTGTATACTCATAATACCAATTCTACAGGTGAGTAATCACAGAATTGTATTATTCTTAGTATACAGTACGTCCTGCTCCAGGTAAGATTCACATGGGACATCCAATAGCAGTGTCCATAAAGTAGGGTGGGATCCCCAAAGGTAACAACAGACAGGTCAGACCACTGCCGCTTGCAGAACCTTGCGGCCAAAAGCAGCATCAGCTGAGCCCCTAACATCAACCTTGTAAAACTTTGAAAAGGTATGAACAGAAGACCAAGTAGCGGCCTTCCAAACTTGTTCAACAGAAGCCTGGTGCTAAAAAGCCCAAAAGGCACCAATAGCACGAGTGGAATGAGCAGTAAGGCGGAAGGGAGGATTCTTCCCCTTAGCAGAATAGGCCTGAATCACAGCCTGACGGATTGCTGATAGTAGACTTGGCAGGTGCCAAACCCTTCCTAGGACCAGAAGGGACCACAAAGAGCGTCAGTTTTCCTGAAAGGTGCAGTAGCCACCAGATAGTACTTCAGACACCTAACCACATTCAAAGAATGCAAGATCCTCTCCTTAGGATTACTAGGATTAGGGCACAAGGAAGGAAGAACAATATCCTGATTCAAATGAAAGGCAGACACTTCCTTAGGCAGAAAATCTGGCTTGAAGCGAAACACCACCTTGTCCTGGTGTCTCTCAAAGTAGGGGGGCTGGATGGAAAGCGCCGCCAACTCAGAAACACGCCTAACAGAGGTGATAGCCACCAAAAAGACAACCTTACGTGGGAGACGCACATGAGTAACCCCCTGGAAAAAAGAAAATGCTGGGCAAAAGACTTCTGGAAGAAAACAGCCCGGGCAGAAACATGGCCCTTCAGAGTACTAAGTTGGAGCCCCAGATCCAAGCCATGCTGCAGGAACTCCAGGATCCTGGGAATAGAAAACACACGACAGGGAAGAGACTTAGACTCACACCAGTCAATGTAGGCACGCCAAACCCTATAGAAAATGGAAGAAGAGGACTTCTTCCTAGCCTTTATAATGGTATCAACAACAGAGGCCCCTTCTCCATCAAGATGGAGGTTTCAGCAGCCAGGCCGTCAAAGCCAGAGTTTGTAAATTGGGATGGCGTAAGTGACCCTGATTGAGCAGGTCTGGCACTCTGGGAAGAGCGTACTGATCTACTGCCAGCTGTACCACGTCTGCGAACCACACTCTTCTTGGCCACTTGGGGGCCACCAGTATTGCTGGTACCCCCTCCAGAACTATCTTGCGCAGAACCCTGCCCAACAGGGGGAATGGAGGGAAGACATACAGTAGCTGAAAGTCCTGCCATGACATTGCTAGAGCATCCGTGGCCAAGGCCAGAGGATCCTGGGACAGGGAGACAAAGGCCGGGAGCTTGTGATTGTGACGGGACGCAAATAGATCCACATTTGGTTGTCCCCAACGGTGACACAGAGATTGAAACACCCTGTTGCAGAGGGACCATTCTCCCAGGCGAGAGGTCCCCCTGCTCAGAGAGTCTGCCTGCAGATTCTCCACCCCAGGGATGTACACAGCTGATATGCAGGGAACATTGGCCTCCGCCCAGGCCAGGATCCGATACACTTCCTGGAGGGCCCTCTTGCTCCGGGTCCCTCCCTGATGATTGATGTAGGCAACTGCCGTCTGGTTGTCCGAGCGTACCTGAACAGGCAGGCCCTGGAGGTGATGTGTCAGCTGAGTCAGAACCAACCTGATTGCCCGCAGTTCTAGAATGTTGATAGGTGTGTGGGCCTCCTGAGGGCCCAGCCGTCCTTGGAATTGCAGGGACTTCCAGAAACCCCCCCAACCTGTCAGACTGGCATCCATGGTGACCGTCTCCCAGGAGGCGGCCAGAAAAGATCTGCCCCCCAACAGGTTCCTGGAGTCCAGCCACCACGAGAGGGACCGCCTGACCAGGGGGGAAAGCACAAAGACCTGGTCCAGTAACGCAAGATCCTTGTCCCAAACTGACAAGAGGTGGAGTTGCAGAGGCCTCAAGTGGAACTGAGCATAAGGGACAGCCTCAAAGCACGCCACCATCAGGCCCAGCAGCTGCATTCCCTGCCTGATGGAGAGATGATGACAAGAGAGCAGGAACTGAACCTGCGCAATCAGACTGTCCACCTTCTGCTGAGGAAGAAAAATCCTTGCCTGAACTGTATCCAGAATCATTCCCAGGAAGGGAGTCACCAAGGAGGGAGACAGAGAAGACTTGGGATGGTTGATCACCCAGCCAAATAACTCCAGAGTGGACACTATCAGCTGAGTATCCAACTCTGCCTGATGTAGGGACTGGGAAGTGATGAGAATGTCGTCCAGGTAGGGCAGCACGCGGATGCCCTGAGACATCACTCCTGCCAGCACCTTGGTGAACACTCTGGGAGCTGAAGTGAGACCAAAGGGCAATGCCACAAATTGGTAGTGCTGATCCTCCAGCGCGAACCTGAAGAACCTTTGATGACCTGGAAACACAAGAATATGAAGATAAGCATCTTTGATGTCCACAGACGTCATGAAGTCCCCTGGACGCAGAGAACTGATGGTAGAGCGCAAAGTTTCTATGGGAAAGCTCCTGCATTTGACACATTTTTTTAGGATCTTCAAGTCCAGGATGGGCTGACTGACCCATCTCTTTTGGGCACGGTGAAGAGGTTGGAATAGAAGCCCTTGCCCCTTTCTTGTAAAGGGACCTGGCAGAAGGCTTTGCACCGCCTGCACTAGAGCCTGAGCTGACACAGGGTACTGAGAAATCCGGGATCTGATGAATCTTGGGGGGGGGGGGGGCCAGGCAGCAAACTCTATCTTGTAACCGGAGGACACTACCTCCTGAATCCACCGGTCTGAGACATGAAGCCTCCAGATGTGAGCAAAGTGCTGAAGCCGTCCCCCCACCCGGATGGGTGAGGGCGCCCCTTCATGCCTGAGAGGGCTTGGGAGAGGACTTAAGCTTGGAGCCCCAGGAGGGGCCAGGGCATCCACGTCCTCTGCCCCTACCCCAGAAGCCTCCTTGGGCCCCAGTAAGGGAAACCCCCCTCCCTTGTCTAGCACCACGGTAGGGGGAGGAAAAGGAGCCCTGACCCCGAAAGGGCCGAGACTGCCGCCTGTGCTGGGGTAACCTGCCTCCCTTAGCAAACAGGTCCAGGCGGTCCCCAAACAGGCGTAGGCCTTTGAAGGGAAAACCAGTGAGGGCTTTCTTGGCAGCGTTGTCAGCAGCCCACTGGCACAGCCAAACCGAGCGGCGTATAGCCACCACAAGGGCAGAGGTTCTGCCACACATTCTAATGGTATTATCCAAGGCAGAGAGGACATAAGTCACGAAAACATCACAACGAGAGAGTGCATTAAACTCCTCACTAGACACATCATCAGGGGCACCATCAAGGATACTTCTAAGCAGGGTCCTGATATCCACAGCCGTAATGGCAGAGGCACAGACCGGGCGCAGTGCCGTCCCCACACATGCAAAGGCATGGGACGCCAGCTGATCAATGCACCGGTCCTCAGCATCCCGCAGCGTAGTAGAGTCAGAGGAATGCATGACAGAGGTGTTAGATAACCCTAGGACCGGGGCATCCATTTCAGGAGGGGATGACCAACACTTCACTACATCAACAGGAACTCTCATCAACTCTTAGGTACACCGGGAAGCCTGCTGGGGCGCTCACATTCCTTGAGCACAAGATTATTAAAATGGGCTTGCTCAGGAAATTCCAAACGTGGCTTAGCAGTATGAAACAATTCCCCCTGTTGCCTGGGAGCCGCAACCGGGGGAGAAATAGACAGAACCTCAAAAATCTGAGCCAACAACCTATCAGTATCATCTGGGGCCCAGGGGTCAGAGCCAGAATCGTCATGACCCCTGGGCCTCTCATCAGATGACTCCGAGTCAGAGAAGAGGGGTATAGCCAGACAGTTCCAAAAACTCATCAGCTTCCATAGGGAAAAGAGTGACATCAGGCGTTAAGTGCCGCTTCTTTGCAGAGGCCTTACGCGCCAAGGTATTAGCAAGCAACTTCTCAACACTAGCCAGTCTGGAAGACACATCAGGCTGAGAATCCCCACTTGTATGCAACTCAATGGGAGTGAGATTTTAGCTTGGGGGAGTTGGTGAAGCCATACGAGGCACAGGCCCAGCCACTGGTAAACCAGGCTGCAGCGCAAGCACCTGCTGGGCACAAGGTACACAGACTCGCACATTGTCAGCGCTAATAGGGGACACCCCACAAGCTACACACAGCCGGGCATGTCCCGAAGGAACCCCGAGCACATTATCCTGAGACGCCTTCATATGGTGATTATAGCGGCACAATAAGTCGATAGGGATTCACGCTATAAAAGCAACCCGGGATGCCCCAATAACCCGCTACGGAAGTGGGAGTAAATTACACACTAGGCCTCACTAGTTAAATAACTAAATAGAGGGAGTAGGGCCGGGAGAAGCCAAAAGGGTTCGGCCTGTCTGAAAGACATAAGCAAAGGGGAACCGTAAGTGACATGTGAATGACAAATGGTAAATAAAGCCGCCCGTGAGGGCACTCACGGACCGCGGTAGGTAGATGCCAGTTTCGTAGCAGCCGGATCCAAGAAAAAAAGTGGCGGGGTATACCTCGAGGGGCGGGCCGCAGGGACAGTGACGCGGAAGCCGTACACGTGACAAGCAGCCAGTAACGGCGCACCAGCGCCTGAGGTAGCGCCGCCACCAAGCGCGGAACACAGTGGAAGCGGGCGCGGCGCGGGAATTTTAAAAAAGCAACCAGTGCAACCAAGCCAAAAGGGTTCGGCCTGTCTGAAAGACATAAGCAAAGGGGAACCGTAAGTGACATGTAAATGACAAATGGTAAATAAAGCCGCCCGTGAGGGCACTCATGGACCGCGGTAGGTAGATGCCAGTTTCGTAGCAGCCGGATCCAAGAAAAAAAGTGGCGGGGTATACCTCGAGGGGCGGGCCGCAGGGACAGTGACGCGGAAGCCGTACACGTGACAAGCAGCCAGTAACGGCGCACCAGCGCCTGAGGTAGCGCCGCCACCAAGCGCGGAACACAGTGGAAGCGGGCGCGGCGCGGGAATTTTAAAAAAGCAACCAGTGCAACCAAGTCAGCGCGGCGACTGACACCAACCATAAGTACATAATACAGTGAAGCACCAAGGCAAATTCACATACACACAACACCCCCCCCCCCCCGAGGGCTACAAGGGAGAGTGAGGGAGGACAGCGGCCACCTAATAGGACCCACCGATAGACAGGGGCAATAGGGTGGGAGGGGCATCCCATAGAGGCTCACCATATGCCTATACCGCCTACCCTTTGGTGGGGGATTGCGATGGAGCAGCGCTCCTAAGCACCCGACAGCGGTGCTGCCTACCATCACCCGACCAGCGCAGCCAAGGCTGGGAGGCACATTAATAATGGAACGGGTGGGAATAGTCCTACAGGGCTGCAGGCTAATAGCCCCGCTCACCTGCGAGAAGAGAGAGCCATCTTCTTGTCCTTCGCAGTCCAGACTGCAGAGAAGATCTGGGGATTGTGAGAGGTCCCTGGGTATTTGAGGGGGCCGGGAGGAGCCTGTTTTCGATGTCTCTGCAGTCCAGCGCCATCTGGCGGAGCAATACCCATGTGTTATGAATCTTATCTGGAGCAGGACGTACTGTATACTAAGAATATATTACCAAATTATTGTGCCAGAGATTTCAGCGAGGGTTCGTGTTGTTCAGTCGATGTCACCGCGTTCCAATGCCAATGCCCCCCTCCTACATCACTCTCCATGCAAATTCCCATCTATACTAGACCCCTATTGATCTACCTTTACATACCAGTTCTATAAACCTCTCAGACTTTCCCCACAGTAGGTCAGGGGTCACATCAAATGGCTCTGAGGTTGCGCATATGTGGTTCTATCACATAATATTTTTTAGCTCTAAAAGGCTAGTATATTCTCTAAACACCATTCACCACCAGGGACACTGGGCATTGGAATACCAACACCTCCCTCAAGCCTAGTTCTTTCCTGGTTGTTGCCCTCCAGGGCAAAATTAGGGCCTGCAACTGGTCAATGGCAGTCACATCCAGACTTCAGACCAATAGCAATTTTGGCAGGGGAAAGAGGAGCAGTTAACAATACCAAGTCTTGCAGGGGCATAAACCCGACACAAGCCTGGGGGGGGGGGGGTAGACCTAAATTAAAGCTCTTTACACCACTAAATATAGCAATATAGATACCTAAACCTTTCCCTAAGACCTAACATCGTCACATGAACTTTAACACTTAGTGAAATACTACACCAAGAACATTTGTGCCAAGTATCAAATGCTATTGCATCAAGAGCATGGTCTTGTAGGGCCAGCATACAGAAAGAATAGTGTATTCACATTAGATTCTTAGTCAACCAATCAGGGCTTTGCTTTTTTCCTAATAGACAGTATTACTCGTATTATTAATGTAAGTTTGCATTTTCCATGCTGTGAATATGCCTGGCAATCAATTACAGTTGTGCTTTAATAAGTTTGTTCCTTTTTAAGTAGGCAAACACTCTTGAATGCCTTTCAAAACCATCATTCATAGCCCTTCTTCTAAATGCATTAATGCTCGACAATGAGTCGTATTTGGTGAAAATAATGAGCAAATACTGTGCCTATTACAAACACCATTGCAAAACGTGCTACACATATAAACTTATTTATTTATGGTACTGAGAATTATGCCGAAAACTATTACATTTTTGTGGTAATGTAGCTGATGCACTTTAAAAGCTTCAACAGTTTTTCCAATGCCAGTGGCTCAAATTTTTCTTTCTCCATGGAAAAGACCAAGGCCCTTATTTAACAAGGGATAGTGCCAGGTAGCGAATGGTGAGCGAACGGTAATGACGCTCACCGCCACGAGAACGCCGGCTCCCCTCCGCAATCACACACTTATGAAGCCGATCCTGCTTAGCGACTGACAGAGCGCCAGATAGCGAATCATTCATCATTATTCCAGCCTCACCCAACAGCGCCAGCGAGCGACCTTGAACAGCGACAGGTATGACCTCTCGCTGGCGCTCTCCAATGCATTTCAATGGAGCTAACTTTAAATATTCATAATGAATTGCTATAATTTTTTTTTTTTTTTTTTAATGTCAAAAATTATGTGACCACTTCTGCAATGTTTGATTTTTTTTTTAACCTAAAAAAAAAAAAAAAAAAAATTGTGCAGAATTGATATTACAGGTCTGATATTAATGTATTCATATTACAAAATGTTTTGAAAAACATGTTTTTTTTTTTTGCTAAAAATATGGTTGTTTGGGGGTTAAAAAACTACTTTTAACCCATCGCCGCCAGCGCTCTGGGGTTTAAACAAGCATTTCACAGCGCGAGAATTTTTGGAGCGTGATTTGTTAATGAATATGCTGGGGGTCGTTCGCTATGGCCGTTCGCTGTCATGCGCTCCCATACAGCGCGGAACCTGTCAAACAGCGACTCATAACCCCGTATTCAACATTACCACACACCGACTGAGTCGCTGTCAACAGCCGAACAACGGCCAAGCACAGCGAATACTAGCGGGCGCTGTGAAAAATAACGCTACTGTCACTCATCTGTCGCTACCTGGCGCTATTAATGAATCAGCCTGCAAGTCTCATGAGACCACAATACTGTTAAGCTTGGGGAGGCTGAAGGCTGACAGGAGACAAAAAAATGTCAGTCCTAATATCATGCTATACAAGCACACAATGCTGTACAGGGCAAGGTGGAATGGTGGGGTCATTAAGAAACAATGAGGACTTTCAGCGAGTTTTATTGATTGACGGCGATACTTACTATTGCTTAAAATCATTGCTCTCCTGGAAATGGCATTGTTCTAATCCAGGGCTTTCATATCGGATGAAAAATTCTGTCTTGAGAGGGACATCTAAGTCATAATGATTTAAGGAGAGGTTTAATTGCCTGCTAGGAAACGTCTCTCTTCCCAGCAGCTGACTTTCTGCTGCAGTATTTAACAAAAGAAAGTACTTGGTTTATAGACTTTTCATGCCCTAAACAATGGAAATAGCCAGGCAATTTTCCCCAGAGCCATGGAGCCCTTTTTTTTTTTACAAAAAATTTTTTTGATCAACACAGAGATACTTAAAGTGGACCAACACCCATGATTTTCACTATCCTGGGTTTTGGTCCACTTCCACGGGGCACCCCGATCGGCCTCCTCCAGCGCGCTCAGAGCCGCTGTGGTATGCGCGTACAACGGACGGACAACCACAGCGGCTCCGAGCACGCTGGCGGCCGCGGCATGCGCCGTTGGAACGGAAGTAAGGTAAGGTGAATGGGGCGTCCTGGGGGGTTTCACACAGCGGTGCATCCTGATTTTGGATGCCCCACGGGGAGGGATCTGATCGGCCCGGGAATCTTATAGATTCCCCGGGCCGATCAGCCTGGGTGTTGGTCCACTTTAAAGCTGATCAAAACCTGCACCGCAACTGGGCTACCTCACGCAGGTGAAACAAAAAAACAGCTGTCCAGATACTAACCTCTTCCGGGGTCCTCTTCTACAGCTGCCATGGAGCAGCCAATCAGTCTCCAGCGCGGATAGACTCGCCCCACGCTGCTAGGCTGCTCAATGTGCCCAGGCCTATCAGCGCTGCCTGGTGGCTGGATCATTGTTTTACCCGCACAATGCACAACGGACAGCCCGGTTACACTGCCACGCCTTGGGATATTGGTCATTTTTTGATCAACAGATTTTTGGCAGACCCATTTTATACTAATCTGGTGTTGGTCCCAGCAGGTGGGGGCATCCCAACGGCAAATCCCCTCCCTTCCGAGAATACACTGCTGCCAGTCTGACATAATTATGACTGGCTGATGTTGGCCACATGGTTCACGCAGCTTTCGGCCCCCAACAGAGTCCGGACCACCATTTCGCTGGTGGAACAAGAAGCAGGTAAGATTATCTCAGGTTGGTGGTGGTGTGTGTGCGGGGGGCACCTCCAATCATCTCCTAAACTTTATTCAAGCTTGGCTTCTTCATCTCAGTCGAGGTGCTGCTAAACCTGTATGAGACTTACAATACCGTGTCAAACACAGCTACTAACACATTGTTACTATAGTCATGCTAATCACCTCACCTCTGCCCCTCACTGCCCTGTTGTTTATAGCAGACAGAGGATGTAGAATGGACTTACCATTTATTACTGAACTGAGGAAGCCAGTCGGAAGACTAGCAAAACAACTTTAAGAAAATAACACAGCAAGTCCAGTTGCGTTGACTTATTCCTACAGATATAATGATGTAATATGTAAAATGACTGCTAAAGTGCTGTACAGTATTCTGAGATAAGGACCCCCACACACGCCACAGCTCCAGCCCCGGGGGGCCATCTGTATGGTAGAAAGAGCTAAATTGGAGGGCATAAGGTGGTCCAGAAGAAGTAGTCCTGGATTTTGCCAGGGGAATGCTGGGCAGGTAAGGTAAATCTTTGGCTGTTGGCAGTGTATGCGTTGTGGCGCATCGGGGTGCGCCCAATGCTTTTGGTGTAAAATGTGTGTAAAATGGGTCCACTTTAATACTAGAAGCATAACACAGGCCCAATACAGTCAACAGGCTTTGGCTAAAAATATTCGCCTAAAGTTGCAAAGGTAGCAAAACACTGCACACTAATAGCAACAGGGGCCATAGGAAAAATCATGTGGGTAGAGAATGACCAGAATTGAAACCAAAATTGAAAGACTAGATTGCGAGATGTTGCTAAAGGGACTTTAATGGAAATAATGATAAAAAGTGCCCTAGAAGATGGACTCCCTGGCCCCCATCCTTGGTAATTATGAAGATGCCGATGGTGGATGGAGGAGCTTCAGGGGGACACCGAACCTGCACCATGGAGCTGCAGGGAACAAAAGGCGAGTTTAGGTTTTGTTTTGTTTTTGCCTGGACAATCAGTATAAATATGGTGACAAGAATAGAATATGGTGTCTGTGTGCCAGGAAGACCATTTTTGTTACATGCATCAAAAGTTTTCTATTTTGATGAACTTCCAGTTTGGTTACTGTAGATGTGAATTTACGCTTATTTCCACAATTTACTTCATTAAAGCCGATGGATCCCCAGGTTCACTCTAAGATGACATTTTGCTCATTTTAAATGTAAAGAGAGGTTATTCAAGCCTTTCCTCAGAGATGTCAGATCTGCCGCTAACTGAAATGTTTCTTGTTCTTGTACCAGCTGCATAAATCCCTGGAGATCAGCAATTTCAGATATAGTCAATACAATCAGTCTGGCACATACCAATGTCAAAGTTCCCAAAACACATTTTCCCTTTCTCCTCCCTTTATTGCATTGCTCAGTTCTAATTGGTGGATTCCATAATACACATACATTCAGTAATTGCATATTAGGTAAGAAGACTTACAAGTGCATTTTCATTATCGCCACTGCACAGGCACGCCAAGCATAAACAGTATTCTAAAAGATGAAATGTGTATGTGGAAAGAGACCTTTCTACAGAGGTACGGTATACATATAAATGGCCAGCCATGTGAGATATGGAACCATCCTTCAGTACCCACATGATGAAAGAAACCATACGTTGCTGAAGAGGCAACCAGGCTCATCAATGTTATCTTCCCACAACAAGCAATAAAAACAAGCCTCATAAAGCAGAAGCCTTCAGCCCCAATGACAGGTCTGTGCTGCTAGGCTTGAGAGAACCCTGGCAGTAAACAATCATTAGACAAGCATTGAAGAAGAAATCCTTTATGTCAATATAAAGAGAAACCAAAAACATACAAGTGTTTCAATGTTTTTCAAATGGTTTACACAAACAGCTCACAATTTGGGATAGCCAACTAAAAAAAATATATTTTCTTTCACATTTATTACAGCTATTTGGAGACTGCCCTGCCATCCAAAAACTATCACACTGTTCCTTTGCTGTCCTCTAAACTATTTCTATATGCTGATCTAAAATATAAACTTAACCTAATATAAACTTAAGGTCCGAAGGCAGGATCTGGCCTGCTAACCCCCTTTATGTGGCCCACCGATAGCTGGTCAGCAGGGTCCCTTTCTAGTTGGCCTAGTCACCTTGTGTGTGGCAACATCGAGTGATGCAGTGTATGCCAAGCTCCACTGTGGCAAAATAATTCTGTGTCTGTCCTAGGCAAAATTCTTTGTGTCTGCATCTGTCCTGGACAAAATAATTCAGCATCTGCATCTGCCCTGGGCAAAATTAATTCTGAGTCTGCTTCTCTCCTGAGCAAAATAATTCTGTGGCTGTCCTGAGCAAAATAATTCTGTGCCTATGCTGGGCAAAATATATGCATCTGCATATGTCCTGGGCAAGATAGGTCTGGGGCTGTCATGGGTAAAATAATTCTGCTTCTGTCCTGTGCTATGAAATGGCCCATAATGCTATGTGGCCCTAGGTAAAACTCAGTTTGACACTCCCTGACCTAGAGGATGCCTAAATGTTTTCAAAATGAGAATAAGAGAGAATTCAGAATGTTGTCTCAGCATCCCCCCTGCAGCTGTGTAAGCTCCTGCGGCAAGCCATTCAGATAGGTTGGATGCGAGGGGGGGGGGCGATACATCTACAGGAAAACCTGGGTTGCTCCCACTCCCTGTGCTGATGCTCTGCCTAAACCAACAATTTAAGCAGTGCATTAGTATACATGGCATAAAGTGCTGATTAGATGAGAGCCCACGGATGTGCTGTGGGAACGACGGAAATATAAGTGGCGTGGGCAATCTGGGGAGTTTTACATAGTGGGGCATCCTGAATCAGGCCCCAGGTAAGAGGACCAATCATCGGGAAAGTCAAAATCCTGGTGATTAGTCCACTTTAAAGACACACCTACTGTGCATGTGCTTACCAAACAGACCAGCCCTTTGACAGTCATGTTTACAGTTGTCTCAATCTAAGGCTCTAACTTTCCAGCAGTTAGAAACCTGGATAACTCCACAATCAAAGGTGGAAATTTTTAAGAACAAGTGACTTAGTTTAATTCCACTTAAAGCAGAATGTTACTAAAACTGTATTGCACTCACATGTCTTCCAATACAAATCAGGCATGTGTGAATATCAACTGACTCATCAAAAGCTACAAAAATCCCCAGAATTCCTGGATTAATAGGGTCTGTTTCAATGCCCCTTGGGGTCCACACCAGAGCCAACGTGTTTTGTTCTGCAGGGACTTTATATAGACTCTATATAGACTCTATATATAGACTCTATATAGATATTATCCTAGATAAAGTAATAAAATGTATCATTATTTAATTATTTTTCTGATTATGTTTTGGATATAACATTTTGGTGTGTTAGTGGTGGCTTGGTGTGTATAGTTGTTGGATGCTTACTCACATCTTGAGGCTGTGTTTATTTTTGCTGCGTGCTGCTATAGGATTCCACCCATTGGCCAATGTTTTAGCTTCCATGGAGCAATCTGTCCGCTCAGTGGAAAGCACAATAAACATATCATTTAAGACTAAATGCTTTAATAGAATTGATTGCTGGTGCTAGTCACTAAAGATACCACTCTGTATGCATTTGGTGTTGAAAACACTTCCGAAATCATAAGGCTGTAATATTTATAAATGTACATTATAATCAGGTCTGTCTTCTTTCTATTTTCATATTAATTGGGTCAGCAAATTTACTTACCTGCATAGAACATCTAACTGCATTGATTGCTGTTTGAGTTCTACTAATATTCCAGTCCGGTTCTAGGTTTTTAAAAGAATTCAGAATAATGTAAATAGAGGATTTGAGGGTATACCACCACCTTTAGTTGCAATACAAATCTGTACACCCTTAAAGCGATACCGCAGACAAAGGTAACTGTCGCACCATTGCGTCGGACTACGTCCAGTCTGGTTTTCCGCTTCTGACACAGTTGAACATGCTCTGCTTCTCAATATTCTTTTTTCTCTTGGAATCCAAGATCTTGTTCTCACTTGGCTCTCCTCCTATCTCTCTGATCGCACATTTAGTGTTTCTTACTCAAACACACTTCCTCTTCCCATCCTCGGTCTGTTGGTGTATGACACAGCTCTGCTCTAGAACCTCTACTTTTTTCAATATACACTTTTGGTCTTGGCCAACTAATACCCTTGATGGACTTTCAATATCACTTTTATGCAGATGACACTCGGATATATCTCTCTGACCCAAATATCTCTTCCATCCTCTCTCGCCTTCCTAACTGTCTAACGGCCATCTCTACCTTTATGTCCTGTGTGAACATGGACAAAATAGAACTGGTCATTTTCCCGCCATTCCACTACCGACCCCTCTCCAACACCAGAATCTCTGTAAATAATCTTACAATAACTGCAACTCATCAATCTTGTTGTCTGGGCATCATTTTGGACTCCTATCTTTCACACCTCACATTCACTCCCTAGCCATCTCCTGTGGCAACTTACAAACATCTCCTGCATCTGCCTCTTCCTCTCACCTGATACCACTATAATGCTAGTGCAAACCCTGGTCATATCCTGACATGACTACGGCAACAACTTCCTTTGTTGGCACCTCTCCAATCTATTCTGAACTCTGCTGCTCGCCTCATCCATCTCTCCCCAAGCTTCTCCAGTGCTGCTCCCTTAATCCATCCACGTCAGCGAAGCATATAACCTGGCTTAAGCAACTTCAATAATCTTCACATGGCACATGCCACCAAAATAAAGGAGGAGGGTTGGGGAAAAATGACAGAGACTCTAAATTTACATGTGGCATGGGGGGGGGGAGACTTCATATACAATTCAGCAGGTTTTACAGCAGATGTATGGGATAATCATCGACAATCATCAACAAACTGTCCTAAACCGTTTTTGTTTTTTTCAACTGAAGATGAACTGGCCGCGATATTAAGGTTTACAGTTTCACCATATGATCTCTTTTTTGAAATATGTAGTCATGGTCCCTGGCTCTGTGATGTTGCATAATAATCAGCATAATGGGCAGGGTCTGTACAAGATATTGCTTCAGCCACAGGCATTCTAGTCGTCCTAGCTGTGCTTCTCCCTCTCTCCCAGTGTCCACAATCCGATGACCAATGGTGAAGGAAGGGGTTCTATTGTTTTGTTCCAAAACGGTTACTGTGACACTTGGTGACAACCACAAGCACACAGGCAGCCATGGGACATTCAAATGCTAAGTGGTTATTCATATGGTTGCCGCACGCAAGCAAGCTCGTGGGGGGGGGGGGGGGGGAGGTGACAAAGCTATATAAGGGATAATAGCTCAGGCTGCTAAATTATATTTTATGCACTTTGCCTCCAAAGTTCCTGTAACAGAACCTTCATGAGTGCCATTAGGACTAATAATAAAAGTCTTTCTTATGCTAGTCGGTGGCCTATCAACCCAGTAGAAACAGCCCAATTAGCAAACAATCTCTGAACACTTAGCGAGATCTCCTCTGCCTAACTGCCAGTCTGTTCAAAGTATAAGCATATGGAGCGCAAAAATTAATGAACCAGAGAATGTGATTTTCCTAACTATTTACAAAAAATATATGCCAAGGTGGAACACAATAATTACCATTTGTCTACTGTATCACCATCCAATTAAAGTGCAGAAATATGCCAGTTCCCTGTACTGAATAAAAATCTATTTAGTACAGCCAAACCATAACTAGCTAGCTTTCAATGATCAAACATAAAAATAGTGTCTTCTAGAAACAGAAGGTAATTATCTACATTTCCCCGTGGTAGAACACGGGTAATAGACCTTATCCCAGGGCAGTGGATTGATCAAAAATGCTTTTATGTGTCTTCATACTGAGCATCCAAAACCAACATGAAATGCTCAGATACTGTATATGATAAATCTATCAATGTAATATTTTTACATTTGAGCCGTGCCTGAGCGTTGCATGTTCCAGCAGTTTGGGATCATCAGCATGCTTCTGTGTGCATAAAAAATAGAGAGTTATACTGAGCTAGATAATGAAAATAGTATAAAAGTGAAGAAATACAGCAAACTGAAAAGAGCACTTTATAACATTTACAAATAAAATACAACTACTATCTACACTATACACATAAGGGGTTAATTTTTTTAAAAATGACATAGGGTCCCCCCTCTTGGGGGGAACCCCATTTTTGGGGGGGAATTTTAAGGGTTAAAAACCCCCTTACCCAGCATAACCAGCCTGGGACCAGCTATGGGGGCTTGTAGGAACAGGGCGCAGGGGCCAGTTTAGTGGCCCCCCACCCTGCCGGAACAAGCTCCGTGGCCCGGGCTCTTCTGCCCCCCCTGGGCTTTGGGGAGGCAGGTAATTAGGGGTGCCGGGGGTTAATGGCTAGTCACCCGCTAGCGAAGGTGACTTGCCAGCCCCCAGCCTTGTGAACTGGTATATGGGTCTCATGGATCCCTTACCAGTTCACAAAGGGTAATTGTAAAAAAACATACAGAGACAAGGAGAAAAAATTATTATATGTTTTTTTTTTTTTTTTTATACTTACATCCCATCCATCCCTGGGCACTGTGTCCCACGCTCATCACTCTGGCTTCTGCTCTCCTGCTGCTACTGGAAGCCTTTTATAGCTGCTGGGTGACAGAGCATAAGGGGTTAATTTAAAAAAAAAAACGACATAGGGTCCCCTCTCCCGGATCAACACTCTAATAAGTGTTTTTTTTAGGGTTATGGTCCACTTTAAATGAATGTTACCAATTCTTGTATGGGAAGGGGTAGGTGTGGACCACCACCATCATAATGCAGTGGAGCTGGATACAGAGGGGCTAGGGAGAGACAAGGCAGGCAGTGATTGAATGGACAACCCCAGCTAGCCTAAAACCAGAGCCCACCAGGAATTCTTACAGGTCTCCTAATGGCAAGTCCACCCATAGCTACCCTGTGACACAGGCAGTCTTTACTTAAAAGCACATTGGACAGTCTTTAAAAATACCTTTTCTTTTCCACAAGGAACTTTTATTTCAATAGGCACAATATAAGGGTCGATTCATGGTTGGAGCGCAACCAATTCTTGGCTGGAGAAGTGCACAATATGCTGTTTTGAATCACACATGACCCTGCCCCATGTGCATTCGGCCAGCCAAGCTCCTAAACCGGAAAACAACAGCCTGGCACAATTGGAAAAGAAAGGTAGCGGCCATTTTGGAGCTTCCTCTTCCAGCATCTCAGCCATGCTGCTGCCTGGATTCATCTGAGATAACTGACAATGCACAGTAACAGGAAGCCCAGCAGCACTTCCTGTTTGCAGGTGGTCTGTAAATGCATGAACTGCCATTTTGTCTCTAAACAGTGCGCAAATTGGCGCTAAAATGGAAGTGGATCCCATTTTGATGACCGTGAATCAGACGGAGGCCCGAGCGCGACTTGGTGCTCCAAATACCGAGTGCAAACTCACCAGCGCACCGACCATGAATAAACCCTATAGAATATTAGGGCGGTTTTGTCCAATCAGCGCTGTATGCTGTGCATAGTGAGCAGGAGCAGTCGCATCCCCGGTATCCCTGCAGAGGGTGCCAGCTATATGAATGATATTTACATTGTCATAGGAGCTGCTGGAAAAGGTGACCAGGTGGGGGGGGGGGGTTAGCGGGCTGAGGGTTCACACAGCGGGACATCCCAAATTCTGTGTAAAGACCGGGGGGGGGGGGGGGGCTGGAGTCTAAAAGACAGCAGCCCAGGGTTTTGTTCTGCTTTACGAAAACATATAGTGTGGTTTAAACCTAAAAGTGGCAGCAGACGTAAGATTATCTTTGCTGACCAAGCCATCTCAAATGAATTGGGGAATCATCATATGCATGTGCTATAACATATTCCTGGCAATATGAATTTAAATGTTCTGCTGTAAGTTGCAGCCATAGGAAGACAAGCACAAGCATTTAACATGGTTACTAGCTTTCTTTTATCTTTTTTTAAAGCCCACAGGAGTTGTTTAAAATATTATGCAATAATATTATGAAATAAATTATGAAATCCTTGTTATGGGGAACATCTTTTGATTCAGCTTAATATTATTTTTTTTCTAACTATTAGTCTATATGCACCACCAGCCAGAAGGAGGTTGGACACTATTGAAAGGGGTCTACCACTAGGCTCCTATATATACCCCTTACACAGGACATTCAACTATAGAAAGCTGCACCACTATAACCTTAAGTGGACCAACACCCAGGATTTTGACTATCCTGGGTTTTGGTCCACTTCGGTGGGGCACCCCGATCGGGGGTGCCCCGCTGTGTGAAACCCCCCAGAAAGCCCCAAAAACTCACCTCTCCCCGCTCCCACGTGACCACTGCAGCCAATCCCCGCCGGCGGAAAAGCGGGAGGCAGCGACGGACAAGAGAGCGCGCCCGCCGCCTCCCGCGCGTCACTCTTACAGGGTGCGCGTCCTGCTAGAGGCACGCGCGGGAGGCGGCGGCGGGCGCCGCTGGATCGAGGAGCAGGTAGGGATTTAGGGGTTTCTGGGGGGTTTCACACAGCGATCGGGGTGCCCCGCAGGCCCGATGCTGATCGGCCCGGGAATCTTATAGATTCCCGGGCCGATCATGGGAGGGTGTTGGTCCACTTTAACCCTGAGTCATGGTTGAACTTAATGAACATAGGTCTTTTTTTTCAACCTTATTAACTATGTAACAACTCAAGAGACCCAGGAAACAAGCCAAATATTGTAGTAGAGAGTAAGCAGTCAAAACTGAGTGGGAGCTCTAAATGTTTTACAATGAGTATACTCAAATCTCCAAAAGCGGTTCAATGAAAAATGGATGCAACAGCAGCAACCCCCTGCACAAAATCACAAAACTAGTTTAGCTGCTAGGCCTGTGACTACTTTGGTTCTATCCCTTGGCGTAACTCTATGTGAAGGTGCCCTGGGGCGAACATTAAATGGGGCCCTTTCAAGGCTCATACAGTAAACTTGTTTCTGTCTTTTAACTCAATCAGATGCAGCAAGACAACTAAAGACTGAAACAGCAAAGACACATGGGGCTTCCTTTCTGTAAATGCTGCCAAGTGAGCACAAATAGGATAAGATGGAGAAGCAACAATGATGGGCCCCCTGACCTTCTGGGCCCCTGCACCCCCTATAGTTACACCTCTGGTTATAACTAAAATATAGATGCCTCATCCAAGCTATCAGTTTAGGAGGCAGCAATGAGTGTGCTTTTGCGTATATAACAATCAAAGATACGTTCCAGATACTAGTGCATGCAAGCTGTGCCAAGGAGGCAGTAGAAATTGTCAGCTTCATCATTCTGCACTTGTGAGATGTAGCAATTACTAATGTCTCTTTGATGTTTTAAAAAGGTCACAGTCAGCTAGAAAATGTCACATCCGTAAAACAAGACTTTTTCTTTTTTACTTGTTTTGTTATTTATGTATTTTCAAGTAACATCAAGAGCAAGGTATATGATTTATATTATTTTACTATTCAAATTAAATCTAAGTCACGTATTACTCCACCATCCAAGTTGAATGGAGCATAAGAACAGTTGTCTAGAATCCTGGTTTAACCCTTTAACCGCCAGCCTACCTTGAGATTTTGTCACCCTTTGTTGCCAGACCATTTTGCACTATTTTGCACTCCCCTTGTTCAACTGCTGATATATTGTTTTTTTCAGCAGAGTCTGGGCTTTAACATGAAATGTCTTGTTTGTCATTTGTTAGGTGTATTCTTAATATTTTTGGGTGAAATATGTGCAAAAAAAAAAAAAAAAAAAATTTTTTACATATTGTAGTTTTTTTTGGAATAAAAAATGTAAGTTTGTCAATAAAATCTTATTGCGTGTGAAATCCCAATTTCTCCCGGTTACAGCGGTACCACATATGTATAGGTAGACACCCTTTCCTGCCCAGGAGACTCCCCCAAACTGAAACAGCGCTTTAGGAGATTTTCAGATAAAATACAACTATGCTATGCAATATGCGCACCTTGCGGTTTTTCCAGAAAAACAACCCTTTACATTTAAAATACCCCCAACAAACTATATATTCTCTGGAAGTACACACCTCAGGCTTTCTAGGCGTACCAGGCTTGTGGATGTGGCCATAGTTTTCTGGAAGCAATCCCTCAACGTAATCTTTGGTTGCAAAGAGTTTCCCTAAAAAAAGGATAAAAAAGCAGAATCAAAGCCACATTTTCCTAAAAAAACTATATACAAACAAAAAAATCAAGTTTAATCTGAAAAAGCAACATCTCCCGAACAGAACGATACCCAACATGCATAGGTTCTGTCAAGGGAAGAGTTGCCAAACACCCCAAAGTAAAGCATGCGCATAACGGTAATTTTACTTGAAAATTTCAGCTCTGCAGACAAAGTGCGCACCTTGCGATTTTTCAACCAAAACAACCCTTTACATTTGGAATATCCCCAATAAACCATATATTCCCTGAAAGTACACACGTTAAGCTTTCTAAAGGTACCCAGCTTGTTGTAGTGGGCTCATCTTTCTGGAATAAATTCCTCAAAGAATTCTTTGGTTGCGCAGGGTTTCCCTAAAAAATTTATAAAAAAGCTGAATAAAAAACACCTTTTCCTAAAATATAAATATGCAAACTAGAAAAAACAAGCTAAGTCTGAAAGCGCAAGGTCCCCCGAACAGAACAATACCCAACATGCATAGGTACTATTAACCCTTTTAATTGCCAGCCTACTTGAGATTTTGTCACCCTCTGTTGACAGGCCATTTTTCCCCATTTTGCGTCATGTTTTGCGACATGTTTTGCGCCATTTTTGCTGGAACTTTCAGAAAAATTATATATTTTTTTTTTTGCAGCAGAGTTTAGACTTTAACATGAAATGTCTTGTTTGTAATTTTTTTTTTTTTTTTTACAATATTATTAAGTGAAAAAAAAAATAAATAAATTTTTTTTTTTAGAAAATTGACTCCTTTATTTTAAATAAAAAATGTATTTTATTAAGGAAAATCATATTGCATGTGAAAGCCCCATTTCTACCGATTAGAACGGTACCACATATTTATCGGTAGCCCCCCGTTCCTGCCCAGGAGACCCCCCCTAACTGAAACAAGTATTTTATAACATTCACAAAAAAAACACAAAAACCATCCACACTACAAAGGGTTAAATCGAGAAAAAAATGACATAGGGTCCCCCCTCCCAGGGGAGGGAGACCCCATTTTTTTTTGATTTTTAAGGGTTAAAAACCCTTAAAAATCAAAAAAAAATTGACGTGGGGTCCCCCTTACCCGAAGTAACCAGCCCGGGACCAGCTATGGGGGCTTGTAGGCACAGAGTGGGGGGGCCAGCTTTTGTGGCCCCCCCACCCTGCAGCCTACGAGCCCACATAGCCCATGTGGGCCCGGGCTCTTCTGCCCCCCCCTGGCCTTTGGGGAGGCAGGTAATGGGGGTGCCGGGGGTTAATGGCAAGCCACCCGCTAGCGCAGGTGGCTTGCCATCCCCCCAGCCTTGTGAACTGGTATAGGGGTCATGGACCCCTTACCAGTTCACAAGAGGTTAAAAGTAAAAAATGACACAGACACACAAAAGAGAAAAAATATTTTATTAATTTTTTTTTTTTTTTTACACTGTACTCACCTCCCATCCATCCTGGAGCACTCTGTCCCTCGGCGATCACTGGCTTCTGCTCACTTGCTAGAAGCCTTTTATAGCTGCTGGATGACAGAACACAAAGGGTTAATCAAAAAAAAAAAATGACATAGGGTCCCCCCTCCCAGGGTTAAAAACCCTTAAAAATCAAAAAAAAATAAAAAAAAAAATTGACGTGGGGTCCCCCTTACCCACAGTAACCAGCCCGGGACCAGCTATGGGGGCTTGTAGGCACAGAGTGGGGGGGCCAGCTTTTGTGGCCCCCCCACCCTGCAGCCTACGAGCCCACATAGCCTATGTGGGCCCGGGCTCTTCTGCCCCCCCCTGGCCTTTGGGGAGGCAGGTAATGGGGGTGCCAGGGGTTAATGGCAAGCCACCCGCTAGCGCAGGTGACTTGCCAGACCCCCGAGCCCTGTGAACTGGTATAGGGGTCACATGGACCCCTTACCAGTTCACAAAGGGTTAAAAGGTAAAAAAAAGACACACACGTTTTTTAAAAAAAGTTTATTAAAAAAAAAAAAAACTTTTACTTTACTCACCTCCGATCTTCATCTTCTGTGTCCCGCGGCGATCTGCTGTCAGTGACGGCTGGGCAGAGAAGGGGGGAGGCAGGCGATCGGAGGATCGCCTACCTCCCTCCTTCCCCTCCCAGCCGTCACCGGCATCTGAGAGATGAACTGCCGGGTGCCCCGATGACACCCGGCGGTGACGTCATCTGGCCCCGCCCCGTGACGTCACCAAGATGGCGGCCGCCATCGGAAGACAGCAAGGGAGGAGGGCTGTTATGCCCCCTCCAGAAGACGGAAGAGCGGGGAGGGGGGATCGGAGCCCCCCCCCGTGAAGAGGAGAGCCTGCGGGAGCCGGCGGGGACAAAGGTAGGTGACTGTTTTTTTTTTTTTTTTTGATAGGAAACCGGGCGGCTGCTGAAACGGGGGGGGGGGGGGGGGCACCCTGTTCCGGGCCCTCCCCTGCAGCCGGAGGAGCCCCGATGGGCGATCGGAGCCCCTCTGGCTGAAGAGGAGACCCGACCGGATCGAACGAGGGGTCAGGTAAGTGTCTTTTATTTTTACTTTTTTTTTTATTTCTGGGGAAAGTCAGGCACGTAAATTTTACGTGGCTGGCGTTTAACTGTTGGAGAGGCAGCCACGTAAAATTTACGTGGCTGGCGTTTAAAGGGTTAATAAAAACAATATTATATACCTAGTATGCTGAATATGGAAAATGCGAGTTCTCAGACAACCCTGCTCCCCTTACTCTGTTCCTGCCTTGAACTGTTTATATGCTGCAAAAATTAAATAAAGAATATAAAAAAAAAAAAAAATATACCATTTTGTGAGTACTCACCTGAAAAATGGATATTGTTGGTGT
The DNA here is from genome assembly GCA_027917425.1 of Gastrophryne carolinensis. Lineage (NCBI taxonomy): Eukaryota > Metazoa > Chordata > Amphibia > Anura > Microhylidae > Gastrophryne > Gastrophryne carolinensis. The sequence goes on along the minus strand of CM051235.1, from coordinate 546,357,624 downwards.
GCCACACACCCGCTTCACCTTTAATATTCTTCACATATTGGGTTAACTCACCGCCAGGTGACGCTGTGCAGAGAGGAAGTCTTGTAACGAGCCCCCTTCTGGCCTATATATACCTGGTACCTCCCATTTATCACCAGTATATTAAAAAGCAGAAAGACAAGGTACCAGTAAATTAACGGTAACCTCAAAATAAATCAATATAAATAAAAGCTTCACCATATAAAGGATTCGGAATACCGAAAAGGGTGGGAGTGAAGCGGGGTGTGTGGCACACCAACAATATCCATTTTTCAGGTGAGTACTCACAACATGGTATTATTCTTGGTGTGCCACACACCCCGCTTCACATATTGGGACATCCAAAAGCAGTGTCCACAAGGGATGGGCAACTCAAGGCCAGGTGAAGCATAACTTAAATGACTGCAGTCTGCAGAACTTTGCGGCCAAAAACAGCATCCGCTGAGGCTCGCACATCAACCTTGTAAAACTTAGAAAAAGTATGAACAGAAGACCAAGTGGCGGCCTTACAAACTTGTTCAACAGAAGCTTGGTGCTGAAAAGCCCAAGACGCCCCAATGGCGCGAGTAGAATGAGCAGTGATACGAAAAGGGGGAACTTTCCCCTTAGCAGAACAGGCCGCAGTAACGGCCTGACGTATCCACTTGCTAATGGCAGATTTGGCTGGTGCCAAACCCTTCTTAGGCCCATAGGGCACAACAAAAAAGGAATCTGTCTTACGAAAAGGAGACGTGATAATCAAGTAGTACTTAACACAGCGTACTACATCCAAACAATGCAAAACCCTCTCTTTGTCATTCTTAGGATTAGGACACAAGGAGGGAAGAACAATATCTTGGTTCAAATGAAAAGCAGAAACAACCTTAGGAAGAAAGTCTGGCTTGAACCGAAAGACCACTTTATCCTGGTGCCTCTCAAAGTAAGGCGCCTGGATAGACAAGGCCGCCAATTCCGAGACACGCCGGACCGAAGTGATTGCTACCAAGAAGACAATCTTCTGAGTCAGGGTAGACAAAGCAATATCTTGCAAAGGCTCAAAAGGAGGAGCCTGAAGAGCAGAAAGAACCAAATTCAAATCCCAAACCGGGAGTAATGGTTTCCTGGGAGGCCGGACATGCGTAACCCCCTGGAAAAAAGTTTTAACTAAAGGCTGAAGCGCAACACGCTTCTGAAAAAAGATAGATAAGGCAGAAACTTGCCCTTTCAACGTACTTAGCTGAAGACCAGAGTCCAGCCCTGATTGTAAAAACTCCAGAATCCTGGAGACCGAAAAGACCCTACAAGGAAAAGATCTCATCTCACACCAAGTGATGTAGGCTTTCCAAGTCCTATAGTAGATGATCGAAGAAGACCTCTTCCAGGCATTGATCAGAGTCTTGACAACTGAGTCAGAAAGACCCTCCTCCTTCAAGATGGAGGTTTCAGCAGCCAGGCCGTCAAACCCAGCGCTGGTAAATTGGGGTAACACAACCGACCCTGAGTGAGCAGATCGGGCCGAAGAGGCAGGACGAACTGGTCCACTGCCAGCCGAACGATGTCTGCGAACCACACTTGCCTTGGCCACCTTGGGGCCACGAGAACGGCGGACACCTTTTCCAGAGCCAACTTCCGAAGCACCCTGCCCAGCATGGGTATCGGAGGAAACAGGTATAGAAATCCCAGATCCCCCCAGCTCAGGGACATGGCGTCCACTGCCAGAGCCAGAGGATCCTGGGAGAGCGACACGAAGTTCGGGAGCCTGTGATTGTGACGAGAGGCAAACAGGTCCACCTCTGGTGTCCCCCATCGGAGACACAGTGAGCGAAACACCCGAGGATGGAGAGCCCATTCTCCCCGACGGGGAGAGCCCCTGCTCAACCGGTCCGCTTCATGGTTCTCCACTCCTGGAATGTATACCGCCGAGAGACAAGGAACATGGGCCTCTGCCCAGGTCAGGATCAGGGACACCTCTCTGAGAGCACTCAGACTGCGAGTACCTCCCTGATGATTGATGTAAGCAACCGCTGTTCGATTGTCTGAACGCACCTGGACCGGAAGGCCCAGAACGTGCTGAGTCAGGAGAGCAAGCACCCGACGGATGGCTCTCAGTTCCAGAACATTGATGGGTAAGTGGGCCTCTTGAGGTCCCCACTGCCCCTGGAACTGCAGCTCCTTCCAAAATCCGCCCCAACCCGACAGACTGGCGTCCGTGGTGACAATTTCCCAAAGAGGGGTCAGGAAAGACCTGCCCTTCACAAGATTGGTCGAGACCAACCACCACTGGAGGGACTGCCGGACCCGGGAGGACAACTGGAAGGGCTGATCCAGCGACCGAGGCTGCCGGTCCCAGGACGCCAACAGATAAAGCTGGAGCGTCCTCGTGTGAAATTGAGCAAAAGGAACTGCCTCGAAAGAGGCGACCATCAACCCTATCAGCCTCATCCCCAGACGGATGGATGGCCGAGGATCGGAAAGTAGGACCCGAGCAAACTCCTGAATCAGATGAATTTTGGACTGGGGGAGAAACACTCTGTGTTGAAGAGAGTCCAACTGTATCCCCAGAAAGGACATCACCCTGGCCGGAGCGAGGGAGGACTTGGGGAAGTTGATCACCCAACCAAAGCTTTCCAGCGTGGAGACCACCAACCTGGTGTCTGTCTCCGATTGATTGAGCGACGGAGCCATGATGAGAAGGTCATCCAAATAAGGTACGACACGAATGCCCCGAGATCTGAAAATGGCCATGACCCCTGCCAGCACCTTGGTGAACACTCTTGGAGCTGAGGTAAGGCCAAACGGAAGTGCCACGAATTGATAATGCTGATTATCCATCACGAATCGAAGAAAACGTTGATGAGCGTGGCAGATGGGAACATGAAGATAAGCATCCTTGATGTCTATGGACGTCATGAAGTCCCCTTGCCGAAGGGAACCGACGGCCGTACGCAAGGTTTCCATGCGAAACTTCCGAACACGGATGAACCTGTTGAGTAATTTCAGGTCCAGGACGGGACGGACTGACCCGTCTTTCTTGGGGACTGCGAAAAGATTGGAATAAAACCTGAGGCCCATCTCTAAGCGCGGTACCGGCCGGATGACCACCATCTCTAACAGATTCTTTACCGACGCCAGGAGCCTGTGCGGCCAAAGGATCGATGGGCACCCGAGACCGAAAGAACCGAGAAGGAGGGCGAGAGTCGAATTCCAGTTTGTAACCGGACGACACTACCTCCCGGATCCATCTGTCCGGAATCTCCTGGTCCCAAACCTGGGAGAAGTGTCGTAATCGTCCCCCCACCCGCACGGGTGAGGGCAGCCCCTCATTGCTGAGCGGGTTTACCAGCAGGCTTGGGCTTGGTGCCCCAGGACTGAGCGGGACGGCCACGGCCCCTCCCCCGAGTCCAACCTGCACCTCTGGTAGCGGGAAAGGAAGCCCCCCTACCCGCTCTGAATCCCCGAAATGAAGGCCTACCAGAACTTGCCCCCTTAAAGGGACGACGGGGCCTCTTGCGTTGTGGCATCTTACCACCCTTTGCGACTGAATCAATTTTCTCACCAAACAGACGCAAGCCCAAAAAGGGGAGAGCTGTGAGCACCTTTTTAGAAGCTGCGTCCGCTGACCACTGACGCAGCCATACTGACCGACGAATAGCCACCAGCATTGCAGCTGTCTTGCTACTCATAGCCAGCGCATCGTCCTGAGCGGATAGAACATAGGAAACAAAAGATTCACACTGCTTAAGTGCAGTAAACTCTTTACAAGTGGGATCGAGATCCCCATACAGCTCCTGAATTACAGACCTAACCGCCAATAGGAGAAGGGCCGAAGCACACACCGGGCGCATCGTTGACCCAGCATAAATAAAACCATGGCGAGCGTACTGGTCAATCCGACGATCCTCCCCATCTTTAGGGACAGTGGTCTCAGCAGACTGTAACATAGCCGTGCTGGAGAGCCCTAGCACAGGGGTATCGACGTCTGGAGGGACGGACCAAAGCTTCACCAATTCTGGCGGAAAAGGATAACGCTTTTCCCAACTGGAAGGGATTCCAGATAACCGCGTGGGATGTTCCCATTCCTTAAGGACCACCCTCTCAAAGTGGTGTTGTCTGGGAAAAACCCAACGCGGCTGAGGCTCATTAAACAACTGGCCCTTTGGCAGGGTGACAGCCTCAGGCGGATCTAAATTCAGAATTTCAAACATCTGAGCCAGAATGGAGGGGGTGTCAAGGGAAACACCCGCCGACCAATCGCCAATAGCATCAGCCTGAAGCTGATCTGCAGGCTCATCTGACTCCAACAGGAATTCTCCCTCGTCCGGGGAGCCATCGGACCATTCCATAGGCTCACATACCTGTGAAGCCGAAGGTATCGGAGTCAGGTGCTTCCGTTTTGCAGTGGCTTTTGACCCTGCTTTAACGGGCACTATTTTCCGGAGGCTGGCCAATTGCGCCGCCACCTCGGATTGCGAATCCCCACTCTTGACAGTGTCATGTGGGGTCCGGAACAGGGAGGGAGAGGTAGGAGATGATGGAAGATGCGACGGGCCAGCAGCCGAAGCGACGGACTGACGCGCAATACTCTGCCTTGCACAAGGAATGCATACAAAGACATCATCATCTGGGAGCGGAGTCCCACATCTTGCGCACCCCCTAGATGGCCCAGAAGAACCATTTCAGGTAATAACGGAAGCCTCCATATGGTGATTTATGGTATTCGCAATTCTTTTGGGATTTAAGGCATAAGCCGACCCGGGATGTCCCCTTGTTGTAAATGTCCCGGAATTTTTTTTTTTTGGGGAGGATTTAATTCAAAAAGAAGTTCCCCTTAATAATTTATATATAAATATAGATTGTATATATATATATATATTTTTTTTTTATGTCTATATATATATATATATATATATATATATATATATATATATATATATATATATAAATGGCCCAATTTTCCTTTCCTTTTTAAAAAAGAAAGAATAGCCAAGTAATATAGAGCTGGGAGGCCGCTTTATTCAGGGGTTCCCGGGATCTGTAGGGGAAGAAAAAACCAACAGTCAGATCCCCCATGTGGCAACATGCAAACATACTAATGCATGGCACCAAGGTGCCTTTAAATAAACAAAGGAAAAACCCTTGCCCTCAATCATGATGAATCCCCTTATAGATCTCTCCCCCCCATGTCTAAAAACACTATAAACAATATAGTTTTTAAAAAGACACTCAACGGCCCCACACAAGGTGGGGCCGCTTACCTGCAAGGAACCGAGGGCGGCCGCAGCAATAGTATGGACGACGCAGCAGCCAGCAGCAGCAGCAAGAAGTAAACCAAACCATGTGTGGCAGCGAGCCCCCCCCACGTGACTTCCTTTAAGCCAGGAAGGAAGGAAGTGAGGCTGGGGCCGGTCAACACAAAGGCAGGAGGAGGGGGGAGGAGGAGGGAGGGAAGGAAAGACCAACGGGGGAGGGGGGAGGGAGGCTGCTATAGCAAAGGCTCAGGCAGCAAGCCAGCCTGCAATCAGCGCGGCCAAGCCCCAGCTGCCCCCTAAAGCAGACCTAAACGCTGGCCAAGCCGGCCAGTACTTATCTGCAAGACCAAGGAAAGTCCTTTTAAGAGGAAAAATAAGAGGAACAATCAGACCGAGTGCACACATGCGGTGCAGTCTGCTAAGTGCATGAAAGTAAAACACACATGTTACAAAAAGTCATACAGTGAAATACACACACACAATACACAACCCTCTACCCCCCCCCCCATAGTGAAGGGAGAAGGGACCGTAACGGGAGAGTAAGGGGCTAAGGGGACCCTCGGGACAGGGGCATCCCATTTCCGGATCACCATGCCGGATAGCCGCATTGCCCCCAAAAGAGGGGGTTGAGCGGAGGAGATAAGCTCCTAGGCCGTCTACCAATTGCCCAGTGAGCAGCCTAGGCTGGGAGGCTTCCAATCCACCATAAAGGTATAAACAATCAAAACCGGGCAGAAATAGACCAAAAGGGGGTGCCGGGGTAAGACCCCGGCTACCTGTAAGCAGGAGACTTCAATCTTCTGTCTTGTCGTCAAGCAGAGAGAAAAATACTGGTGATAAATGGGAGGTACCAGGTATATATAGGCCGGAAGGGGGCTCGTTACAAGACTTCCTCTCTGCACAGCGTCACCTGGCGGTGAGTTAACCCAATATGTGAAGAATATTAAAGGTGAAGCGGGGTGTGTGGCACACCAAGAATATAGCTAATTCCTTGCTCTGGTCAACTGCTCATCTGAATGCTTTAAAAGGGTAATCCCACTTTTGATTGCATTTTTAAGTGTTCATTATTGTGTGCCAAAATGATCTCATTACAATGCTGAGTTTATCAGTTTTTTTGTTTTGTATTTGTTTGAAACTCTGTGTTATCAGTTTTCCCTAGGGACAATGTGTTTACCCTAGCAATGCACACCAAAGTGGTGTGTTTAGTGAACAGATCAGAGACTTCCTTACTCTGGCTTTGTAATCATCTGACTGAGGCAGGGACGACAGGTTTAAACCTATATGCTCTAATTCAAACTCTGCAGATTAGGAGATAACAATAATTTGCTCCAGTAGCTAAAGGGTTACTGGTAGCATCCTCACCCAGGGAGGTCATTACAGCCGCATGACATGGCCAAATCTGCTGATGAGCTCACCTATTACAGTGGAAGGATTCTGGAACTTGTAGTCAGTAGTTTTTACTCAAGGCTGGAAAAACCACTTCCACATTAAGGTCACAGATACACAGTAAGAAACTTGGAAAAAGCATGCTGATAAGTAAATTGCAGGTATGGGGGCACAACCCTCACGCAAATGTTTCTTTTAAATTCTGAAAGAGGAAAAAAATAAAATGTTTGTACTTGGCTTGTAAAATGGTTTTCCCCTAGTTGCCCATACACTGCCCCCGCCCAAGGGTTTTGTGACTGTGGCTATTGTCATTACCTTTGACAAGCGTCTTAGGCTATTGACTATCTCCAGTCTTTTTGTTAATAAATCTTTTTGTCATTTAGACATTCCTTTTATAGATCCGGTCTTGGCTGCTTTCTACTGGGAAAACTACTGGCTAGCTGGACATATGCCTGCACATGGGGAGGAACTACAGCTCACTTCGTGCTCTTGTCCCACCTTCTGGCTTTCAGATTAACCTGTTTGTGTTTGCTCGGTATCCCTGTATGGAAAACTTGACAGGGAAATCATAAGGGAGAACAGAGGGGAGTCATCCTTTAAAGCAGACCAACCGTCAAAAATGACTTAAACCAGACCAATTCAACAAACAGTGCTCATGCATCCCTCCCCATGGCAATTTAGATTGCTGCACATAAAAATTCATTTAGTACCTTTTTCCAAATCCTGCTGTAGTAAATTTTAGAAACAAAATGGGGGCTCATGAATTTGCAGGCCACCTGCAAACAGGAAGTGCTGCTGGGTTTCCTGTTACTGGGCATTGTCAGTTATGTCAGTGGAATCCAGGCAGCATGGCTGAGATGTAGGGAGAGAAAGCTGTAAAATGGCCGTTAGCTTTTCTTTTTCAACTGTCAGGCTGTTGGTTTAAGTCTAATGTGACATTAAGGACATATAGATGTGAGCAAGAAAGCTTATGAGGTCAATCCAATGATCTAAATGATCTCTTGCTGGTATATAAGGCCACTATACTACCTCCTGCTCTTCAGGCATTATGGCCTTGGATAGCTAAAATTGTAAAGCTGGATACAGTAATGTGTTATGCTGGAACCTACCAGACTGCTAAAGATAGCCAGCTCTGATTGTCTCAGCTGTCTCTGTCCAATCAGCTCTCACAACATTAGGGGGGGGCTAACCAACCAAACTATCTGCCAGAGGGTGCTACATCTGATGCAGGTGTTCTTGATAGCTATTGCCTGGTAGGGTGGGGAAAATTTATGGAAGCGCTACCCTGGGCAAAATAAATCAGCGTCTGCATTTGTCCTGGGCAAAATAATTCAGCATCTTATGGTAAGATGTATGGGAAAGTAATAAATGGTGTCTATTTTTCCCTTGCTATGCCGTATCAGGCACGATCCATGCCGGGTTTACAGGACACAGTTCACATTCCCCAGTCCTCTACAGGTTTGTTCCCTAATCCCAGGCCTTGCACAGGTGATGAGGCTGATTGCGGGGAAGCCTAAATAATTGGAGCCGACGAGGCTTTCAGTGGGCAGGTGAACAGTCTGGAGTAAGGAGCCCAGGCCATACTGCTCAAAGTGACTAACAGAACGGTATGCAGCCGAAGGACTTTGTTTGTGTCCCTGAACTTGGACTTGTGGATGGGCAGCATGGGCTTGTATGCTCTGTAAGCGGAATTGATATTACCTGGACTTGCAGTTAGCTGGACTATCAAACCCTGGACTTTCATAGAGCTGGTGAAGTAACCGCTTGATATACTGTGTTGTATGCTGCAACCATCTCTGAAGTAAGAGATTCTTTTGCTGGTGAACATTTTATTTTCAATAAAATTGCTTTTGATTTTGAAGAACTGTCGTCCGTGTCACTGCCGTTCGCCCCAGATCCTGGCAATCTAAATTTGTGTCTGTAACCATACATTTGAATGGTCGTGCTTCCATTGTGCTTCCACTGTGTTTTTTTGTCTGATTTTTAACCGGCCGTTTGAAGGTGACCGGAATGCTGATGTGGCTCTCAGTGCAAATGAGTTTGAGACTCCTGAGTTGGAGCAAAGAGATGGTATTCTAGTGTTGTTAAAGTGGACCAATACCCACGGTTTTCCAGGGCCCTCACCATGGGTGGTAACACCCCCCTCCAAGCTCCTTCTCCATGATACAAAGGTGCATGCGGGGATCGCATCCGCCATCAGCCATATCTTCAGTAGGGCACACTCCCGCTTCCCACTTGTAAAAGGCCAGCGTGGGCATGCCCCCTGTTAGAGAATAGCGAGGATGCAGCTGCTGGTACATCCTATTTGGACAAGAACAGGCGCACGTGCAGGACTGTGGAAAGGCAAGTTTTACTGGGCAACTTGGGGGGGGGGGGTTCCCACAGTGAGACATCACAAATTGGGGGACCATGGGGCAAAGACCAAAACCCAGGATTGTCAAAATCTCAGGGTTTTGGTCCACTTTAACCCTTCTAGTGCCAGCTACGTGAGTCTCACGTAGCTGCCTCTCTTGTGTGTGTGTGATTGCCTGTGTATGTGTCTGTCTATGTGTGTGTGGGCCTGTGTATGTGTGGGCTGCTTCCCTCTGGTCACTGGTACCATAAATGTTGGGATTTGGTCCCTCCTGCCCAGGCCATGCATTAGGGCAGGTGGCCTGCGTGAATGGGTGCCGCGGTGACTGGCCGGCCCACAGCTGCCTTCTTTGAAGGCCGGGCAGCAACATTAAGCAGCATAATGGGGCGGTCCCGGGCCTTACTGACAGCTGGCACAGCCAATCGTTGGCTTTGCAGTGCAGCACCGATTAAAAGGAAAGGCCCCTAACTTGTAAACGGATCCCAAGCATATGCATCTCTCCCCTCTCCTCTCACGTGACCAGAGCCGGTGAGAGCAAATCAGGAGCTGCCATAATTGGGATTCTGATTAGCAGCGCAGCACAGAGGGCAAAGGTCCGCCAGGTACATTCTCTTCTCCTCTACACACTCTCTCATGTCCCTCCTGTGACATACATAGAGGGGCACATTGCAAAGAGCAAAAAACATAGAATCTAGCAGAAACTATCACCCCTGTGCTGGAGTCTTTAAGGCTTGATTCACTATCCCTGGGCATCCTGGTTGATGATGCCTCGCTGTGTGAAATCCATAATTTCCTGTATACTTACCTCACTGGTGATCCCATTGCACATGCGCGGGCTGTGGTGGCATCCCCAGCTTCCCACCAGGCTGCAGTAACGTCAAGCATTTCTGAATGGCTGATGTGGGTATGCACAGCCGAAGGGGGCAGCCAGCGCTCGACTCAGCTTTACTAAGCCACTATCAGAGTGGCCTAATAAAACTGATTGAAGCTCTGGCTGCAGATTGGAGGAGAGCCTGCGCGTGTACCATTCGATTGCCAGGGAGGTGAATAAATGAGGCAATCCAGGGGATGACCCACTCGCCAAGATCTAATTCCCTGCCCTATAAACCGCCCCTGTCTGATGGCAGAGGAGCTCTTTTGGACAACTAGAGCAGCCTGCGTGACCCGATGTCCACAGTGCCAGAGCCAGAGAATTTATTAAATACCCCACTGTGCTCCCATCTTTAAAGTGGACCGAAAGTCTTAAGGCTATTGGTCTGCTAAGTCTCAGGGGCATAGGTAAGTGGACAAGAATATTTTGAGGCATTTGTTCCATGTTAAAGGGGACAAAAACCTGTTTAGTATGCGCTGCTGGCTGCACCCCCGCTCCTACCAGACATTAAAAAATACAACTCTGTGAAGTACTCACCTGTAGAGTTGGTATTATATGCATACAGCACGTCCTGCTCCAGTAGTAGTAATAACATGTGGGTAATCCTCCGCCGCCGTGCACTGCAGACATGTAGAAAACAAGCTCCTCCCGGCCCTTCATATACCGAGGGACCTCCCACAAATCCCCAGCATTGAAAAGCAGTTAGAAATAGAGGCCAGGAGAAAAGCAACCACCCAAAACTGGCAAAAATATCAAAGATAACAATCACCAACAGGGGATCCAGAACAAAGTGAAACAGGGTGGGGTGGAGCAGGACGTGCTGTATGCATATAATACCAACTCTACAGGTGAGTACTTTACAGCATTGTATTATTCTAAGCATACAGCACGTCCTGCTCCAGTAGTAGTAATAACATGTGGGACATCCAATAGCAGTGTCTATAAAGAAGGGTGGGATCCCCAACAGAAGGCCTTGCGGCCAAACACAGCGTCAGCTGAGGCCCGAACATCAACCTTGTAAAACTTTGTAAAGGTATGTACAGAAGACCAAGTAGCGGCCTTGCAAACTTGTTCAACAGAGGCCTGGTTCTGAAAAGCCCAAGAAGCCCCAACAGCTCTAGTAGAATGAGCAGTTAGACGAAAGGGAGGAGTCTTCCCCTTAGCAGTGTAGGCTTGAACAACAGCCTGACGAATCCATTTACTGATGGTAGACTTGGCGGGAGCCAAACCCTTCCTAGGCCCATGAGGCACAACGAAGAGAGCATCCGTCTTCCTAAAGGCCTGCGTGGTAACCAGGTAAGACTTGACACACCTGACCACATCCAATGAATGCAAAACCCTTTCCTTAGGGTTACTAGGATTGGGGCACAAGGAAGGAAGTACAATATCTTGATTCAAATGAAATGCAAACACAACCTTAGGCAGGAAGTCTGGCTTGAAGCGAAACACCACCTTATCCCGATGTTTCTCAAAGTAGGGAGGCTGAATAGACAAAGCAGCCAACTCCGACACACGTCTGACCGAAGTGATGGCTACCAGGAAGACAACCTTGAGCGTGAGCACAGCTAGAGCGGCCTCATGGATAGGCTCAAAAGGAGACCCCTGCAGGGCCGACAACACCAAGTTCAGATTCCAAACAGGAACTATAGGTTTCCGAGGGGGGCGCACGTGAGTGACCCCTTGAAAGAAGGTCTTGATAACAGAGTGATGGGCAAAGGTCTTCTGAAAGAAGATAGGGCCGAAACCTGGCCCTTCAAGGTACTAAGCTTAAGACCTAAGTCTAGGCCATGTTGTAAGAACTCCAGCACCCTGGATACTAAGAATTCACGGCAGGGAAGAGACCTGGATTCGCACCAGTCAATGTAAGCATGCCATACTCTATAATAGATGGCAGCAGAAGTCTTCTTCCTGGCTTGCACCATGGTAGCCACAACAGACGCAGACAAACCCTTTTCCCTCAAGATGGAGGTTTCAATAGCCAAGCCGTCAAAGCCAGCGTTAGTAAATTGGGATGGTGTAGAGACCCTTGAGTCAGAAGGTCTGGCAACCTTGGCAGATCGCACTGATCTACTGCCATTTGAACCACGTCCGCGAACCACACTCTTCTTGGCCACCTTGGGGCCACCAGAATCGCGGGTACCCCTTCCAGAGCGATCTTGCGCAGCACTCTGCCCAGAAGGGGAATTGGTGGAAACACATACAGGAGCCGAAACTCCTTCCAAGTCATTGACAGGGCATCCGTGGCTAGAGCCAGAGGATCCTGAGACAGGGATACAAAGCTCGGCAGCTTGTGACGTGACGCAAAGAAATCCACATCCGGCACACCCCAACGGTGACAAAGTGACTGAAATACCCTGTCGCAGAGGGACCATTCCCCCTGATGGGACAACCCCCTGCTCAGAGCATCTGCTAGCAGATTCTCCGTCCCCGGAATGTAGACAGCCGATATGCATTGTACATTGGTCTCTGCCCAAGTTAGAATCAGAGACACCTCCTGGAGAGCACCCTTGCTCCGGGTTCCTCCCTGATGATTGATGTAGGCTACGGCCGTCCTGTTGTCTGAGCGTACCTGAACCGCCAGACCCTTCAGGTGCTGGGTCAATCGTTCCAGCACCAATCGGACCGCCCTGAGTTCCAGGACATTGATAGGAAGATGGGCCTCCTGAGGGCCCCACCTCCCCTGGAAGCGCAGGGACTTCCAGAATCCCCCCCAGCCCGAAAGACTGGCATCCGTTGTGACCGTCTCCCAGGAGGGAGCCAGGAAGGATCTGCCCCTTGTCAAATTCCTGTGGTCCAACCACCACGCAAGGGATTGTCTGACCGAGGGGGGAATCACCCAGCTGACGTCCAGAGACGCTGGGTCTTTGTTCCATACTGACAGAAGGTGAAGCTGTAGGGTTCTCAAATGGAACTGGGCAAAGGGCACCGCCTCGAAGCTTGCCACCATCGAGCCCACCAGCTGTATTCCCTGCCGAATGGAGGGATGAGGGTTCGCGAGCAGGGATCTCGCCTGGGTTATCAGAGCTTCCACCTTCTGCGGAGGAAGGAATATCCTTGATTGAACCGAGTCCAGAATCATCCCCAGAAATGGGGTCACTGAGGAGGGGGACAGAGAGGACTTTGGGTAATTGATCACCCAGCCGAAGGACGCCAGGGTGGACACCACCAACCAAGTGTCCAGCTCTGCCTGCCGCAGAGACTGAGAGGTGATGAGAATATCGTCCAGGTAGGGCAACACGCTTATGCTCTTTAGTCTTAAGAGAGACATTACCCCTGCCAGCACCTTGGTGAAGACCCTGGGGGCCGACGTGAGGCCGAATGGGAGGGCCACAAACTGATAGTGCTGATCCAACAGCGCAAATCTGAGGAACCTGTGGTGCCCTGAGAACACCGGCACGTGCAGGTAAACTTGTTTAGAATTTTCAAATCCAGGATGGGTCTGACTGACCCGTCCTTTTTGGGCACCGTGAACAGGTTGGAATAAAACCCCATGTCCCTGTCTCTTAAGGGGACCTCGCAGATGACCCCGAGCTCCAGAAGGTCCTGCACAGCCAGCATCAAGACCCGAGCTGAGGCAGGATCCTGCGGGATCCGAGACCCGACGAACCTGGTAGGGGGCAGCACCTCAAATTCTATCTTGTAACCGGAGGAGACTACCTCTTGAATCCACCGGTCTGGGACGAGGCGTCTCCAGACATGCTCGAAGTGCTGTAGACGTCCCCCCACCCTGACGGGCGAGGGCGCCCCTTCATGCTTGGGGGGTCTTGGGGGGGGGCTTTGGGCTTGGGCCCCCAGGAGGAGCCGGGACGACGTCCTCTGTTCTTGTTCCAGGGTTCTGAGCGCGACCCAGAGAAGGACACCCCTCCACCTTGCTTGGTCCCACAGTAGGGGGTAGAATGGGAGCTTGGACCACGAAAGGGCCGAATCTGACGCTTGCGCTGGGGCAGCTTGCCCCCCTTGGCAAAGATATCTAATCTTTCTCCAAACAGGCGCAGTCTTTTAAATGGAAGCCCCGTAAGGGCCTTCTTGGCGACGTTGTCAGCAGCCCACTGGCGTAACCAGATTGCAAGGCGTATGGCCACCACCAGAGCTGAAGATCTAGCGCTCAGCTTAATAGCATCGTCCGATGCAGATAGGATATAATTCACAAATGTCTCACAGGTGGCCAGAGCGTTGGCGGCCTCCGAGGGCAGGTCATCCGCCCCTTCCAGGGCAGTTTTAACCACCGTCCTGAGTGCCACCGCCGTGATGGCTAAGGCGCACACCGGGCGGAGCGACGCTCCCCCAAATGCAAAGGCATGACATGCCAATTGATCAACTCGCCGATCCTCTAAATCCCGCAGCGTAGTAGTGTCAGGGGAGTGCATAATAGAGGTGTTGGAGAGACTCAGAATCGGGGCATCGACCTCGGGCGGCGATGTCCAACACTTAACCAGATCGGCAGGAAATGGATACTTCTTATCCACAGCCTTAGGAATCCCCTGGAGTTTACTGGGATGTTCCCATTCTTTCAGCACTAGGTTATTAAAGTGAGTTTGTTCGGGAAACTCCAACCGCACCCTAGCGGTATGAAACAGATCGCCCCTTTGCCGAGGTGCTGCGGGAGGGGGAGAGAGGGATAAAACATCAAAGATCTGAGACAGCAGTCTGTCAATGTCGTCCTGGGACCAAAGATCAGAACCAGACTCCTCCTGACTCCTGGACTCGTCCTCGTAGGATCCAGAGTCAGATAGCAGTTCCCCTTCCTCTGATGGGGACTGAGCATAGGAAAGCAGTAAATCATCAGATTCTACAGGGAGAATAGTAGCTTCAGGGTTCAAATGACGCTTCTTGGCAGTAGCCTTGCGCGCCAAGGAGCCAGCAATAAAGCTTTCCACACTGGCCAATCTAGAGGCCAAATCAGCGTGAGAATCTCCACTAGTATTGGGGGTTATGCTCAAGCTTGGGGGGGTAGGGGAAATAAGGCGAGGTGCGGGCCCAGCCTCGGAAGAGGTGGGGAGACCGGCTAGCGCCTGTTGAGCACAAGGTACGCAGACCCGTGAATTGTCACCGCTGCTAGGTGAAACCCCACAAGCTGCACACAGACGGGCTTGTCCCAGGAGGACCCCGTTCGCGATGTCCTGGGATGCCTCCATATGGTGATTATTAAATTCAATATGCCAGTAGGGATTGACGCTTTAAGCAACCCTGGATGCCCCTATAACACGCTGGGAAGTGGGAGTAATATCTGAAAAATGGTCTGGACCGGGCGCTACGTCAGGCCAGGGGAAGCCACCGATGACCGCTGTCTGAAAGACACAAGGGGAACAGGGATGTCAGAGCCAAGCGCGAGGAAACAAGCTAGGAAAAGGATCGCCCATGAGGGCACTTACAGTCTGCGAGGGGAGGACCGTCTTCACCACGCGCATGCAAGAAGGAAATGGCGCCCAGCGAACCTCGAAGGGCGGGCCAGAGCGGGTGATGACGCGGAGCGCGCCAGACCGAACCACGCCTCCCCCCCGGAGAGCGCGAAGCTAGAAGGCGCGCAGCAAATCAGGAGAGAATGTAGATACGTCAGCATCACTTCAGAGAAGAGGTCTGACGAAGTGAGTAAGGAAATTTGAAAAACGCCGTAGCTTCCCCAAACCGTGCTGCTGTATGCGCCTAGAGCACAGTAAAACGCTGCGGTCAGTTTAAAAATAAGCAAGTGAAACGCGCTCTGACACCCAGTGGCGGTAAGCGTCTAAAGCGTACTGTATACGTATAATACCAATTCTACAGGTGAGTACTTCACAGAATTGTATTATTCTAAGTATACAGTACGTCCTGCTCCAGATATAATACTTACAATTGGGACATCCAATAGCAGTGTCCATAAAGTAGGGTGGGATCCCCAACAAAAAGGCACAGCAGGCAGTCGAGGCACTGTAACCTGCAACCTTGCCACCGAAAGCGACAGGAGCAAAGGCCCCAGCGTCAAATCGTAAAAACCCTTGAAAGGGTATGAACCAAAAACCAAGGTAGCTGTTTAGCAAAACCTGTACAACAAAACCTAATAATGAAAGGCCAAAGGATACCTACTCACCAGTAGAATCAGAATAAGGCGAGAGAAGCTCATCACCTCAAAGGAATAGGCCTGAGTAGCAGCCTGACAAGATCAAGCTCTAACAATTATTCCAAGAAGAAGTCAATCTTCCCTAGGACCAGAAGGGAAAACCACCCAAGTAAAGGCTAGGCCAAGGGCTGCGTAATCCCTGGAAGCAGACAAGATCAGGCACATACAGAGGTAGGTGCCCACAAACCCCAAGGGGCATCAGTCCCCCTAAGGGACCAGAAACAATCCAGGAAAAAAATTCCAGCACCTGATGAGGGAAAATAAATCCCCTTGCCTCAGAGTTACTAGGAATAAGGCACAAAAGAAAGGCGATGTCTTAAACACATGAGCCTAAGCCACCACCAGAGGTAGAAGGTCCGCGTAAGGCGGAGCACCACCTTATCCTGGTGCATAACAAAGAACGAGGGCTAGCGAAACAGAGCCACCCGCTCAGACACATGTCTGACTGAGCCAGCAGACACAAGGGACAACGATGAAGGTAAAAGACAGCCAGACAGCCTCCTGAATCGGTCCAAAAGGAACGTCCCACAAGGCAAATGGAATAAAAAATTCAAATCCCAACAGGGACCATAGAATTAAGCGAGGCACGCAATGAGCAACCCCCGAAGGAAAGCTTAGCCGAGGGAAATAAGCAAAAGACTTCTGCCGGAAGGCGGACAGGGTAGAACCTGACCCTTCAGAGTACCGAGTTGGGGAGCCAACTCCAAGCCATGCTGTAATAACTCTAGAGCCCTGGGAACAGAGAATGCCCAACAGGACCTAGGCTAACCTAGGCTAACACCAATCCATATGGGTAAGCCATACCTCATAAGAATGGAAGAAAAAGAGCGCTGCTCTTAGACTTCCATTAGTCACGAACACAGAGGAGAGAATCCCATCTCCATAAGGACGGAAGAACCAGCAGCCAGGCCGGCTAGGCCAGAGACTGTAGAATTGGAGTGACGTAACGGAGGCCCTGAGCGAAACAGTGCGACACCCCTAGCAGAACGTACAGAACTACTACCCTAAGGTATCACGTCTGCGAATCCACACTCCACTAGGCCACCAGTATCAATGGTCCCCCTATCAGAGCGATTCTGCACAGAAAACCGCCTAGCAGGGGGAAGGGAGACAAGGCATACAGGCCAGAATGTCCCATCATAAAAATACTAAATCCTCATGACCACGGCCAGAGGAGCTAGGAAAACGAGTGGCAAGAGCCTGAAAAAGTGACGGTGCACCAAACAATCCATACTGGTTGAACTTCATAGTGATCCAAGAAATAGCACAACCTGTCACAGAGGGACCTCCACAGGAGCGAATACCAATGATAAGCAGGCAACATTATCCTCCACCCAGAACAGGAACATATACCTTCCTGGGGAACCGTCCTGCACTAGGTCCCACACAGATGATTAAGGTAGGCCACAGTCGTCAGACAGACAGAGCACCGCCCAACAGGCAGGCCTGGAAGAGGAGAAGACAGGCAAGATAGCGTCAGCCTGAAAACTCACTGTACTGATAGGTACAAGGACCTCCTAGAAGGCCCCGCCTTCCCCACACCCGCATGGGGTTACAGAAGAAAAAACCTCCCCATCACCTGATAGGTTGGCTGTCCCCAGACAGGTTCCTAGAGTAAATCTACTCAAAGAGGGACTCCTAACCCAGGGTAAGGGCACACATGATCCCGCTCCAGGGATGCTGGGTCCCAGTCCAGTATTAAGAATAGAAGTTGCAGAAAAAAACCCTGGTAGAGGAATATAAGGGATTTCACTAAGCAAGTCACCAAACGGGCCCACCAGCTGCATTCCTGCCTGGTGAAGGGACTGGTACAGCAAGTAGGGACTGAACCCACGCAACCAGATTGTCCACCTTATTGTAGAGGGAAGAAGATTCTCGCCTGACCGAGACTAGATTCATCCCTAGGAATGGAGATACCAATCAAGAGGACAAGGAGGACAAGAGGTGAAGAAACACCCATCCAAAAGACTCCTAAGGGACGGCACCAGCCGAGTAGCTAACTTGACCTGACATAGAGATTGGGAAGCGAGAAGGACCACCTGGCAGGCCTCTCGCGGACTCCCCTTGGTCTCATCAGAGACATAGCTTCCATTAGTACCCTGGTGAACACCGTGGGGGCAGAAGAGAGGCCAGATAACAAGGCCACGGATTAGCGATGTTGGACATCCAACACAACCAGAAGAGCCTAGGTGTCTAGAAGACACGGGGAAGTGAGCATAAGCATCCTTGATCTTCCCAGAAGGCAAGGTCCCACTAGGCGCAAGGCGCTAGTGGCCCATCCCAGATTTTTCATGCAGAAACTGCCTGAACAGTAGAATTTCCAACAACTTGTGTGAATCAGAAGGGCAGACAGACTCATTCTTTTGGGAGAATGTGAAGGGGTTGGCATAGCGGCACCTGCCTCTGCCTGATAGGGGGCAAACTGCAAGTGACCTCCAACCCCGCAGGCCGTGTATGGCCCGCACCAGGACCCGAACAGAGGCAGGGACCAGGAGTATCCTGACAATCATGGGGGGGGGGGAAACTTTATCCTGTATCCGGAGGAAACTACCTCCTGTATCCACCAGAAAGAGGCAAAATGCCTCCTGATAGGAGCAAGGTGCTGCAGTCGTTCCCTCGCCTCATGTTTGAGGGGATTTGGTGGAAGATTTAGGTTTCACCCTGCCGGAGGGCCAGGGCATTGTCTGTTGCTTGTGGGGCAGGGGTCTGTGCTAAGACTCCGGGAGGACACCTCAGTTCTTGTTTAACGCTATGGGATGGAGGGGGAGGAGTGTCCCTGTCCCGAGGGGGCCGAGACGGGCGCCTGCGCCGGGGTGACTTGCCCTTCTTTCCAAACAGGTCCAGACGGGCCCCAAACAGGCGATGCCCTTTAAAGGGGAACCTGGTAAGAGTCCTTTTAGCAGCATAGTCAGCACCCCACTCTCGCAGCCAGACCATGCGACGCATAGCCACCACAAGGGCGGAAGTTCTCGCACACATTCTAATGGTGTCATCCATAGCTAAAAGGATAAATCTTACAAATACATCACAACTGGAGAGTGCATTAAACACCTCCCAGGAGAGATCGTTAACGTGATGCTCAAGCATCTGTCCGATGAGGGTTTTGGCGGCCACTGCAGTGATGGCCGCGGCACAGACCGGGCGCAGCACCGTTCCTGCACAGGAAAAAGCGTGTGAAGCCAGCTTATCCATGCGCCGGTTCTCGGCGTCCCAAAGGGTACTGTAAGCAGGAGCTGCAATGAAGGGGGGTTTAGGAACCTGAATGATCGGAGCGTCTACCACAGGGGGTGATGACCAACAATCAACCATCTCAGGGGGGAAAGGGTATTTCCAATCCCAGTCCCCTGGGGCCCCTAGAAGCTTACCGGGGTGTTTCCATTCCTCGAGTACGAGAGCATGGAAGTGAGCCTTCTCTAGGAATTCCAAGCGCGGTGTCGCTGTATGGAAATGCTCCTCTCTCGGCTGGGGAGCTGCGTTAGGGAGGGAGATAGACAGGGTCTTAAAGATCCTACTCAACAAGCCAACGGTATCAAACTGGTTCCAGTCTTCGAGGTTAGAATCATCATGACTCCTCGGCTCCTCATCGGATGAGCCCGATTCCGGGAATCAACCTTCCTTCATCAGAAGTGGTGCAGGCACGCGGAGTAGCGAACTCCTCCGATCCCTTAGCAGGGGCAGAAACAGAGGGCGTAGAGGACCGCTTCTTATCAGGGCCCGAGCGTTTGGTCGACCCTGTAATAGTCTGGTCAGCCGCGGGCAGTCTGGAAGACGCAGCCGGCTGTAACTCCTTACTCGTAAGCGACTCGGCAGCAGCGAGATTCAAGCCTGGGGGAATAGGAGTGTTAGGGCTAGGAACAGCCCCTGACGATCCTGGCAGCCGGACCAGTACTCGCTCGGCGCACGGTGCACAGATCGGTGCGCTCTCAGCATAAAACACACATTTGCTAACATAAGAAAAACAAAGAATATAAACATAGACTAACTCAGCGCTCTGAGGAAATCATGTTGGCACAAAAAATATATACGTTTAAAAAAAATGCAGTTGAAAATATACTTTACCTTTTACTACAACAATGGCAGCCCAAAGGAGCAAGTAATGTCAGTGAAGATTAGTTTATTTGATTTGAAGGGCCCAATCCATATTTTGATATGGGATTTTGTGGCCTGGAAGGCCCCCCAAAAAAGAGACTTTTTCGAAACTGCCATCCTAAAGGGATGGTCCTGGCAGTGCAGAAACAAATAATTGTTTGCATACCTGCCATCCAGAAGATTAACGCCCAAACAGAGTTTAGGATCCATAAACCCTAGACCCTGTCTCTGTTCTCTTGAGCTACAAAAATCAAGTGCTCGCTCGCAAATGACAAGGCCCAGAGCTTGATACTATTCAAATCTACAAAAAATGGTCTCTGTTTTCTGGGCCTCCAACTACTTTCATGGTCTTATTTGATGGTTGAAGGTATTGACTAGAGTAAGCAACATAGAATGTGCATATGTATAAAACCCGATCAATCAGAAGCCTGATTACAACTACTTTCAAAACTGGAAAGAGAACAGTAGTAACGCTATCTTAGAGAAGCAAGGAAAAGACAGGTAAGCAAAGCAAAGAACCAAGACCTGCCTTGCACACACAAGCATCGGTGTGTCCCATGCAGTCTGATGCAAGAGAGGGGGATCTAGGTTCAACTCTCAATAGTAAAAAAAAAAAGGGACGTGCGGGAGGCGGCGGCGGCGGCTTGTCCGTCGCCGAAAAGGTACGTTTTTTGGGGCTTTTGGGGGGGTTTCACACAGCGGGGCATCCTGATCTCGGATAGTGAAAATCCTGGGTGTTGGTCCACTTTAAGTTCCTTAACAATGGGCCTTACTTGCACTTCTCCTTACCTCACCCTGGCTGCAAAATTCATAAAGGTGCAAAGGGCCCATCAGAATGCTGCTGCCCTCAAGCGTCACCAGATAATGGAGGAATGAAATATTAATAAAATTGCAATAGCTTTTCTACAGGAAACCCTTTGCATGGAAGACCGTACACCAAGATTCCCTTCCCGTGAGTTTGGTCAGGCCTATTTCAGCATATTTAAAAAATAAATGCATTGCTATTCTTTAAAAAAAAAAAATTGAATGTCAAAATTATAGAGGAATTCAGAGATACACAAAGCAGCAATTTAAATGGTATTAGGTGCACCTTGGCCAACTTATATGCACCAATCAAAAACCAACAGAATTTTTCATCCATTTTTAAATTAGAATCTTTTAACCCTTCTAGCACCAGCTACGTAAAATTCACGTAGCTGTCTCTCCTGTCGTTAAACACCATCTCCGTAAATTTTACGTACCTGGATTTTCCCCCTGCTAGTGGGCAAAAAAAAAAAAAAAAAAAAAAGCCACTCACCTGACCCCACTATCGAACCGGCCTAGTCTCCTCTTCATCAGCGGAACTTCGATCCTACAGCCAGGCAGAGGAGTGCCTGGAATAGGTGCCCCCCCCCCCCCCCCGCTTCCGAGCTGCCAGTATTACATGTAAAAAAAAAATGACATTTACTAACCTCGGTGTCCGATCGCTCCCGCCGGCTTCCCTCTTCTTAGGGGGGGCCTCCGATCACCCCCCCGGCTCTTCAGTCTTGAGGAGGGAGGCCAACAGGCCCTCTCCCCCTGCCCTCCTGATGGGCACCGCCATCTTGCCGAGTGGGGCGGGGCTTGTGACATCATCATGAGGGTGTCGGCTGCTCAGCTGTCAGATGTCCAGAGAACGGTGGGCAGAGGAGAGGGGCAGGAGATCCTCTGATCTCCTCTGGCTGCCGATCACCGGCATCTGTCATCTCGGCGAGGGACACAGGAGCTGACAATCGGAAGTGAGAGACCCCTATACCAGTTCACAAGGCTCGGGGGCTGGCAAGTCACCTGCTAGTGGGTGACTTGCCATTAACCCCGAGCCCTCTCATTACCTGCCTCCCCAAAGCCCAGGGGGGGGGGGTAGAAGAGCACGTGGCTATAGGCTATGCCGGCTTGTAGCCTGCAGGGCCAGGGGCCACCAAAGCTGGCCCTTGCACCCTGTTCTACAAGCCCCTATAGCTGGTCCCAGGCTGGTTATGCTGGATAAGGGGGACCTCACGCCATTTTTAATTTTTAGGGGTTTTTAACCCTTAAAATTCCCCAAAAAATGGGGTCCCCCTCCCCGGGAGGGGGGACCCTATGTCATTTTCTTTTTAAATTTACCCCATGTTACCTGTCACCCAGCAGGTATAAAAAGCTTCCAGCATCAGCAGGAGAGCAGAAGCCAAATTGATCAGCATGGGTCACACAGTGCTCTGGGATGGATGCGAGGTAAGTATTAAAAAAATTATAATAAAATATTTTTTCTCTGTGTCTGTGTGTTTTGTTTTACATTTAACCCTTTGTAAATTGGTAAGGGATCTATGAGACCCTTATACCAGTTCACAAGGCTCCGGGTCTGGCACGTCACCTACAGCTAGCGGGTGACTTGCCATTAACCCCCAGCACCCCAATTACCTGCCTCCCCAAAGCCTAGGGGGCAGAAGAGCCCATAACCATAGTCTATTGAAGTCTGCAGGGCAGGGGGCCACCAAAGCTGGCCCCTGCCCCCTGTTCTACAAGCCCCCATAGCTGGCCATGGGCTGGTTATGCTGGGTAGGGGGACCTCACGTCATTTTTTGGGGGATTTATAAGGGTTTTAACCCTTAAAATTGCAAAAAAGATGCCCGCCTGGGAAGGGGGACCTTACGCCAATGTATTATTTCTTTTATTTAACTCTTTATAGTGTGGATATTAGTTGTATTTAATTTCTAAATGTTATAAAGTGCTCTTTTCAGTTTGGGAGGGTCCTCTGAACAGGAACGGGGGGCTATCGATACATATGTGGTACCATTGTAATCGGGAGAAATGGGGCTTTCACATGCAATATGGTTTTCTTTAATAAAATAAATGGTTTATTTAAAATAAATGAGACAATTTAAATGTTTCTATTTATTTTTTATATTTTAAAAAACAGTAGAGAAATTACAAACAAGACATTTCATGTTAAAGCCTAAACTCTGCCACAAAAAATATATATAATTCCTGCAAAAATCGCAGTTAAACATGGAACAAAATGGTAAAAAAATGACCTGTCAACAGAGGGTGACAAAATCTCAAGTAGGGTGGCAATTAAAAAGGTTAAAATTAGCTATGCATGTTGGGTATTGTTCTGTTCAGGGGACCTTGCGGTTTCAGATTTAGCTTGTGTTTTCTTATTTGTATATTGATATTTTAGGAAAAGGAGTTTTTTATTCTGCTTTTTTATACATTTTTTAGGGAAACCCTGTGCAACCTAAGAATTCTTTAGGGGATTACTTCCAGAAAGATGAGCCCACTACAAAAAGGCCAGGTATGCCTAGAAAGCTTAACGTGTACTTTCAGGGAATATATGGTTTGTAGAGAGTATTCCAAATGTAAAGGGTTGTTTTGGTAGAAAAAGCACAAGGTCCGCTGGTGTCTGCAGAGATTAAATTTTGAAGTAAAATCACCGTTACACACATGCTTTACTATGGGGTGTTTGACAACTCTTCCCTTGACAGAACCTATGCATGTTGGGTATTGTTCTGTTCGGGAGATGTTGCTTTTTCAGATTTAACTTGTTTTTTCTTGCTTGCATGTTTGAAAATGTGGCTTTGATGCTGCTTTTCTATTCTTTTTTTAGGGAAACCCTGTGCAACCAAAGAATTAATTGAGGGATTACTTCCAGAAAGCTGCACCCATGTCAACAAGCCTGGTACGCCTAGAAAGCTTGAGGCGTGTATTTCCAGAGAATATTTAGTATGTGGGGGGGTATTTCAAATGTAAAGGGTTGTTTTTCTTTAAAAACTGCAAGGTGCGCCTAGCAATCTCCTAAAGCTTTGTTTCAGTTTGGGGGAGTCTCATGGGCAGGAAAGGGTGTCTATCCATACACATGTGGTACCACTGTAATCAGGAGAAATTGGGATTTCACATGCAATAAGATTTTATTGACAAACTTACAATTTTTATTACAAAAAAACACTACAAATTGTAAAAAATTGATTTTTATTATTTTTTTGCACATACTTCACCCAAAAATATTGAGAATACACCTAAAAAATGACAAACAAGACATGTTCATGTTAAAGCCCAGACTCTGCTGAAAAAAACAATACAAAATTTCCCTGGGAAATCCCTTCAAAAATCACAGTTGAACATGTGGAGCGCAAAATAGTGCAAATGGTCTGGCAACAAAGTGTGACAAAATCTCCAGATAGGCTGGCAGTTAAATCTTTAAAACAGGTCAGATTATTCTTGGGGGACACTTCAATCTTATCAGGGATGCGGTTTATAACACATCTGGGACATCTAAGGCAGAGTCATCCTGCTTGGGCTCATCTAAGTTATGGTCTAAATTTAAGGCACAATCGTTGGTCGATGTATGGTGGGTCACACATATCAACAAAAGTAACTACACCTCGTACAATAGACCACATAACATGTATTCACATATGGATTATTTCTTTCTACATCATTTCTCCATCTCTTCAGTCATTTTATGTATTATTAAGGCCCAGACAATTTCAGATCAAGCACCTATCTTTTTAAGTCTGATAACACCATCACACATACCACCGAATATATTAAAAAAGAATTTATGAAATTCTACACAAAGATATTCCGTTGCGACTTAAAAATCTATGCCAAAGTACTGACATTAAGATTGCAATTGGTATTACCATCACTAATATAGCCAAAAAAGAGGGTTAACCTGCACAGCACAAGTTGAATACCATATATTAAAACTGGATGCTGGCTAAAGTGGACCTAAACACCCAAAGTGAGGCGAATCTATATGTATAAAGAACGGGCCTACCAGCTCAGACCCAAGGTCCACCCATTTAGCCGCTCAACAGAACCATCAAAGAGAATATATTAAATTTATCACACAATTTTATTCACTATTGGCCTAAACATATATAAAAACAATTAAACATAATTGTGCACGCTCCTTGACACACGCGCGCGCATTCTCGGCATTGCCGCGCGTGCGCACTACGCGTTCCCCATGCCCCGCTGTATCATTATGGCAGCGGGACGGTGGGATGGCGGGGGGACACATGCAGGTGCGCCGCCGAACCGGCGGGATGATATGGACGGCCGTTTGTTTATACATGTCACATCTTATTGGCAGGATGTCTTCATGTTGAGGGAATGGGCGTCACTTCCGCCCACATGCAGCATGGAGCATCCTAGGTCTGAATATTCATACTTCTGCCCTCAGTTCATTCTGGCGGGAAATTCCCTGAATGCTGGGGAGGACACCTGTTATGGGGCTACTTAAAGGGGGACAGGTGGGAGCCAGCCACACTCTGAGGAAGTGGCAGATCGCAGTAGCCACGCAACGCGTCAGTGGTGGTGGCATGCTGGATTGTGGAGTGGGACTTTATTACTGACCATGTGGTAATGTAGATTGATCTTTGTTATTACTAATATCTATTAGGGATTGTGATTCTGATCATTTGCCTTTGGCAGGAGTATACGATATATGCCCTGGAGCTTCATTTCTTTTTAGCACTTGCACTTTCAGCACTGGCACCTTCTATGCACTTAGCACTTTATTTCTTACTGACTATTACTGAGCATTGAGACTCATCTAACTTTCTTGTTGTATATATATCTCTGCAGTATGCACTTTGGTCTGAATTTGTATGCACTATAAATCATCACTTGCACAGCTCTTATGAAATTCCCGGGCATAAATAGATTTGGATACCCATTTTGTGGGCTATGATATGGCCCTTATCTAATATCTAATTTTTTAAACTTGTAATTGACTATACATCAATCTCTGTACAATATAATTTGTCCATAACACTTCCTATTCCAGCAATTATGTTTTTAATTGTTTTTATATATGTTTAGGCCAATAGTGAATAAAATTGTGTGATAAATTTAATATATTCTCTTTGATGGTTCTGTTGAGCGGCTAAATGGGTGGACCTTGGGTCTGAGCTGGTAGGCCCGTTCTTTATACATCACTAATATAGCCCTTTCAAGCTGGCTTCATGTATGGCAGAAGCACACCTCAAAATATTGCCATCTTGACCAAAGCAACAAGGAGGCGGTAATGGACACATTGGGCGCTGAAAAGTCTTTGACAGGGTGTCTTGGAGATTGCTTGAAGGCACCCTGTTAAACTTTAGCATTATACTTAACCAATCCACCCGCATTGTCATTAACAAATCAAAAACTAATAGAATCAACATACACAATGGCACCAGGCAGGGCTGTCCGCTTTCTCCTCTGCTCTTCAATTTCCATCTTGAAGTCCTCCTTCGCCAAATTATTGACTCTCCAAAAATTAAAGGAATACATTTCAACATCTGCTTACGCAAATGACAATTTTTGTGTCTCACAGATCCCCATACTTCTATAACCACCTGTTTTAATCTCATCCACCAATTTGGGCTATTCTTAAACTTTAAAATCAAATCATGTATCATGCCCTTTGGCCTTTCCCATAACACTTAACAAATACTACTCTTAAATAAAATTTGAACTTACCTGGGGGTAAAGATCCCCTCCAATCAAGACCTTATTTACAAATATAATTACCTGCTATTCCTGGAGGAGGCTTACATATTGGGAATCTATTAGATTACATTTGTACGGCAGAATTTCTCTAATAAAAAATGTCGATTCTACCGAAATTCCTATTCTTGATACAAAATCTCCAAAGAGAGCCTGCATACACATGCCACACCACACGCAGGTTGTTCTACACTGTCACAATCACAAGCAAGCAGCAACTGAGCAGATCTTGTGTAAGGTATTGTGCCACCACCACTTGAGCCATCTAAAATGTTTGTGTATTCTGATCCTCTTCGGATCTACATACCTATATGATACAGATCACCTGGCCATGCAATCTGCATTTGCACACGATGATGTGAAAAATGGCTTATTTTCCGTCCCCCAATAAACTCAAGCAAGATTCTGTAAATGGAAGCCACTACAGGATTTAACACCAGGATATATTCACAGTCATAAAAACACACACCATGCATAATCAGTATGAAACCAATTCTTTATTTCTGGGACTACAACAGAAGTTTATTTAGTTTTAAAATAAATTCCATCCTATAATGATTTCCCTGACATTGTCTAATAATTTATGGGTCTGCTGTTATGCTATCAGATTTACCAATGATGTATAGTATGACTGCTCTCCAGTCTCAAATCAGAATGTATAAATCTAAAAATTATCAGACAATTCCACTGAACAACGACACACCAAAGTCCACATCCAGCTAAACGAGACTAGAGAGGCCTGGGAATTTAGCCTTGCTTGATATCAGCCTCTGTACTAAATGTTCTCACATTTATAATACAAATCACTAAGTCAAAATCCTTCAACTGCAATCCAATACCAAATCTTGTTTAAGCCCAGCTGCAATTTTGCCAGAGAAGTTTATCACATTTATTTTCATCGTACTCATTCTGTCAGATGGTAAACTCCTTCAAGATACCAAGTTGCTTGATAAAGTAAATGCAATTAAGGTAAATTAAGTAGACCAGATAAACACATTGATTAATGAGAGGAAGGCTCCGTTATAAACCTGAACTGAATACAACTCCTGCCAAGCGTGTGGTTTTCTTCTGGTAGGAATAAAATCCAGGGGTGCCAGGCATAAGTGCATCTGGGGAAGGGGGGGCGGAACGTTTCCACCTGATTTCCTCTTCCATCCATTAAAAGAAAGTAACCAGTTTGGCTGGAAATTTGTTGATGCGGGATGTACAAGTGGCTCCCCCTCACACAATCGAGCATATTGATTTTTATCATTTTTTCATGATGGTCCTTTACAGCAGAAGTGTAGGCAAAAGGTGACCCCACCCCCTCACCCTGCCACCCTACCCTGGTGCTGAGCAGGGCGGGGGTCCCCTTTTGACTAAACTTCCGCTTTAAAGTCTTTTGCCAGGCAAAAAAATATAAACTTCATACTCAACCTTTTTCACCTGCAGATATTCTCTCCTAATCTGGTGCTCTAAATCTTACCTGAAAGCTAGATACAAGTCCCACGGCAATCACTCCATTTACTGTAATTGAGAGGGTGTCAGAACGCAGCCAGCTTGATGCATGAGCAAGTGAGTTTTGTTACCCTAACTCATTCTTTTACCTCCTATTTAACATCATTATTTTCAGTCAGCTCATTTGTTACCGAAGTTGCCTAAAATTAACTTGTATTGAAAAAATACAGAACCAACACTACCTAAACATAAAAAAAGTAAGAGACTGGTTGCCTGGCAATCCTGCTTCTCCTCTCTACTGAATGTTCCCTAGGAACAAATAACACATTAGAGGCAGACAAGATGGATAATCTGGGACTAATCTGGTTAGCTCCCTCTGCTTCCACCCTAACAATACAAGGGGACATCATTAATCCTACGTTTCGCATTTTACATGACTAAGAACCCCCCCACCCGCGGCAACACCAAGCACTATAGATTGTAGTGAGATCTACCTGTTGGTGTAGTCACAAATCTAGTCAGGCATCCTTTTATATTGCACAATCCATATCACTGAGAACATATTAAGACTTCATGGATGCAAAATTACCTAGCTTTTTAAATGGGTAGGAATAAAATTATAGATCTATTTCCTTTACTCACACAGCCTGCCTTAAATGTCAAAGGCAAGTCAAAGCATGAAAACAGGTAAATGTACATCAGCATACATGGTGCCATTTATTGACATTAAACTAACACATCTGGTGGTATTTTTAACTGCTGTAATATAAAAAATAAGCAGTAAAACAGCTTAGGGTAGCAGTCAGGAAAATAAAGCAGAAAGAGAAATTAGTCATTGACTGGTTTTGTTTTATTCATGGGCTAGCTGGAAGCATTATAAGCAGAGAGATTTCTGAAACAAGAAACACATAAGCACCTGTTTGCAGAACGTTGCACCAAACAGATCCATTCACACACTGCTAATGCATATTTCACCCTATAAAACAATGCAAATGAGGCAGCAACTTGTATGTTGATGATTTTGTTTGTTCCGTCTACCATCTGAATTATTGAAGTATACATTTCTTATTACTGCTACTGTAACCTTGAGGAATATTTCCGTACACTTCTAAAACCCTTGGGATATATTGCTTGTTTTAGAGTTACTAACATTTAAAACAAACCATTAAGCTCTGCATTTTCTTATAATACCTGTGTTTTGAAGATCCACCTTCAGATTTTTATAGTTTTAACAATTACTACTAGAGGTGTCACGTACAATTGTCAATAACTACAGAGCTTACTTCAATGAGTAATAAAGGAGGGTAACCCACACCCTACATTTGAAATGTTTAAAAAAAAAAAACAGTTTTTATGGAGTAAAGTGATTTGTCTTTGTCCTTTTGTAACCCTTCTTGTGCCAGCTATGTGAGTCTCACGTAGCGGCCTCTACTCCACTTAAGTGCCAGCTACGTGAGACTCACGTAGCTGATTTTAAACCCCCACAGTAAAAAAAAAATATAAAAGTAAAAAACTCACTTGACCCCTCGTTGGATCGGGCCGGGTCTTCTCTTCACCCGGGGGGCATCTGATCCCCCCCAGGGCTCTTCTGTCTTCAGGAGGGCACCCGAAATAGCGCCCCCCCGCTTCGGCAGCTGGCACAAACTATAAAAAAAATGACATTTACTCACCTGCAGCCCCGATTCCTCCCGCGGGGTATCCTCTTCACCGGGGGGGGGGGGGGGCTCCGATCGCTCTTCCGTGGTGAGGAGAGGGTGAGAAATCACCCTCTCCATCACTTCCTGGGTCGGGACTGCTAGCCCCGGGGGCGGGGGGGGGGGGGGGGACGGGTGACATCATTGGTGACCCGACACCTGTCACCCGGCAGCTGGGACCTGAAGCTTAGTTGCTGTTGGAGATCGGAGGAGGAGGGCTGGAGTATGCAGCTTAGCATACTTCTGCAGATGTGTGTGACCGAGCCTCTGTTTTTACCAGATTTAAAGACAGAATATAGGTTGGTCTGCAAGCTAACAGGATTGAGTGCTGCGGCTCCTTTAAGTCTTTAGTAACCTAATTGCCCTGCTGACTTGCACCTCCAAGGTTAGTTATAAAATGGTCTGAGCAGCTGCCACTTCCCCTTCGTTCACACAAAAAATAGAGACACCCTTTTGGTATCCCCTAAGCCTGGAAGCAGCGGCAGTATTTGCCATGCTTATGCCAGACCATATGCCCAGTCCAGGCTGATGCTCTGCCAGTGATGCCCCTGGAAGAGCACTGGGCCAATGATGGTGGCCACTAGAGTTGTTTACAACTCTCTGGTCACAAAAATAGGCAGCAAGTTGCTACCACTTCGCCTTCGTACTAGTAAAGGGAATAAGACTCTTTAAATTTTCATTCATTTGCCAACATTGATGGTAATATTTGTAATAAGTCATATAATGCTTTAAAGTCACAATAAAAAAGGTGAGAGTCAGTCTTCATTCACAGGTCAACAGTCCTTTCCTCCATGCCAGACAATCCCCCATTGCATCAGTCACAGAAATTGCAGCACACCTACTTCACCCATTGCAATGGATCCATTTAATGAATAGAGTGAGGGTAGACATGCTCCCCAGGGGCTCCTACATATCTCTAGCTGTGGGCGCACCCACGTCAGACCTTACTGAATGGGCGATGCCTGTGCAGCTAGAGGCAGCTGATTTGGCCACAGCATCCACTCCTTTCAGATTTCCTTTGAGGACGAGCCCAGTTGGGAACCAGGAAGATGTGACCTACTGTGTTCTGTTGATCCGGAAATGATGTTTAAATTTTAGCCATTATCTCTCTTTATATGTTCTCATTTTTGTTTTTATTTGTATGGTTCATCACTATCACAGTCTCACTTGCAGTATTCATTGCGTGGTATTAGGAGTTTACTCACTTGTTGGTTGACATAGTGATAGTATTGTGTTGATTGATTCTGATCAATTGTTAAGAGATTGGTATTATTATTGGATATGGGCTCTTTTGTGAGCAGTCACTACACAATATATTGTTATATTCATACCATCTGCTTCCCACATAGGACAAGATCTTTGTCTTGTGCTGCATTTTAAATGGTTTTTAATGTGTCTGTGTATTTCTCTGAATTCTTGAATAGAATTTGCATGTCTTTGATATAAAAGTAAAAGAAATAGCTTGTGGTGCAGCATTTTGTGTGGGGCATTCCACATAGTATACTTTTAAAGATTTGAGATTTGATGTGATTGAAAATGGTTTGATAGCAGATAGACCAGCTGCTAGTTATTCTCAACCCTCCCGACTGCATTTTAATGTCTTTTAATTTTCTCTTTGCCTCCTCATTGCAAAGGCCTCTCATTGTTATAAACGTATATTGTAAATTATGATTAATGAACATATGACGCTTTGATACAAAGGTGATACAATTGTTAGTGTACAGCTTGTATAAAAGTGTCAATTTGATGCACCCTCAAAATAACTAAACATACAGCCATTAATGTCTAAACCTCTGGCGACAAAAGTGAGCAAACCCCTAAGTGAAAATAGCCAAATTGTGCCCAAAGTGTTAATACATTGTGTGGCCACCATTATATTACAGCACTGCCTTAAATTCCTTGGGCTTGGAGTTTCTCAAAGCTTCATAGGATGCCACTAGAATACTCCTCCATGACGACATTATGGAGCTAGTGTATGTTATAGACCTTGTGTTCCTCTACATCACAGATGCTCAACAGGATTTAGGCCTGGAGACATGCTTGGTCAGTCCAGCACCTCAGTTTTTTTTAGCAAGGCAGTGGTTGTCTTAGAGTTGTGTTTGGGGTTGTTATATTTGAATACTGCCATGTGGTCCAGTTTCTGAAGAGAAGGGATCATGCTCTACTTCAGGATGTCACAGTGCATGTTGACCTTTATGGCTCTCTCAATGAACTGTCTCCCTCCTTTATGTAGAGCAACAATATTTTTTTCAGATCCTCATGTTCAGATTATCATGTTCAACTTCCAGTGACCAGTATGTGAGAATGATAACACTAGATGGAAAACATCTGCTCACCATTCACACCAGAGGCCTTGTAAACTGACTGGGCTTAGACATTAAAGATTGTTTCTTGACACGTTTATACAATGTGTATAGGAACTACTTGGTATTAAAATATCATATATATATCATATAGCTGGGTGTTAAAATATCATATATTCAGTGATGTCCCATGAAAAGATATAACAACATATACAAAATGTGCTCACTTTGTGCCCCCTAAAATTACCTTACCCATCTTTGTTCATGTTTGAGAATTTGTTCTGTATTATACTATTAAACAATAAAAAACATAACACAAGAAAATGTTAAGACCACAGGAATTATGATTCCCCAAATTTCCAAATTTATTGGAATACTTTTTTCAAACTTATCCTCCAGATGCAAATAAAACTACCACTTGTAAAATCCATAAACATGAGGCTGTACACATAATGTGCTGCCTGTGTTTTAGAAGAAACATTGCAGACAAAGAAACAAAACTCTCAACCAAGTTTAACACAGGGAAACACTGTCTAGATCTCAAGCTGCATGCTGTTCTTTGACTGCAAATTAGGCAGATAAAATAACATGACTTGTGGCAGAGAACAAAAAGCCGATCTCAGAGACAAAAACAAATAGGAATGAATAAAATCTCAACCCGTAATGTTGGGGCTGGTCAATACCAAGTCATAATAGGTTATAAATTAACAGTCACATAATCTTTTCTCTACTGTAATATATATAAAGGGAATGTATAGTATATCAAAATTATTTAAAACAAGTCTATTTACAATTGATTGTTTACATATAGGTTTATGATTATGTGTTCATAAACTCTAGTCTGTCTATTGTTTAGTGCTAAATTATTGTGCATACTAGGGGTATGTTATACCTACCGGTGGCATGGTGCTCTCTCTCTAATAACATAAAGTACTTCTACTTTGAACTGGTGTTCGAATCACCCGTAACTTTATTATCATGAATCCATTAAAACATGGAGATTAGGTGTGTTCCACGCCCCATACAGGAAACAAACTC
This sequence comes from Gastrophryne carolinensis, assembly GCA_027917425.1. NCBI lineage: Eukaryota > Metazoa > Chordata > Amphibia > Anura > Microhylidae > Gastrophryne > Gastrophryne carolinensis. The sequence continues at coordinate 546,324,621 of CM051235.1, read as the reverse complement.
AACATGCCAAGTTAAAAAATAAGACATTGCTGGCACTGACCCCAAGGTTTAATCCACGTTTATTCAATACAGTATAAAAGGAAGACAGCCAGGTAAATACAAAAGCAGGCCACTCGGCTGCATTTCAAGCCCTTTTTTGGCTCTTAGCCATATAAATAATGAGTCTTACTTTCCAGAATATAAGGCCACGCGCGCATGCATCATGTCCCAGGTCTTTCAGGGATGGTAAGCCAGAAGACAACTCCTGAGAGATCCCACATCAGCAATGGCATGAGGTCAAACCAGAGACCACAGCCAATGAGGACGGAACCTTCACACGTCACAGCCTGAACTCATAGCCCCACCTCCGGTGAAATCCGAGAGTAATAAGTAATGATTGGGGCATGACGGCTCCTATGTGTTACCAAATTAAAAGGCCTACCGCCTTTTTGACCCTCAGTGCATTTACAGAGAAAAGTGTAATGAAGACCAGAGCCGGAAGAACAACGCATAAACTATAGGTAAAGCTAACCCAACAAAGCAAAAAAAAAAATGATCACCAAAAAAAGCAGTGCAAAATATAACCAAAGCAAAGTTGGGCAAGTGTGCACCATACCAAAAAGATTACTGAAAATTTCCCAAATCTTTTAGGGAGGTCCTCATGGACAGATGCAAGGACCACACCCCAAGTGCACAACTTCATGAAGGATGACTGCTTGATGGACCTTGCAGCCAATGGAGCAATTGTATTCAGTGCAGGCGTTATTCTGTCTGCACAACAAATTGCCTCTAGAGAGGATCCAAATTTCTCTGCACAGGAAATGCACATTGATCTGGTAGAGGGAGCTTTAGTTCTATTTGTAGGGACTTGCCCATGACTTTGTAAGCTGCTCAAATGGCTTGACTCAACCATGTTGCCAGTGTGCCCTTAGAGGTCCGGTTTCCTTTCTCCAGGATTTGAAAGTGTTTAGATAAGGTAGTAGACATCATCAAACATCTCTCTGTTTCATAAGCATTTTAACAAAGAAATTGTACTATAATGTTTTGGAATGGTGAAAATGATTTACCTTTTTGGTTTAAAAGTGGGATTAGGTTGTAGCACGCAAGGTTCTCTAAAAGACAAGAATTAAAGGTAGCTGGCCTGCTTAGCTGAAAATATGGCAAGAAGAAAGATGGTCTTCAGGGTAAAGTCTCTTGGTGAACACTCCAAAAAGGGTTCAAAGGGTGACTAATTGAGTCCATTTAAAGTGGAACAAAACCTGGGAATTTGATTATTCAATTTTGTTGATTTGGGATGCCCTGCCATGTGAAACCCCCCAGATTGCCCAGAGAAACTCACCTTACCCCAGTCCTATGGCACATGCATGGGCTCTCATCCAATCAAAGCTGTTTGCCGTGCATATTAACGCTTCAGCAAACTGTTCTGTTTTCGGGCAAATGGGAGCGACCACATCCCCAGACCCCTGCCCCAAGCGTATCTGAACGGCTGGGGGAGGGAGCGCGCCACAGCCTAGAGATCCTGGGGATGTGGCCAGCACTATTTACATCAGCAAGGGAGCAAGAAAGAGAGTGAGTCTTGCGGGTGACCCCCTGAGGTTTCACACAGCGGGGCATCCCGGCTTGGAATGCCCCAGGAGATAGAACAGAGGCCAGCTCTTGAATCCTTTAGATTATGCAAGCAAAGCTAGGTAACGGCCTCACAAGTGCACCCTGACCACCTCCAAAGTCACATGGGAATCCCTTTGGATAGGTACTTGTATCTCATGATATCCTCTTGTAGACCTCCTCTAAGGGTTCTCCAACCCTTGAAAACTGCTGGAGCTTTAAGGACCAACAGCACCAGGACCTGACAAAGGTTCTCTAGCCCCCTAAGTCATGGGTGGGGGAAAAGAGACGTTAGGCATGTGGTCCACTTCCCATGGAAACACAAACAGAACTGAGGGCCAGTGGTGAGGGTGGAATGTAAAACTTTGAAGGTCAGATATGTGTGATCTGTTGGGGGTGGAGGACACCTAATCTGTATGTGGAACATCCCAAAGAATGACTTAGGAAATAACTGTTGATTTTCTGAGCCCTGCATTGAGGGGGGCATCTGATTGCACCAGATACTGTCCAAGAAATACTGTTCCACATCCCTGTTACATACTTACTTCACGGACCCCCTGTTGTGACTGCTGATGACGGCACACGCACAGCACTATGTAAGCACTCGCGCACTTACTTCACTGGCTGCGGGTGTGGGGCCTGTATGTCCCGTATGTAAGTTTTAGGGCCAGGAATCAAGCTTTTTCTGCCATTGTGGGGTGTGGCCACTGGCTGCATTACAATATACTTTGTTATTTGTATTTAGGGAATCGATATTTAATAGGAAAATGATTCTTGTCCTTTAAAATCAATTTTCATTCAACAAAGATAACGTTACATGCTGGGACATGATAACAAGCCTTCTGACTAAGAGTGAGCAGCATTCAAATAAAAGCCTGGAGACCAGTATCAGTCAGCAGATGTGGCAGCTTCCAAATACCTTGCAATAGTTGTCAGGACAAACACTGGCAGATTCATTTTCTTTTAATATACCCCCCCCCCCCCCACTACCACCAAGCAAAGCACTACCTTATACATATTGCATTTTCTTACACAGTTTCAGAGTGAATGCAAAGTGAAGACTTCCCAAAAGCACGCCAAAGACATCCCAATTCAGGATGGAGCTTTGCACTGTGTCAGCCAATCAATGGCTGACTTGAGATATAAATGAATTTTGCACATATCCTTTTAAAAGACAACTATTGCCAATTCCTTGGCAGCTGTCACCCGATCCTGTTACCCAGTTGGAAGCCCATCATGTAATATTACGCTTCCTTAAAGCTGACGTGAGATATACATGACTGCGGATGATTGACTGCCTTAGAAAAGTAGGTTTGGCCCAGCTAGTAGACCTGGAACACATCCACCTTATTGAAAGTCTACATACTGTGGGACAATACCTTGAAAGAAGGATACATGAGATGTGCCTACAAATATCCTTTACCATGGGGAAGCATCTTCCCTAGGGCACTGGTTCTCAGCCTGCGGTTCATGTACCACAGGGGGTTCTCAGGAATGTTTGTGGTGCACCAAAAACAGACGTCTAATGGTTCTGTTTTATTGTTTCACCAGTAAAACCTAATTCCCCCTTTGCTTTAAAAGTGTCATGAGGCCCGTGACCTACTTATTTTGGTCAAATTTATACTTTGGGGGTACTCTGTTTGAACCTATTGTTTCTAGCGGGTACCTGGCATAAAAAGTCTGAGAACCACTGCGCTAGGGCATCTCAACCCCGCATCTCTAAACATTTTACTTAACAACTAAATCTATTGAAGTGCTTTGTGCTGGGGAACCTGAAGACGCTTGAAACACTAGAGTTGGTATATTTGGCCAGCAGTGATGAGCTGTCCAATTTGGGAATACATTCTACTTTTATGGGGATATAGAATAATGGGGTGACCGTGATATCCAGGATTGCATACAACTGAGAAAAATAACTAAAATGGATAAAAATAAATAATCAGGTATGTGAACAGTACCAAATGGCCCATAGACAGCAACTTAAAGGTACAGTCCAGACAGAGGGTGAAATCTGCATGCTGACTGTGAGAGACAGTGGTGAACCCTCTCCCTCCTGCAAGGTCTCCTCAGCAGCAGAGGATGACTCATCCATGTATGACTCAGTCCGCTCAGAAGTGAATTAAGATCACAGCTACAAATGCCTTACTTCATTATGAAAGTGCACATGAGGGGAGGCTGTAAGATTTGATACATACAGTCAAGTACTTGTGGCTCAAACTGAATTGATGTAATGACTACAAGGTACAAGCAGCAGTGCTCAGAAACAGGTTCCGAGATCAGGGTTGACCTGATAAAGTACTTAAATGGGCCTACCAATGGGTGGCATCAAAATCTAGCGATGAATTGTTTGTTTGTAAGCACAGGAAGATCAGTGACAAAGACGAACCCAGTTAGATTTATTGCTGAGTTTCATACACAGTGGCATACACTTCGGGATATTCTCAACAAGCATTGGGGCATATTACATACAGAGCTCATACAACATCTTTTTCCGCGTTCGCCCAGGATCCAGAAACCTATAAGACAGACCCTGTAAGAGTCTATACATGATACCCTTGACACCATTGGGTAGGGGACAGAGAGTGTTGGGCAGCTTTTCTTGTGCTAGTTGCTCAATTTGTCCGTATATGATACCTACGATTAGTGTAGAAGGCAGCTTAGATGGACGTAACTTTAAAATTTTACAATACATTAATGGTCAATCATCTTATTCTTTGTGGACTCAAATATATTGGACAAACCAAAAACAAATTATGCAGGCGTATGCAGCAGTACATTTCAGAGACAGAGTGGGGAGTCCCCTGTAGCATTACACTTTCGAAAAACATAGGAGTGGACAAGCTATGAATGTTACTGCACATTAGGATTGGTAAAATATTGGGATGCAATATAGTTAATACATTATTGCAAAAGGAGACTAGATGGATTTTTAACTTAAGAACACGTATCCCAATGGGTCGAAATGATGATTTCACTCTCATTCCTTTTTTGGAGTGATACTTTAACATCCCTGATGTTTAAGATAATGTTTGCATTTTATGTATATGCAGAGTATAATGAAGTTATGTAATCAACTTATTTAATATTATTTCATTATTTTTAAATGTATCTAAATTTAATTATTATTTAATTAATATTATTATTTATATACGGTATGTTATTACTTATTTAAACATTGTTGGTATTTTGCTATTTAACTTAACTTATATAATTTCCAGAATTATCATTTACTGGTTTTCTCATTAATATTTATTTCATTCCTGTTCGGTTTCAATTGTTTTTAGGGTGGTTTTAAACACATGCAGACATCAATAAGGTTTATTTAAATTTACTGTAATTATTGCAGCCAATATTATGGCACTTATCTTTGTTAGGATTTGTGTTGCGTGTGTCTCCTTTTTCGGCATTTATATGACCCGAGTATCTTATTATAGCTGTACTGAGGGAGTCATAATCACTTACTCCCTGTGTGTGTGCGCGGCACTGCACTTCGAATTGCATGGAAGATAGGCTTTATCTGACATCCTGAGCAGCACCGCCATATAAACCTCTAAAAAAGAAAATAGAAACAGGTCACACTTGTCCCTTCAATGTGACAATGAGGGTGGTCTAGGGCACGGTCTTTCAACCTGTGGTACGCACCAGCGTTTTTAAATAGCGCAGACACATATACAGCATGCATGCACAAATAGGGACTCATTAGGGCGCCGCTGTTTTATTGATGTTCTGAGAGCAGCTCTTGAGCAGGGCCTATATAGCTTCACGTCATCACTCAGCACATGGGGATAGTGTGGCCACAGTATTGGGTCATATTTAAATCTACTTTTAGCGGGAATATATCCTGATAAAGGAGACGCAGGTTTGCATAGACCAGGGGTACTCAACCACTTTTTGTATAGGTCCATTAACAGGCATCCCATGAGAGGTGAAGGTCCGGACGGGGGGCTGTTGTGGGGGGTGGATAGTTATAGTGCAGTGTAGTACTTCATATGACAATGCTAGGTAGGCTAGGTGCCAGGGAGACTAAGCACTACATCGCTTATCAAGGGGCAGCTGATCAGGGGGCAGCTCTGAGCATAGCAACACATAAGCAACTGAGTGCAGGGCTACATGGAAGGGGTCCGAAAATCTGGCACCGAGGTCCGCATTCGGACCCCGGTCCGCCAGTTGAGTACCGCTGGCATAGACCATCAGTAAATCCCAAGGAAGCAGTGTGGTGACCTTGCAAGCGTGTAGGTGTGTGCTGCATGCGTGTAAATTCCCTTTATTCACAATATGTTTGTTTAATGATTGACATTTGTATTACTGTTAACTATGGGTGGAAGATTTAGTTTGCTCACCTTTTGAGATTTGTAATAAAGCAATTCTGTGAGTACTCACCTGTAGAATTGTTTTGTTCTTGCATGGCACGGCCCGCTTCGGTATTCATAACAGTTGGGTTATTCCGCCACAAGGTGGCGCAGTGGTACTGCAGAAAAGCTGTGGCTTGTCCCGGCTCCCTATAAAAACAAGCTTAACCATAGAGTTCCCCAGCGTACACAAGCAGTGAGACAAGAAGCCGGGAGAGAATAGGTAAAAAATGTGAAAAAGGTAAAAAAGCCCCAATTGACTTGGAACAATCACCATAAAGAGGCAACCAAGAATAACGATAACAAGGGTGGGGCGAAGCGGGCCATTCCATGCAAGAACAAAAACAATTCTACAGGTGAGTACTCACAGAATTGCTTTTTTCTTTATTGCATGGCACGGCCTGCTTCTGTATTCATAACAGTTGGGACATCCAAAAGCAGTGTCCAGAGTAGGGTGGGATCCCCAAAGAGTAACGGCCAGTAGTTCAAGTCACTACCGCCTGAAGCACCTTGTGTCCAAAAGCAGCATCCGCTGAGGCCTTAACATCAACCTTGTAAAACTTTGAAAAAGTATGAACAGAAGACCAAGTAGCGGCCTTGCAAACTTGTTCAACAAAAGCTTGGTGCTGAAAAGCCCAAGAGGCACCAATAGCACGAGTGGAATGAGCAGTAATCCTAAAGGGAGGTTCCTTTCCCTTAGCAGAATAAGCTTGAATCACCGCCTGACGGATCCACTTGCTGATAGTGGATTTAGCCGGAGGCAAACCCTTTCTAGGTCCAGAAGTGAGAACAAAAAAGAGCATCAGACTTCCTGAAAGGCCCAGTGGCGACCAAATAAAACTTCAGAGCCCTGACCACATCCAGGGAATGCAGAGTCTGCTCCTTGGAATTAGCAGGATTAGGACACAATGTAGGCAAGACAATGTCCTGATTAAGATTAAAGGCAGACGCAACCTTTGACAGGAAGTCCGGCTTGAACACCACCTTATCCTGATGTCTCTCAAAATAAGGAGGCTTGATGGAAAGTGCCGCTAGTTCAGAAACTCGCCTTACAGAAGTGATAGCCGCCAGAAAGGCTACCTTAAGAGTCAGAATAGACAAGGTAGCTTCACGGATAGGCTCAAAGGGAGGCCCTTGCAGAGCAGACAACAAATCCTAGACTGGTAGCAAAGGCTTATGGGGTGGACGCACATAAACACCCTGAAAAAAGGTTTTAACCAACCGGTGATTGGCAAAAGATCTTTGGAAAAAAATTGCCAGAGCTGAAACATGGCCATTTCGGGTACTAAGTTGAAGGCCCTGATCCAAACCATGTTGCAAGAATTCCAGAATCCTGGGAATAGAAAACACCCGACAGGGAAGAGACTTGGACTCACACCAGGCAATGTAAGCATGCCAGATCCTGTAATAGATAAAGGACGAGGACTTCTTCCTAGCCCGAATCATGGTATCAACAACAGAAGCAGGCAACCCCTTTTCCATCAATATGGAGGTTTCAGCAGCCAAGCCGTTAAAGCCAGAGTTTGTAAATTGGGATGGCGTAGCTGCCCCTGGGTGAGAAGATCTGGATCCTCGGGCAACACATGCCGGTCTACTGCCAACCGCACAACGTCTGCGAACCAAAATCTTCTTGGCCAACAAGGGGCCACCAGTATGACTGGTATCTGCTCCTGGGCTATCTTGAGCATGACCCTGCCCAGGAGAGGAAACGGAGGGAACACATAGAGAAGCTGAAACTCCGTCCAAGGTATTGCCAAGGCATCCGTGGCGAAGGACAGAGGATCCTGAGACAGAGAGACAAATATGGGAAGTTTGTGATTGTGACGGGACACAAACCGGTCCACGTCCGGCTGACCCCAGCGGTGACAGAGGGAGAGAAACACCTGGTTGTTGAGAGACCACTCCCCCAAATGAGACGTTCCCCTGCTCAGGGAGTCCGCCACCTGGTTCTCCACCCCTGGGATGTTGACCGATGAGATGCAGGGAACATGCTGTTCCGCTCAAGACAGAATCAGGGACACTTCCTTGAAGGCTTGCTTGCTCCGATTCCCTCCCTGATGGTTGATGTAGGCAACCGCCGTCTGGTTGTCTGAGCGAATCTGAAGAGCCCGACCCCGGAGGTGAGTGGATAGGCGAGAAAGAACCAACCTGATCGCCCTCAGTTCCAGGACGTTGATGGAAGCATGGGCCTCTTGTGGGGCCCACCGACCCTGGAACCTCAGGGACTTCCAGAAGCCTTCCCAGCCGGTCAGACTGGCATCCGTGGTTTCCCAGCACGGGGGCAGGAAGGACCTGCCCCCACAGAAGGTTCCTTGAGTCCAGCCACCACGAGAGAGACTGTCAGGGGAGACAGATCAAATTCCTTATCCAGGGACACAGGGTCCCGATCCCAAACTGACAAGAGGTGCAACTGAAGAGGTCTCATGTGAAACTGAGCAAAGGGGACTGCCTTGAAGCAGAACACCATCAGGCCCACCAACTGCATCCCCTGACAGATGGAGGGATGAGGACACGACAGCAAGACCCGAGCCTGCAGCTGAAGACCCACCACCTTCTGCTGAGGAAGGAACACCTTGACCTGAGAGGTATCCAGAGTCATGCCCAGAAAGGTCCTCACCAATGACGGGGACAGAGAAGACTTGGGATAGTTTATCACCCAGCCGAAAGACTCCAGAGTGGATGTCACCATTTGAGTGTCCCGCTCGGCCTGAGGAAAAGACTCTGCCACAATCAGGATGTCGTCCAGGTAAGGAATGATGGGGATGCCCTGGTTCCTTAGAAGAGCTATCACTCCCGCCAGCACCTTGGTGAACACCCGAGGTGCCGAGGAGATACCAAAGGGTAGAGCCACAAACTGGTAATGCTGATCCTGCAGCTCGAACCTTAGATATCTCTGATGACCTGGGAAGATAGGCACATGAAGATAAGCATCCTTGATGTCCACAGTGGTCATGAAGTCGCCGGGCGAAGGGTACTGACAGCAGAGCGCAGCGTCTCCATGTGAAAATGCTTGAATCTGACAAATTTTTTGAGGCCCTTCAGATCCAGAATGGGCATCAGAGAGCCGTCCATTTTGGGGACCGTGAAAAGATTGTAATAGTACCCCTGACCTCTTTCTTGATGAGGCGCCAAACAAATGACTCTGGACTCTAACAGGCAATGAACCGCCAGAAGCAATCCCTGAGCGGACAGGGGGTTTAAAGACATCCGGGATCTGATGAATCTTGGGTGGGGGGGGGTTCAGGCAGCAAACTCTATCTTGTAACCGGAGGACACTACCTCCTGAATCCACCGGTCTGAGACATGAAGCCTCCAGACGTGAGCAAAGAGCCGAAGCCGTCCCCCCACCTGGATGGGTGAGGGTGCTTGGGATAGGGTTTGGGCTTAGGATTCCAGGAGAGACCGGGACGTCCACGGGTTCTGCCACGGCTCCAAGAATCTCTGCGACCACTGGAGAGGAGGGAGCCACAACCCCCTCTGGGAATGCGAAAGGAAGGGAGGGGGGCAGAGGACCACCGAAAGGGCCAAGACTGCCTTCTACGCTGAGGCAGCCTCCCATCCTTGGCTAGAACATCAAGACGCTCCCCAAACAGCCGCAGCCCCACGAAGGGGAGGCCAGTGAGAGCTCTCTTAGCCGCAGCGTCAGCTGCCCACTGGCGCAACCAGACAGAGCAGTGCATAGCCACAAAGAGCGCAGAGGTCCTTCCACACAGCCGCACAGCATCATCCATAGCAGTAAGGGTGAAGGCCACAAAATCAGTGCAAAGTAAGAGAGTCCTATATTCCTCCCCCACACTACCAGCTGTTTTTCCATCAATGAGACACTTAAGCAGTTTCTTAAGGGCAATAGCAGTAATGGCGGCAGCACATACAGGGCGCAAGCTCAGGGAACTCTAGACGCTGTTTACCAGGGCGAAAAAGTTCCCCCTGCTTTCTTTTAGCTACCTCAGGGGCAGCAATGTGCACAATTTCAAAAATATGTGACAGCAGATTATCAGTGTCCTCAGGGTACCATGATTCCTCTCCGGACTCAGACCCAGGGTCACTATCGCAACCCTCCTGCTGGTTCCCAGAGGAGTCAGATTTCCTGGGAGAGCTCCCCTATCTTAAGGGGGTGACAGTCACCAAGCTCATCAATCCCCACATACATATCAGTAAGGGGAGCAGGGCTGGGGTCCAGGTGTCTCTTCTTGCCAGAGGCCTTCCTAGGAGCATTCCTGGCAAGCTGCTTTTCAATGTTAGCCACCCGCAGAGCCAAATCAGAATGTGACTCCCTGCCAACATTCCCCTCACTGGGGCCCAATTGCAGGAGCGGGGGAGTAGGTGAAGCCGAGTGAGGCACAGAGCTGGGAAGCGAAGCAGGCAAACCAGCTTGAAGCGCAAGGACACTTTCAGCGCACGGCCCGCACACCGTGACACTGTTACTCACAGGGGATACCCCACACATGGAACACAGCCGTGCTTGCCCCGAAGGGCCCCCAAGCGCTATCCCCAGAAGCCTCCATATGGTGATTAGCACAGGCGCAATAGGCCAGCAGTGGGTACAGGCTTAAGACAGAAGCCACCCGGGATGCCCCCAGAAGTTAATAAAGGGAGGATGACGGGGAGAAAAGGAGTGGAGCCGGGAGAAAGCACAACCCAATGGTATCCCGCCTTAAAGACATAAGTAAAATCACACATAAGCATCCCGCAGCAAAATACCCCAATTCAATTAAAAAACTCCCAAGGGGGACTCACGGACCAAAGACACCGCGGGGTCACATAGGCACAGACCACTGAATAAGGCGACCCTCCGGAGGAAGCAGCGCTGCAGCCAGGAAGGGAGAAATCCAGAAGCGCAGCTCGACCATAACTGCGCTCACGTGACCCAGCCGGCGCCATGACAAGGCAAAATCACCTCAGGTTATAGCGCCCACAGCCGCGGAACGCAGTACAAAGCGGCGTGGCAGCTAAAAACACCAGAAAACACACCAAAAAACTTAAAAAACTCCACAGATATGACTACTTGCCGCCACCCCCCACCCCCCCCTTCCCCCCCCAACCAAGTTAGAGGGGAGGGGGAAGAGAGAGAGAAGAGAAAGCAGCGGTGAGCAGCCATGGTCAGGGAGGGAGGGAGGGGGAGGCGCGGGGGGGACCCAAAGGGAAATGAGGGGACGAAGTCCCCAAACTACTTACTTCCTCAGAATCTAGGACAGAAACTCCGCATCCCTAATAGGCTCACCATAAAGCCTATGGCCGGCTACCCTTTGTGTTACAGGGTCTGCGGTTTGGAGCTGTGCTTCAGGAGCACTTGACCCTGGTGCTCTTCTACCTTCACCCGATCTGTCAGCCAAGACTGGGAGGCAGTGAGGGTCCAGAAACGGATGGGAATAGACTTGCAGGGCCGCAGGCTTGGTTGCCTCGCTCACCTGCGCAAGAGAGAGAGCCATCTTCTAACTTCGCAGTCCACTGCAGTGGAAACACTGGGGAACTCTATGGTTAAGACTGTTTTTATAGGGAGCCGGGACAAGCCACAGCTTTTCTGCAGTACCACTGCGCCACCTTGTGGCGGAATAATACCATTTTGTGATCACTCACCTGTAAAATGGGTATTATAAGTATGTCACACACCCCACTTCAGACATGAATTCATTAACATGGGTACTCACCGCTAGGTGGCGCTGCTTTGCAGAGAAGTCCAGAAAAAGCAAGCCCCTCCCGGTCTATACATACCTGGTATCTCCTAACAATTCCCCAGTATTCAAACAGCAATAAAGGCAAGATACCAGGAGACCAAAACACAAAAGTAACCCTCAACTGTGAATAAACACAACTTCACCATATAAAGAGCCAGGATACCAAAGAGGGCGGGTGAAGTGGGGTGTGTGACATACTTATAATACCCATTTTACAGGTGAGTAATCACAAAATGGTATTATTCTAAGTATGTCACACACCCCACTTCAGACATTAATTCATTAACATGGGACATCCAACAGCAGTGTCCAAAATGGGGAGGGTATCCAACCAGGCAATAATGCAGACACACTCAAACCACTGCAGCCTGCAGAACCTTGCGGCCAAAAACAGCATCCGCTGAAGCCCGCACATCAACCTTATAAAACTTTGAAAAGGTGTGAACCGAAGACCAGGTAGCAGCCTTACAAACCTGCTCAACCGAAGCCTGGTGCTGAAAAGCCCAGGACGCACCAACAGCACGAGTAGAATGAGCAGTAACACGAAAAGGGGGAGCCTTCCCCTTGGCAGAATAGGCTCCAACAATCGCCTGACGAATCCATTTACTAATAGAAGACTTGGCCGGAGCCAAACCCTTCCTAGGCCCACAGGGCACCACGAAGAAGGCATCCGTCCTACGAAAAGGAGCCGTAGTACGCAGATAGAACTTGACACAACGTACCACGTCCAAGCAGTGCAACGCACTCTCCTTGTCATTCTTAGGCTTAGGACACAAAGAAGGAAGAACAATGTCCTGATTAAGATGGAAAGCAGAGACCACTTTAGGAAGAAAGTCCGGCTTGAATCTGAAAACCACCTTGTCCTGATGTTTCTCAAAATAAGGGGCCTGAATCGACAGGGCCGCCAGCTCTGAAACACGCCGAACAGAAGTGATGGCCACCAGAAAGGCAACCTTCTGAGTCAGAGTAGACAAGGCAATATCCCGCAAAGGCTCAAAGGGAGGAGCCTGAAAGGCAGAAAGAACTAAATTCAAATCCCAAACAGGGAGCAACGGCTTCCTAGGAGGCCGCAAATGCGAAACCCCCTGGAAAAAAGTTTTGACCAAAGAACGGCTTGCAAAAGACCTCTGAAAAAAGATAGATAAGGCAGAAACCTGCCCCTTCAAAGTACTCAGCTGAAGACCAGAGTCCAGCCCTGACTGAAGAAAATCCAAAATCCTGGAAACGGAAAAGACCCGGCAGGGCAAAGATCTAGATTCACACCAATCAATATACGATCTCCAAGCCCTATAATAGATGGAAGAAGAGGATCTCTTCCTAGCACTAATAAGAGTCCGAATGACCGAATCCGAAAGACCTTCCTCCTTCAAGATGGAGGTTTCAGCAGCCAAGCCGTCAAAGCCAGCGTTGGTAAACTGGGGTAACACAACTGACCCTGAGTGAGAAGATCTGGCCGAAGAGGCAGATCGAGCTGATCCACTGCCAAACGAACGATGTCCGCGAACCACACCCGCCTTGGCCACCTTGGAGCCACGAGAATGGCGGGAACTCCTTCCTGAACCAGCTTTCGCAGAACCCTGCCCAGCATGGGAATCGGAGGAAACAGATAAAGAAACCCCAGATCCCTCCAGCTCAGGGCCATGGCGTCCGCCGCCAGAGCCAGAGGGTCCTGGGACAGAGACACGAACGTCGGAAGCTTGTGATTGTGACGAGAGGCAAACAGATCCACCTCCGGCGTCCCCCACCGAAGACACAGGGACCGAAACACCTGGGGATGGAGAGACCATTCCCCCCGGCGGGACGAACACCGGCTCAGAAAGTCCGCCTCCGTGTTCTCCACTCCTGGAATGTAAACTGCCGAGATGCAAGGGACATGAGTCTCTGCCCAAACAAGAATCAGAGACACCTCTCTGTGGGCACCCAGACTGCGAGTCCCTCCCTGGTGATTGATGTAAGCAACCGCCGTCCGATTGTCCGACCGCACCTGCACCGGCAGGCCCTGCAAATCATGTGTCAATTGAGACAGAACCAACCTGATGGCTCGCAACTCCAGAACATTGATGGGCAAGTGAGCTTCCCGAGGGTCCCACTGCCCCTGAAACTGAAGATCCTTCCAGAAACCTCCCCATCCTGACAAACTGGCATCCGTGGTGACAGTCTCCCAAAGCGGGGTCAGAAACGACCTGCCCTTCAGAAGATTGTCCGAGACCATCCACCACAGAAGAGACTGCCGAACCCGAGGGGGCATCCGGAAGGACCGATCCAACGACCGTGGTCGCCGGTCCCAAGACGCCAAAAGATGAAGCTGAAGCGTCCGCGTGTGAAACTGTGCGAAGGGAACTGCCTCGAACGAGGCCACCATCAACCCCACCAGTCTCATTCCTAGCCGAATGGACGGGCGAGGATTGGAAAGAAGAAGCTGAGCCAATTCCTGAATCAAAAGGACCTTGGCCTGGGGGAGAAAAACTCTGTGCAGGCAAGAGTCCAATGACATCCCCAGAAAAGTCACCACCCTGGCCGGGACCAGAGAGGACTTGGGGTAATTGATCACCCAGCCGAATCTCTCCAACATAGACACCACCAAACTGGTGTCCCCTTCCGCCTGACTGAAGGAAGGCGCCATGATGAGGAGATCGTCCAGGTAAGGTACAATGCGAATCCCCTGAGCTCTGAGCAGGGCCATCACTCCCGCCAACACCTTGGTGAACACTCTCGGCGCAGATGTGAGGCCGAACGGAAGAGCTACAAACTGAAAATGCCGATCCTCCACCACAAAGCGAAGAAACCGCTGATGAGCCGGAAAGATCGGGATGTGAAGGTAAGCATCCTTGATGTCTATGGACGTCATAAAGTCCCCCTGCCGAAGTGCAGTTTCCATGCGGAACTTCCGGGGACGAATAAATCTGTTGAGAAGCTTCAAATCCAGGATCGGACGGAACGAACCGTCCTTTTTGGGTACAGTGAAGAGATTGGAATAAAACCCGCGCCCCACCTCTGAAGGAGGGACCGGGCAGATGACTGCCAATTCCAGAAGATTCCTTACCGCGGGACTCGAACTCCAGCTTGTAACCGGCCGACACCACCTCCCGGATCCACCTGTCCGAGACCTCCTGGTCCCATACCCGGGAGAAGAGTCGCAACCGTCCCCCCACCCGTACGGGTGAGGGCGCCCCCTCATTGCTGAGCGGGCTTGACCGCAGGCTTGGGCTTGGCGCCCCAGACGTGAACGGAACGGCCACGGCCTCTACCTTTAGGCCAACTGGCGCCCCTGGAGGCCGAGAAGCCCGCACCCCTGCCGGCTCTGGCTCCCCGAAAGGACGGATTAAAGGAGACCGCCCCACGAAAGGAACGGCGAAATTTCTTGTGCTGAGGCAACTTGCCTCCCTTGGCAACAGAATCCAGCTTTTCACCAAAAAGCCTCAAACCCAGAAAGGGGAGAGCCGTAAGCGATCTTTTAGAATTAAAATCAGCCATCCACTGTCTCAGCCAAACTGAACGACGAATAGCCACCAACAGAGCAGTAGCCCTGCCACACATCAACATAGCATCCTCCTGGGCGGCCAGAATAAACGACAAGAAGGATTCACAACGCTTAAGAACTAGAAACTCATCACCGGTAGGATCAAGATCCACACATAAGTCCCTGACCATAGACCTAACCGCCAACGACAGAAAGGCAGAAGCACAAGCAGGCCTCAAAACCGAACCCGCACAGACAAACCCATGACGGGCCAACTGATCAATCCGGCGATCCTCGCCGTCCTTGAGAAAAGTAGTGTCAGGGAGATGAACAGCTGCCGTATTAGACAGCCCCAAAACAGGAGCATCCACCTCGGGAGAGACAGACCAACGCTTCAACAGATCCGATGGAAAAGGATACTTCTTGTCCCAACTAGGCGGAACCCCGACAAGCCGCGTAGGCTGCTCCCACTGCTTAAGGACGATGTCCTCAAAATGCTGTTGACTGGGAAACTCCAAGCGCTGCTTGGACCCCCCAAAAAGCTGACCCTTAGGCCGAGGAGTAACTTCCGGCGGATCCAAATCCAAAACCTCAAACATTTGGGCCAGGATAGTGGGCGTATCAAGGGGGGGCCCCTCCTCCAGGTCCCCCTCAGCGCCCGACAAGTGCTGAACCTCGGCATCCTCTGACTCCTCAGCAAGCTCACCCTCTTCAAGGGGACGAACCGACCAGTCCAGTACCTCAACTTCCTCATCTGAGTCCCGCGGAGGCGGAGACAGATGTTTCTGCTTGGCTGGAGCCTTCTGAGCGACCATTGCGGAAAACATTTTCTCGAGGCTGGCCAAACGGGCGCATACCTCAGATTGCGAATCACCCCCAACGACCGCGTCATGTGGTGTCCGGAACAGGCGAGGAGGGGAGGGAGAAGGCGCGGTAGAAGAAGTCCCAGGCACCGAGGTGTCGGACTGGCGCTCAATGTTCCGCTGCGCACATGGAATACAAATGATAACATCATCCCCTGGGAGCGGAGTCCCACATCCCCCACACAGCCTGGACTGCCCCGAAGGACTAGTTCCGGTATCTCTGGTAGCCTCCATATGGTGAATTTATGGTATTCGCAGACCCCAGGGATTTACGCAGTAAGCGACCCGGGATGCCCCTCTGGGATTTTAATAAAATATCTATAAATATATATATATATATATATATGATGAAATGTGTAAATAGGCCTGTCAGGGAATAGCAAAAGGGACCCAAAACCCAATAGCCAGGTATATACGACCGGGAGAGCCCAGAGTGAAGGAATCCCGGGATCTGGAAAACAAAGAAAAGACAATAGTAAATACATGCACACAGAAACACAATAGGTGGCTCAGACTAAAGAACAAACACAGGGCCGGCTATATATATATATACATATAATAATACATGCATTGACAGCCAGCATGCCCCAAGGCCCGCCACCACCCCCAAGAGAGGGGGGGGGACGGAGGAACAGACCAAATGGACCCAAGGCCAGTGTAACCCCAAGGAGACAAGAACGCTGCCCCCCCCTTATCAGCAAACTGGACGCTCACACTAAAAGGAGCGTCCAGACAACATGAATTGCCGGGAGAACAAGCAGGCACCCACCTGAGCTCCGCACAGACACGCCGCCAGAACGAGACGGAGACGGGGAAGAAGGGCAGGCCCGCCAGGAGCGCGGGACCTCTGTAGCCCCGCCCCCCACGTACCCCGTCATACACGCCGCGGCCCGCGCAGGCCGCAGCCCGCGAAACCAGGCCGCGAGCGCCACATACCATGGCGCCCGCATAAGCCCCCAGGAGGAACGGCGGCAACACATGCCGCCCGGCCCCACCTGCCAGCGGGGCATCCACAGCTACCGCGCCAAGGCCCAAGCCGCGGGCGCCGCGATGACGCCCGCAGAAGCCGTCGAGCGGGCCGGCGGAGCATGCCGCCCGGCCCGCCCGCCCAGTGAAAGTATCCCTGGCGGACCGGCGCAACGCGCCGCCAGGCCACCCGACATCACAAGCCACAGTGGCTACAGTAACCCCCAAGCACCCTATAAAGGCAGACCGGACGGGCCGGAGCCAGGCCACCCGTCCCTGCCTCACAACACACACACACACAAGCACATGTATAAATGAAGGAAGGAAAATGACAGGAAGGGAACCTAAGGGGAAAATCAGGCCCGGGGCATCCCACATCCGGATCACCAAAACCGGATCGCCGCTATGCCCCATAATATGGGGACGAGCGGAGGAGCTAAGCTCCTAAGGTGCTATCTACCCTTGCCCAGCCTTACAGCCTAAGCTGGGAGGCTACCATTAACCAGGGGCTACATCAAAAAGAAGCCGGGCAGAAATAGACCATGGGGGGGGGGGGCCGGGGTGATACCCCGGCTACCTGCAAGCAGGAGACTTCTTTCTTCTGTCTTGTCGCCACGTTGCAGAGAAGAACACTGGGGAATTGTTAGGAGATACCAGGTATGTATAGACCGGGAGGGGCTTGCTTTTTCTGGACTTCTCTGCAAAGCAGCGCCACCTAGCGGTGAGTACCCATGTTAATGAATTAATGTCTGAAGTGGGGTGTGTGACATACTTAGAATAACCCAACTGTTATGAATACCGAAGCGGCCCGTGCCATGCAATAAAGAAAAACATATAATTTGCTATTTTATCTAGAGTTTTCCTCAGTTTGGATTGTATATCAGGGAATACAAAGTACAGGTGAATAAAAGATGCCAGACAGCCAGCTTGGAAAGAGCAGAAAGAAGCTAACGTGACTCATTGCCTGAACGGTTCCTCTAAACTAGAACAACACCCATAACCAGTTCACTCTTTTTCATAATCTACCATTCATTTTTTTTTGTCCATGTGGACTAAAAATGGCCCGTCGAGGGGGCACAAAGCTCTCTAATCTTCCTCAGCCCCCTTCCCCTTTCAATAAGGCATGTGCTGTCAGTGCTGTCAGAGCCACAGGAGTGTGCTGCTCACTCTTGTATCTGGCCACCATTACTAAGAGAAAAAAATACATTTTAAAGAAAATAAAAATGGTGAGCGGCTTTTTTTTTGCAGCAATCTGGATAGCTTGTGGTGCAATTCCTATGTACTGCACTTCATTTAATGGTGTTGTTTCGGTTTAAGTTTAGGTACTATTTTTTTTTTTTTGTTAAAAAGTCAGTGATTCTACTGAATTTACATTTTTATAAGCTTTGGTCATCTCCAGTAACTCATTATTTGATTTACACACATGATAACCTGAACTTGAACCTGGATCAGGGGAATAATTTATTATATTATTTTTTAATTTGTTTTATGACCTAATTTAATCCAAACAAGACATTGTACTAGCTTTTCACCTTGCGGGATAAGTTGCAGTGTGCAGAATTGGCTGTAACTAGGTAGGAACAAAATGTGTTTCAGAAATACATATTTGGAAATCTGAAATATAAGCATTACTATGTGTGAAATACTGGTAGAGGAATGGACAGGAATTCTCCCAATTAGTGAACTTTTGCTAAGGAAATTGTATCTCCAGGGACTGACATCACTTCTGTCTTATGGAAAAAGGCAATTTTACTGTCTGAAGCTACAGATCACAAGAGATTGTGTCATGTCATATGCAGTGATAAACGGGCATTGACAGTGAATTATTACTTTGCCCCTTTGCAATATGCCTGCTGCTCTGTTCCAGTATTAAAATGTGTTGACCCAGACATGATCAATCTATATCTTAATATAGAAACATCAGGCATTTTCATTGCAATGATATTTAGAAAGAAGCAGTTGATTGATTGCACGACTGTATTTCTTACTTCATAGGCTTGAATACACTATTCAGCACTTTGCATGTATGTAAATTAAACATTCCACTTTGATATATAACTAACAGGAAGTGAATAATGACCTGGCAGCAGTACTTGGTAAATGTCATCATCCTGTTATTGCCTGAATGAATATAGATCAGGTCTGAGCACTTGATGCTTTATTCTTAGAAAAGCCCTAGCTATTTAGTAGCTAATCCAATTTATATTTAAATTATGTACAGTTTGTATTTTGCACAAATGAACCATGCTTGTAGGACTTTGAATAGTGTGCCTTTATTTCTGCAATATATTCCCCATGATATTATATAAATGTTCCTGTATGTTAAGACAATGGCTTTGATCAATGAAGAATTGTAGATGTAAACTCGAATAGAGGATATATAGCGTGTTTTTGTTGCGTTCAGGGTATAATTGAAGGTCTGAGTGGGCTCACAAAGGCACTGTGAGCACAAGTACTTTAATGCAAGCAAATCTGAAAAGCTTTGCATTTACAAGTGAGATTGGATGTAGAAGTAAGTGACTTGAATTCCTCCTGCTTCTGAAACAGGCAATTAGAACAAGCAATGCCTGGTGCAAAATAATTTAATGTGTTGTGCTACTGTGTTATCCCTTTCGCTGCCAGCCTACCTGCAGCTTTTGTCGCCCTCTGTTGCCAGACCATGTTTCACTATTTTGAGCTACACATGTTCAACTGTGATTTTTGAAAGGATTTACAAGGATTTCCCAGGAAAATTATATATTGTTTTTTTCAAGACAGTCTGGGCTTCAACATGAAGTCTCTTGTTTGGCCTTTTTTTAGTGTATTCTCAATACTTTTTGGTGAAATATGTGCAAAAAAAAAAAAAAAAAAAAAAAACTGAAACAGAGGTTTAGGAGATTTTTCAGATAAAATACAACTGCGCTATGCGCACCTTACAGTTTTTCCAGAGAAACAACCATTTACATTTAAAATACCCCCCACAAACTATATATTCTATGGAAGTACAAACCTCAAGCTTTCTAGGCGTAGCAAGCTTGCTTATGTGGGCTTAGTTTTCTGGAAGTAATCCCTCAATGTATTCTTTGGTTGCACAAAGTTTCCCTAAAAAAGAATAAAAAGGAAGAATCAAGCTACATTTTCCTAAAAAAAACTATATGCAAACAAGAAAAAACAAGTAAAATCTCAAAAAGCAACATGCCCCAAACAGAACGATACCCAACATGCATAGGTACTGTCAAAGGAAGAGTTGGCAAACACCCCAAAGTAAAGCATGCGCATAACAGTAATTTTACTTGAAAATTTCAGCTCTGCAGACAAAATGCACACCTTGCAAGTTTTCAACCAAAACAACCCTTTACATCTGGAATATCCCCTATAAACCATATATTCCCTGAAAGTACACATGTTAAGCTTTCTAAGAGTACCCAGCATGTTTCTAAGAGTACCCAGCATGTTGTGGCACACCTTTCTGGAATCCCTCAAAGAATTCTTAGGTTGCACAGGGTTTCCCTAAAAAAATGAATAAAAAAATGAATAAATAACATGTTTTCCTAAAATATAAATATGCAAACAAGAAAAAACAAGCTAAATCTGAAAGAGCAAGGTCCCCCGAGCAGAACAATACCCAACATGCAAAGGTACTAATAACCCTTTTAATTGCCAACCTACTTGAAGTTTTGTCACCCTCTGTTGACAGGTCATTTTCCCCCATTCTGCGCCATGTTTAACCGTGATTTTTGCCGGAATTTTTAGGAAAATTATAGATATATATTTTGCAGCAGAGTTTAGGCTTGAACATGAAATGTCTTGTTTGTAATTTTTCTACTGTTATTTTTAATATTTTTGTGTAAAAATAAATAAATATTTTTTAGACAATTGTCTCCTTTATTTTAAATAAAAATTTACTTTATTAGAGAAAAACATATTGCATGTGAAAGCCCAATTTCTCCCGATTACAACGGTGCCACATATGTATCGGTAGCCCCCCCCATTCTTGCCCAGGAGACCCCCCAAACTGAAAATAGCACTTTATAACATTTACAAATAAAATACTACTACTATCCACACTATAAACATAAGGGGTTAATTTAAAAAAAATGACATAGGGTCCCCATTTTTTGGGGAATTTTAAGGGTTAAAAACCCTTAAAAATCCAAAAAAAATTGAAATGGGGTCCCCCTTACCCAGCATTACCAGCCCGGGACCAGCTATGGGGGGCTTGTAGGAACAGAGTGGAGGGGCCAGCTTTTGTGGCACCCCACCCTGCAGCCTACAAGCCCACATAGCCTATGTGGGTCCGGGCTCTTCTGCCCCCCCCCTGGGCTTTGGGGAGGCAGGTAATTGGGGGTGCGGGGGTTAACGGCAAGTCCCCTGCTAGCAGCAGGTGACTTGCCAGCCCCCAGCCTTGTGAACTGGTATAAGGGGTCTCATGGACCCCTTACCAGTTCACAAGGGGTTAAGTGTAAAAAAAAGACACTGACACATAAGAAAAAATATTGTATTATTATTTTTTTAAAAACGTTTTAATACTTACCTCCCATCCATCCCTGTGTCCCACACTAATCAATCTGGCTTCCTGCTCTCCTGCTGCAGCTGGAAGCCTTTTATAGCTGCTAGGCGACAGAACATAAGGGGTTAATTAAAAAAAAAATGACATAGGGTCCCCCCCTCCCAGGGGGGGAACCCCATTTTTTTTTAATTTTAAGGGTTAAAAACCCTGCTGCTGCCGAAGCGGGGGGGGGGGGGGGGCTATTCCGGGGGCTCTCTTGGAGCCATCCGACCCCCCACGGGGGATCGGATGGCACCAAATTAAAGGGGAGACCTTGCCGGATCCAATGAGGGGTCAGGTGAGTATTTTTTATTTTTTTAACTAGCAGGGGGGAAAGTCAGGCACGTGGAATCTACGTGCTTGGCACTGAAAGGGTTAAGGCCTTTGGCTCCATTCCCTAATACATCTGTAATTCATTCGTTTTTCTTTTGACAATGACTTTGCATCCATTAATGCTCAGTAAGGTGCTTGCATTTTACATAAGGTGGCAATGTAAATAGCACATTTGCCTAGAAAAGTTTGCTAGGACTTGTCCTATACTGAGCAATAACTGTCCATACACTTTTCCTTAAAATGAGAAGGGGCTGGAAAAAGGAAGACAAGTCCTTGTTAATATGCAAAGCAAGAAAGAAAACCAGACCCCAGCCAAAAATACAGCCTGGACTGAATGGAGGAGAAAAATACAATTCTGTGAAACTCACCTGTAGAATTGTTTTTGTATCCATCCAGTCCAGGCCATCCCGATGTTACTTCAAATAGCCTCTGCTTGCACTCTCTCTAATGCAGGCATGCAGGACATAATGAACACAAGGGTGGGGTGGGACGGCCTGGACTGGATGGATACAAAAACAATTCTACAGGTGAGTTTCACAGAATTGTATTTTTCTCCTCCATCCAGTCCAGGCTGTCCCAATATCTTCACGATTGGGACATCCAAAAGCAGTGTCCATAAGAGCGGGATCCCCAGTGCGGAACAGCATGTAGTTCATTTCACTACCGCCTGAAGCACCTTGCGGCCAAAAACAGCGTCAGCTGTTTGCCCTGACATCCACCTTGTAAAACTTTGTAAAAATATGAACAGAAGACCAAGTAGCAGCCTTACAAACTTGTTCCACCGATGTCTGATGCGGAAAAGCCCAAGAGGCACCAATAGCCCTGGTAGAATGAGCTGTGATCCGAAAAGGGGGTTCCTTCCCCCTGGCAGAATATGCTTGTACCACCGCCTGTTTAATCCACTTTAATCCACTGAGAGTGGACTTGGCTGGTGGCAATCCTTTCCTAGAACCCTCTGTTAGGACAAAAAGCAAATCCGATTTCCTGAAGGATTCAGTCGCAGCCAGGTAATACCTTATGGCTCTGACCATATCCAAAGCATGGAGGGTCCGTTCTTTGGAATTAGCCGGTGTTGGACACAAGGGAGGTAAGACAACTTCTTCATTAAGGTGAAAAGAAGAAACGACCTTAGGCAAAAAATCAGGTTTAAAACAAAAAACCACCTTATCTCTGTGCAACTTAAAGTAGGGTGGTTTCATAAAAAGCGCGGCCAGCTCTGATACACGATGTGATCGCCACAAGAAAAACCACCTTAAAGTGGACCAACACCCAGGGGGGATCGGCCCGGGAATCTATAAGATCGCATGGCCTCTTAAATGGGGAGTCAAGCGTAGAAGAACCAACCGGATTGCTCTCAGCTCCAAGAGATTTGTGGGTAACCGATTCTCCTGCGGACCCCACTGACATCTTCTGGGTCTGCCAAACGCCTCCTCAGCCTGTCAGACTGTCATCCGTGGTAACTATCTCCCAATGGGGAGTCAGAAAGGACTTGCCCACCAGCAGGCTCCAAAAGTCCAACCACCACAAGAGGGACTGCCTGGCAAGGGGAGACAGCGAGAAACCTTGTTCCAGAGATTCCTGCGACCGATTCCAGCCGGTCAGCAGGGTCAATTGTAGAGGTCTCATGTGAAATTGGGCGAAGGGTACTGCCTCGAAGCATGACACCATAAGGCCCACCAATCTCATCCCCAGACGTACCGACAGCTGTTGACAAGTCAGCAAAGCCTGCACTTGCGTCTGGATGCCCAAAACCTTCTGCTGTGGCAGAAAAACCTTGACCTGTGCGGTGTCTATCGTCATTCCCAGAAAGGATCTCACTGTTGAAGGCGTGATAAACGACTTGGGGTAATTGATCACCCAACCGAAGGTTTCCAGGGTTGACAGCACCGTCCGAGTATCGCTCTTGGCCTCCTGAAGGGACCGGGCCGAAATCAACAGGTTGTCCAGATAGGGTAACACACGAATACCCTGACTCCTCATGATAGCCATGATGCCCGCCAGCACCTTGGTGAACATACGGGGGGGTTGAGCATATGCCGAATGGGAGTGCTACAAGCTGGTAATGTTGATCCTTCAGTGCAAATTTTAAGAACTTCTGATGTCCTTGGAAAATCGGGATGTGCAGATAAGCGCCCCTGATGTCCACCATGGTCATGAAGTCGCCGGGGCGCGGGATCTACCTCTGCCCCAGGTCTCTCTGCGGGCACCTGGAAATGAAGATCCTCTCTCTCCCCGAAAGGACCGATAAGAGGAGGAGTTCCGAAAGGACCGAGCAGGCTTCCTTCTCTGAGGGAGCTTACCATACTTGACCAAAAGGTCCAGGCGCTCCCCAAACAGCCGGCTACCCACAAAAGGTAGACTTGTTAGGGACTTCTTGGCAGCCGCATCGGCCGACCCCTGCTTCAGCCAGAGCGAGCGGCGTAAAGCAACAAGCAAGGCCGAAATTCAGGCACCAAGCCTGACCACATCATCCATGGCAGTAGCAACAAAGCCGATTATGTCCAAACAGACCTTAAGTTCCTTATACTCCCACACCCGCTTGCGAGCTTTAGCCCTAGCCACAAGGTGTCTAACCTTTCTCCAAAAGGTGAAAGCATGGCAGACCAGCTGGTCCATGCGTTTGTCTGCAGGGTCACGTAATGAAGCATTGTCAGGTGATGGCATAACAGTGGTATTGGACAAGCCTGACACCGGAGGGTCCACCTCGGAAGGGTGAGACCATAGCCGAACCAATTCAGCAGGGAAAGGATACCGCCTCTCCAGGCCCTTAGGGACCGACGGTAATTTGTTGGGTCTTTCCCATTCCTTGAGAATCATGTTAGAAAAATTAGGCTGCTCAGGAAAGACCCGCCTTTGCCACTCAGGCCGAAATAAATCACCCTACTTCCTCTTAGCGGCTCTGGGAGGGACAATGTGTAAGGTATCAAACACAGAAGATAGCAAACTCTCCGTATCATCCGGGAGGCAAGAATCCTCATCCGAGGAGGAACCAGAGATGCTGTCGTCACCAGCGGAAGGCTCTGCCGTTGAGTGTGAATCATCTGGCAACTCACCTTTCTCCACAGATCCCAAGAGATCATAGAAATCATCATCCGAGTAAATTGGCTCCAGATGCCGCTTCTTACTCGAGGCCTTCTTAGGGGCTGTCAACGAGATCTGCTTCTCGAGACTAGCCAGCCTGAGCGCAAAATCAGCATGACACCCCTTACTGGCTCCCCCTTCACTAGGGGCTGACTGCCGCAGCGGAGGTTCCTGAGAGGCTGATGGCAGCGCAGGGCTAGGGTCAAGAGCGACTGCCCGCTCATGATCCAAAGCAATGCCTCTGGCGCAAGTGGAACAAATAGTGCTGAATCCGCCCAGTGGATTCCTTCTGCACAAGGGGCAGAGCCTGTCCTGCACAAATGGGGTGCCCGGCTCACTATCCCCTGATGCCTCCATTATGGTGATTGTGAATAATAAAATTCAATAAGGCTACCAGACACTAACGGCCTAAGTCTAACAACCGATCCCTCTAATTAATAATGGGGACTGGGAGGAACCACAACCCTCAATCTCAGCCCACGGTCTAAAATAAAAGAGAAGACAGCAATTACAACATGATCCCTTGTCAAGCATGAACATTAAAAACATCGGAATACATGCATCAACATAAATCACAGAAAAATTGGGACTCACGACACCGCCAATTCAAAGAGGGATCACTTCCAGACGCTCGCAGAACGCAGGGAGACACTGCCAAACCGGTGTCCTGCAGCACCTAGGCCTCAGTAGTGCGCGTTCGAGAAAGATCCACCGGGGTGGCGTCACCGGCGCAACGTCAGCAACGAGCCGACGCTGAACTCCATCCCCCCCGCGGCGCATCATCCAGCCAGGTAGCACGAGCGCTGCCTGTCATGGCGGCGCCCCCCCCGTCCCCCCCGCAGCAGAGACCGCACACGGCAGTGCGGACAGGAGACCTGCGGGGTGCGTCCGCCGCATGTGGCGTGCGCCCTGGACTGAGCCGGCGGGGGAACGAAGGGAGGTAAGCAAGTGAAGGGCAGAGACCGCTCCTCGCTGCACAGACAGTGAGGAGCTCTCAAGGCTCCAAGTCGCACAAACACAGTACACAAATAAAGCAAGTGGGCAGGGAGGGTATATAAATAAAAATCTATAACTGTGGTTCCCCGTCAGGCTCACCATAAACCTGTGGCCGGCTATCTTTTAGCATGAAGGTCTGTGGCCCGGAGCATGTGCTCTGTCGGAACACCACAGACCCTGGCGTTCACCCGACCGTCACGGATCCCTGTATCAGCCAAGGCTGGGAGGCAAGGATGGGTCAGGAGAGATCCACGGGAAATAGGGTCCTGCAGCGGCCGATGGGCTAGGTGGCCCCGCTCTGCTGCCAAATTCTGAGAGAGAGTGACTAACGATCTTACACAGCCAACTGCAAGATGAACAACTGGGGAATTATAGAAGGGCAGCTTCCTTTATAGGGGGCCGGGAGGAGCTACATCTTTTGATCTTGCAGTCAGCGCCCCCTAGGGGCGAACCCCCAATCATGAAGATATCGGGACGGCCTGGACTGGATGGAGGAGAAAACAACACTACTCAATGAATAACCAAATAAGCTAGATGGCCACACAGTACTGCCTTAAAAATGTGTCCTTACAGAAGGAAAGCCACTTTCTGAGAAAATACCAACAAGGGAACTTCAGACAAAAGAGTCAGTTCAGCACCAGGTGAGAACACTACTACATTTTAGGAGAGGAAACTACCATTCACTTTCAAGGTCTACCTTGGGATTGAGTCTGCAACCAGATGTTAATTTTCACCTGGTGCTGAATTGGTACCAATGTAGACAATGAATGAATGAAAAAGTGAATGGCAGTTTTATCTCCTAAAATGTAGTAGCGTTTTCTCACCTGGGGCTGAATCGACCCTTATGTCTGAAAGAGAGGTCTTGCAGAGCTGATCACCAAATTCAGATCCTGTGAGGACAAATAAATTGAACCCTGCATGAAATAACTAATCAAAGACTTCAAAACCTCTAAAAAAGAAAATAGCGTGCCACTGAGTGGCCTAGGGCACTGTTTCTCAACTCGCGGTACACATACCCCATGGGGTTCTCGGCAATGGTCAAGGGTGCACCAACAGGGGGTATATTATTTTAATGGTACAACATTATTCTTTCTTATTTCAGAAAGTTTTACAAGGCCAATAGCCCACATATTTTGGTAAGATTAGTAATTGATTTCCTTCTTGGGGATACTTAGTTTAAACAGCTTGTCAGTAGTGGGTACTTGGCTTTGAAAAGTTGAGAACCACTAGGGGAATACCCCATTCTCAACCCAAAGGCTCTCCAACACCTGTAATAGACAAACACTGCAGAGCAGTCTGTTGGAAGAGGCACCTTTCTTTTAGCAGACTTTAAAATCCAAGCTGTCAAAGCCAGTGATAGTAAATGATGGTGTATTAAAGACCCTTAAGACACCAGATGCTGGGATAGCCACCACAGCCCATTCACTGGCAGGTTGTATGCCATGACTTTCTTGCCAAGTCTGGGACAACACAAATAATCACCAAGACTCTAAAACTACCTTGCAAAGCACCCAGAATATAAGAGAGAGGGAATGAAAAAATACAATTCTGTGAAATACTCACCTGTAGAATTGGTATTTTAAGTATACAGTACGTCCTGCTCCAGATAGATTACTTACACTTGGGTTATCCTCCGCCAGATGGCGCTGCACTGCAGAGACATGCAAAACAGGCTCCTCCCGGCCCCTCAAATACCCGGGGACCTCCCACAAATCCCCAGCATTGAAAAGCAGTGAACAAGAAACCGGGAGAATTTAACCACCCAAAAACTGGTAACCATAACAATGATGACAATCACCATACAGGGGATCCAGAATAATGCAACAACAGGGTGGGGTGGAGCAGGACGTACTGTATACATATAATACCAATTCTACAGGTGAGTATTTCACAGAATTGTGTTATTCTTAGTATACCGTACGTCCTGCTCCAGATAGATTACTTACACTTAGGACATCCAATAGCAGTGTCCATAAAGCAGGGTGGGATCCCCAATAAAAAAAGGTAACAGCAGACAGTTTAAACCACTGCCGCCTGCAAAACCTTGCGGCCAAAAACAGCAACAGCTGAGGGCTGAACATCAACCTTGTAAAACTTTGAAAAGGTATGAACAGAAGACCAAGTAGCGGCCTTGCAAACTTGTTCAACAAAGGCCTGGTTCTGGAAGGCCCAAGAGGCACCAATAGCACGAGTAGAAAGAGCAATAAGGCGAAGGGAGGATTCTTCCCCTTAGCAGAGTAGGCTTGAATCACAGCCTAACGACTTGGAAAGAAGACTTGGCAGGAGCCAAACCCTTCCTAGGACCAGAAGGGTCCTAAAGAAATGTTGGAGGACTCCATCGCCCAAACAGAGACCTGAAACCTGAACCCTCAGATTAAAGATCTGATGCTCTACCGACTGAGCTATCCGGGCTCTTCAGTGTTCCTGAAAGGTGCAGAAGCCACCAGATAGTACTTCAGAAACCTAACCACAACCAAAGAGTGCAAAACTCTCTCCTTAACATAGCTAGGGTTAGGGCACAAGAAGGAAGAACAATATCCTGACTCAAATGAAAGGCAGACACTACCTTTATGCAGAAAATTAGGTTTGAACGAGACAACACCTTGTCCTAGTGCCTCGCAAAGTAGGGGGGCTGAATGGACAGCACCGCCAACTCAGACACACGCCTGACAGAAGTGATAGCTACCAGAAACACAACCTTGAGCGTAAGAGAGGCCAAGGCAGCATCCTGCACAGGTTCAAAGGGAGCACCCTGCAGGGCAGGCAAGACCAATTCCAAATCCCAAAAACAGGGACCATAGGTTGGCGTGGGGAACGCACCTGAGCAACCCCCTAAAAGCAGTCTTAAACAAGGAATGCTGAACAGAAGACTTCTGAAAGAAGACAGACAGGGTAGAAACCTGATCCTTCAAGGTACAGAGTTAGAGACCGACTCCAACCCATGCAGTAAAGCTCCAGAACCCTGGAAACTGAGAACATCCAACAGAGAAGAGACCAAGACTCAACCAATCAATATAGGTACGCCATACCTTATGGAAGAAGAAGATATCTACCTGTCACGCTCCGGGTACTACAGCTATCCACTTAGATAACTCCAGTCCTCTCAGTAAGACCTCAACCCCCAATCTCCGCAGCCAGCTTCACCTTTAGGAGCCCCCGCTTGCCGGGACGCAGAGCACGCCTGCCCGGGATCGGTTGCCCCCAGGACTTCAATGGCTCAAAGATTGGAGTCTTACTGTTCAGAGGCCTGGAGAACCCGCGGCTGGAAGTGGTGCCGAGCAGCCCGATCGCTGAGCGTATAACGGAAGTCCAACAGGCTAAGGGTCAGCAACGGAAGTTCAGAAATGGCAGCGGTACAAAGGATTGGACAAGACGTGGTCGAGGATCAAGCAGAGGTCGGCAACAGGAGATCAGATCGGGGATGGTCAAACACAAGCGAAGGTCGGCAACAGGAACACGGATCGAGGATAGTCAAGACAGGCGGTGGTCGGCAACGGGAGTTCAGAATAAACATTAGAGACAAGCAGCTAACAGGGTAAAAGGCACTATCACAGGCGCTGAGCAACTGACTGAGCGAACCTTATATAGGGACAGACAAGATGGGAGGTGAGTGTGTGATTGGTGCAACTGGGATCTAAGTTCACATTGGGCCAGAACCTGAAAAGGGCGTGTAGCCCAGAACCTCTCGCTTGGGCTCATTGGCCCAAACGAGGAGGGCTCATAGGCCCTTCAAACCGAACCAGGGGGCGTGCCAGTGCCCCCTGGCTAATCTACAGCCTCCGGCGGGCGCGCTGAGCACAGCGCCGCCGGAGGGAAAACAGACCTCGAGCACGCGCGCGCGCCCGGGAACAGATGACGCGCGCGCGAGGGGGGAGAGAGGCCGTGCTCGGCGCCGCCCGAGCAGACGCCGCACGGCGCGGCCGCCGGGCCGGAGCTGCTGGGGCCGGCCGGCCGCCAACGCTGGACCGGGGCCCAGGTAAGTGCCGATTGCTGACACTACCCCCCCCTTCACGAGGGGCCTCCGGACCCTCACCCGGTTTTTCCGGATTATCACGGTGGAATTTCCGTACAAGAGCTTTGGCGTGAACATCCCTCGCAGCCACCCAACATCTTTCTTCTGGACCATAGCCAACCCAGTCCACCAAGTATTGTAAAGAATTGCGCATCCTACGAGAATCCAAGATCTTATTTACTTCGTACTCGGGCTCATTATCCACAAGAATAGGTGCAGGACCAGCAAGAGGCGTATTCTTCGCCGGTTTTAACAGTGAAACGTGAAAAGAGTTGGGTATTTTCATAGTTGGCGGAAGTTGAACTTTAAAAGACACATTATTCAACCTTTTAATTATAGGAAAGGGGCCAATGAATTTTGGACCCAACTTGCAAGAAGGTTGACGGAGCGCAATATTTTTAGTGGAGACCCAAACTAGATCGCCTACTTGAAGAGTAGGTTCCCGTGATCTACGGCGATCAGCAAATTTCTTATATCTTAAACTAGTGGTTTTAAGAGTTTCCTGAACATGTGTCCAGATATTCTTCCGTTCTTGAAGCCACTCCTCCAACGCCGGCAAGTTGGAGGGTGACCCTGAAAGGGAAGAGGCTCTAGGATTTTTCCCTAGGTTACAATAAAAAGGCGATATCTTGGTACTCTCACTAGGCGCATTATTGTAAGCAAATTCGGCGAAATCAATAAATTCTGCCCATTGTTCTTGGGCATCAGAGACATAACACCTTAAGTACTGTTCCAGAGTTTGATTAGTTCTTTCCGTCTGCCCATTGGACTGGGGATGGTAGGCAGACGAAAGAGAGATCTGTATACCCAGCCGCGAACAGAAACATTTCCAAAAACGGGAAGTAAATTGGACGCCCCGATCGGAGACTATATTGGACGAAATACCATGAATACGAAAAATGTGTGAAGTAAATAGTCGAGAAAGCTCTGGTGCAGAAGGAAGCTTAGCCAAAGGAATGAAGTGTGCCATTTTACTGAAGCGATCTACGACCACCCAAATAACAGTATTCCCGTGTGATAAAGGTAAATCTACAATAAAATCCATAGAAATATGAGTCCAAGGTTCGGCAGGGATTTCAAGAGGAACCAAACCGCCACTGGGAGCCTTATGAACCCCTTTACTTCGAGCGCAAACAGCACAAGCGTCGATAAAGGCAGTAATATCGCGTCTCATGGTTGGCCACCATACATGGCGACGGGCAAGCATAAAGGTTTTTCGGTTACCCACATGACCAGCAGTTTTAGCATCGTGAAACTCGCGAATTACATCTGAACGCAAATGTGGCGGTACAAACTGGCATCCCAAGGGAACATCACTAGGAGACTGGTCTTGAAACGGCGCCAAGGTGTTAGAGAGATCAGGAAGTAATGCCCCGACCACACAACCCATGGGTAGAATCGGGTCACCAGTATCACCCCGATCCTTACATTCACCGAACATGCGAGATAGAGCATCCGCTTTAGTATTTTTTACACCCGGCTTGAACGTAATAATAAAATTAAAACGCGAGAAGAATAATGCCCAACGTGCTTGACGAGAGTTCAATCTCTTGGCAGACCCAATGTATTCAAGATTTTTGTGATCGGTATACACAGTTATAGGATGTAATGAACCCTCCAGCCAATGTCGCCATTCATCAAAAGCCAGTTTAATAGCTAATAGTTCCCTATTACCGACATCATAATTTTGCTCCGCGGTACTGAATTTACGTGAAAAATAAGCGCATGGATGAAGACGCTCAGGGTTACCAGAATATTGCGACAAAACTGCCCCCACTCCCAGCTCAGAAGCGTCCACTTCTACAATGAAGGCCTTACGAATATCTGGGTGAATTAACACTGGTGCCGAAGTGAAGGCCCGTTTCAAGGTCAGGAAGGCCTCACAGACAGAGGGAGACCAGTTGGCAGTAAAGGCCCCCTTGCGGGTAAGATTGGTAAGAGGTGCAACAACATGAGAGAAGCCTTTGATGAACCGCCGATAAAAATTAGCAAAACCTAGAAAACGCTGCAATTCTTTTAAGGTCTTGGGTTGGACCCAATCCTGAACCGCTGAAACTTTCCCCGCATCCATCTCTAGACCCTGGTTGGTAATAATGTACCCTAAGAAAGGAACTGTGGTGACTTCAAACACGCATTTAGAAAGTTTAGCAAATAAATTGTTCTCTCTTAATTTTTGTAGTACCAACTTAACATGGCGTCTGTGCTCCAACAAGGAATTAGAAAAAATGAGAATATCGTCTAAGTATATGACCACAAATCTACCGAGATACTCTCTGAAAATATCGTTAACAAAATCTTGAAAAACGGCTGGCGCGTTACAAAGACCAAAAGGCATGACCAGGTACTCGTAATGGCCGTCTTTCACATTAAATGCGGTTTTCCACTCGTCCCCCTGTCGGATGCGAATAAGATTGTAAGCCCCTCTTAAATCCAACTTGGAAAAAATTTGGGACCCAGTGAGTTGATTGAACAGATCCCCGATCAAGGGCAAGGGGTATCGGTTCTTTACAGTGATTTTATTCAAGGCTCGATAATCTATGCATGGTCTCAAGCCGCCATCTTTTTTCTCTACAAAAAAGAATCCAGCCCCGGCAGGTGAGGTAGAGGGGCGAATAAACCCCTTCTTTAAATTTTCGGTGATGTACTCCCTCATTGCTTGCTCTTCAGGCAGGGTAAGATTATAAATCTTTCCCCTCGGGGGAATCGTGCCAGGCAGCAAGTCAATAGGGCAGTCATAAGACCGATGTGGAGGAAGGGTATCCGCAGAACGTTCAGAAAAGACATCAACCCAGTCTGGGTATGGTTGAGGTAATCCCTGAGGTAAAACTTGCATACTTCTAAGGCCTGTAGTGAAGCAGTGACTTTTACAATGGTCACTCCACTTGATCAATTCTCCAACCCGCCAATCTATCACCGGGTTGTGGAGTTGTAACCAGGGGTATCCCAAAACCACCGGAGTCTCTGGACAGTCGAAGATGAAAAATTCTAAAAACTCAGAGTGAGAAGAGCCAACAATTAACCGAAGAGGTGGGGTCTTGGTGTTTATAGGTCCCCCCTGGATGGCCTTCCCATTGATGGCCAATACTTGTAGGGATCTTTCAAGAGGAACTAACGGAATACCTAAAAGGGAGATCATGCTCCTATCCAGAAAGTTTCCCGCCGCACCGCTGTCGATAAAGGCGGAAACTGTTTGCTTGGAAGAACCCCAAGATAGGTCAATGGGTACTAACATTTTATTTTGGCGAGAGTTGCAAAGTGACTCACCCAGATCAGTACTCTCTACCTGGTCTGGGTGCGGAAGTTTTCCGCCGGTTTCCCCTTGTTGGGACAGGACCCTGCGAAATGTCCCGAGTTCCCACAATATAGGCATAACCCATTGGACCGCCTACGCTGCTTTTCCTCTTGGGATAACCGGGTTCTCCCTAATTGCATGGGTTCTTCCTGGGAAGGAGATGAGGTATTTTCCCCACGGGTAGCGGGGGAACTAAGATTCTGGGAAGACCTGAAGGACGTGGGAGCCCTGGCTCTCTCCCTAGCCCTCTCTCTAAGACGCCTGTCTATTTTAATGGAGACCTGCATTAATTGGTCTAGGTCTGCGGGTGGAGGAAAATTTACCAAAGCATCCTTGATGCTTTCCGACAGCCCCACCCTGAACTGACTACACAAAGCGGGATCATTCCACCTCGATTCGACGGCCCAGCGGCGGAATTCAGCACTATAATCTTCAGCCGAATTCCGTCCTTGTCTTAAGGCCCGAAGCCTATTTTCTGCCGTAGATTGTTGATCAGGGTCAGCATATAAGACGCCCATAGCAGTAAAGAATGCTGTAACGGATTGTTGGGCAGAATCATGAGATGGCAAACTGAACGCCCAGGACTGCGGGTCTCCTTGAAGCAAAGAAATGACTAGGCCTACTCGTTGGGACTCTGTGCCTAAGGAAATGGGTCTCAGCTTGAAATACAGTTCGCAGGCATTCTTAAAATTGGAGAATTTAGCTCGTTCTCCAAAAAACTTTTCCGGCAGTGGAATCTTTGGATCTGAGATATGAGGTGGTACAGAGGATGCCGGTAACTGTCGAGATTCTTGAGTGGCCACTCTTTGAGCGAGCTGGTTTATCGCCGTAGCCATAGCTTGTACCTGCTGTACCAGGTCATCCATCTTTTGGCCTGTGATAATGTCACGCTCCGGGTACTACAGCTATCCACTTAGATAACTCCAGTCCTCTCAGTAAGACCTCAACCCCCAATCTCCGCAGCCAGCTTCACCTTTAGGAGCCCCCGCTTGCCGGGACGCAGAGCACGCCTGCCCGGGATCGGTTGCCCCCAGGACTTCAATGGCTCAAAGATTGGAGTCTTACTGTTCAGAGGCCTGGAGAACCCGCGGCTGGAAGTGGTGCCGAGCAGCCCGATCGCTGAGCGTATAACGGAAGTCCAACAGGCTAAGGGTCAGCAACGGAAGTTCAGAAATGGCAGCGGTACAAAGGATTGGACAAGACGTGGTCGAGGATCAAGCAGAGGTCGGCAACAGGAGATCAGATCGGGGATGGTCAAACACAAGCGAAGGTCGGCAACAGGAACACGGATCGAGGATAGTCAAGACAGGCGGTGGTCGGCAACGGGAGTTCAGAATAAACATTAGAGACAAGCAGCTAACAGGGTAAAAGGCACTATCACAGGCGCTGAGCAACTGAGCGAACCTTATATAGGGACAGACAAGATGGGAGGTGAGTGTGTGATTGGTGCAACTGGGATCTAAGTTCACATTGGGCCAGAACCTGAAAAGGGCGTGTAGCCCAGAACCTCTCGCTTGGGCTCATTGGCCCAAACGAGGAGGGCTCATAGGCCCTTCAAACCGAACCAGGGGGCGTGCCAGTGCCCCCTGGCTAATCTACAGCCTCCGGCGGGCGCGCTGAGCACAGCGCCGCCGGAGGGAAAACAGACCTCGAGCACGCGCGCGCGCCCGGGAACAGATGACGCGCGCGCGAGGGGGGAGAGAGGCCGTGCTCGGCGCCGCCCGAGCAGACGCCGCACGGCGCGGCCGCCGGGCCGGAGCTGCTGGGGCCGGCCGGCCGCCAACGCTGGACCGGGGCCCAGGTAAGTGCCGATTGCTGACACTACCTAGCCTTCACCATGGACTCAACCATCGAGGTAGATAAATCGTTCTCCATCAAGATTGAGGATTCAGCAGTCAGGCCGTCAAGGCCAGAGTTTGTAATTGAGATGGCGTAAGGGGTCCTAAGTGAGCAGATCTGGCGCTCCAGGCAGAAAGCACTGATCTACTGCCATCTGCACCACGTCTGCTAACCACACTCTTCTTGGCCACCTGAGGCCACCAGAACCACTGGCACCCCTTCCAGAGCAACTAGCGTAGAACCCTGCCTAGCAGGGGGAATGTAGAAAAGACACACAGGAACTGAATGTCCTGCCATGACATTACTAAGGCTTCCACGGACACGGTCAGATCCTAGGACAGGGAGACAAAGGCCGGGAGCTTGTGATTGTGATGGAACGCAAGCAGATCCACATCAGGTTGGTCCCAACAGTGATACAGAGATTGGAAAACCCTGTTGCAGGTGCCCCCCCCCCGCCCCGGAATGTACAGCACTGAAATGCAGGGACCATTGGCCTCCACCCAGATCAGAATCAGAGATACCTCCCGGAGGACCCTCTTGCTCCGGGTCCCTCCCTGATGATTGATGTAGGCAACTGCCATCAAAGTGACCGTGGGCCCCTGTACAGGCAGGCCCTGAATAGAGTAGTCAAACGAACCAGAACTAACCTGATCGCTTACAGCTTCAATACATTGATAGGTGAATGGGCCTCCTAAGGGCCCCACCTCCCCTGGAACCGCAGGGACCTCCAGAAGAACCCCCCCAACCTGATAGATTGGCATCCGTGGTGACCGTCTCCCAGGAAGGAGCAAAAAGGTTCCTTGAGTCCATCCACTACAAGAGGGACCTCCTCACCGGGGGGGGGGGGGGGAGACACCCAGACCCTGACCAGGGATGCTGGGTCCTTGTCCCATACATACAATAGGAGAAGTTGCAGAAGCCCCAAGAGGGACTGAACACAAGGGGCCGCTTCGAAGCATGCCACCATCAGGCCCACCAGCTGCATCCCCTACCTGGTGAAGGGACGGGGAAGGAACTGAACCTGTGTAAACAGATTGACCACCTTCTGCTGAGGAAGGAATATCCTTGCCTGAACTGTGTCTTGATTCATTCCTAGGAATGAAGTTACCAAGGAAGGGAACAGTGAGGACTTGGGGTGGCTGACCACCAATCCAGACGACTCCAGAATGGACACCACCAGCTGAGTATCCAACTTGCCAGATGTAGAGACTGGGAAGTGATGAGGACGTCCATGTAGTGCAGCACGCGGACGCCCCTTGGCCTCATCAGAGACATCACCCCCACCAGCACCTTGGTGAGTACTCTGGGAGCTGAAGAGAGGCCAGATGGCAAGCCCACAAATTGGCAGTGTTGATCTTCCCACGTGGATCTGAGGAATTTTGGTGTCCTGAAAACACAAGGATGTGAAGGAAAGCATCTTTGGTATCCACAAACGGCATGAAGCCCCCGGGTCGCAGGGAGCAGATGGCCGAGCGCAGAGTTCCCATGAGGAAAGTGCCTGTACTTGACAATTTGCTGAAGATCTGTAAATCCAGAATGGACCAGACTGACCCTCTGTTTTGGGAGCTGTGAAAGGGTTGGTGTAGGGTCCCTTGCCTCTGTCTGTTAAGGGAAATCTGCAAATGACCCCCAGACCCAGCAGGCCCAGCACGGCCTGCGCCAGCACCTGAGCAGAAACAGGGACCAGGAGTACCCGGGACCCGGTAATCATAGGGGGGGGGGGCGCACAGCAAACACCATCTTGTAGCCGGAGGACACTACCTCCTAAATCCACCGGTCTGAGGCGTGGTGCCTCCAGACTTAAGCAAGGTGCCGCAGCCGTCCCCTCACCCCGGTGGGTGAGGGCGCCCCATCATGCTTGCGGGGACTTGGGAGAGGATTTGAGCATAGCCCCCCAGAGGAGCAAGGGTGTTGTCTTCTGCTCCTGGGACAGGGAGTTGCGCGAGCCCCCACGAAGGATGCCCCTGGTTCCTGTTTAACACCATGGTGGGGGGTGGAAGGGGGGCCCTGGCCCCGAAGGGCCTGAGACAGCCATCTACGCTGGGGTAACTTACCTCTCTTACCAAACAGGTCTAGGCGGGCCCCAAACAGACGCAGCCCTTTAAAGGGGAGCCCGGTAAGGTCCTTCTTCGCAGCATTGTCAGCACCCCACTGTCGCAGCCAGAGCAAGCGACGTATAGCCACCACAAGGGCAGAAGCTCTTGCACACATTCTAATGGTGTCATCCAATGCTAATAGGATACATTTAACAAACACATCACAATTGGAGAGTGCATTAAACACATCCCAAGGGAGATCATCAGGGGCACGATCGAGCATTTTTCTGATGAGGGTTCTAGTGGCCACAGCAGTAATGCAGAGGCACAGACCGGGCGTAGCGCCGTCCCCGCACATGCAAAGGCATGGGAGGCCAGCAGGTCAATGCGCTGGTCTCAGCATCCCGAAGGGTAGTATAGTCGGGGAGGTGCAAGAAAGGGGTGTTAGATGGCCCTATGATCGGGACATCCACCTCAGGGGGGAACGACCAACATTTAACCACGTCAGGGGGAAAAGGATACTTCCTATCCCAATCTCCTGGAACCCCTGGAAGTTTACTGGGGCACGCCTATTCCTTGAGCACAAGGGTATGGAAATGTGCCTGCTCTAGAAATTCCAAGCGTGATGATGCTGTATGGAAATGCTCCCCTCTTTGCCTGGGAGCCTCACCAGGGGGAGGGATAGACAGAACCTCAAAGATCTGGATCAATAATCTGTCAGTGTCATCCTGGACCCAGGGATCAGGGCCAGAGTCTTCATGGCCCTCCGGTCTCTCATCAGATGAGTCAGAAAAGAGCTCTCCTTCATCAGAAGGGGAATAGCCACACATATTCATAAACTCCTCACTTCCCATAGGGAAAACAGTAACATTAGGCGCCAAGTGCCGCTTCTTACCAGGGCACTTACGCGTTAAAGACCTCGCAATAATCTGTTCAGCCGTAGGCAGTCTAGGAGACAATTCAGGCTGAGAATCCCCACTTGTGTGCGACTCAGCAGGAGTGAGATTTACTGGGGGAGTAGGTGAAGTGAGACGAGGTGCAGCCACTGGCAGGCCAGATTGCAAAGCCAGCGCTTGCTCAGCACAAGGTACGCAGACCCATGCCTTGTCAGCATCAGCATGAGGTTGTCCACACGGCATACACCGCCGGTCATGTCCCAGAGGGACCCTGGTCACATTATGCTTAGATGCCTTCATGTGGTGATTATTAGGCACAATATGCCAGTAGGGATTGACGCTATAAAGCAACCCTGGATGCCCCAATGACCCGCTAGAGAGTGGGAGTAAATTTACAAGGCCCGCTATCAATTACACCGGGCCGGGAGAAGCCAATGGATTTCACCCTCTGAAAGACACAATGAGAAGAAGGGTGTCAGAACCGAAACACACTACAGTGAATTATAAAGCCGCCCGCGAGGGCACTTATGGACCACGGTAAGTAAGAAAGTCACACACACACGCGCGCGACCAGACAATATGGCGCCGAGAACCTCGAAGGGCGGGCCAGCGCGAGCCGTGACACGAGGCGCACCATGCCAGGCCCCGCCTCCCTGAAGAGCGCGAAGTCCAACAGACAAGCAGCCAATGAGGACGCAGAAGCGTCTGAGGTAACGCGGCGGCGGCCTTAACAGTGTAAAAAGACAAGTCAGCGTGGCGGTTGACACCACATATACCAGTCCAAGCAGACATTACAAAGAGGGCCATAGGCATGTAAACACAGTACACGGACATCCACACACCCCCCCCTTCTCTTCCTCCCAAGAGCTACTGGGAGAATGAGGGAGGATGGCGGCCCTTTGTACAGGGCCCACTGCTACCGGGGCATGGGACAATAATGCGGGAGGGGCATCCCATAAGGCTCACCATCAGCCTATACCGCCTACCCTTTGGTGGGGGACTGCGGTGGAGCAACGCTCCTTAAGCACACATGGTGCTGCCTACCTTCACCCGACCAGCGCAGCCCAGGCTGGGAGGCACATCACATCAAGGACGGGTGGGAATAGTCCAACAGGGCCGCAGGCTTTAATAGCCCCGCTCACCTGCGATAGAGTGATAATTTCATGTCTTCGCAGTCAGCACTGCAGAGAAATCTGGGGATTTGTGGGAGGTCCCCGGGTATTTGAGGGGCCGGGAGGAGCCTGTTTTGCATGTCTCTGAAGTGCAGCTCCATCTGGCGGAGGATAACCCAAGTTTAAGTAATCTATCTGGAGCAGGACATACTGTATACTAAGAATAAACTAGCTTGAATATCTCTATCATTTATGGTGTTTGCTGGCATCTGCTCTGAATACCAAAAAAAGGTTTCTACCTTGTCCCTGTATACGAACATGTCCCAGTCCAAGGTCCCGCAGAGGTGGC
Organism: Gastrophryne carolinensis; assembly: GCA_027917425.1. NCBI lineage: Eukaryota > Metazoa > Chordata > Amphibia > Anura > Microhylidae > Gastrophryne > Gastrophryne carolinensis. The sequence continues at coordinate 546,285,250 of CM051235.1, read as the reverse complement.
AGAGCTAACTGGACACCACCAGAGCAGGCACCCAATCTCCCTAAAACACCTGCTGTCAAGATCAGACCAAGCTCTCCTTTTAGGGCACTACAGACAGAGGTAGAAACTTGAAATATGCCCTGGTCAAGACACATAACTTTTAAGTCATCCAGATAGTGCCCTGCTCTCCAAAAGTCAGTTGCATCAGCAGATAAGCACAGGAATTTGGACAGAAAGAAGTGGTTCAGAGGATACTCTTATACCCTGAGGACATCCTGCATAGGTGAGGACATCCTGCATAGGTGAGAGCATCCATTCAGGCTGAAGATGCCAGGGCTGTTAACCCTTTAAAAAAAGATCTGTCACCGCCTTAAACTAAGTAAGTAAGAAGGTCTTGTTTTTGTTTGCGAAAGAGAAAAAAAGATCTTGTGCATTGACTTCAGTGCGCAATACAATCAACATACTCCATGACAAAGATGGCAGATTACAATGTATGAAACTGGGATTATTCATTTACTGACCAACACATGCGCTCCTCGGGGGTGTGTCCTGTCTTTTCACCCTTTATACTAATGACTCCACTGAGTTAAGATCGTAAAGCTTGCTGACCACACTACTATTGTAGGGATGATCAGCAATGGGGACACTCAAGCCTATTTTCTGGGCCTTGGACAAATGATGTAGGTTGGACCAATGGTGTGTGGATACTAGTTCTAAATACCACAGACAGTAGAGATGCAAATTGATCCTAGAAGGGTCCAGTGGTTTATTATCTGTTATGCATAGGAGTGGTTGTGAAGAGCCCCAAATTCTAGGGGACCATCGTCACCCATTATTTAAAATTGAGTGGTGTAATCTTATTAGAATATAATGCTATATTATACATTTTGTGCCACCGGCCCAAAGGTAAATAATGAAAGTCAATGGAAGTTTTCTCTCCTATAAAAGGATTGAGAATTCTCACCTGGCTCTGAATCGACCCAAGAAGGCCCAACAAAGACATTGTTTTCTGTGGCAAATATGGCCCATCTAGTAAGTTGCCGGCCATGTTCTAGAGCTCAGTCATAGAGTCAGTTATGTGTTGGTCTGGTTTGATGGTGCCTCTAAAAAGGAAAATCTGCATCTGCTGCAAATTAAAAAACATACAGAAAAAATAACTTGGGTTTCCCTTACTTCCCTGTACCAACTTTTTGAATACAGAGGGCTGCCAGCACAACTGTGGACAACACCTGTCCCATTCTCTCCTAAAACGACTTCCGCCAAGCCATCAATTTATTGCCCTGGCAATAAGAACAACAAGATACAAGAACAGTTTTTCTCCTATAGTGATCCAGCTGATCCCAAATACCTTCTCTGTGATTACCATTTAAGTTTCATTGAAGGAAATTGCTGCATGAATAATATTTAGTATCTGGCATGCTTAGCTCTTTGCTGTTTGTTAAGGTGCAGATGTATAAGTTGGCCTTCAGTGACTAAAACTCAGGTTCTGGGATTTCTAGGGTGGAACTGGTATACCTCAGACCTTAACAAACTTAACAACCATCTGATTTTAAAAGTCAATCGCTTCTTTTGTTTCAGTGTCCCCCCACAATTAGCCTTCTCACACATGGCTCCACTCTGGAATGCCCTCCCTCGTACAATTTGTCACTCACCAAGCCTTAAACCTTCAAAAGTGCACTTAAAACGTACCCATTTAGACGTGCCTATCATCTGCCTTCACCACCAATCTCACAGAATTATCATCCATCAAAACCCTGAGCATCATGCTTAGGACGAACACTTTGTGACCCAATCTCTTGTCTTCTTTAATATTGTAAGCTGCCTCTATCCCAATGTACTCCTGCATCTTTGCATTTAGTTACACTTCTGTTAATACGACTCAGAGTGCATGCAGTATTATATAAATTGTTGTTGTATAAGTATATTACTTGTCTTACTTTCCTGTAATTACTACCTATGATGGCAGTAAATAAAACAATTCTAATAATAATCTCTCTCACGCAGAATATGCAAAGGATGTTTGATCCAAACACTTATACTGGGGAAAAAAGGACTGATCTTCAGCATAAAAAAAGTCAGACTTGTGCGTGCCCACAGGCGGTTACCCGAATATTATGCAGTGTGGACCAAACATTAAATGAAAACAATGACTTTTAGTTTACATTGCATGAAACATGACTTTATCACTCTCAATAAAGTCTCCTAGCTACAGACTTCTCTAAGACACTTCTAGAAACACTTCTCCTAACTTTAAGTCAAATAATATCTGAAATACAATAGTTTTTACAATTAACTTGATCCTGCAGGGACTCTTTGAGACTCTGATTTTTCTCATGACAATACAAATGCGGTTAATATTATATTTTCTTATTACAAAAACAATTAAAGCTTTACTTCATAATATGCTCAGTTATGCAGCTATTGTGCACTAAAAAATATATCAGGGATAATCAATGCTGCAAGCAAAAGAAACATTCAAAATAGAAAGCTGTAAGGACATATGAATCTTATCTAACATTTCTTAAGCCTGGACAGCTTGTTAGCTAGGAATTTATAGGATGACTGGGGCAAAAACTCACGGTAATACATATCTTAGAGTTTTTCAAAAGGTATTTGAAAAAATGAATAATCAATTTGAAAAACTGCATAATGACAACCTGTGAAAGAAAATAAAATGAGATATATGCAAATGAAGGAAACGTTAACTTCAACCATCCAAGGTAAAATAAAAGAACTGTAAACTAGTCATACATAGCACTTCTACTAAAATGTTTTCTTCAAAGTTTACGACTGTCACATATCAAAGTGTTAAAATAGCACATGGTAATGAACCTTTCTCTTTCCCTTACTACCGTGCCACAGAAAGAAAAAAAGCAATTCTGTGAGTACTTGCCTGAAGAATTGTTTTTGTTCTTGCATGGCACGGCCCGCAAGTGCAGTGCAGTGGTACTGCAGAAAGCTGTGGCACCTTCCGGCTCCCTATAAAAATGGGATTTACCAACAAGTTCCCAGCGTACACAAGCAGTGAGACAAGAAGCCAGGAGAGAATAAGTAAAAAATGTGAAAAAGGTAAAAAAAAAAACAATTGACTTGGAACAATCACCATAAAGAGGCAACCAAGAATAACGATAACAAGGGTGGGGCGAAGTGGGCCGTGCCATGCAAGAACAAAAACAATTCTACAGGTGAGTACTCACAGAATTACTTTTTTCTTTCTTGCATGGCACGGCCTGCTTCGGTATTCATAACAGTTGGGACATCCAAAAGCAGTGTCCAAAAGTAGGGTGGGATCCCAAAAGAGTAACGGCCAGTAGTTCAAGTCACTACCGCCTGAAGCACCTTGCGGCCAAAAGCAGCATCCGCTGAGGCCTTAACATCAACTTTGTAAAACTTAGAAAAAGTATGAACAGAAGACCAAGTAGCGGCCTTACAAACTTGTTCAACAGAAGCTTGATGCTGAAAAGCCCAAGAAGCACCAATAGCATGAGTGGAATGAGCGGTTATTCTAAAGGGAGGTTCCTTCCCCTTAGCAGAATAAGCTTGAACCACCGCCTGACGGATCCACTTGCTGACAGTGGATTTAGCCGGAGGCAGACCCTTCCTTGGTCCAAAAGTGAGAACAAAAAGAGCATCAGACTTCCTGAAAGTCTCAGTAGCAACCAAACAAAACTTCAGAGCCCTGACCACATCCAGGGAGTGCAGTGTCCGCTCCTTGGAATTAGCAGGATTAGGGCACAATGAAGGCAAGACAATGTCCTGATTAAGATGAAAGGCAGACACAACCTTAGGCAAGAAATCTGGCTTAAGTTGAAACACCACCTTATCCTGATGCCGCTCAAAATAAGGAGGTTTGATGGAAAGCGCCGCTAGCTCAGAAACTCGCCTTACAGAAGTGATAGCCACCAAAAAGGCTACCATAAGAGTTAAAATGGGCAAGGCAGCGTCCCGGATAGACTCAAAGGGAGACCCCTGCATAGCAGACAACACCAGATGCAAATCCCAGACTGGTAGCGAAGGCTTACAGGGTGGAGGCATATAAACACCCTGGAAAAAAGTTTTAATCAGCCGGTGATTGCCAAAAGATCTTTGGAAAAAAATTGCCAGAGCTGAAACATGGCCTTTGAGGGTACTAAGTTGAAGGCCCAAATCCAAACCGTGTTGCAAGAATTCTAGAATCTTAGGAATAGAAAACACCCGACAGGGAAAAGACTTGGACTCACACCAGGAGATGTAAGCATGCCAGACCCTTTAATAGATAAAGGACGAGGACTTCTTCCTAGCCCTAATCATGGTATTAACAACAGAAGCAGGCAACCCCTTATCCATCAAAATAGAGCTTTCAGCAGCCAAGCCGTTAAAGCCAGAGTTTGTAAATTGGGGTGGCGTAGCTGCCCCTGAGTGAGGAGATCTGGATCCTTGGGCAAGACGTACCGGTCTACTGCCAACTGCACGACGTCTGCGAACCAAAACCTTCTTGGCCAACAAGGGGCCACTAGGATGGCCGGTACTCGCTTCTGGACTACCTTGCGTATGACCCTGCCCAGGAGTGGAAATGGAGGGAACACATAGAGAAGGCAAAACTCCGTCCAAGGCATTGACAGGGCATCCGTGGCGAAGGCCAGAGGATCCTGAGAAAGAGAAACAAATCTGGGAAGTTTGTGATTGTGACGGGACGCAAACAGGTCCATGTACGGCTGACCCCAGCAGTGACACGGGGAGAGAAAAACCCGGTTGTTGAGGGACCATTCCCCTAGACGAGACGTCCCCCTGCTCAGGGAGTCTGCCTCCTGGTTCTCCACCCCCGGAATGTAGACCGCTGAGATGCAGGGAACATGCTGTTCCGCCCAAGACAGGATCAGGGACACTTCCTTGAATGCTCGCTTGCTCCGAGTTCCTCCCTGAAGATTGATGTAAGCAACCGCCATCTGGTTGTCTGAGCGGATCTGAACAGCCTGACCCCGAAGGTGGGTGGTTAGGCGAGAAAGAACCAACCTGATCGCCCTCAGTTCCAGGACGTTGATGGAAGGATGAGCCTCTTGTGGGCCCCACCGACCCTGGAACCTCAGGGACTTCCAGAAGCCCCCCCCCAGCCTGTCAGACTGGCATCTGTGGTGACCGTCTCCCAGCATGGGGGCAGGAAGGTCCTGCCCCCCCAGAAGGTTCCTTGAGTCCAGCCACCACGAAAGGGACTGTCTGGCCAGAGGAGACAGAGCAAATTCGACAGGGGGTCCCGATCCCAAACTGACAAGAGGTGCAACTGAAGATGTCTCATGTGAAACTGAGCAAAGGGGACTGCCTCGAAGCAGGATCCACCAACTGCATCCCCCGATGGATGGAGGGATGAGGACATGATAGCAGAGCCCGAGACTGCTTCTGAAGATCCTCCACCTTCTGCTGAGGAAGGAACACCTTGACCTGAGAGGTATCCAGAGTCATGCCCAGAAAGGACCTCACCAAGGACGGGGACAGAGAAAACTTGGGCTAGTTGATCACCCAGCCGAAGGACTGTAGAGTGGAGGTTACCATCTGAGTGTCTTGCTCGGCCTGAGAAGGACTGGGCCACAATCAGGATGTCGTCCAGGTAAGAAATAATGCGGATGCCCTGGTTCCGTAGCAGAGCCATCACTCCCGCCAGTACCTTGGTGAACACCCGAGGTGCCGAGGTGATACCGAAGGGTAGAGCCACAAACTGGTAATTAGAAATCTCTGATGACCTGGGAAGATAATATACCAAGATTAGGCTAATGGGACACTGCCCACTGACCTAAAACACAGGAGCACCAACAATATCAAAGTCAATTGAATAATATTTATTAAGAATCAAAATAACACCACTGGTATCCAATAAAAATACAAACAGTGCAAGCGGCACGGGCGGCCGCGATCGTAGGTGTCCCGCTGCTGCTCCCCACTCCATACTGCACGTGATCGGTTTGTTATCAGGCCTTGGATTGGTCTGTTTGCCCCAGTTTTCACTATTTATGTGTTTGTTTGTTGTATTGCTTTGTAATTTGTGCACGGATATCCATGACCAACATTTTCAGGATATATGTCTAATCATCGCACTTAGTCATTTTATATGCAATTTCTTGCACTGTTTGTATTTTTATTGGATACCAGTGGTGTTGTGTATGTACTCTTTATATGCATTGTTGTCATATGTATTTACACGTTAATTTTATCAATTTATTAGGGATTATTAATTTGGGATTTTTGTGCCGGCACAAATAGGTTTAAATTTATTGCAAGGGGCTTCTTATATTAATATACGTGCTTAGAATTAGGAGTTAACCCAGAAATGTATTGCTGCGTTTGCAGCACTGGATGGATTTTGGGGACTGGCAGTGTTTTTAATGTGTTGTTTGTTGTATAGTGTCTGTCATGTCTAGTGGTTTTGATATTTTGATTCTTAATAAATATTATTCAATTGACTTTGATATTGTTGGTGCTCCTGTGTTTTAGGTCAGTGGGCAGTGTCCCATTAGCCTAATCTTGGTATATTGTCTCTAGCTTTACAGTGCAGCACAAACTAATAATCTTATGCGGTGCACCACTCTGGTTGACCTGGGAAGATAGGCACATGAAGATAAGCATCCTTGATGTCCACAGTGGTCATGAAGTCGCCCGGGCGAAGGGTACTGACAGCCGAGCGCAGCGTCTCCATGTGAAAATTCTTGAATCTGACAAACTTCATGAGGCCCTTCAGATCCAGAATGGGCCTCAGCGAGCCGTCATTTTTGGGGACCGTGAAAAGATTGGAATAGTACCCCTGACCCCGCTCTAGATGGGGCACCAGACAAATGACTCACTCAGCCGCACAGCGGCACCATAATGTCCTTGCTCAGGGAACTCCAGACACTGTTTAACAGGACGAAACAGCTCACCCTGTTTCCTTTTTGCCTCCACAGGGGGGGCAATGTGTAGGATTTCAAAAATGTGAGACAGTAAATTACCAATGTCCTCAGGATACCATGAATCCCCAGACTCCGGGTCACTGACACCTTTTGCTGGTCCCCAGAGGAGTCAGAGTCCTGAGGCAGTTCTCCTTCCTCCAGGGAATAGCGTTCAGTAGTGACATCAAATTCCTCATACTCCTCAGTAGAGCGTGAGGGAGTAGAAGTCAGGTGCCACTTCTTGCTAGAGGTCTTCCTAGGAACAGTCCTGGCAAGCTGCCTCTCAATACTGGCCACCCGCAGAGCCAGATCAGAGTGTGACTCCCTGCTAATGTCCCCCTCACTGGGGCCCAATTGCAGGAGCGGGGGAGTAGGTGAAGCAGAGGGATGAGCCGAGCTAGGAAGCACAGCAGGCAAACCAGCTTGAAGCACAAGGGCACTTTCAGCGCACGGCACGCACACCGTGACACTGTTACTCACAGGGGATACCCCACACATGGAACACAGCCGGGCTTGCCCCGAAGGACCCCCAAGCACGCTATCCCCAGAAGCCTCCGCGCCGGTGATTAACACAGGCGCAATAGGCCAGCGGTGGGTAAAGGCTACACAAAGCCGCCCTCCTACGGTATGCCCCAGAAGTCAGTGAAGGGGGGAAGAGGGGGAGGAAGGAGTGGAGCCGGGAGAAACCACAACCCAAGGGTATCCCACCTGAAAGACATAAGTAAAAAGACAATGAGCATCCCGCAGCTCATACACCCCAAATCAATAAGAAAAAACCCAAGGGGGACTCACGGACCAAAGACACCGCAGGGTCACTAGGCACAGACCGAAGGATAAGGCGACACACCGGAAGAGGTAGCATCGCAGCCAGAAAGGGAGAAATCCAGATGCGCAGTTTGCCTAAAATGGCGCCGGCAGAAGTACCTCGAGGGGTGGGTAGCGAGGGGACGACTCGATACGCGTCATCACCCAGCCCCCCCCCCCCCCCCGAAGAGCACGAAAACGGCTCTCACGTGGCCCGGCCAGCGCCATGACAAAGCAAAATCACCTAAGGTTATAGTGCCCACAGCCGCGGAACGCAGTACAAGGCGGTGCGGAAGTAAAAAAACACCACAATTACACAGAAAACGTCAAAACACCACAAATATCACCACTCACCGCTACCACCCGACGCCCCCCCCCCCAACGAAGTCCGAGAGGGGGGGAAGAGACGAGCCCAAGGCCAGGGAGGGGTGGGGGGGACCCCAAAAGGAAAATAAAGGGACCATTCCCCAACAACTCACCCCCTCAGAAGCCAGGAAAGAAACTCTGCATCCCTATTAGGCTTACCATAAAGCCTTATGGCCAGCTACTCTTTGTGGAACAGGGTCTGCGGCTCGGAGCCACGCTCCAGGAGCACTTGACCCTAGTGCTCTTCTACCTTCACTCGTTCTGTCAGCCGAGGCTGGGAGGCAGTAAGGGTCTAGAAACGGATGGAAATAGACATGCAGGGCCGCAGGCTTGGTTGCCCCGCTCACCTGTGCAAGAGAGATAGCCATCTTCTAACTTCGCAGTGTCACTGCAGAGGAAACACTGGGAACTTGTTGGTTAATCCCGTTTTTATTGGGACCCGGGAGGTGCCACAGCTTTCTGCAGTACCACTGCACCACCTTGTGCCGGAATAACCCAACTGTTATGAATACCAAAGCGGGCCGTGCCATGCAATAAAGAAAACACATGGCCATCTTTATCCTTCAACCTTCTATACTGTACAACTCACTAAAACATCAACTAAGCTTTGTATCTCAATGTTCCAATAGTGCTACAGACCCAAACCATCACTAATAAACTCTCTCCTTCTATGGATCGTGTACTGGCTAAGCCAGATGAGAGGAGGTTCAAAATAATTATCTGATTGTGATGATATGTAGATTACATCTATACAAACCCTTTCTTATTATTTATGGTGGAACATTCATGATGCTCAGCTTTTGTAACAAATGTTATATTTGCATTACAATAAAAATATTGCGAAAGAAAATGCAGGGCCTGTTTGACCTTCCTGGTACCAGCAAAATGATCAGCCTTGAAGTCTATAGCCATCCTATGGCTGCGCATTAGGCCTTGTCCTTGTAAATTTTATTAGAACTTATAAAACCAGAAAAAATATATTGGGCAAGGTAACCGTGCTGACTGGACCACAACTATTTTTTAAATAATCGCTTACATAAACTTATGTTCTTGAATGCGCACCTTTTTAATCTCTCAGTCCAAACAAGAAAAAGGTAACAAATGTTTAAGATCTAAGCTGAATAAAAAAGTTTATTAAATTATTAAAACCTTCCCAAGCTTATTGCCAAATAAATTCTTATTGGCAGTTTAGTGCTGCAAATACAGTATTTTTGTTTTCATGCACACCTAGTCTACTGCTTCCAACTAACACATTCTCAGAATGGCAATAAGTTACAAAACACAATCCCTGAAGACACATTTCCAGAGAAAATGATCTAACTGAAAGTGTCAGAGGAAAGTAGCTACAACCAGAACACAAATGTATCAACGGCAGTAAAAATGGTGATATTTGAATTCATACTCTAGAGAATAATACATCTAGACTGTGAATAATAGTAGGTGCTCTTGTGAGAGCTAGAAAAAAAATTGCACAGAGGACAAAAGAAAAGAATATGTTTTCCACAAAGGATAAAGAAAGAGCAGAGCTACAGTGTGCGCATGTGTGTGTACATATTTTCCAGAGGATTATTCATTTTTTAGCACAATTCTGAATCGTTTTATTCTCCAGGTGCATGTGGAACACAAGGAATTATTTTTGGTTAGTTACATTGGAGGAAGACAAAAGGGTCAATTCAGCACCGGTAGCTAATGCAGTTTTGCACTTTTTTTAATGAGAAAAACCCATTTCCGCCTATTTTCCGCTCTCTACCAATTCAGCAGACATTTCATTTAGCGCAAGTTTTTTCAGTAGTACATTCTCTCTAAAAGTGTAAACTCGTGTGAATCAGGTTAATGTTTGGCAACAAGGACAAGATTGGGTATTTGTGTGCAGTCACTTTCCCCCTGCTCAAATCTTGTGACTTTGTGTAGGAGAGAAATGCCTTTACTAACTGACATGGTTACTAACTTACATGGTTTTGTTCTACGAAAATAACAGACAGGGTTTTTTTTTTTTTTTTAAGAGATTTTTTTTGTGATTAAAATTTCTTTAAAAATGTGTCCCGAAACAACTTATACTTTACTTTTGAAAAGGTATACCAGTTCAGTGCCATTACCCACACTACCAATGTCCAGAGTGGTGTGTATGAGCACTGGACCTGTGCTGTTGGGCATAAGGGCTGGTAATGACTAGGGCCAGGGGCCACCAGTTTGGCCCTTGAGCCCTGAAAATACCAATCCCTATGCTTGGTTCGCTGGGTTGATAGGCTTCCAGCTGGGAGTAGGGACTGTTGGCCGGGGAGGAAAGCTTTTAGACAGAGAGGTGAAACCTCTCTGGAATCTCCATGTGACTTACATGTCACAGGAGGGAAGGGGAGTGGAGGAGCTTTCCCCCAAAAAAACTCTCTCCACTCCCTCTACTCTTGAGACGTATGAAGTCACACATGACTAAACCTCAGAGGCTCCTCCTCTGAGGTATAAAATCTTCCCTCCCTAGCATGTCAATCAGACTACCGGCTGGTAGCTGGGATGGAAGGAGGCAAAAGTCGTGAAAATGGATCAGAGACCAGGCGCAGAGCACTGGTCCACCCAGCTCAACCAGATGAGGATATTGGCAGGTGGGGGACAGAAGAAATAAAACGCAGACTGGCAAAAATTGAAATTGAGAATATTACATTACATTTTTGAGTTTTTTTTAACTACTATTTGGGGTTAAGTGGTAAGGCATCCAGAGGAAATATATGCCAGTTCACAGGGTTCCCAGGGGACCACCCTGTCACCAGCTGACACTGGTGGGTGACATGCCGGTACCGGTGCCCATCAGTGCGGGCCTACAGCTCTGCTGCTGGTTGTGTGTTACTGTGGCTGGAAGAAGGTCTGGCTCTCCACACCAGCTGTCCGGGAAGACCACTTTTTATAAACCTTTATTCACCTGTATACCAATAGTGATGGCAAGCAGCTCATTCACATGGGGCAATCCATTTTTTTCTGCAAGGTTAAAATTTCTGCCAAAGTTCACATATTTAAAAGCAGAGTTCACAGGGAGTAACCTGGTCCAAAGGGGGTCTAATCTAACCTAACCCTTTAACTCACCCACAACCGGATATTCAGGATATTATTTTCTTGTGTTACTCCATACTACAGGGGACCCATAGATTAGACCCACTCGCCTCCTCTAACACGGATATGGTGCTTCTCTGTGCAACCTTTTCCAGGTTCTCTCTAAGATGGAGTACTGCAAGGAAAAGTAAATATCTCTATATTGTGAGGTCCACAGATGGCAGAGATTGGTATCCCAGGACTTTTCTATGTTAGAGTTCCACTTTACATCAGATGCAACCACTCCGAATTTTATATTAAATAGTCAAAGGTATTGTAGGTATTTCTGCAATTGAATTGAAAGTAACCAGAAGCTCTACATTTTAATTAAAGGAAGAGTTTTTGGTTTTAGATGTTCATCCAAGGTCATAATTATTAAAGCTATACCTGTACAAAGGGTAATATGTGATAGTTTAATGGTATGAGCTAGTAAGATGTCGTTGAGAATTTGATAGACATAATACAATTCTGTGATTACTCACCTGTAGAATTGGTATTATACGTATACAGCACGTCCTGCTCCAAAGATAATTCCTTACGTTTGGGTTATACATCCATAAGATGGCGCTGGACTGCAGAGAGAGCAAAAAAGTGGTTCCTCCCGGCCCCTTATATTCCAGGGACCTCCCAAAAATTCCCCAGTATTGACAAGCAGTTAGCAAGAGGCCAGGAGAATAACAACCATAATAAAACAATTTTAACCATGATAACCACCACCATACAGAGGCACTAAGAATAATGAAAACAAGGGCGGGGTGGAGCAGGACGTGCTGTATAAGTATAATACCAATTCTACAGGTGAGTAATCACAGAATTTTATTATTCTAAGTATATAGCACGTCCTGCTCCAGAGATAATTCCTTATGTTTGGGACATCCAATAGCAGTGTCCGTAAGGTAGGGTGGGATCCCCAAAAGCAACAAAATGCAGATTAAACCACTGCCGCATGCAGAACTTTGCGGCCAAAAGCAGCATCAGCTGAGGCCCGAACATCAACCTTGTAAAATTTAGAAAAAGTATGAACAGAAGACCAAGTAGCGGCCTTGCAAACTTGTTCAACAGAAGCCTGGTGCTGAAAGGCCCAAGAGGCACCAAGAGCACAAGTGGAATGAGCGGTAAGGAGGAAGGGAGGATCCTTCCCTTTAGCAGAATAAGCCTGAATCGCAGCCTGACGGATCCACTTGCTGATGGTAGACTTAGCTGGAGCCAGACCCTTCTTAGGACCAGAAGGGACCACAAAAAGAGCATCAGTCTTCCTGAAGGGCTCAGCAGCCACCAAATAGAACTTCAGGTTCCTGACCACATCCAAGGAATATAGAGCCCTCTCCTTAGGATTACTAGGATTAGGGCACAGAGAAGGCAGAACAATGTCCTGATTGAGATGAAAAGCAGACACAACTTTAGGCAGAAAATCTGGTTTAAAGCGAAACACCACCTTGTCCTGGTGTCTCTCAAAGTAAGGGGGCTTGATGGAAAGCGCCGCCAACTCAGAAACACGCCTAACAGAAGTGATAGCCACCAAAAAGACTACCTTAAGCGTAAGAATGGACAAAGCAGCCTCATGCACAGGCTCAAAGGAAGACCCCTGCAAGGCAGATAGGACCAAGTTCACGTCCCAGACTGGTAACATAGGCTTACATGGGGGGCACACATGAGTAACCCCCTGGAAAAAGTCTTGACCAGATGATGCTGAGCAAAAGATCTCTGAAAGAAAACAGCCAGGGCAGAAACATGACCTTTCAGAGTGCTGAGTTGAAGCCCCAGATCCAAACCATGTTGGAGAAATTCCAGAATCCTAGGAATAGAAAACACACGACAGGGAAGAGATTTAGCTTCACACTAGTCAATGTAAGTACGCCAAACCCTATAGTAGATGGAAGAAGAGGACTTTTTCCTAGCCCTGATCATGGCGTTAACAACAGAGGCAGGCAGCCCCTTTTCCATTAAGATGGAGGTTTCAGCAGCCAGGCCGTTAAAGCCAGCATTTGTAAATTGGGGTAGCGTAGCCGCCCCTGAGTGAGCAGGTCTGGATCCTTGGGCAGGGCGTACTGATCTACCGCCAGCTGCACGATGTCTGCGAACCACACTGTTCTTGGCCAACGGGGGGCCACCAGGATTTCTGGCACCCCTTCCTGAGCTATCTTTCGCAGAACCCTGCCCAACAGGGGAAACGGGGGAAAGACATACAGTAACTGAAAGCCCTGCCAGGGCATTGTCAGAGCATCCATGGCTAAGGCCAGAGGGTTCTGGGACAGAGACACAAAGATTGAAAGCTTGTGATTGTGACGGGGCGCAAACAGATCCACATCTGGCTGACCCCAACGGTGGCACAGAGAGCGAAACACCCTGTTGATGAGGGACCATTCCCATAGGCGAGAAGTCCCCCTGCTCAGAAAGTCTGCCTCCAGATTCTCCACCCCCGGAATGTACACAGCTGTGATGCAGGGAACATTGTCCTCTGCCCAGGACAGGATCAGAGACACTTCCTTGAGGGCCCCCTTGCTCCGGGTCCCTCCCTGATGATTGATGTAGGCAATCGCCGTCTGTTTGTCCGAGCGTACCTGAACAGCCCGACCCCAAAGGTGCGGGGTCAAGCGGGCTAGAACCAACCTGATCGCCCTCAGTTCCAGAATGTTGATAGGGGTGTGGGCCTCCTGAGGGCCCCACTGCCCCTGGAATGTTAGGGATCTCCAAAAGCCCCCCCAACCTGTCAGACTGGCATCCGTGGTGACTGTCTCCCAGCAAGGGGCCAGAAAGGATCTGCCCACCAACAGGTTCCTTGAGTCCAGCCACCACAAGAGGGACCGCCTGGCTAGGGGGGACAGAACCAAAACCTGATCCAGGGACCCAGGGTCCCTGTCCCATACAGACAAGAGGTGGAGTTGAAGAGGCCTTATGTGAAACTGAGCATAAGGAACTGCCTTGAAGCAGGACACCATCAGGCCCAACCAGCTGCATTCCCTGCCTGATGGAGGGATGAGGGCAGGACAGAAGGAGCTGAGCTTGCGCTTGCAGACTGTCCACCTTCTGCTGAGGAAAAAAGATCCTGGCCCGAGCTGTATCCAGATTCATGCCCAGAAATGGCTTCACCAAAGAGGGAGACAGGGAAGATATGGAGTGGTTTATCACCCAGCCGAATGACTCCAGTGTGGTCACTACCCGCTGAGTATCCAGCTCTGCCTGTTGGAAGGACGGAGAAGTGATAAGAATATCATCCAAATAGGGAAGAATGCGAATGCCCTGAGCTCTCACCAGAGCCATAATGCCCGCCAGCACCTTGGTGAATACCCTGGGAGCTGAAGTGAGACCGAAGGGCAATGCCACAAACTGGTAATGCTGATCCTCCAGAGCGAACCTGAGGAATCTCTGATGACCTGGAAAGACTGGAATATGGAGGTAAGCATCCTTGATGTTCACAGAGGTCATGAAGTCCCCTGGGCGTAGCGAACTTACAGCTGAGTCTTCAAGCGAAAACGCCTGGATCTGACAAACTTGTTGAGAAGCTTTAAGTCCAGGATGGGTCTGACAGACCCATAATCCCCAGAATTGAAAAGCAGTTAACGGTTATTAAGCAGTTATTCCAAGATAATGCAAAAACCAAGGGTGGGGTGGAGCAGGACGTACTGTATACTCATAATACCAATTCTACAGGTGAGTAATCACAGAATTGTATTATTCTTAGTATACAGTACGTTCTGCTCCAAATAGAATACTTACATTCGGGACATCCAATAGCAGTGTCCATAAAGTAGGGTGGGATCCCCCAAAGAAAGGTAACAGCAGACAGTTTAGAGCACTGCCGCCTGCAAAACCTTGCGGCCAAAAACAGCATCAGCTGAGGCCCTAACATCAACCTTGTAAAACTTAAAAAAGGAAAAACGGACTTCTGGAAGAAAACAGCCAGGGCAGAAACCTGACCTTTCAGAGTACTAAGTTGGAGCCCCATCTCCAACCCATGCTGCAGGAACTCCAGAATCCTGGGAATAGAGAACACATGACAGGGAAGAGACTTAGACTCACACCATTCAATGTAGGCACGCCAAACCCTGTAATAAATGAATAAAAAAATAAAAGAAGAAGACATATTCCTAGCCTTAATCATGGTATCAACCACCGAGGTAGACAGCCCCTTCTCCATCAAGATGGGGGTTTCAGCAGTCAGGCCGTCAAAGACAGAGTTTGTAAATTGGGATGGCGTAAGGGAGCCCTGAGTGAGCAGATCTGGCACCATGGGTAGAACGCAATGATCTACTGCCAGCTGCACCACATCTGCGAACCACACTCTTCTTGGCCACCTGGGGGCCACCAGAATTGCTGGCACCCCTTCCAGAGCAATCTTGCGCAGAACCCTGCCCAGCAGGGGAAATGGAGGGAAGACATACAGAAACTGAAAGTCCTGCCATGACATTGCTAGAGCATCGGTGGTCAAGGCCAGAGGATCCTGGGACAGGGAGACAAAGGCCGGGAGCTTGTGATTGTGACGGGACGCAAACAGATCCACATCTGGTTGGCCCCAACGGTGACACAGAGATTGGAACACCCTGTTGCAGAGGAACCATTCTCCTTGGCAAGAGGTCCCCCTGCTTGGCAAGAGGTCCCCCTGCTCAGAGAGTCTGCCAGGACATTTTCCACCCCCGGTATGTACACAGCTGATATGTAGGGAACATTGGTCTCCGCCCAAGTCAGAATCAGAGACACTTCCTGGAGGGCCCTCTTGCTCCGGGTCCCTCCCTGATGATTGATGTAGGCAACTGCCGTCTGGTTGTCCGAGCGCACCTGAACAGGCAGGCCCCAAAGGTGAGTAGTCAACTGAGCCAGGACTAACCTGATCGCCCGCAGCTCCAAGACGTTGATAGGTGTGTGGGCCTCCTGAGGGCCCCACCTCCCCTGGAACCACAGGGACTTCCAGGAACCCCCCCAACCTGACAGACTGGCATCCGTGGTGACCATCTCCCAATCTCCCAGGAGGGGGTCAGAAAGGATCTGCCCCCCCAACAGGTTCCTGGAGTCCATCCACCACGAGAGGGACGGCTTGACCAGGGGGGAAAGCACACAGACCCGGTCCAGGGACGCTGGGTCCTTGTCCCACACTGACAAGAGGTGGAGTTGCAGAGGCCTTAAGTGGATCTGAGCATATGGGACCGCCTCGAAGCACGCCACCATCAGGCCCACCAGCTGCATTCCCTGCCTGATGGAGGGATGATGACAAGATAGCAGAAACTGGACCTGCGCAATCAGACTGTCCACCTTCTGTTGAGGAAGAAAAATGCTTGCCTGAACTGTATCCAGATTCATTCCTAGGAATGGAGTCACCAAGGAGGGGGACAGCGAAGACTTGGGGTGGTTGATCACCCATCCAAATGACTCCAGGGTGGACACCACCAGCTGAGTATCCAATTCCGCCTGATGTAAAGATTGGGAGGTGATGAGAATGTCGTCCAGATAAGGCAGCACACGGATGCCCTGAAACCTGAGCAGAGACATCACGCCAGCTAGCACCTTGGTGAACACCCTGGGAGCTGAGGTGAGACCAAAGGGCAATTCCACAAACTGGTAGTGTTGATCCTCCAGAGCGAATCTGAGGAACCTTTGATGACCTGGAAATACAAGAATATGAAGGTAAGCATCTTTGATGTCCACAGAGGTCATGAAACCCCTTGGGCGCAGGGAACTGATGGCAGAGCGCAGAGTTTCCATGCGAAAGTGCCTGCTCCTGACAAATTTGTTGAGGATCTTCAAGTCCAGGATGGGCCTGAGTGACCCATCTTTTTTGGGTACTGTGAATAGGTTGGAATAGAAATCCTTGCCTTTTTCTCTTAAAGGGACCTTGCAGATGACCCCCAGCTCTAGGAGGCGTTGCACTGCCCGCACTAGCTCCTGAGCTGACACAGGGTCCTGATGAATCTTGGGGGCGGCCATGCAGCAAACTCTATCTTGTAACCAGAGGACACTACCTCCTGAATCCACCGGTCTGAGACATGAAGTCTCCAGACGTTAGCAAAGTGCTGAAGCCGTCCCCCCACCCGGATGGGTGAGGGCGCCCCATCATGCCTGAGGGGGCTTGGGAGAGGACTTAATGTTGGGGCCCCAGGAGGAGCCAGGACGTCCACATCCTCTGCCCCTACCCCAGAAGTCTCCCCGGGCCCCAGTAAAGGAAACCCCCCTCCCTTGTCTAGCACCACGGTAGGGGGAGGAAAAGGCGCCCTGACCCTGAAAGGGTCGAGACTGCCGCCTGCGCTGGGGTAACCTGCCTCCCTTAGCAAAAAGGTCCAGGCGGTCCCCAAACAGGCGGAGTCCTTTGAAGGGAAAACCAGTGAGGGCTTCTTGGCAGCATTGTCAGCAGCCCACTGGCGTAGCCAAACCGAGCAGCATATAGCCACCACAAGGGCAGATGTTCTGGCACACATTCTAATGGTGTCATCCAAGGCAGAGAGGACAACATTTACAAAAACATCACAACTAGAGAGTGCATTAAACACCTCACAAGGCAAATCATCAGGGGCACTATCAAGTATACTTCTGAGCATGGTCATAATGGCCACAGCCATAATGGCCGAGGCACATACCAGGCGCAGTGCCGTCCCCACACATGAAAAGGCATGGGACGCCAGCTGGTCAATGCGCCGGTCCTCAGCATCCCGCAGGGTAGTAGTGTCAAGGGAGTGCATAACAGAGGTGTTAGATAGCCCTAGGACCGGGGCATCCACTTCGGGAGGGGATGACCAACACTTTAGCACATCAGCAGGAAAGGGATACTTCCTATCCCAACTCTTAGGTACACCGGGAAGTCTACTGGGACGTTCCCATTCCTTGAGCACAAGGTTATTGAAATGTGCTTGCTCAGCGTGACTTAGCTACATGAAACAGGGGAGAAATGGAGAGAACCTCAAAAACCTGGGCCAGCAATCTATCAGTATCATCCGGGGCCCAGGGGTCAGAGCCAGAATCGTCATGACCCCTGGGCCTCTCATCAGATGACCCTGAGTCAGAGAATAGCTCCCCTTCGTCTGAAGGGGTATAGCCACAAAGATGCAAAAACTCATCAGTTTCCGTAGGGAAAAGAGTGACATCAGGCGTTAAGTGCCGCTTTTTAGCAGGGGCCTTACGCGCCAAGGTATTAGCACTTCTCAACACTCGCCAGTCTAGAAGACACATCAGGCTGAGAATCCCCACTTGTATGCAACTCAGTAGGAGTGAGATTTAAGCTTGGGGGGGTAGGTGAAGTGAAACGAGGTGCAGGCCCAGCCACTGGAAGGCCAGATTGCAGAGCAAGCACCTGCTCGGCACAAGGTACACAGACCCGCGCACTGTCAGCGGTAATAGGGGACACCCCACAAGTTACACACAGCCGGGCTTGTCCCAAAGGAACCCCGGTCACATTATCCTGAGATGCCTCCATATGGTGATTATAGCGGCACTATAGGCTGATAGGGATTAACGCCATACAGCAACCCGGGATGCCCCAATAACCCGCTAGGGAAGTGGGAGTAATTACACTAGGCCTCACAAGTTAACCAACTAATAGAAAGCCGGGAGAAGCCAATGGGTTCACCCGTCTGAAAGACACAATCAAATAAGCCATAAGCAGACAGTAAATAAAAAGTGGTAATAAAACCACCCGCGAGGGCACTTACGGACCGCGGTAGGTAGAAGCCCGTCACGGAGAAGCCGACCAAGCAGACAAAATGGCGTCTGTATACCTCAAGGGGCGGGCCCGCACAAGCAATGACACGGAGTGCGCCAAAGACAGGCCCCCCCCGAAGAGCGCGAAGCCAATACGTGATAAGCAGCCAATGACGGCGCACCGGCGCCTGAGGTAACGCCGCCGCCAAGCGCGGAACATATGGGGAAAAAAAGGCGCGCAGCGGCAATTTTTAAAAGTACAATGTAAAAACAAGTCAGCGCGGCGGCTGACACAAGGCATAATGTAATGAACCATAAAGCCAAAACACGTATAAGCATACATACACACACACACACCCCTCTTTTCCCCCGAAGGCTATCAGGAGAGTGAGTGAGGACAGCGGCCACTTAACATAGCGCCCCCCCCGAAGAGCGCAAAGGCGCCCACGTGACCATGTCAGCCAATGATGGCGCAGCAGCGCCTGAGGTAAAGTCGCCGCCGACCGCGGAATGCTGTACAAGCGCTCATGGCGGCGGCGGCATTTTTAAAAAGAGCAACCAGTGCAACCAACACACGCGGCAACACAAAGCCAAAGCATACCACGGAATACCGTTGGACAGGGGGCGAGGGGCGATAGCGCAGGAGGGGCATCCCATAAGGCTCAACATGGGCCTATACCGTCTACCCTTTGGTGGGGGATTGCGGTCAAAGCAGCGCTCCTTAAGCACCTGACAGTGGTGCTGCCTACCATCACCCGACCAGTGCAGCCAAAGCTGGGAGGCAGAAAAAAGAGGAACGAGTGGGAATAGTCCTACAGGGCCGCAGGCTAATAGCCCCCCTCACCTGCGAGTAGAGAGAGCCATCTTCTTGCCTTCGCAGAGCTGACTGCAGAGAAGAACTGGGGAATTTGTGGGAGGTCCCTGGAATATAAGGGGCCGGGAGGAGCCACTTTTTTGCTGTCTCTGCAGTCCAGCGCCATCTTGTGGATGTATAACCCAAACGTAAGGAATTATCTCTGGAGCAGGACGTGCTGTATACTTAGAATAAAGGGTTTTAGGATGAATGAAGAGGAGCAGCATGTAGAGTGCATATATCCTTCTGTGTGGTCTTTAATTCAGATAACAGGGTTAATGTAGCTATGACTTGCTTCTTACATTTTAGGCACCAAAAACGAAAACCAAACTTTTAGCTAATGTCCTTACACTAAATGAATATTCAATACGAAAAGCCTTATCTGATATTTTCAAGTCAAAGTGAAGTTATGGTCTGGCCAGTGTGTTATGAATGGTTGGTAGGGATGGCCAGTGCTGTGATCATGGTACTGAATATTTATGAGCTATCCAGTTAGTAATTACTCAGAGTAGTGACATGTGCTTCATCGCCAGTAATTTAAAAAACCAGTGTAAAACAATGCCTCAGGAGATTAAAAAAAGAGAGAGTGTCTTCAACATTTCAACTACTTCTTTTCCTTGATCATTTTCAGTTGTTAAACCACTGTAAATGAGCTGGGCCATCCTGTCTCTGAGTTAATTTATTTTCGAGCACAATATATAAATCATATGCAAGAAAACTAAAAATGACATTGGAGCCATTTGCCCAGAAGATCCAGTAATTTAGAAAATTAAAACGGAACCTTTAGTGGAAGCCTGCAGAGCCATTGTGCATTCAATACTGAGAAATGCAAAGTGATATTTCAGTTAGGTATGCAGACAACAGATGTTTATTACACCAACTGCAAAATCTAATACATTAAACAGTTAAATATCACTGAATTATGCTCTGCCCTCCAGGTGAATAGGATGCTTGCAGAGTTGCTCTGTCCCTTTATGGTACATAAACCTGACCACCAGTAGAGGGATTTCAGCGTTTAGCAAGCACAGTCATTAAAGTGGACCAACAGTCAAAAATGATTTAAACTAGACCAACACAACATGCTTAGATGCATCCCTCCCAGGGCAATTCAGATTGATGCCCATAAACATTAATTTACCTTTTTCTAACTCTTCTAACTAAAATTTTACAGACAAAATGGCGGATCAAGGCCGCCTGCAAACAGGAAGTGCTGCTGGGTTTCCTGTTACTGTACAATTATGTCAGTTAAATTCAGACAGCAGCATGGCTGAGATTTAGGGATGGCGAGCTCCAAAATGGCCGCTACCACTAGAAAATCTGTGAGCAAGCATTTCTGCTTTGAGCAGATGCATGAGCAAATGTAAGTGCCGACAATGCTTCAGTATCATGCATGCAGATGGGGCAAGTGAGTTTTGGTCCAGTTTAACTGTGGGAACAACTGTCTATCTACAAGAAGACAACATGGGACTGCCAAACAGGGAATCAGCTCTGTTTCCCATAAACCAAAATCCTATTTTTCTATTCCACGGAAGACACAGCTGAACATTCAGAAACTACTGGGACATTCTAAAACTGTGTTACAGAGAGTGGGAATGTCACTATACCAGGGGTGTCAAACTTATTTTCACTGAGGGCCATATCACCATTCTGGATGTCTTCAAAGGGCCGATTAGTAACAAACGAGAAGCAGAACGCAGACCTGACCATTCAAATGTATAGTTACAGAAACAAATTATTTTGGATGAAGACTTTTCTTTTTGAAGAATATTTTTTCCTAGGACAGATGCAGATGCTGAATTATGGACAGAAGAGAGACAGATGCCAACTTATTTTGATGAAATGTATCATTTTTACCCACCGCACCTGGTAAGTATATTTAGTATAGTTCGTTATGACCCCTTCGGCAGCTGTAGCGCCCTTTATTGTGAAAATAAGTTGGGTTAGGCGGCCATCCTTGTGTGGTGGGAGCTGGTTGCACTGAGACACAGTTGCAGACACTACTCTCTTCTCCCCAAGAACATTAAAAAGTCCTGCCAGCAGCCTTTATAGGCACCACACTGGCTAGAAAGGGTGCCGCTGCCATCTGACAGCTCTCAGAGACCACATAACAGGGCTTTGAGGGCTGCATCTGGCTCCCGGGGCCTGGAGTTTGTTATAGGTGCACTATACTCATCTGGAGTTTACTAGACTCCCATGTGGAGGGATTGCAAACTGCTCCCATAGAATGTGCACGAAACCCTGGGGGGTAGGGGGAACTCAAAAATAATGAATATGCCTTGGTTACTGTAAGTCAGAGTACAGATACAGGCAGAGTAAAGGGTAGTCCTAATAGATAAGTATACCCCAATGCAGAATCAACCACCCACTTAGCCACAGAGGGTTTAGGAAAAAGACATTTTCAAATGGAATGATTTTTGCGAAACAGACAAATTTAAGGGGATAGGTTGTCTCATCTCTGGCTGTTCTTGGTGACCCCCGATTAAGATGGTCTCAAGCAGTTCCCATTCCCCTCCCTTCTTTCTCTCTGTACCCTTATATTCTCCCAACTTTCCTTTTGCCTGCTCCCCCAACTTCTCTTTTCTTAAATGATGTACTTGCCATAAAAACATATTTTTCCTATCATTTTTCATATCGTATCCACTAGACGTGACATTGGATGCACCTATACTTAATTTCCCGTTTAGATGAGTGACATTATCTACAACGTGCACTGCTCCTCATTAATATTTATTTACTTTATATATTTATTTAACAATATTTAAAACTAAATCTGACTTTTCAGTAACCCAGAGGGGAATGTACAGCACGATCCAGGGACCATGAAACCACAATGTGTCAATCGAAAATTATAATTAAAGTAGCTGAAATAAGATTGGTTAGTTCTGAGTCAATGACAGATAAGATGCTCATCTTCTATGGGACACAGATATATAAAAAGAGGTTGTGTATATTATCCTAGTATGTACGCATCATATACCCAAACTTATATGAATAATTGTGGGTCCCTCAACAGGACAATAAGGTAGGTCTATTTTTAAGGTGCCCCAGTTAGGTTAACCTTTGTGAATGAATGTATTTTGCTTAAATAAATGTATGGTTGGCCTTTTTGTAACATAGCACAGTTTATGTTGGAAATTGCTTCTGTTCTGCCAGACAAGGAAGCTTACTAAGGGCACAGTGTGAGGACCAAATCCAGAAAAGGTGCCTTAGGTGGATGTCCTGGATCAAAACTGCTTTAAACATTTCTAACCAGAGCAGTGTTATGCAGGAGCTTCTGAAACAGATAATGCTAATGGACAGAAAGGGCCACTTTGATATCAACAAGGACCATCACTGATTGTGAGCCGAGGCAATTTTGCACATGGTTCCACCTACCCTGTTATGAAACAGAATCAATTGCAAAAGATTGTGAGGGAGAGTGACAAAACTATCATCTGCTGATGCGCAAGCACTTTTTGTGTAAATTATTGGGGTTTGCTTATGATGTGGTTGGTAAGACATTGTGTTTAAAATAATTTTGGGGCTAAAAGAAACAAGGTTTTTATGCATTGCTAGCTATACAAGCTATTGAATTTGCATTTTTCCTGGAGATTCTGTTGGTTGCGCCTAAAAACATGTTGGATATCTGGGTCATTAAAGCGAATGGCCATAAGGTAAACAAACAGTAGCTTACCTTGCCACGAGTTGCTCCAACATTGCCTTTCTTTTCTGCTTGGCACTGTGAAAGAGGAAATACAGTTTCTCCTCTGCTGCCCCAGCCCCTCTTCACTGATGTGGACTACCAATACAAGGAGGAGGAGCTAGTCCAGACCACGCCCCCTCCCTGCATCTATGGCTTGAATGGCCCTCTCAGAGCTGCCATTCATGCCCAGATAGCACAGCCGAGCTGAGAATGCCTATTTCCAAAGCAAGATCTCGGGCTTTTACAGACCCTGCCCATTTTGCTGATTATTATGCTGCATCACAGCGCCCATGCCACACCAGAAGAGAAATTATAATGTAAAACTGTAAACCCTGATATCTCGGCCATTTCATTTTGAATTTACAAACAGAAAACCGAAAAACAAAAAACAGAAAAACAATGGCCAAGCAATCAGCTTTGTCTGTTCTATCACTTTAAAGGGCAATTCCACTTTCTATGACATTTTAAAAAGCTTCCATTATTGTGTGGCAAAATGATGTAATCAATGTGCTAAGCTTATCTGTTACTTTTTTTTTCTATTAGTTTTCAATTCTGTTATAAAAGAAAACTGGTTCCCCTGGCAATAATGTGTTTACAGATCAGACACTTCCCGACTCTAGCTTGCTAATCATCTGATTGGCTGAGGCACACACAAGAGTATTAACCCCCTCTGCTCTTATTCAACGTCTTCAGATGGGGGGGGAAACAATCTTGTGCTTCAGTAGCTAAAGGGTTACTGGCAGCATTCTCAGCTGGTGTGATGATTGCTGCTGTGTGATTTAGGAAAAGCTTCTAATGTCAGAGGTCAAAAATACCGTTTTGTGAGTACTCACCTTTAAAACGGGTATTATGAGTGTGCCATACACTCCACTTCCTTCTTCATGACATCTGGGTTATTCTCCAGCAGAGATGAATATGCAAAAAAGAAAGCCCCTCCCGGCCCATATATACCTGGGACCTCCCACCAATTTCCCAGTGTACAAAAGCAGTAAAGGGACCAGGAAGAACCAAATATAACCGTAACAAACAAAACCAATGGTTCACCATATAAAAGCTCCAGAATACCTGAAACAAACTAGGGTGGGGTGAACTGGAGTGTATGGCACGCTCATAACACCCATTTTAAAGGTGAGTACTCACAAAACGGTATTATTCTAAGTGTGCCATACACTCCATTTCCTTCTTCATGACATCTGGGACATCCAATAGCAGTGTCCATCATGGGTGGGAAGCAGAAACAGTAAGGAATGTACCAACTCAAACCACTGCAGCTTGCAGAACCTTGCGGCCAAAAACAGCATCCGCTGAAGCCCGCATATCAACCTTGTAAAACTTGGAAAAGGTATGAACGGAAGACCAAGTAGCAGCCTTACAAACTTGTTCAACAGAAGCCTGGTGCTGAAAAGCCCAGGATGCACCAACAGCACGAGTAGAGTGAGCAGTGACCCTAAAAGGGGGAGTCCTCCCCTTAGCAGACTAGGCCCCAACAATGGCCTGACGAATCCATTTGCTAATCGTAGATTTAGCAGGAGCCAAACTTTTCCTGGGCCCGCAGGGCACCACGAAAAAGCGTCCGTCTTGCGGAAGGAAGAAGTAATCACCAAATAGTACTTCACACAGCGAACAACATCCAAATTGTGCAGAACCCTCTCCTTGTCATTGCTAGGCTTAGGACACAGGGAAGGGAGAACAATGTCCTGATTGAGGTGGAAGGCAGACACCACCTTAGGAAGGAAATCCGGCTTAAAACGAAAAACCACCTTATCCTGGTGTCTCTCAAAATAAGGGGGCTGAATCGACAGGGCCGCCAACTCAGAGACACGCCGGACAGAGGTAATAGCCACCAAGAAAGCAACCTTCTGAGTGAGAACCGAAAGAGCAATATCCTGTAACGGCTCAAAAGGAGGATCCTGCAGAGCCGAAAGAACCAAATTCAAATCCCAAACAGGGACTACAACCTTCCGAGGGGGCCGCACATGCGCGACCCCTTGGAAAAAAGTCTTAACCAACGGGTGTAAAGCAAAAGACCTCTGGAAGAAAACCGACAGAGCAGAAACCTGTCCTTTCAAAGTACTAAGCTGGAACCCAAGATCCAGATTATGCTGAAGTAACTCCAAAATCCTGGGTATAGAAAAAACCCTGCAAGGCAAAGTTCTAGCCTCACACCAATCAATGTAGGACCTCCAAGTCCTATAGTAAATGCCAGAAGAGGACAGCTTCCTAGCCCTAATCAGGGTCTGAACAATAGCCTCAGACAAACCTTCCTCTTTCAAGATGAAGGTTTCAGCAGCCAAGCCGTCAAAGCCAGCGTTTGTAAATTGGGGTAAAACAGATGACCCTGAGATAGCAGGTCCGGCAGCAAGGGAAGCCAGTACTGGTCCACGGCCATCCTTACAACGTCTGCGTACCAAACTCTTCTTGGCCACCTTGGAGCCACCAGAATCGCTGGTGCCTCTACTAGAACCAGTTTGCGAACTACCTTGCCCAGCATGGAGACAGGTGGAAACAGGTACAGAAAGCCCAGGTCCTTCCAAGCCAGTGACAAGGCATCCACTGCCAAAGCCAGGGGATCCTGAGAAAGAGACACAAAGGCCGGAAGTTTGTGATTGTGCCTCGAGGCAAAGAGATCCACCTCCGGAGTCCCCCACCTGCGGCAAAGATCCAGAAAAACCTTGGGGTTGAGAGACCACTCTCCGTGGCGAGAGGATCTCCCGGAATGTAGACTGCCGAAAGGCAAGGAACATTGCTCTCCGCCCAGTGCAGGATCAGAGAGACTTCCCTGAGGGCACTCCTGCTGCGAGTCCCTCCTTGGTGATTTATGTAAGCCACCGCCGTTCGGTTGTCCGAACGCACCTGAACCGGAAGACCCCGCAACTGTGTGGTCAGCCGAGCCAGAACCAGTCGAATAGCTCTGAGCTCCAATACATTGATGGGGGTGTGAGCCTCCTGGGGACCCCACACCCCGCTGAACTGATGACTCTTCCAATAACCTCCCCAGCCCGACAGGCTGGCATCTGTGGTAACCGTCTCCCAACAAGGGACCAGAAAGGATCTGCCCTTCACCAGATTGCTCGAGTCCAGCCACCACCGAAGGGACTGCCGAACCCTGGGAGACATCTTGAAAGGTCGATCCAATGACTGTGGGCTCCTGTCCCAATACGTCAATAGGAGAAGTTGAAGAGATCTCATATGAAACTGTGCAAACGGCAACGCCTCGAAGGAGGACACCATCAGACCCACCAGTTTCATCCCCTGTCGGATAGAGGGACAAGGACTGGCCAGAAGAAGACGGATCAGGCCCTGAACCCCCTGCACTTTGGCCTGGGGCAGAAACACTCTGGCCGACTGGTATCCAGATTCATGCCCATAAAGGAAATCACTCGAGACGGGGAGAGAGAAGACTTGGTGCGGTTGATCACCCACCCGAACCTCTCCAGGGTCGACACCACCTGGTGGGTGTCCAGTTCCGCCTGCTGAAGGGAAGAAGCTGAAATCAACAGATCGCCCCGAAAAAGCACAATGCGAATGCCCTGAGATCTGAGCAGAGCCATTACGCCCGCCAAAACCAGACCGAAGGGAAGACCTACAATTTGATAATGTTGATCCTCCACCGCAAACCGGAGAAATCTCTGATGTGCCTGAAAAATTGGAACATGCAGATACGCATCCTTGATGTCTATGGACGTCATAAAATCCCCTTGGTGAAGGGAATTGATAGCCGAGCGCAGAGTCTCCATGCGGAACTTCTTGGCTCTGAGAAACCTGTTGAGAACCTTGAGATCTAAAATGGGTCTCACCGAACCCTCCTTTTCGGGAACCGTGAAAAGGTTGGAGTAGTAACCCCTGCCTCTCTCCAACAGAGGCACCGGGCATATAACCCCCATGTCCAGAAGGTTTTTCTACTGCTAACAGGAGCCCCTGTGCAGCCTGAGGGTCCGAGGGCACCCGAGACCTTAAGAATCTTGAGGGCGGCCAGTACTCGAACTCCAGTTTGTACCCGGATGAGACCACTTCCAAGATCCAATTGTCTGTGACCTCCCGGGCCCAGACCTGGAAGAAGAGCCGCAGCCGTCCCCCCACCCTTGCGGGTGAGGGCACCCCTTCATTGCTGAGCCGGTTTAATGGCAGGCTTGGAACCCCAGGCAGCTGCGGGACGTGCCCGACCTCTGCCTCTGTTCCAGGATGAGCCCCTGACACCTGAGAAGGCCAGACCCCTAGAGGCTCTGGCCCCTCTAAAGGAAGGAGTGAACGAGCCCGCCCCCCGAAAGGGACGACGCTGCTTCCTCCGCTGAGGTAACTTACCTCCTTTAGCAACAGCATCCAATTTATCACCAAACAGCCGCGCACCCAAGAAGGGGAGAGCTGTTAGCGACTTCTTGGCTCCCACGTCCTCTGTCCACTGACGGAGCCAGACCAGTCTGCGCATGGCCACCAGTAAGGCTGACGTCCCACTACACACGACAATGGAGTCTTCCATCGCAGCCATAAAATCCATAAACAATTTGCACTTCTTAAGTATAGCGAACTCAGCGCCATCTGTATCAAGCTGAGCGTTATTCAGCCAGTCCCTGATAAGGGACCTGGTAGCAAGCGACACCAGGGCAGATGCACTAACCGGCCGCAGGGCCGAACCCACGTTGGCAAATGCGTGGCACGCCATCTGATCAAGGCGCTTGTCCTCGCCATCCTTAAGGGAGGTGGCGTCAGGGGTGTTCAGCACAGAAGAGTTGGTCACACCTAAAACAGGCGTGTCGACCTCGGGAGGCGAAGACCAGCGCTTGACTGCCTCCCAGCGCTTGATCCCATCCCTGAGGCACACCAGGAAGCCGGCAGGGCCTTTCCAATTCTCTAAGTATCAGCGCATCAAAATGCCCATGGGTAGGGAATTCCATACGGGGCTTGTGAGCCCCCCCCAAAAAAAACCCTTCTTAAGAAGGGGCGCCTCAGGTGGATCAATATCCAACACCTCCAATAAATATGACAAAACAGTGGCCGTATCAACGGCATCTCCCGGCGCCTGCCCGACATTGGAATTCCCAGGCTGACCATAGTCAGCCTCTATATCCTGATACAATTCCCCCTCCTCTAACGGGGAATAATCGGACAATTCAGCGGACTCGACGTCAATATCCCACAAAGGCTGGGCCGACGACAAGTGTCTCTTTTTAGCCTGGGTCTTCTTGCCCACCGTGCTAGCAATCATTTTGCTCTATGCTGGCCAACCAAGCCCAAACATGAGAAAGCGACTCCCCACTGGTACCAATGTTACTTGGGGTACGGATCAGGTGGGGAGGGGAATGCGATGAAGCGGGAGGAGCCGACCCCGAAGGCTGGGTACCAGACTGCCGCGTTATGGCCTTTTGTGCGCATGGTATACAAATCAGCACATTCTCCCCCGTAAGGGATACCCCACACCCCACACATGGCCCGGATTGTCCCAGAGGGATCCTGAGCCCGGTATCCTGCAGAGCCTCCATATGGTGAATTTTTGTGGTCGCAAGAACGTAGGGAATTACGCATAAGCAACCCGGGATGCCCCTTAAAAGTCCCGGTGGGAGGATTTTTGGGTGGACAATTTTTATATCTAGGGACCCCAGGACCAGGAGGGACCCCCTAATATGCACATATACAGGGCCTGTAACACAGAAAATAAGCCACATAAGAGCAGAGCAGTGTAAATGCAATATATGATCTAACAGCCACACCTGGAAAAATATTTTATATATATATACACACAGCCAAAGACTGAGACCAATGGGGACCCCCGCTAAATAAGGGCCCCCACGCACACACACCAGCTGAAGAAAATGGCCATCAGGCCCTTACCACCCCGAGTGCAATCTGCCTGTCAGGAAAGATGGCCCCCACGCTGCCTCGTGTCTAGGAAGGGAGAGCAGGGGGGGGGCGGGCCAGCGCAGAACGCGTGTTTCCCGAGGCCACGTCCCCCTCCCAGCAACGTGGACCCCTAGCAACGAGCCTGTAATCGCTCCAAATAAGGGGACGGGGCTACCGCGGCCGCGCCGAGAGCCCGGCCCCTTCCCAAACGCAGCCTGAGGGGGAGAAGCTTGAGGCTGAAGTAAAGCAATGAGTCCAGAACAGTATGCACTCACACACACACACACACACACACACAGTAAAGTAAAAACACTCACACTGACAAGGTATGGGTAAAACGAAATATAGGCCAAAACGAAATATAGGCCAAAAAGAAATACAGGCCAGGCCCCCCCCCCCCCCGGAGGGGAATCAGGGACCCGGAAGGGGGGAATCCAGCCAGGAGACGGCCATAAGTCTAACGGGATGGGGCATCCCACACCAGGATCACCAAAAAACCTGGATAACCGCCTACCCCATAGTGAGGTCTCACGGTGGAGCAGTGCTCCTGCTGCACACATAGGGTGCTCCTACCTTCACCAGGACCAGCTGGGAGGCTCAATATGGGGCAATTTAGAAGGGTCCTGGCAGTAATAGGGATAATTAGAAGGCCGGGCATAAGCCCGGCTTACCTGTAAGCAAGGAAGTCCTCATCTTCTGTCTTGTCACCTTCTCTGCAGAGAAGAAAACTGGGGAATTGGTGGGAGGTCCTAGGTATATATGGACCGGGAGGGGCTTTCTTTTTTCCATATTCATCTCTGCAGAAGTTCGCCCTCTACTGGAGAATAACCCAGATGTCATGAAGAAGGAAGTGGAGTGTATGGCACACTTAGAATAAGGATACTAAGAGTGTTTTACCAAGACAGAGTCAGAGTAATATAAGAAACATGGAAACAGCATGCTGATAAGTAAATCATAGGTATGGGAGCACAATCCTAACACACAGGTTTATTTTACATTCCAGAAGAGTAAAACAGTAAGGCATAACACCAAAAACCTGAAAAAAAGGAGGTATATGGTATGGCCACAATTAGTTTCCATTAGTTGCCCCTGGAGATTCTGTTTTGTCATGTTAATGACTAAGTCTTCAGTGGGTACAACCAGATACAGCACTGCCCTTGATTTGATTAAAGTGTTCAAGTCAAGGTATAATATAGAGGTTTTCGAATTATTCATCACTGACCTTTAATATGTTCCTGCCATCAAATGACTCTCTCTCTCTTTGGCCAGGCCTCCCAGAGGCTACAGGGATTCTCTCTTCCGCTGTGAAAAAAAAAGTTATTTAAACTTTTATAAAGGTAGAATGTAGAAAGTCGAACTTTAATGGAAGTAAATATAATCCGTTAAGGACAAAAAATTACAAAATGAGAGATCAGTGTTAAAAAGGGTTTTATCTGAAGACAAAAACGGTGCACTGAATGCACACATAATAAAAGTGTAGTCAACCTACTTATTGTCTTGATTAACAACACATTATAAACAAATTACTTTGTAATTAATTAAAATAGAAAACTATATTATCATACCAAGAATGCCCAGAACTTAGAGGTTCATAAGCTGAAAAATAAATGTGTTACATTGACATGATTTTTATGTGAATCACAAAAAGGAAAGAAAATCTTAATGACTGTGCAAAAGCACATTATGTTAATTAGTCATTATTTGCTAATGGTTTGAATAGGCAAGTAAACAAGCCACGATTCTGCATTGCAGTTTGGATTGGGGTTAAAGTTAAATTCAGCCAAAAATTTGCTCATTTAGTTCAGTATGATCAGAACGGAATTGTGGCAATATTCAGGGTAAATTTGGCCAACTTAAAGCGGACCTTCACTTTGAATAAGAGTCTATCTTATATGTTTCCCACACCCTGTACATACAGATTGTCCACATTAAAAATCATCCTACCTGCATCTACTGCATGTTATGAGCCTTTAAACATCCAAGATGGCGGCTTATGGAAGCCGCCATCTTATCAGGCAGCCTGCAAACAGGAAGTGCCTCCTGACTGTGCTGCTCTGCATTCTGGGACTGCTGACCTTTACCTGACCCCAGCTCTGCTCTGTCTGAGCAAAGCACAGCTATAACCACCCCCCCTGTACCTTATCCCACTCTCCTCTCCTCAGTAAGTGTGATGCTTCTGAGTCAAGATGGCGGCGCCCGTATCTTAAATTCCTGAACAGAGTTGCAGCCCAGTGGGGGAAAGAATAATAAGTTAGTGACTAAACACGTAAAATATATTAATTTTAGATGCTGGGGAACCATTTTTTAAGAGTTTGGGCTTTTCATTAAATCACGCTGAAGGTCCGGTTTAACCCTTTAAGTGCCAGCCTACCTGGAGTTTTTGTTACACTTTTTTCACTATTTTGCACTATGCATGTTCAACTGTGATTTTTGAAGGGATTTCCCAGAAAAATGATATATTGTTTTTTTCAGCAGAGTCTGGGCTTTAACATGAAATGTCTTGTTTGTCATTTTTTAAGTGTATTCTTAATATTTTGGGGTGAGATATGTGCAAAAAAATAAAAAAAATCTATTTTTTACAATTTGTAGTGTTTTTTTGTAATAAAAAATTTAAGTTTGTCAATAAATCTTATTGCGTGTGAGATCCCAATTTCTCCCAGTTACAACGGCACCACATATGTATTGGTAGATGCCCTTTCCTGCCCAGGAGACTACCCCAAACTGAAACAGCACTTTAAGAGATTTTCATATCAAATACAGCTATGCTAAGCGCTATGTGCACCTTGCAGTTTTTCAATAAAAACAACCCTTTACATTTGAAATACCCCCCACAAACTATATATTGTCTGGAAGTACACACCTCAAGCTTTTTAGGCATACCAGGCTTGTTGATGTTGCCACAGTTTTCTGGAAGTTCTCCCTCAATGTATTCTTTGGTTACACAGAGCTTCCCTAAAAAAAGGATAAAAAAGCAGAATCAAAGCCACATTTTTCTAAAGAAAACTATAAGCAAACAAGAAAAAACAAGTTAATCTAAAAAAGCAACATCCCCCGAACAGAACGATACCCAACATGCATAGCTACTGTCAAGGGAAGAGTTGCCAAACACTCCAAAGTAAAGATTGCGCATAACGGTAATTTTGCTTGAAAATTTCAGCTCTGCAGACAAAGTGGCACCTTGCGCTTTTTCTACCAAAACAACCCTTTACATTTGGAATACCCGCCACAAACCATATTTCCTGAAAGTACACATGATAAGCTTTCTAAGCATACCCAGCATGTTGTAATGGCCCATCTTTCTGGAAGTAATCCCTCAAATAATTCCTTGGTCGCACAGGGTTTCCTTAAAAAATGTATAATAAAGCAGAATGAAAAATTAGTTTTCCTAAAATATCAATAAGCAAACAAGAAAAAACAAGCTAAATCTGAAAGCGCAAAAGCCCCCGAGCCTCCTCACGCCGTAGGACCCGGGTGGGGTGAGTTATTGTGGGTGATGGGGGGGGTTCACACAGCGGGGCATCCCCAATCGGGATGCCCCAGGGGAAAGGACCAATAACCAGGATAGTCAAAATCCTGGGTGTTGGTCCACTTTAAATGTAAAAAAAAAAAACACACCACACCACAAAATGCTGGAAGCATTTATTACCAGCTGGGTGACAGGACATAAGGGGTTAATTAAAAAAAAATTGACATAGGGTCCCCCCTCCCAGGGGGGGAACCCCATTTTTTTGGAATTTTAAGGGTTAAAAACCCTTAAAAATCCCCCCCAAAAAATGACGTAGGGTCCCCCCTACCCAGCATTACCGACCGGGGCCAGCTATGGGGACTTGTAGAACAGGGCGCAGGGGCCAGCGTTGGTGGCCCCTGGCCCTGCAGGCTACTAGCCCGCATAGCGACTTGGTGGCCCGGGCCCTTCTGCCCCCCCCTGGCCTTTGGGGAGGCAGGTAATGGGGGGCTGGGGTTAATGACAAGTCACCCGCAAGCCCGCAGGTGACTTGCCAGACCCAGAGCCTTGTGAGCTGGTACAGGGGTCTCATAGACCCCTTACCAGCTCACAAAGGGTTAACTGTAAAAAAAAAAGACCACACACAAAATGATTAAAAAAAAAAATGTTTTACTGTACTTCCCTCCGATTGTAAGCTCTTGTCCCTCGCCGCTCTGATGACAGATGCCGGTGATCGGCATCCAGAGAAGGGGGAGGCAGGAGATCAGAGGATCTCCTGCCACCTCCTTCCCGGGCACCGATCACCGGCATCTGAGAACTGAGAGCGCTGAAGCCGGTGATCGGGGCCGGAAGGACGTCATTGGCCCCGCCCCCAAGGGAGGAGGAGGGTCGGCGGGAGCCAGCGCACATGCAGGTAACTAAATGTCATTTTTATTTATTTATTAATTTTTTTAAAGAAAATCCAGTGGCAGCTGAAAGGTGGGGGGGGCACCCTATTCCGGGCCCTCCACTGCAGCCGGAGGAGCTCCGACGGTCGATCGGAGCCCACCATCTTAAAGAGGAGACCCGGCCGAATCAAACAAGGGGTCAGGTAAGTGACTTTTTTTTTTTACTTTTTATGCTATATGTGGGGAAAGTCAGGCACGTAAAATTTACGTGGCTGGCGGTTAACTGCAGGGGAGGCAGCCACGTAAATTTTACGTGGCTGGCGTTTAAAGGGTTAAAGCCAGTAAATCATGGTTAGAGAACATGGTCTTTCTGGCTGGGATAAAACCAATTCTTAACTAAAATGAAGTTTGGATAGGGGCACTGAATTGCCTCCATGACAGTTAACAGTAATTCTATTCTACACACAGAAATATGGATATGTCACCGACACAGGATGTTTTGTACTGGTTACCCCTTTTGTTCCTGATGACACATAAGGACTTTCCTTTTTACCAAAAATCTGACGGCAAACAAATGAGCCTAGATCACCGCAAAAGAAACAAGCATAGCAAAACAAATATTAAAGTGGTCCTTGTCCTTCTCCCTACTCCTTCAAAACATTTTAGAGCGAGGCCAAATAACGGGAACACAGAAATGGAGATACCAGCAATAAAGCTGTATAAGGCCGGTGTGTACACTATGGGATAGATACACATGAAGTGAAACCCAAAATAACCAAAGAGGTTATATAACCAACTATCCCGAAAAGAGTGGCACTACCTCTTATATAAAAGTATATGAAAGTTTATTCAAGAATAAATCCACAAAAATGCAAATATACACTTATTTAAAAACACTCAAAAAACATAAACATAGACAAACCTAGAGGGGGGCAACAAAGCCCTATTGCTGCACCTATTAATAAGAATATTATTTGACTAATAAAGTGACCTGTGCCGTACCTAGCCTAGCTAATCTACATAAAGTGCCTAATAACTAAAAAAAATTGTATATAAAGGGTGTACAAAAAATTGGCTTATCTAAAGCAGCAATATGGCTTTGTTGCCCCCCCCCCCCTCCAGGTTTATCTATGTTTATGTTTTTTAGAGTGTTTTTAAATAAGTGTATATATGTATTTTTGTGGATTTATTCTTGAATAAACTTTCATATACTTTTATATAAGAGGTAGTGCCACTCTTTTCGGGATAGTTGGGGGAGAAGGTGGGACACCCCCCCCCTCTCTTTGGTTATCTTTATAACTAGACAACTCTGACAACTAATGTCACATTTCAGAGTAAGGGGATTTAGTGGAAGCATAATAAACCTTTTCTTGAGGTTTAGTGTGATGAATCAATTTCTCCTTACACTTGGCTAAAAACTATACTGTCCATATAGAGCTTAGGTAAGGGATGTGTCAAATTAGTTGACCAGCTGCAGTCAGAAACGGACATTTCTTTTGATAGGCCAGAATAAACATTTTATACTATTTCCTTCTAGTATGCAGACAAAACTGTTGATACCCTTCGGCTGTGGCAAAAAAAACTCATAATGGTAAAATAACTAAAAAAAGCATATGAGAATCATTGCTTTTGAATGTTGATTCAACAAAAAAAAACATTAAAACAAACTAATGAAACTGGCATGGACAAACAGACTGAAAATAATTTACTATATTAAACTATGGTCCTATAATTAGCAAAACATGCCTCTTCAACCTTCTATGCAGTCAGTCTGCCTTCTTAAAGGATTAAAGGTAGTCTCTGTGCAGTTTGGTATCATAGTGTGTATCTCATTAAACATGGACCAAAAAGAGAGTTGTCTATGGAGATTTTAAAGAAAATTATAGACAAACATGTTTAAACCTTCAGCATCATTTAATGAAAAGTCCCCAACATCTAAAATGAATATATTTTTAGTCACATGCTTATTAATCCTTCTTCCACTGGGCTGCAAATCTGCTCAGGACTCTTTGATACGGGCGCCACCATCTTGCCTTCAGTAGCATCACATACTTAGGAGAGAAGGGGGGAGGGCAAAAGTACAGGGGAGGTTATAGCTGTGCTTTGCACAGACAAAGAGGAGCTGGGTCAGGAAAAGGACAGCAATCCCAGAATGCAGTGCAGCACAGTCAAAAGACACTTCCTGTTTGCAGGCAGCCTGAAACTTCATGGGCTGCCATCTTGGATGTTTAAAGGCTCATAAAATGCAGTAAATGCAGGTAGGATGATTTTTTAATGTGTGTACAGGGTGGGGGAAACATATAAGACAGGCTCTTATTCAGAGTGAAGATCCGGTTTAAGGCAAATGCTGTAAGACCAACTCCAAACAGCATAATATTCCTGTTGCACATAATATTCTGAAGTTAACTGGAAAAACAGCATTTTTATCAAAAAGGGTGCCATTCCTTGCATGGGGGGTGGGGAATCCTGATTGCCAATGCTTCCATCCCCCACATGTGCTGTAACAGCCCATAAGACACAAAATCCTGCCTTTTGAATTGCTCAAGATTGGCCGCCATGGTCACATGGTCCACAGGTCCCTTTGTATCAAGCCACCAGCAGGCTCGTGTCTGGGCCTTGATTTCACCAGGAAATCAGTTTGAAAGGTAAGATTTTGTGGTTCACTGGAGCATTACAGAAGGGCACCATCAGCAATCGGGATGTATCTCTCCCCCGGGAAAGGAACAAGTTTAAAGGGACTCTGCAGACAAAGTGCATTAACTCATTCAGCAGTTCACCTCCTCTTGGCTGCGCTCTGCCTTCCTGCCAGAAGGCAGCTGCTCCTGGAAGTAGAATCAAGGCAAAGAGTAGTGGCATGCCCCCTGATATCCTTTGCCATAGACCACCAATAATAGGACTAAGCTGGTGGTCTAAAACTAAGCATCATCAGACTGTGGACACTGGGAAAGAGGGAGAACAGCCAGGGTGATGAGCATGCCTGTCTTACAGGCCCGTTAAGCAGATTATTATGTGGTATCACAGAGCCAAATGCCATGCCCGGTGAAACAGTAAAACTTGATATCTCGGCAATTTCTTCTTCAATTTAAAAACAAAGAACTGTTTAGGACACTGCCAAACGTAGCCCAACACAATGGTCTGTAGCCCTTTAAGGAGACCCCAACGGCAAATAGTTCAGCAAGCAGATGATGCCTGTCCTATGCACCTCTCCTTTCTTTTCTGCAGCGGCTGCAGACGCTGTAGCGAGGCTGAAAAGTTTGCCTCTCCTTTCAACTTCATTCCTCCAGGATCAGAAAAAGGGTTTTGGGGATTTCCTGGGTCGATTTAGACGAGATTTTGATATTCTCCCCAAACACTGGGTCCATGTCAAAGCAGTGCTACAAAAATTACAGGAGAATCCCCTCTATGTCAAGCAAAAGAAATTTGTCTTTGAGGTCTCAGAAGTCCCTTTCGTGGGGTACATTGTCTCAAACATGGGTCTTGCTATAAAGAATCTGCAGTATTAGAGTAGAGCCTGCGGATTTGAAAGGCTTGGAAAGAATTTGGGGTTTGACAAATGTTATTATTGACCCCTCTCACTGTCCCTACCTGTAAAAATGCCTTTCCTTCCATGTGGCCTGAGCTTGTGGTTTAATCATTTGATAGATTAAAGAAAGCCATCGGCTCAGCCCCAGGGCTAACCCATGCTAATGTTCAGAACCCTTTCGTCCTTGAAGATGATGCTTTGGACAGCGGAATGGTTGAATCTGCATCATGTGTTTCCTGGAAATTCCATGGCACCGGGAGAAATTATGATATCAAAAGATACTTTATGCTTTTCTATTCAAGGAACACTTCAGGAGACATGTCAACTTGTGTTGCAACCTAAGGATTTAGATAACCTCTAGAACTTTGAGAACAAACATTAATACCCCTTGACCTTTCTAATTCAGCTTAGGTACACTCTTAATCACTGGAGGGGAATGTGAAGTGATGCCTCGGGAGTGAAGTATCAGGACACAACCATCAATTTCCCAGAATCAGGCACGTAGAGTCTGTCCCCCAGGGACACTGGAAATGTTGGTGATAATGATTCTGAAGCCTCGGCTTAATTCGAAGATGTGAAGGCTAACATGGGGCAGTTGGAAAGTGTCTCTACCACTTTGTAGTTTCTAATATTCTTGCTACTCTATATATGTATTTAGTTTCCCCCAAAACCTTGGTATGCATCTCTGTTTATTTCACATTCTCTTTGAATCCCTGTATTGTTAAATGCACATTTGATCATCATCTAATAAGCTTACTGAGCCATTTTCCTCTTAAGCTGTCAGAAAAAAATATTATATCAAACTGAATAAAAACAATGTTTCCTTTGGGTTTCTTATTCATACTATCATAGTACAAAATGCATGTCAGTCAAAGGATACCAAAAATACACACAACACAAGGATTTTTATCTTCATGTCAAAATTTTTAAGACATAAGTACTTGCCTAAGGGGTCTTTCCTAAACAGAGTATTCATAACGGTTGCATGAAGTTTTACTCTGTCCCATTCTTTTAGCATCAATCCGGAGCTTACAAATCTCTGCATAAGCCGATCCACTATGAGCTGTAACCTGAGCATTAGAAGGAAAACATATTTTATATTAGTTTTGTCTTTCACTATTCACATATTCACAAAGGAAAATATACAATCGAAAGTATCGAAATCATAGCTGCAAAGTACATACAGTACCAACAACTCCAGAACAAGCTGTCAGACGAGACAAGTGGGATCCCTGGAGATGCAATATAAGTGTGGGCCAGGGCACTTGCCAAATTAGTTTAAGTGCATTTAGCCTGAGTGAGAAGATGTAATAGACATGCATTATCAGCACATCCTCCCAACAAGCAAGATACTAATGTGAAATTATTTTACCATTTACTCATAGTGTAAAATAAAGATTACTGATCTTGGCAAAGTTCTTTAGGGGATAGTTTAATTTTGAACTGACACTAGGCTTTTTCGAAAGTAATATAAAGAATATCAGGTTCACCACTCCATTGGGTGCAGCATGACATGCAAGCCCTTCCAGCAAACCTGATCAGGTCACCAGTCTTCACATGATTGGCATACACAAGATTTATGATGAAAGTGGTAAATACCAGTTGCCCAGCCTCTGGCATGCTGTTGGACAATTTGAGCCGCCCCCATGCTGCAGGTGTGAGAGGATGTAAAGTCTTTTTTTTTCACTTTACGCTTATCAGTTTTACACATTCACATCACGTATCCTGAAAAGTTTAATATACCTGCTTTCCAAAACCAAAGGAATAACCAGTCAAACTCAACAATTTGATATAATCAATATACGGACCCAGATACAAAATGATTATTAGTTTTTAATGCTAATAGAATACTAAAATGGTTGAACATTTCTTAGATTTGAAGCCCAGAAAAACGAAATTATGGACAAATAATGCATTTCTTTCCCATAAAGTGAATGTAGCTACCGTATTTGCCGGCGTATAAGACGACTTTCTGCCCCTGAAAAACATGCTTCCAAGTGGGGGGCTCGTCTTATACGCCGGGTGCACAGGTGACCAGGGCCGTATTTGCAGCAATTTGGGGCTTCTCCACCAGCAGCGCCGCTCGCCCCCCCAATCATCCCTGCCGCCCATCACCCCCCCCCCCCCCGATCACCTGTCAAGGGGCTCTCACGTGCGTGCCCGGGGTCTCCATGCTGATCTCGGAAGCCGCCCGCCCTTACCGCCTCCCCTCCAATCAGCTGCTTCGGTGCCCTCCCCCTCCAGGAAGCAATGCCAGCGCGGGACTAGAGAGAGGCAATTAGACTCCGCCCACCTGCTGATTCAGACTCGTGACTGCAGCAGAGACCTGAGGATTGCGGAGGAAAAGGTAAGGAGGGAATATAAATATATTTTGTTATATATTTTAAAAAAATGCATAATAGATGATGATTTTGTCATAAGAGTGTGTGTGTGTGTGTGTGTGTGTGTGTGTGTGTGTGTGTGTGTGTGTGTACATAAACCATGAAAACATTTTTTTCCCAGTTTGGCCGTGGGGCTCCAGCACGCATGCCCAGTTGGCGTCCTTCCCCAGGGGCATCCCGCATGGGCGCCGATCAAACTCCTCAGTGACACCCCCCCATCATCTGTGATTTGGTTGCAGGCACCGAGGCGGCCGTCCATGACTGCAGAAACCAAGAAAACATTTTATGTCCAGTTTGGCCGTGGGGCTCCCGCGCGCATGCCTGTGTGGGGGCACTTGCCCCGCGACCAACAATTAAATCTGGCCAGCTTACCCAGGGGCATCCCGATTTGGAATGTCCGGGGGGGAAGATCAGAGGCCAGCCCCCACGATACCCAAAGACACTCACCTCTTCCAGGTCCAACGGTGCATGCGCAGGCTCTGGTCCGAGAGCGGCCACTGTCACCGTGTAATTGGGCAGGTGGCTCTCATTAGAATTAATGGGGGTCCCAGCCTGTTGAATTACGCAGTGACGGTGAGCGGCTTTCATTGGACCAGAGCCCGCGCATGCACCATTGAAGCCAGGTAAGGTAAGTGTTTACTGGACTTTCTGGGGGGTTATACACAGCGGGGTATCCTGAACTGGGATGCCCCGTCGTGTAAACCCCCTCCCAGAAGCCCCATTAAAAATGTAAACTAAAGCAAATCTGATGTTCTTTCACGTTTTATTTGGTGTGTGGAAAGTGTGCGGAAGATGGAGTAGTCTTATACGGCGAGTATATAACAAACTCTATATTTTGAGTGGAAATGTTGGGGGGTCGTCTTATACGCCGGCAAATACAGTAGATACATTGATCAAATTGCTCACTTTCTGTAGCTCGTACTACTCTAATCACTTAGGGAAACTCCTGTCAAAATAAAGACCACTCACCTCAAATGCAAAGTCAAATTCCTACTTGCAACTGTGGATGCTTATTTTAACTCGATTACAGCACAGCAGCTGCACTCACTGCTGGACTGATTGGCTGACTAAACAGTCAGCACATCCTTTGTAGTAGCTTCACTCCAACCCCCACTGGTATTCAAGGTGGGGCTGCACAGTACTGTGTGCATGTCAGTGCAGGTAAGGTAAGCTTCATTTGTTATTTTAAATGCCAAAGTCACAAGCATGTGTGGGTCTCCTACATCAAGCTTTCTATACAGTGCTAATGAATGAGCAGAATAGAATGTTTATTGTAGTCTATGCCATGTACCTGGCTGATCCCTCTGGCCCCGCCCCCTGCCATTCAGATATGATTGGTGAGGGCACACGCAGCAGATGGAGGGATGCCATCAGCTGCGCTATAGGATCAGTAAACAAGGTACATTTGCCCACAATCCTGGGGTTACACACAGCGGGCTC
This sequence comes from Gastrophryne carolinensis, assembly GCA_027917425.1. NCBI lineage: Eukaryota > Metazoa > Chordata > Amphibia > Anura > Microhylidae > Gastrophryne > Gastrophryne carolinensis. The sequence goes on along the minus strand of CM051235.1, from coordinate 546,244,461 downwards.
TCATCTGACCCTGGATTATTCTAAGGATGTTGGTTCAATGCAACAATGTATGTCAGCAAATTAAAAAAGGCACACATGCGGAGCAAGCTATTTTCCAAATACAAGAGAAAATATTATTCCAAGATGTCAATTTAGATCATTACACTGACAGAACACTCCAACTAAGTATAAGTCATATACAAATAATATGGTTTAAAAATTCAAGTCACTATAGAGACATTAGCTGGCATTTTATATAGGTATTTACCTTGCCAACAGTTTAATTCATATCTGATTATTCAATGCTTCAGCTAGAGGACTGAGCCATTACAAAATTATAACTTGTTCTCTGCTTGTTTCCAATTGGCAGCCGATAATATTGCATCGTAACATTGTAAATGTTTGCTGCTTTATATTTCATGAATCCCATTTTAAAATTTTACAAGCATATTTCATGGTTGCAGACATTAGAATGACAATAAAAAAGATGCCTTTAAACAAATGAATAAATTGTGGCTAAAGGTACAGCTGGAGACCAGATAAATATTTGTTAGAAACAATCTTTAATAAATGAAAATTGTTTCCATAACTGATTAGCAAGTTAGTAGTACAGGGATGAAAAGTAATGCAGTTGTCTTGGATTCTATGGTTTAACATTAAAGTGGACCAACACCCAGGATTTTGACTATCCTGGGTTTTGGTCCATTTCGGTGCGGCACCCCGATCGGGGGTGCCCCGCTGTGTGAAACCCCCCAGAAAGCCCCGAAAACTCAACTCTCCCCGCTCCCACGTGACCGCTGCAGCCAATCCCCGCCGGCGGACAAGCGAGAGGCAGCGCCGGACAAGCAGAGCGCGTCCGCCGCCTCCCGCGCGTCCCTCTTACAGGGAGCGCACCCGCGCTGGCCATGCACAAACGGCTGGCGCAGGAGCGCGCCCTGCTACAGGGACGCGCGGGATGCGGTGGCGGACGCGCATGCGCCGCTGGAACGTGGAAAAGGTAGGATTGTGGGCTTCCTGGGGGGTTTCGGATGCCCCGCGGGGGAGGGATCTGATCGGCCCGGGAATCTTATAGATTCCCGGGCCGATCCCCCCTGGGTGTTGGTCCACTTTAAGTGCTAAAATCCCATTTTTCTTATTGTGCTGCAAGGGGCTCAGTTCCCCTTCACACTTGGGATGTGCCAAAGCAATGCAAAAACAATAGGGAGGAAAGAAAATGAGAGCGGTAGGACCGAAGACAATAAAGCAAGAACCTTGGCAGCAACTAGCAAGGGCAAAGCAATGTTCTTGGATCTCGCTGGATTGGGAACCAAATGCCAGCACTGGACAACATAGCACCACACTTTTCCCTTGATCCATTTAGATTTTTTTTATACTGAACATGGGTATATGAGTAATCTGAAATCTAAGGAGGGTAAGAGCTTGCAAAAGGTGTTTCACCAGGCAAGTACAGGAAGGGAGTTGCACTTTAGTAGGGAAGAGCCAGAAAAACTATTTGGAGAGAGGAGAATCGATAGACAGTTGCAAAGTGTAGAATGGGGGACTAGAAAGCAGTGCTAAGAACTGGTCAACTGCAACCAGAAGGCAAATAGTTCAAGGATGCAGATTGAAGCAGAATATCTAGATCCCTGGGGAAATATAATGCACTGCCATCTCAGTCTTCCCTTACCTTTGTGCTGATTCAGCAAAGCCAGAAGGAGGGGGAACATCCCCCTAAACTCACTGGTCATGTAGCAGCAGAGGCAAACAGCCATTACTAAACAGCAGAGATGTAAACACTTTAGCCCCAGGCAAGAAGGACTAGGAAAAAAACACCTTATTTTCAAATCTGCGATAAAAAGAGAGCATTGAGGCAGCCCGTTTCAGAGGCATCATGGCCCCCTGATAGAAACTGGACCCCAGAAACTCCAGGAGTTTCAAGTGGAAGGACAATGTCACCAAGTCAGAAACTGAGGTAAGCTCTTTGAGGAAAGGCACCTTTCATGAGACTGCACAAAAAGGGGATAAATACAGAGGCTCAAAATTAGGTTGCTACAGAGCAACAGCAGCAAAGGGAAGTGAAACTGAGAGCCCTCCCCCCCCAAAAAAAAAAAAAAAGGAAACAAGGAAAGTACTGATGAGGATGAAAAATACAATTCTGTGATTACTCACCTGTAGAATTGGTATTATGAGTATACAACAACAAGAAAGATATCCGCACTCCGGTTTGATAGGGTGCACGATCCAGGGCAGTCCCAATCCCCACAAGTAACAGCAGAAAAAATTAATGGTGGATCCGCACTTCCTTAAAAACGTGTCTATATTGAATACACATTAAAATCATCCATCTCCGAACGGTACAATTGACAGCTGTCAATTGTACCGTTCAGAGATGGATGATTTTAATGTGTATTCAATATAGACACGTTTTTAAGGAAGTGCGGATCCACCATTAATTTTTTCTGCTATTATGAGTATACAGTACGTCCTGCTCCAGATATAGTACTTACTATCGGGTATTACTCCGCCAGATGGCGGTGGACTGCAGAGACATCGAAAATAGGCTCCTCCCGGCCCCTCAAATACCCAGGGACCTCCCACAAATCCGAAAAGCCGAGAAAAAACGAGAAGCCGGGAGAGTTAAAACAACCCAAACTAGTAACTATAACAATGATAACAATCACCATACAGGGGATCCAAGATAATGCAAAACCAAGGGCGGGGTGGAGCAGGACGTACTGTATACTCATAATACCAATTCTACAGGTGAGTATTATTCTTAGTATACAGTACGTCCTGCTCTAGATATAGTACTTACTATCGGGACATCCAATAGCAGTGTCCATAAAGTAGGGTGGGATCCCCAAAGTTAACAGCAGACAGTTTAAACCACTGCCGCCTGCAGAACCTTTCGGCCAAAAGCAGCATCAGCTGAGGCCCTAACATCAACCTTGTAAAACTTTGAAAAGGTATGAACAGAAGACCAAGTAGCGGCCTTGCAAACTTGTTCAACAGAAGCCTGGTGCTGAAAGGCCCAAGAAGCACCAATAGCACGAGTAGAATGAGCAGTAAGGCGGAAGGGAGGATTCTTCCCCTTAGCAGAATAGGCCTGAATCACAGCCTGACGGATCCATTTGTTGATAGTAGACTTGGCAGGAGCCAAACCCTTCCTAGGACCAGAAGGGACCACAAAAAGAGCATCAGTCTTTCTGAAAGGTGCAGTAGCCACCAGATAGTACTTCAGACACCTAACCACATCCAGAAAATGCAAGACCCTCTCCTTAGCATTACTAGGATTAGGGCACAATGAAGGAAGAACAATGTCCTGATTAAAATGAAAGGCAGACACTACCTTAGGCAGAAAATCTGTCTTGAAGCGAAACACCACCTTGTCCTGGTGTCTCTCATAGTAGGGGGGCTGAATAGAAAGCGCCGCCAACTCAGACAAACGCCTAACAGAGGTGATAGCCACCAGAAAGACAACATTGAGAGTAAGAATGGCCAGGGAAGCCATTCTGTAAGAACTCCAGAATCCTGGGAATAGAGAACACACGACAGGGAAGAGACCTAGACTCACACCAGTCAATGTAGGCACTCCAAACCCTGTAATAAATAGAAGAAGAAGACTTCTTCCTAGCCTTTATCAAGGTATCCACAACCGAGGAAGACAGCCCCTTCTCCATCAAGATGGGAGGTTTCAGCAGCCAGGCCGTCAAAGCCAGAGTTTGTAAATTAGGATGGCACAAGTGACCCTGAGTGAGCAGGTCTGGCACCCTGGGCAGAGTGATCTACTGCCAGCTGCACCACGTCTGTGAACCACACTCTTCTTGGCCACCTGGGGGCCACCAGTATTGCTGGCACCCCCTCCTGAGCTATATTGCGCAGAACCCTGCCCTGCAGCGGGAATGGAGGGAAGACATACAGAAACTGAAAGTCCTGCCATGACATTGCTAGAGCATCCGTGGTCAAGGCCAGAGGATCCTGGGACAGGGAGACAAAGGCAGGTAGCTTGTGATTGTGACGGGACGCAAACAGATCCACATCTGGTTGGCCCCAACGGTGACACAGAGATTGGAACACCCTGCTGCATAGGGACCATTCTCCCTGCTCAGAGTCTGCCAGGAGAGTTTCCACCCCCGGGATGTACACAGCTGATATGCAGGGAACATTGGTCTCCGCCCAGGTCAGGATCAGACACTTCCTGGAGGGCCCCCTTGCTCCGGGTCCCTCCCTGATGATTGATGTAGGCAACTGCCGTCTGGTTGTCCGAGCGCACCTGAACATGCAGGCCCCGAAGATGAGGAGTCAACTGAGCCAGAACTAACCTGATCGCCCGCAGTTCATTGATAGGTGTGTGGGCCTCCTGAGGGCCCCACCTCCCCTGGAACCGCAGGGACTTCCAGAAACCCCCCCCAACCTGACAGACTGGCATCAGTGGCGACCCTCTCCCAGGAAGGGGTAAGAAAGGATCTCCCCCCCAACAGGTTCCTTGAGTCCATCCACCACGAGAGGGACCACCTGACCAGGGGGGAGAGCACACAGACCCTGTCCAGGGACGCTGGATCCTTGTCCCACACTGACAAGAGGTGGAGTTGTAGAGGCCTCAAGTGGAACTGAGCATAAGGGACTGCCTCAAAGCACGCCACCATAAGGCCCACCAGCTGCATCCCCTGCCTGATGGAGGGATGATGACAAGATAGCAGGAACTGGACCTGTGCAATCAGACTGTCCACCTTCTGCTGAGGAAGGAAAATTCTTGCCTGAACTGTATCCAGATTCATTTCTAGGAATGTAGTCACCAAGGAGGGGGACAGTGAGGACTTGGGGTGGTTGATCACCCATCCAAATGACTCCAGGGTGGGCACCACCAGCTGAGTATCCAATTCTGCCTGAAGTAGAGATTGGGAGGTGATGAGAATGTCGTACAGAAAAGGCAGCACGCGGACACCTGGATACCTGAGCAGAGACATCACGCCAGCCAGCACCTTGGTGAACACCCTAGGAGCTGAGGTGAGACCAAAGGGCAATGTCACAAACTGGTAGTGTTGATCCTCCAGAGCGAACCTGAGGAATGATGACCTGGAAATACAGAAATATGAAGGTAAGCATCCTTGATGTCCACAGAAGTCATGAAATCCCCTGGGCGCAGGGAACTGATGGCAGAGCGCAGAGTTTCCATGCGAAAGCGCCTGCTCCTGACAAATTTGTTGAGAATCTTTAAGTCCAGGATGGGCCTGACTGAACCATCTTTTTTGGGGACAGTGAATAGGTTGGAATAGAAGCCCTTGCCTATTTCTCTTAAAGGGACCTTGCAGATGACCCCCAGCTCCAGGAGGCCTTGCACTGCCTGCACTAGTTCCTGAGCTAACACAGGGTCCTGAGGAATTCGGGATCTGATGAATCTTGGGGGAGGCCAGGCAGCAAACTCTATCTTGTAACCGGAGGACACTACCTCCTGAATCCACCGGTCTGAGACATGAAGCCTCCAGACGTGAGTTAAGTGCTGAAGCCGTCCCCCCACCCGGATGGGTGAGGGCGCCCCATAATGCCTGAGGGGGCTTGGGGGAGGATTTAGCCTTGGGACCCCAGGAGGAGCCAGGACATCCACGTCCTCTGCCCCTACCCCAGAAATCTCCCTGGGCCCCAGTAAAGGAAACCCCCCTCCCTTGTCTAGCACCACGGTAGGGGGAGGAGAAGGAGCCCTGACCCCGAAAGGGCCGAGACTGCCGCCTGCGCTGGGGTAACCTGCCTCCCTTAGCAAAAAGGTCCAGGCGGTGCCCAAACAGGCGTAGTCCTTTGAAGGGAAAACCAGTGAGGGCGTAGCCAAACCGAGCGGCGTATAGCCACCACAAGGGCAGATGTCCTGGCACACATTCTAATGGTGTCATCCAAGGCAGAGAGGACAAAATTTACAAAAACATCACAACTGGAGAGTGCATTAAACACCTCACAAGGCAAATCATCAGGGGCACTATCAAGTATACTTCTGATCAGGGTCCTAGTGGCCACAGCGGTAATAGCAGAGGCACAGGCCGGGCGCAGCGCCGTCCCCGCACATGCAAAAGCATGGGACGCCAGCTGGTCAATGCGCCAGGCCTCAGCATCCCGCAGAGTAAGGGGAATGCATGACAGAGGTGTTAGATAGCCCTAGGACCGGGGCATCCACCTCGGGAAGGCATGACCAACACTTTACCACATCAACAGGAAAGGGATACTTCCTATCCCAACTTTTAGGTACCCCGGGAAGTCTACTGGGGCACTCCCATTCCTTGAGCACAAGGTTATTGAAATGTGCCTGCTCAGGGAATTCCAAACGTGACTTAGCGGTATGGAAAAGTTACCCCCTTTGCCTAGGAGCCGCAACAGGGGGAGAAATGGGCAGAACCTCAAAAATCTGGGTCAGCAATCTGTCAGTGTCATCCGGGGCCCAGGGGTCAAAGCCAGAATCGTCATGACCCCTTGGCCTCTCATCAGATGACCCTGAGTCAGAGAAAAGCTCCCCTTCATCCGAAGGGGTATAGCCACAAAGATTCCAAAACTCCTCAGTTTCCATAGGGAAAAGAGTGACATTAGGTGTTAAAGCGCCGCTTTTTAGCAGGGGCCTTACGCGCCAAGGTATTAGCAATCAACTTTTCAACAGTAGCCAGTCTAGAAAACACATCAGGCTGAGAATCCCCACTTGTATGCAACTCAGTAGGAGTGAGATTTAAGCTTGGGGGGGTAGGTGAAGTGAAACGAGGTGCAGGCCCAGCCACTGGAAGGCCAGATTGCAGCGCAAGCACCTGCTCAGCACAGGGTACACAGACCCGCGCCTTGTCAGCGTCAACATGAGACTCCCCACACGCTACACACAGCCAGGCTTGTCCCGAAGGAACCCCGGTCACATTATCCTGAGATGCCTCCATATGGTGATTATAGCGGCGCTATAGGCCGATAGGGATTAACGCTATACAGCAACCCTGGATGCCCCAATAACCCGCTAGGGAAGTGGGAGTAATTACACTAGGCCTCACAAGTTAACCAAATAATAGAGGGCCGGGAGAAGCCAATGGATTCGCCCGCCTGAAAGACATAATAAAAGGGGGGCGTAAGCGGAGGTAATAAAAAGTTGGTAATAAAGCCGCCCGCGAGGGCACTTACGGACCACGGTAGGTAGATGTCAGTCACTCATAAGCCAACCAAGCAGACAAAATGGCGTTGGTATACCTCGAGGGGCGGGCCGGCACCAGCAATGACGCGGAACGCGCCAGAGACGGGCCCCGCCCCCCCCCGAAGAGCGAAAAGCCAACACGTGACAAGCAGCCAATGACGGCGCACCGGCGCCTGAGGTAACGCTGTCGCCAAGCGCAGAGCATAGTAACAAAAAGGCGCGCTGGCGGCGGCAATTTAAGTACAGACATAGTAAAGCAAGTCAGCGCGGCGGCTGACACAAAGCAGAATGAAATAAAGCATAATGCCAATACACGTAAATACATTGCATACACACAGATACACCCCCCCTCTTTCCCCCCGAAGGCTACAAGGAAAATGAGGGAGGACAGCGGCCACTTAATATAGGGCCCACTGGTAGACAGGGAGGTTCACCATAAGCCTGAACCGCCTACCTTTTGGTGGGGGATTGCGGTGGAGCAGCGCTCCTAAGCACCTAACAGCGGTGCTGCCTATCATCACCCGACCAGCGCAGCCAAGGCTGGGAGGCATATTACTAATGGAACGGGTGGGAATAGTCCTACAGGGCCGCAGGCTAATAGCCCCGCTCACCTGTGAGTAGAGAGAGCCATTTCTCGTCCTTCGCAGTCCAGACTGCAGAGAAAATATGGGAATTTGTGGAGGGTCCCTGGGTATTTGAGGGGCCGGGAGGAGCCTATTTTCGATGTCTCTGCAGTCCAGCGCCATCTGGCGGAGTAATACCCAATAGTAAGTACTATATCTGGAGCAGGACGTACTGTATACTAAGAATAGTATTGCAGCTCAGGGCCAACTGAACTACTGTGCTTGCATCATACTGCGCCAGACAAAGCTTCAGGCTCCAGGCCTTCACAGAGACAGACAAGATTGAGACTGAATAGTGTTCTGTCCCCACATGAAGGCGATTGAAGGTGTAACTAATGTGACTGTGTGACTCTCCTACCTTCGTATCCGAGCAGTGGAGTAGACCGGACCGGCAGGAGCTCAGGCTGATGGAGCCAGAAGTAGACAGAAGTGGATTTCAACCAGTGAGGGTTTATTCCATCCAAATACAGCAACAAGCAGTGATATAATACTGTAGAGGCAGTAGTGATATTGATGCTGTCCTGTAAGAGTCTTTCCTGAGGCTACTGCTGGTCAAAAACTGATGCCTTCACAAGCCCAAGAGATGAGGTCCAGTCACACAGCTATGCAGAGTAAAACTAAAATGGCTGCAGCAAGTCACATGGACCTGGGCTGTATAAAACCACACCCAGCATACAAAACTAAGCCAGGCATGCAGCATACGATTCTGGCCAGCAGATGGCGACAAAAACAACACTGCATAAAAACAATATGGAGAAGATAACTGATAATGAATAAGACAGTTAAATAAATGTGAGAACAGCACACTCCCCGTCTGAAATTGCCTTTGGTGATTTCACTATGACTAATGTCCAAAACAAATATATATAACAACCTGCAAAAAAAAAAACATATTAGAATATGACAGTTAACGTTACTACACATTCCTGTTCATCCTTCATGGACGTTTTCAATGGGTAATATCAGAATAAGTTCGTTAATAGGCCTTGTGAACGTTTTAGGCTGACCCTTCCTGAAAATCTTCAACTCCACCTTCCGGACCCTGCCAGCTTTGCTAGGGAAGACCTTTGTAACTAGTCCCATAGGCCAGTCAATCCGTCTGGTTTGTTCAGCCTATTCGTGGTGGTATCGGATTAGCATAGGATTTTGTTCTGTGACTCCTAGTTGAGCTTGATTCAAACGACCGCCAACTCTCAGCAAACCAGAACTGTCCATAACTGGATTTAAATGGGTAAGAGGGCCTTTTATTGGAATCTGCTGTTTGTTGTACAAGCACTTCCATTCTATGTTGAATTCTTCCTGCTGGAGGTGACGTATTATGAGAGACTCACTACGAGAGATGTCTTCAGCAGAGAAGGTTTTATGGCAGACATGCCAGCCATGACAATCTTTATCTTTTTGAGTACCGTTATAACACCTTGCAATGTGCACTAACCTTGCGATTGTCTTGACGAGTGTCATCCAACTGGAAAAACGTTCACTGCGTGGACAACCGAGGCTGGAGGTTTGTTTTGTTTTGGTGACTAGTGCACTAACTGCAGCACGGATTTCTGGATCATTATCTGGATCCTGGATGCTGAAATCTTTCCGTTCACATTCGTCCGTCTGTCTCAGCAGAAACTCCGGGCCTGTAAGCCAAGAAGAGTTAATAAATGAACCTACAGAAATAGGCCTCATGGCGTGATCTGCTGGATTAAGTTCGGATGGTACATAGTGCCACTGTTCAGGTTTGGAAGACCTTCTTATTCTCTCTATGCGGTTACTAACATACACATAAAATCATTTAGTCCGTTTGTAGATGTAACCTAAAACGACTTTCCTGTCCGTGTAATATTGGACCATTTCTATGTCAATACCCGATTCTTGTTGTATGAAGTCTGCAATCTCCACCACTAACACAGACCCACAGAGTTCAAGTCTAGGGATAGTATGATCAGGCTTGGGGGCTAACTTAGCCTTACCAAAGACAAATCCAACGTGATTTTGATTGTTGGGTTCCATCACCTTCAGGTAGGCAACTGCTGCTATGGCTTCTGTAGAGGCGTCTGAGAACACATGGAGTTCCTTCTTCACACAAGAAGTAAATGAGGTTTTGACAAAGCATCTTGCGATGTGGATTTCATCCAAAGCACATAAGCATTGTTTCCGAGCTTCCCATTTGTGCTACTTATCAGAAGGAAGTGGGGTATCCCAATCCTTGACAGTTTCAGAAAGCTGTCTCAGTAGGGATTTACCTTGTATAGTGATGGGTGCTACAAATCCCAGCGGATCAAATAGGCTGTTCACCACTGATAAGATACCACGTTTTGTAAATGGTTTGTCTGCACAACTTATTTGAAAGCCAAAGGAGTCGGTTGAGAGATCCCATCGGAGGCCCAAACTTCTTTGTACAGGAGGACTGTCTAGTCCTAGATTAATGTCCTTAAATCCAGGTGCATGATCACCTGACTTGAAGGCTCTCATTACAGCCAGGCTATTTGAAGCAATTTTGTGTAATATTTTATCCATAAAGGCAACAATGTGTTTTCTGATTTCAGGCTTGTTGTTGATGGTACGCTGTAGAGAGTTAAATCTAGACAGAGCTTGTTCCAGATTGTTTGGCAGCCTTGGCCTGGTAGCTCGGAAGGGTAATGGAGAAACCCAGTGATTGGTTTCATCTTTAAAGAACTCACTGTCCCTTTTCTTGACAAATTCTCTATCCTCTACCGACAAGGCTACCTTGTCATCATCCTTGGTTGTGTGAAAGACTGATCTTCCCAAGTTATTGGTGAAGAGAGTAGAAGTTATGTCAGGTGTCTGTATTAGGTCTGGAGATTTCTCTTTCACCTCATAGTGATGAGGACATGGCTTAATGCAAGTTGTGCGACCATCTCCACGCACGTATGTCTTGAATGAGTCAATTGCTGGTTGATCCAGGCATACATTTCCTATGACTACCCATCCCAAGTCCAGCCTCTGGGCGTATGGTGCATAGTCGGGACCATTACACTGTTGACGCACCTTATGTACCCTTAGATTGTCTCTGCCAAGCAGGAGTAGAATCTCTGCGTTGTTGTCTATAGGTGGGATAACACTGGCTAGGTGCCTTAGGTGTGGTTGGTGAAAAGCCGCCTCTGGGGTAGGAATCTCATTCCTATGGTTGGGTATTTGGTCGCATTCGATCAGCGTCGGTAGGGGTATTTCTGTATCTCCATTGATAGGAGAAGCGATGAATCCTTGTGCTCTTCTGCCACTAGTCTATGCGGCCAGAGCAGGTGTTTAAGGTATAGGGTTGTGATGGTCCTTTGATTCCAAAGGCTTCAAAGAATTTAGGTCCTGCTAGGGACCGGTTACTTTGGTCGTCGATGATTGCATACAATTTGACCTCCTTTTCTGGTTCTCCTTCTGGGTAGACCTTGATTAGGCATATTCGGGCACAACATTTCTCGCTTTGGCCCTCATCACATACGTCCAAGCATGAGCAGGAAATAGCTGTGGTGGTATTAGCTTGATCCTGAGGCTCCCCGCCATGACTTGGAGCAGGACTAGCGGTGACTGCAGCTGATGAATCTCTGGCAAGTGGGGTTGGGTGCATAGCTGAGGCATGTTTTTCGCTCTGACACACCTCGCACCTGATGGCAGATTTACAGTCCCTTGCCATGTGCTCTAATGAAGCGCAGCATCTGAAACATACCCCAAGCTCGGTGAGGAACTTCTTGCGCTCCTGTATGGTTTTGGATCTAAACCCTCTGCATTTGTTCAGTGAGTGTGTTTTTTTTATGAATGGGGCACTCACGATTAAAATTCTTGTCACCTGATGAAATAGTGTATTGTTTTCCTGTGGGCACTGTAGGTGATGGTAGGTTAGTCTTTCTAACGCTAACACTGGTCTTAAAGTCTCTTTGTTTATGCATGGCGTTTTCATACCTTGATGATGATGTCGCTGAGGCTGTAGTGTTGAACTCCAGGAAGTCGAGGCTAGGGTCATTCCTCATCTGGGCCTTTTCATCAATGAACCTGCAGAAATGAATAAATGGGGGAAAGGTAACGTCATGTGCTCTTTTGTACCTTGAGACTGATGTTGCCCACTTCTCTTGCAGACTGTATGGTAACTTCACAACAATTGGATTTACTCCATGGGCTGTATCCAGGTAGCACAGCCCAGACAGACGAGGGTCTCTTTTAGCAAGCTCTACTTCCATGAGCAGATCACACAAGTCCTGAAGCTTGTGGACTTCCTTGAGATTGATTTTTGGGATGATTTGTAGTCTCTTGAACAGGGCCTTCTCTATTGCTTCTGCACTGCCGAAAGTACGTTCAAGTCTCTGCCAGGCGGCAGCGAGACCTGCTTCTGCTTGTCCCACATAGACAGTTCTGAGGCTCTTGATACGATTTGTAGAGCCTGGGACCAGCCATTTGATCATGAGGTCAAGCTCCTGCTCTGCAGGTAGGTTGAGGTTGGCAATGGCGGCTTTGAAGGTCGCCTTCCAGGCTCTGTAGCTTTCTGCACAGTCATCAAATTTTGAGAGACTGGTGTTGATAAGCTCTCTGCTCACCATAAACCTGGCAAACTCAGACATATCTGATTTCTCACTGCTTGTTGCCGTTACAACTCGTGGTGCCCCTGGGGCGTATGGGTTGCTTGGCGTGAAAGGGTGAGATGCTCCCGGGTAAAATGATGTTGCTGCAGGGTTAAGCTGTGGTTTAGCCTCTGTAGATTCTGATGACTGCTGCTTGAGCTGTGGAGGTAGGCCAGAAAACACCTGATAGTCGTCTTGCTGTAATAACTGTCCTTGAGAGGGCATATCTGGGTGATGGTTGTTAGCTTGGTCGGGTGCTGTGGGTTGTGCTGGAATCGCAGGTGGAACTGACTTAGAGGTTTCAGTTTTTTCGGCTTGGACATTACTGGAAACAGGAGGTGGTGAGAATAACTCTTTCCGCACATAGTCGCTGGTGCGATCGAATGGATCATCTATTTCCTGTGGTGGCAAGCAGACTGGATCGAGAGCTTGGCTCAATGCTTGCTCAAGTAGTCTTAGTTTAACTAATGCAATTTTCTCTTCCAGCTCTGCCCTCGCTAGAGCTTCTTTTTCAATGTAGGAATGTCTCCCTTTGGATTGCTCTGCACTTATGCGGGCCTCTAGTAATCTGTCGCTCAGGGCCGAGCTTCTTGAGCAAGATGATCTGTATGACCTAGAGGAATGTTTAGATGAACTTGATCTGTGTGATCTGGTTTCTTGCAACTGAGTGATACGGAGTTCCACTTTATCTTTAACATCCTGCACCATGGCGTCTCTTTCTCTGTGTTCTGATTCTGCCTTGCTCAGTTCTGATTGGGCTTCATCAACATTAGAGTCTCTTAGAAAGGTTATATACCTTGTGGTCAGTCCCTTGTATCTTTCATAAGCTGTGTTTAGCCGTTCAATAACAACTTGTAAGCTTGTACCATCTCCTGAGGAGGATTTAAGTCCTGACATGAGGGAGGAAACACGCTTCCATTGCTCTTCCAGGTTATCATATAGCTCATCTTTCATGGTATGATAGTTTTCAATTATCTTTATGGTTGGTTTAAGAGAGTGTTTTGGTCGGACATCTTGGTCTGCTGGAAGCATGGTTTCTGCTTCCTGCTGTTCATGATGATCAGTATTAGATTGCATTTGCTCTGTTTCATCACTGGGGAACTGTGCAAGGTCTTTTTCGGCCATTTTGATATAAGGTGCGCTGTCCCTTTAAGAAAATAAACTTTTGAATTGGGGGTTGAAACTCGCAGCACGGCTCTGATAGGGCACCTTGACATGATTCCTAAGGTGTTTTAAGTGAATTGCGGACTTTTGGGGGTCGGGGTGTCCTCCGTTATGTAAGGTGATATGCAGCAAGTCTCTATTAAGGGTGTGGATTGAGGAATGTATGCATAAACAGTTCTTTGGTATGTAGACAGAGGTTCATATAGGACATGCAGTGCTTCCCCTCAGGCTTGTCTGGACATACGCTGTTGCTATGGAGATCCCTGAGTGAGGTGCTGGGCTCTGGGGGGGATCTCTAGCCGGGTTATTGGACTTTAAGGCAGTTTTTGACTGTTCTGTCCCCACATGAAGGCGATTGAAGGTGTAACTAATGTGACTGTGTGACTCTCCTACCTTCGTATCCAAGCAGTGGAGCAGACCGGACCGGCAGGAGCACAGGCTTATGGAGCCAGAAGTAGACAGAAGTGGATTTCAACCAGTGAGGGTTTATTCCATCCAAATACAGCAACAAGCAGTGATATTTAGTATTGCAGTGATTATTATTAGAGGCAGTAGTGATATTGATGCTGTCCTGTAAGAGTCTTTCCTGAGGCTACTGATGGTCAAAAACTGATGTCTTCACAAGCCCAAGAGATGAGGTCCAGCCACACAGCTATGCAGAGTAAAACTAAAATGGCTGCAGCACGTCACATGGACCTGGGCTGTATAAAACCACACCCAGCATACAAAACTAAGCCAGGAATGCAGCATACGATTCTGGCCAGCAGATGGCGACAAAAACAACACTGCATAAAAACAATATGGAGAAGATAACTGATAATGAATAACACAGTTAAATAAATGTGAGGAGAACAGCACAAATAGGCAATCTGGGGGCCATAGTGGCTCCCAGCGAGTTGAGAAGAATGGACTGGAAAGTCTGGAGCTGACATTCCCAGGAAGAAGGACCCCCCAGAAGCAGAGAATTGGTGTTACCAAAGTCATAAAACACACCCAGAAAGCAGATAAGATAAGATAAGATATAAAAGACCAAAAGTGGATCAGTGACAGAGGAGGGCAGATTTTTCCCCCAGGAAAGGGTAAAAAAGACACCCTCCTGATGACCACATCTTGGGAGGAAAAAACAAAACGTTTGACAAATGTTTTGACAATTACTAGGAGATTCCCTATTTTAAAGTAGATCTTATCTTTAAGCCTTAAATAGATGTAACCAAAGTAAAAACTATTGTTACAAAAATAAATAATACCATTTTGTGATTACTCACCTTTAAAATGGGTATTATAAGTATGTCACACACCCCGCTTCCACTATTCATGACATATGGGTTATGGTCCAGTAGAGGGCGAACTTCTGCAGAGATGAAAGCAAAAAAGAAGCCCCTCCCGGTCCATAAATACCTGGGACCTCCCACACATTCCCCAGTATATGACAGCAGTAAGGGGACCAGGAAGAGCTAATAAAACATTCTTAACCATAAAAAGGTTCACCATATAAAGGATCCAGAATACAAAAAGGGCGGGATGAAGCAGCATGAATAGACAGAGCCGCCAACTCAGAGACACGCCGAACAGAGGTAATAGCCACCAAAAGGCAGTCTTTTGAGTGAGCACAGAAAGAGCCACATCCTGCATCGGCTCAAAGGGAGGCCCCTGGAGGGCCGACAGAACCAAATTTAAGTCCCAAACGGGAACCAAAGGCTATCTAGGGGGCCGAACATGAGTGACCCCTTGGAAAAAAGTCTTGACCAGATTATGCAAAGCCCTTTGAAAATAGACAGCCAGGGCAGAAACCTGACCCTTCAAAGTACTGATCTGGAACCCCAGATCCAGACCGTGTTCCAAAATCCTAGGAATTGAAAACACCCCGCAAGGTAAGGCCCTAGCCTCACACCAGTCAATATAGGACCGCCAAGTCCTAGAGTAAATGGTAGAGGAAGACCTCTTCCTAGCTCTAATCAAGGTTTGAATAACCGCCTCAGACAAACCTTCCTCCCTCAGGATGAAGGTTTCAGCAGCCACGCCGTCAAAGCAAGCGTTTGTAAATTGGGGTAATGTAGTTGACCCTAAGAGATCAGATCCGGAGACAGGGGCAGCCTGTACTGATCTACCGCCAATCTTACGACGTCTGCGAACCAAACCTGTCTTGGCCCCCTTGGGGCCACCAGAATTGCTGGTGCCCCCTCTAGCGCCAGCTTGCGCACTACCTTGCCCACCATGGAGAAGGGGGGAAACAGGTACAGAAACCCCAGATTCATCCAGGCAAGGGACAAGGCATCCACTGCCAGGGCCAGAGGATCCTGAGACAGAGATACAAAGGTTGGAAGCTTGTGATTGTGCCGAGAGGCAAAGAGATCCACCTCCGGAGTCCCCCACTGGTGACACAGGGCCCGAAACACCTTGTGGTTGAGAGACCATTCCACTCGGTGAGAGAATCCCTGCTCAGGGAGTCAGCCTCCATGTTCTCCGCTCCCGGAATGTATACTGCTGAGATGCAAGGAACATTGCTCTCCACCCATGTCAAAATCAGAGAGACTTCCCTGAGGGCACTCCTGCTGCGAGTCCCTCCTTGGTGATTGATGTAAGCTACCGCAGTACGATTGTCTGATTGAACCTGAACCGGTAAATCCTGTAGGTGAAGTGTCAGACCAACAGAACCATAGCTCTGAGCTCCAAGACATTGATGGGGTTGTGAGCCTCCTGAGGACCCCACAACCCCTGTAACTGATGATCTTTCCAGAAACCTCCCCAGCCCGACAGGCTCGCATCCGTGGTAACCGTCTCCCAACGAGGGGCCAGGAACGATCTGCCCCTCATCAGATTGCTTGATTTCAGCCACCACTGAAGGGACTGCCGAACCCTGGGAGACATCCGAAATGATTGATCCAAGGACTGTGGACATCTGTCCCATTTCAGCAATAGATGGAGTTGTAGTGACCTCATGAGGAATTGAGCAAAGGGGACTGCCTCGAAGGAGGCCATCATCAAACCCACCAGAGTCATCCCTAGCCGAATGGGAGGGCGAGGGTTGGTCAGGAGAACACGTATCAGATCCTGAACCCTCTGCACCTTTGGCTGAGGTAGGAACACTCTGGCCTGACTGGTATCCAGATTCATGCCCAGAAAGGAGATCTCCCTTGATGGGGAAAGAGAAGACTTGGGGTGGTTGATCAACCATCCGAACCTTTCCAGCGTCGCCACCACCGTCCTGGTGTCCAACTCCGCCTGGCAGAGGGAGGAAGCTGTAATGAGTAGGTCGTACAAATACGGCAGAATGCGAATGCCCTGGGCTCTGAGCAGGGCCATTATGCCCGCCAGAACCTTGGTAAACACCCTAGGTGCCGAGGTCAACCCAAACGGGAAGGCCACAAACTGAAAATGCTGATCTCCCACCACGAACCTGAGAAATCTCTGGTGTGCTGGGAAAATTGGTACATGAAGGTAAGCATCCTTGATGTCTATGGACGTCATGAAATCCCCCTGACGAAGGGAACCGATGGCTGAACGCAGAGTCTCCATGCAGAACTTCTTGGTTCTGATGAACCTGTTGAGAAGCTTCAAATCTAGGATGGGCCTTATGGAGCCCTCCTTTTTGGGAACTGTGAAGAGGTTGGAATAATAGCCCCGGCCTCTCTCTGAAAAAGACACCGGGCATATGACCGCCATGTCCAGGAGATTCTTTACAGCCAACAGGAGCCCCTGCGCCGCCCGAGGATCGGATGGCACCCGAGACCTTAGGAATCTGGGAGGAGGCCGGGACTCGAACTCCAGTTTGTACCCTGATGAGACCACTTCCAATATCCACTTGTCTGTGACCTCCTGGGCCCACACCTGGAAGACGAGCCGCAGCCGTCCCCCCACCCGCAAGGATGAGGGCACCTCCTCATTGTTGAGCTGGCTTGGCAGCGGGCTTGGGCCTGGAACCCCAGGTAGAGGCTGTACTGGCATGTCCTCCACCTCTGTTCCAGGAATCACCTCTAAAGCCAGAGTAGGCAAGACCTCTGCCCCCTCTGGCACCGCAAAAGGAAGGATTAAAGGAGCTTGCCCCCCGAAAGGAGCGACGCAGCTTCTTACGCTGAGGTAGCTTCCCACCCTTCGCCACAGAATCCAATTTGTCTCCAAACAGCCGTGTTCCCAAAAAGGGCAAAGCTGTAAGTGACTTCTTGGCCGCAATGTCCGCCGCCCACTGGCGCAGCCAGACCGATCGGTGCATGGCCACCAACAGGGCTGAAGTTCTAATACACATGGTAATAGTGTTGTCCATAGCCAACAAAACAAAAGTCATGAACAATTCACACCTCTTAAGGGTTGTGAATTCAACACTGTCCGGGTTGAGCTGGGACCCATTTAACATGTCCCTGATCTCCGACCTGGTGGCCATAGCCACGAGTGCCTATGCACAGACAGGTCGCAAGGCAGAACCCACACTGGCAAAAGCATGACATGCCATCTGATCAATGCGCTTGTCCTCGCTATCCTTAAGGCTAGTGGCGTCAGGAGTATGTGCAACGGAGGTGTTGGACAATCCTAAAATGGGTGCGTTAACCTCGGGAGGGGAAGACCAGCGCTTCACCGCGTCCACCGGAAAGGGATACTTCCTATCCCATCCCTGAGGAACACCGTGAAGGCGACTCAGCTTCTCCCATTCTCTAAGAATCATGCTGTCAAAATGATCCTGATTTGGAAACTCCAAGCGGGGCTTAGAGAACCCAAAGAATTCCCCCTTCTTCGGAGGGGCCTCCTCTGGTGGGGAAATATCCAGAACCTCTAACAGATGGGTCAGGACCTTGGGGGCATCCACAGCATCCCCCAGCGCCTGCCCGGCATCAGAATCAAAGAACTGCAATTCCTCAGTCTCAGATTCCTCAAACAATTCCCCCTCCTTTTTTCAGTAAGACTACCTAGTATCGTCATAACTAGTTGTTTTATAACATGGTTATGCCTTTTCTCTCTATTCCCTTCCTTGGGCTTTTCCAAAGTAGATCAACAGAGCATTGTAAATGGAGCCATGTGTACTGACATGGCGGAGACTTCACGACGAGTAAACAAGCTGCCGGTGTCCTGCACCTATGAAGGTGACTAGCAGGAGGCTGAGATACTCTCTGTGTCCTGCAGCTGTGAAGTGACCAGCAGCAGATAGATGCTGCAGGCTCAGAGACTACAGAAGACGAGGTTACAGACTGGCTGTGTACTGCAGCCCTGGATACAAGCAAGAGAGAAAAGGCAATGGTCTAAAGAATTGGTGAGAAATTAGGTGGCAGGATATCCTTCCGCAGCAGCATGAGTGGATCGGCAGTGCTAAAACAAGGCGGTGGGGCAGAAAGACACTCAAGCCTGAATATCCTGAAGAAGATCAAGTGGCAAGCAAATGGTTTGCTGCGAACACCGAGGTTTTGGCTGCCATAACCTGGCTGAACTTGAAGCCTGTGCCAAACACTGAGGAGTGCCCCCTTACATAAGTATGCTATGTTGCCTTTTATTTTTATAAGCCCCTACCCCCACATACATGTGCCCTTCCACATGTGCCATGCTGCCTGTTACATGTCCCAGACCCCCTTCTCCCATAATTTCTGCCTTCCATGTACCCGCCCTCACAAGCATTCATTCGCCTCCATACACCAAACCATCCTTCCCTACAGATGTCCCAGCCCCAACACTTTTGGGTGTTCCCCCCATTATCCCCCAACTGTTTCTTTGTGAAAAGGTAGAGGTTGCTGACTTTATCTCTGGACCCCCCTCTCCAAACTTTGTTACTGCCACTTTGGAATGTATAGCTGCTGGGTAGGGGGCTCCTAGAACACAAAGTCCCCGTTTCCATCTCTCAACTCCAACCTCTGTATCTGCACCCCTATTAGTTACTGCACCATGTGGCACCTCAGACTGGTGTGGTTTCCCCGATAGAGGGCTCCTAGTTCTGGTAGAATCCTTCTATACTCTTAACTTAATCCCTAGTCCAGAATTATATTAGCATTTCTATCTCCCCGCTTGCCTGGAGTCAGTGGCTCCTAGGACTTGGAGGGCACTTCCTCTGACCATAACCATGTTTCATGGAACCACCAATTTCCTTTACTGCTTATGCTGAAATGGGTTCCCTACATGTTGTTATCCTGCCACAACAAATTCCGAGTATGTATGTAATGTATCACTGAATCACTGCTACATATACTGTCACATGTGTACATAACTGTGCATAAACTGCTTAGTGCCAGGCTGCCATGCTGGGATTGTATTAATTTTTTTTCACATGTCTGTCATTGAGAAGATGGATACTAGCCCAACAATCTACTAAAGGCATGTAAGCACACAGTGCATAATAGTGTAAAACTGGATAATGTGCTGCCCCTCAAAAACATAAGTACAGTACTGTATATGAGCTACGCGACATGATGTGAAGTACAATCAGGTGTTTGGCAACCTTATATTTGAAAGATGGTGATCTTCAGTATATGCACCATTTAGAGCTCGTCACAATATTAACTATATCAAGTAACGATTCAATGAACAATAACTGTGACTGCTCTGCAAGAGAGTTGGCTGTTCTAACCAACCATTGTAAAGGTCTATTTTTTCTTGAAAACATAACTTCAATGTATCTGCTCTTGCACACACATGAAACTGTAAAATAGAAGGTCAGTCCCAGAGTGAAGTTTTTTCAAGAACACAGAACATTTTCTGAGAAGTAGTTAGATGAAGGTTACAGTGCAGGCAGTTTTTGGAGTATTCATATGCGCAGCAGAACATGAAATTATCCTTAAAGAAAAATACAATTCTGTGATTACTCCCCTGTAGAATTGGTATTATATGTATACAGCACGTCCTGTTCCAGAAGATATTCCCTACACTTGGGTTATACGTCCAGTAGATGGCGCTGGACTGCAGAGACAGAAAAGTGGCTCCTCCCGGCCCCATATATACCAGGGACCTCCCACAAATTCCCCAGTATTGAAAAGCAGTTCAAATGGAACCGGGAGAACTATAACCATTACAAAAATTGAACAATCACCATACAGAGGTAACTAAGAAAAATAATAACAAGGGTGGGGTGGAACAGGACGTGCTGTATACATATAATACCAATTCTACAGGTGAATAATCACAGAAATGTATTATTCTAAGTATACAGCACGTCCTGTTCCAGAAGATATTCCTTACACTTGGGACATCCAATAGCAGTGTCCGTAAGGTAGGGTGGGATCCCTAAAAGTAACAGCAGACAGTTTAAACCACTGCCGCCTACAGAACTTTGCGGCCAAAAGCAGCATCAGCTGAGGCCTTAACATCAACCTTGTAAAACTTAGAAAAAGTATGAACAGAAGACCAAATGGCGGCCTTGCAAACTTGTTCAACAGAAGCTTGGTGCTGAAAAGCCCAAGAGGCACCAATAGCACGAGTAGAATGAGCAGTAAGACAGAAGGGAGGCTCCTTCCCCTTAGCAGAGTATGCCTGTATCACAGCCTGAGGTATCCACTTGCTGATAGTGGACTTAGCCGAAGCCAGACCCTTCTTAGGTCCAGACAGAAGCACAAAAAGAGCATCAGTCTTCCTGAAGGATTCAGTAGCCACCAAATAGAACTGTGGTCCTGACCACATCCAAAGAATGTAAAACCCTCTCCTTAGGGTTACTAGGATTAGGACACAGAGAAGGCAAAACAATGTCCTGATTGAGATGAAAGGCAGAAACAACCTTAGGCAGAAAATCTGGCTTAAAATGAAACACCACCTTGCCCTGGTGTCTCTCAAAATAAGGAGGCTTGATGGAAAGCGCCGCCAACTCAGAAACACGCCTAACAGAAGTGATAGCCACCAAAAAGACCACCTTAAGCGTAAGAAAAAAAAAGAGCATCAGTCTTCCTGAAGGATTCAGTAGCCACCAAATAGAACTGTGGTCCTGACCACATCCAAAGAATGTAAAACCCTCTCCTTAGGGTTACTAGGATTAGGACACAGAGAAGGCAAAACAATGTCCTGATTGAGATGAAAGGCAGAAACAACCTTAGGCAGAAAATCTGGCTTAAAACGAAACACCACCTTGCCCTGGTGTCTCTCAAAATAAGGAGGCTTGATGGAAAGCGCCGCCAACTCAGAAACACACCTAACAGAAGTGATAGCCACCAAAAAGACCACCTTAAGCGTAAGAATGGACAAAGGGGCCCCTTGCAAGGGCTCAAAGGGAGACCCTTGCAGGGCAGATAAGACCAAGTTCAAGTCCCAGACTGGTAACATAGGTTTACGTGGGGGACGCACATGAGTAACCCCCTGGAAGAAGGTCTTGACCAGGGGATTCTGAGCATTTGGAATCTGACAAATTTGTTGAGGTGCTTCAAATCCAGGATGGGTCTGATGGACTCATCTTTTTTGGGAAAAATGAAAAGATTGGAATAATAGCCTTTGCCCCTTTCCCTCAAGGGCACCCGGCAGATGACACCCAGTTCCAGAAGGCCTTGGACAGCCAGGGACAAACCCTGAGCTGACAGGGGGTTTTGAGCTAACCGAGATTTGATGAATCTTGGGGGCGGCCAGGCTGCAAACTCTATCTTGTAACCGGAGGACACTACCTCCTGAATCCACCGGTCTGAGACGTGAAGCCTCCACAAAAGCCGAAGTCGTCCCCCCACCCGGATGGGTGAGGGCACCCCTTCATGCCTGAGGGGGCTTGGGGGAGGACTTAGTCTTGGGACCCCAGGGGGGGCCAGGGCAGCCACGTCCTCTGCCCCTGCCCCAAAAATCTCCACGGGCTCCAGTAAAGGAAGCTCCCCGTCCAATTCTGGAGCCCCTGAAGGAAGGAGAAAAGGCACCTGAACCCCCGAAAGGACAGGGGCTGCCTTCTACGCTGAGGTAACTTGCCTCCCTTAGAAAACAAGTCCAAACATCGCCAAAGAGGCGCAGCCCCTTGAAGGGAAACCCAGTGAGAGCCTTCTTAGCAGCGTTGTCAGCTGCCCACTGGCGCAGCCAGACCGAGCAGCGTATCGCCACCAACAAGGCAGAAGCCCTGCCACACATTCTAATGGTATCATCCAAGGCAGAGAGAACATATGCAACAAATTCCTCACAACGCAGAAGAGCTCTATACTCTTCACTACCTGCATCATCAGGGGCCCCATCTAAGAGACCCCTGAGCAGGCTTTTAATAGCAACAGCCGTAATGGCAGAGGCACAGACTGGACGGAGTGCAGTCCCCACACAGGCAAATGCATGGCAAGCCAGCTGATCAATGCGCCTGTCCTCCCCATCCCTCAGTGTAGTAGAGTCGGGGGAATGCATGACGGATGTGTTAGACAACCCCAGAACTGGTGCATCCACCTCGGGAGGACATGACCACCGTTTAACCATTTCAGCAGGAAAAGGATACCGCTTATCCCAACTCTTTGGCACCCCGGGGAGCCGGCTGGGCCGTTCCCACTCCTTGAGCACCAAATTATTAAAATGAGCTTGTTCAGGAAACTCCAAGCGTGGTTTAACAGTATGAAACAGCTCCCCTTGCTGCCGTGGAGCCACGGCAGGAGGAGAGATACAGAGTACATCAAAAATGTGAGCTAAAAGCCTGTCAATATCCTCTGAAGCCCATGGGTCAGGCCCAGAATCGGCACCATACACCCTAGAATGTTCCTCAGATGATTCAGAAAATAATTCCCCCTCTTCTAGGGGGGTATAACTGGTAACGTCATAGAATTCCTCAGCCTCCATAGGAAAGAGGGAAACACCAGGTGATAAATGCCGCTTCTTAGCAGAAGCCTTACGCGGGCCAGAGCCAGCAATATGTCTCTCAATGCTGGCCACCCAAGCAGCCAAATCAGGTTGAGACTCCCCACTGGTATGCACCTCACTGGGAGTCAGATGTAAGCGTGGGGGGGTAGGCGAAGCCCGAGGGGGCGCAGGCCCAGCCACCTGTAACCCAGACTGCAGTGCAAGCGTCTGCTGGGCACAGTGTACACACACCCTGACATCATCACTTATAGGGGATACCCCACACGCTACACACAGCCGGGCTTGTCCCGAAGGAACCCTAAGCACATTATCCTGAGAAGCCTCCATATGGTGATTATTGTGGCACAATAGGCCACTTGGGATTGACGCCAATAAGGCTACCCGGGATGCCCCAATAGCCTGCTAGGAAAGTGGGAGATATAAAATACAATAGCCCTCCAATAGGGAGTTAACACTAAATAGAGGGGATAGGTCCGGGAGAAACTACAAAAGTTTGACCCACCTGCAAGACATAAGCAAAAAGATCCCATAAGCAATATGCAATACAGAGAAATACAAAATAAATCAGCCCGCAGGGGCACTTATGGACCGCGATAGGGAGACGCCAGACATGCGCAGCAGAGAACTAAAATGGCGCCCGCATATACCTCGAGGGGCGGACCGCGGAGACAGTGATGCAGAATGCGTCAGCCGCAAGGCCCGTCCCCCTGAAGAGAGCGACAACGCGCCCACATCACAAAGCCAGCCAATGATGGCGCAGCAGCGCCTGAGGCAATGTCGCCGCCGACCGCGGAGCGGAGTACAAGCGTGCGGTGGCGGCGGCAAAAGAAACCAGTGCAACCAATTCAAAGGGATCACACATAAATAATAAAGTAAAGACATGCCCCCCCCCCCCCCCCCCCCCCCGAGATCTACCAGAGCGAAGGGGAAGCGACGGCCAGCCTAAAGGGAGCCAACTGCGGGGACAGGGGGCGAGGGGCATAAGACGCAAGAGGGCCATCTCATAAGGCTCACCATGGGCCTGTACCGCCTACCCTTTGGTGGGGGACTGCGGTTGGAGCAGCGCTCCTTAGCACCTGACAGCGGTGCTGCCTACCTTCACCCGAACCAGTGCAGCCTAAGCTGGGAGGCAGTAAAAGGAAGCGGGTGGGAATAGTCCTACAGGGCCGCAGGCTAATAGCCCCGCTCACCTGCGAGTAGAGAGACCCATTTCTAGTCATCGCAGCCCAGACTGGGGAATTCGTGGGAGGTCCCTGGTATATATGGGGCAGGAGGAGCCACTTTTCTGTCTCTGCAGTCCAGCGCCATCTACTGGATGTATAACCCAAGTGTAAGGAATATCTTCTGGAACAGGACGTGCTGTATACTTCGAATACAACATAGGCATAACTCCAATGTGACCCATGTGGCCCAGTCATAAATTTTAGAGAACTTGGTCATATATTTTAGTAAACTGAGATATTGGAGCACCAGCTTTGGAAGTGACACTAGAACGCCACAGATTATTGAAGGCGTGCAGCAGTCTGCTGGCTGACATTACTTAGTATGTGCATAAGGAGCTGCTGAACAATTTATAGGTATGCACCCAGGAAGCAAGCAATAAAGGTAAAACAAACTAAAATTGATACACACACATACTTAATTTCCAAGCAGCTCTTTAGGCCTTGCTCTAAGTTGAAATCTGCTGCTCAATATTGGCCAGTACCAACGGAAAGTAAGACAAAAATTCAGACAAAATTATCTCTAATTGAGGATGCAATGGGTTTTAACAATACAGCTTCAATAACATATCGCCTAACTAGCAGATGGGGTGTGTGCCAAATGTCCTTTTTGCCATGTGTGACATAATAGTAGAGTTGCTAGCATCCTTTCTGCCTCTGAAGAACCATATTTGTCAAATGACCAGGTCCTTTTACTGTTCGGTCATGTGAACTTTCTTCCATACAGTAAAATAACTTGCTCTCTTGTGAGTGAAAGGGGGGCACATACTGGGCATGCCCTTATGATACATAACCTCAGCTCCCTTCCCCTTCCCTTCTTTATCCCAACTGCTTTTTTTACCACTCAACACAGCAACGTATGAATGTCTTGAACTTTTTCATGCAATAAGCTTAGATGACACCAAACAGATCAATGAGGAGTCGCAATTTAATTGTGCAGCTGGTTGTATTTAATGGCAAAGTCCACTTTGAAGGCATTTTTGAAAGTTTATTTTGTACCAAAAATATATCCTCAAGATGCTGATCTTATCTGTTATTTTTTCATTTTTATTATGGCAGAAAATACGCGTTTCATGAAAGCAGCTTTCACTATCTCCAATCTGTTGCTTTTGGCAGCTATATACCAAGTCTGAACACCAAGATGTATGAACAGCGAAGTGAGGCCTGTACACACAGAAAACCGGTGATAAGGCCACTGCTGAGGTGAGGGAGCTCACATATGCTTACACATACCCAGCAGCGGTGTTCTATATGTACATGACTCATATCTCTCTGCTTGTCGACCTTTTTGTACATGTTTTTTAGGCGTGGATTAATCTTTAAAACATTAATAAAATGGTTATATCTTTCAGATTTCTATAAAATAGACTACCCCCTAAAGAAACAGATACAAGCATAAAGATTTCTGCTAAAATGTACTTTTGCCAAAAGTTCTGCCTAATAAATTTTCAGCTCCGAACCAGAAGGACACACAGCTCGGGATCGAGCCTCTTTAGAAGCAGCCTGATAAAACACTGTACAGGCAGCAGAGCATGGCGAAGAGTTTTACATGAAGTCTGAAACTTCTGCGTGACACTGCCAAATAAATGTGGTGCGACATTTTTTTTTAATACATACTACTGTAGGGTTAAGCTCAGCTAATGACCACTCTCTACAGCTTTAAGCTTATCTAAGAATATGCTCTTCTAATGTCCTCAGCCAGATATGGAGGAGCGGCCAGAGCAAACACAATCATTTGCACCCTCACAAAACCTTAATTTGTATTCCTGTATGTTACACAGCACCTGACTGCTTGTTGGACCTAAGGAAATCTGGTCCACTGCTTCACAATCAGAAGCCTATTCTAGGGCACCTATATAAACTGTAACATCATAAAGTAAAGGGAAGTTAAAGCTAGTGAGGTGGTAGGATACAGCCTACCAAACATACAGGAATTTAAAGAACCCCAGAAATAAACTCTTTATAGTGTCCAACCTCCTGGAACGTATAGCATATATACCTACAGTAAGAAAGTAAAATGAAGAAGTTGTAAGATTTTACCAAGGTCTGCCTTATATATGTTTACAATAATATTAGAGATGGGTGTTATTATACAAAATGCCCCTTTCAAGAATGGAAATCCCCCTAAAATCAGATTCTAGGCAAGGATCGAACAGGGACACAGGATCAAGACACATAGTTAGTGTTTGATTAACAATGCAATGCAGAAAATGTGAATAAGAGGTAAGCTATTGTATTTTTATGAGGTGCATTGCATTGCCATTCTACTGCTTGCAATCAATGTTTAAGCACTAAAAATATTATAAAATCTCTGCATGGAGCTATCAAATTTTAAAATAAATGATACTAAAATTAATGTATAAACCATTAAAATGTTCCATAAATTAATAGAAAAGTCCAACAATGTAAGTCCTCACGGGTATGTGTTCTTACAGTATATAGCTGAGCCAATTAGAAATGCAGCTTCTTGCCACAATTAGTGCCCGTCACCTTAACACCAAGGGGCTTACCAGGTGGATCTTCATATAAATCACATATTTTATTTAATACCTCCAAGTAGCAATCATTAAACAATGATTTCCAGTTGTATTCTTATAAAGCAATCATCAAATAAGTTTGTACATCTATCCCATGCAAGTGCATCCGCATACGGAAACTTGCGTTTCGGCACACGATTCAGAGAACTGTGTGCAAGGTTCATGCACCACATGGCATGTCTGAAGTGTGATCACAAGTTTCCGATTTTTGCGCTATTTATGCGCAAAGGCTAAGGCAGTCAAACGTTCCCCATGGCAACCCATGTTTCTCTCCCATCTTTACTCTAGCATTGGCAAATTCCAGCTACTGCGTTATAGACAAAACACAATTCTGTGCTACTCATCTGTAGAATTGTTTTTTCTGTTAATCCATTCCAGGCCGTCCCTAATCATTACACCTGGTAATTCCTGCCCAGAGGGTGTAGACTGCAAGATAAAAAAGGTGTGGCCCCTCCTGGCCCCATAAGTAGCAGCTGCCTCTAATCAAAGACCAGTAATTAAAAATACAATTCTGTGAGTACTCACCTGTAGAATTGTTTTTACTATGCATGGCACGGCCTGCTTCAAGAAGTCCTTACGTATGGGATATTTCGCCACAAGGTGGCGCAGTGTACTGCAGAAGAGTTGTGGCTCCTCCCGGTACCCAATAAAAACAGGATCACCAATAGACCTCTCCAGTGTTGACAAGCAGTTATACAAGAAGCCGGGAGATAAAAAAGGTAAAAAACCGCAACTAACTTGGAACAATCACCATAAAGGGGCAACCAAGAATAACGATAACAAGGGTGGGGTGAAGCAGGCCGTGCCACGCATAGTAAAAACAATTCTACAGGTGAGTACTCACAGAATTGTATTTTTCCTATTGCATGGCACGGCCTGCTTCAAGAAGTCCTTACGTATGGGACATCCAACAGCAGTGTTCGTAAGGTAGGCTGGGATCCCCAAAAAGTAGCAGCAGGCAGTTCAAACCACCACCGCCTGAAGTACCTTGCGACCAAAGGCAGCATCAGCTGAGGCCTTAATGTCAACCTTGTAAAACTTGGAAAAGGTATGAACAGAAGACCAAGTAGCGGCCTTACAAACTTGTTCAACAGAAGCTTAGTGCAGAAAAGCCCAAGAGGCACCAACAGCACGAGTGGAATGAGCAGTAATCCGAAAAGGAGGAACCTTCCCTTTAGCAGAATAGGCTTGTACCACCGCCTGGCGAATCAACTTCCTGATAGTAGATTCAGCCGGAGGGAAACTCTTCCTAGGTCCAGCAGGAAGAACAAAAAGAGCATCAGATTTTCTGAAAGACTCAGTAGCAACCAAATAAAACTTCAGAGCCCTGACAACATCCAGAGAATGAAGGGTCCTTGGAATTAGCAGGGTTAGGACACAAAGAAGTTAAGACAATGTCCTGATTGAGATGAAAAGCAGACACAACCTTGGGCAAGAAATCCGGCTTAAGCCGAAACACCACCTTATCCTAATGCCGCTCAAAATAAGGAGGTTTAATGGAAAGCGCCGCCAGCTCAGAAACCCGACTGAAGTAATAGCCACCAAAAAGGCTACCTTAAGAGTCAGAATGGGCAACGCAGCCCCACGGATAGGTTCAAAGGGAGGACCCTGCAAAGCAGACAACACCAAATTTAAGTCCCAAACCGGAAGCAAGGGTTTACGTGGCGGACGCACATGAGTAACTCCCTGGAAGAAAGTCTTAACCAGCTGGTGGTTGGCAAAGGATCTTTGGAAAAAAACTGCCAGAGCCGACACCTGTCCCTTGAGTGTACTAAGTTGAAGGCTCGAATCCAAACCCTGTTGCAAAAACTCCAGAATCCTAGGGATAGAAAACACCCGACAAGGAAGAGACTTGGACTCACACCAGGCAAAGTAAGCATGCCAGACCCTGTAGTAAATAAAGGACGAGGACTTCTTCCGAGCCCGAATCATGGTATCAACAACAGAGGCCGGCAACCCCTTGTCCATTAAGATGGAGGTTTCAGCAGCCAAGCCATTAAAGCCAGCGTTTGTAAATTGGATGACGCAGTTGTCCCTGAGAAAGAAGATCTGGATCCTTGGGCAAGACGTACCGATCTACTGCCAACTGCACGACGTCTGCGAACCACACCCTCCTTGGCCAACAGGGGGCCAACAGAATGGCTGGTACCCCCTCCTGGGCTATCTTGCGCAGCATCCTGCCCAGCAGAGGAAAGAGAGGGAACGCATAAAGGAGCTGAAACTCTGTCCAAGGAATCGCAAGTGAGTCCGTGGCGAAGGCCAGAGGATCCTGAGACCTGAGAGGGAGACAAACCTTGGAAGCTTGTGATTGTGGCGGGACGCAAACAGGTCCACATCCGGCTGACCCCATCGGTGACACAGGGAGCGAAATACCTTGGCGCTGAGGGACCATTCCCCCAGCTGAGACATTCCCCTGCTCAGGGAGTCTGCCTCCTGGTTCTCCACCCCGGGAATGTAGATCGCCGAGATGCACTGTACATTCTCCTCCGCCCAAGACAGTATCAGGGACACTTCCTTCAGGGCTAGCTTTCTCCGAGTCCCCCTCGCCGTCTGGTTGTCCGAGCAGATCTGAATAGCCCGACCCCGCAGGTGTGTGGTCAGTTGAGAGAGAACCAACCTGATCGCCCGCAGTTCCAGAACATTGATGGGAGCATGGGCCTCCTGGGGGCCCCAATGACCCTGGAACTTCAGAGACTTCCAAAAGCCCCCCCCCCCCAACTGGTCAAACTGACATCTGTGGTGACAGTCTCCCAGCACGGAGGCAGAAAGTTCCTGCCCACCAGAAGGTACCTTGAGTCCAGCCACCACGAGAGGGACTGTCTGACCAGGGGGGACAGGGCAAATTCCTGATCTAGGGACGCAGGGTCCCGATCCCAAACTGACAAGAGGTGCAACTGAAGAGGTCTTTTGTGAAACTGAGCAAAGGGAACCGCCTCCAAACAGGACACCATCAGGCCCACTAACTGCATTCCCTGCCGGATGGAGGGATGGGGACACAAGAGCAGGGCCCGTGCCTGCTTCTGAAGGCCCTCCACTTTCTGCTGAGGCAGGAAAACCTTGACCTGAGAGGTATCCAGAGTCATGCCCAGAAAGGACCTCACTAAAGACGGAGACAGTGAATACTTGGGATAGTTAATCACCCAACCGAAGGACTCGAGAGTGGAGGTCACCACCCGAGTATTCTTCTCGGCCTGATGAAGAGACTGAGCCGCAATCAGAATGTCATCCAGGTAAGGAAGGATGCGAATGCCCTGGTTCCGCAGCAGAGCCATCACACCCGCCAGCACCTTGGTGAACACCCGAGGCGCCGAAGTGATAACGAACGGTAAGGCCACAAACAGGTAATGCTGATCCTCCAGAGCGAACCTCAGGAATCTCTGATGACCTGGAAATATTGGCACGTGAAGATAGGCATCCTTGATGTCCACAGTGGTCATGAAGTCACCCGGCCGGAGGGTACTGACAGCCGAACGTTTCCATGCGAAAGTGCTTGAACCTGACGAACTTGTTGAGACCCTTCAAGTCCAGGATGGGCCTCAAAGACCCATCCTTTTTGGGGACCGTAAAAAGATTGGAGTAGTACCCCTGACCCTGTTCTTGGTAAGGCACTAGACAAACGACTCCTGACTCTAAGAGGCATTGAACCGCAAGGTGCAAACCCCGAGCTGACAGAGGGTTTTGAGACATCCGGGATCTGAGGAATCATGGGGGCGGCCAGGCTGCAAACTCTATCTTGTAACCGGAGTACACCACCTCCTTAATTCACCAGTTTGAGATGCGAAGCCTCCAGAGGTGAGCAAAGAACCGAAGCTGTCCCCCCACCAGGATGGGTGAGGGCGCCTCCTCATGCCTGAGGGGCCTTGGAAGGGGGTTTGGGCTTGGACCCCCAAAAGAGACCGGGACGACCACGGAACCTGCCACAGCCCCAAGAATCTCTGCGGCTACCCGAGAAAAGGGAGCCATGACCTCTCCTAGAGGCACGAAAGGAAGAGGAGGAGAAGGAAGGCCCCCGAAAGGGCCGAGACTGCTTCCTACGCTGAGGTAGCCTACCATCCTTGGCTAGGACATCCAGACGCTCACCAAAGAGCCGCCACCCTGCAAAGGGGAGCCCAGTGAGAGCCTTCTTAGCTGCAGTGTCAGCAGCCCACTGACGCAACCAAACAGAGCGGTGCATAGCCACCAAGAGGGCCGAGGCCCTACCACCCAGCCGCACAGCATCATCCATGGCAGTAAGCACAAAGGCAACAAAATCAGAGCAAAGCAGGAGGGCCCTATAATCCTCCCTCCTCCTACCAGCCATGGCGCCATCAGTGAGGCGTTTGAGCTTCTTCTTAAGAGCAATCGCTGTGATGGCAGCAGCACAAACCGGACGCAGCCCCGCCCCCACAAACGTAAAGGCATGGCAGGCCAGCTGATCCATGGGCCGGTCCGCGTTGTCATGCAGTGTACTAGTGTCAGGGGAGGGCATGACCGAGGTGTTGGACAGCCCTAGGACAGGAGCGTCCACCTCAGGGGGGCACGACCATCGCTTGACCAGGTCAGGAGAGAAGGGATACCTCCTATCCAAACCCTTGGGCACCGTGGGAAATCTATTAGGACGTTCCCACTCCTTGAGGACCATATTAGAGATATGGCCCTGCTCAGGAAACTCCAGGCGCTGTTTATCAGGACGAAAGAGCTCACCTGGTTTCCTCTTAGCCACCTTAGGGGTGGCGATGTGCAGGGTATCGAAAATGTCAGACAACAGTCTATCAGTGTCATCAGGGAGCCATGAATCCTCCTCGGAAGCAGACCCAGGGTCACTGTCGTACCCCTCCTGCTGGTCCCTAGAGGAGTCAGAGTCCTGGAAAAGCTCCCCCTCCTCTAGGGAGTCACAGCCACCAAAAGCTTCAAGTCCCTCATCCTACTCAGCAAAAGGGGAGGACGTGGGATCAAGGTGCCGCTCCTTGCCATAGGCCTTACCCATCACAGGCCTGCCAGGCTGCCTTTCAATGCTGGCCACGCGTAGTGCCAGATCAGAGTGTGACCCCCTGCTAGTATCCCCCTCACTATGGGCTAAATGCAGGAGCGGGGGAGTAGGATAAGCCGGAGGGAGCGCAGAACTCGGCAGAGAAACGCTCAACCCAACCTGGTCCGCAATAACACTTTTGGCACCACCACCACTCAAAGGGGATGCCCCGCACATGACACAAAGCTGGGATTGCCCCGAAGGACCCCCAAGCACGCCATCCCCAGCAGCCTCCATATGGTGATTAACACAGGCGCAATCGGCCAGCACAGGGTAAGGGCTAATAAAAGCCACCCGGGATGCCCCCAGAAGCAAGGAGAGGGGAGATGGGGGGAAGGAGCTAGACCGGGAGAAACCACAACACACATTTATTCCGCCTGAAAGACATAAACAGAAAAACACATAAGCATCCCGCAGCACATGCCCAAACGGAATAAGCAACCCCCGAAGGGGACTCACGGACCAAGGAGACCGGATGTGCAGCACACACCGAAGATCGTCAAGCCGCCAGGCCACGTATGGTAAAGACTCAAGGACCGATCGCCGCAGCCCACGGAGGAAGAGGGGCCCCAGACACGCAGCAGCCACAAAATGGCGCCAGAACGAGAACCTCGAGGGGCGGGCCGTGTATCGCGTCATCCCCCGGCACCACCCCCCGTAAAGCGTGAAACAGCGTTTACGTGACCCGCGCCGGCGCCATTACACACGGAAAACGCCTCACAGCAGTAGCGCCGCCCGCCGCGGAGCAGTGTACAAAGCGGCAGCGAAAACAACAGCGGCAAATAACCACCCGCCGCTACCATCTCCCCCCTGAACACCCGCCGGGGGGAGGGGGAGGAGGAGAGTGGGCAGGCAGCGGCAGGAGCAGGGCCAGGGTAGGGAGGGGCGGGGGGGAACGGGAGCCCCAGAAACAAGGGGAAAGAGAGAGGTAAAACAAGGTGAAATAAAGCAGCAACACCAGTCCCCAAAACACAACTCACCCCCTCAATAGCTAAGGCAGGATCTTCACATCCCTTAGTAGGCTCACCATAAAGCCTATGGACGGCCACTCTTTGTGTTACAGGGTCTGTGGCTTGGAGCAGCGCTCCTCGAGCACCTGACCCTAGTGCTCCTCTACCTTCACCCGATCCGTCAGCCGATGCTGGGAGGCACAGAGGGTCCAGAAACGGGTGGAAATAGACCTGCAGATCTGCAGGCTTGGTTGCCCCGCTCACCTGCGCAATATAGAGAGCCATCTTCTATCTTCGCAGTTTCACTGCAGAGGAAACACTGGAGAGGTCTATTGGTGATCCTGTTTTTATAGGGTACCGGGAGGAGCCACAACTCTTCTGAAGTACACTGCGCCCCCTTGTGGCGGAATATCCCATACGTAAGGACTTCTTGAAGCAGGCCGTGCCATGCAATAGGAAAAAGCAGTAAATCATATACCAAGAGGCAAGGCCGGGAGGCCCAAGTCTAGGAGACAATGTTACCTCACACCAAATTCCGCTTGCTTTAGCTTGAAAAAAAATTCTCTTTTCATTATCTTTTTTTTTTTTTTTCATTTCACAATGCCAAATGGAATAAACACCATAAAAAGGCATCAAGGATATAATGAACCCCAAAAAGAGGCGGGCCGGACGGCCTGGAATAGATTAACAGAAAAAACAATTCTACAGGTGAGTATCACAGAATTGTGTTTTTTCTTCCAATCCATTCCAGGCCGTCCCTAATCATTACACCTGGAACATCCAAAAGCAGTGCCTAATATGGGCGGGATCCCCAACGCAGAACAGCAGGTAGTTCAATTCACTACCGCCTGAAGTACTTTTTCGACCAAATACAGCGTCAGCTGAGGCCCTAACACCTACCTTGTAAATCTTGGTAAATGTATGAACCAAAGACCAGGTGGCAGCTTTCCAAACCTGTTCCACCGAGGCCTGATGCTGAAAGGCCCAGGAAGCACCAATGGCCCTAGTGGAAAGAGCTGTGACCCAAACAAGGGGCTCCTTCCCCTTGGCAGAATAGACCCTTACCACTGTCTGTCTAATACATCGGCTGATGGCAGACTTAGCTGGTGGAGGACCTTTCCGTGGACCCTCAGGTATGACATAAGAAGTCCAAACTATGGAAAGATTGTGTAGTAGTGAGATCATAACTTAGTGCTCTCACTACATCCAAACAGTGAAGAACACCCCTTCCTTATCAGATACTGGAGCAGGACATAAGGAAGGCTAAACCATCTCTTCATTAAAATGAAAAGATACCTTTAGGAAGAAAATCCTAAAACACTCAATAACGAGCCTTACTGATAAGCTGCTAATTCATAAACCCGCCTGCTGAGTTATTGCCACTCAGAGAGCGCACTTAGACTTAATGACGTATCTACCATGGTTCAAAAAGGAGGACCCTGAAAAACAAGTTCAGGTCCCAAGCCGGCAGAAGTGGATTATGAGGAGGCCGCACATGAGAGACTCCTTGTAAAAAAAGTTCTGATAAAAAACATTCTCAGCTATGGGTTTCTGAAAGAAGATAGATAGCAGATATTTTTCCTCAATTGAAGACCTTCATCAAGACTTCTGCAAAAAATCAATATATTCTGTAAACAGAACAGTACTACAATCGAACCCCTTGATTCGCACCAAGTGATAAATGCTTGCCAGACTCTATAGTAGATCACTTGATAAAGATTTCTTCCTGGCCTGAATCATAGTCTGGATGACTCTGGCAGAAAAAAATCCCTTTCTTCCAAGATAAAGGATTCAATAGCCAGGTCTTCCAAGCCAGAACTTGTGATTTGGGATGCCTTAGAGGCCCCTGTGTGACAAGATCTGGATCGTCACCTCCACAAGTTGCCCTCTGACATCCTTACTATGTCTGAGAACCAGCTTCTTCTTGTCACCGAGGAGCCACCAGAATGGTTGGGACTCCTTTGTGAGCTTAACCTTTTTTAGTACTCGACCCAGGAGTGAAATCTGAGGGAAATGCATGAAGAAGCTTGAATGCTGACCACTGAAGTGTCAGGACATCTGTTGATATTGTTAGAGGATCCCTGGGCTGAGACAAACTTCTGACCTTCCGACTGAGCCGTGATGCAAGAGATCTACGTCTGGGATCTCCCAGTACATGCATAGGGATTAAAAAACCCTCTGGCTAAGAGACCATTCCCTCTGATGCAGGACCGTTCTGCTGAGATGATCGGCCAACAAGTTGTCCACTCCAGGTATGTGTACCACCAAGAGACATGGAACCGATTTCTCGTTTGAATCCAAAAGGGATGCCCCTTCAGATGGGATGTCCAAAGTCTGAAATACAATAGAATCACTCTCAGTTCCAGGATATTTATGGAGAGTCTGCTCTCCTTCGGACTCCACTGTCCCTGGATCGTTTGTGACTCCATGACACTCCCCCAACCAGATAGACTGGCATCCGTGGCGATGATCCTCCATTGTACTGGAAGGAAGGATTTGCCACTTTGAAGAGGCTGAGGACCAGGCTAGAGACTGCCTTGTTGACGGTGTCATGCAAAAAGAGTGAGCAATTCCATCTGCAGGGGCCTTGTGTGAAAAAGTGCAAAAGGTACTGACTCAAAGCAAGATACCATCAGGCCCAACAGACATATTCCTTGATGAATCGTCGGGTGAGGGCAAGACAAGAGACCCTGTACCCTGGCCTGAAATAAGAGTCACTTCTGTGTTGGAGAAACACTTTTGCCTGGAGACGTGTCTAATGACATTCCCAGAAAAGAATAACTCTTGAAGCTAGGATATGATATTTGACTTAAGAATTCGACTGGATAGTCAGTTATCCAATGTCGATCAGACAGTCTGTGTAGCCTTCTGGGCACCCCCCCCCCCTGACATGATGGGGCCCATATCAACAGATTGTCTAAGTAAGGGATTATATGTATACCCTTCTTAGAGAAAACATGAGACCTGCCAACACCTTGGTAAACACCCCTGGTGCTGATGATAGACCGGAGGATAACGCCACAAACTGAAGATGTAGGCCACCTACAGCAATGTAGGTATGTATATATATATATATATATATATATATATATATATATATATACTGTGGTTATAAAAACTCCCGGTTGGAGTAACTTCACTGTGGATCAACAACTCCAATCTCTAAAAAGGTGAAATACGGCAGATCTCAATGCTTCTGCTTTCTGCAGAATTCGGTATACCCCTGACCAAGAGAATCTCCAAGGAGGTATGGCTCCCAATTTGATTTTGTAACCTGAGGATACAACTTCCTGTATCCAAATATCTGTTACATGAAGACTCCAATTATGAGCCAAATGCAGAAGCTTTCCTCCCACACCTGCAAGTGCGGGGGCATCCCTTCATGCCTGAGCAGGCTTTGAAGGGGGTCTGGGTTTATTCTGCCATACACCTGTTGCCTTAATTTGGAACTTTGTCCTAATCCAAAAAAAACAATTCTGTGACTACTCACCTGTAGAATTGGTATTATAAGTATACAGCACGTCCTGTTCCAGAATATTCCTTACACATGGGTTATACATCCACAAGATGGCGCTGGATTGCAGAAAAAAACTTGTGGCCACTCCCGGCCCCTTAAATAGCCAGGAACCTCCCACCAATTCCCAGTGTTGACAAGCAGTTAGACAAGAAGCCGGGAGAATAATGAACAATCACCATACAGAGGTAACCAAAAATAATGCTAACAAGGGCGGGGTGGAACAGGACGTGCTGTATACTTATAATACCAATTCTACAGGTGAGTGCTCACAGAATTGTATTATTCCAAGTATACAGCACGTCCTGTTCCAGAATATTCCTTACACATGGGACATCCAATAGCAGTGTCCGTAAGGTAGGGTGGGATCCCCAAAAGTAACAGGGGGCAGTTCAAACCACTGCCACCTGCAGAACTTTGCGGCCAAAAGCAGCATCCGCTGAGGCCCTAAAATCAACCTTGTAAAACTTAGAAAAGGTATGAACATAAGACCAAGTAGCGGCCTTGCAAACTTGTTCAACAGAAGCTTGGTGCTGAAAAGCCCAAGAGGCACCAATAGCACGAGTAGAATGAGCAATGAGGAAGGGAGGCTCCTTCCCCTTACAGAATAGGTTTGCACCACCGCTTGACAAATCCACTTGCTGATAGTGGATTTAGCCGGAGGCAACCCCTTCCTAGGTCCAGAAGAGAGAACAAAAAGAGCATCAGTCTTCCTGAAGGATTCAGTAGCTACCAAATAAAACTTCAAAGTCCTAACCACATCCAGAGAATGTAAGACCCTCTCCTTAGGGTTACTAGGATTAGGACACAGAGAAGGCAAGACATTGTCCTGATTGAGGTGAAAAGCAGACACAACCTTAGGCAGAAAATCTGGCTTAAACCAAAACACCACCTTGTCTTGGTGTCTCTCAAAATAAGGAGGTTTGATGGAAAGCGCCGCCAACTCAGAAACACGCCCAACAGAAGTGATAGCCACCAAAAATGCTACCTTAAACCGGACCTTCAGCGTGATTTAATGAAAAGCCCAAACTCTTAAAAAACGGTTCCCCAGCATCTAAAATTAATATATTTTACGTTTTTAGTCACTAACTTATTATTCTCCAGATCCTCCAGAGCGAACCTGAGAAATTGCTGATGACCTGGAAAGATTGGTATGTGAAGGTAAGGGTCCTTGATGTCTACAGAAGTCATGAAATTGCCCGGGCGCAGTGAATTGACTGCTGAATGCAGGGTTTCCATGCGAAAATGCTTGAATCTGACAAACTTGTTGAGGCACTTTAAATTCAGGATGGGCCTGAGGGACCCATCCTTTTTGGGGACTGTGAAAAGATTGGAATAGAAGCCTCGGCCCCTTTCCCAGAAAGGCACCGGGCAGAGGACCCCCAACTCCAGAAGGTTTTGGACAGCAAGGCACAAACCCTGAGCTGACAGAGGGTTTTGAGCCATCTGGGATCTGATGAATCTTGGAGGCGGCCAGGCTGCAAACTCTTATCTTGTAACCGGAGGAAACCATCTCCTGGATCCACCTGTCTGCTACACGTCGCCTCCAGACGTGAGCAAAGAGCCGAAGCCGTCCCCCCACCCAGATTGGTGAGGGTGCCTCTTCATGCCTGAGGAGGCTTGGGGGGAGGATTTGGGCTTGGGACCCCAGGAGAGGCCGGGGCGGCCACGGCCCCTGCCCAAATAGTCTCCGCGTGCTCCAGCAAAGGAAACTCCTCGACCAGCCCTGGAAGCCCGAAAGGAAGGGAAAGAGGCACCTGACCCCCGAAAGGGCTGAGAAGGCCTCCTGCGTTGAGGTAACCTACCGCCCCTGGCAAACAAGTCCAAGCATTCACCAAAGAGGCGCAACTCCTTAAACCTTTAAAGTGGACCAACACCCAGGATTTTGACTATCCTGGGTTTTGGTCCACTTCGGTGGGGCACCCCGATCGGAGGTGCCCCGCTGTGTGAAACCCCCCAGAAACCCCAAAAAACTCACCTCTCCCCGCTCCCACGTGAACGCCGCAGCCAATCCCCGCCAACGTCTAGGCGGGGGACAGGAACGTACAAGCCTCTTCTTCTGCCGCCGCCTCCCGCGCGTCACTCTCGGCGCCCGCACCGGCCATTCACAGAGGGCCGGCGCGGGCGCGCGCACGTCTGGAGGGGCGCACGGGAGGCGGCGGCGGCGGAAGAGGCAGCGGATCAGGTAAGGTCTTTTTGGGGTTTCTGGGGGGTTTCACCCCATGGGACATCCCGATCTCGGATGTCCCGCGGGGTGGAAGGTGATCGGCCCGGGAATCTTATAGATTTCCGGGCCGATCACCCCTGGGTGTTGGTCCACTTTAAACGCCAGCCACGTGGAAGGCTCTCTCCCCTCTGCTCTTCCGACGGCGGCCGCCATCTTGCAGCTAGGCCCGCCCCTTTTGGGGACGGGGCTATGACATCATCCTGGTCCTTCTCCCCGTCATCCCGGTCCCGATCACTGGCTTCAGCTCTCTCAGCTGTCAGATGCCGGTGATCGGTGCCGGGGAAGGAGGTGGCAGGAGATCCTCTGATCTCCTGCCTCCCCCTTCTCTGGATGCCGATCACCGGCATCTGTCATCGGAGCGGCGAGGGACAAGAGCTTACAATAGGAGGTAAGTACAGTAAAAATTTTTTTTTTTTTTTTAATAAAATCATTTTGTGTCTGTCTTTTTTTCAGTTAACCCTTTGTGAGCTGGTAAAGGGTCTATAGGACCCCTATACCAGCTCACAAGGCTCTGGGTATGGCAAGTCACCTGCGGCGAGTGGGTGACTTGCCAAAACCCCCAGCCCCCATTACCTGCCTCCCCAAAGGCCGGGGGGGGGGCAGAAGGGCCCAGGCCACTATGGCTATGTGGGCTAGAAGCCTGCAGGGCCAGGGGCCACCAGCGCCCTGTTCTACAAGCCCCCATAGCTTGCCCGGGTCAGAAATTCTGGGTAGGGGGGACCCTACGTAATTTTTTTGGGGATTTTTAAGGGTTTTTAACCCTTAAAATTCCCCCCAAAAAATGGGGTCCCCCTCCCTGGGAGGGGGGACCCATGTCAATTTTTTTTTAAATTAACCCCTTATGTCATGTCGCCCAGCTGGTAATAAATGCTTCCAGCATTTTGTGGTGTGTGTTTTTTTTTTAAGTGGACCAACACCCAGGATTTTGACTATCCTGGGTATTGGTCCTTTCCCCCGGGGCATCCCGATCGGGGATGCCCCGCTGTGTGAAAATCCCCCCCATCACCCACAATAACTCACCTCACCCGGGTCCTACGGCACATGCGCGGCCGCTCGTCCAATCAGCGCGCTCAGAGCAGCTGAGTTATGGACGTCTAAGAGACGTCTAAGCTCAGCCGCTCTGAGCGCGCTAGCGGGTGCATCCCCCACTTCCCTCTAACAGGGAGCGTAAATAGCCGGCGCAGGCACGCGCCCTACTAGAGGGATAGCGGGAATGCGGCCCGCGCATGCGCCGTAGGACCGGGATTCAAGTAAGTGGTAGCGGGTGTTCCGTGGGGTGTCACACATGGGGGCATCCCGATTTTGGATGCCTCGGGGGGGGGGAAATAGAACGGTCTGGGAATCTTATAGATTCCCGGGCCGATCAGCCCTGGGTGTTGGTCCACTTTAACCCATTGTGAACTTGTAAGGAGTCCATGAGACCCCTGTACCAGTTCACAAGGCTGGGGGCTGTCAAGTCACCTGCGGTGAGCGGGTGATTTGCCATTAACCCCGGCCCCCCTATTACCTGCCTCCCCGAAGCCCAGGGGGGGGGCAGAAGGGCCCGGGCTGATTTAGGAGGTGCGGGCTTGTACTTGGCAGGGCAGGGGGCCACCAAAGCTGGCCCCTGCGCCCTGTTCCACAAGCCCTGCATAGCTGATTCCCGGGCTGGTTATGCTGGGTAGGGTTTTTTTTATCTTTTATGGGAATTTTTAAGGGGTTTTTACCCCCCCCCACCTTGGAAGGGGAACCCCATGCCAATTTTTTTTCTTGATTTAACCCTTTATAGTGTGGATTGTAGTTGTATTTTATTTTTACATGTTATAAAATGTTTTTTTAGTTTGGGGGGTCTTCTGAACAGTAACGGGGGGCTACCGATACATATGTGGTACCGTTGTAATCGGGAGAAATGGGGCTTTCACATGCAATATGGTTTTCTTTTAAAAAAAAAAGGTTTTATTTGAAATAAAGGAGACAATTTTCTAAAAAATATTTTTTTTATTTTATTTTGTTTAATTTACTCAAAAATATTAAAAAAACAGTAAAAAAAATTACAAACAAGACATTTCATGTTAAAGCCTAAACTCTGCCGCAAAAATAAAATATATCATTTTCCTGGAAATTCCTGCAAAAATCACAGTTGAGCATAGCGCAAAATGGTGAAAAATGACCAGTCAAGAGAGGGTGACAAAACCTCAAGTAGGCTGGCAGTTAAAAGGGTTAATTGAACCTATGCATGTTGGGTATCTTTCTGCTCGGGGGACCTTGCGCTTTCAGATTTAGCATGGTTTTTTTGTTTGCATATTGATATTTTAGGAAAACTCATTTTTTATTCTGCTTTATTATACATTTTTTAAGGAAACCCTGTGCTACCAAAGAATTCTTTGAGGGATTACTTTCAGAAAGATGGGCCCACTACAACATGCTGGGTACGCTTAGAAAGCTTATCATGTGTACTTTCAGGAATGTATGGTTTGTGGGGGGTATTCCAAATGTAAAGGGTTTTTTTTAGCAGAAAAAGCGCAAGGTGCACACTTTGTCTGCAGAGATGACATTTTCAAGCAAAATTACCATTGTGCACATGCTTTACTTTTTGGTGTTTGGCAACTCTTCTTTTGACAGTACCTATGCATGTTGGGTATCGTTCTGTTCGGGGGATGTGGCTTTTCAGATTAACTTGCATAACTTGCATATAGTTTTTTTTAGGAAAATGTGGCTTTGATCCTGTTTTTTTTATCCTTTTTTAGGGAAGCTCTGTGTAACCAAAGAATACATTGAGGGACAACTTCCAGAAAACTGTGGCAACATCAACAAGCCTGGTACGCCTAGAAAGCTTGAAGTGTGTATTTCCAGAGAATATATAGTTTGTGGGGGGTATTTCAAATGTAAAGGGTTGTTTTTATTAAAAAACTGCAAGGTGCACATAGCGCTTAGCATAGCTGTATTTGATCTAAAAATCTCTTAAAGTGCTGTTTCAGTTTGAGGGAGTCTCCTGGGCAGGAAAGGGTGTCTACCTATACATATGTGGTATTTTTTTAATTTTTTTGCACATATTTTCCTCCCAAAATATTAAGAATACACTTGAAAAATGACAAAAAAGACATTTCATGTTAAAGCCCAGACTCTGCTGAAAAAAAAACAATATATAATTTTCCTGGGAAATCCATGGAAATCCCTTCAAAAATCACAGTTGAACAAGGGGAGTGCAAAATAGTGCAAAATGGTCTGGCAACAAAGGGTGACAAAAACTCCAGGTAGGCTGGCGGTTAAAGGGGAACCCAGTGAGAGCCTTCTTAGCAGCATTATCAGCTACCCACTGACGCAGCCAGACAGAGCGGCGTATAGCCACCAGACCAGATGTCCTTCCACACATTCTAATGACATCATCCATGGCAGAGAGGATATATGCAACAAATTCATAGCAAAGCAGGAGCGATCTATAGTCTTCACCTCCCGCGTCATCAGAGGCCCCATCTATGAGACACTTAAGCAGCCCTTTAATAGCAATAGCCGTTATGGCAGAGGCACAAACCGGGCGCAGCGCAGTCCCCACACAGGCAAAAGCATGACAGGACAGCTGGTCCATGCGCCGGTCCTCACCATCCCGCAGGGTAGTAGTGTCAGGAGAATGCATGACAGATGTATTTGATAACCCTAGCATGGGCGCGTCCACCTCGGGAGGACAAGACCAACGTTTAATCACATTAGCAGGAAAGGGATACCTCTTGTCCCAACTCTTGGGCACCCCAGGTGGCTTACTAGGCCGTTCCCATTCCTTGAGCACTAGATTATTAAAGTGAGTCTGCTCAGGGGACTCCAAGCGTGGCTTAACCGTATCAAAAAGTTCACCCTGCCGCTGCGGGGCCACTGCAGGAGGAGAAATACAAAGCACTTCAAATATGTGAATCAACAACCTGTCAGTATCATCTTAGGACCATGGGTCCTCCCCAAAGGGAGACCCGGTACCACCATAGATCTTAGGTTGTTCCTCAGAGAATTCTGAATCAGAAAACAATTCCCCCTCCTCGAGGGGCTAAGGGCCAGAAAGTGAGTAAGGTCCCTCATCCTCTACAGGAAAGAGGGAAGCAGCGGGATATAAATGCCGCTTCTTAGCAGAAGCCTTATGCAGGGCTGACCCAGCAATATGTTTTTCAATGCTGGCCACCCGTGCAGCCAAATCAGATTGAGAGTCCCCGCTAGTGTGCCCCTCACTGGGGGTCAGGCGAAGCCAAAAGGGGCGCAGCACCGGGGCCCGCAACAGACAGCCCGGACTGCAGCCCAAGTGCCTGCTGGGCACAGTTTACACATACCCTGACATCACTCACAGGGGAAACCCCACACGCAATACACAGCCGAGCCTGTCCCGAAGGAACCCCAGGCACATTATCCCCAGAAGCCTCCATATGGTGATTTGAATGGCACAACAGGTCAGTATCGGGTTAAGGCTAGTAATAGCCATCCGGGATGCCCCAAAAACCCGCTAGGGCGGTGGGAGATTATCAAAGGGAAGAGGGCCGAGAGAAACCACAGTGACATTTATCCCGCCTGAAAGACATAGAAGACATCCCCATAAGCATTTACAAGTGAGAAGCAGAAGGAAAAAACACCCCGCAGGGACACTCACGGACTGCACTGGTAAAGGAGAAGCAGCACACACACAGCGCGAGCGAAAAAGGAAGAGAAGTAAAATGGCGCCCGCACAGACCTCAAAGGGCGGGCCGCGGAGATGTGACGCCAAAAGAGTCATCCGCAGAGCCGCCCCCCCCCCCCCGAAGAGCGCAAAACGCGTCCCACATGATCTCGCTGTCCAATGATGGCGCCTCAGCAGCTGAGGAAATGTCGCCGCCGTCCGCAGAGCGCTGTACAAGCGGCGCGGTGGCGAGCGTATTAAGTAGAAACACCGCCACACAATAATAAAGTGAAGGAGGGAGGGGGGTAAGGAAAACCCAGAGTGCAGGGAGGGGCATCCCACAAGGCTCACCATAAGCCTAAACCGTCTACCCATGTCAGTGCAGGGATTGCGGTAGGAGCAGCGCTCCTCAGCACCTGACCCTGGTGCTCTCCTACCTTCACCCGAACCAGTCAGCCAAGGCTGGGAGGCAGAGGGTCCGGAAACGGGTGGGAATAGTCCTGCAGGGCCGCAGGCTGATAAGCCCCGCTCACCTGCGCAGTATAGAGAGCCATCTTCTATCTTCGCAGTCCAGACTGCAGATAAGAACTGGGAATTGGTGGGAGGTTCCTGGCTATTTAAGGGGCCGGAAGTGGCCACAAGTTTTTTTCTGCAGTCCAGCGCCATCTTGTGGATGTATAACCCATGTGTAAGGAATATTCTGGAACAGGACGTGCTGTATACTTGGAATAAATCTCTTCGGTATCCCGAGGCCGAACCTCTAGCCGGAACCCCGGAGTAATAGAGGCCCTGCGGAAGCAGTATTAGACTTCTGCTTCTGTGGCAGAATAAATGATTTACCACTAGTAGCATGCTTTACCATGTCAACCAAGCACCGCCCAAACAGACGCCCCACCTTAAAGGGGAGTCCC
Organism: Gastrophryne carolinensis; assembly: GCA_027917425.1. Taxonomy (NCBI): domain Eukaryota; kingdom Metazoa; phylum Chordata; class Amphibia; order Anura; family Microhylidae; genus Gastrophryne; species Gastrophryne carolinensis. The sequence continues at coordinate 546,200,332 of CM051235.1, read as the reverse complement.
GTCATATTCCTTTTTAGAGGCTATGACAGCTGGCCATTGCCATGGCCAAGCCATAAAGCACGCCTTAAGACGACCACCATAGCTAGGCCTCTGGCACCTAACCAGATCAAATCTATATAGCCTGGATCACATACCTGTTAGAGCCAACTGGCTTTGATCAACTGGGAGCATGGCTTTCGTGAACGACCCTGCTCCCCAAAAAATGCTATGGTTGTAGCACAGGCCAGCCGCAAGGTCGACCCCATAAAGGCATGACATGCCACCTGATCCATGCGCTTATCCGCTGGATCCTTTGGAGAAGCAGAGGATGGCATGACCAAAACCTTAAAGAGACCTGGCCAGAGAGTCCACCACAAGAGGGCGAGACCATAATCTGGAGGAAAGGGATACCTAGTATCTAGTACTTTAAGAATGGTCGGAAGACAACCTGACTTCCGCCATGCCCCATTGATCAGATTATAATAATGCGTATGCCCCGCAACATCCTCCAGACTATGGCAGCCACAATATCCTCTTCCTCAGAGGAAATTTTTTTTTTCTTTCTTATTACCTTTTTAGTAGCCAATACACCATAATTACTCGTTTGAGGGCTGCCAACAGAGTTTAAAGACTCAGAAGGAGACTATAACAGCCACAATATCCTCTTCAACTCAGAGGAAAAAATATTCTCTTTAAAACCTTTTTAGTAGCCAATTCTTTATGACACTCTATAGGTTTAGGACCACCTGAGGGCTTCTGACAGAGTTTAAAGACTCAGAAGGAGACTATGGCAGTCACAATATCCTCTTCAAAAAATCTTTTCTTTAAAACCGTTTTAGTAGCCAATACTCCATGATGACTCTATAGGTTCTACAGATTTAGGACCACTTGAGGGCTGCCGACAGAGTTTAAAGACTCAGAAGGAGACTATGGTAGCCACAATATCCTCTTCAATACACTCAGAGGAATTTTTATTTTTTCTAAACCTCCTTAGTAGCCTCACTAAAGGTTTAGGTCCGCATGCAGGCTGCAAAGGAGGTTTTTAAGTCTCAGAAAGCACTGGCGACAGGGGTCAGAGCCCCCTTCAGGGAGGAGACAACTGTCTCCCTATCCACTACAACCATAGCATAATCCCTGCACACCGTGCTATCCTTGTCCAGTGCCACTGCATGCATACTGGACCTGGGGTAAATCCGCCATGGTGAATTTAAAAATACTAGTCTGCGAACCCGGGGGATCCGAGACCAAGTATATAACAGTGCTCGAAAGTCACAAGACTACTGCAAGTCCTCTGGGGGGTAACCAACATATATATAAATTATATAGTAATATTATATTTTCCCTTTCCCAATCTATAATAGTATAGATTTAAACATAAAACAAAAAACAGTATTAAAAAAAACAAAATGAACTGCCAAAAGGTTTAGGTCCACTTGAGGGTGGTCGTGCAGTGGCTCAGAGCAGCCCCTTTTTGCTGGCCAACAACCCCAGCTTTAACACATGGGAAAGAGCTATAAAAACAATAAGAAAGGGAAATCCCTTGGTCCCCCCAATCAGGCTCACCAGACAAAAACCTGCAGCCTGAGTGTATACAATCAGAAAGCGCCCCAGACCCCGGCCCATACCTTCACGGACCCCAAAACAGCAAAAGCTGGGGAGGCATAGAGTTGGGTCAGAGGAATCCGTGGGAATAAGGTCGTGCAGGAAGCCGACAGGGTGTATCCCCTGTGCTGCCAATACCTAATCTTGAGAGAGAGAAATCCAAGCGATCTTCACAGTCTACATCAACTGCAAGAAATGAAACTGGTCTTTGATTAGAGGCAGCTGCTACTTATGCGGCCAGGATGGGCCACACCTTTTTTATCTTGCAGTCTACACCCTCCGGGCAGGAATTACCAGGTGTAATGATTAGGGACGGCATGGAATGGATGAAAAATTTCTATTCTCTGAACTGTAGTGATTTCCCTGTGGCATATGTGTTCTCCTTGTTTTATGTGTAGCGATAAATTGGGCGAATTCCTGATTCCAGGTGACCTACAGCGATGTGTTTCCCAATGTTTTGTCCCAGATGTTCTCTATACTGCTCCCTGCCTTGTTTGCTTAGTGTATTAATGATTAATAATTGAGCTACTATGTCTTTTTTATCTTGTTTTTTTTAATTAAAACATTTGTGGGTTTGTAGCTTAACACAATATAAAATTTGTTGACTTTTAAAAATATTTCCCAAATGACAAAATTGTGATTTTTGCTGGAGAAAATGTTCCATGAAACTAAGACATTGGCACAAACTTATCAACCCTTAACACTACCTGAATCACACTAAATATACACTTTGAGAAAATTTGCACATGAAATATTACCCTATGTGCAAATTTACTCGCACAAAAAGTGTGTCTACTGAATCGGTAGTAAGGGAAAAAATGTGCGCAAATTACTTAACTCACGGTCGTGAATTGACCCTACTGTTTCAAATGCTCACAATATTTTTATTTTTTTAATTTGAAAATATATTGCACTGCCATATCCTTGAGACAAAAAGTGCATGTAAACATCTCCATAGATGATACTCCCAGTTATGAGATGATCCTCTCCCCACAACGGCCGATGGGTTGAAGAGGTTGATAAAAAATCTTGCCGCCGTTTAATGTTTAAGCTCTGGCTTTATAGAACTAAGTTGTCAGGAGTTGCCAATTTGACATGTTTTTCAAAACAACACATTTGTTTTCTGCCTAATTACTTCATGCCAAAAATGTTAAAAGATAAAATGCCTTCCCAACATACACATACAAGCTCCTGTAACAGTATGTTTTCCATAATCCTTATTTCAGATAAGTGGATTTTAAAATGACAAAATGAGAAGGAGAAAAAGAAAACAAGATAAATCTAATTACATTACTGCCACACCACATTACATCTAATGCATTAAGTAAAAATGGCATTTTATTGAGTAATACATTACCATTCACTCAAGAAACATTAGCCATAATATACAGATGTGTCTTTGTCTATGCTGTAGAAATAAACACACAATTAGAAAGCCTATAACACAGGGGTCCCAAACCTGTAGGTCAAGACCCTTACAATGTGTTTTGTGGGCTTGTCTGCTAGACTGAACTTGAGGTCTAACACACTTCTGAGAATAGGAGGTTACAAGGTTAGGGATATTTTTTTGTGCATGGGGTTATGCAGTGTCAGGCAGGAGAGTGAGAAAGATGTCGGCTCATCGGTTTCTGTGGCTTTTTGTGGCACACCCTGCATCACAGCCTTTCTCCTTGGGTTATGTGATGCTTGTGCCTTTTTTCTGAAGCGAAATGGATGGAAGCTTGGAAACAGAGTTTGGTAAGTCAACATGCCTCCCCACCTTCCATATTTTGCCTTTTACATTTTTTTAGCCTGAAGGATCTTCCCAGGTCTTCCCTAGATTGTCAGCCTTCCTCAATCTGGGGCTATATGCAAGAGCTCGCCTCATGGGGTAAGGTTGATTCTGAAAAAGTTCTAGAATCAGCCCAGTACTACACGGGAGGACCTAATTAATGATCAGAAGATAGGGTAATACACTACACTATTATTAATAAAAATTCTGCAGGCCACCCAAGGTCTCCCTGCTCATGCCAACACATGTCCAGATCAGTTTGAAGTTCACCAATGGCCATCTGAAGGGAAGCATGGGAGAAGGTCATGTGGTCAGATGAGAAAATAACACTTTCTGGAGTTAGCTCCACTTCCTTTGTCTGGAGGAGGAAGCAGCAGCAGTACAATCCCCAAAACACAGTCCCAACTGTGAAGCTTTGGAGTGGAAACAAACTTGGGGGTGCTTTTCTACAAAAGGGACAAGAGGACAGCATCATATTGACTGAAGGATGGGAGCATTGAAGATGGGTGTTGTCTGGTTCTTCCAGCATGACCGGAACCACACAGCCAAGGGCAACTAGAGGCTCCATAAGAAAGATGTCAAGGTCCCGGAGTGACCTAGCCAGTCTCCAAATCTGAACCCAATAGAAAATTTTTGGAGGGGACTGAAAATCAATAATGCACAGATCTGGAGAAGATCTGTATGGAGGGGTGGGTCATAATTCCAGCTGCAGTGTGTGTAAACTTGGTCAAGAACTACAGGAAACGTCTGACATCTGTAATTGCAAACAAAGGTTTCTTTACCAAATATTAGGTTCTGTTTTTCTAGTGTTTCAAATAGTTATTTTATGCAAAAGGCATTTTTTTAAAAAACATACAATGTGATTTTCTTGAATTTTTTAAGAGATTCAGTCTTACAAATACTACTATTATTACGTACAACTGTGTAAGTGCATCTACAGTAAAAATTACAGACCTCTCTGAATGCAGCTCTCATGGAAAAAAAGGTTGAGGATCCCTGCTATAACACCAGAACACATAAATAATTGCCTGATCATTAAACAGGGGCCACGATAAACATTCCCATTAATCTATTCCTGAAAATAAATGCTATAGATGGCATCTAACCAATTTGTTAAACCCCTATTATAGTGAAAATAACCTTTACTTATACTTACCATTCCATTCCATGGTAAAAACTGCAGCCAAGCAGGAAAAAAATACAATTCTGTCCTGCTCCAGATATAATACTTACCATCGGGTATCACTGGACTGCAGAGACATCGAAAATACGCTCCTTCCGGCCCCTCAAATATCCACGGACCTCCCACAAATCCCCAGCATTGAAAAGCAGTTAACGAGAAGCCGGGAGAATGAAAACAACCCAAACTAGTAACTATAACAATGATAACAATCATCATACAGGGGATCCAAGATAATGCAAAACCAAGGGTGGGGTGGAGCAGGACGTACTGTATACTCATAATACCAATTCTACAGGTGAGTAATCACAGAATTGTATTATTCTTAGTATACAGTACGTCCTGCTCCAGATATAATACTTACTATCGGAACATCAAATAGCAGTGTCCATAAAGTAGGGTGGATCCCCAAAGTTAACAGCAGACAGTTTAAACCACTGCCGCCTGCAGAACCTTACGGCCAAAAACAGCATCAGCTGAGGCCCTAACATCAACCTTGTAAAATTTTGAAAAGATATGAACAGAAGACCAAGTAGCAGCCCTGCAAACTTGTTCAACAGAAGCCTGGTGCTGAAAGGCCCAAGAAGCACCAATAGCACGAGTAGAATGAGCAGTAAGGCGGAAGGGAGGATTCTTCCCCTTAGCAGAATAGGCCTGAATCACAGCCTGACGGATCCATTTGCTGACAGTAGACTTGGCAGGAGCCAAACCCTTCCTAGGACCAGAAGGGACCACAAAAAGAGCATCAGTCTTTCTGAAAGGTGCAGTAGCCACCAGATAGTACTTCAGACACCTAACCACATCCAAAGAATGCAAGACCCTCTCCTTAGCATTACTAGGATTAGGGCACAATGAAGGGAGAACAATGATAGTAGACTTGGCAGGAGCCAAACCCTTCCTAGGACCAGAAGGGACCACAAAAAGAGCATCAGTCTTTCTGAAAGGTGCAGTAGCCACCAGATAGTACTTAAGACACCTAACCACATCCAAAGAATGCAAGACCCTCTCCTTAGCATTACTAGGATTAGGGCACAATGAAGGGAGAACAATGTCCTGATTCAAATGAAAGGCAGACACTACCTTAGGCAGAAAATCTGGCTTGAAGCGAAACACCACCTTGTCCTGGTGTCTCTCATAGTAGGGGGGCTGAATGGAAAGCGCCGCCAACTCAGACACACGCCTAACAGAGGTGATAGCCACCAGAAAGACAACCTTGAGAGTAAGAATGGCCAGGGAAGCATCCTGCACAGGTTCAAAAGGAGCACCCTGCAAGGCTGACAAAACCAAGTTCAAATCCCAAACAGGCACCATAGGCTTACATGGGGGACGCACATGAGTCACCCCCTGGAAAAAAGTCCTTATAAGAGAATGCTGAGCAAAGGACTTCTGGAAGAAAACAGCCAGGGCAGAAACCTGACCTTTTAGAGTACTAAGTTGGAGCCCCATCTCCAACCCATGCTGTAGTAACTCCAGAATCCTGGGAATAGAGAACACACGACAGGGAAGAGATTTAGACTCACACCAGTCAATGTAGGCACGCCAAACCCTGTAATAAATAGAAGAAGAAGACTTCTTCCTAGCCTTTATCAAGGTATCAACAACCGAGGAAGACAGCCCTTTCTCCATTAAGATGGAGGTTTCAGCAGCCAGGCCATCAAAGCCAGAGTTTGTAATTGGGATGGCGTAATGAGCCCTGAGTGAGCAGATCTGGCTCCATGGACAGAGTGTACTGAATAACTGCCAGCTGCACCACGTCTGCGAACAACACTCTTCTTGGCCACCTGGGGGCCACCAGAATTGCTGGCACCCCCTCCAGAGCAATCTTGCGCAGAACCCTGCCCAGCAGCGGGAATGGAGGGAAGACATACAGAAACTGAAAGTCCTGCCATGACATTGCTAGAGCATCCGTGGTCAAGGCCAGAGGATCCTGGGACAGGGAGACAAAGGCCGGTAGCTTGTGATTGTGACGGGACGCAAACAGATGCACATCTGGTTGGCCCCAACGGTGACACAGAGATTGGAACACCCTGCTGCATAGGGACCATTCTCCCTGGCGAGAGGTCCCCCTGCTCAGAGAGTCTGCCAGGAGAGTTTCCACCCCCGGGATGTACACAGCTGATATGCAGGGAACATTGGTCTCCGCCCAGGTAAGGATCAGAGACACTTCCTGGAAGGTCCTCTTGCTCCGGGTCCCTCCCTGATTATTGATGTAGGCAACTGCCATCTGGTTGTCCAAGCGCACCTGAACAGGCAGGCCCCGAAGGTGAGGAGCAAGAACTAACCTGATCGCCCGCAGTTCCAAGACATTGATAGGTGTGTGGGCCTCCTGAGGGCCCCACCTCCCCTGGAACCGCAGGGACTTCCAGAAACCCCCCCAACCTGACAGACTGGCATCCATGGTGACCGTCTCCCAGGAAGGGGTAAGAAAGGATCTGCCCCCCAACAGGTTCCTTGAGTCCATCCACCACGAGAGGGACCACCTGACCAGGGGGGAGAGCACACAGACCCTGTCCAGGGACGCTGGATCCTTGTCCCACACTGACAAGAGGTGGAGTTGCAGAGGCCTCAAGTGGAACTGAGCATAAGGGACCACCTCGAAGCACGCCACCATCAGGCCCACCAGCTGCATTCCCTGCCTGATGGAGGGATGATGACAAGATAGCAGAAACTGGACCTGCGCAATCAGACTGTCCACCTTCTGTTGAGGAAGGAAAATCCTTGCCTGAACTGTATCCAGATTCATTCCCAGGAATGGAGTCACCAAGGAGGGGGACAGTGAGGACTTGGGGTGGTTGATCACTCATCCAAATGACTCCAGGGTGGACACCACCAGCTGAGTATCCAATTCTGCCTGATGTAGAGATTGGGAGGTGATGAGAATGTCGTCCAGATAAGGCAGCATGCGGACGCCCTGATACCTGAGCAGAGACATCACGCCAGCCAGTACCTTGGTGAACACACTGGGAGTTGAGGTGAGACCAAAGGGCAATGCCACAAACTGGTAGTGTTGATCCTCCAGAGCAAACCAGAGGAAACTTTGATGACCTGGAAATACAGGAATATGAAGGTAAGCATCCTTGATGTCCACAGAAGTCATGAAATCCCCTGGGCGCAGGGAACTGATGACAGAGTGCAGCGTTTCCATGCAAAAGCGCCTGCTCCTGACAAATTTGTTGAGGATCTTCAAGTCCAGGATGGGCCTGAGTGACCCATCTTTTTTGGGTACTGTGAATAGGTTGGAATAGAAGCCCTTGTCTTTTTCTCTTAAACGGACCTTGCAGATGACCCCCAGCTCCAGGAGGCCTTGCACTGCCTGCACTAGCTCCTGAGCTAACACAGGGTCCTGAGGAATCCGGGATCTAATGAATGTTGAGGGCGGCCAGGCAGCAAACTATATCTTGTAACCGGAGGACACTACCTCCTGAATCCACCGGTCTGAGACATGAAGCCTCCAGACGTGAGCAAAGTGCTGAAGCCGTTCCCCCACCCGGATGGGTGAGGGCGCCCCATCATGCCTGAGGGGGCTTGGGAGAGGATTTGGGCTTGGAACCCCAGGAGGAGCCAGGGCGTCCACGTCCTCTGCCCCTACCCCAGAAGTATCCCCGGGCCCCAGTAAAGGAAACCCCCTTCCTTTGTCTGGCATCACGGTAGGGGGAGGAGAAGGAACCCTGACCCCGAAAGGGCCGAGACTGCCGCCTGCGTTGGGGTAATCTGCCTCCCTTAGCAAAAAGGTCCAGGCGGTCCCCAAACCGGCGTAGTCCTTTGAAGGGAAAACCAGTGAGGGCCTTCTTGGCAGCGTTGTCAGCAGTCCACTGGCGTAGCCAAACCGAGCGGCGTATAGCCACCACAAGGGCAGATGTCCTGACACATTCTAATGGTGTCATCCAAGGCAGAGAGGACAAAATTTACAAACACATCACAACTGGAGAGTGCATTAAAAACCTCACAAGGCAAATCATCAGGGGCACTATCAAGTATACTTCTGATCAGGGTCCTAATGGCCACAGCGGTAATGGCCGAGGCACAGACCGGGCGCAGCGCCGTCCCCCCACATGCAAAGGCATGGGACGCCAGCTGGTCAATGCGCCGGTCCTCAGAATCCCGCAGGGTAGTAGAGTCAGGGGAGTGCACGACAAAGGTGTTAGATAGCCCTAGGACCGGGGCATCCACCTCGGGAGGGGATGACCAACACTTTACCCTATCAGCAGGAAAGGGATACTTCCTATCCCAACTCTTAGGTACACCGGGAAGTCTACTGGGGCTTTCCATTCCTTGAGCACAAGGTTATTGAAATGTGCTTGCTCAGGGAATTCCAAACGTGACAAAAAGTTCCCCCCTTTGCCTGGGAGCCGCAACAGGGGGAGAAATGGACAGAACCTCAAAAATCTGGGTCAGCAATCTGTCAGTATTATCCGAGGCCCAGGGGTCAGAGCCAGAATCGTCATGACCCCTGGGCCTCTCATCAGATGACCCTGAGTCAGAGAATAGCTCCCCTTCGTCTGAAGGGGTATAGCCACAAAGATTCCAAAACTCCTCAGTGTCCATAGGGAAAAGAATGACATTAGGCGTTAAGTGCCGCTTTTTAGCAGGGGCCTTACGCGCCAAGGTGTGAGGAATAGGTCAAATATTATATTGCACCTTATCGCCATTGTCGGCACCCCCCTTTAAGAAACCTCACATATCCAGGTCTGGAGCTTCCCTTTATTCCGCCTGTTCTAAATGCGCAAGTCCTTAGCTCTATTCAGGAAAAGAAATTAGCATTTACATGTTAAGCAGCACAGATCACAGACCCCCTGTGATGCTGCTTTCCTGCCGATTGTCACACCTTAGACTGGGAAGATGCCGCTTAGTCTGTAGCTCGCTGGACCCCGTGCTGTGAATTTGTCATATCAAGGATGAAAACCGCAGACTGACGGCTCCATAACTGCCCGTCCATGTATCCCAGCACCAAACCAGGTACAGGATCAGAACAGGCTCACAAAACCGCATAAGGGGATAGGTAATTGCATTCTCAGAAATAAAGCAAAGCCCCGTAAATGGAGATCTAAGGTTCTGATCCGCTTAGGAACCCCATTTCTGGACTCATTGGGTGCACGGCGTCCAGCCCGATAGTTTGGTACCGCTTCCAAGGCCATACGACCCCCCTGCGCCTAGTTATAACCTCTAAAGGGTTTTAGGGCAAAAGCACGCTCCAGAACCATGGGAGGGGACATCCCGCTCCACAGAGGGGAGGGGGGGCGGAGGGCCCTCACAGCATAAATAGGGTGGGCTGGAGCCAGGTAGCTGTCACTCATCTGGAGGGCATATGCGGTCAGCATACTGGAGGTGCCCATCCTCATCATCATAAGCTCTTGACATACCCCTTGTGAGAGCTCTCCCTCATTACTGCTACTCTGCAACTGCATATAAGGTAACCGCTTATTGTTTCTCTGTGTAACGCACTCTATCCTGTAACCGTCTCAGAATAGCATATTTGTATCACCTGTATCATTTCATATTACCTCATAGTTAAATGTTTGTTATTACTGCCTAGTGTGCTTATAGCATTAAAACGTATATTTAATCTGAGCGATCTGTTTTGCCTTAAACCAAGAATCTGTATGTCCGGAGGCTTTGGGCCTTGTATCCCTGATAGGAGGGGTCGGACAAAGGGTTTTGGGAACACAGTCTTTGTGTCGGGAGGTCCCTGGTTTGTAGTGACCACTAGTGTAGGGATCACGTGACCGCGGTTCCTTGACACAAGGTATTAGCAATTAACTTCTCAACAGTAGCCAGTCTAGAAGACACATCAGGGTGAGAATCCCCACTTGTATGCAACTCAGTAGGAGTGCGATTTAAGCTTGGGGGGGTAGGTGAAGTGAAACGAGGTGCAGGCCCAGCCACTGGAAGGCCAGATTGCAGCGCAAGCACCTGCTCAGCACATGGTACGCAGACCAGCGCCTTGTCAGCGTCAACATGAGACTCCCCACATGCTACACACAGCTGGGCTTGTCCCGAACGAACCCCGGTCACATTATCCTGAGATGCATCCATATGGTGATTATAGCGGCACTATAGGCCGATAGGGATTAACGCTATACAGCAACCCTGGATGCCCCAATAACCCGCAAGGGAAGTGGGAGTAATTACACTAGGCCTCACAAGTTAACCAACTAATAGAGGGCCGGGAGAAGCCAATGGATTTGCCCGTCTGAAAGACATAATAAAAGGGAGCCGTAAGTAGACAGTAATAAAAAGGTGGTAATAAAGCCGCCTGCGAGGGCACTTACGGTAGAGGTCCGTCACGCATAAGCCGATCAAGCAGACAAAAGGGCGTCGGTATACCTCGAGGGGCGGGTCCGCACAAGCAATGACGCGGAACGCGCCAGAGACGGGCCCCGCCCCCCCAAGAGCGCGAAGCCAACATGTGACAAGCAGCCTATGACGGCGCACCGGCAGCAATTTTAAGTACAGGCATTGTAAAGCAAGTCAGCGCGGCGGCTGACACAAAACAGAATGAAATAAAGCACAAGGCCAATACACGTAAATACATTGCATACACACCCCCCCTCTTTCCCCCCTGAAGGCTACAAGGAGAATGAGGGAGGACAGCGGCCACTTAACATAGGGCCCACCGATAGACAGAGGCAAGGGGCAATAGTGCGGGAGGGGCATTCCACACAGGCTCACCATAAGCCTGAACCGCCTACCCTTTAGTGGGGGATTGCGGTGGAGCAGCGCTCCTAAGCACCTAACAGCGGTGCTGCCTACCATCACCCGACCAGCGCAGCCAAGGCTGGGAGGCACATTAATAATGGAACGGGTGGGAATAGTCCTACAGGGCCGCAGGCTAATAGCCCCGCTCACCTGCGAGTAGAGAGAGCCATTTCTCATCCTTCGCAGTGCAGACTGCAGAGAAAATCTGGGGATTTGTGGGAGGTCTCTGGGTATTTGAGGGGCCGGGAGGAGCCTATTTCGATGTGTCTGCAGTCCAGAGCCATCTGGCGGAGTAATACCCGATAGTAAGTATTATATCTGGAGCAGGACGTACTGTATACTAAGGGTATAGGGTAGTACAGACAACGTCCAAAACAAGGCAGAAAATATTTTTTTAGGAACAATAAACAATAAGCTATTTTACGAACAGGACAAAACCCTATGATGGTGGAGACAAATAGCTCCATGGAAACATTTGAGAATTTTGAGACAGAATAGAGCAAAATATAAAACCAAATAGGGAAAAAGAGGAAAAGGCATGCAGTCCTGTCTCTTCCATGAGAGAACCTACACATCCAAACCATATTGCCAGCTCTCTTGACTGCCTTCCAAAAGGTTTGTGTTAAGCTTGTGTTGAAGCAAATAGGCCCACTTTTGGGACATCCTACTTCTGACAGACAGTTGCAAACATCTCCAGGGTCAAGGTCAACTTTACCTGCGGTTTGGTCAAGATACCCTCTGTCATATACTTGAATGCCAGATTGTGGCTGACTGAACAGATTTGGTCATTCTGCCATGTTCACTGTTGGTCCCTACGCTGTTTTGTTCAGTGCTAAAGAGTCAGGAGAAGGGCTCCATGGCTTTAATAAAGAGCCAACTCTCCTTATAAGGCCAGGGCACCTGGGCCATCTATTCCTTCAACAGTCCAGCTGCTCAGGCTAGCAATGGTGGTCATCATTTGCCACTGAATTGTCAGTAAGGAGTGACCCCCAGAAACTTGCAAAGTCTTTAACAACTACAGAGGAAACCTAATTTGGCATCTCACTGGGTAGAAATACACTGCCATCAGGGTTATATCCTAGACATGAGATGGTCTTTAATAGGGACAGGAAAGCCCCCCGGAAAAGTAGGATCTACTCAAAGTGCCCCAGGGTACAGAGGACAATCACTACTCTCCTGTTGGCCTTCTGAAGGAACAAGATGTTATCCGGATGTTGCCCACATAGTGGATAATGCTGTTCCTTACTGCTAACCACAGGAGAGCCTGAACATGGAAGTAAGCGACTTGGATATCTAGCCACCAGGAACTCCACCTGTTTCAGCATCCTCTTGAATGTACAGTTCCTTTTCTACATTGGATCACAATGTACTGCTTCTAGTAACCTCTGTCCTCTGCAAATTAAAGGGTTGGGATGAGCCTCTATTAACCAGGGTGCTAGTCCTCTATTCGGGGGAACAAGGTGCTCTTTCCCCCAGTGAGATGCTTAATGATGACTTCAAGTAACTTGTCACCCTGTGTAGAGAAGCAAAGCCACCTGGGGTACAGGTGCATTGAAATGTACAGATAGTACTATGGATCATGATAATGTGCTTTCTACTCCTCGAGTAAAACATCCTGAATCTTTTTTAAAAATGCTGCTATAAGAAAAGAAATTAAGGAAGGTTTCCAAACAAAGCCCCTGGCCACCTAACTTGAAACATGATAAACAAATACGAAAGCGCTATAAATATTTGCTTTCCATTTGTAATTCAAATCACCTGCCAGCTTTACAGCCTGCACATTTGGTTAAATGTCCCAAGAGACATAAGAAGCTGCATGAGTAAAATCCATAAAACGAACATTTTGTATAGTGTCAGATGGGTTTGCCCCCAATATGGTTCAATCCATTGGAATGTGAAAATTGTAGACAGGACAGCACTGGAATGTAGAGCCAAAGGGAAGTCTGTCTCCAAAAGATATGCCATGCATTAAATACAAGAAAGCAATTCAGAGAGAATAGATACTGTGTCCCCCACTGTCCTACAAATAGCCATAGGATATAAAGACATTGGTAACAAAAAAACATTTTAATAAACATCAGCACATACCTTTTTACATTGTAAGAAGTGTTTAAGCCTTTGATTGCCAATGGTATATACACTAGTCATGTTTCAGCCAGTCCATGATGATAAGCAGCGTTTAATAAAAATAATGGCTGCAATTTTATTAACCTGACCAGTCACCTGTTATGTTTAGAGGCAAATGAGGAGAGGCTGTGCCACAAAAACCTCAGCCATCTTTAATTGCATGAGGTTTTTCTGAATACAATTTTCTTCGCCAATTCCCCATGTTCCCTGCTATTCAGCACAGATATGTTGAAGACTGGGGAAACTAACTGTGAATCCCCCAATTCCCAGGATGACAGATGGGGCAAAAGGACCTGCATTTTTTCAATGAATGATGAGGGGCTAGGCTGCTCTTTGAGATTTATTAAAAGTAATAATAAATACCATTTAAAATTTATAAATGTCCTCCATGCATTCGCAGATTTTACAATGCACCGGGCTCAGACTATGATATAGATCTAGATAACTTAATTGCATTTAAATCTGCAATGTAAAATGGAGGGCCAAAATGCAATTGCGGGACATAACTCACTACATTCTCTAGAACCTCTCGCCTGGCTATTAGTTCTCTTGTCCGTTGCCACACTCCACTCACTCCCCTAATCCGTTACCCCCCTCCCTCACATCTAGCCTTTCCCATTTCCCAAAGCAGAACCGGCATATTCGTTTACCGATATAAAGATTGATTCTGTTCGCCAGTTGCTTGACCAGCATCATTTGACTTGAGTGTGAGGGTGGGACGTCAGATTGGTCATTGTATCTAATTGTGGAATGTATATGCTGTACCCCATTTTTCTTTCCTTCTATCCCTCTTCTTGCTTTCTGTACCCCCTACTCCCCTTACTTTGAAAATTAATAAAAATGTGATTATACTACATTTGCAATGTATTCCTTGAAATGGGATTGTGATACTGGGTGCTGAGAGCAATGTGCATAAAGCCCATGTCCAGTCTCCAAAGCACCACCCCACTCTGCCTCTCTCCCCTGGAGCTGAGGTTGGCCGGGGATTACATCAAAAAGTACTTACCTTGCCCGCCCACCCAGTCACTTGAATAGGCAGGTGAACGTGCACAGAGCAGGAGGTGTTGCTTTGTTAGGCCGAAAGAGCATCGGTAACTGCACTGGATCCCGGGTAAGGCAAGCTTTTTTGTTACCTTATCCTGCCTCCTCGCCATGGGGGGAAGTACTTTGGAGACTGGATATCCACATTAATGACTCTTAAACATGAGTGGACCGGAAAGGTAGGTACCTTGGGCAATTTTCTAATGAATAGTCACTAGCCTCCTAATCAGTTAGACACAGACTATCAGAAGGAGTAGTGTAGTGTTTTTTTCCCTCTTAGCAGCAAGCTTTTTTTAGAGTTGATTTCCATCCTGAAACTCCTAAAAAAAACTGATGGCCACCAATTACCACACAGCAGCCGATTCCCCCTGGATTCCCAGTGGTGAAGCTGTGACAGAGAGCTGGAGTGACTGTTGGTGACCCATTTACTGTGCAGCAAACTGCTGCTACACTGATTATGGCCCGTGATAGTGGCCCTTTTGGCAAAGGAGGATCGGCTGCCCTGTGTGGAGGGGATTTTTTTTAATCCTCTATATCAGGGGAGGGATATGAGCAGGTATGGAAGACTGGACTTCCAATTTCAAGAATATGACTATGCACAATTACATGTGTAGAAAAAAAAAGTTGAAGTAGAAAAATAAACAAATTAAAATACTTCTTTTCCCTGCCCCCTATTGGATCATCAGGCAGGGAGGACTGTTTTTCACGTTGTCCATTCATATATTCTGTTTATGGGTCATAAGGGTTCATAGAATCAATGTTTTTAAGTCTTAATTCGGCTGTTCAGAAAAATTCCCCTCTTCCTCACCCCTAAGTCCGAACTGGGTGTTACGGCAAAAGTTGACCAAGCTTCTCAGCTTCGACCACCTGATCCTATTGTGGAAGGTGGGCACATGAAACCCTGCCTCTCTCTCTGACTGAGTGACTAAGCAGCCATTTAAGTTCAGAGAAGCAGCTTAGAGGGCACAAGAGAGTCTAGCTGCACTGCTCTGGCCATGCATCTTTGTTTTTTTCGAATCCCCCAAATCAGGCTTAGGGCAGGGAAGGATTTTTATTTACTTAGCCTAGACAGATAATGTATGTGTGTGTATATATATACATACACACACACTGGTAAGTTACATTTTATCAACAGTAATTAGTAGTTATAATTGATCCAATTAAATGTAATAGTACTATTTAGTTAATTCTGTTCAGTTAATTTAATGAACATATTAATTTAGTTGCTTTAGGGTAGCTTGTTTATATTTTAAATTCATTTATTCAATGTGCCAAATAATTAATGGCTAATTGGTTATTGTCTGCTGTATTTTTTTAATTGTTTTTGTTAATTAGCCAGCATGTCAATAGGTAGGGTAATCTCTTATTCTGAAGGATCAGCCACAGAATCTGCACTGCCCCTTAAAGTGGACCAAAAGCAGCCTTACAGTCTTATAGACTCCAGGGCTGCCGATTCCCGCCCCTGTAAAAACCTACCCTTCCCAATGATCCAATGACACAGGCATTTGTCAATGCGCGGGCACGCGTCCTGTCAGAGGGAAGTAACACTGCAGCCTCTGGTGCACTCAGCTTCGCTCAGCTGCTTTTGGCTAGATTCGGCCCTTAGCCAATTCTTAATTGAAACTGAAGAGCACAGCCGAGTGCACTAAATTGACAAGAGCCCGCTCATGCGCTGTAGGATCAGAAAAAGGAGAGTATTACTACGGAACATGGGGGGGGGTTGACACAGAGGTGCATCTCATTCCAGGTTTTGGTCCACTTTAACCTGCAACCTTAACTGTTGCTGCAATCCACACCACAGGCTGTACTGCATCTTCTTTAATCAATAATGCAAAAGGCCTGGCCCACAGAGTCTATTACCTACGTATGGCAACTCACCACACAGCCCCTCTCTGTATAGTCACCTGTTTCATGCAAAATTAGATTTGTAAATGTAGAAACATAGAAAGGTGACGGCAGAATGACCATACGGTCATATAGGATAGATATATGCTTATCCCAGGCATGTTTACATTCACTGACTGTCGATTTTTCAACTACCTCTGGTGGAAATTTGTTCCAAGCATCTACTAACTCAAACTAAAATAATATTTTCTAACATTGCTCCTGATCTTCCCCCCGACTAGCTTCAGGTTTCTTAAAAACACATTACCTCCTCAACCTTATTGAACTTTTTTGCCATTTAGCAAACAACTATAATATTCTCATTAAATGTCTTGTTAAATCAGCCCTATTAATAGTCTAAAAAATAATATTCATAAATATGCTAAATAGGAAGAGGAGAGGTTACCTATACATGCTACATGAAAATAATTCCCACCAAGCTTGTGTTCTTTTATCTTTTACTGAAGGAGGACAAATCAGGTGTGACAGATTTGTGAATGATGCTGAAATAATAGCTTTTTAGTACTGCAGCTCGGCTCACGTGTTCAGATGCCTTTACCCATCATGCAATGTACAAAAGGCTAGTGCAGGGGACAATGGGGTTGAATCAGAGCCAAGGGAGGAAATTCACCCCCTTTTTAAGAGAGAAAACTGCCATTCACTTTTGTTGTCTACCTTGAGGATTGATTCAACACCAGCTGAAAATGTACATCTCATTGTTGAATCAGCCCCAAGGTAGACAATTAAAGTGAATAACTGTTTTTTATCCTAAAAAAGGAGCATGTTTTCTCACCTGGCTCAATTGACCCCAATGAGTTAATAGTTCAGCAGGTCTCCCCTGTAATGGAGTGGTCAATAACATGCCTTCCCAGTTTCTTCTTTCTTTGAGCAAAGGAAACTTGAATGGAAAGTTTGGATGTTTTTTTTCATGCTGGGCTTTTATGTAACACTTCTCTTTGCTGTCTAGCATGTTTAAATGGATTTTTTTAACAAGACAATTTTTTGATAGCGCTCTTTTACACTGTACACCGTCATCTTTGAAGAAGAACCATTAAAAGTCCATTAAAATCTAATAGGAAAACTTTTTTGACCAGAAAATGCTTATAGGCAAAACACAATTCCCTGTTAAAACAAATCAACATAATTATAAAAAAAAGATCTTACATCACAAATTAATGGCCCCGGGAAAAGATGCTGCCACACTAGAGGGGGCCCCAGGTGCTCTCGTTGGCTGGCACTACCCTCAGATCACCTGGCTGAAAAAGCCTGTGCACTTATAGGAGCGTGTCTGTGGCCCCAATGCAGTGTCTCCTGATCAGTGCATGAATTTCTTGAGCTGGCTAACAGGCAGCAGTGTTGGAGCACTTGCTGTTGCAGGGGTGATTTCATTCAGGAAGATGGAGGCTGATGCCAGCAAAAAAGCCCCTGCCCTCCCCCTCATATATGGTAGAATCTTTACATTTCGAGGTAACATTAGGAGGTTATGTAACAGTAGGAAGAGGAAATACTTTTTTATACATGTGTTTGTTTTGTTTTCAGCAGTGGACAGAAACCCAGGATTTCGACTATCCAAGGTTTCGGTCAATGGCTCTTGGACACCCTGATTCTGGATGCCCCTATGTGTGAACCCCCCCCCCCCCCCAGGTTGCCCAGTAAAGCTCACATTTCCCCCAGTCCTATGGCGCATGCTTGAGCTCTCCTCCAATCAGCCCGCTCATCTGAGTTCGGCAAAATCGGCAAAGACTCAGCTAAGGCCCAAGAGTATCTCTTCGCTACACTTTTAACAGGGTGCATGGCCAGGCTGGACATTCAGAAATGCCTGACACGGGTGTGCACCCTGCTAAATGTATAGCTGACAGGGACCGCAGCTTGTGCATGCAGCATTGCACTGAAGAGAAGGTTTTTTTAGGGGACACGTGGGGAGGGTTGCAGATTTGGGATGACCCAAGGGGAGGGATTCAGGCATGGGTTTTGGTCCATTTCAAAAGGCAAAGCAATGATAATTCTCATTTTAGGATACCCCCCCCCCCAACATCAGAAAAATCAAGTGCACTTTTTTCTCCTAATGAGGTGTGTGGAGGGATAGTGAACAAACATAGACATAGAAGGTTGACGGCAGAAGGAGACCATACGGTCCATCTAGTCTGCCCTTAATGTACTCTTTATCTTAGGATAGATGTGTGCTTATCCCAGGCATGTTTACATTCAGTGACTGTTGATTTTTCAACTACCTCTGCTGGAAGTTTGTTCCAAGCATCTACTACTCTTTCTGTAAAATAATATTTTCTAACATTGCTCCTGATCTTCCCCCCGACTAGCTTCAGGTTGTGCCCCCTTGTTCTATCATTAAGCTTCTTCTTAAAAACACTTCCCTCCTGAACCTTATTCAATCCTTTTACATATTTAAAGGTCTCAATCATGTCCCCCCTCTCCCTTCTTTCCTCCAGACTGTACAAATTAAGTTCTTTAAGTCTCTCCTGATAAAACATCTCTTTTAGCTAAAGAAAATAAAACAGACATCATACCTACGGTTGTATGGCTGAGCAAAATCATGTTCTGTGTCAAGATTTATTCTTGTCTGAATGTTTTACTAATAGCCATAACTGTATATTAGGGAGAAGCACATGAACAAGGGGCAATGGATACTTGCTAATCCAGCTCCAGTGCTATCAGACAGTTTTGAGGCTTACAACATCTAGTGTTCAGATCACTGGCACCAACCAGGCTACTTGCAAGTAGGGGGATAATGTCCATGGCAACGTTGAATTGCCGCAGCCAACTCACCTTATCCCGGTCCCATGGTGCGTCTAAGAGCAGCGCCTCCGACGGCCACATCCTCCGCTTCCCTCTAGCAGTGCGCGTGGCAGCGGCAGGCATTTGTGAATGGCCTGGCGTGGGCACATTCCCTGTTAGAGGGAGGCGGAGGATGCGGCCGTCAGAGGCTGCGGCCGTCAGAGGCGCTGCTCTTAGACGCACCTTGGGACTGGGAAGAGGTGAGTTACTGCAGCGATCTGGGGGGGGGGGGGGTTCACACAGTGGGCCACCCCCGATCAGGGTACCCCCAGGGAAAGGAACAAAACCCAGGATAGTCAAAAATTCTGACTATCCTGGGTTTTGGTCCACGTTAAACCAGTGACTCCCAAAATAAAGGCTGGGTTTACCCATGTATGGTAATTTTGTTTTTTTTTCAGAAGCAGGGCTGTCAGAATTGCGGCAAGATGGCCACTCCCATGCAGTTTGGGTGCATATATTCTGCCTGCACCAAAAATCCGCATGGAATTAAACCCTATCAAATAGATTACATCACCGATTGTGAGGGGGAGGGTTTATGGGGAGCATTTTACTAAACTTTTGATTTTTTGAATGGGGGTCCACTTTAATGCCCAAAATGGCAGACTGGGGGACTCAATCCCACTGCTGGAAGGCCATGAGGAGGACTTATAAAAGCTAAAGGATGAAAATGCTCAACCCTAGACAAAATGGAAAGCTGCTGAAAATAGATAGCACTGCTCCAATTTACACTTCCGAAGGGTCTACCTAGGACAGCAGTTTGTCAGGAAATCACTCTCGTGGGCCTATTATAGTGATTCCACTGCCAGAAGCCAGGGAGCAGCCGTCTCTACAAAAATGAAATTCAGTTGCCCTTCAAACTCCTAACTACTGCTATATTATCCTGGCTACCTATCACCCCAATTAATCCCCACATATTATTTACAGTTCCTCCTTTTCCATCTCCATGACCTGTCAAGGCACCTAAAACAACTTTACAAAGGCATGCTGCAGCTTGTATAACAGCTATAGAGATTGGTAAAGCAAGAACTAGATAATAGCTGCAAAGAAGCAAAAGTAGAAATGCTTACACACTATGGCCTCGATTCAATAAAGGTAGAAAAAAATTCTCATGGTAGTAAAAAATCCAATTCATGAGAAAAAAGCCTGAGAATGTCACTGTTACTGAATCACTAGAAAAAAAAAAACAATGAAAGTCAATGGCAGCTTTTACCACAGTGTAGAAAGGAGTAAACAGTTCTCTACTTTTCTTAGGAGTAAAAAAGTGCCATTGACTTTCATTGTCTTTTTATCTAGTGATTCAGCAACAGTGACATTCTCAGGCTTTTTTCTCATGACTTGAATCTTTTACTACCATGAGAATTTTTTTCTACCTTTATTGAATCGAGGCCTAAGTGTTCCACTGGATAACTCATTGGACACACCCAAGCTGAATTTAGGCTTGCTTCTTTACTTACTAGATGGATGTGGCACGAGATCTTTTTCTAAATCAGTAAGAAAACCCATTCAACCTGTAACATTTAAACCGGATCAACAGCCTGGCACAGTTGGAAAAGAAAACTTCCCAAATCACCCTCGTCCCATCTGCATGCATGATACTCAATCATTGTCAGCATTTTCATTTACTCCTGCATCCACTCAAAGCTGAAGTGCCATCTCACAGATTTTCTAGTATCCCAGGATGCTGCTGCCTGGATTCAACTGACATAACTGATAATGCACAGTAACAGGAGACCCAGCAGCACTTCCTGTTTGCAGGTGGCCTGCAGATCCAGGAGCCGCCATTTTGTTTTTAAAATTGACCACAGCAGGAATTATAAATAGGTAAATTAATGTTTATGTGAAGCAATCTGAACTGCCCTGGGAAGGGAGGCATATGAGCACTTTTGTTGCAAGGATTTGTTATATGGGTGTTGGCATGGTTCAAAGAGGAACTATGGTCAACAATGACCATAGTCCCTCTTTACTATACAGCAGTGGGACAGCGCATCACCGCCTGTAAAAATAGAAATCTGCCACCCGCGAACTCACCTCTTCCGGGTCCAGTCACTGGCTGCGTTAAGTGGCTGATCGCAGTCACATGGGCATATCACCCTGAGCAGCCTATCAGTGCAGCCAGCGACCAAGCCTATCAGTGCTGGCCCTGGAGGCTGATTGGCTGCTCCTGCCGTAGAAGAGGATCAGGAAAAGGTGAGTTCCCAGACTGACTGTTTAAAAGACGTTGATGCGCAGCAGGGAAGCCTGTGTTGCGCTGCCCCACTGCTGTATAGTAAAGAGGGACTACGGTAATTTTTCACCATAGTTTCTCTTTAAATAAATATCTATATATTTTTTTTATCTACAAGTCACAAATTAAGAATTGTGCTGTTGTACCATGCTGCATATATTTATAAAGGCAACTGAACTAAACCCCTTGAGTCCTGCTGTTAAGCAGAGGCTGCATCTGCCGATAATCTATACAGCTGCTGAACGCTGATCTCAGCTTTTCCTTGCCGAAAACAGTGTCCCCGTGGCAGCAATGCTGAAACATTGCTCCTTCTCAACGGGAAGCCTATCAGCAAGGACATGCAGCATTCATGCGAATAGGCTTCCTGCTGGGAAGGCATGTTTCCACAGCATACTTCCACTCTTTTAAAAAAATAGAACAATTACAAAATTTGTTCTACACTTGACCTTAAAATATTGCTTCACATTCTGTCATAGCAACGCTGATCAGAACTGAAAATGTAACAAATGTGTTATAAATGGATTACTCTATGATACAAACTATACAACTAGCACTTAAAACAGACTTACAATAAAATGTACATAGGCAAAATATTCAGCATCATTTAATGAAAAGCCCAAACCTTTGAAAAAATATTCCCCATCATCTAAAATTAATAGATTTTACATTTTTAGTCTTTCCTCCACTGGCCTGCAACTTTGTGTAAGAATCTAGGATACGGGCATGGCCATCTTGCCTCAGAAGCATCACATACTGGGGAGAGGAGAGGGGGCAGGTTATAGCTGTGCTTTGCAAAGACAGAGCAGAGCTGGGGTCAGGAAAAGAACATAACCCCAGAATGCAGAGCAGTACAGTCAGAAGACACGTCCTGTTTGCAGGCAGCCTGAGACTCCATGGGCCATCTTGGATGTTTAAAGGCTCATAAAATGCAGTAGATGCAGGTGGGATGATTTTTAATGTGGGCAATCTGCATGTATGGGGTGGGGGAAACAAAGGATAGGCTCTTATTCAGGGTGAAGGTCCAATTAAAGCATATGTCCAAAGTGCTGTATTTGTTTTAATTATTCAATGTGGATAATGTTGGTCCACAGGGAGCTCTAAGACTCCAAGACCCGCTAATTCCCTATCCCAAATGGGGATGCCCCACTGTGTGAAATGCTCCAGTAACTCACTTCAGCAAGGTTTCCACAGCAAACATATGGGCTATATGAAGACATATCTGTCTTCCCTCTGACTGATGCACACACCCGCACTAAACATTTGTGAATGGTTGGCATGGGTACGCAGAGCCAAATGGGAGCAGCCAGGTGCTCATGCTCTATTCGGATTTACTAACCCACACTGATGTCAGCGTGCAATGGAGCGCTAGGCGCGTTAGGCACTGATAGGCACTGATTAGTGGAGAGCATGTTCATGCGCCATGAGATCAGCAGCAAGGTAAGTATTATCCTCTTCCTAAGGGGCTTTCACACCAAATCGGGATGGCATAATAGAATTTCTTGATTCTTTACCATTAACCCTTTCATTGGTTGCCTACATAGAGATTTTGGCAGCATCTGTTACCAGACCTTTTTTCAGCATTTTGCTTTATATATGTTTAACGGTGACTATTTTTGTGTAAAATGTGTAAAAAATGTTTTTTACACTTTGTTGTGTTTTTTTTTAAATAAAAAAATGTACATTTTTCAAGAAAACCATATTGCATTTAAAAGATCCATTCCTATTGTATACAACGGTACCACATAAATATTGGTGGACACCTGTTCCTGCTCAGGAGACACCCCCAAAAAATGCAAATGTTGGCACCCACTGCAAAGTGGAGGTATTGTTGGGGAGGGAAGATCGAGACATGCGGATAAGCATCCTTTATGTCCACCGTGACCAGAAAATCCTTGTTGCAGCGACGTTACGAACAACCTTAAAGATTCAATGCTGAATTTCGGCACCTGAACGTAACTGTTCAGATTCCGGAGATCCAGGATTGGCCAGAAGCCATCCTTTTTTAGGGGTTGAGGACTAGGAATTGAGTAGAAGCCACAGCCCCGGTCTGAGGGGGACATAGGTATTACAAATCCCCGGACCAGAAAAAGCGATACGCCGCCCTTCCTATGACACAGGCAGGCTTGGACGCCACAAACATAGTACAAAAGCCGTCCCCCGACCCAATCGGGTGAGGTTGCCCTGTCAACTTTGAGAGGGCTTGGCTGGGGGCTTGGGCTAGCTTGCCCATTGAGGGTTATCCCCTGAGGCTTTCACTTACCCCAAAATCCTTGCGGCATCTGAAGTCTGTAGAATCTCCTGCAAAACAGGGTCTTCAGTTTCTGTTTCTGTGGAAGCCTAATCGACTTTTCACCCATGGCCTTCCGGACCAGGTCATCCAGGGGCTCACCGAAAAGACAACCCCCCCCCCCCCCCCCCGAAAAGGAGAGGTAGCGAGGTAGCAGTCAGAGTAGGATAGACAGGTTTTTTTTGAAGGAGGGCTGCATGCTGTCGAGTTCTCCGATCACCTTTTACTATCAATGGTCTTGAATGCTTCTGATGCACCCACTAGAGGAAGGGGCATCTGGAGAATGAATTCGGCTCTCCTTCAGGAGGAGGAGGGGGTAAGACAATCCTTTGAGGTTTTTTTTCAGCCACAGGTTTCCATTAAGGATTTTTGCAGCAGCAGGTCTGAGTGGTGGGAGCTGACCAAAATGAAAATTGCTGGGCTTTTCAGAGGCCTAGGAAAAAGAAAACAGCTTGATAAATACATTGCCTACCAGCACTTGCGGAGGAAACTTGACATCCTTGTCTCGAATGGTGGAGATCAAGGGGCAATCTCTGAAGTCAAGCTTCTCCTCAGGAAGTGTCAGTATGACTGGCATGCTTCTCTGGTTCTGGAAAGGGATTATGAGAAATACCACTCGCCCGATCCCTATTAGAATTGCTGACAGGCTGCAGCTCTCAAGACTGTCCTTGGTTTGAAGGATAGCACAGGATCCCTGGTAAGATCTAAATCTGGGATCCTGGAGATCATTAGGTCCTTTTATGCTGACCTCCTGGGCAGAAAGGTTCTTGACCGGGCAAGGATGGAAAGTTTCCTGGACTCTACTCCAGGATTGGAAAATGGTGACCTTTCTATCACTAGCTTGACAGAGCCGGTCACGGCCGATGAGGTGGTAAGTGCAAATGATTACCTTGCCATCAAAAAGTCGCCCAGATGGTCTGACAGCTGAATTTTATAAATGTTTTAAGACCATCCTGGCACCACATTTGGTGGAGGTCTTTAATTGCTGTCTGGCAGAGGGTTCCCTCCCTCCATGAGGCACTTGGCCGTGATCCTTCTATCAAAAGGTAAGGATGATTGAGAACTGGTGCCCCGTCAGCCTTCTCAATGTCGATAGAAAGATACTGGCAAAGATTTTGTTCTGGCGCTTGTTGTCAGTAGCGGAGCAACTGCTTTCCCGTCATCAGTACTGCTCCATCCAAGGTAGAAGGACCTTCTCAGCGGTTTTAGCTGTTCGGGAAGCCTTGGAGCGGTGCAGGGCTGCAGGCTGGGGAAAGTACTTGTTGGCGTTAGATCAGGCAAAGGCTTTTGATAGGGTCAATGCCTGCTTCTTGGTAAGTATGGCCTGCTGGGGCGGTTCATAAATTGGCTACAAACCCTGTATGAAGGAGCTGAGAGCTCCCCTCTTGTTAATGGTTGGGTTGGAAGGCCTTTTGAAGTTGGGTCTGGTGTGCGACAGGGATGCCCTCTGAGTCCCCTACTGTATGTGTTTGCGAACGATCCCTTTATAAGGAGGGTCGAGAGCAGCATGTTATGTGGGGTTCCTCTGGGTGTGCCTGGTGAGCCTCCTTTGAAGGTCATTGCCTACGCTGATGATGTATCTGTGATTGTCTCTTGACAAATGAGGCAGAGGAGGTGGCCTCTCTGATAGCACAATATACAGAAGCGTCGGGCTCCAAGGTCAATCACGAGAAGAGTGAAGTTTTCTGGATAAGTAAGGAAGGTGAGGGCTTTGAACTTCCGGACGCCTTCCCAGTGCTCCAGCAGGAAATTAAGATCCTTGGTATAAATTTTGGTCCTGGCGATTATGGCCAAAAAAACAGGGAGCGCAGGCTGGAAATGACCAATGCCAAGGTTGCAGTCTGGAAGAGCTGGAAAATGTCTCTCAGGGAAAGGGTTGACCTTATCAAGACCTGCCTGATCCCCATCTTTTAATACGTCAGCTTCGTCTGTGTTTTGCCAGTGTCTCTCTACACCAGGGTCTACAGATGTTTTTCCAGATGTTATGGGGAAACCGCATGAACCTGGTGAAAAGAAATGTCACCTACCTATCCAGGCGGGAGGGTGGCCTAGGGATGGTCAACCCAGTCGTGTTTTTCTCTATCTTGTTTCTGAAACAATTTTAGAAGCATGTTGGCAGAGAGCCCGCCTGGCTGGGTGGGTATTTTCCAGTCCTGGTTTAAGCCCTTCCTGCGAGACTGGGAGAAGGTGGCCGGATGAAAATCCCTCGAGTTTCTCAGGCTCAGCTCCCGGTCTATGTTGCCCCGTGCTTGAAAATACTTCGGCAATGGCAATTGACAGCAGAGGGCATGAGATCTACTCCGAGGAAGCTTCTGGTGAGTCGGGTCCTGGGTCTGGCTTTTCATGAGCCATTGCCCCTCAGGGATTGCCCAGGCACCATCATGAGGGAGGGTTTGAGGCTTATTAACTCCTCAAGAATTCCTTTGAAATACCAGGATATAGCCTGGTTCTCCTTCCAAGGAAAACTCTACCTAATGGGGATCCAGAAGAGTCGCAGCCTGCCAGAGATAATTTCTCTCCGTGAGGAGTGTCGGAATGAGGTGGAGACTATGGACCACTTCCTGCTCCGGTGTCCCTTTAATGTAGATGTGTGTAAACAGGTGGGGTTGACCCTCGGTGCCCCCTTCTTCTCCCAGCTTTCCTATGCTGAGTGGGTGTATGGAGCATTCAAGAACAGAGGGGATTTTTGTTTGGACACTTTATATCTAGTTAGTCTAGTGATCCGCTATTTCATGTGGAATGCACGGTGCCAGCTCTGCATTAGGAAGAAAGTCCTCCCTGTCCCGGTGGTGGTGCATGACATCCTGCATGAGGTGGGCAAGATCCGGGTGCTGGAGAGGGACAGGTGGGAACGGGGGGCCTGGATGAAGGCGTGGAGGAACATCAGGCCTCCTTAGTCCCCATGACTTCCCTCTGGATGGGCTTTCCTATCTCTTATCACCCACAGATTTTTATAACAATGACACATTTTTGAAGAACGGCTGCGTGCACAGGTGACGGGGTCTCTTAGTCTTCCTGCTGAATTGTAATGTATAGTGTTAGGTTATATATAGGTTGTATATAGTATTATGGATATGACATATTATATGCCGAAATGTTTAGGCCCGTTTTCTTTTTGTTTAGTTATTATTTATTTTATTTATATATTATTGTAACTTTGTATATATTGTATATGATTGCTTGATTTTACTCAAAAAAAGTTACAATAGTACAATATCAATCCCTATCCCTTTAAAGCGGATCAAAAGACTTTTTGGGCAAGCACCAGAATATTCACCTTCAGCCCTAACATCTACTCCACTACAAGAAAGGTTGCGCAGATAAAGCACCGAGGTAGACTGACAGAAACATTACTGCAGAACTTTGCGGCCAAATGCAGCATCAGCTGAGGCCCTAACATCAACCTTGTAAAACTTAGAAAAAGTATGAACAGAAGACCAAGTAGCGGCCTTGCAAACTTGTTCAACAGAAGCCTGGTGCTGAAAGGCCCAAGAGGCACCAATAGCATGAGTGGAGTGAGCGGTAAGGCGGAAGGGAGGACACTTCCCTTTAGCAGAATAGGCCTGAATCACAGCCTGACGGATTCACTTGCTGATGGTAGACTTAGCTGCAGCCAAAACCCTTCTTAGGACCAGAAAAAGAGCACCAGACTTCCTGAAGGGCTCAGTAGCCACCAAATACAACTTCAGGTTCCTGACCACATCCAAGGAATGTAGAGCCCTCTCCTGAGGGTTACTAGGATTAGGGCACAGAGAAGGCAGAACAATGTCCTGATTGAGATGAAAAGCAGACAACTTTAGGCAGAAAATCTGGTTTAAAACGAAACCCCACCTTGTCCTGGTGTCTCTCAAAGTAAGGGCGCTTGATGGAAAGCGCCGCCAACTCAGAAACACGCCAAACAGAAGTGATAGCCACCAAAAAGACTACCTTAAGCATAAGAATGGACAAAGCAGCCCCATGCACAGGCTCAAAAGGAGACCCCCTGCAAGGCAGATCAGATAGGACCAAGTTCAAGTCCTAGACTGGTATCATAGGCTTACGTGGGGGGCGCACGAGTAACCCCCTGGAAAAAGGTCTTGACCAGATGATGCTGAGCAAAAGATCTCTGAAAGAAAACAGCCAAGGCAGAAACATGACCTTTCTGAGTGCTGAGTTGAAGCCCCAGATCCAAACCATGTTGGAGAAATTCCAGAACCCTAGGAACAGAAAACACACGACAGGTACGCCAAACCCTATAGTAGATGGAAGAGGACTTTTTCCTAGCCCTGATCATGGTGTTAACAACAGAGGCAGGCAGCCCTTTTTCCATTAAGATGGAGGTTTCAGCAGCCAGGCCGTTAAAGCCAGCGTTTGTATATTGGAGTAGCGTAGCCGCCCCTGAGTGAGCAGATCTGGATCCTTGGGCAGGGCGTACTGATCTACCGCCAGCTGCACGATGTCTGCGAACCACACTCTTCTTGGCCAACGGGGGGCCACCAGGATTGCTGGCACTCCTTCCTGAGCTATCTTTCGCAGAACCCTGCCCAACAGGGGAAACGGGGGAAAGACATACAATAGCTGAAAGCCCTGCCAGGGCATTGTCAGAGCATCCATGGCTAAGGCCAGATGGTCCTGGGACAGAGACACAAAGACTGGAAGTTTGTGATTGTGACGGGACGCAAACAGATCCACATCTGGCTGACACCAACGGTGACACAGAGAGCGAAACACCCTGTCGCTGAGGGACCATTTCCCCCGGGCGAGAAGTCCCCTTGCTCAGAGGGTCTGCCTCCAGATTCTCCACCCCTGGAATGTACACAGCTGAGATGCAGGGAACATTGTCCTCTGCCCAGGACAGCATCAGAGACACTTCCTTGAGGGCCCCCTTGCTCCTGGTCCCTCCCTGATGATTGATGTAGGCAACCGCCGTCTGGTTGTCCGAGCGTACCTGAACAGCCCGACCCCGAAAGTGCGGGGTCAAGCGGGCTAGAACCAACCTGATCGCCCTCAGTCACAGAATGTTGATAGGGGTGTGGGCCTCCTGAGGGCCCCACTGCCCCTGGAATGTTAGGGATCTCCAGAACCCCCTCCCCCCCAACCTGTCAGACTGGCATCCATGGTGACTGTCTCCCAGCAAGGGGCCAGAAAGGATCTGCCCACCAACAGTTTCTTGAGTCCAGCCACCACGAGAGGGACCGCCTGGCTAGGGGGGACAGAACCAAAACCTGATCCAGAGACACAGGGTTCCTGTCCCATACAGACAAGAGGTGGAGTTGAAGAGGCCTCATGTGAAACTGAGCATAAGGAACCGCCTCGAAGCAGGACACCATCAGGCCCACCAGCTGCATTCCCTGCCTGATGGAAAGATGAGGGCAGGACAGAAGGAGCTGAGCTTGCAGACTGTCCACCACCTGCTGAGGAAGAAAGATCCTGGCCCGAGCTGTATCCAGATTCATGCCCAGAAATGGCTTCACCAAAGAGGGAGACAGGGAAGATTTGGAGTGGTTTATCACCCAGCCAAATGACTCCAGTGTGGTCACTACCCGCTGAGTATCCAGCTCTGCCTGTTGGAAGGACGGAGAAGTGATAAGAATGTCGTCCAAATAGGGAAGAATGCGAACGTCCTGAGCTCTCAGCAGAGCCATAATGCCCGCCAGCACCTTGGTGAAGACCCTGGGAGCCGAAGTGAGACCGAAGGGCAATGCCACGAACTGGTAATGCTGATCTTCCAGAGCGAACCTGAGGAATCTCTGATGACCTGGAAAGACTGGAATATGGAGGTAAGCATCCTTGATGTCCACAGAGGTCATGAAGTCCCCTGGGCGTAGTGAACTTACAGCTGAGCGCAGAGTCTCCATGTGAAAACGCCTGGATCTGACAGACTTGTTGAGAATCTTTAAGTCCAGGATGAGTCTGACAGACCCATCTCTCTTGGGAAAGGTGAAAAGGTTGGAATAATAGCCCTTGCCCCCTTCCCTTAAGGGCACTTGGCAGATGACCCCCAGCTCCAGTAGATTCTGCACAGCAAGCAACAGGCCCTGAGCTGACAGGGGGTCTTATGGCATCCGGGATCTGATGAATCTTGGGGGCGGCCAGGCTGCCAACTCTATCTTGTATCCGGAGGACACTACCTCCTGAATCCACCGGTCTGAGACAAGACGCCTCCAGACGTGAGCAAAGAGCCGAAGCCGCCCCCCACCCGGATGGGTGAGGGCGCCCCTTCATGCCTGAGGGGGCTTGGGGGAAGACTTAGACTTGGAACCCCAGGAGGGGCCAGGGCGGCCAGGCCCTCAGCGCCTGCCCCAGAAATCTCAGCGGGCCCCTGCAAATGAAGCTCCCTTTCCCATTCTGGACCCACGGTAGGAGGGAAGAAAAGAACCTGAACCCCGAAAGGGCCGAGACTGTCTCTTGCGCTGGGGTAACCTGCCTCCCTTAGCAAACAGGTCCAGGCGATCCCCAAATAGACGCAGTACTTTAAAGGGGAACCCAGTGAGAGCCTTCTTGGCAGCGTTGTCAGCTGCCCACTGGCGCAGCCAAACCGAGCGGCGTATAGCCACCGCCAAGGCAGAAGCCCTGCCACACATTCTAATGGTATCATCCAAGGCAGAGAGGACATATACAACAAATTTCTCATAACGCAGAAGGGCTCTATACTCTTCACTAGCAGCATCATCAGGAGCCCCATCTAAAATACTTTTGAGCCTGAGTCCTAATAGCCACAGCTGTAATGGCAGAGGCACAAACCGGACGCAGAGTAGACCCCACACAGGCAAAGGCATGGGAAGCCAGCTGATCAATGCGCCGGTCCTCACCATCCTTCAGGGTAGTAGAGTCAGGGGAATGCATGACAGAAGTGTTGGACAACCCCAGAATTGGTGCATCCACTTCAGGAGGGGACGACCAATGCTTAACCACTTCAGCAGGAAAAGGATACCTCCTATCCCAACTCTTAGGCACCCCCGGGAGCCTGCTAGGTCGCTCCCACTCTTTGAGCACGAGATTATTAAAGTGAGTTTGCTCAGGAAACTCCAGACATGGCTTAGCAGTGTGAAACAACTTCCCCTGCTGTCGAGGAGCCGCGGCAGGAGGAGAGATAGAAAGTACTTCAAAAATGTGAGCCAAAAGCCTGTCAGTATCATCTGGAGCCCATGGGTCAGAGCCAGAATCAGTATAACCCTTAGGCTGCTCATCAGATGATTCTGAATCAGAAAACAATTCCCCCTCTTCCAGGGGGTATAGCCGGCCAGGTCAAAAAATTTCCTCAGCCTCCATAGGAAAAAGGTTAACGCCAGGCGCCAGATGCCGCCTCTTAGCAGAGGCCTTACGTGCCGTAGAGCCAGCAATCAGCTTCTCATCGCTAGCCACCCTGGTAGACAAATCAGGCTGAGACTACCCACTGGTATGCACCTCACTGGGAGTCAGATCTAAGCGTGGGGGAGTAGGCGAAGCCACACGGGGCGCAGGCCCAGCCACAGGTAACCCAGATTCCAGCACAAGCGCCTGCTGGGCACAGGGTACACAAACCCGCACATTGTCATCACTTGTAGGGGACACCCCACACGCCACACACAGCCGGGCTTGTCCCGAAGGAACCCCAAGCACATTATCCTGAGAAGCCTCCATATGGTGATAATCGCGGCCCACCGGCCAATAGGGATTTACGCTATAAGGCCACCTGGGATGCCCCAATAGCCCGCTAGGGAAGTGGGAGGTAAAGGCAGAATAGGCCTCTAATAGCAAACTAAATAAGCGGTATGCATATATAGGATATAAAAAATAAGCCAGCCCGCAGGGGCACTTACGGGCCGCGGTAGGTAGACGCCAGCCACGCAGCACGAGGAGAGCAAAATGGCGCCCGCAGATACCTCGAGGGGTGGGCCGCGGCAACCAGAGCAACCAGTGCAACCAACACACGCAGCAACACAAAGCCAAAGCATACCACGGAATACAATCCCAAGGAGTGAAGAATACACATACACCCCCCCCCCCCCCCCGAGAAATACCAGGGAGAGCGAGGGAGGGCAGCGGCCAACCTAACAGGAGCCCACCGATGGACAGGGGGCGAGGGGCATCCCATAAGGCTCACCATGGGCCTATACCGCCTACCCTTTGGTGGGGGATTGCGGTCGGAGCAGCGCTCCTTAAGCACCTGACAGCAGTGCTGCCTACCGTCACCCGACCAGTGCAGCCAAAGCTGGGAGGCAGAAAAAAAAGGAACGGGTGGGAATAGTCCTACAGGGATGCAGGCTAATAGCCCCGCTCACCTTCTTCTTGCCTTCGCAGTGCCGACTGCAGAGAAGAACTGGGGAATTTTTGGGAGGTCCCTGCAATATAAGGGGCCGGGAGGAGCCACTTTTTTGCTGTCTCTGCAGTCCAGCGCCATCTTGTGGATGTATAACCCAAACATAAGAAATTATTTCTGGAGCAGTGCTGTATACTTAGAATAAGTATAAGGTGTGTTCCTGCCAGCCCTTTGCAGAGGTAGGACCAGACTTGTCTCTCTTCTTCCATGAAAGCTTACTATAATTCTTGATAAATAAGTAATAAAAATATTTCACACTGCGACTAGCCTAGACACAAGGAGCACAGGAGAATACTCTTCTCCTTGGTACCCTTTAATGAGTTATTGGTTAAATAAATAAAATAAATGTATTAAATAAATGTATCTGCTTAAAGTGGACCCGCATCCTTTCAATAGGAGTCCCAGGGACAGGCTTCCACTCAGCACCATCCAATGGACAAATCCCCCCGGTACACCACAGTTATGTCACCCTCCCCCCCCCCCCCCAGCCCCAAGGTGAGAGTCATCACTATTCTTTCTGGTGTCCATCTGAGAGGAGCTGGAAGCCACAGCACAGTGCAGCAGTTGATACCTCGAACTGCAAGTTGCTGACCACCGCAATATGTGCGGACATCTAGTATGAAAAGAGGAAAGTATCACTTACCATGAGCCAAGTTATTAATGTCTTAGCCAGGCCAAATCCCAGACTTGGCAGGTTAGCCCAGGTCTTGGGGAAGTGGGAAAAAGCTATTGAATGTGGGAATATGCAGGGAAACCTTAAACACCCCCCCCCCCCCCAAGTATCTGGGTTGATGCTGATGGCTAGACAGAGGTTCGCTTTTTTGTTGTGTGAGACACACCTAAAAGTCTAGCAGAAGCCTTCCATTGTTATACAAAGGGAGGTCTTTACCTCATCGTCACCCCACGAAGCAGAAGGGGAATCACACTGAACTTTGTATTTATTAATACAAGCAAAGTTAAGTGTGATTACTGTTTTTGTTCCACAAAAATACAATTCTGTGATTACTTACCTGTAGAATTGGTATTATATGTATACAGCATGTCCTGCTCCAGAGATAATTCCTTACGTTTGGGATATACATCCACAAGATGGCGCTGGACTGCAGAAACAGCAAAAAAGTGGCTCCTCCCGGCCCCTTATATTCCAGGGACCTCACACAAATTCCCCAGTATTTACAAGCAGTTAGCAAGAGGCCGGGAGAATAACAACCATAATCAAACCATTTTAACCATGATAACAACCACCATACAGAGGCACTAAGAATAATGAAAACAAGGGCGGGGTGGAGCAGGACGTGCTGTATACATATAATACCAATTCTACAGGTGAGTAATCACAGAATTGCATTATTCTAAGTATACAGCACGTCCTGCTCCAGAGATAATTCCTTATGTTTGGGACATCCAATAGCAGTGTCCGTAAAGTAGGGTGGGATCCCCAAAAGCAACAACATGCAGATTAAACCACTACCACCTGCAGAACTTGGCGGCCAAATGCAGCATCAGCTGAGGCCCTAACATCAACCTTCTAAAACTTAGAAAAAGTATGAACAGAAGACCAAGTAGCAGCCTCGCAAACTTGTTCAACAGAAGCCTGGTGCTGAAAGGCCCAAGAGGCACCAATAGCACGAGTGGAATGAGCAGTAAGGGAGGATCCTTCCCTTTAGCAGAATAGGCCTGAATCACAGCCTGACGGATCCACTTGCTGATGGTAGACTTAGCTGGAGCCAGACCCTTCTTAGGACCAGAAGGGACCACAAAAAGAGCATCAATCTTCCTGAAGGGCTCAGTAGCCACGAAATAAAACTTCAGATTCCTAACCACATACAAGGAATGTAGAGCCCTCTCCTTAGGGTTACTAGGATTAGGGCACAGAGAAGGCAGAACAATGTCCTGATTGAGATGAAAAGCAGACACAACTTTAGGCAGAAAATATGGTTTAAAGCGAAACACCACCTTGTCCTGGTGTCTCTCAAAGTAAGGGGGCTTGATGGAAAGCGCTGCCAACTCAGAAACACGCCTAACAGAAGTGATAGCAAACAAAAAGACTACCTTAAGCGTAAGAATGGACAAAGCAACCTCATGCACAGGCTCAAAAGGAAGACCCCTGCAAGGCAGATAGGACCAAGTTCAAGTCCCAGACTGGTAACATAGGCTTACGTGGGGGACGCACATGAGTAACCCCCTGGAAAAAGGTCTTGACCAGATGATGCTGAGCAAAAGATCTCTGAAAGAAAACAGCCAAGGCAGACACATGACCTTTCAGAGTGCTGAGTTGAAGACCCAGATCCAAACCATGTTGGAGAAATTCCAGAATCGTAGGAATAGAAAACACACGACAGGGAAGAGATTTAGCGTCACACCAGTCAATGTAGGTACGCCAAAC
Organism: Gastrophryne carolinensis; assembly: GCA_027917425.1. Taxonomy (NCBI): domain Eukaryota; kingdom Metazoa; phylum Chordata; class Amphibia; order Anura; family Microhylidae; genus Gastrophryne; species Gastrophryne carolinensis. Next base: position 546,166,081 of record CM051235.1, on the reverse strand, counting down.
CCTATAGTAGATGGAAGAAGAAGACTTTTTCCTAGCCCTGATCATGGTGTTAACAACAGAGACAGGCAGCCCCTTTTCCATTATGATGGAGGTTTCAGCAGCCAGGCCGTTAAAGCCAGCGTTTGTAAATTGGGGTAGCGTAGCCGCCCCTGAGTGAGCAGGTCTGGATCCTTGGGCAGGGCGTACTGATCTACCGCCAGCTGCACGATGTCTGCGAACCACTCTCTCCTTCGCCAACGGGGGGCCACCAGGATTGCTGGAACCCTTCCCGAGCTATCTTTCGCAGAACCCTGCCCAACAGGGGAAACGGGGGAAAGACATACAGTAGCTGAAAGCCCTGCCAGGGCTTGTCAGAGCATCCATGGCTAAGGCCAGAGGGTCCTGGGACAGAGACACAAAGGCTGGAAGCTTGTGACGGGACGCAAACAGATCCACATCTGGCTGACCCCAACGGTGACACAGAGAGCGAAACACCCTGTCGCTGAGGGACCATTCCCCCCAGGCGAGAAGTCCCCCCTGCTCAGAGAGTCTGCCTCTGAGTGGGAGGATACAATGGGAAAAGGGCAAAAACGAAAGCCTACGTTGTAACATTTGAAAATGAAACGGAAAAGTCACGCTGGAAAATGACATCCTTGTATTTGTCATCTGCCGTACGAACGGACGGAAACTTTACAGAAGGATTTCAATGCATGCATAGAATCGCTCGTACACTCAGAAGAGAGCGGAAACATTTTTTTAAAAAAAACAGATCGGCATTAAAACAGAAGTATTTTTTTGTCTCTCTGAATCGAGCCTATTGTACAGAAAAGACAGATTGGACAGAAAGCGCGGTGGAGTAGCCATTTATGTCAAGACTACCCTTCAATCAACAATAATTCAGCACACACATAATGAACTAGAAACTCTCTGGGTTACCATGCAGACTAAGGAGGGAGCTGTGGTCAGAATTGGTGTGATATATAGGCCCCCTGGACAATCTGAGGATCTAGATAATCTGTTAATAGATGAAATCAGTGGTGGAATGGCAGAGAAGGGGGACATTGTAATTACAGGTGACTTCAACATGCCTGATGTGGACTGGAATATTCCAAGTGCATCCACATGCAAGAGCAGGACTATATTAGAGGCACTTAATGGAGTGTCTCTAAAACAACTTGTGACATTGCCAACTAGAGGAGATAACATTCTGGACTTAGTTCTGACCAATGGAGATCTGGTGTCCAAGGTCAGGGTTGAAGAAAATCTGGGTTCCAGTGACCATCAATGCTTATGGTTCAGAATAAAAACAGACATTGTGCAATCACACACCAGAACCAAAGTGCTAGACTTTAGGAAGACAAACTTCAAGGAAATGGCGGAGTATGTAGAAAGAAAATTAGGTGAGTGGAACAGAGTAGCAGAAGTGAGTGCCCAGTGGTCACTATTAAAAATGGCCATCTTAAAGGCAACTAAGCAATATGTGAAACAAACTAGCAAGAATAAAAGGAAGAAGAAACCATTATGGTTTACTAGGGAAGTCAGCACTATCATAAAAGATAAGAAGTCTGCCTGTAAGAAGTGTAAAGAAAGTGGAAGTGTAGCTGACAGAGAGGCGTATAAAATTAAACAGAGGGAAGCAAAACTGATTATAAGGACTGCTAAAAGGCAAAAGGAGGAAGAAATGGCCAAATCTATGAAAGGGGGAGATGAAACATTTTTCCGATATATTGGTGACAGAAAGAAGAAAAACAATGCAGTCTCAAGAAATAGGGAAAAATACAATTCTGTGATTACTCACCTGTAGAATTGGTATTATGAGTATACAGTACGTCCTGTTCCAAATCTAATATTTACAGTTGGGATATACTCCGCAATATGGCGCTGGACTGCAGAGACATCGAAAATAGGCTCCTCCCGGCCCCTCAAATACCCAGGGACCTCCCACAAATCCCCAGCATTGAAAAGCAGTTAAGGAGAAGCAGGGAGAATTAAACAATCCAAACTATCAACTATAACAATGATAACAATCACCATACAGGGGATCCAAGAAAATGCAAACCAAGGGTGGGTTGGAGCAGGACGTACTGTATACTCATAATACCAATTCTACAGGTGAGTAATCACAGAATTGTATTATTCTTAGTATACAGTACGTTCTGCTCCAAATCTAATACTTACAGTTGGGACATCCAATAGCAGTGTCCATAAAGTAGGGTGGGATCCCCAAGAAAATCAGCAGCAGGCAGTTTAAACCACTTCCGCCTGCAGAACCTTTCGGCCAAAAACAGCATCAGCTGAGGCCCTAACATCAACCTTGTAAAACTTTGAAAAGGTATGAACAGAAGACCAAGTAGCGGCCTTGCAAACTTGTTCAACAGAAGCCTGGTGCTGAAAAGCCCAAGAGGCACCAATAGCACGAGTGGAATGAGGATTCTTCCCCTTAGCAGAGTAGGCCTGAATCACATCCTGACAAATCCACTTGCTGATAGTAGACTTGGCAGGAGCCAAACGCTTCCTAGGACCAGAAGGGACCACAAAAAGAGCATCAGTTTTCCTGAAAGGTGCAGTAGCCACCAGATAGTACTTCAGACACCTAACCACATCCAAAGAGTGCAAAACCCTCTCCTTAGCAATGCTAGGATTAGGGCACAAAGAAGGAAGAAAAAAACTAAACGAAAAGCAAACACTACCTTTGGCAGAAAGTCAGGTTTGAAACGAAACACCACCTTGTCCTGGTGCCTGTCATAGTAGGGGGGCTGAATGGACAGCGCCGCCAACTCAGGCACACGCCTGACAGAAGTGATAGCCACCAGAAACACAACCTTAAGCGTAAGAATGGCCAAGGCAGCATCCTGCACAGGTTCAAAGGGAGCACCCTGCAAGGCTGACAGAACCAAGTTCAAATCCCAAACAGGCACCATAGGTTTACGTGGGGGACGCACATGAGTGACCCCCTGGAAAAAAGTCCTGATCAGAGGGTACTGAGCAAAGGACTTCTGGAAAAAGATAGCCAGGGCAGAAACCTGACCCTTCCGAGTACTGAGTTGGAGCCCCATCTCCAACCCATTCTGCAGGAACTCCAGAATCCTGGGAATAGAGAACACACGACAGGGAAGAGACTTAGACTCACACCAGTCAATGTAGGCACGCCAAACCCTGTAATAAATGGAAGAGGAAGACTTCTTCCTAGCTTTAATCAAAGTATCCACAACTGAGGAAGACAGCCCCTTCTCCATCAAGAAGGAGGTTTCAGCAGCCAAGCCGTCAAAGCCAGAGTTTGTAAATTGGGATGGCGTAGTGAGCCCTGAGTGAGCAGATCTGGCACCAAGGGCAGAGCGTACTGCTCTACTGCCAGCTGTACCACGTCTGCGAACCACACTCTTCTTGGCTACCTGGGGGCCACCAGAATTGCTGGCACCCCGTCCAGAGCAATCTTGCGCAGAACCCTGCCAAGCAGAGGAATTGGGGGGGGAAGACATACAGGAACTGAAAGTCCTTCCATGACATTGCTAGCGCACCCGAGGTCAGGGCCAGAGGATCCCTGGACAGAGAGACAAAAGCTGGAAGCTTTGGCTGGTTGGCCCCAACGGTGACACAGAGATTGGAACACCCTGCTGCATAGGGACCATTCTCCCTGGCGAGAGGTCCCCCTGCTCAGAAAGTCCGCCAGGTGATTTTCCACCCCCGGGATGTACACAGCTGATATGCAGGGGACATTGGCCTCCGCCCAAGTCAGGATCAGGGACGCTTCCTGGAGGGCCCCCTTGCTCCGGGTCCCTCCCTGATGATTGATGTAGGCAACTGCTGTCTGGTTGTCCGAGCGCAACTGAACAGGCAGGCCCTGAAGATGAGTAGTCAAGCGAGCCAGAACTAACGTGATCGCTCGCAGCTCCAAGACATTGATAGGTGTGTGGGCCTCCTGAGGGCCCCACCTCCCCTGGAACCGCAGGGACTTTCAGAAACCCCCCCAACCTGACAGACTGGCATCCGTGGTGACCGTCTCCCAGGAAGGGGCAAGAAAGGATCTGCCCCCCAACAGGTTCCTGGAGTCCATCCACCACAAGAGAGACCTCCTGACCAGGGGGGAGAGCACACAGACCCTGTCCAGGGACCCTGGGTCCTTGTCCCATACAGACAATAGGTGAAGTTGCAGAGGCCTCAAGTGGAACTAAGCATAAGGGACCGCTTCGAAGCACGCCACCATCAGGCCCACCAGCTGCATCCCCTGCCTGATGGAGGGATGGGGACAAGCTAGGAGGGACTGAGCCTGTGCAATCAGACTGTCCACCTTCTGGTGAGGAAGGAAGATCCTTGACTGAACTGTATCCAGAATCATTCTTAGGAATGGAGTTACCAAGGAAGGGGACAGTGAGGACTTGGGGTGGTTGATCACCCATCCAAATGACTCCAGAGTGGACACCACCAGCTGAGTATCCAACTCTGCCTGATGTAGAGACTGGGAAGTGATGAGGATGTCGTCCAGATAGGGAAGCACGCGGACACCCTGACATCTGAGTAGAGACATCACACCAGCCAGCACCTTGGTGAACACCCTGGGAGCTGAAGTGAGGCCAAAGGGCAAGGCCACAAATTGGTAATGTTGATCCATTAGAGCGAACCTGAGGAACCTTTGATGATCTGGGAACACAGGAATATGAAGGTAAGCATCTTTGATGTCCACAGAAGTCATGAAATCCCCTTGGTGTAGGGTACTGATGGCAGAGCGCAGAGTCTCCATGTGAAAGCGCCTGCCCATGATAAACTTGTTGAGAATCTTTAAGTCCAGGGTGGGCCTGACAGAACCATCCTTTTTGGGTACTGTGAATAGATTGGAATAAAAGCCCTTGCCTTTTTCTCTAAAAGGGACCTGGCAGATGCCCCCCAGCTCCAGGAGGCCTTGCACTGCTTGCACTAGCTCCTGAGCTGACATAGGGTCCTGAGGAATCCGGGATCTGATGAATCTTGGAGGGGGATCGGCAGCAAACTCAAACTTGTAACCGGAGGACACAACCTCCTGAATCCACCGGTCTGAGACATGAAGCCTCCAGACGTGAGCGAAGTGCTGCAGCCGTCCCCCCACCCAGATGGGTGAGGGCGCCCCATCATGCCTGAGTGGGCTTGAGAGAGGATTTAGCTTTGTGACCCCAGGAGGAGCCAGGACGCCCACGTCCTCTGCCTCTACCCCAGAAATCTCCCCGGGCCCCAGGGAAAGACACCCCCCTTCCCTGTCTTGCACCACGGTAAGGGGAGGAGAAGGAACCCTGACCCCGAAAGGGCCGAGGTTACCGCCTGCGCTGGGGTAACCTGCCTCCCTTAGCAAGAAAGGTCCAGGCGGTCTCCAAACAGACGCAGTACTTTAAAGGGAAACCCAGTGAGGGCCTTCTTGGCAGCATTGTCAGCAGCCCACTGGCACAGCCAAACCGAGCGGCGTATAGCCACCACAAGGGCAGAAGTTCTGGCACACATTCTGATGGTGTCATCCAATGCTGATAGGACAAAATTTACAAAAACATCACAACTGGAGAGTGCATTAAACACCTCACAAGGCAAATCATCAGGGGCACTATCAAGCATATTTCTGATAAGGGTTCTAGTGGCCACAGCAGTAATGGCAGAGGCACAAACCGGGCGCAGCGCCGTCCCCGCACATGCAAAGGCGTGGGATGCCAGCTGGTCAATGCGCCGGTCCTCAGCATCCCGCAGGGTAGTAGAATCAGGGGAATGCATGACAGAGGTGTTAGATAGCCCTAGGATTGGGGCATCCACCTCGGGGGGGGGGGGGGTGACCAACATTTAACTACCTCAGCAGGAAAGGGATACTTCCTATCCCAACTCTTTGGAACCCCGGGAAGTTTACTGGGGCGCTTCCATTCCTTGAGCACAAGGTTATGGAAATGTGCCTGCTCTGGAAATTCCAAACGTGATTTTGCTGTATGGAAAAGCTCCCCTCTTTGCCTGGGAGCCTCAACAGGGAGAGAGATAGACAGAACCTCAAAAATCTGGGTCAATAATCTGTCAGTGTCATCCGGGGCCCAGGGGTCAGAGCCAGAATCGTCATGACCCCTTGGTCTCTCATCAGATGAGCCTGAATCAGAAAATTTTTTTTTTTTTTTTTTTTTTTTTTTTTAATGCATAGATGGCCATTGTATGCTTGCACACACATAGGAATTCGTCCTCCGCATTTAACCCATCCGTGCAGTGAGTGTACACGTGCCTGGAGCGGTGGGCTGCCCTAATTATGGCGCCCGGGGAGCAGTTGGGGGGTTGGGTGCCTTGCTCAAGAGCACTTCAGTCATGTCCCAGGACTGGGATTCGAACCTGCAACCCTCCAGTCACAAGTCCGCTCCCCTTACCTCTAGGCCACAACTGCCCCACAGAAAAGAGCTCCCCTTCATCAGACGGGGTATAGCCACACAGATTCATAAACTCCTCAGTTCCCATAGGGAAAACAGTGACATTAGGCGTCAAGTGCCGCTTCTTAGCAGGGGCCTTAGGAGTTAGCAATAATCTGTTCAACAGTAGCCAGTCTAGAAGACACATCAGGCTGAGAATCCCCACTAGTATGCAACTCAGTAGGAGTGAGATTTAAGCTTGGGGGAGTAGATGAAGTGAAACGAGGTGCAGCCACTGGCAGGCCAGATTGCAATGCAAGCACCTGCTCAGCACAGGGTACACAGACCCGTGCTTTGTCAGTGTCAGCATGAGGCTGCCCACACGCTACACACACCCGGTCTTGTCCCAAAGGGACCCCGGTAACATTATCTTGAGATGCCTCCATACGGTGATTATAGCAGCGCTATATAGCAACCCTGGATGCCCCAATAACCCGCTAGGGACGTGGGAGTATAATTTTTACAAGGCCTACAAGTAATATACTAAAAGCAGGGCTGGGAGAAGCCAATAAAGGTCGTCCCGCCTGAAAGACATAAGCAGACAAGACCTTAAGTACATCGTAACAAAAGTGAAGCAGATAAGGCCGCCCGCGAGGGCACTTACGGACCGCGGTAGGTAGGAGTCCGTTGTGGTCAGAAAAGATGGCGTCAATATACCTCGAGGGGCGGGCCAGTAACAGCGATGACGCAGAAGGCGCCAAAGACGGGCCCCGCCCCCCCGAAGAGCGCGAAGCCAGAAGGCCAACAGCCAATGATGGCGCACCAGCGCCTGAGGTAATGGCGCCGCCAAGCGCGGAACCAAGTCAGCGCGCGGCAGCGGTAAATTTAAAAGCAATAAAGAAAAGTCAGCGCAGCGGCTGACACAAGAATAAAGACATGTGAAAGGTGAAAGCACAGACTGCATAACCTACATATCTATACACGTACACCCCCCCCCCTCTTTTCCCCCGAAGACTATAAGGAGGATGAGGGAGGACAGCGGCCACTTAATTAGGGCCCACCGATAGACAGGGGCAAGGGGCAATAGTGCGGGAGGGGCATCCCATAGAGGCTCACCATAAGCCTGAATCGCCTACCCTGAACCAAGTCAGCGCGCGGCGGCGGTAAATTTAAAAGCAATAAAGACAAGTCAGCGCGGCGGCTGACCATAAGCCTGAACCGCCTACCCTTTGGTGGGGGATTGCGGTGGAGCAGCGCTCCTAAGCACCTGACAGTGGTGCTGCATACCTTCACCCGACCAGCGCAGCCAAGGCTGGGAGGCATATTACAAGTGGAACAGGTGGGAATAGTCCTACAGGGCCGCAGGTTAATAACCCCGCTCACCTGCGAGTAGAGAGCCAATTTCTCGTCCTTCGCAGCCAAACTGCAGAGAAATTCTGGGGATTTGTGGGAGGTCCCTGGGTATTTGAGGGGCCGGGAGGAGCCTATTTTCGATGTCTCTGCAGTCCATATATATATATATATATATATATATATATATATATATATATATCTGCAGTCATATATCCCCACTGTAAGTATTAGATTTGGAGCAGGACGTACTGTATACTAAGAATATAAATATATTGACGGAGATAAGGCTATGGCTGACAGTGGTGCTGCATACCTTCACCCGACCAGCGCAGCCAAGGCTGGGAGGCATATTACAAGTGGAACGGGTGGGAATAGTCCTACAGGGCCGCAGGTTAATAACCCCGCTCACCTGCGAGTAGAGAGCCAATTTCTCGTCCTTCACAGCCAAACTGCAGAGAAATTCTGGGGATTTGTGGGAGGTCCCTGGGTATTTGAGGGGCCGGGAGGAGCCTATTTTCGATGTCTCTGCAGTCCATATATATATATATCTCTGCAGTCGTATATCCCCACTGTAAGTATTAGATTTGGAGCAGGACGTACTGTATACTAAGAATATAAATATATTGGCGGAGATAAGGCTGTGGCTGACCATCTGAATAGCTACTTTTGTTTGGTATTTTCAGATAGTAGCAGGCATGGCCATAGCACAGCATCCCGCTGGGAGGGCACAGCTCTGGAGTTTCTGGAGGCTGATGTCCTATCCGAGCTGGCACATCTAAAGGTAAGTAAGGCGATGGGTCCAGATGGAATCCACCCCAGAGTTCTAAGGGTACTTAGGTTTGTGATTGCAGCCCCTCTGACTGATTTACTTAACCATTCCCTTTCAACTGGTGAGGTTCCAGATGATTGGAGAATAGCCAATGTCATACCAATCCATAAAAAGGGGAGTAGAGAAGAAGCCAGTAATTACAGGCCAGTTAGTTAAACATCTATAGTGGTCAAATTAATGGAAACACTCTTAAAAAAACAGATAATTTCCCAACTAAAAATTAATGACCTATTGGACCCAAAACAGCACGGCTTTACTGAGGGCAGATCATGTCAGACCAATCTTATTGATTTCTTTGACAATGTCACTAAAGTGTTAAATATCGCCTATCTGGATTTTAGCAAAGCCTTTGACACTGTACCACACAAGGAGCTCATAGATAAGTTATTGAAGGTAGGACTCAATCCCTGGATAGTTCAGTGGATTTCCAGTTGGCTGAGGGATCGGTATCAGAGCGTTGTTGTAAATGGTGTGCAATCTGAACAAAGGCGAGTTACAATATTTACAATTTAATATATTTGTAATTGACATAGGAGAAGGCTTGGTAGGAAAAGTTTGTCTGTTTGCTGATGATACAAAGGTTAGTAATAGGGTGGATATTCCTGGTGTCTGCAACATGGAAAATGATTTAGCTTTACTGGATAGATGGTTCAAAACTGTAGAAACTAGAGTTTAATGTCTCTAAATGTAAAATCATGCACTTGGGTAGAAGGAATCCCTGCTCTGAGTACCGTATGGGCAGCACTGTGTTAGCCAGGACCTCGGAGGAGAGAGATTTAGGGGTACTGATTACTGATAGCTGCAAGATGAGTGGACAGTGTAGCCAGGCAGTGGGAAAAGCAAGCAGGATGCTCGGCTGCATAGCTCGAGGCATCAGCAGTAGGACGAGGGAGGTTGTGATGCCACTGTATAGAGCCCTGGTAAGGCCACAGCTAGAATACTGTGTGCAGTTCTGGAGACCTTACCTGCAAAAAGACATTATTTAAATAGAACGTGTCCAAAGGCGGGCAACGAAAATGGTGGAAGGACTTAAACTTAAAACTTATCAGGAGAGACTTAAAGAACTTAATTTGTACAGTCTGGAGGAAAGAAGGGAGAGGGGGGACATGATTGAGACCTTTAAATATGTGAAAGGATTGAATAAGGTTCAGGAGGGAAGTGTTTTTAAGAAGAAGCTTAATGATAGAACAAGGGGGCACAACCTGAAGCTAGTCGGGGGGAAGATCAGGAGCAATGTTAGAAAATATTAATTTACAGAAAGAGTAGTAGATGCTTGGAACAAACTTCCAGCAGAGGTAGTTGAAAAATCAACAGTCACTGAATTTAAACATGCCTGGGATAAGCACACATCTATCCTAAGATAAAGAGTACATACAATATACACATAAGGGCAGACTAGATGGACCGTATGGTCTCCTTCTTAAAGACAAGTCAGCGCGGCGGCTGACCATAAGCCTGAACCGCCTACCCTTTGGTGGGGGATTGCGGTGGAGCAGCGCTCCTAAGCACCTGACAGTGGTGCTGCATACCTTCACCCGACCAGCGCAGCCAAGGCTGGGAGGCATATTACAAGTGGAACAGGTGGGAATAGTCCTACAGGGCCGCAGGTTAATAACCCCGCTCACCTGCGAGTAGAGAGCCAATTTCTCGTCCTTCGCAGCCAAACTGCAGAGAAATTCTGGGGATTTGTGGGAGGTCCCTGGGTATTTGAGGGGCCGGGAGGAGCCTATTTTCGATGTCTCTGCAGTCCATATATATATATATATATATATATATATATATATATATATATATATCTGCAGTCATATATCCCCACTGTAAGTATTAGATTTGGAGCAGGACGTACTGTATACTAAGAATATAAATATATTGACGGAGATAAGGCTATGGCTGACAGTGGTGCTGCATACCTTCACCCGACCAGCGCAGCCAAGGCTGGGAGGCATATTACAAGTGGAACGGGTGGGAATAGTCCTACAGGGCCGCAGGTTAATAACCCCGCTCACCTGCGAGTAGAGAGCCAATTTCTCGTCCTTCACAGCCAAACTGCAGAGAAATTCTGGGGATTTGTGGGAGGTCCCTGGGTATTTGAGGGGCCGGGAGGAGCCTATTTTCGATGTCTCTGCAGTCCATATATATATATATCTCTGCAGTCGTATATCCCCACTGTAAGTATTAGATTTGGAGCAGGACGTACTGTATACTAAGAATATAAATATATTGGCGGAGATAAGGCTGTGGCTGACCATCTGAATAGCTACTTTTGTTTGGTATTTTCAGATAGTAGCAGGCATGGCCATAGCACAGCATCCCGCTGGGAGGGCACAGCTCTGGAGTTTCTGGAGGCTGATGTCCTATCCGAGCTGGCACATCTAAAGGTAAGTAAGGCGATGGGTCCAGATGGAATCCACCCCAGAGTTCTAAGGGTACTTAGGTTTGTGATTGCAGCCCCTCTGACTGATTTACTTAACCATTCCCTTTCAACTGGTGAGGTTCCAGATGATTGGAGAATAGCCAATGTCATACCAATCCATAAAAAGGGGAGTAGAGAAGAAGCCAGTAATTACAGGCCAGTTAGTTAAACATCTATAGTGGTCAAATTAATGGAAACACTCTTAAAAAAACAGATAATTTCCCAACTAAAAATTAATGACCTATTGGACCCAAAACAGCACGGCTTTACTGAGGGCAGATCATGTCAGACCAATCTTATTGATTTCTTTGACAATGTCACTAAAGTGTTAAATATCGCCTATCTGGATTTTAGCAAAGCCTTTGACACTGTACCACACAAGGAGCTCATAGATAAGTTATTGAAGGTAGGACTCAATCCCTGGATAGTTCAGTGGATTTCCAGTTGGCTGAGGGATCGGTATCAGAGCGTTGTTGTAAATGGTGTGCAATCTGAACAAAGGCGAGTTACAATATTTACAATTTAATATATTTGTAATTGACATAGGAGAAGGCTTGGTAGGAAAAGTTTGTCTGTTTGCTGATGATACAAAGGTTAGTAATAGGGTGGATATTCCTGGTGTCTGCAACATGGAAAATGATTTAGCTTTACTGGATAGATGGTTCAAAACTGTAGAAACTAGAGTTTAATGTCTCTAAATGTAAAATCATGCACTTGGGTAGAAGGAATCCCTGCTCTGAGTACCGTATGGGCAGCACTGTGTTAGCCAGGACCTCGGAGGAGAGAGATTTAGGGGTACTGATTACTGATAGCTGCAAGATGAGTGGACAGTGTAGCCAGGCAGTGGGAAAAGCAAGCAGGATGCTCGGCTGCATAGCTCGAGGCATCAGCAGTAGGACGAGGGAGGTTGTGATGCCACTGTATAGAGCCCTGGTAAGGCCACAGCTAGAATACTGTGTGCAGTTCTGGAGACCTTACCTGCAAAAAGACATTATTTAAATAGAACGTGTCCAAAGGCGGGCAACGAAAATGGTGGAAGGACTTAAACTTAAAACTTATCAGGAGAGACTTAAAGAACTTAATTTGTACAGTCTGGAGGAAAGAAGGGAGAGGGGGGACATGATTGAGACCTTTAAATATGTGAAAGGATTGAATAAGGTTCAGGAGGGAAGTGTTTTTAAGAAGAAGCTTAATGATAGAACAAGGGGGCACAACCTGAAGCTAGTCGGGGGGAAGATCAGGAGCAATGTTAGAAAATATTAATTTACAGAAAGAGTAGTAGATGCTTGGAACAAACTTCCAGCAGAGGTAGTTGAAAAATCAACAGTCACTGAATTTAAACATGCCTGGGATAAGCACACATCTATCCTAAGATAAAGAGTACATACAATATACACATAAGGGCAGACTAGATGGACCGTATGGTCTCCTTCTTCCGTCAACCTTCTATGTTTCTATGTAGGCAACCGCCGCCTGGTTGTCCGAGCGTACCTGAACAGCCCGACCCCGAAGGTGCGGGGTCAAGCGTGCTAGAACCAACTCTCCTGGAATGTTAGGGATCTCCAGAACCCCCCCCCAACCTGTCAGACTGGCATCCGTGGTGACTGTCTCCCAGCAAGGGGCCAGAAAGGATCTGCCCACCAACAGGTTCCTTGAGTCCAGCCACCACGAGAGGGACCGCCTGGCTAGGGGGGACAGAATCAAAACCTGATCCAGGGACACAGGGTCCCTGTCCCATACAGACAAGAGGTGGAGTTGAAGAGGCCTCATGTGAAACTAAGAATAAGGAACCGCCTCGAAGCAGGACACCATCAGGCCCACCAGCTGCATTCCCTGCCTGATGGAAGGATGAGGGCAGGACAGAAGGAGCTGAGCTTGCGCTTACAGACTGTCCACCTTCTGCTGAGGAAGAAAGATCCTGGCCCGAGCTATATCCAGATTCATGCCCAGAAATGGCTTCACCAAAGAGGGAGACAGGGAAGATTTGGAGTGGTTTATCACCCAGCCGAATGACTCCAGTGTGGTCACCACCCGCTGAGTATCCAGCTCTACCTGTTGGAAGGACGGAGAAGTGATAAGAATGTCGTCCAAATAGGGAAGAATGCGAATGCCCTGAGCTCTCAGCAGAGCCATAATGCCCGCCAGCACCTTGGTGAAGACCCTGGGAGCCGAAGTAAGACCAAAGGGCAATGCCACGAACTGGTAATGCTGATCCTCCAGAGCGAACCTGAGGAATCTCTGATGACCTGGAAAGACTGGAATATGGAGCCAAGCATCCTTGATGTACACAGAGGTCACGAAGTCCCCTGGGCGTAGTAAACTTATAGCTGAGCGCAGAGTCTCCATGCGAAAATGCCTGGATCTGACAAACTTGTTGAGAAGCTTTAAGTCCAGGATGGTTCTGACAGACCCATTTCTTTTGGGAAAGGTGAAAAGGTTGGAATAATAGCCTTTGCCCCTTTCCCTTAAGGGCACTTGGCAGATGACCCCCAGCTCAAGTACGTTCTGCACAGCAAGCAACAAGCCCTGAGCTGACAGGGGGGTCTTGAGGCATCCAGGATCTGATGAATCTTGGGGGCGGCCAGGCTGGCAACTCTATCTTGTAACCGTAGGACACTACCTCCTGAATCCACCGGTCTGAGACATGACGCCTCCAGACGTGAGCAAAGAGCCGAAGCCGCCCCTTCATGCCTGAGGGGGCTTGGGGGAAGACTTAGACTTGGAACCCCAGGAGGGGCCAGGGCGGCCACGCCCCAGAAATCACCCCGGGCCCCTGCAAATGAAGCTCCCCTTCCCATTCTGGACCCAGGGAAGAAAGGAACCTGAACCCCGAAAGGGCCGAGACTGTCTCTTGTGTTGGGGTAACCTGCCTCCCTTAGCAAACAGGTCCAGGCAATCCCCAAATAGACGCAGTCCTTTAAAGGGGAACCCAGTGAGAGCGTTCTTGGCAGTGTTGTCAGCTGCCCACTGGCGCAGCCAAACAGAACGGCGTATAGCCACCGCCAAGGCAGAAGCCCTGCCACACGTTCTAATGGTATCATCCAAGGCAGAGAGGACATATGCAACAAATTCCTCACAACGCAGAAGGGCTCTATACTCTTCACTAGCCGCATCATCAGGAGCCCCATCTAAAATACTCTTGAGCAGAGTTCTAATAGCCACAGCTGTAATGGCAAAGGCACAAACCGGACGCAGCGCGGACCCCACACAGGCAAAGGCATGGGAAGCCAGCTGATCAATGTGCCGGTCCTCACCATCCCTCAGTGTAGTAGAGTCAAGGGAATTCATGACAGAAGTGTTGGACAACCCCAGAATTGGTGCATCCACTTCAGGAGGGGACGACCAACGCTTAACCACTTCAGCAGGAAAGGGGTACCTCTTATCCCAACTCTTAGGCACCCCAGGGAGCCTGCTCGGTTGCTCCCACTCTTTGAACACGAGATTATTAAAGTGAGTTTGCTCAGGAAACTCCAAACGTGGCTTAGCAGTGTGAAACAACTTCCCCTGCTGCCGAGGAGCCGCGGCAGGAGGAGAGATAGAAAGTACTTCAAAAATGTGAGCCAAAAGCTTGTCAGTATCATCTGGAGCCCATGGGTCAGAGCCAGAATCAGCATAACCCTTAGGCTGCTCATCAGATGATTCTGAATCAGAAAACAATTCCCCCTCTTCCAGGGGGGTATAGCCGGCCAGGTCAAAAAATTCCTCAGCCTCTATAGGAAAAGGGTTAATGCCAGGCGCCAGATGCCGCCTCTTAGCAGAGGCCTTACGCGCCATAGAGCCAGCAATCAGCTTCTCAATGCTAGCCACCCTGGTAGACAAATCAGGCTGAGACTCCCCACTGGTATGCACCTCACTGGGAGTCAGATGTAAGCGTGGGGGAGTGGGCGAAGCCACACGGGCGCAGGCCCAGCCACAGGTAACCCATTGCAGCGCAAGCACCCGCTGGGCACAGGGTACACAAACCCGCACACTGTCATCACTTGTAGGCGACACCACACACAGCTGGGCTTGTCCCGAAGGAACCCCAAGCATATTATCCTGAGAAGCCTCCATATGGTGATTATCACGGCCACCGGCCAATAGGGATTTACGCTACAAGGCCACCTGCCCCAATAGCCCGCTAGGGAAGTGGGAGGTAAAGGCAGAATAGGCCTCTAATAGCAACTAAATAGAGGGGATAGGCCGGGAGAAACCACAATTAAGTCCCGTAAGCGGTATGCATACATAATATATATATAAAAAAAAAAAAAAAAGCCAGCCCGCAGGGGCACTTACGGACCGCGGTAGGTAGACGCCGGGCACACAGCACGAGGAGAGCAAAATGGCGCCCGCAGATACCATGAGGGGCGGGCCGTGGAGAAAGTGATGCGGAATGCGCCATCCGCAAGGCCGCCCACCCGAAGAACGCGAAGGCGCCCACGTGACTATGTCAGCCAATGATGGTGCAGCAGCGCCTGAGGTAAAGTCGCCGCCGACCACGGAACGCCAGCGCTCGTGGCAGCATTTTTAAAAGAGCAACCAGTGCAACCAACACATGCGGCAACACAAGCCAAGCAAACCACAGAATACAAGGAGTAAAGAATACACATACACACACAACCCCCCCCTCCCAAGAAATACCAGGGAGAGCGAGGGAGGGCAGCTGCCAACCCAACAGGAGCCCTCTGATGGACAGGGGGCGAGGGGCGATTGCGAGGGAGGGGCATCCCATAAGGCTCACCATGGGCCTATACCGCCTACCCTTTGGTGGGGGATTGCGGTCGGAGCAGCGCTTCTTAAGCACCCGACAACGGTGCTGCCTACCGTCACCCGACCAGTGCAGCCAAAGCTGGGAGGCAGAAAAAAGAGGAACGGGTGGAAATAGTCCTACAGGGCCGCAGGCTAATAGCCCCGCTCACCTGTGAGTAGAGAGAGCCATCTTCTTGCCTTCGCAGCGCCAACTGCAGAGAAGAACTGGGGAATTTGTGGGAGGTCCCTGGAATATAAGGGGCCGGGGGGAGACACTTTTTTGCTGTCTCTGCAGTCCAGCGTCATCTTGTGGATGTATAACCCAAACGTAAAGAACTATCTCTGGAGCAGGACGTGCAGTATACTTAGAATAGTTTGGTTATATTAATAAATGTAAACTTTTGTGGAACATTTCCTTCACAGGATTTATTCTTGCCAAAAAATGCTAACCTTATATCACAGTGAAATGGAATTTATATGCTGTCTACTTAGATGGCAAGCATGTAAATCTCATTAAATGTTGAATTCAATGTTTGTGTCTGTTAAAGGATGTAGGAAGTGTTTTATGGTTCCAGACCAGCTGATATCATTTTGCCTAATATGGCACCAACATCCTGATGGATCCTGCCAAATGTCTATAGTCAACAGGTCCTGCCGGCAGAAGCTGTGGGACTAAGACCAGTAGCGAGCGCGCCGCTCGCTGTTGGTCTGGGAGCAGGGAGCACCCCCACCGCTGCGGCCAGCCATCGTATACACAGGAGCACTGTATCTCAATGGACACTTAACACTGCTGTGGTAGCCATGTCAGCAGGAGTGCCAGTGCCGTGTGGGATTCGACATAGTGACATTTTGTTTTATATTTATTGCCCTGTATTATGGACTATATTTGCATTTCTCCTTTGGTTGTAGCTTTCGCAGATACCCTGTGGAACTGACTTAACGGACTTTATCTTTGTATTACCCTCTCCTTCCTTCCTAGAGTTGCTCCCATACCTAGCCCCAGCAGTGTGTGCTTCACTCTGACCTTCAACTTGTATGCCAGGACCCCCCACCTAGTGGAGTATGGGCTGTCTGCGTGGATGGCACCTGCTACAAGAGCTTTTACCTGCACTGGTTACTATCTTACCCTCTTCCTCACATTACTCTCATTCTCCCTGGACTAGGACCCCCCCACCAAATGGCACCTGGATGTCTGTCTGGATGGATGGCAACTGGTGCAAAGGTTCCTACCTCCACTGGTTATTTTCTTTTCCTCTTCCCCATGTTACTCTCCTTGGACTAGGACCTCCCCACTAAGCGGCGCCTGGGATGGATGGCTTTCTGGATGGATGGCACCTGGTACACGAGTTCCTACCTCTGCCTCTGGTTACTTTCTTTCCCTCTGCCTCACATTATTCTCCTTCTCCTTGGACTAGGACCCCCACAAAGTGGCGCCGGAATGGTATGGCTGTCTGGGTGGGAGGCACCTGGTCCATTAAATTTCTCTCCTTCCATTTACTGTCTCTGCACCTCCAACTGATAATCCCCCTTTTTTACTACTAGTCTATCCAGGAACTAATTATGAATCTGCAGAATTCTTAATTGTAGCCCCCAACCACTGTTGTATCCTTGTAGCCTGCCTGCCACAACAAATTTCTAGTATGTATGTAATATATATACATGGCAAATAAATCTGATTCTGATTACATCTGGGCCATTTGTGACCAGAACCATTATGTGATTAGCATGCTCGGAGGCAGGGGCAGACTAGCCATAAGGAGACCTGGGACAATGGCCGGTGGGCTGCACTGCTTTGGGATGCGTTGGGCTGCTGCTTTTAACACCCAGATTAAATCCCTCTCAGCCCCCTGTACCCAGCCTCACTGTACCCACATGCTAAGGACCCCCAGGCCCTAATGCTATAGCTTCGGCATGATGGTTGGGGGGGCTCTGAAGGGATGTCTCGTGCCAGCCAGGGGGTGGTAAAATTTCAGGGCTGATTTTTGGCCCCAGTTCGCCACTGCTGGGAGGTAATTTATTTATTCTTGTATCATTTCTTCGTATTAAGATACAGTGCTCATGTGCTCAATTATATAGACATATTCTCTCACCATTGCTCAGCTCCCACTAAATGTCTTTGTGAATTTATGCTATTTGTGGGATAAAAACTGTATTTGTGTCCCTTTGGGGGGGGGGTTCTGCTTTTTTAGTACAGTGATGTGCGGTCAGTGGGACTAACACCCGACAAAAATACAATTCTGTGAAGTACTCACCTGTAGAATTGATATTATTTGTATACAGTACGTCCTGCTCCAGATAAAATACTTACACTTGGGTTATCCTCCGCCAGATGGCGCTGCACTGCAGAGACATGGAAAAACAGGCCCCCCCTACCGGCCCTTCAAATACCCAGGGACCTCCCACGAATCCCCAGCATTGAAAAGCAGTGAACAAGAAGCCGGGAGAATTAAACCACCCAGAACAACTGGTAATGATAACAATGATAACAATCACCATACAGGGGATCCAGAATAATGCAACAACATGGTGGGGTGGAGCAGGACGTACTGTATACAAATAATGTCAATTCTACAGGTGAGTACTTCACAGAATTGTATTATTCTTAGTATACAGTACGTCCTGCTCCAGATATAATACTTACACTTGGGACATCCAATAGCAGTGTCCATAAAGTAGGGTGGGATCCCCCAACAAAAGGTGACAACAGGCAGTTTAAACTACTGCCGCTTGCAAAACCTTGCGGCCAAAAACAGCATCAGCTGAGGCCCTAACATCAACCTTGTAAAACTTTGAAAAGGTATGAACAGAAGACCAAGTAGCAGCTTTGCAAACTTGTTCAACAGCCTGGTTCTGGAAGGCCCAAGAGGCACCAATAGCTTGAGTGGAATGAGCAGTAAGGCGGAAGGGAGGATTCTTCCCCTTAGCAGAATAGGCCTGAATCACAGCCTGACGAATCCATTTGCTAATAGTAGACTTGGCAGGAGCCAAGCCCTTCCTAGGACCAGAAGGGACCACAAAAAGAGTATCAGTCTTCCTGAAGGCTGCAGTGATTACTAGGTAGTACTTCAGACACCTTACCACATCCAATGAATGCAAAACCCTTTCCTTAGCGTTGCTAGGATTAAGACACAATGAAGGAAGGACAATATCCTGATTCAAATGAAAGGCAGACACCACCTTTGGCAGAAATCTGGCTTAAAGCGGAACACCACCTTGTCCTGGTGTCTCTTGTAGTATGAGGGCTGAATAGACAGAGCCGCCAGCTCAGACACGCGCCTGACCGAAGTAATAGCCACCAGAAAAACAACTTTGAGGGTAAGTACAGCCAGAGCAGCATCCTGAATAGGTTCAAAGGGAGCACCCTGTAAGGCAGACAAAACCAGGTTCAAGTCCCAAACAGGGACCGTAGGCTTACATGGGGGACGCACGTGAGTGACCCCCTGAAAGAAGGTCTTAACCAAGGAATGCTGTGCCTCTGAAGACCTCTGAAAGAAGACAGACAGGGCAGAAACCTGACCCTTCAGAGTACTGAGTTTTAAACCCAACTCCAATCCATGTTGTAAAAACTCCAGAATTCTAGGGATTAAGAATTCCCTGCAGGGGAGAGACCTAGACTCACACCAGTCAATGTAGGAACGCCATACCCTATAATAGATGGCAGAATAAGTTTTCTTCCTAGCCTGTACCATGGTATCCACCACTGAGGCAGACAAGCCTTTCTCCATCAAGATGGAGGTTTCAGCAGCCAAGCCGTCAAAGCCAGAGTTTGTAAATTGGGATGGCGTAGGGAGCCCTGAGTGAGTAGATCTGGCTCCTCCGGCAGGACGTACTGGTCTACTGCCATTTGTACCACGTCTGCGAACCACACTCTTCTTGGCCACCTCTGGGCCACCAGAATCACTGGCACCCTTTCCAGGGCAATCTTGCGCAGAACCCTGCCCAGCAGGGGAAACGGGGGGAAGGCATACAGAAGCCGGAATTTCTTCCAAGACAGTGACAGAGCATCCGTGGCCGAGGCCAGAGGATCCTGCGACAGGGAGACAAAGGCCGGGAGCTTGTGATTGTGATGGGATGCAAACAGATCCACCTCCGGTAGGCCCCACCGGTAACACAGGGACTGGAATACCCTGTTGCAGAGGGACCACTCCCCCTGACGGGAAGTCCCCCTGCTCAGAGAGTCTGCTAGAAGATTCTCTACCCCCGGGATATAAACAGCCGAGATGCACTGAACATTGGCCTCCGCCCATGTCAGAATCCGCGACACTTCCTGGAGGGCAACCTTGCTCCGGGTTCCTCCCTGATGGTTGATGTAGGCAACCGCTGTCCTATTGTCTGAGCGCACCTGCACAGACAGACCATGCAGGTGATCGGTCGACCGCTCCAAAACCAACCTGACCGCCCATAGTTCCAGAATGTTGATGGGTAAATGGGCCTCTTGAGGGCCCCACCTCCCCTGGAACCTCAGGGATTTCCAGAATCCCCCCCAACCTGACAGACTGGCATCCGTGGTGACCGTCTCCCAGGAGGGGGCTAGAAAGGACCTGCCCTTTAGCAAGTTCTTGTGGTCCAGCCACCACGAGAGGGACCTTCTGACCAATGGGGGAAGCACACAAACCCCGTCCAAGGACGCGGGGTCCTTGTCCCATACTGATAGGAGGTGAAGCTGCAGAGGCCTCGAATGGAACTGAGCAAAGGGCACCGCCTCGAAGCTCGCCACCATCAGGCCCACCAGCTGCATTCCCTGTCTGAGGGAGAGCTGGGGGCACAAGAGCAGGGACCGCACCTGCGTAGTCAGATCTTCCACCTTCTGTTGGGGAAGGAATATTCGTGACTGAACCGTATCCAGAATCATCCACAGGAATGGGGTAATCGGAGAAGGGGACAGGGAGGACCTGGGATGGTTGATCACCCAGCCGAAGGACTCCAAGGTGGACACCACCAGCTGAGTGTCCAGCTCCTCCTGCGGTAGAGGCCATGAGGTGATGAGAATGTCGTCCAGGTAGGGCAGCACTCGAATGCCCCCTGACCTTAGCAAGGACATCACACCCACCAATACCTTGGTGAACACTCTGGGAGCTGAAGTGAGGCCAAAGGGAAGAGCCACAAATTGGTAGTGTTGATCTTTCAACTCGAACCTGAGAAACCTTTGATGCCCGGGGAACACAGGGATGTGAAGGTAAGCATCTTTGATGTCCACAGACGTCATAAAATCCCCTGGCCGTAGAGAGCCAACGGCCGAGCGCAGGGTTTCCATGCCAAAGCCCTTGCTCTTGACAAATTTGTTGAGGATCTTTAAATCCAGAATGGGCCTGACTGACCTTCTCCCAATTCTCTCAAGGGAACTTTGCAAATAACTCCCATCTCCAGAAGTACTTGTACTGCATGCATCAGGACCTGAGCTGACACCGGGTCCTGGGGTATCCGGGACCTGACAAATCTTGAGGGGGGCCGCACAGCAAACTCTATTTTGTAGCCGGAGGTAACTACCTCCTGAATCCATCGGTCTGAGACTTGACGCCTCCAGACGTGCGCGAAGTGCTGTAGTCGTCCCCCCACCCTGGCGGGCGAGGGCGCCCCATCATGCTTGAGGGGTCTTGGGAGGGGGTTTGGATTTGGTCCCCCAGGAGGAGCCAGAGCGTCGCCCCCTGCTCCTATGCCAGGAGTCTGTGCGAGCCCCCGCGAAGGACACCCTGCTTAACGCCTCTGTAGGGGGCTGAAAGGGGGCCCTGGTTGCGAAAGGGCCGAGGCTGCCGCCTGCGCTGTGGTAACTTACCTTCTTTAGCAAAGAGGTCTAGGCGATCCCCGAACAGGCATAGTCCCTTGAAAGGGAGCCCAGTAAGGACTTTCTTAGCAGCATTGTCGGCCGCCCACTGTCTCAGCCATACCGTGCGGCGTATAGCCACCGCCAAGGCGGAAGATCTGGCACACAGCCTAATAGCATCGTCCGATGCAAACAGGATTAAGTTCACAAATACATCACAGTTAGACAGTGCATTAATAGTATCAGCAGGCAACTCGTCTGGGGCCACGGCAGTAATGGCCAGAGCCCAGACCGGGCGCAGTGCAGCCCCTCCAAACGCAAAGGCATGGCACGCCAATTGATCAATGCGCCGGTCCTCAGAATCCCGCAGTGTAGTAGTGTCGGGAGAGTGCATAATAGAGGTGTTAGACAGCCCTAGAATAGGAGCATCGACCTCGGGGGGCGATGACCAACACTTGACCATGTCAGCAGGAAATGGATACTTCCTGTCCAGACTCTTAGGGATCCCGGGAAGTCTACTGGGATGTTCCCACTCCTTAAGCACAAGGTTATTGAAATGGGTCTGCTCCGGAAATTCCAATCGAGCCTTAGCAGTATGGAATAGCTCACCCCTTTGCCTGGGAGCCGCAACAGGGGGAGAGATGGACAAAACCTCAAAAATCTGAAGCAATAGCTTATCAGTATCATCCGGGGTCTAGTGATCAGAACCAGAATCGTCATGACCCCTAGACTTCTCATCAGATGACTCTGAGTCAGAGATCAGCTCCCCCTCGTCCGAAAGGGTATGGTCATATAGATGAGTAAACTCATCAGACTCCGTAGGGAATGGAGCAGAGTCAGGGACAATGTGCCACTTTTTTGCGGTAGCCTTGCGCGCTACAGTAATAGCAAGCAATTTTTCAACACTGGCCACTCTAGTAGCCACATCAGGATGAGAATCCCCGCTTGTATTGGGGGTTAGACTCAGGCTTGGTGGGGTAGGTGAAGTGAGGCGAGGTGCAGATTCAGCCCCAGAAGGAACGCAGACCCGAGCATTGTTACCGTTGATAGATGAGACCCCACAAGCTACACACAGCCGGGCTTGTCCCGAGGGAACCCCGTTAACAATATCCTGGGATGCCTCCATATGGTGATTAATGGGCACAATAGGCCAGTAGGGATTGACGCTGTAAGCTACCCTGGATGCCCCAAAGACCCGCAGGGAAGTGGGAGTAATTATACTAGGTCCAACTGGGAAATACACCGGGCCGGGAGAAGACTGGATTCGACTGTCTGAAAGACATAATGGGAATAGGGATGTCAGAGCCATGCGCAGTAAGTAAGACAAATGAAAATCGCCCGTGAGGGCACTTACAGATCGAGGGAGGAGGAAGACCGTTACCACGCGCGCGATGAGCATCGAAATGGCGCCAAGCGGACCTCGAAGGGCGGGCCAGAGCGGGCTGCGACGCGGAGCGCGCCAAGCCAGGTCTCCGCCCCCCTGAAGAGCGCGAAGCTCTGAAAACAGTAGTCAGCGCAGACAGTAGAGTGAATGACACACTATAGAAGCCAAAAACGGGGATTACTTCCCGATGCGCCCGACAACAAATACCAATAAAGACGCCGCAGCGTCCACGGCGCCACGGCCGCCTGTTCACGCGCCCGTCAGTAAGGGCAGATAATCGCCCGGCGGCGGCCGATAGACAATTGAAGAACAACAGCACGGCTCTGACACCAGGTGTATAAGTCCAGGACAATACTAAGGCCATAACGTGTACTGAATACACCAGACCACCACACCCCCCCCCCCCACTTTCTTTCCCCCCCGAACTACGGGGGGAACGAGGGAGAATGGCGACCCTTTGAACAGGGTCCGCCGCTACACAGGGTATGGGGCAATAGCGCGGGAGGGGCATCCACAAGAGGCTCACCATTAGCCTAAACCGCCTACCCTTTGGTGGGGGACTGCGGTGGAGCATGGCTCCATAAGCACGCATGGTGCTGCCTACCTTCACCCGACCAGCGCAGTCCAGGCTGGGAGGCACATCACAGGGAGGACGGGTGGGAGTAGTCCAACAGGGCCGCAGGCTTTAATAGCCCAGCTCACCTGCGAGAGAGTGACACATCATGTCTTCGCAGTCAGCACTGCAGAGAAATCAGGGATTCGTGGGAGGTCCCTGGGTATTTGAAGGGCCGGGAGGAGCCTGTTTTTCCATGTCTCTGCAGTGCAGCGCCATCTGGCGGAGGATAACCCAAGTGTAAGTATTACATCTGGAGCAGGACGTACTGTATACTAAGAATATGGGTGTTGGTCCAGTTTAAGGATATTTACTGTGCTAATAATTAACTCTACCTGTAACCTATTGTAACTGCTTGTTATACATAAGATTTTCTGGGGAAAATTTGGGAACTGACTGGATTGGTATAAGGATATGTACTGTGCTATTAAACCTGTTTATTGTGTGTGTTGGGTTAATTTCTCACACAATAGACTGTATGTGCAAGGCATTTAAGAAAATATTGCTTCTTGGAATATAGCACTGGATGTTTGAGGAAGGTCTCAGCGATTGCTGATTTGCATCAAATCGATGGTTGTTGAACTTATATGAATATTGGTATTTGCGATATTAAAACATTAATCTATAATAGAAATATTGGATAATAATGTTCAGCAAATATCGATTTACACTGCTACCTCGATATAACTCTTTTGTTTGGCGCAAATAAAATGGGCCGTGTTATGGCTAAAACCATGTTATATTGAACATAAGCATCATAGAGAGGATAAATGCATTGTATTTCTAAATGTTGGGGTCCAAGATTCGATCGTGTTCAGAATCCGCCTTATATCAGCGTAGCAGTATATCCCATCTCTCCTTATTTTCTAGTTTTTTTGGTATTCGCACCTCCAAAGCTTAGAATAAAAAGCTGCTATTAGTGGCCTGCAGAGATTTTCTGTAGAGACTTATCTCATCTAAGACCTTTAATTTTTTAAGTGAAAGGACAAATTGCACGATAAGCAGATGACTAAAAAAGAGATAAAGCTCATTAAGAAAAAAGTGATATGCCTCACCATAACCCTATTTTCTCTATATACATATGAAGGTTGGCTATAGACACACAGCGGAAATTTCATTGATGCCCAAATAGATACTGTACAAAGTACTAACCTTTCTGATCCATCCTTCATTTCAACCTTTGCATAAAGAATATCCACCATAGCTGGGTCATCATTCATATATTCTATTCCAGACACACTGACTCTCATAGGCTTCCCAGCAGCAATATTACTGTATATGGCATAAACAGAACAAAAGATCAATAAAAGTCCAATAAGGTAAACTGTTTAGAAAGTGTGCTGGGGTTTAGTTTACACATGCAAAAGTAAACATGTTTTTGATGTTAAATAATTAAAATGAGAGTAAATGAGAGTAAATTTATACTAAGAACTGAAAGAAAATTAACACCCCCTAAATGGTTTATTGAGTAGGATCTATGATTTAAAAAGTTACCATGTATTAAAGTCCCTGTCTGGGAAAAGAGAATGATGGCTGGCCCCATCTAGAGGGCCCCGCTTACCTGCGTAGTAGGAGGGGGTATCTTAATTCAGAATGCATCATCACGCAGCTACTAACAGGTCAGAGATTGTGCAGGGATTCTTACAAAATTCTGTGTCCAAAAGACTCCAGGGCCGGCTGACTAGGTGCCCCTGGGGCACCCTGATTGCGGTGTGTACCCCCAACCAGATAGCCCGCAAACACCTTACCTTTCTGCGCTCAGCCATTTAGATAGGCCGAGAGCACGGGGAGTACGCACTGCACAGGGGAGCCAGGGATGTGTCCGGCAGCATTCCCTATGTCAGTGCGCACTCCGAAACAATGGCTTTATGCTGTGCATGAAACGCTGATTGGATGAGTGCATGCGCTGCGGAAATGTGAGTGGTTGATCTGGGGAGTTTCATACAGAGGAGCATCCCAAATCGGAATGCACCTGGGCCAGAGACCAATCACCAAAGTAGTCAAAGCCCTGGTGATTGGTCAAGACATCCCTAAAGGAGTCTGCTCTGTTGTGACTGCAAGAAGATGTATTGAGGCCCCTGGGGGTTTCACACAGCAGGGCAACCTACTATAGCATGCCCCAGGGCAAGACTAGCTGCTGGCCTAGGAATCTTTCAGATTCCATGGCCAGCCACACGGGGTTCTCAGCCAATTTAAAGCGGGCCAACAGCCAAAAATGACTTAAATCAGACCAACACAACAAACAGTGCTCATATGCATCTCTTCCCAGGGTAATTAACATTGCTGCACATAAAAATGAATTCACCTTTTTCTAACTCCTGCTGTATTACATTTTAGAAACAAAATGGCAGCTTATGCACTTACAGGCCACATGCAAACAGGAAGTTCTGCTGGGGTTCCTGTTACTGTGCATTGCCAGTTATGTTAGTTGAATTCAAGCAGCCGCATGGCTGAGATGCTGGGAAAGGAAGCTCCAAAATGGCCACTACCTTTCTTTTACAACTGTTCCAGGCTGTTGGTCCGGTTTAACCCTTTAAGTGCCAGCCTACCTGCAGCTTTTGCCACTCTCTGTTGCCAGACCATGTTTCAGTATTTTGCGCTCCCCATATTCAACTGTGATTTTTGAAAGGATTTCTAGGGATTTTCCAGGAAAATGATATATTGTTTTTTTTCAGCAGAGTCTGGGCAGGTAATGTTTAGGTGTATTCTCAATATTGTTGGGTGAAATATGTGAAAAAAAATTAAAAAAAAAGTTTGTCAATAAAATCTTATTGCGTGGGAAATCCCAATTTCTCCCAGTTACAGCGGTACCACATATGTATTGGTAGACACCCTTTCCTGCCCAGGAGACTCCCCCAAACTGAAACAGCACTTTAGGGGATTTTCAGATAAAATACAACTATGCTATGCAATATGCGCACCTTGTGTTATAATATGGTACAGAGCAATTAAATAAATAACACCTTAAGTGAAAATACAGATAACCTACAAAAGAAAAATAGTTAATTCAACATTTAGGTGATGTGTCACAATTAACTTAGAATGAAAAAAACATGAATCTAAATCATTAATCCAATCCAGTGAATTAATGCATTGTTAAGTGTCCCAAAGTCCATGCACCAACAAAAAGTGCTAAAATAATGAATATGATTAAAGAGGAGTCCAAATGTGCACTTCGCTGGACTTCCCACGTTTGTGTGCTCCACAAGGTGATAAATCTTCACACCGTGATCACTCCTTACACTTATATGTGCTTACCAGAAACAAGAATCAATAAATCCTTAAGATCAAATCTTAAACCATTGACTTCGTGATAATTCCAAATATTCATACGATCAGTTCCTTTTCATGAATGCAATCCATAATACTCGGTGATTATGTGAAAAAGAAACAGAAAAAAATAGTGCAACCCCGCTTGATATATTTAATTATTTAATAGATCAAATTGCACTCACAAAATTTCAGAAGCATGTACACATTGAGTAAATTTAAAGATGGTTCCTGCTCCCTGTTCCACTATGGCCAGTAGTAGATGTGGGTATAAACTCAATAGCACATTCCCCTTTAAGAGAAAAAGGAAAAACTTTGCCGCTGCCCTGCCTAACGCGTTTCACTGCCCATGCAGCTTTATCAAAGGCTGGGAGCGGTAAGGCGGCTTTTAAAATGACAACTCGTACAAAATAAGATAAAAACAAACTTTAGCCCAAACGGAATAATAAGAATCCTACCTTTAACACTGGTGCGTTTGTCCGCCACGTGTGTAGGCGTCTGCAGTACGCCACAATACCAGCTCTGAACAGACGCCGGGAAACAAATGCGGAAGCCGGGTATGGTAACCACACCCCTCATGCACGTCACAGTGCAGTCTGAGAGCCGGCTCAACAGCCCGTCATTACAGGCCCGCCCTCACTGCAGGACGGGACATCACGCCCCCTCCGGACGTCACAAGTACGTCAAAGAAAACAAAATGACAGCTGGCCAGTGCAAGTCCGCTCCGCTATAAGGCGGAACGCCACCTGCCGATTACCGCCATTTTAGCTGTCAGCAAAAGACAGCAACCAGCAACTATTCCCTCTATACGGGGGAGCCCCACTGGCAACTCAATTATTGGCAACAATTTCTATTTACAAGGGCAATATATTCGGCCAGCACCGGCTTCCTCCAAAAAGGGGGGGCACCTACCAATATGACAGCAGCGCCTCCACTGTGCCTATTTAAAGTTCCAGGATCATAATTGCCCCAACCCATTAATGCAGATATTACCGGGAATGGTTACAAGTTATTAGAAATCTTAAAATACTGAATAAAATGTAAATAAAGGTAATTAAAATACTATAGGCCCAGGGAAAAGGAACCTCTTTGTACAAACTGTCATATGGGATAAAAACAAAGTCCACATCACAAATGGTAAACCTGGTATTCTATAAAATAATATATACATATAAGTATAGTATAAGGATAACTTTATGATCAAAATAGAATGAATAAAAATGGTAAACCAAACGATTATTCTAAGAGTTATCTAAAAAACAGTTTAAGTCGAACTCCACATTAAGGCCCCTAGGGGATAATGTGTCTAGTTCAAAAATCCACTTGCTCTCCCGTTGGGATATTTCCCTAGTGAGATTGGAACCTCTCCAATTTTTCTCTACATGGTCGATACCCATAAAAGACATGAGACAAGGGTCACTTTGGTGCACACTTTGAAAGTGGGCAGATAGATTGTGTGCCAAAAAACCCCGTTTGATGTTATATACATGTTCTCTAATACGTGTTTTTAAATCTCTGGTGGTCCGGCCCACATAATAAAGTTGGCAGGGACACCAGATCAAATAAACCACATATTTAGTGTGGCACGTAATAAGAGTGGAGACCTCATACGTCTTTCCCATGTTACCTAATTGGAAAGTTTTTTTTGGCTCCTCGACTGACTTACACATCTTACAGCCCATACAAGAGCCGCATTTGTAGAAACCTCTCATGGAGTTACCAGTTAGTGAAACCCTCTTTGGTGGATCCACATAACTCCGAGTTATGAGGTCCTTCAGGTTGGGTGCCCTCCTAAAAACAATTCGAGGGTTGTCAGGTAAAATAGGACTGAGCACCGGATCATCCTTCAAAAGATGCCAGTGTCTGAATAACAGCCGTTTTACGTCCTTGTGTTGGACATTAAAATCGGTGATAAAAAGTGGGGACGTCATAATTTCTTTATTATCTTTCCTATTTACACAGGGAAACCTCTCTTTGGATCTCACCTCCTCCAATTGATGCTTGATGATTTGTGGGTTATAGCCCTTCTCAATAAATCGTTCGGTCAGTACACTAGCCTGTTTATCAAAGTCACTTAAATTAGTGCAATTCCTTCTAAGTCTTGAATACTGCCCTTTGGGAATCGCTTCCAACCATTTGGGGTGATGACAGCTAGTAGCAGGGACGTAGCCATTACGATCGGTTGGCTTAAAGTATGTCAGAGTCGAAGCACCTGACCCTATTTTTTGAATGGTTAAATCAAGGAAATTTACAGATTCTGTACTGCATTCTAGTGTAAATTCCAGATTAAAGGAATTATTATTAACCTTCTCAAAGAAAGATCTCAGATTTGTTTGTGTACCTTTCCATAATATCAGTACATCGTCGATATATCGCCCCCATAGGGCTAATTGGGGCCACCGGAGATGATCAATGAACTGAGCCTCCCATAGTCCCACATACAAGTTAGCCATACTGGGGGCAAATTTAGCCCCCATGGCAACCCCCTTGATCTGCAGGTAGAACCTACCAGAGAACCAAAAATAGTTGTGTTTCAGAGCAAACGTTAAACACTCTAACAAAAATTCTATCTGGGCTTCCGGTAGGCCTGATCCTATTCCCAAAAAATGCTTGACTGCCAGGATACCCTTGTCATGGGGAATCACGGTATATAGCGAAGTCACATCAGCCGTGCCCAACACAATCACCTCTTCCCAGTCTTGATTCTCTACTATGTTAATGACTTGGGTGGAATCCTTCAAATACGAAGGCAAGGCGACCACCAATTTCTGTAAATGTGAATCAATGAATTCCCCTAGGCGGCAAGTTAAGGACCCCACGCCACTCACTATGGGGCGTCCCGGAGGTTTTACGAGACTCTTGTGCACCTTCGGTAATTGATAGATTGTGGGAATCCTGACAGTTTGAGGGCTGAGATATTTATGCTCCTTTTCTATAACATCAAACGGGGTTTTTTGGCACACAATCTATCTGCCCACTTTCAAAGTGTGCACCAAAGTGACCCTTGTCTCATGTCTTTTATGGGTATCGACCATGTAGAGAAAAATTGGAGAGGTTCCAATCTCACTAGGGAAATATCCCAACGGGAGAGCAAGTGGATTTTTGAACTAGACACATTATCCCCTAGGGGCCTTAATGTGGAGTTCGACTTAAATTGTTTTTTAGATAACTCTTAGAATAATCGTTTGGTTTACCATTTTTATTCATTCTATTTTGATCATAAAGTTATCCTTATACTATACTTATATGTATATATTATTTTATAGAATACCAGGTTTACCATTTGTGATGTGGACTTTGTTTTTATCCCATATGACAGTTTGTACAAAGAGGTTCCTTTTCCCTGGGCCTATAGTATTTTAATTACCTTTATTTACATTTTATTCAGTATTTTAAGATTTCTAATAACTTGTAACCATTCCCGGTAATATCTGCATTAATGGGTTGGGGCAATTATGATCCTGGAACTTTAAATAGGCACAGTGGAGGCGCTGCTGTCATATTGGTAGGTGCCCCCCCTTTTTGGAGGAAGCCGGTGCTGGCCGAATATATTGCGCCCTTGTAAATAGAAATTGTTGCCAATAATTGAGTTGCCAGTGGGGCTCCCCCGTATAGAGGGAATAGTTGCTGGTTGCTGTCTTTTGCTGACAGCTAAAATGGCGGTAATCGGCAGGTGGCGTTCCGCCTTATAGCGGAGCGGACTTGCACTGGCCAGCTGTCATTTTGTTTTCTTTGACGTACTTGTGACGTCCGGAGGGGGCGTGATGTCCCGTCCTGCAGTGAGGGCGGGCCTGTAATGACGGGCTGTTGAGCCGGCTCTCAGACTGCACTGTGACGTGCATGAGGGGTGTGGTTACCATACCCGGCTTCCGCATTTGTTTCCCGGCGTCTGTTCAGAGCTGGTATTGTGGCGTACTGCAGACGCCTACACACGTGGCGGACAAACGCACCAGTGTTAAAGGTAGGATTCTTATTATTCCGTTTGGGCTAAAGTTTGTTTTTATCTTATTTTGTACGAGTTGTCATTTTAAAAGCCGCCTTACCGCTCCCAGCCTTTGATAAAGCTGCATGGGCAGTGAAACGCGTTAGGCAGGGCAGCGGCAAAGTTTTTCCTTTTTCTCTTAAAGGGGAATGTGCTATTGAGTTTATACCCACATCTACTACTGGCCATAGTGGAACAGGGAGCAGGAACCATCTTTGAATTTACTCAATGTGTACATGCTTCTGAAATTTTGTGAGTGCAATTTGATCTATTAAATAATTAAATATATCAAGCGGGGTTGCACTATTTTTTTCTGTTTCTTTTTCACATAATCACCGAGTATTATGGATTGCATTCATGAAAAGGAACTGATCGTATGAATATTTGGAATTATCACGAAGTCAATGGTTTAAGATTTGATCTTAAGGATTTATTGATTCTTGTTTCTGGTAAGCACATATAAGTGTAAGGAGTGATCACGGTGTGAAGATTTATCACCTTGTGGAGCACACAAACGTGGGAAGTCCAGCGAAGTGCACATTTGGACTCCTCTTTAATCATATTCATTATTTTAGTACTTTTTGTTGGTGCATGGACTTTGGGACACTTAACAATGCATTAATTCACTGGATTGGATTAATGATTTAGATTCATGTTTTTTTCATTCTAAGTAATTTGTGACACATCACCTAAATGTTGAATTAACTATTTTTCTTTTGTAGGTTATCTGTATTTTCACTTAAGGTGTTATTTATTTAATTGCTCTGTACCATATTATAACATTTCGTTTAGGCTTTTTAGGGACTTTGAGTCTGGTACATTGTAGCATCTTATTGTTTTATACAGACTATAGGAGCGCGGTGTTTTATTTAATCAATATGCGCACCTTGCGGTTTTACCAGAAAAACAACCCTTTACATTTGAAATACCCCCAACAAACTATATATTCTCTGGAAGTACACACCTCAAGATTTCTAGGTGTACCAGGCATGTTGATGTGCCCATAGTTTTCTGGAAGTAATTTCTCAATGTATTCTTTGGTTGCAAAGAGTTTCCCTAAAAAATGGATAAAAAAGCAGAATCAAAGCCACATTTTCCTAAAAAAACTATATACAAACAAGAAAAAACAAGTTTAGTCTGAAAAAGCAACATTCCCCGAACAGAACAACACCCAACATGCATAGGTTCTGTCAAGGGAAGAGTTGCCAAACACCCCAAAGTAAAGCATGTGCGTAACGGTAAATTTACTTGAAAATTTCAGCTCTGCAGACAAAGTGCGCACCTTGCGATTTTTCAACCAAAACAACCCTTTACATTTGGAATATCCCCCATAAACCATTCCCTGAAAGTACACATGTTAAGCTTTCTAAGCGTACCCAGCTTGTTGTAGTGGGCTCATCTTTCTGGAATTAATTGGTTGCGCAGGGTTTCCCTAAAAAATGTATAAAAAAAGCTGAATAAAAAACACCTTTTCAAAAAAAAACAAGCTAAATCTGAAAGCGCAAGGTCCCCCGAACAGAACAATCCCCATCATGCATAGGTACTATTAACCCTTTTAATTGCCAGCCTACTTGAGATTTTGTCACCCTCTGTTGACAGGTCATTTTTCCCCATTTTGCGCCATGTTTTGCAACATTTTTGCTGGAATTTTCAGGAAAATTATATTTATATTTTTTAGGAGCAGTTTAGGCTTAAAAAAAAAAATTTATTTTATTAAGGAAAAGCATATTGCATGTGAAAGCCCCATTTCTACCGATTAGAAAGGTACCACATATTTATCGGTAGCCCCCCCGTTCCTGCCCAGGAGACTGAAACAACACCAAGTACTTTATAACATTTTATAACATTTACAAATAAAATACAACTACCATCCACACTACAAAGGGTTAAATCGAGAAAAAAAATGACATAGGGTCCCCCCTCCCGGGTTAAAAACCCTTAAAAATCCCCCCAAAAATTGACATGGGGTCCCCCTTACCCAAAGTAGCCAGCCCGGGACCAGCTATGCAGGGCTTGTGGAAACAGGGCACAGGGGCCAGCTTTTGTGGCCCCTGGCCCTGCAGGCTACAAGCCCGCATAGCCCGTGGGCCCGGGCTCTTCTGCCCCCCCCCTGGGCTTTGGGGAGGCAGGTAATGGGGGTGCCAGGGGTTAATGGCAAGTCACCCGCCAGTCACAGGTGACTTGCCACCTCCCCCAGCCTTGTGAACTGGTATAGGGGTCATGGACCCCTTACCAGTTCACAAGGGGTTAAATGTAAAAAAAAAAACCACACCACACGCAAAAAGAAAAAATTATTTTATTTTATTTTTTTTTTTTAATACTTACCTCCCATCCATCCTGGAGCACTGTGTCCCTCGGCAATCACTGGCTGCTGCTCACCTGCTGGAAGCCTTTTATAGCTGCTGGATGACAGAACACAAAGGGTTAATAAAAAAAAAAAATGACATAGGGTCCCCCTTCCTGGGGGGGGGGGACTTTTTTTTATTTTTAAGGGTTAAAAACACTTAAAAATAAAAATAAAAAAATGACGTGGGGTCCCCCTTACCCAAAGTAACCAGCCCGGGACCTATGGGGGCTTGTAGGCACAGAGTGGGGGGGCCAGCTTTTGTGGCCCCCCAACCCTGCAGCCTACGAGCCCACATAGCCTATGTGGGCCCAGGCTCTTCTGCCCCCCCCTGGGCTTTGGGGAGGCAGGTAATGGGGGTGCCAGGGGTTAATGGCAAGTCACCTGCTAGGGCAGGTGACTTGCCACCCCCCCCAGCCTTGTGAACTGGTATAAGGGGTCACATGGACCCCTTACCATTTCACAAGGGGTTAAATGTGGAATAAAAAAAACACAGACACATAAAAAAATGCTCTTTATTATTTTATTTTTTTTACTTTACTCTTCCTCCGATCCTGTGTCCCCCGGCGATCTCCGCTGACAGTCTGCTCGCTGTTTGGAAGAGAGAGCCTGGGGAGGGGGGGGGGCCATCACACCCCTCTCCTCCTCCTCTGCTCTCTGCTCCAAGCACCGAGCAGACTGATTCAGTCTCGGGGGCTTGGACAGAAGAAGCCGGCTGCTGGTGACATCACAATGATGTCCCCTGGCCCCGCCCCCAAGGGCAGCGCGACCACGGGTAAGCAAATGTTATTTTTTTTTTTTTTCTTACAGTTAGCAGCTGCTGCTGCCGAATCGGGGGAGGGGGGGGCATTCCGGGGGCTCTACTGGGGCCATCCGACCCCCCACGGGGGATCGGATGGCACCAAATTAAAGAGGAGACCCGGCCGGATCCAACGAGGGGTGAGGTGAGTATTTTTCATTTTCATTTTTTTAACTAGCAGCGGGGAAAGTCGAGCACGTAACACCTACGGGCTTGGCACTTAAAGCGGACCTTCACTCTGAATAAGAGTCTATCTTATATGTTTCCCCCACACTGTACATACAGATTGCTCACATTAAAAATCATCCTACCTGCATCTACTGCATGTTATGAGCCTTTAAACATCCAAGATGGCGGCTTATGGAAGCCGCCATTTTATCAGGCAGCCTGCAAACAGGAAGTGCCTGCAAACAGGAAGTGACTGTGCTGCTCTGCATTCTGGGACTGCTGACCTTTCCCTGACCCCAGCTCTGCTCTGTCTGAGCAAAGCACAGCTATAACCTGCCCCCCTGTACCTTATCCTACTCTCCTCTCCTCAGTAAGTGTGATGCTTCTGAGTCAAGATGGCGGCGCCCGTATCCTAAATTCCTGAACAGAGTTGCAGCCCAGTGGGGGAAAGAAGTTAGTGACTAAAAATGTAAAATATATTAATTTTAGATGCTGGGGAATTGTTTTTTAAGAGTTTGGGCTTTTCATTAAATCATGGTGAAGGTCCGGTTTAAGGCCCAGCCAAGCCAGCACATAGGTGTTACGTGCTTGGCAACAAAAGGGTTAATGAAGGAAAATTAATTGTGGTAACAGTTCACATCTTAATTTGCTGACCACATGAAGGATTTATACCCAAGGCCAGTTAACAGTCCCCAAATAGGAATATCCTAAATAGATAATCTGTAGTATGGAGAGCCAAACGTCTAAAACATACAATAAAAAGCCAAGATTCTGTGCAATAAGGATTTGGGCATCTCAGATTTTGCTAACTTTATGACTGGCCAGCTACAGGTCAGTTACATGTTAAGCGTTGCAGGTAAAAAGGCGGCATAGCAGTCAGGCAATTAAGGATTTTAGGAGATAGAAATAAAAGCTTTGACTTTTACTGGGTAATTTAAAGGCTTTGAAAGCAACCTCATAGCAACACTTTTTAAGCAGAAAATCTGAAGATCAGAGATCAAGATCTTTGCGTTCCTTAAAAACACTCAAGAAATTACATTATAAAGTACAATGCATCATAAAAAAATTCCCTGGCAATGTAATGACATTAATTCACTCACTCTAAGAATTCATCCTTACACTTCTGTAACAGCTGACACGCCTGTTCCACTTCATTCTCGTTCAGTAAAACCAAGGTACCAATTGTCAAGTGGAGTTTTGCTGGATTCTGAAAAATAGTGCTTTCTACCCCACGGTCCTGTGCATAAGAGATATTACAAAAAAGTACATTTTAAATCATTCACGGACATTTTCCAGGGGGCAGATAATAACACAGAAATGATTTGCATTAAAGTTGAAAAAATACCATTTTGTGAATACTCACCTGTAAAATGGGTATTATAAGTATGTCACACACCCCGCTTCAGATAGTCATTACACTTGGGTTATACCGACCTGTGAGGGCGATCTTGCAGAGATGTCATGAAAAAAAGTGAGCCCCTCCCGGTCCATAAATACCTGGTACCTCCCACTCATTCCCCAGTATTAAGACAGCAGTAAAGGGACCAGGAAGAGCCAAACTAACCAGTAACAGTAAAAAAGGTTCACCATATAAAGGATCCAGAATACCAAAGGGCGGGGTGAAGCGGGGTGTGTGACATACTTATAATACCCATTTTACAGGTGAGTATTCACAAAATGGTATTATTCTAAGTATGTCACACACCCCGCTTCAGATAGTCATTACACTTGGGACATCCAATAGCAGTGTCCATAAAGGGCGGGGATCCAAAACAAGGCAATAATGCACAAACTTAAACCACTGCAGCTTGCAGAACCTTGCGGCCAAAAACAGCATCCGCTGAGGCCCGCACATCAACCTTGTAAAATTTGGAAAAAGTGTGAACGGAAGACCAAATAGCAGCCTTACAAACTTGCTCAACAGAGGCCTGATGCTGGAAAGCCCATGACGCCCCAACGGCACAAGTAGAATGAGCAGTAACACGAAAAGGGGGAACCTTCCCCTTGGCAGAATAGGCCCCAACAATGGCCTGGCGAATCCATTTACTAATGGAAGACTTGGCGGGAGCCAAACCTTTCCTAGGCCCGGAGGGCACCACGAAAAGGGCATCAGTCTTACGAAAAGAAGAAGTAGCCACCAAATAGTACTTCACACAGCGAACCACATCCAGAGAATGCAAGACCCTCTCCTTGTCATTGCTGGGCTTAGGACACAAGGAGGGTAGAACAATGTCCTGATTAAGATGAAAGGCAGAAACCACCTTAGGAAGGAAATATGGCTTGAAGCGGAAAACAACCTTGTCCTGCCTCTCAAACTACGGGGCCTTAAAGGACAAGGCCGCCAACTCCGATACACGCCGAACGGAAGTGATGGCAACCAAAAACGCAACCTTCTGAGTAAGTGTAGAAAGAGCAATATCTTGCAAAGGTTCAAAGGGAGGACCCTGAAAGGCAGAAAGAACCAAATTCAAATCCCCCCTGGGAGCAAAGGCTTCCTAGGAGGCCGCACATGCGTAACCCCCTGGAAAAAGGTCTTAACCAGAGGATGAAGAGCAAAAGACCTTTGGAAGAAAACCGCCAGGGCAGAAACGTGCCCTTTCAACGTACTAAGCTGCAAACCCAGGTCCAGACCATGTTGCAGAAATTCCCAAACCCTAGGGATAGAAAACACCCTGCAAGGCAAGGCCCAGACCTCACACCAATCAATATAAGACCTCCAAATCCTATAGTAGATGGCAGAGGAAGACTTCTTTCTAGCCCTAGCCAGAGTCTGAATAACAGCATCAGAAAGACCTTCCTCATTCAAGATGGAGGTTTCAGCAGCCACGCCGTCAAAGCCAGCGTTGGTAAATTGGGGTAGAGCAGTTGCCCCTGAGTGAGCAGATCCGGCAGAAGGGGCAGAACTAACTGATCCACTGCCAACCTGACCACGTCTGCGAACCAAACCTGTCTTGGCCATCTTGGAGCCACCAAGATTGCTGACGCACCCTCTAGGGCCAGCTTGTGCACCACCTTGCCCACCATGGGAAACGGAGGGAACAGGTACAGAAACCCCAGATCCCTCCAGTTCAGAGACATCGCATCCGCTGCCAGAGCCAGCGGATCCCGTGAGAGAGACACAAATGCCGGAAGCTTGTGACGAGAGGCAAAGAGGTGCACCTCCGGAGTCCCCCACCGGTGGCAAAGCGACCGAAACACCTTGGGGCTGAGAGACCATTCCCCCCTGGCGAGATGATCACCCAGCCGAATCTTTCCACAGTCCTGGTATCCAACTCCGCCTGGCTGAGAGAGGATGCCATAATAAGCAGATCGTCCAGATAAGGCAGGATGCGGATACCCTGGGCTCTGAGGAGAGCCATCACCCCCGCCAGCACCTTGGTGAAAACCCTTGGAGCCGAGGTAAGGTCAAACGGAAGAGCCACAAACTGAAAATGCAGATCTTCCACCACGAACCTGAGAAATCTCTGATGTGCCGGGAAGATTGGAACGTACAGATAAGCATCCTTGATGTCTATGGACGTCATGAAGTCCTCCCGCCAAAGTGAATTTATGGCAGAGTGCAGAGTTTCCATGCGGAACTTCCTGGGACAGATAAACCTGTTGAGAAACTTCAGATCCAGGATGGGAAAAACGGAGCCATCCTTCTTGGGCACCGTGAACAGATTGGAATAGCATCCCAGGCCCCGGTCCGAGGGAGTCACCGGGCAGATGACAGCCATGGCCAGGAGATCTTTTACTGCCGCCCGGAGCCCCTGTGCGGCCAGAGGATCCAAGGGCACCCGAGACCTGAAGAATCTGGGAGGAGGCCGGATTTCGAACTCCAGTTTGTAACCGGAAGACACCACTTCCCGAATCCATCTGTCTGAGACCTCCTGGTCCCAGACCGGAGAGAAGTGTCGCAGCCGTCCCCCCACCCGCGAGGGTGAGGGTGCCCCCTCATTGTTGAGCCGGCTTAGCAGCGGCTTTGGGCTTGGAGCCCCAGCTGCGACCTGGAAGGGCACGTCCTCTTCCCCTGTTCCAGGAATCACCTCTGGAGGAGAAGACAGCCAATCCCCGTCCAGGTCTGGCCCCACGAAAGGAAGGGGTAAAGGAAGCCGCCCCCCGAAAGGGACGACGTTGCTTCTTTCGCTGAGGTAACCTACCTCCTTTTGCGACCGTATCCAATTTTTCTCCAAAGAGCCGCAAGCCCAGAAAGGGAAGATTCGTAAGCGACTTTTTGGACAGAAAATCAGCCGCCCACTGGTGCAACCAAACCGATCGCCGAATAGCCCCCAGCAAGGCCGAAGTTCTACTACACATCACCATGGTGTCATCCAGGGCGGCTAGCACAAATGACAAAAACAATTCGCACCGCTTAAGGGCGGTGAATTCATCACTAGCCGGCTCAAGCCTGGAGGTAGACAACAGGTCCCTGACAACCGACCTAGAAGCCACTATTAAAAGCGCTGAAGCACAGACAGGCCGCAAGGCCGACCCGACACTGGCAAAACCGTGACAAGCCATCTGGTCAATGCGTTTGTCCTCACCGTCCTTGAGAGTAGAACAGTCAGGAGAATGCAAGACAGAGGTGCTAGACAACCCCAAAACAGGGGCGTCCACCTCGGAAGGGGACGACCAGCACTTCACTGCATCCACCGTAAAGGGATATTTCTTATCCCAACCCGGAGGGACACCCGGAAGCCGAGTAGGCCTCTCCCATTCCTTAAGAATAATGCCGTCGAAATGCCTTTGATTAGGGAATTCTAAGCGCGGCTTAGCCTCTTCAAAGAACTCCCCCCTTCTGCGGAAGGGTCACTTCAGGAGGAGAGATTGCCAAAACCTCAAACATATGAGCCAGGACCTTAGGGGTATCCAAAGAATCCCCCTGACCCCGCTCGGCATCATCGCCCACAAACTGCTGATCGTCAGAACCATCCGACTCCTCAAAAAGCTCCCCTTCCTCTAGCGGGGGGTAATCAGACCAGTCCAGTGAATCAAACTCCTCAAGATCAGAAGCTTGCGTGGCTGGGGACAAGTGCTTTCTCTTAGCCGGGGCCTTTCTAGCCACAGCGCTAGAAAATTATTTTTCAAGATTGGATAATCTAGCACACACCTCAGATTGCGACTCCCCACTCGTGACAACATCACACTATCCTGGGAAGCCTCCATATGGTGATTTTATTGGTAGTCGCAATACCCAAGGGAATTACGCAATATAAGCGACCCGGGATGCCCCTTCTGTGTCCCGAGAGGGAGGATTTATAGGGAGTTCTTAAATTAAACCAGGGACCCTAGGACCGGGAGGACCCCTTTAGGATCCAACAAGGGTCCACCTGGAAGACAGAATACAGGGCGATTCAGCACCTCAATCATGCCCAAGCACACAAAAGGCAGACATACTGATATGCAATAACATAAATAATATATATATATATATATATATATATATATATATATATATATATATCCGTGTCATGAAGTAATGAGGCCCCAAGGGCAATTCACGGAGGAAGTTGGCATCCGTCCAGCCAGAGGCGAGAAACACGAGAAGCAGAGGGAGAAGAAGGGCGGGCCGGCGCGGTTCGCGCCCAGCCCCGCCCCTCCCCCCTGACAAGGACGCCACTCCCGGGCAGAGGCCAGGCTCTGCAGCAGCGCCAGGATCACGGGGGGCAGGCCGTAGGCGATCGCGCCGAGCGCCCGACCCCGCCCCCCTACCAACTGCACCTGAGGGGAAGAAGCTCCCCCACCGAAGCTGCCACAACGGCAGGCGTCGCGGCACAGCTAGCGCCGGCTGAGTCCTCCATGAAAGTGCACCCAAGTGAATCACACACACACAACAAAAAGTACAGCTGCGACCAACACACAATAAAAAAAAAAAAGTTTACACTAAGGGAGAAAGACCCCCCCCCCCCCCCAAGGAGCAAGGGCAATCCGGGAGAGGGGGAATCCACGCTGGAAGGTGGAAGGGCAAGGGACGGGGCATCCCTAACCGGGATCACCAACCCGGCAAACCGCCTACCCCTTAGTATGGGGTCTCACGGTGGAGCGTAGCTCCTAAGCACCATTAGGTGCCGTCTACCCTTGCCCGGACCAGCAGCCTAGGCTGGGAGGCAAGGTGAAATACTAAGAAAGGGGGTCCAGGCAGAAATAGACTAACAAGCGGGCCGGGAGTTACCCCAGCTACCTGCAAGGAGGAGACATCCATCTTCTGACTTGCTCGCCGTCTGCAGAGATGAAAGACTGGGGAATGAGTGGGAGGTACCAGGTATTTATGGACCGGGAGGGGCTCCCTTTTTTTCATGACATCTCTGCAAGATCGCCCTCTACAGGTCAGTATAACCCAAGTGTAATCACTATCTGAAGCGGGGTGTGTGAGATACTTAGAATACAAAGGAGGAGGTTTTTCTATTGTGCAGTCCCTGCCTACGGCTGAGGTAAACACACGCGTTGCTACTGGTGGTGCCCAGTGTTACCTGCTCCACTCAGCCAGTGCTCCTCCACTCAGCCACGCCTGCCGCCCGCGCACGGTCGCCATCGGCAGGGCTGGCTCTAGCACCTGGCGGCAAAGTCCATCACATGCCGTCTGCGCCGCCCAGATGCTGATTGGCTGGATGTGGGCGGGACCATCTTTCCCTCCCGCGCTGACTGCCACCAACATGTCGACAGTGCTCTGAAGTGTAGAGAGCAGAGCACTGACAGAGGAACACCCTGGACCGCTGTCTGGAGGAGGAGAGCTCGGGGTCTCTCTCCTCTCACCCTCACTTCAGGACAGGTAATTGTTGAGCCGTTGGAACGAGGAACAGGTTAGTAAATGGTGGCGTTCTGGGGGGATTCATGCAGTGGCCCATCCCTGATTCAGGATGCTCTGGGAATGGAACAAAAAGGAAAAGTTGAAACCCAGCCATTTGCCCACAGATCTTAGCTATCAGAGCCCAGGGCACATGCACGGCCAGCAGCGGCATCACTTGCATTTTATTTCGGCCATTCATGGCCACACACAGCTGAAGGATGCAAGTGATACCACCTGCTGCTGATGTGTGTGGCTGGAATTCAATCAAAGTGGACCAAAACCCACGGAGATCTGCTCGGGAATCTATAAGATTGCAGGATATTCCAGGAAAGGAGAAAATAAATTTACCAATGAGTATACAAATATCCCTTTTCTCATCTCTTCCATTCCGGGACACCACCAGTAGCAACACGTGAGATGTCCCAAAGCAGTACTCTCAATAATGGTGGGACCATGCAAGAACAGCCAACTGCGTCAACCAAGAACAATGGCACTGACACCTCAAGCTTAGACCCCCAGTGAGGGGTTCACCGCCGTCTACAACACCTTACATCAAGTCTGTAAAACTTGGTAAAGGTGTGGAGAGACGACCAGGTCACTGGTGGAGAGACGACCAGGTCACTGGTCTTGTATGGCCGCCTGCCTGATCCATCTGCTAAGAGCGGACCTGGCAGCCACCAGGCCCCTCCTTAGTCCTTCTGGGATTACGAACAAAACATTCAGCCAAGTAAAATTTTAATGCCCTGACCACATTGAGGGAATGCAGGAGTTGCTCCTTATGGCGAGAGGGGCCTGGGCACAAGGAGGGTAGCAATATCTTCTTAAGATGGAAGGGAGAGGCCACCTTGGGCAAAAAATCCTGCTTCACATAAATCACAGCTTTGTCTTAATCACCAAAAGGGTGATCTGATTGAAAGCGCTGCCAGTTTCGAAACTCACCGGATGGAGGTGATCACCACAAGAAAAGCCACCTTCAACGTGAGCATCATCAGGGAAGCCTCCGCCATGGGTTCAAAGGAAGGTCCCTGAGGTGCCAACAGGGCCAAATTGAGATCCCAGAGCGGGACTAGTGAGGCCTATCATGCACAGCACCCTTCATGAAAGTGCAGATTAACCTATGCTCTGCAATCGTCCTTTGGAAAAAAATGGACAAGGCCAAGACCTGGCCCTTAAAGTGGACCAACATCCAGGATTTTGACTATCATGGGTATTGATCCACTTCCGCGGGGCACCCCGATCGTGAGCCCCGAAAAACTCGCCTGACCCCGCTCCCACGTGACTCGCTCGTCCAATCGCCGCCGACGGACAAGCTGAGCGCGTCCCTCTTACAGGGAGCGCGCCGGCCATTCACAAACGGCCGGCGCGGGTGCGCGCCCCGCTAGAGTGATGCGCGGGAGGCGGCAGTGGCCCGCGCATGCGCCGCTGGAACGAGGATCAGGTAGGATTTTCGGGGATCTGAGGGGGTTTCACACAGCGGGGTGCCCCGCTGCCCAGCAGTCAGGCAGCTGATCGGTCCGGGAATCTTATAGATTCCCGGGCCGATCAGGGGAGGGTCTTGGTCCACTTTAAGGGCGCTGGGTTGTAGGCCAGCATGCAGGCCTTGCTGGAGGAACTCCTGGGTTGACTATCCTGGGTTTTTGGTCCTTGTTCCCGGGGCACCTCGCTGTGTGAAACCCACCAGATCGGCCGAACACACTCACCAATTGCCGGTCCTACGGCGCAAATGCGGCCACTCGTCCAATAAGCGCTCGGATCCGCTTAAGCCCCTGTGTCCAGGAGCTCATCTAACACGAGCGGATCCGAGCACATTGGCGCTACCCTCTAACAGAAAGTGTGCCCGCGTCGGCCATTCACAAATGCATGGTGCAGGCACACGCCCTGCTAAAGGGTTAGCGGGGATGTGGCTGCAGCTCATGCATGTGCTGTTGGACCGGGAAAGAAGGTGAGTTTCCGGGCGACCTGAGGGGTTTCATACAGCGGGGCATCCCGATTCTGGATGCTCCGGGGGCGTGGGTTTAGGTCCATTTTAAAGAATGCAGCACAACCAGCATGTTCATGTTCTACAAGACACAGCCACATCCAGGAATGAGAACTAAGGAGCCTTCTAATTTGCCTCATAAAGAGAGATGCTTCAAGACCCACTGAGAGTATGAATAAAGACTGAACTAAGAAATGAGGACCCTGAAAGAATATAGACAAATGTTCTTTCAGTGCCCCCTTAGAACTTTTAAATAGAGCAGACTGGCTTCTAGTCTGAATACCCTCAAACACTAGTGGCCCAACAGCCTACAAAATGCAGATAATACAGGGAAGGTATCAAGTG
Source organism: Gastrophryne carolinensis (assembly GCA_027917425.1). Taxonomy (NCBI): domain Eukaryota; kingdom Metazoa; phylum Chordata; class Amphibia; order Anura; family Microhylidae; genus Gastrophryne; species Gastrophryne carolinensis. The sequence goes on along the minus strand of CM051235.1, from coordinate 546,123,034 downwards.
CAGCATAAGCTTGATTGATGGAAGCATGCTCACATTCAATGATACAGCATAAGTATCACACATAAAAGTGTAAAGGCTTATTTATTTAAGTGCCTAGTCTAATAAATCTCTACCAAAAAAAAGGCACTGATGACTCCCAGCGGCTTTCCTGCAGCAGAGAAAGACACATACCTAGTGTTAAATATATGAGCACTTCCCATAGTTGTAAAGATTAGAGGGGGAAAATGTGCATGTAATGGAGGAACATGCATTTAAGACCACAGTATACAAGCTTGATGTCACTCATCTTTAATACAAGAAGAACATTTTTAGGAGCTTCATTTGAACATGACCTGTACTATGGTACAATATGGTACAATTGACTGGAAAAAGTAACTCTGAAATTCTTGAGGTCTTGAACTAGGGATGACAACTACATGTACGTCACTATATAATAGAACTCCATTATATTCAAATCAGACAAAATTATTTACATTATACATTTATAAGACACTCAAGTTTGAAATATACATTTGCGAGAAAAAATTAGGTACGATGAAAAAGGCTCATGATTCAACATAAAGATGAACGATAAAGGTAATGTTATATACTACAAAGAGTGACCTGCAGTCCACAAATATCAATGTGGGCGTGCCCTGTATGTTAGCCAACAATTTATAGAGAAATAATTTTTTGAAATGACCCCAGCTGCTCAAATCAATGCCAACCAAAGCAGCAGGGCGCTACCTCAAAAGGACTTTCACATAAGAATCATAATGAAAAAACATTTATTTAAATGTCATATTTATGGTAAAAACTATAACTTTTTATTGCTGTTCCATGTGCCTCTCCTCCATTTCCTGCAGTGCAGGGTAAAAGCAGTAGCAGGCCTACAAACTTTGCACTTTTTTAAATGTTATTTGACCAGGACCACGCAAAAAAGTGGTGCATCAAGTCCTCCTTGTTAGTCCTTCTTGTTAGTCCTTTGGTGCTCTCAGTGTGAGCAGACATGGCAAGCTACAGTGGTCCCACAGCCGTCTCTGACCACAGCAAGTATGTTTAAAGGGTAATTCCACCTTCGATGACATTTTTAAAGTTTGCATTATTGTGTGCCAAACTGATGTAATCAATGTGCTAAGCTTACTGTTTTTTTTATTTTATATTTTTTAGGAATTCTGTGTTATCCCTGGTAATAATATGTTTACCTTTGCAATGTGCATCAACTGGTATGTTAAAAGTGCCCTACTAAACACAGTTTAAAGGAAAACTCCCTTTTGTCAGGGTTTTGGTGTTCTGCCTTATTGTTTTCCTCTTCTGGAAAGTAAAAAAAACATTTGTGTTGGGATTGTGCCCCCAGACCTGTGATTTGCTGCTTCCAAGTTTCTTATATTCCTTTGAGTCTGTGATTCTACAGCGGGAGTGATTTCTGACAAGTCCCAGAATCTTTGCAGAGTAACAGATGAGCTTATCAGCAGTTTTGACTAAATCACACAGCAGTAATGACCTCCCCAGGTGAAAACACTGCCAATAACCCTTTAGCTAATGAAACACAAGATTGATTTCCCCTAATCTGCAGAGTTTTGGTTCCCCTTGAAAAAGTGGTAGTTTACACCGTGGACCGTGTGGGGGCGGGGCTCTATTTGGGTGGCCAATCATTCTTATTACCATGTATGTAAGTTGTAAGTACTTTATAGAGACTAATGCTAATCTGACTATCTAGTGATTTAAGGATTCACTTGCTTGACCCTATAGCTTGTTACCTGATGGGCATTTTGTTTCTTTGATCTATATGGATATTTTTAATACTTTTTATATAAATAAGGAAATGTATTCCTTATATTTTTTGAGGTAGTCTGTGTGACATTTTTTGCTTCACAATGAGAATAGTAGTCAGCACAGCATGGAATATTATTTTATTATTTTTCAGTCTTAATTTTGTGTTTAATCTGTGGAGTTTGATGAGGCAGAGACAACAGGTTTAACCATATCTGCTCTAATTAAGAGGATTGGCAAGTACGAAAGCCTCCGATTTGCTCTCTAAAAACACCACTTTGATGTACATTTCTAAAATAAACACCATGGGGTTGATTCAGAGCTAGATAGGAATTCTCACTCCTTTTTTAGGAGAGAAAACGACCACATGTAAATTTTCACCTGGCTCGGAATCAGCCCAAGGTGGACAATGAAAGTGAAAAGCAGTTTTCTCGCCTAAAAAGGAGTGAGAATTCATACCAGGCCCTGAATCGACCCCATTGTTGCTAGTTAAAACAGTTTTCTTTTATAACAGTTTTCTTTTATAACACAGAGTGGGAAACAAATAGAAAATAAAAAACAATATAATTTTGGTACACAATGATAGAAACCTTGAAAAATGCCATCAAAAGTGGAATTACTGCCTAGGATTTCATCTAATCATGTTGGTCAGGCAGTTCTACTAAGTTTCACAAAGCAATTTAAACCTTAGAATGGAACAACTGCAGGAGACGGCAAGCCATTCAAGTGTGGCCAGTCTCCAATAAGCAGAAAGAAGCCTTCAAGGAGGTGAGTCTATGTTTTGTTTTCAAAGTGCATCTGTCAGAACAATCTACGGTAATCCCTTTCTAGACTGACAGTGATGAGTTAGAGATAAGATGGAAAAACTGTCCAGACCTTAGAGAAGGCTGCTTGCTATTACAAGTGTATTGGTCCCATAGTCCGAGATATCAGAGCCAAATGTGAAATAGTTTTTGCTGTATGCAGGTAGTAGGATGGCTTAGCTGCTCACCCTGTGGAAAATGATGCATTACAGCAGAAAAGCTCGCCCGCTCACCTGCCAGCGGCAAGATGCCGCTTAGTGATTACCTCTGCTTTACAAGCAGCCTCCCACTTACCTTGCAGCTCTGTCCCGAGAACCTATTCTGTGCATCAAGAATGATTAGTCTGCAAAATATTAAACCTACAACAGCTGCCAAGGGACTACTGTGCAGAACAAACACCGCGAGAGCCTCCAAGCACACACTTTTATTGCTAGGTATTTTAATGCAGGAATTAAAGAGCTGTTATGGCTGGTCAGAGTCTTGGGGCCTAAATAATAACAATATATTGGCTTTTACAGTGTCAGGATGAGAAGCATAATCTGTTCATGCAATGCTAAATGAATAAGACACAGAACAATGATTACACTTGGAGAGAGTCCAGCGTCAGCTCTGGTGCTTCTTATATTTGTAAAAAGAAATGGCTGTTTGAAAGAGGTATACAGTCATATGCGGGGACGACCACAGGGGGGTCGATTCAGGACCAGGTGAGAATGGATATTCACACGCAGGGTGGGCCTTTAGGGTGTGGGAGGAGTGCTATCACATGGTGCCATGGTCAGGGGGGTGCTGTACAGCTGCGTTCACTCGCCTGATGCCCTAATCCACCCACCCGCCAGTTTGATGTAAATTGGAGATGCTGGGGGTGCATGGATGCTTGGGTCAGAAGGAAGTGGGCCATACTTACCTCTGTTCTGCCCTTTAAAGTGGACCAAACTGGCTCATTCTCTATCACAATGTGGGATGCCCCACTGTCTTAAACCCCTGGGATCCCCCACATTGCAAGCAATCCCTTGGCACATGTGCAGAAGTTCATGCAGTCAGCACTCTATACTGCATATATTATTGCAGGGCATAGAACACTTGTTGTCTACAAAGTACAACATATAGAGCTGGGAGCAGTTGGCATCCCCAAAAAATCCCAAATCGGGATGCCCCAGGGGAATGGAACAAAACCCAGGAAAGTCAAATTCTCAGGTTTTGTATTGATTTAAGTCTACCACTTTAACCCACCAATTCAACGCGGAATATGTTCCCGTTCCAATGTGTTCCCACTTTAAATGGACTAAAAATACCATTTTGTGAGCTACTCACCTGTAAAATGGTTATTACGAGTATGTCACACCCCCCACTTCCCGATATTCATGACACTTGGGAACCCGGCCTGTAGAGGGCGATCTTGCAGAGATGACATGGAAAAAAGGAGCCCCTCCTGGTCCATAAGTACTGGGTTCCTCCCACTATTCCTCAGTCTTTTTAAACAGCAGTGAAGAACCAGGAAGAGCCAATTATATTCAATAATTGTAAAATTATTTGAAATAATAATACCAAATAAAGGATCCCTTAGAGCAAAAAAAGCCAATAATATTCAATAATTGTAAAATTATTTGAAATAATAATAATAATCACCATATAAAGGATCCCTTGAACAAAAAAGGGCGGGGGAAGTGGGGGGTGTGACATACTCGTAATAACCATTTTACAGGTGAGTATCTCACAAAATGGTATTATTCCTAGTATGTCACACCCCCCACTTCCCGATATTCATGACACTTGGGACATCCAATAGCAGTGTCTATAATGGGTGGGGATCCCAAAGGAATAATGCATAACTTAAATTACTGCAGCTTGCAGAACTTTGCGGCCAAAAACAGCATCCGCTGAGGCCCGCACATCAACCTTGTAAAACTTAGAAAAAGTATGCACAGAAGACCAAGTCGCGGCCTTGCAGACTTGTTCAACAGAAGCTTGGTGCTGAAAAGCCCAAGAGGCTCCAATAGCACGAGTAGAATGAGCGGTGACACGAAAAGGGGGAACCTTCCCCTTCGCCATATAGGCCCCAATGATAGCCTGACGTATCCACTTATTAAGGGAAGATTTGGCAGGAGCAAAACCCTTCTTGCGCCCAGAAGGCACAACAAAAAAGGCATCCGTATTGCGGAAGGCCAAGGTAGTAACTAAATAATACTTAACACAACGAACTACATCCAAAGAATGTAAGAGCCTTTCCTTGTCGTTACTAGGTTTAGGACACAAGGAAGGAAGAACTATATCCTGATTTAGGTGGAAAGCAGACACCACCTTAGGAAGGAAATCCGGTTTAAAACGGAAAACAACCTTATCTTGATGCCTCTCAAAATAAGGGGCTTGAATAGACAAAGCCGCCAGTTCAGAAACTCGGCGGACAGAAGTAATAGCAACCAAAAAGGCAACCTTCTGAGTAAGAATAGGAATATCCCGCAATGGCTCAAAGGGCTCAAAGGGAGCAGCTTGCATAGCCGAAAGCACCAAATTAAGATCCCAAACAGGAAGTAAAGGCTTTCTGGGAGGCCGTACATGCGCGACTCCTTGGAAAAAGGTCTTAACCAAAGGATGAAGAGCAAACGATCTTTGAAAGAAAATTGCCAAGGCAGAGACTTGCCCTTTCAAAGTACTAATCTGTAATCCCATATCCAGACCTCGTTGCAGATATTCCAGAATTCTAGGAATAAAAAATACTCTACAGGGCAAAGCCCTGGATTCACACCAATCAATATAGGACCTCCAAGTCCTGTAATAAATGACAGAGGAAGACTTCTTCCTAGCTCTAATAAGAGTCTGAATAACCACATCAGAAAGACCTTCTTCTTTCAAGATGGAGACTTCAGCAGCCATGCCGTCAAAGCCAGCGTTTGTAAATTGGGGTAACAAATTTGACCCTGAGTGATGAGATCTGGAAGAAGAGGCAGATGGACACGATCCACTGCCAGCCTTACGACGTCTGCGTACCACAGACGTCTTGGCCACCTTGGCGCCACCAGAATTGCTGCCACCTCCTCCAGTGCTAGCCTGCGCACCACATTGCTGATCATGGAGAATGGGGGAAACAGATATAGGAACCCCAGATCCTTCCAGGCTAGAGACATGGCATCTGCTGCCACTGCCAGGGAATCCTGGGATAGAGACACAAAAGCTGGCAGCTTGTGATTGTGACAAGAAGCAAACAGGTCCAACCGTGGAGTCCCCCACTTGTGACAGAGGAACTGAAAGACCCTTGGATTGAGAGACCATTCTCCCTGGCGGGAACATCCCCTGCTCAGGGAGTCTGCCTCCACATTCTCTATCCCCGGAATGTAAACTGCTGCAGGGAACATTGATCTCTGCCCACTGAAGGATCAGAGACACTTCCCGGAGGGCACCCCAACTGCGAGTCCCTCCCTGGTGATTGATGTATGCAACAGCTGTTCGGTTGTCTGACCGAATCTAAACTGGCAGACCCTGTAAGAAATGGGTCAGTCGAAGTAGAACAAGACCTATGGCCCGAAGCTCTAATACATAGATTGGAGAATGAGCCTCCTGAGGCCCCCACAATCCTTGGAACTGATGCTTCTTCCAGAAGCCCCCCCAGCCTACCAGGCTGGTATACGTGGTAACCAGTTCCCAACGCGGAGTCAGAAATGACTTGCCCTTCTGGAGGTTGTGCGATATTAACCACCACTGAAGGGACTGCAAAACGTGGGGAGACAATAGACAAGTCTGCACCTGTCCCACTTCGCCAAGAGGAAGAGCTGAAGTGCCCTTATGTGAAACTGGGCAAACGGGACTGCCTCGAATGCAGCTACCATCAATCCCACTAGTCTCATCCCTAGACGGATAGACTGATGAGGGTTGGACAAGAATAGACGAATCAAGTCCTGAATCAGAACCATTCCAGAATCAGGCCCAGGAAGGGAATTTCCCTGGATCTTTCAAGACATTAATCTTTCAAGATGAGCCAATCTGGCACATAAATCAGCATGCGACTCACCACCCATGACAATATCATTGGGGGGTACGGACAAGACAGGGCGGAGTAGGAGATGAGGCATTAGCCGCAGGCCCTGAAGCCTGGGCCTCAGTTTGTTGCATAATAGTTAATTGTGCACAAGGGACGCAAAGAATTGCGTTATCCCCAACAAGGGATGCCCCACATCCAAAACATTGCCGAGTCTGTGCAGAGGGAATTGCATGTCCATTATCCTGGGATGCCTCCATATGGTGTTTAGTATTATACTATAATTGATTATAGTCGCCAAGTATATATGGGATTTACACAATTGCTACCCAGGATGCCCCTTTAAATAGTTCCAAGTGGGAGGATTGAAACACAAATGGACCCCCAAATAAGGCTTAAGGGCTTTTTTTTTTTTTTTATATAAGGACCAGGAGAAACCCCTTTTTAAATAAGGAGTTTCTACCTAAAGAGAAAACAAAAAAACAGTCACCAAATGCACACAATATAAATAAATGACAAGCCAAGCTGAAGGGTACTCACAGCCCATGCAATAAGCTCACATCATGAGGTAAGGCCACATGGAAGCAGGAAACAGGAAGTCAAACAGAGCATACAGGTGCTCTCTGAATAAAAGCATGCCTAAGCCCCACCCACTTCCAGGATCACATGGCCAAAAATGGAGGGAAAATTTAAATCTGAACACAGCCAGGAAACAAAGAGCTTTAATAGGTAAGCAAAAAATGCTGCCTAGACAGAGATAGGAAAATCTAAATAAAACATTTCCTATTAAATAGTATAGTAAAACATACATAATAAAAATAAGAAATAAAGACTTATTTTATATATCTCTTTTTTTTTTTTTTTTGTGTGTGCATGGTGACAAATAAGCCCAGATAACGCCCCCCCCCCGCAGGGTTAAAGGAGACTAAGGGGAGAGGATAGAAATGCACCCATAAGGCACAAGGGGATAATAAAGGGACAGGGGCATCCCATGCCGGGATCACCAACCCGGAAGACGCCTACCCACATTTGAGTCTCACGGGGGAGCAATATAACCAAACAGGTTTAAAGAGTTTCAGACAGAAATAGAGAAAAAAAGGGCCGGGGCAAACCCGGCTACCTGCAGCTTGAAGGAGAGTCATCTTCTGAATGCTTCGCCGACTGCAGAGACGAAAAGACAGAGGAATAGTGGGAGGAACCCAGTACTTATGGACCAGGAGGGGCTCCTTTTTTCCATGTCATCTCTGCAAGATCGCCCTCTACAGGCCGGGTTCCCAAGTGTCATGAATATCGGGAAGTGGGGGGTGTGACATACTAGGAATACACAGGATTTTCACTATCCACGGGTTTGGTCCTTGCCCCTGGGGATTCCTGACTGCCAAAATGTTTAAGCTGCGCCAGTGCACCTCCATGCTGGGGCCCATTGGTGCTGGCATCACAAAGCTCAGGTCTGGGACTAACATTTAACTATTCCATCACAGGCAGAAAAGGAATAGGGAATTCTAGGACCAGGGTTGTGATTCAGGGCTCCCAGTTCCCAGGAACACCTGCCCAGCCTGCCAGACATGGCTTCCAGTCCAACTGGAAAAAGAGTGGATTGATAAAGGGTAGCAAGGAAATAAAGAGAAGAGTAGCAAGGAGGGTGTAGTAAAGTAGACAGAGAGGACTTAACCCAGGCTGCTGTTGCCTTCCAAGAGGCAACTTGGTGGAGGTTAGGGGATGCTGTGTAGGCTGAGAAGGGAGATTCCAATGAGAAATCCAGTGAAAGTCACCTCTGTGAGGTTTCAAGCAAATCTACACTTATTCTCTAGAACCATGGGGTGGGATCGTGCTTTGATGGGGGGGGGGGGGGTACAAATTTCCCAAAACAACTTAATTCCTCTCTGGAGAGTTAGTGGAGGGGGGAGGGGGCTAAGCTGGGTGGGGGAAGAATAGGGGAGTGGACACAGATGGGGGTGTGGATGCCAGGGATAGGAGTTCCGGGAGGGCATGAGGGGTTGGCATATGGGGGGTAGGGGATAGCATGGAGTACCACTACTAGCCCAGACAAGAGGGGGACAGCAGAAATCTACCCAAGCCTATGGGAAAATAAGGAGACCTCTGGGACTATATATAGGTGACTATATGTTTGTGAAAGACCAGACTATAATTTGTAATATGGGCCTTGTGTGCAGAAACCTGTGGATCTGTACCCTACACCTTTCTGCTGCCTCCCAGCCCTGCAATGGGGAATACCTACTTATTCCACAGATGGGTCTATGTGTAATAGGTGAATGAAAGATCTCCTCTGATAAAAGCCCCCAACTACTGCCAGGTGTGGCTTCAGGTATTATGTGGACCTTGGAGGGCAACAGGTGAATGTAAAAGACTCCAGGGCCATCCAAGTTTCACTCCTTGAGGGAACCAGAATTGGGATGACCCACTGTGTGAACCCCCCCCACACACACACACACACCAATCGCCAGTTTCAATCACCTTCTTCTAGAGCCCTCGCCACGTCACCCTGGCCGCATCTCCGCTCACTCCTAGCCGTGCTTACGCCTGGCCTTCCTGAATGGGTGGGGCGGGCATGCCACAACTGCAAGGTGGGTGGGGGATTCGGTTGGCGGCTCTGCTGATGGGAGCTAAGTGACAGCGAGCGCTCTAATTGGCTGAGCACGCTGCTCAACCATTCAGCACACCCGCTCTGGCCCGAGTCTGCGCCATGGAAGCAGAAGAAAAGTGAGTGAAACAGGGCGTCCTGGGGAGGGGTACATACAGTGGGGCATCCCAATATGGGATGCCTCCGCACAGAGGAACACCACACAGGAAACTGACATTCCTGTGTGTAGTTCCTCTTTAATATTGGGGGCGGGGTATTTTTACCGAGGGTGTAGGTCCATTTTTAATTGTACACGTGGCCCTCGGCTGCTGCCCACCACCTGGGAAATCAAATTTGTGTTTCCAAAACCACAAAAATGTCATATCTGGGTTTTGCAATGCCTGGGAGATGGAGACAATGCCTGAAGGCCAGTGATAGGCTGACCTCTCTACATGCTGGGGCTAATATATCTGTTTGAAGGAATGCATACTGAGCGTAGGAGTTACAAAACACTGACCAGTAAAGGATCGGTTAACAACTGTCTGTTACTACTTGATGCTGGCTGATGGATAGAACCAGACACGATGGCAGAAGCTAGGAATGGGAAAGACCAGAGAAGGCCTGACTGTGGAGCCAGTAGCAGCGGGCGCAATGGTGAGGCACAAGCTAGGCAATGGTTTTCTCTATCCTGCAGCCAGGACAGCCCTATGGCTGAAAGGGAGGGGCCGGGAAGGCAGTTTATATGGGCCTCCTTTCAGGGCGGGTTTGAGACAATGTGTGGCCCTGCAAACCATAACGGGGACCCTATACACTTGTGGTGTGTTTTATTCCGTTATTCAGACTACCCCACACTACATATTTGCAGAATTGCACCTAATCCCTGGAGATTGCCATCAGTTTGTAATATAAATGGCTTACTGTAATCAGCGCACCCCAAAACTGGAGCCTCTAAAAGTTTTTGCTTTAGTTCATTGAAACTTTTTTCCTGTTCCTCTTTCCATACAGATTGCCACGCATTTGTTTTTACCTTGCGGTTTACCTCTAAGTAGTCGATGGAGAGGTTCTGCACTTTGAGCAAATCCTTTGATATGCCGCCTGTAGTAGCCAACTAGTCCCAGGAAACCTCTTACTTCCTTTACTGCATTTGGCCGAGGCCAATTTTTCACGGCCTCCATTTTTTCTGGGTCGGGTGCTATTCCCGATTCTGCAACTATATGCCCGAGATATTTGCTTTATTGTTGAGCAAATTTGCATTTGCTGGGTTGCAGTTTGAGTCCAAATGCAATAATTCTTTGTAATACTTGTTCAATATTTTCTAAATGTTCCTGGAAATTTCTAGAAAAAATAATCACATCATCCAAGTAGATGAGAACGGTTTGAAAGTTTAAATCTCCGAGACATCGCTCCATGAGTCTTTGGAAAGTACTGGGGGCATTTGACAGTCCGAATGGCATCCGGTTAAACTCATTCAGTCCCATGGGTGTAATGAACACTGTCTTTGGTTTATCTTGCTCTCTAATAGACACTTGCCAATATCCGCAGGCTAAATCCAGGGTAATGCCGCCAATAATTCCTCCACTCGTGGCAAGGGATACGCATCTTTTAATGTCAAAGCGTTTAATTTTCTATAATCTACACAGAACCTGAGTTGTCCATTTTTCTTTTGGACCGGTACGATGGAAGAAGCCCAAGGACTCTGACTTGGTCTCACCACTCCTCCTTCTATCATTTTATCCAATATGTCTTTTACTTCTTGATAAAGTGCTGGGGGAATATTTCTATAGCATTCTTTGTCCTCAGTTGTGACTATATAATGTTCAATAGCTGAAGTATGTCCCACGTCATCTTCTGTTAGGGCAAAAGCTGTTATATTGCGTCGCAGCACTTCTCGAAGTTCTTTTAATTGGTTAGGTGTCAAACATGAATCACCCAACCCCAACTGTGTCCATAACTCCCCAAGCTGTGCGGTAATGGAAATTTCAGCATGTTTTTTTCTGATGGGGTTTCTCTAGGACAGAATTAACAATGGACTCTACTGCATGTACTTCAGCTATCAAGAAATGGCGGAGCAATGTAATAGGTATCTGTCCTAGATTGAGTCTGACAGAAACTACCCCTTGTGTGACATGGGAGAAAGTAAGTCCTACCAACCACTTTCCCCATTCACTCCAAATTCTCCGATTGGTTCCACAAGCACAGGGATACCTTGAACTCTACAATGACCCCCCACCCTCATGGGTATGATAACCTCTTTTCTAGGGGGGAGGACAATTTTTTTCTTAGGGGGTGTGCGTATAACTCCCACCCTCCCTCTGTTTTTACGTGAGGTGTAATGTATGCTACATACTCTTTTCAACTTGAGCAACCATTTTTGATCATTTAGTTTTTCAGAGATTTGGGACCAATATGCTGGTCCAAATTCATTAACCCTTCTAGTGCCAGCTACATGAGTCTCACGTACCTGCCTCTACTCCGCTTAAGTGCCAGCTACGTGAGACTGACGTAGCTGACTTTAAACCCTCACAGTAAAAAAAAATTAAAAGTAAAATACTCACCTGACCCCTCGTTGGATCCAGCCGGGTCTCCTCTTTAATTTGGTGCCATCCGATCCCCCATGGGGGCTCGGATGGCTCCAGGAGAGCCCCCAGAATAGCGCCTCCCCACCCCCCCCCTTCGGCAGCAGCAGCTGCTAACTGTAAAAAAAAAAAAAAAAAAATTAAAATGACATTTACTTACCTGCAGTCGCGCTGCCTCCCTCCGGGTCTCCTCTTCACTGGGGGGGGGGGTCCTCCGATCGCCCCCCCCCCCCCGGCTCTTCAGCTTCAGGGGAGAGCCTGAAAGGGCTCTCCCTCTCCTCTCCCGACGGGCGCCGCCATTTGCCGTTAAGCTTATGACATCACTCACCAGGTGTCGTCCTGGCTCCCTGCTGCTGTTCTTTCAGATGCGATTATGCTGGCCACAGGAGCATCTGTCATCACATCGAGGGACAAAGGAGCTGACGATCGGAGGTAAGTAAAGTAAAAAAAAGTTTTTATTTTTTAATAAAAGTAATTTTTTCTTATGTGTCAGTGTGTTTTTAATGTTAACCCTTTGTGAACTGGTAAGGGGTCCACGAGACCCCTGTACCAGTTCTCAAGGCTGGGGGCTGGCAAGTCACCTGCAACTAATGGGTGACTTGCCATTAACCCCCACACCCCGAATTACCAGCCTCCCCAAAGCCCAGGGGGGGCAGAAGAGCCCGGGCCCACACAGGTTGGCCCCTCCACTCTGTTCCTACAAGCCCCCATAGCTGGTCCCGGGCTGTTATGACGGGTAAGGGGGACCCTACGTCATTTTATTTTTAAGGGTTAGGGTTAGCCTAACCGTAACCCTTAAAATTTTTAAAAAATGGGGGACCCTATGTCATTTTTTGGGGATTTTTAAGGGTTAGGGTTAGCCTAACCCTAACCCTTAAAATTCCCCCAAAAATGGGGTCCCCCCCCCCGGGAGGGGGGACCATATGTCTTTTTTTTAAATAACCCCTTATGTTTATAGTGTGGATAGTAGTTGTATTTTATTTGTAAATGTTATAAAGTGCTCTTTTCAGTTTGGGGGGTCTCCAGGGCAAGACTGCAGGGGCTACCTATTTGTGGTACCGTTGTAATCGAGAGAAATGGGGCTATCACATGCAATATGGTTTTCATTAATAAAACAAATGTTTTATTTAAAATAAAGGAGACAATTGTCTAAAAAATATTATTTTATTAATTTTTTTGTTTTTTTACTCAAAAATATTCAAAAAACAGTAGAAAAATTACAAACAAGACATTTCACGTTAAAGCCTAAACTCTGCTGCAAAAAATATGTATATAATTTTTATGGAAATTCCAGCAAAAATCACGGTTAAACATGGCGCAAAATGGAGAAAATGACCGGTCAACAGAGGGTGACAAAACTTCAAGTAGGCTGGCAATTAAAAGGGTTAATAGTACCTATGCATGTTGGGTATTGTTCTGCTCGGGGGACCTTGCGCTTTTAGATTTAGCTTGTTTTTTTCTTGTTTGCATATTGATATTTTAGGAAAACATGGTTTTTATTCTGCTTTTTTATAATTTTTGTTAGGGAAACCCTGTGCAACCTAAGAATTCTTCAATGGATTACTTCCAGAAAGATGAGCCCACTACAACAAGCTCAGTACGTTTAGAAAGCTTAACATGTGTACTTTCAGGGAATATATGGTTGATGGGGGATATTCCAAATGTAAAGGGTTGTTTTGGTTGAAAAATTGCAAGGTGCCCACTTTGTCAGCAGAGCTGAAAATTTCAAGTACAATTACCGTTATGCGCATGCTTTACTTTGGGGTGTTTGGCAACTCTTCCCTTGACACTACCTATGCATGTTGGGAATTGTTCTGGGGATGTTGCTTTTTCAGATTTTACTTGTTTTTTTCTTGTTTGCATATAGTTTTTTTTTTAGGAAAATGTGACTTTGATTCTTCTTTTTTATTCTTTTTTAGGGAAACTCTGTGCAACCAAAGAATTGATTGAGGGATTACTTCCAGAAAACTGCGCCCATGTCAACAAGCCTGGTACGCCTAGAAAGCTTGAAGTGTGTACTTCCAGAGAATATATCATTTGTGGGGGGTATTTCAAATTTAAAGGGTTGTTTTTCTGGAAAAATTGCAAGGTGCGCTTAGCGCGTAGCAAAGTTGCATTTATTTTTTGGGGGAGTCTCCTGGGCAGGAAAGGGTGTCTACCAATACACATGTGGTACCAATGTGAGCGGGAGAAATTGGGGTTTCGCACGCAATAAAATTTTATTGACAAACTTACATTTTTTATTACGAAAAACACTACAAATTGCAAAAAATTGTTTTTTTTTATTTTTTTGCACATATTTCACCCAAAAGTATTGAGAATACACTAAAAAAAAGGCCAAACAAGATATTGCATGTTAAAGCTCAGACTCTGCTGAAAAAAACAATATATCATTTTCCTGGAAAATCCCTGAAAATCCTTTCAAAAATCAAGGTTGAACATAAGTAGCGCAAAATAGTGAAACGTGGTCTGGCAACAAAGGGTGACAAAAATTCTAGGAAGGCTGGCACTTAAAGGGTTAAACATTAGACCATCCAGTTCCCGAAGAACATTCATTCCCAATATTACTGGAGTAGATGGCAATACAGTGTTTTGTGTGACGATCAACCCTTTTTGACCAATAATTTTATCACAAAGTTCAATGTCCACCCAAGTCACCCCCGGTATGTGTAAAGGTTGGTCATTGGCAGCCTTTAACTTAATGTCAATCTCATCCAATTTATCCTGGTTGGCAGCGATCTGAAGATAGGTTTCGTTATTAATTAATGACACCTCCGAACCAGTATCGTTATTAATTAATGACACCTCCGAACCAGTATCAATTAAACAACTTAATTTTTGCTTTTATCACTGGGCAATTGCCCACTACAACTGCAAATAACTCTGGGGTCTTAGTATCATCACCTCCTACAGCTTGCCCCTCAGTTGTAGGATGCTCTAGTTTAAATGTCGAGGCTGAGGAATACCAGACCCCGATGACCTGGAAACAGAACCTCCTGAACATTGTCTTGTTAGATGTCCAAGTTGACCACACCTCCAACATCGACGTTGGTCAGGTCCTTGAGAGTCATATTCTGCTCTTCGATATCCCGGTCCTCCCGCCCCTTTACTCATAACGCCTTACTCATTCCCTTTTTGCTTCCCTGTAGTCCTCCCCCTTTTCTTTGGTTTATATTGGTTGAGTGCAATAGAGATTTAGATTTCCCTCATCTCGATTTCATTCTAATGCTTCCACTAATATGCGATCAAATTCTACATCCTCATCAGCCCTGACCATATCTCTTAACCCTTTAACTGCCAGCCTACCTGGAGTTTTTGTCACCCTTTGTTGCCAGACCATTTTGCACTATTTTGCGCTCCCCTTGTTCAACTGATTTTTGAAGGGATTTCCATGGATTTCCCAGGAAAATTATATATTGTTTTTTTCAGCAGAGTCTGGGCTTTAACATGAAATGTCTTGTTTGTCATTTCTCAAGTGTATTCTTAATATTTTGGGGTGAAATATGTGCAAAAAAATAAAAAAAAAATCTATTTTTTACAATTTGTAGTTTTTTTTTTTGTAATAAAAAATGTAAGTTTGTCAATAAAATCTTATTGCGTGTGAAATCCCAATTTCTCCCAGTTACAACGGTACCACATATGTATTGGTAGACACACTTTCCTGCCCAGGAGACTCCCTCAAACTGAAACAGCACTTTAAGAGATTTTAAGATCAAATACAGCTATGCTAAGCGCTATGTGCACCTTGCAGTTTTTTAATAAAAACAACCCTTTACATTTGAAATACCCCCCCACAAACGATATATTCTCTGGAAATACACACTTCAAGCTTTCTAGGCGTACTAGGCTTGTTGATGTTGCCACAGTTTTCTGGAAGTTCTCCCTCAATGTATTCTTTGGTTACACAGAGCTTCCCTAAAAAAGGATAAAAAAACAGGATCAAAGCCACATTTTCCTAAAAAAAAACTATATGCAAACAAGAAAAAACAAGTTAATCTGAAAAAGCAACATCCCCCGAACAGAACGATACCCAACATGCATAGGTACTGTCAAAAGAAGAGTTGCCAAACACCAAAAAGTAAAGCATGTGCACAATGGTAATTTTGCTTGAAAATTTCACAGATTGCAGAGAAAGTGCGCACCTTGTGCTTTTTCTGCCAAAAAAACCCTTTACATTTGGAATACCCCTGACAAACCATACATTCCTGAAAGTACACATGATAAGCTTTCTAAGCGTACCCAGCATGTTGTAGTGGGCCCATCTTTCTGAAAGTAATCCCTCAAAAGAATTCTTTGGTCGCACAGGGTTTCCTTAAAAAATGTATAATAAAGCAGAATAAAAAATGAGTTTTCCTAAAATATCAATATGCAAACAAGAAAAAACAAGCTAAATCTGAAAGCGCAAGGTCCCCCGAGCAGAACGATACCCAACATGCATAGGTACTACTAACCCTTTTAACTGCCAGCCTACTTGAGGTTTTGTCACCCTCTCTTGACGGGTCATTTTTCACCATTTTGCGCTATGCTCAACTGTGATTTTTGCAGGAATTTCCAGGAAAATGATATATTTTATTTTTGCGGCAGAGTTTAGGCTTTAACATGAAATGTCTTGTTTCTAATTTTTTTACTGTTTTTTTTAAATATTTTTGAGTAAATTAAACAAAACAAAATAAAAAAAATATTTTTTAGAAAATTGTCTCCTTTATTTCAAATAAAACCTTTATTTTTTTAAAGAAAACCATATTGCATGTGAAAGCCCCATTTCTCCCGATTACAACGGTACCACATATGTATCGGTAGCCCCCCGTTACTGTTCAGAAGACCCCCCAAACTGAAAAAACACTTTATAACATGTAAAAATAAAATACAACTACAATCCACACTATAAAGGGTTAAATCAAGAAAAGAAATTGGCGTGGGGTTCCCCTTCCCGGGGGGGAGGTAAAAACCCCTTAAAAATTCCCATAAAAAATGACATGGGGTCCCCCCTACCCAGCATAACCAGCCCGGGGATCAGCTATGCAGGGCTTGTAGAACAGGGCGCAGGGGCCAGCTTTGGTGGCCCCCACCCTGCCAGGTATAAGCCCGCACCTCCTAAATCAATTATTAATTAATGACACCTCCGAACCAGTATCAATTAAACAACTTAATTTTTGCTTTTATCACTGGGCAATTGCCCACTACAACTGCAAATAACTCTGGGGTCTTAGTATCATCACCTCCTACAGCTTGCCCCTCAGTTGTAGGATGCTCTAGTTTAAATGTCGAGGCTGAGGAATACCAGACCCCGATGACCTGGAAACAGAACCTCCTGAACATTGTCTTGTTAGATGTCCAAGTTGACCACACCTCCAACATCGACGTTGGTCAGGTCCTTGAGAGTCATATTCTGCTCTTCGATATCCCGGTCCTCCCGCCCCTTTACTCATAACGCCTTACTCATTCCCTTTTTGCTTCCCTGTAGTCCTCCCCCTTTTCTTTGGTTTATATTGGTTGAGTGCAATAGAGATTTAGATTTCCCTCATCTCGATTTCATTCTAATGCTTCCACTAATATGCGATCAAATTCTACATCCTCATCAGCCCTGACCATATCTCTTAACCCTTTAACTGCCAGCCTACCTGGAGTTTTTGTCACCCTTTGTTGCCAGACCATTTTGCACTATTTTGCGCTCCCCTTGTTCAACTGATTTTTGAAGGGATTTCCATGGATTTCCCAGGAAAATTATATATTGTTTTTTTCAGCAGAGTCTGGGCTTTAACATGAAATGTCTTGTTTGTCATTTCTCAAGTGTATTCTTAATATTTTGGGGTGAAATATGTGCAAAAAAATAAAAAAAAAATCTATTTTTTACAATTTGTAGTTTTTTTTTTGTAATAAAAAATGTAAGTTTGTCAATAAAATCTTATTGCGTGTGAAATCCCAATTTCTCCCAGTTACAACGGTACCACATATGTATTGGTAGACACACTTTCCTGCCCAGGAGACTCCCTCAAACTGAAACAGCACTTTAAGAGATTTTAAGATCAAATACAGCTATGCTAAGCGCTATGTGCACCTTGCAGTTTTTTAATAAAAACAACCCTTTACATTTGAAATACCCCCCCACAAACGATATATTCTCTGGAAATACACACTTCAAGCTTTCTAGGCGTACTAGGCTTGTTGATGTTGCCACAGTTTTCTGGAAGTTCTCCCTCAATGTATTCTTTGGTTACACAGAGCTTCCCTAAAAAAGGATAAAAAAACAGGATCAAAGCCACATTTTCCTAAAAAAAAACTATATGCAAACAAGAAAAAACAAGTTAATCTGAAAAAGCAACATCCCCCGAACAGAACGATACCCAACATGCATAGGTACTGTCAAAAGAAGAGTTGCCAAACACCAAAAAGTAAAGCATGTGCACAATGGTAATTTTGCTTGAAAATTTCACAGATTGCAGAGAAAGTGCGCACCTTGTGCTTTTTCTGCCAAAAAAACCCTTTACATTTGGAATACCCCTGACAAACCATACATTCCTGAAAGTACACATGATAAGCTTTCTAAGCGTACCCAGCATGTTGTAGTGGGCCCATCTTTCTGAAAGTAATCCCTCAAAAGAATTCTTTGGTCGCACAGGGTTTCCTTAAAAAATGTATAATAAAGCAGAATAAAAAATGAGTTTTCCTAAAATATCAATATGCAAACAAGAAAAAACAAGCTAAATCTGAAAGCGCAAGGTCCCCCGAGCAGAACGATACCCAACATGCATAGGTACTACTAACCCTTTTAACTGCCAGCCTACTTGAGGTTTTGTCACCCTCTCTTGACGGGTCATTTTTCACCATTTTGCGCTATGCTCAACTGTGATTTTTGCAGGAATTTCCAGGAAAATGATATATTTTATTTTTGCGGCAGAGTTTAGGCTTTAACATGAAATGTCTTGTTTCTAATTTTTTTACTGTTTTTTTTAAATATTTTTGAGTAAATTAAACAAAACAAAATAAAAAAAATATTTTTTAGAAAATTGTCTCCTTTATTTCAAATAAAACCTTTATTTTTTTAAAGAAAACCATATTGCATGTGAAAGCCCCATTTCTCCCGATTACAACGGTACCACATATGTATCGGTAGCCCCCCGTTACTGTTCAGAAGACCCCCCAAACTGAAAAAACACTTTATAACATGTAAAAATAAAATACAACTACAATCCACACTATAAAGGGTTAAATCAAGAAAAGAAATTGGCGTGGGGTTCCCCTTCCCGGGGGGGAGGTAAAAACCCCTTAAAAATTCCCATAAAAAATGACATGGGGTCCCCCCTACCCAGCATAACCAGCCCGGGGATCAGCTATGCAGGGCTTGTAGAACAGGGCGCAGGGGCCAGCTTTGGTGGCCCCCACCCTGCCAGGTATAAGCCCGCACCTCCTAAATCAATTATTAATTAATGACACCTCCGAACCAGTATCAATTAAACAACTTAATTTTTGCTTTTATCACTGGGCAATTGCCCACTACAACTGCAAATAACTCTGGGGTCTTAGTATCATCACCTCCTACAGCTTGCCCCTCAGTTGTAGGATGCTCTAGTTTAAATGTCGAGGCTGAGGAATACCAGACCCCGATGACCTGGAAACAGAACCTCCTGAACATTGTCTTGTTAGATGTCCAAGTTGACCACACCTCCAACATCGACGTTGGTCAGGTCCTTGAGAGTCATATTCTGCTCTTCGATATCCCGGTCCTCCCGCCCCTTTACTCATAACGCCTTACTCATTCCCTTTTTGCTTCCCTGTAGTCCTCCCCCTTTTCTTTGGTTTATATTGGTTGAGTGCAATAGAGATTTAGATTTCCCTCATCTCGATTTCATTCTAATGCTTCCACTAATATGCGATCAAATTCTACATCCTCATCAGCCCTGACCATATCTCTTAACCCTTTAACTGCCAGCCTACCTGGAGTTTTTGTCACCCTTTGTTGCCAGACCATTTTGCACTATTTTGCGCTCCCCTTGTTCAACTGATTTTTGAAGGGATTTCCATGGATTTCCCAGGAAAATTATATATTGTTTTTTTCAGCAGAGTCTGGGCTTTAACATGAAATGTCTTGTTTGTCATTTTTCAAGTGTATTCTTAATATTTTGGGGTGAAATATGTGCAAAAAAAAAAAAATCTATTTTTTACAATTTGTAGTTTTTTTTTGTAATAAAAAATGTAAGTTTCTCAATAAAATCTTATTGCGTGTGAAATCCCAATTTCTCCCAGTTACAACGGTACCACATATGTATTGGTAGACACACTTTCCTGCCCAGGAGACTCCCTCAAACTGAAACAGCACTTTAAGAGATTTTAAGATCAAATACAGCTATGCTAAGCGCACCTTGCAGTTTTTTAATAAAAACAACCCTTTACATTTGAAATACCCCCCACAAACGATATATTCTCTAGAAATACACACTTCAAGCTTTCTAGGCGTACTAGGCTTGTTGATGTTGCCACAGTTTTCTGGAAGTTCTCCCTCAATGTATTCTTTGGTTACACAGAGCTTCCCTAAAAAAGGATAAAAAAACAGGATCAAAGCCACATTTTCCTAAAAAAAACTATATGCAAACAAGAAAAAACAAGTTAATCTGAAAAAGCAACATCCCCCGAACAGAACGATACCCAACATGCATAGGTACTGTCAAAAGAAGAGTTGCCAAACACCAAAAAGTAAAGCATGTGCACAATGGTAATTTTGCTTGAAAATTTCAACTCTGCAGAGAAAGTGCGCACCTTGTGCTTTTTCTGCCAAAAAAACCCTTTACATTTGGAATACCCCTGACAAACCATACATTCCTGAAAGTACACATGATAAGCTTTCTAAGCGTACCCAGCATGTTGTAGTGGGCCCATCTTTCTGAAAGTAATCCCTCAAAAGAATTCTTTGGTCGCACAGGGTTTCCTTAAAAAATGTATAATAAAGCAGAATAAAAAATGAGTTTTCCTAAAATATCAATATGCAAACAAGAAAAAACAAGCTAAATCTGAAAGCGCAAGGTCCCCCGAGCAGAACGATACCCAACATGCATAGGTACTACTAACCCTTTTAACTGCCAGCCTACTTGAGGTTTTGTCACCCTCTCTTGACGGGTCATTTTTCACCATTTTGCGCTATGCTCAACTGTGATTTTTGCAGGAATTTCCAGGAAAATGGTATATTTTATTTTTGCGGCAGAGTTTAGGCTTTAACATGAAATGTCTTGTTTCTAATTTTTTTACTGTTTTTTTTTTTATATTTTTGAGTAAATTAAACAAAACAAAAAAAATATTTTTTAGAAAATTGTCTCCTTTATTTCAAATAAAACCTTTATTTTTTTAAAGAAAACCATATTGCATGTGAAAGCCCCATTTCTCCCGATTACAACGGTACCACATATGTATCGGTAGCCCCCCGTTACTGTTCAGAAGACCCCCCAAACTGAAAAAACACTTTATAACATGTAAAAATAAAATACAACTACAATCCACACTATAAAGGGTTAAATCAAGAAAAGAAATTGGCGTGGGGTTCCCCTTCCCGGGGGGGAGGTAAAAACCCCTTAAAAATTCCCATAAAAAATGACATGGGGTCCCCCCTACCCAGCATAACCAGCCAGGGGATCAGCTATGCAGGGCTTGTAGAACAGGGCGCAGGGGCCAGCTTTGGTGGCCCCCACCCTGCCAGGTATAAGCCCGCACCTCCTAAATCAGCCCGGGCCCTTTTGCCCCCCCTGGGCTTCGGGGAGGCAGATAATAGGGGGGCCGGGGTTAATGGCAAGTCACCCGCTAGCCACAGGTGACTTGCCAGACCCTCGAGCCTTGTGAACTGGTATAGGGGTTTCATGGACTCCTTACAAGTTCACAATGGGTTAAAGTGGACCAACACCCAGGGCTGATCGGCCCAGGAATCTATAAGATTCCCAGACCGTTCTATTTCCCCCCCCCGGGCATCCAAAATCGGGATGCCCCTCTGTGTGACACCCCCCGGAACACCCGCTACCACTTGAATCCCGGTCCTACGGCGCTTGCGCGGGCCGCATCCCCGCTATCCCTCTAGTAGGGCGCGTGCCCACGCCGGCTATTTACGCTCCCTGTTAGAGGGAAGTGGGGGATGCACCCGCTAGCGCGCACAGAGCGGCTGAGCTTAGACTTCTGTTAGACGTCCATAACGCTGATTGGATGAGCGGCCGCGCATGCACCATAGGACCCGGGTGAGGTGAGTTATTGTGGGTGGTCGGGGGGGTTTCACACAGCGGGGCATCCCCGATCGGGATGCCCCGGGGAAAAGGACCAATACCCAGGATAGTGTTGGTCCACTTAAAAAAAAACACACACCACAAAATGCTGGAAGCATTTATTACCAGCTGGGCGACAGGACATAAGGGGTTAATTTAAAAAAAAAATGACATAGGGTCCCCCCTGCCAGGGGCGGGGGACCCCATTTTTTGGGGGAATTTTAAGGGTTAAAAGCCCTTAAAAATCCCCCAAAAATTGCATAGGGTCCCCCCTACCCAGCGTTACTGACCCAGGCCAGCTATGGGGGCTTGTAGAACAGGGCGCAGGGGCCAGCGCTGGTGGCCCCTGGCCCTGCAGGCTACTAGCCCACATAGCCATAGTGGCCTGGGCCCTTCTGCCCCCCCCTGGCCTTTGGGGAGGCAGGTAATGGGGGGCTGGGGGTTTTGGCAAGTCACCCGCTCGCCGCAGGTGACTTGCCATACCCAGAGCCTTGTGAGCTGGTATAGGGGTCTTATAGACCCCTTACCAGCTCACAAAGGGTTAACTGAAAAAAAGACACACACACAATGTTTTTATTAAAAAAAAAAAATTTTTTTTACTGTACTTACCTCCGATTGTAAGCTCTTGTCCCTCGCCGCTCTGATGACAGATGCCGGTGATCGGCATCCAGAGAAGGGGGAGGCAGGAGATCAGAGGATCTCCTGCCACCTCCTTCCCCGGCGCCGATCACAGGCATCTGACAGCTGAGAGATCTGAAGCCGGTGATCGGGACCGGGATGACGTCATGTCCCCGCCCCCAAACGGGGCGGGGCTTAGTGGGCAGACGGGCAGGGATGACGTCATAGCTTAGCGGCAAGATGGCGGCCGCCGTCGGAAGAGCAGAGGGGAGAGAGCCTTCCAGGTTCTCTCCTGAAGATCGGTAAGTCCTGGGGGGGGATCGGAGGCCCCCCAGGTGAAGAGGAGGGACAGCGGGAGCCAGCGCACACGGAGATAAGTAAATGTCATTTTTTTTTATTTTATTTTTTTACAGGAAAAGCCGGCGGCAGCTGAAACGGGGGGGGGGGGGCACCCTATTCCGGGCCCTCCCCTGCAGCCGGAGGAGGTCCGATGAATGATCGGAGACCACCATCTTGAAGAGGAGACCCGGCTGAATCAAACGAGGGGTCAGGTGACTTTTTTTAAAACTTTTTTTACTATTAGTGGGGAAAGTCAGGCACGTAAAATTTACGTGGCTGGCGGTTAACTGCAGGGGAGGCAGCCACGTAAATTTTACGTGGCTGGCGTTTAAAGGGTTAAGGACCTTTCAGAACAGGGTTTCTTATTCCATTAATAAATTGATCCCTTATTATTTGGTCCATTGCACGGATCTGATCATCCTCACTCCCCCCACTTTTGGAAATTTTTTTCCAAAGTTTTTGTAATGTCACAGCAAATTTCTGAATTGACTCTCCCTCCAACTGTTTGTGACCATAAAAACGAGTTTTGCATTCTGCTGTCTCAGTTGTCTCCCCATACAGTAACTCTAGCCTTTTTATAATTATATCCAGACTAGTTCTCTGAGATTGAAGCAACACCAGTATAGCCTCACGAGCGTCTCCCTCCAGTGATTGTAACGCCAGGTCAACTTGGTGTGCAGGTTAGACTTGATACAATCTGGCAGTAGTGCGTAGCCTTTCTGCCCAATGACCCATTGCCAAATTATATCCATCAAATTTAGGTACATTGGCTCCCACTGTTCACATAGGCACAATAATGGGGAGGGGAGACCCAACCCCACTAGTTTGGCTAGACATTGTTTCACTAGATTCACAGGCATCTACCGAGGAATTCATGGCACAGAGTTTTTTGATCATGCCGACTACAGCCAAAAATATGTAGTGTGGGGTAGTCTGAATAACAGAATAAAACACACCACACCAGATAAATAGGAACCAATTTAGAATTGGTTGAATATTAGGCAAAGTATTGAACACAATAGTTGGTGTATATAGCCACTGGATTAAGGCAATAAATGACTGTAGAAGAATCTAGTATAATTTCTACTTGAAGAATATGGGTGGGGGGGATATCTCAAACAAAGGATAAACTTTTGTCTAGGTCACTTTATCATATATGGCTATTTGGATAACTTTAAAACACACTGTATGCTCTGTGTAATTCAAACAATCTATTAATACACACACAATCTATTTAAAATGTAAGATTAACTCTATATAATAAACTTCAGGTAGATGATGCTCTAAATTTGTAACTATGCTGTAAATAGTGAAGAGAACTGAGAAAAGTTCATTTATCCTTAGACCAAACAATCTTGGTGGAAAATGTCCTGTTATTGCTGACTAAAATGATGCTGTTTCTTTAAATATTTTCCGGATATTTCTTTCTTCGAGTGGTCACGCCCTCAAAAACTCTCCAAAATAAAATTACCAAGGGCGTCCTCCAACCGCGCTGAGTGCCTTTCTTTTTTCTTTGCGCTCCACGGGAGGCTTCACACAGTGAATAACACACAAAAAATAAGTCTTTACACCCCTCACACAGTTCAGCAGTGAGGTAAATAAGGAGAGTGTTAATTTCAACCAAAACGTCACTGTGGCCCTATAATTTATGTGGCTCAGAAACACATACAAACACAGAAGTGCTCCCACTGACCCACCTCACAGACTCTGCTCCCTCAGAGCTGTGCTGTGCCTTTTATAGCTGCAGGAAGGACTGCACCAGCCTCTCTCTCATGCCTGGCCCCGCCCACCCACACACAGAAGAGTTTTCCAGAACCCACCTAGCAGGGGTTTGTTATATGTCGGTTACACACTAAATGTCAGTCCCCTGCCTCCCAGCGTTAAAGAGGAACACCACCCAGGATTTTTACAATCCCAGGTTTTGTTTCTCTCTAGCAGGGCATCTTGATTTGGAATGTCCTGCTGTGTGAAATCCCCCAGATTACCCAATAAACTCACCTCTCTGGTGATTCCGCAGTGTTTCAGCAAGCTCTCCTCCCATTAGGGGCCAGAGCTTTAGTCAGCTTTACTTAGCCTTTATGTCTTCAGAGCAACTTGGAGAAGCTATGCCCTTCCCCTTCAGCTGGGGATACCCATGTCAGCCATTCCAAAAGGGGATTTCACACCAAATCTGTATGTTCCTCCCTAAAGTGGACAAAAAACAGGGATTTTTCACTATCCAGGGTTTGATCCTTATCTTTGGATTTGGGATGCCCTGCTGTGGGCAACCCCCAGGAACGCCAAAAAAAGGAACATTTCTGCTGGTCCCACAATGCCTGTTCCGGCTCTCATCCAATCAGCGCTGAATGGCGTGCATATTAGTGCAGGGTATTAAGCTCTGTTTGGAACAGTGGGTCGGCATAGAGGAACGGGGGTGGCCGCATCCTCTGGCTCCCTGTGGCTTGTGGCACGCTCCTGTTCCCAGCCCCTTTGAATGGCTGGAAAAAATACCATTCTGTGAATACTCACCTTGTAGAATGGATATTATAAGTGTGACATACGCTCTGTCTTTTGGATGTCGTCACTATTCAGTTGCCCACCGGGTCATTGACTCTGAATTCCAGCAGCACCTCTTACGATTGGGAAAAGGACGTCTCGGGCGGTGAAGCCCTCCGGCGATAAGGGTTATCGCTACAATTGGTGGCAGCGGTGGGATGGTCCTTTCTACCCAGAGAGAGTGCTACCCTGATGGAGAGTCAGTATGACAAGTTGAAAAGGCTGACCCTGAAGGATCTACTCGAGAGCCGGGGAAGGTCAGCTAGCAGCCGCCCACGTCAGGAACTGATAGCTGAGCTGATCGAAATGGATCGTGCAGCAGTGAGGACCGAAACCAATATAGAGATCGATGAAGACGCTGCTCTCGTTCAAGCGGTTCGGAACAGATTGTCGGTCTATGGCCGAATCCATCACAAGAACTGATCGACCAAGTCTTCGCCGCAGCGGAGGCAGAGGCCAGTAAGCGAAGGGAAGATCGGCGACTCGCAACCCAGCAGCCTCTCAGTGCCCCTGTGTCTCTGAGCCTCAGTTACACTGGGGGGAAAAAGATTCCATTTGCAGCATTTAAGTCCTTCCAGGAAAGTGACGATGAGTGATGGATTTTTGGCCGATTTTGAACGGCAGTGCGCTTTACACCGGGTACCCACGGAGGAATGGGTCACCATATTATCAGGGAAACTATCGGGGAAAGCTTCCGATGCTTTCCGGGCCATCCCTGATGCGGACTTACCACACTACCATCTGGTAAAGGAGGCTTTGTTAGCCCGGCACGCTGTCACCCCGGAAGCCTACAGTTGTTTTTACTAGAACATTTTCTCAATGCCTTGCAACCAGAGCTAAGAGAGTATGTGTGTACAAGACCAGCACCCTGTGAGTACATGCGTGTGTACAAGACCAGCACCCTGTGAGTACAACTGTGTGTGTGTACAAGACCAGCACCCTGTGAGTACATGTGTGTGTACAAGACCAGCACCCTGTGAGTACAACTGTGTGTGTGTACAAGACCAGCACCCTGTGAGTACATGTGTGTGTACAAGACCAGCACCCTGTGAGTACATGTGTGTGTACAAGACCAGCACCCTGTGAGTACAACTGTATGTGTGTACAAGACCAGCACCCTGTGAGTACATGTGTGTGTACAAGACCAGCACCCTGTGAGTACATGTGTGTGTACAAGACCAGCACCCTGTGAGTACAACTGTATGTGTGTGTGTGTGTGTATCATCTTCACCCTCAATACTGAGTTCTGTCTCTTATTGGGGGGAAAAGACAAGACCAGCACCCTGTGAGTACAACTGTATGTGTGTACAAGACCAGCACCCTGTGAGTACAACTGTATGTGTGTACAAGACCAGCACCCTGTGAGTACAACTGTGTGTGTACCAGACCAGCACCCTGTGAGTACAACTGTATGTGTGTGTGTGTGGGTATCATCTTCACCCTCAATACTAAGTTCTGTCTCTTATTGGGGGGAAATGACAAGACCAGCACCCTGTGAGTACAACTGTATGTGTGTGTGTGTGTGTGTGTGTGTGTGTGTATACAGGCCCTGTAGACAAACCAGTAATGCAGATGGATTATCCCGGCAAACAGAACTCTGCCCATAACAAGAGTCCGGACAGCCCCACGTTAACCCGAACAGGGTCAATCCGGGTCTGCCGGGTGTTCCACAAAAAGGGGGCATTGTGACATACGCTCTGTCTTTTGGATGTCGTCACTATTCAGTTGCCCACCGGGTCATTCACTGGCCTTTTCTTAATTAGGTCATTGTATTTTGATACTGTTACAGGCAATGTCATTGTATTTTGACTGCCATTGTGTATTGTTGATTACGTCACAGTCAATGGCATTGTCCTGATTGATTGTATTACGGCCTGCTATTGTTCTACTGATTGCGTCACCGGCAGAGTTGAGGGATGTGTGCCCTGTTGCTATTGGTCAGTGTGGTTGTCATTGCATGGAGCATTGCATATAAGGCCCAGAGTGGCACTAATAAAAACACTTCACCTTCACCCTCAATACTGAGTTCTGTCTCTTATTGGGGGAAACGCTATATTACAATTCCCTAGCCCTTGTAAGGGCTGTTCCTGTTTCCTCACGGACGACTCTGGAATTCCAGCAGCACCTCTTACGATTGGGAAAAGGACGTCTCGGGCGGTGAAGCCCTCCGGCGATAAGGGTTATCGCTACAATAAGTATGCATCACGCCCTGCTCCAGTAATAATCATTGTGTCTGGGATATAGTCCACAAGAGGGCGCTTTACTGCAGAGATGGCAAAAAAGAGGCCCCTCCCGATCCATATATACCAGGGACCTCCCACTTATTCCCCAGTATAATTAAGCAGTAAGGGAACTAGGAGAAGCCAATAGCAAGATTAACAAAATTTAACAAGGAAAACTTCACCATATAGAGAATCCAAGAATAAAAACTCAGGGTGGGATGGAGCAGGGCGTGATGCATACTTATAATATCCATTCTACAAGGTGAGTATTCACAGAATGGTATTATTCCAAGTATGCATCACGCCCTGCTCCAGTAATAATCATTACGTCTGGGACATCCAGTAGCAGTGTCCAACAACGGGTGGGGATCCCAAAAAGAGCAACAATGTGCCGTTCAAACCACTGCAGCCTGCAGAACTTTGCGGCCAAAAACAGCATCCGCTGAGGCCCTTGGAAAACTTGGAAAAAGTATGAACAGAAGACCAAGTAGCAGCCTTACAAACTTGTTCAACAGAAGCCTGGTGCTGAAAAGCCCAAGAGGCCCCAACAGCACGGGTAGAATGAGCAGTAATTCGGAAAGGGGGATCCCTCCCTTTAGCAGAATAGGCCCTAACAATGGCCTGACGAATCCATTTGCTAATAGTAGACTTGACCGGCGCCAAACCCTTCTTTGGACCAGAGGGTACCACAAACAAGTCGTCCGTCTTCCTGAAAGGCGCTGTAGCCACCAGGTAGTATTTCAAGTTTCTGACAACGTCCAGAGAATGCAAGGCCCTCTCCTTGTCATTACCAGAATTAGGGCATAAGGAAGGAAGCACAATGTCCTGATTGAGGTGAAAGGCAGAGACAACCTTAGGCAAGAAGTCTGGTTTAAAGCGGAAAACCACCTTGTCCTGGTGTCTCTCAAAGTAGGGGGCCTGAATGGACAGAGCCGCCAACTCCGAAACATGCAGGACAGAGGTGATAGCCACCAAAAAGGCAAATTTCCAAGTAAGAATAGACAGTGCAGCCTCATGCACAGACTCAAATGGAGGACCCTGAAGGGCAGACAAAACCAAATTCAAATCCCAAACCGGTAACAAGGGTTTGCGGGGAGGGCGCACATGAGTGACCCCCTGGAAATTAGTCTTGACCAAAGGATGAAGAGCGAAAGACCTCTGAAAGAAAACCGCCAAGGCGGACACATCCCCCTTCAGAGTGCTGAGCTGAAAACCATATCCAGAACATGTTGAAGGAACTCCAGTATCCGAGGGATGAGAACACCAGACAAGGGAAGGCCCTAGCCTCACACCAGTCAATGTAGGTCCGCTAGGTCCTGTAGTAGATGGTAGAAGAGGATTTCTTCCTAGCTCTGACCAGAGTCTGAACAACCGCATCAGACAGACCCTTTTCCTTTAGGATGGAGGTTTCAGCAGCCATGCCATCAAAGCCAGCGTTTGTAAATTGGGGTAACAGAGTCGTCCTTGAGTAAGAAGATCCGGAACCAGGGGCAGAGGATACTGATCAACCGCCAGCTGCATGATGTCTGCGAACCACACCTGTCTTGGCCACCTGGGGGCCACCAGAACAGCTGGCACTCCTTCTTGAATCAGCTTGCATAGGACCCTGCCCAGAAGGGGAAACGGAGGGAAGAGGTACAGGAGACCGAACCCCTGCCAAGACAGAGACATGGCATCCACCGCCAGAGCCAGAGGATCCTGGGACAGTGAGACAAAAGCTGGAAGCTTGTGATTGTGACGAGAGGCAAACAGATCCACATCCGGCCTCCCCCACCTGTGACAGAGGGATAGAAAGACCTTGCTGTTGATGGACCATTCTTCCCGGCGAGAGGTTCCCCTGCTCAGGGAATCCGCTTCCAGGTTCTTCGCTCCCGGAATGTAAACCGCTGAGATACACTGGACATTGCCCAAGAGAGAATCCACGACACCTCCCGGAGGGCACTGTTGCTCCGAGTCGCTCCCTGATGATTGATGTAAGCGACCGCAGTCCTGTTGTCGGAGTGAACCTGAACCGGTAGGCCCTGGGGGTGATGTGTCAGCTGCGCCAGCACCAACCGAACCACCCTCAGCTCCAGAACATTGATGGGGGCGTGTGCCTCCTGAGGGCCCCACAGCCCCTGGAATTGGTGGTCTCTCCAGTAGCCCCCAACCTGACAGACTGGCATCCGTAGTGACCGTCTCCCAGCACGGTGTCAGGAATGATCTGCCCCCCCAGAAGATTCTTCGAGTACAGCCACCAAAGGAGGGACCGCCGGACCAGAGAGGACAGAGCAAAAGCCTGGTCCAGAGACAGGGGACACTTGTCCCAGGCTGAAAGAAGATGGAGCTGAAGAGGCCTCATGTGAAATTGAGCATAGGGAACTGCCTAGAAGCAGGCCACCATCTGTCCCACCAGTTGCATCCCTTGCTGGATGGATGGATGGATGAGGGTTGGACAGCAAGCCATGAATCAGCGTTTGAAGAGAGTTCACCTTCTGCCGAGGGAGGAAAATCCTGGCCTGAATGGTATCCAGAGTCATACCCAGGAAGGCGGTCACCTGTGACGGGGAGAGTGAGGACTTGGGGTAATTGATCACCCACCTGAACCTCTCCAGTGTCGCCACCACCGCCCGAGTGTCCAGCTCCGCTTGTTGGAGTGAAGGAGACGTAATGAGAAGGTCATGCAGATAAGGAAAAATTTGAATACCCCGGGCTCTGAGAAGGGCCATCATGCCTGCCAACACCTTGGTGAACACCCTGGGGGCAGAGGTGAGCCCGAAGGAGAGTGCCACAAATTGGTAGTGTTGCTCCCCTACCGCAAACCTGAGGAACCCCCGGGCGCAGGGAGCTGATAGCGGAGCGCAGCGTCTCCATGCGAAAACGCTTGGTTCTGATGAATTTGTTGAGAAGCTTTAGGTCCAGAATGGGTCTGACGGAACCATCCTTTTTGGGCACTGTAAAGAGATTGGAATAGTAACACAGACCTCTCTCTCCCGGGGGAACCTGACAAACGGCCCGAAGTTATTGAACCGCCAACAACAGGCCCTGAGCTGCCCAAGGGTCCGTAGGAACCCGTGACCTGAGGAATCTGGGAGGAGGCCGGTCCGCGAACTCCAGCTTGTATCCGGAAGAGACAACCTCCAGAATCCATTTGTCTGAGACTTGTTGATCCCAGACCTGAGCGAAGAGCCGCAGCCGTCCCCCCACCCGCAAGGGCGAGGGCGCCCCCGCATTGCTGAGCAGGCTTGGCAGTGGATTTGGGTTTGGCACCCCAGGAGCATCCGGGTCGAGCACGGCCTCTGCCCTTGCCCCAGAAATCTCCCCTTTGTCCCACAAAGGATACCCCCCTGCCTGACCTAGGCCCACGAAAGGAGGGAGTGAAGGAGCCCAAACCCTGAAAGGGTCGCGGCTGCTTTTTGCATTGGGGTAACCTACCTCCCGATCACCAAACAGGCGCAACCCTTAAAAGGGAAGCCCCCGTGAGAGCCTTCTTAGCAGCATTGTCAGCTGTCCACTGCCGCAACGAGACCGAGCAGCGGATAGAGACAACCAAGGCCGAGTTCCTGCTACCGAATGGTGTCATCTAAGGCAGAGAGTACATAAGTGATGAACAACTCACATTGTGACAAGGCTCTAAATTCCGTACTAGAAGGATCCTCATGGGAGCCGTCCAGAAGGCCCCTGATTAAGGTCCTAATAGCCACGGCCGTAATAGCGGAAGCACAAACCGGGTGCAAGGCCGAACCCACACAAGCAAAGGCGTGGGAGGCCAGTTGGTCAATACGCCGGTCCTCACTATCCTTCAAGGTAGAGGAATCCGGGTAATGCACAACAGAAGTATTAGACAGTCCCAAGCCAACATTTGACCACATCCAAGGGGAAGGGATACCTCCTATCCCACCCCTTAGGGATACCGGGAAGCCGGCTAGGCCGTTCCCATTCCTTGAGAATCAGATTATTAAAATGCGTCTGTTCTGGGAATTCCAAACTTGGTTTTGTGGTACCAAACAATTCCCCCTGCTGCTTAGGTGCCGCTGCAGGAGGGGAAATGGCAAGTACCTCAAAAATTTGAGTCAGAAGTCTATGGGTGTCGTCAGCATCCCAATGCTCTGAGCCGGCATCAGTGCCAAGGCAATGCTGATCGTCAGAGAGATCTGAATCTGAAAAAAGTTCCCCTTCTTCAAGAGGGGTATAGCCAGACAATTCAGGGAATTCGTCTTCTTCAAAAGAAAAGGCCGGCGCAGCGGGCGCCACGTGCCGTCTTTTAGCTGGAGCCTTACGGGCTGCAGAGCTAGCAATCAACCTCTCAATATTGGCCAGTCTGGCGGAAAAATCAGATTGCGATTCCCCGCTAGTGTTAATGTCTCTAGGGGTCATAACCAGGCGCAGGGGTGTGGAGGATGAGGCTGAGGGTGCCGATCCCCACACATGGGGCCCAGATTGCTGCGAAAGCGCTTGCTGGGCGCAGGGTACACAAACCCGCACATCATCGCCCACAAGGGATGCCCCGCACACCACACATAGCCGGGCTTGCCCCGAAGGCACCCCGAGCACAATATCCTGGGAAGCCTCCATATGGTGAATTAGCAGTCGCAGTGACCAGTGGGAATTACGCTGTGCAGCTACCCGGGATGCCCCTTAGGTGTCCGCTAGTGGGAGGATTTACAATTAAGCCCCCAATTTAGGAATTTTAACCTAGGGCCCAGGACCGGGAGAAACCTCTAAGTAGGTTGTCCCAGCCTGAAAGACACAAGCATAGACAAAAATACAACTCTGTGAAGTACTCACCTGTAGAGTTGATATTATATGCATACAGCACGTCCTGCTCCAGAATAGTAATAACATGTGGGTAATCCTCCGCCTCAGGCGCGTGCACTGCAGACATGTAGAAAACAAGCTCCTCCCGGCCCTACATATACCGAAGGACCTCCCACAAATCCCCAGCATTGAAAAGCAGTGAGAAGAGAAGCCGGGAGGAACAAACCACCCAGAAAAACTGGTAATAATATCTATTGATAACAATCACCATACAGGGGATCCAGAACAAGTGAACCAGGGTGGGGTGGAGCAGGACGTGCTGTATGCATATAATATCAACTCTACAGGTGAGTACTTCACAGAGTTGTATTATTCTAAGCATACAGCACGTCCTGCTCCAGAATAGTAATAACATGTGGGACATCCAATAGCAGTGTCCATAAGCAGGGTGGGATCCCCAGGAAAAAACAAGGTACAGCGGACAGTAAAGGCGCTATCACCTGCAAAACTTGCAACAGGCATGACATGAGCAGAGGCTCTAACGTCAATCTCATAACAAGACCTTGAAGGTATGAACAGAGACAAGCCATAAGTCTAGCAACTTGATCAACAGAAAAAAACCCTGGTGCTGAAGGGCCAGTGGTACCCAAGCACCAATATAATGGAATAAACTGAAAAAGGGGAGATTCTTTCCCCTACAGAGGAATATAGGTCCGTGTAATGACCCAACCAGCCCACAGGCAAGGAAGCCTCGTGGCAAAACTTGTAACACCCCCTAGGGGAAACAGAACAGGTCACCCGACCAAGGCGGGAATACTGACCCCTAACTAACACGAAGCCAAGGCTTCACTCAGGATCAGGAGACATCCAAGAAGGATTAATCCAAAGGGCGCAATGGCGCTGGAAGGAGATATCAGGCGCATACATAAAGAGGCGCCCGTAGACT
This sequence comes from Gastrophryne carolinensis, assembly GCA_027917425.1. Classification (NCBI taxonomy): domain Eukaryota; kingdom Metazoa; phylum Chordata; class Amphibia; order Anura; family Microhylidae; genus Gastrophryne; species Gastrophryne carolinensis. Next base: position 546,089,720 of record CM051235.1, on the reverse strand, counting down.
CCAAGAGCATCAGTCCCCCTAAGGGCCATGAAAACCCTCATGGGGAAAAATTGCAACACCTGTAGAGGGAATGTAGCCCCTCATATTAGTATTATTAAGAATAAAGTCCATAGTTAGACTAAAGGACTAAAACAATGATCCTACAGACCACTAGGACCGGAGGTCCGGCGTAAGAAGGAACACCCCCACAGCAAGGGGTGCCTGTAGCTATATATATCTGTATATATATATATATATATATATATATATATATATATATATATATATATATATATATCGAGCCAAGGTTAAGTAACCAGATCCACCGTCTCAGGCACGTCTGATGGAGTCAGGAGCCCCCAGAGAAGCGACCTGGATTACAAGGCAGCTCAGACAGCATCCAGCAAAAGTCCCCAGGAAAAATCCGCAGGGTAAACAATGAAAATTGATCCCCACAGGGACCATGGAACTACTTGGGAGATGCAGCTAAGCAATCCCCAAAAGAATTCCCCACGAGGGCAACAGAACCAGACTCCTGCAGGAAAAGCCAGGACAGAACCTGCACCTTCAGAGTCCCCAGATGGGGAGCCAACCCCAAACTTACGCTGTAATGACTTTAAAGGCCCTGGGAACCGAGAACGTCTAACAGGGAAGAGACCAAGGCTCATGCCAATCAATATGGGTTACCTCAAAACCCCCATAGACGGAGGAAGGGGAAGCTGGGGAGCTTGCTCCCAGCCCCCCCTCATACTAAGTCACCCAGAAGATAAGGCCCGTCTCCAAGGGGCGAATGAATCAGCTGTCAATCCCCAGACAGGAGACCTTATATTGGGACAAAGGAAGGGGCCTGTCAAGGGCAGAACCGCACTCCTGAGAAACAGGTCAGCAGACTTCAGCAGAGGCATCTGCGAACCACAGCTCACAAGGCCACCCAGGCCATCCATCTCCCGGGACTCTCTATCAAGCCAACCGTGCGCAGAACCCCACAAGTAGGGTGATGAAGAGAAGGCATATAAAATAACAAGTCTATGCCTAAAATACACAGCCCCCATGACCAGAGTCAGAATATTCTGGGACAGTAAAAACAAGGGCAGAGCCCCTGTGTTATGAGGGAGACCCAACAGAGCCACGCTAGTAGGCTCCCCGGGCGACACCAGGATAGTATAACCTGCCGCTAAAGAGCATCCCTTGGAGCGAATACCGCTGAGAAGCAGGGGACGTAGACACCCGCCCAAGGCAGGATCAGGGACCCTCCAGAGGGAGCATCCTGCCTCAATCTCTAGACCAGTAATAAAACAGGCCATTGTCATCCAACAGACCAGGAGTCCCCCAATAGACCGACCGATCCTAAAAGAGGAGAAGTCCAGCCATATAGAGTCAACGGAAGGCACACCGTTTCAACAAAACCAGCAGGTAAGATGGACCCTCTAGGGGACCCTACCTAGGAATCACGGGGATTGTGGAAGAAATTCCCCTCCCCCGCCAACCTGCGAGACTTGGTACCCAAGGTGACCATTCACTGGCAGATGCAAGTAAGGAAGGGGGTGCCCCTTGACGGGGCCCTTAAATATGAGCAGCTCAAGAGGAACCACCTTACCAAGGGGGCATGAGGACAGACCAAGCACCAGGGTGCTGGAACCCCATGTAAGCTCAATAACCTACTGTGCCCACCAGCTGCCATCCCGCCTGGTGAAGGTAAGGCGCCAGTAAACGGGGGCAGAGCCCCTGCAACCAGGAGTCCCCTTATTGCCAGAGAAGAAGGCTCAAGCCTGAACTGTATCCCAGGAATGGGGATAGCGGATAAGGGACCATGAGGGATTGAGGTGACTGAGCAACCATCCAGTAACTCCCAGGGGACACCGCTGGCCGACCAATCCACTCGGCCTGACGTAGAGCCTGGGGAGTAAGGAAGACGACCCGGTAGGTCCTAACGCAGATGCCCCCACCAGGCATGTCAGAGACATCACCCCCATTCGCGCCATGGCGAGTAGCCTGGGAACGAAAGAGAGGCCCCAAATAATGCCTCAATCCGCGGGGTTGGTCCTGCAACAACGTCTAGAAATGGTCTTGGTGTCCAGCAGACACAAGGTGAACTAAGAAGATCTAGTACTTCACAGGAGGCCGGAAGCCCCCCTTGCACAGGGGGCCCATGTCCCAAGACAGAGGTGTCATATAGGGACTACCTGTGAGAGTAGAATTGCCAAGCCTGCCATAGGCCAGCGTGGCCCAGACTGCCTCATACTGTTGAGGGAAGGAGGAAGGTTAATATAGAGGCCATAGCCCCATACCGTTAAGGGCAACATGTAAGTAAGCCCAAAACTCTGTAGGCCCAGTCCGGCCTGCGCCAATTCCTGAAGGAAAAGCAGGGGCTAGAAGCACCCTGACAATCACGGAGAGGGACCGCCCAGCAAAAGCTATCCTGTGTCCAGGGGAATTACATCCAGGAACCACCAGAAGGAGAAGGTATATTCCTAGATGGGAGACAGCTGCTGCAGCAGTACCCTCGCCCGGAAGGGCGAGGGCGCCCCTTCATGCTTGGGAGGTCTTAGCAGATTTGGACTTAGTCCTGCCAGAGGGCCCAGGGCGCTGCCTGCCCACCCCATGGCGGAAATCCACACCGAACAGTTGGAAGCACACCTCAGGTTCGCGTTTGACACTAACGTAGGGAGGTGGAGGGGTGACTCTGCCTCGTGGAGGCCGGAGCGGCCTTCTGCGCAAGGGTGCTTTACCCTTTTTATCAAAAAGGTCCAAACGGGCCCCAAATAACCACTGTCCTCTGAAGGGAAGGCAAGTGAGAGCCTTTTGTGAAGCCTCGTCAGCACCCCACTGTCGCAGCCAGACCAGGCGGCGAATAGCTACCACAAGGGCAGAGGTTCTAGCACACATCTTAATGGTGTCGTCCAGTGCTGATAGAATAAACATCACAAACGCATCACAGTCTGATAGCGCCTTAAACACCCCCCAAGGGAGGTCCTCAGGGCGGTGATCTAGTGTTTTTCTGACAAGAGTCCTGGCGGCCACCGCAGTGATGGCCGCAGCACAAACCGGGCGCAGAGCCATCCCAGCACACGAGAAGGCGTGGGAAGCCAGTCTGTCAATGCGCTGGTCCTCAGCATCCCGAAGAGTACGGTAAAAAGGAGCCGTCATGAAAGGGGGGTTTGTGACCCCTATAACCAGTGCGTCCACCACCAGGGGTGCTGACCATAAATTAACCACATCAGGAGGGAAAGGGTACTTCCATTCCCAGACCCCTGGGACCCCTTTAAGCTTACAAGGCGATTCCCATTCTTGAGATATAAGATTCTGGAAATGTTCCTGTTCTAGGAACTCCAGGTGCGGCGGCGCTGTATGGAAACTCTCCTTCTTAAGCGAGGGAGAAGCGGACAGCGTCCATGGACTAAGTCTGTGAGGGGCACGGGCAAGATTGCGGGAGGGGCATCCACTAGAGGCTCACCATCGGCCTGACCGCCTACCCTATGGAGGGGGATTGCGGTGGAGCATGGCTCCGTTCAGCACACCAGGTGCTGCCTACCTTCACCCGACCCGCGCAGCCCAGGCTGGGAGGCATATTCTTCTGAAGAGGACGGGTGGAAATACTCCCGCAGGACCTTGGGCTGTAAGGCCCGCTCGCCTGCGAGAGCGTGAAACTTCATGTCTTCGCAGTTCAGCACTGCAGAGAAATCTGGGGATTTGTGGGAGGTCCTTCGGTATATGTAGGGCCGGGAGGAGCTTGTTTTCTACATGTCTGCAGTGCACGCGCCTGAGGCGGAGGATTACCCACATGTTATTACTATTCTTGAGCAGGACGTGCTGTAAGCTTAGAATATTCCCATCAATATGCATGTATATCCATAAAAATGCCATTAAACAATATAAAGATATGCAATAAGAAAAGCCTGCTGGGGGGCACTCACAGAACCGCAGTCACACCCGATCTAGGCAGGCAAGATGGCGCTGATCATCTCCGGAGGGGGCGGTCCAGATGCGGAGCGCGCCAGGCACTAGGCCCCCAACACCCCCCACCCCCCCCGGGAACGCGGGGACTGAGCAGGGAGGCCAGGCAGACTATCACCCGGCCCCCAGCAACTAATGACGTCACCGGCCCGCCGCCGCAGAGCGTGCGCGCGGGCCGATCGATCTATTGATTCAAGCGACATGCTGCACTAATGGAGGGGGAAGGAGCGCTGAGCAAGTGCCAGCACTGTAACATGAAGCACACACACACACACACACACAGTGAATCACAAAGGGAGTCAAGGCAAACGCTCACTAGCACACCGGACCCCCCCCTCCCCGACTAACTGGACAAGGGAGAAGGGGGATAAGCCCAGCAATACATTTGGGTACATGTAGTAGGGGCTAAAGCGGACGGGGCATCCCATGTCAGGCTCACCAACCTGTGCCACCTACCCTTTGGTGGGGGATTTGCGGTGGAGCCTTTTTATGCTCCAGTAAAAAGCACCCCTAATAGGTGCTGCCTACCATCACCCGGACCATGCAGCCGTAGCTGGGAGGCATGTAAAAGTGGCACGGGTGGGAATAGGACGTAGGGCAGGGGCTGTGCAGCCCGGCTTACCTGCAAGGAGAGAGAACCATCATCTTGACCTTCGCCGCCCACTGCAGAGACTAAACTGGGGAATGGCCTCTTTTTTGCCATCTCTGCAGTAAAGCGCCCTCTTGTGGACTATATCACAGACGTAATGATTATTACTGGAGCAGGGCGTGATGCATACTTGGAATAGGAGCGTGCCTCAGTTGCAGGGAGGCCGGGTTCACACAGCAGGGCATCCTGAATCACCATGCCCCAAGGACACTCAATTGACATGGAAAGAGACCATGTTTTGGGTTGGCCCAGAACATGGTTGGTCCTCTTTAAAATCCCTTTCCATGCAAAAAATTAGGCTATGCAAAAATCAAGTTAGGAAATGGGTCACGTTAGAGCCAGTATGTTGGTGGAGTAAAAGTGCCTCTCCGTGTCCCCAGACCCCAAATAGGCAGAGTGCTAGAGGAGCCAGACTCCACAACTGTTAGCAGCCAATAGAAGCTAGGTTCCATAGCCGTATCTTGCCACTTCTGGCTTGGCCATGCTGTAGAGTCCAGTGAGGAGGAAGGGAGTACTCTGGAGCTGGAGTCTGTGCTGGTAGGTGGGGGGGGGGGGGGGGTTCTAAGATATACATAACTCACATATCCAGCCACACATGAGCCCAGGCAGGAAACCAGAAATCTGCTGCACATTATAACATTACATGGATACTTTTGGAGAAGGCGCAGCTGCTGCATATGTGTGTGGCCATTTTCTTTCAGCCAATGAAGGAATAAAAATACCATTTTGTGAATACTCACCTGTAAAATGGGTATTATAAGTATGTCACACACCCCGCTTCAAGACATTCATTACACTTGGGCATACTGACCTGTAGATGGTGATCTTGCAGAGATGATAACAAAAAAAGGTAAGACCCTCCCGGCCCATAAATACCTGGGACCTCCCACTCATTCCCCAGTATAAAGATAGCAGTAAGATCAAGGGACCAGTAAAGCCAATTAAAACTAACAAAGGTTCACCATATAAAGGGTCCAGAATACAAAAGGGCAGGGTGAAGCGGGGTGTGTAACATACTTATAATACCCATTTTACAGGTGAGTATTCACAAAATGGTATTATTCTAAGTATGTCACACACACCCCGCTTCAAGACATTCATTACACTTGGGACATCCAATAGCAGTGTCCATAAAGGGCGGGGATCCAAAAAACAAGGCACAAACTTAAACCACTGCAGCTTGCAGAACTTTGCGGCCAAAAACAGCATCCGCTGAGGCCCAAACATCAACCTTGTAAAACTTGGAAAAAGTGTGAACCGAAGACCAAGCAGCAGCCTTACAAACCTGCTCAACAGAAGCCTGGTGCTGGAAGGCCCAGGACGCCCCAACAGCACGAGTAGTATGAGCAGTAACACGAAAAGGGGGAATCTTCCCCTTAGCAGAATAGGCCCCAACAATGGCCTGGCGAATCCATTTACTAATGGAAGACTTGGCGGGAGCCAAACCTTTTCTAAGCCCAGAGGGCGCCACAAAAAGGGCATCAGTCCTACGAAAAGGAGAAGTAGCCACCAAATAATACTTCACACAGCGAACCACATCCAAAGAATGCAAAACCCTCTCCTTGTCATTGCTAGGCTTAGGACACAAGGAGGGTAGAACAACGTCCTGATTAAGATGAAAAGCAGAGACCACCTTAGGAAGGAAATCTGGCTTGAAGCGAAAACAACCTTGTCCTGGTGCCTCTCAAAGTAAGGGGCCTTAATGGACAAGGCTGCCAACTCCAAAACACGCCGAACAGAAGTGATGGCAACCAGAAAAACAACCTTGAGTAAGCGTAGAAAGTGCAATATCCTGCAAAGGTTCAAACCCTGCAAGGCAGACAAAACCAAGTTCAAATCCCAAACTGGGAGCAAAGGATTCCTAGGAGGCCGCACATGCGTAACCCCCTGGAAAAAAGTCTTAACCAGAGGATGAAGAGCAAAAGACTTTTGAAGGAAACCGCCAGGGCAGAAACATGCCCTTTCAGCGTACTAAGCTGCAAACCCAGGTCCAGACCATGTTGCAAAAATTCCAAGATCCTAGGGATAGAAAACGCCCTGCAAGGCAAGGCCCTGCCCTCACACCAATCAATATAAGACCTCCAAATCCTATAGTAGATGGCAGAGGAAGACTTCTTTCTAGCCCTAACCAGAGTCTGAATGGCAGCATCAGAAAGACCTTCCTCCTTCAAAATGGAGGTTTCAGCAGCCACACCGTCAAAGCCAGCGTTGGTAAATTGGGGTAGAGCAGGGGACCCCGAGTGAGTAGATCCGGCAGAAGTGGCAGACCTTGGAGCCACCAGGATTGCTGACGCACCCTCTAGGGCCAGCTTGCGCACCACTTTGCCCACCATGGGAAACGGAGGGAACAGGTATAGAAACCCCAGATCCCTCCAGTTCAGAGACATGGCATCCGCTGCCAGAGCCAGCGGATCCCGTGAGAGAGACACAAATGCCGGAAGCTTGTGATTGTGACGAGAGGCAAAGAGGTCCACCGCCGGAGTCCCCCACCGGAGGCAAAGCGACCGAAAAACCTTGGGGCAGAGCAACCATTCCCCCCGGCGAGATGACCCCCTGCTCAGGGAGTCCGCCTCCGAGTTTTCCACTCCCGGAATGTACACTGCCGAGATGCATGGGACATTGCCCTCTGCCCAATCCAGAATCAAAGACACTTCCCTGAGGGCACGCCTGCTGCGAGTCCCTCCCTGGTGATTGATGTAGGCGACCGCCGTCCAATTGTCCGACCGAACTTGAACCGGTAGTCCCCGTAACTGATGAGTCAAGCGAGCCAGAACCAACCTGATGGCTCTCAGCTCCAGAACACTGATGGGATCGTGAGCCTCCTGAGGCCCCCATAGCCCCTGAAACCGAAGATCCTTCCAAAATCCCCCCCAATCTGACCGGCTGGCATCCGTGGTGACCGTCTCCCAACGAGGGGTTAGAAAAGACCTGCCCCTCGTCAGATTGCTCGGTTTCAGCTACCACCGAAGGGAACGCCGCACCCGGGGGGACATCAGAAAGGACTGATCCAATGACAACGGGGACCCGTCCCAGGCCACCAAGAGATGGAGCTGGAGTGTCCTTGTGTGAAACTGGGCTATGGGAACTGCCTCGAACGATGCCACCATCAATCCCACCAGTCGCATCCCTAGCCGGATGGACGGGCGGGGGATGGATAGGAGACGCTGAGTCAATTCCTGAATCAGAAGAACCTTGGCTCGGGGGAGGAACACCCTGGCCTTAGAAGTATCCAGAGACATTCCCAGGAACTCCACCACCCTGGAGGGAGTGAGGCAGGACTTGGGATAGTTGATCACCCAACCGAAACTCTCCAGAGTGGACACCACTGTCCTGGTATCCAGCTGCGCCTGACTGAGAGAAGACGCCATGATGAGAAGATCGTCCAGATAGGGCACAATGCGGATACCCCTGGCTCTGAGGATGGCCATCACTCCTGCCAACACCTTGGTAAAAACCCTTGGAGCCGAGGTAAGGCCAAACGGAAGAGCCACAAACTGAAAATGTTGATTGTCCACGACAAACCTGAGGAATCTCTGGTGTGCTGGAAATATTGGAATATGCAGGCAAGCATCCTTGATGTCTATGGACATCATGAAGCCCCCCTGATGAAGTGAGTGGATGGCTGAGCGCAGAGTTTCCATACGGAACTTCCGGGGACGAACGAACCTGTTGAGCAACTTCAGATCCAGAATGGGACAAACGGATCCGTCCTTCTTGGGCACCGTGAACAAACTGGAATAGAAGCCCAGGCCCCGGTCTGAGTGGGGCACCGGACAGATGAAAGCCATGTCCAAGAGACTTGCTACTGCTGCCCGAAGCCCCTGGGCGGCCAGAGGATCCAACGGCACCCGAGAATTGAAGAATCTGGGAGGGGCCGGAACTCGAGCTACAGCTTGTAATCGGAAGACACCACTTCCTGAATCCACCTGTCCGAGACCTCTTGAACCCAAACCTGGGAGAAGAGTAGCAGCCGTCCCCCCACCCGCAAGGGTGAGGGCGCCCCCTCATTGCTGAGCCGGCTTGGCAGCGGCTCTAGGCTTGCAGTCCCAACTGTGTCCTGGACGGGCCTGACCCCTGCCCCTGGTCCAGGAATCACCTCTGGACGAGGGGAAAGCCGAACCCCTGCCGACTCTAGCCCCACGAAAGGACTGAGAGAAGGAAGCCGCCCCCGAAAGGGGCGATGCTGCTTCTTACGATGAGGTAACTTACCTCCCTTTGCCACCGAATCCAATCTCTCTCCAAAGAGCCGCAACCCCACAAAGGGAAGGGCCATAAGCGACTTTTTGGACACAAAATCAGCCGCCCACTGGCGTAGCCAAACCGACCGCCGGATAGCCACAAGCAGGGCTGCAGCTCTGCTACACATCACCAATGTGTCGTCCAAGGCGGACAGCACAAAGGACAAAAATAACTCACAGCGCTTAAGGTCGGCAAACTCCTCACTAGCCGGGTCAAGCCCGGAAGAGGCCAACAGTCCTCTAACAACTGACCTGGCAGCTACCAATAAAAGCATAGAAGCACAAACTGGCCGCAAGGCCGATCCAACACTGGCAAAACCATGACAAGCCATCTGGTCAATGCGTTTATCCTCACCATCCTTGAGAGTAGTGCACTCCGGAGAATGGAGGACTGAGGAGCTGGACAACCCCAAAACAGGAGCATCCACCTCGGGGGGGGGGAGGACGACCAGTGCTTCACCGCGTCCACCGGAAAGGGATATTTCCTGTCCCACCCGGAAGCCGAGTCGGCCTCTCCCATTCCTTAAGAATGATACCATCAAAATGCTTTTGATAAGGAAATTCCAAGCGCGGCTTGGTCACTTCAAATAACTCCCCCTTCAGTGGAGGAGCCGCCTCGGGGGGAAAAATAGCCAGGACCTCAAACATATGAGCCAGGACCCTAGTGGTATCCAAAGAATCCCCCTGGCCCTGCTCGGTATCAGCGCCCACAAACTGCTGATCATCGGAGTCATCAGACTCCTCATACAACTCCCCTTCCTCACGCGGGGAACAATCAGACCAATCCAGGGAGTCAAAATCCTCCCTATCAAAGGCCTGCGCAGCCGTATACAAATGTTTTCTCTTTGCCGTGGCCTTTTAAGCAACGGAACTGGAAAACAATTTTTCAAGATTGGCCAATCTGGCACACACCTCAGATTGCGACTCTGCGTCAATGAACACATCACGTGGGGTACGTGTCAAGCGAGGGGGAGACGGAGAGGAGACTGGCGGAGCAGAACCGGACGCCTGAGATCCGGTCTGCCGCAATAGACCGCTGCGCACAGGGTACACAAAGAAATACATCATCCCCCAAAAGGGATACCCCACACCCCAAACACAGCCTGGATTGCCCCGAGGGGGGCACAAGCCCAGTATCCAGGGATGCCTCCATACGGTGATTTTTTAAAAGAGATATATATGTACAATGCTCCGAGGGAATTACGCAGTAATGCAACCCGGGATGCCCCTTTAAGTCCCGAGTGGGAGGAATTTTAAGCCACTAAATTTAACCAGGGACCTTAGGACCGGGAGAATCCCCCTTTAATAGTGTCAATGGTCCACCTGGAAGACACCAAAAAACACACACTCAGACTATGCTGGCAATGTCCATAAGGAGTTAATGATAGAAAATCTGATGGCTACAGCCCACTCACCAGACCTTCGCCCCACCTAATTACCGCACGCAGGCAAGAGGAACCGTGGGGACACGAGGAGAGCAGAGGAGGAGGGAGGGCGGGCCGGTGCGGTTCACGCCCCGCCCCTCCCCCGTATCTCCCGGCCAGAAGCCGGGACCTAACACACAGCGCCCGCAGCAGGGGGGGGGCGGGCCATAGGCGCGCGCGCCAGCGCCCGGCCTGCCCCAAGGAGGAGAAGCGCCTCATGGGCGCCCACAGGCGCCATTTACCACACGCCGGGGACCGCCGGCACCGCGTCCTGCCAGCACTAAATAACACACACTCAGTAAAGCACCAACACACACACACCAACACACACACACAGTAATAAAGAATGAATCCCTAAGGGACCCGGCCCCCACCCCCCCCTCTCTAAGGGTATCCGGGAGAGGGGGAATCCATGCCAGGGTAGGGCCAAGGGACGGGGCATCCCAAACCGGGATCACCAACCCGGATAGCCGCCTACCCCTTGTTATGGGGTCTCACGGCTCCTAAGCACCAGGGGTGCCAACTACCTTTGCCCGGACCAGCAGCCTAGGCTGGGAGGCAAGTAACTTAAGAGAAGGGATCCGGGCAGAAATAGAAGAATAAAAAGTGGCCGGGAGTCATCCCGGCTACCTGCAAGGAGAAGACATCATCTTCTGACTTGCTCGCCACTGCAGAGATGGAAGACTGGGGAATGAGTGGGAGGTCCCAGGTATTTATGGGCCGGGAGGGTCTTACCTTTTTTTGTTATCATCTCTGCAAGATCGCCATCTACAGGTCAGTATACCCAAGTGTAATGAATGTCTTGAAGCGGGGTGTGTGACATACTTAGAATATAAAAACAATTAAATGTCTGAGCTCATAGGTGGTGTAAAAAGGTGGGTTAGATGTATTTTAGGTCTGTGCAATTCAGGACTCTCCCTCTCATTCCTGGAAGGAACCCACGTTTTTCCAACATTTGTTGTAATCCCCAAAATGGTGGCAGTATGGCCTTACTGCCCCATGACAGTAATTCTCACCCTCAGCTGGATCAAAACCCATTGACTTGTGAAACCTTGTGTAATCACCTTATAATCACCTCAAACCCTGATCCCATGGCACATGTGCGGCTTGGCCCCACCTTCATTGCACTGAATGTCTGCATGTGTTTATAGTGATGGCCGCAGGGGATGCTGCAAGGTGCCGGGACGTGGAGCAGTAAGCAGTAAAGCTTACACTATGCTGCACAACCTTGTGGCCCTGCTGTGTGACACCCCACAGTTCACCCATAAACACTCACCTTTTCCCACTCTGGACTCTCATCCAATAAGAGCCGTCAGCTATAACTAGGTCATCCGGCAGGTGGCTTTCATTGTTTTTGATGGGGAGTGCGAGCTGGGGCATCACCTGCATCCCTAGTGTCGTGCAGGCACTTTAGCCCCAGCTTCAGATAGGTTGCTGCAGGAGCACATGCACACCTGAGGATGCAGGGGAATGTGGTAACGCACACTCCCCATTAAAGTGGACCAAAACCCAGCTGGATCCATCCCCGCCTGCCTGAATGGCTTGAGCGGGAGAGCATGCACAGCCTGAAGGTGCTAGGGATGTGCCCGTTTTCACTCCCATTGTGGCTGCTCTGGCTCCCTAGCCATTGGCCGAATGACATAGCCGCGGCAAACCTCTCTGGAAGAGAGCTTCCGCGTCTGCTTATACCAGCGATCAGTGAGGATTCACATAGCGGGGCATCCCAATTTGGCATACCCCAGGGAAGGCCAGCAGATGGCCCTGGAATCTTTTAGATTCCATGGCGGCCACCCTAGGTTTTGTTCCGCTTTAATGGCAACAATGAAAATAAAAAGATAAGGCATTAAAACTGTAGGTAACACATCTATTGGGGGTGCAGTCTGAGGAGACACATTTTTAGAAGAAATAAACAAATGGTGGACATATGTTGTTGATGATAAATTAATGCAGATCCAATAATTGCCAACAAGCTTTTTTTATACAAAATGACTCCATCTTGCTCTCCCTCTCCCATGTATCCATCTGCCAGTTCCCGTTGCAAAGCAGGATCAGAGGCATATGGCTTCCTGCATTAAAATCATTTAAATCTGTTCACTCATAGTGCATCATTTTGCCTCTCAGATACAACACATTGCATTCCAGACCTTCGAGCCGAAGCTGTAGTAATTGTTGTCCTCCATTATAGTGACACTGCCAAATGTGTTCAGTGATGACCAGCTATCTGTTGCCAAACAAGTGTCCAAATGACTGAATCACTAACTTAAATGAGCACTATCACGAAAAATGGCCCAATGATAAAAATCCATATTAATAGGCTGGATGGCAGGAGGAGGGGTCACTTATACACCCGGCATCAAGGGATATCCAGCCAGGCTTGATATTCTCTCTTTTAATAGAAGGAAAAGAATATCCGGGGGACAGGCTATGTCACCCTTGATAGACTAAACCTGTCACACCTGGATTTTATCCCTACCATGAGAGAATAAAACACAAGGTTGGTGGGAGTTTTATTCAGTTTGGGTTTATAAGTGACCCCTCCTCTCATTAGCTGATGTGTTTATATGTATTTTTAATATTACACAATTTCACGATAGTGCTCCTTTAGGAGATATTTTTGCTTTTGAAGAAAGTGGAAAGAAACACATTTCTGGGCCCACCGCTAATCCTTCAGTACACCCCCCCCCCTTCCCACCCCACCCCCCAGCAGCTGCTGTTGGCTTGTCGGTGGCCCAGTTTTCAAAGAAAAACTTTTTTTTTTCCACATCAGCAGCCATGCCTAGCAGCCCTTTTGGGATCATTGATTGGCTGGTCCCAAAGTAGTCCCAGTGGCGAGGTGCAGTCAGCTGGCCGCATCCCCCGCACCTTTCTGAATGCCTGGGCGTGAGGGAGCGCACATGGCCACAGGGAAACCAGGAATGCAGGAGCGGGGGGCGGGACATGCTGGCATCAGGTAATATTACCGGTACAGCTGTGGGTATCAGACAGTGGGGCATCCAGTGTAGGATGCCCCAGGGGCAGGATAGCGGCCAGGCCTGGAATATTTTAGGTTTTGACCCACTTTAAGAAGACCTCTCAGGTTTTAGATGACTACTGTGTATATAATTCCTAAAAAGAATTATTATTATAACGTTAAAGTTAATTTAAGCCCAAATTCACACCTTTTTTCTGATTTTGAATAGCTGAAGACCATCCTTTCTCCATAATTGAAGATACAAAAATGGATTATGAAGATCTAGCGTCGCAGAAGAAAGAGCTAGAGAAAAAAGAGCTAGAGAAGAAAGAGCAAGAGCTGGAGAAAAAACAACTAGAACTGGTGAAGAAACAGCTAGAACTGGAGATGGAGAAGAAACAGCTAAAGCTGGAAAAGAAAGAGCTAGAGCTAGAGCTGGAGAAGAAATATCTAGAGCTGGATATGGAGAATTATGAACTGGAGATGGAAAAAATAGAGCTGCAGATAGCGAGGAATAAACATAAGATGGGGAAATAAAGTTTTCTTGGAAAGTAAGAAATAAGTGTGTGTTATCCACAGCAAAACGTGGCAACCAAAACAAAAAAAGAAGAGTTTCCTGGACCAGTGACCCCCCCCCCCCCTCAAGTTTCCACATACAGAATGTGAAGTTGAAACCTCCCAAAGGGGATAAAGTCAGTGGGTATATTAAAGTGCTTCAACTCATTTTCACTTAATTCAACCAAAACACCTTGAATCAGATCACACACGGCCGTGTGCCTTCTTCTCAGTATTGTGGTTCTAAAGTGGCACCATTAAGTATAACCCAGACAATCTTTTATTGTGCCACAATACACAACGCCAATTATACAGAACCACACAATTATCCAGAACCACACAGAGTCACTTTGTCAGGGTTAGACAAAATATATGGTAAACTAGGAGCACACCTTAATTGCATAATTTGGTGCATATTAAAGTGGTACACTGGGCAATTTTTAGATCGCCGATTGACTGCTCTCAACCACCCGGGTGACATGACCCAGCACGCTACGCTCCTGCCCCCAGCCTATCTGAATGGGCCTCGGCTACAGGTGCTTTCAAAGACAGCCCCATAGGAGCAGCCGGAATAGGTGAGTTTACAGGTGACTCTGGGGATTGCACACAAGCAGGCAGGGATGTCAAATGCCCTGGGGGTAGGCTAGCGAGCGACCCTGGAATCTATCAGACTCCAGTACTGCACCACACAGCTTTAGTGCCGCATTGATGACTGGGAAATTCATTCTGAATTAATTCGCCATGTCCCTCCCTCTGCCCACTCTCCTTCATGCAACAGTGCCAGTCATTCTGGTATGCTGGTGGGGGTACACACATTGGACAGAGAAGTTAGGATGCCGCTGGAAGTCCACGCATGTGCTGTGGGATCAATGCATGAGGTGGGTGTAGGGTGAAACCATGGGGTTCCATACTTCTTGTATACTTCAGGACTGGTGGCAGTGGGCAATTTATATTAGATTATGGTGTAGTTCAACCTAACAGCTAACCTCCAGATCACATATTCAAACACAAGACAATATGTAAAGAGTACATGTGTAGTGTGTCAAACATAAAAACTGGAAGGTGTCATGAACCCTAAATGTATATTCACTCACTTAGATTTTGGTCCCATTTATGGGGGCATCATAAATTGTGTGTGCAACTCCAGGGATCACCTGTTTACTTACCTCAATCCACAGTGCATGCCTGGGCTCTCCTCTTCTATGGTATCTGGCAAAACCAGGTTTTTCTGGTTATAAAAAACTCCAGAATACATTAGCTATGAAAGAATTCAGGATGCCCCCTCCATTTTTTGTAAAATGGGTGTTGGTCCGGTTTCAAGACCCCAACAGGCTGCGGGGCAGTTTCACTACCACAAATGAACCAAGCACTGCCAGCCCCGTAAAAATGCCACCAGCTATAATGGATATCACCCGGTCTGTTAACGTGATTATATCGGGACAGAAGCCAGGCCGTGAAGTGTATAATCTTATGTGTATACAGAAGAATGAGCAAATGTGGATCAAGTTAACAGAACAGCCGAAGATTAAACATATAATCTAATCGCTTAATGAGGGAACTAGACAAACTATGTACATACAATGAATAGATGCAATACAGGTCAGAAGGGCAACTACAAGTAAGTAACTTACATCAATAGAAATGTTACAGTATTGCAAATAGATGGTATGCAGCAGGGTGGATAAAAATCAATGTTTTTTTTAAAAAAATCGGATTTTTTTTATTTAAATCGGATTTTTTTTATTTAAATAGGATTTTTTTCCAATAAACTGCCTTTTGAGGAAAATATTTTACCATCCAAAGGTTCTTCCATCATGAGATAAAGCTAGTTGTTTAAAGGCTGTATATGTGTAACATTCACAATGCCATGCTCTTCCAGAGGTTTCTGTAGGATTAGTGGGCAGTTTCTCTCCTATATTATCACAGATGCTCGCTTTACTTACGCAGTTCTCAAAACTGAATTTGACTCCGCAGAGGTCCCAGCCTCTTCTTCACAGCAAAAATGTTACAACATGAACAGAGTTGAGAAAAAGACCTTAATCCTATTGTTCTACAAACCTATGACTAGTGAGCTACAGAGGACAGCAGGGACAGTAGTATTTAAGTTTTTCATGTGTCGGCTGGGCTGACAAGTTTCTTAAAATATATATATTTATTTTGTTTAGCCAAATTAGTTAACAAAACATGGATGTTTGTTTAAGCAAATAACTTATGCTGTAATGTTGTTATTGTTTCAGTTGAATAAATCTATTTAAATTGTTATTAAGGTCAGGATTATTTTTCTCCTTCCTAAGTACAACAGAACAGTGGTGTCCAAATATGAATGATTAACCCATTAAACTGGGGAGAAAAAAGTAATATAAAAAGTGATTCTAAAAATCTTCATCTACTTGCATGTTAAAATAGCAAGAACTAGTTTAGGTAGAAACTTTGATTTAAATCACTGATTTAAATCAAGCCTTACTGACTAGTGATTTAAATCGTGATTTAAATCAGTTAGATTTAAATCAAATCCACCCTGGTATGCAGTGATGCAGACAGCTACAGGGGGTCGCGCAGAGCCTGCTGGATACTGGCCCCCCCTCCACACATGAGCCACAGAAGAAAGGCAGATGAGTCTTGATTCTTCAGAAACTACATTCTACAGATAAAAGACACCCCTCCTCCCCTATGGGATGGACCTCCGTCTCTGCCTCTTAGTAATGCAAGCTTAAAGTGATTGGCAATTCAAAAGTTAAAAAAAAGTGTCTGGATCGCTGTGATTTCTCATCTGTTGGTCTCTATAGTAAGGAAATTACTTTCCTTATTCAGCTTTCAATCCCCACCCCAGTGACCTGGTTCTTCAATCAACCTTCAGTGGACCAAGAACGGAAACACCCCCCCCACACTGCCTCCCCAGGCGCCCTGATTGCCTCTTTGCAGCCCTGAACTTCTGCCCTCCTCTCCCCTCTGGTCACACTTTGTGCTGGCAGACATGAGACGCTCTTAGCCTGCAGCATCTCTCACTCCCTATTTCTGGTCACACTATGTGCTGGCAGTAGTAGCCAAAGACACAACAATGCACTTATTTTTTTTACTTTTTTTAACTATGATATATGTAAAGCACACAGTGTGCTTACATCACATCACTGTTGCCACACCCACTGTTTCTCCTCATTTTTTCTCTGCATCTCCAATGTACATTTACAAATTACGGGGTATTTTTGAAAACAGATTGAAGTTTAGGACAGTGCAATATGTAGCCAGAGACAATAGAACAACAAGGCATCGGGCATGCCTTCAGTATAACTTTAATCTTAAAGGTCTCGTAACATTTCATCAAAAAGTCATAGAATGCTGGTTCTGGTGCCCACGACCCAAGCTGGGTGCTGCACACCCTATAAGAATGCTGATCTAAAAGGTTCCTAAACTGAGTTCAACAGATCTCAGGCCCTAAGCATCCATGAAGGACATAAGACCCATGCTTGCATGCGTTATGATTTCCTAGTTCAAAAAAATGATAAATGTGCACAGTGGCTGCCTCATTCTTTATGAACGATTGCTACCTGGACTTTGACTTGATGTGGCCAGAGTGGGCTCACAGCAGGGTGTGTGTCTGGTTATAGACCGTCTGTCTCCACTTCTGCATACTTCAAATATTTATCATGAAGTTCAAATGTCCAGCACTCAGGTTAAGTCTAAAACCATTCATTTATTGATCCATATTAAAGGCAAAAATAATCGATCCATTCTAAAGACTCACTTCCAGGACCTAACATTACGCGTTTCGGGCCGTCTTAGGGCACTTGGTCATATCATGACGGAAACGCGTAATGTTATGTCCTGGAACAAGTGAGTCTTTATAATGGATGGATTATTTGTACTTTTAAAATGGATCAATAAATTAATGGTTTTAGACTTAACCTGAGTTCTGGACATTTGAAATCATACTTATCTACGTGGCTGGCAAGTCCTAAGCCTCGGTAGTCTATTTCCCAACCATTGGATGGAGCTGGCCTTAATAGTTTTTGGTATCAAATATTTATCAGTAGACGGGCCTTTGAAGCCAAGCCCCCCCCCCCCCCCCCCCCCCCCCCCCGTTGTTGGGTCACTGGCAGACATGAGCTAGGCATTTCAAATAAGGTTTTGTTTTCAGACATGAGCAAGTCATAACTAGACACTATAGCTATCTTTTTCTCACACAACCCAAAGTAAGATGCCCTGGGGAGGAGAATCAAACCTGGAATTGTAAAAATGTTTTTTTCTTTACCTTGGAACACTTGGCCAAGACCACTTCTTTGAACTGCAAGAACCTCTCCTGGATCTTTGGCTGGTTGAGGGCAAATGACAGGAAATGTGTAAAAGGCTGCTTTCTACGGAAGGTCTCTGCCAACAGCTCGATGCGTGTCCGTGCAGAAACTACGCCACCGCGATTCGGTCCGGTAATCACTAAAATAAAACATTAACAGTAAGGTGCACTGCCAAGTAATATAATAGTGTGCATGGCTTCATCTTAGGCCTATCTAAATTTGGATCAGTCACTAACTCGATTTACAGAAGGCTGGAGGCAACCAGAGTTAACAATAAACGCTTAATTGATACAGACATCTAGGTGTTAGTGCGCCAGGGACACAGACTAACAATCGTTTGTAACGACACATCATGGAGCAAAGGTAATCTGGCTATAAATGGATGAATTGTAAGACAATTTTAGTCAACGGTAAAAGTAAACGGTTTTCAGCCTATTTGTTTGCATATCATTTTCCACTACCAATTCTCAAGAGACACGTAAACAGGCGAGGCAGAGAACTTTCATGTTATTTCATATACAATTACATTTGTGAACGCTAGCTAACAATTTCCACTGAAAAGAGGTTTCTTTGGATTATGTTGCTTTCAACTCCTAAATGGTTTTTAAGTCTTCCTACTACACTTGTCTAGACAGTAGTAATTTACTCTAGCTGTCAATAATCATTGGCCTACAGGGACAACATCTGCCCTAATACATTAAAGGATAACTGTAGGTTTCCTCGTTTAAAGGTTAGCTGGGAACTGGTTATTTAGTCTTAAAGCGGCCCCACTCCCATTTTCAACATAAAGGATGCAGGGCTGCATTTTATCAGTCTCAGAGGGGCAAACAGGTTGTTGAAGTCCCCTGCAACCCTAACATGAACCACAATCCCTGTGTGAAATGCGATTAGTTGCAGTCATGTGGGCTGGGATCATTTTTCTCTTTCCGCTGGGGATCAAGGTTCAGGTAAGGATTGAGTTAGGTGGTGGGTTGTGTGTGTATCTGGAAGCCCCACACCCCAAGACTGTCATAATGCAGCCCATTATGTAGAAAATGGGATTTGGATTAAAGGATCCCAGGATTAATAAGATTTCAGCTGCCTTTAGCGTGAAGCTTCTAAACACTGCAGGCCCCTGATGGGCAAGATACATTGGTTTCATTTACTTTAAAAAGGGACTGTAAACCCAACAACAATAATAAGGCAGCAAGCAGCTCACCTGATGCCTGTCCCATGTGCCTCTCCTCCTTTTCCTGCAGTGCAGGGTAGAAGCTGTAGCAGCTCCAAAGTTTTCTCTCCTTTAAACATCATTTATCCAGGACCATGAAAGTGGTCTAACAGCCACTCTGTGCCTTGGTGCTCTCAGTGTCAGCGTGGCAAGCCACAGTAGGACCACATCTGTCTCTGACCACACCAGGGCATGCACGAGTCATAAAGCTGTGCCCAGACACGACTCTTCCCAGATCAGCCATGGGCAAGAAATTAAAAATTGAAGAAAGTAGCTTTGTTTAGCATACATATGTTATTTACATTGTAAGCGGGCAAACAATCAGCAGTGACGACAACGGATTTGAACGGCAAAACGGCTTTTATTCAGCAAAGTTCAGTAGATAGTCCAAAGGTTGCAGCATAAATGCAGAAAGCAAAAAAGGGTTACTTCACCAACCAAAATAGTCCTGGGCTGGGTACTCCAGCAAGCTGATCAATTCCAGTCCACTTTACAAGGCGTATCAGCCCTCTGCTCAATGTCCAGTGCTATCCTTCACCACGGTGCAGCTCAGCCTGAGCTCACTCCAACAGGCTGGTCATCCAACAAAGGAAAGGCCGTGTGCTCTCTTCTTATACAGGCTTCCCCTGTAATCAGCGTGCACACTTGTGGAGGGCCTTAGAACATGTAACAACCCGTTATGGAATTGGGGAAGTGACCCGGGTCCTGAAAACCCGGGCCGGATTGTGCTTTATACAACCAAGCAGGGAAGAAACAGACATTTTGATACAATTTACCACATATCCCCCACCCTCTTCTTCAGACCCACGGTCTGACAACCTTCAGCGGCCATACAGTGGGTTCGGGACACAGCGACTACATTCCCCGGCTTATGTTCCGCTTTAAAGTTCACTTTTTCAGCCATGGGTACTATTCTCCGCACTCGGTCTCCCTGATTACAGGCCCTCACCCTGGTCGGCCTATTACATAATGTGTTGGGGACCACACGTCTAACGGACTTAACGGGGAGGGTTACCCGTTCTGCCGGGGGTACTCCATTGTTGGCAGGAGGGATACACCTTTCCCACAAGGGCCAGAACAAGGGGAAATCCCACCCAACCACGACATCATAGCCCAGGCGTTTTACTACGCCAACCTCATGGGACAATGTTCCCGCGGGGGTCTCAAACTTCCCCACTGCAACAGGGTAAGTCACGATATCCCCGTGGATGCAAAGCACGCTCAGCTTTTTCTTTGGTTTGCAACCACCATGCACCAGGTTGGCCCGGACAAAAGTTACCTGGCTACCTGAGTCCAATAATGCCTTTATTGGGCGACCATTCATCTTTAAAGACACAACCTGCATTTCAGATTTTGACCGCTGACTGGCGGCACAACCGGGGTCTGCCAGCAAGGAACTTCTGCGACCCGCGTCACATTCCATGGGTTCAGGGCCGAGGGGGCAATCCGTGGCTATGTGCCACGGCACCTCCAACACTGGGGACCCCGGAACCTCCTTGCCTGGATGTCTTCCCTAGGGTTAGGGGGTCTCTGGGGGTCAGGGACAGTCTTTTGCCCTCTCACAGCTCTCCACACACTTCCCAGGGGAACTTGTTTACTCACTGGTCAGCCGGTCTTGTCAGGGGCATCCCGAAGTTGGTCCTCAGTCGCGACAAATCGTTCCACGACGTTAACTAGCTGCTCAACAGTCTGTGGGTCGCCCTGTCCAGCCCATTGCTGTAGCTTCGGCGGAAGTGCCCGAACAAAATGGTCCACCACAAATTTTTCGATGATCTGCGCAGGGGTCAAACGCTCTGGCTCCAACCACTTTTGGACCAGATGAATTAGGTCATACATCTGCGATTGGGCAGGTTTATCAACAGAAAAAGTCCAGTTGTGTACTCGCCTTGCCCGAACCGCTGGCGTGACTCCCAGGCGAGCAAGGATCTCCATTTTTAGCTTGGCATAGTCCCGCACATCCTGCTCCCTGAGATCAAAATATGCTTTTTTCGGCTCACCTGACAGGAACGGTGCAATCACGTCAGCCCATTCCGTGACTGGCAGCTGCTCTCTCTCAGCCATGCGCTCAAACACAGTGAGGTAGGCCTCCACATCATCCTCATGGGTCAGCTTTTGTAGGACCCGCTGTACGGCTCTCCTCGCACCCTCCGACTCAACTGGGCTTCTCTCCGGTTGTGAAACTTTAGCACCACCAGTCTCTCTAATCGTAGCTATCTGTTCCATCAACAGGCGATTTGTCTCCTGCTGCATTTGGAACTGTTGTGCCAGGGCCTGCTGCTGGGCTTGCTTCTGTTGGGCCAGCGCTGGCTCATGCCGGAGGTCAGCTTGTATCAGGTGTTTTATCACCTCCTCCATGTGAGACATCATGGCGACGGCTTTCGCCAATGACAAGCAAAATGCAGTGCGTTTTGTCACTCCGTTGCCCCTAGCAACAGTCACTGTGCCCCTCGCATCCTCCACCAATTGTAAGCAGGCAAACAATCAGCAGCGACGACAATGGATTTGAACGGCAAAACGGCTTTTATTCAGCAAAGTTTAGTAGATAGTCCAAAGGTTGCAGCATAAATGCAGAAAGCAAAAAGGGTTACTTCACCAACCAAATAGTCCTGGGCTGGGTACTCCAGCAAGCTGATCAATTCCAGCCCATTTTACAGGGCGTATCAGCCCTCTGCTCAATGTCCAGTGCTATCCTTCACCACGGTGCAGCTCAGCCTGGGCTCACTCCAACAGGCTGGTCATTCAACAAAGGAAAGGCCGGGTTTTATGGGGGCATAAGGTTGAGGGAAGTTAGTATGTGCCTGGGCAGGGGATTTTAAGACTAAAGAAAAAGGTTTCTACTATAACTATTATTGTTTTCTGCATTAAAGGGTCCATAAAGACTGAAAAAAAGGATACTCATCCCCTCTCCATCCCTCGGCTCAGCATCCTACATGGTTCTGAAAAGACAGGGGCATGACCAGTCGACAACACAGAAGAGATGAGTGTTCGGGCAGTGCAGGATAAGACTCAATAAATGTGGTAAGACCTAGTGCCCTGGACTAGGAGCAATGGTCTGCATGGAACATGTGAGTATAGCGTTTTGCCTGCAAAATGTCTATAACTAAGGGTGTTAACTTGTCATCTCATGTTTGCGCCAGGGACCGTTTTCCCTTTTAAAGTCCAAGAAGATCTGACCGGAACTGCTCATAGTCATTCACAGAAATGCCTTGGTCTTCACCTGTTTCAATGAGTGTTGTTCAGCAACCCCTGCATATCACAGTCAGGTCAGGGTCAGGAGTATTTGGCTGGATAAAAGGAAAATTCAAACAATGATTAGAAACACCCCCAACACAGGAACTAGTAATTTGTTGAAAAACTGTATGACCAGAGGGTAGAAGCTGCTTTTGTGTCTGGATGTCTTAGTAGAAGAAGCCTGAATCGTTGTGCCTGAAGGCAGAAGGTAATCTTTATGGGAAGGTTGGATTTTTCCAGCTCCTGCAGCGATTTTACATTTCAATAGCTTATCCAGAACTGAAAGCTTGCCCCTATGATCCTTTCTGCGATTCTGGTAATCCTCTGAAGGTGAAGTTTGTGTTTTATGGAGGCGCCACTATACGAAATGTAATGTTTAATGGGATACTGGAAGGCAAAGGTAATTGTTACACCATTGTGTCGGGCTACATTTGGCACGGTCCGAAACATCGCCATATTTATAATTTGAAATATTTGGGCGTGGGCATTGGCTCTGTGATGCCGCATGATAATCAGTATTATGAGCGAGGTCTGTAAGACAGGCATTCTCATCACACTGGCTGTTCTCCCACTCTCCCAGTGTCCACAGTCTAATAATGAGGAGCTTTAGACCACCAGCTTAGCTTTATTATTGGTGGTCTATGGCAAAGGAAATCAGGGGGTATGCCATTACTACACCCAGTTTCTACTTTCAGGAGCAGCTGCGTTCGGACAGGAAGGGAGAGCGCAGTCATGATGGGGTGAGCTGCTGAATTACATATTATGCACTTTGCCTACAGAGTCCCATTAAGGAAGCCTTACATTTCAAACATTAGTGAAAAGCCTGTAAAATACAAACTATTTTAGGAGCGGACTGGATGTTTGAATGGCTGACTCCAGACTTATGTGGGCCCTTGGGCCAGAGATTCTCAGTGGGCCCCGGTGCGCCCTGTGACTCCAAGTTTTGCTGCGCTGATGGATCCTTCTCGGTCAATCCATGGGCCCTCCAGTCCTCTCCACTGCCATTAATTGTCCTCTAGTCCTCGCCATCTTCTCTGCTGCTGATGATTGTTCTCTGATCCTTGTCGCCTTCAACACTGCTGCCAATCCACCCGAGTCCTTGCTTCCTTCTCCGCAACCACTTTCCATTATTTTTACCAACTGCCCGGATCCTGGCCTTCTCCAGTGTCACAAAAGGGTCCACTCCTGATCAGCCATTGGTCCTTGCCACCATTTAAGCTGCCACTGATTGCCCTCTAATTCTCACCATTTTCTCCACTGCTGATGATCATCTTTTGGTCCTAAGGCCAACCATGAGCAAGACTAATCATCTATGACTAAGGGCTGACAGAATACTCGAAACGCGTCAGAAGGTCTTGTATGTTTTGTTTCACTCTGGGTCTACCTTTTAATAATTTTCATTAAAGACTTACATTTTTAAGGTGTGCGGACCCATTCCCTTTATCCTTATGAGCAAGACTAAACATGGGGCCCAGTGGAGAATCATTGCGCTGCCTAGTCAGAGCTAGAGACCAGGGGCCCTGGCACTTGATCTGGTACGACCAGTGCTGGCACCAACCCTGGATTCTTGATCCAATTATCTAGTTCATCGTATTTCAATAAAGTGTCCTAGGTAGAAGGAGATCCCCGCCAAGTGGACAATGAAGACGTGTTTTCCTTTGAATGGCCACATTTAGCGAGCACAAAATGTAAACGGGTAACCACCAGGGGTTATAAAAGCTAAACACTTCCCAAATGGCTGTTCTCGCTGTGCTCATGTAAATAGGTATGCAGACTGCACAATGAAATTTAATTAACATCTAATTAAGCAGAGAAGTAATGACAGCGGGAGAACTAAGATAATTAAACTTTTTGGTGCTGACTGCAGAAAAATTGTTCTGACTCTCAAAAAAAAACGAAGAAATTGTGATTATGTCTTGGCTGATGTCATTTTATGAAACTAGATTAAAAAATATTAATTCAATATATTTTAGCGTGTTGCTGCATACCAAGCCCAACAAATGTTGGAACAAACAAACAGCAGGCTGACTTGGACACATTGAGTGTCTGGGCATCCACTTGGCAAATGAAGTTCAATGTGGAAAATGTAAAGTCATGCACTTGGGGTCTAACAACCTGAAGGCCACATATATCCTCGGGGAAGTAAAACTGGGAGAGTCACTTGTTGAGAAGGATCTGGGGGTATTGGTAGATCACAGGCTAAATAACAGCATGCGGTTGAGGGGGACATGATTAACTTGTATACATATATAAATGGCCCATACAAAAAATATGGGAGAACACTATTTCAGGTAAAATCCTCTCTAAAGACAAGGGGGCACACCTTGGATTGGAAAAAAGAAATTAAGTCTCCAGAGGCGACAATCGTTTTTTACAATAAGAACGATAAATCTATGGAATAGCCTCCCACAGAAGGTTGTTACAGCATTAACCGCTGACAGCTTCAAAAAAGGATTAGATGCTTATTTAGAAGAAAATAACATTAACAGTTACTATTAGCGGTTATCAGTAAAAAAAAACAAAAAATAAAATAAATAACTTCCCCCTACCCCAACACCCTTGGTTGAACTTGATGGACATATGTCTTTTTTCAACCGCATTAACTATGTAACTATGCAGTATCATTAATAAATATATAAATAGAGTGGACAGGAGAGCAGTTCTGAAATGAATCATTTTTTCTGAGATAAAATATGCAACACCTTCACTGGTTTACATTATTTTAGCAGCATCAGAATTTACGCTGTTCCCACACTGTGATTGCGGGTCACATCCCTGGCATCCCAGCTACTTAGATAAGACGGGGGCTAGTGCATGGCGCAGACTTTAGGGAGGCTGGAAATGCGGCCACTCTCTATGCCTTCTTTTGAGCTGATTAGACGAGAGCTTGTATGTACGCCGTGGGATAGACGGAAATGTAAGTCGTATGAGCGATCTTGGGGTTTCGCACAGCAGGGCATCCCAAATCACGATGTCCCAGGTAGATGGACCAGGATAGTAAAAAACCTGGTTATAGGTCCACTTTAACACTGTGAAGTGGAGCTGTTTCCACTCCTCTTGGATCAGACTGTGTGAGACAAACCATTGCCTGTGTCTGCAGGGGAGATCAAAATTATAACACTGCTTTTATGTTTTAGCTTATTTTAAAATGTACTGTCAGCCAAGCATTAAATTCTATAACTATAATAGGACAGGGTCAGAAGCTGGGCCATCCATGGATTCAGAAACAAATGTAACATTCTACATGAGTCATACATGCTGTAGAGAAATGTGAAGCCATAGCTTTACAATAAAAGAAGCTACTGTAGCAACAAACTCCTCATAAAACTGCAGACTACAAGAAATCTGGTAAAATGTGTGTTTGGGGGGCGGGGGGCTTGAGGCCTTGGTCTTGTTCCCCCCTGCTGCCCGTGGCATGGTTGAGATGTTGATAAATGCTTACTAGACATTAATTGTGAGAGTAACTGAGGTTTATAAAAAGAGAATAGTGGTCATAAAAAAAACGTTGGACACTAAAAGAGAATGGGGCACTGAGGAAGAAAGAGGTTACTCAAATAAGGTGGACAAAAGAGAAGTATCAGAATCGAATTTATTTTACTAGTTATATATGTTATACTGTATGTATATTTGGAATTTGATATAGAGGTCAAAGGGTGGAAATACAACATGTAGGTGATATGTGGTTAACAATTCCCAGCAAATGCAAAAAAGGAATATGGGAGCTTTGAAATGGCGTAGAGGAACAAATATGCGGGAATTCTGAGCATTCTGGACACTGGCATGGACTAGTAGTAAGAATAAAGGCTAAACATGGACTAAGCCATGTTAGGAGACTTTTGGACACCACAACAGCCTCCAGAATTGGGGTCAACTCATATGTTGCCGACATCCATATCCATTGTTCCTTGGACAGTTTAGGGTCATAATGACCAACTGAAGTGGTCCAGCATGAAACTGTGCAAAAGGTAACTGGTTCTACTGCGGGAAAATAAAATAATTCACCTACATCCTGGATCCAGCACCAGGCAACATCGCTACCCCCCTGCGGGTCTCCAGTTCCCCACGTGGGTCTTCAGCGGGGCAAGAAATGCCCATTTCCTGGAGGAAGTTGCTGTGCAGGGAGGGGCCTTTTATACAGTGATTGAGAGGACTGCCTTTGGCAGCGATCGGTGTAGGTCAGGTGTGTTGCAGGGGATTCAAATTACCTGCCCTGTACCACGTTTCTGACGATCACTTTTGGCTGTGGGTGATTGGCATGGGAGATAACAATCGGTGATAGAAACCAGGTAAGTAGTAAAAATAATAAATAAATGACATTTTTGCTGTGTGTGTGTTTTTTTTACATTTATCTCTTTTTGAACTGGTAAAGGGGTACATGAGACCCTTATACCAGTTCACAGGGCAGGAGGGGCTGGCAACTCACCTGGCAACAAACGGGTTATTTGACATAACCTCCCGCCACATTTACTGCATTCTCAAAAGCCGGGGGGGGGGGGGTGCAGAAGAGCCCATGGCCTGTGAGGGCTATGTGAGCTAGTGGCCTTCAGTGCCGCGGACCAGCCAATCGGTCTCTGCTCCCTGGTCTGCCAGCCCCATAGCCAGTGCGCAGGCTGGGTTTGCTGGTTAGGGGGTGTGACATCCAATGTCCAAATTTATGTCACGCTTCCCACTCTGCCTCATCCCCAGCATTCCTATAAATATCCTATAACAAAATAAACAGAGTTTCTGAAAGACTTCCCGGACACAGGGGCAATAAATTCCTTATATAGAAACAGAAAACACCACTGATAAGGAAAGGTGGGGAAGCAACTTGGAGTACAAATTAACCCGGGGGGGGGGCATCTGTCTTCCAGCCCCTTGGGATCTAGGATAAATCCAGGGGGAGGAAATGTTTTCGGGGTCACATACAAAGGGTCCGATCCGTAATCGTGGTGTCTCCAACCAACTGCTCCTCTTTCCCTTGAAAACTGAAGACTTTGTATCCATTTATGAAGTATAGGATTTTCAGTGTTTTCTCCCCTTTTATTTTCTAACAGTTTTTTTCTGCACGTCTGTATGTTGCCCTTTTTTGTTTATTGTTGGTATTTTTGTCTTTTATTTTTATAAAAATGTTAAAATTTCCATTTTGCACGGGCCTACCTTTTTGGCAATTAGAAATCCTCTAACCTGGTTTACTTGGAGCTCTAAAAACTACCCTGGTTTCTGAAGATTCTATGACCCCTCGTAAATCGGATTGTAACTAATCCATTGTATGATTGGGAAAGCAGATATAATCATATAGTGTTACAAGGGTGAATGACTCACAGTTAACTTGGAGTGCTGCATGGTGACTGTGTGTGAACCAGCAGATTGCAAGCTGATTGTATCTGATTGTTCGACAGCAGAACCAAATCAGACTCACCACGGGGTAAGTGTGGGATGGAATTAGTGTGGATTGCCTGTGCCCTGCTTGTATGTGGAGAGGAGTGTGTAGGTGTGTGTGGTGACTGTCTTGATTACTCGCCAGCAAGAGTTTGATCGGATGATGATTGAGGAGGGTTCCACCGGCCCGATTTAATCATTTAAAGTGTAGTTACGGTGGTGGTGGTGCTTGTTGTAATTGGTGTGTGGGTGTTTCTGGTGTGATTGCTCTCTGTGCTGGAAGAAGCCCACACCCACGTCGCAGATCACTCGATCAAACCAGCGTTGAATGATTGAATTTGTGATGGGGGGGACCCCACGTCATGTTATTTTTAATTATTAAGGGTTTAACTCCCAGAGAGGGGGGACCCCACATGAATTTCCTTTTAGATAGTTGTTGTATTTCATTTGAAAATCTCAGAAAAAGCAGTTTCAGTGTGTCCTGGAAAGGAACGGTACGGATACATGTGGTACAGTTGTAATGGGGGGGGGGGAATGGAGCTTTTAAACACAATATGATTTTCTTGAAAAACTTACATTTTTTATTTTTAAAAAAACTGGCCAAAGTTTAAAATAAATACATTTGTAAAGTACATTACAAACAAGACATTTCAAAACTTTACAGAAAAAAACAATATATAAACCCCTGTAAATTCCTGCAAAAAATCACAGTTAAACATACATAGTACAATATGGTGAAAAATGGCCTGGCAACATGGAGGGCGAAAAAATCTCTAGGCAGGCTAGCATTGAAATGGTTAAAGGGATTCAAAAGTCAAACTCTAAAATTTGCATGGCTGCTTATCTGATGCAGTGTCAGTCCCATGCTGTCTCTAATTATTTCTTGTTCATCTTTTTTGCTACCTCCAGTGCCCCCATGATCCTGACCACAAATCAAAGCCTGAGGCTCATATCAGGTAGATGTCCCGTCTCTAGTGATAGGCTAGAAGGAAGCCCAAGCTCACTTCAATTCAATGCACATAGCGTGCTAGCTCTGCCACCAACATGAGGTGAAACTTTATGATTACTCTGACAATATAGGTTTATTTTCAAAAAGGAAAAACAAAAAGCAGATTTTTGCCAAGTGTAGCCCTACACAATTTTGAGTGTGTCTGGGCAATGACTTTGAAGCAATAGTGAAAACCACATTGGGCTCCTACCTTACTTTCCCAATATCTATCAGTCTATCAGTCTAACGCATACCCATACTGTTTATAAGTAAAAAAATAAAGACACAGCTTCCAAGTTGGCGTGATTCATAGCAATAGCTGCCGCTTCCTCACAGCAGAAGAACGGGCCACACTTGCAGACAGCAAGTAACTAGTTAAGGTTTTTAGGGTTTTAACATATAATAGGGTTTTTTAGCTGTATGTGATTTTGTACTACATATTGTTGTTGTGGAAAACACAAAGTGCAATACCGCGCTGGTGACTGAAGCAAATGTAATAGCTCAATGTGTAAAACTCGAGTCCCAAAACAAGTCCAGAATTAAATGACAAATATAAACCCAGAGCTTCTCCAAAATTCAATAGTGATTAATCTGTTCCAAAGCACGTGTGTCTTTCCACCAACGTGTGCCTGCCACCATATTTACCAAACTCTTACCAGATGACTGGTATAGGGTAAGCCCATAGGGATTTGGCACAGCCGTGAAGCACAGGACATGGGACCATGGGGACAGATTAATCACCATTGAATTTTGGAGAAGCGCTGTGTTTAAATTTGTCATATATATTGATGTTGTATAACTGAAGTAAGTGGGGGTATGGGTATTTGTATGCAGCAGTCATCTCCAGCATTGTTCTTCTGATGTTGAGGAGAATTGATCTTCTTAGGTAACATGAACGTCTAAGACATTTCTTACAGAAACAAATGTGGAGTGGAGGGCCTACTAAGCCATGGAGTATCTAGCTTCTCCTGTGAAAAGGGAGCACACTTTACCCGAAGCCATTTGATTTATCTGGGCATCCTACCACTGGAATCTTGAACAACACATTATTGAGAAACTTCGACATGGCACCCCCTGACTAGCTCCTAAACCACAGAGCACACCTAATGGTCACAACCTGTGCTGATGTTTGATCCACATCCACAAAAGGGCAGCAGATGTACTTGGTACCTTTGGCCAATTGGTCTACAATTCGTAAAGAAAAAAAAACCTTACTCTCCCTCTGAAAAAGTGAAGGAAAGATTGTAAGGCAGGGTAAACGCATAGGAAAGGCAAAGGATGACCCTTTAGCTCAGAACAGGTACTAGAGAATCCAAGTGCTCTTAAACCTAGTCCTTGATGGCAACAGACACCAGGATAATAATCATCTTGTTGAGCCTGAAAACTAGGTAGTTACATTTTGACCAGATCCTTAGGAAATTGCTAAGATAATCCAAACACTTTGGACTGGTAAGAAGCAGGTCAGACCACTCAACGGTCAAGGATCATGATTAGCAAAGTGCTTGTGAGATTTCCGGTGACAAAGAGAGAAAAAAATCATCCTTTGAGATGAACTCCACAGCAAAAAAAAAATAATTGTAGAGTGTCCCTAAGTCACAGTCAGACCTTGTTCCATCTTTACCTTTGTCGCCTTGGCTTTACCTGCAACTCCTGTCTCCAGTTCTCCAAACACTAGATTCCATTTACAAGTCACATGATGGGGGAGTTGGGGTTCAAACTACACATCTTGCTACCCTCTGTTGCCAGATTTATTTAATCCCTCATCATGAATAGTGTAAAATCCAGATAGCGAGTGACTCCTTTCTCAGTCTGCATTACCAAACGATTGCAAAACAAACAGACATCTCCAATGTGCTTATTACCACCTATAGGCTACTGCAGCAATTAACAATGTGAAGCTCAGGCATTGATAGCAAATATCCAAAGGGTTGGAGAAATGCCCTACCTGCCTCTCACCAGGTCTGATTGAGATGGATGAAAGCAAGCTATCATTTTCATAATCACATAGTAAGACAACTAATAGGAATAGGCAGAACATGGCCAAACCTATTGCTCTTCCTAAGAGCAATAACACATTCTGTACATTGATAAAATGTCAGATAACAGGAAAATCTAAATCAATAATAACCACGCAAAAGCAAAAAAACAGCCAGCCAGATAGTGTGATGCATGATGTTAGTTCACCATCTGCTGGTTAAAAAAATATAACACTTATTTTTCAAAACATCTTAAAATCTCCAGTTGTATGTAAATAGCTTTTGTATTTTTAAGCAAATCCATTTCTGAGCTTCAATTTCTGGGTGGAAGCTGAGCTGGGAAGGGCATGTCATTGTGCAGCTTCTTAAATCTTGAGCATGCTCTGCTGCTCTGTGTGTCTTGCCGTGCTTCACGCTGAGAGCACCAAGTGAGAGGGTAGCTGTTAAACCATTTCTTGCATGGTCTTAAAGGAATAAAATTGAAAAGTGGTGCAAATTTTGGAGCCCTGCTACAGATTCTACCTGGCGCTGCAGGAAATGCAGCACAGGTACATGGGACAGGCATCGGGTCAGCTGCTCACTGCATTACTATTGTCATTGCCTGGGCAGTCCCTTTAATTGCTAATGTTCACCACAATGGTATTCCAGTTTTTCTAGTGATCTGGAGTCTTGACAAAAAGAAGGAACTATTATGACTTGTGACCTATGAAATGTAGAAGTCCATTTTAGGTAGAAAAGTTGGACCTGGAGTAAGAAAGATCTTTCTAGTAAGAGAGTGAAGTATGGTTTTTTAACTGATACAGCAGAAAGTTCACAGACCCTTCTGGCTGAAGTTATTGCTAAAAGAAATATCCGAAGTTCGGATAACATTCTGCAAGAGGTTCAAAGAGATGCTTGACTAACACCTGAAGAACTAAGGAAAGATCCCACTGTGGAATTGCCTTCCACTTGTGACACAGAACCTGACACTGTTGTGAAAATCCCTGTTACTCTTACTGGTAACAAAATTTCTACGAGTCCTTCAGGACGGCCACGAAGAGAGCGAGCTCTTTTCCCTATAGAGGAAACACAACTGGAACATGTTTGAAAACCCCATCCCTTCTCCTCAGTCCTCACTATTAAACAAGTATTAATTGGTGGTGAACTGTAGGACCTAATGTATGGAGGGGGGGGGGGTTATAAGGGCTGTTCTGAAGGACTTGTAGAAATATCTTTAACTGTAAGACTAACAGGGATTTTATCCCTTCGTCCTTCAGGACGGCTACGGACACGGAGAGGATAAACAAGTACTTTAGAACCAAGTATGGGAAAACTGCCTGAAGACATTTCAACTGAAAGCATGGTCTTTATCAGATAATACATCTAGCCTGTAGTGTTTGAGGAAGGTGTGTGATGACCATGTGGCTGCCATGCAAATTTTCTCAATTGAGAACCTTGTCTTCTCCGCCCATGATGTGGAGACTAGTAGAGAGGGCTCTGATGTAATGCGAGCTGGTAATTTTGAATGTATAAGATAGTCAGATTGCCTGTCTAATTCATCTGGCTAGGGAAGCCTTAGATACTTCCAGGCCCCTTTCCTTCCTGAAAAGGATATAAAAAATGTAGCTGACCTATGGAAGTCATGTGTGCGTTCTATGTAGGTAATGAGGCATCTGCTAACATCAATAGCTTGCGTGGATTCTACCGGATTATCTGGGTCTGGTAATAAGAAGGGATGGTTATGTCCTGAGAACGGTAAAAAATAGAGGACCATCTTAGGCAGGTATAGGGAATCAGTCCTAAAAATGATTCTGTCTTGAAAGATGATGCAATAAGGCTCCCGGAGAGACAGATCCTGTAAATCACTAACCCGCCTGGCTGAAGTTGGGCCAAAAGAAGTCCTTATTTGATTGTTAGGACCTTATCTGAGGCTTCATCTAAAGGTGCAAAGGGAGGTTTATTGTCCTTCAGAAGTAACAAGGTTTCTTTTGAAGTCTTACTGCTTGAACCTCTAGGGTCAGTCTCCACATCCTCCCAGACCCTCCCCTAAAGTTTATATTAAGGGAATCTTCATCTGAGAAAACTAAGCCCTCACTATCCACTCACTCAGTGACTACTACTAAGGAAGAGGGACCAGGGGTAGGAATGCAGACCTGCGCTAAGTCTGTCGGAACCTGACTAGTTATCCCATGCGACTGAGTGGAGGTAGGGTCCCTGGAAGAAGACACACTAGCCCTGATTATAGACCTACAGACTTCTAGGTTAGAGGCCATGTCAGTCTGCATATTGTCCATCACCTGTTTAAAATAACTGGCTGCTTCATTTTCCATCTTGTGTTCCAAGCAAGCCTTACAGAAGGATCTATTCTAGGAATCTGCCAAGATCGTGGGGGCAATTTAGACATAGTCTGACAGTTTTAATGTCCAACTTGGGATTGGGAGGGTCTTTATCCTTTTCTTTCTCTTTTTTAGATGGAGGTGGCTATCTTAATGGGACATCTTGGTGATGAACACCGTCTGCTGCGAACAGCACCGCTGTGGCCCTGTCTGCCTGCTGCTGCTGTCCTTGCCAGAGACTGCCTCTGTCTCCTAAACACACTGTGTTGCTGCGCCGCTGCCTCAGCCTGTCTCTGGCCAGAAAGTGCATCTAGAAAATATGTGGTTCCAGGTGGAAGTGCCCCCCCCCCCAACCCGGGAGTTGTTACGGACAGCACCCGATTAGCTCCTCCCAGTGCAGAGCCCTGGTGTCCTGCCAAGTGTTGTGGTGCTCAAGTGGAAGGTTGACGAGCACCTCCTGGGTTGTAAAAATACCATTTTGTGAATACTCACCTGTAAAATGGGTATTGTCACACACCCCACTTCAAACATTAATTATTACACTTGGTTATACCACCAGCAGGTGGCGACGTTGCAGAGAAGTCATGAAAAACGAGCCCCTCCCGGTCTATACACACCTGGTACCTCCCACTCATTCCCCAGTATTCAAAACAGCAGTAAAGACAAGGTACCAGGAAAAAACCCATTGGTAACCCTCAAACTGTAAACGAAACTTGACCTATAAAAAATCCGGGATACCAAAAAAGGGCGGGTGAAGTGGGGTGTGTGACATACTTACAATACCCATTTTACAGGTGAGTATTCACAAAATGGTATTATTCTAAGTATGTCACACACCCCACTTCAAACATTAATTATTACACTTGGGACATCCAAAAGCAGTGTCCAGAAAAGGGCAGGTATCCAACAAGGCCATAAAGCAAAACTCAAACCACTGCAGCTTGCAGAACCTTGCGGCCAAACACAGCATCCGCTGAAGCCCGCACATCAACCCTGTAAAAACTTGGAAAAGGTGTGAACAGAAGACCAAGTAGCAGCCTTACAAACTTGTTCCACAGAAGCCTGGTGCTGAAAAGCCCAAGACGCTCCAACAGCACGAATAGAATGAGCAGTGATACGAAAAGGGGGAACCTTCCCCTTGGCAGAATAGGCCCCAACAACAGCCCGACGAATCCATTTGCTAATGGAAGACTTAGCGGGAGCCAAAACCTTTCCTAGGCCCACAGGGCACCACGAAAAAGACATCAGTCTTACGAAAAGGAGATGTAGTAAACAAACAATACTACACACAGCGTACCACATCCAAACAGTGCAAACCCTCTCCTTGTCATTCCTAGGCTTAGGACCGAAGGAAGGAAAAACAATGTCCTGGTTAAGAAGAAAAGCAGAGACCACCTAAGGAAAAAAATCTGGTTTGAAGCGGAAAAAACACTTTGTCCTGATGTCTCTCAAAGTGAGTAGCCTGAACCGACAAGGCAACCTTCTGAGTCAGAATAGAAAGACCAATAACCTGCAAAGGCTCAAAGGAGGAGCCTGAAGAGCAGAGATAACCAAATTCAAAACCCAAAAAGGGAGAAAAGACCTCCTAGGAGGCCGCAATGCGAGACCCCCTGGAAGAAGTCTCGACCAAAGGAGGAAACGCAAAGGACTTTTGAAAAACAGTCAGACAAGGCAGCAACCTGCCCCATCAAAATACTCAGCTGAAGACCAGAGTCCAGCCCCGATTGAAGAAATTCCAAAATCCTAGAAACAGAAAAGACCCGACAGGGCAAAGATCTAGCCTCACACCAATCAATATAAGATCTCCAAGCCCTAAAATAGATGGAAGAAGAGGATCTCTTCCTGGCATTAATAAGAGTCCGAATGACCGAATCCGAAAGACCCTCCTCCTTTAAGATGGAGGTTACAGCAGCCAAACCGCCAAATCCAGCGATGGTAAACTGGGGTAGCACAGTTGACCCTGAGTGAGGAGATCCGGCCGAAAAGGCAGATCAAACTGATCCACTGCCAGACGAACGATGACTGCGAACCACACCCGCCTTGGCCACCTTGGAGCCACAAGAATGGCGGGAACCCCTTCCAAAAACCAACTTTCGCAGCACCCTGCCAAGCATGGGGATCGGAGGAAACAGACAAAGAAACCCCAGGTCCCCCCAGCTCAGGGCCATGGCATTCGCCGCCATAGCCAGAGGATCCAGGGAAAACGACACGAATGTCGGAAGCTTACAAAGCGACCGAAACACCTGGGGGTGGAGAGACCAATCCCCCCGGCGGGAAGAACACCGGCTCAGAAAGTCCGCCTCCGTGTTTTCCACTCCTGGAATGTACACTGCCGAAATGCAAGGAACATGAGTCTCTGCCCAAACTAGGATCAGAGACACCCCTCTGAGGGCACCCAGACTGCGAGTCCCTCCTTGGTGATTGATGTAAGCAACCGCCGTCCGATTGTCCGATCGAACCTGAACAGGCAAGCCCTGTAAATGCTGCGTCAAGTGAGACAGAACAAACCTGATGGCTCTCAACTCCAAAACATTGATGGGCAAGTGGGCTTCCTGAGGACCCCACCGCCCCCGGAACCGAAGATCCTTCCAGAAACCTCCCCCTCCTGACAAACTGGCGTCCGTGGTGACAGTTTCCCAAAGCAGGGTCAGAAATGACCTGCCCTTCAAGAGATTGTCCGAGACCAACCACCACAGTAGAGACTGCCGAAACCGGGGGGGGCATCCGGAAGGACTGATCCAACGACCGCGGTCGCCGGTCCCAAGACGCCAACAGATAAAGCTGAAGCGTCCGCGTGTGAAACTGCGCGAAGGGAACTGCCTCGAAAGAAGCTACCATCAGCCCCACCAGTCACATCTCTAGACGGATGGACGGGCGAGAATTGGAAAGAAGAAGCTGAGCCAATTCCTGAATCAAAAGAACCTTGGCCTGAGGGAGAAAGACTCTGTGCTGGCAAGAGTCCAAGGACATCCCCAGAAAGGTCACCACCCTGGCCGGAACCAGAGAGGACTTGGGGTAGACGATCACCCAGCCGAACCTCTCCAAAGTGGACACCACCGTGCTGGTGTCCCCATCCGCTTGACTGAAGGAAGGAGCCATGATGAGAAGATCGTCCAGATAAGGCACAATGCGAATCCCCTGAGCTCTGAGCAGGGCCATCACACCCGCCAACACCTTGGTGAAAACTCTCGGAGCCGAGGTGAGGCCGAATGGAAGAGCCACAAACTGAAAATGCAGATCCTCCACCACAAAGCGAAGAAACCTCTGGTGAACTGGAAAGATCGGAATGTGAAGGTATGCAATCGTGATGTCTATGGACATCATAAAGTCCCCCTGCCGAAACGAATTGATCGCAGAGTTTCCATGCGAAACTTCCTGGGACAAACAAACAGGTTGAAAAACTCCAAATCCAGGATGGGACGGAACGACCCATCCATTTTGGGCACTGTGAAGAGATTGGAATAATACCCGTGCCCCACCTCCGAAGGAGGGACCGGGCAGATGACTGCCATTTCCAGAAGATTCCTTACCGCCGCCAGGAGCCCCTGCACGGCCAAAGGATCTGAAGGGACACGAGACCTGAGAAACCTTGGAGGAGGGCGGGACTCGAACCCCAGCCGGAAACCGACCGACACCACCACCCGGATCCATCTGTCCGAGACCTCCTGGTCCCATACCCGGGAGAAGAGTCACAGCCGTCCCCCCACCCGTAAGAGTGAGGGCGCCCCCTCATTACTGAGCGGGCTTGGCAGCTGGCTTGGGCTTAGCGCCCCAGACGTGAACGGGACGGCCGCGGCCATTACCCCTGTTCCAGCTGGCACCCCTGGAAGCCAAGAAGCCCGCACCCCTGCCGGCTCTGGCTCCCCGAAAGGAAGGATTGAAGGGGGCCGCCCCCCAAAAGGAGCGACGAAATATCTTGCGCTGAGGTAACTTACCTCCCTTGGCAACAGAATCAAGCTTCTCACCGAAAAGTCTCAAACCCCGAGAGGGAAGAGCCATGAGCGATCTCTAGAATTAAAATCAGCAGTCCACTGCCACACCGAGCGGCGGATAGCCACCAACAGAGTCGTAGCCCTGCCACACAATAACATGGCATCATCCTGACTAAGGATTCACAACGCTTAAGGCAAGAAAACTCATCGCAAGTAGGATCAAGATCCACACATAAATCCCTGACAATAGACCTAACCGCCAACAATAAAAGTGCCGAAGCACAAACAGGCCTCAAGACCGAACCCGCACAGACAAAACCATGGCGGGCCAGCTGATCAATCCGGCGATCCTCGCCGTCCTTAAGAGAAGTCGTGTCAGGAGATTGTACAATTTAATAGTCCCAAAACCGGAGCATCAGCCTCGGGAGGGACAGACCAACGCTTCACCAAGTCCGCCGGAAAGGGATACTTTCTATCCCAGCCAGGCGGCACCCCAACGAAACGCGTAGGTTGCTCCCATTCCTTAAAGACAACAACCACGAAATGCTGTTGACTGGGAAACTCCAAGTGCGGCTTGGACACCCCAAAAGGCTAACCCTTTGGCCGAGGAGCAACATCAGGAGGGTCCAAACCCAAAACCTCAACATTTGGGCCAGAATGGAAGACGTGTCGGGGACCGACCCCGTGGCCTGGTCATCCTCAGCACCCAGCAGCAGCTGAACCTTAGAATCATCTAGATCCTCAATAAGCTCACCCTCTTCAAGGGAAGGATCTGACCAGGCCAGAGCCTCAACAACCTCATCATCTGAGTCCGACGGAGGCGGGGACAAATGTCTCCGCTTAGCCGGAGCCTTCTGAGCGACCACAGCGGGAAACATTTTCTCGAGGCTGGCCAATCGGGCGCAAACCTCAGATTGCGAATCACCCCCATGACAACGTCACACGGGGTCCGGAACAGGCGAGGAGGGGAGGGAAATGGCACGGCCGAGGAAAGACCGGGCACCGGGGTGCCGGACTGGCGCTCAATGTTCCGCTGTGCACATGGAATACATATAATGACATCATCCCCTGGGAGCGGAGTCCCACACTCCCCGCACAACCTGGACTGCCCCGAAGGACCGTTTCCGGAATCTTTGGTAGCCTCCATCTGGTGAATTTATGGTATTCGCAGAACCCAGGGATTTACGCAATAAGCGACCCGGGATGCCCCTTTAATATTATTTATTTATTTATTATATTTCAATAGCCCTGAAACGGGGAAAATTGCAATCAATCAATAAAGGGAATTGTAAAGGCCACCCAACTAGCCAGGTATCTAGGACCGGGAGAGCCCTGCAGCGTGGGATCCCAGGATCTGAGACAAGGAACAACAGTCACTCTAGACACTAACCATAACACGTGAATACACAAGTATATACAATGCCATGACATAAGGCGGGTCAGGCAAGAACCCACATGGAGCAGCGTAATGAAAATAAATTTTAATAAAAAACCTGTGGAAAGCCAGGGATGCCCAATGAGACACCCAGTCACGCGTCACTAAAGAGGGCTGAAAGGACCCTGACACCACCCCCACACAAGGGGGGACAGAACGCTAGAAGCCCCCAGCCCATAGGCCACTATAACAAAGGTAGTAACCAGCCTACCTGAACACCGCGGCGCGGGATGGAAACCAGCGAGAGGAGGAATAGAGAAGAAAGGCGGGCCCAGCCAAACGCGAGACGCTGCGGCCCGCCCCTCTCCACCAATCCGGACACAGCGCGGGCCACTCACGACTCGGCCCCGCCCCCCCCCTCCTCATCCAGAAACCGCCAAATAGCGGGCGCCATAAGAGAATGGCGCTCGCACATACCGCCAGGCGGGCCGGCGGCACACATGCCGCCCGGCCCCGCACCGCCTCCAGGGGACAAGCAGCGGACGCAGAGAACTGATCCCCGGCGCCCGCACAGACAGGCGGGCCGGCAGCACAGCGCGCCACCCGGCCCCGCCCACAGCCAAACCCTGGAGATGCTGCAAGAAACCAGCACCCACGCCGCCCGACCCGCCCCCAGCATCTACTAACAAACGCAGTCCAGGGGGCTCAGGGAGCCCCCCCAACCAATAAATAACCAGGCAGGCGGACGGGCCGGCGCCACAAGCAAGCCACCCGTCCCTGCCACAAACGTAAAGACACACAAACAGTATAAAAAACACAACCCAGGTTACACATACAACCCCCCCTCCCCCCCCCCCAACTAGCGCAGGGAGAAGGGACCAAGCGGGAAAGGGCAAACCTAATCGGGACATCAGGGCGGGGCATCCGAAATCCGGATCACCAGGCCGGATAACCACTATGCCCCATAATATGGGGTCGAGCGGAGGAGCTAATCTCCTAGGCACCTTAAGTGCCGTCTACACTTTGCCTGGCCGAGAGCCTAAGCTGGGAGGCTACCATTCAATAAGGGACTAATAAACAAAAAAGGCGGGGCAGAAATAGACCATGGGGGGGGTGCCGGGGTCTGACCCCGGCTACCTGCAAGCAGGAGACTTCTTTCTTCTGTCTTGTCGCCATCTTGCTGAGAAGAAACACTGGGGAATGAGTGGGAGGTACCAGGTGTGTATAGACCGGGAGGGGCTCGTTTTTCATGACTTCTCTGCAACGTCGCCACCTGCTGGTGGTATAACCAAGTGTAATAATTAATGTTTGAAGTGGGGTGTGTGACATACTTAGAATAATAAAGAATTTTAAAAAATTAACTGGTTGTTCCAGCGATCCTCTTCCTAGGGAGGAAACACAATACTGAGGACTGACGGGAAGGGGTGTGGCTTTTTAAACATGTTGCTCACTCTCTGCATGGCCATCCTGAAGGAAGAAGGGAGAAAATCACAAAACCAATAAAACTGCTGCCTGGACCTTGGACCAATGTGGCAAGAGAAAGTCCTCTAACCAGACCATTCTGAAAGAAATCTAATATCAGTGGGGCAGTAGAAGCAGCTAAACCCTTTTGATTCTTCTATTGGGAAAACACTCACCAAACCTTGGGATAAATTCACCTAGTGACAGGTTTATGACTTTGTAGAAAAGTTTTAATGACCTCCGAGGAGCAACCCTTGGCTTCTGACAGGGAGACCTCAGGATCCAGAGTGCCAACCTGCATTTTTCCCAGGGATGGATGCAGAATTGGCCCTTGACTTAGTGGATTCGGTTTTATTGGTAGAACCCAAGGTTCCCTGGATGCTAGGCTCAAACTCTGGAACAAGGCCTGCTTGGGCCAAAAGGGACAAACTATGATAACTTGCTTTTTGTTCCTTGATTCTTTGTAGCACCAGCAGTATTAGCTGAATCTGAGGGAAGGCATAAAGGAAACTCTTTGGCAA
The DNA here is from genome assembly GCA_027917425.1 of Gastrophryne carolinensis. Lineage (NCBI taxonomy): Eukaryota > Metazoa > Chordata > Amphibia > Anura > Microhylidae > Gastrophryne > Gastrophryne carolinensis. The sequence goes on along the minus strand of CM051235.1, from coordinate 546,049,315 downwards.
TACTTGAGAATCCAGACCCGCTTTCCCAGATTCCAATACATGGGAAAAAAAATGGAGGTAGCTATGCATTGTTACTTTTGGCAAAAGGGACTGCAGGGAGGTTGACATCATCAACTCCAATGCCTTCATAAGATCTCTTATTGAGGAAGCTGGCAGTGCAATCAGTTGCTTTAGAAACTCTGTTAACAGGGTAAATTTGGCGTCTACCAGGAAAAGTTTCTTTGTAATGACTTGATTTTTAGACCCGAAAATTCCATTGATTGTAAAGAAGTCAACACAGATTTTTGGGAGTTTATCAAGAAGCCCTATTTGGCAAACAGATTCACAGTGTGTAACAGTTCTATTCTGATCCTCTGTACCAAGTCCAAGAAAATTAAAAAATCTTCGAGGTAGGGGATACTGTGGACCCCCCTCAATCTGAGAATTGAGAAAACTTCCACCAAAAGCTTTATAAAATAGGTGAGGAGCTGTTGACAGACCAAAAGCAAGAGCCTGAAACTGCCAATGAACAATCTTGTCTTGAGACCGAAGTGCAAAACGTAGATATTTTGATTAGGGTGGGAAATGTATAAGGATGTGCAAGTAGGCGTCTTGCAAGTCTACCTTCTCCATAAACCAACCTGCAAACAGGGAATTCCTGACCGAACCAATGTTTTCCATTCTGAATTACTGGTAAGGGATGAATGCGTTTAACAACTTCTGGTTTAATATCAACAGAAACTCCCCTAAACTCTTTGGTACTAAAAATACCTGGTAGTAAAAACCGACCCCCCTATTGTAGGGAGGTACTGGAACAATCGCCTTGTTTCTTTTCTAACTTCTATCTGATAACCCAGAGCCAAAAAATTCAGTGAATCCTGAGGGGGCCACAAACAAAACAATCTGTTCGAATGGATGGAGAGGAAGGGAACTCTGAAGCCCTCCTGCACCCTGTGAACAACCAAAGGGTTGGGAACCAGACGAGCCCAGATCCTAACAAAAGCTCTTAGGCAAACCCCTACCCCACAGATGTAGTGGGAGATTGAACAAAAATCAATTTTTACCACTTCCCTTGGAGAGCTTCCAGAAGTGCCTGGAAATCTGAGGTCTGTCTCTGTCCTGTGCCTCTAAACTTAGGCGGACTGCAGTGGTCTAAAGGGCTTTTTTGCGAAGAGGAACTGCACCAAGTACGTGGTTGCCATAGCAAGTTCTTGAATTCAATTCCAGGTGCAAGCTCTCAACCCATAAACTCATGTTTCGGAGCCACACACATTGCCGTAATAGATGGCCTAAGACCGTAAGCGTAGCACCCCACGCCCCCCACAGGAAAGAATCAGCTTTCCTATGCATGTGACTTAAAGTGGACCAAAACCCTGGATTTGGCGTGAGTTTTGGTCCACTTTAAGGCTGTGCAGTACGCTACTATGGTGTAATGCGGTGAAGGCTGAGTGCTGGTTCATTCTAATATACTTGAAGGATATATGCTTACATTTTGGCCGCTACATTGTGCTATTTATTTGCACTCAGCACTTTATACAGCATGTGTCTTTTTGGCTGTGAAATAGGATACTATCATGGTATACTGTGAAAGCTAAGTGCTGGTTTATTCTGATGAGTTCGAGTGATACATTTTTTTTCACTTTTGCTGCTACATTACATTATTTATCAGCACTTAGCACTTTATACACTAATATACAAAGGTCTATTTTGAGTCATTAGATTAACTATTGCTGATGTATTTGTTGTTGTTATATTTATGGTTATTGGTATATTGTGATAGATACACCATATGTATTTGGTATATATTTTTTTGTGGATGCTGGGTATTTCTTGGTGAAGTCCTGTGTAATGTAAATATGGGACAGCATCCAATATTATTTGTTTGTAATGTTGATATATACTGTGCATATTGTATTGAGTGCGCATCATATATATTATTGGCAGAACGTGCTGGAGAGGCAAGTATGGCAGGGGCCTTGCAGCAGCTCCGTCGTCGTCCATGCCAGAGGGCGTGGAATGCCAGAGCCTACAAGTGCATCTGCCACCCCCATGGATTCTATTTAAATGTAATCCTACCACATCCTTCCAGGGAAAACAGCATTGTCCGTACCCGGAAGGCCCGAGTCCTTGATCTTCGGTGGGGAGATCTCCGAGACCTCTGTTCCATTTTTGGATTCCAGATCCCATCACGCACACCCCAACCCTGCTTCCTTTACGCAGAGCGACCCCGGATATTGGGTCAGGGTGCCCCGGGGGTGAACTGCGAGTTACCAGCGGGCAGGGAGCTGGGAAAAATACCATTTTGTGAATACTCACCTGTAAAATGGGTATTATAAGTATGTCACACAACCCGCTTCAAACATTAATAATTACACTTGGGTTAACCCACCTGTAGGTGGCGACGTTGCAGAGAAGTCTTGAAAAACGAGCCCCTCCCGGTCTATACATACCTGGGACCTCCCACTTATCTCCCAGTTTTCAAACAGCAGTAAAGACAAGGTACCAGAAAAAAAAACATAGGTAACCCTCAAACTGTAAACGAAGCTTCACCATATAAAGATCCAGGATACCAAAAAGGGCGGGTGAAGCGGGGTGTGTGACATACTTATAATACCCATTTTACAGGTGAGTATTCACAAAATGGTATTATTCTAAGTATGTCACACACCCCGCTTCAAACATTAACAATTACACTTGGGACATCCAAAAGCAGTGTCCAGAAAGGGCGGGTATCCAACAAGGCAATAATGCAAAACTCAAACCACTGCAGCCTGCAGAACCTTGAGGCCAAACACAGCATCCGCTGAAGCCCGCACGTCAACCTTATAAAACTTAGAAAAAGTGTGAACAGAAGACCAAGTAGCAGCCTTACAAACTTGCTCAACAGAAGCCTGGTGCAGACAAAAGCCCAAGACGCCCCAACAGCACGAGTAGAACGGGCAGTGATACGAAAAGGGGGAACCTTCCCCTTAGCAGAATAGGCCCCAACAACAGCCTGACAAATCCATTTACTAATGGAAGACTTACCCGGAGCCAAACCCTTCCTGGGTCCACAGGGCACCACGAAAAAAGCATCAGTCTTACGAAAAGGAGATGTAGTAAGCAAATAGTACTTCCCACAGCGTACCAAGCAAAGTGGTTTGAATCGACAAGGCCGCCAACTCCGAAACGCGCCAAACCGAAGTGATGGCCACCAAAAAGGCAACCTTCTGAGTCAAAGTAGAAAGAGCAATATCCTGCAAAGGCTCAAAAGGAGGAGCCTGAAGAGCAGAGAGAACCAAATTCAAATCCCAAACAGGGAGCAAAGGCTTCCTAGGAGGCCGCAAATGCGAGACCCCCTGGAAAAAAGTCTTGACCAAAGGATGAAGCGCAAAAGACTTTTGAAAAAAGACAGACAAGGCAGAAACCTGCCCCTTCAAAGTACTCAGCTGGAGCCCAGAGTCCAGCCCCGATTGAAGAAATTCCAAAATACTGGAAACAGAAAAGACCCGACAGGGCAAAGATCTAGCCTCAAACCAATCAATATAAGATCTCCAAGTCCTATAGTAGATGGTAGAAGAGGACCTCTTCCTGGCGTTAATAAGAGTCTGAATTACAGAATCCGAAAGACCTTCCTCCCTTAAGATGGGAGGTTTCAGCAGCCAGGCCGTTGGTAAATTGGGGTAACGCAGTTGACCTTGTGTGAGAAGATCCGGCCGAAGAGGCAGATCGAACTGATCCACCGCCAGGCGAACGATGTCTGCGAACCACACCCACCTTGGCAACCTTGGAGCCACGAGAATGGCGGGAACCCCTTCCAGGGCCAGCTTTCGCAACACCTTGCCTAGCATGGGGATCGGAGGAAACAGATAAAGGAACCCCAGGTTCCCCCAGCTCAGAGACATGGCATCCACTGCCAGAGCCAGAGGATCCTGAGAGAGCGACACGAATATCGGGAGCTTGTAATTGTGACGAGAGGCAAACAGATCCACCTCCGGCGTCCCCCACCGGAGACAAAGAGACCGAAACACCTGGGGATGGAGAGACCATTCCCCCGGCGAAAAGAGCACCTGCTCAGAAAGTCCGCCTCCGTGTTTTCCACTCCTGGAATGTGCACTGCCGAGATGCAAGGGACATGAGTCTCCGCCCAGGCTAGGATCAGAGACACCTCTCTGAGGGCACTCAGACTGCGAGTCCCTCCCTGGTGATTGATGTAAGCAACCGCCGTCCGATTGTCCGACCGAACCTGAACCGACAAGCCCTGTAAATGCTGTGTCAAGTGAGACAGAACCAACCTGATGGCTCTCAACTCCAGAACGTTGATGGGCAAGTGGGCCTCCTGAGGACCCCACCACCCCCGGAACTGAAGATCCTTCCAGAAACCTCCCCATCCCGACAAACTGGTGTCCGTGGTGACAGTTTCCCAAAGAGGCGTCAGAAAAGACCTGCCCCTCAAGAGATTGTCCGAGACCATCCACCACTGGAGAGACTGCCGAACCCGGGAGGACATCCGGAAGGGCCGATCCAACGACCGCGGTCGCCGGTCCCAAGACGCCAACAGATAAAGCTGAAGCGTCCTCGTGTGAAACTGAGCAAAGGGAACTGCCTCGAAGGAAGCTACCATCAACCCCACCAGTCTCATCCCTAGCCGGATGGACGGGCAAGGATTGGAAAGAAGAAGCTGCGCCAATTCCTGAATCAAGAGAACTTTGGCCTGAGGCAGAAACACTCTGTGTTGGCAAGAATCCAAGGACATCCCCAGGAAGGACACCACCCTGGCCGGAGCGAGAGAGGACTTGGGATAGTTGATCACCCAGCCGAAACTCTCCAGAGTGGATACCACCGTCCTGGTGTCCATCTCCGCTTGACTGAAGGAAGGAGCCATGATGAGAAGATCGTCCAGATAAGGCACAATGCGAATCCCCTGAGCTCTGAGAAGGGCCATCACGTCCGCCAACACCTTGGTGAACACTCTTGGAGCCGAGGTAAGGCCGAACGGAAGAGCCACAAATTGAAAATGCCGATCTTCCACCACCACGGTGAGCTGGAAAGATAGGAATATGAAGGTAGGCATCCTTGATGTCTATGGACGTCATGAAGTCCCCCTGCCGAAGAGAATTGATGGCAGAGCGCAGAGTTTCCATGCGAAAATTCCAGGGACGAATAAACACGTTGAGGAACTTCAGATCCAGGATGGGACAAACCGACCCGTCCTTCTTGGGCACTGTGAAGAGATTGGAATAATACCCGCGGCCCACCTCCGAGGGAGGGACCGGGCAGATGACTGCCATTTCCAGAAGATTCCTCACCGCCGCCAGGAGCCCCTGCAAGGCCAAAGGATCTGAGGGAACACGAGACCTGAAAAATCTTAGAGGAGGTCGGGACTCGAACTCCAGCTTGTAACCGGCCGACACAAACTCATCACATCCCCCGGGAGCAGAGCCCCACAACCCCCACACAGCCTAGATTGCCCCGAAGGGCCATTTCCGGTATCCTTGGAAGCCTCCATATGGTGAAATTGTGGTATTCGCAATTACCCAGGGATTTACGCCGTATGCGACCCGGGATGCCCCTTTAATGTCCCAATAGTGGGAGGATTTGCAATTTAAAATATATATATAATCTTTGTAATGGACAAAACCCCACTAGCCAGGTATCTAAGCCCGGGAGACCCCTTCAGCACGGGATCCCAGGATCTGCAACGGAAAGGACAATAGTCACTCCAAGGCAAATAACAAACAAGCATGCATCAGTACGTGAAAAAATTGCAAGTACAAGCACAGGCAAGATACACAGTAAAATATAAAGACATATATATCTATGTATGCACACAAGGGCAAGGGACCCAGCTGCAGGACAGCTGATAAATAAAGATGACACGGACGGCACCCAGAAAAAAATACAACTCTGTGAAGTACTCACCTGTAGAGTTGGTATTATACGCATACAGCACGTCCTGCTCCAGTAGTAGTAATAACATGTGGGTAGTCCTCCGCCTCCGGCGCCGTGCACTGCAGACATGTAGAAAACAAGCTCCTCCCGGCCCTTCATATACAGAGGGACCTCCTACAAATCCCCACATTGAAAAGCAGTGAAAAATAGAGACCAGGAGAAAGCAACCACCCAAAACTGGCAAAACTATCAAGATAACAATCACCAACAATCACCAACAGGGGATCCAGAACAAGGTGAAACAGGGTGGGGTGGAGCAGGACGTGCTGTATGCGTATAATACCAACACTACAGGTGAGTACTTCACAGAGTTGTATTATTCTAAGCATACAGCAGCACGTCCTGCTCCAGTAGTAGTAATAACATGTGGGACATCCAATAGCAGTGTCCATAAAGAAGGGTGGGATCCCCAACAGAAGGCAGCAGCAAGCAGTCTAAACCACTGCCGCCTGCAGAACCTTGTGGCCAAACACAGCGTCAGCTGATGCCCGAACATTAACCTTGTAAAACTTAGTAAAGGTATGTACAGAAGACCAAGTAGCGGCCTTGCAAACTTGTTCAACAGAGGCCTGGTGCTGAAAAGCCCAAGAAGCCCCAACAGCTCTAGTAGAGTGAGCAGTAAGATGAAAGGGGGGAGTCTTCCCCTTGGCAGTGTAGGCTTGAACAACAGCCTGACGAATCCATTTACTGATGGTAGACTTGGCGGGAGCCAAACCCTTCCTAGGCCCATGAGGCACAACGAAGAGAGCATCCGTCTTCCTAAAGGCCTGTGTGGTAACCAAGTAGGGTTACTAGGATTAGGGCACAAGGAAGGAAGTACAATATCTTGATTCAAATGAAATGCAGACACAACCTTAGGCAGGAAGTCTGGCTTGAAGCGAAACACCACCTTGTCCCGGTGTCTCTCAAAGTAGGGAGGCTGAATAGACAAAGCAGCCAACTCAGACACACGTCTGACCGAAGTAATGGCTACCAGGAAGACAACCTTGATCGTGAGCACAGCTAGGGCGGCCTCATGGATAGGCTCAAAAGGAGCCCCCTGTAGGGCTGACAACACCAAGTTCAGGTCCCAAACAGGAACCATAGGTTTCCGAGGGGGGCGCACATGAGTGACCCCCTGAAAGAAGGTCTTGATAAGCGAGTGATAGGCAAAGGTCTTCTGAAAGAAGATGGACAGGGCCGAAACCTGGCCCTTCAAGGTACTGAGCTTGAGACCTAAGTCTAGGCCATGTTGTAAGAACTCCAGCACCCTGGATACTAAGAATTCCCGGCAGGGAAGAGACCTGGATTCACACCAGTCAATGTAAGCCCGCCACACTCTATAGTAGATGGCAGCAGAAGTCTTCTTCCTGGCTTGGACCATGGTAGCCACCACAGATGCCGACAAACCTTTTTCCCTCAACATGGCGGTTTCAATAGCCAGGCCGTCAAAGTCAGCGTTAGTAAATTGGGATGGCGTAGAGACCCTTGGGTCAGAAGATCTGGTGACCTTGACAGATCGCACTGATCTACCGCCATTTGAACCACGTCCGCGAACCACACTCTTCTTGGCCACCTTGGGGCCACCAGAATCGCGGGTACCCCTTCCAGAGCGATCTTGCGCAGCACTCTGCCCAGAAGGGGAATTGGTGGAAACACATACAGGAGCCTAAACTCCTTCCAAGACATTGACAGGGCATCCGTGGCCAGAGCCAGAGGATCCTGAGACAGGGATACAAAGCTCGGGAGCTTGTGATTGTGACGTGACGCAAAGAGATCCACGTCCGGTACACCCCAACGGTGACAAAGTGACTGAAATACCCTGTCGCAGAGGGACCATTCCCCCTGACGGGACGCCCCCCTGCTCAGAGCATCTACCAGCAGATTCTCCGTCCCCGGAATGTAGACAGCCGATATGCATTGTACATTGGTCTCTGCCCAAATTAGAATCAGAGACACCTCCTGGAGAGCACCCTTGCTCCGGGTTCCTCCCTGATGATTGATGTAGGCTACGGCCGTCCTGTTGTCTGAGCGTACCTGAACCGCCAGACCCTTCAGGTGCTGGGTCAATCGTTCCAGCACCAACCTGATCGCCCTGAGTTCCAGGACATTGATAGGAAGATGGGCCTCCTGAGGGCCCCACCTCCCCTGGAAGCGCAGGGACTTCCAGAAACCCCCCCAGCCCGAAAGACTGGCATCCGTCGTGACCATCTCCCAGGAGGGAGCCAGGAAGGATCTGCCCCTTGTCAAATTCCTGTGGTCCAACCACCACGCAAGGGATTGTCTGACCGAGGGGGGGATCACCCAGCTGTCGTCCAGAGAAGCTGGGTCCTTGTCCCATACTGACAGAAGGTGAAGCTGCAGAGTTCTCAGATGAAACTGGGCAAAGGGAAGGATCTGCCCCTTGTCGAATTCCTGTGGTCCAACCACCACGCAAGGGATTGTCTGACCGAGGGGGGGGGGATCACCCAGCTGTGGTCCAGAGAAGCTGGGTCCTTGTCCCATACTGACAGAAGGTGAAGCTGCAGAGTTCTCAGATGAAACTGGGCAAAGGGCACCGCCTCAATGCTTGCCACCATCGAGCCCACCAACTGCATTCCCTGCCGGATGGAGGGATGAGGGTTCGCGAGCAGGGATCTCACCTGGGTTGTCAGAGCTTCCACCTTCTGCGGAGGAAGGAATATCCTTGACTGAACCAAGTCCAGAATCATCCCCAGAAACGGGGTCACCGAGGAGGGGGACAGAGAGGACTTTGGGTAATTGATCACCCAGCCGAAGGACTCCAGGATGGATACCACCAACCGAGTGTCCAGCTCTGCCTGCCGCAGAGACTGAGAGGTGATGAGAATATCGTCCAGGTATGGGAACACGCGTATGCCCTGTAGTCTTAAGAGAGACATCACCCCTGCCAGCACCTTGGTGAAGACCCTGGGGGCCGGCGTGAGGCCGAAAGGGAGGGCCACGAACTGATAGTGCTGATCCAACAGCGCAAATCTGAGGAACCTTTGGTTCCCTGAGAACACCGGTACGTGCAGGTAAGCGTCCTTGATGTCCACAGATGTCATGAAGTCCCCTGGACGCAGCGAGGCAATGGCGGAGCGCAGAGTTTCCATACGAAAATGCCTGCTTCTGACAAACTTGTTTAGGATTTTCAAATCCATTCAAATCCATTTTGGGCACCGTGAACAGGTTGGAATAAAACCCCGTGCCCCTGTCTCTTGAGGGGACCTCGCAGATGACCCCGAGTTCCAGAAGGTCCTGCACCGCCAGCATCAAGACCCGAGCTGAGGCAGGATCCTGCGGGATCCGAGACCCGACGAACCTGGTAGGGGGCAGCACCGCAAATTCTATCTTGTACCCGGAGGAGACTACCTCCTGAATCCACCGGTCTGGGACGAGGCATCTCCAGACATGCTCGAAGTGCTGTAGACGTCCCCCCACCCTGACGGGCGAGGGCGCCCCTTCATGCTTGCGGGGTCTTGGGGGGGGGGGGCTTTGGGCTTGGGACCCCAGGAGGAGCCTGGACAGCGTCCTCTGTTCTTGTTCCAGGGTTCTGAGCGCGGCCCAGAGAAGGACACCCCTCTACTTTGCTTGGTCCCCCGGTAGGGGGTAGAATGGGAGCTTGGACCACGAAAGGGCCGAATCTGACGCTTGCGCTGGGGCAGCTTTCCCCCCTTGGCAAAGATGTCTAATCTTTCCCCAAACAGGCGCAGTCCTTTGAACGGAAGCCCCGTAAGGGCCTTCTTGGCGACATTGTCAGCAGCCCACTGGCGTAGCCAGACCGCACGGCGTATGGCTACCACCAGAGCAGAGGATTTAGCACTCAGCTTAATAGCATCGTCCGATGCAGGTGACCAGAGCATTGGCGGTATCAGAGGGCAAGTCATCCGCCCCTTCCAGAGCAGACGTAACCACAGTCCTGAGCGCCACCGCCGAGATGGCGAAGACGCAAACCAGGCGGAGCGACGCTCCCCCGAAAGCGAAGGCGTGACAAGCCAATTGATCAACTCGCCGATCCTCTAGATCCCGCAGCGTAGTAGTGTCAGGGGAGTGCATCATAGAGGTATTGGACAGACTCAGAATCGGGGCATCGACCTCGGGCGGCGATGTCCGGCACTTAACCAGATCGGCAGGAAATGGATACTTCTTATCCACAGCCTTGGGAATCCCCTGGAGTTTACTGGGATGTTCCCATTCCTCCAGCACTAGGTTATTAAAGTGAGTTTGTTCGGGAAACTCCAACCGCACCCTAGCGGTATGAAACAGATCGCCCCGCTGCCGAGGTGCCGCGGGAGGGGGAGAGAGGGATAAAACATCAAAGATCTGAGACAACAGTCTGTCAATGTCGTCCTGGGACCAAGGATCAGAGCCAGACTCCTCCTGACTCCTGGGCTCGTCCTCGTAGGATCCTGAGTCAGATAGCAGTTCCCCTTCCTCTGACAGGGACTGAGTATAGGAAAGCAGCACATCATCAGATTCTACAGGGAGAATAGTAGCTTCAGGGTTCAAATGACGCTTCTTGGCAGTGGCCTTGCGCGCCATGGAGCCAGCAATAAAGCTTTCCACACTGGCCAATCTAGAGGCCAAATCAGCATGAGAATCCCCACTAGAATTGGGGGTTATGCTCAAGCTAGGGGGAGTAGGGGAAATAAGGCGAGGTGCGGGCCCAGCCTCGGAAGAGGTGGGGAGACCGGCTAGCGCCTGTTGAGCACAAGGTACGCAGACCCGTGACTTGTCACTGCTGCTAGGTGAAACCCCAAAAGCTGCACACAGACGGGCTTGTCCCAGGGGGACCCCGGGATGTCCTGGGATGCCTTCATATGGTGATTATTAACTTCAATGTGCCAGTAGGGATTGACGCTTTAAGCAACCCTGGATGCCCCTATAACCCACTGGGAAGTGGGAGTAAAATCTGAAAAATGGTCTGGACCGGGCGCTACGTCAGACTAGGGGAAGCCACCGGAGACCGCTGTCTGAAAGACACAAGGGGAAAAAGGGGTGTCAGAGCCAAGCGCGAGGAAACAGCTAGAAAAAGGGTCGCCCACGAGGGCACTTACAGTCTGCGAGGGGAGGACCGTCTTCACCACGCGCATGCGAGAAGGAAATGGCGCCCAGCGAACCTCGAAGGGCGGGCAATAGCGGTCGATGACGCGGAACGCGCCAGGCCGAACCACGCCTCCCCCCCCGGAGCGCGCAAAGCTAGAAGGCGCGCAGCCAATCAGGAGAGAATGCAGCTACGTCAGCATCACTTCAGAGAAGAGGTCTGACTAAGTGAGCAAGGGAAATTGAAAAACGCTGTAGCTTCCCCAAAACGTGCTGCTGTGTGCGCGTAAGGCACAGTAAAACGCTGCGGTCAGTTTAAAATTAAGCAAGGAGCCCCCCCCCCCTCTTTTTTCCCCCACTAACGGGGGAATCTGGGAAGGAAGGTGACCCAATAGAGGGTTCACCGTTAGATAGGGCATGAGGGCTCTAGTGCGGGAGGGGCATCCACTGAAGGCTCACTATTCGCCTTTAACCGCCTACCCTATGGAGGGGGATTGCGGTGGAGACTAGCTCCATAAGCACACTAGGTACTGCCTACCTTCACCCGACCAACGCAGCCCAGGCTGGGAGGCATATTCTTAACAAGAAGGACGGGTGGAAATAGTCCAGCAGGGCCTCGGACTGTCAAGCCCCGCTCGCCTGCGAGAGCGTGATACTTCATGTCTTCGCAGTTCCAGCACTGCAGAGAATTCTGGGGATTTGTGGGAGGTCCCTCGGTATATGAAGGGCTGGGAGGAGCTAATTTTCTACATGTCTGCAGTGCACGGCGCCGGAGGCAGAGGACTACCCACATGTTATTACTACTACTTGAGCAGGACGTGCTGTATGCTTAGAATACCCCAATCCTTGAGGGGTTACTGTCAGCCGCGCCCTGACATAATAAGCGACATAATAAGCCAGCTCTAATGTCCCAGTAAAAAGGCAGAATTACCCACAATGAAAACATACCACCTTGACTAAAACACAGACTACCTTAAAAACCCGATCTGTAAAATGGCGGCGCAGAAGACAGCCGCAGCAGCAACCGACCATCCACGGCCAGAAACGAGGAGGAAGGAAGAGGAAGAAGGGCAAGCCCACCTGGGCCCACCCAAGCGCGCCGGCCCCCGCCCCCCCTCCAAGCATCAGCACAGCGCGGGCCGCACGAGATGCGGCCCCGCCCCCCTCCTCCTCCCGGAGTACAAGCCTTACTCAGCGGGCGCCTAAAGACATGGCGCCCGCTCCTCAGCCAGAGGGGGCTCACCAGAGCCCCGCACAAACAAGGGACCCAGTCAGACAGGCGGACCGGCGACACGCATGCCGCCCGGCCCCGCCCCCCCCCACCGGCCGCGCCAGCCGCAGTAAAAGCAATCAGACAGACACATGAGGTGGAGACAAACAACATGTACCAAGCATACAGACACAGCCCCCCCCCTTACTAGCGCAGGGGGAAGGGACACAGCGGAACCAAGCGGGACACAGGGCAAATACCCATGGGGGGCAACGGGACGGGGCATCCCAAATCCAGATCACCAGGCCGGATAACCGCGTTGCCCCATAGTATGGGGTCTAGTGGAGGAGCAAGCTCCTAGGCACCTTAGGGTGCCGTCTACCCTTGCCCGGCCGGCAGCCTAAGCTGGGAGGCTACACAATGAATTAAGGGGCAAATAAAATAAAACAAGCCGGGCAGAAATAGACCAGAAGGGGGGCCGGGGTGTTACCCCGGCTACCTGCAAGCAGGAGACTTCATTCTTCTGTCTTGTCGCCATCTTGCAGAGAAGAACACTGGGAGATAAGTGGGAGGTCCCAGGTATGTATAGACCGGGAGGGGCTCGTTATTCAAGACTTCTCTGCAACGTCGCCACCTACAGGTGGGTTAACCCAAGTGTAATTATTAATGTTTGAAGCGGAGTGTGTGACATACTTAGAATAACTAACCTTTCCCCGGTTCTATGGTGTATGTGCGGGCTTGCATCCAATGTAAAGTTTGTCGTGCATATAAATTGCTTAGCAAACAGCTCTGTTCTCATCAATCGAGAGCAAGAGTGGATGCATCCCCAGACGCCGGCACACTTGCACCGGATTGGTCACCTCGCCAAGGGAGCAGAGTTTGGCGGCTCCCCAGGGGGGTTTCACACAGCGAGGCATCCCAAATTGGGGACGGGGAAGGCCAGCAGTCAGTCCTGAAATCTTTTTACATTTTTGTCTGTGGGGTGATGCCTCCTCTTGCCATTTAGCATATTTATGTCATTTTTTGTTAATATTTGAATACTATTTCACAAAAGAGCACCTTTAAACTGGGCCAACACTTGTTTTTACTTTAACGGGTGTTGGTCCCGCTCTCTGTGCTTTACAATAACCTCAGGGGGGGGGGGGGCATCCAGAACGCTCGTAAAACTCACCTGCCATACGAGCCAGTCACGTGGGCTGGTCCTGCCGGTTACTGGCGCAGAGGACGCAACTGCGACCTACGTGACCGCAAGGCGGACAATCGCAGGGCTCCTTTCCCAGTGCTGGCTCCTTATGCAGATGAGTTTTAAGAGCGTTCTGTTATCTGCATTCTGGATGCCCCCCCCCCCCCCCCCCCCGAAGTTATCGTAAAGCACAGACAGTGGGAACAACACCCGCTGAAGTAAAAATGGGTGTTGGTCCGGTTTAAGCGAGGGAGTATGAGGAGTATTTACACTGCCAGGAACTTTAGTGGTCCCTGTAGATGTAAGTTGATGCTACACTATTGACCATGTAAAGCCTATGCCCGCAATCCTCACCTTCACTATGAGCCAGCGCCAGGAATGTAGTCCGGTCACCAAGGACGCGGCCATGGCCCACGTGTGCACCGGCGGCCAAACGCGGGACTCCTTTCCCAGCACTGGCTCGTAGTGAAGGTGAGGATTACGGGCGTTCTGGGGGTTATGCCCGGGGGGAGGGGGACCCCAGCATTCTAGATGCCCCCCGAGCTTGTTTTGATTAGCTGTCTGCAGGGCTAACACCCATTAAAGAAAAATAGGGTTTAATGCAAAATAAATCATGGAAGCCCTCATAATATAGACCCCCCCTCCTTTCCCAATCCAACATAGCACTTGCTCCTAAAATAGCTGTGCTCTTGTGCTACTCCATGGCCACCTCCTGAAGAGATACATACCTCTTCTGAGGCATGCAGATCATGCTGAAGCCAGCTGGGGAAGCATACATGGTACAGCCCACCATGCTTGCCTCCAAAAACCTTTAACTAGCTTTACGGTGTGCAAGTCATGTTACTTAAAGTGGACATATTAACTGACTAGCTGGCCCTGTAATCTAAAAGACTCAACAGATGGCCCACCGAGTGACCCTGGGGCACCCTGATTCAGAGTGCCCCACTGTGTGAACCCCACTTGCAAATGCTTTTAGTCACTTACCTTTCCAGTTCTCCCATGCTACGTTCTCAGGCCGCAGCCGCATCCCCATCCTCCCTGCAACTGAGGTGCGCTCCTGTGCAGAAGACTGCAAGGAGAATGGGGATGAGTCCGCTCCCCACTGCCGAATATCACTTCAAAACTCAATAAATGCCATGTAGCATCCAAAATCTAGCATGGACTTTCCTGAGACCTCAGTTCAGACAAGTACCAAAGGGCACAAGGTGGACTGCTTGTTTTACAGTGCCACCGTCCGTCCTCCCACACCTCTGCTTTGTGAAGCAGGGAGCTGTGCTTTCTGGTTGCGTCTGGTGGGTGGGTGGTCATGGCCTGTGTTAAACAGTGGGTGTCTCCATACATGGAAATTCCCACCCGCCAGCCAAAGCCAGGAAGTGCAGCTCCCGACTAGGGCTGCGGGAGGATGATCGATGACTAGATAAGAGGCTCATCCCTTCTGGCACTGTTCTCATCTGAGGTCTGTGACTTCTCCTTTAAATACTTTGCTTACCAATGTCTCCTTCCATTCCTTGTCTGGGAATATTGATAGATGTACGAGTCTCTGATTCAAGGTTTTTCTTAGTCTCTCCATTTTTTCCTATGATGTATCTAAAGAGGAAGAGAAACCAGCTAAAGCTTCACAAGCTCAGAAAAATTCTTTCTATAGCATTATTTATAAAATCCTTAGAAAATGTGGCCTTGCTTTCTCCGCAGTGATAATAGTTGTCTTAGTGAACACACCTATACCATCAAGTCAGACCGCAAAAGCAAAAAAAAAAAAAAAAAAAAAAAAAAAATACAATAATGGCAACCTCCCCTCTTTCTCCCATTTTAGAATACGGCCTTTAGACTTGCCAAAACTTTTTTGGAGTCTTTTGGAGGTTTAAAGGACTATGGAAGAGATGTTGGAAACAATTACATTATTATAAAGAAATAGTAAGACCACATGATCAGCCGTAGAACACAATGCTTAAAGGGGACGTTTAGTCAAAAAACAACTAATAACAATACATATATTTTTAAACTCACTTAAACAGTTGACTGGGTAGATTAATGGAGCACTGGTACCCCTTCTCAGTTTCCTCTATGGTATAACCATCGCAGGGCTCATCTAAATACTGCTCTGAGTCTGCAAAAGAAAATGAATATTTTTATTTGGAGGAGAACTTTGGTAACAGTTGCATTGAATGTTTTAAAATCTAAGTCTAAAATCTAAAATCATATTTTACGCTCATAGGGTTTAGAGGCAATAAAAATACGAAAACATTTTCTGAACCAAATTGTGTTCTAAAATACCCCTCTCCCATGTCCCAATAGCAGCAGGCAGTATGCAAACCCCCCCAAGAACCCGATAATGGACAGCGTGCAGAACCCTTTCCCAATCAATCCCATAACAGGCGGTGTGCAGAATCTCCCCCCGATTCTCCTATAACAGGAAATGTGCAAAATCCCCCCCAATCCCCCTTTAACAGACAGCATGGCACTCCTCCAAATAACAGGCAGCTTGGCAGAATCCCCCTTCCACCTTTAGCAAGCAGTGTGGCAGAATCCCCCCTTTAACAGGCAGTGTACAGGATCCACCCACCCCCCCCCCAATCCTGCTATAAAAGGCAGTATCCCCCCATTCCCCCTATAACAGGCAGCATGGTAGAATCCCCCTAGAACAGAACGTGTGACAATATCCCCCCCCAAATAAAACAATTGCATGAGGATGGAGCGCTAAACAATGGAGGACCAGTGGGCAAGCAGGAAGCATTTAAACATACACTTGCTTCCTGCCCACATGCTGGTCCTCCAATGCGCAGCGCACCCCATACACACACAATCCATATAGTAGAGTGCACCTGCTCTGCTGAACGTGCTCCTGCATCCCTGCTTCCAGCGGATGAGTGTGGTCTATGTACGGCCAGCGTACATAATGTACTAGTACTGTACACCAAATGTACAGAGGCCAGGCCCACCTGCGAGAGCTATAACAGCGACAGCATGAAAAGCGTCGCAGGAGCGCTGTAACGTATGGACTTTTCCTTCACCAGCCCCCATCACACTCACTCCATAGGGCGCCTTGATATGTCACCACACACACACTTTTAGGAAAGTGTGTCTTATGGTGCGAAAAATAGGGTAATTAAATTGTCACCAATGTAAAAATCATCTTCTTCCTCATTCTGGTAAGTGGCCTCCCGAATGGTGTTCTTCCTGTATATCCGGCCTCCAATGGAGATCAAAGATGGTCGCAACACGTCCATGGTGTGTAACTGGAAAAAAAGAAAACACTATAAAAGATACATTTTAGTATACAACTTGGACATTTTGCTGATGCCCCCCCCCCCCCCCCCATGCAAGCCTAGTTCTCCTTACCTACACCGTGTACCCTCATTGAAATAGGGCCCAGCTACTGGCCTTTTCATGGATCCCCACTGTGTGAATCCCAGCAGTTTCCCCACTATGTGAATCCCATTAGTTTCCCCACTATGTCTACCTCATAGGCGCATCTGCGGGCTCTCCTCGCTGTGCATAATGTGCGTCTAGGAAACGGCAAGCTGGGCAGCTTCAGATCTGATTAAGGTGAGCGCAGCCACTAGGACGCAGGTGCCAAACTCGGTACACAGGTAAAGTAAATAGTGCCCATACAGGGCTATAGATCCACAAAACCTGGCCTGTTGCTGCCACTTCAGGAGTGAGTCTCACACCCCTGCACTAGAGGGATGTTGCTGGCGGAAGAATAGTATGCAAGGGGTTGGGTTTTACACAGTTCAGGATCCCAAATCGTGATGGCCCCTGGAAAGGCTGTAGCCTGGCCCTGCAGTCTTTTGGACTCTGGAGCCAGCATACAAAGGTTTCGGTCCTCTTTAGAGAAGAGACTTTGAAGTAGTAAGGAACTTTAGTGGTCCGCACAGGTGGAGTAAATAGTAATCATACAGGGCTATAGAGACAGCTATCTGGGGATCCACAAAACCTGGCCCATTGCTGCTCCTTCAGGAGTGAGTTTCACACCTCTGCACTAGAGGGATGTTGCTAGCAGCCCACACTTGCTTCTTGGGAAAAATAGTATGCAGGATCCCAAATCGTGATGGCCCTGGGAAAGGCTGTAGCCAGGTCCTGCTGTCTTTTGGACTCTGGAGCCAGCATACAAGGGGTTTGGTCCTCTTTAGGGAAGAGATTTTAAAGTAGTAAGGAACTTTATTGTCCTTTAGATGCATCTGCTGCAAACAACAGATGGTAGACTGATGGGTTGAGTTTATTTGCTCCTGAACCTGATCTTTTCTGTTCCAAATCAGAAAACAGCTGCAAGAAAGCCAGGAAAGCGGCTGGGAGGACACAGTGTCACGGGAGCCACTGGCGAAGGTAAGACTAGCGGCAAAGCCAGTGCTTTCGGGCATACCGGAATAGTATGCCGTGGGGGTAGGCTAGCATCCACCAATGGTTTTGATCTGCTTTCAAGTCCCCCAGCACCCCTAGGCAAACCTGATTATGGGTAGTTATGGGCTCCATATCCAGGCCAAAGCTAGAACGGGTCTGGTTGCCCGATCCTGGATACTGCCAAGATCAGGGTCAAATCATCCAGCAGGCTGGCCACTATTACATGTAAACTGGTATAAAGGTCCCTTGGAAGGAAGGCCTAGAGGAAGGAGGAGGGGGGATACAACAGCTGATCCCCGGCATCAGAAGACCAGCGGCTGTCAGACCAGGAGGGAGCCCCCTAGGTGGCAGATCTGAAGAGAGGCGACAGGAGCCCCCTGAACTAGTAAGGGGGGGTCCATTATACCAGTTTACAGGGTAGATGGAGTAATTGTTTGGAGTAACGAATGCCTGGTACAGGCACTATCTGCCCTGAAGGTTCCAACCCACATAAACACGCCCCAGCTCACCACTCCTTATGGGCCACACAGAACCCCCCCAGACCACAATAAAATGTGTCCTTGGAACACCTGAAAATGCTGTCTAAGAAGCGTGAAATTCCCATTATATTTCCACTGGTAAGGAGCTACGCCACCGCTAGGTCTTTCTCTTGCTGGTGCAGACACCTCCCCCCTTGCTGCCAGCTATTCAGATATGCATCAAATGTAAGGGGTGCTGGGGATGCCATTAGAGGTATGCACTGTGGGACAGATCCATGAAGTGAGTATCTGGCAAAACCGGTGGGGATTCACGCAGCTTGTACACCAAATTCGGATGCCACAGAGCAATATTTTTTTTTACACAGAAATGACACAATCTGCAGCACCCTCTGCTGCACCATGCTTAAATTTCACAGCCAGATCCAGTGCCAACCCCACATGTGGGTTGAGGATATCCCCTTCTCTGTCAGCAGGGGTGAACTGGGGCCAAGATTCTGCCCAGGACCACCATGACCAGCCTATAAGCTGCTGAGTACTGTCCCCAGTGCACACTTGTCAGCTAAGGGTAGAGTTGTGCAAGGGAAGATCATGGGCAGGGACGGCAATGGACACTTTATAAAGCGGAAACAAATTCTCTGATTTTTACTACGCCGGGATTTGTTCCCTGTTCCGGGGGCATCCCAGCGCGTGCACAGCCCAAGGATGCTGGATATGTGGCTGCCAGTGTTTTATATTGCTGCGAGAAGCAGGAACAAGGTAAGTTTCGGGGGGGGGGGGGGGTCCACATATCCAGATTTGGGTTTCCCCAGGAAAATGCCAGCTGCGTTAAAGGAGAGAAATTGTGTAGTGTTAAATATCCATATAAACATGCTGGCTAATGAGAGGGGAGGGGTCACTTATACACCCAAACTGAATAAAACGTGGTAGGAATAAAATCCAGGGGTGACAGGTTTAGTGAATATGCGATGACAGAGCCTGTCACCCCGGATGTCCTTTTCCTTCCATTAAAATAAAACAAACAATACTGGCTAGACATTTCTTGATGTCCGGTGTATAAGTGACCTGTCCTCCTGCCATCCAGCATATTTATATGGATTTTTATCATTGGGCCATTTTTTCGCGATAGTGCTCCTTTAAGTTTTGTTCTGTTTTCAGAGATGGTGCTGAACCTTTAATTTGTAGGAGCAGATACTGTGTCAAGAGTGGGGAGAGCCATTATGCAGAGGCTATAAGCATTGTGGGGGGGGGGGGGGGGCATGGCCTGGGGTATCTTGGCTAGGCAAGACACTAAGTATGGACCAGGCATGGGGAATACTTGGGAGCTGTATGTTAGTAGAGGACTGAATGAATTCTGGTACAGGGCCTGGGTGAGTTGCCAGCCCAGTTGACCCCAAAGCAATAGAAACACTTTGAATAGGCAATTAAATCATTTATTGATGCAGATCAAATAAGGACAAATGAGAACAACGAGGAACAGGGGGACATGGACTCAAAAGAGGGACAGTCCCTGCAAATGAGGGACACTTGGGAAGTATGAGTACAGGTCCTCCTTTTTCAGAGACAGGGAGCAATGGTTAGGTAGCCCATATGCCCCTCTCGAAGAGAGTACAGCTCCACTTCAGGCGAATGTGCCTCAATATCCTACAAAGCACTGAGCTGCCATTACTCCTTTCCATACACACGTCCACCACCACCACCATTCAGGCCCTAACTTACCAAATAACACTACAAATACCACAGCGTCACCATGTGAGCCGGCTTCAGAGGGAAATTAGCGTGTGCGCAGGCGCGAAGAAGCGCTAGGATGCCATATTTGTTACTGGCACGCGCTTTTGCCAGGATAGTATTCTAACAAAATGTAACATTTTTATATCTCTTGGCCGTCGAATTAGTATTGTTTGGTGAGGATTTTTTTTAAGCGGTAAACGGTTACGGGAAGGTGTAACAGAGCGCCTCTGCCCGGACTGAATATGGCGCTAGGAGGGCAGCGCGGTGTTGTGACGGGCGTGCTGGCCTCTCACATCGCCCAGGAAGCGGAAGACAGGGGAGCGGAGGCCACAGCGACCAGAGCTGGTAATTATTAGTGACTGCGACACTTACACTGTGTGTTACAGTTATGTACAGTTACAGCCAGGTGTAACGGCTCTCTCTGCTGCACTGCAGACACACACACACACGTGACTGTATGACACACACCTGAGCATGGAGGTGACTGGATGACACACACACACCTAAGCATGGAGGTGGCTGGATGACACACACACACACACCTGAGCATGGAGGTGACTGGATGACACACACCTGAGCATGGAGGTGACTGGATGACACACACACACACACACACACACACACACCTGAGCATGGAGGTGACTGGATGACACACACACACACCTGAGCATGGAGGTGACTGGATGACACACACACACACACACACACACACAGCATGGAGGTGACTGGATGACACACACACACACACACACACCTGAGCATGGAGGTGACTGGATGACACACACACACACACACACACACACCATGGAGGTGACTGGATGACACACACACACACACACACACACACACCTGAGCATGGAGGTGACTGGATGACACACACACACACACACACACACACACACACACACACACCATGGAGGTGACTGGATGACACACACACACACACACACACACACACACACACCTGAGCATGGAGGTGACTGGATGACACACACACACACACACACACACACACCTGAGCATGGAGGTGACTGGATGACACACACACACACACACACACACACACACACACACACACACACACACCATGGAGGTGACTGGATGACACACACACACACACACCTGAGCATGGAGGTGACTGGATGACACACACACACACACACCTGAGCATGGAGGTGACTGGATGACACACACACACACACACACCATGGAGGTGACTGGATGACACACACACACACACCTGAGCATGGAGGTGACTGGATGACACACACACACACACACACACACACACAGCATGGAGGTGACTGGATGACACACACACACACACACACACACACACACACACACACACACACACACACACCTGAGCATGGAGGTGACTGGATGACACACACACACACACACACCATGGAGGTGACTGGATGACACACACACACACACCTGAGCATGGAGGTGACTGGATGACACACACACACACACACACACCTGAGCATGGAGGTGACTGGATGACACACACACACACACACACACCATGGAGGTGACTGGATGACACACACACACACACCTGAGCATGGAGGTGACTGGATGACACACACACACACACACACCTGAGCATGGAGGTGACTGGATGACACACACACACACACACACACACACACACACACACACACACACCATGGAGGTGACTGGATGACACACACACACACACACACACACACACACACCATGGAGGTGGCTGGATGACACACACACACACACCTGAGCATGGAGGTGACTGGATGACACACACACACACACACACACACCATGGAGGTGACTGGATGACACACACACACACACCATGGAGGTGACTGGATGACACACACACACACACCATGGAGGTGACTGGATGACACACACACACAAGCGGCTCGTGGTCCTGGCAAAACGTATATTTCATTTCGGAAATCTATTTTTGAGGTGTTTTTATATTTTTTGCCTGTTCGTGATTCCATTGTGGACATGTAGTCTTATATAGTCAGAAGTGACTTTTGGTCCACTTAACCAGCCATCTCTAGGGCACCCTGATACAGAATGACCATAACCACAGTTACATTGGAACAATGGCCTGTCTGGATCTAAAAGACTCTAGTGAGGCCGATTTCATCATCCCTGTGTTCTCTGATATTTGGGATGCCCCGCAGGGAATCCTGCAATGTGTTCCTGAGCCGCCTCACTGGTATAAACATAGCTGAGGCTCATATCTGTCCCAGGCTTTTATTCAAGTGAACCAAAAACCACCCTGGAGTCTGAGACTCCAGGACAGACATACTTGCCCCCCAGGGCATCCAGATTCGGGGTGCTTCGCTGTGTCAAACCCACCAGGTCACCCAAAGACTCGCCTTTGTACCCGGTCCAATGACACATGCACGAACAGCGGCCAAGTCCCCGCTATCCCTTTTGCAGGGCGCGTGCCTGCGCCAGGCATTTGTTAGTGGCCGGCGCAGGCATGCTCCCTGTTAAAGGGTAGCAGGGGATGCAGCCGCCAGCGTACTCGGATCCTGGCTGCTCATGCGCCATGGGATCGGGGAAGGGTGAGTGAGATTGTCGACCTGGGGGTCTCACACAGCGGGGCATCCCCAATCAGGGGGGCAAAGACCAAAACCAAGGATACTCAAAATCCTGAATTTTGGTCCACTTTAAAGCAGACCAACACCCGTGCGGGTGTTTGTAGTACCGGTATAAGACAGGCTGGGGGGCATCCAGCGGGCTCCTTTTGGCACACCAACTGCACATGCGCGGGCTCTCATCCAATGAGACACACCGGCTCTGACTATGTCATTCGGCAAGCGGATCCCATAGACTTGAATGGGGAGCGCGCGCTGCCGCACCCCCTGTTGTGCACACTCCAGCCCTGGCCTATCTGAATGGGTGGGGCAGGATCATGTGCATAACATAGGGGATGCGGCTACATCCACTCCCTGCTCATAACAATCAGAGTCCTTTGCCGAAAGGAAGTAAACACGGCAAAGGGCTCTGAGTGGACGAGAGCCCCTACATGCGCTGTTGGAGCAGGGAAAGGTGAGTTTTAACCGGTGCCCTGGGGGCTTCACACTGCGGGGCATCCCAATTTGAGCTGCCCTGGGGAAAAGCCAGTGGCTGGCCCTGGAATCTTTTTCGATTCCAGGCTGTCTGCTGGTGGGTTTTGTTTCGCTTTAAAGGAGCCACAGCACTTAACCCTGTTAGCTCACAACCAGTCCTAGAATCTTTCTCTAAATCTGGTTAAAAACAGAGGACTCTGGTGGCACATATCTGCAGAAGTATGCTAAAGTGGCAACACCAAGGTCTGAGCAGCTTCCGCTACTCCTTGTATCTCCTGATTTTGTGTAATCACATAGGGTGCTGGCTCTTGAACTGTATCAGGGAGGCTTTCGACCTCTCATAGATTAGAGTTAGGGTTGCACCTCACAGAGGCACCTTGGCGATTGGTGGAGCAGCTTTAGCATACCTCTGCAAAAGTGGGCCAACTGAGAAATCTGTTTTTAACCAGATTTAAAAACCCGATCCTAGGACCGGTTGCAAGATAACAAGATTGAGTGCTGTGGCTCCTTTAAAGTGGACCAACACCGAGAGGTGATCAGCCCGGAAATCTATAAGATTCCCGGGCCGATCACCTCCCACCCTACGGGAAATCCGAGATCGGGATGTCCCGCGGGGTGAAACCCCCCAAAAAACCCCCAAACACCTTACCTGATCTTCGGCGGCGGCCGTCCGCCGCCGCCTCCCTCGCGCCCCTGTAGGCGTGCTCGCGCCCGCGCCGGCCGTCTGCGAATGGCTGGCGGGGGCGCGCGCGCGCCGAAAGTGACGCGAGGGAGGCGGCGGCGGCCGCTTGGACGTTCCTGATCCCCGCCTGGACGTTGGCGGGGATTGGACCGTCCAGTCACGTGGGAGCGGGGACAGGTAAGATTTTGGGGCTTTCTGGGGGGTTTCACACAGCGGGGTGCCCCCGATCGGGGTGCCCCGCCGAAGTGGACCAAAACCCAGGATAGTCAAAATCCTGGGTGTTGGTCCACTTTAAGAATGGAGGGACCATGCAAGTGCTGTTGCGACTGATGACAGGGGGCAGGACATAGATTTGCCGGTAAGTTGGGTATACTCCCTTTATTTTTATTTTTTTTTAATTTGAGCCTGGACAATGTCTTTAAGTATTTTAAAGCAGCAACAGAGCTGCTGCCTGTGCCCCCCCCCCCCCCCCTCCCAAGCCTGAAACCCAGACTCTGCGATTTGTCTCGTCCAGGGTCGTGACCCACATGATAGAAATTGGCCTCCAGCAGTGATGTGGCTCCAGAATCAACTGCCGATGGAAGAGGTCCAGAAAGAGGTAAGTACTTGGAGTCTGGCTTGTGAGGGCCATAGCTAAATGGGATGTGTCCCGCCATACCCCTCGCCCCCAGTAACAAGTGGACCGCTTTAAAGTGATTCAGCAGCCCAAACCTTTTGACTCACCCGATCGTGATCTCCCCCAGGCTTCCCACTAAACGCACTAGGCCTTAGCATGAGGTCAGGATTAGTGACCCCCCATCAATCACAGGAGCACTTCCACACCCTCTTCATTCATTGTAATATATGGGGTGTGCTGGGCCCCTCTATTGTAGTGAATGGAGAGGGGGCATGGACAGGCCCTGTGACTGATGGCAGAGGGAGGATGCTGTGTGTACCCCCTAATCTCCCCGGTAAGTCCATACAAACTCATCTGTCCGGGCTCCAACATTGCATGTGCAGGCTCTCGTCTAATCGGTGCTGCCTGTTCTGAGAATCATTTGGAAGACGGCTCTCATTTAAAAGAATGGGGAGTGCACGCTGCCGAACCTCCTGGCTGTGTGAACTTTCCCTCCCCAGCCTATCTGAGCGGCTAGGGCGGGAGCACGCTCACGACGCGGAGATGCGGCAGCACACACTACCTATTCATTTAAACAATGGCAACCCGAATGACGTGATCTCAGCAGGTTGCACGAGAGCCTGTGGATGCACCATTGGAGTGGGGAAAGGGTTTTGTTCCTCTTTAAAAGCAGGTAAAGGAACTGATACTTCTCAAATAGGTCAGAATTCTAGGTGTTGATTGTGTCATTTTTGTTTTGTCGTGTAGGGCTGTTTACTATGGCTGCCTCTTCTTCATCCTCATCGGCGGGTGGTGTGAGTGGAAGCTCGGTAACTGGCTCTGGATTCAGTGTCTCCGATCTGGCTCCCCCACGCAAAGCTCTCTTTACTTGCCCAAAAGCAGCCGGAGAAATGCTAGAAGGTACGTTATTTTTTTAAACAATTTTTGAGGTTTATCAAGTCAAACAAAAAGTGTTGGTTCACAGTCCTAGAACAGTAGATCAGCCTTGATATCCCTAAATCAAGATACATCTCATCATGACAACATATATCATAAACATGGCTTTTTAACTAGCAAAAAAGCCCTCCCTGTTTAGTTGTGCTCGCAATGAGGAATGAGAATGACCGATCCTTTTGAGAATAATATAAACCAGCTTTTCAAAGAAAGTTCAAACACAGTTGTGAAGCAGTCCTTCAATTTTCCTTGGGTTAACACACACAATCCCATCACCCACCTGTGTGTTTCCCTCCCTCTAGTACACATATGCTCAACCACATCTGAAGTGGCCCCTGCTGACCTGCTTTGGGGAAAGTGGGTAAAGGTAGTTAAATAGAGGTACAGTAAGGACTATGTTTACTTAGCATTTGTGGGAGTTCAGATGGGTTGAGTATTGGGAACAAGATTAAGATGTGAGACCGATGGTGGGATGGGCTTAAGCGAATAAGCTTGCGTATTGCTAACATGTGGGGATTGTTACATTTAAATCTAGGGGTGTGGTGGAAGGACATACAAGTGCTGTTTGTGTAGACCAGGTACCCTGATTGTTGTAGAAAATCTTCATTATGCTATTCCAAATGAAAACATTTGGAATTGTGGCCCGCGAACAGTTGCCAAATCTTTGAAGTGACCCCGCTTGTCAAAAGGTTGAGCACCCCTGCTCTAATAGTTATAGCACCGTCCAATATTTTGGGCTGGTCCTGGACTGGGTTTTCACAATCAATTTTGTTGGAGATGGCTGGCTCCTAAACCTGAAATGTCCATAGACCTCGCCACCAACTGAATTTACATATTATAACATCCGATTTCAATTAAATTCCAGAATTTTCTTCATTTCTTCTTAAAAATCTGAGAAAAACTGGTCATCTATCTATCTATATAATTTGTCCTAATATAGATTAGTTAATCAATATGTACATTCGACAATGCACGACTGCACAAAAACAGGGCAAGTAATTACATACATACATCAGTAAGAATCCTGTTTTATTGTTTCAGTCACCGCCCGCCACTAACGGAGCACTCCCCTGTCGCCCTGCAGACTCCTGACCCCCCAACACCAAAGACACCAAAAAACATCCCACACAACAAGACCTTTAATATTTAAGCCCAGATCCCTAGGAAATCCCTTCAAAAATCACAGTTGAACATTTATAGCACAAAATAGTGGAAATGGTCTAGCAACAGAGGGTGACAAAATCTCTATGTAGGCTGGCACTAAAAGGTTTAAAGTTTCCTTTTAATCAGTTAGGTTTTCCTGAGGCATCCCGATTTTGGATGCCCCACTGTCTGAAACCGCGCAGATCGCCTATAGAACTCGCTTTTCCACCACACAATCAGCAATGTTTTGAACAGAGCACTATCATGAGGAGCAGCCAGATCTCTGCCTCACTGCGGTCTGCGGCCTGCCCCTATCCCCAGCCTATCTGAATGGCTGAGTGTTGGTAGCGTGCTTAACCGACAGGGAGGCAGGGTATGCGGTCAAGGTTCACATAGTGGGGTTTAGGTGACAGGTCCACCAAATGCCCCACTGTGTAAACTCTGTAAGACTTTCCTGTTCCTGGTCCAACGGCAGCACATGCGTGGACCCTCATTTGCTGTGACTATGTCATTTGGCTATGTTCCTATCCTGATGATCCAATCTGAATGGCTGAGGCAGGAGCGCGCACACAACCCCAAGATGCAGCGGGTCGGGCCGCTATCACTCCCCATTGTAAGCAGTTAGAGTCTATTTCTGAATTACATAGGCACAACAAATGACTCTGATTGGACAAGAGCCTGCACATGTGCTGTTGGCCCAGGGAAAGGTAAGCTGATACCGGTGATCTGGGTGGTTTCACACAGCGGTGTATCCCGATTTGGATGCCCTGGGGGAAGGCTAGCGGCCACCCTGGGTTTTATTGTGCATTAAAATGAAGTATTTACATATATTCTGAGATTTTGTATTGATTTACACTGCTCCCAAGGGGGGATGAGTCTGGAGGAGGTTAGTGTAGGCCTAAACAAATTTTAAATATCGTATAGCCAGTGATAACTAAATGAAGTTTTATCACTGTCCACTGGGTGGCAGTATGACATTGCTGTATTGGCACTTTACTTATTACATGTATTGAATCCTTGAACATACATACATACGCCACTTACACTCTTAAACTCTTTGTTGGGAATCCTGTCCTGTGTTGTTAAAGCAGAAGTCCAGTCTGTTAGTAAAATAAATACTGTGTCCAAGATGTAGCGTTGCCATCAGCACATTAGGCAGTGGCTGCGCAGTTCTGTGCTCGCTCCTGCCCGTCATTCTAGTAAATAGGCGGCAGGTGCACGCACAGATCGGGCCCAGGCCCGGAAATGCTGAGGGAACAGCACTTTATTCTAGGCAAGGTAAGGTGTTTTTTCTTTTTGTACGTCCCCTCCAGTCCTGCCTTGGCACTGCGGGGAAGTGGCATCCTGGGGGGGTGGGGGTTACTATATGACTGGACTTCCTCTTTAAACGCCACCGTGCTCCACTTACTGCCCAAGCGGGGCATCATTAGGCAATAGAAATACTTACTTAGCCAGGGCTGGGACTAAATACTGACCACAGTGCCAGTGAAAAGATGGGATGCTGCATTTTTATCACATTATGTGGTGGGGGGCATGCAGATTTCTATGTCCCTTTTTGTTTCAGGTTTATTGATTAAGACTTCTTTAAAGTGGACCAAAACCCATGCCGATCAGCCAGGGAATCTATAAGATTCCTGGGCCAAACAATTCTCTAGACCCCCCCCCCCCCCCCCCCCCCCGGGGCATCAAAAATCGGGATGACCCGCTGTGTGAAACCCCCTCAGGTCGATCCATACACTTACCTTGTTTCCTGGTCCAAGGGAGTATGGGCGGGGGGGCAGGGCACCCATAATCCATACCTTAACCTCGCTCCCCCACCAGGAATCCTGCACCGCAGTTGGCTGCCCAGCTCTCTTGTGTGCAGCAACAGCGCCACTGTTGGCTGCCCGGTGCTCACATCGGCAGGACATTCAGTGGCTGGAACATCAGCGCCCACGTGAACGCCCGGCAGCCAATCCAGCAGGGGAACGGCGTTAAAGTGGACTGTCACCCACCCCTGATCGGCCCGGGAATCTATAAGATTCCAAAACCCCAAAAAAACTCACCGCCGCCGCCTCCCGCGCGCTCCTCTAGACGTGCGGGAGGCGGCGGCGGACGCACTGTCTTGTCCGCCGCTTGTCCGTGGCTATGTGGGAGCGTGGTGAGGTGAGTTTTGGGGGCTTTCTGCGGAGGCTCGCTGCGGAGGGCGTCGGTCTGCTTTAATGCTTTTCAGTGGCCTTGGTAAACATGTTGCAGCAAGTTATCCGCATCAATGTAACTTTTGCTACCCCTGGGGCATCTAGTCGACTTCGAAGTTATAGCTTTTGTCTTACATATTTATGGATATTAAGAATTGTGTGCCCTTGTATTTATTTATTTTTTTCAGATGGCTCTGAAAGATTCCTGTGCGAGTCTGTATTTAGTTATCAAGTTGCATCAACATTAAAGCAGGTAAAGCATGGTAAGTAACCACCTGGATATTTTTATATACAATGTAAAACACTCCAAAGATAACTCAAGATAAGCTGTTGTCCTGATGTATCGCGCTGCTCATTGGGGGTCATGCTAATTATTTAGTGAACTAAGTGTAACTCTGGGTGCGCTTTTTAACACACAACAAATGCAGTAATGTGTTTTTTTTCCCAAAAATGAACCTGTAGTGGCTATGATGCATTTTACAGATTTCTGTTTGTATCTGCATAGCCCATAGGGCACCAAACTTTCAAAAAATGGGCTTTACCTCATTGGAAAAGTGATGCACCCCTCCTGTGAAAATGCCCCATTCCCGGGCCCATTGTGCTATGCCCCATTTGAACAATATCCTAAAAAGCAACTCACTGGGGAGGCGGGCAATCAGCACAGATGCTAAAGCTGAGAGCTTGAGTGACAGGTTAGTTACCCAATTTCATGCAGCAGTGTCACTGCACTGGTCTGTCACTCAAGTCTGCAGCTACCATGCAGAGTCCTGCCCCCCACCAGCATCAGGGGAGGATTTGGGGTTGTTGTATTTTTTACACACAAAGGGAGGGAGGGGTGGCTAGGGGGGGTTACAAAAATGTTTGACTTCAGAGGGCCACCCCAGCCCCTCCCCCTCCTATTAACGATACTGTACGTCCAATAAGAGTAAAATAAAAACACTCTCCTTCACCCCGAATCCAGCCAGTGAAGTTGGTGGTGACACAGATACGGCACTGAGCGCTACATTCCTGTAGTCCATGCTTGTCACTGGGAGCTGGCACTCTCCGCAGCGCAGCACGCATTCACGTGAATGGGCACGCGGGAGTGCATGTGATCTGGAGAGCATCAGCACAGACTACAGGAACATGGCAGCAGATGTTCGGGCTGGATCGCGGTGAAGGTGAGGGTTTTTTTTATATTAGACATTCAGTATTGCTAATAGGGTGGGCAAGGGCAGTGGGTATGTCATTTTTTGGAAAGGGGTCAGAGTGGCCCTTTAATTCCTTGAACACATTAAATTTGACAGGCAGGTGGGCACAGAATTAAAAAACTAACTGTAGTGCCCACCCACCCCATAAAATTCAAATCCCCCCATCCTCCAAGAGGAGAAATAGCAGAAGCCAGCACATATCTCCACCTAGCCACCTCTGCATTAACTTCATACTGGGTGCTAACAATGGCCAGTTTCTGGCACCAGGTACCCCCCCCACTTGTGTTCCTCGTACCTAGTCTGGTAGACAGCCCACAAAGCAAAGGTCTGCAAGCAACATGTGGCTCAGCTCAGCTCGTGTGTCCCGATCCGATGACAGATGTTAATATCTACATGTGGGTCATGTTGGGGCTTGGAGGAGACCCTATTTTCACAAGCTGCTCTCTTAGCTGTAGTGTGTGCTGATAGAGAACTTTTTTTGTTGCATCACACGGGTCAGGCACTTTCCCCGGCTATGTCCCAACTCCAGCGGGAACCTTCAGTCACATGTGTAGCTAAAATAGAAACTTGCCGTCTGTGTGGATCCTCTGTTGAGTGACAGAATATTTGTAAACCGGTCAGGTTAAAGTGGACCAACACCCAGGATTTTGACTATTCTGGGTTTTGGTCCACTTCAGGGGGCCACCCCGATTAAGGGTGCCCCGCTGTTTGAAACCCCCCAGAAAGCCCCCAAAACTCACCTCACCACGCTCCCACGTGGCCACGCTGACCAATCACCGCCGACGGACAAGCGAGTGTCAGCGGCGGACAACACAGCGCGTTCGCCGCCGCCTCCCGCGCGCCCCTCTGACAGTGCCCGCGCCGGCCATTCACAAACGGCCGCCGCCGCCTCCCGCGCGCTCCTCTGGACGCGCCGCCGCCGATGAGGTACGTTTTTTGAGGGAGGTGATCGGCCCGGGAATCTTATATAGATTCCCGGGCCGATCACCCCTGGGGCACCCCTGGGGGCTTGGATGTAACAGCCCTGCGCTTCATCCATTTATGAGGCAGTTGCTTTCTTACTTAAAAACTCTGTTTAAAGTTAAAGGGCCCTTTTGCTGTGTCGGGGTAACATACTTCATTGCAGTTTGAACACAAAAAACCTAGTCTATTTTATTGAATGAAGAGTTGAACTGTGATGTGCTTGGTTATAGCAAAAAGTGTTTTACTACAATGGGATCATAGTCCATGAACACACTGGGCCTTGCCTGTGCTGCTACATACTTCTATTACTATCTAGAGTAATAAATCAAGGCAACTGTACTTGCTTTGTGTTTCTTGAAGATGTGCCACTAGTCTTCACTACTTACTGAAAAGTCTTCAAGAAAAATATAGCAAATACAGTTGATTTATTACTGTGGACATACTAGTAGTAGTAGTGTCTCATTATCCCTAAAAGAGTGATCTGTACTTGAACATGAACCTCACATCCAGCATCCCAGTGGTGTGTTTGAACTCTTTAGAACGTGATGGTGCAAACGGCATCGAAGCTCAAAGACTATGCAAGTAATACCTGTAAGATTGCAGTCTACTAAGACTGGGGCACCATCCGTTGTGGCCCCTGCACCCCTAGGGAGTAGGAGAACTGGGGCTGTTCCCATATGCCCACCTCACTTCTGTCCAACACACCTCTTCTTACCTCACCCCGGCCTACATCTACATGTATATCCTATTTATATCCTAGGCAGCAATTACCATGACCCGTGCATTGCTCGGGTGTGGTTTTGGCCCATTCTTCCACCCCAAACACTTAAATCCTGAAGGTACCGGGGGCTCCTATGAACTCAAAACTTCAGTTCCTTCCGTAGATTTTCAATTGGATTTGGGTCAGGTGATTGGCGGGACTATTCTGGAAGCTTTAATTTCCTTCTCTGAAACCAACCAAGAGTTTCCTTGGCTGTGTGGTTGAGATCATTATCATGCTAATATGTCCACCCTGGTTTCATCTTCATCATCCTGTTCGATGGCAGCAGATTTTGATCAAGAAGGTCTCTGTAAATGTTGTTTAAGCAAACTTTAAACATTCTTAAATGAGGACCAAAACCTGGGATTTTAACTATGCCGGGCTTCGTTCTTTGCCCCAGGGTGCCCCATTTCAGGATGCCCCGCTGTGTTAAACCCCCTGGTCAGTTAAACTCGCTTTTCCCTGGTCCTGCCATGCATGCGCGACTCTCCCCCAATTGGTGCGCTTGGCCATCCATTGTGGCCCCAGCACCCCTGGGGAGTTGGAGAACTGAGCTTGCAATGCCTGCATTGCTAGCGACTGCTCCCCTATGCCTGCCTCACTTCTGTCCAACACACCTCTTCTTACCTCACCTCGGCCTACATCTACCTACTTCTGATCACCAGATCGTGTCTCGCCTCTGTCCGCTTTACCTCTTCCCGCCTCACTACTACTCAACTCACCTTTCCCTGCCTTACCTCTGCCCACTTCTTCCCACCTCACTTCTGTCTGACACACCTCTGCCCACCTCACCGTGGCCTACCTCTACTCACCTTGTCCCACCTCACCTCTCTCTCACCACTGCTCAACTCACCTCTCCTCTACCTGCCTTACCTCTAACCACTTCACCTCTCCCTCTGTCCATTTCTCCTGCCTCACCTCTGCCCACCTCGCCTCTCTCTGCCTACCCCTGCTCCACTCGCCCTACCTCTACCCACTTCATCTCTCCCTCCCTGTGTCCAGTTTTCCCACCTTACCTTGGCCTACTTCTACCAACCTGTGCTCACTTTGTTCTGCCTCAACTCTACACACCTTACCTCTCTCTATCTCACCACTGCTAAGCGCGCCTCTCCTCACTCTGCACACCTCTGCCCACCTCACCGTGGTCTACCTCTGCTCACCTTGTGCCGCCTCACCTCTCCCTGTCTCACTACTGCTCAGCTCAGCTCTCCTCTCTACTCCTCTCTGTCCCAGCTATGTCCCAACTCCAGTGGGAACCTTCACCTTGTGCCACCTCACCTCTCCCTGCCTCACTACTGCTCAGCTCAGCTCTCCTCTCCACTCCTCTCTTTTGCCTTACCTGCACTCTTCTTCCCATCTCCCCTCTGCTCACCTTGCTCGCATATACATAAAAACAGTATGCCTGCAGTAAACTGTGTTTCCATAGATTACATTTTATTGTGGTCCATGAAGCAGAACAATAAGACAGTGTTGCACCTGGACCCCAAAATGATGTGCATCCCTGTGCTAGGAGAACAATGAGCCAGTGTGACTGGGGGGAGCCGCCGTACATTTGGGCTATACAGTACAACCACTGGGTATGTTAGCCAACATTAGCAAGACAACAAAAATGAGTGTGTTAATATAAATGCGGCTTGTTGCAGAAACATTAAAGCATCGTTCACCATTTCCCACTGCCTGCTTAGTAACGGAAGGACATCTTCTGAACAGCTTTTAATGTGAGCAGTAGGTGAAACCTGAAGGGAAAAGGAAGTTGGCACTGGCAGCTTTGTATTATTTGGGTTCTGGTAACATTGTTAAATCTTCCCCGGGAAGGAGAATGTCAGCTGGGGCAGAGATGATGATGTCTTTACACAAACTTTGCCTACAGACGTGGAGTCTGCATCTTTTTGTAGACCATTTATATATAAATGCAAGGTGTAACTGGAAAGCTCTAACAACATTATGTCTCTCTATAAAGAGATACTGAATAAGTCTATCTCTATATAGTCAGGCATCATGTTCTTAGCTTTTCAGCAACACCCCTTAATTGTATATACAAACAGTGAGCAAAGAGATACAGAGCCTTTATTTTATAGACTGTAGAAGTCCTATATATATCAGGTATAACATACAAGCATTCCAGGGACACCCATCTTCTGCAGAGAGAAGCTGTTGAGATGCTGTTCAATACTTATTTCATGCTGGTTGTCAGAGGCGGCATCTTTTATTCACCAGCACTTCCCTGATAAACCAACTTGCTCTCCTCTGCTGACTCAATTTTCAGGATCCCTTGTTTGCATTTACAATCAACCATAAAGCCCTAGCATGAGATGTCCAGCACAAGGAAGAGAGTTGCCTTAGCTTGTGATAAAATATAAAGCAACCTGAATGAAAGATACCGCCCCTGACAGCCAGCATGGTGAGAGTAGGTAGCAGACTAAATGAACCCTTTGCCTGGAATGTCCCTTTAACCACCTTTACCTCTATATTGTTTAATTCCTGCATATAGCGTACTCCTCCATGACTGAAAATACTCCTCCAAGATGATGGGAGGAGTATTTCTACTCCTTGGGAGAAGTCTAGTGTGACCTATCTACAGAGGAGCCTAGGCAGTCCAGGCCGGCTCCTGATCTAATTGCAGTAACATTTGTTTAGGTCTAATCTTTTCAGATCAGCAAGTGAGTCGGATGGAGAAGCTGGCTGGGTTAGTGGAAGAGCTGGAGGCTGATGAATGGCGCTACACACCTATAGAACAGCTCCTGGGCTTTACCCCATCTTCTGGCGGAAAGTGAAAAGCAGTTAGAGGACATGTTTTATATGTGAAGCCGGTGCTCACAATAAAGACTATGCTGCATTTCCTGGGAGAAGAGCCTGTGACTGACTCTCGCTTTGAGAAATGGTTCCAGAAACAGTCCGCCGTTTTGTTTTTTTGATTTTCAAAAGCAAGGTGAATTTCTGGCCCGTACAAATTGTAATGTTACTGTTGCCCTGTATTCTTCAAGTTTCACCTCTCACATAGAGGAATACATTGCTATTTTTAATACCGATTTGTGAGGTCCCTACACCCAACACAAATCATGATCACCATCTCGTTTTCCTTCATCGCTCAAAGCAGAACAAAATCCAGTAGCCACTTGCTTTTGCCCAGGGAATCGGGATGCCCTGCTGTGTGAAACCTTCCAGTTTGCCCATAAAAACTCACCTTTCCAAGCGCCAACGTCCAAAGAGAGACGCCTGCTGTGGCGTTATTCAGCAGACGTTGTTTACTATGTGCAGCGTGCACTGACGCATCCCCGGTGTTTCCACCCAACCATTCAGATAGGCTCCCTATTCAAGTCAATGAGAGCCACCTCCTGTATGATGTAGTCACAGCAGACCTGGAGAAGTACGATTTTATGGACTAACAGGGGCATTTCACACAGCGAGTCATTCCAATCCGGGATGCCCCGGGGGCACGGAACAAGACTCAGAAGTCGAATCTTGAGTTTTGTCCTGCTTTAAGCAGACATTTTTTATTAGTGTGGGGATGTAAATGGCCAACTTTTGTCACACATGGGGAAAGGTCTAGTCTCAATGTATATGTGGAATCAATACAGATGTTACTTTAACCAATAAGCCATCAATGTGGTGGGTTTTGGTCCGCTTTAAGGCAAACACCAAGGTCAACAGTGCTACAGGCAAGGGGACCTGTATGGTAAGATGTAACCTGCCTGGACAATGACTTTTAATTGCCAGCACTTTTACCTTTGTTTTCTGCCAGCTTATATATTGTGTCATTTGTTTTTGTATTGAACATTATTTTATTAAATAAAAAATAGTCTCAAGAGAATGTGCATGGATTTCATTCTAAAACCTGGCTAGAAGTTGCTGATTACCCCAGATGAACATTTATTCTTAAAATAGACCAAGCACACATTGTGAAGTCTTTTTGACTGGGCTGCCCTGCAGTGTGAGCTCCCAGGTCACCCCCACATTGACTCATCTTTTCCAGGGCTCCTGTGCCATGCTTACCAGCCGTGGATGCTTCCCCTATAGATGAGATGCGCTCCTGGGAACAGGAGTGTGCTGCACACCACAGGAAAACCTAGAATGCTGCCAGTCCCCATCCCTTATGGCTCTGTGTGTAATCAGGACTGTGTGCCGATCATTAATATGCACGGCATACAACATTGATTGGATGACCTGGGGGGGTTTACACAGCAGGGCATCCCAAATTGGAATGCCCCCAGGCCAAGGACCGCAACCCAGGATACTGAAAATACCAGGTTTTGGTCCACTTTAAGGTGCCGCCACCGCCTCCTACAGAGGGAATGTTGAGGCAGTGAATGAAATTGGACGTTCTCCGGTTGCAAGGAGGAGGAAACGTGAGGTTTTTTTTTTCTATTTCAGCCTGGACAGTCCATTTAAAGCTAAACATTTCTGTCTACACATGCAAGGTCAGAAATCGATACATTGTACTAACATTTATGTGGAATTGTTTTTGTATAAAGAGCAAACATGTTCAAATGTATAGTGTTTGCATGACCATGCCCTAGTTAATGGGTCAATGGCTCTCTCTTCAAGGAGAAACCTGGGTGACCTGAAGAGACCTTTCTGAGCCAACTGAATTCAACATGGGCAGCGCACTTTAAATAAAATGACCAGCATACTTTACCTATCCATTAAAATATCAGGGTTTATTTAAATAGCCACTTATTGCCCTGTAACATGGCATTTCTCGATTTTTGTGAAGTTACTGAAAAGAAATGAGGAAAGTAAGAGATTTTCTCTTCTTTACATTACAGCTATTGCCAGAACATCACTGAATAATGTGCTATAGAAAGACTCCAGAAAGACCCTCCTTTCCCCCAAATAGAAGGATGCCTTGGTCTGCTTTTTCGCCACAATTTTGTTTTCATCAAATAATTTGTGTTTTTTACACACACAGATTATTTGGACAAAGCTTGATTATTAAAAACTACAATGTAGGTGATAGAAGCTTTTCTGCTGCTGTCCCCCAGGTCCTATAGCTTGCACGTTTTTGGCGTTACCCATGCCAGGATATTTCTAGGATTTGGGCAGCGCGAGGGCAGCAACGTCAGTGGCTATTTAAATGCAGGTGTCTCATTCAGGCGTTTTTATGGCTACTTTCAAGAACCAGCCAGGCTGTTTGCCTTCACAGACATTAATGAAATGATGATTTATAGATTATATATTTTCAAGTCTGTTTTTGAAATGTATTCCCTCTTCAGTAATCCAGGTGGCAGCTGATTCACTACTAGCGCCACGTATCACCATGTGAGCGTTTGTATAGCGACGCTTAGAGCGACCGCTAGTAGATGCTGTAAGCGTGTGTCGGCGCTGTAACCTAGTGTAGCGGTCACTGTAGTATCCTGGCTGGCATTGATGAATTTGATGTGTGTTTGGTGCTGTAGAAGCTCTCTCTTGCTGATTCACTGCAGAGCCAGTGGAGAACGCTAAGTGATGTTCCAAGGTCATAACGCCCAAGACTACACCACATCTAACAAGAGGACAAAGCTGTAGTGAGCGATAGGTAGCACCAGCTTAGTGCGTCCCGCACCATATTTAAGGAATATACGCTGAGCCGCCTCTGGTAATACATGTGGCGCTGTCGCTCACCAGATTCGCTTTCTTAAATATGGTTTCACACACAGCGCCCAGCGTTCACCTGACGCTACGTAGCACTACCTGGCGCTATCCTTTTCTTAAATAACCCCTCTAAGAGAGGTACAATTGGGGTCATGTTTAGGAACAAACTCTGCCACAAAGTTCCAGGCTGTATTTAAGTCACAAACAGTGCAGAGATGCCAAAAAGTCACCTATGCTTTGCAGAATATCTACGCAAACACTGTGCCCCACTGCCAGGAGCTTTATGTCCAGGGCTGCAATAGCTGAGCATCTGCATGCAAGCCTTCCATCGCCAGTTAATTATTATTATTTGTATTATTTTTTATAAGCGCCATCATAGTCCCGGTAGAAATTACAGGGGTTAAGACAAGTAAAATATTTAATAATACAACATTGCATATAATACACATGGTATTATGATTTAGATGTAACAGATGTGTAATTAAATACTAAAATAGATGCAGGAATACATTAGGAGAGAGGGACCTAAGGCACAAAGTTCCATTGGGGTGTAAATCTCAAAGGAAAAGTGTAGCGTTGTGGACCAGGCAATGCCAGGGGGCAGTAGATAGTCGGCTTACCTTACCGGGGGAGCCCCGCTGTGTGAAACCCCCCAGATTGCCAAAGCCAACTCACCTCTTCCCCGTACTACAGCGCGGCCGCTCATCCAGTCGACACGCTCGGAGCCGCTGACATGTCTTCTAAGGCCAGTGACTCCGAGTGCACTGGCGGCCGCATCTCCCGCTACCCTCTAACAGGGGACATGCCCACGCCAGCCATTCACAAAGACCTGGCACAGGCACACGCCCTGCTTGGGGCGTATGCACCGTTGAACCGGGAAACAAGGTAAGTGTATGGGGCAACCTGGGGGGGTGTCACAGTGGGGCATCCCAAATTTGGATGCCCCAGGGGGTTTGGTCCACGTTAATAAAGGGTTTATGTGCCAGTGACTATGGTGGTCCTGGCCATCTTCTGAGTAGTGGCTAGTTTAGCGTCATGTGTGACCTCTTGCTTGTTAGTGGCCAAATAAAGCTGTCCCAGTGTTGAGCTTCTTGCCCATGAGTTGCCTTACCAGTCCTGGGTGAGTTTGTAGATCTTTTTTTCCCTAATGCATGGCACGGCCTGCTTCAAGAAGTCCTTACGTATGGGATATTCCGCCACAAGGTGGCGCAGTGCACTGCAGAAGAGTTGTGGCTCCTCCCGGTACCATATAAAAACAGGATCACCAATATACCAATCCAGTGTTTCTCTGCAGTGATTCTGCGAAGATAGAAGATGGCTCTTATATTGCGCAGGTGAGCGGGGCAACCAAGCCTGCGGCCCTGCAAGTCTATTTCCACCCTTTTCCGGATCCTCTGTGCCTCCCAGCCTCGGGTGTCGGATCGGGTGACGGTAGAGGAGCACTAGGGTCAAGTGCTCAAGGAGCGCTGCTCCTGGCCGCGGACCCTGTACCACAAAGGGTAGCCGGCCATAGGTTTTATGGTGAGCCTACTAGGGATGCGGAGTTCCTGTCCTAGCTTCTGAGGGGGTGAGTGTTTTGGGGACTATGTGACTTGTTTCTGGTGTTTGGGGTCCCCCCCATCCCTGGCCCGGGCTCCCCCCCCCGACGTGTGTTTGGGGGGGGGGGGCGGGTGTTAGTGGCGAGTGCTTTTAGTCTGTTATTTACGCTGTTTTAAACTGTTTTCGCCGCCGTCTCCGCTTTGTACTACGCTCCGCGTCGGGCGGCGCTATAACTGTGAGGCATTTTTTTGGTGATGACGCTGGCGCGGTCACGTGAGCGCCGGTTTTCGTACTCTTCGGGGGGGCGGAGGATGACGCGTATCGCGTCGTCCTCCCGCAGCCCGCCCCTCAAGGTTCCTCTGCCGGCGCCATTATGGATTCTGCTGCGCGTCTGGGGCCCTTCTCATCCCTGAGCTGCGTCATCTCTGCCTGTGTTGCTTCCTCCTGTGATCTGGCGGCTTGGTGATTTTGGCCTGCTTGGTCCGTGAGTCCCCTTTGGGGGGTTTTGGTTCCTTGGGGCATGGCCTGCGGGGTGCTTATTTGTTTTTAATTATGTCTTTCAGGCGGAACAACTGTGGGTTGTGGTTTCTCCCGGTCCTGCCTCTTACCCTCCCTCATCTCCCCATTCTGGCTTCTGGGGGCATCCCGGGTGGCTTTTATTAGCCCTTACCCTGTGCTGGCCTATTGCGCCTGTCTTAATCACCATATGGAGGCTTCTGGGGATAGCGTGCTCGGGGGTCCTTCGGGCATGTGCGGGGCATCCCCTCTGAGTAACAGTGCTGCGGTGTGCGTGCCATGCGCCCAGGGTATCGTTGCGGCCCAGGCTGGGCTATCCGCTTCGCTTCCCAGCTCTGCGCCCCCTTCGGCGTCGCCTACCCCTCTGTGCCTGCATTTAGCCCCCAGTAAGGGGGATACGAGCGGGTGGTCACAGTCTGATCTGGCACTGCGTGTGGCCAGTATTGAAAGGCAGCTTGCCAGGCCTGTTCCACGAAAGGCCTCTGGCAAGAAGCGCCACCTGGCTCCCGCGCCCTCCCTCTTTCCTGAGGAGGATGAGGGAATTGATGCTTTTGGTGGCCTTTACCCCCTAGAAGAGGGGGAACTCTTCCAGGACTCTGACTCCTCTGGGGACCAGCAGGAGGGTTACGACAATGACCCCGGATCTGCGTCTGGAGAGGACTCATGGTTCCCTGAGGACACTGATAACCTGTTGGCTCACATTTTTGAAATCTTACACATTGTTCCCCCTGAGGTGGCTAAGAGGAAGCAGGGTGAGGTCTCTTCGTCCTGATAAACAGCGTCTGGAGTTCCCTGAGCAGAGCCATTTCACTAATATGGTGCTCAAGGAGTGGGAATGTCCTAGTAGATTGCCCACGGTGCCCAAAGGATTGGATAAGAGGTATCCTTTTTCTGCGGACCTGGTCAAGCGATGGTCGTGTCCCCCTGAGGTGGACGCTCCCATTCTAGGGCTGTCCAACACCTCGGTCATGCCTTCCCCTGACACTACTACACTGAGGGACAGCGAGGACCGGTGCATGGATCAGCTGGCCTGCTATGGTGTTACATTTGTGGGGGCTGGGCTGCGTCCGGTCTGCGCCGCTGCCATTACAGCTATTGCCCGTAAGAAACTGCTCAAGCGTCTTATTGATGGCGCTATGGCTGGTAGCAGGGGGGAGGATTATAGGGCCCTTTTGCTCTGCTCTGATTTTGTTGCCTTTGTCCTTACTGCCATGGATGATGCGGTACGGCTGAGTGGTAGGGCCTCTGCCCTCTTGGTGGCTATGCGCCGCTCTGTTTGGCTGCGTCAGTGGGCGGCTGACGCTGCTGCTAAGAAGGCTCTCACTGGGCTTCCCTTTACGGGGCTGTGGCTCTTTGAGCGTCTGGATGTTCTAGCCAAGGATGGTAGGCTGCCTCAGCATAGGAGGCAGCCTCGGCCATTTCGGGGGCCCTCCGCTTCCCTCCCCTCCTTTCGTGCTCCCAGAGGAGGTCGTGGCTCCCTCTTTTCAGGTACCCGCAGAGATTCTTGGGGCCGTGGAAGACCACGTGGTCATCCCGGTCTCTCATGGGGTCCCAAGCCCAAACCTTCTCCCAGGCATGAGGAGGCGCCCTCACCCATCTGGGTTCTTTGCTCACGTCTGGAGGCTCCGCATCTCAGACTGGTGGATTCAGGAGGTGGTGTCCCATGGTTACAAGATAGAGTTTGCAGCCTGGCCGCCCCCAAGATTCATCAGATCCCGGATGTCTCAAAACCCTCTGTCTGCTCAGGGTTTGCGCCTTGTGGTTCAACGTCTGTTGGAGTCAGGAGTCATTTGCCCGGTGCCTTCCCAGGAACGGAGTCAGGGTTTCTACTCCAATCTGTTCACGGTTCACAAAAAAGACGGGTCCTTGAGGCTCATCCTGGACTTGAAGGGTCTTAAAAGTTTGTCAGGTTTAAGCACTTTCACATGGAGACGCTATGCTCGGCTGTCAGTACCCTGCGCCCGGGCGACTTCATGACCTCCGTGGACTTCAAGGATGCCTATCTTCACGTGCCAAGCTTTCCAGCTCATCAGAGATTTCTCAGGTTCGCTCTAGAGGATCAGCATTACCAGTTTGTGGCTTTACCGTTCTGTATCACTTTGGCGCCTCGGGTGTTCACCAAGGTGCTGGCGGGCGTGATGGCTCTGCTGCGGAATCAGGGCATTTGCATCCTCCCTTACCTGGACGACATTCTCATTGCGGCTCAGTCTCTTCATCAGGCCGAGAAGGATACTCAGGTGGTGACCTCCACTCTCGAGTCCTTCGGCTGGGTGATCAACTACCCCAAGTCTTCACTGTCTCCGTCTTTGGTGAGGTCCTTTCTGGGCATGACTCTGGATACCTCTCAGGTCAAGGTATTCCTGCCTCAGCAGAAAGTGGAGGGCCTTCAGAAGCAGGCACGGACTCTGCTCTTGTGTCCCCATCCCTCCATCCAGCAAGGGATGCATTTAGTGGGTCTGATGGTGTCCTGCTTCAAGGCGGTCCCTTTTGTTCAGTTTCACATGAGACCTCTTCAGTTGCACCTCTTGTCAGTTTGGGATCGGGACCCTGTGTCTCTGGATCAGGAGTTTGTTGTGTCCCCCCTGGCCAGACAGTCCCTCTCGTGGTGGCTGGACTCAGGGAACCTTCTAGTGGGCAGGACCTTTCTGCCCCCGTGCTGGTAGACTGTCACCACAGATGCCAGTCTGACCGGTTGGGGGGGCTTTTGGAAGTCTCTGAAGTTCCAGGGTCGGTGGGGCCCCCAGGAGGCCCATGCTCCCATCAATGTCCTGGAACTGAGGGCGATCAGGTTGGTTCTTTCTCAGCTGACCACACACCTTCGGGGTCGAGCTGTTCAGATCCACTCGGACAACCAGACAGCGGTTGCCTACATCAATCATCGGGGAGGGACTCTGAGTACGCGAGCCCTCAAGGAAGTGTCCCTGATACTGTCTCCCTGTCACAGGACCCTCTGGCCTTCGCCACGGATGCGCTAGCAATGCCTTGGACGGAGTTTCGGCTTCTCTATGTGTTTCCTCCCTTTCCTCTGCTGGGCAGGGTGCTGCGCAAGATATCCCAGGAAGGGGTACCAGCCATTCTGGTGGCCACCTGTTGGCCAAGGAGGGTGTGGTTCGCAGATGTCGTGCAGTTGGCAGTAGATCAGTATGTCTTGCCCAAGGATCCACATCCGCTCACTCAGGGACAACTGTGCCATCCCAATTTACAAACGCCGGCTTTAACGGCTTGGCTGCTGAAACCTCCATCTTGATAAGGGGTTGCCGGCTTCTGTTGTTGATACCATGATTAGGGCTAGGAAGAAGTCCTCGTCCTTTATCTATTACATGGTCTGGCATGCTTACATTGCCTTGTGTGAGTCCAAGTCTCTTCCTTTTCGGGTGTTTTCTATCCCCAGGATTCTGGAATTTTTGCAACATGGTTTGGATTTGGGCCTTCAACTTGGTACCCTCAAGGGAAAGGGGTCAGCTCTGGCAACTTTTTTCCAAGGTTCCTTTGCCAATCACCGGTTGGTTAAGACTTTTTTCCAGGGAGTTACTCGTGTGTCCGCCACGTAAGCCTATGCTACCGGTTTGGGACCTGAATCTGGTGTTGTCTGCTCTGCAGGGTCCTCCCTTTGAGACTATCCGTGGGGCTGCTTTGCCCATTCTGACTCTTAAAGCGGACCTCCCTTTGAGACTATCCGTGGGGCTGCTTTGCCCATTCTGACTCTTAAAGCGGACCAACACCCAGGGGGGATCGGCCCGGGAATCTATAAGATTCCCGGGCCGATCAGATCCCTCCCCGCGGGGCATCCAATCCTACAATCCTACCTTTTCGACGTTCCAGCGGCGCATGCACGTCCGCCGCCTCCCGCGCGTCCCTCTAGCAGGGCGCTCCCGCGCCGGCCATTCACAAGTGCGCTCCCTGTAAGAGGGACACGCGGGAGGCGGCGGACGCGCATGCGCCGCTGGAGCGTGGAAAAGGTAGGATTGTGGGCTTCCTGGGGGGTTTCACCCCGCGCTCTGCTTGTCCGGCGCTGCCTCTCGCTTGTCCGTCGGCGGGGATTGGTTGCAGCGGTCACGTGGGAGCGGGGTGAGGTGAGTTTTCGGGGCTTTCTGGGGGGTTTCACACAGCGGGGCACCCCCGATCAGGGTGCCCCACCGAAGTGGATCAAAACCCAGGATAGTCAAAATCCTGGTTGTTGGTCCACTTTAAGGTGGCCTTTTTGGTGGCCATTACTTCTGTCAGGCGAGTTTCTGAGCTGGCGGCGCTCTCCATCAAACCTCCTTATTTTGAGCGGCATCAGGATAAGGTGGTGTTTCAGCTTAAGCCGGATTTTTTGCCTAAGGTTGTGTCTGCTTTTCATCTCAATCAGGACATTGTCTTACCTTCCTTGTGTCCTAACCCTGCTAATTCCAAGGAGTGGACCCTTCATTCTTTGGATGTTGTCAGGGCTCTGAAGTTTTATTTGGTTGCTACTGAGTCTTTCAGGAAATCTGATGCTCTTTTTGTTCTTCCTGCTGGACCTAAGAAGGATTTGCCTCCGGCTAAAGCCACTATCAGCAAGTGAATCCGTCAGGCAGTGGAGCAGGCCTACTCTGCCAGGGGGAAGGTTCCTCCTTTTAGGGTTACTGCTCATTCCGCTCGTGCTATTGGTGCGTCTTGGGCCTTTCAGCACC
Organism: Gastrophryne carolinensis; assembly: GCA_027917425.1. Classification (NCBI taxonomy): domain Eukaryota; kingdom Metazoa; phylum Chordata; class Amphibia; order Anura; family Microhylidae; genus Gastrophryne; species Gastrophryne carolinensis. The sequence goes on along the minus strand of CM051235.1, from coordinate 546,005,617 downwards.
AAGCTTCTGTTGAACAAGTTTGTAAGGCCGCAACTTGGTCTTCTGTTCATACTTTTTCCAAGTTTTTACAAAGTTGATGTTAAGGCCTCAGCTGATGCTGCTTTTGGCCGCAAGGTCCTTCAGGCGGTAGTGGTTTGACCTGCCTGTTGTTTCTCTTTGGGGATCCCACCCTAACTTACGGACACTGCTGTTGGACGTCCCATACGTAAGGACTTCTTGAAGCAGGCCGTGCCATGCAATAGGAAAAAGACAATTCTGTGAGTACTCATCTGTAGAATTGCTTTTACTATGCATGGCACGGCCTGCTTCACCCCACCCTTGTGATCGTTATTCTTGGCTGCCTCTTTATGTTGATTGTTCCAAGTTAGTTGGGGTTTGTTACCTTTTTTACCTTTATTATCTTCCGGTTTCTTGTCAACTCTTGTCAACTGCTTGTCAACGCTGGATTGGTCTATTGGTGATCCTGTTTTTATATGGTACCGGGAGGAGCCACAACTCTTCTGCAGTGCACTGTGCCACCTTGTGGCGGAATATCCCATAACGTAAGGACTTCTTGAAGCAGGCCGTGCCATGCATAGTAAAAGCAATTCTACAGGTGAGTACCCACAGAATTGTCTTTTTTGCATCTGACCCTCTAATCAAGCACGATTGGAGCCTAAACTAATTAGAATGAAAGTATACAGGCAAGCGATGCCCTGCTCCGCACACTTGTCCAGGGATCAGGCTTCCAGCACTAGTATTCCCTTAATACCACCTTCTGCTTTCCATCCTACTGACATGTCATGGTCCCACGTGTCTGGCAGTGACCAGTGAGGACAGATCTCCCCACAAACCTCAGATGGTGTGAGGGTGGTTAGTTTATTGCATGGACTTGCAAGAGAGGGTTAGGTCTGACCCTTATTGCTTGCCTAGTTTGCAGGGTGAGCCTGGAGATGTGTGTGCCTTGCTTTGCTATATAGGGGGCCAGTTTTACAGCCAGGTCTCGTGTAAGTTACTGGATTGATTGGCATTGTTGCCTCACACCCAAGTGTTTACTTAGCAGCTTGTAGAAATCATCTCCTGTGTCTCCTAATGGCACTTGCTACATGTGACTCTATGCCCTGGACTGTTCCCCAGCTTGATCACATGCTGTTACTTCCTGAGACACTAATAAATACAGCGCTTTTTTTAGCCACTCAACCACACTTATTTTTGTGCTGTTTAAAGGGTACTTGTATTCTAAAATAGCCTCTTTTCCCAGTATGCTGTTATTTTGTAAAATAATCCAGCAACAGCAGGTCTGGAGGGAAAGGTTACAGAGGCATCTGTCTGTGGGAGGTGGTAGTAGCTCTAGTGGAGGACATGAGGGGGGTGTGATTATTTTTGCTGAGATTTGTTGATGGGGCATGATTCACAATACGGATATATATAATATATATACTGGGCAAGCCTTCCAAGGACACCATGCGTCATGATTCTACTGGCTAGTATGTTATATTATTGCCAAGCTTTCCAAGGGATTTTCTTTCAGATTTTTGAGTTTATGGCCATATATGACATATTGCGGCATTAATCTACTGGCCAGTATGTTACATGTTCTTTACAATGGGATTGGAGAACTTTTTTACATTCTACACATACATCATTTTTTTTATAGCCCATAAGGAAAGAATACTGTATATTGGGCATTAGTTTGAAGGGGAACAAAACCCACCAGCGGCCGGCAGCTGGGTTTTTTCGGCTGTGTGAAACCCCTCAAGAAGCCCAACAAAAACTCACATTGCCATGCTCCAACGGCACATGCGCAGACTCTCATCCAATGAGAGCTGGCTGCTGTGAAAACGTAATGTGCCAAGCCGCTCTCATTGTTTACAATGGGGAGACCACGCTGCCGCATCTCCGGGATTGTGTACATGCACCCGTCCCATCCATTCAGATTGGCTGAGACGGGAGTGTGCGCATGGATAGGAAAGCGGCCACTGATTTGAATGAGAGCCGCCAGCCGAATGAGGTAGGCACAGCAGACGACTCTCATTGGACAAGCACCTGCGCATTGGAGCGTGGTGAGGTGAGTTTTTTTCTGGCTTCCTGGGGAGGTTTCACACAGGAGGACGGAACAAACCCGGGAAAGTCAAATTCCCAGGTTCTTTTCCACTTTAATGGGAAAGTCCACTTTCGATGGAATTTTTCTCTGTGCCAAAATGATGTCATCAAGGTGCTGAGCTGATCTAATATTTTTAATTTTTTCTTTTGTTAGAAAATGTGTTTTTTATGGAAGCAATTTTCATTTTTTTTGCTGTCTGTTGCTATTGGCAATGTACACCAAGTCTAATGTGCACCAAGAAAAGAGAAGGGAGAACACTGCTGCTGAGCATGTGTAAGGTTGAGTGAGCTCCCTCACATAAGCAGCCGCCATAGCAGTAGTGTTCTGTGTGTGCAGGGCTCACTCCTCTCTTCCTGTTGTATAGGCAATGGAAACAGACTCTATAAAACATGTTTTATAACCTAGGAAAAAAATACTAGATAAGCTCAGCACCTTGAGGACATCATTTTGGCACAAAAATAATATACACTTTTAAAAATTCCATTAAAAGTGGACTTAAACCGGACCAACACCCTCATATCAAATAGGGTTAATCAGATTTAAGAAATCACACAATACAAATTGCTGCACATGAAAGTCCTCTCACCCTTGTGCTGGATAATGACATAATGTTGATAGCAATGGAAGCCAGCAAAGTGGAAGCACCACTCGTCTCTGGCAGCTGTGAATCCTGGGATTTAGGCCTGTGTAGTGGGCAGCCTTTGTGGGTGACACCCCTCACATAAGTTATCAGCTATGTGGAGTGCTAGTCAATTACTTGTCCGCTTGCTGTGTAAGGAGTTTTTATGGGGCACTGGCTGGCTGCTTTGAGTCGGCGTGGGCCTGTGTATTACAGGAAAGTGCGATAGGGCAAGTATTAGTTGGGGCTAAATATGCAGCAACCAATAAACTAGTACAGTAAAAATATTGTAAAAGTGTACCTGTTTAAGCCTTCTTGGCAGTGCTCACGTGATGCAGTGGGCCTATAATGGTTTGATGGACCTTTTATTTGAAATAAGGAACATGTAGGTAAGGGGATGGGTTAAGCAGTGCCCCCAAACAAATTAAGGTTGAAGCTGGGCAGGGTTACTTGATGTTGTAATTTGTCATGTAGGGGCGAGGGTACAGTGGCGCAGGATCGTCTGTCGCATCCCCGGCTTCTCTTTGGCCGTGCTCGAACAGTGTGCCAGGGATGCGGCCACCCGGCTGCACCTCGTCACAGTGGCACTTCTCTCGCAAAAAGTTACAGAGGCTGTGGCTTTGGCGGTGATAAAGCCCAGTTTTCTTTGAAAACTGGGCCAACAGCAACGCCCGGCTCGGTGGGGGGAAGCTCACATTTTTGGTTTTCCATCAGCTTTAAAAAGATTGTATTAGGGGCGGGACTGAGGGCAGGGGTTGGTCGGGGTCTGCACCATACCCAGTGAGAGTTGTGGTGTGGGCCAGGGGAGGTACTTGGACCAGGAAGGGATCCATAAGGGGGCAGTTTACTGGCTCTGCATCAGTGGAGGGGATGGAAGCTGACAGCTCGATAATACCGGGTAGCTAGATGTGCTGTACACAAATTGTGACAGACTAAAGTAAACCAGGAGTAGGGCAGGGTAAATGTTGGTGGACTGGAAGGGAGTAATAGGGGAACAGAAAACCCTGAATGATGTGGGGATGGCGAGAAGACTGCTGAGAAAATGATCATGTGTGTAGAGAGGGGACGGTCACGGATGTTGGTAAGGGTGATCAAAGGATCACAGTGAGACGTACATGTGCTTGACTTCACTCTGTCTGAAGAATTGTTCTGCATCAACAGACCAACAAAAAAACATGGTCGTAGTAGAAGAGGACTGTTCCTATCAATATTTGGGAGCACATGATAGGCTGTCACTAAACCATTTGCCTGCTGTCCTGCATTGGGCCCCAAGTCAGACAATGTGATACCTGTGTCATATATAGACCTAACAAGGGGCAAACAACACCCCAAAATCTTGTCCTGTATCGTGGCTATTCTATAAAGGTATTGCTACGCTGCATTGTACAGCTCAGTGGCTTCACTATGTTTTTCATTTACAGTTTGGGCATCTTAATTACCAGGGCAACAAGCAGAGTGGCATCTGAGGAATTTCCTCAACTCGTTTAAAGTGAGAACATCATGTTCCATCAGTAATACATGGTGGACTCTCGGCCACAGGCCTTTTAGAACCTCTGTCCCTAGGTCAAAGCAAATCTCCCTCTGTGCCAAGGGGGGTCCAGGTCACAGACATACTAACCCTAAAAATTAAGAAATGATTCCATTTATTTCTAGGTCTACAGGATATAACATGGTTCCACACTGGAGTGCCGCACAACACAATTACTAGAGGTGTGACTGGCCACATCTTTGTGCAGCAGTTGTGGGGTACATTACTGCACAGAGATTTGGGCATAAAAGGTATATCTTTATTGCTGAGGTTGCCAGTGGTGGACGGAGGTAGGTTACCGTTGTTTAGGGTCCCTGTGGACCAGGACCCACTCTGGTGTAGGTTTTAGGTACAGAAATCGACATGTTCACATCTTGCTACAGCAGGAAAGGTGATGACTTTGTGTTTTAGGCCTCGTCCTAGGGGTGGGGGCTCTGGTGATTCCTTAGGTGAGGTTTTTACTGATTTGCATTTTCTCCTCTGCCTCTGGAGGGAATCAAAAGCCCCCTTGTCACCATCAGTTGTCTGAAAGGGTCTTTGTACACAAATGTAGTAAACATGGCAGTGGGCAGCTCCTGTTGACTGACGGACTGTCCAGACCTTTCCTACTATTGCATTAGCTTGATGTGGTAAAGGCATTAAAGTGCTCGGGACAATGTGACTGTTTGTTGTTCCAGAGGGACAATGTGGGGTTTTTTTTGGCCACTATAAGCTGGTTTATCACGACAGCTGTAGTCCAGATCTACACCTGTAAAGGCCCTAAAACTGGATGCTTCTTGTCATTAACCCAACCATTAACGGAAATCGAAGCAGAGGTGTAAATTTAAAATAACAGCCAATTGTGGAGCCGTGTTTTGCAAGGGGGATCACAGTACAGGTGAACGCAAGTATTTTGGGGGTGTATGCATGGGGGGGGGGGCTACAGCAATCTGGTTGCCCCCTGCAGCTGTCACAATGCAGTCTAGAACCCATTTTGTAGCATATGGGTGTTTGATTGCTTTAGTTAATAAAAGTAAATTACTAACACTTTTTGTGATAAATATATATAATATATATATATAATATATATATATATATATATATATATATATATATATATATATATATATATATATATATAATATAATATATACACATACCAATTTGTATTTTTGGAGCATACCAGGTTTTTTTAGTGTATAATGAGTTCAGCCAGTAGATGGTGAGCACATAGCAGCTACCCGGTGGGAGCAGCAGGTTGGAACAATGGTCCTGCAGTAAATAGTATGCACAGGACGTGACAGGACGCTCGGTGTGATATGTGCTGAACAACACAAGTCTATGTAATCGGGGACGTGTAAAATCAAGCTAAAGGCAAGATACATTCTCTGCTTCTGCGCTGGTATCTTACCCATTTGGGTAACGTCAGGAAGTGTTGTACCGGCCATTTCTTATGTTTAAACAGTGATGATTTCTGAATCTTTTCCTCACCGTCACATGTTGGCACTCTTTAATGTCTCTAGAGGTAACAGAGGAAAAGTGGAAAATGATTTCATTTATTATTTTACTTTATTATCAAGGTTGACCAGCTGGAATATTTGTTGCCATGTATGTGAAGCTCGAATTTCCTTTTTCTTTTTTTAAATTAAAAATGTTTTTACATTACAATATCAATGGCAAAAGAAAACCATACAATACATCTTCTATAGCAATATTATACTACAGCAAACCATTTAATCATATAACTTTGTCCTCTGTAAGGGTATTCAGCTAAACACCTATTATTTTAAAGCAAATATACCTGTTGTTACTAGAATTATTCTAAGCTTGAACAACAGGTTCTCTATGCTGTGGATTCAGGAAGTCAAAATTCTGACGTTGACGTTTCTATTTTATATGGATCTGACTCCCTCAAAAATGGCCAGTAAATTTGTGTGAGTAAGTCAGAACCAAAGAGACTGTACATATCCAGCTTATGTAATGTCCTTCATGATCATATGGCTTTTCTCTTTGAATAAGCAAAGATTAGGAAGCAAACTCCTCTACTGTTTCTGTACAATGGATGGTAACTCGTCTCCACCTGCCAGACTGCAAGCAGAGAAAAACTGTTTAAACATGCCAGATACAAGTAATACAATGGCCAGAAATGGGGTTTTTCCTCATGTAAACACACTGGATTGTTGATTAATGTAAAGTATGTTGAAAGGTTAATAATTACTGTGTTTCTGTTCAGTCTTGAACTTCTGAAATGACTGCAAACACACTCAGTGATGTACTTCCCAATGCACAATATTTGGGAAGGTAATGAGCAATCGGGCAGTGACTACGTAACAAATGAGAGCAGCACATGGGAGATAATGTGGGAGGTGCGAGAAGGCATGGGAGCTCAGGACACATACCAAGAGCAGGTTGCCACAGTTTCCTAAGCACTCCACTGACGGCACCAGCAATTTACCTGAATATAGCATGGTTCTTTTACATTAAAATGGATGTCTTCCAACGTGTTAGGCAGCCAAAGGTCCCAAATGGCCCCTTGACAAGTTCTCAATGAAAGTGTAGTACCCAATGTCAGGATTACTGGCTCCATGTGGCTCACTCTATAAGCAATAGGCCAGATCAGATCTGCTCTGCTGCCCTCAGGCTACAGCCGGGTGTCTACTTTGTCTTTCAATTGGCCTAAAAACAGGAAATAGCTTTCACAAAGCAAAACCCCTTTAGCTGCTCTGATTGTGTTCCCTTCATCTCCGTATTGTTATATAACAGCACAAATTGTACATAGAACAAGGTGACCTGATTATTTCATTTTTTGAGGTGTGATAAAACCTGGACCGAATCACTTGCTTCTTGTATTTTCAATAAAATTGAAGCTTTATAAGCAATTGTGTTATATAGCTTTCCATTTTCATTGCGTCTCAAACGGTGTCACTGGAACAAGAACCGATTATTCTTTTTAGTCACCTCTTGGGCCTGCCCAAGTTCATGTTGTTTTTTTTTTTTTAGTTAAACTGGACCTTCACCCTGAATAAGAGCCTATCTTGTATGTTCCCCCTACCTTGGACATACCAATTGCCCACATTGAAAATAATCCTACCTGCACATATTGTGTTTTTTGAGCCTTTTAACATCCAGGATGGCAGCCTGTGGAGTCTCAGACTGCCTGACAAACAGGAAGTGTCTTCTGACTATGCTGCTCTGCATTTCTGCTATAAACCGCCCCCTGTACATTTCACCACTCTCCTCTCCTCAATATGTGAGGCAAGATGACAGCGCCCGTATCCTAGAGTCCTGAACAAAGTTGAAGGCCAGCAGGGGAACTAAAAATAAGTAAGCAACTACAAACTATAAAAATATATATTAATTTTAGATGCTGGGAAATTGTTTTTTGATCCGCTGCAGCAGATGGCACTTGGTACAGATTCTATATCCACTGGTTTTTCATATTCAGGTCCTGGTGCTGGGCTGTAATTCCCTGTTAAGCACTTGAGGAGCTGTGTCTAGGGCAGCGTGATGCAGAGGGGCAGCAACACTCTGGGTTAAGTCCTAACTATGGTTCCTTATTCTAAGTATACAGCACGTCCTGTTCCAGAATATTCCTTACTCCTGGGTAATACATCCACAAGATGGCACTGGACTGCAGAAAACAGCTTGTGGCTCCTCCCGGCCCTATATAAGTCAGGGACCTCTCACAAATTCCCCAGTTCTTTTCTGCAGTCTGCGCTGAGAAGATAGAAGATAGCTCTCTTGTGGCGCAGGTGAGCGGGGCTTATTGCATGCGGCCCTGCAGGACTATTCCCACCCGTTCCGTCCCATTTACTGCCTCCCAGCCTCGGCTGATTAGGTTCGGGTGAAGATAGGCTATTGAAGCACTATGGTGCTGAGGAGCTAGGCTCCTACTGCAGTCCCTGCTCTAACAGGGTAGGCGGTTTAGGCTAATGGTGAGCCTTTTGGGATGCCCCCACTGCCTCATGGGTTTTGCCAGGTTATCCTGTGCAGTTAAACCCTATTCCCATTCCCCCTCCACCCTCACTCCTCCTATTAGTCCCTGGGCACCGTTTCTCCCTGGGGATTCTGCCGTTATTCTCCCTCACTCTCCCCTTGGGAGATCTCTGGGGGGGGGGGGGTGCGTTGTCTAGTGGTTTAAGGTGGTTTAAGACTATAGACATATGTTGTGCTTTGTCACTTTATTAAAATGCACCGCCGCGCGTTTGTACTGCGCTCCGCGGCTGGCAGCCCCATTCACCTCAGAGCTGCTGGGCCGCTACTGGCCGTCCGGAACACGTGGGTGCGCTTCGCGCTCTTCGGGGGGGGGGGGCGGGCTCTGTGGATGATGCATTTTACCTCATACCTCCACGGTCCGCCCCTCGAGGTTGCGGACTCTATTTTGTCTTCTTCCTGTTGCTGCTGGCTCCTTGCGGTCTGTGAGTTCCCCGGTGGGGTGAATTTCTTTGGTTTTTTCTTATGCCTTATTATCATAGGAATATTGATTATGTCTTTCAGGCGGGGTAAAGCTTCGGTCCTGTGGTTTCTCCCGGCTCTCTCCCCTCATTATCTCCCACTTCCCTAGCTGTTCATTGGGGCATCCCGGGTAGCTCTTTAGCATTAACCCTTACTGGCCTACTGTGCCTTTCAAATCACCATATGGAGGCTTCCGGGGATAATGAGCCTGGGGTTCCTTCGGGAGAAGCCCGGCTATGTGTTGCGTGTGGGGTATCCCCAATCAGTGATGTCAGGGTATGTGTATCCTGCGCCCAGCAGGTACTTGCACTGCAGTCTAGGTTACCTGTTGCTGGGCCTGCGCCCCCTCGGGCTTTGCCTACCCCCCCCCACGCCTGCATCTGACCCCCTACAAGGAGCATACCAGCGGGGAGTCTCAGCCTGATTTGGCTGCACGGGTGGCCAGCATTGAGAAACATATTGCTGGGTCTGCCTCACGTAAGGCTTCTGCTTAGAAGCGGCATTTATCTCCCGCCGTCTCCCTCTTTCCTGTGGAAACAGCACATTTTTGATACTACTGGTTATTCCCCCCTGGAGGAGGGGGAATTGTTCTCTGATTCAGAATCATCTGAGGAGCAGCCTAGGGTGTATGGTGGTACAGGGTCTCCCTTTGGGGAAGATCTATGGTCCTCAGATGACACTGACAGGCTTTTGCCTCATATTTTTGAAGTGCTCTGTATCTCCCCTCCTTCCGTGGCTCTGCAGCAGCAGGGTGAGCTCTTTCATACGGTTAAACCACGTTTGGAATTCCCAGAGCAGTCTCACTTTAATAATCTGGTGCTCAAAGAATGGGAGCGGCCTAGCAAGCTGCCAGGGGTGCCCAAGAGTTGGGACAAAAGGTATCCCTTTCCTGCTGATGTGATTAAGCGTTGGTCATGTCCTCCCGAGGTGGACATGCCTTTGCCTGTGTGGGGACCGTGCTACGCCCGGTTTGTGCCTCTGCCATTACAGCTATTGCTATTAAGGGTTTGCTTAAGAGTCTCTTAGAGGGGGCCTCTGATGACGCGGGAGGAGAAGAGTATAGATCTCTCCTGCTTTGCTATGAATTTGTTGCATATGTTCTGTCTGCTATGGATGATGCCATTAGAATGTGTGGTAGAACTTCTGCCCTGTTGGTGGCTACACGCCGCTCTGTCTGGCTACGTCAGTGGGTAGCTGATAATGCTGCTAAGAAGGCTCTCACTGGTTTCCCTTTCAAGGGCCTGCGCCTTTTTGTGGAATGCTTGGATTTGTTTGCCAGGGGTGGTAGGTTACCTCAACGTAGGAGGCCGTACCAGTCCTTTCGGGGGATGGGTGCCCTTCTCCCATCCTTCTGTGGTTCCAGACCTGGCCTAAGAGTCTCCTTTACTGGGGCCCGCGGTGATCACCGTCCTGGCCTCTCCTGGGGTCCTAAGCCAAAATCCTCACCCAAGCCTCCTCAGGCCCTCACCCATCTCTTTGCTCACGTCTGGAGGCTTCACATCTCAGACCGGTGGTGTCCTCCGGTTACAAGATAGAGTTTGCAGCCTGGCCGCCCCCAAGATTCATCAAAACTTCTTCCTAGCCCGAATCATGGTATTAACAACAAAGGCAGCCCCTTTTCTGTCAAAATGGAGGTTTCAGCAGCCAGGCCGTTAAAGCCAGCGTTTGTAAATTGGGAATGGCGTAGCTGCCCCTGAGTGAGCAGGTCTGGATCCTTGGACAGAGCATACTGATCTACTGCCAACTGCACGACATCTGCAAACCACACCCTTCTTGGCCAACAGGGGGCCACCAGAATGGTTGGCACCCCTTCCTGAGCAATCTTGCGCAGCACCTAAACCCCCTGTCAGCTCAGGGTCTGTGCCTTGCTGTCCAAAACCTTCTGGAGTTGGTGGTCATCTGCCAGGTGCCTTTGAGGGAAAGGGGCAGAGGCTACTATTCCAATCTTTTCACTGTTCCCAAAAAAGACAGGTCCGTCAGACCTATCCTGGATTTAAAGTGCCTCAACAAATTTGTCAGATTCAAACACTTTCGCATGGAGACTCTGCGCTCAGCTGTCAATTCAGTATGCCCAGGGGACTTCATGACCTCTGTAGACATCAAGGACGCTTACCTTCATGTACCAATCTTTACAGGTCATCAGAGATTCCTCAGGTTCGCTCTGGAGGGTCAGCACTATCAATTTGTGGCCTTGCCTTTCGGTATCACCTCGGCTCCCAGGGTATTCACCAAGGTGCTGGCAGGCGTACTGGCTCTGCTGAGATCTCAGGGCGTTCGCATCCTTCCTTACTTAGAAGACATTCTCATCATGTCTCAATCTCTCCAGAAGGCCGAGCTGGATACTCAGCTGATGGTGTCCACACTGGAGTCCTTCGGCTGGGTGATCAACCACCCCAAGTCTTTCCTGTCACTGTCAATGGTGAGGTCCTTTCTGGGCATGACTCTGGATACATCTCAGGTCAAGATTTTTCTCCCTCAGCAGAAGGTGGAGAGTCTTCAGGCCCAAGCCAGGTTCCTTATGTCTTGCCCTCATCCCTCTATCCGGCAGGGGATGCAGCTGGTGGGCCTGATGGTGTCTTGCTTCGAGGCGGTTCCATACGCTCAGTTTCACATGAGACCTCTTCAACTTCACCTCTTGTCAGTTTGGGATCGGGACCCTCGGTCCCTGGATCAGGTGTTGGTTCTGTCTCCTCTGGCCAGACGGTCTCTCTCGTGGTGGCTGGACTCAAGAAACCTGTTGGTGGGCAGACCCTTTCTGACCCCGTGCTGGGAGACAGTCACCACAGATGCCAGTCTGACAGGTTGGGGGGGCTTCTGGAAATCCCTGAAATTCCAGGGTCAGTGGGGCCCTCAGGAGGCCCACTCCCCTATCAACGTTCGGGAATTGAGGGCGATTAGGTTGGTTCTCGCCCAATTGACTCCACACCTTCGGGGTCGGGTGATTCAGGTCCGCTCAGACAACCAGACGGTGATTGCCTACATCAATCATCAGGGAGGGACACGGAGCAAGAGGGCCCTCAAGGAAGTGTCCCTGATACTGTCTTGGCCAGAGGAGAATGTTCCCTGCATCTCAGCTGTTTACATCCCGGGGGTGGAGAATCTGGAGGCAGACTCCCTCAGCAGGGGACCTCTCGTCTGGGAGAATGGTCCCTCAGCAGCAGGGTATTTCGCTCCCTGTGCCACCGCTGGGGTCAGCCAGATGTGGATCTGTTTGCGTCCCGTCACAATCACAAGCTTCCAGTCTTTGTCTCTCTGTCCCAGGACCCTCTGGCCTTGGCCATGGATGCACTAGCAATGTCTTGGAAGAACTTTCAGCTTCTCTATGTGTTCCCTCCTTTTCCTCTGCTGGGCAAGGTGCTGCGCAAGATTGCTCAGGAAGGGGTGCCAACCATTCTGGTGGCCCCCTGTTGGCCAAGAAGGGTGTGGTTTGCAGACGTCGTGCAGTTGGCAGTAGATCAGTATGCTCTGCCCAAGGATCCAGACCTGCTCACTCAGGGGCAGCTGTGCCATCCCAATTTACAAACGCTGGCTTTAACGGCCTGGCTGCTGAAACCTCCATTTTGACAGAAAAGGGGTTGCCTGCCTCTGTTGTTAATAACATGATTCGGGCTAGGAAGGAGTCCTCGTCATCCATCTACTATAGGTTCTGGCATGCTTACATTGACTGGTGTGAGTCTAAGTCGCTTCCCTGTAGGGTGTTTTCTATCCTGGAATTCTGGAATTCCTGCAACATGGTTTGGATTTGGGTCTTCAACCTAGTACCCTCAAAGGTCGTTTCTGCTTTGGCCATTTTCTTCCAAAGATCCTTTGCACACCATCGTCTGGTCAAGACCTTCTTCCAGGGGGTTACTCACGTGCGTCCTCCACGTAAGCCTATGTTACCAGTCTGGGATTTGAACTTGGTCTTATCTGCTTTGCAGGGGTCTCCCTTTGAGCCTTTGCGTGAGGCCCCTTTGTCCACTTGGACTCTTAAGGTAGTCTTTTTGGTGGCCATCACTTCTGTTAGGCGTGTTTCTGAGTTGGCGGCGCTTTCCATGAAACCCCCTTACTTTGAGAGACACCAGGACAAGGTGGTGTTTCGTTTTAAGCCTGATTTTCTGCCTAAGGTTGTGTCTGCTTTTCATCTCAATCAGGACATTGTTTTGCCTTCTCTATGCCCTAATCCTAGTAACCCTAAGGAAAGGGTTTTACACTCTCTGGATGTGGTCAGGACTCTGAAGTTCTATTTGGGGGCTACTGAATCCTTCAGGAAGACTGATGCTCTTTTTGTGCTCCGGTCTGGACCTAAGAAGGGTCTGGCTCCAGTTAAGTCCGCTATCAGCAACTGGATCCGCCAGGCTGTGGTACAGGCCTATTCTGCTAAGGGGAAGGAGCCTCCCTTCCGGCTTACTGCTCATTCTACTTGTGCTATTGATGCCTCTTGAGCTTTTCAGCACCAAGCTTCTGTTGAACAAGTTTGTAAGGCCGCTACTTGGTCTTCTGTTCATACTTTTTTTTGTTTTACAAGGTTGATGTTAGGGCCTCAGCTGATGCTGCTTTTGGTCGCAAAGTTCTGCAGGCGGCAGTGGTTTAAACTGCCCGCTGTTACTTTTTGGGGATCCCACCCTACCTTACGGACACTGATATTGGATGTCCCAGGTGTAAGGAATATTCTGGAACAGGACGTGCTGTATATTTAGAATAATACAATTCTGTGATTACTCACCTGTAGAATTTGTATTATACGTATACAGCACGTCCTGTGGTCTATCCCACCCTTGTTATCATTATTCTTAGTTACCTCTGTATGGTGATTGTTCATATGTTCATTTTTGAATTCCTGTTATTGTTCTCCCGGCTTCTTGTTAACTGCTTGTCAATACTGGGGAATTTTTGGGAGGTCCCTGACTTATATAGGGCCGGGAGGAGCCACAAGCTGCAGTCCAGCGCCATCTTGTGGATGTATTACCCAGGAGTAAGGAATATTCTGGAACAGGACGTGTTGTATACATATAATACCAATTCTACAGGTGAGTAATCACAGAATTGTATTTTTACTTGTCTTACCCTACAAAACATTTTAAATGAAATCCAATAGTTTTTTTGTGCCACAGGTTTTTGTACAATTTCAGAAACCAGTTGTACTGGTATAACAATCAGCCGTAAAAAAAACAAAGCTAAGAAGCTCTCGGGCCTGTGTACCAGGTTTGTATGGGCGGGGAAATCTCACCGACTGGCGGCCTCCCTGCTGACTCTTCCGAAGGGGGCGGGGGGCATCGGTCTCCCGAACTGGAAACGTTATCAGGCAGCGGCCCACCTGGTCCGTATTATAGACTGGTGTAGGCACGCGGGCTGTAAGCAATGGACCCTGATTGAACAGGCCGAATCCCCTACGGTCCTCGCGGGTCTCCCGTGGATCCCGACCAATTACTTCCCAGCGCTGAATAAGCATCCGACGATAGGCCCAACCAGGAGGATAGCGGCGAGGTACTTCTCGGGGTTAGATGTCTCCCCACCCCTCTCGCCCCTGACTCCGGTGATTGGTCACCCTGACTTCCCGGTGAGTCTCTCTGATGCCCCCTTCCAGGCTTGGGCAAAACAAAACTGCTTTAGAATCCATCATTTGAGTGTGGGGGGGGAGTGGTGCGGGTTGGGGGAGCTGGCTGAGAGGCTTTCTTTGCGGCCCCTCAATGAGTGGCAAGCTCTCCAACTCTCCCACTATCAAAAATCTATCTCCCGTTCATTCCAGGTACCAAGAGCCCTAACCCCATTTGAGAAAATCTGCACAGGGGTGGGTCATATTAAAGGTACCCTGTCCTGCACATATGCGATGTTGGTGAACCCCCCTGACTCCTTTGTTCCGTCCTTCGTGGTGGGGTGGGAGAGGGAACTCGGACGGAACTTTTCGTCCGACGAGAGGCTAGCGATGTTTCAGCTTACCCACAAATCCTCCATATCTAATCGCTATCAGGAAGCCTCCTATAAAATCCTCTCCAGGTGGTACCTGACTCCATCTAAATTGGAGAGGATGTTTCCCTCTGCCTCCCCCCTGTGCTGGAGGTCCTCACAGGATAGGGGTACTATGATCCATATATTCTGGGACTGCCCTGGGCTATCGGGATTTTGGGCCAACGTGAGGGTGATTGTAGAGCGCCTCACAGGTATTGATCTGGGGGTGGACCCGGCAAGCTATCTCTTGAACCTTGTGCCCACCTCCATGCGGGTTAGGGGGAAATCTCTTTTGGCCCCTCTTCTGCTCGCTGCTAAGACTTGCATCCCCACTTGCTGGAAATCGTCAGATCCACCCACTACGGCTATGTGGCTGTCGCGGGTTGGAGACATCTGCAGAATGGAGGAGCTCACGGCCTCTCTCAGGGACGACGGGGGGAGGCATTGGGAAACCCGGCGTTCCTGGGCCCAGTTCACGTTATCTGCAGATTACCTTAAATTTCTCCAGGAGTGACCATGGGGGGTGGCTATGGGGGAGCCCCTTTCTTACCTTTTGTCCCTTCCCCTTCCTCTCTCCCCTCCCTTCTTCCATTCTTCTTTTTCTTTTCTGACGCACCACTGGTGTGTCCTCGTTTCTGTCTTTAGTTCGTGCATGTGTCGTTATCCTTTAAAAATGTTATAAGGAGAGGCAGGACGCAGCCTATGTCCAGAAAAGCTTTATTATACACTATATGATGTTGTTCTGGGCTATCACTATATAATAACTCAGTTGTCATATAATCTCATGCTCACTTCTGATGCCTGATTGTTTCTGTTGATGTTGGCCTGTGATTCGTGTCATCCTTAATAAAAACTTTCAATTAAAAAAAAAACAAAGCTCCCTTTCCTGCCAGTCTAAAGGCTCGACTGCATGTAGTCCTATGTTCCCGGTACAACATTATAAGCTGAGAGTACCCCCTACGAATGTCTACCACTCGCAGTAGGTCACGTGATGGGATGCTGTCAACCAACAAGGGTGGATGCCCCCTTATGACGTTGGACACATATACAGAGGCTTTGTATGTATAGGAGTACCCTGTAGCACTGAAACCAAGGGGCCTTCTGCCTGTGGGACAGGGCTTGGAGAGGCCTTTAAAAAAAAACTAAACTTCCCTTTTGTCCTCTGCAGCTCCTTCATCTGGCTTTTCTGGTTTTTCTCTCTTACTGGATGCTGAAAGCACTGCAGTGTCGGTCAAACATGGCTGCCTCCATCAAGATGGAATTGGAATAGAGAGGGCGAGTTGGGCTCCTTTTTGCCCCAGCTTGCTACTCCTCTCTAATCCAATGAATGGAGTGGATGCGCTGAGGGGGCCGAATGCCATCTTTGTGGAGGTCAAGAAAGAAGACTTGCTCAGGATGATGCAGTGCTCATTATCCATTATCAGTAGGTTTAAAGTGATCCTATACCCAGAAAAGAAGTTCATGTTATCACCTTCTATCCCCAGCCAAGTGTCCCAAAACAGCTTATTTTCTTTTTTTAATACAGCCTTTATCGTCGTTTATTGTTCCCTGGCTGTGCAGCAGTGCCTACTGGTGCTCTGGTTAAACAGCTCAACATTGGGGGTCAGTCTCATAATTTATCATAACTGTAATAGATCTGAAAGCACTACAAACTCAACTGCCCTCATGTGAATTAGCATATGGCTGCCATTCGGACATAATACTCTAATATACATCCCCTCTATAATCCAACGTTACCAACCCAGGCGCAACCTCCACTCTGCCTTGGACATTCTCCTGTCCTCCACCTTGATAACCTTGCACTCCCACCGTCAAGACTTCCCACGTGCCTCTCCACTTCTCTGAAATACATTCCCCCCACTCAATACGTCACTCTCAAACACTCCAAGCCTTTAAAAGTGCCCTCAAAACTCACCTCTTCACCATTCTTAAGCACTACCTTCAGTGGGTGCATGCTGCCAAACTCAAGTTCTACCATTTGTGGTAGAGGTTTTGCAGATCTCCACACAGATGCACAGGAGCAGAACTATAGAGCTGGATGTGGAGATTCACAAAACACGAGTTGTTGGTTGGCCTTCAGGACAAGGTTGGGGACCCCTGCTTTAAGCTCGCAAGGACTGGGCTTTCCTTCCTATTGTCTCTTGTTATCACATTTGGCTTGAACGTTGTAACATCTAGTTTAGAATAATCCCTGTACAGTATGTTTTACCTTTTCTGTATTTCTACCTTGTACAGTGCTGTGGAGGAAGATGGCGCTATATAAATAAACAATAATAATATATCTGGCTAGTGTTTTTATGAATATTGGACAAAAGCTGTTTTTGGGCACTGGGCTAGAGATACATACCTCCCAACTTTTGAAAATTGTAAAGAGGGACATGAGAAGACATTTTCTAACATTTAAACCATGCCCCCAGCCAAGCCCTTAAAAGGAAACAGCCTAAGAATTAAATAAATAATAATATAGGCAAGGCCTCTGCAAACACATTACAGCCAGGGGCTGTAGTGAGAGGAGCATCCGTCCATGCCAGCCAGTGGGGAGCATCCCTCATTACAGTCAGTTAGGGGCACCACACAGACAGACACACAAACACATTCACAGACATACTCACAGTAATGCAGGCGATCCCCCCCCCCCCATCTCCAGCGAGGCCAGGCTCCTTCCTAGAGTCCCGCCGACTGACGGCGCAGCGGCACGGACAGGCTCCTTCCTGGAGTCCTGCCCATCCACTGAGCCACCAATGAGCTTAAAAGCTTAAAGAAAAAAAAACAGCCAGCCTCTCAAATGCCCAGCCACTGGGGCCTCTCAGATGCCTGCCTCCATTGCCGTTGAGTAAGCAGCCGAGCGCTCACACTCAGGGCCAGCGACGAAAGACATCTGAGAGGCCATGGCGACCTTCCCGCTTCCAGTAACGGAGAGCGGCGAGTGCGCCGGACATGTGCAAGCGCCTTGGGATGCAGGGACAAATGTCGAAGTCGGTATTGTCCCAGGGAAAGCAGGACGGTTGGGGTTATGGGGATAGAAGGTGACGACATAAACTTTTGTTCTGTGTATAGGTTTCATTTTGTAAAATGACACAAAACTCACAACTGTTAGATCAAAATGCACATTAAAATGGATGTCTTCCAGATCAGGTGACCAGTGTCTGCTCTATAAGCTATAGGTCAGATCAGGTGACCAGTGTCACTCTATAAGCTATAAGTCAGATCAGGTGACCAGTGTCTGCTCTATAAGCTATAGGTCAGATCAGGTGACCAGTGTCTGCTCTGCTGCCCTCAGGCTACAGCCGGGTGTCTACCTACAAACAGGAAATAACTTCCCACAAAGCAAAAGCCTTTTAGCCGTTCTTAATGTCTTCCCTTCATCTCTGTATTGTTGTATAATGGCACAAATTGTACATAGAACAAGGTGACCTGATTATCTATTTCTATGGTGACCACTGACGTCCTTTAAATTTGTTTTTATTTTTTTTACGACAAGATGTCTGAAAAACATTTTATACAACAAATCACAAGATCCCAAGTATTTAGAAACTTACACAAGATGGTCACTAGTAACTGATTGGCTGGCCTCCATGCTGCTACAGTATGTGCCATGTGCTGCACATATTGATAGCCAGGGGAGGACTGGCCATAGAGAAAGCCAGGACAATACCTGGTGGGCCGCACTGCTTTGGGGCCAGTTGGGCTGCTGCTTGTAACACCCTCATTCAATCCCTGCCCCCTTAGTCTGTCTCTCAGCCCCCTGTACCCAGCCCCAATGCTATAGCCCCGGAATCCCTCAGCAGGGATGTCACAGGCTGGCCAGGGTCTGGTAAAATCCAGGCCTGATTTTTGGCCCCAGTCTGACCCTGTTGATAGCTATGCTGTTGGTGATTCTTCAGAATTTCATTGGATAATTACACCTCCACTGTGTGTGTACTTTTATGTTACAGGTTGTCTCACACATCCTTTTTGTCTGGGGGAACCGTGACGCGATACATCCAGATGGACTGATTGCAATGATAAGTACAGCTCAAGTTATGTTTAAAGCGGACCTTCACCCCGAATAAGAGCCTATCTTATATGTTTCCCACACCCTGTACATACAGATTGCTCACATTAAAAATCATCCTTCCTGCATCTACTGCATGGTATGAGCCGTTAAACATCCAAGATGGCGGCTCATGGAACATCAGGCAGCCTGCAAACAGAAAGTAGCTTCTAACTGTGCAGCTCTGCATTCTGGCATTGCTGACCTTTTCTTGACCCCAGCTCTGCTCTGTCTGAGCAAAGCACAGCTATAACCCGCCCCCCGTACTTTATCCCGCTTTCCTCTCCTCAGTATGTGATGCTTCTGAGTCAAGATGGCGGCGCCCGTATCCTAAAGTCCTGAACAGAGTTGCAGCCCATTGGAGGAAAGAATAATAAGTAAGTGACTAAAACTTAAAATATAGACATTTTTGATGCTGGGGAATCTTTTTATAAGGGTTTGTGCTTTTCATTAAATCATGCTGAAGGTCCGCTTTAAAGCAGAACATCTCCAAAAGATTCCAGGGCTGGACGCTGGCATTCCCCTGGGGCCAGGGGTGGGAGTTCTCAGGAAGCATACCCCAGTAAGCGACAGATACCATGGTTCGGGAGTCTTAGAGGGGACCTTCAGTCACAGCCCATACTACTGCTTCCATATTCCCTCACTGATTCTCTCCCCCATGTGACCGACAGCAGCCATGTTTGCTGCCTGCATTCACATAAATGGCAGCTCTTGGTCTCATGTTTCCTGATGGGGGAATCCAAAGTGGGGCATCCCAAATCAGTATGCCCCTGTGCTGCACGGTGGTGGCAACGGTAGTCATGAGTGGTCTGGACTGACGTGGACTAGGCTGAGGTCATGGGCAGAGGCAAATTGGACGTGGTCTTGTAATGCAGCAGAGGTTTTAATTAGAACCTGTAGCTTGATAGGGAAAATATATTTTTTTTTATGATGGATCTGAATCCTAATATAATGTGAGCAGCTCATACTGGAGATAGGTTTACTTATCTCATTCCTCAGTCTCATGTAACATCCACTTCACTCCCCTACAAACAGATATGAGAAATACAAAACAAAATAGCGTCTGGATCTACAGTTCATCTCTAGCAGCAGGGAGGAGGTGGTCCTTGTATTTGTCAGCATTTTAACTTGTCAGTGTGTTTGAATAGTATAGGCCAAAATTAGACTATGGTGGTTCTTTTTCCCTAGATATTGCCAGTACTCTTGGAGGCTGATTCACTACTAACGCCAGGTATTGCCAGATGAGCATCTGTATAGCGACGCTTAGAGCAACCGCTAATAAGCGGTATCGGGTGCTGTAATAGAGCGCCTGTAATAGTCGCTGTAGTAACCTGGCCCACATTGATGAATGTGATGTGTGTTGGGCGCTCTAATAGTACAACGCTGCAGCGAGCGAGAGGTAAAACCAGCTCAGTGCATCTGTTTTTGAACACATATACACCTAGAATGACGTGCTATACACTGAGCCGCCCGTAATAGTACATGTGACTATATGGCGCTGTTAGCAGGGCCGCATTTGATGTTCATGGTGCCCTGGGCACTTTAAGTGCTTGCACCCCCTTTTTGGAGGGAAGTGTGGAGGGGCAAAGGGTGCAATGGGCTAGATGCAGAGTATATGTGTAGAGGATGGAGAGGGCGCAAAGGAGGAAATGCAGAGAAAGCATGTTCCATCTTTTAGGACATTCTGACATACAGGAGTCACATGACCGCACCAGTGGAGGGGAGATGCTCTGGCCACCCCCCTTTACACAAATACACTCTGTGTCCTTCTGTGGCTGGGGGGTGCTTGTTAGGAGGCATTAATGTTCTGGATATGAGAGTTTTAATTTTTTTTTATTACAGTAGTAAAATAAAGCAGCACCCTCCCGCCTTTCAGGTTGCCACCCTAGGCACGTGCCTAGGGTTGCTTAATGGGAAATACAGCCCTGGCTGTTAGAGGCGCTCACCAGATCTGCTTTCTTAAATGTGTTTTGCGTACAGCGCCCAGCGTTCACCAGACGCTGCCTGTCACTGCGAATCACTACCTGGTGCTATCTCTTCTTAAATAACCCCCTTAGATATATCCATAGTTGTACTGTACTGTTTCCTGTCACTAGGTGGTGCTGTGCTGATGCTTACTTGGCAAATATCTGTACGGCCAAATGTATTTACTCTCTGTGCCTGAAGTGTCACCAGTATGGGGGCCAATGTGAGCGAGCAAGAAGAGGAGCCACTGACATGGCAGTATGGGACGCGTACATGGGACATGTTGCACACATGACAAATAGAGAGATAAAGCTGACACTAGCAAACAAAGGGAAAGGACGTTTCTGGGCTGTTGTTAGGGATGGTCCTAGGATAAATGTTGTCCAGTGCAAGGATGGTGCCCCCTTATAGATGTATCAATACATTCATACATGACAAAGCAAATTCAGAAATAGTGAGAACAGGGGAAGACAGGGTGGAGAAAACACAGGAAAAAGAGAGAGATAAAGGATATGAAAGAAAAATACAGGAAACACAGGGAAAAAGACATGGAGAGAATGCAAGCAAAAAAAAGGGAGATAGGGGAAATGCAGGAAAAAAATGATAGATAGATAGATATAGGGAACTCAGGAAGAAGAGACATAGAAAGAATACAGATGTGGGGGGAATGTGAAAGAAGAGAGAGATGGAGGAAACACAAATTAGATGGAGGGTATACAGAAAAGAGATGGAGGGAACATGGGAAACTGGGATAGATGAAGGGTAAAATGGACATAAAGACTGACAGAAGGAGAGAGATCAGGGGAATGCAGAAAAAAATAAAGGCTGGAGGGGACACAGCAAAAAGACAGTTAAAGGAAATGCAAGAAGAAGAGCGAGGCAGAGGAAATGCAGTAACAAATAAGTGATTGCGGATATACAGGAACAAAAGAGATGGAGGGAACATGGGAAACTGGGATAGATAGAGGGTAAAAAGAACATAAAGACAAACAGAAGGCGAGAGATCAAGGGAATGCAGAAGAAGGAGATGGAAGAAAAAAATAAAGGCTGGAGGACACACGGAAAAACGAGCTAAATAGGGAATGCAAGAAGAAGAGCGAGGCAGAGGAAATACAGTAACTAGTGAGTGATTGCGGAACAAAAGAGATGGAGGTAACACAGGAGACCTGGAGAAATAAAGGGAACAAATATAGATGGAAAAAAACACCAAAAAAGAGAGCGGCAAACAGAAATGGCTGGAGTCTGGAAAAGAGAGAAACCTGGAGAACGTGACTAGAGAAGGAAATGGAGGAGAGAGAGAAAGAGAGATTATCGGAGTGTGAAAAAGATGAGAATGAGCAAATGGGAAAAGGTGAAGGAAAATGTCATGTAGAAGTGAGAGATGGAGGGAAAGTGAAAAACAGATAAAGCAAGGGGAAGAAAAGAGCAGACAGGGAAAGATACTATCAGAGAAAACCTGGGAAAAAAAGGAGCAAAAATGCTGAGAAAGAGAAGTAGAAAGAGAGATGAGATAAAGGAAAAGAGTACACAAGAGACCTGCTGAGCCAGCTGTGAGCTTTCTCTCCATTGGAGATTTTTGAATGATGTCTTCTGACGCCCATATGTAAGGACATTAGGATGGAGATTGCTCATGCTGCACACCCCAAATGCGGGCTATGGCTCAGGTAAGGGTGCTATGGCTCAGGTAAGGGTGCTATGGCTCAGGTAAGGGTCCTATGGCTCAGGTAAGGGTCCTATGGCTCAGGTAAGGGTCCTATGGCTCAGGTAAGGGTCCTATGGCTCAGGTAAGGGTCCTATGGCTCAGGTAAGGGTGCTATGGCTCAGGTAAGGGTCCTATGGCTCAGGTAAGGGTCTGCAGTAGCTCCTCTTCACATGTCTCACTCGGTAGTTAACAGGAGTGTACTTGCCAGCTATAAACAAGCTCCTGCATGTCTATAGGCAGCTTAAGGGCCCTAAAGCCCCTTGCCCACTTCCACTTGTCAGCTCTGTCCCTGAATGGCCTTTGTCCAAGAAGCCCCCTTACAGATGACAGGTTCTAACACGTCACCCTTGCTTAGTGAGAGATTTCACTCCCTATAAAATGCAGCGGCACCATGACTTGCTGGGGCCAGATTAACACTTGGGAAGGTGATGATAACGGTCATTGATTCCTAACAAAAAAGGAAAAACAACAGCAGCCCCGTCCATGGACAACAGGGCTGAGATTAGAGATAAGGCAAAGGCAATAGAAAACTGTACCGCTTTAGCAATAAGTATAACCACTTATCCTAAAGTTTCCTTAATACTTATAGATAGTGTTGGATGAGCCCGAACCGCAAAGTTTGGTACAGACCCGTACCAAGTTTGAGTTGCTGAATAGCCCATCTCCCAGCTTAAATCTAAAGTATACAACTTACCTGAGCCCCGTGATCCTGTCAGCACTCCCATGAGTGAGGACACTGGCAGCTGGCACTAGGAGTGTCCTCACTAATGAGAGTGACATCCATCTTTCTGTAGCCCTACCCATAGCCTATTTGACAGCGCAGCAGAATGCCAAGCGCCAACGGGAACGCGGGGCTCAGGTAAGCTACAGACGATTCCTGCTACACACTCTACAGGTTAAAGCACCCCTCCCCCCCACATTCGCCGCCACAATTTTTTTTTACATTTGTGATTCTGCCTCTGGGGCCTTTTGACATGCCCCCCCCCTCCAGGTGGGTGAGGAGTGGAGGGGCCCTCAGAGGCAGATTCTCCTCCCCAAAGTTCAGGTTCCCATTGATTTCAAGTTTGGGTTTGTCCCAAGTTCGGGTATCCGAACCAAACTTTTGTTCAAAGTTCGGACCAACCCAAACCTCTAGTGGTTCACCCAACACTACTTATAGGAGGTCAAAAAAAAGTGAACTTTGAATAAACAGTTAACTTTCAAAGTGCATCTTTTTTTTTGCCTTCCATTTAAAGTGGGCCAACAGTCAAAAATGACTTAAAGTGGACCAAAACCCAGGATTTTGACTATCCTGGGTTTTGGTCCTTTCCCCCTGAGCACCAGGGCACCCTGTTCTTATAGATTCCCAGGCCTATCACACTGGCTTTTTGTATCACCTTCTCTACATTTTTCTTTTTAACCTTCCATTTCTCCCACTTTCCACCTTACCTCAGTCTTTTTTTCTTTTTCTTCTTTCCCCTCCTTTCCTTTATTTTACACGTTCCCCTATCCTTTCTTTCTTTTATTTTTTCTTTCTCTTAAAAATCTCATTCTGGTCACATTACTTCTATCACCCTTTCTTTTTCTCATTTGATTTCAGTCTTTCTTTTTTTTCTTTTTTTCTTTTTTTATAATTAAATGTTTTTATTGAGGGAAGCAATGGTTACAGCGCGTGGCAACGCAGTGCCAGGAAGAAGAAATGCATGAATTACAGCCATTACATAGAGTAATAATCTATAAAATCAATCACCATCAATCAAAAGCATACAAGAGGGTGGCGAGATGAAGGGTAAGGCTACTTTGAGCCTTGCTCCAAGTGTTTTAGACTGCAATTCTGCTTAACCACCTGATGCAGCAGCTGCAACCCATGCCCCCAACTTTTTATAAGCGGGTAAAAGAACTGGGAGAAACAAAAACGAAACTATTGGGCGACAAGTAACGCAGGGGGGGAAGGGGGAGGAGAGACAGGACGGACACATCGGGGGGAAAGTACAAAGGGAAGGAGAGGGAGGAAAAGGAATGATAAGGGATGAGGGAGGGCCAGAGGGAAGGTCCAGTCCTCAAAAGGCCAGAGAAAACCAGGCTACGTATAGAGGAGGAAATCAGGGGAAAAAGTAAAACTATCCCATATCTGCCAGGTTCTCCTGTGCTTTTCCAGAGTTCCTCTTAGCGAAGCAGTGAGCTCCTCCATCCTACAGATGTCCCGGACAACGGCCAGCCACTGTGCTATTGTGGGGGGCTCAAGAGACCTCCACCTCGCTGGGACGCATGATCTAGCAGCACTCAAGAGGGGGGCAAGAAGGGACCTGCGCCTAGATCTCAAGGAAACCGGTACAAGGTTAAGCAGATAGCATACGGGGTCTTCACCCAGATCAACATCTGTCAGTTTCCTGACAATCTCTCTTACTCCTGCCCAAAAGCTGGAGAGTTTCTCGCACTCCCAAAAGATGTGTGTCATAGTCCCCCTGGCCCGCAAGCACCTCCAGCAGAGGGGGGAGGAAGAGGGGAACATTTTCGCTAACACCGCTGGGACCCGATACCAGCGTGTCAGGATTTTGAAGTTAGTCTCCTGATATTTACAGGAGATAGAGCTCTTATGGGCCAACTGGATCATAGCCAGTTGTTGCTCATCTGTGAAGGTCCTACAAAGTTCCCTCTCCCATCCCCTCACGTATGAAGGAACAAAGTCCTCCCGAGGCTCCGTCAACAGCGAGTAGGAGTATGACAGGGCGCCCCTAAAATGACCAGAGTCCAGGCAGGTGTGTTCAAATTGCGTTAACTGCCTGGACGCCGTGCATTTAACAGAACGCTGATAATGCAAAAGTTGAAGAGACTGTAACTGCGTGATAGGTCTGAGTGCAAGTTCTGTGACCAGGGTCTCCGGCCTCCTCCACGCATCCCCACTCTGCATGTGAAGTCTCCTATAGCAATTCTGCCTGATCTAAGCTCTGAAGGGACCTCCCGCTATCTCCACCGGGAAATCAGAGTGCCCCAGAACGGGTGTCAGAGGGGACGGGGAGGGGGAGAGGCTCGTCCCAGTCAGGAACCCGTCCACCACCCTCCTGGACGGACCAACCGTAGGGTGCGTATTTAACTGTGGGAGTCTATTCAGTGGTATCCATGGCAGTCCAGGGAGAGGGCACGGGGAAGCAGCCTGCTCCATCCGAACCCACTGCTTCAAAGCAGAATGTCGACACCAATCAATTACTCGGCTCAGATGGGCAGTGGCATGGTAACGCCTCCAATCTGGGAGACCCAATCCCCCCCTAGATTTAGGGACCGTTAGTAGGGAGGCCGCCATACGATGGGAGCGACCAGCCCAAACGAATCTAGTCCTGTAAGCTGTTTAAAGAAGGTGTGAGGGATATCTATTGGGAGGGCCTGAAATAGGTACAGCACCCTAGGGAGGACATTCATCTTGATGACACTGACCCTTCCAAACCAAGAATAAACCCCTTTGTTCCACTTAAGGAGGTCCTCTTCCAACCTCTTCAATAGTGGGGGAAAATTTAAGGCATACGTTCCCTGCAGTTTGGAAGGAATACATGTGCCCAAGTAAGTAATGGCCTCCCGCTCCCATTTAAAATGGAAATTCTCCGTGACGTGTCTCAGGCGTTCCACAGGAATATTAATGTTTAAGGCAGAGGACTTCTGATAATTGATTTTATAATTAGAGACCTCCTGAAAGCTCCTGAGCTCGGCGAGGAGATTAGGCAAAGTGATCTCCGGCTTCGACACAAAAAACATCAAGTCATCAGCGTAAACCGCCACCTTGTGCTCAATCCCACCCACCCTCACTCCCGAAACGTCCGTGTTCTGCCTAATCAAGCGTAGAAATGGCTCCAACGAGAGGATAAAGATAAGGGGGGAGAGCGGGCAGCCCTGTCGCGTCCCATTGAATAAGTTAAAAGCCTGAGAAGGCAGGCCATTCACCACCACGGACGCCGAGGGGCAAGTGTATGAGGCCAGGACCCTGTTAAGCATCCTGTCGCCCAACCCTATGTGGCGCAAGGTCTCCTCAAGGAAGACCCAGCTCACCCTGTCAAATGCCTTCTCGGCGTCCGTGGAGAGGAGCAACGCAGCCTCCCCCATCTGTCGGGCGTGGTGAATTACATTCATGACTCTAGTGGTATTATCCCTCCCTTCTCGATTCGGAACGAAGCCCACCTGATCCCAATGAATGAGGTCCGGGAGAAGGGGGGCAATTCTGTCCGCCAGGATTTTATTGTATATCTTGAGGTCGCAGTTCAGCAAAGAAATGGGCCTATAGCTACCGCACTGCGCTGGGTCCTTGCCCGGCTTAGGAATCACGGCAATGCTAGCCTGTAAGGTGTCCCGAGGGGGCGGAAGGCCATCACTCAAAGAGCCAAAAGAGGAAATGAAGTGCGGGCCCAAGGTGCCCGAAAGTTCCTTATAATATTCCATGCTATATCCATCTGGGTCAGGTGCCCTTCCGGGTTTCATGCTCTTGATGGCCCTTGTAAACTCCCCCGCGTCAGTCTCCTCCTCCAAGGCCTCCACCACGCTCTGCCCAAGCCGGGGAAGGTCCGATCTCTGTATGTAGGCCCTCACCTTTTGCCGATGCGCCTGAGACCTATTTTGCGGTAAATTGTACAAGGCGTCATAAAAGTCCCTAAAGGTTTTGGCTATATCCCCTATTTTATAGTGCCTAGTGCCTCCGGGGTCGAGGATGCTGGGAATATAATTCCTCGATCGCTGCCCCCTCAGGGCTCTAGCTAGGGCCTTACCACTTTTATTGCTAAACTCGTAGAAAAACCTACGACTTCTCACAATCTGGCCCCTGACCTTTCCGGAGCTTATGTCTCGGAGGGTCTCACGCAGTTTAATCAATTTGGCAGACAGCGCGGGGTCCAGAGACTGTTTATGTCTGGTCTCCAGGCTCCGGAGCTCCTGGAGCAGGAGGGCCGTTTGTTTTTCCCTTTCTTTCTTGAGATAGGCACCCCGTCTGATTAAGAGGCCCCGGATCACACATTTGTGAGCCTCCCACTGAGTCATACGTGTCACGTCAGGAGTATTGTTCTCTGAGAAGAACTCGGTGATTGCCGACTGAATTTCCGCCTTAAACGCCGGGTCCTGCAGGAGGGAGCCATTGAGCCTCCAATGCCCCGAAGGGGGGGGGGGGGAGAGTCTGGAACCGATAAAGTGACGGAAATAGGGGCGTGGTCAGAGATCGAGCCTATGTGCGGTCGCGAGATAAGATGTACATACCTATGGGGGATCAGGAACCAGTCTATACGTGAATATGTGTTATGAGGGGGGGAAAAGTAAGTGTAATCCCTCCCCCGGGGATTAGCAATCCTCCACACATCAAGGAGTTGGTGGTCAAACAGGAGAGCCTTAATCCTCCTGATAGCCGAGTAAGGAACGCTAGAAGTCCCCCTAGAGGTGTCAATTTGAGGGTCAAGTACACAATTAAAATCCCCTCCCAAAAGAAGAATGCCAGCAGTAAACTCTGCCAGCTTCTCCAAGGTAGATCTCAAGAAGCTAGCCTGGTTCGCACTTGGACAGTAGCAGGTTGCAAGCGTCACCCTCTGCGTATAGAGGGTTCCCCTGACAAAAAGATACCTACCCTCACAATCGTGGATCACCTCCTCCAACGTCCAGGGGAGATAGCCCGCCAGGACGATGGCCACCCCCCGTGACTTAGAGTCAGGGGAAAGGCCATGGTACTGGTGCCTGAAGTAACGACTCTACAAATTATGCACCCTCCCCACCTTAAAATGGGTTTCTTGGAGAAAGGCAATCCCCGTTCCTAAGCACTTCAGCTCAGCCAATACAGAAGCGCGCTTTACAGGGGAGTTCAAGCCCTTGACATTTAGCGAAGTGCACTGGACATAGCAGTGCGGGGTTAACGGCTCCTATCTCAGGGATAGAGGATACGAAAAGGCGTGGGTTCTCAGGCCAATGATAGGACAAAGGAGGAGAGTGGAGGAAGGACCAGTAGGGCAAGGAAGGAGGGAGGAAGCCGAGAGAACACCAGACGACAGGGGAAGACAGCCACGGGAGGGGGAGGGCAATACAAGAGGAAAAAACTCACAATGAACTAAAACTTACGAGATAAAAACGAATGTGAAAGGGGAACTGAAACTCAAGGGGATCTAAATGGGGAAGGAGTTTTCCTGTCCCAAAAAAGAACCCTAGGCGCCCGAGGATAGCAAAAGGCCAGCCCAGAGGGCCACAGGGTCCTGGCCTACAGCGAGGGCGAAACGGGTCCGAGAGACAGAGGAGATCCCCCCGGCCGACGCTAGGTTAGATTGGCTGTAGGGCAACCACCCAGAATTATAATGTCAGAAAAGGGCCTCAGCATAGGGCAGCACCCGTAGGGATATTAATGTGAAGAATTTGGTGCAAAACCGGGCCCGCCGACCCGTCACGCAGTGATGGGCCCGGTGGCGGCCTGCAAGCCAGCGGTCAATCAATGCGGGCAGGCAGGCGGGTGGCACCATCATGTGTATAACCAGCTATCACTCTAAACAAATATGTAAGAGGTTCGAGAGTCGCCAGGACCATCACCACGGTGCGACCCCCGGGACACCCGAGGGGCACTCACACAGCGGGAAGCTGAGGGCGGGAAGATGGAGCGCCGCGCACAGCGCACCGCTCCATGTCACCCCCCCCCCCCCCCCGCAGGGAAAGCGAAGAAAAAAAAAAGGGGGGGGCCAGCCCGAAGCTTAAGGAACCAATATAGACAGTGCGGACTTGCGGGTGGCATAAACAGTTAAAACAAGTAAATAACAGGATTCGGAGCTCGCCGAAAGCCGATCCCAGGTGACAAGCCCCATCACGCAGGAGCGAGAGCTCAGTGCGGGGGGCCAGTCAAGAAGAGAGGCACAGAGCACCTCAGTGGAAGCCTCCGAGACACAGACTCAGCAGGCAGACCGAGTAAAGTAAGGGGGGATCAGCCCGACGAGTCCCAATCAAAGCAATCAATCTCACATAGTTTAAAGAGCAAACAGCCAACAAGATCAGTGATTGGAAATACCGCTGAAGACCATGGAGCTCGTCTAGTCCTCACCGTTCAAGCGGCGGGGATCTCTCGTCGGTCCATCGCCACGTCCCCCTCGGCTCCGCCTCTCGCCCGACGGATCCTTTGTGGCCGACCCCCGAGAGACCGAGGGGGGCCAAAGGAGAGAGAAACATCACGCCAATCCGGGATCTCCACCGGGGGGGGGGGGGGGGGGGAGTCCAGGAAGATGAAAAGGTCCGGAAGGTCCGCTTGGGTTTTCACAGTAAAAGTACGCTGATTCTTGCGGACCACAAGATGAAAAGGATATCCACAGTGATATGAGCCGCCACACTCCCGGATCCTGGACAACAAGGGCCTCATGACCCGTCTCATCAAAAGAGACCTGCGTGAGACATCAGGGTACAACTGCAGGGGTGCTCCATCAAAGTGGATCTGACCATGCGCCCAAGCTTTCGCCAGGATGTCCTCCTTCACGGTATAGTAATGCAGGCGACACACAACGTCGCGCGGGCGAGCAGGGTCGGGAGATCTGGGGCCCAGGGCCCTGTGGACCCGATCAATCACTATCTCGGTGTCCGGAGGTCGACAAAGCAATTCGTTGAAAATGCCGGTGATGGTAGGCCGAAGCTGGTCCGGGCCCGTCGCCTCGGGGAGGCCCCTGATACGGATGTTATTGCGACGGCTCCTGTTTTCGAGGTCATCCAGGTGCAGGATCGTCATCTGTGCGACAGCCTTCTGCTGGGCCAGATCCCGCTCCAGCGTCTCCAGTCTCTGGGTAGTCGTGGCGCGAAACCGCTCCAGTGAGTCGACTCTGGCATCAAGACCGCCCACCGACTGCTGCAGATCAGAAATGTCCTTCTTAAACGTGCTCTCAACCCTGTGAATGAAGGATTCAAGA
This sequence comes from Gastrophryne carolinensis, assembly GCA_027917425.1. Classification (NCBI taxonomy): domain Eukaryota; kingdom Metazoa; phylum Chordata; class Amphibia; order Anura; family Microhylidae; genus Gastrophryne; species Gastrophryne carolinensis. The sequence continues at coordinate 545,975,460 of CM051235.1, read as the reverse complement.
TCGTCCCTGGTGGGCAGCATTTTCAGCTCTGCCTTCAAGGCTGTGAGGATGGGGTCAAGAGGAGGGTGCGTCATCGTTGAGGGATCGTGCAGGGCTCGCGGGGTAATCTCTGGAGATGTCATCGCCCTCTCCACGGCCGAGGAGCTGAACGGCGTCTGGTCTCGAGGGCATCCCAAACTCGCGGGCATGGGGGGACGGGCCAGGCGGGCAATAGTATGGTCCAGCGCAGGCTCATCGTCGCCACAAGGGGCCGCAACAACTCCCCTCCCCTCCATCGGGGCATGGCCGCGAGGCCCGGTGGAAGACGAGGAGTTACTCCTTTGTTGCCATGCAGGGGAAGAGGTCAACCCGGGCGAGGCCCCCCGATCGAACCAGGCACCAGATAAGTCTGGAGAAGCAGGTGCTGCAGCTGCTCCCGGCAAAGCACCAGCAGGGGCTGACGTGTCCCGAGGCTGAGGGAGCTCCATCATGGACTGGGCCAGGGCTGAACTCCATCTCAGGGGGCCCCTTCCATGTTAACGGGGAGGGGGTGTCCATGGGTGAAACGCCCGGGGAAACGGCCGTGTGCCCCGACCCAGCCAGGCGCCCCATGTGCTGAGGCGAGGGTGGGAGGTCAGGGCTGGGGCAGATGGATGCAGAGGGCGCCGTGTAAATGTTCACCGACTGCCCCCCAGTCGCGGTGTGGCCTGAAGGGGGTGGGCTCTTCTGCCCCTGGTCCCCTGTGGTGATATATGGCACAGGGGTTAATGGTGGGTGTCCCCCCCTCTGTGCGGTTTCACGTGCAGGGCTGCCAGGCGCGTCTCCCCTCCCAGCCGGCGGGGGAGCACAGATCTCATGGAGGCTCACATGATCCGAGCAACTGCTGCTGCCTGAGGAGCGCCACTCCGGCCGGCACCGCTCCCCGTCTTCTTCTGTGGCTGCTGCTGCTACACGGCTGCCGCCGCCGCCCCCCCCCCCCCCCCCTCCATCCACGCGAGGCAGCACGGGCCATCGCTGCACACCGGCGCTCACCACCCCGCCGCCATTGGTACCGCCGCGGGGACCGGACCCCCCCGCTCCCCCCTCCTCCTCCGGCACACTCACCAGCGCTGGAGCCGACGACCCTCTCGCCCGCTCCCGAGGATCACCATGTACGCCGCAGGGTGCGGCCCCTCCACTCTCCGACGCCGCCATCTTGGAGGTCCCCTCTCCTCCTCCCCTCGAGCGATCCGGGGCCAGGTAGGCGCTGATTTTCCTGTGTGGAGGGGATGATTTGTTCCTCAGCTTCCGACCCTTAGCCATAGCACCTGGCACCGGGTATGGGTGGCTAGTAGCCCGAAAAACTGTAGTTAGGTAGGTCGGCCAGAGGGAGCTCACAGGGTGCACGTCTTCACGCTCTCATCGCCGGCCACGCCCCCCCTTTCTTTTTTTTCTATTCAGTTTTTGCTCCCTTTTTTCTTGTACCTCTTAGCATCAGCTATTAGGGTAATTGCAATCTTTTTCATTTATTTGGATGATTGTGGTTCATTTAGAGTCTTGTACTTGGACTGGGAGGACTGGGGCCAAGAATCAGCCCTAGATTTTACCATCCCTCGGCCAGCCTGAGACATCCTTTCTGAGGACCCCCACCCCAACCATGATGCTGGGCTATAGCATTGGGGGCTGGGGTTCCTTGGCTTGTGGGTACAGGGGGTTTGGAGGGAGTCTAAGGGGGCAGGGATTAAATGTGGGTGTTAAAAGCAGCAGCCCAACTGCTGAGGAGGCCAAATTGGGGGGGGGGGGGGGTAACACCTGGTTGATAGCCCTGCACAAAAAGGGCTAAGAAAAGTACTCAAAAGAATAACAGAAAACAAAAAAAAATGAATACATAATTTAAAAAAAAGGAAAATATTTGTTTTTTTACTGGTGTCGGAGGCCAAATTGGTGGGGCGGGGGGGGGTAACACCTGGTTGATAGCCCTGCACAAAAAGGGCTAAGAAAAGTACTCAAAAGAATAACAGAAAACAAAAAAAAAATGAATACATCATTTAAAAAAAAGGAAAATATTTGTTTTTTTACTGGTGTCGGAGGCCAAATTGGGGCGGGGGGGGTAACACCTGGTTCATAGCTCTGCACAAAAATGTACTAAATACACAAATAAATAAATTAAAAATAATTTTAAAAAAATCTCAATGGGGTAGAAATGGGGGGGGGCACTTAAAATAATAACATAACACAAAAAAACAAAAGAAATACATAAATAAGAAAAATAAAATTAGTTTTTTTAGGGTGTTGGAGATCAAATTGGGGGGGGGCACCTGAGTGATTAAAAATTAACATCAATAAATAAATATATGCATAAATAAACATATACATATATACATAAATAAATATAAACATCAATAAATAATGTAACTAACAAGCTTTTAACAGCAAAATCGCCACTGCTCAATCCTTATCCTCCTTGACCTATCCTCTGCTTTCGACACTGCTGACCATCCTCTTCTCCAAATTCAAGACCATGCATTTTCATGGCTTTCCTCTTACCTTTATGATCACACATTTAGAGGCTAATTTATTATTATAGGTGGCAATGTCAGCTTCAAGCTGGTGGAGCTGTCAGCTGTAGCGCTCCTTATAAATGTGAAGCTGTGGGCGCATGGTGGAGTGCGCGGGGTAGCTGTGCACCTCAACCTGGACCTGTCATCTCATTATTGGGTAGTATCAGTAATTCCATACTGTGTCCTTCACAGGCCTCTTTTTTCTATTCTTGGGTGAACATTTATGAAATAGTTTAAACCGGACCTTCAGCGTGATTTAATGAAAAGCCCAAACTCTTAAAAAATGGTTCCCCAGCACCTAAAATTAATATATTTTACGTTTTTAGTCACTAACTTATTATTCTTTCCCCCACTGGGCTGCAACTCTGTTCAGGAATTTAGGATACGGGCGCCGCCATCTTGACTCAGAAGCATCACACTTACTGAGGAAAGGAGAGAGGGATAAGGTACAGGGGGGCGGGTTATAGCTGTGCTTTGCTCAGACAGAGCAGAGCTGGGGTCAGGTAAAGGTCAGCAGTCCCAGAATGCAGAGCAGCACAGTCAGAAGGCACTTCCTGTTTGCAGGCTGCCTGATAAGATGGTGGCTTCCATAAGCCGCCATCTTGGATGTTTAAAGGCTCATAACATGCAGTAGATGCAGGTAGGATGATTTTTAATGTGGACAATCTGTATGTACAGGGTGTGGGAAACATATAAGATAGACTCTTATTCAGAGTGAAGGTCCGCTTTAAGGGGTTTTGTACAAATTACTAATTGCACTTTGGCACTTCATAATTATTTATTTAATAGTGATAATGCATTGTTTAGTATAAGTTATTGCACTTGGGCACTTTATTGATAATAGTTGTTTCAGATTGGTGACACTTTTTGCTATTTTTAGGCTGTGAATAGGCATATTAATTTTAATTATTTAATCATTAATATACAGATTTTTTTTAGATCTGTTACTGCAGTTATTTTAAATATTTAATACATTTTGGTGTATTATCATGGTCCAATTGGGGGGGTGTTGTTGGTTTTTAATCTGTCTTATGATGTGATATGTGTGATTTTTATCTGTGTCATGGCTTACAATAAAAGTATGTAGTCTTTTTACCATTACATGATGTCAGTGCTCCATGTCTGGATTCCTTGCCTTTGGGGAGCTTGTTGAAGGACTAAATAGTAAATAATAATAAAGTCTTACATTTTTTACCGGTATCAGACGTCCAAGGGGGGAGGTGGTGGACGTGGAGGTTTAATTGCAAGAGGCGGAGAAGGAAGAAGTAGCAAACACTTTAACCACTCACTCAGGTGCTTAGTCCCATGGGATCCTCGCCTGGTTCTTCATTATAAGGAATGTAGCCGTGTCCATGTTGGCTGTTGATAGGAGAATCCTTCTGTCGGTAATGACATCCCCTGCAGTGCTGAACACACATTCTGATAGGACACTTGCCGCAGGGCAGACCAGCACCTCCAAGGCAATAGAGGGCAAGCTCTGGCCACGTGTCCAGTCTACTGATCCAGAAATTGGGGAGAACCCATCACTCAGTACCTGGGGGCACATGGACAGGTAAGCCTAGTTTATTCACCATCCAGAGAAGAACAGGGTGTTTCTTCAAGAGGTTTTTCCAGTCCTACCGGCCCTATAGCACAAATTTAGTAGTTGCTGCAAGGATAGATAAGTGTATTATTAGCAAATATACATCATTTTATTATTACTATACTATTGTTGTTTTATAGAGCACAACAAGGAAAGGTGGTGGAGACAAGAGGTTGGGTCAGTATGTACTAAGCATGGTGCCCAGTTAGCCAGGGGATGATAAGACTGTGACATAGGTGGGATGAGTCAGTTGAAAGGCTTGTCTAAATACATGGGTGTCAAAGTGGAACAAAACTCAGCAGCGGCCGCCTGGAATTAAAAAGATTCCAAATCAGGATGTGTGAAACCCTCAGGTCGCCCATAAGCATTCACCTTTCCACTCTCCAAGGGCACATGCGCGGGCTCTTGTCTGATCAGAGCCGCCCACTATGACTAATGCACTCAGCAGATGGCTCTCATTGTTTTCAATGGGGAGTATGCTCTGCATTCCCAGCAATTTGCACCACTGAAATAGGCTAGGGTGCATGCGCACGGCCCAATATAGTCCCCAATAGAGTCATATGCCAAAAGAGGTATATAGTGCAAATGGCTCTTACTGGCTAAGTAGCCACGCATACACCATTGGAACATGGGAGAGGTGAGTTGTTAAGGTCTTTCTGGGGGGTTCCACACAGCGGGGCATCCCCAATCAAGATGCCCAAAGGGAACAGAACAAAACCCGGAAAAGTGAAGATCCTTGTTTTTTTCCACTTAAAGTAGGTTTTGAAGGTTTTAAGGGATGGGGAGTGGTGCATTTTATGAGGGAGGGCATTACAGAGGAGTGGAGCGACGTGTGAGAAGTCCTGGGCCCGAGAGTGGGAGGAGGTGATCAAGGTTGAGGACTGGAGGAGCTCATGGGAACAGTGAGGGCTGCTTTGTGGCTTTACAGAGCAGCTGACACCTGTAAACGTGAAATGAAACGCTCAAAATCCTGTCACCACCAAGATTTTATTCCAGCCAGTAGAGGAAAACACAAGCTTGGCTGGAATTGTTTTTAAGTCGTAGTTTATAAGTAACTCTTCCTCTCACTATCAAGCATGTTTATATAGATTTTAAATATCAGGTCCTTTAAATAAGCGTGTGTGCTGTTTGAGCCCTGCACTGCAAGGTTCACCCCTGATACACGCAAACCTGTCTGCCTTGGATTTGATTTCTAGCAGCAAACCACAAGCTTGGCAGGAGTTTCATTCAGTTTGGGTCATAAGTGACCCCTCCTCTCATTAGCCCACATGTTTATATAGATTTTAATTATCAGGTCTTTTAAGTGAGTGTTCTCCCCTGATAAACGCGAACCTGTCATCCCTAGATTTTATTCCTACCAGGAGAAGGAAACCACAGTGGCAAGAGTTTTATTCAGTTTGGGTGCATAAGTGACCCCTCCTCTCATTAGCCCATGTGTTTATATAGATTTTTATTATTATACAATTTCGTGATACACCTCACGAATCCATCAGCCGCCAGCCTGGAGTTGAAAAGATTCTAGGGTCGACCGCTAGCTTTTCCCAGGGCATCTCAAATCGTGGGAAACCCCCCACAGCACCCGTATACACTCACCTTTCCCCCGGTCCAACGGCACATGCACAGGCTCTGGTCCAATGAGAGCCAGACACTGACCTGATGTAATTCAGCAGGCGGCTCTCACTGTTGTCAATTCACATAGGTGCGCACACGGCCAGGGATGCAGGGCAGTATGCCCCTCCCTATTATAGTCAATGAGAGCCATTTGCCAAAAGTGTTAAACATAGCAAACGGCTCTCATTGGCTCAGCACTCGCGCTGTTGGTCCAATGAGGACGAACTGGGGGGTTTCACACAGCGGGGCATCCCCAATCGGTGCCCCCGAGGAACTGAAAACCTAGGATTCTGATTTTCCTGGGTTTTTGTTCTGCTTTAAGTATCCACCCAGGCTGCACCAGCTCCTGTCACATATGTGACATATCTGCTTGCTATGCTCCTGACACTGTGACATATCTGCTTGCTATGCTTTTGCAGTTGCAGGGCTCTAAAGAAGGTACCTGGCTTAACACTGTATTGGCACTGACTCTGGTGATCTGATCTGTTAGGTATAGTTCGAAAACATGGGCAACATTTATGTCCTTCCTGCTGTTACATTACCCTACAATATTTTAATACCCCCTTCTCATACAGAGGACAGGCTGGCATTCACTGTGCAGGGGGCTTATTGTTTTGCTATAACATTATTGCTTTACATTATTGTTAAGTCTACACACAATGATTGCACTCATTTTTTGTTTGATCAATCATTTTATTTAAAGATGACTAAAACCCTGGGTTTCGGTCCTTGCCCCTGGGGCACCACGATCGGGGAGGTCCCGCTGTGTGAAATCCCCCAGGTCACCCGATTTGGCGCACCCTTCCCCGCTTCTACGACGCATGTGTGACCCCTCGTCGGATCCCGCCCCTTCGTCTAACAGCTAGTCTAAGGAAAGTGGATTCGAGCGTGCTGGCGGCCGCATCCTCCAATACACTCTAACGGGGGGGTACCCATGCTGGCCATTCACAAATGCCTGGGGGGTTTCACACAGTGGGGCATCCTGATTCTGGATGCCCCAGGGGGAGGGAATCTAGCAGCCCTGGAATCTTATAGATTTCAAGGCCCTTGATGCATGGGTTTTGGTCCGCCTTAACATTTCTTATTTTTTTTTATTTTCTAAATTCAAAACGTCATGCTGCTGAGGACTGAGAGGACTGACACATGACAAAGCAGGAAAAACAAGAAAGATATGTACACCACAATGGCAGTCATACTGGTAACCTATAATACTACATAGCCTTCAAACATGGGGTGCTTTAAGGTGCTTGGACCCCCCCCCCCCCCACCTCCCAGCCTTAGGGCCACAGCTCCTTTCATTAATAATGTTACTGCTTTGATGGCCTGCTTAGTAGGGTTATAAACCAAAGCAGCCCATGATGGACAATAAACAAAACAAGATGGAGCACCAGAGGTGGATAATTAGGAAAACCAGTTTAGACAGAGCTACTACACCAAGACCTTACAGAACATGCTTATATGCTTCATTGTTTTTGATGAGGAGGAAGTACAAGTCCTGCAAGACTTCCAAAAACATTCTAAAATTACCCTGCTAGGAGTACAGCTAACATAAACGGGGTTATTCACGAAGCGATAGCGGCAGGTAGCGCCTCGTAGCGGCAGGCAGCATCTGGTGAACGCCGGGCGCTGTACACAAAACCACATTTATGAAAGCGAATCTGGTGAGCACCTCTAACAGCGCCATGTAGCGCCCGATGTATTATTACAGGCGGCTCAGTGTATAGCATCGCCACTCTAGCTTCCAGAGCGTCAGGTATTACCTTTCGCTCACTGTCGCTCTCCCATACACTTCAATGGACGTTCATTTGCTTGTGTTTGACATTTTTTTTATTTTTTTGCTCAAATCATTGTGTGACCTCTCCTGCTACTGAGCCGCTCTGTTACAGCGCCCGATACCCACTTACAGCGCCTACTAGCTGTCACTCTAAGCGCCGTTATACAGAGACTCATCTGCCGATACCTGCCGTTGGTAATGAATCGGCCTCAAAGTCACACTAAGCTGATGGCATGTTCTAATTGAAAGTGGCCCTAAATCCTTGAAGGCTAGTAAATAGAAAAATCTGTGCCACACAGGCTTACTGTCTACACCACTCGCATACCTACCTGTCCCCTCCACCCTTCCCAAACTAGTGTGAACTTTCAAATCAGACTCCACATCAGAATAGCCAACCAACACAAGAAGCCCCAGCTTACCTCCCGCTGCTCTGTGTTCAATGCCCGGTGTCTCCATGGTCTCCCCACACTTCCAGCTTCCCGCCTCTAGGTGGGCATGTGTGGGGTAGGAGCCCAGACCGCTGGGCACGACAGTCTTGTACTCTGGCATGCACCACCTACAGGAAATGTGGGACCAGTCGAGGAGTGGGAGCAGCGACAAGTAAGTCGGGGAACCGCTCCCAGTTGTCAGCTCGGGTGTAGGTTCTGACTGTAAACTCCACAGAAGCATACTTTCCTTTTATGGAGGCAAATGAAGCATGACCAGCTTTAGGCACACATCCCCTGTCCACCTGACACCAAATCTGACCCTCTGAAACAAAAGCACCTCACATCTAATGCATAGTTACTATTTCTGCCTTCCTTTTATTTTATTTTAAATGAGGCTCAGTCCAGCTGATCTCATTGCATGAGGCCCCTTCACACCTATGCACTGGGGTAAAGCAATGCTACAAATGTTTTTTTCAGCCTTGCGTCTTGTCGATTGTTGACCTGAGTTTTACTTAGCAAAAAAAGAGTTCCCATATACTTCAGGGCCAGTACCAGCGCCAGTATTGGCCTACCTGTGCAAGTGCCAGGGCCCCTGGCATCTTCTAAGGCCCCACTCAGGTTTGTACCGGACCATGAGAGGCTGATTCTCCTGTCAGCCAGGTGTCTCAGTGAGAACTGCTTATAGCTGACCTCAGGCCAGAAGACAATCAGTGATAATGGAGAAGGTGCCGAGTGGTGGAGGTTGAGCGGTGGCAGCTGAGAAGGTGGTGACAGGACCAGAGGATAATTGGCAGTAATGGTGGACTCTTGAGTAGCAGCAGAGAAGGCATCGAAGACTGGAGAATCAAAAGAAACAGAAGGAAGGACTTGAAGTGAGTCTATTTTTCTACCCCCCGAATGTTGTTTCGTTGTCTTGGGCTACACTTTTCACTATCCCAAACTTCAATCTATTCTCAGACAGACCCTGTAGTTCTTAAGTTATATGTGAAAGTATTAAAGCAATGAAGATGCAGAGAAAAATTAGGAGAAACAGTGGGTGTGGCAACAGCGATGTGATGTAAGCACACTGTGTGCTGTACATATACCATAGTAAAAAAATAAGTGCATTGCTGTGCCTCTAGTTATTACTGCCAGCACATAGTGTGATAAGAAAAAGAGGTTGAGAGATGCTGCAGGCGGGGAGGCTGATTCATTAATAGCGGCAGGTAGCGACAGTTGAGCGACTGTAGCAGTATTTTCACAGCGCCCGCTAGTAGTCGCTGTGCTTGGCCGTTGTTCGGTTGTTGATAGCAACTGAGTCAGCGTGCAGTAATGTTGAATACGGGGTGACGAGTCGCTATTTGACAGGTTCCGCGATGTATGGGTGAGCATGATAGTGACTGGTCAGAGCGACCGGCTCCCACCATATTCATCAAAAAATCACGCTCAAAAAATTCAAGCGCTGTGAAATGCATGTTTAAACCCCAGAGCGCTGGCGGCGATGTGTTAAAAGTAGTTTTTTAACCCCCAAACCACCATATTTTTGGAAACCAACAAAAAAAAAAATTTTTAAAAGAATTTATTAATATGAATACAATAATATCAGACCTGTAATATCAATTCTGCACAAATTTTTATTTTTTTTTATCTAACATGGCAGAAGTGGTCACAGAATTTTTCACATTGAAAAAAAAAAAAACATTAATAACAAGTAATTATTAATATTTAAAGATTGTTCCATTGAAATGCATTGGAGAGCGCCAGGTAGCGAGAGGTCCTACCTGCCGCTGTTCAAGGTCGGACGCTGGCGCTGTGGGCTGAGGCTGGAATAATGATGAATGAGTGGCTATCTGGCGCTATCTCAGTCGCTAAGCAGGATCGGCTTGATAATTGTGTTATTGTGGTGGGGAGCCGGCGTTCTCGTGGTGGTGCCCGTCATTACCGGTCGCTCACCAGTCGCTACCTGTCGTCATCCCTTGTTAAATAAGGGCCTAAGTCTTTCAGGACGTCTGGGGAGGGAGTGGGGGATGGAGACAAAGCTGAATGAGGAAGTGATTTCCTCACTAAGTAAACTGACATAGCATGAAGGAGAGCGCTGGCAGTACTTAAAGTGGACCAAAACCCAGGATTTTGACTATGCTGCGTTTTAGTCTTTGCCCCCTGGGCACCTTGATGGGGGATGCCCCGCTGTATGAAACCCCCAGGTCACCCGATCTTACTATGCTTCCCCAGCCCTACGGTGCATATGCAGCCCTCTAGTCCAGTCAGCGCACTCAAAACCACTTGAGCCCCTTCGTCCAGGAGCTTGTCTAATGCTTGTGGATCAGAGCGCGCTGGTGACCGCATCCCCTGCTACCTTTTAACAGGGCCATTCACAAATGCCTGGGACGGGCATGTGCCCTGCTAAACGGATAGCGGGGGTGCGGCCGATGCTCACGCATACGCCATTGGACCAGGAGCGAGGGTGAGTTTTCAGGCGACCCGGTCGGTTTCACACAGCGGGGCGTTCCCGATCTGGGTGCCCCCGGGGGAACGAGTATGCCTGTCCTGGATACTAAGACTCCAGGGTGGGATTTGAACCACTTTAATGTAAGGTAAGCTACTGATATTTCTTTTTTAACTTTTGACTTGCCAATTATTTTAATGAAAACCTGTTGGGGAGCCCTGCTTTATCTTCATTTCCCTACCCTTCTTTATGTGATCTTATCACTTTTTTGATAACATGGATACATTAGAATGTTTTCAGATCAAATCTAATGTAAAGCTTTTTTTTTTAAATGTGTGTTAGTCACACATCTGGCACCTGATTGTAGCACGTAGCATAGCCACCCTGCAAACTTTGTTCCAGACACGCACGTGAAACACATCGCATGGGGGAGGTAATAGTGTGTCCCCAAAATAGGCTTTGCTGGGGGAGGCATCACCAATTGGGATGCCTCGTCCAACCCCTAGATCCCTGCTGTTTTGGACTGCACATCGGCATAGGGAACACCAGCGGCCACATTCCTGGCTCCCCTGTAGAGTGCACACTCCCACACACCTACGCTATCTGACACGCACAGCTGCAGGGATACCGCCGTGGCCCGTAGCCAGGGTGAGGGACCGGTGGAAAAGTAAGGACATTGCGACTGATCTGGGGGATTCACATCATGGGGCATCCTGTATCAGACCACCCCAGGGGCACCTAGTCAGCCAGCCCTGGAGTTTTTTATATGGAGTTCCTTTTGATATGTTCAGTCTTACGGGGAGGCCGATTCATTAATAGCGCCAGGTAGCGACAGATGAGCGCCAGTAGCGTTATTTTCACAGCGCCCGCTAGTATTCGCTGTGCTTGGCCGTTGTTCGGCTGTTGACAGCGACTCAGTCGGTGTGCGTTAATGTTGAATACGGGGTTAGGAGTCGCTGTTAGACAGGTTCCGCGCTGTATGGGAGCGCATGACAGCGAATGGCCATAGCGAACGGCTCCCAGCATATTCATTAACAAATCACGCTCAAAGAATTCTCACGTTGTAAAATGCATGTTTAAACCCCAGAGCGCTGGCGGCGATGGGTTAAAAGTAGTTTTTTAACCCCCAAACAACCATATTTTTGGAAAAAAAAAAAACATGTTTTTACAAACATTTTGTAATATGAATACCTTAATATCAGACCTGTAATATCAATTCCGCACAATTTTGGTTTGTTTTTTTTTTACCTTAAAAAATATATCTAACATTGCAGAAGTGGTCACAGAATTTTTGCCATTTAAAAAAAAAAAAAAACATTAATAGTAATTAATTAAGAATATTTAAAGATTGCTCCATTGAAATGCATTGGAGAGCGCCAGGTAGCGAGAGGTCATACCTGTCGCTGTTCAAGGTCGCTCGCTGTGGGGTGAGGCTGAAATAATGATGAATGATTCGCTATCTGGCGCTCTGTCAGTCGCTAAGCAGGATCGGCTTGATAAATGTGTGATTTCGGAGGGGAGCCGGCGTTCTCGTGGCGGTGAGCGTCATTACCGTTCGCTCACCATTCGCTACCTGGCACTATCCCTTGTTAAATAAGGGCCTAAGCTTTATAGGTATATGCCCCACTGGGCGTGTCTGGGCATTTTAGGGGCTTTTATTGGGGGATGTTTTGTACCTTGTATATTTATTGGTTATGGTGTCTTTAGACCTAACATCTTTTTGTATCTGGTATGCTGAGTCCTCAGAAGGACGAAATGATCATTCAGACATATCTGCCCATTTGGCAGTTGCCAGAAACATTTTGTGGTAGGTATAAAAGAAACTGATTGTTAATCTCTTAAACAATATTTTGAAGCTAATGGGAACAGGGCTTTTTCCCCTATTGTCTTTGGTCTGAAGTTTGTATTATGTAGTTTGTAATGGTCTCTGTTCCGTATGTTTTACCTTGTCTGGAATTATACCTTGTGCAGCGCTACGGAAGAAGGTGGCGCTATATAAATCATCAATAATAATAATATCATGAGAGACAATTGGCTGCACACTGACCATTAAATTAAAAAAAATATTGTTAGATCAGCTCTCCAAAAGTAAAAAAAAAAATAATAATATCCCTGTCATTTACATATTTAGGTGCTACTGCCTTAAAAATACAAGGGGTCCATCCTAACCCTCTTAATCCATGAACAACTATATATAAGGTGCACACTCAAATTATTATGCAAAAAAGTAGATTTTTAATATCATACAAAATGCATAAGTCATAACATGTAACAACAAAACATTTATATATACAGACAAAAGACAAGCTGATCATAGGTGCAGGGTTCAAACATGTATTCACAGTACAATAAACATCACTATGAAAGTTACAACATATCAAAAAGTGTCTCCTATTCAAGAGATATCACAATGTATCAGCAGCAGTTAATATAGCAGCAAAAAATAACCCTTAATCATATACTGTATAAAGTGCTAAGTGAAGATAAATGGTATAATATAACAGCAGCTAAGGTAATACGCCCACACAGCAGGCTGATTCATTACTAGCACCAGCTATCGGCAGATGAGCGTCTGTACAAAGGCGCTAAGGGCAACCGCTAGTATATGCTGTGATCGGCTATCGGGCGCTGTAACAGAGCGCCTCAGTCGCTGTAGTGACCTGGCCGGCATTGATGAATGAGATGTATGTTGGGCGTGCTAACTCCAGTACAGCGATGCAGGGAGCGTCAGCTCAGTGCGTCCGGCACACGGCGCTCCACACCCTACTTATCAAATAAGGACACACAGCGTCAGTGCTCTAAATCTGGTCGCTATAGCATAGAGCGCCGGGCACTGTGTGATTAAAGTCTGTTTTTGAACACATATCCACCAGTAACAAAGCAAAAACACATGGAATGACATTGTTGTAACATTGTGACATTAATACTTTAATGCCAGACGTATAACAACAATTCTGCATAAAAATATAAAAAAATCAAAAAAGGCCAGGAGAGGTGACACAATTATTTGAGAAAAAAATATTAAAAACCTGTTTAAACAGAAGAAAAGGAACATCCATTGAAATATATAGGAGAGCGTCAGGTAGCGACAGGTAATACCTGGCGCTCTAGAAGCTAGAGCTCCTGAGCTATACGCTGAGCTGCCTGTAATGATGAATCGTATCGCCTTCATAAATGTGGTTTTGCGTATAGCGCCCAGCGCTCACCAGAAGCTGCCTGCCGCTACGAGGCACTACCTGCCGCTATCCCTTCATCAATAAACCCCATAGTTGTTCATGCACACTGACCATCCTGATACCACAAGCTTACCCTAAGCTCCTCTATGCTAGTCCCAATACAGGTCCTAGGGAAAAAGTCCTTGTGGAAATGATAGGTTAATAAAAAAACAATTCAAATACCAGGAGGAGGACTCCTAGACACAGATAAGGGTCAGAAACTGTAGACATCAAGTTCTAATGTTCCATCAGTTGAATGGGAGAAGCAGCTATGTTTCCGGTTAGAGACCTGGGGCTTTTGTTTGGTACACAGCTGAAAACACATGCCATTGTCATGCACCATTTTCCTTTCAGACCCTGATGCTGGCTGTCTCCCCTTCTTGTGAAATCCCATATAATCCCCTTTCATCTAAGGTGAGGACTCCGGCCTTCCTTCCTGTCTTCCTTAGTTTACCAAATAGAATCTGTTGCTTGATATGAAAATGTATTATTTCAAAAGGTTCTTAACCAGCCCTTGTCACATCACAGATATAAAGCATTGGGAGCTCTGAGGTAAAAACAAATTGTTTATTTATTTGATTACTACAGGACATGGCTTATTCATTTTATGTAGATGGTAGTTTGTATATGGATTCTGTACAAAAGGAAATAGGAAAAACCACGCTAAATATCTTAAAGTATCTCCTGTAAAAGTTTAGTATCTACTCAACGTGCAGTAACCTAATTATCCCAATAGGTTCAGAACGCAACAAGCAGGTCCTGGAATGGAGGCACCTCCACATCTCTTACTCATCCTCCATTTTATAGTATCATGAAACCTATTGCAACCCTCATCTAAAGGAAATCCAAGCCATCGTATGCGGAGAAAAGTGAGAGATGCCCCAACACAGAATCCATATAATAACAAACAATAAAACACAGAGCATAGTAAGTATCAAGGTTACAATGAGTTAACATGAATTGACCATTCATGACACCGGAAGCCTAATGTCGTGTTAAACACAGGATTGTGTTCAAATAAGTCCAGGCTGGCCTTCCCTTGACTGATGTTTTCAAGTATCAACCAATGCTGTTTAACTGGTTATCCCGAGATGCATGCACTAGTTGTCATATTTGGGAGTGCTCAGTTCTTGAGGAAAAATCTCTAGCGTGATGTCGCTTTAATATTGAATCCTCTCAGGAGTTAAAAATGTGCACTCACATTTAAAATCAATTGTAACAGCTGTTAATATGACAGGCGAGACTCTAACCCTACTTGCGCTGCACCTCGGCCGATGGTGCCTGGGAAAAGAGGGGGGTATTCGCTGTTGATAAAAACTCTTGTGCTGTATATCCAATAGTCCGCCCTAACGCCGTCAACGCGTTTCATTGCGTAATGCAACTTTTTCAAGACTTGAGATGCATCACTATATTATCACGTGGTACGAGTACCTATATAGGTATATAGGTGTTTAGAATAACACGACATTAGGCTTCCGGTGTCTGTGAATGGTCAATTCATGTTAACTCATTGTAACCTTGATACTTACTATGCTCTGTGTTTTATTGTTTGCTATTATATGGATTCTGTGTTGGGGCATCTCTCACTTTTCTCCGCATACGATGGCTTGGATTTCCTTTAGATGAGGGTTGCAATAGGTTTCATGATACTATAAAATGGAGGATGAGTAAGAGATGTGGAGGTGCCTCCATTCCAGGACCTGCTATGCCATGCACTTTGCCATTCCATCCTACTGCCCCCATACCATTAAAGTAGACCAAGTAAATAATGACGGAAGGTCCTCCTCCTGTGGAGCTGACACTAACTGGCTGCTTAAAGTGGACCAACACCCAGGATTTTCACTATCCTGGGTGTTGGTCCACTTCAGCGGGGCATCCGAGATGAGGATGCCCCGCTGTGTGAAACCCCCCCAAAAAACATACCTTTTCAGCGACAGACAAGCGACAGACAAGCCACCGCCACCGCCTCCCGTGCGTCCCTCTTACAGGGCGCGCGCCCGCGCCGGGCATTCCCAAACGGCCGCACTGCTAGAGGGGCGCGCGGGAGGCGGCGGCGGCTGATCCGTCGCCGATAAGGTAAGGTTTTTTGGGGCTTTGGGGGGCGGGGTTTCTCCCCGCGGGTCATCCCGATCTCGGTGAGGGAGGTGATCGGCCCGGGAATCTTATAGATTCCCGGGCCGATCACCCCTGGGTGTTGGTCCACTTTAAGCCCTGGCCACTGTAATTATTCACTTCCATTGATGCCATTGTGATGCCCCAGAAGACAGGTGGTAGGTATAGGTTGTCTAAGGGAGGGAAAACTTTGGCACAAAATTGATTCTAACCAGCTGGGATGGGGAAGGTTACAGTCTTTGCAGCACACATACACAACCTGCGGCCCGGGGGCCACATGTGGCCCTCAGAGGCATCTGATGTGGCCCTGACCTGCTGTGGAAAGTGGGAGAGGTAGTGAAGATAGGAGGGGGTCATTGGCAAATAGAGGTGACAGTGTTGGCTTGGAGAAACGTGGTGACCTTGAATGTACAACACTCCTGGGTGAAATCTTTGGCAGAATAATTTGGTAAAATAGTTCTTCTATAATAATTGTATGCCTAACATTGGTGGGAGCTTGGAGGGTTAAAAGGTGGGACAGATGGGGGAGGGTCTATAAATATGGGACCCATATAGTTAGAGTGGTAAGATAATCGGCATGTGCATTGGTAGCATGTGGGGATTGTTACATATGAATGTAGGGGTGTGGTCTAGGGACATACAAGTGGAGTTTGTGCAGACAGTGGGGATCCTGTAGAAAATCTTTATTATAATATTCCAAATGGAAACATTTTAAACCTATTTATTGTGGCCCGCAACCAGGTTCAAAATCACTTTAAAGTGGACCAACACCCAGGATTTTGACTATCCTGGGTTTTGGTCCACTTCGGCGGGGCACCCCGATCGGGGGTGCCCCGCTGTGTGAAACCCCCCAGAAACCCCAAAAAACTCCCCTCTCAACGCTCCCACGTGAACGCCGCAGCCAATCCCCGCCAACGTCCAGGCGGGGGACAGGAACGTCCAAGCCGCTTCCGCCTCCCGCGCGTCACTCTCGGCGCGCGCACGCCCCCGCCGGCCATTCACAAAGGGCCGGCGCGGGCGCGCGCACGTCTGGAGGGGTGCGTGGGAGGCGGCGGCGGCGGAAGCGGCGGCGGATCAGGTAAGATGTTTTTGGGGTTTCTGGGGGGTTTCACCCCGCGGGACATCCCGATCTCGGATGTCCCGCGGGGTGGGAGGTGATCGGGCCGATCACCCCTGGGTGTTGGTCCACTTTAAGGAGCACGATCTCAGAATTGTGTAATATTAAAAATCCATATAAACACGTCGGCTAATGAGTGGAGGGGTCACTTATACACCTGAACTGAATAGAACTCTGACCAAGCTTGTGGTTTTCTTCTTCTGGTATGAAAAAAATCCAGGGGAGACAGGTTTAGTCTATTTAGTCTGTGAGGGGTGACAGAGCCTGTCACCTGTGATTTCCTCTTCCATTAAAGTAAAAAAAATTAACCTGGCTGGATATTTCCTGATGCCAGTTGTATAAGTCACCACTCCAGTTGCCATCCAGCATATTTATATGGATTTTTATCATTGGGCCATTTTTTCGCGATAGTGCTCCTTTAAGTGGCCCTCGCTCGTCAAAAGGTTGATCACCCCTGCTTTACAATCTAGTGTTTAAAGGGTCTGTCCAGGCAAAAATAAAAAAGTATATACTTACCTTTTGTCCCCTCAGCTTTTTTTTGTGTGGCATTGGCCCTTATTTATGAAGGAATAGCGACAGGTAGCGACTGGTGAGCGGCCGGTAATGACGGGCACCGCCACGAGAACGCCGGCTCCCCACCACAATCACACATTTATCAAGCCAATCCTGCTTAGCGACTGAGATAGCGCCATATAGCGACTCATTCATCATTATTCCAGCCTCAGCCCACAGCGCCAGCTTCCGACCTTGAACAGCGACAGGTATGACCTCTCGCTACCTGGCGCTCTCCAATGCATTACAATGGAACAATCTTTAAATATTAATAATTAATTGTTATTAATGTTTTTTTTTTTAAATGTGAAAAATTCTGTGACCACTTCTGCCATTTTAGATAATTTTTTTAAGGGGAAAAAAAAAATTGTACAGAATTGATATTACAGGTCTGATATTAATGTATTCATATTGCTAAATTATTTAAAATACTTTTTTTTTTAGGTTTCCAAAAATATGGTGGTTTGGGGGTTAAAAAACTACTTTTAACACATCGCCTCCAGTGCTCTGGGGTTTAAACATGCATTTCACAGCGCGAGAATTTTTTGAGCGTGATTTTTTGATGAATATGGTGGAAGCCGGTCGCTCTGACCAGTCGCTATCATGCGCACCCATACATCGCGGAACCTGTCAAATAGCGACTCGTAACCTTGTATTCAACATTACGCCACACCGACTGAGTCGCTGTCAACAACCGAACAACGGCCAAGCACAGCGACTACTAGCGGGTGCTGTGAATATACCGCTACAGTCGCTCAACTGTCGCTATTAATAAATCAGCCTCTTAGTGTGTGAAAATCTCTGAGAACCCGTCAATCCATTTGCTACAATGACTTGGCAAGTCCCTTTCATTGCAATAAATGGACAAGCAGACAATATTCCACTGGGAGTGATGAGCCCCAAAATTCCTCACACCTACAGCCGCACAGAACAACGGTAATGACAAGATCACAAAGATTTTTATTAATCACTAAAACAAGGCGCATAAAACACAAATAAAGTGAGGCAATTACATCACCTTAAAATCAGTCAATTATTATCATTAAATTGAGCCCCAGTTTAAGAATCCAACTCCGGCGTTTCCTGGTCCTACAGCCACTGCATCAGGAAGTACTTCAGGTTGGGCACACTTCTGATTTAGGGTTAATTAGGATTAGAGGATTAGAGAAGTTCGGGTTCGACAAGTTCGGCCGAATATTGAAAAAATGTTTGTGTTCAGGACCCGAACCTGATCCCCATTGAAATCAATCAATGAAGAGTGTGCAGCAGAAGCGCGGTGCTTTAACTCACCTCTGCCCAATCCTCTCCCTGGTAGCGCGGCTGCAGCAATTGGAAACGGACCCAGCCGGGACTACAGAAAGATGGCCGCCAGCTCTCATGAGTGAGGACACTTCTAGTAACACCTGCTGGGGCTAGTTTCAAACGTCGCTGCTGTCGCTCCCCCGTGCTAACAGGAAGAGGATCGGGCAGAGGTGAGCTACAGCAGCAAGTCAAAAATGTTGCCAACCTGAGCCATTCCTGCGGGGATCATTTTTCTCCAGTCCTGCACTTAGTATTGACCATGTTCCTGAACACCTGGGCTGAGCCAGGAATTCTAAGGGGGTTATTTAAGAAGGGATAGGGCCAGGTAGTGCTTCGTAGCGGCAGGCAGCATCTGGTGAACGCTGAGCGCTGTATGCAAAACCACATTTATGAAAGCGTCCGATGTATTATTACAGGCAGCTCAGCGTATAGTGTCGGCTCTCTAGCTTCCAGAGCGCCAGGTATTACCTTTCGCTCAGTGTCGCTCTCCCATACATTTTAATGGCTGTTCATTTGCTTCTGTTTAAACAGCGTGTTTGACAATTTTTTTTTTTTTTTTGCTCAAACCATTGTGTGACCTCTCCTGGCTGCAAACAAACACTTTTAGAAACTTTTGGGATTTTTTATATTTTTATGCAGAATTGTCATTACAGGTCTGGCACTAAAGTGTTAATGTCACAGTGTTAATGTCATTCCATGTGTTTTCGCTTTGTTACTGGTGGATATGTGTTCAAAAACAGACTTTAATCACAAAGCGTCTGGCGCTATATGCTATAAAGACCAGATTTAGAGCGCTGATGCTGTGTGTGTGTCCTTTTTTTGATAAGTATGGTGTGGAGCGCTGAGTCGGTCGCAGTGAGCTGGCGCTACCTCTCGCTCGCTGCAACTCTACTGCTGTTAGAGCGCACAACATACATCACATTAATCAATGCCGGACAGGTTACTACAGCGACTGAGGCGTTCTGTTACAGCGCCCGATACTCACTTACAGCGTCTACTAGCGGTCGCTCAAGGGCCGCTATACAGACGCTCATCTGCTGATACCTGCCGTTAGTAATGAATCAGCCTCCGTGTCTCTTCGTAGGAGGCCATCTCCAGCATAGGTCTGTGTCCCGAATTAGAGAAACAAACAACCCTTGCAAATGATCAGATGTATCAAATTAGCTCCAATTCACACCGCAGCAGCTCAGCTTATTTTCAAAGCTATATTCTTGGTTAATCAGGACCACGGGGCTGTTTTGACACCGTTGCACCGTTTGCTAAGCTATAGGAAATATTAATGCGCACTTTAAACATAACTGTCTTGGTGGCCTGAAATTTAGCATGGTGTGTGTGCATGTAGATATTGATTATATATTTATATATACACAGACGCACACACACAAACATACATTCACATCTCTGTATATTTATGTAAGTTAGTATAGCTGTTAAAAAAGCAAAAGCAAATTACACACAGCCATTCTGAGACCCAGATGGGCCGAGTTAGCCATACACCACCATGAATATTCCTTGTAATCAATCTTTCTTTCAGCATCCATAGAGAACCACATCTGGGCCACATTAAGAAATCTTCCTGCCGCCATGTTTCCATTGATAGAGGAGCCTTCAAGGTATACGGGAGATGTATTCAGGCTGAAAGCAGAGTTCATTCTTTTCAGCCCGGCTCCATCTTGCCTATTGTTTTTTTTATTAGGAAGTTACCATTATAGTTCAATATATTTATTGATAGCAAGTACAATGAAGTTACGATGATTAATGAAAAGGGGGGCTATGACTTTTTGAATCCATTTAAAAAGTCTACACACCCCTGTTAAAATGCCAGACCAAGACGAACCAGTTCAGAACATTTTGCACCTTCTGTGTAACCCACAATCTATACAATTCCGTTGAAAATCAAACTGAAATCATTTAGAGGGGGGTAATAAAAATAACAAAGCTAAAATAATATGTGAATACCCACTTATCAGGTATGTGTTGTGACGCCAAGAGCTGTGGTTCCGGATGACGGGTGGGCATGGTCTTTGTTCGGTCGGTTCCTATTCAAAACAACAGAAGTCCCCTGAAGTACAGGGGCGTCCATTGGTCCAGTGGGAGTGGGCTGTACAGGAACAGTGGTAAGATAAACAGATCTCCTAATTCCCCCTTAGACTGCCCGGTGCTGGACTATTACGAAAAGTCAGCAGAAGTGGACTTTCTTTTAAATATAATGGCAGACCAAAATCCTCATCCTGGGCACACTCCTGCCACTGGTAAGCTCCAAAAGTAAAGTGAAGTGCCCCCTCCCCTGGCCCTCAGTCACTGTGAGGGGCTAAAGTAAAAAATGAACTCACCTGATCTCTGCAGCAAGGTTTTTCCCATGGTGCTCCACACAGACTTGGAATATCTGCTCCTCCTACTTTGCGTGTGACTGCCAATCAGGGCCAGATTAAGTGTGGTGGAGGCCCCAGATACAGTATCTTTTTTTCCTTTAAAATAATAGTCCAGCCAAGTAACTGATTGTTGGTTGTCTGGCACCCACCTACTTATTGGAACATCCGATCAAGTCCCTTGTGCCACCCTCGTGCGGGTACGTCACAGTCAGTTAGACTGAAAAGCCTCCTGGACCAGACCATAATCCAAAGGTTGGTGTAGGCCTCCTTTGCAGAGCAAGTGGTGGAGGCCCCGGAGCAAGTGGTGGAGGCCCCGGAGCAAGTGGTGGAGGCTCTGGAGCAAGTGATGGAGGCCCCGGAGCAAGTGATGGAGGCCCCGGAGCAAGTGGCGGAGGCCCCGGGGCAAGTGGTGGAGGCCCCGGGGCATGTGCCCCTGCCACTGATATGCATTCATGTTTCTTGGTGGCACAAGTGCTGTGGGTCCGAACTTGCTGCTGGAACCAAGTGAGTCAATAGTCAAGTGACTAGATGCCGAGGGCAGACTGACACAATCACATTTCACTTTTTGGTCTTACCCTTTACTGCCTGAGCTCTGTGCAGGAAACAGTCTGACTCTGGCTGCACACAGGTGCAGTATCTATACCTCCACCAATAGTGGATGTGCAGTGATACAGTGCGGCCATCTCCTGGTCACCCTTTGGTAAGTAATTGTGGGGTTTACCAGCAGCAGGAGGGGGTCTTGTAGGGTGTCACAGACCAGGTTGCCAAGTCTTTTTTAATGGGTATCAGTAGCTAAAAATTACAATTACATCTGTCAGTTGTCTTCAGTAAAGAGCCGTCCTCTACAGCCAGTGGTTCCACAACCATCCATGCAGAACTAAAATAACTCAGCATTGGTCCTAGTGTGATCCCTTGCCCCTAATCATGGCGGTCAGGTGAGTATAGTCTACTTATTTATTTGGCTACAGATGCACTGTCATTCATTTTTGTTACCAGTCTGATAAAATATTTTGTTGATGGTGTATTTATTTGAAGCTAAAGGCTGGTTTCACACCAGTCTGATTCCAGAGCGCTCACACTTTTGGTCGCTGATGTCAGCATGTGGAGGGCGTTCACCACTAGCGCTGTCCACTCACATGGAGGGAGATCGCTAGCGCTGCGCCCTCGGGATGCTGCTGGCAGAGCTTTTGCGTTTCACAGGCAGATGCGGGGTGCTTGCCCGAAAGAACAAGCACTCCGCATCTGCTCTGGTGTGAAACCAGCCTTAAAGAGCAACGTTAAAACCTCCCGCAAAGCTTCCCAACCCGCTGCCCCCCTCCGGTTTTACCTTTGGGTAGCCTCTACTCACCTCCCCTAGATATCCATCTTCTGGGTCCCTCGGTTTCTGGTGACCTTCAGCCCCCAATCTTGCGCCTGCGTAGTGGCAATGGCTGGGATGAGATAGAGCCACCCGAAATTACACAAGATTTCAGTGAGCAGCGCAGGACTTTGCAGAGGCAGGCTAAGTGGCGGTGGCGGCGGCAAGGATCTGTCCCCAAAGCATGTCCAAAAGGTAAGTAGGGGCTGATGGGGGGGGGGGATCATCCCCTTTTTATTTTATGTCCGAAGTTCCTCTTTAACTTGCGTGCACCTTCCTATAGGTTTTTTATGGTTTTCCCAAAGCAGGTGCTGGCATTCCAGAGGCTCTGAGCTTTGTTGGAGATCCTCTGCATTGTATCAATATGTTTCCAAACCACTACAGGGGAGCAAGGCTTGCTGAGCTGTAAGCCCCAAAGAAACCCAGCTGGAAGCAAACACTGATGGAAGGCAGCACTGAATGATGGCCCACCCTGCCTGAGCACATAGAGGAGCAAATATTAGGCTTTGCTGTGCATTTGGGTTGCCACAACAAAGGGTACAGTGATGTTAGATTCCCAGCTTGAGTCCTCCAGCCTTGTTCTCCAAACACTGGAGTCTACAACTCGGGGAAGACCCAACTGCTTGGAGATTTGTGGTGTCCATGAATCATCTTTATTGTTGTCAATTATTTGGTAAAACTATTTTACAATAATATAGGAACCCTATGATAGCCTTGTTTTTTATGTATGGTATTGGATGCTGCCATGTATCCAGGAACTCACTTTAACATGACCTCCTGGTAGCGGCTCCTCTCCAGAGACACAACAGAAGTGGGTGGTAACTCCAGATCTTCAGGTGCCAGAATATTGTAGACAGCATTGGAAAAGCAAAAACAGTGCAGCTACCTAAATATGAAAATGAGACCTAAGCAAATTGATGTCTTTAGGTACATAAATGTAGTATCTGTATCAGGTATGAAGCACTAAACAATCTAATAAACCCAATCTAATGGCCGGAGAAAAGCCAGAGCCTGGACTGGAATCTATCAGATTCCAGGACGGACGCTGGTGGGTTTTGATCCTCTTAAGATTTGTTGACCATGGTGACCATGTACTAATATAAGATATTTTTATTGGTTATTGCCCTACTAGTGACACATCTGGGAAAGATATTTCTAACCCCCTTTTAGATGAGATAAAAAAATGTGACCTGGATATAAACTGTCAAGGACAAAAATATGACAACGTTGATTGGCATGAATAGAGGGGTTCAGTCTAGACTTTAAGAGCAATATCATTGGGCATTTTATAACCCATGTGGTTGCTGTAGCTTATTTTTAGTTATAGCTGATGCTATTAAATCATCTGTAAAAGCTGTAAATCTTTTTGGGATTTTACAAAGGCTTTACAGTCTGTTTGTTTCATCCTCTAATCCACATGTGTCAAACTCAAGGCCCCGGCCCTCCAAGCTTTTTACGTGGCCATCTGATAGTTACAAGACAGCGGTAGCTAGGTGGCACCATTTATAACTGGCCCATTCACTCCAAGGCTTCTGACACTGGCAGAATGTCCTCATGTGAGGTGCTGCCGAGTTGTGCACTGCACACTGCACTCCACTGTGGAGCACAGAACCATTATTAAAGAGGAACAAAACCCACTAGGGCTGGCCTTGGAATGTAAAAGATCCTGGCATTTCCCCTGCACATCTCGTTCTTCCTGGCTCCCTCGCTCATGTAAACTTTTGGCTGTGTGCGCGCCCCTGTCCCAAGCCATTGAGATAGGCTAGTGGCGGGAGCCCGCACGCTGCAGGGGATGTGCTTCAAGCTCCCGACTGCCATGAAAAGAGCCGTTTGCTGAATTCAACATATGCACAGCAACTGGCTCTGATTGGATGAGAGCCTGCGTATGCGCCGTTGGACCAGGAAGAGGATAACTTTACAGGCGAATTGGGGGATTTTACACTGCGAGGTATCCCAAATGCGGAAAAAAAACAAAGATAGTCAAAATGCAGAGTTTTCTTCCACTTTAATCCTAGGTCGGTACCTTTAAAAGCAGCTGGTTCAACCCTTTTTTACATATTCAGTGGAGAAGAAAGTATAGTCTGCAACGGTGTTGTGTGTCTGTGTTTAAGCAGCTCTCACCACTCAAGAAGGCAGGGGCAGACTGGCCATATGGAGACTCAGGACAATGCCCGGTGGGCCACACTGCTTTGGGGCCAGTTGGGCTGCTGCTTTTAATACCCACATTCAATCCCTGCCCCCATAGTCTCCATCTCAGTCCCCTGTACCCACAAGCCAAGAAAACCCAGCCCCCAATGCTATAGCCCCTGGCATCATGAGGGGGCCTCAGCAGGAATGTCTCTGGTCGGCCAGGGGCTGGCAAAATCCAGAGCTGATTTTTGGCCCCAGTCCACCATTGCAAAAGGGCCTGTCTAACCCACCAAACTTGCTGCCAGACAGGGTGGGAAAAATATTGAAGTGCTGCCCTGGGCAAAATAAGTCTGCATCTGTCCTGGGCAAACTAATTTAGTGTCTGCATCTGTCCTGAGCAAAATAGTTCGGTGTCTGTAACTATGCATTTGAATAGTTGTACTTCTATTTAGTTTTTTTTTGCCTGTTATTAACAGCTCTTTAAAGGAAACCAGCATGGTGATGTGGCCCTGCAGTAAACGGTGGTGTATAGCAAGGAGGTGAACATGTGAAGCATCTCACTCTGTTTGTGCTACCCGTTAGTCGTCCAGTTGAGCCTCCGCTAGACTTGGAGCAAAAGGTTGATGACCCCACTCTTGCTTTAGAAGCAACATTTCTTTCAGTGATGTTGGAAGACTTTAGATTCCTAATTTCCCTTGTAATTTGGTATACTCTTATGTTTCAGGTACAAATTGTAAGCAAAACTAGGCAACCTCGATGCAGCCATTTGTTAAAGTTGACCAACACCCAGGATTTTGACTATCCTGGGTTTTGGTCCACTTCGGCGGGGCACCCCGATCGGGGGTGCCCCGCTGTGTGAAACCCCCCAGAAAGCCCGAAAAACTCACCTCTCCTCGCTCCCACGTGACCGCTGCAGCCAATCCCCGCCGACGGACAAGTGGGAGGCAGCGACGGACAAGAGAGCGCGCCTGCCGCCGCCTCCCGCGCGTCACTCCTACAAGGCGCGCGCCCGCGCCGGCCATTCACAAACTTCTGGCGTGGGTGTGTGTCCTGCTAGCGGGACGCGCGGGAGACGGCGGCGGGCGCCGCTGGATCGTGGATAAGGTAGGGATTTAGGGGTTTCACACAGCGGGGCACCCCCGATCGGGGTGCCCCGCAGTCAGGGGTCTGATCGCTCCGGGAATCTTATAGATTCCCGGGCCGATCATGGGAGGGTGTTGGTCCACTTTAAAGACTTGTACTGAATATGAATCCCCAGCATAAGCATGAACAAAAATGTACAGAAAAAGAATCTAACAAAGGTTTGTGGTGTGCAATCGAGGGGACGATGGACAAACACAATGCTGTCTGAAACGTCTGGGATCCCTTTAAAACTAAATGTTAAACATCAATTGACAGAAACCCCTTTAATAAACAAGGACCACCCAAAACCATCTACTACAGTACATTCCACACCATTCCCCCCTTTTATTCCTTTTCTTTTTGGAAGAATGACTTGAATGAAGATTGCATGGCATGAATGGATTGCATGAGAAGAAGTGTAACTAAGCACTTACTGTATGTGTATACACGGCTTTGTGCAATGTGCTGCAGGGGTGTGGTCCCGGAATCGCGGGCACCATTCTGGTTGTTCTGTCTAACCTAAGCTTATCTTGCCTGACCAGGAAGTGAATTAAACCGGACCTTCGGCAACTTTTCATGAAAAAACTATTCCCCAGCATCTAACATTAATATATTTTACATTTTTAGTCTCTTACTTTTTATTCTTTTCCCCACGGGGCTGCAACTCTTGCCTCAGAAGCATCACATGCTGAACAGAGGAGAGGGGGCAAAAGTGCAGGGGGCGGGTTATAGCTGTGCTTTGCACAGATAGATCAGAGCTGGGGTCAGGAAAAGGTCATCAATCCCAGAATGCAGAGCAGCACAGTCAGAAGACACGTCCCGTTTGCAAGCATCCTGAAACTCCATGGGCCGCCATCTTGGATGTTTAAAAGCTCATAAAATGCAGTAGATGCAGGTAGGATCATTTTTAATGTGAGCAATCTGTATGTACAGGGTGTGGGAAACATAAGATATGCTCTTATTCAGGGTGAAGGTCCGCTTTAAGAACGCTCAACGACCGGATGATCAAATTAAAAATAATATATTAGTACATGCTGGGACACACTGTGTAGGTAAGTGTAAGAAGTGTATCCTCTGCTGTATCGCAAGCCACCATGTGGTACTCACCAAGTCTCACGCCCCATACAGCCAAATGCTTACAACCTAGTGCTGATGAGAGCCAAAAGCTTAAAACATGTGTCCACTAGTGGAAGGTGTTTGGCTGTGCAAATTTAATGCTAATCCTTGGCATTGCACACTCAGCGGCTTTGTGATGTAAAGAGATTATGTTCATGGGTAATTCTAATATTCCTTGTGTTAAGCACCATGTAAATACTTTCCGTTCTAGGAAAGCACCTCTTTTCCTTTCTCTGTCTGTTTTTGGGCTTTCTTCTAGTCATTATTGTCTCACCCCACCATACAGCCAAATACTTCAAGCCTTGTACTGATGAGGGCCACAAGCCGAAACGTGTGTCCACACAAGTGTCATCGCACGCTCTTTGTGTTGGGCACAGTGTGATTTTCTCATCAGGGATTTGATATTACTAAGAAGCTTTTCTTTTTTTCCCACTTATTCTAATATTTTGCTTAGATAAATGTAGGAAGGATGTAAGGGGAGGTCACTAATAATATTGATGTAACCTAGACAATATTTTATTGATCTGCAGAAGCCTGTTTGGTATTGTCACAATAACATACCTGGCACAGAGTGGATTTTTGAGGGTCACATGGCTTCCGCAGCACCAATCCAGTGGGGGATGTTATTACCCATTTGCCGAATCAGTGTTGCTGGTAAAGTGAGGGCCAAACTTGATCTGAGAAGTTTACTACAGGAAGCTAAACCAGGGAATACCCCTGACTATTCCGGGATAGTGAGCCTAAAGCATGGCTAAATGCACAGTTTGCAGCCCAGGGGCCACATGCGCTCCGCACTGTCCTAAGTTGAGGCCCCCGGCAATTCTGCCTACCTCTACCTACGTCTGCTCATCTCACCTTAGCTGCCTCACCTCTACTTTCTCACCCCTTCTAGCCTCACATCAGACCACATCACCTTTTTCTGCCTGACCCCTTCTGCTTACCTTCCACATCACCTTTTTCTGCCTTACCTTCGCTCTCTGTACCTTAGCCCACCTCACCTCTTCCTGCCTTACCTTCGCTCCCTATACCTTAGCCCACCTCACCTCTTCCTGCCTTACCTTCGCTCTCTATACCTTAGCCCACCTCACCTCTTCCTGTCGTACCTTCGCTCTCTATACCTTAGCCCACCTCACCTCTTCCTGCCTTTCCTTCGCTCTCTATACCTTAGCCCACCTCACCTCTTCCTGCCTTACCTTCGCTCTCTATACCTTAGCCCACCTCACCTCTTCCTGTCGTACCTTCGCTCTCTATACCTTAGCCCACCTCACCTCTTCCTGTCGTACCTTCGCTCTCTATACCTTAGCCCACCTCACCTCTTCCTGCCTTACCTTTGCTCTCTATACCTTAGCCCACCTCAGCTCTTCCTCTCGTACCTTCGCTCTCTATACCTTAGCCCACCTCACCTCTTCCTGCCTTACCTTCGCTCTTTATACCTTAGCCCACCTCACCTCTTCCTGCCTTACCTTCGCTCTCTATACCTTAGCCCACCTCACCTCTTCCTGCCTTACCTTCGCTCTCTATACCTTAGCCCACCTCAGCTCTTCCTGCCTTACCTTTGCTCTCTATACCTTAGCCCATCTCACCTCTTCCTGCCTTACCTTCGCTCTCTATACCATAGCCCATCTCAGCTCTTCCTGCCTTACCTTTGCTCTCTATACCTTAGCCCACCTCACCTCTTCCTGCCTTACCTTTGCTCTCTATACCTTAGCCCACCTCACCTCTTCCTGCCTTACCTTCGCTCTCTATACCTTAGCCCACCTCAGCTCTTCCTGCCTTACCTTCGCTCTCTATACCTTAGCCCACCTCAGCTCTTCCTGCCTTACCTTTGCTCTCTATACCTTAGCCCACCTCACCTCTTCCTGCCTTACCTTTGCTCTCTATACCTTAGCCCACCTCAGCTCTTCCTGCCTTACCTTCGCTCTCTATACCTTAGCCCACCTCAGCTCTTCCTGCCTTACCTTCGCTCTCTATACCTTAGCCCACCTCACCTCTTCCTGCCTTACCTTCGCTCTCTATACCTTAGCCCATCTCAGCTCTTCCTGCCTTACCTTTGCTCTCTATACCTTAGCCCACCTCACCTCTTCCTGCCTTACCTTTGCTCCCTATACCTTAGCCCATCTCACCTCTTCCTGCCTTACCTTCGCTCTCTATACCTTAGCCCACCTCACCTCTTCCTGCCTTACCTTTGCTCTGTATACCTTAGCCCACCTCAGCTCTTCCTGTCTAATTTTTAATTTTTATTAATTAAGGAGAAAATTAAGGAATCAAATGATAGAACTGAGTGATTTAATTTAATTTATTTATTTAATTTGGATATAGTTATATATCTGGTTATTTATTTATTTATTTATTTATTTATTAGAATTAGGAATTTATATAATTTGATTAATGGATTAATTATTATATAATGTTTTTAAATATATAAATATCCCCCGTTAATATAACCCCACTTTACTCTCTGTTTTTTGGTATTATTTAAATTCAATCAAAATCCCCTTCTAAAACTCCTAAATTGGGGTTTTACCTGTTGAGCCTTAAAGAGATAATGATAATATGTTTGGGAATGGACACCCCGATCTGGGATATCTGTAGTATGTGTCTCATTACCCATCATATTATGTGTATAAATTCATTATAATTATGGCTATTTAATTATATGTGGTTAGAATTCTGTATATATATTTATTTAAATGTATTATTGGGTAATGACTATGGATAATATATGTTTTTAGATGTTTTCAATAAATAAATGATTCTTTTAACATAATAGATGTTTCGTTTGGGATTGTGTTTATGTAACATGTATGTATTCATATTGGTGGTTGATACTGCCCCATTACATTGTATTACACTGTATTACATTGTTACTTGTAGCAATTGTTACGATGCCGGTTATATTTACTGATGACGTGCTGATGGCAGGAGGAACTCTGTCCCCTCCGTCCTCCCTACAGCCATAATATGCATATTATTAGAGATACTTATGTGTGCGGCTGGCGGGGGGACGGTCTGGGGGGCAGGGCTGTGATGCCAACGGACCGTGAACTACTCCTATTGGAGTGCGGGACGTAGCTGCCTGTGTGCGTGCAGCCGGCTTCCGGCCAGGGTCGTGCTGCGCGCCCTGCTTTGATTAAAGAGTCTCATATATAAAGGCACAAATGGGGCAGCACCAACGAACCTTGATAAAGTGGCCTGTGAGCGGGGGGCCACGAAACGCGTTGGGGGGACCGTGACTTGACTGGGGCATTCCTGTGAACACATTTGATTTGCTCACTCAGGTGATGTGTGTGTGTTAATTGGCTTGTTGTATTTTTATACCTTTTGATCTGTTTTATCTTCTCTGTCTTGCCACATGTTGGATTATTAATGTTATATTTGCACAGATTTGCACTTAGGCTCCTTAGGAATTATTGTTATGGGTATTTGGGATAAATTGGGATGCCCTGGGGAAATGTACGGTTTTGTCTTAAATGTTTTTTAATTGTTTGTCATGTGATTTTTGTGGGTAATTATTAATAAATTATTTATGAATTCATTATGATTATTTGATTTGTTTATTAATTACTGTGGAGGAGGTGCGATGGTGTGAAGCTATATTGGGTGAATTACTGGCT
This sequence comes from Gastrophryne carolinensis, assembly GCA_027917425.1. Lineage (NCBI taxonomy): Eukaryota > Metazoa > Chordata > Amphibia > Anura > Microhylidae > Gastrophryne > Gastrophryne carolinensis. The sequence continues at coordinate 545,945,112 of CM051235.1, read as the reverse complement.
TCACCACTATAATATTTTGGTTGCACATCATCCAAAGGGATGGCGGGGATGCTGCCTGGGACCAAGCATGTGCAGTAAGATCTTCAGAAAAGTACGTTTTTACGGCCAACCAGGTGGTTTCACATTTTCACAATACTGGCCCTAAGAGCCTTAAAGTGGACCTACAGTAAAAAATAAATTAAATCAGACCAACACAACAAACAGTGCTCATATGCATCCCTCCCTAGGGCAATTCAGATTGCTGCACATAAAAAAAAATTTAACTTTTTTTAGTGCCTACTGGGATAAATTTTAAAAACAAGATGGCCGCACATGGGCTTGCAGGCCTCCTGCAAATAGGAAGTTGTGATGGACTTCCTGTTACTGCGCATTTCAGTTATGTCAGTTGGGAGAGGAAGCTCCAAAATGGCTGATACCTTTTATTTCCAGCTGTACCAGGCTGTTGGTCCAGTTTAAAGCATTAAAGCCGGTGGTTGCTCCTATTTATCTCAAATGACCCTACAGGTGCTGTCCTATGTACTACCGCCTATCTGCCGGTCATAATCCTTAACCCAAAACCCATAAACTTTACTTTTCATTTTACATACTCTTATTGACAAGACATGTCTTGTATGAAAAATATCATAATGTATTATAACATTCAAATCCTTCATTATTATTCAGCATCCATATGGGCCAGTCTCCGTCACATTATAACCAATGTTAACAGTTCTTTGCATGTGCCCACACAGATGCGTATATATGTGGGCTGAAAGATTACAGTGATTCCCGTTCATTCATACATATTAATTGTGATGCTGTTAGTACAGAACATATTAGACTTGAATATTTCCATGTTAGTCATATGTGAATAAAACCTGAGATATTCCAGCAGCCTAGACTTACACTGGCAGCATAGGGCATCACAAATCAGGATGCCCTTCTAGCCAGATGCCAGCATAGTGATACTCACCTCTTCCTCGATCCAGCGATGGCATGCCATCTACCACTGCTGTCCAATCAGAAGCACTGGACTGCATGTCATCATTATGTGCAGGCTCCTCCGGTGATTCTGATTGGTTGGTGGTGGTAACATGGATTGTGGAACACAGAAGAGGTAAGTTTGTTCATGCCCGAAGCAGAGCAGTGGGGCTTCCCAATTTGAGATGCCCTATGTTACCAGTGTAAAGCACCTCAAAGAGGGAGTAAAGTCTATACTAACTTTAGGGATATCACATTAGGTGTATAATGTAATTAGAGATGAGCGAACCGTTTTTTTAGAGATCTGAATTTCATGGAAAATTTGATTCGGCACAAATTTGAATTTCCTGTGTTTCATGGCGGCTAAATCTTTCCCTGGAATCCTTCAATAAAAAAGTAAAAACTTACCTGCTCACTTGTCCTCCGGTATGTCCACCAACGCTGTCTGGTATGTCTCCCACCTCTCTCCGCAGCATCCACAGACAGGCTGGGCCCCCGGAATCTCGCCCCTGTCGCAGCGCCAGAGGGGGCTATTTATACCAGCGAATGAGCTGACGTTAGCTCACTCTGTCGGTATAAATAGCTCCTCCCTGCAGAAGCAGCCCCCTCCGCTGATCCCTCCAGGTGGATGGAGTGGGACAATGGCGGGGGGGGGGGGGGGAATAAAAATAATAAAATACTTTCATTTTTTTGTGTGTGTGCTTTTTTACATTTAACTTTGTGAAATGGTAAGGAGTCTTTGAGAACCATAGTTTCACAGGGCAGGAGGGGCCAGCAAGCGGGGTGACTTGCCTATAACGCTCCTCCACATTACCTGCATCCACAAAGACTTCAGGGCCCAGGCTGGTTTTGCTTGGATAGGGGGCTCCACACCATTAAAAATAATACTAAGGGTTTACCCAAGGCATGGGGTTAGATAGGACAGCACCTGTAGGGTACACAATAAATTAGTCATTTTCAGTATTTCAGCTCATTGCTAGATCCACTGACCCAGTGTATGTTCAGTATAGGCTATTTGTTTCCTACAGATTTAGAGCAGACCTAAACCAGTGGCTTCTGGTTCATAGGGATAATAAACTAACCTATCCCTTGTGCAATCAGTGAGCCCTGCATTGGAGAGATACTCAACTTTTCCTTCTTTACTTTTGGTGCTCCATCTGATGGGGGACAATAAACAGCAGTGTGGCAGCTGCACCTCCTGCAATAGGAGACACCAGGGCTGGATTAAGTGGAAGCCCCTGGGCACAAAATCTGGTGGAGGCCCCAGATACATATATTTTTTTCCTTTAAAATAATAGTCCAGCCAAGTAACTGAATGGTGATTGTCTGGCACCCGCCTACTTACTGGAATGTCAGATCGAGTCCCTTGTGCCACCCTTGTGTGTGTGTGCTGCTCGGGAACTCCTGCTTTGCCATTCTGGGGGGGGGGGGGTGTAGTGGCCCAGCTGGTCCAGGAGAAAACAGTTCCCAGCATTGAGCTGCCAGCGGCTGTGCTTGGTGGCTTATGTGCGGTGAGCGGCCGCCGATTGACAGATCTGCACCCATCACTGTAGCATACCTCCCAACTTCTCAAAACGTGAAAGCGGGACAAGCCATGTCCCCGGCCACACCCCCGTCACGCCCCCGTCACGCCCCCCGTCACGCCCCGGCCACGCTCTCCAGCTCCAGCAATGTCGGCTGCCTTCACCCCTGCATGCGGTACGTATCCCCAAACCAGCATACCACCCGCCCCCCCCACCCCCGTGCGCCTGCCCACCCACTCCCATTAACAGTTCAGCGAGCCAGCAAACAGCCTCACTGCCCGATCTAACTCCGCCCCCAACCCCCTGCAGCTGCCCCGGCACCGCCCCTTTCTCTTCCAGCTCTTACGCCGCACAGAGAGCTGCAACCTCCTGCCCGGTGTCCCAGCCGCCGCCGGATTCCGGGACATGTTGGGGCCCTGCGGGACAACGGGACAAGGGCCCCAAAGCGGGATTGTCCCGCCCAAATCGGGACAGTTGGGGGGTATGCTGTAGTGTTGCTGGCGGCGGCTTTGCTGCTCTAGACTCTCCACCCTGCCCGGTGGTGGCTTTGGCTGCAGGTTTGCAAAAAAGAAAGGCTTTCCCAGGCGCGGGGGCCTCCACTGCCATTGATAGCTTTGTTGCTGGCCCCACAGAACAAAGACTGAAAAGCCTCCTGGACCAGACCATAACCCAAGGGGTTGGTGGAGGCTCCTTTGCAGCGCAAGTGGTGGAGGCCCCCTGTAAGCATGCCCCTCATAATCCGGCCCTGGGAGACATGCTCCACCACAGTGGGCAGCTATTTCCTGTCCCCCCCCATTATAGTGCCAGGCCTGATTCTGGCATGACTGCAGAGGTGTCCCATATCAGGACGACGTAAAGCCAATTTATGAAAAATCTAAACATTCATCTTTATAGTTATTTATTTTTACCCATGTTTTTCATGTTTTTGTCTTTCTGCCTGTAAAAACATGTCTCCAGCTATGACATCATACACAGAACGCCATATCGTGTTCTGCTGGAGGCTAGTAAAAAATATTATCTTAAGGTGAGTGCAGAACATTGCATGTGTTTGGGGAGGGGGAGGTCTCGGGCCACTGGCGATAAATGATCTGGACGCAAACACTTGCCAGAGCTCTTTAAATGACTAGAAAGCCCTGCCTGTCTCTTTTATGGTTGTTTTGTTCTGCAGGCCCAGGGAACACCATGTTCCCATTTGTTCAGGGCTAAGAACTTCATTCAGCAGCCTTTCACCCTCCAGCGACTCGGCCCCTTCCCCCATTACTGCACTGTAATGTAAACAGCCGCACTCCTAGCAAGAAAGGCCAAGAAACTGCTGGAACTCACTCGCTCGCTCGCTCGCTCTGTGCCTTTAATATGCAAAGTGGCCGAGCAAGGAACGGATGGACGCAAAATACTACGACTGACTTTTCCATCATTTGTTTTCAATAATAATAGTGAAAAAAGTTTTTGTATCTCAACCTATTAAATTAGCCAATACATAATATTTAACACATTACAACAACATATTCGTTCTAGTATAAAACTGTAAACCATTGTAAAGCTGTAAAACATTTTACAAAGATTTTAAAAAATGTAAAAAAAAAATTCCTGTATATAGAAAGATATGTTTCTTACACTTGTTGGTGTATTTTCATGCATACGCCATTTTGCTGGAGATGTTTGATGCCAAAAGTGGCGAGATAGAAGCTTTTAGTAGCTATAGTCCCAATGGTAGCAAATGTCCGCCACTGTTTAGACACAAGTTTTTCGATGCCATTTTTTCTGTGTATTCTTGTTTTCTGGCTCATTTTTTTTTCTGTACACATTACATAATTAAAGCGGACCTTCACTCTGAATAAGAGTCTATCTTATATGTTTCCCAAAACATATAAGATAATCCTCCTACCTGCATCTACTGCATGTTATGAGCCTTTAAACATCCAAATCCTTATCAGGCAGCCTGCAAACAGGAAGTGCCTCCTGACTGTGCTGCTCTGCATTCTGGGACTGCTGACCTTTACCTGACCCCAGCTCTGCTCTGTCTGAGCAAAGCACAGCTATAACCCGCCCCCCTGTACCTTATCCCACTCTCCTCTCCTCAGTAAGTGTGATGCTTCTGATTCAAGATGGCCGCGCCCGTATCCTAAATTCCTGAACAGAGTTGCAACCCAGTGGGGGAAAGAATAATAAGTTAGTGACTAAAAACTTAAAATATATTAATTTTAGTTGCTGGGGAACCGTTTTTTAAGAGTTTGGGCTTTTCATTAAATCACACTGAAGGTCCGGTTTCAGAGTAAAAAGAGATTTTGCTGTACAAACAAAATAGCAATTTCTTGAATTTGTTTTGTGCAATTGTTTTGCTATTTTTTTTGCTAGCGTTATATCTCAGCCTCAGTTTAGCATAGGGCATCCGCTACAAAGCATTTCTCCCCCACCCCCCAATCTTCTTTCCCCCTCCCCCCAGTTCTTTGTTTTTCCTCCCTTTAGATTACGATCCTAAATGGTTCCCATTAACCCCTTCCCTTTGGCCCGCTTGACCAAGCCTGAAATCCTGCGGACTCACCTGTGGCGGTACAGACCGTGGGGGCCGGGACCCCGCGACCTGTATGGCCCTAGAATAGATATGAACATGTCTCAGGTCAAGTAGGCCTTACGAAGATGTTGACTGTTCTTGATGTTGTCATTGACTTCCTTACCTTCTCGACTTGTATACATTGCAAATTATCAATACATCAACCTGATTTATGTGTAATCTTATGCAATTTCGAATGATTGCTTTTCCTCTCACCTCCCCTGTGCGGGATGGCATTATAATGCATACGTTTCAAATATATGTAATGTTGGAAACTCAAAGCTTTAATAAAAATATTGAAACAAAAAACAAAGCATTTCTCCCACAGGCGCTCAGGGCCATTAAGGTAAGTGTATTTTGTTACATTAATGCCCTAATTGGGCATATCGCTGGGGAAAATTCCCGGGTGGTCAAACAGACTGTAAGTGCCCCACAGTAAGTACATCCCTGGCAGGAAGGCCCCCAGGGGGTCCTGGTGTGGATGTGACAGAGGAGGTGCCTCTTAGTAGAGAGGATCTAAAGGGACTGACAGGCTGTGAGGAGGATGCCACTGTGCCTGAGACTCTGGTAAGGTGTGGCTGCCCCGTCTGAGTCCCCTGCCCTGCAGTGACTGTTGTGTGGGGGAGAAGCCCTTGTGTTGGGGAATGGTCCAGGCTCCGATGCTATGGAATAGAGGTTCCTCGTTTATTTTACGCGCTAGCAGCCCGACAGCCCCTCTTCTGATTTCGGGCAATCCCGCGTCCCAGTTTGAGATACTCCATAGATGGTCTCCGATACGAGAGGTGCTCAGCTCAAAGTGGGTTGGTGGCCGCCAGAATCCCCCTCTGAAAAAAGGCCTAAATGTAATTGGAAAATACAATACCTCCTCGCCCCTATGCTGAAACGTGCTGACGAGCTAGAGTACCTATGTTCTATCTGATAGACACAAGCCTAGCTAACCTTTATGCTGAAACTTTCTTATGACCCGTGTTCCTGTATCTGCTATTCTACAAAGTGATGCAAGTTTATTGGCCTGTGAACTGTGTATTTGACCGTGACATGGATTAAAGCATTAAACCTTTCTTTTTATGACCCTGCAACAATAAAACAAGCTGATGCTTTCATTGAGTGTCTTTCTGCTCTGATACCATCTTGTCAGCTCTCCACGCTGTGGTCCTATTGGCCTTTTCCCTTGGCTACCATACCTGTGACATTGCTGGATATAAGTTGACAGCGTGACATACGTAATTGAATAAAAAAAGAATAAATAAAAATATGCAACACGTTATGTTAAAGGCCACCTGTGGCCTATACCAGACCTGCCCTATGTCTAGAGAGGCAGGCAGTGGCTTTGGACAAGCAGCTACTACCACAAAGGGCTATTGTTAGGTTTAGGTAAGTATTTTGATTTGGGGAGCATTGGTTAAACTGGACCAACACCTGTTTTTTCTTTAACGGGTGTTGGTCCCACAGACAGCTAATCAAAACAAGCTTGGGGGGTATCCAGAATGCTGAAGGAGTGCTGTGGGCCAAGGTTGCATCCTAGGCGCTGGCCACCATAGCGACCTGCCCCCATGATCGCCCACCCGCCAATCGCCAGACGTTCCCGGCGCTGGCTCGTAGTGAGGGTGAAGATTAAGGGCATTTTGGGGGCTATGTGCGGGGGGCTCCAGCATTCTGGATGCCCGCCCCAGCTTGTTTTGATTAGCTGTCTGCGGGACCAACACCCGTTAAAGGAAAAACTAGTGTTGGTCCAGTTTAAGTTTGTATTTAGGCCACAAATCCTTTCAAGTTTCTTGTCCCTGTCAGGGGAGGTAACTGTACATAGATTTTCCCTTGTGTATGTTCTTACAAATAGAAAGTAAAGGCCTCACATTCCAGCGATGTTGTTGTGTACCATTATAAATACATCCAGAGAGTGACGCGGCTTGTACAACTGTAGGCTCATATATTTCATAACATCCATCCGCATACAATGGAAGGAATGTGCAGTCACTGATCTCTGCACAGCGTGTCCCAGCTCAGGTTTAATTCCGATAGGCCCCCGCACCATGCTTCCCTTCATTCCCCATATGTACTGTGTACATTACTGAGGAGATGTCAACACCGAGCAGCGAGCAGTGCGACTGCAGATTTACCAGGCGCTGAACTAGATCACTGTCCCCATCTAATAAGCGTTCTCTCAGTCACTTTTATTAGTGTCCTGATACAACTAATTATTGGATAAAATTAATAGGAATAATGTGAAGTTAAAGTGGAACCACACTGTGTAGCTATCACTGCTTTCAGGGATGTAAAGCGCTACGGAAGATGATAGCGCTATATAAATAAACAATAATAATAACAATAATAATAATCTTGGTCCTGTTTACTGCGCTTAGCAGTTTTTACCACTCCATGTACCCCCCCCCCCCCCGTGCTATGCCACATATGGGCAATAACATAAAAAAACTGCCTGTACTGGTCTATCACAACTGAAAATGGCTCTGGGCAAGATATCAGCCCAAAGAAGCTTTCACTATATTACTTTGAAGTTAAGATTGTCTGTGAATATTTTAATCCAGTTCATTACCAGGACACTAAGGGAAGTTGATCCATGGATTTTTTTTTAAATGTATCCTACCATATGAGGCGGTTGGTCCATTTTAAATACGTAGCTGCCATGCAGAGCCCCGTCTCCCACTGGCATTAGGGGAGGAGTTCAGCGATCTGGTTAGTTGTTTTATCATTTTAATGTCAGACTTATAAAAGCAGGCGACAGGGGTGGCGGGGCAGTTACAAAAAGTTTGGGTATCCTTTTTAAAAATGTATCTGCTCCGGGGGGGGGGGCCTTTGGATAACCGGTACAGGCTGCCATGCACAGTGGCCTCTGATTAAAATAGCAATGGCTTCACTGACTATTGCATAACTCAATGTTGTTATCTTGGGTTAGGTAGCAGGAATGTTTTGGGTTTGCCTGGAGTGTTGCTGTTGGCAATGTCTCCCTTTTTCCAGCAGCTTGTAGATGTGTGCCCTGTAGCATGTTGCTTAACTCCTGAACATGCACAACAGCCCTAAGCCATGTGTTGTTTTGGATGTCTTTCTAAGAAAATTACGAGGTGAGGGACCTGGCCCACAGCCTGGCATCATGACCTTTCCTGGTGTGCCAAGGACAAGGTCCTGCCTGGAAAACACAGCACACTAAAATCAGATTATACCTAGCCAGCAAAGCACAGATGTCTTATACCGGGCCAGCTCACTTACCTGGGCTCTTGGGTGATTGTCAGTGGCCCCCTTTGGGGGCTAAGTGTGAACAAAGCCCCAGACTCAAAAAGTATAGAGGCAAGGTGTGAAGAGTCACTGGCAGCCACTTCCTGGCATCCTGTACTTTCCACTTCCTGGGTCCCTCACCATGACCTGGCCACACGTGACCACTGCCGGCCAATCATGTTTGCTGGACGGGCTTGTGCATCAATATGTTCACCTCAACTCAAATGGCTGCTGGTGGTCAAGAAATGGGAGACCTGGTTTGCATGGGGAGGGGGTATGTACCACCAATCGAGTTGTCATCCTGCTGTGGACCAACAGATACTGATCAATTATCTTCTGAGCAATAAAAAAAAAGAAATAGTCTAAACAGCACAGAGGAGCTACAGCCACTCAGAGAGTTGGCCTGTTCTCAACACTGGGGCCTTGCTACCTGGTCACCTAGGTCGACTGAGTCCACCGCCAGCTGAAAATATATATTTGACCTGGAAAACCCAAAAAAAGGAAATCAGCCCATATCTAGCCAGCAAAGCAAAGATGGCCGACCGGATCCAGGCTAACTTAGGTGGTTTTCAGTGGGCCCATATGCAATTGTAAACAATCACCCAGACTCAAAATGTATATATGCAACGTGTAAAAAGGACCTAAATTGGCACAATGTGAGTCATAAAAAATAGAAAGCATAGTGTAAGCTTACAGAGGCAGAGAGCAAGCAGACCCCCACTTCCATAGCCACATTTTAGTAGGCAGAGAATAGATCCTATGCCAGCCCCAAGAATAAAAATTAAAGGAACACGCTCTAACAAATGCAGGAGCAGGGTAAATATAACACCACTTCATGGCCATCGTCCCTGTCCCATTATATTATGCTAATTCTGGGAAAAAAGTTTCCCAAGAAAAGCAGGCCATGGCACCTGTCCACGTTTTCCTGGTGGTAGCGCCCTATCAAAGTGTTTCCACCCTACATTTGGAATACTCAAGCCTTCTGAGATCTTCTAAATATTATACTTTCAAAGCATGTAAAGTGAACCTGCAAAATCCATAGGTCAAAATATAGAAAAAAACATCCGTCCTGCCCAACCCCACTTTGGCCGTTTCAATGTAAAAATCACTTACCTACCTGGTCTGTATTTCCTACACTGGAGTCTGAGCCCTATATACTGGCCAGCAGTACATTGGCTCAATAGGAAATCATTGGTCTCCACTCATTCCACCCCTCAGCTCTGGTGCCCTGCCACCTGGGACCCTGGGCAATTGCCTAGTTCCACTCACCCCGGTGCCCAGACCTTGGTCCGCCATTGATTACGCCATCCACTGCTGGAACAAAAAAATTGTCTAACCTGTAAAGTGTTAATATTCTGTTAGCCAATAAATATAAAGCACAATGATTTTTTTTTTATTAGACCTTTTGAAGAAAAACTAGACTAACCCTGGAAGTTAGTGTAATATTTATTAATCAATGAGAACTTGTTTTCCTCTCTGTGTGAGTCATTATAGTGTGCGCGCCGTTCGTCGCACCCCGGGGCTGTTATGTGTCCCTCAGCTTTTCTAGGAAGCCAGTACAAAGAAACGCTAAGGTACAAACATTTGTTATTCGAATCCTGGGCTGCTGGTAAGTATTGCATGTCTCCTGCTCCAAAGAGCGCTCGCCTTGTGTTCCCAGAACATCTCTCTAAGCATGAGACAAAAACATTACGAAAATATCATTTTTTAAATGTCATAAAGTTTTATTTTGCAATAAAAGATTTTATTTTTTTTTCATTTGCAAAACTTACACCGGATCTTCACCGTGAACAAGAGCCTATGTTATATGTTTTCTCCACACTTACTTTTATATAATATATATAATGGATGTTTTTTCTCTTGGTGATGGGCACATGGGTTTTTTTTTTTTTTCTGAACAGAAAACAGTCTTTATAGGCAAATTTCACGCTGTGACTAAGGAACCAAATGGGCATCTGATGTTGAAAAAGCCCTGAAGTGGGCAAAACTAGTTCATCTATAGCCCTAAAAATAGTCTTGGTCCCCTATATGGGTGCCACTATGAACTGCCTATGCTGCATATTGTTATTGGTTTTTAACTTTGTATAAGTGTTTTATATGTGATTATTGTTGTACAAATGTGTATCAAGTTTTTTTATAAAATAACAATTGATTGTAAACTTGTGGCAGGTGGCCACACTTAAAGGCATTTCAGCAAATGTGTGTTATATCTGTTTAATAAAATTAGTTATGAAGGATTAACACTTAATGAACATTTGTAATACTGGATAAAACAGGCGTGGTTAGTCTCAAAGGTGTTTCTTCTCCTATATGGGGGTGAGCCTAGCCCCCACCCAAACCTTTTCACTATCATAACACCTTGAGACTATACCAGCCGACTTTATATATCTCAGTTAGTTGAGGTGTGGTCTCCACACAGGAGGAAGGCGAACTACCCGATCAGGGGGCTTCTAGTCGCCTCCTTCCCGTGAGTTCTCCTACGATTTCTCCACACTGTACATACCTGCATCTACTGCATTTTCTAAGCCTTTCAAGCATTTCAAACATTCAAGATGGCGGCTCATGGAGTTTCAGGCTGCCTGCAAACAGGAAGTGTTTGCTGACTGTGTTGCTCTGCATTGTGGGATTGCTGTCCTTTCCCTGACCCCAGCTCTGCTCTGTCTGTGCAAAGCACAGCTATAACCCGCCCCCTGGACTTTATCCCACTCTCCTCTCCTCAGTATGTGATGCTTCTGAGGCAAGCTGGCTGCGTCCCTATCCTAGAGTGCTGAACAGAGTTGCAGGCCAGTGGGGAAAAGAACAAAAAGTGATTAAAAACATTAAATATATTAATGTTAGATGCTGGGGAATCTTTTTTGGGTTTGGGCTTTTCATTAAATGACGCTGAAGGTCTGCTTTAAAGTGGACCTATAGTCTAACTAGTCTAAACAAATCATTGTGTGCGGACCTGCCATGCAGAACATTCATCCTTATGAGCTGCTGAACAAAGCTTTTGATGATGAGATCCAGATCTTCTGTGGCCCAGCCTCGGGATTTTACTTTTTTCAGGTGGACTGATACAAAGAAGCAGGGAGAAGACAGACAAGCAAAGCAAGGAGCAGCTATCCTCCCCTGCACACACAAGCACAGTCTGATGCAAGGACTGGGGAGTTGTGGGCATACCAGGAGGCATCCTACATTTTGATGAGTACTACAAGTTTTTTTCAGAAATTAAAGTGGGCCAAATCGCAGGACTTTGACCATCCCGGGTTTGGATACACTTGGGGAATCTCAATTAGGGATTGTCCAATCAGTGCTGTATAAAGTGCTGGTGTAATAGAGGCAGGCATAGAGAAGTGGGAGTGGCCACATCCCTGGTCTCCCTGCCCCTTCCTATTTAAATAGCTGAGCATTGGGACACACCATAGATGCAGGGAGACCGGGGATGCCCCCCATGAATGTGGGAATTCACAGGGGGGGGGAGGTTAAACTCTAGGGCCGGCATTATAGGTGCTGTTTAAGTTTGAGTAGAAAACCTGTACTCTTCTGCTGTAATACAGTAGCATCCAGCATTACCCATACCTCCCAAGTGTCCCTGATTTGGAGGGGAGTCCCCCTGTCCCTCGTTCTTCCCATTTGTCCCTCCTGGAGGTGTAACATGCAGATCTGCATCAATAAATGATTTATTCACCTATTTAAACAGTTTATATCTCCTATCCATCCCTCAATGAGGGGGCGTGGCCTAATTTCATAAAAGTCCCTCTTTCCCACCATGAAAAGTTGGTAGGTATGGATTACCCAATACTCCTATCCTAGAAAAATGGGCATCATAATACTTAGGGATGAGCGAATCGGTTATAACAAACCTGAATTCGCTCCGAATTTCAGGGAAAATTCGATTCAGCATGAACCCAAATTTTTTGTGGTTCGTGCTGACCGAATTTTCCCTGAAATAAAAAAAAAAAATGAATGCCGGCATGGTGGGAGTGGGGAGGCCGGCTGCTCTGTCAGCTGTCATCAGAGGACGCGTCATCAGAGGAAGCCGGCTTCTGCCGCTCCCACCAGAGATGAGCGATTCGTTAAAGTTCGATTCGGACGAACCCGAATGTCTTTGAGAAATTCGGCGAATCGCCCGAATCGAATTTTTGAGAAGTTCGCTCATCTCTAATAATAATCTCACAGTGCACCTCGTATGCAGGATTTGTTGAGCACTGGTGCTGTATACTGAGCCAAACCTAAAAAAAGGCTGAGCATTTCAGTCTCAGGCACTCAATAGACAGAATGTTGGGGCATTTAGCCAACTAGGGCAGGGCAACTAGGACAAGGGGTAACCCTGTGGGCTGGTCCAAGCCTGCTAAGAGGGGTGATGATAGGTCCACCTCTAAATGCTAAAAAACAGGGTGGTCATGAATAAATGGCTCCTGAACACAAAGGTCAGGGGAGAGCTGGGGGATTACCTGGTGACTCAGTGGGCCAGTCCGAGCCTGGCAGTGCAGGTGGAGATAGGTCCATCTCTCAATGCTAAAACAAGGTGGTCATGAATAAATAAGATCCAGGGGCTGGCCTACATCTTAATAACAGCAGGATACTAGGTGGAACCCTTGTCATGGCAATGATTTGTTCCTCCACTTAGCCCGGACAATCACTTGAACAGCCTGAGTTACAATATGATACGTTTCTCCAGCCCTGGTTCAGAGGACCTTCATGAAGAGGTTGCACAAAATGGTTGGATGATCTCACTGTTCTCCTTTTAATGGGTTTTCACATTAACATGAAGCCTCCTAAATCCTGAGCATGAATGAGTCCACACCGTGGTGTGAAAGCAAGCAAAAGTAAAATATACCGACACTCGCCCGAATGAAGTCAGTCGCCTTCGAGGATCAAGATTTTCTGTCCTTTTAATCAATTAGATGCAGCTAAAGACTGAAACAGCAGAGACAATGGTGCTTCTTTATTCTCAGTGATACCAAGTGAGCACAAATATGATAAATAAGGTAAACATAGAAACATAGAAGGTGACGGCAGAAGAAGACCATACGGTCCATCTAGCCTGCCCTTATGTGTATACTGTATGTACTCTTTATCTTAGGATAGATGTGTGCTTATCCCAGGCATGTTTACATTCAGTGACTGTTGATTTTTCAACTACCTCTGCTGGAAGTTTGTTTCAAGCATCTACTACTCTTTCTGTAAAATAATATTTTCTAACATTGCTCCTGGAACAAAAATGATGGGCTCCCCTGACCCCGGTGCATTTCTACCCCCTCAAGCATAGCTACCAACTTTTCAAGGTGGGAAAGAGGGGCATTTGTTAAAATTAGGCCACACCCCCTCATTGAGGGATGGATAGGAGATAGGATGTAACAGCAGGGGGGGGGCACTTGCCCCGGGTGCAGCAGGTCAGGGGGGCCTGAGAACAGGTGGGGGGCGCCATTTCAGATCTTTGCCCCGGGTGCCAGAAAGCCTAGCTACTACAGTTACAACCATAGAAACACTTTGAATGGGCAAATGAATCATTTATTGATGCAGATCTGCATGTTACACCTCAAAGAGGGACAAATGAGAACAATGAGGGACAGGGGGACATGGAGTCAAAATGAGGGACAGTCCCTCCAAATCAGGGACACTTGGGAGGTATGCCCCTGAATATTGGCTACTTTCACACTGGGCAATTGCAATTCATTTGTGATCACCCGAAACTGCCCATGAAACTCTGCTCATATATGTATATAGAAACTGGGTGGAGCACCATGCAATACCCTCCAAAGACAGACAGACTGACTGTGAGCCCTCCAATGGACCCCACACCCCTAATAAAATAGATCTGAGCTGGTGGCCCCCCTACACATGCCAGACCAAACACATTATCCAATAAACCTCACTTACACCTCAAAAAGCAATATGTCACAGGGTTAACCTCCCCACACTTTCCCATTGCTCCCACACAGACCAAATTGCACTGATCCATTTAAAAAAAGTGCCCTGTGCAACTGCATAATCTGAACACCTCATTGCCTAGCCAGGTATAGATAGATACAAAATGATAGAACAAGGGGACACAACCTAAAGATGGTGGTGGGATGATCAGGAGCAATGTTAGAAAATATTATTTTACAGAAAAAGTAGTAGATGCCAGGAACAAACTTCCAGCAGAGGTAGTTGGGGATATTAGGAGAAACATGTCTGAGATAAGTGGAGATCTATTCTAAGGTAAACAGAAAACATACCTGGATGAGGGCAGACTATTGGTAGCGTGTGGTCTTTTTCTGCCATCAAACATTTGTGCTTCTATCAGGATAAAGATGATGGAGTCCCTGACATTATGGCTCTCTATGTGGGTGCTACCTTAAAAATCTGGGATTGGTCCATTTCCTTGGGCATCCCAACTTGGGAGCCCCTGCTATGTGAAACCCTTGAGATCAGTCCCACAGCACATGCACAGGCTCGCAATCGGCGCTGTATGCCATGCATAACAATGTTTGGCGTACATCTCCATACATGTTTGAAATAGATCTCCAGCATAGAAAAAAGGGAGCAGCCACATCCTCAGCCTCCCTGTGGTCTGTGAAGTGCCCCCGGCCTCCAGCCTATCTGAATTTCTAGGTGCTCTACAGAAGTGGGATGTGGGCCTCGCATGCACTGTGGGATCACTGGAAAGTTGCCATTAGCAATTGTACACTTGGGGGTTTATTCATCAAGGGATAGCGGCAGGTAGCGCCTCGTAGTGACAGGTAGCAAACGGTGAACATCGGGCGCTGTACGCAATACCACATTTATCAAAGCGATTTTGGTGAGCGACTGCAACAACGCCATGTAGCATCCGATTCATCATCACAGATGGCTCAGCGTATACTGGCGGCGCCCTGACTTCCAGAGCGCCTGGTATTACCTGTCGCTCTCCCATACATTTCAATGGACGTTACCTTTCGTCTCTTTAAACAGGGTTTTCTTTTAATTTTTTTTAAATTTTTTTATGAAATCATTGTGTGACCTTTCCTGGCCTATTAAATGTCATTTTTGAAAACTTTTTTGATATATTACATTTTTATGGAGAATTCTCATTACAGCTCTGGCATTAAATTGTTCATGTTATTACATTGTAACATGAACAATTTAATGCCAGAGCTGTAATGGATATGTGTTTTTGAACACATATCCACTAGTAACAAAGCGAATTCCATATGTATTCGCTTTGTTACTAGTGGATATGTGTTCAAAAACAAACTTTAATCACACAGCTGCTGGCTTTGGGCTACAACGACCCGATTTTGAGCGCCGGCGCTGTGTGAGGCTGTTTTTTTGATGAATATGGTTTGAGTCGCTCACACTGACCAGTCACTACCGTGCGCTCCCATATATCGCTGTACTGGTGCTATAGCGACTCACACATCACATTCATCAATGCCGGCCAGCGACTGAGGCGCTTGGTGACAGCGACCCATAGCCGATCAAAGTGACTACTAGCGGTCGCTCTGAGCGCCTCGCTACAGACGCTCATCTGCCGGTACCTGGCGCTAGTAATGAATCAGCCTCGAAGTCTATTTGCAGACAAACTGTAGACAGTAAAAGTTGCTTCTACACGTCGACTAACATAAAAAAAGAAATTGCTAGATAAGTTCAGCGCCTTGAGGACATCCTTTTGGCACACAAAAATATTCCTTTGAGAGTGGTCTTCCCCTTTAATTAGAAGTGTCCAGTGGCTGCCTTGTGTGGGCAGAGTGGGGTGAGTAGGCGAGCGAGCCCCCGCATATCACGGCCATATTGGATCCTTCCTGAAGGATCATGGAGCTGTTATTCTTCTGCTCAGTACATCATGTTCCCATATGACAGAGTTCAGCTCCTGCGTCATCACGTCACTCACCGCCCCCAGCCCGGCCCTTCTCTCCCACTGCCAGGCCGCTCGCTCTGCAGTAAACAGGCTGCTGCTATCCTCTGCGTCAGCCTTACACTAGGGAGGAAAATAGGCCAAGCTCCTCACAAAGCCGACAGGTTATAAATTAATCCCACTTATCAACTGAAATATACAAAGTATTTTATTTCACAATGTAACTATTGTATTACTATTGTACTCCCGTCATGTCTCCCTCTCTGTACACGGAACTTTCTGTGCTTACTATGCACAGCATCCAAAGTTACTATCGGCTTGATCGTCTAACGCAATAGAAAAGGTGAGCTTTCAAAACTTTTTAGGCTTCTTCTTCAGGCATAATACAATTCTGATTGTTACAGCTACATATATATATATATATATATATATATATATATATATATATATATACACAAAGCTACAAAGACACTTATAAAAGTGTTAAAGTGGACCAACACCCAGGGGGGATCAGCCTGGGAATCTATAATATTCTTGAGTCGATCAGATCCATAATTGGGATGCCCCGCTGTGTGAAACCCCGCAGGATGCCCAGAAACCTTACCTTATCCCTGTTCAAACGGCGCATGCGCGAGCCGCGGCGGCATCTCGCGCTTCTCTCTAGCAGGGCGCGAACCCGCGCCGGCAGTTTATGAATGGCCAGCGCGGGCACGCTCCCTGTTAGAGGGAAGTGCGAGATGCGGCCTCCAGCGTGCTCAGAGCCGCTGTGGTTGTCCGTCGCTTGTCCGTGCATACCACAGCGGCTCTGAGCGCTCTGATTGGACGAGCACTCGCGTAGGAGCGGAGTGAGGTGAGTTTTTTAGGGCGATCTGGGGGGTTTCACGGGGGTTTTAGGAAATCCTGGGTGTTGGTCCACTTTAAAAGTTTGGGAAATGCTCCTCCATACCTACCAACCTTTCAGGGTGGGAAAGAGGGACATTTGTTAAATTAGGCCACACCCCCTCATTGAGGAATGGATAGGAGATTGATTGTAATAGTTAAAATACTGTAATATAAACACTTTGAATAGGCAAATTACTTATTTATTGATGCGAATCTGCATGATACACCTCAAAGAGGGACAAATGAGAGCAGCGAGAGGCATGGGGACATGGACTCAAAAGAGGGACAGTCCCCGCAAATGAGGGACACTTGGGAGGCATGCTCCTCTGTTGTCCATCTGCTAGATTTGTAATAACTGTAAGTGCCAGGACCAGAGAACAAAATGTCACTCTAAGAATAGGCCAGGATCATGGGATTATGTAAAATATGGCATCCAGACTTGCCTATGGGCATTCATCGTGGTTGGTCAGTGTGTGCCCCCCTGCAGCTGGTGTGTGCTTGTGTCTGCCATCCAAGTGAAGGGGCAGGAGAACTGCACTGAATCCTTTGGCAAACTGTGAGGTGAGTAAGACAAGTCTACAAGGTGCCTTTAAAGTGGACCAAAACCCAGGATTTTGACTATACTGGGCTTTGGTCCTTTACCCCGGTGCCCCACTGTGTGAAACCCCGCAGGTCACCGATGCCAACTCATCTCTTCATGGTCCTATGGCAAATGTGCGGCCGCTCATCCAATCAGCGTGCATGGAGCCGCTGACCTCATGCCACCTAAGCCTTCGTCTAAGGCCACCGGCCATTCACAAATGCCTGGTGCAGGCTCGCACCCTGCTAGAGGGATAGAGGGGATGCGGCCGCAGCTCGTGCATGCGCTGTTAGGTAAGTGTATGGGCGACCTGGGGGGTTTCACACAGCGGGGCATCCTGATTGTGGATGCCTGGAGGGGGGAATCTTCAAGATGGGTCCACTTTAACCTCCCCTCACTTTCCAATTGCTCCCACACAGACCATATTGCACTGGTCCATTAAAAAAAAGTGCCCTGTGCAATCTGAACATCTCATTGCGGGGAGGGAATCGATCGGTCCTGTGAATCTTATAGATTCCTGGGCCAATCGACGTGGGTTTTGGTCCACTTTAATGGAGGGGGAATAGTACTGTTCAGGAAAGCTATTTTTTTTATTTTATTGCCCATAACGGACTTGGTCAGAGGGGAGAGATGGGGGGTTAAAAAGGCTTTAGGTCCTCTTTAGAACTGGTGTTGGAGAGAAGTGGAATATCCAGGATCTGGTGAGTTTGCTGAGGTGTATAGCTGTGGGCAGGAGGTGGATGTGATCTCGGAACACCGCACACACACACATTGCCTGGAGGGGGAACAGATGTGATTAATGCAATGTGAGCTGTGTATTATTTCTCACACTCAGGAAAACACTTTCCTAGAAACACGACGGTTCTGCCAGGAGCTGCAACATTGCCAGACATGGCTGATTCAGTCTCTACCCCCCCCCCCCCGGCTGCCTAATAACCCCATTGTCTCCTCTCTGTGGGTTTACAGCAATAAAATAATCCTTTACCTCCATTGTCCTCTCTCGAATGTCTCGCTGAAACCTTGAACCTAGAGGCAAAGTGCACAAATCTGTCTCAATGCTCAATGGTGCTTTTTTAAACAAAACCCAGTGCGGCCAGACTGCCCCCCCTGCAGTTTTACCTTAGGGCATAATTTACTCACCTTGCCAGGGGGGATCCATCTTCTAGGTCCCTCAGATTCCAGGCGACCTCCCGATGGTTGGCACCATCTTGCATCCTATCAGGCATGGTCTGGCAATCTCACGCCTGTGCAGTGCCATGAATGCAATGGAGCCACCGGAAATCCCGCAAGACTTTTGCAAGATCAGCCGTTGTTGGCAGATAAATGGACGGCGGGGTGAGGATCAGGCCCTGAAGATGCCGGATGCAGCAGGCAGTGGCGACATCCAGATCAGTCCCTTTATATTTTAGGTCTGCTATTCCTCTTTAAGCCTCACATGGGTCTCTCCACATAGGCCTCGATTCAAAAAAGGTAGAAAAAAATTCTCATGGTAGTAAAAAATTCAATTCATGAGAAAAAAGCCTGAGAATGTCACTGTTACTGAATCACTAGATAAAAAGACAATGAAAGTCAATGGCAGCTTTTACTACAGTGTAGAAAGGAGGAAACAGTTCTCTACTTTTCCTAGGAGTAAAAAAGTGCCATTGACTTTCATTGTTTTCTTATCTGGTGAATCAGTAACAGTGACATTCTCAGGCTTTTTTCCTCATGAATTGAATCTTTTACTACCATGAGAATTTGTTTCTACCTTTATTGGATCGAGGCCATAGTGTCTTGCAACTCTGTCTGATTTGATACTTGTGTGTAGTGTGGATTTAACACTTAATGTGGACCAAAACCCACGGCAATAAGCCCGGGGCTGATTGATTCCCTCCCCCGGGGCATCCCAAATCGAGATGTCCTGCTGTGTGAACCCCCCAGGTCGCCCATACAGTTACCTTCTTTTCCTGTCCAACGACACATGCACGAGCCGCCACTGCATCCCCACTATCCCTCTAGCAGGGTGCGCGCCGCGCCAGGCATCTGTGGAAGGCCGGTGTGGGCTCTCTTCCTGTTAGAGGAAGGCAGGGAATGCGGCTGTCAGCGTGCTCGGATCTGCTCGCCTTAGACGCACTGATGTAAGAGGATCCAAGCGTGGAGATTGGATGAGCGGCCACGCATGCGCCGTAGGACCGGGAAGAGGTGAGTTTGCTTCGCCAACCTGAGGGGTTTCACACACCGGGGAAATGACCAAAGCCCAGAATAGTCAAAATCCTGGGTTTTGGTCCACTTTAGGGGCTAATTCAGCGATGTGAGAAGTTTGTTTCCTCACGTTTTTTTGTGAGAACATTTTTTGTTTACGGATTTATTTTCCTTAGTGCAATACAGCATCATTTTACCTCTTTTAATTCTTAAATCATTTGCACAACTAAAATGGCGCTCAACTGCACTAAGGAAAAAAAAACAGCATATAAAATGTTTTTCTCACAGAAATTCTCATGGTGCTGAATCAGCCCTTTAGTGATATTTTAAAACACTGACAGCAGAAGCGCATTTAGATGACTTATCATTGGTGAAATTTTTTAACCCAAATAAATCCCTGGGGGATATTTACAGATATCATTTTCCAATGAGGTAAGGATCATTTTTTGAAAGTTTGGAAACTTGTGCTTCACCAAATAATTAGCATGACCTCCATTGTGTCCCCACCTGGGGCTGAGGGGGGCATATCTGGCTGGGATAACGTTTGTCAGTATACATGTCATTTGGGTTTTGTATTGCCATGTTTTTTTTTTCATTTCTGTGATAAATAATAAAGTGCTGAATTGATTCTAGCTGTGTTACATGTCAGTGTTTCCTTGCATAGGACATATGTACAGTAGTCTGGATGCTGGGTAAACATTGCTTGTATTCTTTGGCTTGATTGACATTTACAAAGTATACTCACTTTACCTTCGCTGTGCACCAAAAGTCTAACTAGGGCCTCGATTCAGAAAAGGTAGAAAAAAATTCTCATGGTAGTAAAAAATTCAATTCATGAGAAAAAAGCCTGAGAATGTCACTGTTACTGAATCACTAGATAAAAAGGCAATGAAAGTCAATGGCAGCTTTTACTACAGTGTAGAAAGGAGTAAACAGTTCTCTACTTTTCTTAGGAGTAAAAAAGTGCCATTGAATTTCATTGTCTTTTTATCTAGTGATTCAGTAACAGTGACATTCTCAGGCTTTTTTCTAATGAATTGAATCTTTTACTAATATGAGAATTTTTTTCTACCTTTTTTGAATCAAAGCCTAGATCTTTGATCCCCTGTCTCAGGTCCCAGTGTCCAGTGACTGAGCGATATACTTTCCTTTTTGCAGGTTAACCAGCAGAACACATGAGGCAACAGCAGAGGGCGCTGCAGAGCATTAGACATCAATGAAGCAGCTGCATTGGGAGAAAAGGTGAGTATGATTTGAAGTGAGCATAACAACCACCCTTCCGTGTTACTCACTTACTGGCGTGTTCCCATTAGCAATGATATTAGGCTTGACATAGCAGTCGAGTACAATCTGGTGAGAATGAGGTTTGATTTTGCCTAACAAAATGCCTGGAGGGGGTGAAAATTAGACTTGTAACCCACTTGAATAAAGTGAGGTGAAATAATCCCACTTTAAAGGGTAATTCTGCTTTGGATGGTCAGTTTCCATTATTGTGTGCCTCAAGATGCCAAGCTTATCTGTTATTTTCATTTTCTATTTGGGTTTTAAAAGAACTGGCGACAATGTGTTACTTTAAAAACTTACACCAGGGGCAGTTATTGCCTAAAGGTAGGAAAAACAGGCTTACTTATTCCCAAACCATGGGGCAGGACTGAAGTGCCCTTGAGCAAGGCACCTAACCCCCAATTGCTCCCCAGGTGCTGAGTTTAGGGCAAGTGTGCACGTCACTGCCCCTTAGTTTGCAATTCACCCACATGTGTTGTTCACAGTGCACAGATGGGTAAATGCGGAGAAAGAATTCCATGTGTGCGTTGGCACACAATGGCCATTATTGCACTATTATCACTATTATCAACGGCGTGTTTGGTGTACCTGGCAGAGAATTCCTGACTCTGTCTTGCTAATCATCTGAGACGGCAGATATGATGCTCCACACTGCTGAGCTCCTGCTCTTATTTAACCTCTACAGATGAGGGGGTGATCACAGTCTTGTGTTTCAGTAGCTAAACAGTTACTGGCAGTGTTCTCACCTGGGGATGTCATTACTGCTGCTTGATTTTGCCAAAGCTGCTAATGAGCTCATCTGTTATAGTGGAAAGATTCTGGGATTTATAAATAGGAATTATACTCAAGGCTTAGGAAAGATGTTCCCACTTTAGCAACACAGAGCCATGGAAATATAAGAAACTAGAAAATCAGCATGCTGGTAAGTATATCACAGGTCTTGGGGCACAATCCTAACAAACATGTTTATTTTACTTTATAAACAGGAAAACAATGAGGCAGAACACCAAATACCTGACAAAATACATAGGGAAAGTTCAGCCCAAATGGATCACAAACAACCAAAAGAGCATCAAACTCCTTCCAGTCCTCAATGTCGCTATCAAAGCGCAAAAACATTTTGGCTGGTTTGTTTTTAGGGCTAAAATGGTGGTTTGGTGTCTAATGTTATTTGGTGTTGGTATCTTTAGGGGAGTAGCTAGGGCATGGGGGGGGGGGGGCACGTGGCAGCACCCCGGGTGCAGCAGGACAGGGGGCACCAAAAGAGGGCTGAGCACAGTTGGGGGCGCCATTTTGAATCTTAGTCTAGCTACGCCTCTGGGTATCTAAAGTGGACCAAAATCCTCAAAAAATAGTCAAGATCCTGGGTTTTGATCCTTGTCCCCGATCGGAGATGCCCCGCTGTGTGAAACCCTCTAGGTCACCCAATCTCACTCGCCCGGTCCTACGGTGCTTGCGTGGCCCTCTCGTCCAATCAGCACACTCGAGCGCACTGGCAGGCGCATCCCCCGCCTCCCTCTAACAGGGACCATGCCCTTACCCGCCATTCACAAATGCCTGGCGCGGGAATGCATCCTGCTGGAGGGATAGCGGGATGCAGCCGCAGCTTGTGCATGCGCCATTGGTTCGGGAAAGAAGATGAGTTTCCAGGCGACCTGGGGGGTTTCACACAGGAGGGTATCCCAATTCTGGGTGCCCCGGGGAAGAGAATACATCGGCCCTGGAATCCTATAGATTTCAGAGCCGATAGGGCGTGGGTTTTGTAGAGGGGCTTAGTAAGGAGTGTGATGGCCTCTGGTTTCGGATTAACACCAGGGGGCTGGTGACTTCCACCTTCCAACTGCTGAGCCTGAGCAGTGACTGTGGTCACGTTCCATACAGCTGCAGGCTACGGCTGGAGAAAGGTCGGCAGGTCAGGCTTGGATTTCCCCAGATATTATATAACACTGGCACATCAGGTTCTTACATGCAAGCTGAGGGAAACATCCAGGCTTCCCTGGGGGGAGTGGACATGGTCATTTAATTATAAAAAAAAAAGGTCAATCCAGCCATTGAAAATGAAGGAGTGAAAATGAACTCATCTAAAAGTGGTCCTTGTGAAACAACTTCTGCTGATTATTGCCTCAGGCTTTTAGAGCAGAGAGTCTTTTCTAGCCAGTATAGAGCAGTAGGATTGGAGTGTGGAGACATGGTGCTAAAATGCCATATTTTACGTTGGTCAACAGCTTTAGGTTCTGATGACACACGTGGATTTTCTGTAAGACAAGGTGATGCTTGATTTACACAATGGGGTCTTGGACAGCAAAATTACATTAAATTAAAGTGAACCAAAACCGGCGCAGGAATCTATAAGATTCTATAATCTGTAAGATCTATAAGACCCCCCAGGTTGCCCCATACACTTATCTTCTTTTCGGTTCCAACGGCGCATGCGCAAGCCACGGCCACATCCCCGCTATCCCTCTAGCTGCTCGCATTAGACATGGGACGTCAGCAGATCCGAGCGCACTGATTGGAAGAGCGGCCGCTCATGCGCCGTAGGACCAGGAAGAGGTGAGTTTGTTTCAGCGACCTGGATGGTTTAACACAGCGAGGGAACCCTAATCGGGATGCCCCGGGGGCAAGAACCAAAACCAAGGATAGTTAAAATCCTGGGTTTTGGTCCACTAATAGGCCCTAATCCCACCCGCTTGTTTGGACTTCCAGCACATCAGGGCCAATATAACTTCATACACCATTAGCCATTTTTGGTCTTTTATACCAAGATCCACTTGACTAAGCTAGTCATCCATGGAGCTGTTATCATCTTGTCCTCTGGTTATTATTACTAATGTTTATAAAGTGCCACCAGGTTACAGGAGGGTGGGCCAAGTAACATTCTTAACACATGGGACATTATGAAATGTGACAACGAATGCGTACTGTATAATACAATATTATAAGTGAAATGCAAACACATGCCCTGCCCTCGTGAGCTTACAATCTAAAGGATGAGGGTAGAGACAAGAGGTTCGGTCAAAAAGACGATTTACTAAGCATGGTAGCAAGTGCTCTAAAGGGCTAACCAAGTGGATTGATTAGCCCAGATGGTAAGCGTATCTAAAAAGATGGGTTTTGAGGGTGCTTCTGAAGAACATAAGGGTTCACAACTAGTGTTGGGCGAGCCCTAGAGGTTCGGCAAGTTGAAGAAGTTCGGTTTTGACCTGAAGCCAGCCCCCATTGAAATCAATGGGTAACCAAACTTTGGGGGGATGATCCTGACTCTGGGGGCATAATCAGAAACTGTGAGAAACAAAATAGTGGTGGCAGGTGCGTGTGTGTGTGTGGGGGGGGGTGCTATAAACAAATGCAGAGTGTGCAGCAGGATACTGGTCCACAGTCAGCGACCGATGGAGCTACAAAAAGATGGCCGCTGCTCCCATGAGTTAGGACACCGGCAGCACTAGTTCTAGTGCCAGCTGCCAGTTACCAGTGTCCTTACTCATGGAGCGGTGGCCATCTTTCTGTAATCTCAGCCATAGCCAGTTTGACAACAGAACGACTGTGGACTTGATGGCGAGGCTCAGGTAAGTTACAGCTCCTTCCTGATGCACACTCTGCATAGGTAACTTATGTTGATGAGATGCTCAGCAGCCCATCAGCAAGCTTTTCCGGGTTGGCCTGAACATTCTGGCTGAAGTCTGTGTTCGGGTTTGAGAACCTGAACTCGCAAAGTTCAGTGCGAACCCAAACTTTGTGGTTCGGGTTAGCAGAGAGCACCATGAAGGTTGTGTTTCCAGATGCAGACAGTCTGTGAAATGGTGCAAGGTATAAAAAAGTAAATCAGCTTTACAATGTTTTTGTTGGGTTCATATACAGCCATCGTTTGCTTCCTCACACATGTTGCATTCAGGACACCTTCCTGCTTTCTGAAGTAAGTCCAATAAAGAGAGAAGGTAATGGGGGGGGGGGCTCCAAAACATGCCCCTTCCTATCAGTTTAAACCGGACCTTTACCATGATTTATTGAAAAGCCCAAACCCTTAAAAAACTATTCCGCTGCATCTAAAGTTAATATATTTTAAGTTTTTAGTCACTTACTTATTATTCTTTCCCCCACTGGGCTGCAACTCTGTTCAGGACTTTAGGATACAGGCGCCGCCATCTTGACTCAGAAGCATCACACTTACTGTGGAAAGGAAATGTGATAAAGTACAGGGGGGTGGGTTATAACTGTGCTTTGCTCAGGCAGAGCAGAGCAGGGGTCAGGAAAAGGTCAGCAGACCCAGAATGCAGAGCAGCACAGTCAGAAGGCACTTCCTGTTTGCAGGCTGCCTGATGTTCCATGAGCCCCCATCTTGGATGTTTAAAGGTTCATAACATGCAGTAGATGCAGGTAGGATGCTTTTAAATGTGAGCAATCTGTATATACAGGTGGGAAACATATAAGATAGGCTCTTATTCAGAGTGAAGGACCACTTTAATTTCTCCAGGACCACACAAAAAGTTACTTTGTTCCTTGGAGCTCTCAGTGCAAGCAAGTCTGCCCTTCCCAGATTAGCCAGCTGAGATGAAGAAAGTGGCTTTGCTGAGAATACAAGATCAGAGATTTGGGGCTCATTTTATAGTATTCCCAAGGGCAATACGGAAGGGAAGAATTTAGTGTGTGCCTGGACAGGGACTTTCATAGCGTAGTACATATCCCTAGGCTTGTGTAGTTCTATTTTTCCCCAAATCTGCTCACTCTTTTTTTTTTTACTTCTGTCTGTTTGGTTTTCATCTTTGTTATGCTTCTTATAAACTTTATGTGGACATATACCTGGTGGCTGTGTAATTTGTGGGGCTTTGCACTCTCTTGGATGTTAAAATGGACCAAAACCCATGGTGATCGATTCCCTCCCCCTGGGGCATCCAAAATCGGGATGCCCCTCTGTGTGAAACCCCCCAGGTCGCCCATACACCTTCCTTCTCTTCTGGTGCAACGGCGCATGCGCGAGCCGCTTCCCCACTATCCCCCTAGCAGGGCACAAGCATTTGTGAATGGCCAGCGCAGGCACGCTCCCTGTTAAAGGATAGCGGGGGATGCGGCCACCAGCGCACTCTGAGCCGCACGCCTTAGACGAAGGGATGTCAGCGAATCCGAGCCTGCTAATTGGACGATCAGGGTGTCCCAGGGGCAAGGACCAAAACCCAGGATAGTCAAAATTCAGGGTTTAGGTCCACTTTAAAGATTAGACATCCCCCCCCCCCCCCCCCCCCCCGTGTGTGTGACCCTCTAGCACAGCTGATTGGGGCAACAAATAACATGCCGAGTTATATCCCCAGAGATGCATTCTTTACAATGTCGTGGGAGACAGGGCAAAAGTGAGTTTTGCGGTGACATTGGGGGGGTTCACACTACGGAGCATCCTAATGTACAGTTAAGAAATCTGATTGGAGGACAGCCGATTGGGTAAAAATACAGGCGAATCTGGGTGTTTTACAAGTTGGGATGCCCTGAGGGCAAGGACAAAAATCAGGATAATTAAATTCCTGGGTTTTGGTTCTCTGTTTTTAACCCTCTGCCCTGGTTAGGGTGGCAGGGCGAAGGGTTATAGTTGACTGAAGTTTCGTGTTACATGGGGTTGATTTGAGGTTGCACATTCTGTTATGTCCCGGGGTGCCACCATCCTGCAGTCATGCGCAGGGTGCCTGATATAAGGCCAGGTGCTGATATAAGTGTGCTCCACAAAGTGTGCCTGGCAGAACGATTCAGAATGATTCAGATGGGTGTGGCGAAACTTTGATTAATGGCCACATCTGACCACATCTTACATAGATTTTTGTATTCATTTGCTCTCCATTGATTTAGCGCTTATCTTTTTATTTGGACACTTTACTTATACTTAAAACACAGGCAGGCTTATTCATTACTACGCCAGGTAATAGCCCATGAGCGTCTGTACTGTGGCGCTAAGAGCGACCGCTAGTGGCGGCTCTGATCGGTCGTGAGTCGATATTACAGAGCGCCTCAGTCGCTGTAGTAACATTGCCGGCATTGATGAATTTGATGTGTTGAGTGGCTGTAACACCAGTACAGAGCTATATGAGAGCGAACGGTAGGGACTGGTCAGTGTGAGCGACTCAAACCATATTCATCAAAAAAACAGCCTCACACAGCGCTGGCGCTCTAAATTGTGTCCTTGTAGCCCAGCGCGCCAGAAGCTGTGTGATTTAAGTCCGTTTTTGAACACATATCCACTAGTTACAAAGTGAAAACATATGGAATTACATTTTTATTACATTGTGACATACTTTAATACCAGACCTGTAATGTACAATTCTGCATAAAAAAATCAAAAAAGTTTTCAAAGAAGTATTTAAATAGGCCAGGAGAGGTCACACAATGATTTGATTAACAAAAAAAAATGAAAAAACCCTGTTTAAAGTGGACCAACACCCAGGATTTTGACTATCCTGGGGGTTGGTCCACTTAGGTGGGGCACCCTGATTGGGGGTGCCCCGCTGTGTGAAACCCCCCCGATCGCCGCAAAAACTCACCTCTCCCCGCTCCCACGTGACCTCGTCCGGCCAATGACAGCGCTCAGAGCCGCTCTGGTATGCGCGTCCAAGTGGCTTTGGACGCACAGAGCGCTGTCATTGGCTGCGTCTCTCGCTTCCCTCTAACAGGGAGCGCGCCTGCGCCGGCCAATCACAAAACGGCCGGCGCGGGAGCGCGCCCTGCTAGAGGGAAGCGAGAGACGCGGCCGCGTCTCGCGCATGCGCCGTTGGATCGCCGGTAAGGTAAGGATTGTGGGCCTCCTGGAACACCCAGGGGGGATCGGCCTGGGAATCTATAAGATTCCTGGACCGATCAGATCCCTCCCCGCGGGGCATCCGAAATCGGGATGTCCCGCGGGGTGAAACCCCCCAGGAAGCCCACAATCCTACCTTTTCCACGTTCCAGCGGCGCATGCGCATCCGCCACCGCCTCCCGTGCATCCCTCTAGCAGGGCACGCTCCCGCGCCGGCCATTCACAAGCGGCCTGCGCGGGAGCGCGCCCTGCTAGAGGGACGCACGGGAGGTGGCGGTGGGCTCCCTGTAAGAGGGACGCGTGGGAGGCGGCGGCGGACGCGCTCTGCTTGTCCGCCGCTGCCTCTCACTTGTCCGGCGGCGGGGATTGGCTGCAGCGGTCACGTGGGAGCGGGGAGAGGTGAGTTTTCGGGGCTTTCTGGGGGGTTTCACACAGCCATCGGGGTGCCCCTCTGAAGTGGACCAAAACCCAGGATAGTCAAAATCCTGGGTGTTGGTCCACTTTAAAGAGAAGAAAGGTAACGTCCATTGAAATGTATGGGAGAGAAACAGGTAGCGACAGGTAATACCAGGCGCTCTGAAAGCTTCAGCGCCGGCGCTGTACTCTGAGCCTTGGGTAATGATGAATCGGACGCTACATGGCGTTGTTCCAGTCGCTCACCAGAATCCGCTTCATAAACGTGGAATTGCGTACCGTGGCCGGCATTCACCTGCCGCTACCTGTCGCTACCTGGCGCTATCCCTTTATGAATAAGGCCCTTAGCTATATTCAGATTTTTTTTTTTTCTAATGTGAATGTTTACACATAATTCATGAAGCACTTGAACTTTAGCAGATTGTTATTAACTTTGCACATTCTGGAAAGTATTGATTTATTTATTTATAACATGATTGCACTATAGTGAGAGAATATTCACTTATTTATCTACTTATCATGAAGTGGAGTCCAATAGTGTCCACATCATCGCTTATGTCTTATATGTTTTTTGAATTTGTCATTCTTTGTCTGGTTAGTGTCTGTTTTTGCATAATAACTATGAAATCATTTTAATTTTGGCGTGAGCGACACTTGATTTTTGGGGATTACTGTGGGCTTACCTGATATAGTATAGTAATGTATGGTATAGTAATTACTATTGAATTTCGATTGCAGAATGGTTCAGTAAAATAATTCACCCGTTCCTAATTATTCTTGGAAAGCAGAAAGATGCCAAAACCCATCAGGAGAGTCTTAATGGCAAAAAGGTTTTTATTCTAATCAAGCTCATATATCCGCACAGAGACCAGGAAGCACTGCCAATGGAAATCTCCCAGGCAGAGATCCATATGTTCTAAAGTGTAACCAAAACTGCAGCCGCTAACCAGGACATGTGTTTTCACTTTGCTATGTGGCGCTTGGTGGAGCAATTTTCCATCTGAAAGATAATATTCAGGAAATGTGCTATCACAGCGCCAGGCTGCCTGTGTGCGTTATTATCACTGTCTTCCTGTCACAGCGTTTCACCTGATTCCTGTTCCCAAGTCAGCCAGCCAACCAAAATCACACAACCCTGATATAGGGGCTAACTAATATTTAACCCCCTCCCCTACACAATAAACCCTCCTGAAAATATACATTTTTTATTGGAAATTTGGAATCTGTGTCTCGTGTAAAAAAATGTTGGTGCTTAAAGTGGACCAACACCCAGGGGGGAATCTATAAGATTCCCGGGCCGATCAGATCTCTCCCCGCGGGGCATATGAAATCGGGATGCCCCGCTGTGTGAAACCCCACAGGACGCCCAGAAACCTTACCTTATCCCCGTTCCAACGGTGCATGCGCGGGCCGCGTTCGCATCTCGCGCTTCCTTCTAGCAGGGCGCGCACTCGCGCTGGCCGTTTGTGAATGGCCGGCGCGGGCGCGCTCCCTGTTAGAAGGAAGCGCGAAACGCGGCCTCCAGCGTGCTCAGAGCCGCTGTGGTTGTCCATCGCTTGTACGTGCATACCACAGCGGCTTTGAGCGCTCTGATTGGACGAGCGCTCGCGTAGGAGCGGGGTGAGGTGAGTTATTTAGGGCGATTGGGGGTTTTCACGCAGCGGAGCCCGAAGTGGACCAAAACCCAGGATAGTGAAAATCCTGGGTGTTGGTCCACTTTAACTTGGGTTTCTGCTTTATTACCCCGTTTTAATGGGGTGATCGACTCCATTCCAATGCCCGACTACTGATGCAGCCTATGGGGAGCAATGTTAACTACTCTAAATATCTGTCCAAAGCATTGCATGATGGGTAAAAATATTTCCACACTTCAGAAGAATTGCAATAGCAGAGGACAGGACAGTGACGTTGAGCAGATCTCCCCTGTAAAACCAGATTGGAATGTTAAAAATCAGCTTGGCAGTTTTTTTTCTATAGAAGACGTATACGTTTTCTGGCAGTCTAGTATACTTTTAATATTTTTTTTCATGATATTGTCCCTGTAAAGTGGAACAAAACCCAAGCCCTGAAATCTAAAAGACCCTTTTTGGACCTTTCTCCAGTGTATCCCAAACGGGGATGCCCCGCTGTGTATCATTTTACCTTTCCCCAGACCAACAATGCATGCGTGAGCTCTTGTCCAATCAGAGCTGTTTGCCATGCCTAAGTAATGCAGCAAATGGCTTTGACTGTTTTCAATAGGGAGCAAGAGTAGCGCATCCCCTGCATCTTTGCGCTGTGCGTGCACTCCCCCGCCAGCCATTCAGATAGACTGCGACCGGAGCATGCGCTCTCTCCCCATTGAAGCATATCAGAGGTGTTTGCCCAATGACGGGCAGGCTGATTCATTACTAGCGCCAGGTAGATGAGCGCTTAGAGCGACCGCTAGTAGTCGCTTTGATGGGCTATGGGTTGCTGTTACTGAGTGCCTCAGTCGCTGGCTGGCATTGATGAATATGTTGTATGTGAGTCGCTATAACACCAGAACAGGGCTGTATGAGAGTGAACGTTAGCGGCAGCTCAGTGCGACCGACTCACACCATATTCATCAATAAAACAGCCTCACATAGTGCTCAAAATTGGATTGTTGTAGCCTAGAGTGCCAGACGCTGTGTGATTAAAGTCTGTTTTTGAACACGTATCCACTAGTAACAAAGCAAAAACATATGGAATGACATTGTTATTACATCGTAACATGAACACTTTAATACCAGACCTGTAATGACTATTCTGCATAAAAATATTAAAAATCTAAAAAAAATTCAAAAATGACTTTTTATAGGCCAGGAGAGGTGACAATTATTTGATTAAAAATAAATAAATAAATAAAAGAAAACCCTGTTTAAAGAGAAGAAAAGGAATGTCCATTGAAATGCATGGGAGAGCGACAGGTAGCGACAGGTAATACCAGGCACTCTGGAAGCCAGAGCGCCGGCGGTATACGCTGAGCCGTCTGTAGTGATAAATTGGTCGCTACGTGTCGCTGTTAGAGTCACTCACCAGAATCAACTTCATAAATGTGGTATTGCATACAGCGCCCGACGGTCACCGTTCTCTACTTGGCGTTACCTGTCGCTGCCAGTCATTACCTGGCGCTATGGCTTGATATATAAACACCATAGTCAAGAAATGAGAGGCCTGCACCAGTTGGGAGCTTCTGGCGAAGGGTTGGGATGGCGCTCTGTGCCACCGCACACCTCGCCCACCTCATAGGTTATGCTCTGTGCTTGCAAGCATGTGAGCACACTATACCTACCTCTCAGCCTTGGTGGATTTGCATGTAGATCATCTACGGGAGCAGTTCCATGTTCTCCTATGGAGAATTCCTCTGCAGTGTAGGAGGGGGGTGGTTTCGCTTTGATCAGCATTGCTTCAGGGATGTCTGTCCTGCTTTGAAGCTCCTATGATAAAATGAGATGCAGAGGAAAGGAGGTCAGACGCAGAACAAAGCCCGTCTCTGGATTGTTACATTGTACGCTCTCCTTCACAGTAAAATGATTACATTGTTTTACATACATTGTAACAAAGCAAAGATTAGAGTGGCCATAACCCTAATGGCCCCCTGCATGCCGCACCCTCAGGCCATTCCAAATAGCAATGCCTTAGAAATGGCCGCTATCGGGCGAGAATACTCACTCCCTCCACACTCCTGCAATGCATGTAACAGCCAGTAACCAATGGGGAGCATGGACCATTAATAAACCCCATTGCTGCTTGCTCTAATGATCATGGCCTGGCAGGAATTTAAAGTGGACCAACACCCAGGATTTTGACTATCCTGGGTTTTGGTCCACTTCGGTGGCGCACCCCAATCGGGGGTGCCCCGCTGTGTGAAACCCCCCAGAAAGCCCCGAAAACTCACCTCACCCCGCTCCCACGTGACCGCTGCAGCCAATCCCCGCCGGCGGACAAGCGAGAGGCAGTGCCAGACAAGCAGAGCGTGTCCGCCGCCTCCCGCGCGTCCCTCTTACAGGGAGCGCACCCGAGCCGGCCATTCACAAACGGCCGGCGCGGGAGCGCGCCCTGCCGGAGGGACGCGCGGGAGGCGGCGGACACGCATGCGCCGCTGGAATGTGGAAAAGGTAGGATTGTGGGCTTCCTGGGGTGTTCAAAAACAGACTTTAATCCCACAGCGTCTGGTGCTCTATGCTATAGCGACCAGATCCAGAGCGCCTATGCTGTGAGTGTGTGTTTTTTTGTTGAATATGATGTGAGTCGATGAGAGTCGGTCGCACTGAGCTGGCGCTACCGTTCGATCCCTGCAACGCTGTACTGGTGTTAGAACGCCCAACATATCTCATTCATCAATGTCGGCCAGGTTACTACAGCGACTGAGATGCTCTGTTACAGCGCCCGATAGCTGATCACAGCGGATACTAGAGGTCGCTCTAAGTGCCACTATACAGACGCTCATCTGGCGATATCTGGCGTTAGTAATGAATCAGCCTCCCCTTTTATACAGAATATATTGCTGGATGAAGTAACCCATTCTGATTGGCTGGGGTCAACCTGTAATCTATTCTGAGTCATGGAATTGCTGGAGAGATAAGAATGGCGGCCGAACTAGGAGGTTCTCACACAGGTGAATCGCCACATGGGATGTCCTATTAAACCGCACCAACAGCCTGGCACAATTGGAAAAGAAAGGTGGCGGCCATATTGGAGTTTCCTCTCCCAGCATCTCAGCCATGCTGCTGCCTGGATTCACCTGACATAACTGACAATGCACAATAACAGGAAGCCCAGTAGCACTTCCTGAACATGCATGAGCCTCCATCTTGTTTTTAAAATTTACCTCAGCAAGATTTAGAAAAAGGTAAATGATTTTGTATGTGCAGCAATCTAAATTGCCCTGGGGAGGGATGCATATGAGCACTGTTTGTTGTGTTGGTCTGGTTTAAAGTGGACCAAAACCCTATCTTGGATTTTGTTCCTTTCCCCAGAAGCACCTCGATTGGGGGGGGTGCCCTGATGTGTGAAACCCCCCAGATCGCCGCAGCCAACTCAACTCTTCCCGGTCCCATGGCGTGGCAGCTCTTAGATGCGCTGTGGGACCTGGAACAGGTGAGCCAGTCCGGGCGTCCTGGAGGGTTTCTCACACCCCAATCAGGGTGCCCCGGCGAAAGGACCAAAACCCAGGATAGTCAAGACGTTTGACTATCCTGGGTTTTGGTCCACTTTAAGTTATTTTTGACCGTTGGTCCTTTAAAGCAGATCAAAACCCAGGTGAGTGAAAAACCTGGGTTTTGGTCTACTTTAATAACCAACTTAAAGCAGACGTCCAGTCATGAGGTAAACCCCCCCCCTCACAAAATTCAAAAGTAAAAAAAACCCTTACCTCACCCGCGGTCCAGCACTATTCTCCCAGGTCAGTGTAACTGCTACACAGACAGACGCAAAGCAACATCACCTGCAATGTGCACGCTCCCGTCTGCGCATTCACTTGTATAGGCGGGGGACAGGAGCGGGACTGAAGCCATGGTAAGCTGCTGTGTGCTATCTCCCAAGATGGCAGTGCCCACAACCTGGAGCCCGGTGAAAACGCCACTGGATGGCGGGCAAGGTAAGGGTTTTTTTTTTACTTTGTAACCCCCATTCTGCCTCAGTGCCAGGAGAGGGTGGGGTTCCACTTTAAATTATAACTAAAATGTGCCATTTTTTTGTCAGATATTTCAAAAGGAAGAATCCAGGCCAATGTATGTCAAACTGCATATAGCCGTAGAAAATGGCTAACTGAGGTGCCAAGATGGCGCTGGAAGATCGCTTGCAATTACTACCAACTTTTCAGGATGGAAAAGAGGGACAATTGTTAAATTAGGCCATGTCCCCTCATTGACGGATGGATAGGTTGTAGCAGTTCCAAGGATGGATACACTTTAAGCTAGTACATGCCCTGGTCATATCCCGACTGGACTACTGCAACACCCTCCTCTGTGGTTTGCCAACAAACAGACTGGCTCCCCTCCAATCTATCCTAAACTCTGCCGCTCGCCTCATCCATCTCTCCTCTCTCTTCTCCAGTGCTACTCCCCTCTGTCAATCCCTCCACTGGTTACCTGTCTCCCATAGAGTCCAGTTCAAACTTCTAGTGCTAACCTGCAGAGATCTCTCTAACCAGGCCCCTTCCTACATTTCATCTCTGATCCAACATTACCAACCAAAGCGCAACCTCCGCTCCGCCTCTGACATTCTCCTGTCCTCTTCCTTGGTTACCTCCTCGCACTCCCGCCTTCAAGACTTCTCCCGTGCCTCCCCACTTCTCTGGAATGCACTCCCCCGCTCGATCCGCCACTCTCCATCAATCCAAGCCTTTAAAAGCGCCCTCAAAACTCACTTCTTCAGACAAGCATATGACCTGGCTTAAGCAACTACTATAACCTTCAATGGCACATGCAGCCATACCCAAGCTCTACCACTTGTGACCCCACCCCCTTCGTCTCCACCCCCATCCTTTAGACTGTAAGCTCGCAAGGGCAGGGCACTCCTCCCCATTGTCTCCTGTGCTCACAACACTTGGTTTTAACCTGTGGCATCTAATTTTGTATTGTTCTCTGTGCTATCTGTTTTACCTTGTCTGTATTCTTAACTTGTAAAGCGCTACGGAAGTTGATGGCGCTATATAAATAAACATTAATAATAATAATAATAAATAGGCAAATGAAACATTTATTGCTGCAGATCTGCATGTTACACCTCAAAGAGGGAGACAATGAGAACAAAGAGGGACATGGACCCAAAAGAGGGACAGTCCCTCCAAATCAGGGACACATGGTAGTTATGCCAGGCATGTTTCTGATGACTTTAGTTTGTGAATACCTTGATTTAGCCTCCACCTTGCAGTCCGGTGATCCATTCCTGGACCAGAGGAGGGACAGGGGCAGAGGACCAGTGGTGATGAAGCACCGCAATGCAAGTAAAGCGCAATACGTGCATAAACTATGGGTTGCATTGAGGTTGCGCTGCATGCAGCGTTTTGCAAAATGATGTGAATGAGCCCTTTCATGGTCTGCGTTTTCTTTTTGTGACATGTTAAAATCTTTCTACTCCAACATGATCCAAACAGAAAGGTGTGAGGGAGATCCTATAGAGGCAGAGGCGAGTACAGGAGGAGAGACAGTATACAGTATGCTGAGGATGTGTCAGGGCAAGCTCTGCTGTGTATGTGTGTGGGGGAAGGGAGGGGGGCAGCCATATTGCTGCAAATACTACACAGGCCTGGCCAGTGATGACCACAGATGGCCACTAGGGGGAGCTTAAGCCCACAATACGGTGCTGTGAAGTTTCTCCTTCATTCACCTCATGGAATGTAGGCTGTTGTAAATAGTGCTAGAAGGAAGGTAAGAGTCAAAAGAAGACCCAAGCAATGAATCAGGGCAACTTTTTTATAATATGTTTGGCTAGTCATCTAACTGCCTTTCTTATAACAAACTGATTCAGAGCTGACAGCTGGACGACTAGCAAAACGTCTTCAAGAAAATAAAGTCCAGCAGCCTTTTGTATTGCTTCATATACACAATAAACAAGGTATGGCACAAATGTTGTACTATTATTACTGTTCATGTATATAACACCATTCATGTTCATTGTGCTGTACAAAGTAATAAAAGCTGGATGTTTCACTAGCCTGGGTTTCGTTCTTCCTCCATAGGGCAACTGCTGTGTTAAAGTGGACCAAAACCCATTTTTACTATCCTGGATTTTGGTCTGTGCCGCCGGGGCCCCCAGCTGTGTGAGACCCCCCAGGTGACTGACCATGTCGTCCTCTTCCTAGTCCAACGGCGCATGTGCGGACGCTTGTCCAATCAGGGTGCTCAGATCCACTGATGTCACATCGTCTAAGGCGAGCGGATCCGAGAGTGCTGACGGTCACATACCCTGCTACCCTCTAACAGGGAGCGTGCCCGCGCCGGCCATTCACAGATGCCTGGCGCGGGCATGAGCCCTGCTAAAGGGATAGCAAAGATGCGGCCGTGGCTCGTGCATGTGTTGTTGGGCGACCTGGGGGGGTTTCACAGTGGGGCATCCCTGGGGGAGATACATTCCCGGGCCGATCGCTGTGGGTTTTGGTCCACTTTAAATCCCCCAGATGACCCATAACAATTCTGGTAATCCCACGGTGCATGCAAGTGAGCAGTTTGACGCTCCTCCACTTACCCAGGAGGCCATTCAGAAATGTATGATGTGGGTACACATCTCAGCTAGAGGTGCACGTGGCAAATGCCATGAGATCGCCAGTAAGGTGAGTTTATGGGCAATCTGGGGTATTTCAAACTGTGGCCCTAGAGCCATATAGTGTAGGCTGGTGGTTTCTCCTTCTTAAAAGTGGACCAAAATCCAGGATTTTGACTATCCTGGGTTTTGGTCTTTGCCCCCCCCCCCCCGGGCACCCCGATCGGGGATGCCCCACTGTGTAAAAACCCCCAGGTCGCCAATCTCACTTACCCTTTCACGGTCTTATGGTGCATGGGCATCCCTCTCGTCCAATCAGCATGCTCAGATCCACTCCAGCCCCTACCCGTAAACTCACCTTTGTTCCTGGTCCAACAGCGCATGCGCACTGGCGGGCGCATCCCCCACTACCATTTAACAGGGAGCGTGCCCGCGCTTGCCATTCACAAATACCTGCCACCTGATAGTGGGGGTGCAGCTGCTGCTCGAGCATGTGCCATTGGACAGGAAACGAAGGTGAGTTTTTGGACGACCTGGGGGGTTTGACACAGCCGGGCATCCCGAATCTGGATACCCCAAGGGGAGCGAGTATCTGCCCTGGAGTCTCATAGACTCCTGAGTGGGTTTTGGGGCAGGGGTAGACTGGCCACAGAGAGCGCCAGGAGAACTCCTGTTGTAGCTTCCAGAACCCAATTCTTCTTATTATTTACTATATAATACTATCTAAGCTCCATCATCTTATGTGGTGCTGCACCTCCCCATCTCCCCAGTTTCTAACACCCCCATTCACCTCCTCCCCATATACGTGACCCCCCCCCCCCCCAAGCCAGGATACCCCAGCCCACTTTCTGCTATGTTTTCAGCATCATGGCTGTGGTTAGCAGATTAAGGTGTACCAAAACTGGACCTAGCATCTGGTTAAACATCTACCCCATATAAATCGAGAAACCTGCCAGTTGCCTGATATTCTAACCTCCCCAACAGGGGCATCATTTTAGAGGGGGGGGGGGGATGGTGCAACTGCCCCGGGGGCCCAGAAGGTTGGGGGCACCATCATTGTTGCTCCTCCACCTTATATATCATAATTGTGGTCAATTGCCATCATTTAGATAAAAGAAGAATCATTTATCTCTGCTACTTCAGTCTTTAGTTGTCTATCTACATCCAACTGAGTTAAGAGTTAAAAAAGTTTACTGTATAAGCCGTGAAAGGGCCCCATTTAATGTTCGCACCAGGGTCCCATAATATTTAGTTTTGCCACTGCTCCCCAAATAACACACAGCATACGCGAGGTTGGTGGTGGCATTTATAGCATCTGTCTGGCTGTGCGCGATCACGACGGCCGTAACTGAATGGCGGGCATGGCCGCGCATAGCCATAGAGGGGTGCCGCACAATGATTGCGTGCAGCTAAGCTCCCATTCAGCTTCCTCTGCCGCACATTAATATGCATGGCCGAGGAAGCTGATTGGAGGAGAGCCAGCGAGGTACCTGGCCAACAATAGTGATAATCCCGCCCATAATATATATATATATTACTATAACCCTACCAGTGGGGACTAGTAACATTCTTAGCTGATTTCTAACCATCATCACTAACATCCATCAGTACAAATGGGGGACAGTTGAAAAAAGGGGGAAATAAAACGTACAATATTACAAATGAGATGCGAAATGAGAGGTTATGCCTTGATCACATGATACTGAAGGAATGGAGGGCATGCCTTTATGAGCTGACAATCCAAAGGAAAGGCAAGGAGACCAGAGGTAGTCCCACTCTTGCGTGTTCTTTTGGCTCGTATCTTTCTAGCACTATTTTCAATAGACTCATGAGAATGCAAGGAGGGGCTTAAACACTAAACCAATGGCATAAAAAAGGCATACCCAGGGAGTACGGAAATTACAATCAATATAACAGGAATACCAAGCAGCTTTGAGGGCAGAAAACATCCAAACGGTAATGTACCTGGGGTGGGGGAGCAACATAGATTGAGTCAAGGGCGGGCTGGGACTAAAAACGGCCCGGGACTTTTTGGGGCACACCGGCCCTGCTGCACTTTTCCTGGCCCGGTATAGTATATTCATGTGTATATATATATACACACACACACACCTCTTTTTGTTCCATGGTTTAGCAGGGTTTAGAGGACAAAAATAAGAAAGAAAATATTATGAACAAATTGGTGTGCTAAAATCTCTCCCTCGGAATCAACCCATTACAGCCAGTGAGCATCATCCCACATTGGAGGTAGTACTAGTGCAGCATCTCCCATTACAGACAGTGAGGGGCATCCCGCATTACACGTAGAGAGGGGCATCCCGCATTACAGGCAGAGAAGGGCATCCCGCATTACACGTAGTGAGGGGCATCCCGCATTACACGTAGTGAGGGGCATCCCGCATTACACGTAGTGAGGGGCATCCTGCTTTACACGTAGAGAGGGGCATCCTGCTTTACACGTAGAGAGGGGCATCCCCCATTTACAGGTAAAGAGGGGCATCCCACATTTCCAGGCAGAGTGGGGCATCCCCCATTTACAGGTAAAGAGGGGCATCCCACATTTACATGCAGAGTGGGGCATCCGACATTTACAAGCAGAGAGGGGCATCCCACATTTACAGGTAAAGAGGGGCATCCCACATTTACATGCAGAGTGGGGCATCCCACATTTACAGGCAGAGAGGGGCATCCCACATTTACAGGCAGAGAGGGGCATCCCACATTTACAGGCAGAGTGGGGCATCCGACATTTACAGGCAGAGAGGGGCATCCCACATTTACAGGCAGAGAGGGGCATCCCACATTTACAGGCAGAGAGGGGCATCCCACATTTACAGGCAGAGAGGGGCATCCGACATTTACAGGTAGAGAGGGGCATCCCACATTTACAGGCAGAGAGGGGCATCCCACATTTACAGGTAAAGAGGGGCATCCCACATTTACAGGTAAAGAGGGGCATCCCACATTTACAGGCAGAGAGGGACATCCCACATTTACAGGCAGAGAGGGGCATCCCACATTTACAGGCAGAGAGGGGCATCCCACATTTACAGGCAGAGAGGGGCATCCCACATTTACCGGTAGAGAGGGGCATCCCACATTTACAGGCAGAGAGGGGCATCCCACATTTACAGGCAGAGAGGGGCATCCCACATTTACAGGCAGAGAGGGGCATCCCACATTTACAGGCAGAGAGGGGTATCCCACATTTACAGGCAGAGAGGGCATCCCACATTTACATGCAGAGTGGGGCATCCCACATTTACAGGCAGAGAGGGGTATCCCACATTTACAGGCAGAGAGGGGCATCCCGCATTTACAGGCAGAGAGGGGCATCCCACATTTACAGGCAGAGTGGGGCATCCCACATTTACAGGCAGAGAGGGGCATCCCACATTTACAGGCAGAGTGGGGTATCCCACATTTACAGGCAGAGAGGGGCATCCCGCATTTACAGGCAGAGAGGGGTATCCCACATTTACAGGCAGAGAGGGGCATCCCACATTTACAGGCAGAGAGGGGCATCCCGCATTTACAGGCAGAGAGGGACATCCCACATTTATCTGAATGGCTGCCATGGGTACACACACCTGGAGGAAAGCAGCCACAGAGATGCCTGCCACTCTCCTTCCATTCATTGTCCTATGCTGCTCATTAATATGCACAGTATAGACAGCTGATTGGAGGAGACCTGCATCATGGAAGACATAAGCAGGCCCCGGGGTCCACAATCAGGATGCCCTTGGAAAGAGGAACAAAAACAAGTTAGCAAAGAAAAATGTAATATTTTTAAATGAAAATGGGGTCGATTCAGAACCAGGTGAGAGGAGGTTTTTTGTTGAGAAAAAACTGCCATTCACTTTCATTGCCTACCGGGTGTAAATTCTCACCTGGCTCTGAATCAGCCCCAAGGTAGAAGACAATGAAAGTAAATGGCTGTTTTCTCTTCGAAAAAAGAGTAAGAATTCTCTCCTGGCTCTGAATCGACCCCAACATGTCTGCTTTTCACTATCCTGTTTTTGTTCCATTCCCCCTGGGCATGCCAATTTGGGATACCCCCCAGATCTCACACTCAAATCTCAGACTCGCCCATTCCTGGTTTAACGACACCTACATGGACTCTCGTCCAATCCGAGCCGTCGTAGTTACGTCATTCGGAGACAGCTCTGATTATTGCGAATGGCCCATCCCCTGCTGCCTTGCGCTTGCCTCCCAGCCTAAAGCGCGCACAGCCCAAGAAATGCGCCCGCCATCTCTCCCTATTCTCCCTATTCTTAACAAACAGAGTTCCTCCAATGATGTCAGTTCAGTGGGCGCCTCTGATTGGATAAGTGTCTGCACATGTGACATTGGACCGGGGAAAGATAAGGGATTACCGGTGCCTTTGGGGGTTTCACACAGTGGTGTCACTGGGACAGAAATTGCAACAGCAATAAAAGCTGAAACACATCACCAGATCTGAAGCAGATTACCTGTATGCATACCTCACAAGTGTCCCTGATTTGGAGGGACTGTCCCTCTTTTGAGTCCATGTCCTGCTTTCCCTCATTGTCCTTCTCTGTCCCTCTTTGAGGTATAAAATGCAGATCTGCAGCAATAAATGATTCATTTGCCTATTCAAAGTGTTTCTATTATTATAACTGTTACCCCCTATCTCCTATCCATCCCTCAATGAGGGGGTGTGGCCTAATTTAACAAATGTCCCTCTTTCCCAACTTGAAAAGTTGGTAAGTATGTGAATGGCTCATCCCCTCTAGTCCAATGCTGTAAAACATACCTGTCCTAAAGATCCACACTTTTTATGCTTAAAGGGAATCTGTGGTCATAGAGAAATAATGATACTAACCTTGGTGGTGGTGGTGGTTGGAATAAAGCTGCACCCTCCATTCACAGTGATGACTCTCCAGCCACCACTCCACTGTTTGCAGACTGTGGCTGGACTAGAAGGGCTGGTGGGCGCATGCAGAAGAAAGACATAGCACATCAAAGTCAATTGGAACCCCTACATAGTGGTGGTGGTGCCAGTTCCAGTGCACCACAGATTAGGATCCAAAATAAATCTTGTATTTTAATTCAAAGGAAAGTTGCTGCTAAAATATTAAAGGTTAGGCTGCCTGGGCAGCACCGAAGATAGTGTGCTGCCAGCCGCATCCCCCCCTAGCCGCCCATTCAGAGAGGCTGGACACATTATGCCCCAAGGAGTGAACTCGGATGGCCCCGGGGTTTCTTGGACTTCAGGGCCTCCGATGCTCCTTTTTAAAAGTGACCATATGCACACATATCCACTCCTGCACATGATTTCCCCCTGAATCTTTTAGATTCCAGGGCAGGCTGCACAGGGTTTTCATCCACTTTAACGTGGACCAAAACCTAGCTCGATTCCCTCCCACTGTGTGAAACCTCCCGGGTGGCCCCATTCACTTACCTCGTTTCCCGGTCCCGCAGCGTATCTAAGAGCAGCGACCGCATCCCGTTATCCCTCTAGCAGGGCGCGTGCCTGTGCCAGGCATTTGTGAATGGCCACACTCGCTGTTAGAGGGAAGCGGAGGATGTGGCCATCAGAGCCGCTGTGACTAGGAAGAGGTGAGCTGGCCTCGGCCCCTGTGGGGTTCCACACAGCGGGGCACCTCCGGTGAAAGGATTCTGACTAGCCTGGGTTTTGGTCCACTTTAAGAGTGGTCATATCTACCTCACCCCTGCCCTTCATCTGTTCCTGCAAGGCAGAATGCACTGGGTGACTGGCTGCTCAGCACATTGGGTGGGAATGTTGTGGGCTGCTTAGGGCCAGTAAAATCCAGGGCAGGTTTCCAGCCGCAGTGCTCAAAGGGGCATGTTGTGGGAACATGGAGGACCCCTTTAATGAAGCAGCAAACCAGCAGCACTGTGCTCTATCAGGTTGCTGGCGGGGAGATCCGGACATCTGGGCCATTCCCTTGACCGCAATAGGTTCAAATAGAAAAAGACAAAACATAGCATTAAAAATACTTCCAAAGCCGCACCGGAGGAATCACATGATCTGACCCTGTATTCAGGATGGGCCCATTTTCCAACACAAGATCTGTGTGCTGAGTGGCTGGGAAGATAAGGGGAGTATCCTGCTATATTTTGTTTATGCCCATAGATACTATTATTATTAGCTAGTGACTGCCCAAACTTTTTTTTTTTTTCGTAAACCTTTGGGAAATGGGGTTTCATTCGATGCCTGACCCCAGGATTCATATAAACAGAAACCTAAGACTATAGCAGGCGGCTTGACGGGGCCTTTCAGCAGCGTTTGGTTAATTCCCGGCACAATTGAGCATTTTAGCCCCAGAGGCATATTGTGTATTGGAGTTCATTACTTGTCAGTGTGTCTCCCCTCCCCCGCACACTGTACATCTGATTAGGCTGCTGATGGGGGCGGCTCAGCCTCTATCCCCCTCCGGGGTCTTGTTTTCAGTGGGATGAATGGCCGGCTAAAGTTTCATTTCTGCTTCAGGATCTTGGAAACAATGTCCCAAGCAAAAGTTCCGTCCATTTATTATTGACACATTTTTACCCCTATAGTAATGCACACAACATGCCTGAACAGTGTGTTGTTTTGTTAAATTATTTTTATTTTATTATTTTTCTTAATTATATATTTTAGTATATATATATATATATATATATATATATATATATATATATATATATATATATTAGTATATATATATTAGTATATTAGTATATATATATATATATATATATATATATATATATATATTAGTATATATATATATATATATATATATATATTAGTATATATATATATATATATATATATATATATTAGTATATATTAGTTTGGGATTTCTTATTTTTAAATCATTTCAAAAGGATTGTGTTTTCATTTAGGTTTTTAGGTTTCACTCTAGGTAAATATTTATTATTTAAATATAATGGAATCCAGCACATGGTGAATTATTTTAAAATAAATATAGTCATTAATTTAATATATAATGTGTGATATTTACACCTTGTAAAGCGCTACGGAAGATGATGACGCTATATAAATAAACATTAATAATAATAATAATGATATAAGTGTTAGGTAGGTTAGGTTTGTGTGCTGTGTGCGGCACTATGCTCACCATAAAGGTGTGCAAAGTTTTTACCTTTTTCTTTTGCTCAGAAGAGTGGAAAAATGTTTAAGACTGAAGAAAGGATTGCGAGGAACAAAAAAAAAATGTAATGGTATGAAGATTTATTTTTTAGAATTATTATAATTTTATATTTTTAATGTGGACCAAAACCCTGACTGGCAAGCCCTGGAGTCTTTTGCCTTTCCCTCAGGAGGAATCCTAATTTGGGATGCCCCCCTGTGTTAAATTCCCCAGGATTGCTAGCAGTGGCAGACTGAGGCCAAGAAAAAGCCCTGGATTTTAGCAGCCCCTGCGCGAGACATCCCTGCTGAGGCCCCCCCTAATCATGATGCCGGGGCTTTAGCATTGGGGGCTGGGGTTCCTTGGCATGTGGGTACAGTGAGGTTGGGTACAGGGGGCTTAGAGGGAAACTAAGGGGGCAGGGATTGATCTGAGTGTTAAAAGCAGCAGCTCAGCTTGCCCCAAAGCAGTGCATCCCACCGGGCATTGTCCCGGGTCTCCCTATGGCCAGTCCGCCCCTAATTGCCATAAAGCGCACCTTTCCAGCTGTGGGAGCCATGAGAAAGGTGAGTTTTCAGGCCGATCCTGGGGGGTTTCACACAGCCATAGCAGGGCATCCCGAAGCAGAATGCCACGGGGGTAGGCAAGCAACAGCTGTCCCTGGAGTCTTTAAAGTGGACCAAAACCAGGGATTTTGACTATCCTGGGTCTTGGTCCTCTCCCCCGGGGCACCCCGATCGGGGGTGTCCCACTGGGTGAAACCCCCCAGATTGGCCGAAGAAACTCACCTCTTCCCGGTCCTACAGTGCATGCTCGGCTGCTCGTCCAATCAGCGCGCTCGGAGCCGCTGATGTCACGCCATCTAAGATGACATCTAAGGCCAGCGGCTCAGAGCGCACTGACAGCCACATCCCCTGCTTCCCTCTAACAGGGAGTATGCCCGGCCATTCACAAATAGCTGGCGCGGGCATGCGCCCTGATAGAGGGATAGCAGGGATGCAGCCGCGGACCGGAAAGCAAGGTAAGTGAACGGGGTGACCTGGGGGGTTTCACACAGCGGGGCATCCCAATTTTGGATGGTCCAGGGGTAGGGAATCATTCGGCCCGGGAATGCCGATACAGCTGGG
Source organism: Gastrophryne carolinensis (assembly GCA_027917425.1). Classification (NCBI taxonomy): domain Eukaryota; kingdom Metazoa; phylum Chordata; class Amphibia; order Anura; family Microhylidae; genus Gastrophryne; species Gastrophryne carolinensis. The sequence continues at coordinate 545,900,474 of CM051235.1, read as the reverse complement.
TTTTGGTCCACTTTAAGGATCCTTTCCCACTGGGGTAATTGCAGAGCACAATTGCCCCAAAATCTCCAGTGCTGCGCTGCCCTCACTAGTCTATGGGCCACTTTAAACCCCAGCAGGAGTTTAAAGCTTGTAAGTCGCTGGCAAATTGCTGGGCAATAAATAATCACATTAGTAATATTGATTTCTCAGCTAATGAAACACCCCCGTGCAAGGAAAGACTGGCCATAGGGAGAACCGGGACAATGCCCGGTGGCTCACACTGCTTTGGGGCCAGTTGGCTGCGTCCCACATTAAATCCCTGCCCCATTAGTTTCCCTCTCAGCCCCCTGTACCCACAAGCTTAGGAGCCCCAGCCCCCAAAGCTATAGTCCCAGCATCATGGTTAGGGTCCTCAGTGGGGTATCTCAGGCCGGCCAGGGGTTGGTAAAATCCAGGGCTGATTTATGGCCCCAGTCCACCACTGCCCTGTGTAAAAGAAGCCTTAGACTCCTTTGGCCAGGCTGCATTCATTTTTCTTTTATATTCATCATTTTTTTTTCTTTTAAATGCATCCAAAATCATTACATATATTCAGTTATATTATAAAAAAAAAAACATTAATAAGAATAACAAGAGATGTATAACAATGAACAGCAAAGTGCATGAAAACACAATTCCAAAATGGTGCCTAACCAAGAGGAGACCAGTTACACTCATTTATTGTCATTTGTGTCATTTTTTGTGCTGCTTGTAAGATCATTCCGTACATGAGAAGTGTGTTTAAGTTATATGATTGGTCTGAAGAACACTAATTTAGGAATATCTTATATAATAACATACCATATAATCATATATAGTAATATAATATTAGACTGTAAGCTCACTAGGGCAGGGCTCTCTTTCCTGTTGTCCCTTGTGCTCACAACACATAGGCCCTTATTTAACAAGGGATAGCGCCAGGTAGCGACTGGTGAGCGAACGGTAATGACGGTCACCGCCACGAGAACGCCGGCTCCCCATCACAATCACACATTTATCATGCCAATCCTGCTTAGCGACTGAGATAGCGCCATATAGCGACTCATTCATCATTATTCCAGCCTCAGCCCACAGCGCCAGCGTCCGACCTTGAACAGCGACAGATATGACCTCTCGCTACCTGGCGCTCTCCAATGCATTTCAATGGAACAATCTTTAAATATTAATAATTAATTGTTTTTTTTTTAATGTGAAAATTTCTGTTACCACTTCTGCAATGTTAGATATTTTTTTTAAGGTAAGAAAAAAATAAAAAAAAAATTTGTGCAGAATTGATATTATAGGTCTGATAATAATGTATTCATATTCCAAAATGTTTTTATAAACTTGTTTTTTTTGGTTTCCCAAAATATGGTGGTTTGGGGGTTAAAAAACTACTTTTAACCCATCGCCGCCAGCGCTCTGGGGTTTAAACATGCATTTCACAGCGCGAGAATTTTTGGAGCGTGATTTGTTAATGAATATGGTGGGAGCCGGTCGCTATGGCCATTCGCTATCATGCGCTCCCATACAGCGCGGAACCTGTCAAATAGCGACTCCTCACCCAATATTCAACATTACTGCACACCGACTGAGTCGCTATCAACAACCGAACAACGGCCAAGCACAGCGACTACTAGCGGGCGCTGTGAAAATACCGCTACAGTCGCTCAACTGTCGCTACATGTCGCTATTAATAAATCAGCCTCTTGGTTTGAACCTCATAGCATCTAGTTTTGTATTGTTCTCTGTACTATATGTTTACCTTGTCTGTAATCATACCTTGTAAAGCGCTACGGAAGATGATGGCGATATAATTAAACAACAATAATAATAATAATAACGTGGCCATTATTTCGGTTTGCAAGCTTTTGAAAGGCACATATATATATATCTTAATTTTCTAAACAACAGATTGGCTTTATGCTTCATTGTTCAGCAAGCGTTGCCTTAAAATGGACTGTCACCCACCCCTGATCGCCTCCCTCACCGTGGGATGTCCCGCAGTGAGGGACCCCCCCAAAACCCCCAAAAAACTCACCTCATCTAGACGTGCGCGCGCCCGCGCCGGCCGTTTGTGAATGGTCAGCACTGTCTTGTCCACCGCTTGTCCGTGGCTACGTGGGAGCATGGTGAGGTGAGTTTTTCGGGGTTCTGGGGGGTTTTACACAGCGGGACACCCCTAATCGGGGTGCCCCCCTGAAGTGGACCAAAACCCAGGATAGTCAAAATCCTGGGTGTTGGTCCACTTTAAGGAGATACCTTACTGCAGCTGGGCAGGCACCACATTATCACTATCATTTTACATATTTATCGATTGTGCTATGGAATTATGAATGTGTAAAGAGGACCTAAATGGTAAGTGGAAACTGTTACCAATTTTATATATATATAAAAAAAAAGGAATTGATGTGCAAATACATACGTTTTTAATAATATGTTTTAATGTAGATCCACTTCATGGTGTTCAATTGTTTATGAAACACATTCATATAGTGGATGAATCAATGCAAATATGAAATGGATATATACAATCCTGGAATTTTAATGTTATATTAATAAATTGTAATCTGTTTAGATTCTTGTAATGCAGTGCATGGTGTTCTATATAACTATATAAAACAGTAACATATATAATTATATGAATTTAGCACGGGGGATAGACGGATGTTTCTATTGTTTATCATTGGGTTTATGAGTTGGAAGTATAGTTTATTTCATCCAGAACCCCCTATGCATATGGATATCTTATGGAATAAGCAGACCTACACAAACTTTTATATTTAAAGCAGCACATTTTATTGCACTAGTGACAAAGTTGTTTTTGCACCATTCCTTGTTCAGCAAAATTTGCACAAACTTTTTTTTCTTTCAAAAACATTTACAATTCCATTTTTAAGATTAGCGATTCCGAGTGAACTTTTTAGCAGGATAGATGGAGAGGGTCACAGCGAAGGCTCATTGTTCCCTATGTAATCCTTTGTTGACTTGACGAGTTGGGCAGTAAAAACCAGATCCAGCAGGGAACAGCCAGTCCGGCTACTCCACTCACCAAGTAAACAACCTTGGCCTGTCAGTCACACCTAATTGTACAACAGACACAATGGCTCATCTGTGCTTAGACAGGCAACGCGCTTAGCTTTCCATTTGCTCTTCTCTATTCTAGTTGTATTTTAATACATGTGGATTGGGTTTGAGTTTGACCATCATTTGTTAGGTAACCTTTGTTACAGAGTTTGCCATTCTGTATGTACGTTTATAACCCAATAACTTTTACATGTGCTATATTTGCAGAAAAAATACAATCATGAAAAAGGACGATGACAAATTAGATTTAGATTTGTATTATTTGTTGAAAAATATACCGAAACTTTAGAATTGTAATGCAGTCTATTTTTACAGCATTTATATGCATTTATCCTATGAAATCCTAGGATTATTGAGGTTTGTAATTTTGTAGAATGGAGTGGTGTCAAATTATTCTACATATATATCTGTATATTTAAAGGGCGGGGCTCTCTTTCCTATTGTCTCTTGTGCTCACAACACTTGGAGGCTGATTCACTACTAATGCCAGGTATTACCAGATGAGCGTCTGCATAGCAGCGCTTAGAGCAACCACTGTAGACGCTGTAAGCGGGTATCGGGCACTGTAACAGAGAGTTTTGGTCGCTGTAGTAACCTGGCCGGCACTGATGAATGTGATGTATGTCGGCACTTTAAAGTGGACCAACACCCAGGATTTTGACTATCCTGGGTTTTGGTCCACTTCAATGGGGCACCCCGATCGGGGGTGCCCCGCTGTGTGAAACCCCCCAGAAAGCCCGTAAACACTCCCCTCCCCACACTCCTACACGGGCGCTCGTCATTTTAACAGGGAGCGTGCCCGCGCCGGCCATTCACAAATGGCCGGTGCGGGTGCGCGCCCTGCTGGAGGGAAGCGCAAGCCGTGGCCCGAACATACGCCGTTGGAACGGGGGTTAAGGTAAGGTTTGTGGGCGTCCTGGGGGGTTTCACCCCACGGGACATCCCGATTTCGGATGCCCCGCGGGGAGGGATCTGATCGGCCCGGGAATCTTATAGATTCCCGGGCCGATCCCCCCTGGGCGTTGCTCCACTTTAACAACAGTATAACGCTGCAGCGAGTGAGAGGTAGCGCCGGCTCAGTGCGTCCGGCACTCGGCGCTCCACACCATATTTAACAAAACACTAGCATTGACACTCTAAAGCTGGGCGCTGTAGAATAGAGCACCAGACGCTGTGTGATTAAAGTCTGTTTTTGAACAAATATCCACCAGTAACAAAGTGAAAACACATGGAATGACATTGTTTTAACACTGGGACAATAACACTTTAGTGCCAGACCTGTACATACAGTCCTGCATGAAAATATAAAGTCCAAAAAATTTATAAAAAAGAGTTTGTTTGCAGCCAGGAGAGGTCACACAATGATTTGAGCAAAACAAATAAATGACCAAACATGCTATTTATACACAACTAATGAAGTCCCCTTGAAATGTATGGGAGAGCGACATTGAGCGACAGGTACTACATGGCGCTCTGGAACCTAGAGCACCGGCACTATACGCTGAGCCGCCACTGGTAATACATGTGCCGCTACATGGCGCTGTTAGAGAGGTGCTCACCAGATTCGCTTTCTTAAATGCGGTTTTGCGTACAGCGCCCATCGTTCACTAGGCGCTGCCTGCCGCTACGAGGTGGTTTAAACTTTATAGCATCTAGTTTATTTTGTTCTCTTTACTATATGTTTTACCTTGTCTATAATCATACCTTGTAAAGCGCTACGGAAGAAGATGTCGCTATATAAATAAAAATTAATTATATATATATAGTTTTTAATGCCATGTTTTGAACTTATGGTTAAATCCATCTTGTGGTGTTTTTAGAATGTTATAAGGGTCCCCGGTAGGCCATAGACTGACCTATACTCCAACCTGATCTCCTGCCATCTATACTTTACCCAATAAAAAAATATGGTGGTAATACTGCGCATAGGACAACCGAAAAAAATAATTAATAAGCATCTACGTGTAGCAGAGTCCCAAACTCCTAGTAAAGTTCATAAATCATATAAGCTCTGTGTTTTTGTATGATGTATTTACTTTACCCAAGCCTGATTTGCCCAATAAATATAAAACTAGTCCAGGTTTATTTATCCTTTATTCTAAGGATTGGTCCTTGCCTTGGGGTGCTTCATGAATTGGGATGCCCTGCTGTGTGAAACCCCCAGATCACCCACTCCACTCACCTTTCTGCGGTTTCCACGGCTCATGCACATTTGCTTGTCCAATCAGCGCTTTATGCTGTACATATTAATGCCGAGCTTTCCATTTAAAGTGGACCAAAACCCACAGCAATCGATTCCCGCAGTGATCGATTCCCTACCCCCGGGGCATCCAAAATAGGGATGCCTCGCTGTGTGAAAACCCCCAGGTCTCCCTATTCACTTACCTTGCTTCCCGGTCCAACGGCGCATGCACGCGGGCGCATCCCTGCTATCCCTCTAGCAGAGCGCGTGCCTGCGCCAGGCATTTGTGAATGGCCGATGTGGGCACGCTCCCTGTTAGAGGATAGTGGAGGCAGCGGGTGCCAGCACGCTCGGAGACACTGGACTTAGATGAAGCCTGTGACGTCAGCGTCCCCGAGCGCGCTTATTGGACAAGCGTCCGTGCATGCACCGTAGGACCGGGAAGAGGTGAGTTGCGCTCGATGATCTGGGGGGTTTCAGACAGCGGGGGCAAAGGACCAAAACCCAGGATATTGACTATTTTGACACTTTAATCAGGGCTGTATGTAGAATCAAAGAATTGTAAGGTGCGTTTTCAATTTTAAACAAATGAGTTCCTTTTAGTATAAATAGAATATTATTACAGCCATATTGGAGCTCAATTAATGTACTGGCTCCCAAATGTGGATCTTACTTTAAGGCTTTGTGTTGAGTGGATTATGTTACAATTATTATTTTTATTGGTGTAAAGAGATGCTGTTAAAGCGGACCTTCACCCTGAATAAGAGTCTCTTATATGTTTCCCACGCCCTGTACATACAGATTGCCCACATTAAAAATCATCCTACCTGCATCTACTGCATGTCATTAGCCTTTAAACATCCAAGATGGCGGCTCATGGAACATCAGGCAGCTTGCAAACAGGAAGTGTCTTTGACTGTGTCACTCTGCATTGTGGGATTGCTGACCTTTTCCTGACCCCAGCTCTGCTCTGTGTGTGCAAAGCACAGCTATAACCCGCCCCTCTGTTCTTTACCGCGCTCTCCCCTCCTCAGTATGTGATGCTTCTGAGGCAAGATGGCGGCGCCCCTTTCCTAGAGTCCTGAACAGAGTTGCAGCCCCGTAGGGGAAAGAATAAGTAAGTAAGTCACTAAAAACTTAAAATATATTCATTTTAGATGTTGGGGAATAGTTTAAGGGTTTGAGCTTTTCATTAAATCATGGTGAAGGTCCGGTTTAAGATACTTTATTGCGCTGTATCCATTGGGGCACTAGCACTTTACTGGGAGATTGTTTACACAAACTGTTACATTCCCAGGGTGCTGCTATGTGTGTATTATTTGTCATGTCTCATTTCAGTTTTTGGCAGCCAGTACATTAATTGAGCTCTAATATGGCTGTAATAATAAACTATTTATACTAAAAGGAGCGCACACCTTACAATACTTTGATTCCAGATGAGAGGAGGGAGATTGGTGGAGCCCCATAGTGAGGTTGCAGCACTTTGCATGTATTTTCCTTGCTTGAAATTGTGCCAGTTTTATTGTTTATGAGTGCTTAACCAATAACCTTTATCAACGGGGCTGTTTGCCAATCATTAACCCTTTAAATGCCAGCCGCATAACATTTACGGGGTTGCATCTTTGACCATTATGGGCCAGCCATGTAAATTCTATGTGGCTGCCATTTTCAGTTTTATTCAGCTTGCCATGTCTTCTGGGCAGGAACAGGGGTCTGTCGATACATATGTGGTAACTTATGTAATCCGAAGGAATGGGGCTTTTCCACATATTTCACTAAAAAAATATTGAGAAAGCACTGAAAAAATGACAAACTAGACATTTCATGTTAAAGCCCAAACTGAACCATAAAACAATACATGTTTCCTAGAAATCTCTGCAAAAATCACAGTTAAATATAAAAATATATTAGCGCAAAATGCTTACAAATTGTCTGGCAACAGAGGGTGGCAAAATCTCTAGGTAGACTGCCACTGAAAGGGTTAATAAGCATATGCTGTGGATTGAGTGAGAGCCCACACATACAATCAGTGTTGGACTGTGTTGGCTTTGGGTCAGTGCCTGGGGCCCACCGGAGTATCCTCTGTTGGGCCCCAGGCACTGACCTAAAGCCAACATTAGGGCAGTACAAGAGATCAAAAACTCACAAAGTAACACAATATTTCCGGTGTGCCTGGAGTATTCTATGTGCGACAATATTTCAGCTGAAGATTGGACACCGGTATTGATTTCCTCTGATGGGCCTAATGTTCTCCAGGTCAACACTGCGTGCAATGTTGGACTGGGGAAAGGTACGTTTTTGAGATGAACTGTGGGGGTTCACACAGTGGGGCATCCCAAAACTGGATGCCCCTGGGGTAAGAAACAGAACCCCTGGATAGTGAAAATCACAAGTTTTGGTCATTCTGGACTCAACGCTTTCATCTAAATCTCACATCCACCCCTAACCCCCTCCTGCTGTCTCCAACCTAAAAACATCTCCCACATCTGTCTCTTCCTCTCACTTGAAACCAGCAAGACTTTAACGCATGCCCTGATCATTTCCTGACTACTACACCACCCTCCTTTGTGGTTTACCAACAAACAGACTGGCACCCCTCTAAACTATGCTGACCTCAGCTCCTCACCTCATCCACCTCTCCTCTTGCTTTTCTAGTGCTGCTCCGCTGTCAGTCCCTCTACTGGCTGCCAGTCAGAGAGTTCAGGGTAATTCCTAACTCTATTTTACAGAGCGCTCTCCAACCAGGCTTATCCTTACATTTAATCTCTAACCTAGCTATGCCGACACAGATGCACCCACCGCATTGCCTCTAACCTTCTCCTGTCCACACCCTGGTCACCTCCTCTCACCCCTTCTTCCAGGACCACTCATATGCCTCTCCACCCCTCTGAAATGCCCTTGACTGCTCAATTTCACATCCCCAACAATCCACATGTTCCAAAGCACCCTGAAAGCTCACCTCTTCAAACAAGCATATGACCTGGTTTAAGTAACCATTATAACCCCCATAGGGCACCTTCCACTAAACCCAATGTCTAGCACTTGTGATCCATCCTGTTTTTCTCCATCCCTCATCTTTAGACTGTAATCTGGTAAGGACAGGGTATGACTTTACCCCAATACACTAGGCAAGCTTCATGGAGGCTAAATTGGGCAAGTTTGGTGTAGAGATACCTAAATGTCCCACCAGGGGCGTAGCTAGGGGGGAGCAGTAGGGCACTTGCCCCGGGTGCAGTAGGTCAGGGGGGCACCAAAGGGGGGCTTGAGAGCAGGTGGGGTGCCATTTCAAACCTTTGCCCCGGGTTCCAGAAAGCCTTGAGGTGCCACAACTTTGAGATGAACCAGGACAGAGATTGTGAGCCAGGTCCAGTATCATTCTCTAACCTCTCAAATTCTTTTTTCGCACATATACACCTCCAAACCTTCATAGTAAACTTCACAGTACTTTATATTAATGCCTACGGATTAATGATAGGGTGTCAGAAAAACTCCTAAATCAAGTCTAAATACTTGTGTCCATACAGTGTATTGGCCTGAGACACCAGCCCATCAGAGTTCCTGTAGTCTATGCAGAACCTGCCTCCTAATACTTTCTACAGGTTCCCACAATGATGGCCGTGCGAAATGAAGTATTGTAAGCCTGGTTGGATGGCGTATCATTTTCATAGCTCCAGACTAATGGCGATAGCTACAAATAGAATACATTTTTTGTTCTGATGTGTTTGGTTTCCTTTACACTCTTCCCGTGCAGCCGCCTCTCTACCGTCCTGGAGACAATTGTGAGAAAGTCCTGCATTCACTAGCTGTGAAATAGGAGGAAGCCCAACTGCTAGTCTACTGTGACTGACGGGTGTCAATGGTCAATGACACAGCCACATTATGCTGATGGAATAAAAAAAACTATCACTTTAAATCGAAGAATGATGTATGGTTTTATTAATGAAATGATTAAGCAGATAATTCTAAGCCGCAGGAATGTTTGACTATCCAGAAAATAATTTCAAGTGCAACATATCAGGAATAATTTATATTCGAGGAAGAAACCGATATCAGATGGGCAGGTTGATTCATTACTAACGCCAGGTATCGGCAGATGAGCGTCTGTATAGCAGCGCTTAGTTGACGCTGTGATCAGCTATTGGGCACTGTAACAGAGCGCCTCAGTCGCTGTAGTAACCTGGCCGGCATTGATGAATGAGATGTATGTTGGGCGTCCTAACACCAGTACAGCATTGCAGGGAGCGAAAGGTAGCGTCAGCTTATTGTGACCGACTCTCAGTGACTCACATCATATTCAACAAAAGAACACACACTCACAGCGTTGGCGCTCTGGATCTGGTCGCTATAGCATAGAGCGCCAGACGCGGTGTGATTAATTCTGTTTTTGAACACATGGAACACATGGAATGACATTGTTGTAACATTGTGACATTAATACTTTAATGCCAGACCTGTAATGACAATTCTGCATAAAAATATAAAAAATCCAAAAAGTTTACATAAATGACTTTTCTAGGCCAGGAGAGGTGACACAATTATTTGAGAGAAAAAAAAATAACAAAAAACCCTGTTTAAATAGAAGAATAGGAACATCCATTGAAATGTATGGGAGAGCGACAGGTAATACCTGGCGCTCTGGAAGCTAGTAATGATGAATCGTACGCTACATGGCGCTGTTAGAGTCGCTCACCAGAATCGCCTTCATAAATGTGGTATTGCATACAGCGCCCAGCGTTCACCAGACGCTGCCTGCCGCTATCCCTTGATGAATAAACCCCATTATCTTACATATTATATTCATAAGAATCTTGAAGATGGTTCATCACTGGTTATAACTGTAAATTCTACATCCAAACCCATTTATCAACTGGAAAGACGCTTTCTCCGCAAAATGTAGGAGCTTTGATCAGGAGCGTAGCTAGGGGGCAGCAGGGAGGACACTTGCCCTAGGGGGCAGCAGGGAGGACACTTGCCCTAGGGGGCAGCAGGGAGGACACTTGCCCTAGGGGGCAGCAGGGAGGACACTTGCCCTAGGGGGCAGCAGGGAGGACACTTGCCCTAGGGGGCAGCAGGGAGGACACTTGCCCCAGGTGCAGCAGGGAGGACACTTGCCCTAGGGGGCAGCAGGGAGGACACTTGCCCTAGGGGGCAGCAGGGAGGACACTTGCCCTAGGGGGCAGCAGGGAGGACACTTGCCCCAGGTGCAGCAGGGAGGACACTTGCCCTAGGGGGCAGCAGGGAGGACACTTGCCCTAGGGGGCAGCAGGGAGGACACTTGCCCTAGGGGGCAGCAAGGAGGACACTTGCCCTAGGGGGCAGCAAGGAGGACACTTGCCCTAGGGGGCAGCAGGGAGGACACTTGCCCTAGGGTGCAGCAGGGAGGACACTTGCCCTAGGGGGCAGCAGGGAGGACACTTGCCCTAGGGGGCAGCAGGGAGGACACTTGCCCTAGGGGGCAGCAGGGAGGACACTTGCCCTAGGGGGCAGCAGGGAGGACACTTGCCCTAGGGGGCAGCAGGGAGGACACTTGCCCTAGGGGGCAGCAGGGAGGACACTTGCCCTAGGGGGCAGGAGGACACTTGCCCTAGGGGGCAGCAGGGAGGACACTTGCCCTAGGGGGCAGCAGGGAGGACACTTGCCCTAGGGGGCAGCAGGGAGGACACTTGCCCTAGGGGGCAGCAGGGAGGACACTTGCCCTAGGGGGCAGCAGGGAGGACACTTGCCCTAGGGGGCAGCAGGGAGGACACTTGCCCTAGGGGGCAGCAGGGAGGACACTTGCCCTAGGGGGCAGCAGGGAGGACACTTGCCCTAGGGGGCAGCAGGGAGGACACTTGCCCCAGGTGCAGCAGGGAGGACACTTGCCCTAGGGGGCAGCAGGGAGGACACTTGCCCTAGGGGGCAGCAGGGAGGACACTTGCCCCAGGTGCAGCAGGGAGGACACTTGCCCTAGGGGGCAGCAGGGAGGACACTTGCCCTAGGGGGCAGCAGGGAGGACACTTGCCCTAGGGGGCAGCAGGGAGGACACTTGCCCTAGGGGGCAGCAGGGAGGACACTTGCCCTAGGGGGCAGCAGGGAGGACACTTGCCCTAGGGGGCAGCAGGGAGGACACTTGCCCTAGGGGGCAGCAGGGAGGACACTTGCCCTAGGGGGCAGCAGGTCAGGGGGCACCAAAGGGGGGCCTGAGAACAGATGAACAGATCTTTGCCCTGGGTGCCAGAAAGCTTAGCTACTTCTCTGGCTTTGATCATTGACATTTGTTTTAGGGCAATGCTTCCATCCACAGACAAGGCTATTAGCTTAGAGCCCTGAACTTCTAGCTTACATATGTTTGGAAAAAAACATCCAAACAAGAACAAGAAGGGGACCGCACCAACAATATAAACAATGGTGAACCAGTGTGCTAACAGTACGGGGTTGATAACAGACTAACCTGTTACATATACAAGAAGCAAAGGATGGGGGTTCCACCTACCCCCAAAACAACCCTGTTTGTACAGAAGCACCACTTATAGAAATGAAAAAATATTTAATGTCAATTTTATTCATATATCAGCATTTATATTACAACAATACTATACAAACATCTTAAAAACACCATTAAAAACGTATATACACCAAGAGATATAAAGAGGAGAGGGAAGCAATGGGGGGGTAAAACCCAAAAACTTGTGGTCGCTGCTCTATAATAACTAACAAAGCCCTCTGAATGATGACCTATGGGCTCTCTAGCCCAATGCTCATAATTAAAGGCCTGCTACACAATAACAAAACATACAAAATGTATTAATTCAAAACCATAGTAGAAATTTAAAGCTATGAGTGATATAATCTATAATACCAGTGTTAAACCAATGTTATATTTATCCAAATGTGCATAAAACATCAATTCAATGATACCCATAAAGCATCAGTAACCTCCTAAACTCACAAAATATATATTGTGAACAACTTAATGAAACTAAGACTCTAAGAAAAAAATGCCTATCTAAACAAAGAGTGAGGACCCACCAGGTGAGGAATAAACCATAAATACAGTGTAACAATGATGTAAGCAGGCACTCACATAAGCCGAGCAGGCTGACATAGACAACCCCCCCAGGCACCCAGACTCCTCACCACCAACGCGTTTCGTGACGTAATCACGTCACTTTTTCAAGGTGTGAGGGGCTTTGCTAGTTATTTATAGAGCAGCGACCACAAGTTTTTTGGTTTTGCCCCCCCATTGCTTCCCTCTCCTCTTTATATCTCTTGGTGTATATACGTTTTTAATGGTGTTTTTAAGATGTTTGTATAGTATTGTTGTAATATAAATGCTGATATATGAATAAAATTGACATTATATATTTTTTCATCTCTATAAGGGGTGCTTCTGTACAAACGGGGTTGTTTTGGGGGTAGGTGGAACCCCCATCCTCTGCTTTTTGGAAAAAAACATCCTACATGGCTAAGTCATGCAGGCACATGATTATTATGTGGACATGCAGGATCCTAACATTTACACAATATCAGTAACATACATCGGGACAAGCAGAAAACAACTTATGGTCCCAATTGTGTTACTGCTATGTTGCAATTGTTAATCGCTCTCATGGTGTATCTCCTTACCAAAAAGCATCCCTTGTTTGTATCCTGTACTTAATTGGTGGAATAAATAAAGTATAAATAAAGTATCTGCAGCATATTAAAGAGGGACTCCAGTTATTTCTGACCCAGATTTCTGTACACGTAGTTCCTCTTTAAGTTCTTGCTTGGTCACTGCAGACAGGAAGTTATATTACATTTTCCTAATGGCATAAAAGTCAAGTAACTGATCACCTAAACAAAAAAAAAAAAAACCTTTGTACCACACATCTGAACTTCGGCTATCATCAACTGACCAGAGTGCTGGGTCGCATCCTGCATCGGTGGGGCCCGGATTTCAGTCACTGGCACTCCCGTGTCCGAATTGCACCCCTCACCATCAGTCACATGGGATCTGCCACACCCTTCTCATTCACTACAATGCAGGGGCCATGTCAGGTCTTGGCGCACCCCTTCCATTGCAGTGAAGAGACGGTGACTGGGGTTTGGCCTTTGTCGAAAGGAGATGTGATTTTGCGATTGGGTGAGTTGCTGTTCTTTGGAGTAGGGCCGATCCGCTGCAAGGGACAAACGGTGAGAAACTTTTTTTTTTTTTTTTTTTATTTTATCTCTACTCAGGCTGATTCTGCAGTCAGACACCCAAAACTGGGAGGCTGGGGGGTATATTTTGATGAGGGATCCAGCAATTTTGACTTTAGGACACTGGCGTAACTAACTGTGATGGGGCCCTGGTGCTAATATTAAATGGGGCCCTGTCAAAGCTCATACAGTAAACTTTTTTTTTTTGTCTTTTAACTCAGTTGGATGCAGCTAGACAACTAAAGACTGAAACAGAAATAAATGGTGCTTCATATCTCTAAATGATGCCAAGATAAAATAAATGATGCCAAGTGAACACAAATAGAATACATAAGGTGGAGGAGCAGCAATGATGCCCCCCCGACCTTCTGGACCTCCTGCACCCTCTATAGTTACCCCCCTGATAGGACATCTTGGAGTGCCAGGCAAGTCACACTCATAGTAAATCATGGCAATATGGCAGGGGCTCCGCAGCTGTTACAGAGATTACATATATAGCAGATCGTAAAGTTCATTGTGTTTCAGGCTTTGTTCAGACTGGAAGAATCCAAGTGAAGTGCAACTTCACCCCCATCCCCCTGCTGAGAAAGGTCATGCTGACAAAAAGGCTGATTACATTATTTTGTAACCGCAGATGATTATATGAACAAGTCAACTTGAATCAGATCTTCCCCCTCCATGAATCCTTCATGTGGCTCTATTTAACAATCTAATTACTGCCAAGGCCTCTCTTCTGTGTGTCAAGGCCTTTCACTCCTCTGCTGCCTTATCTCGCCCCTACCCTGTAATTTAATGTGTCCTCCTATCTCTGGAGGTTACTGTAACCTGATTTTTTACCCACCATTTTTTTTTGTGTCCGAGAAATATTCATTACTCCAGCCCCATAAATGAAACATGTTACCTGAAAATTTCCACTCGATGTATTATGTATTTATATACAAATCAAAAATACAACTTAAAAATATATCGAATGTAATGGATGACATCTTTAAAAAAAGCTGCTATAAAATGAAAGTCCAGGCTGGAAAACAATAAAGAACACAAACCCTCCTCCCACCCAGGGGTGAAGCTAGCATCACTAATGCCTCGGTCACAAGATTTAGGTAGAAATAAAAGAACACTGGGTAGTGCCAATATACCGAGTATTCCACAAGCTATCTTTCCTAGTCATGACCATGCAGAAGACAAAATCAGACCTGAACTACAGTCTACAGCTCATTTGCCCATTTGGCAGGATGTATTAGCAACTTTTGTTCTCGGATATATATTTATTTACTACTGTATAACAGCTAAGCCCATTAAAGTGGACCAACACCCAGGATTTTGACTACCGTGGGTTTTGGTCCACTTCCCCGGGGCACCCAGATCGGAGGAGTGTGAAACCCCCCAGATCGCTAGCTTCAACTCACTTCACCCTGCTCCTACAGTGCATGCGTGGCCGCTCGTCCAATCAGCGTGCTCGGAGTGGCTGAGCTATGCACGTCTAAGCGACGTCTTAGCTCAGCGGCTCTGAGAACGCTGGCGGACGCATCTCGCGCTTCCCTCTAACAGGTGTGAACATTTGTGAATGGCCGGCATGGGCACGCGCCCGCGCTAGAGAGAAGTGCGAGATGCGGCCGGGGCCCGCACATGTGCCGTTGGACTGGGATTCAGGTAAGGTTTGCGGGCATCCTGGGGGGGTTTCACACAGCGGGGCATCCCGATTTTGGATTGTGGCTGCTTCTGGATCGTGGCACAGCTAAGCGGCGGTCAGGGATTGGGGGGGGGGGGGTTGGTTTGCAGCCTTCACCTTTGCCCATACATTTTCCCTCAGCTTTTGCTGGAATATAAGTGAGTCTTATAGAGTGAAAAAATATGCTATCAGCCTTCTGTTTTTCAAACGACTAATAACTCTCTTACTCTATGAACAATAGAAAAGGGTCTTTTACAAGAGATGGGCATTAAAGTTGCCCTCGTGTTTAGTTTTTTCAAGGCCCTGAATGTTTCATTTACTTGTGCTTGACAAGACAGCTCGACTTCTTGTTTTTTCATGCATCAACCGAACACACTGTTCTGCCAGCAAGATGTTCATTTAGTGAAACAAGAGTCTCAGTACATTGCGAGTGAGGAGAAGCGCAGAACTTTGGCCCTTAGTCATTAGAGCCTCACAGAAGGCCATTATCCATGCCTCGCTTTTGGTATGTCTGCCTAGAAACGTGTTCCTCATCATAAGATCTTCACTGACCTGGAACTCGCTGGGCTTAGAAGCTCAGTTACTGATCCAATTACACTGCTGAAAATCTCATTCTTTATTTTCTCTTTGCTAAAAAAAAAAACTTCCAGCTTTCTCATGTTTGGCCAGGGCTCTCTGTCCTGCTGTAACTGCTATCCCTGCAATTTTTGCAAAATAAACCTAATCTAATCTAAGAAAATATAAATATATACAGATTGTCAGCATCTGGGGCAAACAGCAGTGACTCGGACAACGGTTCTTCTTTAAATCAAAAGCAATTTATTGAAAATAAATATTCAACAGCCAAAAATCTCTTAACTTCAGAGAAGGTTGCAGCCTACAATGCAGTGCATCAAGCAGTTACCTCACCAGCTCTAGTAAAGTCCAGGGTAGGATAATACAGCAAACTGCAAGTCCTTGTTGTAACAGGTCCGTTTTCAAGACATACAAGTCCAGGCTGTTAATCCGCAAGTCCAGGTTTAGATGACACAAACAAAGTCCTTCAGCTACAATTCGGTTCTGTCAGTCTTTGTGAGTAGCAAGGCCCGGGATCCTCTTCCCAGGCTGTTCAACAGCAAACTGAAAGCCTCATCGGCTCCTTTTTTTTTTTTTCCAATATGTCTTTATTGAAATTTTAACATATTATATAGAACAGTAAGTAGAAACAGGGAAATAAAGGGTCACAGAGCGAAAACAACACGGCAACCAAGTACAAGGCTTAACTAACTAATGTGGCCTACAAGGAATCAGTCATGCGTCTTCCTCATCTCAGGGTTCGACCTCTTGCCGGGCATATGGGGTCTATTGCCCGACATCTGCCTACTACACGCTGGACTACATGTACTATGGGGTAATCATCCCCTTCTTGTGAACCCCTCTCTGGCAGACCGATCAGCACATGGACTGCCGTGTCCGCTCTCACCAGTGATCGGAAGGAATGAAGGAAGTGTAGAAAGAGATAGAAGGAAAGGGGAAAAAAGGAAGAACAAGAAAAGCAAACCGGAAAAAGTAGAGACCCCTGGAGTCCGGTGCCACGCCCGGATCCTGTCCCCCCCACCCTCCGCCCCATTCGACCACACTCCACCAACCAAGAGTCGAGCCCCCCTCCACCCCGCCCAGCACTACTCCCGCACCAGGAGCGCCCGGAAGTCCTGCGAGACCCGTGACGCCTCCCAAAGAGTCCATGTCTTAAGGAACCTCTGGGTTCCTTCTTCAATCTTTTCTAACGTCAGCTCCTCCATCCTTTTGATGTTCTCTACCTCTCCATACCACTCTACCAGGGTGGGAGCAACATTGGTGCGCCAATGCCTGGGGATCACCGATCTAGCGGCCGTAAGCAAGTGCCGCAACAACCCCTTCTTGGCGGCCGAGACCGACCCTGGGATCATTGAGAGGAGAGTTACCTGCGGTGTGTTCGGGACGTCTCATCGGCTCCTTTTATTAGGCGTCCCCTCAATTAGCCTCATCACCTGTGTGAGAACTGGGATTAGGGGAAAAACCCGTAGAGGACTGGGAATGTGGACTGGGGTCCTGTAAACCCAGCATGGATCGTGCCTGATTGAGCAAAGCAGGCGAAAAATATACACCATTCAGGACTTTCCCATACACTTTACCACAACATATATAAAGAGAGGTAGGTGTGCAGCCCTCTGCACACTGATAAATTAATTCTAGGAGGAACTGGAAACAACGAAAGTGTATGGGGTGACCTGGGGGGTTTCACACAGTGGGGCATCCCAATTTTGGATGCCCCGGGGGGGGAGGGAATTGAGTGGCCCAGGAATCTTATATATTCCTGTGCCGATCGCCGTGGGTTTTGGTCCACTTTCAAGTGACACAGTGTGCCTAACTAGTGACAATGAGACAGCCTCTACATAGGGGGCCCCAATATAGCCCATCCATATTTATTGGATGTTTTTGAACTAGTGCTGTGTAGCAGAGTGGAAAAAGAAAATCATGCAACAGATGTGACAGACATAACAGGTGGAAAATAAATCATTTTCCATCATAAGCTTCTGTGCTCCCAAAAGCCATGCCTAGAATTTCATTTAAAACAAAATCAAAAAGCGGTAAAGTGACTTGCTGAATCATTTGCCCATTATTTCCTATGGGAGTAGCAGGCTGTGCACCAGAAAAAGCAAGTGCACCGAAAGGGCAGAGTTTCTGACGGATTAGTAAATGCCTGTTTCAAACCACACTGATGTGAAAAAAACCTGCTAATTGCAGCTTGCCACAAAACCGGCGCAGCATGTGGCTCAAACCAGCATTAAACTGGCATAGTGCTTTGATAAATCAGGCCCCTAGGAAACCTGTAACAACTTGCCACACAAGTTCTTCAGGAAAATGCATTTGAAGCAGCAGAGCCATGAACATCCTGATCTGGGCTGAACAGACACCGTTATGTCCTAGTATATTTCTATTATACTCACCATTTAAAATTTCTAGAAGCTCAGCAGCTGCATAGAGTGCCCACATTTCCGCCACCCCTGCCAGCCAGGCACCTCTCTCTCTGGCCACAAGTGACCCCCAAATGACAAATCTGAGGTTGTCCTGCTAGCGAACCCCTTTGTCATCTTGCCAGTCATGTGACCAGTGGTTTAAGTCATGGGAGCTCAGACAGATTAGTAAACAGTCCACTTCCTGGTCATGACGAATAGCGATGCCTAAAAGCCCTGAGAGCAAAGGACCGTCACACCAGGACCACACTATCTGGGACTATCCTGGGTTTTGCCCCGCTGTGTGAAACCCCCCAGGACGCTGAAACCAACTCACCTCTTCCCGGTCCTACGGCCCATGTGTGCCGCTCGTCCAATCAGCGCGTTCGGATACGCTGATGACATGTCATCTAAGCCTTTGTCAAAGGTGAGCGGCTCCAAGCGCGCTGATGGCCGCAACCCCCACTACCTTCTAACAGGGAGCGTGCTTGCACCGGCCATTCACTACTGCCTGGCACGGGCATGCACCCTTCTAGAGGGATAGCGGGGATTCAGCCGCGGCTGGCGCATGCACCATTGGACCGAAAAGAAGGTAAGTGTATGGGCGACCTGGGGGTTTCACACAGCAGGGCATCTCGATTTAGGATGCCCTGGTGGGGGAGGGAATCAATCGGCCCGGGAATCTTATAGATACCCGGGCCCATTGCCGTGGTTTTTGGTCCACTTTAAGCCCCATACAGCCAGGGCCGCTCTTCTTAGTACCACATGGATATCTTCGTCCCTCGTGCCAGGACAGCATGTGCCTGCCAAAGCGGTGATGCCAATAAGAAAGATGTCTGTCGAAATAAAGCAAAATGCTTGTCCAAATATACAAAACAGAGGCTGGTTAGCAATGGGCTGTTATAGTTTAAGAGGAACTTTCATGGGCCATGGAGTTTAAAAGACTTCAGGGCCGCCCGAGTCCCAATACTTGGGGCATCCTGAATTGGGATGCTCCACTGTATAAAACCATTCAGATTGGCGGTTTCACTCACCTGCTCAGCTGGAACGCACACCGTTATGGATGCGGGTTCCAAACTGAATGCCTATGCGCAGACATGATGATTGCATCATCCTTCCGGGGCCTAAGGGGCGGGGGAAGCGGGGGGAACGCTCCACAGTCCATAGCAGCGCATTACGTGTGTCCGGCGCTTGCTGATGTCATCAGTGGGCGGACGCAGCAAGCGCTGGAGGACAGAAGCCTGGGAGGCGGAGAGGCAAGAGAGCCTGCTGGTGTAATAAAGGTTAATGTAAAAACAGTACACACACCATACACACAATACTGTGTAAGTGTAAGGTGCTTTGTGTGTAATCATTACACAGTACACAAAGCAGCTTACACTTACACAAAGCACCAAACATTTACACAGTGTGACCTACATCGATCTTATACTATAAGAGACCACTATAAGATGTAGTTCACACTGTTCCCCAATGTATAATTATCTCCCACTATTTTCCCAAATTCTGAATGAGGAAACTGCTGAAATCAGCGGTTTCCGGCATTGAATCCACCTCCTATTGATTTCATTGTGAGTGCAGTGGATTTTGTGAAAGAGAGCTCCCGAGAATCTCGAGTTATCACACAATCCGCCACAGCCTCCTATTCATTTCAATAAGAGGCAGAGAAATCACAGTTTCCGACACAAGCTATGCCATGGTGAAATGTTATTTATTGGAATTAGTAATAAATATTTCTCAACATAATTAAATATTGTTTTTATGATGTTTAAATTATGTTTGATTTGTAGCAATGAGAATACATAATGCATATCAGGTATTTACATTCCGAATCATAACTGTAGCAAAATGACAGTTTTGAAGTAGCCACCAAAATTATTTTTTGGTTTGGGGGTCACTGCAACATGAGGAACTGTATTGCCGCGTAACAGCATTAGAAAGGTTGAGAACCACTGGTCTAATGGAACCGATTGAAATCGAGCATGCTGATTGGCTGAGTGTGCCTGTACAGCACAGGGCCGTATTAAGTGTGGTGGAGGCCCCAGATACAGGATTTTTTCCAGCCAAGTAACTGATTGGTGGTTGTCTGGCACCCGCCTACATACTGGAATGTCAGATGTAGTCCCTTGTGCCCCCCTTGTGCAGGTGCATACTTCTCAGGAACTCCTGCTTTGCCATTCTGGGTGGGGGGGGGGTGTAGTCGTCCAGCTGGTCCAGCAGAAAACAGTTCCTGCATTGAGCTGCCAGTGACTGTGCTTGGTGGCTTATGTGCAGTGACAGCTCTGCACCCATCACTGTAGCATTTCTGAC
The DNA here is from genome assembly GCA_027917425.1 of Gastrophryne carolinensis. Lineage (NCBI taxonomy): Eukaryota > Metazoa > Chordata > Amphibia > Anura > Microhylidae > Gastrophryne > Gastrophryne carolinensis. Next base: position 545,880,091 of record CM051235.1, on the reverse strand, counting down.
GGCGGCTTTGCTGCTCTAGACTCTCCGTCCTGCCCTGTAGTGGCTTTGGCTGCAGATTCGCAAAAACAAAAAAGGCTTGCCCTGGCGCCTGGGGGCCCCCACTGATGATAGCTTTGTTGCCGGCCCCGTGGCCCCGTCAGACCAAAGACTGAAAAGCCTCCTGGACCAGACCATAACCCACAGGTTGGTGGAGGCCCCCTTTGCAGTATAAGTGGCGAAGGCCCCGGGGCTTGCACCCCTTGCGCCCCCTAATAATCCGGCCCTGGTGCAGCGGTAAAAGCCAGGAAGGTGAGTTTCTTGCACAATCTGCTGGGATACACCCAATTCAGGATGCCCCAGAAAAGAAATGCTGGAAAGTGTAATTCCTGTGTGTTCCACATTATCTCAAATCATGGGAACATATCAAAAAACATGGCTGCCATCAGGGCCAGGTGGTCAGATCCGCTGATTGAGCGGGTCCCCTACCGGAGTCCTGTCCGTATTGTCCTAAATGCAGCTCTGTGTCACACTAAATACTGATTCATCTCATATATACAGTGTATTTAAAACATATTATTTTCTGGGAATCACAGTGACCATAATGTTCATAGGAACTTACATGTGGCCTTTTTTTTGGGGGGGGGTTGCGGCCTTTTTTTTGGGGGGGGGGGGGGGGGGTTAAAAAGGTTGATTCAATGTTCCAACCTGGAAATATGGTGAAAATGAGAGAAAACAATCCTCAGGGAGAGGAAACCTTCTCAGCGAGGAATGTCCTAAAGATAGAAGCTGATTATGAAGATGACGCTCAGATGCACGAGGGAGGCGTGAGCGCTACTTTGTCACAGCAGTTACTACAGCAGGAGATGTCCTCACTACAGAAAACCTAGATCCACTTAAAGAGGCCCTGTGGGAAAGACTTCACTAAACCCTTGCGCCTGGGCCCTGGAATGTAAAAGATTCCAGGGCCAGCCGCTAGCCTGCCTCACTGTGTGAAACCTCTAGGGGCAGCCCCAGTGATTCTGTGATTGCTGGTGCTACATCCCCGGCGTCCCTGTAGCTGTGAGCGCCCCCCTACATCCAGCCTTTCTAAATGGTACGGTGTGGGCACGCCGAGCGTGAAAGCCAGGGATGCGGCCAGCCAGCGCCTTATTTTGTCCGCTCCTCGGCATCTCGAGATCAGCCAATGCCGAGCCTGCAGCATCATCCGGCTGCTCGGGGGCGGGGTTGGTGGAAGAGCGGAGAACCTAGAAATGGGTTTCGTTCTGCTTTAATACTTACCTTAAATGCTGGGCCTAGATCAGTTTAAAAGTTTGTAGGTAAAATATCCTAAAAGGGACATTCCAGCCAAAGGGTCAAACCGGACCTTCAGCATGATTTAATGAAAAGCCCAAACCCGTATAAAACGATTCCCCAGCATCTATAATTAATATATTTTACGTTTTTAGTCACTTACTTCTTATTCTTTCTCCCACCAGGCTGCAACTCTGTTCAGGACTCTAGGATACGGGCGCCGCCATCTTAACTCAGAAGCACCACATGCTGTGGAGAGGAGAGTGGGATAAAGTACAGGGGGCGGGTTATAGCTGTGCTTTGTGCAGACAGCAGAGCTGGGGTCAGGAAAAGGACAGCAATGCCAGAATGCAGAGCAGCACAGTCCGAAGGCACTTCCTGTTTTCAGGCTGCCTGATGCTCCATGAGTTGCCATCTTGGATGTTTAAGGGCTCATAACATGCAGTAGATGCAGGTAGGATGATTTTTAATGTGGGCAATCTCTATGTGGGTGTGGGAAACATATGAGATAGACTCTTATTCAGGGTGAAGGTCCGCTTTAATGTTTGCACCAGGGCCCTCTTACACTGTATGGGGCCCTGAACAGGCTGAAGGAAAGACGCAGCCCATCACAGCAGGAAGGGGAGAGCAGGGAGCAGGCTACATTACTGAATGGATAATACAGAGTGTGTGGAGGAGGAGGATGGTGCAAGGGCTGAACTTCAGAGGAGCAGGAGACAATCTTACTGGCTCCCAACACCCCGGAGTCACATGACCACAGCAGTGCCACTACAGCTACGGATTGCACCCCTTACACCCTCTAGACCCACACACATGCTCTGATGGGATGGGGGGGGGGGGTGCATGTTAGGGGGCTTTGAAGCATTTTTATAATAGCAATAACGGCAGCCCCCCTTGGAGATTGCCGCACTAGGCAATAAAACAGGGTTGCCTAATAAGAAATACAGCCTTGATGCTCAGGTGGGGGATAAGCACTGATTCTGACCAAATCACACTGAGACCTAGAAATCTTTATCCTCGTACCAAAAGCCAAATATGGTTTACAGCCCCCTGCAAATAAAAACCGTTTGGAAACCTTGACGGGGCTTTCACTAAACATGCAGTATCACTGAAGCTAAACGAATGGTATTCGGTTCAGATAATTGAGTTATCCAATACCCATCAACAGCGTCCAGATAATAGAAGAGCAGCACAGGGCCAATATTAACACTGTGCTTCTGGTTTGCCTAGAATGTCCTGTGAGTAGTTATTTGCTTTGTGGTTAATAAACATTGTTGTTTATATTATGCAACATCGAAAGGGTGGGTCCCAGGAATAATTTCCTCTTTTGGGCCCAAGAATGATCATTTTTAGTGGGCACCAATATGGATTTCCTCTGGTGGGCCCCAATAATGATATTCTTCAGTGGGCCCCAAGAATGATTTACTCTAGTGTTCCCCCAAAAATATTTCTTCTGGTGGGCCCCAAGATTGATATTCTATAGTGGGCTCCAAGAATGATATTATCTAGTGGGCCCCAAGAATTATATTCTCTGGTAGACCCCAAGAATGACATTATGTCCTCTGGTGGGCCCCCAACAACTATATGCTCTAGTGGGCCCCAAACATGATTTCCTCTAGTGGGCTTCAAGAATGATATTCTTCAGTGGGCCCCAAGAATGATTTACTCTAGTGTTCCCCAAGAATGATATTCTCTGGTAGACCCCAAGAATAATGATATGTCCTCTGGTGGGCCCCAACAACTATATGCTCTAGTGGGCCCCAAACATGATTTCCTCTAGTGGGCTTCAAGAATGATATTCTCTGGTGGGCCCCAAAAAAGATATTATTATTATTATTGTTTATTTATATAGCGCCATCATCTTCCGTAGCGCTGTACAAAGTAGTAATTACAGACAGGGTATGAACAGTACATAGACTATTTCAGATGCAGTGTTACAGAGTTAAACCGGACCTTCACCATGATTTCATGAAAAGCCCAAACCCTTATAAAACTATTCCCCAGCATCTAAAATTTATATATTTTACGTTTTTAGCCACTTACTTATTATTCTTTCCCCCACTGGGCTGCAACTCTGTTCAGGACTTTAGGATATGGGCGCCGCTATCTTGACTCAGAAGCATCACACTTACTGAGGAGAGGAGAGTGGGATAAAGTACAGGGGGCGGGTTATAGCTGTGCTTTGCACAGACAGAGCAGAGCTGGGGTCAGGGAAAGGTCAGCAATCCCAGAATGCAGAGCAGCACAGTCAGAAGGCACTTCCTGTTTGCAGGCTGCCTGATGTTCCATGAGCCGCCATCTTGGATGTTTAAAGGCTCATAACATGCAGTAGATGCAGGTAGGATGATTTTTAATGTGAGCAATCTGTATGTACAGGGTGTGGGAAACATATAAGATAGACTCTTATTCAGGGTGAAGGTCCGCTTTAACATTGGATATTCTGAATACAAGATACAATAGGAAAGAGAGCTCTATTGTGCCCCAAGAATGATTTCCTCTGGGAGGTGGCCATCATTGGGGCATATAATAATGGCACCACACCAGAGACATGGGCCATGGACAGGAAAGATTAAGGATCGCTCTCAGGCAGCCATTCATCTCTGCTGGCTCGGCATTTACATACAAAGCAGGGCAATTACTACAGCTTGCAGCAGGGAAGAAAAGTAAACTTATTTTTAACTAGAATAAGTCTAAAAACTTTAAAAACACTATTTGAGATGCTAACAGTATGTAAAGAGCAGCTGCACAAACCCTGCTAGATAGGGGGGATATAGACCTGTATACTGAAGCCTGCTCTCATGACATAGAATAAAGAAACTGCCCATCAATGGAGGACAATAATGCGTTCTGACTTCAGTGGGGTCATTAGTGACCTCTAGAACAATATGTCATAAATCAAACTTTCTCTGCCGCTCTGTAGCGTTAGTCAGCAAAGCATGGCCAAGGAAGAATAGCGTTCCCTATGTGAGCTGTAAGCCAATGGTCATGGCTCGTCCATACAAACTCCTCTTTTCCCTTTCCCTATCCTTTGTTATGGGAAAGGGGGGCATCCCATATCGGAAAGGAAAGTCTAAATCCCTGGTTTTGTTACGCTTTAAGGTGGACCAAAACCCACACTGATCGCCCCCCGGGGCATCCAAAATCAAGATGCCTCGCTGTGTGAAACCCCCAGGTCGCACCATTCACTTACCTTCATACCCAGTCTAACAGCGCAGGTATTTGTGAATGGCTGACGCAGGCACACTCCCTGTTAGAGGGATGCAGAGGATGCAGCCGTCAGCACGCACGGAGCCTTAGATGGCGCAATGTCAGCAGCTCCGACGCTCCAGCATGCTAATTGGACAAACCGCCACACATGCGCCGTAGGACAGGGAAGAGATGAGCTACCTTAGGCGATCTGGGGGGTTTCACACAGCGGGCAAAGGACCAAAACCCAGGATTTTGACTATCCTAGGTTTTGGTCCTTTCCCCTTTAAAGTGGACCAACACCCACGGGTGATCGGCCCGGGAATCTATAAGATTCCCGGGCCGATCACCTCCCTCCCCCCCGGGTGAAACCCCCCCAAACACCCCAACTCCTCACCTTATCGCGCCGCCGCCTCCCTCGCGCCCCTCTAGACGTGCGCGCGCGCGCGCCAGCCGTCTGTGAACGGCCGGCGCGGGCGCGCGTCAAGAGTGACGCGCGGGAGGCGGCGGCGGAGGAGCCGCTTGTCCGCGGCTTGTCCGTCGGCGCTGGGAGCGGGGAGAGGTGAGTTTTTCGGGGGGTTCGGGGGGGTTTCACACAGCGGGGCACCCCGATCGGGGGTGCCCCACCGAAGTGGACCAAGACCCAGGATAGTCAAAATCCTGGGTGTTGGTCCACTTTAAAGAGGACCAACAATGAGGGCACCCAGGCCCTGTAGTCTTTTAAACCAAATAACTACCACTGTGTGAATTTTCCCCTCCTCCATGGGGTAATTAATCACCTTTCTGGCGCTCCTACGCCACATTCGCTTGGTGAGGCTGCATCACTGGCCTCCCTGCGGTCTGGGACGTGCTCCAAAGCCTGACCATTGGAAAAGGCTGGGAGTAGGAGCACACCACAGGGATGAACCCATTTACTATGCCGATGCTCTGTTTCAAACAGAGCTGTACCCTGTTCATTAATATGCAAGACATACAGCGCTGATTGGATGAGAGCCCGCACAAGTCATGTGGGACCGGTAAATAATGTTTTATGGCAATTGGGATTCCCTAACATCTAGGGAAAATAGAAAAGGTGAGGTAGGAAGGGAATTACAAAAAAAAAAGGGGGGGGGAGAAAAAGAATGCTGGAATATGGAAAGAAAAGAAAGATAGAGAAAATGTGGAAAGAAAAGATATAGGGAGTGTGTAAACAAAAGAAAAATGGTGGGGATTGCGTAAAAAAAAAGATAAAAATGTTGCAGATTGTAGAAAAGAGAGAAAGATGGAGGGGATGTGAAACGGTGAGAGATGGAGGGAATGTGAAAGAGTGAGAGATGGAGGGAATGTGAAACAGTGAGAGATGGAGGGAATGTGACACAGTGAGAGATGGAGGGAATGTGAAACAGTGAGAGATGGAGGGAATGTGAAACAGTGAGAGATGGAGGGAATGTGAAACAGTGAGAGATGGAGGGGATGTGAAACAGTGAGAGATGGAGGGAATGTGAAACAGTGAGAGATGGAGGTAATGTGGCACAGTGAGAGATGGAGGGAATGTGACACAGTAAGAGATGGAGGGAATGTGGCACAGTGAGAGATGGAGGGAATGTGACACAGTGCGAGATGGAGGGAATGTGAAACAGTGAGAGATGGAGGGAATGTGAAACAGTGAGAGATGGAGGGAATGTGAACCAGTGAGAGATGGAGGGAATGTGAAACAGTGAGAGATGGAGGGGATGTGAAACAGTGAGAGATGGAGGGGATGTGAAACAGTGAGAGATGGAGGGAATGTGAAACAGTGAGAGATGGAGGGGATGTGAAACAGTGAGAGATGGAGGGAATGTGAAACAGTGAGAGATGGAGGGGATGTGAAACAGTGAGAGATGGAGGGGATGTGAAACAGTGAGAGATGGAGGGAATGTGAAACAGTGAGAGATGGAGGGAATGTGAAACAGTGAGAGATGGAGGGAATGTGAAACAGTGAGAGATGGAGGGGATGTGAAACAGTGAGAGATGGAGGGAATGTGAAAAAGTGAGAGATGGAGGGAATGTGAAACAGTGAGAGATGGAGGGAATGTGAAACAGTGAGAGATGGAGGGAATGTGAAACAGTGAGAGATGGAGGGAATGTGAAACAGTGAGAGATGGAGGGAATGTGAAACAGTGAGAGATGGAGGGAATGTGAAACAGTGAGAGATGGAGGGAATGTGAAACAGTGAGAGATTGAGGGAATGTGAAACAGTGAGAGATGGAGGGAATGTGAAACAGTGAGAGATGGAGGGAATGTGAAACAGTGAGAGATGGAGGGAATGTGAAACAGTGAGAGATGGAGGGAATGTGAAACAGTGAGAGATGGAGGGGATGTGAAACAGTGAGAGATGGAGGGAATGTGAAACAGTGAGAGATGGAGGGAATGTGAAACAGTGAGAGATGGAGGGAATGTGAAACAGTGAGAGATGGAGGGAATGTGAAGCAGTGAGAGATGGAGGGAATGTGAAGCAGTGAGAGATGGAGGAGATGTGGAAAAAAAGAAAAATGTAGGAAATATGGACCAGAGTGAATGAAGGAGAAAATGTGCAAAAGAGAGAAAGATGGAGGGAATGTGAAACAGAGTAACAGGTGTAGAGAGCTTGAAACAGAGTAAAAGATGGAGGAATGTAAAAAAGAGAGAAAAATTCAAACTTCTAACACTAACCTCTCCAGCCAGGCCCCTCCCTACATTTCAACTCTGATCCAGCGTTACCAACCCAAGAGCAACCTCCGCTCTGCCCCTAACATTCTCCTGTCTTCCTCCTTGGTCACCTCCTCGCATTCCCACCTTCAAGACTTCTTCTGTGCCTCCCCACTTCTCTGGGATGCACTCCCCCGCTCAATCCACCACTCTCCATCACTCCAAGCCTTTAAAAGTGCCCTCAAAACTCGCTTCTTCAGACAAGCATATAACCTGGCTTAAGCAACTTCTATAACCTTCAAATGGCACAGGCAGCCCAACTCAAGCTCTACCACTTGTGATCCCTACCTTTTGTCTCCACCCTCATCCTTTAGACTGTAAGCTTGCAAGCTCAGGCCTCTCTTTCTTATTGTCTCCTGTGCTCACAACACTTGGTTTAAACCTCGTAGCATCTAGTTTGTATTGGTCTCTGTACTATATGTTTTACCTTGTCTGTAATCACATCTTGTAAAGTGCTACAGAAGATGATGGCGCTATATAATCAAACATTAATAATGATAAATAATAATGACTCTGATGAAGTGGCAGTAGGTAGTTGCCACGCTACGCGTCAGTGGTGCTGGTATGCTGAGTTTGAGGTGGACTAGGACTGTGTTATGCGGTAATGTACACTGTTTTTTTGACCCTATTTCATATATTTTAAAATATGGTTATCATCTCAGTATCATTGTGATTTATGCCCTGGAGCCTATCACCTCTTCTTTGTTCTCCTGCACATGTATGCGCACATTTGAACATAGCACTCTCACTGTGCACTTACATTTAACAAAGGGACATCTTGGTCCCCCCTTTTTTACTTTTTTTTACTTCTTTATAATCTCCACTTTACTTATTTATTGAATATTTTTTTCTTGCACACTTTTGCACACCAATTGATTGATATATTTCTATAATCTATTGCACATTGCACTAGCACTTTCAGAGGGGGAGACCCCGGGGCATAATCTGTATACTGGTGTAAATGTAATATTCTAAAAAACCTTTTTGGTAACTATACCCATTGTTATTAGTCCGTTATGTCCCCCATCTCATGCACATTGTTTTAATTGTTTTTAATACGTATGTCTTTTTGGCTATCATAATAATAAACATTGATTTTTTTTTTTAATATATTATCTGTAGAGCGGCTGATCTGTATAGATAATAGGGGGGGGCCTTGGTGGTCTGTACTGGCAGCCCAATATCTTGTACACAGATATATACCCAGTTTTTCGGGGTTGTGGCTCACCCCCAGCCAGCATCCAGTCCAATATTGTTATATGTTATAAGCTATCTTAGGCTGTGCGGGTAACTTCCTGTTTTCAACAGTTAATAAAGATAAAGATGCAGGGAAAATGGAAAATATGGAGAAGGATGGGGGGAATGTGAAACAGATTGAAAGATGGAGGGAATGTGGAAAAGTATTAAAGTGGAATGTATTAAAGTGGACCAACACCCAGGATTTTCACTATCCTGGGTGTTGGTCCACTTCAGTGGGGCATCCGAGATCAGGATGCCCTGCTATGTGAAACCCCCCCAAAAAACGTACCTTTACGGCGACGGACAAGCGCCGGATAAGCCGTCGCCGCCTCCCGCGCATCCCTCTTACAGGGCGTGCGCCCGCGCCGGCCATTCACAAACGGCCGGTGTGGGCGCGCGCACTGCTAGAGGGGCGCGCGGGAGGCGGCAGCGGCTGATCCGTCACCGATAAGGTAAGGTTTTTTGGGGCTTTTGGGGGGGTTTCACCCGGCGGGTCATCCCGATCTCGGATGCCCCGCGGTGAGGGAGGTGATCGGCCCGGGAATCTTATAGATTCCCGGGCCGATCACCCCTGGGTGTTGGTCCACTTTAAACACAGAAAGGTTGGGGGGGGTGTGCATAGAAGATAAAGATGGTGGGACTGTAAAAATGAAAAGAAAGTTGGAGGGATTTCCTGGTAACCCTGTGGGCCAGTCCGAGCCTGCTTTAGGCATTTTTCAGCTTGATTAATGAACATGATTTAGCTGATTAAGTTAATCAGCCACTTAGATAAATGTGTTTGTAGTAGTGTTCAGCTTGCTCTCTATTGCTGGAGGCTGCTGTAAACAGTTTATTGATATGGTAGTCAACAGATGTACTTTTCTTAGCACAGACTCCTAACCTCTACTGTCTGCCATTGTAAAAATAAACTGACAACAGCGGATTAGCTTCCAGAATAGTAAACAGGACTATAAAGCAATCAGAGCAGCAGTGTGCAGACTAGACGATGGCACCGCTGCCAAAGCTCCTGCAGCCGATACAATGACATGGCCTATTGTGTAGCTGTCATCTCCCTGATGCTGATCAGGGGCTTGTCGTGCTCTTTCCGCTATAGCAGGTCACAGCATTTACAGTCATCATCTCTGGAGCACTGCGGATCAGTGACTGTGCTGACTGCCTGCCGCTGCAGCTGCTCACACCGTGCACTATCTCCGCTCCACTGGAGCATGTTACAGACCGGCATTGTACATGCTGCTTCTACTCACAACTATAAAATGACTAAAGGTCTGCTTACAGCCAATTTGGGATGCCCTTTCATTGAAGGTTAGCAACCACTGGCCGAGTGGACCTTCACCCTGAATAAGAACCTATCTTCCTGTTTCCCTCACCCTGTATATACAGATTGCCCACATTAAAAATCATCCTACCTGTATCTATTGTGTTTTTTTAACCTTTTAACATCCAACATGGCGGCCCATGGAGTCTCAGGCTGCCTGCAGACAGGAAGTGCCTTCTGACTATGCCGCTCTGCATTCTCGAAATGTGTCCTTTTTCTGACTCCAGCTCTGCTCTGTCTGAGCAAAGCACAGCTATAACCCCCCCCCCCTGCACTTTTGCCCCCTTTCCTCAGTATGTGATGCTTCTGAGGAAAGATGGTGGCACCTGTATCCTAGAGTCCTGACCAGCTCAGTGGGGGAAAGAATAATAAGTAAGCGTAAAATATATAAATTTTAGATGCTGGGAAATAGCTTTTTAAGGGTTTGTGCTTTTCTTTAAATGATGCTGAAGGTCCGGTTTAAGCAGGAGTCCAGTTTCTATCCCCCGCCCCCTCCCCTGGCGGTGAGGAAGCTCTGCCACAATCCAGCGATGTCTCCTGGGCACAGACAGTGGTGCACAGAGTGGCATCCCCTGCACTAGGTGAACTGAATGGGCAGACGGGGCATTGCACAGAGATGGAGACGCTGCTCTCTTCATTCTCTCCTAGATGGGACTGGCGCTGGATCCCGCCCAAAGTAAGGCTTTTTTTTGTATCCCCCCCCCATCCTGCCTCAGCCCCAGGGGATGGAGGGAGGGAGGCAGGCAAAGAGTTACATAGAGACTGGACGTCTGCTTTAAGACTCCAGGGTCGGTGGTATAGTTGCCAGTGAATCCTTCAGTTACCTTTCCAATATTGCATTAGTGGAGGTGCAAATGAGTTATTTATTACCCCCTCCCCTTAATTAGTTACAATATTTCCAGGATTGCCCACATGCTGTGCTGACATTATGTCTGGAAATGACATTAAAGTGGACCAAAACCCACGGCAATCAATATCCTCCCCTGGGGCATCCAAAATTGTGATGCCCCACTGTGTGAAACCCCCCAGGTCGCCCCATGCACTTACCTTGTTTCCCGGTCCAACGACACATGCGCGAGCAGCGGGCGCATCCCCGCTATCCCTCTAGCAGGACACGTGCCCGCGCCAGGCATTTGTGAATGGCCTTGGAGCCGCTGGCCTTAGACGAAGGCTTAGATGACGTGACGTCAGCAGCTCTCAGTGCGCTGATTGGACAGGGGGCGCGCATGTGCCGTAGGACCGGGAACAGGTGAGTTGGCTTTGGAGATTTTTTATTTACACGGCTGGGTTTTGGTCGGCTTTGGACAATATGTCTGGAGTCTTCAGTGCATAGCCTGCAGTAATCTGGTTTTGCCGGGATGCTGCATCTGTGGCCAGACTAGGTGTGACTATGTATTAGACATGCCCAGACTAGTTACCAGCAGACTGAAACAGACAAAGGGACGGCAGAGGACGAGCAGACCACAACGTCTATACAGCAACACAGCAGGGGGGGGGGGGGATTCCCCTTTATTACACACCTAGAGACCCTCTACTATTTTCCTGTATGCTAAAACAAGTTGAGACATGCAATCTAATAAGTTTCTCCATTCATTACTTTAAAAGGGACCAAAACATGCTCGCTCCCCACGGGGCACCCCAATCGGAGGCGCCCCGCTGTGTGAGAACCTCCAGGGCTAACAGTGCATGTGCGAGCAGCGGCCGCATCCCCGCTATCCCTTTAGCAGGGCACGCACCAGAAATTTGTGAATGGACTGCGCGGGCATGCTCCCTGTTAGAGGGCAGCGGGGAATGCGGCGCCATCCTGGATATAGGTTCTTGAATACGCACGTATTGGACAAGCAGCTGCGCAAAACCCAGGATAGTCAAAATTGAAATCTAATCTAAGAAGAAGAAAAAAAAAGACACCCACCTTCATCCCGAATGCAGCCGGCGAAGTCAGCGGAACCACCACCAAACGACCGCCGCCATGTTCTCGAAGTCCTCTCCACATTATGCATGCTCCCGTCCAGTCACGTGACTTCGCCCGGTAGATTCGGGGTGAAGGTGTCCTTTTTTAAACTATTTTTATTAGATGTTCAATATCGCTAATTGGAGGGGACAGGACAGGGGGCATGTCATTTTTTGGGAAAGGGGCTAGAGTGGCCCGTCAAAGGGGCTGTAAACCCAATGGCAATAATAATAAGGCAGCAAGCCGCTCATCTACTACATGTCAAATGTGCCTCTCCTTCACATTCCTCCTGGGTAGAAGCCATAGCAGGGCTCCAAAGTTTGCCCCCTGTTTTCAATTCAGTTCCCCCAGGACCACACAAGTGGTCTAACAGCCACCCTGTCCCTTGGTGCTCTCAGCTGTCTCTGACCACAGCAGAGCATGTGCATGACTTATGAAGCTGTGCAATGACACTGCCTTTCCAGCTGAGCCGTGATCGGTTTCTCTTAGGATTTATTTACATATAATTAAAGATTATGAGATGCTTTGAAATGGCTAATTTTACACTGTCCCAAGGGGAAAAGGTGGGAGGTGTATGGCTGGACAGGGACCTTAAAGCACCTTTCACAGACAGCTACAAGTCCCAGCATGTCCTTTCATACACGGAATATATCTGAAAGAAAGATTTCTAACCCTAGCCTATAAAGCTAAGGCCCCTTTCTATATTTCTTACTGCTAGTCCACAGATACCACTGCACCTTGTCCTCTTCTCATCCCTAATCACCTCCTGCAGAGTCTTCAGGACCTCACACACGCTGCTCCACCTCTCTGGAATTCCCTTCCTCGTTCCTCTCCACATGGAGGCAGAGGCACCCTGGGTCAGATGCACCAAATCTCCCCCTCCCCCAATGGTTTGCTGCCCCATCATTAACAGCAGCCATAGCTGGGAACACAGAAGAGGTAAGTAGCAGATCTGTCCCATCTTAGGTTTCTCATGGGGGTGTGTAGCAAAGCACAAAGCATTCAAAATGGTTAGATATCCTCCTTAATTCAATCTAATCCCTCCTTGGGCTGCAGGCATCTTAAACAAACCTAATGCCACTCAACCTGCCACCATTAGAATATAATTAAAGCAGTCCTAAAGTATAGGGTGCTGGCTGTGGTTGTCGCATCAAAAGATTACGAAAGGCAGGGCTTCCATAAAAGGACCCTGCCATCATATTATACGCTATAGAAGACACAATAAATGCTGTATAACGTCTGCCCCCCCCCCCCCTCCCCTGTAACCTATATGTGAGAGCTGGGGCCCTCCTTTGAACTGAACCTCAAACAAATCAGTCTGTTTGCCGTGGGGCCCAGCCAACACATATAGGCTACTTCATTCATCATCAGCACTGGTAGACATACTGTGGCAGCCAATAAGGCTCAGGACAGGCCTGCCATCAGGGCCCGGCCCCATACTGGAGTCTTGGCTGCTATGCCCTGGTGGCAGTCCTGTAAAAGGGTGAGTATTAAGCCTGATTGTGGGCTTCCCACTGCATTTTTAAAGAGAAGAGGGTTACCGCAGCAAAGCGTGGGGGGTAAAGTGGACCTTGAATCATTGTTACAACTATAGTTTTATATTATCATGTATATTTGTCTACTCTACAGCATTGACTGGGACACAAACACAGCCAGCCAATATGACCAATGGGTAATCAGCAGTGATTATAAGAGCGGTAAAATCAGCACACAGTCATTGTGTTGCTAGAAGTAGGGATACCCCCCCACCCCAACACACACACACACACATACACACTGCCAGGCCATGGTGATATCCCGAGGACATGCCGCTGGGTCCATCAGGCTATTCCTGCCCTGTGTTATTTACCATAGAAGCTAATGTAAATAGATACTTTAGAAGATGCTTGCTAAAGGGAGCTATTCGCCATAGCAACCGCATCCAAGCTGCTCTATACTTTATAACCCCCCGCCTTGATCTAGTGTCCTTTTCCCGGGTTTGCTGCTGTGAGTCACACAAATACAGCGAAAGCTCCAATCAGCTTTCATTTTACCTGAAGTGCCATGGAAACCGCACATCAGCCATCAGCTCCGGCATGACATCATGTTTATTTTCTCCAAACACAGCGCAGAGCGGGGTGACTGTGTGAACATAATAGCGCTGTCATCAGGGCAGCCGTATAGGGCTGGATATGCTCCTGAAAGCTCATCGCTGATTGATGGTTACATGTAAAACAGGCTGGAGGCATGTAGAGGGTTAATCCAATAGATAGATATTGCAAAAGAGAGATTTTGATAATCGTACAATCAGATTGTAATGTGTGCGTCCAATATCATCATCAATCGAGTTGTTCCCAGACTGTCTGCCTATCATTCACTGTACAACCTGCCTGCCAATCCTGCGATAAGCTGCACTGCGCTGTCCTCAGACTGGACCAGGCCCTAACCAACTCTGCTGACCTCAGACTAGACCAGGCCTAGCCAACTCTGCTGACCTCAGACTAGACCAGGCCTAGCCAACTCTGCTGACTTCAGACTAGACCAGGCCCAGCCAACTCTGCTGACCTCAGACTAGACCAGGCCTAGCCAACTCTGCTGACCTCAGACTAGACCAGGCCTAGCCAACTCTGCTGACCTCAGACTAGACCAGGCCTAGCCAACTCTGCTGACCTCAGACTAGATCAGGCCTAGCCAACTCTGCTGACCTCAGACTAGACCAGGCCTAGCCAACTCTGCTGACCTCAGACTAGACCAGGCCCTAACCAACTCTGCTGACCTCAGACTAGACCAGGCCCTAACCGACTCTGCTGACCTCAGACTAGACCAGGCCTAGCCAACTCTGCTGACCTCAGACTAGACCAGGCCTAGCCAACTCTGCTGACCTCAGACTAGACCAGGCCTAGCCAACTCTGCTGACCTCAGACTAGACCAGGCCTAGCCAACTCTGCTGACCTCAAACTGGACCAGGCCCTAACCAACTCTGCTGGCCTGGACGACTTGGCTGACCTCATACTACACAGGGCCTAGCCGACTCTGATGACCTCATACTACACAGGGCCTAGCCAACTCTGCTGACCTCATACTACACAGGGACTAGCCGGCTCGGCTGACCTCCTACTACACAGGGCCTAGACGACTTGGCTGACCTACTACACAGGGCCTAGACGACTTGGCTGACCTCATACTACACAGGGCCTAGCCGACTTGGCTGGCCTCATACTACACAGGGCCTAGCCGACTCTGCTGACCTCATACTACACAGGGCCTAGCCGACTCTGCTGACCTCATACTACACAGGGCCTAGCCGACTCTGCTGACCTCATACTACACAGGGCCTAGCCGACTTGGCTGGCCTCATACTACACAGGGCCTAGCCGACTCTGATGACCTCATACTACACAGGGCCTAGCCAACTCTGCTGACCTCATACTACACAGGGACTAGCCGGCTCTGCTGACCTCGTACTACACAGGGCCTAGACGACTTGGCTGACCTACTACACAGGGCCTAGACGACTTGGCTGACCTCATACTACACAGGGCCTAGCCGACTTGGCTGGCCTCATACTACACAGGGCCTAGCCAACTCTGCTGACCTCATACTACACAGGGCCTAGCCAACTCTGCTGACCTCATACTACACAGGGACTAGCCGGCTCGGCTGACCTCCTACTACACAGGGCCTAGACGACTTGGCTGACCTACTACACAGGGCCTAGACGACTTGGCTGACCTCATACTACACAGGGCCTAGCCGACTTGGCTGGCCTCATACTACACAGGGCCTAGCCAACTCTGCTGACCTCATACTACACAGGGCCTAGCCGACTCTGCTGACCTCATACTACACAGGGCCTAGCCGACTCTGCTGACCTCATACTACACAGGGCCTAGCCGACTCTGCTGACCTCATACTACACAGGGCCTAGCCGACTTGGCTGGCCTCATACTACACAGGGCCTAGCCGACTCTGATGACCTCATACTACACAGGGCCTAGCCAACTCTGCTGACCTCATACTACACAGGGACTAGCCGGCTCGGCTGACCTCCTACTACACAGGGCCTAGACGACTTGGCTGACCTCCTACTACACAGGGCCTAGACGACTTGGCTGACCTCCTACTACACAGGGCCTAGACGACTTGGCTGACCTCATACTACACAGGGCCTAGCCGACTTGGCTGGCCTCATACTACACAGGGCCTAGCCGACTTGGCTGGCCTCATACTACACAGGGCCTAGCCGACTCTGCTGACCTCATACTACACAGGGCCTAGCCGACTCTGATGACCTCCTACTACACAGCCTACTCTGATGACCTCATACTACACAGGGCCTAGCCTACTCTGATGACCTCATACTACACAGGGCCTAGCCGACTCTGCTGACCTCGTACTAGACAGGGCCTAGCCGACTTGGCTGGCCTCATACTACACAGGGCCTAGCCGACTTGGCTGGCCTCATACTACACAGGGCCTAGCCGACTTGGCTGGCCTCATACTACACAGGGCCTAGCCGACTCTGATGACCTCCTACTACACAGCCTACTCTGATGACCTCATACTACACAGGGCCTAGCCTACTCTGATGACCTCATACTACACAGGGCCTAGCCGACTCTGCTGACCTCGTACTAGACAGGGCCTAGCCGACTCTGCTGACCTCGTACTAGACAGGGCCTAGCCGACTTTGCTGACCTCCTACTACACAGGGCCTAGCCGACTCTGATGACCTCATACTACACAGGGCCTAGCCGACTCTGCTGACCTCGTACTACACAGGGCCTAGCCTACTCTGATGACCTCATACTACACAGGGCCTAGCCGACTCTGCTGACCTCGTACTAGACAGGGCCTAGCCGACTTTGCTGACCTCCTACTACACAGGGCCTAGCCTACTCTGATGACCTCATACTACACAGGGCTAGCCGACTCTGATGACCCCATACTACACAGGGCCTAGCCGACTCTGATGACCTCATACTACACAGGGCCTAGACGACTTGGCTGACCTCATACTACACAGGGCCTAGCCGACTCTGATGACCTCATACTACACAGGGCCTAGCCGACTCTGATGACCTCATACTACACAGGGCCTAGACGACTCTGATGACCTCATACTACACAGGGCCTAGCCAACTCTGATGACCTCATACTACACAGGGCCTAGCCGGCTTGGCTGACCTCGTACTATACATTTTTTTGTTTTAATAGGCTTATGTGGCTTATGTGAGAGCTGTGTCACCGATTTTCTCCTGGTAGCGGCCATTTTGGACCTTCCTTTCCCAGCATCCAAGCTTTGCTGCTGCATGGATTCAACTGACGTAACCTCACAATGCGCAGCGGCATGAAACACAGCAAGACTTCCTCTTTGCAGGCGGCTTGCAGCTCTATGGGACGCCATTTTGTCTGTTAAATTGACCACAGCAGGCATTACAAAAAGGTAAATTATTATGTGCAGCAATCTGAATTACCCTGGGGAGGGAAGCATATGATCACTGTTTCTTGTAAGAGTGTTGGCCCGGTTTAAGGGTCTCATTAAAGGGCACCAGAAAAGACAAAAAAACTCTCCTTACCTAACTTGGTACATTACAATGTGATCCTCTGCCCCACATGACCACCAGCGGCCTTTTGTGTTTGCCTGGAGGGCTGACACATTACAATGCACCTGGTGGCCCAATGAACCCCACTGGCTGCCGATGGTCACATGAACAGCAGCTGTACAGGTACAGAGGACAGGTGAGTAAGAGCTGCCTCATCTTGGGCTTCCCAATGGGGTGGGGGGGCACAGTCCAGCTCAGGATGCCCCCCTACTACGTAGGTCAAAACTGACTGGAGGTCCCAGCCAGTTGCTTTAGAACAGTAGTCCTCAAACGTCCTCCTCAAGGGCCGAGACAGGCCAGGTTTTGCAGCTCTCCACGCTACTCCACAGGTGAATTAACTGGTGCTCAGACAGAGCTATAGGCCTAATTATTACATCTGTGCATCAGCATGCAAACCTGGCCTGTCTCGGCCCTTGAGGAGGACGTTTGAGGACTACTGCTTTAGAATCTAACCATCTCACAGATCACAGCTTCCAGGAGGTCACAGGGAAGGAGGTGAAATATGAATATGGATCAGAAATTTGACCAATTGTTGGACTTCCTTTAAGGTTTCCTGTGGAATGGCACCTGGGTAATTAAAAAGCAACTTTAGCTCCACTTTAACAAGTCCTGCTTTAAAGAGGAACATAAGATCAGCAAACAACTAGCCTCCATATCCTTCCCCACCCCCCACACACTACCTTTTGGGTGTCAGCTTGTCTTGCTTGCATCCCAATTTGGGAGGCCCGCTGTGTGAAACGCTTTATAAAATCTCACCTTTCCCCATTTGATGCCACATATAGGGGCTCTCATCCAATCATAGCAGCAGGAGTGCGGGCACAGCCCAAAGATGCCGGGGGTGCGTCGCTCTTGCTCCCCATTGCATACAGTGCTGAGGAAGCTGTTTTGTGGCGCAAGGGGGGGGGGGCGCAGATGGCCTCATTTGGGATGCCCCAAGGGGGAAGGCCAGCGGCCGTCCCTGTAGTCTTTTAGATTCTAGGGCCGGCAGCATTGGGTTTTGTTCCAGCTTAAGCTAACTTAACTTACCCTCTATTAGAGAGGTGATCACCATTATATTGTAGCTCCATTCAGCAAGGGACAGGAATTAGCTGCACACATTTGCAGCCACGCCATTTCCAAAGATGTCCCATTTTGACTGCCTAGAAATTTGTAACACGACATCCCAAATCAGGATGACCTGGAGGTGACCTGACGTTATCTTGGACTAGAGGTTTGCTTTAAAGTAACAAAAAAAAACAAAAATATCTGAACATGTGTAAAAGTCATAACACACCTTTAATCACGGTCAGCCTTTAAGTTGTGCGACCTGTGCAATAGCACCGGGCGCCATTCAGACACCCCTCCTCTCTATTCCAAGTCTCTCTCTATTTTCCACATTCCCTTTTTTCTCTTTTCCCACTTCCCCATCTTCTTGGTTTCTTTTCTGCATTTCTCTGCATATTATGTTTCTTATTTTTCTTTTCCACACATTCCCTCCTTTTTGTCCCCACTTTTTTCACATTCCCATCATATTTCTTGCCCTTCCCATGGAATATTCCACATTTATTCTCTTTTTCTATTCCATATTTTTTTCTTCTCTTTTATTTTTCCACATTCTTTTTTTCCACATCCCCCATCTTTTTCACGTTTCCTTCTTGTTTCTCTCTCATCCCTCTTTTTTCTTCTTTTTTCTTTCGTGTAACCTATTCTTCTCTTTTTTTCCTGTCCTTCTTGGCCTTCCATTTTCTTTTTTCTACATTCCCCCCTTTTTTATTTTCCAAATTCTCATCTTGCTTTTTTCCATATCCCTTCTGTCTTCTCCATATTCCCTCCATCTTGCCTTTCCCTCCTTTCTACATTCCCCTTTTTCCTTTCCTCGTTTCTTTCTTTTTTCTATTCCATATTTCTCTTCTCCTTTTTCATTTTCCACATTCCCATCTTCCCTTTTCCACGTTTCATGGTTTTCCCTTCTTTTTAACGTCTCCACCCTGTGTCTCTCTTGTCCATCTTTTTTTTCCTTTTCATTTACCCTCCCTTTGTTTTCCACATTGCCTCCATCACCTTTTTTCCCCAGGGTTACCACCATCTCTTGCTTCTATCTCGGTATATATATATATATATATATATATATATATATATATATATATATATATATATATAATTTTACATTTCCTAAATAATGAGCGTCATCCTGAAATTGCACAGGATGCCTCTTAACCTTACACCAGCCTTGCCTTAAAACAAACAAAAAAAACGAAACATAACAAAAAAAAAAAAAAAAAAAAAAATATATATATATATATATATATATGTGTATATATCGGGAGAGAGAGGTTTGGGGTGTATGGGGGTGTGATGTAATGCGGGGCAGAGTGACGTAATGCCAGGCGCCCGTTGCAGCAGTCAGTGCTGGAATGTGAGCTCATCCTGCAGTCCTGATGCAATTGCTCTTTATCATTACAGAGGCAGGAGGGTGCAGTTCCCGTGCCGGCCGCTGGGGGCAGTGGAGAGCGCATCTGTTTTAAATCAACAAGCATACGTGCGGATGTGTCAGTCCTCCTCACAAAGCCCAGTGCAGTGTATCCAGGGCGGGGGTCTCCCCGGGGGCAGGCAGCCGCCAATAGCCCCCCACACAATGTGCACTGCCCCCAGTGCTGAGCCACAATTATAATGTAGTCTGGAAGAGGAGGACGTGCATGTGCCACTTCCCCCCCCCCTCACATAAAGAATAATGACAACTTAATATTGTGATGTACATGCTGCTGCTCTCTGCTCCTCACACACCTTACAATCCGATTGTACAATCTCATCAGAGCCCTAATTCTGGGCCGACATCAGCACCAGACATGTCCAGGCAGGTGCCAGGGCCCCTGGCATCTTCAAGGGTCCACCCAGGTTTGGACTGGGTTAAAGTCGTCCAAAACCCAGGATCTTGACTATCCTATCCTGTGGATGCCCCGCTGTGTGACACTCCCCAGGTTACCGAAACACACTCACCTCTTCCTGGTTCTATGCGGCATGTGTAGCCGCTCGTCCCTTCGTCTAAGGCGAGCAGCTCAGAGTGCCGATAGCCACATCCCCTGCTTCCCTCTAACAGGGAATGTGCCCACGCCGGCCATTCACAAATGCCTGGCGCAGGTACGCGCTCTGCTAGTGGGATAGCGGGGATGCGGCCACGGCTCGCGTATGCACCAATGGACCGGAAAATAAAGTGTATGGGGCAACCTGGGGGGGGTTTCACACAGCGTGGCATCTCGATTTTGGATGCCCCGGGGGGGGGGGGGGGAAATCGATCAATTCCCGGGCCGATCGCCGTGGGTTTTGGTACTTTAAAGTGGACCAAAACCCAGGATTTTGACTATCCTGGGTTTTGGCCCTTTCCCCCGGGGCACCCCAATCAGGGATGCCCTGCTGTGTGAAACCCCCCAGATCACTCGAACAAACTCACCTCCTCCCGGTCTTGCGCAATCAGCGCGCGCGGAGTCACCATCTAAGGCCAGGGGCTCCGAGCACCCCCCTAACAGGGAGCGTGCCTGCGTCGGCCATTCACAAATGGACCAGGAAACAGGGTGACCAGTGAACAGGGTGACCTGGGGGGTTTCACACAGCGGGGCATCCCGATTTTGGATGCCACGGGGGGAGGGAATCAATCGGTCCGCCCTTGCTCTCTGACATATGACAGGTTGGGGGTGTTCACATTGCAGGGCATCCCAAATCTGGATAACCACTAGGGAAAAGTTTCAGCCACAACAACAGCTCTTTAGAATCTAGGTTTGGTTTTGGTCCCATTGAGCTTCCACATGTTCTCTGCTCCACTGGCGGAAGGCCGTAGGTTGCTGGCAGTCACGTGGGGCATGTAGGGTTGCCACCTGGCCGGTATTTTATTTTTACTTTATTGACCACTGGCCTGGCGGTGCCCATATTTGTTTTCTTACTGGTAATTGAGGATGGGAAAAGTAGACCCGCAATAACAACCCTAAGGGCATGCAGACAGCAATAGTAGAGTGTGGATTTGGGGCTTCTTTTTGTGTCTGGTTTGGGGCTTCCCAAGATGGCTGGTATACAGTGGTGTGGTAGATCAGAGGTTCACTTTGATGTTGTATGTTTTTTTTTTTTTTTACCTCATAATTAAAACAGCCCATAGGGTCCTTCTGTTCCCTTCTCCTTGACTTAACACTATTAAATATTAAATACAAATTGAATACAAATATTCAATACACAGTATATACTGACCAGCATAGTGTGGAGGGCCACTAACGCGCCGCCATATTATAATGCGGTGAGGGTGTGAGGCCTTTGTTCCACACGGCAGGAAGAAACCAACTCTTCAGCTTGAGCCTCCTTTATTTGTGGTCATTGTCCGGCTTGTGTGTTTCTAAATAACAATGTACACAACTATGGGCGTATTTCCTGGCCTTTGTATGTGGTGCGGCCTCAATGTGATACATATCTGAGGGTGTCCATAAACCCTGTTGCCCCTTCCCCTCAGGAAATAGGGCAGCACACCTCTCTTCTCCATCCTGTATGAATACACCTCAGACCTCTGAGGGTGATGCAGCAGTTGGTGGTGGTTTGTGGCCATATTAGATACCCCATTCTGTGTCGCCAACACCCCCAATCCTCTGGATATGGGATGCCCTTTCTATCAAAGACTAAGGAAAGCATAAAATGAGACAATACTCACCCTTCTGCATTGCCCTGGTTGGCATTCATGGCTCCATCAACGGTGTGCCAGGTGGCCATACATGCTCAGTTGCACAACCCATTGGACGTTGGTATCTTTTAAAGAGGACCAAAAGCCTAAGTGTCCAGCCCTGTAGTCTGGCCTGATTCACTACTAACGCCAGGTATTGGCAGATGAGCATCTATATGTATAGCGGCGCTTAAAGTGGACCAACACCCTGAGGTGATCGGCCCGGGAATCTATAAGATTCCCGGGCCGATCACCTCACACACCCCAAAACCCCCGAAAAACCTTACCTCTCCAGCCGCTGCTTCCGGCGCCGCCGCCTCACTCACGCTCCTCTAGACGTGCGCGCGCCCGCGCCGGCCGTCTCTGAATGGCCGGCGCGGGCGCGCACACGTCAAGAGGCGGGAGGCGCCGACGGGCAAGCTGCTTGTCCGTCGCTGTCAATCAGCTTGTCCGTCGGCGCCGATTGGATGGCGCGGCCACGTGGGAGCGGGGAGAGGTGAGTTTTGGGGGCTTTCTGGGGGGTTTCACACAACAGGGAAGTGGACCAATACCCAGGATAGTCAAAATCCTGGGTGTTGGTCCACTTTAAAGCGACTGCTAGTAGATGCTGTAAGCGGGTATCGGGCGCTGTAACAGAGTGCCTCAGTCGCTGTAGTAACCTGGCCGGCATTGATGAATGTGATGTATGTTGGGCGCTCTAACACCAGTACAGCGCTGCAGCGAGTGAAAGGTAGCACCAGCTCAGTGCGTCCGGCACTCGGCGCTCCACACCATACTTATCAGAAAAGGACACACACACAGTGCCGGCACTCTAAATCTGGTCGCTGTAGCATAGAGCGCCAGACGCTGTGTGATTAAAGTCTATTTTTGAACACATATCCACCTGTTGCAAAGCAAAAACACATGGAATTACATTAGTATAACACTGTGACATTAACACTTTAGTTCCAGACCTATAATGACAATTCTGCATAAAAATATAAAAAGTCAAAAAAGTTTCTAAAAATGTTTGTTTGCAGCCAGGAGAGGTCACACAATGATTTGGGCAAAAAAAAAAAAAATTGTCAAACACGCTGTTTGAACAGAAGCAAGTGCACGGCCATTGAAATGTATAGGAGAGCGACACTGAGCAAAATGTAATACCTGGCGCTCTGGAAACTAGAGCGCCAGCGCTATACGCTGAGCCGCCTGTAATAATACATCGGACGCTACATGGCGCTGTTAGAGTCGCTCACCAGATTTGCTTTCATAAATGTGGTTTTGCATACAGCGCCCAGCGTTCACCAGGCGCTGCCTGCCGCTACGAGGCGCTACCTGCTGCTACGAGGCGCTACCTGCTGCTATCCCTTTTTAAATAACCCCCTAAGTCTCCATGGCTGGCTGACTCCTTCTGTCTGGGGCATCACAATTTGGAATGCCCCACTGTGTCAAATCCAATTTGCCCAGTATACTTAGCAATCCATGACCCAATGGCGCATGCGTGGACTGTGGCGACATCTCTCTGGTGGTGGTCATGCACCCTATATGAATGGCTAGCGTGCACATGCAGAGGGATGTCAGCGGCTCCTAGCGCTGTGTGCTGAGCTCCTTGTAAACAGCATTCTATGTCATTAATATGCCTGCCATAGAATGCTAATTGGATGAGAACCTGCGCATGCACCATGGGATCAAGGGTGAGGTGAGTAAAATGGCGAACTATGTGTTTCATGTAGCCCGGGCATGCCGAACTGGATGCTCCCTGCAAAAAGGGGAGTATGTTTAAAAAAAAGAGTTTTGGTCCTCTATATGAAGTATTGCATGCGATAAAATGCAGCAACTATTTACATAAGATGGAATAATACGAGACGTGGATTTAAAACAGACCTGAAGTAAAATTGGCTTTAGATACCTCCCAGATTGGTAATTGTTAGAATTGCCCCAGGCCACCATGGTTTGGGATGCCCCTGCTAAATAAAGATTCATCAGGCATGAAGCGCTGTATAATGGGGGACAGAAAGCAGCTACATCCTGCAGTGAAGCATGTCTCCTAACAGAGGTGTGCAGCTGCTTCCTGTCAGATGGCACTCCATTAGTAAAAGGTGTGTATCTCCCTAATGCAGGGCTCACAGATGAAGTGAAGATGGGGATAGGGTTAGCTAAGTGTCTACTATGGAAAGAAAAGACTCAGAATTGGGGAAGTTATTTTAATAGTCATTTATATGCCCAGATTATTTTTCCTGGGTTTAATTAGCTGTTCAGACAAGACAAAAACATCATGGCTGGGCCTGTACATACTAACACGTCCTATATCAGGAGGATCAGAAGGATGCCAATGAACATATGCTGCTGTTACACACTTTCCTCACTACAGTCCCTTTCAATGGCATTGATTCAGTAAAAATTGATAAAAAATTCTTATGTTGTAAAAAAAGTCACTTCAGGAGAAAAAAGCCAGAGAATGTCACTGTTGCTGAATCAGCAGCTAGGAAGACAATGAAAGTCAATGGTACTTTTTTCTCCTCACAATAGGTCTTCCTAGCATCAGTGACATTCTCAGACTTTGTTTCTCCTAAAGTGATTTTTTTTTACTACCATGAGAATTTTTTTCAATTCTTTCTGAATGGAGGCCATTAAATGGGACTGTAGTGAGGAAAGAGTTGGGGTAAAAATGTGTCGAGAACAGCAGCATATGTTCATTGGCATCCTTCTGATCCTCCAGATATAGGACAGCCAGAATGGTTTTGTCTTGTCGGAACAGCTAATTAAACACAGAGGACAAATAATGATATGCAATGACTATTAAAATAACTTTCCACAATTCCGAGATTTTTCTTTTCATAGTAGTCCTACACCCTGTGTCAGAGACACTAACATAGACCTGACTATCCTGAGTTTTGATCTTTGCCCCCCAAACACCCTGATAAGGGATGCCCCGCTGTGTGAGATCCCCCCGGTTGCCCAATCACATTAACCCTTCCTCGGTCCTATGGCGCTTGCCCCTTCATCCTAGAGTTTGTCTAAGGCGAGCGGATCTGAGCACGCTGGCAGCCGCACCCCCCACTACCCTTTAACAGGGAGCGTGCCCACGCCGGGTATTCACAAATGCCTGGAGCGGGCACGCACCCTGCTAAAGAGATAGAGGGGATGCGGGCACTGCTCGTACATGCACCTTTGGACCGGCAATGAACCTGGGTTTTCGGGCCACCCGGGGGGTTGACAAACCCTGGATGCCCCGGAGGGGGGGAATATGCCTGCCATGGAGTCTCATAGTGGGTTTTGGTTCACTCGTGTATCCCCCATCTTCACTGCATCTGTGAGCCCTGCATTAGGTAGATACACACCTTTTACTAATGGAGTGCCATCTGACAGGAAACAGCTGCACACCTCTGTTAGGAGACTGCTTCACTGCAGGATGCAGCTGCTTTCTGTCCCCCATCATACAGCGCTTCATGCCTGATGAATCTTTACATCACCATCTTCACATCATCTGTGAGTCCTGCATTAGAAAGATAGAGACTTTTTCTCATAATGTGACTTTCTTTTAATACCAGAATAACTGAAACAAGGCCAAGGTCACAGACAGAGAGAAAGGGATAGAGGAAATGTGAAGGAGAGATAATACAAAGTAAAGAGGGGTGAAAAAAGAGACAGAGGAAAGGCAGAAAAGGGAATATAGAAAAAAGGTGGAGACTGAGAAATTGTGGAAAAGAAAAAAAAAGTCATACAAATACTATACCTTTATCCAGGCACATGCCCGCCCCAGTGCTTAGCGGGGATGTGGCTGTCGGCACGCATGGCTACATTCGGAACAGCCAAATCGGGATGCCCCGGGGCAAGAACCAAAACCTGGAATAGTTTGGTCTACTTTAAAATAGATCAAAACTCTAAAAGACTCCAGGGTGGTATGAAAGCCATGGTCATCCTGATTTGGGATGCCCTGCTGTGTGAACCCCCCTATATTGTGTTTCCACAATCAGCCCTTAATCCGCTGAGCATGTCTGCCCTAGTCATATCCGGGCACTGCCAGGCAGCCAGCTGAGGGCAAGTGACTTGCAATAAACATTCTATGGTGGTCATTTATATGCATGGCACAGAGTGCTTATTAGAAGTGGGATTGGTGGATCAAGGTAAGTTTACAGCTAAACGTGGAATTTTACACTGTGAGGCATCCCAAATCAAGATGCCCCCAGGACAAGGACTGTAATACCAGATTCTTAAAGTAGACCAAAACCCAGGATTTAGACTATGCTGGATTTTGGTCCTTGACCTCGGGGCACCCGATCGGGGATGCCCTGCTGTGTGAAACCCCCTTGGTCATCCCCCCAGTCCTATGGGACAGGAGCAGCCTCTTGTTTGAGTCAGCGCGCTCAAATCTGCTCCCGCCCCTTCTACAAGCAAGCGGATCTAAGCGCGCAGACGGACGCACTCCCTGCTAACCATCTAACAGGGAGCCTGCTCGGGCCAGCCATTCACAAATGCCTGCTGCAGGTACCCGCCCTGATAAAGTGATAGCGCCGTTAGACCGGGAAAGGAGGAGAGTTTCTGGGCCACCTGGGGGGTTTCACACAGAAGGGCATCCAAAATCAGGAAGGGGGAGGGAATCAAGCGTCCCTGGAAGCTTATAGATTCCCAGGCCGTTCCCTGTGGGTTTTGGTCCTTTTTAACGGCTCTCTAAATGGTGTCTCCCAACACCCAAGTTTAGGACAGGGCCCTTTGCACACCCTAAATGCCGGCCATGATTACAGTGTTGTCTTTTCAGGCCCACACATAAAAGGGACAGATCCAATTAACTATTATTATTTTTATTGTTTATTTATATAGCACCATCTTCTTCCATAGCGCTGTACAAGGTATAATTACAAACAAGGTAAAACATACAGTACAGAGACCATTACAAACTAAATGCTACAAAGTTAAATTTAAAGCGGACCAACACCCTCCCCTGATCTATAAGATTCCTGGACCGATCAGCTCCCTGACTGCGGGGCACCACGATCGGATGTGATCGCTGTGTGAAATCCCCCAGAAACCCCTAAATCCCTACCTGCTCCACGATCCAGCGGCGCCTGCCGTGGCCTCCTGCACGTCCCTCTAGCAGGACGCGCACCCGCACCGGCCGTTTGTGAATGGCCAACGCGGGGGCGCGCCCTGTAAGAGTGACGCGCGGGAGGCGGCGGCGGGCGTGCTCTCTTGTCCGTCGCTGCCTCCTGCTTGGCCGTCGGCGGGGATTGGCTGCAGCGGTCACGTGGGAGCGGGGAGAGGTGAGTTTTTGGGGCTTTCTGGGGGGGTTTCACACAGCGATCGGGGTTCCCCACCGAAGTGGACCAAAACCCAGGATAGTCAAAATCCTGGGTGTTGGTCCACTTTAACCTGAGTCGTCCTCCAGTTCCGATTGTTTTATCCGATCCTGATAATAAGCCAGGAACAAAACCAATGTAGTCACCAAGCTGTGTACCTGGCAATGAGATGTGATCAGGCCTTACACACATTTAGCAATCTGCTCTTCAATACAATCAGAATCAGTCATCATATCTGGAAAATGAGCCAGACATGAGATGAATGAATGAATGAAAAAGTGACATTTTTACAGCTCTGCTGTTTTGCATTGAATTGATCCTGCAGTCTGAAGTGATCATCTGATTAACTGTCAAATAATTAAAGAACAATGGAAAAGTACACATACAGTACTGTCACTTTCATTGTAATCAACCACCAAATCTGCAAACTGAACAGTTGGATCACACTGGGTAAAGGATTATAGGACTGTTTGATCTGATTGTATGAGCAGACGTTCATGGACTGAACTGTACGGGGAACCCAAAACATGGCGCAACTTAAATTAACTTGAATGAAATCACATCAGG